>CAKLNU010001116.1:2627946-5255893 GCA_922788865.1 Poeciliopsis turneri
CAAATGAGCAACTGGTTGCAAAAGTGTTCAAATTCTTACACTAATACTTTGTTGAAGAAGCTTCTGATTCAATTTCAGCTCTCAAACTTACTTGACAGGAGTGTGTCATTTTCCCATTTGTTGATGTTGAAAAAATTACTTGCATGCAGTTCTGAGTTTATTTTTCATTTCCTGGATGCGTCATCAGTGTAACTTTGTTGTAGTTTTGGTAAAATGTTTTGCTTTTTGAAGAAGTTCAGTTTACTTTATATCATGTTACAGGCTCTATTTGAAATGTTCTACCTCTAAAGCCAGGGTGTTATTCATGTATATATTTATTTATTTATTTATTTGATGAACTTAAACATGTAAGTGGGATAAAAGTCAAAAACAGAAGAAACTTGTATGGGACAGAAATCTATTTCAAAGCATCAATTACAGCCTCACCAAATGTCATTTTTATTTTTTTTTATTTCTATTCTTTCACAATGTGCCAGACATGAACGTAATTGTCTTTATCACTACATTTTAAGAAAAATAGATATTGTGGAATTCTACAAACTTTATAGTTACTTTTGTATGTCCCAATAATTTACATTTTGTCAAGTTCACATAAGCATGTAATAGATAAAGGAAAGAAAATACATTTAAACCAATGAATGACGTTCAGGCACTACAACTTCCTTCTCCTTTATCATAGTGGTGTATGTATAATAGTTGGAAAATACAATGAAATATAAATATAAAATCTTTTCACAAAAGTATTTCTGAAAATCTGTCCTATATTTGCAATGTTAACCTTAATCCACTTCTACCGTAAGTTATAGAAAAAGAAGTCGCATGCAAGTATTTTAATGAGTTTTTATGGTATTTCATGAGGAATTGCCTGAGGACATAAAACTGTAGCTCTGCCCCTATGTGTTTCTGGGGTAAGCACTTCAGTTTGATGTTTTTGTATCTGATTTACACAGCTCTACTCAAAGAGTGCAATATCTGACACAAAGCATGGAACGTTGAGAATGCAAACTTGCTCATTAAAGCTGCACTAACTTTTCTTATTATTTTTACATATTTGTCGAAACTGAAATCATCTTGTGACAGTGTGGTGTGATACAGATAATCTGTGGGAAAAAAAATTAGCTCCTCTGCCTTCTCTCAATCCTCCCAGTGTCAACTGGAAACAACCAATAAGAGCCTGGAGGCAGTTCGTACTGCTGTCAATCACAATCTCTTGTGGCACTTTTCATCCTCCTGCTCTCTACACTGAAGAAAAAACAAACAAAAAAAAGATTTATGTTAATTTCTAATATCTAAGTACAACATTCACTTTAGAGTTTAGATGTTCACAACACAAACAATTCAGTTCATATTTTTGTAGACATAAGTGAGTAAATAGACCTATTTGTTATTGTCTGTTTACACCAGACTCTGGGACCACTTTGTAGTCACCAAGATCTCCAAGTGGATTTGAACTTCAGTGGGCTCCACAAAAAGTGAGAAGGAAAACACGTACTGTAATTACTTGCCAAATACAGTTTTCTCTTCTGGTTTGTTTGTCCTTCTATAGAAATATTGTTGCTATGAGTATCACATTTGTACTTCAAGGTTTCCTCAAAATGTAATGCAATTCTCTAAAATCATTGGAGGTTTCTCTGCCTGCACCACATGTTTTCACCTTACATTGGAGGACATAATGTTAGCATTTTGATTATCTTACTAGACTAACTATTAACTATTTACATTGCAAGAACTTTGAATTCGAATTGAAACCTTAGACTGAAATGCTCAAAACACTCTCTAATCTCTTAGCATCCATGCAATATATACAATTTGGAGGTAGGGCTGTTTCATAACTTAGTTCTGGGGTTTTTGTGCAGCACCTATGATCCATATTTGACATTAAAATCTCACTGTGAATGTTTTTTTTTTTTTGTCTCATATTTGTACATAGTCATGAACCCAGTGATTTCAGCGTTGGTCAAAAAGGTAATTTTTAAAAGCTAAAAAAAAATCCCCAAAAAACTATAAAGCAACTATATATTTCAATTAGTATAAAATAACAGATTTTAAAATAGCCATCACATTCAGTCAATCAATTTATTTTAATCCAGACCTTTAGAGCTGTAGCATCTGTCTCTCTGCCTCTCCATCTCTCTGGTCCCATTTGTCACTCAGCCAGAGACACCAATTACTTCTCTCTTGCGAGTTTTATTTTCTAATATTGGCTTGTTCTGTCTGCATCACTTCGCTCTTTCTCTTTTTTTCCCTTCTCAGCACGTCACTAATTCCGATCCTCGTTTACGTCCCCTTCTCTCACCACTATTGTTACTGCACCTTCAGCTCTCAGCAACTTTTGAGTTGCTCACAGAGCTGTTTACTGTACCATTATTCTGGAAAGGAGCCATATTCTCTCCCTGGCAGAAACTCACCATCATTAATTCTGCTAATGGCAGATAAATGAAGCATAGCAATATGAAGGCTAGGGCAGAGCTTTGCACATACAGCCCACTAAGATTTGCACACAGAAAATAGTCTCAAGTACAAACCCACAGAGACATCACAATGTTTTAGCCACTAATTGACATTGATTGAGGATCGTTTTTGAAAATCTTATTCATCTCCCCCTTTTTAGAGTGTGAGCCTTATATGCAACCACTACGTGCTGCTTGTGTATGTCGTTGAAGAGTGACTGATGAGAGAAAGTCCCAACTTTGGACTTGGAGTTACTTCTTAAGAGGATTATCTGACATCCAGGGAACAGTGGAGACAACCAATGTTTTGATCAGGCTTGGCAGAGGAGAGACAGCCTCAGTAAAACAACAAGGCTTGTGGTATTGCAGCAAATATGAAGATTCTGCTGCAATTTTTGAAAGAAGTTCAAAAAAATAAAAAAACTATATTTTATATCATAAAAAAAATACAGAATGCCTTTGTATTAAATTGGATTATACAATATATTTGGTGAAATTTTATCTTCATTCTGGGAATAAGTTACACAAGAAGTTCAGAAAGTTAAACTGGGGCTTGCTACAGCAGTAGCCAATCAAAATTATTTCTGTCAACTCCACTCAGTAAACTTAAGTGTTTCATGTCAGGACTCTTATTAAACCCTCATACAAATGAGACTAATGAAACTGCTCCAATTTTTGAAGGTAAAGTTTTTGAAAGCCAAACCGTCTAATAGAGTCAGTATTTGATCGGAGTGTGTTGCATTTTACTCCATTGTTTCAATCTAAGGTGGTCCTAATTAAAAAATAAAAAGTCATTTAAAATTAAAAGTACTACGGTTCTTTAATGTTGTATCATTTTTAAAACTTCGAGTCACATTCAAGCTTTATCCAAAGTGTAGTTACAATTTACATTGAAGGATATTTTCAAACATTCATTTTTGAATGTTGAAAAATTTTCTGTGGGTTTGTACTTATAATTTGTGGAAATGTCATTTTTTCTTTTTTTAAAAGAATATGTTGTCCATAACTTAATATGGATTTAAGTTATTATACATAATAACTTAAATCATGAGTTGTTCTCTTCTCTCTCTCCAAAAAAACACAAATAAAACCCTGAGTTTTTGTGTCATAGTTACCATAAAAGAAATCTGACTTTCCACAGAGTACCTTTGTAATTTTAGCACAACACAATTGTCTGTCTCGGAAGACGATGCAATTAACAACTTAAAACTATTCTTGACTTTCTATAAATTTGTCAATTTTAATTATCAGAGAATTTATCCCTTTTTTCAAGAAATCTTTGCAACTTTGATTTGGCTTGGATTTTACATTAGATGCCCTTCCTGACATAACCCTCTACATTTGTCTGGACTTGGTACCAACACACAAAATCACTGACTTATGAAACAATATGGTTGCATTATCCACTCAATATAAACTGGCAGATCAATACAAATATTATGTGTGAATATCTAGTATGAACTAAAAAATTCTGTTATGTGTTTGGTTCCCCAAGCTATTCTCTCCTCATTTCTTTTTTGGTATTTATTTAGCCTTTTTTATGACACAGTTAATCATTTAATTTAAAGAGAAGTACAGGGTAAATAGCTTTACATCCTGTTTCTCTCCATGATCTGATTGGAATTGTGGATGTCAATAAGCTGTTGATTTCAAGAAATACATTTATTGTCATCTAAATCCACTGAGGAATATCATTTAAATTGAACAGCCTTATGAAATTACTCACTGATGAGCCGAATGTCTACATTTAAAGCTATTCACATTAAACATCTGCAGCTAACATAAATCTAACCCTGCTTTTTGTCTAATTACCATACATTACAATAATGAAGTATATTATAGTGTTTAGTGTTTTGCATGCAATGAGGATTTTATTGTCTGCATGTTCTTAATTGGGCTAATGACTGTTTCAGTGATGCAGACGAATAGGTCAATGCCTTACTTTTAACTTTAAAACTCTGCACAGCAATTTTTAACAGCCGCCTAGCTAACTGTGAAATATATTCAGCCTGTAGATTATCATTTTAATTAATCTTGCTTACTTGGTCGTGAAATTTAAACATTTGCTGGGTTAGCTGGATGGAGAGGAGAGAGGAGGGAGAAGTAGTGTGACAGTGAGAAAAGGGAGGGTATTATTGTGCCAATGGGTTTGATGAGGATGCAGGTGGGCATCAGGAAATGCTAATTACAATCACCTTCATCGAAGTAATGCTATTCCCTGCCTTGTTAAACCTGAACAACATAAAGAGTTTGATCTAAATAGTACATTTTTAAAGGCCATATTTCCTCATATTTCAAAGGAAGAAAAGCTAAAAGTCTTGAAAATGTATGCATATTTTCTACAAATTTATTAGATTAGTCATTTTAAACTCAAATTCACCAAGACCGTCAAACATTAACGTATATGGATAATGACGCGTAATGACTGAAGTCACACTGTCTTGAAATCTTTCCCTAGTAATGAGACTGGATTTTTTTGTTTTTTGTTCATTTTGACAAAATAAATATCTTTTTAAGAAGAATATGTTGAATGAATGCATTACTTCTTATCTTGTAGACAAAGAAAAAATAATTACCCTCATTCAGCTTGCTGACCAGCGATGTGGATTTAAATCAGTGTAAATGTAGGGCTTTGTTACTCTGTGCTCCACATTGTTGGAGAAAACATGAAGTCCTTTCAGCAGTTCCTCTGCTCTCTTATTGGGGGGATGTGACATTTTGTCTTGTTTTCCTGCTTCTGGCTTGGGGACAATAATTAAATTTTTTTATTCAGTTATTGTTTTGCCTCTAGCAGAATTGTGCAACATTCTTACAGAGATGCGTCAGTAAAGTGGTATTGATACTTTGATTGTAGTTCTCTGCTCTCCCTCTTCATTTGTCCAAAACACAGTGATTAAGTTCATTCATTTCATTATTCTATCTGTTATCATTATTTTTTTTCTAATCCTCCTATTATACTAATTGTGGTCCATGCATCATTCTCCTAGTGTTAAATCCTTTAAAAATATTGCTTTCATAACAGGGATTCAGAAAAAAATATGAATCCAATTTAGCACACTATTTAGGTGGTTTTAATAATTTAAAAGCTTCGTTCCACAATCCTATCACTCTCTGAATACGTACTCTTTCATAGGTGGTGGGTTGCTAACAATACAGTTTTTCTTATAGCATTGTTCTGTCTCAACAGGGGTTGAGCTGAAATAAATTTTAATTTCCATCCTATTACGGGAATATCTTTTCATTCATATTGTGTAAGAATATAATATTGAGACATTATATTATACTCATCCCACAGATTGGGATGAGTCCCCAATCTCACTGATAGTCCCCAATATCACTGAAGTAATGCATTCATTCAACATATTCTTCTTAAAAAGATATTTATTTTGTCAAAATGAAAATTCCAGCTGGGAGACTCGACCCAGTTTCTCCATTTCACCTAATCACCACGCCCCGCTGTAGCCAACCAGGACCGGACCACCGAGCTGCTCCAGCCAATCGTCGTTCAAGGACGCCTTCAAAAGTTCAAGCTACCTTGGGTCTTCCTGCTCGTCAGCCGCGCTTTGACCCACCTCCTTTCCATCTCCACCTTCGTCCTGACAGACCTCCTCCAGGAGCCCTCTGTGCTCCTCCACCACCAGTTTTCGTTCCCGGGGGGAAGACTATCCCGAGCTCGCCCGAGCCGACCTCCTGCTCGCGGTGATCCTCGGCACACAGTCTTCTGCCGGGTCCGAGCACCAAAGATTTTATTCCATTAAATCTTTTAACTGCTATTTTCTTCTCTGTGTGAGTCTCTCCAGATTGAATTGAGATTTCTTGAGATTGTTATTGTTTTCTTGACATTCATATTGAACTTTAGTCCCATTATAAACCAAAATCTTTAGAAGGTTATACAAGTCATGTTTTGACCATTGCATGACAGTGAAACAGTGCTTATTGTCCTACTGGCTGTGGTCCTTTGCCAATTACCCCAAGAAAACTGTTTCAAGTTTCAAAGAAATGGGAGGAGTTTATCCCACAGAAATGTAGTTAAAGGACAAATTACAGCACATATGTTAAGTACAACATAATATGTTTGTTAAAAACAGCCTAATGTTTTTCCCCACAACAAAGCTTTTCAGTATTTTTACTCAAAACTCCATGGCATACACCAACCTCTTGGTGTCCCCAGTATCTTAATAATTTTTCAAAACACACCACACTTTTTATTCATGGGACAATGAGAGCAATCGCAGGAACCTTACATCACCATGTGCATTTAGTTATGCAAGTTTTTTTTTGTTTTGTATTTTTTTACTTTGATCAATGACAGCATTTCCATGAGAATAAGTCTGAGCACACACCATGCAAAGAAGTTAAAAAAAGAAGAAAAAAAATCTTTCGCCATCTGTTCTCATTATAGACTAAACATGAATTGGCCAAAGAGCCAACTATTTGATGCATTTTTAGTGTCTGCTGCACTGGGCTATTTGATTTGGACTCGAGCGCTTGGCAGCACAGCGTTTTTACAGTACAGTAAATGAGTATTTTGGCTGCAGTGTCTAGCAAAGCAAAATTGGATGAAATCTCCTGTGTTCCTTTGCTTGCGCCCTCTTGGCACCTTGTCTAATGTTGTGTTTAGTTTTCAGGGCAGGTTGCATCTTGTTTTGAGGACACTATGACTCAAATGTGTCAGTGTTAGTGGAAAAAAGAGGAAAAAGAAAACACAAATGGAAAAAGTGAATATATTGAATATGTATTTTATAGTTTAAATTAGTTGGAAACTATTGCTTCATTGGCTTTACATGTAGACCAACATGGCTAACACTTGGTCAATTGCAGAACATTTATTAGAGAGGCAAAATAAAATATATCTTAACTGCAACAACAGGACTCCAACACCTGCAGTGCCTGGAACTTTAAAGAAATCAATTTACATCCCGCTTGGAGCAGTTGACTTACTGCCTCTCAGCAGTTCAGAAAACACCTTGTAACAATAATCACAGGCTAATAGGATGGCTCTAATTAAAACAACATGCAGACACACTTACTCCCAAACTGATCTTATTGTATTAAATACCTTCTCAAAGTTAGATTTTAATAGGAGTTGTTTTTGTTTGTTTTTTTTCCCCCCCTTCTTAATGACATATTTGAGGATATTTTGCATTTTAAATGTTTCTTTGATCGAAAAAAAGGTGTGAAAGCTTTTAAGATTGAAGTTTGTTGCATATATTTAGCATAATAAGCTTGCTCATTGATCGCTGGGTCAGAGATTGTGATGCAGGATGTTTAAAGAAGCTAAAGTAGCCTTGAGCCATGACCCTTGAGCAGACATGAAATGCATCAACCAGCAGTTTGATAAGCATTCTAATTTGTAACCAACACTTTTTTATACTTTGGCCCTCCTGTACTCCTTGCTGGGAAGCAATATAACTCAGGGCAATTTAGCAAACTTATTGCAAATGCTTCATCAACCACAAAGAAGCTTCATGCCATACATTTGCAAGTACTTCCCACGACATAAGAGTTTGTGATGCATAAAAAACAGGAGTTTGTCCCACAAGAAATTCAGAATGTATCTTTATAGCAATATTTTACTGTGCATCTCTAAATAATGAGCTGATAATAGTCAGAAGTTTTGATCTTGGCAGCATTTCCTAGACATTTCTCTACTTTCTATAATTCTCACACTAAATCACTCAAACATGCATGTGTTAGCCTTCTTGTTTGTTAATTTTATTTTGGTTCCTCCCATCTCCTCCTAGCAACACAACTGAATATTAAAAGCTAAAAGTGGAGCCATAAACATATGGCATTGGTTTCCACGTACGACACAAACCAACATTTTAAAACTTTTTTTCCCTTTGAAAAGAAAAAAAATCCCACTTCACAGCACTAAATCTAATTCAACTAACATGTGGCCAGGAATGTGTTTTGGGGGCCAAGCTATGAGTAATGACGCACATGTGTGAAAGGCCAAATCTAACCATGGGGAGCTAAACAAGCAAGCTTTAGGTGGCTTGACCTTTGAACCAAACCCAAGACTGGTGTGATGGAGAAGCCTCTAATGAAGGGCTTCAGAGTGGAAACTACTGTACTGCCTGTCATTTACAGAAATCACTCTTAAAATGAAAAACTCGTTTTAGACATTCATTTAATCACAGGAAGCTGACAAAGCACATATACTCTTTTTTTTTTTTTTTTTTAGCAAAGCTTTCCTTAACACTCAAAGTGACACTTGGAAGCTGCTCAGTCTTTTTCTTTCAGCTATAAAAGTAACTATGCTAACACAGATGGAAATGAGGAACTCAAAAGTTGGAGAGAGTCATCTAAAATGATACGCAATACATAATACAACAGCATTGAAATACAGTGAAAGTTGAAATTCATTTTAGCACATGCATATAAGGATGCACCAGGAGCATTTTGCTGCCTGGTGTGAAAAGTGGTTTGGATGCAGATAGCCTGGGAAAGTAGCAGTTTCCATAGAAAAAAAAAAAAGAAGAAAATAATTTGTCTTTATCATGGAAATTGTTTCCACATAAGCGAAACAAATATAATTTGTTGATGTTTTTTTACTTTTCTTGTCACACCATATGGCCATAAATTTCACAAATTTTTTAATGATGATGAACTGAAGTGCGTGGTTATTTGTATCCGAAAAAACTGCAGGCATCCGGTCAAAGATGTGGCGTTGTTTATTATTGCTCAACTCTTCATACAACAAAACTAAAATCAGCAAACATCACTCTTTATAATATAGTTTCTAAGCTGTTGAACTAAATCGCTACAACAACAAAAAAGTGTTCGGCACACTCTAGAACGTTCCAACAAATTAAAGCTCTGATAGGTTGTTGTCAACCATGATTGACAGGCAGACCAGCCAATCAGCATCCAGCGAAGTCCACAAGGCACAGTCCAACACTTGAGTTATTTTCCACAGATGATGTAGTGGTGGTTTGTAAAAAGGGTGAACTGCAGGCTCCCATTTAGCCCTGAATTTATGACTTTTTCCCTGTTTGCTCTGTCAATTTAAAATAATCTACACTGACCAAATCTGTTTTCCAACGCAATTTGAAATTTGTCAATAACTTAACTGTATTAGATCTAATTTAATGAAACAATTCACAGATTTTCATGAATAATTGTAAAATATATTGGGTTGGATATTGAATCTCTTTGAAGATTGACTTAGTTGTGTATGGTTAAGTGTGTGGAAGGGGCACTGAAAGCATGTCTTCCTCTGGTTAAAGAAGAGCCACTGAAAAGATAAATATAGCATTTAATGCAAATTCTGCATACAATATTCAATTATACTATTCAGGTAATAAAGTTGACTATTGCAAAATTAACTACAACTCAAAATATAAACTGGTGAGGCAAGTTTTACTTTGGCTCAGATGACTTAAGATTCAGAAAAGAGCATCTGATTGAAATTGCTATCCAATAAAGAACTGTATCAATGCAAACATCAACATTTCCTAAAATAATGAATGATCACACTGAATCTGTTTTCCCAGGTTGTGATAATTCAGCCAGTAATCTCTTGAGACGCATAAGTCTCACCTTCACATTTTTGTCATTGTTGACAATGGCATAATAAATTTAGGTCGCTTTGACAGATCAACTCTGATTTAGGGTGATATTTTATTCCAGCTGGAAAAATCTTTTGGTCTTTATTTAAGAGCAAATCACTTCTGGCACTGCTGGTAATTACTTCTGTTGGAGTCATATAAATACTGGTAAAGAACAGCCAATTAGTAAAACAACTGTCAACATCATGGCGAGTACATATATTTTATTGCACACCAATGTGTGTGAACAGATCCCCTAATGTATGAGTTGAGGCATTTTGATTACTCGTCTCCTTAGTTTTGTTGTTTTATGATAGATATGATTCAGTTTTTTTTTTTTTAAATATGCAGATTCCTAGATCCCAGACAATGAGAACAGAGCAGAGTGCTAAAATCCTTTTCTCAGCAGCAAAATGATAACCACTATTATGTTCTGTAATAGTGTCCCAAGGCAGCCAAATACATATGTATGTGTGTTTAATAGCCATATCACTTCTAAGTGGAAAAATTGTCTTATCTGCCCTCCGATCATCCTTAAAAAAAAAATGAAAGAAGAGGAAATATAGTTTTATGTCATGGTTAAGAAACTGTGCAATGGTCCACAGCTACACAGAAACATCAATTTTAGTTATGCTTCTTCAGAAGTTTTGTTTAAGGAAGGGCAAAGTCAGAGCTGGCATAGATCTGTATGTTCCCATTTCATGTCAAAATTGGTTACTTTTCCTTTCACTGTTGACAGCAAAGCAGCAACTCTGAAGCAAGTCATTCTCAAAGTTCATATTCAATCATGGATCAAACAGTGTGGAGCCTTAAGATTGTCTATGATTGTTGATCCTATGTGTTGGAGTTACGTCTGTGTTTTCATCATTCACTTATAATTTTTCTTGAAAGCAATTTGGAAACTACAGATTAACCCGAACTCTAAACTAAACTAATCTGATCATATTATAATTCCAATATGAAAACATGTAATACAAGTTTTGAACTTAACAGACCAAACCTTTCTCTTGAGAAAATAGTATTTAACCAAAGTTGAAATGGCATCAAGTGGTGGTGGTAAAAAAAAATTATTACAAAAAATATTAAACACGCTCAGACACACAAAACATTGCATGAATTTAAACTGGATCTGCAACATACAACTCCCTGAAACTCTCATCTGACCTAAACTTTTCTGCTGTTATGATTTACTTTTAGGTGACTTGCTTTTTGTCCCCATAAAGGGAATGAATCAACGCAATGTGGCTGTGCAAACAGATTTATGTCCTCAAAACTAGTAATCACACACATCTAATCACATTGCTGGCATGCTGGCACTGAGTGGTGTCAGAGGCTTTTTTACTGCCCTTGCTGGGTCAGAAAGCACAGAAGCAGATGGGATGATGGATTACACTGTAAACTCTGTGTACTTGTTTGTATGAGGGGGCGGGAGAAAGAAAAACTGTTTATGGTGTCACCCTAAACCGACTGACATTGCTGTCTTTATCCTTGGTTGTATCTTAATGTTGATACAGTATCCTCTCACAGGAACAAATTGTTGCTCAAATTTACAGTAATTCTATTTCACATGGGTTAAAATTGATGTGAAAAAATAGGACACATCATTAAATATTAAAGCTTTCAATATTTAATCAGTTGTAATTCTGGAGAGAAAAAAAAAAAAAATGAAAAAAAAAAAATTCAAGCTGAGGCAAATATACAAATGCAGAACGTTTAATGCCTCATTTACATATGACAAGTTTAATGGTGACTTTTGTCTGGATTTTTCCCACCTGACAATAATTCTATCACCATTGCTTCTTCCCAACCCGCCATGTTTGCTTGTGTTTGATCTTGAGAGATTTTGCAAGATTTTCTGTCTAATGCCTGCATGTTGGTGAGTAACAATTGCTGCTTTGTGAGAAGTGTTTAGCACCTTTGTGTGGCTGAATACCCAAACACTTAAGATGAAACCTGTTCCACTTATGATTTTTTGTTGTAATGTGTGTGGTCTCTCAGGTTTTGAAAATAGACCGACAATTTTATTCATCTGTTAGTTTAGTTGATATTGCCATGTGAACTAGGGAAAAGAGAGCAATGTTGTCCACCTTGCAAACACTCCAGGAAAATTAATCTATGTTCTTTGGTGTACACAAGCATGCACTGTCATATCAACAATATATACATGTTCTTGAGGGCCTGAGATAAAAAAAAATAAATCAAAATCTGTGTATGTTTTGTTAAATGAAAAGAAAGCAAGAAGGACACAAGTCTTAGCAAGATTTTGTTTAATGTAACAATTAAGGGTTCAAATCAAATCAGACTATTGAGTGCAATTAGAACAGCAGGTAACATGTATTCACCAAGGTGAGCACAGCATGTCTCTTGTTTTGAATTTTCCATGGTCTATTACATTGAAAGTGACACAGTACAATGAGAAAATGGTGTAAATAGAAATATAGTCAGTAGAACATGCAAAGTATTTTTGCTACAGTCAAAATGTTATTTTCTTCCACCTCTGCACCTTGCATAAATTACCCCAAAGTCATTTTTTCTTAATGTTTAATATATTTTGCATTTTCCAAATACTGATAACTTTAATTTCTTAACTCAGAATGCTGTACCCTGAACCTCTCATAAACAGGAAATGTACTATTTTCTTGCAAAGCCCCATGATTTTAATTTACAGATTCCTTTTCTCCAGCCTGCAACCTAAAAAAAAATACTGAATGCAAAATTCTACAATGTATCCCACTGAGAGACACGTTAATATACATTCCTATTGTATGTTAAATAAAATAAAAAAAACCCACCTTGAAACAAGAAGTGCTAGACTGCTCAATATGGCCTTGAAAGCAGAGATAAAGATTGTTCCACATCAGACAAGACAACTCTAGGGATGTATTCCAGGAAGTTAATATACTGTTCCCTGTAAGGATTTGTAGTTACCAGTTCTTTGTAAAGCATTTAGCTTTATTCATAATAAAGACTGCTTTGGGTATTGTGAAAGGCATCAAATATGTTTACTTAAGAGAGATGCATTCTGTTGGAATTCTGTTACTGAACATTTTTGTTCTATTTCCCCACATCTCTTTCAGATATACTGAACAATTATGACTATGTAAAAAAAAAACATTATGTCAAGGCATTAAATGCAATAAATGTTACATTTTCGATGTGCAATATTAAGAAACGTCTTGCTATGGAAACAAAATGTCAATTTTCTCTTGCTTTATTCCTGTTTTATTTTATTGTCATGAACTGTGTGCTAAGAAAATTTGGTGGAAGTTGCTGGTCGGTGCCTGTTAACATGAGTTAATCTAGTGGAGGAGTCAATTGCAGACAGGATGCATGCAAAGCATACATTTCATAAGAAGGAATAATAAAACTAACATATGGACAAAGTTTAAGCTATAGAGAATCATGACAGAGTTTGGTAGGATTTAAAAGATCTGTTTAATCACTGAAGGTATTCTTGCAAAGAGAGAGCAAACTCCAAATCCATTCTGGCCACAAGTTAACTCTATTCAACTGAGATTATTAGGTAAATGTCATTCTATATTTAAGTCTAGGAATCCTCAAGGTAGATCTATCCTCACCTCAAACAGTAATAAAACAGCATATGAGATATGCGACAATGAATTGTAGATAGACTTAGTGCCTCAACTGACATTCACCTCAAAATAATATTTTTACAGCTACATTAGTGTGGAGAAGTAAAACCCACAAGTAAAACCTTGACAAATAGAAAAGTGGAAGGAGGCTAAGAGTTTTTGTCATTCCCTATAAATGTTAGTTGTGTGCTTTGTTTCTGTCTTTTACAAATTGTTTTCCCAGATTTATTATTGTTATTTTAATATCACTACACTGATAAACACATCCATTCTCAAGCCATCATCTTAGGTGTGCTCTGATACCTACAATTTAATTTGCCTTTCCATATGAGTTACTATTACAATGTGTACCAGAAGTTTGCATATTTACATGAGTGGAAGTTGGGCATGCATCACTGTGAGCTTGTGTGATTAAACAAATGTAATACTATAATTACTATTGTGATGCAATATGCATAACTGCGCATAAGCTTGACACCCGTGTCCTGTTTTGAGTGCAATTGCTTTTTACTTTTAGATTAACTAGATATTAGCTATGCATTCCTTGAATGGCCCCTAAAAAGTCAACATTCAAATAATTTTATCCAGTTGATAGCAACATACCTTTACTTAATGACTTTTGAGACTGGGGGTGATCAGAAAGCACTGGATGTCATGCTGCATCCAACTCTAAATCGAGATAAGCATTAAATTATCTCTGTCATAATTACATTCTCCACCAATGAAACTGTAAGGCAGGAAAACATTAGAAGGTAACTACGACATGTTGCAACACAAACTAGAGGTGTGAAAATGGTGGTATTATGCATCTTCTGGGCACATAAAGCCATTTTATAGCACAATAAAACATTTTTTTTAAATGCATAATACATAATGCATAATGTATTATGCAACAAAAATGCATAATACACTAAATATATATATATATATATATATATATATATATATATATATATATATATATATATATATATATATGTAAAAAGTTTTAAAAAATCTAACAGTTAAAAGAAATTTCCCTTCGCTGTTTGACTCCTTGAAATTGGGCACTGTCTCTTAACAAACTCCTGTTTTTTCCAACCCTCTGCCTTCAGCATCTCTGCAATGCATTTTCATTATGCCATTTACCATTTTTAGGAGCATCGGTCTGTCAGTTTGTTCATACAATAACCTCAACAATCTCAGTTCTAACAATTGCTGCTGCCACTAGTCTGGAGGTCTGGAGTAGAGAAGGTGGAGGGGAGTGGTGCTCTGTGAGGTGGAGGCTTGATTGAAGACTACAGCTCTAAGGAGAGGTTTTGTGGAAACTCTTTGCATGAGGACGTGTTTGGGCACCTATGATTGGCCACGAGGGGAGATTCAAGGGTTTCTCAAACATGCATTAAAGAAAAATCAAAAGCAACAGTCCAGACATATTTTGATGGGAGAATAACTTTATTACATGTTATAAAGCTCAAAAACAAAATGCCACATCTTTAAAGTATTTACCATGAGCCATATTTCTTCAGATTTCTGTACTTTATCTCTGTGAGTTTGACCATTTTATTTGCCATATTATATAAGCACCTATGACTGATCCAGTAATTTTAGATGGTCTGTGCTGTGTAGGTGGGAAGCAAACAATCTATTTTCTCATCCCTCTCCTTGTTCCTCTTCTTGTTCCTTATTACTAACAATACAGCCTCTTTTCAGATAGTCAGTCCACCTCCGTACTCCTCCTATTTACTTATTCATCTTGCTGAGAAAAGTGTCATCCTTTTGGTGTCCTATTTTGAGTTTGTACACCATTTAACATGGTCTTCTTTATGTAATCTATTTCATCAGTTGTACTCAGACTGTCATATTTTTTCTAATACATGCCATGGGGCTTCTTTCTTTTTAATAGTCAACAGGTTAACCATGGAGTCTTCTAGGTTATACCTCCAACATATTTTTATATTGAAAATAATTTGTATCAACTTAGATTGTATGTACAAGGGGAGAAGGGTGCTACAGAAAATTGACTTTTTTCACTTGGCCCAACCAGATAAGCGCAGCAGCAATGAGCAAACACCTCGTGCAAGAGCACATCTACAGAGATTATCATACTTCTCATTGTGATTCTTCTGGAATGTTGTTAAAGGCTTAATGAAGAAACTTTCTGACATGCTGAAGATGGAGTGTCGGAAAGAGCAGGTGCAGCCCCAATTTCAAGAAGTTAAATTAGGGAGTCAAATTACTTTAAGTCATGTTTAATATTTATACAACAGTTTAATGTCGTATAGTTATTTCTATTGTGCTATAAAATGGTATTATGTTCACATTACGAACTTTAAATTGGGATTTATACCAAACTTGTGTTATTCTTTTTAAAACTTTATCATCACATTGTGTTGTGACAGACCCACCTTGGTCATGACTATCGATGCTATGAAAAAGCAAATATATGAATGTGAGTTTTCTACAAATTTCCTCAAGGACAAGGTTTGTGTGAGTGGCTAAACGTGAGTAAAAAGGCTGTAAAAGCTGTTCTTGGTCATTGCAAGAAAAGCTCCAAAATAGTTTGGATTAAGCGATTTTTTTGTATGAATCTCACACATCAGAAATCAACAATTTACTCCACAAAGTCAGTGTTCACATTTGTCCTTGTAAAATAAATATGTGGTTAGAAAAAAAAAAGAGCAGAGCTTCAAACTTCACATATTCGTGTTGCTATTATTAGTATTTCGTTTACTATTTAGTTTTCCCTTTTTTCATACTTTTATACTTGCCCTTGCTGCCAAATAGGCTCTGATAGTTTACCCAGCCAGTTGGTGCTCACCAGGAGTCCAAGGACAAGACAAAAGATGAGAAGATTCAAGCTGAGCTGAACCAAGTTCTAATGCTGAGCCGTGGTCTTAAGATTAATATCCAGTCTTCCAAGATAGAAAGTAAAGGCCATTTGAGTGATAGATACCTGGAGAAAATCACAAATTAAAAAAATAAATAAATAATGAATGAAGTTTCAATTCAAACAGCAGCAGTCAAACTGATTTGATAGTTTTTGTTTCCTCTTTCTGTGACAAACTGCAGGATGATTTTAAAGGAGAACATCAAAGACCACATATGGTGTACTCTAATGAACTGTAAATGTCGATACTTGAAGTATTTGTCCCAGGAAAAATAGACAAATGTCTTCAAGATATTAAATACAATAAAAGTCTTACATTTGAAATAAATATTTTGATAGGAACAACTAAATAAAAGTCAGCAAAAATAATGTTTTGTCATGAATTTAGTTTATTTTGTAGACACACATTGAGTTGTTGCCTGTGTTCCCAGCTCATTTGGTTTTGCAGGTGGTTTATAGTCAGGAAGGAAAAGAGTTGGATGTCCCATGGAGATGATAGTTTATTAGATTTGAATATAAGCAAAGCAGATGGAGGCAGATTATCTTCTCTCAAGAAGCTCATCTGTTACCCTGACGGCACATGGGGGAGGCGTTTGGCTCACTTATGATTGGAGAATAGTAATGTGAGATAGATTAAAAAGAAAGAGGAAATGCAACCAGTGCAGAGAGCAAAAACAAACCGGAAGGAAGCAATCAAAGCAGCTAAGTTATTAATATTCATCACAATTATTGGATTTATACATGGATATATTTAGTAAGATTCTCTATTCACATTACCTTTACTGGACCACTTTCCTCATAGTTCTACTTATCCCCAGCTTTCTTTCTATTGCATTTCTTTTATCATAAATGTTTTCATTTATCTATTCTTATTTAAGTATATTCCAGGTCTGGAAAAGCCATTGACAAGTAAAACTAAACAATTAATACACCTCCTTCTGGTTGAAATTGTACTATTGCATAAAAGTTTTATCCATCCAGCTGTCAGTCTATATATCCACCCATTTATCCTGTCTCTGTTTATTTGCAATAATTTGTCATATTCACAGCTCTACATGTTTCACCAATTGTTTTTCAATGCCTCATAAAAACAATGCACTAAAATATTTGAAATCATCTCTTATATGATTTTATAAACCTCCAGATTTGTTCTCCATATAGTTTTTTCAGATTTATTAGATTTGTTCTTTCCTCTTTTTACATTCTTTCCACCACGTACAATGTAGTAAACAATGTCTATCTACTGTCATGGGGTGTCACTTTAATGTTGGACCAACATGTAGACAAAAATCAAGTACAGGTGTAATTATAACAGAAATTTGCAAAATATGCTTGAGAAAAACAGATCATTGGGATTGATTAGAGTAATGGGAGGAACCAGAAAAGAACAATGCAAACCCACTGGAGCTTACATGCTAAGGAAGTTGAGGATAATGACATTGGATGCAAGTGATGAAATCAGGGGATTGGGAACAGCTGTGGAAAGAAGCAAACAGGCAGGCTACTGGGAGGTGAATGATGAACACAGGAGAAGCTGAACTAGACACAGAGAAACTTCAATCCAAGGGAAAAGGACAAACATTCATATAAAATAATAAAAGCGAACTGTGCAACAAACAGAACATGGTAATAAGCTAAGACACTAAACACACGGGAAAATACAAATATGGCAGCACCCTTGTTTCTGTAATGAACACAGAGAAATTAACTGAGTATGGTGAGAACTAGCAGACATAAACAACCAGAAAATTACCAAAACAAAAATAAAAAAATCAAACCTTGAAGTTCATGACATATGCTATGATTTTATCAGACTCCATCCCCACAGTTTGTAAGTCCGTGCAGTTTATTTACCGGGTAAAGTTCAATGGGTAATGGAACAAGAAATATTTTTGTTTTTACTTTTATTGTATTTTCAGAAATCTAAGGGAGAAAGAGTCATCTTCAATTGTTTTTGGAGAGAATAATGAGCAACCTTTTCCTGGCAAAGTTATTCTGCTCATTAAGAATAATTAGTTAGATTAATATCAGACACGTTATAAATGGATATTTTTAACTAAAAGTTTACAAAGAGCAGTAGAGTGGATAAGAACCATGGTACTGTTAATGCACAGTCAGCATGAACGTTGGCCGAAGACACCAAACAAAATTCTTTGATAAGATTTCTAATCAATTACGCATGAAAATAAGATAAGTCACCCCAAAAATAGACTAAGTTTATGCATTATGCAAAACACAAATACTTAAGATGCTTAAGGGATTACATTTGCAGGTGAAAAGAACTGCAAATTTTGGCAAACAGCCTAGGTTGCACCACCAGCCTTCCTTCCTTTCTGTTACAAGGGTAATAGGCCTGAGCCGATTTTCTCTGCCTAATTAGTTATATGCTAGGTTGTTCAAAATAGAGCCTGCAATAAAAAAAAATATATCAGTTTGGATCAAAAAGTTACCAAAGCACACTAGCTTAATGAGGTGTCATCTGTCCTGTTCCCCCTGGCTTTAAGAGATGGGGGACTGAGCCTGCATCCACAGCTTCCTGTAGCCACTTGTGAATGATTTCTAAGGCCGAAGTTAGTCTTTTTTTTTTTTTGTACATCAACATTGCATATAGTTATTTCCTTTTAAATTTCCACATTTTGTGTCTAATTGTGAAATTGTCTCTTTGAAAGGCTTTTGAAAATAAAAATATTCAAAGTATGACATGTGAATTCATACTGCAGCTTTGAAGAGTAACATTTTACTGTAATTACAACTGCAGCTTGTCCTGGGTTATAGCAGCTTTGCATGTATAGACACATCCCCCGCCCCATTTTTTGCAAAATTGCTGAAGCTCAGTTATGATGGGACATTCCCATGAACAGTACTTTTGCAACTCCAATTTATTCTATGGAGAATAAATTTTGATTCTTGCTGTTTGATAAATGAACAGATTTCACATCTATTACAATATAATGAAGGGTAAGAAGCATATTGAATAAATGTCTCAAAATATAGCAATATTCAAAAAAGTAGTTAAACAAGTCAAAGAAGGGACAGAGTTGTAAGAAAAAAAATGTTGGAGAATGATTGATGCAAATGTAACTCACATAAAATGAGGGTGCCTCTAAGAAAACAGAAGTTAGGAAAGCTGGGTAGCCTGCCTAACCAATCAGAACATTTGGATTCCAGTGTGTTCCAACTAATGAGAATGCAGATTGTGGGCGCCGCCCTTCTTCTTTGTGTCTGCAGCATTGTTGTGTGTAGTTGAGAGCAGACATGAGGAGGAGGCTGCTGAGCTGCGCAGCATGAGAATTTGCATAGTTTAAGATGGAAAAAGTACTGGATCAAAATGTTCAACAAACCATTTTGCCAATAATTTTGCTGCTTATTAGTTGATTTCTGAGCTGGAAGTATTTGAAGTGAGTAAACAGATCGGACTTTCAAGATTTCTGCCGACTTTAAAGAACACTGTTGGAGCTATCTCGCTAGCCTCGTTAGCTCTTATTGCTACTGATTGCCTGAAAGTTCCTCTCACTCTGCTTTCAGCTGATGATAATGCCTAGAATATAGTATGTTTACTTTCTTCAGGGTGAAATGCCTTGTTACATTATCTAGTGCGCCATGTGTTCTGACTGAGAGCCACCATACTGTTGTCCCCATTGTGTCACATTGAGATTGCTGAGCATATTCTATGCCTTTCACTTTGGTTTTTGTTCTGTTAAGCTATTATTCAACAACAATGTGCTAATCTACTGGAAGACATCTTTGGAAAGTGTTGGGTAGTCTTTGCCACAATGTCCTGTTAAAAGATCATGTCCCTTCCATCAGTGCACAAAACAAGGGCATGTCAGTGCACTGGAGAACAATGTGCCACTGACAAAACATCTGTAGTGAAATCTCCTTGCCAGGCCAGTGATGTTGGAATTCTACAAAGTCTTCAAGATTAAATTTTGATCACTAGAAAATAAAACATTTTATTCCACCTTTCAGTGCCTTAAGTGCTCCCTATCAAATGTGAAATAGCCAAGTATGTAGCATGGGAAGAAAAGTGGCCTTTGATAGTTTTCAGTTTTTAAGCCATTCTTTTTATATGCTGTTTTATATGTATTGTGGTGCAGCCAGCACGAGTAACGACATTTACACAGGTCAAGATTTTCCCTGTTTTTTGTAAACAGGGAAAGACCCAGTAAGATCCTCTACCTCCACAAAGTTGAATTTTTTCTTGCCTGAAGTGAATTTTTTGTTCTGCAATCCCTACAATATTTTAAGAAATTTTAAATGATACGACATCCATTCTCTGAAACGATTGTACATTTTCAGAAGCCTTGCTTTTGAAGTCGTAGCACATTTAAATAATTTGTCTAGTAGTATATTTCTCCTTCAGATGAATAATCAGATGAGAAGCCTTCTGGATAAAAAACTGCACACAAACACTGGTGGTGGAAGCTGAGACTAGAAATCTGAAGTACAGCAGAACAAAAACAGTGAAATTGAAAACTCACCTGGAGGGACTGTTTGGGAAGTTAAAGGAAGCACTTTTAATAATTAGAGCCAAGTATGAGAGTTTGAACTAGGAAATGCATCACAGGCCATTCCAATTTTTATTTTAATTAGGAAGCCCATTTTTTATCATATACACAAACACACTTAATGGGCACGCACATACACACTCCTTTCAACACCCTTTTGCTCTTCTTACCCTAACTATAGCCGCCTGTCTTTACATCCTGGTCGTTATAACCATTCTAACCATAATATTGACGTTCATTAGTCAGATGCATGTCAAAGGAAGCCAAAGGATTAGATTCAGATGTTGGAGGGGAACCCAGAGGGCAGCTAATGAAATCTGGACCGCAGAACTCAGGCTGGGGGATCTGAGGGTGGAAAGTGTGGTGGAGATGCACACACACCACTCACCCACATATGAAAGAAGCTATAGACAGCAATGAGCATGCTTAAAGACTTCTTCATGCGTTCTCATACAAAGGTTTCTATAAGTGCAAGGACGTGCAGACAGAAGACCACTGAGCTCTGTGTTGAGGTTGGGATTTGTTTTATCTATGGTTGAAGCCTAAATTTCCCCAGACAGGGCCCTCTCTTTGACACGTTCCCCCAGCAGCCAAGCTCTCACTCTGCCATGTGTGAAGCTATGAAGCTGTGGTTGAGGCATGGCTTTTTTTTTTCTTCTTTTTTGTTTCTTTTTTGCTTTGCAGTTTGTCAGTTTTTAACCCATTTTCTCAAATTTAGAAAACTTGTCTTTCTGTTTTTTTTGTGTGTGTGTGTTATCATAAACAACTACTTTTATGTTGCCACAATCTTTTGACTATGTAATCTATATCTTATATTTTCCACTTTTCTTCTTTATTCTCCTCTTCTGACTTGTCTGTGCAGACAGCTAAATACTAATCTGGGTTTGTGGGCAGCAAAGCAAAAAAGCTCTCATGTTACGCTGCCATGACATTGTTGCAGGTTTAACAAATATGTAAAAACCTTTTTCTCATAAAAGTTACATACTGCAGCTTTAATTGATAAAAAGAAAGTTAACCAAACTCATAAAAGTAAAAAAAAAAACAAAAAAAACTCTGGTACTATTATAAATAAATGATGAAAATATTCATTTTGATGTCCGTATTCTCCTCTTTAAGTAGTGATTAACATTGAAAAGTGCCATGATGTCCTAGCAATAAACAACTTACAGTCAAGTGTAAAAGACAGCATTGAAAGAGTCAAACAGGTTATATATATTAAAGCTACCGAGTCACCGCTTATTTGGTACAAACTACTTCTGTCCAAAAAGAACATGGTGGCTTTTATGGACTCGGAGTAGGATTTGAAAGGACCACAAGACTCTTGGAACAATAACTTTGAAAAAGACGAGTCTCTGGCAATGTCTGTATTTTGTTTCTCCTTTGAGTTGCAAGTCGGAAAAAAGCAATATGTGGTCAAATTCTAGGTTTGCCAGAAGCCTTGGTGGTGACAGAATCATGCTGTGTGAATTCTTCCACAAGGGACAGGAAAGCTTGTTAGAGCCGATGGGACGGGTTGTACTAGAACAAAACCTGTCACAGAGTGTAGAAGATTTAAGACTGGAGAAGAGTGTCACCTTCCAGCAAATCGGCGAACCACAACACACAGGCAGCTACAGTGGGATGGTTTATAGCACATTTGAAAGGCACAGACGTAAATCCATTAGAGAATCTGGGTCAAAACTTGACATTGTCGTTTACAAACACTTTCCATTGAATATGAGCTTTAGTTATTTTGCGAAAACAATCTGCCAAAGTTTGACTTTCTAAATGTGCAAAGCTGATAGAGGAGTAACCCTGCTAGTGTCACTTCAGCAAAATAGAGCGATACAGAGTATCAACTCAGAGTGCTGGAATACAAGTACACATCGCATTTTCATATTTCTATTGCAAAAAGCAATTGATTAAGAACTGTTTCATTTTTCTTCTAGATATCGTAATGTCCTACTTCTGGTTGGTCTATCAGATAAATAAATAAATAAACTGAGGCGGATAAACACCTTTCCAAGACAATGCTGTATGTATCCCTTTATACTAACAGAATACTACAAGAAAAGATTTTGTTTCTGTATTAGATTCCCAATCAATGCACAATAATGGGATGAAAATTAATTTCAAAACGGCTGTCTCACTCTTCAAAGCATGCAAATACAATTGTCCTTATCCAATTACTCCATTTGTACAATTAATGTCCCCCTATTTATCAAGCAATATGTTGCTAATGGATATTGCATATGTATTGATCATTTAAATTCAAAGCGGACTATTGTTCGAGCTATTTTAGTGTACGTACTCTGACTGCAGACCAGAGTGTTGACACAGTGGCAGGCCAATATTTACCAAGCCCTCCTCCTGCTCTGTATGTCTGGATATGTTTTTCAGATTCTAATTGGAATTTTAATTGCAACGAGGATTAAGGCTGTTATGGATAATTGAAACTGACAAACAGAGCATGAGGCAAGCAGCATGAAGTGAACTAATCTTGTTCCCTGTTTTGCTCCAACTTTGGTGGGTCTTCATGTTGGAGACATATTCAGCACTTAGGGCTAATAAGTGCTCCAGTGTTGGCAGGAATGGAAATTGTGTGGAGACTCTTCTTTAAATTGCCTATTTGAGACAGGGCAGTGCCTTGGATTCGTTCATCAAACATGCAATAACCTGGACCCAGGAGAGGGTTTCAGAATACGAAAGTTGACAAAACTGAGTCAAGATGTAAATTCTAGAGTAATGTTTTCACTTTGTTTTACACAAATAATGAATGAGTTTAGTTTTACAGGACATGCTTTGAACTAAATAATAATAATAGCCAGTTAACAAGCAACATCCCAAATTATTTTATGATTACCAACCTGAAAAAAATGAACATGTATGTTAAACTCAGTGTGTAAAAACCTGTACTTGTATACAGTTTTGGCTCTTAGTTGTAGTTTGTATATAAACTACAACTAAGATATGCCTAATTCCAAAATTTTTTCACACCCTTAGTGGATTTTGATGTAAAATAGCTTTCATTCAATCAAGAATTTTGTTTCTGATAGGGAACAAGAAACAGACTGACAAATTGTCAAACACTGACTATGTATTTGCTGCAATACAGATAATAGAAGGAAATAGATTAGTTATCATCCCCCGAATAAGAGCAGGAACTGTATGCAGATATTGTGTTTTTGTTTGTTTTTGGGTGGTTTTGTGCAGAAAAACACGAAAAAAGACAGTCATGGCTTGGCTAAAAGAAAATAAAAATAAATATTTATAACTCTTGTAGATTTAGATCTGAACTAAGCAGTTTAAATGTAACATGTTTTGTTTACAAACTGTTAAAATGTATTAAATTAGTAATTTTGGGCGAAGTTGTATTGAATATGAGAATTATCATGTGTATCAGCAAACTTAGTCTCAATTTATAAAACCAATCAATTTCCATTTCTAATTTTGACTATTGAGATCAAAATTGTATACTTTAAGAGTGGACCAGGAGATTTATGTTCTAAATCCCTTTTCATTTTCAGAGAATAAGCAGAAGAAAAATAAAATAACAATTTCTAATCTCCTTTAGTTTTAACTGATTACAGATTAAAAAAGATATATATTTTTTTTATTGTGAAATACAAAATATGCTCCTGGAAATGTTTGAAAGCTCTTATCTGTAAAATGAATACAGCAAATTGTTTTGTCTAGTGAGCTGAATGTTATTGTTACACTTCCAATCAACAGTAGTAACACATGTAATATATTCAAAATCACCCAGTAGAGCATTACAAGTGTTGTTGTTACAATTAAATATTTCATGAGAAGAAAATACATGTGTTGTCTGTTTGCTAGCATGCCTCACAGTTTTTGACTGATTTGTTCCCTGGACTAAGAAGACCTACTACTTTGGCATTCTGCTACATTACAAAACAGGGGAACCACAAATTCTTCTTGTGAAGAAAAAATATGTTTTAAAAAACGAAGAGAATCAGTTAAATCTTACTGTGTATCAGTATAATCATGACTTTTCCACTGCACCTTTCACAGGTCAAAGACCACATGGTGCTTTACTACAAAAACACAATGAAAGACGATTAAAACATTAGAGGAATATCAAGTAGCCTACATGTATTTTCATGCTTCCTATATTGAGCTGAAAGCAAGTGTAAATGAATGATTCTTTAGCTGATTCTTTCAAGATTCCATAGAATCAAAACTGCACAAAATATAGAAGGAATCACATTTCACAATCTTGGGCAACAAGGAGTTATCCCCTCTGACTTTAGATTGTGTTTGTGGAAGCATCGCTGGCCTTTGACTGGAAAATATCAGACTGTGAGAAAGGATGTAGAGCTGGAAGGTCAGAGAAACAGCAAGGCTCTTGACCGCGTAGAGACCTAACAGTAAAGACTAATATTTTAATATCAATTCTAAAATGTGCCGGAAGTTAATCTAAGGGGATTAAAACTGGAGTTATTTCTCTTTTGTGTGTGAAGAAACAGAAAAAGATATGATTCTCGATTGTCATGCAGTGTAGTCAAATTATTACTTCATATTTGATGTCAGTGCTGCAATACAAATTCATGTTATACAACTTAGAGACTTTCAACATAAGGGAAAAGATAGCAACAACTAACAAGGAACAAACACGTTTGAGTGATTAAATTACAATAAGGTCACTAAGCCTGAATTGGAATGCATCTAATTGTTATTTCAACAAATAGACAAATTACCTGACAGAATTTCTTTAGATAATGACAGCTTTTCTTCCCCCCTGGCAATAAAACCTTCCTCAGGATTTATAGCTAAAGATTTAAGAAGAAAAAACTACCTGAGTCTGTCTACTCACTAATTAGCAGTTATCATCTCACTCATTAAGATGATTGCTACTGGCAAAAATGTTATTTCAGAAATGTTTGACGCACAATTAACTACACATTCCTGCTTCGCAAATCAAACAAAATCTGTGCTCAAGTCAGAGCTATCAACTCTGTTTGTTCCGTCCATTTTCAAAAGACACAGTGGGTGTCTGATTTGCTGCCACAAGTGCTCAGCAGTGTCAAACAGTGTTAATTTTTGCAAGTCTTACCTTACCTGAGGATTTTACCTTTCTGGTAAGTCTACTATATTGCTTTATTGACAAGATTTTAAACTCTTCACTGTCACAGAGTGTAAATATAGTTATTATTTCAGCTAAAACCATGAGGCAATAAATAACCATTTTAGTTTGATGTAAGACCATCAAAGTAAGACCATAACTACATTTGGCTCTTACAGCACTGGAAAATCTATATATCCACAGAAACCAGGTAACCCCTTAGTGGGAAATGGGAGGATACACGCAATAATCAAATTTCATAGTTTTTGAAAATGCATTGGTGAACAGCATTTTCAAGAAATCAGAGTATCTGAATTTTGTAAGATCAGTTACCCATCACCTCATTGTGAGAGGATTAGATCACTCTTGGCACAGCAGTAATTGCAATGAGGAACTGGAGTGGAATTTTGGGTTTGCTGTACAATCAGGCTGCTGTCAGACCAACAACCTGTAGGGGCTTCAGAGGTGGGAGGGACTCATGGCAACACTCGCCACTTCCTGTGACTGCAATACGACTAGTGTTTTCATGTGTTGTCACCAAAGTCTCTAACAACAGAGCCTGTGGACCATAGCTTCAATTTGTATTTTTTAACCAACAGGCGGGATTCGATGTGGCACTTGCTACTGTAGTCCATCTGCTTCAAAGTGATATGCGATGTTTGCTGAGTACCTTGGCAGTAATGATTGTTTATTTGAGCAACTGTGTGCATCAACAGGGCATTTCCTCCTGCACAACTGCCTTTCACAGTTTTTTTTCTCCACAGCCAAGAAAATATACCAATACACAACAGTTTCTAAAATTCTCTGAGCAGCCTGTCTGGCTCTACCATGCTACATTCTGAGTCACTTAAATCCCCTTTTCTTCCCTTACTGACTCTCAGCTTGACATCAAGAAAGCTTTCTTCACCACATCTAAATGTTGATTAATTCCCTATTTTTGTCATCAGGCCATTGAACAGGTACATTTAGCAAAATGGCCACTTCATGTAAATTGTCAAGACAAAATTTTTGCATTGTTAAATTTTTCAGTTTAATCATGGTGAGAAAAATGTACTAATAGCAGATATGTAACAAGCTTTACATATCAGTGTGTTGTGGTATTTTAAAAATAAAGAGTTTATCTTATATTAGTAATACCTGCAGGCTGGTGCACGTTGTTGCTTTAAAACATATGTTTTCTTGATCTAATCATTGTTTGGTAACACATTTTATTTGTTATTTAAAAGTGCTGCAAAATAGATCATGATAACCATGTTAGTTTATGATACTTCTCACTTGCTGAGACCACCTGCTTTGTCACCAAAGTCACTGTATATGTGTATATCGGAAGTAAGCTACTGCTATTGAGAAAATGGAAACATGTCAAATTGTTAAATGAAGCCTCAGCGCAAATTCAAACTGGAAGACTCTTTTTAGGCCCACCTGCATCATCCAACCGGTGCATCCTGCTCATCACCGTCGACCAATCAACGCTGGTCCAAGACACGTCACATCCAATCACCGTCAAAGTCCCAGCTGATAAGGACCTCCATCCATGGCGTCTTCTGCTTTCCAGCAGAGCTCAACCCACCTCCACCCCTTCACCTCCACTCGCCCTGCCATTCGGCCGCATTCTTCGCCAAACCTTCACCACCAGTGCCAGGTCCCTGGGAAATGATGTTCCTACAAGCATCAGGAATGCTCATCCGAGCCTATCGCAAAACGTTTTCTGATAATCGATGTCCTCAGCCGGGGCCCGAGCACCAAAGACTTTAATTTTGTACGTCAATAAACTCTTCTAATTGTCTCCCCCTCTCTCTGTCTGCGTCTCTCCAGATTGAAATGACAATAACGTGCAAAATATCCTTGCAAAAGAGTTACAAATGTACATATCTTCCACATGTCAAACTATTACAATTTTTTTCTGTTTATCTTATCAGAACCAATAAATATTGTCTGGACATTGATCAGTAGATTTTTAAATCCAAGAACTGAGGACAGCAGGACCCAAAGACATAATGTTGCTTTCCATGCACATTTCTCAAGAGATGAAGGATCTATCTCCTGACCTTAGCTAACACCCGCAGACACATTGATAAACAGTGAATATTTATCATAAACTAACTTGCTGTTGCTCACAGAATTACTGTAGAACACACACGCGTCTGTGACGCCAAAGAATGCATTCAGCACACTCCATATGAATGCGTTTGGTTTCATTCACATTGGCAGGGACACATAACACTTGTTATGAGTAAACAAAACTGCTCTCGCTCCTTAAGATACCATTCCCCCACCACCACCACGCACACAAACAAATAAACATGGGATATTTACTACACAGCAAGAGATGATGCAAGTCTACTGAAATCATCAAGGGCTGCAATGAAAGATGGACATTGGGGTTCATTTATTTAGGTAAAGTTGTCAAGGACAGTATGTTTTAGCCAGGATGCATGCTTTTCTCTGGCGAAACTATACATTCTTGTTATGTAATCACACACACAATAAAACTGCCAGTCTTTCATATTGCACTCAGAATTTCTTGACATTCATTGTTGGGGTTATTGTTCAGCACATTCAGCTTTTCCTGGAGTGCTTAAGAAATTCTGTGAAGTGCTGTTGCATGCCTCATTGAACTGAAGTTTTAGAAAGCTGACAGTGTCTTGCTTATTTAGTGTAATAGTTGCAGTCTGTGGATGTTGATAAATCAAATCCATTTACAGCCACTCATGGGGCATGTAACACACAACTTGGGAGTCAGAGGTCAGCAAAAAATGTAATTTAAAACCAAATTGCCTGCAAGTTAGCCTCTCACACTTGCAGTAACAGCAGCAGAGTCTCATTATTGCTCATATAAACCCCAGACGATCAGAAAGAAGACTAAATCATGGCATGATGAGGTGGGCAGGTATGGTTAAAAGAAAAAGAAAAGCTCACAGTTAATTATTTTTGTGTGTTTTAAGCAACAAAAAATTCAGTACTTTACAATGATTTCAAATTATCTATGTATTGTCCAGTTGTTATTTATAATTGTCCTTATCACTATTGTTATTATTTTGGGTCTGTAGATTTTCTTGTCTTATGAGACTCAGTTTATAATAAATTTGTTTATGTAATGTAATTTATTTGTTGGTTCTTTAGCACATTATATCAAACAGGCATATGAATACCATAACATTATTTTAATGACAATTTTTGATAATTATCAAGTTGGTAAGTATACATATTTCACTAAATTGAGATAAGGGGTAAGATTAAATGAGTGTTCACGTCTTCCTACTCTTTTTCAAACAGAAAAGTAGTGGTAAGCTAGTTATTTTGTTGTTGGTTGTGTTTCGATGTTTTCTCTTGTCCTACTGATTACTTGTTTTCTTGTTTTTAAAAACCAGTTTGAAATATATAAATAAATGAAATGCAACGAAAACATGAAATACTAACCCAACAAAATAGCTTACCAGTTAGAAACAAAAGATAAGACAAATTAATTTTTAAGATGTCAACCACAAAACAGATTTGCATGCAACACACAAGACCTGGAACTGTTAGAAAGGTGACTTGCATTTTAAATAACCTGTCACCAATGTCTATCAAAGAGGAAGTGATCCTCTTTAGATCTCTTGCCCCCATTAATTTTGGCGGCTTCCCTGTCATTTTTAACCATTCCATAGTGGGGTTTGTTCAGAGAATAATACTATCCTTATCTGCTGCTGCTATCATGGCATCACATACACAAGGATGAAGCAATATCCAGTAAATAATTAATCAATTATCAGTACATTGTTGACTGTCAGGAGACTTTTCTAGTCTGGAAAGACAAAATACAGTTCATGTCACAGCATTTTCTAGATGTTTGCTGTCCTCCCGTTCCTTATGTTTCTGTGTGTGTCTACTCTGTTTTTCTGACTGTGGGGAGAAAGTTGCTGCAAGTGTGAGACTTCACACAATTCATGAGAGTTCTACCTGGAATGGTAGTGTCTTATCTACTTATCACCTGACCACTTTGGGAATTATCTGGCTCATGTCTTCTTGGTCCAGCCTTCTTCACCAAATATTTTCTATTGTTAAATGTTTGGTTTTCTGCAACGGACCCTGTCCACTATGGCTGTCAAGATGTGGTTATTTTGTTTTAATGGGTCTCTTTTACCTTCTTGAAATCATACCATTATATGAGAAATATATATATCTAAGTAGAGCTCTTACTGGATTTCTGTGGCATTTTAAGGTTTTCAAATCAATGTTTATTTCTTGTTTTCCAATGACTGCAGGACTGCTTTTCCTGCAGTCATTGTATTGTTTATATATATATATATATATATATATATATATATATATATATATAGCAAGTTACCAGTTTGCCTTACCCTAACTATGCTGCTAAATAATATATACATCAGTCTAATTGGTTCCAGTGGTTACCAAAACAATGAAGCTGGGGAACTGGGAAGCTGTTCAGAATCACAGTTCTAGGAATAGATAAGACACCCATGTTTTAAATCTTTCCGTTATAGTCAGCACATTGATTTAAATACCAACATAAAATGCCACACACTGACAAGAGTTCAATCTTCAGTATACTCCCCAATGGCTTTCACAGACTCAATTAGTAAGGCAACTGACTCATTCAGACTCATATAGCCTTACACTCTCAAATGAGATGAAAGTATGCTTAGAATAATCAATGATACCTAACAGGAGCTTTTCCTGCAGATATCAAGGACAATATTTCACCGTAAATTGGAGTCTTGGAAAAAAAATGGTCATGATCCTGCCTCCAACTCCAATAAAAGTTTTGAGGCTTTTTGTTGCAGCTGTGATTAGGCCACTTACTCACCTGTATCCAGAGGATGAAGTCAATGATCCATGAAAGCCACATTTTGTAAAATTTGTGACAGCCACAAAATTCGGAGCTTGTGATGATTTTATAAAATAAAAATAAATTTTATTCCAAACTTTTTGACACATGCAGTAATTTACAGCTCACTTTTAACTTGCTTTGAGGAATGTCTCCTTGAGCTGTGTTCTCAGAAAACTTCACAGATAGCATCTTTAAATTTTACAGCAATCTTCTATTTTCAAAGGAATCTTGGCAGCTTTAAAGTGCCCTTAGGAGGTTTTCAGACCATTGATTTTGCCATCTAATATTTTTGACTTGAGCAGGAACTCATATTTATTTGTTCTGAACTTTTTTTATATATTCTGGATTTTAGCTAGAATAGTTAAGCATATCTCTGAATGACATCAATTCCAAAGACCATCATAACCATATCATCATATCAAGTGTTTACCCTCATGTCATCTTTAGAAAATGTTCTTTTTCCACGTTTACTTATAGTTGTTTCCTTCCACTTTCAGGACTGGTGGCCTTTGTCAGTTTTAGTGTGACCAGGGTGGCCACTCTGGGTAGGTGGTAACTTGAATGAGGGGCTGGTTGCTTGTAGCACTTTTGTGGGGCATATGTTGCATGGGGACCACCTATTCACTAAATGAGCTGTGGGTCACATTGTTGTTTATGGGGTTTGATGCCTTCAGGTGGGATGTTGTTTCTTTGGCCTTTCTGGGAGGTCTTGGACATAGATGGGTTGTTGGTTGCCATACAGTGGCATTATACCTGTGCACCATGTATATACTGTAAGTTTGGGGGGTTGCTAACAGTCTTAGTGGTGGGGCTGTGTCACACCCTGTCCAATTTTAGGTTTGCCTAAAATTGGACAACCTGCTAGTGCTTAATAAAAATAAAAAAAATTCCAATGTGAAAAATGTTGAAATTTGTACCTGCAGGACAAAACATAATATAGTTCAGTAAAATATCACAACCAGTTATCACAACCCTCCACAATCTGTTTGATTCTTGTTTTATCACCCAATTGTAGTACAAAAAAAAACTGCCCTGATCAAAGTAAGACTTTTCTAGAAGGAAAAAAATTCTCTATCTTAAAACTTCTACTGTCTATTTTTGAAGCATTCCCCTTATGTACATAAATTAAAGCATTTTTCTTTCCACATTAATACAAATATATTTGCATTATTAAATTACTTTTTCAGCTTTTCAAAGAGCTACCTTATAAATCAGAGCCCTTATCTCAACAAAACCACATTTAAGCCTTGATTGTGAAGTGAAAAAAATTGATTACCTTGTTTTACTGCAACATTATAACATGTTGCATTAACGTGTGGATTCACATGCATGCCTATTTAATCAAATTAAGAAAACACATCAGCTGGTGTTGACTGATTTTTGGGATCCTCAATCTCTCTTGAAATCTCAGAAAATAGCCAAACCTGAACAAGTTGTTTTGAGTCAAACATGTAGGAAAGTAGAAAAATTGATTAACATGCAACATTTAAAAAGCAGCACTATCTTCCCCTTCTTATCTGTTCCATACTTTGGTGTTTGCATTTTTTCACATAGAATCTTGAAATTCGAACCATAAATGCAAATAATTTTTCTTAAAACTATGTTTTGTTTCATGTGCTGAAGTATAAAATGAGATCACTTAAACATTTCCAGAGCATTACTAAAGAAAAACCCAGCAAATTTGATTGCTCAACTTTTCTGTAATATGTTTTTGCCCTCCTGAGTGACTGAGTCTCCAGGAGTGAGAGATAAAATAAATACACACTATTTTGCAGAACATAACCATGAGGCATATGAATGTATGAGTTGTAAACAGGTTTTTTTTATTATTATTATTTTAAAATAGACATGGATTAAATGATTTCATGTATGCATCTCCATTTTATTAAAAATGTCTCATACAAAAATTTTTTGGGAAATACACTAATAATTGAATTTCCATTTTTCAGCCCATTCATGACCAAAAAGGACACTTGTTAATCTGTTAATCTAGATCTAGATTACCTACAGGTAACCTAGATCTAACCTAGTTTCATAACCTAGATGCATGCATCTAGGTCATGAAACATCACAGCAGACATTTTCTACTTTATACTCAGAACTCTGGTAATTAGAACCATCAGAAATGATTCCCAGGAGATCATCTGAGCATCATCTCAGACCTGGATACTGTACTCAATGCATTTCACTTCCTGGGACCTGACAGCGTGTTAAAGAGTTATGGAGGATTTTAAACACTACAGGTCACAGACCAGTGCAGTTGAACCTCTCGTCCAGATTCTCTGATTTCTCAAACATACATGAAAGAATTAAAGCAACATGTCGGGTACGATTTTGAAAAGAGAATAACATTACAACATAATATATATCAGAATGCAAGTTTGGACACACCATTAAAGGTTAGTTTAAGTCAAAGCATTAAGTTTGTATGTTCTAAATTGATCTATAGGTATGATTTCTCTTTAAATAAAGCCTGTGCCACCTTCTTGGAACACACCATTGCAAACCATCGACCAAATTGCAGCAGAGACAGCATCCACATAAAGTCTGTAACTGGCTGTCACAAATGTCACACTTGCTTTCTCACTCCTGAACTAAGTTGGCAACTGGAGGAGGTCAACAGATTTGTGTAAGGAGAAAAATTCTGCAAAGAGGGTTTTAAACAATTCAAGAGTATTATTTTGATTTCATGTGTGCCTTTGTGTGCACATAAGTGACTTGGTAGTTAGTTGTTTAATAGGCACTTGTAGAAATATTTACTAGAAAAGAACCTAAACAGAAAATTGCCCAAAATAATCTTTGTAATATATGCGCTGGATATAATATGGATAGCCTACATCAGCGGCTGAATTTTGGCAATAAGTTAAATAGCCTAATAAACAAGGTTGTTCATCTTTAGTTGCAATGTATCTGCCTTCCCGTCACATCTGTCAGGTGAAGCCCCTCTAGCTCGTTTTCTAATTTTGGTTCTCCATTGTGCTCAATAGTTCTCATTCACAAAACTGCCCTGCAGACGTCTCTGAGCTACCTGGATTAAAGATGGTGCAAACTCCCTGAAGCCAAGTAGTACTGGACAACTACTATTTATCCATAATGCTCATAAGCTACCCTTCACATCCCAGAGAGAGTTACTTTTGGATGACCTTTACAAAAGGCTGAAAATCTGCAGAGAAATTTGACAGCGAACATGTTTAAACAATGTCTTGTTTGAGATTCATAGAACCATAATATCACGTTTATACTCCTGTCACATTATTGCAAGTTTGACTTTTGCTTTAATGGCGTAGGAAGACATGATGCCATATATTATGCTGGAGCATACCTTAAACTACACATTTGGCAATTTAGTCCGCACAATGTGATTGCCAGTTGAACTGGGCTGCCACAGATTTTTTTAGAACTCTAGAAAAAATGTGTATACAATACCACTGCAGCTCTAAAAGGCCATGTAATCTGCACATGAACATCACTGCTACAGGATTTGTGCAATTTCAGATCAGATTTAAAAGCAACGACCAAAAAAAACACCGCACCCCATATTTTTGGCCAGTGATCTTCGACGAAGCCCTTTAAAATCTGCTTCCCAGCCTTGAGTCTTGTATTACCACCTTCTTTCTCTGCCAATTTCCTGTCTCATTACTATCAATAATGGCCACTATTGCAAATCTTTGTCATGGTCAATAAACCAGTTTGATATGGCATTAGCTTTTAGACATGGTGCATTACCCTGCTGGAAGTACAAATAAGGAGATGGCAACTGGTTGCACATGATCATCAACAGCAAAAAACAAACAACAACAAAAAAACAAAAAGAAAAAACAATCATCATTACTAATAATTTGCTGATAATATTGAAATGTGCATTTGTTTTGAAAGTTCCTTTGTTATTTAGATTTATCAATAAGATTTGGCCTTTATTTGGTATTGGACGTGGTTGTGAAAATAACAGAATATCCTGGTAATATTTATAATAATAAGTCTGTTCCTTTTGGAAGATATTTATTTCAGTCCAATATGCGGGAGCCAAGAAGTCGAGGAATTTTTCCTGAACAGTCCAGGAAAAATGTGTTAGGAGGTGGTCATCCATCCATTTCTTGGCACGCAGTCCAAATACTGTATGTGCTACAATTTTTAGAAAGAATAATGAAGCGTATTTATTGTTTCATTGCTTGTCCATTCTGTACCTGGGAAGAAACAAAAATAGACCATCTGTATATTTTTCAGGTCACAGTTTTATGTGAGAACTTTATGGTATTGAGATTGCATCAGTTGTGGCTTTTAAAAGTTCTATGTAATGCATGTTTCACTTTTCTTGTAAGGTATAGGAGCTCTTATGCAGCCATATTTCTTGAAGTAGAAGGGCAGCTTTAAAAGTTTTTCATTACTGAAAAGGTCAGTGCTTCCAGGTGTGATAGATTACCACAGCCAACACTGAAGAGTCTAAATCATAGGAAGGAAACAACTTATAGATACAGTATGCATATTAATGTGCTTGAATGAACTGGCCAAAATTGGGGTACAGTATATTGTGTTTTTGTTTATCTTGTATTACCAAGAAGTCCCTTGTGATTAACATCCTTTTCAAGAGTATAAACTGAACACTCTATTACCAAATATAAATTGCTAGATAAGTCTGACAGTAATTATTAAAATACATGATCAAAAGAAAACCAATGAGTCAGTATGTTATAGGTAAAAGGTCCAGCAGAGAAATAGCAATTGCCCTGATTAGCTATTGGAAACTTGAGATTTTGGTATGACCAAGGTCCATAATAGGAAGAGCAGAGTTCCCTTTGTTTTGAAACATGAAATTTTTCCATTTTGGATATTTCATTAACAGTATTTTATCTTTTGGGTATTATATCATTTCAGACATAAACCCAACTTGGTGGTTTATTTGAATAATTTTAAATCAGCTAGATGTATTAAAGTTGCAATTTTATGTGTTCTCCAGCCACATAATGTCATTTTATAGCACTGCTAAGTGACTGTTAAATTCAGGATTTAGAAAAATGCTACATATACCAAATATGACTTAAGATAAATGTGACTTTACAATTAAAGAAGTTTATTTTGTCAATCACAGTTTTACTTTTTTTTTCTTACTAATTTCTTTCATAATTTATGCATATATATTTTTTTAATAATTTATTTGTTTCCTAAATGTGGTTTATTTTGTGACACTTATTTTGTAAAGCTACTTTAGGTGTTTTTGAGAATTTTTCTTTAACTCTGTTTTAATTGCAGGTTCTTTTTAATTCATGTTCTTTTTTTCAAAGAACAAAGCGGAGGTTTCTCTGTGGTGCAGGTCTGGTCAGTGTGCTTGTCGCAGTACGTTCACATCTCTTTTGTACAAACTAGTTGTCCATCCTTAAAGACCACTCATACAAAAGTGTGTCTTGTTCCGAGACCTGCTTGGTCAGTCTAGCATCATGTCATGAATCATCTGGAGTTCATGAAGTCAGGATGACAAAGCAGAACAAGGAGAGGACATTGCAAAATTCTGAGATGATATTGAGTTTACTATTGAAGCTAAGCATCTAATTCTACTTAGTCCGATGTCATACCAAGGTAGTATGTTTCCTTTGTGGCGACACGACAAGCATTGTTTTCTTTCATAAGCACAAAACTTAAGCTATGTTTGTGCACCTTTATTTTGAAATTTGAGTCTACAAAAATAAATTTTGCAACAAATCTCAGGACAAAAAAATAAGTACTGCTATTTCTGACAAAATAAGCTTCCCATTATGAATATATATTTATTAGTGACATTTATTTATTAATAACAGTATTGATTTAAGTGTGAATTAAACAGTTCTTGATTGTATCTAAAGGGAATTTCTTAACCGGCCAAAACCTCCATCACTCAAACCAATATCACAACATCTTCTGCTATGTTTGTTTCTGTTTGAGAAGAAGTTGTTGCATATCTGGCAAGATTATTCCAACTTTTAACATTTTTTCTAATGCCTGATGGCATGCATGGCAAATTTGTTTGTGTATGTCTGTTTGTGAGAGTTTCTCTCTCTCCAATACCCTGAGCTGTGGCTAGGGGGTGCAATGTGGACATGGTGTGTGTACGTTTGACAGAGAGAGAGAGAAGGGGGAGATAGAGCGAGTGTGTGTGTGTCTCCGTAATGTATTCCTGCCTGTGGCTGGGCTGGTCACATGGGGAGAGCAGCCTGTTTAAAACAGCCTCAGCTCTCTCAGTCAGAGCAGTGCAAGGCACAGAGACAGACACTCACGCTCTCTCTGCCTTCCTCCACGCACACACTGACACATGCTCATGCACGCAGAAGGCAACTTCCCTCTATCGGACTGACACTACACTCTCGCCAGGATAGCACACTCCCATTCCCCACTGAAGAAGAGGATAAGGAGTGACAGATCAGGAAAAAAGAAAACACAGAAAAAGCTAAAGATTCCCAGTGAGTAGCTGATTTCAATTGTCATCTCTTACGTTTGCGTTTTTTGGATGGGGGGGACTTTGCTCCACTTCAGCGCTCTTTGGCCGAGATCCTGACAGAGACTGTGAGGGGAGAAAGTGAGTTTGATTGATGGAAGTGTGCAGAGACATACAAGGAGGATGAAAGAAGGGTGACAGAAGTGAGAAGAGATGTGGAGCTAGTGCAACCATGGTCTCCCTCTTCATCACTCTCTCCTTCTGTCTGTGGGATCTAATGATGTTAATTAGCAGTGTGCGCTTGGAATGACAGGAATGTCTTTCCACAGAGCTGGAGTAGAGTCGGCTTCGGACTCTTGCTCTGTGTGTGTGTGTTTTGTTTTTTGCATTCAGACTCGTACTCTGTCAGAATGATGTTGAGCAGATTTCCTGAAACCCATTGATATCCATTTGGAAGTGGATAGACTGGCCAATGCACTCTGGTGATAAAAGGGATGAGCATCTCTGGGACTCTCTATTCATATGTCCCACTATGTCCTTTACATTTTTCTTTTCTTTCTTCCCTCCCTCAGTGTTCTTTGTCTTTGTGTTGTTTTTGCTCCTGTCAGTTATGTTTTTCTGACATGCTGTCCAATTTCTGACTCTCCTCCCCTGTCTCTGGCTTTGCATTAACTTTCTTTGCCTTTCTCCAGCCATTTTCTGTTTGTCTGTGTTGCCCAAACTGTAAGTAGTATTTTTGTCGCCTGACCCGCTCCTGTACGCTGATATAGCTGGTATAGATTCTTCAGTTACGCTGAAACGGAGAGGATCGCAGAGTTGCGAGGAGGGCAGAATGGGTAGGGAGACGGGGAGAGAAGAAAGAGAGGAATGACAGAGAAAGTGGAAAGAGGGGGGGGAGACTGTGGAGGGGGGCATTGAAAAGGCTGACACTGGCTTGGACAATTAGCCCAGGGAGTCTGTCCTGGGGTGCTATTCTGAGAGGAGCTTTGGCCCCTGGGCCCTGGGCGTTGGGTCACGGGATGCCTTGACCCTTCCAGTCGACAGCTAGGCATGGGAGCCATTATCACAGCCTGATTGATTAGCAGTGAGCGGAAATCCCTTTTCTCCTCAGTCCTTGGGAGAAAAAGACAAAGTTTTTGTCCTTTTACTGCTATGGGTTTAGTATCTGTCTGTTTCAATACTGAAACCTCTCAAAAATGTATTTTTTTTTCTTTGTTACCTGTTGATCTACTCTTTATACAATCCTGAAGGCAGACCTGCACATCAATTTGAATCATAACTTAAAAGTATGAAAAATTACAATCTCAAAGCACAACCTAGAAGCAAAATTTCTATGAACTTACACTGACTTTTATTCACATGATATATATCTTAATGACTAAGATACTAAGACTCACAGAGGGTTGTGGAGACCTTGTAATACTGGAAAAGAAAGCAAGGAATGTGAGGAAAAACCTAGAAAAGTCTTGACAAAATTCAAACATTATGCCACAATGTCATGTTTTGTAAATTTTCTGTAAGTGTTGTATTTTTTTTAAATTTTCTTAATTATTTGTCAAGTCAGATAAGCTGTCATGAAAATTTCTGATATTCAGCAATCTCATGTGAGGTTGTTTTCACATTAGACGCTTTCGTTAGCCTCAGAGTTTTGAGCTGTGCACTTGAGTAATTTGTTGGTGGTGCATTCAGAGGATACCTGGAGGTGATGGAAGGGAGGGAGAAAAAAAACAAAGGCTTAAGACAACATTGTGGGAATCAAGTGATGTTAAAAAGAAAAAAAAAAATCAACTAAAACTTGAAGAAAGTAGAATGGTGTAATTGTGGGACATGTCCTTAATTTACACAGCTTTGCTTTTCTTTTCTTGGGGACAAGTTTTTATCTCCTTGGTCAAATTTCCCTCTAATTCCAGCTACTTTTGCTTTCCTCTAAACATGCAACCCCCCTCCGCTCCGCCTTCCCAACTATGCTTCCTTAGACTGGGGGTTTGGTGGAGTGTTTAGCCCAGCTCACGGCTGATCAAAGCAGTATGTGTCAGTCTGGGCTTAGCCTCGGTGCTCCTAATGGAGCACCGTTTTCATGCCTAGTTGGTGGTGGAGTGGGAGGGATTGATAGGAGGGATGAGGGGACAGGGAAAAGAAGAGGAGGAGGGTGTGCAAGTAGAAAGACTGACAGAAAGAGTCTGCGGCTGGGAGGGGTGGCCAGACGGAAAGACAGGCTGAGAAAAGGGGGACATCTCCGAGTGACACAGGCAAGAAGATTATGGAGGATAGGCAGATTGATGGTCACGATGAATAGGCAGAAGGTAAAAAAGTTTGAATAAAAAAAGTCAAATGCACAGAGAAGTAGACACAAGAAGACAAGCGCTCAGGCTGACAGTTCCAATGTGACAAGCAATGTACGTTTCTAGTACGCCCATATTCCTGGGCATGTGGTTCAGACCAGCTCCTGTACAGTGTAGATTTGGAAGAAACACTGATAGGGAAGAGGCAGGTGTGTGTGCATGTGTAAGAAACACAGTCAACAGAAAAGGAGAGCAGTGCTTGTGAGTGTATGTTGAGCATCTGTGTGCCCATATGCCTGTATACCAAGCAGCACACAGAGATGCCTGTAAACTGCATATTGATTTTTCAGGCTGCTAAAAGCAGTCTAGACGTTTGGGCATTGATCCTGAAATTGGATGTTTTATTTCTTTTTATTGAAACAGTTTCAGTTACTCAAAGTAATGGTAGTTCTTATTAGAAAAGGAAGAAGGGGGAAATGTCGGAGCAAAGATAATGGTAACAAATGATTGGGAACTAATTCTCATGAACATTTAATGAGGGGTGGGCTTGATTAAAAATGTGTAATACTTCTCCATTTTTGCCTGTCAGATTTTCTCCTCGTTGTTTGAGTACATCTGTGTGAGAGTGGGTACAGTACATGTCTTGCATTGGAAAAAATGTGGGTTTAGCATAACTCAATGTACCCACTTGATTTGTATAGGTAAAATGATAACAAAAGAATATTCTTTCCCTATTTATACTATATTTCTCTCTTTCCTGTTCTGATTTTTTTCAAACATTAACCTCAAATTGTATTTTTTCCATTTCAATTTTACCTGATAATCCAAAACAAATAGATGCATATTTGTGCAGTGGAAGGAAATCATGCATAATTACTGAAAATGTTATTGTCATTTGCACACAGATCCTCTTTAGTCTGTGATTTGAAGAACCATTTTCGTGCAGTTAGGTTTTTTGGAATATGTTTCAAAGTTGAGTGTGATCATTACAGTTAAAAACAACTTCGTAATCTGATTTATGTGGAGCATGTAGATACTGAACAAACATGAGCTTAAAATATAGCCTTGTGAAACCACACATCTGATTTTTATTTGTTTTAAATTTGAGCAGAGCACTTTTTTGAGAGATTTGCATCAGTTAAGCTCTTTCTTTTCAGTTTTATGCATTTTCAAATTCACTTTACATTTATCAGCTCTTTTCTTTAAAGTTCAGTCAATGTTCAGTTAGATTTTGCTGAAAACACCATCTTGGCACGTTGGTTTTCTTTTTTTTTCTTTTTCAATCCTTGTTGTGTATTGCCTTCCAACTGCATCTAAGGTGTGAAAATATAAAAAGATATTTTCGATGAGCACATTTGTGTGAACATGCACACAGAACAGAGAAATGTTGCATGTCTCTGTGGAAACAAATGCAGGTGAGGACTTTAGATGCAGAAAGCCTCCAAACAGTGAGACATTAAAAAGCCAACGCTCCTCTCTGGTGAGATGCAGCTCCCACGCTTTCTCTGTCTTATTCTTTGTGACTTTCGATAGAAAATGCCACTTGCTGTGTGCTTTTATCTAACTGTACCTGAAGGTGTAAAAACATGACACGATTTGTTGAAATTTGGCCCCAATTAAGCCGCCTTACATACATTTCCAAGATATGGATTTTACAACCATTTTTTCTCTACTCAATAGGCTGTGAAATGTGGCTTAGAGGGAAACTTTGTAATTATTTTAGTTATCTGTGGGAACCCTACATGGTTTCTTTGTCCCATGGGGAGGGCAAATAGATATTCACCATACCCCTTGTGTCATTACTTATTGTTTATTATATAACTGCTAAGATAGTCAAAGCAGTGAAAAGTTTCTAATAATGTGTATTTGTGGATATGAGTGTTATTAAATAAGGTTTAGGTATATTATTTTTTTGAACTTTTATTTTTAATTTTTAGGTATTTTCTTTCACTTATCTGTCCAGCATTGTGTATGTATCTTTCCTTCATTTTCTAGAAGCAGCATTTTTACATGTTTTGTTGGGAAACTTACATTCTCTCTTCTGTGTGCATCCTATTGAATATTTCTCTCTTTACACAGAACTTCATTCACCTCTTTGGAATTCTTGCTGCTGCAGGAGATCCATTGGTTTGATTGTTCTCAGTTTCAGAATAAAGAAAATAAGAAAGGGATGAAGGAACAAATAGATAAAAAAATATGCAACTCTAAGCCCCTCCTTAAAACAAGCGCTTGACCTGGTATACACAAATACCAAAAAAAAACTAGAGAACTATTCAACATTTTACTTGCACATGTGAGAGACCTGCGCTCAGATATATTTGCATTCTGTCCTGAAATTGAGCTCCATTAAGTATATGAAATACTTTCTTCAGCCACATGAAAATATGGAGTACAAATACATCATGAGAAAAACATATTTAGAAAACTGCCTCCAGGCAATGGTGCAATCCAAAGCTGTATGCATGTAGTATAGAAATGTTATAGGAGCAAGTCATTAGCATTCTGAGAAGAGTGGATGCATGAAGTGTTGTGCTTCTTGTAGCTGTCCGCCACTGAGACTGCATTGTAAGTTGGCCAACTATGGAGTGAAGAGATTTACACCCAAGACATGAAAAGCAATCATTGCCAATGTCTTTCTTCTTGTTCCTCATGAGCATCATCAAAGCAATACCCTTGTAAAATTACTTGCATTTGATTTAGTCTGCAGGTGAAACTACTGTTGTAGACTTAGGAAGATGGTGAACTTTCAAGATAATTAGTTATAATACTGGACGTTATAGTTTAGATCTTGTCAATAAATCTTGTTTGTATTTGTTTGATTTATAATATCAAATAGAATTGCATTATAAAATGTTGAGCAACTTCTCAAAAATAATTCTCAAAAGTTTGAAGTTGATATGGATTTAATATGTATTTTTAATATACACCCAGCAAAGCCTCAGTTGGTGGATATGTGGGGTAACTCAGCACAAGGCAGTTAATAAACTAATAATTTATATGAGTGTTCAAAACAAATACTTTGGTTTATGAATTAGACCAACGTTGTCTAGTGTTTGTTCACACACATTTAATTTGAACTGGAGTAGAAACCAGCTATTATTACACAGCAAACATTTCTGGGTCTGAAAATCCTCAATGGAGTTCCAAGTGTGTTTTTGTAGTCATATGGGTAGTAATTGTCCCTTAGAAATGAAATAGCGAGGTGTATTTTAGGTGAAGTGTAGTAAGAATATTATAGATGTTTTCTCAATCTCAAGTAATCTGTCGGAGATCAGATGAGGCAGAGAGAAAATATTGACCATATATATGTATATGGTCAATGTCAGTGTCAGCTATATATATAATGATCATCATTTTCTTGTCAAGGCATTCATGTAATCAAGCTTAAGTTCAAATTTCTTTTCATATTACAGTGCTCATTATTTCTTATTGTTAACGCTTAAAGTGGGACGTGATCAAAGACAAATCAATGTGGGCAGAAAATTTGACAAAATAGACTTGCTCAGCACAAATTGTTCTGGCCTTTTAAACCTATCCAGAAATCAATTTTCCAGATAGACAATTTTGGACCTTTCAGCATTAGGTTTGAAAAGGTTTTTTTATTTATTTGTTTATTTTTTTTAAAACATGCTTTAAAATTATGTTAAAGTATGGAAATGGAACATAAAAAGAAAGGAAGATAGCACTTGTTTTCAGAATGCCAGTGTCCTGTTTCCAAGCACAATGTGGCAAATGAGGAAAGTGAGTTAGAGTGCCACTTTCGCCTTGGAATTGAGAGAGAGGCTGATAATTTAAGAAGTGTGACAAGGAGAGGTCAGCTGTGGATAACATCAGACTATAGTCACTACTTTTGGATAATAGGAGGTCAGGCAAAGGAGAGAAAATAAGATTTATACCAGGCAAGAAGGCTCACATTCTGGCAGACTTGAAGAATACCAGAAACAATGAATACCAAAGAAGTTAACTCAGGCAGCTAAGGGAAGGTGGGTAACAACATAAGTTGTTTTTTTTTTTTAAGAGATGGATTTACGGACTTACAATGGCAACTCAAGAGATGAAGAAAAAGAAACACAGGGCTATGTTCAGAGAAAAACATTGAGGAAAGAATGAAAACAAGATGTAGGAGTATTATCCATGTATTTTAACATGGCTGTAGTGGCACCAACAAGGGGCGGGGCCAAAAGGGCAGGGCTAAAAGGGCCCAGATTTAATGACTAAGAGCATTTCAAGAGAGATTTAAACTCTGTGCATATAGACACCACCTGTCTCTGCTAACACATTTGTCATGGGACTGAGATCAGAGTTTTCTGATGCCTAGTCAAAAAAACTTTGCTGTCCTTCAGCCACCACATTTGGGATCATTGTCCACTGTAAGACCTTTTGTCATCAAGATGTAACTTGCTTGTTGATCCAACATTCTGGTTATGTGAATTGTATCAGTCCCTTCTACAGCAACCAAACAAAACATGATGTTGATATTCCTGTATGTCACAGCTGGGGTGGTGTCCTCAAACTTGTAAGCTTGCCCATTTTTTTAATTTTTAATGTTTTTTTTTGTTTGTTTGTTTCAAATAAAATTTTAATGTGAAAGAATGCCTTCCAGCCCCTGGTAGAAAAAAAAAAAGAAACATTAGGAAATTGAGTTAGAAACAGAGGTTCAGAAATACCATAGATGAGACTGTGACAATTATAAATGTCTGTCGACCAGAAGTAAGGGTGGGTAGAAATGAGAATGAGGTAACACTCATGAGTCTAACACCTTTGAGGCCACTTGTGTGATTGAGGTCATCCTAGAAAAAAAAATAGTGCAAAGATTAGAGGAAATAAAAGGGGACAGGTTGAACAAATTCACACTTAAGGTATTTTTTGCAGGCAAGACAAAGGTCATTGCACATGGGAAAAATAAAAGTGTAGTTGGAAAATAATCTTAGTGAACAGGTGAGGAGAGGAAGTTAACCTGTGTCCTTGATCGTTCTAAAACAAAGCAACTTAAACAAATCTGGTGCTTCAGAGGGACAGTGTTTCAGTATATTTTTTCAGCTGGAACATTAGTTCTCATTTGTTTTAATGTTTGCTTCTCATCACCCCTGTGCACAGAAAGTGTTCACCAGTCTTTTAGTGAGGCACATTATTAATAATGTGTCATTTTCCATCAACTGGAAAGTTCCTGATATATTTATCAATCTCAGCATGGAGTCCCTAGTTTATAATAGACCAAATAATTCATTGCAGGTTTAAGAATATTTTTTCTGATGTATTTATTTATCTTAGTTATGAAATATGTATGCTTGTTGAAAAGCTTGGGATTCCGCCTCTGGCAGTGCTGTCTGCACGTGTGATGTGTCTGTCCATGCATTTTTATGTTGAGAGTCTTTGTCCACTCTAATGAAGCTGCATTCTGTAAAGTGTGTTATTGTTTATGCCCATTTTTGTCCACACCTGTCCAAGTATATGATTTCCATTGTCTGGTTTGCTTTTTTTCATGACTGCGCAAGTAGAAGGGTGAGTGCCTCTGTCTGAGCTGGGAGCTTTTAATCTATAAAAGCCAGATGTCTAAACCCTAATCAATGTCACCCTTTCTATTTCCATTAATGTACACGTGGAAAGCGGTAAATAAAGCATGACAGATGGAGCTCAATAGTCACCACATATTATCCAAGATTCCTGAAGCTTCTTTTAACTACCCTCCAAGGAAGAAAAAAACTGTGCATTAATATATTTGGTTTAAATTGTCCATGTTGAAAAACGTTTACTAATTTATGTTTTTCTGAGAAACCAAATATCTTTATACTCTAACTAGGAATCATGCACAAAAAGTCAGAAATATTGTTTTATTCTTCTGGGGATTTGTTGTCTGGTAACCATAGTCACCTAATATGGCATAACAACACCCCAATGGACCCCAGTAATAATTTATCTGCCGTCTTTTTCAAGAGTGCAAGATCAAATGTAGCTTTAAATAAATAACAGTCCAGCTTTACCATTTTCTGCAATGCTGTTTGTTGCTTAAACAACAGCTGAACCATACAACAATTAATATGTTTGGGACGGGTTGTCAGTGCATCCACAAGCCAAATAATCTCTTGAATATTAACTTCAAAGCTCTAACTTCAAAGATACATCAAACTTATCCAAGAACTGTGATGGACATTAGTTAGCATCGTAGAAAATATTTCACTTCTCATTCAGTGCTTTTTCATTTACATCGAAACAAAATTAAAATGATCCAGTCATACAAAACTGCTGTGTCACTTATCTGGATAAATAGCGGAGTCTTTGTGCTAATCAGGTTATTAAAATAATGAAGTATTACTAATAACAACAATGCATGACCTGCCTGATATGTCTTCACAAATAATATTGTTTGTTCTTGACAATAACCTGTGAATCTCAATACCTGTTTATATATATTTCTATTTCAACAGCCTCATGTCGTTTGCCTCTCTCCCCTCTTCCACCTCTTTAAGTGTACTACTCCATGCTCACTGTATTGCATTTCATATTAACCTTTACACTATGTTTAACTCCTGATATATGACTATATTGACTTTAGCTTTAAGTTGTAGGGAGATAATTCCTACTATGGTGCTGTCACTTTGCTTTCCTTTTTAAGGACAATTTATCGCAAATGACTGCTGCACAACTATAAGGTATGGTTGCTCTTACATTTCTTTTTCTTATTTAAACCTTCTGAACTGGCAGTATTTGCCTCCTCTCACAGATCACGTCATTAGTCATGTCTGCTTATGTATATGTCTCTCAGTCTTAATTTATTTGATATACGTAAGTAGAAAATTTGCATTAGACTGGGCCTGCTTTTGGAGTTCCTTTTATTAGTTGTGTCTGGACAAACCCCCTTACAGGCGGCCCACACCCACCTACCACACGCGCCTTTATTTAACTGCGCTCAGCCGACAGTATTTTCTCTGAAGGACCATACGTGTGTGTTTTTCCACGCCACTGTGGTAGTTTATTAGCAATGTCTACTTTGATAGTTAGAGTGCACGCTTGATTATGGCTGAAAGGGAGTGGGCTGGGCGCTTGGCCTGAGAGGAAGTCTGCCTAATGATATTAACAACATCCTTTATTGGGCAGCCACTGCAGGCGGAGGGACAGAAAAGTAGTAAAGGAACAGGGAGAGAAGCTTGAACGGAGTAAGGGGAAAAGTGGGGAGATGGAAAATTAAAATCATTAAAAATATTGCTTTTCATGGAGCTACTTTGTAAAAGAGTAGGGTTTCATTGTGTCTTTGAAATTTTGAACTAAAATTTGGATATGAATTGGTTACGAATAGTTTCTGCCCAGCTGAGTTTTTCCTCTTCTCATCTAAAAAATCTGCTGTTTCAATAGCTTACAAAATTATAAGAAAATAAAGCTGTAGGACTAACACTATTTTTAATACTGCAGCTGATTACAAGTTAAAGACTTACTCCCACAGATAATTTTTACATGTTAAATGTCACCAAGTGTGAAATTAAATTTACAAATGATCGTATAATGATGTTAATTAATCATGTGCTTTGTGATGCAGACACTTTGTCTGCATGGATGAATATTCAATTTCACTGCAGCCTTAAGGGGAGTATTTTCTACTTAAATCAGCTGCTGACCACTTAGATCAATATATCCCCATTATATAAAAAGAGAGAGACAGTTATTAGCAATAGAAGCTGTTTTACCTAGTATTTCAACATGAATGCAATGCATTTTAGCAGGGAGTGTATCACAAATGACATGCATGTTTGATAAATGTGATAAGATGCAAAATGTTTCACATAATGGATTTTATTTCTTGACATTTAGACCCACATAAAATGCATTTTAGATGCACCAGCATGCATGCCAAGATTAAAAAAAAAACATGATGGTATAGGTTTTGCACTGCAAAGAGGTTTTGTGGTCTGATAGTATCATCTACTCATTTTGAATGAATCCTTGGGAGAATGACTGATCAGCTAAAACAAATTGCCAATTTTCTCTTAGTTTCTAACCATCAAGGGGGAAGAGAGCCAAGGTAAATAAAAGCTTAATGGGCTTCATTATTTTATTTGACAACTGAATCTGATCAATACAAGAGAAATTTAGCAATAGAGGACAGACATGACTGAAAACATAATGCATTTGCAAAGATCCAGCTGAACCTATCCACCTTAAAACACCTAGGTCCAATAAGCTGATAGGTACATTGTACATTTAAGGCCTTGTTCAGGTCGTGGGAGTTGTGTGCAAATGTACTGAGTATGTGCTAAAAGTTTACCAGTAAAAGTGAGAATAATGGAGGAGGACAGGATCATATGGGTAGTACTCCTCAGAGCAACAGTAGATACAAGGACCACTTCAGAGACAAAAGATCAGTATGTTGCATATCATACTGCATATGCCCCAGTTCCGTCAAGGGCAATCATGTTGTCATTTTGATGCAAACAAGTTTAAAAAGTGAGGCCTTAGTTGCAGAAATTTTTGCCAAAATTGGAATAGTGAGGTCTGACTCCACTCAAAGTAAAAAGTGAAAGACGATTTTGAAGAAACTTATATGTTAGATTTGGCTGTAAACAAAAATCAATCCCTTAATTCACAGAGAGCTGAATGTAATAGCTTCAAAAATGTTTCCACATATTCAAAAACCATGATTATAGAAAAGAAAGAAGAATTTATGTTGTGGTGGTATGCTATTTTTTACTCATAAAACACTAATCTCTTCAGAATGTGAGGGGAGGTTGACCTATTAGTTCTACATGACATGGGCATTTTTACAATGAAAGAAAAGTCAGAACTTTGAAGGTAGCTGCCAAGGGGATTGCAACTAATCTACTTACACCTGTGACACTGTTATAACTGTACTCAAAGGCTGGACTAGTGGCAGACAGTTTACCACAGTGTTGCTTTGTCTGAAGCAAAGTTCTAACCTTAAAATCTGCTTTACAAATCAAATTCAAAGCAAAATTTACATTACATTAAAAACAAGAGAGTTCAATTGGATTCTTAATTTTGATGTTTTTGTTGCAGACGTCATCTAAATGGTGAAACCTATCTTCTCATCCTAAACACATCCGACTTATGAAAGTACGAATGCTTTCACCCATACTCAACTACATGCATAGATACCAAACACGAATGTGGGGACTGTTAAACAGCTCAAACACGCAACCTCATCCTACAGCAAGTGGTGGCTGTCACCTTGAAAAGCATCTCCTAATGCCAAAAAATGTCAGACCTGGCAGTTTCCTCTATTTACCTTGGCGAGGTGCCTGAGATTTCATACGCATCCCAGATGTGTGAGCAAAAATTCAAAGCGGAGGGCATGTGGGCATGTTTGTCTCTCTCTGTGAGTATGCAGCTGTGAGTTGTTGTTTTTTTTAACTGTCTTGTTGAGTTGCCGAGTGTGTGTGCATCATGTCTGTGTCAGGACTAGAGAGACAAAATAAAATCCCTCTTGAGTACGTGAGACAATTTGAGCAGTGTCAGCATCTCTTTGCACCTGTAGCTCCTGTAAAGACAGATAACTTGCAGCCAACAGTCACCCTGTCATAGATCTGTGACATACTGCAAAACATGCTGGTAAATATGCTAAATAACTTCAGGATCATCTTCATGCAACCACACATTCAAACAGTCATTACTAAAAAATAAATGTATGCATTCAGTGGAGCTGCACTGACACATGAACATCGACTGGCATACAAACAATTCAAGTGTGTGGAAATTAAACCACTGTATGCAAACACATTGATATGCTGAATTTAAGACTTGTCTTTTGAAAATACATTTCTTTTTATTAGTAGCAGAGATAAGAAATAAATGCTTTCTAATCATATGGCACACGCATATCATTATTTAAAATTTTCTGTATAAACATACATTTTACTTCACATTTGTGCATAGATATATAACAAATTGGAGGCTGGAATCCACCATTCCATGGTCAGTTAGCTACTTCTCCTAGTGAGAAACAGTGATCCCTGATATCATGAAGCTTTTTGACAAGAAACTCCAGGTGGTGCATAAGACAAGATGCAAGACCCTGGGTGGGTTGCAGATGTCAAACGTCCCTCTGTCTGAATGCTACATCCTTGTGCTTTGTACAAAGTATTAAGAGCAGTGGGACCAAGAATTGTTCCATATTAATTCCCAAAGAAACATCCAGTCATTGATTACATACAATGAAGTCCTGGAAACTCATATCAACTAGTCAAGTATAAAAGATAAAAAGTCTTCTGTTACAGGATTGTTGGGTGTACAAAAAATTGTGCCACTGCTGAACTCGTCAATAGCAATTATTTTCTAATTTGGGGGTTTTCAACACTAATAGCTGTACTTCAGTTGGAGTCCTCTAAAGTTTTGAGTTTAAAATTATGCCACTATAATAAATATGACATTATTTCTAAGATTCATCTTTAACTGACTCCAGAGACAAATGTATCCATGGATGTGTACATGGATATCTGCTTTGTATGAAAGCACATGCATGATTTATTTTCTGGAATGGAATCATTTAACAAACATTTCAGAAAGCTGAGATGTTAGACTGGAAGGTTTTCTAACAAAAACAAGACAGAGAAGCGTGTATCTCACAGTGACGTCGCCAGGAAACTAAAGATTGCTGTTACTGAAGCAACTCTGGCAAATCTAAAGCTGGACACCAGACGTAAACTGACTACCCAAAGCTTCACAGTTTTCCAGCCAACAAATTAATGTGTAGTGGATAAAAACCCGGGTCCAAGCACCAGCTGAACACACCATCTGTTTCTCTGCAATTCTGCTCTTTAGAGGGGTGCACGTTTTCATTTACTTTATTTCCCTTGTCATTGCAGGGGCACCATGTTATTTTCTGCCACAGTGCTGCTCTTGGTGTTTCATTGCAGCTTTTCAAAAGCAAGACTTTTGTTTTCCTTTTTAGCTTTTTTGTGTTGATTTGTTTTTCTAACTATTTGACATTTTATTGATTAAAGTTTTGTCTTATTGTGTACATATTTTATTTTTAGCAGCCTGTACTAAGGATAACCAAGTCCATGATAACATGTCAAAGCAAAATATTATTTAATGTAATTGCACACAGTGCAACATATCAATATTTATATGTATCACTACTTGCAAACAAAAAAATGTTCTACTTCCTTCACATCATTGCAGCAAAAAGTTTATTCTGTTTTAAGGGTTGGTTTTTACAAACCGTAAAAACATAAACACAAAGCCTAAGGCCTGTTTCATGCTATCAGTTTATCATTTTTTCCTCCAGATGCAGCTTTCAATTCCTCCATCTGTGACTGATTGTTCTCTGCAGCCACCTGCTGTGGCTGAGTTAGTAAAAGGCCAAAACCAGAACCTCAGTTTTAGTAACATATTATTTTATGTCTCTGTTCATTTTTGCATGTATATATAATACGGACACTTTTTTGAAGTACTCTTTCAGGAAACCTGCAACAATCTCTTCCCAATCATTCAAATGGTCTCCACTGTGTTTTATGCTAAGTGAAAGAAACTAATTTAACTTTTACAAACAAAACACAGAAACATCCAATCCATGACTCCAATACATGTGGATATATGTTTGACAAAATGAACAAATCTTACTATGTTTATTTGAGAAAGAAGACTGAATTTTGATTTCATTGCAAAGGCATGTTGAACGGTCCATCAATTTTCTGCCACACGTTCAGCTTTCCCTCCCCATGACAAATTCCTCGATTTCCTCACAACACATTCCTGTTGCATTATTGGTCATGGACATTACATGGTCCCACATAGTTTGAGCGACAAAGTCTGGGAAGGATCAAATTGCTCCTTTGCTTAAGTGAGGAAAAGGGGGAAAAAATAGGCAAAAGAAATTAGGATTCAATATGTTAAAAAAAATCACAAATTTACTGTTTTGAATAAATAATAAAAAACAATCTCTTTGTTTTATGAGGAGTTTCATTTTGTTTTAATAATAATAATAATAACTAACGTCAGAATGTGCAGTTCAACAGCCAGCCTACATTTATAATGTATTGCTTGTCAATGGTTTGCATGCTATATAGTTAAAATATCTTAATATGGGGTTCCATGAGGAGATTAGGATCACTTAGTGTCTTATCTGCTTTGCCTTACTAGTGGTTTCACTTAATTTAGTAAAAAAACTGATGTTATAACTACAGCCATTTAAATAACAGGCTATGCTATAATCTTGTCAATGTCAAGGTTTTTAAATCAGAAATTCCATAAATCAATTAAATACGAAAGGAATTTGAAAATAGCGGGAGAAATGACTGTAGCTGGAGTAGTAGTTTGCCAGATTCCCTGGTGAGTTTATTTGTCACATTTTGGAGAGCCAACTATGATTGCTGAGATTGTTTCAGAATCCAACCTTAAAAAAGGTTTACATTCACTTTGCAGCTTCTTCTCCTCCCTAAAGTATAAAGCAATAGAAAAGAAAGAAAAATAGATAAAAAAAAAAATCATGTACTGTAACAGTGACATGAGTTGTTGAGCTTGAGCAAGTTTTTATTTATTTCTGCCACGGTGGAACAAGTTTAGCTGAAAATCGATGTCTATTATAAACAGAGATTATTTAACAAACTGTTTAAAATTGATTAAACCTTTGTTCTGTTTGTGAAAATACAACAATAGGGCATAAATGTTTTTTTTTTTTTTGCCACTAAGAAAATGACAATAAAAAACAAAACAAAAAATCTGCCATCAATGGTGTTGCCCAATCTGGATTGTATTATTTTATGCAGATTTCAGATTCTTCAAAGTCTATTTTCTGAATTGTGAAGCTTTTACTCTATTTATGAAAAACAAAGTAAAAATGTTGATTCCCAGTTTTCCCAAAAAATATTGATAAAAACATATCTTATTGTGTAGTATTGAACCAAATACATTTATTATCCTGCATCAACTCATCTGCCAATCTTTACACCTCTTGACTGAAAAATGTATGTATTTATTTATTTATTACTTTCCTAATACCAAATAAAGTGTGCTTTGTGTGTTAGGAGTGGATATCACTGCTATTTCCCCACCACAAAATAAAAAAATAAAAAAACGTCTTCGAGGTATAGCTCAGTCTGACAGAATGTAAAAAAAGAAAAGGAAAAGTCCATGTGGAACTTATCACAAGAAACCATATTTTCCCATTACTAGAAGCAATTTGTTTTAATTGCCTACTTAGAAGTAATATGGCCTCAAACTTGGATATTTTTTCCACAAAAAATCTACATGAAATATGAGATTGCCCATTAACTGCCACAATTACATTATAATAATCAGAAAATTGAGTAGTGCAGACTGGAAAGTTTCTTTGAGATGGTGGCATGCACTGGGTGTAACTTGGGTTCCCTGGACCTCAGACCATGTGGAAATGTAACATACATACTTAAAAATCAGTCACTAACAAGCAGTTGTGAATTGAGAAATTGGTTTGTGAGGTATTCATTTATTGGATAAAATGAACTGAAAAAAGACCAGGCAAGATTAGAAAACTATGGCATACTCAACTTGACCTTTGGCTACACCACTTTGCATCACAGTTGCCCTGAAAAGTTTCCAAAATAGCATCTTGGCCTCTGTTTGCCCTTTTTTCTGCTGGAGTGCCATTAATATTTTTTTTTTTAAATAATTTTTTTCATCACCTGGGATTCAGGACCAAAGTATATGAACAAGAAGCATATTCTGCTGTGCCAGTTTTCATGAACAGCCTCAGCTACAACCTAATTTTGCTAATAAATGGCTCTGAGTGAGGCTTCTTGTGAAACAATTGGATTTGACTAAGCATGAGTTTAAAATCTCGAGAAGATCAGCACATTACAATGGCTCTGACAATGGTGTTTATCTCTGTCATTAAGAAAACCCTCTGATTCAGAAACACGAGTCACAACGCAATCCTAAATGGGCTTTAGAGTGAGTGAAGCCAGCCTTTGATCTGAAATGCAGTTCTTGAATAATTTGTGTGACAAAAGCAAAAAGAATTAAATTAGGAATGTTTTGTTGCTTATTTCAGAAAACAAAAATTACAAAAAAATTAAATTGAGTTTAAGCCTTTATTTCTTATAATTATAATTGTAATGGGTTCCAGATAATGGAAACATAAATTCAGTGTCTTAGAAGAGTGGGATATTACAAAAGATCAATTAAAAAGGTATATTTCAGACAGAAATATTTGGGTTCTGAAAAGTCTGCAATCTCCTTTTTCATAAATTACTATATCGGTGTGGTGTGGCATGAAGACGATCAGCCTGTTGCACTGCTGAGGTGTGTTGGAAGCCCAGGTAACGATAATGCTGGGCTGCAGGTCACTTGTATTATTGGATCTGGTGTCTCTCCTCTTCCTCTTGACAATGTCCCATAATTCTCCACGAGCAAGATTAATGGCTAGTCAAAACAGCGTCAGTCTTCACAGACAGCCTCAGTTGTTTGTGAAGACTGAGGCTGTTCAGGAACCAAGCAGCTTTTGGCTCCTGGAAAATAAAATTTGCATCCTCATAAAACTTGTCAGCAGCATAAAATGCCCTAAAATTCCATTAATTCTAAATAAAACACCAGCAGATGAAAAAAAAGCAACTCAAATCATTAGCGACTGAGAAAATTCGCACTGGGTCTTGGTAAGAATTTTGAAGCTCTCAGCTGTTCTTCCGGAATCTGGAATCATGATTCCCAAACTGAATATAAACTCTGAACCACTGAGAAACTGTCCAGTTTTTTCATCAATTATAAAAAAAAAAACAAAATATCTGTCAAAATTCAAAGACATAAACGCTTGAAATATTTGACTTTATGCAGTAATTCTATATCGTCTGAGTTTGACATTTTGAGACAGATGGCAACAGTGAGCTTTTTCAGAATATTCAATAAATTTTGTTTAGATGCACCTATAAATGAGGGAGAATGAGCCTATCCTGCACTGGATGAAAATGTAAAACGATTAAGACAAAAAAAACCCCGATGAAATATGAAGCATTTGAATTTGTGCTTGGTTGACCTTGTTCACATTAGACACGCTTACCATCAAGTTATTTAACACGAGTGTACGTACACACTCAGCACATATACATAACCTCTGGGGTGGGATTATAAATTTCACTGTAATAACACTACCTTTCTTTTTTTTTTCTTGACAATAATTCCCACATCATGCTTTAGGCTGTACTTGACTTTGCTTTTCAAGTCATTTTTCATGTGGAAGAGGCTTTTAAATGGCTTTTATTTTTAATAGACAGGCATACGGGATTCTCATGAGGCTGTGACATTCCCATTAGGAATACTATTCCCACAGCACACACATGAAGTCAGAAACTGGCATTAGCCCTGTTGTCCCTGCCTGCAGCAGCTCAGACAGATTGTACTTAAATTGTAACCCCCAGTGAGGTTTTGGAGCTCTGCCTGAAGATTGTAGTGTGAAATTAAACCAGATTTTTCTTTCTTTTTTTTCTTTTTTTATGCTTTCTCGGCCGACAACCCAACTTGTGTTCATTTAGTAGCCAAGTAAATCCTATTTTAAATTCGAATAACTGCACTCTGCTTTAAACTAGCCAAATTAACACGGAGTGGGACAGCTTGGGCTGTTTCATTCTAGCTTGTGCTCCTGCAATTTAGCGTTTGTTGAAACAGATCTTCAAGGCATAATACAAATTTATATACGTTGACTGTTAATTAACTCTATGATTCAATCGCACAAATAAATAGTGCTTTGCAAAAGTATTCATACCCTTTAAAGTTTTTTAAATGTCATTTTACAACCAAGTTACAATCAAGTTTTATTAGTTGAAGTAATAAGTTTATGTAATTGTACTGATGCCTGATATACTGATTTCCTTGAGAAGTCACATAAATAGGAAACTACACTTAACAGGAAAATTTACTAAAGAAACACTACCAGGAAAAATGCACAGCAAGAACATGAGCATCATTCTGAGATGTTAAAATTTCAAGAGATGCACAGAGCTATTGCTTAGGTGGGGGAATTTGTTGATAGCATAACCTTTATTCCAACATGTCACAAAACTGACCTTTGGGTTGACAAAATGCGAGTCACTGTTGAATGAATGTCACAAGACATCACATTTGCTATAGGCAACAACATGTGGAAGATGGAAGTGTGTTCAGATAAAAACAGAGCAAATATTTTGCTCAAATAATACCAAGTACATCATTTTTTAGGTTTTAGTGCATATAATGGTACTTAGTGTTTAAAAAACACCACTTATTCAATGTGCATATATGAGCTACAAGCACCAGTGTCAATAAATATTATGGTCCCTAAAAGTTCTGTTAGCATATAAAAGTGCAAAATTGTTTTGTTTTTTTTTTTGTTTTTTTTCAAGTTATCCATGTTGGTGTGGGCATGGCTCCGTTTCAATTTTGGATATATTTTATTAGGCTTATGTGTGATAGACCAACACAAAGTAGAATGTAATAAAGTGTGAAAAAAGGACATGTGGATTTCATTTTTTATTTCACTAATATATATGTCTGAAAAGTGTGGCATGTACCGCAAACCATGTGGAGACTGTAGTTCCACATGTAAGAAAGTACTATGACTTGCATCCAAAATAATGGGAAAAAAACTATGTACGTCAACCTTAAGTCACCAGCACAACTGTGAAAAATCTTTGTGGCAACATCATATCCTCTGAAGATGCTTTTCTTCAGCAAAGACAGGAACCATGATCAGAATTGATGGAATGATGGGTAAACGTATATTTAAGAACTCCTTAAACATGGTTTAGGTGCTCCAAACATTGGATAGATTCAGGGAATGATCAATTTCCCACAGAAAAACAACCCTAAACATAACTGCCCTGTTTCAAGTCATAATTATTTATGCACAGAGTTATTTATGCACTCTGACTTGGCTGGTCACATAAAAGTAAAATAAAATCACCGATTGTACTTGTAATACAGATACATTTGCGAGTATAATTGTGATGTTGAGACAACTGTATGCAATATTTAGAAAGCTGAGTACACCTGTAGCAGATTTGGAAACAGTGTCTGAGGAAGAAATGCATTATCAGTGGGGGTGCTGGAGACCAGCATCAATCATTGCCAATCAAATCAACTCATCTAATTTGCTTTAAAAGCAATGCACTCCCTGCAGGAGACACTGACAGATTTATTGCAGTGAGACCATGCTGCTGCGCCTAAAAGGGATACAGCATGACCTGGATTCCATTGTCCTGGAGCTGTAGAATTGAAAGACAGAGATATGTAACATCGTAAATAGTTGGCTGGACTTAAATGATGTGCATTTGAAAGGTGGAAATATCTACAATGCACAATCAAACTGCATAAATTAAAGACATGCCTGATTTACTATACCCGCTGTTCAAATAATCAACAAATCAAACTGTAACACATAAAATATGTGAAGATAAGAGATTTTTGCTAGAACATGAATGGACAATGCATCTTTTCCATAAGCTTTTGACTATAAGGAACTGCTGTCTGTAACATTAAATTCTAATCTGTACACTCTTTGAATCTCTCTTGGTTGTCATATACACATGGACCTTCTAGGATACTTGGCTGTAAGAAAATCTTTTTCCTCAGCAGATGTATGTTTCAGTGGCTTGAACATACAAGAGACCACAGGAAATTACAAAGGAGTGAGATTTGGACTCAGCCAAATCAAAAAAATTATTTACTTCATTAAACCATAATGAGTCTATTGTGAACTTTAGACTTTCTCATAAAAACAAAAAGTCTTTTTTTTTTGCCCAAGGCAGAAGCAGACAGATATATTTCTGAGTGCTGTCTAAATGCAGATAGAGAATGGATGAAAATTACATCAACAGTTGCGCAGACGGTGAGGCAGGTTTTCCAGCAGTTGGTCCAAGTCGTATTTAACTTGTTGATTCTGTTGATACAAAAACTCCAAATCTTTAAATGTTTGAGATGTAAACCCATCATCCTAGTAGTGAGAAATATGGCGGTGGCAGAATCATGCTTTGGCGATGCTTTTTTAGCATGCAAAGCAGAGTCGAGGGAAAGCTGGATGGGGCTCGACCCAAGTGAGTTATGGATCCAAAAGGAACTTGAAGTTCTTTCAAACATTTTTAGACATAGCGGTTTAGAAGCAATAGTTTCATGCTGTTTGACTAGGAAAGTATTTGAGAAATATTTGTTAATATGTGACTGGTTTCTAAAAAAAAAAATTATAAAAAAAAAAATTAGAATAAAGCATTGTGTTTTATTACAGATCAGTGCTTTGGATTTAGAATGATAGAACAACCGTAGCAACATTGGTAAAAAATTGTCAGCAAGAAGCAGTTGTTCGAGTTATCAAAACATGTCACTCTGTGGCATAAAATGTTATTAAAAAGTCTAAAGAAAGAGAGCAGGTGAATTTAACACTGGTATATTTTGAGGAAAAGAAAACATTTGATACAGAAATTGGTTGTAGATTATAACCATGCTTCACATGAACTTCAAAGAACCCTTCTTATTAAAAATGTAGGAAGCGGGGAGACAAGCAATCTGGTGCTGTATGAAACTAAAGTGATCTGATTTTTTTTTTCTTTTTTTTTTTTCTTCACACAAAATAAGATACAGGTAGACTGGAGAGTAGAAAACAGAAAATTAATTAGTTTTGAGAGTTTTGGCTTTTTCTGCAGTAAATTACAATTTCATCTTTTGAATATGAAATACCGAACAAAAGTCACGTTTTTGAGATTTTATTCCTCTTGTGGTTGTTTTTAATCAATATTGTTTTGATTGTGTATTTGGATCTGGAAGAAAAGGGGGAAAAAACTATTGTGTTGAAGCAAAGATAGAGCACTGAATGTGATAACTGTATTATCTGGGCAAATATGTATTGTGTAGAATATTTAGCTTTGAAGTTATATGTACAGAGTTTGGCTGGATGATAACAAAGAGACTTTCAAGGGATGTAACATTTAGTTTTTATTCACATAAATGTTGCATGTCTATACTGCCCACAAGTATGTTTAGACTAAATGTGAATGTATTTCTGTTGAGTCTTTATTTACTATCACAAATCCAGCATTCCTTTTTAAATGGGCTTGGGACTGGCTAAGACAAAGAGGATGGATTTTTTATTCACACATTTCTGGAGGCAATTGTAATTGGGTTTTTGTTTTGTTTTGTTTTGTTTTTTTTTTGTTTTGTTTTGTTTTGTTTTTTTGGTTTTCAAGTTAGTTATGTCTGGTTTAGAATGGCTGGTTTGGTTTTAAACTTAGCACAAAAGAACATGCAACAACCCACCCAGTGGTGGATATTTTCGCATGGATGATTTCATTTACAGTCAGGACTTGGAGGGGTGTACATCTCCTGCTCTGATTCCAGCTGGGAGGGACTGCTGGACTGGGCTGATTGTTAATGTTTTGGGACAGAGGAGGGGCCCGTGGCAGCAGCTACTGGTCCTCAATAAAAAGAATGAAGAATGTATATTCTTTTATGTGCAAGTTTTCAAGAGTCTACAGTAACGTTAAAAAAACATTGCTAAAATTTGTCATTACAAAAACGTATCTTTGAGGGGTCTGAATACTGATTAGACAGCAATCAGAAATTAAATACATTTTCTCCTGTGAGTCAGAGGTTTGTCTGTAATATATCTAGAAGATGAAGGAGGAAATAAACAGATTGATGCTTCTATTCCAGGGGTGTCGAACTCCAGTCCTCCAGGGCCGGTGTCCTGCAACTTTTAGACGGGCCTCTGCTGCACCACACCTAAATAGAACAATTAGGTCATTAACAAGGCTCTGGAGAACGTATCTACACAAGGAGGAGGTAATTAAGCCATTCTATTCCAGTGTTTTGTACTTGTGGCACATCTAAAAACTGTAGGACAGTGGCCCTTGAGGACTGGAGTTTGACGCCTCTGTTCTATTCGGTTTGATATTGGTATAAAAAGGTCTGAACAAGACAGGTTGGGTTTTGATTAACCAGCCCACGTTCCTACTCTTTTCTGTGTTTATAAGATGTTAAAGATCATGGCTTGAAGTAGCAAACCTGGGACACAAGTGGATGAAATTAGCTTCCTGCATAGGGTGACTTGCTTCAGCCCAAGAAATAAAGTTGTAACTGTCCTTCAGGGGAAGCTCAGAGAAGAACCACTACTCTTTTATACCAAAGGGAATAAGTTGAGGTGGTTCAGACATTTCGTAAGGAGCCCTCCTCGGCACCTCGCCATGGAAATGTTTGGGAATATTCCTCTGGTAGCAAAGCCCAGAGCAGACTATCCCTTTGGATGTCTGGGTTTTTCTCCTGGACCAATATTTTTTTCCACAACCTCTCTCAGAAGGTGTTCCCTTCCAGTTCAATTTGTGAAAATAAACTAATAAGCTTAAAATATGCAAAGAAGAAAATAGCACCACTGGATTAGAGATACTGCTTCACTCCAGAGAATATGCTTGTAATTTGATGGTGCAATGACTTGTTTTAAAAGGACAATACAATCAGCACCAAAATATATCCAGACAATGTGAAGTGTCTGAGAATCCCTTCAGGGTTGAAAAGTGCTATATAACTCTGATGTCATTTCATTCACTTTGTAATATGTCAGAACTCCAAATAATAGGTATCTCTCTTTAGTAACTGATTAAAGTTGGCAGAAGAAAGAAGCACTGAAGATTAATAAACCATGAAAACATCTGAACAGAAACAAATACCTCTAAAAAAAAATCCATTGAATCATTTAACTGAAAGTTGCTAAAATATATAAAGAAACAAAGACACATGAGCTTTGAACCACCAGAAATACTGAACAGCAGAACTGGAGACAGATAGAGATATGCAAGGAGTCAGGCCACCAGATGGTCTAATGACCACAGGAAATATTACAGCTGGCAACCGTACACCAACATTAATGACATCACTCATTAACGAGCCCTGAGAAGAGCTGCTGTGTGTATGTATGCATGTCCTCCTGATGGGGTGTGTGTGTGTGTGTGTGTGTGCGTGTGCGTGTGTGTGTGTGGTTTGGTGTGTCCGCGAATGAGTGTTTCACATTTAGCCGTACTATCAAAGTCATAGAGGTTTCCTAATTAATGTGAAATTGCTGAAAGGCAAAGTCGGGACATATTTTAACCTTCACTTCGTGATCTTCAAACCTTGCCTCTGGGTTAAGGTTTAGACAAGGGAATAAATGCAGACTGGTAGCCTGGGCAGGTCTGGGGGTTAGATGTAAATGTACATGAGCACTGCTTCATAATGTCGACGAAGTTGGACTGTCAATGTTCATTTCTAAAAGATGTAAAGGTTGATTCTGAGTTTGGAGATACATTTTTAAGCCAGAACATAGCTATGTCTCTTGGTTTTTAAGGAAACCAGAGATCAATATACCAACATAAGCAAACAATCAGCACTTATTCCAAATACCATAATTTGCATTTGTTTATTCAATAGTTATTTGTAGGCACTTATTCAAACCTTAAATTCTGACCGTAATTTTCTAAAACAATATTAGAAGATATACAAAGGGTGATTGAGAACAGTTTCACTGTTTAATGAAAAACAAATGACTTGAAGTTAATAGTTTAAACACCCTTTAATATCCTATAGTAGATAATGGTTCTAATAAAAATGTTAGCATAACTAACTTTTAACAGGATTCTTAGTGCATGTTACTTTTACTAGGAGATGTCGAAAAGGATGCCAGAGTTTCAAGATCTGACATCTTTGACACATTAGAATGGAAGCTGAATGGAGAATAACAGAAACTTGACTGTGCTATCTTCAACTTTTCTGTTATCTGTCAATTTGTTCCTTCAAGAATTCAACAAAATGTCCCAAGCAATGCTTCCAAATTGACATGTTGTGGCAGATGGCTTATTTTTTTCACCTGTTGTACAAAAACACAAATGAATATTTTGCAATATTATTGAGACTACATAGTTTTTAATTTACCTCCATAGGTAGGAGTGTTAGGTTAAATCCAAATTTTCAAAGAAATATTCTCTCTTTGTTAATAACTTAACTGCCAATTATCAGTTTCAAAATCTTAATAGCTGAATCAATAACAAATTTATTCAGTAGTTAGTATATCATTTTGATTTATAGTGTCTTAAAAACTAAAATTTATGCTCATGGGAGTCTGATGTGTCTTCCAATGAATATGCATTATATTTTTGGCTTGAGATATTACTAACATAATGGCTTATATAGAATGTTGCAGAATTTTGCAACATTATATAGAATGTTGCAGAACTCTGCAACATTCTGTATACATTCTATACAGCTCAATGTTGCAAAACATTGAGCTGTTGCAAAAAATAGAACAACTGACTTGACTGAATGATAAGGTCTGTAGTTTCCGTTCAACCTATTTCTGTCACAATTTTGGTTTACCACTCTCCTGCTTCAGTGTAAGTGATTTCATTCGTTTTTCTCTTATCCTTTCTTTATGGACCTATATGAAATATGCTGTCTAGGCTTCAACACATAATTAGAAACTGCTGAACCGTGGCTTCAACACAGGGGCTTTTCTTGTATCTGTTTGGTAAACGGGTAAACGGAGACAGTGATTCAGAGTCCTGTTCGATATCTTCATGGCCAGTATATACTACACCAGGCCTGGAATGGTGCTGTACAATACATTTAAGTAGATAAGAGGATAAAGGGAGAGTGAGACCAGTGGATGCAGGAGCCAGAATGGATAAATGGACTGATAGATCAGGCATAAAGAGAGAATGAAGGGATGAAGTAGCAGATAGAAGAACTATGATTTGTCTCCATGAGCAGTGTTTTCTGAAAACCAGGTTGAAGCTAATTTATTATTTGTATTTTAATTAGCCATGCAAGACTAAGACTTTAAATCAGAAGACTAAAGAGTTTTAATTAAAATTAACTGACAATTTTTAGCTAATAACACCTTTTATCATATTGTGCAGTTATTGTTTGCCCTTTAGTGTACTTGCTGTTATAACTGACCTAATGTGAGTGTAATCTTCCATGTGGTGAGGCTTTGACTTTTACCTGACTTTGTTCAAGCTTTTTTTAATAATGTCATGATGTGTCTAACTAGCTATACACTGCGCTGATGGCTTATTACTGTATATTAGAGAAGGGCCGTGGAGCCTTTGGGACAATTCCCATCATCGCCTGTCCTTGGAACACTCAGACATTTGCACATTATCTCACATGAACCTGCACACACACCAATGAAGCACAGCCAAGCACTCAATGAGCACTTATGACATCCACATGTATATGGCTCAGTTTTTTTAGAAAGCTTTCCTTTTGGCTCACGCATAACATGAATGTCCAATAGCTAAGCTATAGCTGGTAATTAATATTTATGGTGGCAGATGACCACTGAATCACTAGACTGCATCCCAAAGCCTTCACATTAAAGCAACCAGAGTAAAAAAAAAAAAAAAAAAAGAAATCTCTATCTCTCACTGTCTGCCAAAGTAATAATAATGGATCATGAAGTGATTTGTTTCATCATATTAAAATAAACCATTGCATTCCCCTTTGGAGAGGTACAGTTTGTCCCAGAGTTGGTGTGTGATCCATGGGTGTTTGGAAAAAATGAGAAATGAGTGTGTGGGATCCCACAAGGTAATGCCAAAAGGGGTTTATTTGTATGCTCAGTTGCAATTGCAATGGTTTTACAGCAGCTTCCATTCATTGTCTCAGTCCAAATGTTCTCTATGTGTCAATAGGTAAAACTTACTTAAACATCTAAAATCATTTACTGTGCAAGCATCCTCCCTCATTCATGGATATTGTTTGAGGAAAACATGGAGCTTGTCAGTCAGTGTCTAAAAGTGTCATTAGAATTCAGCAGGCGATGTGAATACATTTGATCATTCAAAATTTGTCTCCAGTTTTTCCTACTTACTTTTGATTTATATATTGTCTTCCTTTCTTGACCATACTCTTTATTATTTCAGAAAGTTGGACCTCTGGATTCCATTCTCAAGTACTAATATAAAACATTTCTTCCAAGGTTACCCTGTATTCCTGTATCCCCATAGCACCACACTGTGATAATTATATTATACCATGGGGATCTTGTGCTCAGGATAATATGCAATGTTCATTTTCTGGCACAACAGTGATTTGCATGTAAACTTAGGTGAGTTAGTTATGGTTTCATCCTACCAAAGTTTTGTTTTCCCATGTTTTCTGCTTTATATACATTGAATATAGAATATCTCAAGCAAAAACCTCTTAAACAATTTCAACAATCCTCTTATTCTTGCCAGAAATCTTTCAGGGCCAGGTTTCTAAAATGTACAATAAAACGTTGTCCTGACAACAGTTTCTCCCACCTAAGCAGATGATCTCTGCAGCTCTTACATGGTCACTGTGGGGCTCTTAGCTTCTTTTCTCATCAGTGCTTTTCTTTCCCTTGCTCTGTCCTGGTTTGCACTTATCTCAAATTCTTTCCGTTTTCACACTATGGATTCACAGTGTTCTGAGACATTCAATGCTTATGACATATTTTATGAAAACCCTGTTATAAACTTCTTCACAACATTCTCCCAGACCTGCCTGGTGTGTTCATTGGTCTTTATGCAGTTTGTTCACTGCTTTTTAAAAAAAACAACCCCTTCTTTCACATAACAGCTGTATTCAACATGCCCTTTACTCACACATAACTTGATTCTCGAACTTCTGAAGAAAACTGGTGGTATTAAATTTTACTTTGGGATTTATGAGAGTAAAGGGAGGTTTAATAGAAATGCATTCCACACTTTAATTCTAATTTACATAATTTAAACAGACAAATAAATTCACTTTTTCCCCAAGTGTAATACTTTATTTTATTCATCTGAAATATATTTATTTATTGTAGAGTAGAATGGACAATGTTATTAAACTAATATCATTATATCAGAATATCAGCCTGGCTTTCATGTTGGCAAATGTTAATCAGAAGAAATAACACTCTAAGCTAGAAAATACACTTAATACCGCAAAATCAAAATTTGTTAACTTAGAAAATACTTACACTTGTCATTTGGTGTACAAACATGGCTCCTGCTCTGTACATCTGAAGAATTCTCCTCTGTTTTTACGAGGCCTTTCACACTAAAACCTGCACTGCAGAAACATTTGTAATTCTCTTCTACTGAGCACAAACAAACAAAACACTGGAGTGGAGCTAAAAATGAGAATAAAAATAAAATAAGAAACATCAATGAAAAAAGTTTCAAAATATTGGGCTTTATTGGCAGGTTTATTGGAGCTGCAAAGTAAAGAGGATTGTTGTCAAAACTTTTGTGATGTTTTTCTGCTTCTAATTGTGGTCTAGTCTATTTAAATAGGCTGAACTAAAGTGACTGCTTCGTATGAGGATCATTTGTTCATATCAACCTGTCTAATATCCAACATCTGGCATGGTGTCTGTTTCTTGTGCTTTGATTACATCCAGATTCATTTTGCTCTGCATCTAATGAAGTTGATATAAAAGCTCAAAAATGAAATGAGATGTTAATTTACTCTTGGATTTCCTGGAATCTCTCTCCTGCCATTTTTTAATTGGTTTAACCTTCCATGTCTTTTGTAAAGTATATACACACACCCGCACACATGCACACATGCACACATACACACATACACAAGACCACACAAGCAGCAGTACACAAATGGACATCTGAGTCAATTCCAGTCACAGTCCAAAACACCTGTCTGCCAATCTTCCAACTGTGTTTCGTCTACCATTTCCTGGCCAGATTTTGTGTGAACCCACATTTATGTTCATTTGTCCATGTGGATGTGTGTGTGCTAACAGCCTGACGACAACCGATAAGGTGGCAATCATCTTATCGTCCTGAGCCAACCTACCCAAAACCCCTCACAAACCTCAGGTGTCACAACCTGCTTGCGTTTCCCCAAGCATTGCCACATTTTCATGTCAGTTTGCTGCTCTCTTTTGGTCCCTGCCCTGCCCCCCAGCATCCTCCCACTGTCCCACCACTCTTTTTAATAGACAGTGTAAGCTCGTTTTGGCCCAGTTCTTCTTTTTCAGTTCCCCCCGTAAGCCTGCTTTTTCAAATCCACAAGCTATTTTGATCTTGCTCGGTACCCAGTTGGCTGTATGATCAGTCACCATGTTGTTTGAACAACCTTGGCGGAATTTATTATCTTGCTCCCTCACATTTTGCCCACAAAACACACATCTTAGAAAATTTATATGAATAACAAAATTTTCCCCTTATTTTTCCAACTTAACCCCTGCCTCGCATTTTGCACTGGAATTTGTTTGGAGGGGTTTAATACATGTAAACAAGCTACATATATATACAATTTTTTTATTTTTTTTCAAAATGTCTTGTTTTATGAGCTGTTTAATTTTGAGATTTTTATTTGCTCACAGGAAAAGACTATTTTTGAACCATTAGTTTTCTTTTAGCTTGACAATTTGTCTTATGTGTGACAGGATTCTGTTAGGACTTGGACAAAAATGATGGGATCGTTCACTATTGTGCTCATCTTCAGGTGAAAAAACGTTCAAGAATATGCAACATATTTACAATGGATGTCCAGACAGGTTAGAAACAGACACAAAAAAAACAAAACAAACAAACAAACATCTAAAAAAAATAAAAACTGCAGTACTTTTATAGCAGCTCAAAAGTCCATCACCTTCAGTGTGACTTATTGAGAGTTTAAACTCAGTTTAACTCCCTTTGGGGAGGCAGAGCCCTCTTTTATAGCCCCAGGCTCTGCCCAGAGGAAGACAAAAACAAAACAAGCAATTGAACAAAAAAAAAAAAAACTAAACAACTACACAATTACTTCTAGCTCATTTAAAGATTATCAGAGTATACAAAGTAAATAAAATATAATAACACTGAACAAAGGGGGGAAAAAAGGCAACTTATTTCCAAAATAGAACGCTCAATTAACACAACGTCCCGATGACATCACAAACATTTATTACGCACGTGATCCCTCCCAGCACGCCTCAACCTGGAAACAGCTTGTCTTGAATGTTTGGAAAATGTTTGACGTTGAAAGCTACAACTTAGAATGAACATGAAAACTGAGGCAGCAATACCAGGAGTGCACTGCACTCACAATGAACCCCGCTGACACCAAAAAGTAAGTTATTTCGGGTGTGCGTGTTGTACGCATGCATGTGTGCGTGTTGTACGCATGCATGTGTGCGTGTTGTATGTCGGCACGGACTTTCACTGTTGGACAACGTTTTAACTCGTGACAGCCCCTCCATCACATTACATACAAGCAATAGCCAAAAAAAAAAAACATGCACTGAAGTTTGTAATTGTTACGAAACAAAAATTGAAAATCTTCGTACGTTGACCTTACTGATTTGTTAACTTATCATTTTGAACAACGTAACAATAAATGCTTTCTTTTTCATTTTCTGGGGAAAATGAAAAAGAAAGCTTGAGTCACCTGCGCTTTATATGCCCATTTCTTTATCTGGCTAAAATCACCTTTACTTGTATTAGGCTATATTTTGGTGGAAGAGTCTCAGAATGTTTCATCCAAATATAGATCAATCTGTAAACAGTAACCAGTGTTATCCTTCTATGGTGGGATATTTCCCTGCATTCTTTGGGAGCTCAGTGGTCTCTAATTACATATTAATCATAAAATCGGACCCTGACACCTCCAAGATTTGGGTTTGTTGCCTCAGGGCAACATTGTGCTAGAAAGGGTCTACAGTGAATTCATACAAAAAACAAACAAACAAAAAAAACATTTTTGTTGACAGAAATAAATCAGACTTGATTACAACTCACCAAATATAAAATAAACAATGAACTTTCATTGATGAATGAGGCAACAAACAAAAAACATTTTGAGGATGTAAATTATAAAAAAAAAAAATGTCTTGAAATGATCTCCGATGCTTCTTTACATACTCGCAGACATGAAAATATTTTTAGTTAGATTTACCCCAAATTTAAACAAGAACAAAAGTGATCCATAACATACAAGTAGGAGGCAAGGTGTACCATGCAATTCTGGTTCAAAAAAAAGAACTGCTCCTCTTCCACGTAAAAGGTCACATGGACCTCAATACCTCTTTTATTTGGACAAAAATATGCCTGCTGGTACTTTAAAATATGCCCCCCAAAAAATAAAATAAAGGAGCAACGTGAGGTGCAGATATGTTGTTTGTTGCCTGAGGGAAACGCCATGCCATAGAGGGTTAGAGATAATTGTAGGGAAGAGTGCCCTCACCTTCCATGCTGAAATTTCAGCTCCAAACCCACCAACAATCAGACTGGTGTAGAACATTATAAAGTAGAAAAGTGAGCCCCATTTCACTCCAAACCAATCTCTACATCTGTTGTAATGGATGCAATTATTGGATCAATTTTCTTTTTTGTCTTGTTAACCCCTTGTTGCTACCTAAGTCAAATGGAGCCAATGCTTACGAAGCTGTACAATTGAAAGAAGAGATCTACCATGCACCAAATGTACTTCTTTTTGTACTGTAAAGGCTTTCATACCAGGCTTATTTATTTTAAACCAAAACCTGGACATGGGGATGCAACACTGACCTTCTAATTTCCCCTCACTGAATGTATATGAATGTTAGAAATGCATATGTAGGAAACGCATTCTAATTGTTCATTGACGGGTACAAAAACCTAAGCTTTGACTTGTTTACGTTCCAAGGTCTGGAATAATTGGATATGAAGACCCATCCAGTAAATATAAATATAATTAAACACGTAACTTATTTCAGTAACTCAGTTCTGTGAGTGAAACTCATTATTCTTTTTCTGTTAATGATGGTGATGACGATTTTCTGCTTATAAAACTAATGAAAGCATGTTTAAAATGAAAGTTATTTGTGACTTACAGGTTACCTGTAAGTTCACTGTAAGCACAACCCTCACCGGCAGTTGAAGCTTGACTGACCTCTACTCTGACCATGATCTCCGGCAGGATCTATAAAGCCCCTCTGGTGTTTATCAATGCGTGAAGGAAATGCAAGTCAGGCAGGAAGACACACTGTAAATAAAGGGCTTCATTTTCACGCCTTGGTCTCTGTGAGAAACAAATCACTTTATCTTATAATGACACACTTTAACAGCCATGACAGTGTCATGCAGGTCTCTGTAATGTACACTGGTACAATTAAAGTAAAGCTTTAGTCACTGGACTGAGAAACTGAAGTAGCTTAAATTTACCTTTCCTTTCCAAATGTTCCATTTTTACCATGTCTCCTACTGTTTGTTAAAAGGCTCAGACTCCATGCAGGTTTCATATTTCCATCATTAGAGAAATGATGAACATACATATGGAGGGGTAATGTCTTTTAGTACTGTATATGGATATGTGGATGATTATACATTTTTTATTTAAAGAAAAGAACAGCTTGTATGCAGCTTTTAAAGATGACTACTTAGCTTATATTTCAAATGCATTACACAGTGAACATACAGTCCTTGTTGGCTTTGCATTAATGGCCACATTTGCTTTGCATGGCCTTATGGCCGAGACTCACATTTACTCCGTTTAATCTTTACTGGGCTGATAAAAGTCCTCATTTGCCTTCCTCTCTATGTCCTTTCTGTTTGCTTCACACCACACCATAAAAAAGACCTCAATCATCCTTTAAAGTAAGTAAAATGCAGTGTTGTATAGTAACGAAGTAAAAATACTTCACTACTTTTTGGAGTACTTCATGCTTTCCTCGAGTATGAAAATTTTTGATAACTTTCACTTTTACTTCACTACATTTCCGAACTTAATTGCATACTTTTACTCCGATACATTTTCAATGTGTGGTTTAGTTACTCGTTACAAAAAAGCGAGAGAGAAATGCAAATGTTTTGATCCCACCTACTGATTGACTGCAACAAAGTCGGTAGCCGACTTACCTGGGCTTGTTCATCACCACCAATAGGATGCACAGGTTTCGCACCTCCCCACTACGTCAGAAAGTCCAGCAAACAGTCTGATTGGTTAGTGCTCCGTTTGTGTAGGTTTGTGCCGTTAAAACAAACGCAGCCAAGTTGTTTTCAATGTGGATTTTGGCTATTCCGATATCTGGTGTGAGCGGACATGTAACCGCTTCTAAAGAAGCGGTTACATGTTTTACAGTCATCTGAAGTCATCTCGGTGGTTTCCAGGCAGCCAACAATTGCCTCTAATAAGCTAAAGTACCTCTCTTATGGAAGTTGGTCCACATGGGAGGGCGAGCTCACAAAGGTGTAGTGTTTTTATTTTTACAGCAAAAAAATCGGATCAACCTCGAGAGGTTGATCCGATTCATGAACGCTAATTTCGGACAGCCGTTCTCTCGGTCTCCCCTTCCTCAAGGTGTCGGAGGTTCACTCAGGGAGAGTCAACAAATTTTACATCCAAACTCCTGAGAAACTAATGGAAATAGATTTCTTGCCTTGTGACCAACTGACACAAAATTCATTTTACTTACTCTTTAAGTAAGTAATGGATGGCCTAAAAAGTAATTTTTAATATCTCGGAAACCAAAGCTGCACAAACGGAGCTCTAACCAATCAGACTATTTGCTGGATTTTTTGAGTAGGTGGGTATCAGCATCACGGAGGTCTGTTACCTTTCTCCCATTAAACACCAAGTTAACAAAAAAGCTCTCCCTCTTCAGATGCCAATAAGCTGCATTTCCCTCCCAATTCTTTTTTTCTTTTGCATAATGACCAGTTGTGTGCACCTATAGTTTGTGAAGTAGAGTAATCGTAACGGCTTTTTTTCTTCATGTTGGCCGCATTTTCTGTACTGACTATTTATTTTTCTCATTTTCAGCACTGACCTTACTGAAAGGAAAAACTTAAGGCTTATAGAAACTTTGTATTTTCTGTCCTGGAGGGTTTACTAAGAAGCTGGTTCAGTTGTAAAGCAGGTTAAGTTAACCTTGTGGTTTAGGTAAAGCACCTAATTTTTTTAACTAAATGATGCCTGCAGGTTTATCTATTAGCAGGTTTAATTTTGCCTGCACTTGGTTGTGTACATTATTTTAAGTGTATTTAACAAGTTTACCAAAATATAAAAAATGTCATTCAAACTGCGTTTGCCTTGTTTTACTTTTTACTTGTACTTTTCATTACATTACTTGAGTACATCCATTTTTACAGTACTTTCTATACTTAAGTACAAGACATTTCAGATACTTTAATACTTTAACTCATGTAACATTTCAATCAGTGACTTTTACTTTTACCAAAGTCATATTTTGGAGTGGTACCTATACTTTTACTTGACTCCGAGATTTCAGTACTTTATACAACACTGGTAAAATGCATCTTCTCGGTGATTTGCTAGGTCAGATGACAGTTATGAAGCCGATTATGGTTCTTCCACAGTGAACCCTCCATTTCCAGTTTGCTGTTTTAACCTGTGATTTAAAAACTCTGCAGTGTATTTTTGTGAAAATGTATTCACCCCATGCAAATCTCCCTTTTTCCTTTTTGTTGCACTAGATTGGAGAAGTATCTCTTCATATGGGGCAGGTTGATTTCAATTGAGTTTTTTTTTCCTCCTAAAAAATGACATGATCATTTAAAAACTTCTCTCTTCTCAGGTTCTCTTTTCTGGTCAGCTTTGTTTAATGACGTGATTCATTTGACGAAGTAGAAACAGACTAAATATGAAAGGTGGCACACATTTTTTTAATATATATATATATCAAAGGATTTCATCATATAATTGGATTTTATTTTTTTATGACCTTTAAGATGATTGCAAATTTATAGACGGGACACAATTATGATCCTCCTGCTCCTGTTTATGTTCTTTTGTAATTCTATGTCCCATGTGCTCTTATGGATGAGATTTTGCAGATGCTGTTTCAGCCAACATATTCTCTGGTACTATTTCTGTGGACACAGCTGTTCACTTTAGCACTTATAAATGAGACTTAGAAAACTGCTTAGTGGTACAGATTGAGCATCTCTATCATTGCAGATTTTTTTTAAATCCAGCAGGATTGTTTATATTTGATAGCACTTATGCTGCAGATCGTTTTAGATAGAGTGCATAAATATGTTGCTGTTTTGGAAGAAACAATCTTGCCTTTGACATTTGTGCACTTTGCTGAATGTATTTGACAAATAAACTGTGAGGTTAGCCTTATGTTTTAAAGGATCTTACCCTTAACTATAACCAGGGGCGCCACCAGGAATCTTGGGCCCCATGACAAAAAAATTGTAACAGCTGCTGTTACAATTTCTTCGAGTTCTATTTCTATCTGACCTATCAAAAGCGTCACAATTTTAAAGGCTTGCAACGGCCTTGCTTTCTTTGGTTCAATACTGATACTATCGCAATATTTATTGCTCGTGAATTTTACATGAAACGGTCTGCATACAGTTTGCAAGTAGGTTGCTTACATTTTTTTCTATTAGTTTTAGATTACTGAAATGTCTCTCCCCATGAGTAACAGTCATAGGCAACATGCAAAATATACATGAAGCAATAAAGACTTCTCAAAAAATGCCACAGAGTTGCATTTTATTCAAGCTGCAGTATATAACTTTAATAAAAAAAAATGTTTTCTCCATATTTGTTAAAGTTGTCACCATGTCGTGACAGTTTGTTATGAGACAGATGATCTGTGAAAACAATCAATCTCCTCCACCTCCCTGAGCTATTATCACTGGCTGAAGTAATGCAACGTTTCGACCAAAACAACCAATCAGAACAAGGAGGAGGGTCTTAGTGCTGTCAATCACCCTCATTCACTCACTATTAAATGTGCTAATAGTGGAGAAACAACTTATTGTTATTGCCAGCTACAGCATAGCACAGAGCAAGGGGAGGGAGGGAGCAGCAACATGAGATTGTGATTGACAGCACTAAAACTCTGCTGTCTCTGACTAGTTGTTTCTAGATAGTACTGGACGAAGGGTTAGAGCTGATGCTGACTGACTCATCTGTTGTTAATTGGTAAAAGGTACAGGGACAAGTTAAATATATGGATATTGTGTTTTTTTTTTTTTCCTTTGTTCATAGAATGCTAGTAAAATGGAGGCAAACAGTAGTCTGAAGCTGAGCTAATTATGCTAAATGGTTGATAATTTCACACAGTCTACCCACCTCAATTGGAGAAAAACTAGGTTATAAATTGTCCACCCTTTTGCAGCGCCCCTGACTATAACAGCAGTCACAGACAGTGTTTCTCTACACTCTTTCCTAACCTTTTCTTGCAATTGGCTAATTATAGGCCTCACTCCGAGAGAACAAAAAGAGAAAGAGGGAAGAAGTAAATAATCGGTGAGCTGCCAGCTAAATTCGTATTGGATTTCCTACAATACTCTGCTCAGCTGCTTTTAGGACTTCTTTAAGTGCATTGATTTAAAGGGGCAGCATACAAGCATAACCTTATAATTGTCTGTCTTGTAACTTTTACTTTCTGTTAAAACTAATTGCAGGACAGTTGTTCGCACTGTTCTCTACCAAGAATATATTGCATTTCACTTCTATCTGGAGCCATTCTGCATGGAGTTTGCATGTTCTCCAGGTGGATGTGTGTGATCTCTCCATGTCCTCTGGCTTTCTCCCACAGCCCTAAAATATGGACTTTTAAGTTCCTTGTAAGACGAGAACATCTGTTAATATCTTTTCACCTTTCAGACTATTGCATACCTGCCTTTTTTATTGGAGAACAAAGATACAAACTTTAGTATGTAATATCAGTCTGAATTTCCCTTCCTATGATAGTAATAGCTTTGCTAAAATAAATTATTTCAGAAGCTTTGTAATGTACAGATGCCAAACTTTTCAAATTTTAGAATTTAAATTTCAGTACAATGATGCTTCTTAATCTCATGATTAGAAAACAGAGATTAGTCTGCATTGGGGATTCACTCACCTCTGCATGCTTATCCCTTAAAATGACTGACAGAGAAGGGGAACTAGACCTGTTTCCTACAGCTATCAATTAAGTTGCTTTAATAAACTCAGATTGAACATAAAACTTTTACCTCGGGCCTCCAGATGATTGAGCAATCAGTACAAAAAGTAAAACAAAAAACAAAACAAAACACTGATATGTCGTAATATATCAAAGGTAGCAGATTATATGTTTCACACATTCTGTTATACTTATGCGATTTAAAACGGTGCGCATACCCTTTAAAAATATACCCAACATACTTAACTAAAAGAAATTCACAAGCTGTGATTTATTTCTTTATGTTTAGATTCCCCACCCTAAGACATCACATTTTGACCAACTTTTCATAAACACACGGTCAAAGTTTCTTGTTCCTGTGAGGACAAGTTTGCAAACTTCTTTACAATATATATATATATTTTTTTTCTGTCTGCCATCACAATGTTGTATATAATGTAGATAAACCTTCCATTACTTGTATACTTCAGCAGTTTGTATCAGGCCACTTTTAGCCTTAATATTTGATGGTTATTATGAGCATTTTTGCACTGCACACATAATTTGTCAGGCTTGGCTGTAAAGATGTATATGGGAAGAGAAATAAGGCAGGAATATGGGGTACTGATGGATCAGGTTTGTCTTAGAGTTGCAGTAACTGGTGAAAATCAGTACAATATGAAGATATTGAATAAAGTTGAAACAATTTTTTTGAAAATGAATTCACACTTTTCTGTTTGGACTAAATGAGTGCTACAGCAGCAGCGTCAGCCATCCTGTATGTCAGTGAATGAGTCATGCTCTCTTCCTAAAAGTGATTTTTTTCATCTGATTATCGACTAAAAGAAGTAGAAAAATTCATGCGCATAATCCCATCTTTTAGCTGGTGGCTTAAATATTTGCGTATTATATGACCAGGAAACTAGGTAAGCAGCCATGCCACTGTTAGAGACCAAGCTTACTATAAGACTTTTCGTATTCCATAAATCAAAATGCTGCAGCATCATTCAAAGATTTTTATCAAGTTTTGCCCTTTGAAATAAAAATTTGCCCATGATGATGTGCCATAGTTTTGTAACTGTGCATTATTAAAAGTTAATAGGAATGGACTTTTGGTGTGTCTGACTGTGAAACCATGTGATCTGTTATTGGGGTGGTGAAAAGACACATGCTGAGTGTGTAATTATCTCTGAAAGTCGTCTTTCACTATTCACACTTTCTCCAATCTAGTTTAATCCCTTTTCTCGTAGCTACAGCACATTTAGACCTTACACTTATTCTCTTGTATTTTTTATTTATTTATTCTTTTACTTGCATGATCACGATTCAGTCTTCTCCCATCCCAGCAATTTTAGACTAACTGCAAAGAGGCCAGTGGGATTTTTTTTTGTTTGTTTTTTGTTTTTTTGCTGATTTACTTGGTTTTATTTTTGTGTCATTTGTTGTACTATTCATCTCTGACAATATTTGTTTGTTCTCCGCTTGCATGGAGCTTAATGTGTCACCCAGAGAGTTCAGGAGCTGCTGAACTGAAATAGTATAGCTGGTGTCAAGGTCTGGGGGAACACTGACACAAAATAAAAAGACAAAAAGTGGTTTTGGAGCTTGAAAAACTCATAGTGGGGCAAAGTGACAGAGAGAGCAAAGGAGGTCAAGACAAGCTGAGAGGTGGATTGAGCTGCAATAAACATACTGTATGTGCAGAGAAAGTGTGTACTTGACTAGAAAGTGATGTTTCACATGATAGCACATCCTGCAACATTGGAGCTCAGCAGTATCAGCAAATTCACTTTCCCTTTATTTATTTTCTATTTTGTCTGCAAGCGAAACAGTCACCCTTGGCCTGGGACAGGTTTTCTGGAAAGAAAGAAATAACCTTGAAGACACTGATGCCCTGACTTGCATGTATGATGGTGACCCTTCATTCTGCAATAGATAAATTAATAAAAACAAGCAATATACTTCATAAAATCCCCAGATATTTTGTCATCGTACAACAACTTTAATGGATGTTTTTGTGATTTTATGTGGTAGGTCAGCACATAATTTGATAGGCAACTAATTTGTTAAATTAGTTATCAAACTAAGTTAAATTAAATCAAACTTAATATAAAATATATGTAGAATAAAAACAAAATTAAACACATTTTAAGGATGATAAATTATGAAAAGAAATTAATTCAAGACTGTTTAAAAAAAAAAAGGAAAAATACATATATATGTCTATTCTCATCCTCTAGGGATTTAATTCTTTCATGTTTAGGATTAATTATGAGGAATGTGCTGTTGCAATGACAAATCACATTATATTTGGCTTTTAGCTGATCTGGTATCCTCAAATAAATCTTGAAATTTAGGATCTAGTGTATATTTTTCCAGCATATAGTTATTTTTACCCTCAATCTGAAAAGTGTTTAATGATTTTGCTCTAATTTATTCAATCCATTCACAGAATGTCTGTGTGTTACTTGAGTTAAACAAGAAAACAAGTCAGACTTGCATTGCTTACCTGCATTTAATTTTGCTTTATTTATCAGACACTCTCCTCCAAATTCTTCTGAAAATTCCTGAGGTTAGAATGGTATTCTAAAGCACAATTTATGCTATGACTTTGTTCTAGTTTGTGTCTTGTGTTTGCTGGTTAAGAGGTTGTTTGAGCTCCTCGTTCTGGACTCTGAATCACTTCATCAGCTCTGATGTGGCTTCACTAACAGCCGTTTTACAGAGGAGCAGATTTTGCTGATGTGCAGGACAAGTTAAATTACCATAAAGTAAAAGCTAATGTATGTTGTGGGAGTAGAGGGGTGCGCATGGATGTAGAAGTCTGTCTCCTGAACAGTGTGAGAAGCGTGTAATAGGCTCACCTATCCATGGCTGCAGACTGATGGGCAGGTGGAAAGAATTGAAACCAGATGGATAGAAATGGCGAATGCACTGTGGAGATAAGACTGCTGCAAAGTGTTCAGTATTGAAGATATTAGTTAACTTTTTCCCCATTACCACCTAAACCAAAACCTGAAAAACTATAAATTTCATATCTACATAAAAATATACTTATCCTTGGGGTTGTGGTGCCACTTTTTGAGGGGCAATGCATCTCCCTGCACCATCTCAGGAGGACCATAGCTGAATATTATTTTCTATCTGCAATAACAAAGATATGGACACATTGTGTTCCTGTTGTCACTTTTACGACTTTTTATTATTATGTGTTGATTTGTACTATATGTGATAAACAGACTCATTGTAATTCAGCATTTTGAAGTGTTTTTTTTTTTTTTAAATCAAGGTGTGGTTGTTTTCAACACTGCTTTACTCTGTTCAGCCAACTACAAATCACTACATAAGTTTGGTGCATTTGTGGTGGAGCTTATGCCACCTGAGTCCACTTTTTGCCATTGTAATGTTTTCATTAGATAGATGAAAGGGTAATTTGATGCTGCATTTCTATTGAGAAATTTATGTTTGCGTTCCAAGTTGGAAGCTTGGTAGTTGTAATATAACAAAATGTGAAAACATTCAAGTTTTTTGAACATTTTTTGCATGGAATTGTGGCTGCCTATCCTGAAATTCTGTATTATTGTTAAGCTGTGTGACTAGTTATTACATCCTTCTGCTGAATCATTTTTCAGATGAGAATCCAAATCCTGAATGTAATGACTGACTGCATTTTATCTGACAGGGTGAAGAGGAAGACAGAGCCAACATTTACTCCAGTCTATGGTAAGTCGAATTCTTGTCTTTGGATTTTTGCAAAGATCTTTTATGTTTTTTTCTTCCAATTTTCTCTTTCTGTATTTCTGAACTTTTCACAGTTTTTGAGAGTGAAAACCTTGAACGATTAAAAAAAAAAAAAAAAATCTTATCAATAAGCTATTGCTGTAAAATTTTATGATTTTGTTCCATCAATTCCAAAACCTCTTATTCTTTTGAAGCAGCTTACATTCACAATGAACATTCAAGATCAAGTTAACAATGTAAGCCACGTGTGAGAAAAACCCCCACTGTGTGTGCAATAGCTCGTACATATTAATAACTCTACATTCTAAGATTTGTAGAATTTTCAAGATTCTCAAGTGTTTTTCTCTAAAATAATTAGGAGAAATCTGCATGTTTGGAGCCTTTGAGACCACCGGTACTGTTGCTACTCTGTCAATATCACATCTTAGGTTGTATCTGGTTGCCGTGGTGACATGCATGTGTCAGCAGAAGGATGTGTGAGTCTGAGTGTGTGTGGAGCAGTCGGTGTTGAAAGAACTCTGGGGAGCCGTATAAAGTTCCTCTGACCAGAAATGCCAGCGACATACATATGTCGACGGTCAGATACAGAAAAAGTTGGAATGCAGATATTACCCTCCGCCCGGGAGGAACTTTCTGGCATGCCTGTACACGCATGCACACCCCTCCACACGCACACACACAAAATATGCAGACGGTATGGACACACATGTAGACAGATATCCAGATTCCATGCAGGCCACAGCAACGCATTCAGACACCTCAGGACTATTGGGTTACATACAGGGAAGTCCAATCCTGCCGCACTACTTTGAACAAGGATAGTATGCATTCACACTTTTATTCACTCATCCAGAGCTAAAGCTAAAATTAAATATCACTAAAATAAATTATTTAAAAAATTGCCTGAAGTCGTTCATAATAGATTTATACATAAATGAAAAATTATATTTGCATAAAGAGTTACCAAATGCAAATTGTTTTCCACTTGACTGCTGCAGACAACAAACGGGAGTTTATGAGCCTTGCTTTTGGGCAGCTTGACTTCAATTGTGGTGGACGAGGGGGGTGGGGTGGGTTAGTATGCATTGCATATGTGCTTACCCCCCACTCATATTTCCCCTGTGCCAGTGGATTTAACCAGTAGGCTGCTGAAGCTCTAGGCTTATGCTGAAAAACAGGTGTAATGCAGCATAATTACTCTGAGAATCTCTTTTCAGCCATTGCCATAATTGAGTCCAAGTTCAAGAATTTATTCTCTCCCTCGGGATCATCTGTCTGGTGGCCTGGTGGTTGCAGTGATGCACGTTTACAAGAAACCAGCAAAATGCAGAAATGTTGGACTTGTGAAATGATGAGGAAACAAATACTCTGCCACTGAAAAAAATGTCTCAGAAGTTGAAGGTTATTTACAGAAGTTCAGATTTAACAGTCCATTGTCAATACAGCAGGGAAATTTTTATTAGAAAAATTAATATGTATGATAATAATATATTATAGATATGGACCAAAAAAATTAAGGCCATATCGGATCTGGTAACGATGCATGCAATCCACAGGTGCAGAAAACATTAAAAAAAAAAAAAAAAAGAGTTTTTCATTAAAATGGAAAAACACTGTGGATAAGTATTGAAAATGTGAATAGGACAGGATGTAAACAGGGATAAAGAGCCAAACACCTAGCTCATACTTGTCAACATTTACAGAAGAACTATTCTCTTTATCAGTCCATAATAAATGGACTGATAAATGAGCCCATTTATCAGTCCATTTATTCAACCAATTAGAATTGGTTGAATCATTAGAATCAACCAATTCTAATGATTGGTTGATTAGAAAATAGCTAATCAACCAATCAAAAATCTGTTGTAAAAAAATATTGAGCTGCAGAATTCAAATCAACTTCATTGGCCAAGATTGCCTGCACAAACAAGGAACTAGACGTCTTCACGTGCTCATAGTGTACATGCAATAGGTATAAATAGATAAACTTTAGAGGAAATAAAATTCAAATCAGCATATATGTGTTTTCACAGGTAAAATGAGATGTGGAATTTTATATTTGTATTTTTTTATTTTTCTTTTATTTTTATTGGACTTGGGAGATGACATCAAGAAGTATGACGTATTTACTTCAAAGTTTGTATAAATTAGCAACTTTCCAAGGGGGAATGAGCTAACATTACTGACATTTTCATGTAAAGGGTTCCAGTGTTGTAAGTAGAGGGCTAAGTAATAAACTGGCCATTTGATTTATCATTTCTAAAATGTTCTGCAATACAATCCTGGTCTTAGGGAGTGGAGATCAGAAGGAATAGCTAAAAACGTGATGTATATTCTGCTTCATAACTATTCACTCAGCATCTAAAGAAGCCTCCATCAGTTGTCGATGTGAGACAGCCCATGGAGATGCAACACTTCCTTTCTGTTTTTGACCACCGCAACAGTTCCTACTGACATGCACTGCAAAGTGCATGGATCTCCTGCTGATGAGTGTGTCTGTGTGTGCTGGTGTTTTTGATGGTTGTCACTGGCAGGGGGGCTGGACGGGTCACCAGTAATGTGAGAGTTTGTGTTTTGATCTCCCTGGGTTGCATGGGTGGCAGAATCACCTTTACACATGCATGCAGTCCCTCATACACACAGATTCATATTTTCCTTTCAAATCATATTGGCATTGATTTGTCTGTTTCACTTCCTGATTTCCTCCTTTGCAAGTGAGTTTTGCTGTTAAATTGACTTTGAAATTGACTTTTTGGTTCTACAATTATGACAAGTACATTTTTAAAAAAATAATTTTCTTCATCTTTGCCTGTGCTTGCGTCAGCCACTGTTTCACCAACAAGTATGCAGATCCGTGTGTATGGATGTGTGTGTGCGTGTGGGTGTGTATGCGTGCGTGTGTGTGTGTGTGTGTGTGTGTGTGTGTGTTACCTAAAAGCCTGTTCTGTCCTAATGGATTTAAAATGACCTGAGAGCTCTTCCAAGTTCACTCATTGTGTCAGGCATCAGGATAAATTTTCCTCCTATTCAAAATGGGTAATTTTCTTTCATTTTTCCCCATAACACCTCTTAATAGAGTTTTCAAGTTAACGTTCTAAACAAAGACATGTAGATGAGGGACATTTCAGAAAGAATAGGCAGTAATAGTTTTCATTTAGTAATGGCAATACAGGAATCATTTGTATCTCTCGTATAATTATGATTGAATAAATGTGTCCCTAATAAATTGCTTGTTGTTGTTGTTTGTTTGTCTATTGTGTCATAGCTCTTTCTGCAGATTTCCAGTCAATCTGCAGTCAATGTATCACTGCCATGGGTCTCTTTGACCCCTGCCTCAGACAGTCTACTACATTTAAATGACCTGTTTTGGAAAACCGTTTAATTCTGGAACTCTGACTCTGATTTTGACGATAAATGTCATGAATCTTATCTACAACACATGCTGGACAATTTGCCATTATTTACAGTACCGGACTAGACATTTTTCATTACTGGAGCATTAATGAAAGAAATAATACAAACCTATTAATGCTCCACTTTTAGAAAATTCCTTTGCCACTTGCCTCCGCAGTATTTAGGTCAGGATCAGCTTTCATTTCTGACAAGGAGGTGCTGACAAGGTAATGATGCGCCCCAAATTTGTAATAATGAACCATGTCCTAACCACGCTGACTAGACATTCCACTCGAGGCTTGTTTGTGCTATTAGATGCCTTGAGAATGTTTCAAGCGGCCACTACTGATAGCAGCATGCCTGCTGACAAGTCTTTGCACCGTGTTAGGCGAGGAAGAGAATAAAGTTAGCCATGTCAACAATACATGTTGACAAGGCACAGCTGAGTGCTGTGCTACTCTGCTTGCCCTTGTGTGGCTGACAAGAGTGGGGATGTTTGGTGACAAGCTGCTCCCCGTTCCCCCACCCATGTTAGCATGGATAGGGTCTCAAAGACATCTGCAGTCTGGTGAAACTTGAGCCTCTCTTTCCAGCAGACACTGTCAGCGTGTGCTCACTGATAAGGATTATCAGAGATGTGTGAGCTCTGCGCCGTGGGATTGTCCCGCTTGATGCCGGAGGTCAATACATGTGCGCTCTAATGTCCGTGAGTGTTTGCGAGTGATTGTGTGCGTGTGTATTTGCCAGGCAGTGGGGGTTAGGCCTGGATTGAAATGACAATAGAAAGGAATTTAAATTAGAGAAAAAGGGGGATCAGTGATGTTTGCAAGAAGGATGGAAGGAGCTTTGGCACCATTGTTATTCTTCCTCTTTGTCATTCTGCCTCTCTATCTCTTTATCTGCCTATTACAAATCTTCTGCTCGCTCTGTCTGTCACCCTCGGCTGTCACTTTTCTTTAAAAAAGAAAAAAAACGCTCAAGTCCACCTCTAAAGAAATTTTCCAAACGTGTTAATGCAAAAGTTATTTTTCATGCATTTTATCTTTTTCTTTGTTTACTTCTGAGTTTTCATATCTTTAGCTCTCCTTAGTTTGGGTCGGCTAAGATGAATACAGGTCTGTCATGTAAGGACACAGGTCAAGTCATGGATCAGAAAAAGCACTTCTAGAGACTAGAATCAATAAATAACAAAAAAATATAGATCAATTCAATTTATTTTATCAAAATTTTGGTCAGGTCTTTAACTGTGGCACAGATTTTTGCTGTGCAAAGTCATTTTATTTCTTTTAATTAATGAATAAATGTAATCAAATTAAATATTTACTCATTCTGATTTTACTGAGACTCCAATTAGAACATTTTAAACTAATTGCAGATTTTTTTAAACAAGCTCGTGATTTATCAAGCCCTTATCTCATTCTGATTGTTGCTAAAAACATTTTCCAAATATGTTTACAAATTAATGTCACATTGCCACTCTAGTTTGTATGCATTACTAAAATCTAAATACTGCTTCAATGGAGAAGTTCTTGCACTTTGACACACACTCAAATGCAAAAAAATAAATAAATCTAAATCTTGAACGTGATAAAGCAGGACCAAACCAATGTTCTGGGTTTACTTGACCGCTGTTTTTGTCTTATATCTAATATCTCATTTTTATGTCTTTATTCTTTCTCCTCCCATCTGGCTTTTTCTATATTTTCTGACCTTTCCTGAACCCCATAATAAAAACAATGTGTGGTCAAACTTGGTCCAGCAGCAACAATAACTGTACAATATGCAGTGTATATGACCTTAAAAGAAGATGATTCATTTTTATCACTTTCCGTGTGTCATTTAAAACACATGCACGCTCACTTTCTGTCCACATCTCAGTTTCTGTGCCCACCCATTCCCCTCCCTCCTCCACCTCCTCCTCCTCATCGCTTTACTCTGCAGCAGCTCTAATTGCGATCAATTAGGAAACTTCAGAAGGCTGAAATAGGAGATGTGACAAGGGGCATCCGCTGAGTTGGCAGGGAGGGAGAGAGGGAGGAAAAAGGAGGAGAGTGAGTGAGAAAGAGTGGTTGGATGAAGAGGAGAAGGAGAGGAAAACGGGATATAGCTGAGGAGAGAGCATGGAGGGGAGGGCGGGAAGGATGACTCCAAGTTGGTGTCGAGAGATGAGCTGATGGTAATAGTGTGATTGATGCGGCCACGGCAGCTGAAAGTCACATCGTTTTTCATGCCAGATATCGATTCCTGACAGACTCTTGTTAGCTTCGAGCGCACAGTGTACGGTGTGGCATAAGGGCTGGCACGGTGAAAAGTTAGGCTTGTATTTCCATCTGAAATATGTGCTGTTTGACTTCTAAAAAAGATGCTCTGAACAAAAGCAGTACAGTTTAAATCTTCACTATGACGGCTGGAAAACAGGACACTAATTTTAGAACACAGCGACACAAAACGGCAGCACAAATTCACAGTATGCTTTGACATATTCAGTCAATTAGAATACTATTAAAAAGTAAATGTGTTTCAGTGACTCATTTCACTAAGTGAAACACTTTAAATAAATTGACCCAAACTCTGACCCTTTATTTATTTTATTATGATGATTTTCTGCTTGATGCTAATATTTTAAATAATACATCAGACCAGAGAAACATTTTAAATACAGAATGATGAGCTTACGAAAGCTGTAAAGACGGCTTTTCAAAAAATACTTTTAATCTGGCAAACAAACCTAATTGGATCACATCTCTTCATTTATTGAATATTATTATGATCTTACAATTACAAATATGAATGGTTCTCTCCTAATTCATGGGGAAAAGACACCCAATGTCAACAATCAGATCTTTCAATTGTATTTTTCACCCTGCCTAACAATTTAGAGATACTTTTTTTTTCTTTTTCTCCAAATACTAAATCTTTTCTTGTTGCTTGCTGTACAATAGAGCTTTTTTGATGTTTCTTGTCTTTATCCTCTCTTATGTTACAAAGTAGCATTCCAAACTCTCAAGGTCATGACGTGCTCCAATTGAATCCACAAAAGTCACTGTCTGACATAAACTAGAATATCTTTTTATTTCACACATTGTTTTTAGAACAGATCACAGTTTCACCAAAAAAATACATTTTAAAACATCTGTCCTTCCTATTTTCTATCAAAGAACTGCTTGGAAAATCCACCGTTTAGCTTTAGAACTTGCTTGTTCTGTTAGGACGCGAGAAGCAGAATGGCAGTAAAACTCAAAAATAATGATCAGAAAGTTATAGCACTGAGTAATACCTACACAGTGACCCAAATTAGATGTGAGTCAATATTAGATAGCAGTTTCATCATTACATGTCTGTAAGATCTAGAGAAAGCATACTCATCTGTATAACTACATGTAACTATAATGAGCATGCAATGTCCAGCCATTATTGAATTCAGGAAGGAGAGTCCTGTGTCACAGTGAAAAAGCAGATTTTTGTGCAAAATGTGTGTATAAAGTCAATACAAAAAGAAAAGTTGCATGGATATGCTGTCTGAGCCTGGTAGGAACATGTCATCCTCCAATGAAACAAGTCCTGTGTAAACATAAACTGTAAGACCATTCAGCCACGAAGAAGCCATAACTTCAAATGCAGCAGAAAATTTCAAATACAGTCAAATATCATAATCTTTGGAGACATGTCCTGGGGCCCACCAAAACAAAAATTAAGCTGTCTGGGTGAAAGGACCATTGTTACATTGGAGAAAAAAAAGAAAATTTGGCAAGGACAGCGCAACCTCAACTGTTAAGTATGTGCTTAACTACAGTATGCTTACTTGAGGATTTATTGCAGGAGGGAGTGGTGAACTTAACAAAATAGATGGTATTGTGAGAAAATAACATCATGCCAAAACACAAGTTAACATAATGACTTAGAATTTCCACCTAAGACATCATCTGGAAAGCTAAAGCTTACAAACTTTCAGATCTAAATGGACAATGACTCTCAGCATTATGCCAAATTAGGTACAGGAGGCATAAAGGCAATGAAATCAATTGTTTGGAGCAGCCATCATAAAACCCTGATCTCAGGCGCATTAGAAATTGTGAACAAATTTATGAGGTGTGTACAAGTCGGCAATGGCAACAGCAACAGCAAATTTGTACTCAAATCTCAGTTTTCTCTTTCGTATCTACATTCTCTAAGACTGCTTTGGTTGAACAGTTTCTTTTTATAACCAAAACAACAAGGAACTTCCTGTTACCTAAGTATTTCTGCCTGAAGGAAAAATGTAAAAATAGCACTATTAGCCAGAAAATTTCTTTCAAAGAAACAAATTATAAAAAATATGTGCTTGTTGCTTTCAGCTCTCTGAGGCAACAGAATAAGAATGTTCAGACCGCCAGGATTCTTGATTTGTATTTTTTCATGCGGAGCTCAAGTCTTGGATAAAAGTGAGCTTGTAAATATACCAAATGGTAATTTGGACAGCTCTTGTCAGAGATATGGATGTAAGTCTGTTGCCTTGGGTTTGTTAAGTGTTTCTGTTCTTGATACGCACACTAGACACCGAGAGCCTCTGGTCTCTTGTTCAGCTGGCTTTGCCTTGGGGCATAACAGACCCTTTTATCTTGTCACCCTAATGTGTGTATGTGTGTGTGTGTGTCTGAGAGAGAGAGAGGGAGTGAGTCAGAAAGACAGAGAGCAAAGGAGAGAGATAGCTAGTGAGGAGATAGAAGGATCAATACTAAGCCGTCAGGAGGTCTGGCAGTCCCAGAGAGAGAGGGAACAGGACACCCAGCGGAGAGTAGAGAGGGAGACAAAGTGAGAAAAACAAGGAAGGAATAGGGAAAAAGATTGGGGAGAGATGGATGGGGGGGCTAAAAAGTAGGAGCACATGAGGGTTGGAAATGGGAAAGGAGAGTAGATGTGGGGAGTGATAAATTACTTGACACAGGGGAGTGGAAGAACACAGAAGGAAACGAATAATGCAGGTGAAAAACTGTCAGAGGAGTGGGAATTGTTGTGATTCTGGTGGCAACAGGTGAAAATTAGAAGAGATGTGGGACATTTTTCTGAAAGCTGTTGTCTTTAATACCATATATCCTTCTGTTTTTGTTCCAAAATATTCACACAAATTCTCTGTTCATCTATCGTAAAATGAAAAGATAAGACTTTTAAAACTTGAATCACACAGTTTATTTTTACAAATGTCACAACTAATGTCCAGTTTGGCAGCTTAATCGCGAGAATAAAATGACAACCAGTGCTTCCTTTCATTTTCTTAGAATTGAAGCGAGTGTGAATGCTTCTTCCCCATGTGTCTCACAATGCCTTGGATACCGATGGTGGCTCCAGCAGGATTTAGTGCAACCTCATATAGTGCCACCAGCACTCAAGAGACAGTGAAAAAAAAGAAGCAAAAAAAATAATTATAACATGGGTTTTGATGCATGATTCAGCAAACATAAACATGGAATGAGGCGGGAAATAAAAATGTTTCCCACTAAGACTTAAAAGCTTTGACTCGACACCTATCATGAATATTTAACCTCCAGTGACCCTACCATCCATATCTTTGTAAATGATTTATTGTTCTTCCAGCTTCCTGTCTATTTTTATACCCTTTGTCTCTTTTTGTGGTTTCATCTCCTTTTGTCCTTTTTTTTTTTTCTGTTTGTAAGCTTACAACCACTTAGAGAGAATTGTGAAACTGGCAGCTGCAAGTGAAAACGTAAAGGTAAAGGTAAAAAAAAAAAGAAAAAAGAAAAAGACAAAGAAATTATCTTATCTGTGAATTATCTCTGAATGTCATCGACCATAATTATCTTGGCAGAGTGTATTTCATCTGGTGATGATTAAGTATCTTAATGGGCTCTGGGAATAGTATTATTTAATGCAGGAGAATAAAATGGGAAATGAAACCCTATTATTATGAAATGAGGAATTCCTCAAGTTGATGAATTTGAACTGTAATTTTCTTTATACTTTGGCCAATAATGACCCAGGTTTCTTAATGAAGGAAAAAGCTCCAAGGCATACATGGCTTTTCACAATGATATTTAGTTTGAAAAAAGGGTTTAATACAATCTCTTCCCTTCGCTAATGCTTTATTCGGAGTCTAACGGGAAAGCAAAAGTAGTATTTTATATTTTAAAATATAAATTCTGCTAATTATTCTTTGGTGCTAATTATCTAGCTGCAAAAGAGAGAAAGATTAATTGTAATTAGCACAAACAATTTAAAACATACAACGCTAGTCAGAATATTACAGCTACAGTTATTCAAAGGCAGAAGTACTTGGGTCTGTATTGCAATTTCAGAAGTCAGTAGGATACTATTTATTGTTAAATAAGTCAAAGTATGTTTGTTGTGTTGCTTTTAATTTTGTTTTTTTTTCCTGACAATTGCAGCAGTGGCTTTTTGTTTGAATGGAAGCCTGACAAAATTTTGCCCCTTGGAGTGGGGCTCTCACTCTGGGTGATGTATAATAATTTTAGGTCCTTTAAAGAAAGACTAAAACATCAATTAATTTAGTGCTTAATTGAATTTAATGCCATTTAATTTGGAGTTTTATAGACAAAAGTCATGGGTGATTGATTATAGGGACACTACAACAACAACCACTACTACTTAGAATATTATATTTTATTGAGGCTTGTGTCACCCTCATGACTGTGCTGCTCTGGGTGGTGAGCCATTGTGCTAGTACCAGAAAATGACGACTGAATTATATCTGAACAAAAAATTATTTTATTTGGTTTAAAGAGTTTGAATTTGAAACCGCAAACTGTGAAATATAGGATTTTATATTTATATCAAACACTTGTATTATGCGAAAAATTGCTTTCAGACTTGCATATTTAGCTTAACAAGTTCATCATTCAGATTTTTTGCATTTCATTAAATGGCCTTTTGGCTAAAATGTCTTTTTATTACTTGAAGTGTCTTAGCTGCCTATTATTCAACAAATTTGGCACTGAAGACAGCTTCATTTATAACAGAATACGCCTTTGCAGCCAGTCTCCCTCCCTGTCTGTCTCAAGGTTAGGGCTCACAAGGGAGGAGAGGCATCCGGTTACACTAATGCATCATGGCTGCTGGAGGACACACATGCACACACCTCGTCACAAACTGTCTCACCCCATCTCTCTTTTTCCCCCTGCACACACTCCTGTGAGCTGATACCCTTGTGCAGGTCAAATGTGTGGCTGTGGCCTTCTTCTCGTGTACTCTGACTACCTGCAAGTTGTCTGCTGTCTGTCTCTGACCAAATACCATGTGTCCAGAATTAAACCAGAGTTGTGCGCAATCACAGAAATCCTCTCTGAGGTTAATCAATGGAACAGCTCTTCATTTTAGGCAAATAGGATCCCCCGCGGTCGGCTCTGACTAAATTGATTGGTAGACCCGTGATTTTGGAGATTACACTTTACAGATGCTTCTGTGATTTTGGAAGAAGGCATCTACTGTTCTTTCCTTCTGAAGCCCATTAAATGTGTTCATTCACTCAAGTAAAATTTCCATTTTAACAAAGCAAGAGATGAAAAGTTCAGTAGGCATTATTTCAGCGAGCCAGCAGAAAAGTCTCAGATATGGCTTTGAAATCAGATCAGCGGATGATACGTTCATCATAATTTTATTTTTTGTAAGTCACAGTGAGCAGAGGATTCAGAAGGGTCAGCCAAACTGCCTCAAGCGTGCACATGTCACGATACTCACATTCACTCCCTGAAAGACATAAACCCTATTTATATTCCACATTCATCATCCGTTTCTTTTTATGCATTGTTTGACTTAGCTTAACAACCAAAGTGAAGCTTTTCGGACATAAAAAATCATTTGGTGTAATAACCCTTCTGCTTACTAACTTTGATCTTACAACTACAGACAGACATATCAACTGCATTGGATACTGAATGATCACACAAAACATGGGAATGTTATCAAGGTTCTCGAAATGTTGAGTTACCATGACTTTTATTGCCAAAATAAACCTCGCCTCGAGCTTTATTTCTACTCACTGCAAGTATGTGAACTTATCTGATGAAAAAAGACCAAGCTGTTGTACAAAGAGTTGCATCTATAGTTCACACTTTTGTTTTTAAGTAAGAAATACAGTAGTTCTTCATTTGTTCATACACATTTGGACAAATTTGAATTGTATCAATTTTAAGAGAGTTTTTTTTACAACTTAATTATGAACCACTATTCTATTCTATTTCTGAAGACATACAACTGGGGCATTTTTAATTATGTTTTTGGTTTTAGAACCACATTTCTATTGTGGAAGCATAACGCCCGTAACGTAAGGGTAGATCAGACATGAAATTGCTTATTCTACACTAATTGCCAATTAGTTAGATGCCTTTTTAACTTGTGAATCATTCTTTAATTCTTGTGAATCCAGTTTTGGGTTTAATTCTGTTTCATGAGCTGGAGTTTTTTGTACACGACTAGAATTTTCTAATCATTCCGACAGACTGTTTAGTCTAAAACATTCAAACTAGAGGGTTTCTGTAAGAAACTATAAATTTCCATTGAAAGACCAAGTATTGACCTCTGATTTACAGAAATGACCAGTGGAGAAAGAGCTCCTCTCACTCCACACACATGAGCATGGACACAAAAATAAAACCCACTCTCTCACGCACACACACTCACTCTTATTCCCAAGTGTAGTTAGAGGGCCTTAGTGTGAGAGCCCAGAGGAAATGCAGACACAGCAGAGGACAGGCTATCCATTGATCCGGGTATAGGCTCTCTCCTTCTCAGGCTTTCCTCTCCGTTCTCTTTTAGTGCTCTCCCACACTGTCTCTGTCCCACCAACCCCCCACCGCCACCCCCCGGTCTCAACCTCTCGCTTTTTTCTAATCTTTATGCCATCTCCAACCTAACCTCCTACATGAAGTTTTGTATTCTTGTGATCTGCCACCCCCTCTCTTATTATATCATACATTTTCTCTCTGTTGGCCATTTCTGTTACCTCTTCTCCTCTGGCTGTTTGTATTTGGCAACAGAGCTCTTTCTCTCCCTCTTTCTCTCCCTCCTCTTGTGGCTGCGTTTTCTGGTGCCACATCTCTGTTTATTATCCTTGTCTGCCAAAAATAACCCATTCTTCCTCTGCCTCCTTATTTTCCTTCACTTCTCTTCAGACTGTCCTCTTGGACAACCTCTCTGTCTTTTCTACTTTTCCATCCTTTCCGCAATTATGCATGATAATGAAAGAAAAAAAAAACTTGTAACTTAGATAAAAAAATATTAAAAAGGTAAGATGAGAATTACTGGAGGGAAGCAAGATCAACCTTTTGATAAGGTGATGTAGAGTTGAATGTGGAGCTGTACACTGATAGGGAAACATGACATCGCAGTATTATTATTGAGTTTTGTGATGAAGGTATTGATTGCCATTAACCCACATTTCCTTCCCTACTTTCTGTCATTTCCACCATCATGTCCCCTCTTCTGACCCTGAGCATTAGGATCTCTGTTACATAATCAAATATGTGATCAATTTGTGATTACTAACTGAATGCCATTAGGTGTTAACAATGTTGAATTTAGCATCTGCTTTATAGCTTCCCTTTATGGCTTTTTTAATTTGATTGAGTTATTGTATCTTTCAAAGGTTAACTGGACAATTCTTTACTTGAGGGTTTGAGGGTTTTATGTTACACTTTCATACTACATGTAAAAAAAGAAATGGGCAGTATTCTCAAGATTTTTCACATTTGCAACAAAGACTATAATGAACATAAAATACAATAAATGGAAAGCCATTTTGAAATTGATTATTGACCAGATTCTTTACAAAACATGTGGACTTGGCTTCTTTTGTTTTTTATTGGTAGATTTTAGCAAGTTCAGGTGAGCAGCTATTTTGTGTTTGACATGTTCTGATGTGAATGGCATGTTTTCATGTCTTTCCCATTTAACACAGTGGGTATAAGTAATAAGTTTATGCCTCATACTACATTTATACCTGAAAGGATGTCACACATTACAAAGTACAAGTTCCCAGATACTCTAATCAATTAACAAAAAGAATAACTTTAATTAACTTTAAGTATAATTATTTTACTCTGATTTATTTTACATCAATTTTTAGGAGTGATATATAAATTAGTTACTTTGAGTTAATTTATTTAAATTTTAAAGATCTGAAGGAATATAAAAAAATTATGAAATTGATACTTAAACATTTTCTCAAATCTGAATTTAAGTATTCCATCTTCCTCATTTTTTAAAAATTGAAAAACAATTTTTTTGTGTTTTATTCCCACTGTCTGAACGTATCCTAATAACACAGAAATTAAAGAGGAGTCTTGGACAATGAAAAAAGTGTTTGTTTAAGGTAGACATCTGAAGAAATGTGCTTACGTATGCTCACTAAAGACTGTGACAGAAGAGATGGAAAGAAGCAATTCTTACAACACAGCATTGTGACAGAAAGCTTTGATGTTTTTTTTGTGCTGTGTGTCAAAATATGCTATAGATGAGCTGAAAGTAAATACAAAGTTGATGAAGAGTCCACAACATGCTCATATGTATTCACCTCACATAATAGACTCTCGAATGAATATTAAACCACACATCTTGCCTATTTTCTACATTTCTCTCCCTCTCTCTTTGTCCTCCTTTCTTCTGTCTGTGCTGTAACTCACCTCTCGACCTTTAGTTTCCTCCCTCGGTGCTCCTGCTCTGTTCCTGCTGGACGAGGTTTTTATGTGAGCCATGTGGACCTCCCTAATGACATGTGGACCTGCGCGTGTGTGTGTTTTGTTGAAGGTGCTGACATGAGCATGTGTGTTTTGTGCCCTTGGTGCGTATATTTGAAGTGCTGACGCATCCGCATGCAATGGAGGTGCTGACGTGTCTGATTGAAGGTGCAGTCCTCTTCCCCTGAAGTAGTGCCGACATTTCAAGAGGCCAGTGAAGAGACGATTACTTGGGTTGGGTGCGTTATGGGAGGAGGAAAAGGAGACCAAAAGTAGGTTTTGAAAAAATATGGGAAGAAATAAGATTTGTTCAGTGGTATAAAATCTTCTTAAAAAGCGAAGGGGTCTTACCATGGTTTAGCACTTATCTACATGGCTTTCAGTCAGAAAGGTACTAATGTACAGAGCTCCTTCTAAATGCATGAACTGTAAGAAGCAATCTGGAGAATGGTTGCAGTATGCTAAAGGAGAGAATGGGAAGAAACAGAGATGATGAGAAAGAGGAAGAAATGAAAGACAAGGAAGAGAAAGGGAAAGACCCCTTGGCATAAACAAGGTGCTTGAAATATCATGTTTCAGCCTCTCAAGGCAGTGCAGAGATGAGAGGGAAGTGAGAGACAGAGAAAGAAGAAGTGTGGGGGGTATGTCACAGCAAAACAAGCCTTCCTGGGAGATGACAAGTCTTAAAGAGCACTGATTGGGGCTTTAAGTGTTGCCTAAGGACCCTCCTTGACTGAGGAGGGGCACACTGCGCACAGAGGTTACTGGGCGGTTTTTCCCCCTGCTAAAATGGACTCATGCTGATTTTTTTTGTCTGTCATATTAAGCATAGAAAAGGGTTGATCACTCAAGTTAAATAAGCAATGCAAGGCAAAAAAATTTTTAATATATTTGAAATTCAGACACAAAAACTGATTAAACTTTTTGTAGAATTTTATTTAGAATATGCTCAATGGCTGAATGCCTTAAGAACCTAGATTTTAATTATGTTGGTTATGTTTTCATAAACAATTTCTTCAAACTTACAAAGTCAGAGTAATTTCCTGAAAGGTCCTTGTTGTTAATATTAATTGTGTTGATCTTCTAAAGCTAACACTATGATCAGACAAATGATCTTGTTTTCAGTGGTATAAACTACATAGCATGATGAAGTAGTTTTCGTCATGCGAAACCAAATGTCCTGATTTGGTTTCGTTGAGTCCTTCTTGACTGGAAAGAATATTGCTTAAAAAATATTTCAGATTTTTTAGTTCTGATTAGCAACAACTTCAATTGCACATGTTATTCGCAATGTATTAAATTTGTTGTTTTATATTATAATTTATTCAATAGGACCATTTACAGCAAAAATGACACTTATGTAAGAAAAAATGTAAGTTAAAATAGCAGAAAATGGCCACAATGACAAAATAAGGGCTTTTCTTTGCAACTAAAGTTGTTACCAAAATGATCGTATTTGTTCATTTACTTTTTTAAATTGGATGTGCAGTTTGTTTTTGAACAAACTGTCCTTTTCAGGTTCTAGGTCATGCAGCTTCCTGTATTTCCTCAGTCTCTCAATCCTGCTGCTCTATGGAAAGGCTATGAATATCACAAAAATAATAATTTCATCCAGAAATACACAAAGAAATTGTCTATTGACTGAAATTGGCCCATTTTCAGCTTTTGTCATTTGACAAGTGACTGGCTGGTTAGAAACTGAAATATCCAATCATTTTATGATCAGTGAACATAATTTCTTTACTTGTTACTTACTTTTAACAACACTCCTCCATTTAGAGGTTGTTTATATCGAAAGAAGACTCAAGATTTTCAAATAGAGATGTTAGAAGCTAAAAGGAAACTGTAGTTTCTACTTGTTGAGATGTGTCTGCAGTTCATTCATGCTATTCAAAAGAGCAAGTCTGCAGCAGATAACAGGAAGGCTGAACAGAGTCCTTAAACATTTCTCTGCTTTATCATTTTGAGCTTTCAAGCCCAGTAAGTTTGATAGGTGGCAGAATTTCAAATCTTGATTGCATTTGGGTAAACTCGGTCAAGGTAATTATCTACATTCTATCGGAAAGCACTGAAACAGCTATTTAAATATTGCTGAAAAGACAAAATTCGTTGAGATTGTGAATTTAGTAATCTTTGTTATAAATTGTTACTAAAACACTGTTTTATTGCAACTATAGTCTAATATATAAGGTGTAACATCTCCGCTGCAAGTACAAATAATATTTGTTTTGCTTGTGAAATGCTCTTATTTTCTGTTTAATTTTCTATGTCTTAAATAGATAATGGTGAGCTCTAAAATTGATATCTGCAGATTAAAGCTGTAACAAAGTAAGATAAATCTACTACAAAATTCCAAAAGATGTTTTCGGAAGATCCTTAAGTTGGTTTGATTTACATAGTTTACAAAAAGTTATTTCAGCAAGGGCATGAGTTTTACTATATTCAGAATGTTGCTGCTTATTCCGAATTAAGCAGATGAGTTGTTCCAGTGATACAAGTGGTACAACTCTTGATGAAAATGGTTACACTCGCTACAATCCCCCTTCTAAACTGTAGGTATCAGTAGAGAGAAACTACTCATAGAAAAATTACACTTTTCATAAAGAGGCATAAAGCAATTAAAATGTCTTGGAAATGACTTGGGTAGACCTTTAAGTGAGGACATTAAAATATTTTTTGTGTTATATATTATAGGATTAAGAAAAGCCTAAGAGTAATTAAAAGCAGAAAAGCATGTCAAGCATTTAAGCGTGAGGTCATTGGAGGCCTTGTTTTGCGTCAGGTGTTAATTTATGTTAAACATGTGCATGTTCATTTTCACTGAGCTTGCTGATATCTGCACTATATTCTCTGTGGTGTAATTCTTAATGATTTATTTTTTTCATATAGGTCGTGGCCTCCACAACATTGCACTATAACACTGAATCATATCAAGAATATCTAATATGTATTTCTCCCTTGTGCAGTTGTATATTTCTAGGAACGCAGCACTTTGTGGTGGTCTAGAAGTAGTCTCTAAAGTACACAGAATGCCTTTGATGTTGTATAGCAATGTTTGTATGATGAAAGGAAAGAAAACAAGAAAGCAGTGATTTACTGTAACAGACAGGAAAGAAAAACAGTAGCGAGTACAAACACTCCCAACACAGATAAAGGGCAGCCAGCTTCGTGTGTAGAGGTAAAGAAGAACGAAAACGAAAGAAAATCTGTGTGCTGTAACTTTTTATTAGTCAAAAATTGGAAGCATTAATCTCTGCCATTGTTTGGTTGATGATGAGAAATGTTTTTCTGACTTTTAGAAGCATATTTTCCCTACTTTTTTGAGAGTTTCTCCAAGAGCAAATGTTAAGTGACGGAAGATATATGTTGGTTGAGTTGTTTCGCAACGAAGAATGAGCAAACATTTCTGTTGCAAGACGTGCAAATTTTGGAGAGACATAGACCACAGTATGTATGCAACACTTGTCAGAAGTACAACATTTTGTTGTTCTACCACTAAATAAATAAATCACCAAAAGCAGAGTTATGTTGAATAATGTTGTAAAGCTCCATAGTTTAATTTAAAATATGTATGGCCTAAAATTTAGAGGGTCATAAGGATAAACTCTGTTCTTGCCTTCTTAGCTCTACATGAGGCGAAAGCAACATGTAGTGAATTAACCTGCAGTTTAAGTGTAATGAGTTTTGTATATTTTGTGAACATTGAAAGACAACAGTGGAATAATTGAAGAAGAATCAGAAAAATTGTGCGTAGATTACAAACTATGTATTTGCATAGTAGGTAAATGTTTGATAGTTTTATCGATGTAACCATAAAAATTCCCATGAAATCTTTTAACTATATAGTACACTTTTATTTAATACGCATATGCGCCGAGCCCTAGATTTTGAACTGTCTGATGGGATTGCTAGTTAGCGGTGATTGATGCCCACAGTCCCTCTCTGTTGTTAAGGAGGGATGAGGGAGAGCAAGTGATGTAGATCGGATGAGAAGCTGCCTGCTGGTATCTGACTTCAGGAATGGTGATTAAAAACACATTATGACAAAAGCAACATCTGGTGGTGCATTTGATGCGTCAACCCGAAAGTCTGTGTGGATGCTGCATTACCCTGTCAGAATAAACTCTGAACTCAGTTCTAAACAATAACCAAAGAGGACAGTGTCAACATCCTATTGCTTGTAATGCTTTGCAGTTATTCATTAAATTCATGTCAGTTTTATTACATGAATTTTAAATGCAGATAGGACATTTTCTCCTTTGAACTGTCACTAATTGTGATTTAAGACGCATTTCCTTTTACGTAAATGATCAACTTTCCGTTTGTGAAAGTTGTGCATGAATGAAAAAATATAGTAAACGTGCATTTTGTGGGAGATGTCTGGAGGATTGCAGCATGTTCTACAGTTGTTTACATTGTAGTGCATTTGATTTAATTTTAATGAATATTTCTTCAATGGACATATGAATCTTTTTCAGGAGAATTTTATGTCTGGTGAAATCACTGTTGCATTTGTTTTAAAAGTGATCTGTAGGAGCACTGTTGCCATGATGGTAGTGAAAGGCATTTCTAGAGCTGGGATTTGATTCCCCTCTAGAAACCTACACTGAAAAAAGCACTCAAACTAAACATCATAACACAAATCACAACAAGTTTATGTTGCAGCCATACAAGATTGATTTATTCCATGGTGTTTTAAACACTTATATTCCGGGTGCCAGCACTTTATGTATGCTTTGGATTTTGCCTTTGCAGTTAAATTTTACATTTAAGGCAGTTATAAGAGCGGAACAGAATAAAAAAAAAAAAAAAGTGAATGATCTAACAGGCTATGACCTACAATTGCCAAGAAAGAAGCAAAGGGTTATAAATAGAGAAAAATGAGAGTGCAAGTTATCCAACAGGTTTCAATAACTATTTTTTTTTTTTATTTTCAATGATTAGTCTGAGAAGATTAACAGCTGGAATCAGGAAGAATAAAAAACATTAATTTATTTACAGCCTTTCCATATTTTGGGAACAAACACTGCTTTTGACAGAATATATGAGAGTACACAAAAGTAAAATCAACATTTTTGTCCCAAAAACATTGTCTCAATCTTTTTCCAGAGCTGAAGTGGGTAGAGTTAACTTACCTTCCTGCTGAGTTAAATTAAAACAGGCTTATTTGAAATCTCATAATCCTTTCTCCTAATGCAACACAAAGCCCCCAAGAGAAAACCTCTGAAGACAAACTTCCTCATGATGTTCTGACTTCAGTGAACCTCTAGTTAAAGCTGTGGTGGTGCAACGGTAAATCCATAATGTTGCTTTTTGGAATCACATATGTTGGTGTGACGGTGATGCAAGATTCACAAACAGTTCAAGCAAATATTTGCGCTCACAGAAAACAAGTAAATCTACATTTTCTTATGCATCAGAAGTCAAACATATCTACTGTAAGTATTTTCTGAAATGGATTGCTTGTTTATGTTTATTTAACTGTTGCTTCATACCATCTTTCTGAGCATTTTTTATAAAAATCTAAAAGTAGAAACCTGCAGAATAAAGCACTTTGAGAGCCCAAAGGGGCAGGAAAAAGGGCTACCATACATCAATTCAGTCCATTTAAGCCATCTCCCTGCCAGAAAGAATAAATGAACAGGTTACTCCTGAAAATGGATCAGAAAGGTCAATAAAGTCTAACGAAGCTCCAAGAGAGTAAGAAATCTGATTTCTTCTTTGTCATGTGGGACACAGCCACCAATTTAAGTGCAGTTCTGCAACCATTTGACATTTATGAGACATTTCTTTCTTTTTTTTTTTTTTTTTTACTGTAGCAATTTTTGCACCAACAGAACTAGTCACTTCTGATTTAATTGATGTTTTAAAATAATTTTAAGTAAGGCAGTATGTTTGGGTTTTTTGAGAGCAAAATAAGTAACTCTTTCTGGGAAGCAAAAACAGGGATGCAGATTATTAAATGCATATTATTCATTAAATATGCAGTTAATTTGTTCATTATTTATACAATGTACTTAAGTGTCCCCAACATAGGTAAGTAAGTCTTGTAGAGTTGCTTAAACAGTATTAACATATATTTCTTCAACAACATAATCTCACATTAAATGCATTTTTTTAACATAACTTGATCATTATTAGGCCTTATTTCAATTAGCTACTGTTCATACTTGGATCTTACCCTAACTTCCATCATCAGTAAAGATCCCATGATTTTTAAATCATATTTTCATCTGGTTAACTGTAGAATAAATCAAGAACAAATCAGTTCTAAAGAATAAAAACAATGACCAAAAAACTACAGTCATTTCAGAACAACCTGCCCACCACCAACAGGTACAAAGGCAGCACCAAGATCATATGAATAACTTCTGCTATGATGTCACATCATTTTGTTAATAGTTTGTTTTGTGGAGTTTTGTGGATATGTTTAAGTTCCCATGGTGTTATTTTAGAGAAAGCGCTGGCTTTCTCACACACACACCAACACAAGATACAGATTTAAAGCACATTCTCAGATCTGAGTTCATGTTCCCAGAGAAAATATTACAGTTCATGTGCACAGTGGCTTAGTTAGTAGCAAAGGATCTGACACTAAGTTTTTTGTTGTGGTCGGTTTGGGGTGTTGGGAAGATTGGGGGGGTAGCAGAGTGGTTAATCCTAACTTGTTGTTCTACACCATTGGCCCAGACTTTCACTTCCTTTCTTAGACACTGTTTTCTAATCTCCTGTTTTATTTCTTTCTTTTTTTTTGTTTCTCCAGTGATTCCTCTCTCTTTGTCAAATTGTGCGACTGCTTTACCATTTGGTCCTTTTTGTACTGCATCTCTTTATTACTCTTTTTTTTTCTCCCTTTTTATGCGTGCATATTCATCTAATTTTGTTTCCATCTCGCTCTCCATATCCTTCTCTTTCTCTGCCTCACTTATTTTCAGGCTCTATCAATCTATCTGCCTGCCTCCCATTTAATGAAAGCCCTTGGTATTGGACTAATCCAGTAGCGGCGTGTTCGATGTCTCCCTCGCTTCATTTCTCTGTATCTCACTGCTCATCCTCCATCTCAACATTTCTCCCTTACCCACTTCTAATGAAACCCCCCCACTATCTCTGTAATCCAGTGTCTCTCTCCCTCCACCTTTCTGTTGCTCTTTCTTTCCTTCTTTCTCTCTGCAGACTAATGAAAGTCTGTGGTGTTGGTCTAATCCCCTGGCTGTGTGCTCACCGCCTCTTTGTTGGTCAAATCTGACTAATGCCCTCCGTCTCACTCCATAGCACAGGAACCTCTTACCTCAGCCCTCAACGAGACACACACACACATAGTTTCAGACATAGAGACAATATAAAAAACAGATGGCACTGAATATATACTTGTGCAAAGCTAAGCTTATCTTATAACTTTTCCATATTTTGGTACATTGAAACATCAAACTTTAATTTCTGTCATTCGGGATTTACTCTAAGAACAAGACAAAGTAGCACATAATTGTGAGGACGAGAAGGGGAAATAATGGTTTTCAAAAATATCTTACAAAGAAAAATCTCAAAAGTGAGAGATGCTTTTGTATTCAGTACCCCTGAGTCAATATCTTGTAAAAGCCCATTTGTAACTGTTCAAACTGTTAGACTTTTGGGGAATGTATATCAGGTTTGCACATCTAAAGACCTTTTTTGAGGCTAAATTCAGTCAAGCTGTATGGAAAGTGCCTGTGAACAGCAATTTCCAAGCCATTCTGCAGTTTCTCAGTTAGACTTAGATCCTAGATCCTGACTTTGACTGGAGCATTCTAATACATTACTATGCTCTGACCCAAAGTATTCTTTTGTGATTGAGCTTCTATGTACCTTGGCCTCAGTGTTGAGTCCTATGCACCATCCAACAGGTTTCAAACTAGAATTGCCCTGTATTCATCATCCCAAACTCTATGATGAATTTCTTTGCCCCATCTAGATAGTTTCATTCCTACAGGATGCTGCTGCCAACACCATGTGCCACCATGGGTATGGTGTGTTCAGGATGACGTGTAGAGATTTGCATGTTTGCCTTGAGTTAAATATTGGTCTCCTCTGATGGGTACCTTCTTCCAAGTGTTTGAAGTGTCTTCTATATTGATTGCTACACATAGTAAGTGATACTTCTTTTGTCTTTCAGTATTTTTTTTCTAGCAGTTTTTCCGGATTTGGAAATGGTGGAAAGTCTTTTCACTGTCCATGTGTAATTTTTACTTGGGCTCAATATTTTTGAGATGAAAAACATATTTTAGACTTGTTTTGACTGTAAACTAATATATCATAACACATGTATTTGAGTGGGTGGCCTTGCATTGGTAAAATCATGGTTTTCAGTGATGTGCTATAAAGTTCACTTTGAAATGTTCTAGTATTGTATCATAACCTACACTTTCCCTTTGTAATGCTGTTTACTCACTAATGTTCTCTAAAAAGCCTCAGGGACCTTTAAGGAACAACTGGATTTGTACTGAGATTAAATCACACGTAGATTGACTCTAGTACTTAGGTGAATACTGAAGGTAATCAATTGGAATGGATTTTACTCAGAATATAAGGGGCTGAATACATACTGTATGCACATCACTCCCTTGTGCTTTTTATTTTTATAAAACAAATCCTTAAACTTTGTATGTTGAGACGTTGAGGCTTGTGTTGAATACCTCTAATTATTTTTCCTTTTTCTTCAGAATCAAATGTTAAGTCTATCACATAAAATCTCCAAAGACAGATTTGAAGTTTGTGGTTATGATCCATATACTTTGGCGGTAATTATCGTATATGGAATACTTTTCCTGATTAGTTTTCCCGAGAAATAAAGACAATAGTTTCCCAAGTTGCTCTTTGATTTATTATTTCATTTAATTTTGGTCCTGAGGAAACCAATGCCAATGTTCCAGAATATTACCTTTTAAAACCAACCATATAAACCTTTAATGCTCTATTTCAGTTATTTATTGATATGTTCTTTGTTAACTATCTTTGCATAATTAACTATATTTATATGCATATAAATATTGCATATTTTTAAAATGGTATGCAAATATAGAACACAATTCAACTTTTTCTGTGAGTGAAGTGATATTCAGCCTACTGAAATATTTTCCTGACTTCCTTTTTTGAGAGCTCATTACTCTCTTGCTTCAAACATCTTTTGCTCTTACCCATCTCTTTGCCCTGTAATTCTTCTGTTTTTTTTTTTTAAACCATGTTGGCAAACACTTTGTTCACCGTTTAACCTCTGCCATGCTGCCATTATTGAAACACTGACTAGGCTTGTTTTTAATGTCTGAAACTGTTGTTTTCTTTTGGTTTATAGCAGCACATGACTGCCAAACAGGCTCACAAATCACTGACTAGGAATAAGGCATTTCACATTCTCCTTATAGGAAGCCTGGAAACTATCACTGTAATATTTTAAATCTGGTATTTTACACTACAATTCCTGTACAGTGTTTCTTTATTGGCACGACATGTGCCCATAATTCTTCTCGGAGCCCAGCAAGCTGAAATTCTTGCTCTGGATATCATAGACAGAAATTCTTCTTCAGTTTCGTAAAGCCATTTTACTTTTCTGTAAATTAAACAAAAGATACATATATACCTTGAGACTGGATCACAGAATCATCCCAATAGCACTCAGTAGAATATGTCATACAGCTTGCCTCGTGAAAATTTCAATTTTCTTTTGAATCGGAGTGATCATCTTATCCAAAAGACTCGACAGGAAATAACTGCATCCTTGAGCTGAGCTTGATCTGACCTTTGTTCACCTAAGTTGTACAGGCATAGCCACAGGCAGCCAACTAACCCTGACGCCCACGCACAGGTCCTCATTCTTCACCATAGTTTCAGTCAGGCGGTGCGCAGGTTGCCCTCAAGTGAATGATCCGTCATGAGAGAGAACACTGACCATATTTAACATCAGTTATGTTTTTTAATTTCCATGTCTCATATTGATGTGCATGTACCTATTCTGTGAATTTGTGTAATTATTTATTTCCAGCAGCCTAATGTCAGGGATTACAGATAACAATGTGCTCATGTGTATTCAGGTTATGTGCATTTTCAGTGAGGTAGGAAAATGTGCAGGATTTATGTTTGTGAAGATGCTAATGTTTGCTGAAGTCAGCTTTTAGATTTAAGTGTGTGTAGGCGTGTGTGCGTGTGTCTGTGTGTTTCCCTCCCATTGCATTTTAGGATTAGTCCTTATGCAACTCTGACAGTGTTTGTGATGTTTTTAGTCATTAGATGGCCTGTTTATGGAGAAGCAATAAGTCATGACGAAATCTAACCAAACACAAGGATGTGTTTATCAGCAAGGGAAAGCTGTTTCAGACCTTGCATATTTTAGCTGTGAATGTTGCATCAAGGTTAAACTGATTGCCTTCTCCTGGCAATTATGCCCAATTTGAGTTTTAACACATCCAGTGGCCGGAAGATTTTATGCTGTGAAAATATTTTTTATTTACACAACTTATATTCCCTTGGACCTTTCTGGAAACAACAGTGATTTAACACATTTTGCACTTGGTCTAAGCATTTATTTTTTTGCTTCATCATAGGATTCTTTTTTATGTTTTTTTTTCTAAATAATGTAGAACTATTCATACATTTGTAGAGTCAGATATCATTTTTTTATCCGATACCTGCTCAGATAATTGCTTGTTGCTTTTCTCATGCAAATAATGGACACTACAATTTTTCACAACGCCTTAACTTAAGGAAATTTGCTCTTCATACACTTTTGGCAAATAAAGTTGAGTTGTTGCAGTGTAAGCTGTTTATGCAAATTGATGCTTATTTGTAAGAAGTAAATGCATCCAATTCTCAAAGACCGGCACTATTGTTGACATGCCATTAATACTAAATTTCTAGAGCAAATATGTTCTTGTGGAATATGCACACGTCTTGTAGCTAAAATGTTAGCATGCTAGCCAATACTTGTAAATATGTTTCTACTTAATTTTAGTTAATGTTAACTAAAATGCTAATGTTATCACATGAGGTAACATTTATATTTTAGCTATTGACAGCGTACACTGCTGATGGTATTACAGCTAGCCAGCATGATGTTAGTGATGCGTTAAAGCATCTACATTCTTTTTTACCAATAAAACTTACTTTGCTTCTTTAGTTTAAATGGTAGTTTTCAGTTAAGTACTTTTGTCAGCTGTGTACGTTAGCTTGCCACATGCTACGCTCTTTCTCCAACGGTTTCCATTGAACAATTGATGAGTAGCATAGTCTGCGTCTATGCAGTACATATGGCCTTATATAGCCTGTGCTATCAATGCAACAGAGATCTTAAATGTCAGAATTTCACAGCCGTTACTTTGCTTCTATTTTCTATCCCTAGTCTTCTAAGTACAGCACATAAATGGAGAAGACCATATTTCAAACAGATTCTCTCTTGTGGGAAGTTAAACATGTACAAGCCAGCCAAAGGTGAAATTCAAGCCTGCCAAGGGAGATTTTCAGCTTACAGGGACTCAGGCATTCCTTTATAAAGGGTGTGTAGAAGGAGTGAATATATAAGAAATACTCCTGCGATCAAAAGAAAATACAAGACTTTCATTACATTTTACCACAAAGTCTGTAGAGAGTGTTGTTAAAATTTATCCTGTATGTCAAGCTGAAAAAGCAAATTACATGGTGCTGGGCTAAAACAAATTGAAAAAGTCGTTTGGAACATATATTTTAAAAAAAATAACAGATCATTTGAAGCTCCTCTCAAAAAGTTGTCTTTCCATATTTGAAAGAATATGAAGTCAAAACTCTGAAACACAGGAAAACGAATGAGACAAGAGTTCATAAAGTTGAACTGAGGTCAGAGGACATTGGAAAAGACAGATTTAGATATTAATAAAATAGACTCACAACCGCACAGTCATAGAGAACATAAACAGATAGCACTGCAAGAGAGAACGGGTGAAAGGTGTTCTCAGCTCTTTTGGCATCCTCTCCAACTTCCTATCTAATCTGACAGAAGCCGCTATGCAATCAGCTCCCCTGCTCCTTGTCCCCTGCCTTCAGTGTAAAAACCACAGAGGCATCAAGCAGAGAGCAGCGGAAAAGCAGGGGCGGTAATCCACCCGTCGGTCTGCAGGCGCTGGGTTTTAGGCCAGACTCTGATGAGTTACTGTGAAAGAGGAAGGGGAGAATTAGGTGGAATATGAATAAGAGCCAAAGAAGAGGGTATCATCTTGCTGTGCACCACATACTTGCCTATTTTATGACAGTCAAGAGTTCATTTCCACCTACTCTGCTAGCTTCCCATTATTATAATACAGCAATTCACTTATTTCACTCCATCTCTGTTCACCTTTCATTTACTGTGGTTCAAGTAAAAGATTCTTCTATGCACACATGTCTCTTATGCTCTCTTGTATAGTATTCAGTGTGACTGCCCATCTTTTCCCTTCTGACTCTTTTCGGAAACTTTGTTAATACAGCTTTGTCTCAGCTCTGTTAGCCAATGGGCTCCCTAGAGTATTATTACAGCTGCCAGTTCACAGAAAGACATGGGTAACGTTTGAGTTATGTGAATGTGGAAGATCCAATCCAGACGCAGAAGTTTTCAACAGAGTTCAGCCGTCTTTTACAAAGATATGGATAAATTTATGGCACTTCTTCCCATGGCAAAGTAATAACTTAGTTTGCAGTCATTGCCATTTGCTTGGCTCCCAATCTGCAAGATTGTGCAATAATCACCACACCTTATTAAATAACATTTGGAAAAGATTGCGTCAATTTTTAGAGCCAATCAAGATAGAAGATTTTTCTCCATGTGCTACTTTTTGACAGTTAATGGTTCATTTGATCAGATTAATTCATGAAATATCTGTTTTTCCACTGAGTGGCCTGTACTTGCCGGGTATTAGTCTAAAGTTGTCAAGATAACATGCAAAAATAACAGTCACTTCTATTACTGGAGCATTGTGTAGAATATGCCGGAATAACTTCTGTTTGAATGTTCCAATCACTATTTAACCTTAAAAATCTTGTTTCTCTGTTTTTAAGTATAGAAAACATAACATTTTGTCATTCAATCTGATTTTTTTTAATTATTATTATTCTTTTACTTGATTTTGGACATTTGACTAGGAAATGCTTTCAAATCTAATTGTCCTTGCAGAAATGAACAGGTGCAATCCATCTGACTTATTATGAATTAGCTAAACCCAGTGGTGCATAGTGGATCCCATCTTGTCACTAATTATTATTGGCCATCTGCTATAACACTTTGCCATAAGCTGTTTGTCAGGCTTTAGAAATGTTTTGTAAATGCTGTCAGTTTCTCTTGGTTTTCTCTGTTTCCTTCCCATGCAGTTGAAATCAGATAACATGCTATTATAAAAGCACAGTTCTTTTCTCACTTCTGGATATTAAATCAGGCTAAAGTTTTCCTGTCATAGCTCAGTTCATCACATTGTCAGACTTGTCAACAAAAATATTTTTAAAATTGGTAAATGGCAGAATAATTAGCAGTTTTTCTAAATCATAATAATATAAAACAATATGAAATGTATATATACTTCGTATTTGGTAGAATTGTTTTTAAGGTATGTGGAGAGTCTCAGTTGTTTTGAGTATTCTTCAGCATGCTTCTTAGAATAGCTTGCTGAAAATTTTGACCCATTCCTTCAGACTGCATAGGTGGAACTTGGTCATGTTTGCAGGCTGCTGCCCTTTTCAGCTTTGCATATATGTCTATGTGACTACAATGTGGATTGTATGATGCCTAAAGTGTACACTGTTGTCAGCTGCTTTATAAGTCATTTGTCTGTATGATCAGAATCATTGTGCCCTTGTAAGAACGATTGCACTAAATATTTAACTGCCTGGCTGATTTGTCACTTCATACCTTCTACTTTGCTGAGTGCACTTGTCCTTCTGCAGGACAAATACAGCCATACAACATAATGTTGCCACCTCCGTATTACACCACTGGGATGGTGTTCAAACTCTTTTTTTTTTTTTTCTCTCTATCCAAATGTAATGTGGCCAATAACCTGACTCTTCTTTTGATGGTTGGACATTTACATGTTGTTTAAACTTCTATAGAATTGATGAAACAGATTAACCTGACCCTTTCAGTAATCTGAAAACTGTACCCATGGATTATCTGCTTTGTGAGGTCCATCTTCCAGCTATTCTTTCTTCATTGTGTTATTTTGCTTTGGTTCTGTTTGTTGTGATTGAATAAAGTGTGTCTGTTATTAAAGAAACTGGGATGAAACTGTCAAAAACAAAACAAAACACAATCATGCAGTCTTCCCCATGCTGTCTGGGCTAAGTAAAAGAGCACATGGCAGGGATTTTATCTTTATCCCTGTCTCAAATGGCTGTTTTTATCTTGGCTGGTTTCTCATTTTCCTAAATAATCTCCTTTGCACACCTAAACATTCACATGTCTCAACTTTCCATTTTACTGGACATGCAGTCTTAATTTCAGAAAACCATGTCTTTTAATGTAATGCCTTTACAAAGCAACTAAGGCGCTTAATCCATAACAAATAGAGGTGCAGGTAGTAAAGGAGATAAAACTAAACCATAGTAAAGAAGAGGAGAGGAATTAACATTTAGGGGCTTGTAATATTCCACTTAATTTGTTCTTAATGGGATATGAAGTGATGGACTATCCAGGGTTTAACCAATAATTGCTGGAAATAGGTACTGGCCACCCTGTAAGGAGATATGCAGATACAGACAATGGATGCATGGAAAATAATGTAGAATTGTGGAGAGAGCTAAATAAGGTCATCAACTGAAAAACTCAAACTTTAGCATAATAGGCAGAGAACATAAGGCCAAAGTAAGGAAAATAAGATATGTTTCTCTGAAGTTGCAGTCGCCTGAGAGCTAAAAGACAGTGAGCACTATCAGATCCTTGACAGAAAACAGTAGAATTTATTTGATTGCCTGCCATTATAGATAAGTGCAGTATTTTCACTAGGACCCATTTCTTTTGATAACGACTTGTCCTCTTTCCCAGGAGAGAGGTAAAAAAAGGCTGAGTGAGAAGGAAAATAGTCAGATAAATAAAGAAGTGGATGAAAGAGCGTTCTCATTGGTATTAGATCTGCTCACGTGAATACTAAATTATTTTCCATCATCTGTGGCTCTTTATCTGTCTCCCAACTTCTTTGGAGACATTTTATCTCAGCTTTTTATTTTTCATTAATTTTGCCCTCCCTCTAAGCTATTTCCAGTTTGTCCTTCATTTTTTCAATTGTCCCTCCTAGCCACTTAAATCTCCTCTTTTTCACTTTTATCTTCATTCTCCCTCTCCTACCTTTCACATCCTAATCTTATTCTCGTCAGAAGGAGAGCAGCGACATCCAAAGCCATGCAACTAATACAGAATAATAAAATCTTATTCTCCGATTAGTTTTGTGGGATAAATATCAACCAATATTGCTAATGTGTTTATGTGGGGGCCATTTTGCTCAAACCAATATGAGTACATTGTGAAGAATTTCAAAATATTTCTAAATGACCACAAATAAACATTCTCTGACAATTTAATGTAATCTATTTAGCCATTAACACTGAATTTCTGTAGATCATGAATTAAACTTCATGTTCATGTTTTGTACCTAAATACATTTTTCTTTTTTTTTTTACATAACATCAATGCATGATTTTATCATCACAGAAAACTAAAATAAATTAATCAAAGCAAAAAAGGTTAACAATTGCTATTGTTGAATTTCTTGACCTTCTTGTCATTGAAAGCTTTTACATCCTTTGGTTCAAATGGTTAAGGATTAAATCAAAATGTACATGACATGACACATTTAACCTATAAAAACTCTGACTTCTCCTGCCCAACACCAATTTCTTACTCTGTTTGAAACATCTGCTGCTTTTATGAACATTTGAAAATCTTTCTGGGGAATTAGTTTATAATAAGAATTTCTGTCAACTCATTTGATAATTTCTGACCAGTTATTTTTTATCAGTAGGTTTAGTGATGGATGCCCAGCTTTTATCTTTTTTTTTATTTTTTTTTTTATTTTATTTTATTTTGTATAGTCTTGCAAATTTATAATGGTCTAGATGTACAAACATATATACTTCCACAATGTATATATAGATAGTTGGACTGTTTAGCTACCGAGAAACAAAACTTTTCAATGAATCGCTTTAGGTGTTTCAACAGCTAAACATAATTCCTCTGGCAGTGGTTTATTTTTTTCTTCTTCTTTTCTTTTTTTTTTTTTTTTTTTTTTTTTTACAAATTCTCCTTTCTAAAGAAACAAAACCCTAGTGTACAAATTCTGCTTTCCTCTTAAGTTCACAAGTCAAATCAGCAAAGTATGTGAATGTGCACAGAGAAACTGCACATTCACTCATTTCCCTTCACCCTCATTAAAAAGTAGTGCTTTTGTACATCGAGGAGTAAAGCAAGCGGAGTAAGGTTAACCTTGAAAATGTGCTGGTTTTTTGTCTAATCTTCTTCCCTTCTCCAAAACTTTCTGAAAGGTGCTGGGGGCTCAACAAAATCAATAGATCACTCAGGCTGCAAATGTATTATCTTACAAGTGAAGGGGGAGGGAGATGAGGTGAGGAGGTGGGAGTGCAGGGTAGGGATGGAGTGAAAGGAGAGATGAAGGCAGAGGATAGAATGCAGAGGAAGTGAGGGATACGGGGTAACTGGGGTGAGAGTAGTGGATGTGAGATGCATCCAGCAAAGCTGTAATAAAAAAGAAGTCAAAGGGGAGCAGAAGACACCCACAGTATGGTATAATTTATCCGTTTATTGGTTGGAAATGGTGCAGGTTGAGGCAGCCGGGTATTATCTTTTAGCCTGAATTTCTGTTTGACTGGCATTATGGAGATGTTTTACATGGAGAATAGTTGGCAGAGTAAATCATTTAAAACATCATCCTAATCTATCTGAACATTATTCCAAAAGCCATTAATCTGCAGGACTTCACTGTGGCGCTCAAACAGCAATTCAGCACTGCAAAAAAGAGAGAAAAAGAATAAGAGTAATTTAAAACATAACCCAATATGGGAATTTGTTGTATTTGTTAGTGCAATAGCCTTCTTTTTGTCAGCTAACCAATTGTCCACAGAAACAGGTGTGGGAGGGGGAGCACTGCAGCATTATTCAGTAACTTTGGCACATCCTCAAACATCTCAACAAAAAGATTTTAAACTTTAGGAAAAGTTTTAAAGTTCTACCTTTTTGAAAACTTGATACACCCTAATACAATTTGGCATTCATGCACTACTTAAATATTTGTATAAATGTCATCAAGTTATTTTTTTTCCAAATCTTTTAGAAAGAAAAAAAAAGAAATGCATATTTGCCGCTTTTCTTTGATGAAGATGGAGATTTTGTCTTACTTGATTAGTTTTTTGTGTTTGTAAATGTTCACTGAGCCAAATTTCATTGTTGAGTCATTTAAGTGTCTATTCACTTCTGAAAGGCTAATAACTCATAAAAATGGTCTTGTTAGTAAAAAACAAATAAAAATTACTTATTCGGTTACTTATGCAACCAATGTAACTATATAAAATGTGAGTGCTCTGTATGAAGCACATCAAGAACCAATAGGCCAATGCATACTCAAAAAAAAAAAAAATAATGAAAGTATGGACCTGTTTTCCACTCATGATTTGTTATTGGGTGACATCTAAAGTCAAGTCACACTGGATTTTATTCATCAGATTAGCAATGTATAATTTACATTTTATTACCATATTTAATTACTAAACATTTTTTACTCATCTCTATATTTAAATGGAGAAAAACAATAGAAGAGTCTATGTTAGAGGAAGAAAGATTCAGATGGTCCAGAGTTTGGAGCCAAACAAAGGAGCCGAGTGACTTGAATACAAAAGTGGCAGCAACAAAGACTTGTGGAACAAACAGTCCAAGCGACTAAACTAAGCACAGCTGTTCAGAAACATGGCTAATATTTACTTCATTTGTGATTTATTGCCATCTGTTTGGCTCACGTTGAGACAGGAATTGTGGCTCTTTTGGTCAGTGGATAGGAAAATGTGTGGTCTGTGAACTGTGATGAGTATCACACTCTTACAGATAAGACAGAATCCTTCTTGGCTCACTCTTTGATGCTGTTTCAGCACAATTTGTCTTTATCTGATACATCTTTTACTGAATCATTGTCTTCCTGCAGGGCCATTGCTCTAATTTATTTCAAGAATACTGAGCACAATCATTCACTTTTAGAAAGAATGATTTTATAAAATAGCCATATGCAGTAGACATGGTTGGAAAAAGTATGCCTCGCAGTGTGACAACAATATAGTGACAAAAGAAACAGTTTTAAAATACATGTTTTCATCTCCTGTCTAACGATGTCATTGTCTGTGTGTTCACTGACAGTGTGCACTGTCTGTGTGTGAAAAATGTACTTATCTAATATGACATTGAGGGTAACTCTTTCACTTTTTCCCTCTGAAACACTCACAGCCACAAACTCACATATAAACACACTTCCACACAGGCAGACAGATCAATATAGTGTCATTTCACACCTTGTGCAGCCAAAATTCTCCATCGTGGAGGCAGCAAAAACACACATGAACACCAAATACGGAAAGTTTGACCATCAGAGGCAGACAGATGGGGGTGAGGTGGATGTTAGTAAAATACTACAAATGGAAGTGTGAGGTGAAAAAAGGTCAATCTGCAGTGGCAGAAGTACAACAGTACATTAATTCCCTAATAGGCTGGAACAGACAAGGCATTTTGAAAAAAATACAAATATATTTAGGATATGATCCGTATTAAATTGGTAAAATAGACTTCTCTTATAATATTGAGGATTTACCCACATTTAAACGAAAGTTTTCAAAAGTCTGGAGAATACAATCATTTAGTTTAAAGTTGGGTCAAGCAGTTAGGATCAAAATAAGCATCAAATGACTGCAGACTTGTTTCTGCTGGGTGAGTGGTGAACTGTGCTATTTTAAGTAATTAGTCTTTGATAACATTTTTTAGCATGAAAGTCCCACTGAATAAATATGTTTTCTCGGCACTGAGCTAACTGCTAACAACATTAGCACTCTAAGGACAACAACGCTAGGGGATTAAAATAATATATCTTACTTCACATAAGAATGCTTGGCTTTCTAAGTAACTGTCCATTAAAATATCTGAAAATACAATTTAAACAATGGATCATTACCTGTTCGAAAGTGGTGCTGCAAACTCTGGCGTTGTTAGTTTCTGCACCTCCTGTTGTACAAAACAATTCCTCAAACACTTTTTGCAGTGTAAATGTAGTTGTGCAAAACAGTTAAAATGTTTTGTTTTGATGACAAGGGGAAATTAACTAACCATCTGACAAGACCGGTATGTTGTGAGAATGTCTATAGGCTGAAGTACTTCCTTTTGTTTTCTTATTCGGTGGGGTATAAAATGAGTCACCACTTTTAGGTTATTCGTGATTAACATATGCAAGCTTTTGAGTTTTGGTGACAGACAGATGCATAAAATCTTAGCTTCCCTTGTTCTTGTCTTTGCATCATCTCTATCACTTGCCCACTCAACGCTGGCTCCACTCCACAGGCTGCAGACTTTAGAAATCAATATATATATGCTTGTGTGTATGAGAGAAAGTGCACTCGAGTAATAGAGTGGAATCTGACAGCAATTGTCAGTCATCACACATGGGCAACAAAATAATATAAAGTAGAGCAGCAAAAAGCTATATGTGTGCCTATGCTCATTTATATGTATGGATAAAGCAGCTAGAAAGCCTTTGATTAACATCCATCTTTGCATCGCCTCTCTCTCAGTGACTTCCCAACATTAAAAATCATGACAGTCCTTCTGCTTTACTCTCTCGAGCTTTTGTCATACCGTTGTGCCACTTAACATTGCAAGATTACGTGCGCTCAGTCATATTTCATTCTTTTATGTCTCTATTCTTAGTACAAAGGATAGCTTCACAACATATTTCATGAACTGGAATCTTGTTTTTCTTTCTTTAATCAATTTTATGTTACAGTCCAGTTTTCAGATTTTTATTATCCTTCACTAAAAAAACCTAAATGTTACTTTTATGCTGTTGGGACAGAAGTCATTTCATTTTCACCAAACCTCTTGTTCAAAGAATTTATCAGTTTTGAAGAGAAACTGAAATAAGTGTTTTTTGTCTTTTGTACATGTTTTTGATTAATCAAGTAATGAAATTTCTCTCCATCAGCAGAAAGTGGTTTACTTTATTTTTTTATTTTATTTTATTTATTTTTTTACTTTCTTTTCACTTAATTCCAGGCACATACAAATATCTCAAGATAGGATAAAACCGTTGAGTATAATTTTAATAATTCTGCTTATGTTTCACATAGACTATAAAGTGCATAACATTTAAAACAGCTGTACCGTAAATATCAGAGTGAATAATTAAATACTGCTAATACTGAGTGCAGTGTTACACTACTGAGCATTTTTATTTTAAATAAACAGCTTAAAATAAATAATTTTGCTCCTTGGAACTGTGCTTTTTTTGTGTTTGTTTATTTCCAATTCATTTTTATTATAGCTAGGGATTCTCAACATGCTGATTTTTCTGTTTATTGTTTTTATTGATAACTAAAAGGGGCTTAATTTATTATTATTTTTTTTTTTTATGTGATGGTGAGGTTAGCATATTTTCAAGCAGCCATGGTATCATTATTGATCAAAAGCTGACCATGCTCTAATTTTGTTTGTCGCTATACATTTTATCAAACAAAATGAGTTTTACTTTTATTTCATTCTGCAAGCATTTAAATCAGTTTAATTATTTTAATACAGAATTAAGCTGAAAATGAAAAACTTATATTTTGGCACTAACTACACTTATTTAGTTATTTTATTCTTTTCTACCCACTTTTCAGGAGTTTCAACATTGGGAAACTAAGGCCCTCAATATTGAGGACTTAACCCATTTCTGGGTTTGGTTGAGGTATTTTTGGCCCAATAGTTAATTAGTGAATGTGATTTACTGTCCAGTCCAGTGTGCTGCTGAGCTCAGATCGAAGATTTCTCATTTAGTCGCCCAAATTCATTTTTGATAATTATATTCTTCATCATCATTTCAGTTATTGTTGCTGATCTAAGGATTATTAGCTGCAGAAGGATTTTCTTGAGTCCAAGCAGACTGACAGAAAATACTTCAATGGCTTCTCATTCCGCATCACATGTTCATTACAATCTAAGTCCTTGGGCTTTACTCAGCTAATCAGAAGCAAGAATCCCCCAGTGCAACAGTGAGATATTTACACAACATATCCTTCTATTTGGCTCTAATTTACTTGCCTCATGCTAGTAAATTTGATAACTAGAAAAAGGCAAATATTTCAGAACTATAACACCAAATGGCTTATTTGGAGGAAAAAAAAGCACTATCTCTCTGAAACAACTCTTAAACTAAAGCAGGGATTTTAGTGGAAGGTTTCTAATGAGGAAGCCAACCTGTATGTATTTCATACAAATTAGGTATGCAACCTTAGTTTTTTGCTTTTAGAAGCTTTGAAAGAACTCTTTTGTCCAATTTAAATTACTCCAGAGTTGGTTAAAAAAAACAAAAACCTTCAGAGTTCTCAACAGTTTTAACCAGCTCTGACAACTACAGCTTGTATTTTAAGCTGTAGTTTGTAGTCCAACTACTTATTAGCAGTTTCAGTACGGAATATGTCATGTGCAACATAAAATCTAAAATGACAATTCTTCTTCGTTTTCGTTTACTTAAATCTTTGGTTCGTATGCCAATTGTGTTCTTTCTATTCCATTTGAAAAATATATTTTGTTTATTTCTTAAATGAGATGAAAACAGTGGATTCTGCCTTTTTGTATTCAGTATTTCTGTTCAGTATCCTTGGATTCACCTAGTCATTGAAAACTCCAAAGTATTTGCAGGAAATGTGCCTTTTCATGGATTTTTTCTAAAATATTTGAAAGAAAATTAAGCTGATTCATTTTCTGTTACAGTGACTGGCTGTACCCTTAAAAGCAGAAATAAGGAAGAAATGCAGAAGTTAGCTTCTGCATAAATTTTTTTCATGCACATTGTTTTGCATGAAATTTTTTTTACATTTTTTCATGCAAAAATTTCCCACTTATATGTCTGTATTTTAAATTGAATGGTAGAAGTCTTAGAGACAACTAGAGAATGATTTATGTATTTATTTTAATTTTACAATATCCTAAAATTATATTTACCTTATTGCAACATAACTATTTTAAAGTCACTGTTAAAAATTCAGCTGTGCTGTTTAATTCTCATTTGTAGCTTTTACCTAACTTATCTGTTTTTGTTTCTTAGTGTAATGTACTTGTCTTACTGTAGAAATGGAAGGGTGGAATTTACATATTCCACGTGAGACAAATGACTTTGAATGTTAGGCTAAATATCTTAAGTGCTATTACATAAGCCTCTTAAATGAGACCATCTGTTTGGTGTTCTGAGTGTTTGTGTGTGCTACAGAGAATATGTTTTGTCTAGTGTGAGGCTTCCCACATCTTCATGTGCCACATCCAAGATGAAGAGCTGATTAATTTTTCAGTACAGGTTATACTAGTGTTTGTCACTACCTTAGCTGAAGGATGTTACAGAGAATATTCTGGTCGCACTGCCTGTTTCTGGAAAAATTATCAGAGAAGTCCCCTTTCACTGCAGACAGCAGGAAAGGACCACAAACGTTCTGAAAAAATCAGAGTTAGCATAATTGCTAATCAGATTGAGGTGTTTACTGACGTGTATTGGGTAAAGGAAGGTGTTCATAGTAAGGCCCTGCAAACCTTTATGATCATGTCATTAGTTTGGCTTAAACTCTTGATGTAAAGTAATGCAGAGCTGCCCTTAAAGCTGCCCGTAAAATGCTTTTAATATGAAGTAAGAGTGGAATGTTCTTCAACAGGCCTTAGTGACTGTCATATCTACAAAGTCTATCTACACCCATACAACAATAAATAAAGTAAAGACAGTTTTAGTATGACGTATCAATGAAACGGTATTGAGACAGATTTTAAAAGTAAATAGGTCATCTTCTCATGTTCAGGTGTTTTGGGACTGCTTACCTCAGTTCTTGCTCGAGCTGTCTTAACAATTTTTCACACTCTTTCCAGGTGGTCATTGTGTTTTTGTTTTTTCATCTTCCAGTTGTCCAGTTTTATCCTCGTCCTTATTTTTCTTTGATATTTGCTACCTTTTTGTTTGCCACTTCTCCCTTACCTCTCTCAACGCTTAAAGATTGATAATGCAGAGAGGAGTGGACTCTGATGGGATATTTCCCCACAGCAGATCATTTAAATGCAGCGAGGGTGGACGCAGGATGTGCACAAACGGATCGAGCCCTGCCGACGCTCGGCCAAACCTGGGTAACAGATTGCCTCACTAATAAACTATGAAAGAGCAGGAGGCAAAGTGGTAGGGGCGTGTCGCTGTGTCTGTGTGCAAGTGTGTTGGAAGGAAGGCGAGCGAGACGAGAATGCTAATAGTTCTGTCAAGACCTTCATGAGTCAAGCGTTTAAAGCACTACAGTCTCAGGGGATACCTGAACTCACACAGTTACCTACTGTAACGTACTCTGTTAAGAGATTGCTCTCGGCATCAGTGTTGAGATGCAACATCTCACTATTGTTGACGGAATGTTTCTTTTTATGCTTACCGCTTTGTATTTCTTTCAGCTTTCTGTTTTTGTGTAAATAATGACCTGGGTGAAAACAGCCACTTATTCTGAATAACCTAGCGACTTTCCAAGCCGCCACAATGAATAAATACAATTTGAAACTTCTCATAACCATAGCCTGTGTGGGTAACCAACAATTTGAACAATGTAATAAGAATTCAGGTGATTACCCCGAAACCACCCCAGGCTGAAGGAAATTAAAGTATATATTTTAACCTTTATTTATTCAGGTAATTTTGATTTAGCTTTAACTCTTCACTCTCCAATGCTTTGAGTCACAATTGTGTTGCTACGCATGTTAATAACTAGGAGCCACATTAGGAATACAGTTGTTAGCCACAGGGCAGCTCCATAGGAGCACACTTGGGCTCCTTGATTAAGTGCCTTAATTTAGCCATATATGACGAGGGGCTGTTGATGATCAATTAATACTCCATCACAAATCACAGACCTACACACACAATAAAAGAAAAGCATGTGGATATGCACTCAGACTTGAGGGAAGTTTACAATGTCCAATTAACCTAGCATTATTTTTTGTATTGTTTTTGGTCTGTGAGGCCCAGTAGGAGGCCCCTAAGGAAGCCCCTGCAATGATCAGGAACAACATGCCAATTCCATTCAGAAATCTACTGGCCGGCATTCAAACTCAGACTATTCTCGCAACAAGGCAGCTATAAATAAAAGCACCACTGTAGAGCCCAATTTGCATTATTATATACATGAATAGATATTTACATCTGTGCACGTTTTTAACATTCTGTATTAAATTAAACAGCACCCTCACCAGAATCTACTGATAAAGAAAGCTAAATAGCTGACTAAAAGATACTAAATATATCCCCCTCCTCTTAAAATTTGACAAAAATACTAGCCTTCATTTATGTGTTTTTATTTTTAGTTGGGGATAAATTCAACATTTATTTTGGTGTTGATTTTTTTTATTTTTTAACAAAATATGCGTGTCTACAATTATTTTCAAACCTGCTCTTAATTCTTTGTATAATCAAAATGTTTTGACAGAGGTAAAACATTCCTCTTTGTAAAATCTCTCTACGTCTTCCATAGTCCTGAGTCCTCTCTTACGCTCTCTTCCTTTTGACTCATCCCACACATTTTGGTGTATTTAGCTTTGGGAACTGAGAAAGCGATTACAGAAAGCTGATTGTGTTCATGCCTGATGAATGCCTCTGGGTTGAATGGACCATAACATTTCATCTGCTGAAACAACTCATGATGTCACATTTTCAATTTTCTGACAGAAGCCACCACAGTAATTTATTTTAAATTAATGAAGTCATGCACTCTGACAAGAGTCGGAGGTCCATTTGGAAGAAAAGAGACCCCACAGATCTGTGGGCATTGGGTGCTTTTCCACATATCAATATTTCTTTAGATCAAACCCTCTTGGAGTTTGTTGATGGCAAACCTCATCTTAGCTTCATCTAACCAAAGAACAGTTGTGTTTAAAGCTGCAGAAGTGTTTTTGAAAACTCCTTATAGGTAAAGTTATCCAACTGTAAGCATTGTATTGCTTCTGTTTCTTTTGCTTTTCTTTACCTTCTATAACCACCCTTTTATATGTGAAACATAAGTTTTGTCTAGCTTAACATACATGGGCTAAGAAAAATGTTTCTATAACACATGATACTTATATCCTAAGAAAAGAGAAAGAGTGATGGATTATTAATTTATAATTCTAGCTACTGTAAATATACTAAACAAGTCACAAAATCAATCACAAAATGTTCATTTATACATAGGAGTTGTGGCTGCAGTGATGTAAATAAAAAAAAAGATGGAATATTTTTCTGCAACAAATAAATATACTCAAATTGATTTGTTCTAAATTTTTCAATGTGAGGTTATGATACTGCCATAAAAGACCAATTCATTTTCAAGCTTTTTATACATTTTTACCTTGGGTGCCAATAACTGTGGTGGAGGCTGTATGCTGTCATCAGCATTTACTGGAGGTAGAGAGAGAGAACAGAATGACTCATTAGGAAGGAAGAGATTTGAATAGTTAACAGAATTGTGTGAGGCAAAAGGGAGACCTAATAAGAAAGGAACTGTGAAACTCACTGAAAACCTGGAGAAGATGACAGACAGGAGGGACAGAAGGTGAAAAGGGAAAATGTGGAATGAGATATGTATTAAGTGAGACAGAAAGCCCCAGTTTAAAAGTTGAATTATAGCTTCACGGAGACAGAAAGTAAGAGAGAGCGGCTGTCAGGATGTGTGCCTTAAGGGCTCGTGGGGAACAGAGGGAGCTGACCGAGATAATGAATAAGCTTTCCTCTCTTGGCAGCGCTCAGTGAAAACATACACAGGTGTACATGCAGATTCAGATGCAAGGTGAGCTCAGATGATGACATCTGTGTTAAGTCAGCGATGACTAATTTTGGATCAGCAGTAGGTGACCTGTTCCGGGGTGACTAAGCATGCAGTTGTGATGTAATGCAATGTTCTCATTGTTCAGCAAGTTTACATTTAGCACGCCTGAGTCATCATTATCACTAGGTGTGCACGACTATGAAATCACATCCAGTTTGTCCTCTTATATATAATTTTTCATAGTATAAAGCATCCCTAAGTTCTTTTTAGTTTGATAATGCCATCATTTCCATTCCGTTACCTTGCGCTTACATTTCAGTGCTTTGCACCGAAAGGTAGGTGCAACATTGTTGTAACATTTCTAATAAAAAAGGTTATACAAGTACATTATGTACTCATGGATTTTCATAAGTAAATCAAGCGAGTAAGCAAGGCAACGATGGCATAAGGCAAGTCCATGAGCTGCTATTTTAGCCATAAACTGTCGTTATTCACAGAAAAGCAACAGAGAGCAACTGTACTTTAGTGAATGCTCCAGTATAGTTAACATGTTTATCTGGTTGCTGAGGTTCTTGGCCATCAAATTTACTTCACCCACTCTGAAATTAAGGTTTCATTTTGGTGCCTAAATCTACATTTCTCAGGAAGCTACGCTGTTGGATACATAGATGGTCCTTCAGGTAATTACTATGGGACTTTGTTTAATTTCGAAGTACAGAATCCTCATTAAAAATAATTGGTAGACAGTCACAACTATCTACCAATTACAGGTTGACTATACCTGTATGTATACTTACTTAACTTTTGGAAAAATGAACATCCTGCACAACGCGAGTGCCGGATTGTTACAGAAAGAATGTTGCAAGTTAAACTCCTGGCATGGGCATAATCTCTGTGAACAATGTGGTGTTTTTCTATGCATATTTTAGAGAACTTACAGCTTGTGTTCTTGGTCAAAAATAATGGAAAGTAGTAAAGTAGTATATTTTTACATAGTTCATAGTTTGCCATATTTACAAAGATTACGGCATTTTCCTGTTTTACCAGAATGTGAAAATGCTTTTAGGAGTTCTCATAAGCTGGGTTCTTTTTAATTTGCATCCAAAAAAACAAAGGGTACATCAAGCTATTTTGCAAAGCAATCCACATCAAACCAATGCAGGAACGGCTGAGAATAAAGACAGTGCTGGAAACTGAAGACTTTCCACTTAAATTGCCATACACTGTTTAGAGTTTAACAAATGCCTATAAATGTACTATGGGACGTCTATACTTAGAAAGCACCGCCTAGCATTTAAAGAGTGTCAAACGAGTTCAGTAAGTTGCCCATTTATTTCCTACTTTTGCAAATAACTAAATTAAAATTGAATCAAACAATGTTTTTTTTTGTTTGTTTTTTTAGCTCTGTGATGCTTCTTATATTGCATACATATATGAGCAAATTAATGTTAGTTTTTTTTGTTCACTTGTGTTTTCATAACGTCTTTAATTTTAAAGTGTATTGACCAATTTCACCAAGTCAGCCTTGCGCTGTGATCCGCCTTCATATTAGATGGGCCTTGGATATTTGCATTTAATTTGTGGCACAGATAAATGAAAACAAGTATATATATTTTGTGGATATTTTAGGACATGATTAACTGACAAGAATAATTACCTTAAGTGGCTGTCTTCAGACTACACTTTTTTGTTTTTTGGCCACATGTGTGGCCTGTATGTGTTTGTGTGCCACCCAACTGTAGAAGGCCACCCAACTGATAATTGGACCTCCATCCAGGCCAAACTGCAGGAGTGAACTCCACAAATAGCCTCTGGTGGTAAAAAATCAGTGGACAGTTTAACAGATAGCATTTGTGCAGTGGATGTGTGGATGGTTGTGTGAATGTGTAATGGGTGTTGGAGTGTGTTGAAGCCTGATCTGTGCTGGAACTGTATCTGCTATGTTTACTGAGTCGACTTGGCAGACATGTCGAGTAAACACACGCAGTTTTAGAATGCAAAATACTGGAGTCAGTCAACAAGAGAATGTGTCAGCTTTCTATTTTTTTCTCTAATTTTTACTGTTTAGTCTTCATAAGAATATCTATTTGAAAATGTAGACTAAACATAGTTCTTACTAACATCCCACCTTGTGTGATGTTATGATTTTGCCCTTTAGGCCTGTGTTTAAAACTCCAGTCTTTATTCCACAGAGGTGCACAAAAAGTGCCAATATCACAACTGATTCTTTTTAATACGTGGAGTATCTTATTAAATATGTATTAAATATGTAGCATTTAGTTAGTTTGATATTGAAGGGAGAACTGTCCACCCAAGGGTGAACTGCTTTTGGGACAGTGAAATAAGCAATTATTCCCTAAATAACGTCGACTAGGTTTTGGAAGAGAAGAACCCTTAATCAGACTGGCCATAAGGAATGCTTGAACTTGGCTTGTGAATGAGTGATTGCTTTGCTCTTTAAAAGAGTCTTCTGTTTTGTTTTGTTTTTTGGCTTAAATGAATGAACTGATATGTAATAGTGAGAAAACTTTCCAGTCCAGGATAAAATAATTTATTTCTCTGTTTTTAAGGATAGCTTGCACATAACTCTCCAATAGAAGTCATTACTACAGAGTTTACGTGGTCAGTATAAATATAAATTTAGCAAACTGCCCCATGTACAGTAAATGCATACCATTGTCAAGCTACCCAAAAGTTGTGAACCTCTGTTAAGAGCACTCTTATTGCATAATATGGTTCCACAGACTAGTAAAAGAGTCGGTTTTTATGGGTCCTTAAGGAAAATTTGAGTTAGGGTCCAATTTTCTTTGAGCTTATCATCCAGCCACTGCAGCAACGTTTTATCTTTTATACTGTCCGTGCTTATCTTAATGGATTGTTAATTTAATGCAAATTGTTCATCTTCACAACAGAATGTGTGCTTGATAAGCTGAATAGCAATTAATGAATGGCCTTGTTGCCTTGCAGCAAGAAGGTCCTGGGTTCGATTCCTGGCCCGGGGTCTTTCTGCACGGAGTTTGCATGTTCTCCCTGTGCATGTGTGGGTTCTCTCCGGGTTCTCCGGCTTCCTCCCACAGTCCAAAAACATGACTGTCGGGTTAATTGGCCTTCCCAAATTCTCCCTAGGTGTGAGTGTGTGTGGTTGTTTGTCCTGTTTGTCTCTCTGTGTTGCCCTGCGACAGACTGGCGACCTGTCCAGGGTGAACCCCGCCTCTCGCCCGGAACGCAGCTGGAGATAGGCACCAGCAACTCCCGACCCCGTCAGGGAGAAGGGTGACGGAAAATGGATGGATGGATGGATGAATGAATTACTTGTAATCATTACTTTACTGTAATTATTACAGTAAATTGTTTTGGAACAAGACAGTTGTAAATAAATAGTTAGACTCAACTCATTTTCTACGTTCCCATTATAAATGCCGAATATTTGCTGAAATTTGTTGGAAATTGTTGGACAAAACTTGAAAAATAATGTAACTCATTACAGCTCTTCCTGAAATAGACACAGTTTCACAGTTTAGCCCAGCTCCTAATCTGCTAATCAAAACTTCATTTTATTTGTTACTCTTTAATAAGCTTCAGCTTGCATGTAAAAACTGTCTCATTTTTTTTGTTGTTTTGTTTTTTATTCCATTTAAAAATTCAAATGTTTCTTCAGTCTTACAGGATTTAATTTGGAACTTTTTTTTTTTTATGTATTATTTGCACAGTGCTTTGAAGCTGCGTTGTCTGTGAAAGTTCAAGAAATCAACTTTATAATTGTCTAGTTTTAAATTGAGATTTACATTATGTTTTGATCTATGGTCTTGTGACATGTCCAGAATGTACCTTGCAAAGATAAGCAGATATTATGGATGGATGGAATCTATGCTGTATTGAGACATATGTTTTACAACAGTTATTTTTACAGACTAAGGAACTAATAAAAATAAAAAAAACTCATTCATTATATCAAATAAAACCAAACACTGACTTGTACAATTTCTCAGTGGCTGGTACAAACTTGTAATTTATACAATGTGTATGAAATCAAAAATTATGTAATGATTTCATGCTTTTTTTTTTTTATTTATTCTTTTAATAGACAGTACAAGCAGCAACTATTGTGAGTTGGATGCAGACCTATGCTCTTGAATTTGGGTGAACAAAGGTGGGATAGCGTCTGTGAGTGTTTGACCCACAGTGGGCAAGTCCTGAGCTCTGGTTCTGATTAACTCCCAGTAAAAACACGTCTGTTCAGAACATCACAGCCTGTACATCACACACTCTTCCCCGTCACACACACCAACACACACATGCTGTGCAGCTCCTGGAGGCTCGCTGTTCACAAAGGGGGGAGCCTACACCCATCATTCAAAGCCTTGTAGAACTTAAGAATGCCGACACGCACACATTCATTTACACATACACATGCATGCATGCAGACACACAAAGTGCTCTGTTTTCTTAGCTTTGATACACTTATAGAGTTCAGAGGTGAGAGGGCTGGAGGTAACAGTGTGTTTTTCCAGAGCTCTCTAACCACCTAAATCTGCTTCCACACACACAAGGAGGTCCAGATGGCCGGGTGGAGACAAAAACACACCTCACACACATATACATTTATAGTCACTTTTAAAACCTGAAAATACTCCTCAAAACGAGTTATCATGCAAAAGTTTGAGATTTGTGAACTGGCCAAAGCGGAACATTTGAAGAAAAGTGGTCCATTCTGTTGAGGATTAAGCTAATATTGAAGGTCTAAAACTGTAGTGTCCATAACGTCCTTTAAAGAGACAATATAGGATGAGCACATATGCCTGGCTCTTCAGTTTTGCAGCATTCTAGCTCTGTGACATTGAACGTGCTGCAGCAGGAGCGGCAATACTGTTCTTTGACACATGATACACAGTTGCCAAGTTGCTCAGGTGCTCTAAATCTCAACCAGCTGAAAGCAGTCACATGTGATCAGTTGCTAAATTTATCACCCAAAACAAAAAACCTGTCATTCAAAAGAGCTCCAAGCATTTAAATCCTTGTGTACTTGCATGTAAGTGTGTATATTGAAGTGCTCAACCTGTGCTACATCTTGAGATGCGCCTGACGTTGTCTTTAGTGAGCAATTATAGTCAGCACGACTGTGAAAAAGGTCACAGCCGTCCAGCTATCAACACTCGGCACTAAATGCCAGTTGTGTGCGCTGTTCCCAAAATGCCAGAAGACACACTATCAGCCCTGGACCCCACACCCCACCCCTTCTTCCTCAGCGCTTGTAGTTAATCTGCCGCAACGCGGTGTGATTGATGAGAGAATTAGTGTTACCGAGCGCAGCAAACCAAAGCATTATGGGTATGAGGAAGCTGCAATACTGGATGTGGAGCTTGACATTAAAGGTTACAGTTGGTGCTACTATACTACTGTGATTAGTTATGTGTTTTTGTGTAAATGTGAGTTGGCTCGGGACAGTTATTGATGGATGAGTGTGCCATAAATGCTTATTTTTCTGGTGTTATGGCCATCTGGGTCACAGGCAGGATAAACTCATTAACATTTAAGCTAATTAACGTTGGAGACCTATGTGGATAAACACCTGTCAGTTAATAATATCACTCTTAAATATTGGATAAATGTTATTGCAGCTGGAAGAGTGGAAAAACAACACGGTTCCTTTTTTTTTTTTTACACACTACCTTTTTCACAATTAAAAAAACTAACAAGCTTGTGAGTCAGGCTTTAAAGTGGAGATATAATACCAACACCATTGTTGATGCTGATATATTCAGCGTGAATCTCATTACAATTTATAATTAGAACAATACTCACAATGATTTGAAACTCTGATAATGTATAAAAATCCTTAAAATTAATGAATCTATCTTGCACTAAAAAAGTCAAACTCTATGTGTGAGTACAGTTATTCAATCTGGATAAAAATTATATCTTCACATAATTTTTTCAACAAAAGGACTGGAGGCACCCCTTACAATGCATATATGTATTGACATTTGAAAGTAGTCATTCTATACATTAAAATAAAAATATTGTGAAAAGGCACTACCTAAATTGAATTAAATTAAAGTTGGTCATTGTGCAGTTTTGATTACAAACAAAATTTCTCTTTTGTTATTCAAATAGCCACAAGCCAATAGCTAAACATGCCTACATCTAGAGTCAATGGACCAATGTTAGTTTTATTTCACCTTGAATTACCAGATACCAGATTACCAGATAACCTTTGCCAGATCATCATTGGGTCTTTCACCAGGATAATACAAACAGTTCAACAAAGAAATTATTTACCAGACACAAACTCAACCTTGCCCATTGACCTCTTACTTCCTCATCACAATATAGCCTTTTGAACAGCTGTGAATAAAGTTGTACAGAATATTCCAAATGAGAACCCAAGAGTCTGAACAAAAAGAACAATCACTCTCTGTTTGTGCCAGTCTGATGAGATGTTACATGAGAAGTTTATATGCCTTTGTAATGGCAAAAAGGCATTTTACCATGTATTTAAAACAAGGTGCTAATAGCTGTTTAAACAGATGCTTTCATAAGAATACTTGTTTATAAACTCCAAAGTAGTCAGTTGAGGTAGTTCTGGCATCTTAACCGGATGTCTCCTTTGGCTCTTGCTTTATAAGTTTACTGTACATGCCCCCTGGGAGGAAACCCCAGGATAGACCCAGAATTTAATGTACGTCTGCTTTGGGAAGACCTTGGGATGAGCAGGAAAATTAAAGTGTGAGAGTTAGACATAGAGCCGTGTGTTGCTGAGGAGATGGTATTGTCTGGGTTTTCCCTCTGGACATGGCACCATTGTGAACCGATCTACAATAAGCAACAAAGGATGAGTCAATGGATTTATATGTTTTTTTTTTTTTTTCTAAGAATGAGATTATATACCTACAATGAATGATTTTGAAAAGCTTGAACAGTGCTGTAACAGAAATGTCGATATTAGTTATGTATGTTTTGTATGAATTCTCTGTCATTAAATTTTTGGCATTCTTTATGTTCTCAATGTGAACTCAAAACCTTGACATAGAACAAGATCCAAGAAGCTCTCTTATAGCTGAGTAGACTTTGCTGTCCTTGCCTAAAGGAAGGACAAATCTGTTTAAAAGTAAGTCTTTTAGTTACTACATGGAGCTCTCTCAAGATCAGATGTCCTTTTTCAACTCGCAGATAGGAGATTTGAACTTTCTGCCTTTTTTCTCAATGTTAAAATCACAGCTATCCTCCTCTAAGAGTGTGAAGATCTTCACCCTTTCTCTTCATCTCAGACTAGGTTTCTTGGATAAATGCCATCATTTCAATATCTGTATCTCCCTGACTTTGTGAGAGAAGTTTTGTTTTTCAAGAGACTTGTCCTCTCAAAGTTCCCAAACAAGCCAATGTTTTAGCTTCTTTTTTGCACAGACACACACGGCAGCCGACAGATGGAGAATAGTGTTGCCGTGATTTATTACATAAAACAGGCGGAGGGTAAGGTGTGATTTTATAGACTTTCATCATTCTTTGTGGTACCGGACGAGATGGTTTTGGCTAAATAACCAACCACCTCCAGCTAGGACCCAGCTGGATAATGCACCTCAGTCTCTCAGCATCACATTCTCAGTAATTGCCTGTACAATCCATAAATCTCAATCCAGCACATTACTTAATAAAAAAGGTACCTTAAGAGCCAAATCATTTGTTTTGATTTTATGTTGTTGGGGGAACAGGGAACATTCTCCCACATGATGGATGTTTTACTTTGCGACAAAAACTCCTCACACGCAGTTTCCTTCTGTTCGGCTTGGAGACAATTATGAAAGTCATATATAGTCATCTTTTCTTGCACATTTGAAAGCAATGGTTGATGTTCCTGAGGGCTACAACTCACTGTTTTTGCTAGAAACCGAAATAGGTTTATTACCCAGATGATACTTGTTTTCAAGCAAAGACACTTTGCTTATTCTATTTTTCCAGATTGCTGTTTTATTATTGTGAGACCTGTCCATGGAGGACAAAATTGGCATCTTCTAGGAATACACTTCTTTTAGCTTTGATCAGTTTTTCTGTCTCTGCTGAAAGTAAAGCATCCCAATAGCATAGTGCTCCACCAGACTGTGGATGGTCTGCTCAGGTCAAAGGGCAGTTTTAAATTTCCACCATGCACGTTATTCTGCATGTAGGCCAACAGTAACATGTTGGACATATCTAACGAGAGAGCTGTTTTCCACGTCCTTGCATCATCCATTTTTTTTTTTTCTTTTTTATTGCCAAAATCTAAATGAGACGCTGGCGTTTTTTTAACAGTGGCATTATTATACCCAGTCTTCCACATTGCTCTCATTTGTAGTCTGGTAAATAATTAATGTGACATGTTGTCAGGTCTGCGACAGACTGGTGACCTGTCCAGGGTGTACCCCGCCTCTCGCCCGGAACACAGCTGGAGATAGGCACCAGCAACGCCCGACCCCTTTAGGGAGAAGGGTGGTCAGAAAATGGATGGATGGATGGATGTTGTCAGGTTTTTTTTTTCTCTTTACTTTTGAAAACCATTTCTTCCTTTCTGTCCTTCCACTGCTGCTTAGCTTTTATCTTCAACAAGTTTTTATTTGTTTGAGATGTTTGAGTAACATACAAACAAGCTCATCTTTTTAGAGAGTTACTGCACATCAATCTCTCTTTTTGGCAAAACATGGCAAAGTACGGGATAAACAAAGTATGTAATAAAAAATAAAAAAAAATAATTAAATAAAGAATGTCTTCTATTTTTAAACACAACCCAGTCTGCCTAGTGTATTTCCCTCTTGGCTTTCCAATTTAAATGCAAATGTTCCCAAATCGGACTCAAAAAAGAAAATGCACAGGCAAAATCTTTTAATGCAGATGAATTATATATTTTAATTAAGCAGCCAAAAGAATCACGCCTATTCAGCCCTTTCCTCTCCAGTGAGAAATGAATAAATAAATATGGAATAAGGAAGTAGTGGAAAGGGGCTAAATTGAAGGGTTAGGAGAAAGAGATGGTAGGAAGGACGAGGATGAGGGGGGTTGGATTGAGTTTGTGAAATTGCACCTCTAAGCGCCTGTTGTCTGTCATTATGTGAGTGATCTGAAGCTGTCAGATTTCAAAAATGTATTGTTTTCTGATAGACAGGCTAAATACGCCTGGAGTTCCCAGCATTCACATACACTCATTATTATGCTCACATAGTTGCAATCGATGGGTGCAAAATGTTTCTAAATGCACATACCTTTAGAAACACACAAATATTTTAGCTATGATGGTGATGGGCTAACCAGTACTTAGAAAATGATGACCAACAAAGAGGATTGTGATGCTCTGACAAGGGATGCAATTTTAATTTCATCCCCTGTCACTCTCCCAAATATTTCTTCAGATGAAATACATATGAGCTGCCAATCACTCACAAATACAGGCACTAAAGTGCACATATGATCACACAAATTCACATTCATGTGCATGCAAACTTTCAGTAGCTATTTCCGTCTTCCACAGGCGCATGCACGCAAAGCAAAGAACAAAACTATAGACTGACAGTAACTGTGGAAAAGTTTAGGAATAATTTAGAGATTGCAGAATCACTTTTAAGATTTTATGGTAAGAATTTATAAAAACAATTTGATTCAGAACTACCTATCCACCTTGGTGTGCTGGGCATCCCTTAATGGCTTCTGAAACAGCATGATTGTCAGCAAATTGTCATATAAACCAGAACCTATGATGAAAACATTGTTTTCAACTCCTTAATAGATAAGAAATACTCATAAATCTTCAATCTTTAAACACTCAACAAGCTGGTTGAGCTTAGTGACAGGTACCCACTAAGCCTCTGGATTTGACATTGCAAGACCTTCCATTTCTCCTACCAGCTTGAGCTTTTGACCCAATAGGATATGGACTAAAACTCCTTCTACCACAGGCATCAGTAAAACAGAAAGATGCCTCACAAAAATACTTGATGATTTGATGTTCCATAACATAAATACATTTTGAAACACTGTATTTTATAGTTTATAGCCCAAACAGAGCCAGAATATTGTGCAGCCTGTGAAAAGTTAAAACATATAAAGGACAATCACTTGAAAATATAATTAATGGGAGGAGGAGGAAACACTAGATTGCACTGAGTTTGAAAGCATCGCACTCACAAGCATTACCCATCAAACATCTTTGCTAATGAGGACTTAGTGGTTTTCTAAAGTAAACACTTAATATTGATGACAGTATTTATAGAACTGCTCATAGAATGCAGTTTATTTTATTATTTTGTCATTTCTACCTGTCATTAACGTCATTTAGATTTTTTCCCCTAAACAGCATACATTTTAATAAATACCTCGAGTGAATTTGAAGGTTTTCTGGGAACTTTAGCACTGCCCTAATTAGTCTTCCCAAATGATTCCAAACAAACATCTTAGCTTCTTTCCTTAGACCTTTTGAATATTTTTCTTGAACCCCTTATAATTGGTAATTCATGAAAATTCCCTTGAGTGTGGAATGTCTTAGACTGCTCTTTATCCTTCTGACATTTTATTCCCTCCATAAAAGCTTTTTCATGTTCCTAAACTTCAATCCAGTGCTTGCAGTTATGTATTCTTTTTTTGCCCCTTTGTGAGATGCTTTAACATGTTGTTGTGGGTTTCACGTTCACCTAACATATAATGAGTGAAGGATACGATATGTAGGTTGGGAATTGGGAGATGAAGACAGAGAAAGAGAGAGACTCTGTAAGCAATAGTCAGAAAGTAGAAAAAAGCAAGAATCAGAATTTTAAAAACGTAAGTTCATAGATGAAGCTAAACATAGAGCAAGAGCAAATGGGATATGACAGACGTTAGTATCAGCTGGAGCTTTGCCTCAAAAGTACAAGGAAATTCACTTCCTTTCTTTGGCTCTATTTAAAGTGTTCACTCTGTTCTTCACGCGTACACCTTACTCAGTGCAAATCTCAGCAGTAGGCAGACCCGTAGACAACCTTTGTGTGTATGAGTGCCAACTATTTCTTTTTGACGAACAGAGGAAGGAAACACAGTAACAGCCAAGAGACGGTAGAGGAGATGGAGAGGCGAAGGAAAAGACACAATTTGAAGGAAAGTTTTGGGTTTAAGTCCCTTTGCGGCCTCGACTTCACGCAGCTCAGCTGTACTTGGACATAGTCAAGAATTCCACGGAACTCCAGCTACTGTTTTTAATTTGAACATCCTGAAATGGACAAGTGACATGCTAAAAAGTCAAAATCTCAATGTAAAGATTTATTTCCAAATGATTAAATTTATGATTTACTAGTGACACATAAGCACATTTTGCTTACGTAGAAGATGAGATAAAAAAAAAAAAAGTACATTAAATAAATAAAAAAAACAAAAAAACTTAAACTTAATTCAACAATTTCCAAAGTGTCAGGTTGGAACTCTCAAAAATTGAGTCACCTAGTAAAATGTGGGCACTTACATTTATTTTGTGAAGCGAATAATTATCCATGAATGTTTTTTTTTTTTAAATGGAAGCTGTATTTGCTTGTTTTGTGCTATACCTTTAAGGGCTGCTGTCCATGGCCCGTCCCAGTAAGGATGGGCCCATTAGGCTGATGAATGGAGGGAAAGCATCAGAAACAGGGGGAATATACATCACAGCAAATAGAAACAAGCACTAATATGAACAACTTTAGTGAGACAAGAACAGCAGGGAAATGGGATAACTTGATCTAAAAATCTGAAGAACACAAGAAAAGGACACATTAGGGAGTGTAATGAAGTGAAAAAAAGATAGACAGTGCAAGATTCAGAGAAGGCAGGAAATGGTTATCTCTCCATCTCTTACATGGTGATGTCTATGGGTCCGTCAGTCAGTCAGTCGGGAAGACAGGCGCCCACACACGCTGCCCTGCTTTCACACGCACTCCTGACTTTGCTGTGTGTGTGTGTTTACAGATGGCAAACCTTGTGACATCGTTGTGCTGTGTAGTTCTGGCCGCAGTGGTGGTAGCCTACGCTCAGAGGCGCAGTCAGCTTGGTGAGTTTGCATTTTATCTTTTTTACAACAGAATTCTACCTTCCTATCTCGCCTTAACCTCTGTCTCTGTTTTTTTTATTTATTTTTTTTTTCCTAAAAGTAAATATGATTTCAAACCAGATTTATTCAACTTTGTTTTCTACTTCCTCTTAACTTGGAATACTTTTTTTATCTTATCTTTATCCTTTTGGCTGTTTTGTCTCACTGGTGCCTCAGTTTTCTTTGTTTCCAGATTTTTCTCTTTGTCTGCAGCTGAAGATTCCAGTTTCTTTTACATGGCCTTAAAAAAAACATGTATCATGAGCTGGAATAATGATTTCAGGGAATATCAATGTTTTAAGGGGTTAGGATTTGTAAATCACATTCTGTTCTTTATATCATTTTAAGCATTTAATCACACATCCTCTTAATGACATAGAAGAAACATGCAGTACTCATCCAACTTTTTACAAGTTGTGTAAAGCATCATTGCCCGTCCTCCATGTTTTTTTTTATTTATTTTTCTTACATACCAAACACCTGGCTGACAAAAAGGCTTTTATGAAATAAAGATGAATGTTTGTATGCAAATATTTCTGATCACAAACACATGATGGTGTGAAAGTTGGAATAACTGTTAGTAGTTACTCCAACTAATATCAGTTACTAATAGGTGTATCTGTGTAAAGACCAAAACAAACAAATATATTTTCCTACAAAACTATTACTAATTTTAGATGGTATTTATTATGTTGTGCCTGTATGTATCAAAATAAAAATGAAAACAAATCATGTTACAATATTATATCATTTTACTGTGAGAATCTCTTACCAGCCCATATGTATTTACTGTCTCATTTTTTCTTGAATTTAGATTTGCAATTTATCTCATTGAATGATAACTGCGCTTGTACTTTGTGACATTTTGCAGCAGTAAGGTGCAATATTTTTTGTCTGCTTTAGATAAGTTGGTATCCATATGTTGTTTTGGTCATTACCAGAATGTTTCAAAATCAAAGCTGAAACAAGATATGGTAGCTGCTCCTCTGAGAGCTTCCACAAAATGCACAAGATTAAATCTGGCCAAGCCATTAAAGGGTGTGAGCTTAACATACAAGTCAGTATGTCACTTGACTCTTAGTGAAGATTGGCCTTGACTTAATAGCCTATGAGAATGGACTATTTAGGTCAGCTGACCCAAAAAAGACTCCAAGGATGTCAATAAGTCCACAGTGACGCACGTCACTGTGTCACAAGACTCTCACACGAACACAGACACACAGTATATTTTGTAACAGGAATAATGGATTTGAGTATTACTGGAAAGCACAGAAAAGTTCAATGTAAGAGAAGTGAAGTAAAAACAGAAACAGACAGTGTAAGTCAGAAAGTCAGAAAGTCAGCCACAGTGGTAATTAATGCCGGAAGGGAACAGTTGCCGAGTCATGATCTGAAAGAAACTGAGAGCAATATCAAACATTTGGCTATGTGAGAAAGACAGGTATACTCCACCTCTGTTCTTTTTTTAGAACCTAGTCACTTTCACTCATAATCAAAATTATTGAGATATTTTCAACACAAATTCAAAGTGTGTTTTCTTTTGTGCTGTTCTGAAAAAGAAAAAAAAATTAAATCAAAATAGACAATTGAAAAGGGGCACATTTGAGGAAATGAAATATATAAACAGTGGGATGAGTCATACATAGTTTCAATTTTGGAAAATAAATATTTGTGTTGTTTTGACAACTCTTTTTGCATAAACTAAGGTATAAACACATAAAAACAGTCAATGCTGGACTAAAACCAATTTTTGGTGTCATTTATGCTCGATATCTAAGTTCTCTCCCTTTTCTTAGGATACTAGCTAACCCAAAATAAAATTAGTCCTTATTTTAATATAGCCATAGCTTTTGGATTGGACTTACAAATACACTTTTTGTGATTTGCACCAACACTGACTTCTCACCATGTTTGAATGTCATACATCTCCAGGGTTTGTCTCTCTGAAGCCACACAAAAGTGCTCACTTAACACAATTCATGTGTGCAAACAGCTATTCATTTACATTTGAAGTAAATGGGGAAAACCCTCTATTGGGCTGGAATCCATTTGTTAGAAATGTACAGACTGATATAGGCACACAGTATTTGCAAATGACATTGTGTATGCCTGTGTTATCCAGAGGGTAATAGGTCCATTTGAGTCTTTTGAATTATTGACAGCCATAAATCATAGAAGAAAGAATGAGATTCTGTGAAACAATATATCTGCAGAAAGGATACATTTAGCAAAACTGGCAAGTTTACATGTGTAATTTTTTTTTCACTGGACCTGATGTTAAAGCAATTTTTAAAAAGTTCAGGAATCCTAATATTTTAGCTGGCATTTAAACTGCAACAAAATGACCATTTCCAGTGTCTAACACCACATGTCAGAAACATTAGTTACAACAGGATGTAGGAATTATTTCCTCACCAGCAAGACTCCTTAAGCGTAAAGCCAAGCACTCTGGTGTTTAGGTCTGCATACTGAATATCTACAGAGCTCAGTTAAAGATTCATGCTGACAAAAAATTTGGCAAAAGAACATTGGATGGAAATCTGAACCCCACAAAAGGCAGTCCCTCAATAAAACATCACTTGAAACAACAGAGAAAAATGAAAATAATTGAAAGGCAAAAGCCCACTGAGAGAAAGGGAGGCAGGCTCCAAGGTAAGGCCAATTAAGCTGTGTTGAATATTTCTAGTACAAAAACAGACATTCAGATGCTTTGAAAAGGAGAGTTAAATACTAAGTTGGTGGAAAAGATGGATACTTATAAGGTAAAATACATAAGAGTTGAAAACATGAAGAAAAGATACACTCATCTGGAAAGAGTAATTTATTCATGCTACTTAATCCTTCTTTGAAAATGGCAAAGTATGATTTAGCAAAACAAAATGGGATAAAGAACACATGCAAATAAATAATATTTTCTCTGTTCAGCACAAAACAAACATAATGCCAACTTAAAGCAATCATTGTAAACAAGGTCAGAGAAGTCTTAGATCCACACATGCCGCATCGCTAAGCTGAACTTGAACTTTTGCCGTCCCAGTTATGACTCAAAGAAAGGGATTAATAACCTTACCTTCAAAGAAGAAGAACATTATTCTTAGTCATTATTAATGTAAATGGAGGATGTTTTGCAGGTGTAGCAGTGATTCTTAAAAATGGAAGCCTTCTGTAGGCAGGAGAGTGTCGCTGATGGGAAATAACTCAGCTTTGTTCAGCTCAAGGATTTATTAAATTGAATTAATTTCAGTTTTATTGTTTAAATCAATTAATTGACATAATTTGTGAGTTTGACTTTCCAGTGTGCATGCAATACACAGCTAAATACATAATCATGCATTAGCTCACAGTACACTTCACCAGTATTATATGGTCTGTTAGCTTGAGTGGGTCCTACTGAACTCACACTTGATTTATGTCACAAGTGCATCATGTCTTTTTTATTTTTTATTTTTTTAATGACGGTGACAAACATTCTGGATTTATACAAATTCACAATGTTATGCTGCAGTAATGTTTTAACAATGTGTCAACTGAAATATTTTGTTTTTTTATTTTAAAATGTCATTTGTTAATGAGAAGCAGCAAATCAGTAATATACTATTTTTTTTATTCAATACACAAACTCTTATAGAGATGTTTTGTTCTTACTTGTAAATTATTAAAATAATTTGTTCATATTCTTGCAAGTATTTGTATTTATAAACTGAATATACTTTGACTCCTAAAGCACTGACAAGCAGCTTTGCTTTAAAATTGGTCAGCTATCAGAGGAAGGGTTGGATGATTGAAGGGCTCATTAAACAGTTGATGTCTGGATGTCTGTTTCTTCCAGATTACGTTTTTCTAATAGCGATAGAGTCAATCATATTCTATTTAAAAGTCAATTTTCACCTGCACTGAGGACCAGAATATTGACACCAAGAGGAAAAACAGTTTTTTTTCCCTGTTACTCCAGTATGGGATCTTCTGCCTCCTTAATGTAGCTATGTATTTGCTATATTTCTCTTTCTGTATGCTTTTTTGGTTTGTTTTTATACCTGAGAAAGCCGCAGAATGTTTTTCAAAGGCATTAGTATTTCAAGAAGTAGGTGCCTTCCCAGTAAATTTTTAAATACTGTGACGAAGCACAACAAGAATACAAATAGCTTAGGGCAGTGGTTGTCTAAATTTTTATAATTAGCCCCATTTCAGGAAGCTTGGCTGATAATGTTTTGGTTTTATTCCAGCTTGAGTTTTTACCATAAAGCTATTTGAATGTGACACCAGCCGCCCAGGACGGCATCTAGTGGGGGCCGGAAGGAGGTGAAAATTTCCACCTGTAATGACTCTCTCCATCTTATCCCTTCTTTCAACACTCTCTGATACAATACTTCATTCTCTTTCCCTTTTTCTACACTTTTGTCTCCTGGAAATCCTTGTTCTGGACTCTCCTTAAAATATAGTGATATAAAGAAGGTCTGCGACTCATGGTACCATTTACTTTTCTCCATGTGACTAAACGAGCTGGTGTACTACATTTTTACCTTTGTTCCAACTCCTAACCTCACATTCTGTCTACTTTTGTCCAACAAAAAAGTGAAGGGTTAAGAAACGAAGAGCTTAGGCAATCCAAAGCCAGAGGGACTGAGAGCAAATGAGAGACAGCAGGAAGTAAGAGTTTAACTCCCCAACTAATTCCATGGTATTACAGCTGTCATAGCTGTATTTATTTCTCGAGCATTCAGCACACGTTGATGACTCCTCAACATGCCTGGGCGTATGCTTTCCTACACAGACCTATTTATCCATTCCTGTGAATGAATTGTGTAAATTGTTTCAACCAAATTAATTCTCGCAATCTTGTAACCGACCGCTATCATGCATGACAGCTGAGTCTAATTTAATTCGTGCGTAGAGGCTCATATAGACAGATGAAATTAGCATTGATACCAATTCTTTGAAAGCAAGATGTCAGACAGAAAACAAACACGTCATCTATTGAACATATATATATATATATATGTATATATATATATATATAGATATATATATATCTATATATATATATTATTGCTTCACAAAATAAATGATTAATTGTTCTGTTGGCTGCTGAATTAACATTATAGATATTTTATTATGTAGAATACTAGATATTCTAGATAACAGTTCTATTGTTTTTTTTCTAATTAAGTACTTGCACATTTTCAACTTTGCTGTATCAAAAAAAGAAAATAAAAACACCACAAAATCATTGACATAGACGACATTGTTGTTAAAATGTGAATTTCCCCCCATAACATGTCATAATTTGTGCATCTCTGCACAAATCACAGCAAAATACAGTTCCAGACAGCTAAATGTAATCAATTATTCATGAGGGATAACTGCTCTCTGATGTGTCATCAGAGAAAACAGACAGCGGGAGAAAACAAGTAAAGAAGCACAAAAATCATGTGTTTTTGTTTAAGGCATATAACGTTTGCAGTGAGGGAACTGCTATCGTTCTCATTATCCGGAGTAGCACTCAATGTAATCAGTGCTCTCTGTTTGGCAGGCAGCGTGCAATAAATTCAACATGGAGCTCATCCGGTTGATTGACTGACAGCATTGGAAGATGAATTACAGTCTGACTGACTCGAAGACTGGCAGATAGACTTAGTGAAGTGATACTGATCTTATTTACTAGTGGTTTAGGGATGAAATAACACAAGCGTGAACCCTTCATAAAACATGAAGAAATGTACTCCAAATATTTCTACATTTTAAGAATTCATATATATATATATATATATATATTCTTTAAAACTCTTGATGAATTAGGCTTCCAACTACCAAAAATAAATGTGTTTATTTTAGTATGAAGATTGGTATAAAAATAATAATAATAATAATAATAATATATATATATATATATATATATATATATATATATATATATATATATATATATATATATATATATATATATATATTCTTTTTTTTCTCACCATCAAACTATTTTGATTGGATTGTAATACAGAGTTGCAAAAGAAAAATGAGGATAAAACAAACTTCCTGGACCTGGATTCCTAATAACATTTGATTAGTAGGCAGGAAAAAAAATAAAAACTTATCCAGTCTGTCAGTTAGTTTCAATTGTCTTCCCTTAAGTGTCAGGCATTAGAATTCACTGTGACAGAGAAAAGTCAGATAGGAGAAACAAATGACAAATGTCTGTAGAATCCAATATTTTTTGTGAGAGTTCTGCAATTTGACCACTACAGATTCAGAATTCCCGACTGTCTGATAAAATCTTTCATGTAATGGACCATTTCCAACCAATTGCAGTGTTTTTCACGAAGATATGGAATCTCCAAATCTCGCTTGAGTGTTTCTGTCTATTTGTGTTACGTCCGGTCTGCTGTGTATTTGTCTTTTTGTTGTGAAACTCTTATCTCATCAATCATTAAGGAATTCCCAGTAAGGCATACACCAAGCATCATTCTCCCTATTTGTGTTTTTCAGCTGGCACCTTCCCGAAAACTAAAAATAATTTATTTATGCAGTATGTTTTCTCTAGATAAGTTACATTTTATAAATAAGTACAAGAATGAAGGTATGTCACTTTGATAGCATACTGTAACGCAGTGAGTGTAGAAGAGCTTGTGTAACTGTATTGTATAGCTTCTTTAACTCAAAGCGCAGTCAGATGTTTTTAAACTGCTGGCAACAAAAATGAGTACACCCATAAGTTGAAATGTGTGAGCTATCAGGTTAAAGTGATTTTATCTCCAAATTTTGCAATCTCCAGCTACTTTATGCTTTCTGATTCCTGATATAAACTGTGCAAAATGTATTCAGATAGTCCAAATTACATTTGGACTGTATGTGTAAAATTGTTGAATTGAAGAATCTATTCAGAAACAGGATTATTTTGTCTTTGGCAACAATGGCAACAACATTCAATTCTGTAAATTGGACTATCCTTTTTTTGAGGTTAATTTCTGACATTTAAAGTATAAAACACTATTTCAGCAGGTACTAAGGTGCTTTTCATCAAGCCCACATTTGAGTATAATTTATCTCTGGGCTTGAGCTAATATTCCAATCTTAAATGCCAAAACATGTGGAATGTTATGCATGAAATACATCTCCTGTGCCTGCAAAAAAAAAAAAAAGAAAAAAAATGCTGGGATCGCTTTCATTTGCCCTATTCAGCAGGAAATTTAGTGCAAGAAATATTACTTGGTCTCTTAAATTGAACCTATCAAAGTATAAATTGCAAAGCTACTCATTATTATCCTTTGGTTTGTCTTCATGTACATGTACTTCTCTTCAAATACACTCAAGATAAAAGCGGAGAACAAGATCCAAGAAAAATTCTCCATGGATATTATACCTCAACAGTCAGGCTATACACACTCACCTTGGCTTGCACAATTTTCAAAGAACAAACTAATACTGATGGGTGTGTGTAGTCACAAGTGAGTCATTTGTTGAAGTGAAGTCTAATGAGGCTTACAGTTGGTCATAACCAGTCAGTCATTGATGACAAAAAAAGCCTACTGGATAATGTGACATGATGATTAAAGGGTCAGAAAGAGTTTAGCATTTTGAAGTTGACAAAGTGAATTTTGTTTCAGAGCATTTTTTTTCTGCCATGAACACAGAGGATAAGGTTCAGATGGACATGCATGTGTCTTGAGGTGTTGCGCTAATTAATGAATTACCAACGCCTCATAATCTGATCAATGATTCTGTAGCGAGACTTTAATGTGGCTAATTTTTGCCCTTATTGAATTCTATTGCTTTTTTGATATGCTGCATAGTTTCTAAATCCTCCCTCCCCCTCATTAATTTTATCACATTTAGAAATATATTTACAATGAGAAAATTGTAACGTGTTCAATATTTATGTAACCTGCTGTATAGAAGAATAAATAAGTTATGTTGAGTCATACAAGCTGTCCAATGCCTCCAGGATGTCATAGAATATTGCATTAAATGTACTTTTTCTAAAGTAATAAATGGTAATCATTTGCTATAAAGAGTATGTTGCTCTTTGGCTAAAACATTTTTTTTATGATTACAGTCTGAGCACATAAATGTACTTAAGTTATATAGAGCTTTTCTAGTCATCCTGGCCCCTCAAAGCACTTTACACTAATCACATGCACCGAATTGCACTCACGAACATGGGCACATTCATAAACAGATATGGAGATTGGTGAGCAACATGGGGTAAGTGCCTTGCCCAGGGGCACATTGACATGTGGCAGGAGGAAGCTGGAGTCAAACCCACTTTCCGATTGCAAACCAACTGCTCTTCCCAGGCAGCTACAGTTGCCAGGACCAGAGGAACTGTGGCTCCTCTGATGAGATTCGGACTTCTGTTCTCCTCTGCTATTCTCAAATATGATTCTCAGCTATGATGAGAATAGAACTTTTAAAACGGTATCTTCAGCTCCACATTTGCTTTACATGCATGTACAAATGCATGTATTTATCCTTACCGCTCCCAGCTAAATCTAGTTCTTGATTCATATCTATTTAATTTGCCTGTGGAGATCCGCCAAAAAAATTACTTGCATTGACTGAGAAGTGCGTGTTTTAGATTTAATAAAGACTTCTTTAAAACCTAGAAATTAATGGTGAGTAACTATTGATGTGTGTAACTGATACATCAGTATCTATCCATCCATCCATTTTCTGTCACCCTTCTCCCTGACGGGGTCGGGAGTTGCTGGTGCCTATCTCCAGCTGCGTTCCGGGCGAGAGGCGGGGTTCACCCTGGACAGGTCGCCAGTCTGTCGCAACATCAGTATCTTAAATTTTAAATTATAACTTTGAACAAAAGTGGTAGTTTTAATAACCATTGCTATATAATAGATTACAAGCCAATTAAATATATTTTCAAGCACTATTTCGGATAAGAAAGCTAAACACTTTTGAAATATCTTCATTTATTATGCTTTGTTAAACAGCGACTGAATAAAACTGGTAATATATTCTTTGGTAGTTTATAAGTATTTTTATTATCTTGGTGTTTCATTTTAATGCTGCACTAAAGCTTAAGTGGAAGGTTTGAGATGGATTTTCCAAATGCAATACGGCATTTTTTATTTTTTTTTCCCCCCCTTTGTAAAAGTAACAAAATATATGGCTGTAAGTATTAAAACACAGAGCATTGGGACGTTTTTATTAGTAATAATAATACTATATTTTATTTGTAGAGCACTTAACTCTTTTTCATAATCTCAAAGTACCAAGTGTTATATATATCCTGTAGTGGGTACCCAGCAAAGTGTGACTAATGTATAAAAATAAAAATAAGGTTCATATAAAGTGGCTCCAGATAAGGTCACAATTCTTTGACTGGGGTTTGAAAAAAGATTCATATTCAATAGAGTCAATACTGGAAATGAAAGACTGTGCTGTCATTTCAAAGAAATACACTTAACAAATCAATTTATCTAGTCATTAAAAAAGGGCTTTTCATTCATAGATTGCCAACAAAAGTCCCCTAATATTAAATTGAGAGCCCATTTGTGAGATAAATGTTGTTTCTAAAGCCATTTTGCTGTAACTAACCCATTAAATCCAAACTTATGTATTCTTGTGCCATTTAAAAATCGGAGAGCCTATTCTGATTGTCCCAATTCTTCCTGATAAACTATTCAATAAGTTAATGCTGCCAGGAATCTAATGTTTTTTTCAGACAGTTTAAGTAGAATTTTGGCTAATGTTGTTTTGCAATAAAACTTTGTGCCAAGACTTTGGAAGTGATTCTCCAGGCTTTCAAAAAGTTGGTTCTGGACTCTGTGAGACTTCTATATATACACATTTTACCTGATACATTGTGAAAAAACAGACCTCCAACATAAGAAATATTTGGAAAAGAAAAAATAAAGGCAGTAATAGTTATTGATATGTTTTGCACGGCCCTCAAACCAGTATTGTTTTTTTTTTTTTTTTGCATGGACAACAGTACTTGGTTGGTTGGTGGTCAATAGGCCTATTTGTAGCATCGATCTAACAGTGTCTGGAACATTCATTAGAGATTCAGAAGGCAGAAAAAATTTAAGCTAAAATACAAACTGATAATGATTCTTTAATTATTGAACTAGCACAATCTGAAACCCCTAAGATAGTGTTCCATCTACAGAAAAAAAATAAATAAATTCTTTCAGATACATCTTACCCATTGTTGTATGTCTTTTCAGATTAGAACTCATCACTTTGACAAAGACAGTAAAACTTTTAGAGGGTTATATCTTGGGATATGAGAATCAGTACAATGATGGTGTCATGGAAATAGCTCCCAGAGTACATTCTACCTTTGATTGCTTTGCAAGCTAAAGAATCTTTTTATTTAATGCTGTCTGGCATGAAAGGGGGATGTTGTGTCCTGTCACTTTGAGCTTATGTCGTTGTCATTTTGCATTTCTGTTGAAAACTTTTTGTCTGAAAAGCCCATTTCTAGATATTTGGCTCTAAGCCAGTAGCTGTGAAGCAATGCTGACTGAGCTCCATAAAAGGGTGGAATAAAACAGCGACAACAAAACACAACACCTTTTCTAAAAGAACCCTGCGTCCTTGTAGACGAGTCGCGACAAAGGCAAAGATGAACCACAGCTCGCTTGTGTGCATGTGCTTGACTGTTTTGGCCGTTTGTATTTATTGCCCATGACTTTGTGCAAGGACAGTTCTCTCTGTTTGTGTTGAAGAATGATTTGTTACTGTGGAATGGATTCATACACAAACCATTTGCTCCCCAATCCCTGAAACTTTATTGTCAGGGGACAATAGCTTTTCCTCTTTTCCGTCTGTTTGAATTCTAATTCCCAAAGCTCTACCACCAAGAATACTGGAAATTGCAAAAAACACTACACAATGTGATATGTGTGTGGAGACTTAAAATAATGTGGCATTAACTGCTTTTGTCACATAGCAAATTGAGCCCATTTACTTACAGTCATAAGAAGTTAATCAAATTTAATATTTAGCATCCAGGCAAAAAATAAACGTGTTGATTAGATTCATACATCAATGGGGCCATGTCAGTCAAAAGTTTATTATTACTGTGGGAGGCCTCAATACTTATTTTACATCTGACATAAAACTATATTTATACAATTCTGAAATTGTAACACTGTTGTCACACTTTTTTTTTCTCCTGCCATGTACATTGGTGTATCTAAAAACACGTTTTCATATATTTAGTAAAACATAATGCCTTGCCAGGTGTAGAAAATACAGGTGTCTTTTAAAATCCCCAGTTTTGTATAGATTTATATTGGAATCAAGGCTGTGTGATCAATAGTGTGGCTTACTGGAAGGAGTCAATTACTCTGGTCATTGTTGTGTTTTTGTTTCTTTCTTTTATTTATATATAGCACATCTAGCAGTAGGTAAGGTTATTTAAAACACTTGGCTAATCAAGTTAAAACAGCAAATAAAGCAAAACTATATTTTATTATTTATAAAATTAGCATTTGTTTCAGTACAAAAAATACACATTTGTACTTTCTTGCACATCTCAATATGATGTATTGAGATGTGCATTATACCATTAAAATACCTTTTAATAGTATTGAGATTCCATTTAAAGATCATGCTTGGGACTCCACATGGCTCAGTAGCTGTCCAATCACAAATGAATAACAGACACATTTTTCAGAACCTTAAAAAAAATCTTTTTTTTATTTATTTATTTTTTTTTACAAATCTAAATTATACAGCATAAGAGGAAAAACTCCATGCATTTAGGAATGACATATTTCAAAGTGCTAAAACTTAGAAAACATATTTTTGTTTTACTGGAAAACAAAAGCCAACAAAAGAGACAATTGGATTTCTTGCTTTATTCGTGTAGTCTGATGCGGCACAATGGGAGTGGGGTTCTTCTCAACCAAGTTTTTATTATTTATGTTTACACATTTTACAAGTGGCAGCATGGTCTAATGGTTAGGGAGATTGTCCCATTATTAATAGATAGCAGCCTGGTTCTGAACAAAGTGCATTTGCCCTTAAACAAGAGACAGTAGTGCAGCTTGTTCCGTCATTGTCAGGCATCCAGCATCGCCATTTCCTTGGGACTTTGGATTGCATAATCCACTAGGACTAACAGGTCATTGTGAAGCGTAATGTCCTGTCATAGCCCAGGTGACCAACCGCAGAATTGAAATGAGGAATGTCATTCAGAGACCTTGAAAAGTGAGGCGTCAGTCTCAGATGAAGTACCAGGAATTCCAGCCCAGAACAAAAAGTTTCATTGCAACTCAAAAGTAGAGTTATACCTCTGACCACTCACTTCCAGTCAATGTTCCTGAAAATATGGATATCAACATTAAGCAAATGAAATTAACCCCTTAAGTGCCATCCTCAAAATTCTTAGACTTCAGTCAATGGATCCATGTGGACACTGGTATCATCGTGACAGTTAAATAGTTTAAAATAGGTAAGATGTTATCGAAATAGGAGAGATAAAATAAATATTAGCATGAAAACAAAAATAGGCTGTCAATATTTGTCCTCCATGCATAACTCGCCTCCCATGCATCATAAGGCAGCGTGTGACCTAACAACTATTGTGAACGACATATTGTCAATCGCGAAAGCCCAGTGTCAGGCACTGTCTTGTTTGCAGCATAAAATAAATTGAGAAAGTATTTACATCCTGCATTTTATAGATGGGAAGTTGGACTCTCATATAGATTTTTGTCTGAACTTTGGTCACGGCATTCTAACAATAAGGTAATTTTGCTTTGTTGTAAAATATTTGTTTGAAAAAAGGCCAATAATTGTGGATTCTTGTCTTAATTGGATATAAAGCTTATCTCTTTTTTTTTGGCTTGTGCAGTATCTAACAGTATTGATCAGTATTACCTTGTGTTCAGTTCCATCAATTGTCCAGTCAACTCTCACCAACATCCATGTCACTGCTTAAAAAACATCTATGTACTAAGACTGAGACTTTCAAAGTGATGTCTATAAAAACAAAACCAAAAAGTATATGTTTTTTACACTTTACAAATATACACTTCTGTAACTTGATTTTTACTATACAATTCCCATAAAATGTATTACAGAACATGAAAATAGAAAACAAACTATGAAGTTCAAGGGCTTTAAATACTTTCTGAAAGATGGCTTCTCATTGTTTCAATAGAACAATTATTAAGTCATTCAACATTATAATAAAGTAAAGTAATGTTATCTAGTAAAAGCATAGTAAATATTATCTTACTGGAAAGATAATGTTATCATTTAACTGAGTAATGATAAAATAATAGAGATGCATTTTATAGCAGCAAAGAGATTAGATGTAAACGTTCTTAAGACTTGCTAACATAACAAAACATAGTTTTGAAAATACACAAAACTGAGGGAAATCACAGCAAAAGCATACCACTATACCCAGTTACTATCTTGCCTGTATCTGGAGTGTACATGTCATATTTCTTCAACACAATAACAACCAGCCTGATTTGTCAGATTGATAACACACTGCATTCAGCACAGCACCTTACACACACGCACACACACGCACGCACACGCGCGCACACACACACACACACACACACACACACACACACACACACACGCACTCTGTTGAGGAAATCTGGCAGAGGTAGTATTAACCTTCTGCTTGAACTTGGATTCTGTACCATTTTCAACACAGCGAGCATTTCACATCAAAAGCGCCTTTGTGCATCGATGTAAAATTAAGTCATGCAAAAAAAGAAAAAGTGATAAATAGTGACAAGCTGGTTAATTTTAATGTATCAATTAATTACAATAAATATTAAGAACCATGTCATGGAATGCAGTTAATCGGATTTCACACCTTTAATTCTGCTTTTGTATAATTGTAGAATTTTCTGTTGTTAAAAGTTATCAAGCAAACCAGTGAAGAACTTATCATCTTCATGCCATCTTCTAAAAGTCAAAAACTTTATAGTCCTTTTTTGCAGGATTTCTTTATCATTATTTTCTGGTAACAGATTAAAATGGGTCCTAATTTGCATTAAACTGCTTTTAAAACCCAGGCTACATTCGTTTTTTTTTTTTTCATTTATTATGTTCTTTAATTTGAGCATGTCCAATGTGATCTTCCCGTCATGTTTCTCTTGAGCCTCTCTTGATTTAGACAGGAGATGACAGGCTGATGTGGCATGAGATGGTAATGTTTCCTTCCTTTTTTCATATGCAAATTTCTGAATGAAAGCTTTTCCCCTCTCTCACATATCAACATGCAAAATAACTGCCTCCACATTTGCCACTTCCCTCATTCTTTTCTTTTTTTTTTTTTTGCGTTATATTCATCTATTGGAAAAGGTCGTAATGTCCACCTGGAATATACTCCTGGTTTTATTACCTGACTTTTGATGTACTTTATTTTTACTGCTATGGAGTACAAATACAACAGATGTTAGCTATGTAAGGATTGTGTTTGTATAGTACCAAGAAACAAGTACAGTGAAAGGTTGACTAAGCAGCGCATTTTTAAAGACAATTACATTAATCAAGATTTCAGATGCAGTCCTTTGCAGAAATGTTCATGCTACTTAACATGCTATCTCGTCTACATAGCAAATACAAGAGTCACAGCAACAGGTGCTTTGAAAGTACTTTACTGCAGCAGCATCTGGACTCTTCTAAAACCAAACTTTTGGTGCAAATGAGGACCTATCCTGGCTCAACTGCTGCTTGAGCCAGCACAGAGATTTTGATAAAAGCAAAATACCTTTGGGCACATGTTAGTTTTTCAGGGCTGCAAAAATAATGACAACCCAATAAACTTTGCATAAATTTACTTGTTCCAATTGAGACTGTAAAACTGAAGGACAGAAGGACTTAATACCAAAGCCTGCAACCTCTAAATCAAATTGTAATCAAAATCTAATCCTAAAGAAACATTCGCTCTTTTGTCTGTGTGCATCCTTTTGGATCAGCATTCTAATACAAAAATGAACATTTTAAATCCACATTTTCCACAAGCAAAATTGTTGCTTGTGATTTTCATGGACTTCTGATTTGGTAGATTTTTTTCATTTTCAGAAGAGACTTCATTACTCACAGTCAGGGCTCATTACTTCTCAGTCAGATACATGCCTGCCTCCAGTAGAATAGTGAAACATGTGGGCGCATGTCTGCTCATAGAAATTGACACGTTGAATCCCTCTTTTCTTTGAAAAGCACCTAAAACATGAATGCTTCTTTCTTCAGCTATGGAGTTAACACATGCACACTCATGTCTTCAGTACTGAGATACAAAGTGTCTGGATCTGTCAACAGGGAAATTTACAGGTTCAGGCTTCTTTGCTCCAGCAGAAGGCATGTGTAAAAAAAGAAAAAAGGGAATATGTCATCTGCAAAATTAACAATCCAATGTGTTAATTTTATATTTGCGCTGAATAACTGAACTGAATTCTTCACATGGGTTATTTTCTGGACCCTGACATACATTCTCAGATATGATAGGTTTACACTAAGCTCTCTTAGTGTAAACCTAATATCAGTGAGTTCATCAGAAGTATTTACTAATAAACACAAACAATCTGTTCAGTACTTATGTTCCACACTGTGAGGAGGATAACTTTAATATTAAAGAGGATGTGGTTTAGAGGTATTGGTAGAAATAAAATTGTCCAGTTCACCTTACTCAAAAAGCAGTCAGTTTAAACTATGGCAGCTGGTCATTGGGAAAAGGAGTTGGATGGTCCAACTCACACATACAAGCTGTCAAATCAGATAAAAATGTTAAACCATTCAGTCTGAGCACAGATGCTTGTTTGACAAATCAAAACTTTCTTTTTTGTCCTCATCCATGTTGTGTTTTTACTCAGTCTGAATGTGCCTGAAAACACAAGTTCATCACACCTAAGATTTTTTTTGTCCTCAGGCCTCAACATTAGACTTTTTTTGACAAGCGACCTTCTATGTAAACGTCAGCAAAACAAGACTTTCATTCCTCTAAAACATGTGACAAATCTGTGCATGAAATCCCCAAATCTGCCTGGTAGCTCTCAATGTGACTTTTTTTTTTCTCTAACCTCACACTCTCACTCCAGCGTGTAGGTGACGATTCACCCTGGATGCTAAATCTGCTTATTTAAATATATCTGCATGTGTAATCACTCTATGCACATATTTATATACATGTTTTATTTTTGAACCACCTAAGGAAGGGCGTATAGTTTCTCTTTATTACAATAACACTGTGAGCATGATGTGTCTCCAACTGTCCAACTGTATTTTTTATTTATTTATTTGACCCACTTATTATTGTAGGTAAAAAGGTTGCGCGAGCCAAAAAAAAGAGTAGGCAGGTGCAAGCTGGTCTACCTGGCCATTTTAATCTACCAGTCTGTCTTCTCCTAATCAAGTCAGAGTTGGCACTTGGAGTCGAAGTACAAAAAAAAAAAAAACTCATTTATTTTATTGTGCGTGTGGTTACTCCCTAACTGAATCAATTTCCTTGTTTTTCAGTCTGTAGCATCATGTTGCTTCCAGTTTTAGATTTTCTAAAAATGAAAGTTTATTTATTCTTTAATAATTTTGTAATTCATTCATTTTGTGTAAGTCTCAATACTACTGCCTCTATCAAGAAAACTGCTGGACAGCATTTTGCTTTCAATGCTTGCTATATTTACGTACTTATGCAAAACAAGTTTACACATTTAAATCTGTATATTATAGTCCTGAGGAAAAATACTGCTTTATCGGTGCATCGTTAGCAAAATGCATCGTTAGAAAATCTTGCTGCCCCCGTGTAGTAGTGTGCATCCTTTGTTGCCAAAATTTAAAAAGGTATTTAGATATGATTACTGGAATTATCTGTTTTGTTTTCCTTCATATGGTTTTAGATGGAATAGGGGTTGAAAATGTGTGGGTGTTTGTGTGTGCCAGTGAGCAAGAGAGAGCAAATGAGTGAGTGAGAGAAAAGAAAGTGTGGAGGTCTGTTTTGAATGAGGAGAATTTGGAGCAGACAAAGAGGCCAAGCTACTGGAATGTCAACAAGCCAGGGAGAAGCCTCGTTGTGTGCCCGTGTGTGTCTGTGTGAATTCAATGAAATTTGCTCATAGGAGGGTAAAAACACATAAATGTCCTGCAAAGCTCATTCAGACTCAGGCAAAGTGTGGACTATTGTGCAGATGTTCACAGTGGGCCTGGTTTGTGCAGGGAAATGCTCAGTACTGACATCCACATGCAGAAACACAAACTCCCCCTCCAGCCTCCCACCCCTGCGCCGGTACTCTGTTTGGAGCTGCGATGAGCCGTGTAAAATGAAGAGCAAACATACCTGGATGTCATTATAGTTCGGGCTGCAGACTGGCCTTTCGCCGGAACACAGAAGCCTGTAACAGCGCTTGGTGAAAGTGCGTGCATGTAAGCATATGCCTTTTATTTATACCAGTGCTCACACATGAAGTTTTTTTTTTCTTTGCATGCCAGCGGATGAGCGCAACAGTGTTTCTCAAGGCACATGAAAACATTGGAAATGTTTCATTTTGACCATTGTGGATAAACAGGGCGACAAATGTGACACGGAAATAAATACATATTAAAATGCTTTCCTTCACGGCGCTAAATCTTGTCTGTTACCATTTTTCCCCCCTCATTTTTTGTTCGAATTTCCTCTATTCCTTCAAAAATGCTCACCACACGCATTCATCCATAAAACATGTGTTTTGACATTACCTTTAAACACAAACAAAGCTCCTTAATTTCCTTATTTTGCTTGGCCCGCTGTAGCAGCTCTGACGTTTCTTCATTTCTGTGGTTTCACAGTCTGAAACAAAAAGCCTGACCTGTCTGTGGCCAGAGGAACATGCGCGAGCGTGTGTGTGCGTGCTCATATGATTCTGTGAGTTTGCGGGCATATCTGCTGACTGAGAGAGTGCGGAGGCAAATGAAGGTTAATTTGAGTAATAAAACTTGTTTATTTGTGTTTCTAAGTTTCACTTCATAGGCTGTTATGACGATATTGATGCTGCTGCAACTCTGCTCATTGGTGTATAACTGGCAAAATGCACACACTCAAATAAAAAGCAGAACACTTGCTGTGACAAATTCAGAAGTGAAAACACCTGATTCAAAGAGAAGGCAATAAAGGAAATGATAAAGATTTTTTTTTTCTTTAAAGAAAGTGGGAAGTTGTAAATAACTGGCATTTCAGCCATTACAGAACTCCATCGATTCTGGCTCTGTCTGCCATGCCCGCTGCTTTCCACTTGTTATTGACCATTTTAGAACTGCTTTTTATGTACGCTGTAGAGTTTATTTTTAGTGGCTATGTGAAGTTATTATCATTTTTTAATGACGCAGTAGGCTCATTAGGATAGGATATACAAATTCTTATTGCATTATGCTCTGAGAAAAAAACTATCAGAGTTTTTGAATAAGAAGGGGAATGTACATTTACTAATACAAACTGCTGCTGAACTGAAGTGGTAGTACATCAGTTTATACGCTGTCATTTACCTGTGCATGCAGTCAGAACAAACACTTATTTAAAAGCGTGTTGACCCATTTGTGTGCACTATTGATTTGCACAGATTACAGACAGATATGCAAACTCTTTCTTCAAACTTATTCCGTTATTCCATCCAAACACAGGCAAGCTGTATGCATTCCACATTACACAGGCGTACATAAACATCTTCAAGACTTTCCTTTGCCTTGTTTTTTTTGTCGTCACATGTCTTTTTCCAAGTTGAGCGTGTGGACCATGTATGCTTAGGGATTAGAGGTGCTTACTGTTCTGCTGATGTGTCTGTTTGCATTAGAGAGAAGCCAATCCGGTCAACCCTTCAACACCTTCTCACAGAAGATGTCCCAATACTCACAGAAGTTTGTTTGGTAGCATATGCTTGCAAAAATATTCATGCCCCTTGAATTTTTTCGTATTATGTCACCTTACAGGGATCAATGTGAATGCATTTTTGTCAGATTTTTGTACATTTAATGCAAACTTATGGAGAATTGCTAAGCAAATATAAAACTGTGCAAGTTTTAAAAAGCATTTGAAAAATAAATCTGAAAAGTGCATGCATTTGTATGCATCTCTACTTACTTTGACTTTTAAAGAGTGACCTCTTTGGCACATTATCTAACAGCATAATGACCAGTGGAAGCACCAGACTGGTTAGAGCTAGAGCTACAGAGAAGTTTAAAGTAGATTTGGTTTATTAAACAAAGATTCAAAGATTTACATATCTGTTCAGTCTGCCATGCAATGGTATGGATATCATCTACAGGTTGAAAACCCAAAGGAGATGCAGAGGTTCCCAGTTTAGGTTGAGTTCAGGACTATTAGTAGTGCAGGCCACAAACGTTTTCTTTATGAAAGATCTGCAAGAAGAAAGCATTTCTGAAATGAAAGTCAAAAGAAATCCTGTTTACAATTTAGCACAAGCCATGTAGGCACACAGCAAACACAGAAGGATGTGTTTAGGACTAAAGAGACCAAAAGTTAATGGATAACAATTTGTGTGGCAGAAAAACAATAACACACATAACCCTTAACACCATCCTCATGGTGAAAATAGTTGTCACAGAAGCATGAGGGAGGCTTTTCTTCAACAGGGATAAGAAAGCGTTTCAAAGTTGATAAAAAGACGGAATAATCACAACTCAAAGCACTTCCAGGAGAAAACGTATAGCTACTCAAGAATTGGTGCCCTGCAACTTCTAGATGTATCCCTGGTCCATTGCATTTTATTCAGATGGTTCAGATCAGTTTTCTACTGAACATGGAATGACATTTTAAAGAGCCTATCTAATTTCCTATGTAATTGCTTTAGGTATGTTGAAGCGCAGATGCTTCTAAAATATGCATAACTTCTGGATTAAAAGTAAAGACTTGAGATTTGGGAAAAGCTTTTCTCTCCAGTAGGACAACCACTTCAAAAACACAACCAGAGTTACAAACGACATCATTCACATCAAACATTGGGTTATGTTGTAATAGCCCAATTAAAGTTCAGATCATGCAAGACTTGAAAATAACTGTCAGCAGACATTCCCCATTTAGTCTGAATTTAATGTAGTATGGAAAGAAGAACAGGCAAAAATATCAGTCTGTAGCCAAACAAAACTGGGAGAGAGGGAACCCAACAGACTTGCAAATGTAATTGCAGTGAAATTCCTGTCACGCATCACAAGTTTTCTTTGGTAATATATATATATATATATATATATAAGTTTTTCCACTTCATAAATCTGCTCTTGTTTTATCACATGAAGTCCCTGTAAAACGCATCGAAGTTTGTAGTTGTTAAATCACAAAATGGGAAAAAAAATCTTAAGGAGCTTGAGTACTTGGGTAATGCAGTGGCTTGCATCAGGGGTGTTTGACAATGATTTTAATTAATGATGTGATTAGTCTAATTAAATGTTCATTTGTGTTGTCTAAGAGCTGAGCTTTGATCGTATCATCAGCATGGACATTATTCCTAATCATCATTATAACCTGCTGTATTCATTTACCCAAATCCCTTTGAACCTCCGACAACAGAACACAGTGGAAACAGTACACCGCAGTTTTTTCTTTGTCAAGTTTCTCTTTGAAGTCAACTGTATTCATGAGGACTACTAGAAAAAGAGTCAGTGCTGTCAAAGAAAATTTTTCAATGATAATGATTTTCATTGTAGCTGATGTTCTATTCAGCATTCTCAGACTTTCTCTGACAAATGATGAGTGTGAAACTGTAAGTAAACTTTAGGGCCAGGCACAGCTACAACACTGCAGGCTCTCTTCCAGTATAAATAAATCCATGTGTCTGGAACAGTTTGTGTGTCGGTGTGTGTGTTTGTGCTCTGCTGGGCTTCTCTGAAGTTATTTGTTTCACACCTTCTTTTGCAGTTCCTTTATTACTTGCCAGCTGAAACTGAGAAAAATGAGTGCTCATCTGTGTCTCCTCAGCTCCTCGTACTACAGATATGACAATGTGTTTTGTAGTCATCAAGCCCAGCCTGTTTTGTGTGTGGGTATACCTTAGTGGAGACTGAAATTCACCAAAAGAAGGTATATGTGCACATATTTGAGTACGCAATCTGTTTATTTTCAGTTTTTAACATATGGTATATCTACGTAGATGCACGCAGTCATTCTACTTTTCCAGAACTGATTATATTCAGATCATTAGGTGCTGTTGCTAGTGGTGGTAAGCCAACACTGCAGTCACAATGTTATAAAAAAAAAAAAAAAAAATCAGTTTTGAGTTTCATTGAACTTCTGTCGTGACAGGAAACGAGCTTGCAATGGTGTTTCTGTGATTGCTGACTCGTAGCCAAGAAAAAAAATAAATAAAAAATACGGATGAAATACGGATTTCCATTTAGCTGCTGCAGGTACAAACCCTTGAAGCAGGCTGATTGCTGTTGTAAGACTAGGTGACTGATAGCGCTGCAGCAGCTACTTATGATTGCGAGTTAACAGCAGAACGATGCACGTCCATTACAACGTCTACTAACATCTGTATGTTTAAATGATTGCTCACAAAATGATCAGTGTAACGTCTCAGAAATAAATCTGTGGGATGAACTGCTGACCTTTGCACTGTGAGATTCTTATTTATGGAGGAATCAGGAGATTTTTGCATTTTATTAATAATTCTGTAAATGAGGTTCAATGTATTATATTGCTGATTTCATTTTTTTATTTGAAGCATTTTTGTACAGTTACACCATCTCTATCTTGGATTACAAGCTTTGTATTGAGGTTGTAGTTCAGTACGGATTCATCCTGACAAAAATGATTCTTTCACAGAGTAAGTTATGTATATCAAGACAGAATATGTTGAGTGGTTGTAGTAAACAATGGAAACATTCTAATAATGTTCATACACTTTGAAATAAACAGTGTAAAACATTTGATCAGCTTCCAAATATTTTCCATATTATGAAATTTGACTGAAACTTTGCACAATATGAAGCAGAACAGAAATAAAGAGCTTTGAGCAAACTAAATAAAAATTGCATGTCTGGTGATGCTTATTTAGTTGGATTATGGAATTCCTGGTGATATATTTAACTTTATTAGATTTCAGCAATTCCTACAAACTGTACAAATAAATGATGCAATGCCTTGCCATAACGGCACTCACTCCCCAATGTTAGGCCTGTATTATCATAAGCTTGAAATTTTTGCAACATGCTGAATTACAACAACAATCTTCCAGGCCCTTACTGCCATCATTGTCAGCCATTATTACATTGCTGCTGTGGGCAGTTTTAGAAAATCTACACATGGCTAGTAAGATGACACAATAAAAGTGTATGTGCATGTCCTGGATGACAATGATGATTGACTGTGGCTCACATATTCTTGAAATCTGAATAACATAAAAGGCAAGATAAGATGAGTCTATGTGCATATTTAAGCAACAGGACAATTCAAAGGCTGTTACATGATGAATACATGAAAATAAGTACATTTTAGTGCCATAAGTGAAAGCAAATACAGATTGGATTAATGATTGAAATTAAATATGTTTCAGTTAATATTAATCAAAAGCTAGATTTTAAGTTTGATTTACAGGAACTCTGTGTTTGGTTCTGACTCTGGAGAAGCCGAGTTGACTTAGCCCAGAACTTCTGAGTGGTCTGACAGGGTAATACACCAACAACAAATCTGTAATGTATTTTCTAACAAAATAAATTTAAGAAATATCGTCAGAGATGCAAGGAGACAGTATAATGACTTTAGAAGTGGAATGATGTGCTCTGTTTAATAAAATAAAATAAAATTATACAAGCAAAGAATGTTTCCATTCTTTTTATGTATCCATCTTTCCTTAACTCAGTAAAAAATATTTTTGGTGGAAAAGTCACTTTTAGTCCTAGTCAAAAGTTTTTGAATTTTTCCGCCGCTTAAGCTCCCTTGACAAGGTCAGGCAGTATATTTGCAGAATGTTCCCATGATGAAGGCAGTAATTTTTGCTGATATTATCTTGGAACCCAGAAATATTGTCATATATTACAGTCCATTAATTAAGGCGATCATTCTCTCATCCCCCTCTTCTCATCTCCTTTGAAACCCTTTCCTCCCCCATTTCCCCTCCATCTCTCATCCTTTTTTTTTCTTTCACCTTAACAACTTATATGTCCTCTTTCTTACCCCATTTACTCATTAATCTGACCTTCATTGTTCTGCTTTTATTTGATCTCCCTCAATGACTAGTTTTTTTTTTATCTTTCTCCGTATCCCTCTTTTCTTTTATTTTAAGCTGTCTCTCTCCTTCTCTTCTGTCTCCCTACGCTCATGTTGTTCAATAAATGAGAGGATTGATATTAGCATTGACCTTCTCTGTTGGGCTCTGGAGGAAGACTTGGGGAGATAGCCATGTATTTAACCAACAAGATTAGAACTGCAAGGGAAGCTTCTGCAGGCCTGGATCTGATTATTATTAAAGCCCAGCTAAGAGATGCACACTGTTCTGAAAGCAGATTTATTACATCCATGTTTTGAGTGGTTATGCTCCCACTAATGTTGTTTTTCAATATTATTCAACTTTAAAAGACAATAATAAAATCCTTGGCACTGAAACTGTTTCTAATAAGAACAATGAAGAGCTTGAAGATTCAGTCTGCCATGAGCTGAATCTTCTGCATATCTAATTGAAGGAGGTTTTTGATACAAGAACTGAGGTTCCCCACCTACAGTAATGCAGTTTTAGGGGTGGCACTTTGCCCCTGTCATATTTTGCAGTTTTGCTTAGTTCCTCTTTGACTTTTCCAGAAATATAAGTGTCTACCACCTTCTAGACAAACAAAGTTAAGTAAATGGTTAGACAACTGGGATAGTTATCTTATAATTTAATTATGGGGCACAGAATGCTTTGTTTAATCAATTACGAATTTAATGATGGCACTTGACTTCATGTGATGTTTTGATTGCTGAGTCTATGTTGCCTGACATTTTGTTTTTGTGTTTGTTACAATGTAAAGCACTTTGAAATACCTTGCTGCTGAAATGTGCTATACAAATAAAAATTGATTGATTGATTGACTGATTAGGGGGATAAAATGGTTTAAATGAATTGACAGTGTATGGGTATTAGATTATGGCATGAACTGTTGAAAGGACATAGTTTATATTAAACAAGATGTACTATTATTATTATTATTATTTTTATTATTATTTATTATCTATTCTGTTTGTAAAACAATAGCCAAGAGTGCCACAGCATGACATATTCCACAAACGATTACTGCTGCCTGTCACTTTACAAAAGGTGTAGACAATTTATATTTGCTCCTTTCTGGTGCAATAAAGAATGTTGAAAACTCAGTATGATGGATCACCTGTTTCCTGAAAGACCCATCTCCTCTCTGTAAGTTGACTCAAGCTCCAAAGCAAAGGTTGCATGGATGGGAAATCAATTCAAAAACTAATGGTGCTATTTGGGAAAAGGTCAACAGCACTGCTTAAGTACTGCATTATATCACCCTGAATGTTAGAGGTAGTGTGTTTTACATGGTATTTATTGTCAGCAGGACATCTTAAGGAATTCTGTGACTTTACAAAGAGCTACATAGCTTACATAAATGTGATTTGCATGCAAGAGTGGCCCTGTGCAGATTTTGAACTCAACCTACACAAGGCAAAAAGGAATGGATGAACTGAAAGTTGTCAAGACAAACAGATGAAGCAGAATGCAGTAAATTCTCTTCCACTTCTGGCATTTTTTTTTTTTTTTTGTCTTGAAAAGTACAGATGTTTCTGATCAAAGCTATCCAGCTGTCCCACTCCTGTTCTCTCATTCTGCTGTATCTGACTCTCAGGAATCTTTCTCCCATTCCTTATTTCACGACCTCTCTAATCCAGCCTTGTAAAATATTAACTGCCCTTCGCTCGCTGTTCACCATTCATCCTCCTTCCTCTGGTGTACCCATTTTCATTTCAAACCTCCCTCTGCTCTTCATCTTTTCACTCCATCTCACTTCCTCCTCTCTTTTTTTCCCCCCTCACTCCTCTTATCTCGCTCGCTTCTGTGGCTCATCTCAGAACACAGACATCCTAAATGAAGTATCAATTAACCCCCGCCTGCCTGCGAATCTTCACCGGCAGCTAGATGATGGAAGGCAATGATCAGACCAAATCGCACAAACACTCTGTACGTTTACATGCAGCGGTGGGGCCGAGATAAGATGGGCAGGAAACAGGAAGTGGATTTATTTGAGCTTTGCTGCCCCAAATCAGACACAGACATGTAGAGAAAACACACAAATGCACACGCACACACACACACACAAATACTCGCACAGCTGCAGCTGCCTCAGTGTTCACATGAAAGGAGAGGCAAATGCAGAAAGAGTTGGGGGGGGAGTGAATGTTAATCTCTCTGTGGGAAAGAGACAGGAGAGGATAAAGTGATAACTTCATTCCAATATGTTTGGAAAGGAAGTGAATATGTGAGAGCATGTGAGCGCATAGTTCTAACCAAGTGGGGTTTTTTTCTGCTTCTTCCACAATAACATGTCCCGGGTGAGTGTGTGAGAGTACATTAAAGAGCACGTGGGCTGAGTGCATCTTTATCAGCGCCAGACTGTGAAAGTGTCAACAGGAGTTTATTGCAGATACTTATGTCATGCTGCAGTTAATCGGATCCTTGGCTTTTAAATCGGTGGAGGGATTTACTGTTTTGCTGTGTCATACCTCCTGAGCATCGGACGAACCTGACTAGCTTTCACACGTGTAAATGTGAAAGCAAGGGTGATCTCCTTGTTGGAATATAATAATAATGAAAAAAACAAACATACAATGACAGCTGTGGCAGAGGGAAAAAAGTATTGAACATTTTTCTCAGTAAATATGGTTATAGTTGGTGTATAGACATAAAACTCTACCAGATGGAATGACACAAATAAAACACTACCAGATGGAGTGACACAAATAATGACTACTCTCCATTTCTTTCAATAAATTGTCAATTGGATTTAAGTTAAATGATGGAATTGGTTACTTTAGAATCTGACTGGATTTTTGTGGTTGTGTGTTTTGGACCATTGTTTTGCATTAAAAGCAACTTTTGTTGAATCTACAAATTTTTAACAAAATCTGGTGCATTTATGTTTATTCCTCCCTTTCATATTGTACTCCTGGTTTAATGTTTTTTTTTTTAAGTGAAGTACAGTGTTTTTCGTTCTCCAAACACGACTTGTGCAGTCGTATCCACAGGCTTCAATTTTGGGCAGAAGGTTCTTTAGATGATAAGCTTCAACTTGTTTATTTTTCAGCAGATCAGTCTTGTATAGTGAATGTGCATAGTGGATATGGCGGGTGATTGCATTGAAGTTTTTTTTTTCTGAAAACAAACAAACAACCTAAAAAAAATACAAAAAACATTGTGAATTCCAGATCTTTCTAAGTGTTTGTGTGAATAGTCACTACTTCTTGGTTAACAATTTAGTTTATTCCTCTCTTATTTATCAAAAATGTTGAAAGGAGCATCTGGTCATGATGGATTGATAGAGAAGTTATGTTCTTTGCACTTTTGAAATCGAACCCACCTTCTAAATTCAGAAGTTTGGTGTTTAACTGAGACAGTACAACACTTACATGAAAGCAGAGCTATCCAAACTAAGTTATTATGAGTTTCTCTTTCTAAAACTTGGAGGCTTGCGTTTTCACATGAAAGCATAATTTCGGAGCACTGCTTAACACTAGTGGGACTTTGATGTGCCAGATTAGCCAAATACTAGTTTGCATTTACATTTGTGTCTGAATGAAAACACACACAAAGAGTGCATGCAAAGATGAAGATAACATATCTGTTATCTGTTTGGAACGGTGTGCAAAATCCTCTTTGTTTTGAGGTTGTTTACGCTGCAAATAGCAACTGCAGCATTTGATAGAAGGCTTTAGGGTGACTGTAAATAAACAGAGAAGAGCGAACCCTGCTGCAATACCATGTTTGAGTTTAAATCAATGTTGTTGTTTTTGTTTCTTCATAGACTCCGTCTAAGATGACTCAAAGTTAAACAAACCCAAAGCAATTAAAAGTTTAAAAAGCTGTCTTTACACAAAAGCTTGTTCAGATTTGTAACAAGTTTAATTTGTGGACCTTATCAGTGTTTTAGTTCTTCATCATATTACCAGAATGCTTTGAATGGAGGCATTGTTATTTAATTTTATTTTTTTATCTTTAATCGTAACAATAATTTAACTGGACAACCAAAGATTTGGTTAAGTTATGATCATTATATTTATATATATATTTGTACATATATATATGGCGGGGTACACCCTGATAGGTCACAAGTCTGTCACAGTCCCTGCATGTCATTGCACATAAAATGTTTCTGAACTTATTCAATTAGGTATTTTACAACTGGAAATGTAAAAATATCTGAAAGTAAGCAGTTAAATTACATGTGCCATTTATACTTAGAGTTGAAATTTCCAAGTGTCAGACTTGATATATTAAGAGAAAGGTCCCATGTAGTTAAATTATTCATAGCACAGGCACAGTTGTTAGCACTGTCACAATGCTGCAACTCACACATGGGTAGCCATAGTGTGAGGCATTGGTACCTTTTCACTTTTAACACTGAACACCTAACCCAGTATGCCGGGTCAAAACCATAACACAAACCCTGTCATCTTAAATCCACTTCTGGGCTGTTTTTTAATCACAGCCTCTTACAATAGTGCCTTTACACAGAGCAGTTCTCAAAAGTTAGAAATCATTTGTTGAAAGATTTATCTGTTATTCATTCTGTTAAAAGGTAAATAGAGCTTCTAAAATGTATCTTTCACATATTTCTGGGAGAAAAATCAATTATGATCAAGAAGTATTCAAAACGTGTTCATTGTTTGTTACCAGCAAGTGAGAAAAATTGATCTGCTTAAACTAAACTGATCATTTTCCGGGGCTCTGTCTGCACATTTCAGCAAATCAACCGTTTCACTGTTGAACTTTGAAAAGGCACGGCTCTCCTCAAGCATAAAAATGGGATTTACCGATAAACGTTCAAGTTTATTTGAGAATGGTGAAATTCAACAACCTCTAAATTGGCCTGATGGGGTCTTGCCAATGATTCGATGAAGAGGGTTGGATGCGCATGGAGCGCTTACACAGGCGTGCACTGTCACAAGAACATGACACTTTAAGATGGTAAATCAGACTGAATTTCAATTTCATTTCATGTCGCCGCTGTGCAGCCAGATCATAACTTACAGGTGGTTGCTCCCACAGAGTTGTACTTTAAAAAATGCCCGTGCATGCTTGACAGAAGCCATAGATGCAGAATGATGGAGTCACAATTTTATCCTTGCAAGTCAATATATTGTTCAGATTGAAATGCAAAAACATCCAGGCACAGCCCTTCACAGCTGGGTCTCCATAATCAAACTTCATCAGTAATCTAATCAACTCAAGAGGGCGTGCATGCTTGTTTAATGAGTTGTGCGCTCTCTGGGTGCATCTCTGCATGAGTTTGCGTAGGTGTCGCTCTGGTCAGCTGTGTGTGAGTGCATGCAAGCATTGTTGTTATAGCACTAGTTCTGATGTGTAAATATGCAATCTGAAAAGATATTGACTCTATTGTTAGCGGTTTTAGGAAAGTACAATAGTAGTGTATTTATGTCACAGAATGGATATAAATTAGTCATATATTTATAAGAACAGCAAGTCGAGTCTATTCTGTTTTCCTGAAACATGGTCTTATTTAAATATAAAAAAAGAAAAGAAAATTAAATGGGTTCAGTATCTGAATTTCTCCTTGCATTTGATAATACTGCTGAGACTAGAACATTGTCATGCCAAATGGTTACTTGTTTTATTTAACAAGTAATTTTACCTGCGTTAAATCAGCTAATCAAGCCGTCACTTAGAAACATCCTCACCCCTAACAAATTTATGTACGGTTGTAATGGCTGATTAACATAGAATGAATTAAGAGATGTATTCCTGTATGTCAATTTGCATACAGCATGTAGAAAACTGAATCACTTTCCTTTTCAAGCTTGACTGACTGAATCTACCTCTGTCTTTTTGAATTTTTTGTAGTTTTTATCAGATTCTTATGTTGTTATTCCTGCTGGTTTCCTTACAATTTTCCACCACATGTAAAAAGGTAATATGTCCTTTTTTTTGTTTTTGATCATGGTGGTGCCACTTCCTAACTGGTGCTATGGTTCCCTTCTCTGTCACCATACAGCCAATCTTGTGTCAGTCCATAACTGCAATATTTTCCAGTCAATGTACAATAATTATTTATCCTTTTTGTGAATTATTGCTGTGCAGTAACACCGTTTTCATTACTTGTCTAAGTATCTCTGGAAAACATGTTCCCTCATATTACCAGTTTAATTTATTTATACAATTTAAACAGCAATCAGTGTTTGTGACCTGGAGGATTTGCAGGACGATTTTTTTAAATCTTACTTGTTGATATAAAAATTTTGATAGCCTTTGAAAAGTGAGTCATATTGTTAACCTTGAACTCCTTGAACACTTATATAAAACTTTTGGTGTGAATGTAAGATGTTGACCCCGTGTCATCTCAAGTCTAACTTGGGTATTGAAATTTTTTTATTTAATTTATTCAGATATTCACAGTTGAAAGATAATTTATTTCTATTTTTATTTAAGAATTTTAGCAATAATTTTTCTAATCTTAGTGCATATTAAACCTTTGCACTTTTCAGATTCAGATCTTATAAGTGTTTTTCTTTTCAAATGCTTAAATAGTAAAAGTTATTTGTTGATAAGTGTTCAAAGATTATTGGTATTGGATAAGTGTTACTTTTTTTAGTTTGGCCTATGGGCAAACATTAAAAGATTTTTCATCCTAACGTATAGCAATGCTGTGTCACTGTTAGACTAGACGTTGTGCATTTAATGAAAAACAAAAATCTATCTATTCTGGGCAATGACTTGACTTGTTCTTGGGGTCAAAGGACTTGCCTCTGAAAACTTGACTTGAATTTGATTTTCCTCACATAAAAAAATCACAAACTTCACATGGATTTGGGAAAATCATTTGGTAACATCTCTGTTGTAGATGCATGTGCAAAGAAATCCTTAAGATTTATTGTATTTGTACTCAAACAATTATACATCAAAGTTCACCTCAATGCTCACTTTAGAGAATCTGTTTGTATGTAAACTGTAGTGACGTGTGTTGTGCATGATTGGCTCCTTCTGTCAGACAATTTGGCAGTCATTGACTTTAATTTTAAGCTGTGTGTCTGTGTCTATGTGTATGCGTGAGTCTCCAGGAATGTGTGTTTGGAATCAATTGATTTGCCTTTGAGTGGGGATAGCGCTCTGTACAGCAGGTAACATCAGTGACCTTAGCACATGATAATTTGACTCTTTGTGGTTATACACGTCTTTGGGGAAACAACACATGGCTGCCAAAACTGCAATATAATCAAAGAAACCAATGCTCATGTTGGATGCAAAGTATAACTTTTGTATGTTGGACCAAATTCCAACCAGTCGAAAAATATCCTGGCTGACATGGTAAAATATTGCAGTGTGATCCCATTTTAACTTGATCATATTATATATGACTCTTGAATGCCGCAGTAAAGTGTATGCAGCTCTTTTTGGCTGTCATCATTTTTTTTTAGTTTTCAATTGCTTTTCTCTCTCTAAGGTTTATCTCACTTGAATTTTTCATAAGAACAAAATTTATCTAAATATAAAGACAGCACGAGTTAGCTCATCTGCTTTTCCTCTCGAAAGCATATAAACTGTTTGTCTATTATGGCCGTGTGAAATCAACATAAATAAGAAGAATGATGTGTAAAAAATGGTTTTGTTCATTTTTATTTGCATTTTGGTGGGAAATAAAAGTCCTCTGATGTTTCTCATAGTGCTTGGTCCATTACCAAGAGATCAATAGCACTTGAGTTGAATGTCATTATGGTTATTAGGCCTGCTTGTCTGCATGGTCATGAGAAATGAGGGCATTATGCAGGGGAGCGTTCTTATGTGTGAGTGAGTACATGAGTGTAATCATAAGTATCTGCCTGTGTTTCCACTGTTGCTCTCATGTTTATTATGCATGAGTGGTGTACGTGCAGACTGCTGATGATCAGGGATATACTGCTGGAGAATGGTAAAGTTTTAACACAATCAATATGGAGTCAGTATAGCTGTAATGTGAGAAGGAGTGATTGTAAGGAAAGAAGGACAAGCTTAAATATAGATATGGTCAAATCCTATAGAATGGAGATTTAACGACTCTATAGGAATGATTTTGAGATATCAGGACTCTTCTACCCTATAACTACCCTGCTGTGTCAGCCAATCCAATTAACCATCATGTCGATGTAACTGTGTTCTATGTATGCCAAGAAAATTCGGTAACAGGAAAAAAAGTTTTTTAGAAACTTGTGAACACTTCATGTAAAAAGAAGGGAAACATTGGAATGACAGGGACCCATGCTGTTGGCTAACATGCATATCAGTAATTATATGAGAAAGTACTTTCCCCCTTTGTTAAACCATAAAGTAACTATGATTAACCTTTTTTCAAAAAAAAAAAAAAAACAAACAAAAAAAAAAAAAACACAAATTTACCAGTCACACCCAGGCCTGAGTAGTAGTTTACTAATAGTATCAAAAATACTCGAAGGGAACCTGAACACCAAGAGTTAAATTATGACTATGAACATATTTTTAAAGCTATCCTTTAAAGATTTTTTTCAAAAATTCTCATTAATTCTCAAATTGCTTTTGAGAAATAGTCTATGCTCTACATCTAATCAACGTTGTTCCTAATATCTGCAGACTGGGTAAAACTGTATAACCTGAATAAATATAAATAAATAAAATTTAAACTAGGCACCTACTATTTCTTTTCTTGACCATGTTTATATCTAAAGTAAGTAAGGCAAGTTATTTTTGTTGATATGTTACCACATCTTTTCTTTTATAGTCATAGTGCTTGTCTGAAAACAATACTTGTTCAATACATCTTCTTTAAGATGTGTTGAACATAATGTGCTATTATAATTATAATATTATAATTGCTATAAAGGTAACATTGCCTTACCTAATGAATTTATCCAAAATGAATGAAATTCTGCATTGTTGTCATTCCCAACAACAGATAAGTGCATCTTCATCAGTGCAGAGAGAGTGTCTGCAAAGCATAGCATGAGATTATGTGTTATTTTTTATTTATTGCTGCAATATGTGTAATGTGGGGCACTTTATAAATTTTGTGACGGATATGTCCAATTGCGTCATATATGGCTCCTGCAAGTGCCAATACATAGCCATACAGCTTTGTCTTCAGGCTTAGCGTTTGGATTGAATTGGATCCTCTACAGAAATACATTCATAAAAGAGAATCTAAAGGGTTTACTTACTTGGAGCCATGCAATTATGTATGCCACCAACTGTTAGGAAGATATGCAATAGTGTGCCATGAAAATACAAATTCTCTGTACTATTCAAATAACTTAAATCCATCCATCCATCCATTTTCCGTCACCCTTCTCCCTAACGGGGTTGGGAGTTGCTGGTGCCTATCTCCAGCTGCGTTCCGGGCGAGAGGCGGGGTACACCCTGGACAGGTCGCCAATCTGTCGCAGGGCAAATAACTTAAATGAGTTAGAAAAACTATGAGTAAGTAGCTACTCTAGGCTGAAGAGTTACTGTTATGTAATTTTGGTGAAGAATTGTTCAGTCTTTCTTGGCCTTTACTGTACAGTAAATGGACAGGAAAAATGGAGAAGAAAGAAGGGGGAGATACGCAGTCAATGGCCTGAGAAGGGGTCATTGAGGATCACAGCACATTGATGACTGCAGCCTTTACACGTGGTGCTTACGCACTACCAACTGAGCCAGCACCCCCTAACTAGTTAATAATTAATTTTTGAAAAGTTTTGCCTGGTGTCTCAGACTTTATGTTCATATTATATAAGAAGGTTGACAAAAGAGAAAGCTAGAAAAGTGAGTGAAAACTAGGACATCCATATGGGTGGGAGGAAAGCAAGGAAATGGGACAGAGGATAAAGGATAAGACAGCCACTAACTCAGAGTGAAAAGAGGAAGAAGAGGGTGTAAATTTGATATAATAAAAGACATACAAACTTTAAAAAATGACTCAACTGAAAAAGTGACTGGATATTGTCTAGGTATGGAAATATTTTATTTAACATGTTTTTGTTTTTTTTTATTATGGAAAACTTGATACTCCTGAAGAGAATTTTGATTCTACTGTTATACTAGAATCAGTGCAAGAGTGATTCTAGCCAATGACAGTGTGTGAAAGGGGACTGAGGTATTTTGAACGCCGATCTTTCCTTTATTATAAAAGTTCTGAAGAACATCTTCACTTACTTAGATGGAGCGCTTGATTTAATAATACTTTTCTCAAGTTTCACTTCTCATACTTATCACATAGAGCCATGGGGCACCGGCATCATCATCAAAGCTGACATCAAAGTAAAACCGTATGGTTTTTGCTGGGATGCAAATAGCTTTTTATGTAAATAAAGTCACACAGGCTCGCTCAGAGTAACTTGACAGAGAGGGAGATCAAAGAAAATTGGCGTTTCTTGGCACTAATGTGCATACATGTGCTCACATTATTTCAGAAAATGTGGAGGGTAACCATGGAAGGTAACTGAGATGAGAAAGAAATGGAGAGATGGTATGGGATGACAGGATGCAAGAATAGAGAGGGAGTGTTAGGGTGGCTGAGAGAGAGTGAAAGACAGCAGAAGGCAGAGAGAACAAACAGTGTCAGGTTAATGTTAATAGGGCCAAAGATCTTGTCCTATTAAATATAGATGACTCTGTTATGGGACATGAAATATACATGAAACACTGCGTTGACATCTATATCTTCTGTGTTAAGAGCCATGTCTGAGTAGACCAGCAGGAGGAAGAGTGCTTCAGTTGAAAAAAAGAAGGTATTGTGGAGAGAAACAAAGGAAGGATGTACAGGAACACAAAGAAAAACTGGGGGAAAAAAGATATCTAAGGAACATGACAGTATTTGATCTGAGGCCAGTTGGGGCATCTTTTTTTCCTTCTTTTCTTCATCCACAGTTTTGTTTCCTGAGATGGAGATCAATATTTTATTGTTGTTTCTTGTTGTGCTGCTGATCGGCTGTGCTTCAGTCTTAATCTGAGGTCTTCACTCCTCGCGGTCACGACAAGTCTCTTGAGACTTATCTACAGAGCAGGGCTGCTAACCCCTGATGTCCCAGCTGAAGCTCCTATTAGGCTCACATAAATCCCTTAACACTAGAGGTCATGGTACCTACAAGTTTTCTGACAAACTACTGTTGACTTCAGTAGCAAGATAGTTGACACGAGGATAAAAGTATAATAGCGATTTCAGTAAGTCTTTTATTTCTGGTAAGGCTCTCTGTATAGAATAGAATGTGAACTCTTTACCTCACTTCAAACAGAGAGGGGGAAAAGCCCAGTGCTATTAATAGACTTCAAAATTCCTTTAAAACTCCAGTTTTTCCACATTCTCTTTCTGTACTACAATAAATCTTATGCTAAGTAAGGCTTACAGCGGGACAGCAAAGCCAAACAATGATTGAATACAGATATATTTCTTGTAACAATGTTTTTCCTTCACCATTCTTAGATTAGTTAAAAAACTTCTGTCAAGAAAGGATTTTTTTATTTTCTCAGTTTCTCAAAGTATTGGTAAAAGGAAAACAGTTGCTCATTGAGAAATGTAGATGTTTTTCTTATGACTGTATCTGTTGATTAGCCTCCACCCAGCATGCACAGATTGGCATTACTGGCTCTATACTGGCATACTGGTTTTTAAAGTTCTGAGTCAATATGACCTTTCACCAACTTATACTGTTCTTTTGTACACACTTAATCTTTTCATTTTAACTCTACCTCCACCATGTACCCACTATCAAATATTTCTTTCTTTCTTCATCAATGTATTTATTGTTTTCCACCTATCCAGGATAGAGTTGGAGAGACAATTCTACTATGGAAACCCAGAAATTCCTTTGCCAGCAAGATTACCCTGCTCCTTCTAGTAGTATAGTATATAGTCTTTCCAGTGGGTTTGCCCCTGAGTCTCTTCACAGTGTAATGTATTAGAACAACCTCCAAAGGAAGGCATCCATGTAGATTTCTTATTAGATGCCAGAAGCACATCAAATGACTCCTTTCAAAGTGGAGAAGCAACAGTTCTACTCTGGCCACCTGGCAGAGGATGCTCAGTTTAGTTACTTGGACCTAGAATCTCTTTCTTCCAGGAACAATTCATATTTTTGGAGCGTATGTGAAGGTCATAACATACATCGTTTGTCATCATAAATCATCAATGCTGTAATTTGTATGTATGTTATTTCCCAACGACTTCATATTACACTTTATTTGCTTTGGTGACTTAATACCTATAATCTCATGAAATGTGAGCACTGTGAAATATTCCCCTAGTGGGGACGAGTTCATACAAGGTAAATGATAAACGTCAGGTACAAAATAATCAAAATTATAAAGGGACAAATTGCCATCGCTCATTTCTTATTACGTCTGCCATTGTTCAAACTTTTTTTGTTGTCACTTTTTGGTTTTCAGTTGCAAGAAACCAGTACGAGCGGAGAGGCAGTGATGTCACCATGCAGTGCGGCTCCTTGGAAAGTGATGCATCAGTGTCATGGAAGGTGAACGGGACAGACATCGAGGCCCAGCACCAACTGAATGGACCCAAACTGATTCTGACCCAGGTTGACCTTGACCACAATGGACTCTACAGCTGCTTTCAGAACCCGCATGGAGAAAGACGTGATACCATCTTCCTCCACATTGGCAGTAAGTAACAGAGTATTATTCTCCAAAATGAGATTTTGACATTTCTACAGTTCTTCTAGAAGCATAAATAATTAATGTAGCAGAATACAATCCAATAATGTAATACACTTAGTCTTTATTTGTTTTTATTTAAGAACAAGATGTGTTACAAGTGACATTTTGTTTTAAGATTTTTGTTGTTTGCTCCGTAACACTCTTGAATAGATAATCTTAATAATATGTTTTAACATTTGAATACTCTTATATTTGTGATATTAAAGAGGAATTTTCATGGCATTCCTTAGTGTTGTGCCTAACACTAGATGACGAGTTCTAATGGTTAGATGTTATAATGACATTTGGTCTTTTTGCCGTTATGACTGGCCATTTTAATAGTCATACAAAAGAAGTTTAAGTGTCAATTTAACAGCATTTCTGAATGGTCTGTGTGATGGCAGCAGCCTCCTTTGAGATTCATTATTTTGATGGGTATGGTTTTATATGCTCAGCCTGTGCATAGTAATACTGTTGAGGTGGGATTGACTTGTAAATGATAGGACCCCACTGAGGATGGTTGGATTAAAAATGTCTATCATATATGGAAGCTTCCTTGTGGGAAAAAAAATAAGGAAGTCAGAAATAAAACCCTGAATAGCATATTTTGTTTCTTGCATTGGTTGAACTCCAACCAATGCAGTTTCCATTATTTACACTACATAATGGAAACTGAATACTGTCATTATGTTAAGCATATGGATTACAGTGTATGTAATTCATGTGTAATCCTATCAGTTTGGAAGATCTGGCAGGATCTTCCAAACTGATAGGATTATATATAATACAATTAAAAATAGGACAATAACAGACTGCAAGAACATTGTCTAGAAGTAGTCCAAATTTAATATGGCATAAACTACATAAAATCATGAATGAATAATCCATGATCATTGATTCTTGATCAATAGGTCAGCCAGCTGTTAATGAACTTTTATTTGGCACCCATTGGTCTCCTTAGTGCATTGTTTAGTTATGCTGTTTCACTAGTCACTGCAAAGGGGATTTGGAAATAGATGACAGCCACCTAAACCTATTTGTGCTAAAGTAATTAAAGTATAAACAAACAGAAGTACATCAAACTAAAGCAACACAAGTATAAAATTAGTTTGCAAAACTGAGTCAGTTAATCTCACTTCAGTTCATTAGTAAATCCTGCCTGTGTGATTGCATCTGCTTGTCAACAGAGTCGATAGTAAGCCAAGCACCACACCACCCCCCATCAAAATTGCACTGCAGTATTGCTGTTAAATGTAACATTTCCATACAAATGTTTGATGAATGAGACTATATGGGAGCGTGACAGTTTGGTTAATCATATTGGCAATGATAAATTACCAAATGCTAAAACAATACTGAATTAATGAGACTTTTATGTTATGGTAGATTGTGTCAGCAGGGTGAATGATGCAATACATAAACAGTCCAGAAAATTTGTGGATGGAGATGGAGAAAAGGACTGAAATGCAGATGTCTCTGTGCAGCCCAGTGCATGAGCGCGTTTCCCTTCACCAGGCTTTGTGTTTCTGCATCGTAATGACACTTTGGTGGTCTCAAACTATGCGTGCAAGAGAAAAACAGACTTTCATTGTGTAACCATTCATCAGAGGTCAATTATGACTCTGTGAGAACAATACCTTTGTGGTCTTGCCTGGCATTGAGTTTAATTGCCTTGTTAAGAGTTGCTGATTTTATGACATGTTCAAGACACACACTGGAGCAACATTAATCCTGTTACTGTATACTGGAAAAACTCTTATCAATCTGTTTGTTCTTTATCTGTTTTCCAAATTCCTCTCTGTAGGGAGTCTGTATTTCCATTACATTGGCTGTCACCTCCAGAGGTTGAATGTGACATGCAGTCATGGCAGTTCTTGTGATTACCATCCTGATGATAGTTTGATTTTATGCAGTGTTTATAACTCACACCAGGGGCTTGTTTTGTTTCTGGAAGATAGCAGAAAGCCATCTGTCTAGGTTTTTTTTGTTTGTTTGTTTCTTATTATTATAAATTTTTTGGTTTATCTCTACAATGCTTTTTTCTTCTTCTTTGTTCCTTTGAAATTCTGAGATAAAGTATTTTTCAGACAATGGATCAATACTGCAAGAGTACAGGCTGTCTGCCTTCACTGTTCCTGTTCTCTGACTTCAGTTTGTGGCCACATTTGTTAGTTTTTTGTTTACACTGGTTCACATTAACAACAGACGACGTCATCCGCTAACTCTCTGTGTATGCCTGCTGAATTTATGAACCGTGTCAACAAAATGTCAGCACAAGGAGACAGCAGTTGTGTGTTGTGGAAAATTCTCGTGCCGATGCAATGTCTCCTTCCCTTCCTCTTTGCATTATTTCAACACTTTGTAAAACCGTGGGATGCTTACATTTTCTCTGACACTTTAGATACACACAAAGCTTGAGTGGCTTCAAAAAAGTACACGGCAGTAAGCATGAATGTCAGATGGTGTAGTAGTGTGGATGTGGATAGATACACTACCATACATGGGTTACAAGGTGTGTGGTAATCAGTGGGGTCTTTAGACAGTGGTGATTTTTGATGACACATTTGTTTAAACATACGGAGCACTTTGAAAGGAGACAGAATTAATGTAACTAAAAAACTGTCAGGCAGTTGAGTCCTAAACAAGTTGTCTGTCGCTTGTTGTTTAGTGTGTCAAGCGGGAATAATTGCCCCCTGTACTGTGAACAGTGTTAGCACTGAATTAAAATATGAGTGTTTACCATGCAGAGCTAATGAAGCTGAAGTTACTACTGGATTTTCAGCTTACAATATGGTTCTAAAATAAAAGGCTACTTGGATATTTCATAAAAAATCTGGACTGTATTTTAACAATCAAAATCTAAGATTTTCTACTAAACGATGGGCAAAGGTGACTTTAGACCCAAATCACAGGTGGTAATGTAGGAAATATGGCTCACAGTCAAGCCTGTAATGCATTCCCCAATCCTCAGAAATTATTTAAAATATAGTTTGAAAATAAAATGAGCTGGGGACATGAGAGGCAACTTGCCCTTGCTGCTAGAAATATAGTAGCAATAATTGGCTGTTACTGTATATAAAATGTTTCTGTCCTGATAGTTATTCAAGTCATTTAAGAGTAGGAAGTCCAAGTGTAGGTCATTAAAAATTATTATTTAATTTAGAGTATAACAGCACATCCATTTCTATCAGTTACTATCAGTCACATTAGTGTGATTCTGTCCCTATTACTCTATCTATGGTGTTCCAGGTGCTGAAGTATGATTTCTGTAAATATTGTAACTGTTATTTTTATCTGTAAAAACAGATAAAAATAACAGATTTTGAACCAACAGCAGTTTCTAAAGGAGCGCCTTTTGTTTTTAAATATAATTATGATTATGCAAATGCACCTACAGTCTTCTCTACCACTAAGTTCTGTTCCTGCTGTGTATTCTTTTATTCACAGTAAACATATCTGTTTTGATTTGACTCACTAATGATTTGACTTGTTTGGGTTACAAATAAAGTTGTTTCCCCTCATCATAAACAGTACTTTTCTCAAACTGACCAAATATTGTTGCAGTGTGCGGCGCAGGTCATATGACACAGTTAGAAAATTTCTGCAGCCAATACAATTTCTTCCACTGTGAGCTTGTTTGCAAAATGTAAAACAGAGATTCTCAGAGTTAACAAATAATGGTAAAAGCCTAAAATACAAGCAGGGAACCTCAGAATAGGCAGATTTGTAAAAACGTAATGTTGCAAGATGATCCTGCATAGCTCATAGAGTTATAAATAACACACAATTCACTCTACATCACACAAGCATGCTTTGACAGGGATCTTGAGGTGTTACTTAGGACCAGTGACATTCCAACCTAAAACCACCCAGATGATTGATCTTCGGGTTTTAGATACAAGTTTGAGAAAATGTTATTTTCTTCTGAATTTGACTTTATAAATCTCTGAGAATCCAACAGCCTTGCACAGTAAATTGAACTGCAAAAAACAAAAAAAATAAATAAAAAAGGGACAAATACATGGGGTTAAAGGAGTAATTTTCTCTGTCATGGAAGCCATTCTTTCACAAATGCGCTGATCTGACATTTAGCGGTGAAATTGTTATAACCCTCCATACCCCTCCAGGCTGGACAAATCTTGCAAAGTCTAACACCTCGTTGATTGCTATTCTGCTACTCAGTCACTCAGCATGCCAGCTGATGAAAGATGGGGGATTTCTTTTCCTTTCAGTGACCTCTGTAACAGTGATGTCTTTTTTTTTTTTTTTTATCTTAAAGTAAGGAATGTGAGAAAATAGGCTTATCCAAAGCATTGCTATAACTAACATTATCTTTGTTTCAACTTACAAATGTGCTTTGAGAGAGGCAACTGACAGAGAGCAACAGATTGATTCATTGGAGGTTTCTGCTGACTATTTTAATACCACACGAGGCTCTAAAGTGTATCTAATTTTAAAGATACAGTTGAAACCAGAAATGTGCTTACATGTAACAAAAAGAAACATATACCTTTTTCTCACTGTCTGAAGTTAGATCAGATCAACCCTCTGTTTGAGGCCAAATAGAATTATCAAAATTATTTCTATATTCTAAATTCCTCAGTAATGACAGAAATAATAATTTAGAAATTTAATTATTAATGTTCCTCAAAATCAAAAGTTTGCATATGTTTCTTCTGCATTTAGTTGGAATGGATTTGAATCATATGTCTTGGGTTAAACATTTCGGGTTTTCTTCCACAAATTTCTCACAAACATCTTGCTGAAATTCTGACAAAATTAGTGTAACCAAGTTAGGCTTTTAGTTGTATGTTAACCAGAATGTAGGATCATCTGGACAAATGTAAAATGGTAGTAAATTATGTACTGGTCAAAATAAATGCTTATTTTTTAAAATTGGCAAAGCAAACACATGCTCAGCACTGAGTGGTCATTCCTGTGTTTTGAGGGTGAGTGAAAGCAGGAGTGAGTTATCTTGTTAAATTGATGTGTGCTCATACATGCACATGCACACCAATCGGTGTCTGTTTTCTTTTCCTGGGCAGCTTGTTTTGGTGTAATCCCTGCACACATACCCATTCACTCTGGGGAGCTGTGCTACATTGCAGGGTAATGGAATTGTCTCTTTGCACACAGATCGGGATGGAGGAGGAGGAGGAACTAATGCACCTCTGCTGGGACTTCCTCTTTAAACTTGGAAGTTTTTGGCCCACCGTGTAAGGTCACTGGTGGAACTGTTGAGCTTTTTGGTTCATTACTCCTCTATCTTGCTCCATTGTCTTAATCATTACCGGTAAATAAAGCATAACTTGCAAACCCTTGGAACTACAATTATATCTTCATCAATCTTTGCTAATTGATTTGTGTATTTTTGTCTACTGAAGCAGCTGTAGATACATATTGTTACAGTGTCAAATCCAGTGCATTAATTTTAGATTAACATAAAAGCATAATATTGAGAGATTACGAATTGGAGCTGCACAATACTTTTCATCACAATAATCATTTTGGTTTCACCATGTGCAACACTGCAATCGTAAAGGATGTCTGGGATATAATAGCTGGTTGGATGCAACCTTTTAGAGACAGTGTGTTCAAACTCCGTCAAAAACCTCATTAGCCATTTAGACAGGCTATTACACTTTTTCAAAGATGAGTAAATAATGCTTGATCTTTTTGTTTTGTTTTTGCAGATATAGATATTAGTGACCATGATCATTGAAAAGAAAAAGTGATGAAAATATGGATAAACTGCAGTTCTTATTGCCTTAGAAGTAATCAACAATTTTATGTTTGTTTTTTTTTTTTTTTCTTGAATGGTGCAGCCATTTTAAAACACAGAGAATTAGATGGATATATATCTACTGTATGAAGACCCACTGAACAAAGGAATAAGTTCATCCTTTTTTTTTTGTTCTGCTCCATATTCTAAATTTTCTCTCCTCCATTTCCTGCTCTACTTGCAAGACAGCAGCAACGCTCGTCATTTTATTGTAACAGACAACCATAACAATTGGGGAAATGGGCCTGGTTTATAAAGTCAGTGTGGAGCCTCAGAATAAACTGGAATATATATGAACAGAATAATGTGTTTGTGTATTTTTCTATGTATATATGCTGGATATTGCAAATAATCTGAAGAGGCAGACTGTTTATCCCTGCTATTTTGTCCAAAGGAGACGTTGAGGCAAACAATTATTAGCCACATCAGGGATGCCCGTCGTTCAAGTTGTGTATCCATCTTGACTCATAGTCAGATTAGGCTTCTTCTTCTGCAAAGTCGAAAATACCATTTGAAACATTTTGCAGTTTTGCTAATGTTTCTCCAGAAGACTGTCGAATATTCAAATCTACACATTACATTATTTTACATCAGTCCAAATCTTCTCTTCTTATTTATCACACTTGTTCATCTCATATCATTTCCTGCTGCACATCCATCAGCACAGGTCTCATATCTTAAATTTCCGCCTGTACGATTCGGAGTGTAGCTCATTCAATTCTCTCGTTTTCATCTGCTAATCCTCTTACAGCACCCCCCAGTTTGTCACATCCAACCTATTACTTTCTTCTTTTCTTGTCATTTTTGTCAAAGTAGTTTGTTTGGCCTACCTTGCACTAAAAAGACGGCTCCTGACACTCTCAAATATACCTTATGTTTAGCTGTAAAATATTTATATTAGATTCTTTGTGAATTTAAATATTATCTGTGTTGCTAATATGCCCACCTTAGGAATGAAGACTGTGAAAATGGAATACATTGTAGTAAGTTGAAGGGAGGGAGATTGTCAGACAGTCACATAGATTGTCAAACTTCAGTTTTTTTCTCTCTCGCTCTCTTTCAGAAACTTAGACAGGTTCGACTGGATAGAACACTGTAAGCTTTAAAATGTATGAAGGAGAAGTTGCAAACAGAGATATGATCAAGTCAGCTGAGTCAAGAAAAAGTCTAGCTGGGAAGAAGTTGAAGTGGAGGTAAAAGTGAAGTTGAGTTAAGCTTTGCAACAGACAGAGGGGCTTAGTTTGAAGAACTGCAGCCTAACACAGGAAATGGTGCAGGCAGAAAGAAGGCTCCAGGATTTTTATGAGGTTTTTTTTTTTTTTTTTTTTTTTTCCCCCAAAAGTGAGAGAGTATACAGAGTGATGAGAAAATGCACTGCACAGGTGCTGCATGTTGTCAGCCAAAAATAATATGGATCATTGTTTTTTGCAGAAATACTCACACCCCTAGAGGTATTTCGCCCTTTGTCAACCAAATGTTTTTATTAGAATTTGCATTCACATAGCTCAGTAAGATTGAATATACAGTCTCTGTTAGCATCAAATCATTCTAAAAGTTCTTAGTTGTATTTAGGTATAAACAAAATCCTTACACATAAACATTTTTATTTTATTTTGGGGTGATAGACAATAGGAAGTGCAAGTGTATTGACCATTTTTGAGAGGTTAAGAGATTTTAAATCTTTGTTTCCATGTCCTTTTGGTTCTTAATGATGCAGTACTTTGTGTTGATCTATCAGCTAATATCATAAACGGAATATACTGAAACATATAGTTATAGACAAAGTGTGGGGAAGCTTGAAAGGTTTGAATGCTTTCACAAATTATGGCAAGATATAGCATCTCTGTGTGGTATTGTTGAGTGATAAAACTGAAGTTGAGAATTGGTCAACATAAAATTGACACATTTCTGTGACAAAAATGCGTTTTTTCAGGGAATTATAACTAATTGGAGCAAACTTTTGCAGCTTGAGCATCACTTCTAGTCTTCCAAAATACTTCCTCCCAATCCAATTAAATTTTTACTTCTCCAGTTTCAGTTCACTCAAATGTTCTGCGGAGGGGAAAAAATGACATGAAGTATATCTGGTAATTGGCACTGCTCAAAACATTTTGGTATTCTGCTCCATTTTGCTAACATCACCGTTTAGTCTGCAAAGTCCTTAAGTCACTCTTTGATGTTTTTACGTCTTTCTTTCTTTGCTCTGTCACAACTGACCTCTCTCTATCTCGCTCTTTTACCAATTAACAAGCACATATAACTGCATGGCATATATGGAGCTGTGGTGCTTTTCCCAGTAGGGTTTCTCGTGGTTGCCATTTTGTTTTGTACATCTGCCAAGAAGGTGAAGGTCTATGCCCTCTTGATTAGTGCCCAGTGAGAAAGAAATGTCTGCTTTGCCTCTGCCCTTTACAATCCCCAGGGGTATTTGTGTGTACTGGAGAGAGAAAGACAGAGGCATAGAGGGGGGAAAAAAAAGACTTTGACCAGAAACTATTCCCTTTGGCTCAATGTGCAGCAGTGAGGTTGAGCAGTTTTGTTCTCTGACGTCAAACAACTGTGAATGGTCAGATACGAAAACATGGTCACTCTGTGAATGTTTTTGTGGATATGTATGCAAAAAAGATCCAAATGTCACATATCTCTGAGACGTGCAGCTGTCCACTTCTGTTGTCCCTTTTAGCCACGTACATGTCACATTTTCTTAAGTCTGATTCATTTAGAAATAAAATTTATATGGGAAGAGAAATATTCAACAAGAACTCAGGAACTTTTGAGTGAAACAAAATGCTTTCAACTCGCGCATTTTTTAACTGGCTGTTCACACTTCACAACGCTATTTAATTGTCCTCAAACCTTATTTGCACCTCGGTAGTGAAAAACAAGTGCACAACAAAATGTAATTTAAAAACTGTACGAGAAAAAAAAACAAAGCTTCTTTCCCTCCTCCCTTGTGGACTTAAAACCATCTACAGAAATGCACAGCTTGGTCAGAAGCAACCAATCCGAGCAATACCTGGATTTTTTACTAAGCCAAAGACAGGTAGCTTATTCTTCACATGGGAGACTAAACAGTGTCCTGTAAAAACGTAAGTCATCCATCCAGCTCACATGAGCCATATATATATCTATATATATATCTATATATATATATATATGTATATATAATGTTCCACCAGAAGCAGTGCACAAAAGGCTATTATATTCATCTTATGAGCATTTAAATCCCCCCCTGTGGGACGATGCTGAAGAAAGCAGCACAGAGGACTGGACTGAATGACTCATAAGCCAAGCTCATTTGGTCTCGCCATGTATAATTTGTACAATGCCATCTTGACCAATAAGATAGTATTTAGTCTTCTCTGATAACATTTCATAAGTTTAAAGTAGGGACTGGGGTCTTCGACGATTCCTTTTGGAACAATCTCTCTGTTGGGAGACTCTTTATGTCTCCCAATAAGTTAACGTTGTCATTTGGGTCTCTTCTGTTAAAAACAGAAGAAAGTTGATCTTATGTCTACGCAGTCATTTATATTTATATTATAGGGATTGTTCTGATTGACAATAATAGTTGAACCAGTGACTTTTGTAAATTACTATTATTAATATATTTATTGATAGTCCAATTAAACGTTGTGATTTTTTCTAAATTTTTCAGTGTCAGATTTTGCTATGCCAATCGTAGATTTTGTTACTCTCATCCATCAGTGATGTCAATAAGTGTAAAATGTGGAATGTATTTGTGCTTTCTACCTGAAAGCCTCTTTGTTTATTGAATTTATAGTTCAGTGGTTATGCCACTGTTTAGACACGAACTACCTTTCAAACATATAAATAAGATATAAAAGCCACAGAAATGAATCTAAAAATATAATATGAACCTCTGATGCATGTCTGACATTTTCCTCATTACTTTTAGACATTTTCATGACAAGCAGAAATAATCAAAAACAGAATGCCATTTATCGTTATTACTTTCATATTCTGCCACAGCCCCAGGCAATTAATCATGACAAATGGCATGTGTCACATGGAAATATTTCCATTTTTGGAAGATATTAATAATGTCCCTCATTCACTTACTGCATATGTTGTTGAAGTTAGAAAAAAAATCCTTTTCTATTTGGTATTGACACAAAAATGCACTAACTTTAAATAAATGTATTCACAAACAAAAAACAGATGCTTTGGAGCCTAGTAACTTCAACTTGCATATTCATAAATCATATTTTCTTGCATATGTCCCTATGCATGTGTGTAATGGACTAGGTTCTAGGATAATTTCATGCTTCATGATAAAAATGCCTTCTCTATTTAGCCTACTGGGGCAATTTGTATTTGATGCAGCCAAACTAATCTGGTCTGCTGAAGGAGATTGGTCCTCACTCACTGCCTAACTTATTAAACCGATAATAACATACAGGCAGTCTGATATGCCTCCTACATGTGCTTCAAAAATGAACTCTGCTTGTGCCTCTATGAAACATAAGAGAGAGAAAAATATTCTGCCGTTTTCACTCCTGGGCAAGGCATATATTATCCTGACTAAATTCCTATAGGAAAATGGGAACTGCTGTGAAACAAGAATGTAAAATCACAAAACATTCAGTTTTTAGTTAACAGTAGATGGAAAAAGTCTAACTTAAAATTTTAAGCATTCATTGTTCACAATGTTTTAGTTAAAGTATTATGTTTTTCATTTTGACAGGAGAGCATCATCTTTTATCAAATGTAATTTTATAAAATATCAAATTTAATATCAAATTTACTAATATCAAATTAATATCATATGTAATATCAAATGTAAATTTTATCAATTTACATTTGATATTAAGCGGCAAAGACGTAAAATGTAATACGTGATAACAATGATTATCTAATGTAGGTTTAACCAGAAGATGTGCAAAAATTGTTAAAGTTATGAAGTTGCGTTTTAGTTTAGTAACAATAAGAAGTCAATAAGCAAATTCCAACTTTATGCTTGGGGTCAGCTTATGGTCTGCTGTTTGAGTTCTTATAATTTTTTAAATTGTTTTATGTCTTGTCTGTCACCGTTTCCTTTTCTACCTAGATGCATTATTGCACCTTTTTTTTTTTTTGTCCTCACTCTATATTGGTATGCAGCAATATAAATAATTGCTCAAAGTTGTAGATTTATTAAGCTCAGTTTTCCCTCATTAAATAGAATAAAATCAGCTAATATCTTCACAATTGCTGCTCTAATAGATATTTTGAGGATGTTGGTCTGGAGCAAAGGCAGCTGTGAGCCTGGACTGTGACTGTGGATATAAGAGATAATTTCTTTCAACTGTGAGACTCAGAATATACTGAACAGAAAATCTCTCAAAAAATAAAGCCAGACAGATCTCAGAGTTTCACAGAATTGCGTACAGGGACTGAGACATCTTGTGTTTCGGATAAACAAACACTGCCTCCTGGACTTGCAGGCTCTCAAACACCACCACCAGAAGCGTTCTCAGACGGACTCATGCACACATGTTGCGGTAGGTGGATGAAAGGAGTTTCGCACAAACACAAGCTCCTGTGTCGAATGAGCCACTCGTATTGTGGAAAAACACAGGGATGTTGGTCTTGGCCGGACAGGAATGTGGGCCGACTCGGTGCTCTGAAGTGTGTGTGTGCATGATGTGTGTGTGTAACCGGTAAAATCTCAGTTATTTGTAAAAGCTTTGATTCAAACAGTTAGCTCGCACCTATGTACGTATGGACACAGAGTAAACACACTCAGAGCAAATCTAATTATCTGTTGGAGAGTTCCAGTAATTATGACAGTTTTGATGTAGTGGTAGTTGTAAAAAAAAACAAACAAACAAAAAAAAAAAGGTTATGGGATGTATTTTATTTTGGCATTTCATATCTTATGTTTACTCTATGTTGGAGCTGTGTATTTACATTGCATTATTCTCTTTTCAGCCCATGATTCTGTTCCTCTTTCCTGTTCTTTTAAATATCATTGTAACCTCAACATCGATGTGCGTGACCATAATCAGTTTGAGAATATTTGTACTTTTTGTTTCACATGGATAATGCTTTTAAGCAAATGATTACAGGTATATCCAGAATTGTTTATGTTGTTGTTTTAGTTGGTTTACAGCTATTTACAGCTGAACCTGGAGTTTATCACAAAGGTTTAGGAGTATATAGGTCTACATAACACATTTATTTTTATATAAAAATAGTTAAAAAGTATAGTAGAACATAAGGATGAAGCAACAGGCATACATTTATAGCCTTTGGAGGGTTATGGAACATATCCATTTGATTTATACAAATGAAAAAAAATATGGTACTGCTGCTCAATAGCGAAAAATCTGCCTTGTAAATGGCAGTTCATTGGGCATAAATTGACACAGAATTTGAGTGACGTTCCCATAACCACTGACGATTTGGAGAGCTGAATTATCTGCTGTATTTTATGAAGACTGAGTCATCATGATTGTCTACAAGGACATTTTAGAGGACATTTTCTCAAGCTGAATGATAGCTCTGTTGAATATCTCCTGAGCATTGTCATAAGGAATATTAAAAACACCAGACTCAACAATACAGACAAGATGAAAGGCACCAATAAGGCAACTTGGGCATCTTCAGAACCTCTGAATTCCCACAAGCTGACTGCCTCCACGCCACCCAGCACTGAGGCAGGAGTTAATGAGGCTAAAACAAGTACTAGGTGTAGTTCATTAACGTACTTTAAAATATGCCAACATTTCTGCTTTAGTATGTGTGTTTTATAAATATAGTTGTAATTTTCCACTAAATGTTTGAAGCTCATACAAATATTGATTTAAATTCTGCCACATGAAGCTCAACCTTTTTACAATATTCATAAAATAAAGTCCTGGAGCCTTTGCAGTTTGAATTTACTTCTTAAATTTTTCAAGTTTTAAAATAATTATTTTAAAGTTAATAAACCTTGTTACTGTGAAACTCAATTAAGAACAGCTAACCTTGAAATTAACTGTATAAATCAAACTTAACAATAAAATTGGAGAAAAAAAGACTGTATACAATCCAAATTACCTTCATCAGAAAGTTGCATATAAAAAAAAAATATCTCAGGAGAGGCAAATGTTTTTAATAAGGGAAATTTGCATAAACTTTAAAATGTTATTTTCTCACTTGTAAACTGGCATTGGAAGGTACCAGTCTTAAGTTATTATGAGATTTTTAAAAAAGTTACCATTTTATAACCACTAAAAGTTTCATTACCCAATTTCTTCACAAGAAAATCTCTAATGCAGTAGTGTCCAAAGTCAGTCCGCAAGGGCTAATACCCTTCATGTTATTGGTCTTCCCCTAGTTCAACACATCTGAATCAAATGATGGTTCATTAGCAGGCCTCTGCTAAACTTTGACATGCTGCTGATGTAATCAGACCATTTAAATCAGTTGTGTTGGAGCAGAGACACATTTAAAGTTGGCAGGACACAGACTCTTGAGGCCTGGAACAGGACACCCCTTCTTTAATGAGGTGGCATGGAAAGTTCCAGAGTGTTCAGAGTTTCCTCTGGTTCTAGAAAGCTTCGTATAACAGCAGTTGGGGGATATTGAGGCCCCCAACTGCTGGCCGAAAAATGGCAACTACAGTGTTTACTTAGTAATGAAAAAGACAAACTGGATGCTGGGAAATATTTTGTCTTTAAAGAGCAGGACAAGTCCAACTAACCATGTTCCATCAGTTTGTTGTGCAAAACATCCAGAAGGTATTCTAAGCTTAGAACTTTGAAAGAGGCATTGCTGTTTATTTAGCAGGTGATTATTCTACGTTTTGATAAAAGTCGTATAAGAATCGACATAAGCAGAAATTAGTATAACAGATAACATCACTGTTATGTCATAACATGCATGTTATTTCAGATAACATGCATGTTAACATTTTTTAGCACCAGAAAAAGTGACGTCTTTCTAGATCATTTTGGATGTTGTTCTATGTTTTTGATCAATTTTGTAAAACTGTGATATATGCACTCCAGCTTATCAGATTGAAAGAATTTCCCATACCTATTCAAAACAAAAGTCAGTAAAATTATGCCTGTGTGTATTTATGTGTGTACTGGTTTTCCTTTTGTCAGGAGGTACACAATGAATGTGCATAGAAAGAAACACTGGAATAAAGCTCTTCTTCTTCCACATCCAGGAACTGGATTAAGTGTCCTCTCTAAAAGGATTTTGTTGATAGAAAAGCATCCATCACTCAGCATGTTTACGCCCGAGTTGGTTCTTTGACAGCCAGCGTTGTGATGACAGCAGATGTTTACCCAGTGCAATCCTACGAATTCACAGAGATCCATCCATCCATTTTCCGTCACCCTTCTCCCTAACGGGGTCGGGAGTTGCTGGTGCCTATCTCCAGCCGCGTTCCGGGCGAGAGGCGGGGTTCACCCTGGACAGGTCGCCAGTCTGTCGCAGGGCAACACAGAGAGACAAACAGGACAAACAACCATGCACACACACACTCACACCTAGGGAGAATTTGGGAAGGCCAATTAACCTGACAGTCATGTTTTTGGACTGTGGGAGGAAGCCGGAGAACCCGGAGAGAACCCACGCACGCACAGGGAGAACATGCAAACTCCGTGCAGAAAGACCCCGGGCCGGGAATCGAACCCAGGACCTTCTTGCTGCAAGGCAACAGCGCTACCCACTGCGCCACTGTGCAGCCCTTCACAGAGATTTATTTTTATTTTTTTTGCAAACTGCAACATGGACGTTTGGCATTCGGAATAAAACACTAATTGTATTTGCTGTCTTTAGGCTTAATAATAACAATACATTTCTGTATCGACTTCCTCTTCATCTTTTCTATTTTCTGCAAGAAATCTAAATTCTATCTCTATTCTCCTGAGTTTGTCCATGTCATCTTTCAAGTAGTTTTTAATCTGAAAACATTGATTTGAAGAAACATTGCCTCTTCCATGCAGGTCTGTTGTATTATCACTCTAAAGCTCATTAAGAAATAATTAACCTCTTTCACTTTTGCTTCAGGCAGATTTCCCAAATGGTATTTCATATTACTGACTTACAAAGAAGAGAGAGATAGTGGACAGTGTGAAAACACTTTTGGGAAATGAATACAGAAATTAATGATAACATTGCACTGTTGTTCTGGGTGTGCAATTCATTACCCCAATATGAGTCAAGTCTTGAAGGTAATGTTTTGAAATACCAAAGCAAATGAAAAATGAATAATGGGCACAAATGACTATGTGGTTTTATAGAACATGCTCAATGTTCAACATCCAATATATTTTATGCAATTATTTCTGTCTTTTCAAAGAGGGTTGTACTTCATCACATATTTATGATATTAGGGGTAGTTTCAACTAAACTCACAGAGCTATGTACTTTTAATACTAAATCACCATGATGTTTTAGATACTGTTTTTCAGTCTTTTGCAGGCACCTCAGAAATTCCAATACGTCACATACGGCCAATAAAACTTGCCAAGGCAGTGGTGCTTGGACAGTCTTATTTCATTTTTATTCTTAATAAAACACAAATGATCGTTTTATTTCATTTGTAGCTGAAAGTGTGATTACAATCTCGACAAAGCTATAAAAACAATTAATTTGACCTCCCTAAAACTACAAACACACACAAAAATACACTGCACAATGTTAGAAAAGCTTTTACTTCAGGAATTTGTAATGCCATGCCAGTTCAACTGCTCTGGTGTCACAAAAGGAATCATTTTCTTTTATAAAGTTTCCACAGGTTGATCTAAGATGAGTTCAAATACTGTTTGTGTTCAGGTAGCTAGATATAAAAGAGCTAGGCGAAAAAAAGTTTGATTAGGCTGTAATTGGTGATGAAAGGTGAAATGTTGTGACTTTTATCTGAAGGAGCAAACACTCTTCAGTTCCTCCTTCAGCCCTTCATTTCCTCCTGCTCATCCTGTTGATAATAATCTTGTCAGGCCACAATGAATAATGCACACTCACCTTAATGGCTAGAGGAGGTGCAGAACACACATACACCAGAGCCATGCATGTACACAAACATGTATAAACACAGACATGTACGCTGATTAGCTCATGCTTGCATAAACCCTACAATGTACATTAGCAAACTTCCCTAATTGTATGCACACACTTAGACACTTTATCAAGAATGTATGAGCTCACCCGACCCAGCGCACACACAGACACAGACATAATGGCATGTGCACACACACATCTCCACGCAGCCAGACATGCGACTGGGAATGATTGCTCCATTTCTTAATGATGGGCATAAGAGACCCGTAAGTGTAAATTATTAAAATGTACAGCAATTAGACATATAACACTCCCAGGGAGATAGATATATACTCTCTTACAGAAAACAAAAGAATACCCTGAAGGTAAGTCGACATAGAGTAAATAAAAATACACATCCTTGCAAAAGTGTTTACACCTCTTTACTTTTCCATATTTTTTCCTAATACAAGCTGGGCTTTAACACCTTTTACTTAGATTTTATTTATCTTAAGTAAAACTGAACTACAATTGAAATCCAGTCGGTCACCAGTTGTGTTAGTGATACAGCAAACATGTAGAAGAGAATGCTGGGTGAGATCAACATGCAAAATTTTGTTTTTGCACAACCTCACTTTAAAGATGATAATGAAAGCATCATGCTTTAGAAAGGTTTCCTTTTTTTGTCATTTGAAAACTGCTTGGAGTTGACGGAAAAAAATGATGAGAGCTAAATTCAACCAGAACTGCTTGGATCAAGCCATATTCATAAATTTTTTCTATCTAATTTGAGTGGTCTTGAGCTATTTTGCCCCCCAAAAAAGTGAACCAGTACCCGGGTGTCTAGATGTACAACGTCATAGAGACAAATATCAAATGACTTGCAGCTGTACTTGCAGCCAAAATTATTGCAAGTTATTGCAACTGTCTCCAGCAGTTTTTGATATCAAAGTTAATTATAGGTGGGTCTGTTGTTTACTTGAAACTCAATGACAAGAAGAGACCCAATATCTGTCTTTGAAATATAATCTTTCATTGAAGATGATTACAGCTCCGACACTACAAATTGCTCAAAGCTGTTTCAAGAAAGTGTTTGCAGTGTGGATCCTGTATCTCTTTGTGAGCTTGATGGTGGCTTACTTCTGACAAACAAAAAGGTCGCTCGCTATAATCTGGGCCACCAAAAATAACTATAATGAAAAATGTTTAATAGGCACTGATTTAGTTTTAGCCTCTCCTTGATGTCCTTTGTAAGATAATTGGGATTTCTTAAAGTCTCTTTTGTTACTTTAACCATTTTAAATTATGCAACCAAGTGCAGAAAATTATTTTTGTCCTTCCTGTCATAAACCTCTGACCTCCAGGTTAATGATGGCCCAACATTAAACACCTCCAGCATCAAATACCCTTTTAGAAAAGGTATGAGAAAAGCTTATTAGATCTCCCCGCTTATGTCATTACAGAATTCAATCTCAGTGGTCAGCCTCGTTTGCAGGTTCGGGACACATTTCAGGAGAGACTCTCTGTCCAATAACTGAATTATTCATCTGAGACTTCCACATAACAATTTTTCATATCTTTAGATAATCCTTTGGATACAGGAAGCTGGGGAGTGGTAGGTTATCCAATTCACAATTCACAATCTAGCAATGTCAAGGGCAATATGTGCCTTTCAAAACACATGAGATTTAGCCTTTCAAAGAGCATTTGTTCCTCTTCTCTACTTAAAGGTAAAGGGTTTTACAGGCTATTGAAACTGAAATCAGATGCAAAAGCCAAGCCATTAAACTGGGATTAATGGCCCCATGTGTAAATGGAACATGATTTATTTGAATACATACTGGTGTCACAGGCTGAAGGCTGCAGGGGTAATATGATGCAGGATGTCATTATTCATCTGATCCTTCGTTTAATGGCTACTAAAACTCTGTTTGAACACGGTAACTGTTCAGCCTGACTATAACTCTCTTTCAAAGTTGTTTAGACTAAACCTACTCTTCAAAGGCAGATCTTATCTGCTTTAAAGGGATGGTGAAATGCTGTGTACTTATTAATTAAAATGTTCTGTACTGTAGCTATTAGATGTACAACTGTATTAGCAGATATTAAACTTCTATGCACTCACAGGAAATCAATACTTTGTTGCTGTTTGTCAATGAAAAAAAATGTATAAGTTGTTCAATTATATTGCCTGAAGTATCAACTGCGTTTTTTGAGTCTGTCAGAATCATTTTCAAACAATTTTCTTTGGGGTTATTGGACAAATGATACATTTGCTCAAAGATCACGAGAACTAAAAGTTTACTTTACTGTTTGCAGACTTACTTGGATTGAAATGGCCATCTTAGAAGAACATCATCAAACTTAACAACAGTCTCTTGCAAAGGTATAGAGCATCTTATCTACTAATATGGGATTCCAGTGAACCAGGGAAATAACTAAAACATGCAGGATACCAGCCCTCAAAGACTGAATTTCCACAACCCTCTGTTAGAGCATCTGACTTTACAGCAACAAATGAAGTGAAAACAAAAATCCAACTACAAGGTAGTAATGAGTCCTACTAGAGTAATGAGTTAGATGCTGTGCTCTGCATGCTCTGTCTTACTTGCTTGTAGTGATCGTTGCCCTGCTCCTGCTCTTATCAGCTTCTTCTCTCCAGTGGGTTAAGGGCCCTCTTAGTCCTTTCAGATTGACATTCAGTCTGTGTCTTTACTCATTAACTGAAAGTGCAGCCCTTGAGGAATCACTTTGTTTGTTCCTATTACCACCCATTCCTCATTCCACATGACCGACCTTAGTTTTGTTAGAAAGGAGAAACTACTTCACAAGGAGATAAGTCGTTAAAATTGGTGTTGAAAAGAGATAGAGATTGACTTCCAATTCAAAGGATCAATTTGTGTTCCCAGATTAATTTTCATTTTAATTTGTTGCATTAAAGATCCCTTTTTTAGTATTTTTCTTTTACTAAATGCATTGAATGCATATTGGCTTCACAGACAACAATTTTCAATGTAAAGCACAGAATGTTTAGAAAGAAAATGTCACAGTTAAGGAATGCTTGTATTTTAAAAAGAACATTTGTGCTCTGGTGATGACATTTATCTCCCATAAAGGGTTAATGCCAAAACAAAAAGAAACTTCTGGTCATAAATAACTCCTCTCAAAATTTGATCTGTACATAATATGACCTGGGAATGTTCCTCAGCGGGATCAAAACCTGTCATTTAGCCTTCACACAGCGGTTATGTGATGTGCTCACTCACACACACTGCAGTCAGTCACTCTGAAAGAACCCACACAGATGTGTGCTTTTTGGTTGTTGGGTCACATTCAAGGCTGGGGTGTTTTGGCTCAATGTTTTTGAAGGGTTAGATACAGGGTGTGTCCAACTATCTAAACAACTAATGACATGGGTGCAACATTTGGTTTTTCCACACACTCAAAAACCTTTCTTCTGTGCTGTTTAAGAAAAAAAAAAACTACAGCGTCAGCCAATGCCCATTAAAAAATCTTATTGTCATGTACTTTCAGTTGGGCTGGAGTGATTTATTTTATTTATGACGGTGACTGAAAGCAAAATTGAAGAATTAAAACCCTTCCCAAAAAAAAAAAAAAAAATAGACAAATTAAAGCTTATAAATTCTACTAAAACATTTCCGTCCAGCATTGAGCAAAATCATAGCCCTGAGGAGCAAAAATAATTAACAGCTACCACAAATCTTGTAGGATCAGTTGCAGGAAGAAATAATTTATTGAAAGAAATTCAAAGGAAGTTCTTTTTTCAAATATCCAAAAAGTGATGTAGGTGAACAGCAAACGCTTCAAAGAAAGTTCTCTGGTGAGATGAGACCGAAGTAATTTGTAGGCTTGCATACAACATGCTGTTTGGTGAAAAACTAACAGTTTTTCACCAAAACTAACAGTTTTTCTGATATTAATCTATCGTTGGTAATGTCACACTTTTGATTGAAACAATGAACCACAGACCATTGGTAGCACCACAAATAGTTTTGCAAAAACAATGTCTTACAAGATTTTTTAAACTAACAAAACCCTGTTAGTTTTGTGAAAAACTAACAGTTTTTCACCAAACTTCACAGTTTTTCATTGTGTAAATAATCACAATGAACACATCATCCCCAATGTGAAATATTGTAATAGCAGTATCATGCTAAGTAATGCTTCTTTTCAGGAGGGACAAAGAAGCTGATAAGGGTTGATGTATATCATGATGTATGGAGGTCAATCCTGAAAAAATACCTGCCACATACATACAATGCTGGAGACCAGGCAGATGCTCATGTAACAGTAGGGCACCAATCCTGGACATACAGCCAGAGAAAATATTAAATATGTATGAGGCATAATTGTATATTATTGTGTTCCAATCAAAGCCCAGACCTGGGAAATAAGAATAGACTTTCTGTAGATTTGCAAAGAAAAGTTTTCATATAAACCAACGGATCTTATTTCAGCTGTAACTCTGCAGTATACAAAGGCATGCCATGGATGTTATAGTTGTCTTTGTTTAAAAAAATAAATAAAACATTATTTACTGTTTCATTGTCCTTCCACATCACGACTTCATCAAATTTTGTGTTGGCCCATCACATGAAATTTCCCCCAAAAAATGCAATTATGAAATACAAGAGTTTACGGTGTTAATGTGACAAAACAAAGGAAGGTTGTTGTCTGTGGTTTTAATGCAGAAGAGAAATATTACATTATCAAGTCCAAAAAGGGGCTTCTGGAACCCCGGGCCTGACCCAGGGATCAGATGAGATAACGAGCCTGTTATCAGACAGCTTTTTTTATCAGTAGCTCTGAGGCCTCAGTCTTGCAAGGTCACAACACACAGGGTTCTAAAAGAATGTTTAGCAAATATATATATATATAAAAAAACATAGCAGTGTTTCATCATTTGTGAAAAGTTGCAAAATTGAAACCTGAGAACTTTACCTGTTCTTTCATTGAGCCTACTCCATAAAATGCAGCTTTGCAACTACATGACATGGACTTGTTAACCAAACCTTGCTCACATTATTTTGTAAGCATCAAGCCAAAAGAAAAATCTGCTTCTGATATTAATCTATCGTTGGTAATGTCACACTTTTGATTGAAACAATGAACCACAGACCATTGGTAGCACCACAAATAGTTTTGCAAAAACAATGTCTTACAAGATTTTTTAAATTTGTTTAATTTCCTATGGACAAATACGCCCGACATTGAGTTTGTGTTGATGTTTAAGTTGAATCATATCCTTGTGAAAACTATCACAAAAGCATTATCATGCCCATGCAGTTATTATTATTTTTTTTCTTTAACCTCAATCTGGGTTATCTCAGAATAACCGGGTATCGTATATGTTTACAAAGCTGCAACAACAGATAAGTTAAGGCAAAAGGTTTTGTATGTGAAATCTTTAACATTAGTGTTCATCAGTTGCTTATTGGCAATCCTTTATTTTCCATCCCCTTCATTCCGTTTACTTTCCGTTTGCCTGCTTAGGTTCATTTTCACTTCCCTTGCTCCCCTACATCCCATTTCCCATTTTATTTCCTACACTATCACCATCCCATCTTTCTGTATCTCTAAAGTGATTTAGTATCGCGTGATAAATGATCGCCATTAGAAGCCTCAATATCATCGTATCTTAGAGTTCACCAGATACGGCTCATGTAGCATCTGGCCATCCATGAGTGTGTACGCGTGTCTCTGTGTGCGAGTGTGCACTATGTGTCTGCATCTGAATTGATGCGACTGTGAAGCTGCAAATTACCCTTTAGCAAAAGCGGAGAAGCACGCAAACACACATGAACTGTGTGTATAATTTGCACCCATAAACATGCACGTACATTTACACATGCCAAGGAGTTTATTAAAAATGTAATTAAGGTTCAGAAACCTTGAAATGGTGCCACAGTACTTTGTTTGCTGTCATCATTTCCAAATAATGAGCAAAGCTGAACACAAAGCCCCTGAATTCCTTAAATACCAATGCCTTAGATATGTTTACACAAGATTTATTTCTTTGTAATAGCACAAGCACAAGAAAAAAAAAAGAAAATGGCCGTTTTAAGTGTGTTTAATGCTGGGTAAAAATTGTTTATTTAACTTGACAGCAGAATGATTTTTCTTTAGGTCTGTTTTGTTCCTTTTGTCTGAATGAATTTTTCACTTGAGAGGGAAATGCATTTTTCAGATAAGGTGAGATTGTTTTTTTTTTTTATTTTAGTTTTTTGCTGTTAGACTTTTGACTTTTGTCTTATGGTTTTGTTTCTAATAAAGGGCAGTAAGGACTCTGCGCTTCTCTACAGAGATCCAAAATATTATCTATTATCATTGTAGCACGAAGATAACAAACGAGTGTGCAGATTCTTAAAAAGACATTTGGCTAAAATAACAATATTCTGAAATAGCTTCAATAAACCCAAATACACCATAAAAAGGCAAATTAAACTTCACACAGATGACAGTGCCCCGTCACAGTTATTTATAACTTGGCATGCCATTGTTTGAATAGCATAACGTGTAGCTTGATTCTCTTCGTGTGTCTGATAAGAGGATTTGAGAGGTTTGGGGCAACTATATTTGGAGTGTAAGAGTCATATTTACTATTCAGTTTGTTGCCACCTCACCCTCGATCTAATGCCAGCTACTTAAAGAGTTGAAAGAAAAAATAAATAAGAAGGCAAACCATTTTCAGGAGACAGATGTTTAAAATATTCATACCGTGTATCACTAACTACTTTATTTTTTATCTCATATACATCTGCAATTGGAAAAAAAAAAAGCATTCGTTTCAGTTTTCTTCTAAAAAAAAATAAGACAGGCAAGGAGGGAATCAAGGCCATCCATCCATCATCTAAACCCACTTAATCCTTGTTGGTTTGCCGAGGTTTGTTGCCTATCTCCAGCATTCGAGTGAGAGGAGGTTGGGTACACATCATCAATCACAGGGCAGGGATCAAATAAAATTTACTAATTAAAAATTATGTTCTTTTATAAGACAAATAGTTGAACTCCTGTGCTTGAGACAGAAAGTGAAAGGAGCAGTCCACTTTTTTTGATTGTTTGCAACAATGGTTTCAGACTTCAGACTAAATATCATCCCATCCACTTCACACTTGTATGTGAACACCATTAAGGGCCTATTCCACCACTTAACAACTTCATCTTAAAATAGCCAAGAAGCCAAAAGATGTTATATTTTGAGACTCCAAAACAAACATTCTCCATGCCCATCGCTTAAAATCTTGTTCATAAACACTTCAAATGGTGTCAGTGAAGAGGGCTGGCCCTGCCAAAGGCCAAACTTCATTAGGAACATGCTGTCGCTTTTTGTTGAGAATATAGACATACCGTGCCAAAAAACTTACCTCATGCTTTGATTTTACAAGGACCAGATAGTCCTAAGAAGTGTCCCTGTCACTCCACTATCTAAACACTCCAAACTTGAAGCTCTCACAAGAAAATACCTCAGCAACTGATATAAAACTAGAGGGTTGCAGTCTACCTATTTACTGGCCCCAGAGAAAATGGGGTTGATCCAATATCCAGCAACATCTTCCTCAGCTGCAAAACTAAGAACCCTCCTCTCTCAAACTACATCTTCAGGTCTTGTCAATGGGCCTTTCAGACAAATATGGTGCAGACTGGACTCTCTAGCAGATTCCAGCTAGCATTGTGAATATTCTTAGTGTTGAAATTATCGACATGGCTATTGCTTTGGCATAAAGGAGCCCAGAGAGCCCTTCAGAGGTATTCCTTGTACTCTATACTTCGAAAGCAGCACCTGCAGAGTACCTTTCAGGAGACAGCCACTATCGTACTCCACAAAACACATGTGGACTGGGAACCAATCTCCCAAGATCTCCATTGTTTCCACAAGGGTAAAGATTTGGAGATCTCTTTCATTGTTCATAGTTACAAACAGCTAAATTGTGCTTCCTCTAAAGGGTGAGTAGACTTCACTATAATAGGAGAGCACATCTGGAGAGCATCACATCAAATGTAATGCATGGGTTGGTGCGTCTAAGACACAGTGGATGTTTTGTGCTGAAGTGTGGGGCACTTTAGGGGAGTAATGTCAGTGGGTGGTCCTTTGATGTTTCCCAAAATGGAAACTGCATAGCTAAAGCAGATAAAATTGTCCCATGTCACCATTGAAGGTGATCTGAAGAAAACCATCCTCAATGCAGCATGGTTGCATTCACACTTTTGTTCAGGATGGATTGAGGAATGGAGATTAAAAATGTAATTTATTGTGTTTGGAGAAAAATATTACTGTTAGCCACAATCTTAAATTAGAAAATGAATGTGTCTCCTGCATATGTGCGTGTTGAGTTGCACACCATCTCACAGGATTGGACAGGCTCATCTAATAGTGTTGATTAATATCAAGTCTCCTTTTGAATTCTGGAAAACTTGTCAATCGCATTGAAAGAAACTGTGATTGCACTTCACACATTTTTAACACATATTCTAACAACACAGGCTATAAATTTAGATGCAGCTCTCTGATGGGAAGCTTATTTATAAGCATTTCATTTGCTGCATCAAAGGGACATTTTCCTCTAATTTACCTCACATTCAGCTGCCCTTATGGCTTTGGTTATTTTATAACATGGTTACGTATTGGCTACTAGTAGTTAAAATAGACATTCATGACATATTTATGTATTTATTTTTATTTGAGTTTTTTTTCCAAATGTGAAAACATAATTTCACACACATAGATACACATATCTAAAGTTTTATACATATTCAAGGGTGAACTGAACTTATGATGCCCCACCACTGTTGTAATCATGTTTATTACTTTATTCAGCTTAAAGTATTTTGTCAAAAATCCTATGCAAGTTATGATTCTTGTAGCCCTCTTATAATATTATTTACATATTATCAGTAAACTCTGAAGCTGCACTTATTTCTAGTTAGTTTTTAATTCCACAAAGTGTCTCCATGATGTCAGCTACAATAAGTGGTTCTTTTGTAAACCAAGCAGAAGAGAGCCTAACAATTGTGTGACTTGGTGGGAATTGCCAAGACTGTTAGTTTGACATCTCTTGCAAAACAGCAACATTTTAGGAAGGGATGATCTTCATGCATTTATGTTATGTTATGTTGTTTTTAACTTGGCAAAATAAAAAAAAATAAAAATAAAAATAAAAAAACTAATCTCAATGTTGGACTTTATCTTAGTAGCTTTTTGGAAACTTTTCCTCCTTTGACCAACCTATACACCTTACAGCAACAGGTGATTGGAAGGAGTTTTATTTTGTGATCCATTCAACTGATTCAAACCTCTTTCTTTGAAATCTGTAGTACCAAAAGACAAACTGTTTTCCTGGTTTTGAACAGTGGCATCTTTAAAAAGCAACATTAAACCCATAAATCCTTGCAGGTTCTGTGAAAAGTAAATTGTGATATGAGTGCTTTTATTTACCAATGATATTGTGGCCATTCTAGGAAGTTGAGTGAAATACTCTAGACAAAGGTATGATTGAAAATTAGAATAATCTGGCATGTTAGCCGCTGTGGTATTTGTCCATTTAAAACCTTTTTGTTCCTTATCCCTTGTTGTCTCCTCTTGTCAAGAGGTTGCCTGCCCTCTGGATTTTCTGTCTTTTCTCGCCTCTCCCTCTATGTCAGTCTATCCCTCTCTGGCTACGGACTGTCACCTTATGTTTAGCGTAACAAGCAATGGAGAGGAGAAAAATGTGAAAGGGAATGAGGAGAAAGCCATGAGAACGGTGTGGGAGCTTTGGATGGCAGCTGAGATGGGATTTAGTGTTAAGGTTTTGGTGTGTGCGTGTGTGAGTGTGTGTCAGTATGACCAGCAAGCATTTTGTTTCTTTGTGTTTGTTTGTCTTCAAATCTGTTTTTATGTGTATGTGAGCAGGGACGCTTTCCTCAAAGAAGGATCCACGGTGGGGGGTCATTCAAGATTTCATCACCAAAGCTCTCCCAAACACACTGCGTTTTTTTTTTTTTTTCTCTCCTCAGCCTCTCTTTGCTTCTTTCCCATGCTCCCTTTTCTTTTTCATATCTGTCCTACTGCTTTATTCACACTGTGCTTTCACTGCCCATTCCTCTAAATCACTTTTCTCACATTTTAAAGGCTATTCCTGTCTTTTTTTTCAGTGGGTTTCCACAAGTTTCCTTCCATTTTCCCCTTTTTTAAGTTATACACTTACTGTCCAGCGTTTTCTATACTGCCCTGTTATGTCTTCAAATTTTCCCTGCTCATTACTTTCTACATTTCCTACTTTTTCTTTTCTTCTTTAACTTAACTGTTGTTTTTTTTGTTTTTTTTGGGGGGGGGGGGGGGGGGGGGGGGGGGTGTGGGTTGTGTAGCATTGCCATATCTAAAATTTAATGCTTAGCCATTTTCTCTCTGAAGTGGTGCAGCAAGATCACGAATTCAACTTTGGAATAGCAGACCTAAAAACCACTGACTTATTGATATATAAATATAGATGTGCTTTCCTAAAACCAGTCAGGCATAGAAGCATGTGCATGCTGTGTTTTTAAAATCTACACAAGCGCCCACTGCTTATTGGCATATTTGTTTTATCACTCCAACTGAGACTCTGTTGTAGGGAGGTTAAAACATATATGGAAAGTTGCCTTGACTCATCTGTGCATCTATGAGAAATCCTTGGATCTCCCTGAGCAGCCATTCAGTGTGACTCTTTGTACAATGGGTTGCTTATTTACTCACAGCTCCACAGCTCCACTAGACTGGTGGCAGCAGCAATCAGCAAACACGTGGCTGGTGAGTCACCAGCTTGTTTTTTTTTTTTTGTTTTGTATTTTTTTTTTTTTTTTTTCTCTCACATTAAAGGATTAACTGACCCAGGTGAGTCTAAAACTTGCATAGCCTATTATGGGATTAGGTTATCAATATTGTTTTATTACTCATATCACTCATATTTCCATTTGGTCATTACCAGTGGTACACATCCGATATGACGTGTGAGAGCTGTAAAACCTGTGCCAGAATTTTTTGACATACCCAAAAACTCCCCAGTAGCCTATCAGATGTGACCATGATGCTGCAGTGTCAAATGTCCAGGAAGGTGATGCAACAGGGTTGTTTTCTGATAGGATCGTGTCTTCCTGTGCTGTTGAAATGAAAGGCATAGAACTTATCACAAAGGCTTCAGTGGTTTCCTGTTAGTTGGAAACTGTAATTTAAATCTGTCACTTTGTGTTGCTCACTCACAGAAAAAAAAAAAAAAAAGATTGTTTAAAGTTTACACACATGGTTCTTTGCCCTCCCAAAAAATTTGTATCCTTTCCATTTCAGTTAGATAATGAACAGTCCAATCAGCAAAGGCTTTTGGATTACAAATGATCTGTTAACATTCCCCAGAGCAGACTGTCGTACCCAAAACATAATCCATTTTCAAATGAAACTGCCTTGTTCCAATTACATGCAAAAAGTTTCTGTATACTTGGACACAGTATGATGAAGTGAATGGTAAAATGAGCATGGAGCCCACGGTAATTGTAAAGGACACAAGCATTCTAACATTACTTTGGCAAAGTCACAAATATATGAATTATGAAATAACCCCCTGCCTCTGCCTTGTTTTTGACATTTGATTTGTTTTGATAGGCTGCTTTGATTCGTTTCTCATGTTTGAGCACAGTCATTAAAAAAAAAAAAAAAAAACAATGGGCAAACTGTAAAAAAGAAAGAAAAACAACAAGGAAAATGTTTTTCATAAAAGACTACTCCAAAAAAACCTAAATGCAACTTGTATCCTTTTGTCAATATCAAATATTGGCTGTAAGTGTAATTTAGTTTTTCAGAATATCAACATTTTAACAGAAGTGAAACATCTAATGACTGTCCTTTTAAGAAAGTATTTCTGACATACCCGTATGCTATCAGAGTTATGGGACTTTGACTGAGTGGCTCCTTCAGACTCTGCACAGTAAATGCAAACACACTGCCATACATACATCTCACTGGCATGCCTATATGCCTCCACATGTCCTGTCAGATCCAAGAAGGCATTTAAAACACTAACAAGGCTTCTATTCACTTTGGCCCAATGCCAACCCGACACTCGCATGCATGCATGCACGCACACACACAGTCCATTTAAAGACTATAACTTGCAAAATAATTCGACGAGATGAATGCCCACATGGGTGAGCGCACTGACATGCACACAATCAGCTCTCTACCCAGAGTTCTTCAATTACACAGGAATATTTGGATAGAAAATTCCCTAACACTCCAGGTGACTGACCCCCTGATGCTGAAAAAATACACACTTCCCTCACACACATTTCCGTCAGCCAGATGAAATTGCCCTTCAAAGTGACCGCACAATCAACAGCAGCTCAGTTCTGAGCATAAACCCCATTGCAGCCTTCAAATATTCTTTTTTTCTCTCTCTTCTACCTGCTCGTTGTAGTGTGTTATATTGTCTGAATTTATTTATGTGCATGTCAGTGGGATTTTTATCTTGGGAGAATGAATAGAAAATGTCTTTCTTAGGTGACATTGGTTATGTTTTTGTGCTCCACCACAAAATGGTTAGCTGTGTCACATTCCATCCACATCGAGCTAACACCACAGCCTGCCCTTTTCACACACAAATACACACCGTCCAACATACAAGCTCTCACTTGCTGTTTTTCAAGTTTGTTGTGGTGGAAAAAAACCAAACGGAGACATATTTCACATTGTAGGAATAACACCATTTAGAGATTCACTGGCCAAACCTTCGTGGTCAAATTCTGATCACCAACCAATCCCCCCACTCACCCGCCCCGCCGCCCAAGTGCCTCTATAATTTAATCCAGTTTGAGAACCGATTTTTTCCTTTTAAATAAAACATAATTTTCTCTTTAACAAGTTACAAAATGTATCTTTTTGCATTTCATTAAAATGTACTAGTCCACTAAACTATTCCAGCTGCAGTGTTTACAAATAAAATTGAAGATTTTTCTTCACTTCAGCACGTACACTATTCTTGCCACAAATACAAAATTGATATCATGAATAATAATAATAACAACAATAATGATAACGATAACATGTTTTTGTGCGATAAACACAAAATGAAAGAGGATAAACAGCTCTTTTCATTTGTATATCAGATTTGAAGTCATGCAGAAAAAAAAAATCACTGGTGAAGAGAAACAAAATAATTCTCATATTCTGCCAAACCTCACTTTGTTCTCCCAAAATATAATTTATATCTTTCTTTGCCTTTGGGATAGGTTTAAATTATTTTTAACATTAAAAGAAAATCAAACAAATTCAAAATGCTCTTTCTCCAATTATGATTTAATTAATAGATCAGCATCAAACAACTATTCTCTCTTTACATTTTAAATTAGTTTATGATCTGAAGAAGTTATTTTATTTATCTAGTTCTTTTAAGACAAAATCTCCAGTCTTAGCATTCATTAAAAAAATGGGAAGATAAGAAATAGAGCTTGAATACTTTACGAGAAAAAAATTCCCTTTAACTTGGCAAAATTTCAAGGAATTTTGCTTCTGCTCTTTCTGCAAGAGGAACTATCTGTAATTAGAACTGCTTGTTTACGAACAACAGCCACAGGGCAAGATGATCAAGAGCGTAATAAGAGAAACAATAAAGAATATCCAAATTATGTAACATTGTACTTCCTCCAGAGATCCCTGTCATTACTCACAGGAGACTAACCTTATGTGATCCAAGAGGCTTAGTTTGAGTTTTGTTTTGTTTTTTTTCCACTGTCGGTTTGAATCTGCTTTAACCTTTCCAACAGATGCTTCTCAACTCTACTTGAATATGCAATATTTAAATGGGCCTGAGAACAAGAGGCTCTAGCCTTTTTAGTACCATTTCAACATAATGGAGAGCAGACCCAGACCAGCCGCTCAACCTGCCAGAAGAACACTAATGTGTTTATAATGAGGAACAAGTGTATTATTACTAATGCCACAATGAATGAATTTCAAAGTGAATCATTACTGATGTCTGCTCTCTTAATGCACTCCTTCCTTTTTAGCTGCCTTGCACAATACTTTGCAAAGGAGTCTTTGTTATGTTTGGGCTAAACATTTTCTCATGTTTTGACTGAGAGTACTTCTTTAACATTTTTGTTTCCCTTCTCTGAAATAAAGGCATTAAAAACAAAACAAAACAGGTTGTGTTGTGCAAATCAGGCGGTTTCTTTATTCAAGTCTGTGAAAAAGCTTCTTCCAAAAATGAAATCGTTATTGAAATAAAACCAACTTTAAAAATCAGCAGGTCGGGCCAGATAGAAAATCAGAATTTGTATTTGTAGACATTACATATAACCAATATAAGGAATGTATTTCTCAACGGAAAGTAATTTGTTTGCTAGTAGTTTCCTGCCCCACTGACCAATAAATGTGATTTGATGATTGAGACAACATCTTAAAATGTGACAGCATCGAATCTGTACATATCCTTGATTTAAGCCAATAAGAGTAAGTTAGGTACACTATGAAACTACCCATTGGCCGTCAAAGGAGCCTTAGCCAATATCTCATCTAAAATGATTTGACATTTCTACTGGCATGTGCTTCACAACCTCCTATTGGTACTGAATGTACAGGCTGGTCAATGTTTATTTGATTTATTTATTTATTAGGAATCTGTAATTGTTTACATGTTTTTTTTTTCTTTGTTTTTGTTTACATTTAGTTGTTGAAATAAAACAAAATCAAGTTTCATGTGTCTTTGTAAATTCAGCAGGTCACATCTGAAAGAAATCTGGAAGTTGATGACTCCTGTGAAAACCCAAAGAGAATTTTTGATGGGTTTTGTTATAGCTCTTTCCTTGAGTTCAGTTTATTTTTGTAATGCTGATTCACAACAAATGTGGTCTCTAAAGGAAGATCAAACCAGCCCAGTGGTACAGTATATAAAAACATCTTAGTATAAGGCAAGTAATCAAAGTATAATATGCATAGTTTCCAAAATCTGGACTTCATTATTGTAGATTGAATAGAGATCAGTTGAAACACAATTTGTATTTTGTAATTAAAATAATTTGTGAAAAGAGAAAACAGTGATTCTACATGTAGGTGTTCCTCGTACCATTGCTAAGAATTTAGTGTCATTTTGTTAATCTGTTAAGAATTTAGGCTTCAGCCATGTTGTTTACCAATGTTTGAATTATAAAAAGTGTATCAACCTCTGATATGTACTTTCTCTGACAGGCCTAACCCATAATTCCTTTAGACTAAAACAGCAAGCACAAACTGGCCACAAATATCCAGGATGAAGCGAGACAGGAGCCTGCCTTGTTATGACAAGTGATTTGCTGACCTGTGGTCATGGGCAGGTCTGTCTTTGGCCTTGTCCAGTCTGTTACTGTGCGGCTACATGATTGATGCATAGTCAGCCTCAACGGTTGTTAATAGTAGCAGGTAGTGTTTAGCTGCATGGGAAATGAAGCCGTAAACCTCAATGTATTCCACATCCAGGACAGACTTTAGACGCTGTTGTGTTATTGCTTCCAAACTGGTGGAGTAGATCACTTCAGCAGCAAACACACAAAAACAGAAATGTGGAATAGTTTGCATGATTAAAATACTGGAAGACACATCCTGCAGGATGTGGCTCAGAGTGTGCAACAAAGGAGGAAATATAGATTAGTTTAATTTAGTGATAGTGTGTTTGGACATGAAAACACTGAAAATAGTCAGATGCACTCATTGAAAAACTGAGGCTGTCTGTCTCTTGTTAGCTCTCTCTTGGCCTTTTCGACTCCTTGGTCTTAAAACATTATTTTTTTCCCGGGACCCTCGCTGCTTCCCCTGCTCGTCCGTTACGTTTGGTGAAGTGTGACCAGTGTCAAATCCAGGTCCTCTCCGGAGGAACTGTCTCAGGTCTACCTCAAAAAATGATCTGGGCTTCACTTCAGTCAAACTGGAGTGTGATCCCCCGGGGTTCCCACCAGATGTGAAACCCAAACCCTGTCTTTATTATTATTATTTTATTTAAAGTTAAATAGTGTGAGTCAGTGAGACCGTTACCTCAAGGCTGTCCATCATTGTGCATAACAGTGTGATGGAAGGTCAAAGAAAACAAAACAAAAGCCTTTATTATGTTTAAATAAACTAGCATATGTTATTGAACTGATCAAATATACAAAATAGCCTTTGAGAAATATAATAGTTTTTCTTTTTTCTACAACCCCCTTTTATATCTTCTAGGAAAAATAGTTTTCAGATGTTAAACATGCCCTCCCTCACAACATTTTCTTCTCTTTCAATCGAAAGTCTTAAAGTAGAAAAATGTTGCCGAAAGGTACGTCCTTTCTGATCAAGGAAAACACAAATTTGCCATGAGTGAACAGTCCTAACTCTTTCAGTTCTGACAAGGTTTGTCCATGATGCCCACAACAAGCAGGAGTTTTCCTGGCCAAGTTGCCAGATCTCATTTCTTCTTCCCATTTCCTTTGTACCAGTCTTGCTTACTGCAGGGATGTAGACAGCTCAAGCAAAATCTGCAGTCTAATCGCTTAATCACATTAATTATCACACAGACATTATTTTCCCTATTATAATTCCCCCATAAGACTTGAACCACAAATTGAGAAATGCATGTGTTAGTAAAAAATCCAGAAATAGTTTTGAATTTCAGTCCTAACAGACTATTGTAAGTTATAGCTCATATGTCAGTGGAATGTGTATGTTATGCACTTAAATAGCAGTTTAAGAGATATTTAGGACATTTGTTGACATGTACTCTTTTTTTAACTTATATAAGTGTCACTTTTTAAAAACAAATTTTAGACTATAAACTTTCCATCATTTTAATTTCTTCTAAAAACACTCCATACACAGTGTGTTTATGGAGAAATGCATGCTGAAGTTTACATTTGCAAAGTAGTGCGGGGTTAGCGCTGGGTTCGCATGTTTCATGGTGTTGTGGCTATAATTCATAATGACCTCACTGCCTGAGGGTCTGTATTTAATCTGTGCATGCTGTTCTTTGCAGAATTGTGTGTTCTCCTCTTCTCTGAGGACTGATTCTTTCTGGGTACTTCAGCCTCTTCTGAAGATTCAAAATAGCCCTGTCCTCAATTGACATTTCATCCTGAATGGCTGAAGTTCACCACGAAATATTCCAGTTGTTGCATTCTTTTTTTTTTTTTTTCTTTTTATTGCACTTGTAGGCCACATTTTAAAGAAATCCCCATCTCAACCCCCGTGCATACTATGAATAGCAAGCGGTTTGCTGATTAAAAGACTTAATGTCATGATTTTTTCAATGACAACATGCTTATAAATTATGTTATATAAGTTTTGGGATGTGCAAGCCTGGGTTATGCCTTCTTGGACAGCTTTCGGGACTTGCTGCAGTGAATTTGTGCAGAAAGTGCCTTGAAGTGAAACCAAAAGGGCTCACACAATGGGACCCCACAAACTTTTAGAGATGGCATTTGAGAAGAATGGGTCTCATCTATAAAGAACATTCTGAACTTATCAGTTAAACTCCAACAGAAATTCAAAGATGCTCTTTGGACTCTTAACAGCAGAGAAGGGCTGGTTCTAATTTTAAAAATATATATCAAAATCCCAGCTGTCCACTAGAGCATTTGATTTGCTGTTACTCCAGCTCTGCTTGGTACATAAAATTGCACCCAATTTGTTTTGTTTTATTTTATTTTTAACTAGATCATTTTGTGCTTTGCTGGAAGGCCTGGCGTAAGAAGACACATTCAGACAGTGCAATTCAGAAACAACCTCTGATAGAACATCAGTGCGAGTGCACGTGAGTGTGTTCCATTTAAAGAAAAAAAAAAAAAACGCTTTGTGCTCAGACCATAATTCATTCACCCAGACCACTTAGTCTTATTAGTCTACAACATGGGATTGATATTTCAAAACCATAAACAAGAAAACAAACAGAGAAGCCTCCATGGCACCATAACTCATGCTTAGGCCACTTAACGTTATTGTAAACCAAATATTTAATATTTCAAGCCGTAAAATAAAATAAAAAAAAAGATGAGCTCTTCATCTTGTGAGAGTGCTGTCTGTTCATCTCACGATTTGCTGAGTTTTATGTTATCAGTGCTGTATACTATATCCGGGTAAGGTTGTGTGGTTATGGTGTAAAAAAAATCATTGCTCTATAAACTTTATATTATTATCCTCCTAATACTGATACCTTTAACGTGCATTTTTAGCAAAAATGTAGCATAAAGTCAAACTAAATGCAGTAGCTGTTTCTCTGTAGAGAAAGACAAATATAACAAGCTTTTATTAGCTGATAAACTAATCAGGCTACTTTCCAACAGTACCCTATTTAATTTATGTGCAAGTTATAACTGGCTAATTGTTTTAACCAGTTATATAGATAGGTGACTCTCTGTTTGGGTTATATTCAATGCTACATATGTGTATTGTGATACAAAACCTTTTTTTATTTGTCCTTTTTAAAATCAAGGAAAGGGTGTCAGCAGACTGACAGTGTGCAGCAACAGGTGCAGAAGGGACTGAGCCGTGTAATCCTATACTTGTATTCCAAACACCTGGGGAAAAAAAGAAAATCTTACATGTCATTAAAACTTTAAAACCAAATTACTTGAATTTTTAACTTTAGACTTCAAATGTTTCAACCTTCATATAGAATGCTGCTTAAATTGGCCCATAGTGTATTGTGAGTTATATCAAAACCACAAATTTACCTGCTGAACTCTCAGGTTCTCTAATCCACAAAAATGTTTGAACTTTAAAACAAATATTTAAGCCTTTTCCACTCTGAGGTTGCTATATACAAAATAGCACAGTGAGAAAAGAAGAACTAAAATTGAGGATTTATGGAAGTAAGAGGTAGACTGTTGCTTTGAGTCAGCTCAAACAAAACACTCACTCACCTGGTAATAGCTGACTCACTCACTATTTTGGTGTCTGCAGATAATGTATTCAATGTTTTTTTCTATTTTCAGTCTGGTAGTCCTCACATTGCATGGGCACTGTTGATTGTTTATGTGCCATGACACTCATCTTTATTACATGCTACATATTTTGTTTGCATAACTTGATTGAACTGATTGTAAATTTCAGTCTAAACTGAAATTCAGTGAGGGATTATGCTACTATTTTTTGGCTTTTTACATATCTTTATTAAGAGTGGAAATATGTCCGGAAATGTAATTATTCCTGTCTATGATTCTGCTGCCAATTATCTAGATCAGCAGGTTAATTTTTTGATGGGGAAGATTCTGGAAGATTCAAACTTCTGCAGCTGATTCTGGGATCCGTGTACCGTATTAACCCTTAGTTCAGTCTGCAGACAGGATAATTATGACTGGATGCCTTCACTGTGTTTAGTTATGCAAGCACATATAAACAAAGAGGCACACAGGCTGAAAATTGTTTACCTTTGCAACTGTCTCTTCGCTCTGCTTGCATTTGACAGAAATCCCTATAATTAGTTTGGCTAAGGCTCCTCTGCTGTTTTTAATGGAGTGAAATAATTTCACTGAATTAGCAAACAGGCATGTAGATGTTCATCCACACACTCAATGTCATAAAACCTTTAATTCTGAGTTAGGGGGGTTATACTGTGCCTGTGAGTTTGACTGAGTTTTTGTCTTAGTTAATGTTTTCTAAGAATTTGAATCTTGACAAATTCTAATATTTTTTTTCAATTTGAGGGCCTGTCTTTTGTTCAACACATGACATCTTTCTTCCTATAATTCAATTCGCTCTCCCAGGCTCCAGTTTCACTCGCCTGACAGTCTCCCTTTCTTTTTTTGGTAACTTTTGCTCCTTTTATTTCCGTCACATTGTTGGACTTTTCCTTGATGTGGCTCTGCTGAGAAATCCGAGAGAAATCAATCTGCCATGTGTGATTCTGTGGTCACAAGAATAAATTTCATACAGAGTTACCCATTGTAGACATCCCCGTATCCTGCACATATCCTATTTTTCTGGTCTCCAGCTTGTGATCTGTGTGGAAGACCATCATGTCCTGCAGCTCTCCCCACCGATTACTGCAGCTGTTTATAAATAACTCCTCATGAAGTGATGCAAGTAAGTCGCTGATTCACAAAAAAATGCTTTTTAAAAAATTAAGATACTATTTATCATTGAAGGCTGCTTATGATGTCTTATTTTGTCGGCTTTCAATGTTTACATTATCTTATTAATGTGCGAATAATTCACTCCTATAATGTTATTCTACTTTTTTTAATAACATGAAGTGCTTTCTAACAAAGTTGTCTGTAATGAACACAGCATATAAATAAATAGAGTGACTCTCTGATGCCAAGTATCCACGTTGCACTTTTTCTTGATGACATATTTATTAGATTTTCTATGATTCACGCTCATGTCCTCATACAGTCCATATCTCTTGTAAAAGAGTCTGGTCCTCTGAAACCATCTCTATAAAAAAACAAGCAAACGTAATTTTGTAAGTGAAGCTGAATAAGTGATTTGCACTTTGGACAATCAAAATGTTTAGAAGCTTTAATTTCTAAACATAAAATGAAACTTTTCTTTCAAAGTTTCATTTTATTTCAATGTATTGCAAAAAATATATATATATATTTTTGATCATGACAAAAAGGGATGGTTTAATGGTTGCATGCCAGACCAATGGTACATTTGTCCATACATTCATCTAATCCAACAATGGACAAAGAAGGCAAGAGGTAAATGAAACATGCAGCGCAGCAACTGTACAGTTTTATTCTTGATAATATCAAGGTGTTCTTAGGAAAGAAGGAACACATAATCCCTCTAGTGAAGCCTGGGTATTCCTTCGGGTCGTTCCCAGAAAAACTCAAGCACAATGTGGAGGGCCGCTCATTTCAGCACTGAGCAACAGTTTCATTACTACAGGCGAAGACAGGATTCATCTGTAAGCTTCTCATGTCACCCTGCCATCTCACATAAATAAATCTGAAACTCAAACTGAAGCAAAAGATTGTTTCAAACCTTCTAAAAGAAGGAAGTGGAAAATAATTGGTAAAATGATTGCAAAATAATTCTTTTTTTTTTTTTCTATTCCTAGACAACCACTCTGTTCAGAAAAGGATGTAAACCAAAACTATTAAAATTTTATTGCACTAAGGCGCCTTAGTACATATAAATGATATCATCATCATCACGAACTGAACTTAACAGCTCCAAATGGTCACAAAATGTTTGCCATAGCCAGCAGTTGGCAATAGGGGCCTTTTCACATCTTTAACTTTTGCTTCACCCAGAAACTTACCAAAATGTTTCTGGCTCCACCAAGACATATCAGCTTTACTTGTCTGAAATATTTTTGTCTTTCCCATTTTAAAAAAATGACTAAGAAAAATTGGCCTTTGTATCGTTTTACATTTTTATCCAAGTCAAATATGAAGCCATGTTAAGGATTAGCGAAGAAAACCTTTAACAGTTTCATAAACTTACAAATGTATCAGGTTAATTATAAAACTGCGTCAGTCGAAATTTGTTTTTAGTCAAACTTAATCTGGTGATTGTTGTACAAACAACAATTTCTTAACTTTGAAAAAAAAAAAAAAGAACTTGGATTTGTATTGCAAATTAAAGCCACTGTCATAGAAGATGAATTTATTGAGAGTGTTTTACACATTGATTACTGTGCAAAGCCTTGTACAAATTACAAGTATTTCCTGATACCACCGGGTTAATACTTTTCTACATTAAATCAACTGATCAATTTGTTTAGTTTTACTTTCATCTTGTTCATGCTTGTCTTGCTGTAGGTTGATTTGTAAATACATGACTGTCTAGTAAGCCTAATAACTGATGCAAGGGCTTAGCAAGGCCTTTGTTGTGAAAGGTTGGCCTCCAAAAAGTGTTCAACTGCTTGGACCTTGTGCTAACCGCTGGTTGTGTAAAAAGAAAATGGTCTCCCCTGGGATCTGTGTGTTAGCGAAGAGGTGCCGTTGTCTGATGCCTCTAAAGGAGATTAATGAAAGGACTACAAACAGGGAAGGAGGGCAGAGACGGAGGGATGAGAGAGAGGCCGCAGGGGAGAGAGCTGATGGGGAGGAGGGCTGAAGTGATGGTAGGTGAGAATGTGTGTGTGTTGCTTGGAGAGACTTGTACGAAGTCCATTCATGGCCTGCTGAATGGAATTCTTTCTCCCCTCTGTTTTTTTTTTTTCTTTCTTTCTATTTTTTTTTTCAAATATTCTCATTCCCTCTCTGGCCAAGTCTCTCCATCAACCAGTTATTCTCTCTTTTTCTTTTTTCTGCAATCTTTAATGGTTTTTCCCCCTCTTGCGCCACATTCCTCCTGTCCGGCCTGTCATGGCTTCACGTCTGTGATGTCATTCAGAACAATAAAGCCAAGCTTCCCTGGAATGTAGTTTGGACTGAAAGGGCTGACTCTGAGAGAAAATGGGTGGGAAAGAATTAACTACATGGGGAAACTGAGTGGTAAAATGTTAAAAGGCATGAAAATAGCTCAATGAATGGAACCAAACAGACAAAAGATCAGATCATTGAAATATTTTAGATATGCCCAAATGATATGGAACAGTCTGCAGCAGTTTCATCTCCAGTTTCAGGGAAAAAAAAAAATATTCATGATGTTGTGGAACATTTGTCTGAGCTGAAATGTGAGGTATATTAAAACTAAGGGCGTGGGAGAGTTGCACGGGCACTGAAGAGGTTTAGACGAGTTTAAATGGTGAGGTGAAAAGGACAGGTGCATGCTGGTGTTGTAAAAACACAGCAAAGTCAATTGTTAGGATTTTACCAGTTGTTACGCTCCATTAGTGCCATAGTCACCAGCTGAGACATTGAGAGCTGTTATGACACAGAGTTCATGCAGGTAATTAAGCTAGTTTAAATCCATTTAGCACAACTGCTACAACTTTCATTTGTGTCTGCTGTCAATTGTAAATAAATGTGTTAAAATTTCCAGTGTTTTTGAATCATTGGAAAAGTGTAATTTAATATCTGAAGGGTTTTTATGTCCTGTCCAAACAAAGATAAATAGTGCTTGTACATGTTTATGATGCATATCGCATAACTTATTCCTTTTCCCTAACAAACACTGCTAAAATGTCCAGTAAGTAGTCAGGATCTGTACACATGGGCAAGTTTATTCTGTAGTTAGCATTGTGTATTGTGTCTTTGCTGAATAATGTAATTTTTTCCCCTGTTTTGAAAAGCATATAAAAAATTGACCTCTACGCCATCTTTATATCCAAGGGGAAGTGGAAGTCATGGATTAATAAAAATAACTTTCTAGACTCTAAAACAATATTACAAACTGTGTTTGAAAGAAAAACAACCTACTGTTGACTTGGGAGAACATTTCAACTAACTCTACTACATAGTGCATTTGAGTTGTCTTAAAAGTCAAAGCTCTTATCTGGTAATTGCATCACACCTGCATAAAACACATTGCTGTTGCAGTGTGGAATTTGACTATGATTCACCTCTTGTTATGGAACAGGCTATGCAATTTGAGCAATACAAGCCAATAACGGCATATTTCTTCCTCTTTTACGTGTTTTAGTATCTGAATGTGAGTGAAGCTTAACCTTTAGTAAACCTGAATTGATTTATTAGCTCAACACAGCAGGATAGTTGTACCTGTGTAAATATTATACCTGGGAATATATAGCCTGTTCTTGTCCCCTCACACATAATAACTGGGTATTTCAGCTCATGATTAGTGGTTGAAAAAAAGTCTCAAATTGATGTCAAAGGACTTTTGATTTTCTAGCTTGTAGAAAATCTTTTTTTTTTCTTTTTTTTTTATTTATTTCAAAATAGTCAGTTGTGTCAATCTTTGAAAAGCCTATTGAAAGAGTCAAACTCTTCCCATGTTGTTTGACAAAGTGACAAACGACAGGAAAACAGTTAGAAAGTGCTGTGAGAATACAGTGTCCAGCTAATGGTCTACAGTTAGCATGTACCTTTTACCTTGGTATTGATAGTAATTAAAGGACTATTTAAGTCTTTAATCAGTCTGGGCAGCATTCAATTATGTTAAATATAAATCTTGATAACTGGGTATTTCTGCATTTAACAGAGATTCTTTAATATGTAGTTTGAGACTCATAAAGCCTCTATTTAGTTTGGGAAAATACAAGACATCTCCTATGCTCTTTGTTATAAATACCACTCTAAATGTAGACTAATATTAGAGATACATTGTTAAATGCTTGCCTCATCTCATTTCTTTGAATTCAGTATGCTGTAACATCTTGCTTTGTGAGCTTCATGTCTTATTACAACTCCAATGTTTAAACTGCATAAGACATTCAGTGTTAACTTTTCTATGTTATGTGTGTTGTCTTTGTTTCCATGACACCACAGAATGCCATCCATCCATCCATTCTCTAAACCCGCTTATCCTTGCAGGGTCATGGGGAGGGGTGGCCGGTGCTATCTCTAGCAGACATTGGGTGAGAGAATTCACAAACTGCCTTATATGGGGTATATTTGTGTTATGGTGGAGGTTATATTGTTTTAACAATGAAATCTCATATGTCCATCCTACAAAAAATGACAGAGAGCTAATGACAAACAAGTATTAGTAAATATGTATTAGATAAGATCTTTGTTTGGTTACTATGGCACCAGCTAATGATGCATTTCCTGTATCCATTGGCTTTGAAGGAATTATCTGACAAGGGACATGAATTTGTTTGTGTTCCCACCAGCAAGGTGTTTTTAGGAGAAGAAAAATGAATAAATAAATCTCAATAAATTTAGGGGTCAATTCATTGAGAGTCATTTTTCTCTTTGGTTTGTTTCCCTTTTTGTGTTGCCAAGGAGAAGAACCCTGTTGTGTGTTTGGGAACTATTTCAGTCCTGCCAGGAAGTGAGTGACAGTGGTCTTTCTTTTTGTTGCTGGCATGTTCTATCATAACAGCGGTCAGGACAAAATGAATGAATATGGAAAATATCTTCCAAAGTTTTTGAGTTACCAACTGACTGAATGAAACATATAAAGACATTGACCTGTTTTCTCCTTATTTTCCTTTCAGTCCTTGTCAAGGTTCGGAGGTACAAAGTCCACTCTGCAGAAGCAATATAACGATAACCAAATAAGGAAAAATCAGGCCAAATAGATAATCTTACAAGAAAGAGACTTTCCCAGACTTTTTAGTCAAATCTCAACTAAAATCAAGATCCAACACAGGATTGTTTATGAGTGACCACACACACACGCGCGTGCACGCCATCACAGAGACCAGCATGTGAATGGTGACCTCTCTACAGAGACCTGTCTGTCAGACAGTCATGTTGATGGATGAAGCTGTCACTGCCTCTGTGTCTTGCTTATCAAGCGGTCGAATAACCACTGTCTGCAGACCACACACACACGCGCGCATCCACACCTAAAGGGCAAGAACCTGCACAGATACAATCGCACTTCCAAAACAGGGAGACTTGCAGACCTGATCGAAGCTGAGTGGTTAAACCAGTAAAGAATTGGGAGGAGAAGAGAAAACTGGAGGGAAAAGCTCTTTCCTTTTGTCTTTTTCTCTTACTTTTTGTTGTATGGACCACCTGACAGGGTTGTCAAACAAACTCATTTATCACAGCAAAAAAGTGAAGCCTTGTGGAGTGGAACTAAAATAACCCAACCTGCTTGAAGTTCAATGTGTGTTTTTACATTGGGCTTCATTTATAGCTTGTTTAGTCATAGCAAAGCTGCCTGTTTACATTCAGTCTGTCCAGGATTTTATTTATCTATGGCTGCTTTACTGCATGCGACACATATCTAGATCTCAACATTATTAGGCTAAATTTGTTGTGTATTGGTCATTTTGCTTGGACTTGACCTATAAGATTTCATATTGGGCAAGGCCTTGAGGTAAATGAATTGAGATGTGACGTGGGGCAATAAATCTTAAAAGACTTTATCTGGGCTTGGGGATACAAACATAAGACTTGGCTTCAAGTGAAATTCTTGATACCTAAGGGGAGACACTTGATAACCTGGAAAAAATATCTTGCAAAGTCCTGCATGGAGCATAGAAGCAGCAGTAAATGGTAGGGCTAAGATGTGATATGGAAATATAAAAACTTAAGAAGTGTTCTAAGAAAGAAAATCATGCATAGTTGTTTTAAATAAACTTGAGCACTGTAAATACCCTCCAAGAACTCAAATGATTACATTGCAAAGTCACAATTCTTTTTTACACTTTATCTCAGTTAGTTAGGTGTTCTTGTTCTTGTGCTTTGTTTCTATACTCATTTTTTGATTTTATGATTTACCTGTAATATAATGTAACCAGGTTATTCAAATGTGCCAACAGACAACTAAACACAATTGTTGATGCTACATATCGGTTTCTATGGCTACTTGTTTTTGTATGTAGTATTCAGAGTGATTCATCAGAAGTGTTGCTCAGTGGAGCTGGCAAAGATGTTTGCAATTTTCCAAGTGAGTGTTTTGAGGAAGAGCTCAACATGCACTCATCTTCTCCTCTTCAGTCTCTCAGGTAGTTGGCATGGGCCTGTGAGTACACGTATTTGTGTGTTTTTGTGTATTAGGTTTTTACTCACATATGCATGCCTGCGCAGCTCACCCACTCCGCAGTAAATTCTGCTATCCTTGGGGTCCGGCTGTGCAAGGATTACACTGGCATCCCACTCTGGTTTTAGAACACAAACAAGCACAGGTGCTTCACACAGAAACACACATTCCTAAGATCGTACCAGCACAACACATGGAGATACGTAAACACACACGCATACACGCACATGCATACACGCTGGCCCGGCTTTGCCATGGCTCCGCTTTTCAATTTTCAGCTCAATTACATTCCACTGTTACCTATTCTAAACTAAGATCCCTCTTTTCCCTTAGGACACACAGCTACACACGCATACACACACACAACCCCTTATTTAACAGTACTGCATCCCACTTAAGCCCAAGACTGTGTGGCCTCTTCAACTTGCACTGAGAATAAGAATGATTTCACCCTGTGGAGACTTGAGAACTTTTTTCCTGTTTACTCTGTTGAAAACAGGATCCTTAGATTTAAAGCTGAATCTATGTCTTTCACTTCAACATCGTAGAAGAAATCGTGAGGATAGTCTTTGGATGCTAAGTCTATTAAAAAGTGAATGCAGTCATTACAGCATTTTTGTCCTTGTCACAAATCCTCCTCAGGGCTTCCATAGACTTTCATTTGTCAGGGATCAGAGTCGTATGAAGAACTTCAAGACTGTGCACTACACTATGTGAACAAGTTCTGGTAATGGAGAATATTAATACATGTCTAATAAAAGACTTTAGTAGTCAGTAGAAAAATATGAATAGGATTACTAATATGATAAATCATTTTTACGGCATTGCCCAGAAACCAGAAACTAAAACCGAACAGCAATTACATCATTCTCAAATTTCTATTGACCTGTTTTACTAGCCACTTCTTTTCAAACAGTTCAAAATATTTTTTTATAGTGGAGCAAAACAAAATTTAATTGTGTCGTAACAAACTTAAGTACCGTTGACTACGCTCTACCATTCTACTTTCAAGATTTGAAAAAAATTCAAATCATTTCTAGAGTGTGGGTTTATGTCTGTGTGTCAGAGTAGGTGTGAGACAAGTTTAGCAAAATACGAAGGGATTTCCCAGTGTCATACCCAGTGTGACGAGACTAAACTTGTTACAAGACTAGTCTTGCAACAAGATTGATGCTGTGGCTGAAGCAAAAAATGACGGACAATATGGTGGAACATAAGAGTAAGACATTTGTAGTCATACGTTTGGCACTAATGCTATTCCCATTTAATTTCATTGCTACATTTTAGAGGGTAATTGTTTATCTTCTTATGCAAACTTATTTTATTCACAGCAGGCTCTCTCTTGCCCATTTTGAATCCAATTACTTGGCTATCTTTTTTATTTTTCAAAAAGGGATTTAGATGTTTCTCGTCCTTTATTACTTGGTCTTGTACACTTTTTTTCTAAAGTCCACTTCAGTTGGAGGTGTCAGCTTTTTGAGGGGATGTAACCCAAATTTGTACAGCCGCAGAAAACAAAACTGAGAGATGGAAGCAGGTGAACCTTGGCTTTTTCAAATGCTGAACTTGTAGTGGGACAAGTGGAGCTAAGCCTTTGTTGCAAGCACCCTTTATACCCGACAGCTGAGAAGAACAAGAGATGAAAAGAAAAGGTGAGAAAGTGGAATCTGGGGCTTTGTATAGCAAAGTATAGCAGTTCATATTTCAGAGCAGTTGTCCAGTTTACATTGAGTCAATGCTTCTAAAAACGTGATTGCAAATAATATTTTAGGCTGAAATTTGCAGCAATGGCGCCCCTTTAAGGTCAAAGAGAATTCCCATAATTTAAGTAAAAAAGTATCACTCAGTGATAAGATTAAAGTGTGCATTTTTGTCAACTTTAGCTCTTAAAACATTTGTTCATAAATTGTGACTGTATTGTATATGACAAATGAGTTTTGTTTGTTGACTTGAGATACTGACAAATCTGACTCAAATTTTTAGGTATATATATATCTGTGTGTTTGTGTTTGTAATTTGTTTAGTTTAAATCAAAGCCATTTATTAAACAACTTCTCATTCGGTTGAGAAACTGCAGCTGTGGTCCCCTGCAAAGCAAAACGTGGTCTTAGTGAAAACCATAACTTCCACAAACTTAGAATCTAAGCATCATTTTTCATCTCTGGTTTCATCTTGAAAGTGCTTTAAGTCAGACGCACGTTTTCATTGCGATCTTTTTTTTTCTTCTTTTTTTTTTTTTCGGTGTTTTCTGACATGATGCATCCACCAACCCCCTAAACCTAACCATAAGTGTCATGACTAAGTGCCTAACCACAAACCTTCCTCTAACCTTAGCATTAGTTTAATGCTCACCATAATCCCAAACCCAAGTCTTAAACCTCAAACAGGCCTTTGAAGCTGTGTGAGAAAACTGGGGACTTTCATGAAAATCAGCACTCTGAAACTCAAAACTGTTTCTCATAACAAATAGCTGTTCAAGCACGCTCACACACATGCATATACATACTCTCAGGGTCTAATAGCATTGCGGGCGAGCGTACAAAAGGAACAAACTACCATGTAATGTGGCGGTTCCCTCTCATTGACAGTGGGCACTGGAATGCAGCATGAGGGAGAGGGAGGGGGAATAGAGTGTGTGTGATTGTGCGTCTGTGTGTGTGTGTCATCCTGTCAGATTATCCTAATGATTAGCATTACTGAGAACTGACAGCAAAAGGAAGGAACAATAAGTGTCATTTATCCTCTTTTTTCAGTCTTTCCCCACTCACTTTCTTTTTTTTTAATTTTTATGTCATTTTACTTTTGATTTCTGACACTGACTTGTCTTTTGTCATTAAATTATGATTCTGAGTTGAACTTTTTTTTTTTTTAGAAGTGAACCAAAACACATACAAATCATTTCTCACAAGAAAAAAAAAAAGTAACTTTCTCCTTCCTCAGCTGTTTCTCCATTAAAAACAGCTTGAACAGAATCTAATAACAGGTTGCCATCTTCAACAGCTGTAACGTAGTGCAGGCCCAGACTGCTGAGATGTTTGTAATCAGCAGATCAAAGGTTTGATGTTGGTTGACTTTCACGACTCGAACTCGGGACAGATGAGAAAACACAAAGGAAGTAGGAGATTGAAAGGGAAAGTTATGACAAAATGAGTGGAAAGCAGAAAAAGAAGGAGAAATTTTTAATGACATATTTTCTGGACAGAAAAGGGACACAAAGGGACACCATGAAAGAAACACTGTGTTCTGCACTAAGCCTTTCTCTTTGACTCTGACAGAGAGAACGTGTTGATCTTCCTGTCAAATACTCAACATATGGTGCTTTGAAAAATAGCTGCAAAACAGCCAAGTCCAACCATAAACTGGCAAAATTTCACAGCCCTGATAACTACACAAGACATAGAATGTAAATGCACAAAAATGACATAAACCAACTATTTAATTCAACTACCATAATACCTATAAAATATTTAATAACTGAAACAATCTAAAAGAAGCGGATGACACTTTGGACCTTATGGGATATTTACCTAGTGTCACTATATATTCAAAAAGTACCTATAAACAGAATGCATGCTAAACCAAAATTAATATTTAATACATTCATTAATATTTTATTTTTAAAAAATCATATTTTTGCCCTCTCATTGAGCATCTTGAGTTAAAGCTCCAAAATTAAATTAAATGAGTATTTAATACAGATAGTATAGACAGTGACTGAGACCCAGTTGCAAGAAAATCTTATGTTCAAACAAGTGTAGTTTTGGTAAACCCCTGGGAGCTGCCACACTGAAAGGACAACCACACTTTTTAATTGCTCATGTTGTAGCATTTTAGCTCCCAGGAAGAAATGTGAATGAATGATTTATAAGCTCTAAGATTTAAGTTTTTAGTTGTTAGTAGCTTATAATGTTAAAGTCTCATCTTTTCGGCAGCTTTCTATTTGTGCGAAAACACAAAGTTTGAATCGCGTTGCATTTTTCATTTCTAATTCAAATTCTAATTTGCATTAGACTTGGTTAGAGTAAACGAGTGAACAGCTTGTTGTTTGCTAAACAAGCAATTAGAAACAAAACCTTTGAGGTCTGGTTGTTTTCTTTTATGAGTTTGTCTACTGACTTAGCTGTAATCCCATATGTTTAAAACATATAAAGATAAGATTCTGCTGCTTTGTTTTTGTTTTGGAAGTATAACAAAGTCAAGGTAGAACAAGCTAATGCTTGTACCTATTTTTGTTTCATTGTTAGGCATTTAATTATGATTGGTCTATTTCTGTACTAGTTTTCTCTTGTTTTTTATTGTTCTCTTCAGTATAGTTTTTCTTTTTTTTTTACCTTTTCCATCCATTTTAAGATAACCAACAAAAAAAAAACTTGGTTTCAGATTTGGATTTGAGAAAACACTGAAGATTGGCAGTTTGAAATGCAAAACTCTTATCTAATTTCAAATAACCAAACATTGTATATTATTTCATTGATCATTATTGCTTAATGTCTCAGCAACATACAGCTACTGCTTGGGTTCAAGCCTTTGTTGTTTGTCTCCACTTTGGGAAGCTTTTGGAAGAAATCTTATCAAAACTATGCAATTGTAGACATTAGTGTTACCTCCATACCTTAAGCTCAAGGTTTATGTGTTTATATGTTTCTATGACTGCTCAGTCCAACAGCTCTCAGAAGCAATGAAGAAAGTTGAGATCAGAGCATAATCTTGTATATGAGCTTCTGCCAAAGTGCTGAAGGAATGAGATCACTGTTTGTTCAATAACTGAACCTTATAGCCTGCCTTCTTTCAGTTTTGGCACCTTATTTTAGCTTTGTTTCTGTGCTATCTTTTTTTAGAGCCAGGGCACTAAAACAGAAAACCACAGCATTTAAAGCAATGTATATTTTTTTCACACTTTTGTGTTTTTTTGGCTATGAAGCTTTATTCTTTTTGACTTGACTGTCCTTGGAAGGTCAGAATGCATTTTATCTGTATGAGATCTTTCTGGAACATAATGGCTTCAAATACTTTCTCTATTTTTTAACTGTATCTAACTTTTCACTATGTCAGGGTTGTAAAGTCATATCCTCGCTCAAGTTTCCCATTTGACTTTGGAAAAGTCTCACCAATCTGTACTTGTCACAGGAAGTGGTTCAACATCTGTCTTGGCTTCTTTTCTTTCAAAGCTTGAGCAAGATGCCCTTCAAGTTTTCATTCTGTTTGCATCAGAAATGATCAGTTCTAAAATAATGAATAATAAATGAAAACATTTATTATGACTGGAAACAGTCATAAAATTGGTGTTTTTTTCTTTTGCTGTTAGTTTTCTTTTAGCAGAATTGATATTCAATGTCAGTGTTTTTGACTAGCAAGGACTTCTAGCCTCCTTGACAATTGTTTTGACCAACTCACCAAGTCTTCTTTGTCAGCTTTAGAAACCGAAATACCTAGGCACAATGCATGCTACTTCACATGCTACTGGCTAGCATTTGCAAAGCAACCAATCCAGGAGCACCACTAATTTTCCTTTGTACTGATTAGCTGTACCCCCAAGAGCGGAGATGAGGAAGACTGAGGATGTTCGCTTCTGTGGTAATGTTAAGACTGTTTCCACTGTGCGAATTAATTCATATTAAGGTAAAGTTGGTATTTGATGTATTCAAATAGGAAGTTCTAAACATGTTTTTTTTTTTTTTTTCCCTTTTATGTTATGGTTGTGGTCCCTTTCCTTTGTGAATACTGGGGGATTATACTCAAACTGCATTGACCCCATGATGGGACAGTATAAATTTGTTACTTACAGATATGGATACATTTTCAATCATGAAATCACCAAAGATGATTATCAAAATACCAGTGGAATGATAGTGCTGGGGGTAGGCAGAAAGGTGGGGGGCAGTTATAAGAATTCTATTGAGAAGGGTACAAATAATTATTTTTAAAATTTACAGCAAGTGAAATATACATTGAATACAACGTCATTTTGTCCAACTGGGATACTTGATCATACAAGATAATATTTTAAGGCTGTTTTGTTTCCTCAGCGGCTCTCTCGTTTCATGCTATTTTCTCAGTTCCACTGCAAACATTTCATTTTTGTGAGCCTCTGTGGTCAAGTGACACATTTAATAATTCCTATGAGCAGAATATGAAGTATTTGTAAAGCACGACTGCGCACAGATTCTTGCTAATTTAGAAGCAGCATTTCTGAGTTTTACAGAAATGACAGTTTTTTATTTCTTTCCACTTGTCTCTTTGTCTGTCTAAAGCTTTGAATCTGACAGCTGAATTTAAAGAAGTCAGCTGCTCCGACTCACTTGCCATAAATTCGTGTGATACCTGCCTTCCATCATCTCTCATTTTCTGTGAAAGGCAGTTAGCTGTTTGTGCGTGTGGCAGATTGACATGTCTGACTGGTCAATCCCTGCCTGTCGCCCATCACACCACCTTGGACAGTTCAGCTTAGAGGCAACTGTTGCAGAGCAATGACACAGTCCCCCCAGGGGATTATTGCCACGGTGACACACAGCTGTAACTTTTACTGAGAAAAGATGGATCTCCTCTCAACAGCTTTAACATGTTCAAATTTCAGCTACACACAGTTTAATTGCACTGATGTAGCATTCGCAGTCATTTCTGACTTCAGTGGGACCTTTCCATTGTCTCCAGGTCAAATGGTGCCTCTTTAATCCATTGTCTTAACAGAAAAGATTAGAGCATAGATTAATTAATTCTCAAATTGGGATACATGGAGTTAGAATTTTTTCTATGTTTCTGTCCTTATTGAAAGATAGATATTTGAAGTTTGTCAACTTAAAATTAAAGATGTACTAGAAGGAACCAAACATATGAGACAACGGGACAAATAAATACCTTGATGAGGCAAAATAAACAGAAAAAAAATATTTTCAAATTCTTGCTATCTTATTTATTTAATGTAAAATAATTCACCAAACAAATCTACAACAAGACTTGTTACGTTCACCACAGAACATTTATGGATTCAGAAACTGCCCAACATTTTAGGAACTAGTCTGAGGGTGATTGTGTTTTTTCTAATGCACAATACATATTATTTGCAGGATTTTCTGACATAAAAGCATGAACTAATTGAACAGCTGAAAGTATTTTTCTTTTCAAGTAGCCAAAACATTCTGTGATTTCACTGACTTTATAGAACTTGCTTGTGTTGTATTTCATTTGGCATTTTTGCATGTTTTCTATGTTCATGCGTGGGTTCTTTCTGGGTTCTCTGGCTTCCTCTCACAGTCCAGAAACATGACTAATATGTGTCCCTGTGTTGCCTGGGTGACCTGTACCCTGCCTCTCACTCAGTGAGATAGACTGGTGCCTATCTCGCTGGATAGGCACCAGTCTCCCTGCAGCCCTGCAAGGAGAAGCAAGAATAGACAATGGGTGGATAAACCGTCCCAGAATAACCACTGTTCATTTCCTTACTTTTCTTTCTGGCAGCTTATGCAGCTCTCACAAGATAAATTAAAAAAACATTGATAAAAAAAAAGCACCAGGAAAGGAATTCCGGGCCTCTTTAAAGCCTCTGGATTAAATAGGGTTAGTTTCTGCAGAGGTTCAAGGCAAATTAAGTCCACACAGACAGAAGATATAAATTTGAGCAAATATTTAAAGACTCTTACTGTGTGTGATTTCTATAGACATTTTGCCTGGAGTAAGTGTTTTTGTTGTTGGTTTTTTTTTTTCCATGCTCAAACTCTCTGCATGAGGATACCACTAGTTTATGATTCTTAGTGTTACACAATTTGTAAGATAGAAAGCAAATAGGTGGACAGCGTTAAAGAGCTTAAATTGTCAGTAGCAAACATTTACAGATGTTTCTGCTCATCTTGCGTTCTGAATAATTCTTTTGTGTTATTGTATTCATTTCTAACATGTCACAATTTTTGATTTATTTGAATTAGTCTTCTTTTAGTATGTGTGCAATTCTGAAGTCATGGAAACTATCCGATCATATCCTAACCTTTCTTATCAGACATCTTTCCTGCTGCAGGAAATAGCTGAAAAGTCAATACAATTTCAAGTGAAGCATGCTCGGGGTGAGATTTTGTTATTAAGTGTGAAGCTGCTTTAAAATTTTCTTGTATTTGTTTGTAATGAGTGGCTAGTCTTAAGCTTTGAGCAATAGTTCCAGTGTTTGCTGATTGAGACTGTGCATCTTTATGAAAGAGGACGGAGACACATGACACAGAGTAATCTAATCATTAATGTTCACCTTCCTTCAGAGCAGCAGAGATCTTTTCAACATCCCCTGTACCATCACATTTTTTAAATGCTTTTAAATGATAATTCAGTTGTGTTACTGCTTGGATCTTGCATTGATAATTACTTCTGCGTTTGCACAGATAATTAGAGATAAGGGAACAGGACCAAATCATTAAACAGGTGAACTTTGAAGACAGAGCAAAGCTAACAGATAGTTGACCTCCTCTGACATGCTCGCACAAGCCTTTTGTTCTATCTGTCTCTTCTTACCTCTCACTTATCAGCTTCTGATGCTCTCATAAAGTATTCCGCCCTCCTTTCATTCATTCATCTCACACTCGGCTGTTTCCAATTGGCTTAGAGGCATTCTTGGAATGCCAGGGCATCGCTGTTTTGTGCAGTGTGTGTGTGTGTATACTTGTCACTGCATCCCACCCCCACATTATCCGTCATTCACTCCCTGATTTTAAAGAACAGTGGCTGTTAGATTAGATGGGAGACTGGGGAAAAGACACAGATCAAGACAAAGACAAAGAAGTGGTAATAAAAATAAAAAGAACTTAGGCTGCTTTTGCCAAATCCCATTTTTAAAGTTATCACTTTGGCTATCTCTTTGCCTATTTGCTGATGCTTAGTGATATCCACTGGCCATGAATTCTAAGTTATAGAGTATAACTGGAATATGTGGAAGCCTTTCAAGAAGGTTCACAACAAGTTCTCTGATCTATAGTTGCACTGAACCAGGCTTGCTGTCTGTGTGATAGATAAACAAAGAAAGGAGTCATGGGCAGTGGCAGTGCAAGGCACATTAATGGTTTCATCCAGGAGTACAAGATGTTAATGGCAGCTATAGTCTGTAAATTTCTCTGTCCCGGAAGGAGAAACAGCTAAACACGAGCTCTGATTTAAGAGTATGTGAGAAAGAAACAAAACAAAACAGAAGAGTACATAAAGTTAACAGGACAAGTAAGCATCTCTGACATACTAAATCAAGTGTGACCCTCAGTTTCTGCCTCATATGGAGACAAACGGACTGGGGCAGAGGTGAATCCGTTATGTTTCAAGGAGTCATAGCCGACCCAAGAAGCTTGATTTACCTGCCTGTCTAAATTCCAGCCTTCACCTATGGCCAAAGGACATGGATCATGACCAAAGGAGCAAAGATCAGAGATAAAAATCAGCTAAAATGAGCTTCCACCTTAGGGCAGCCAGACTCAGCACTTAAGATAAGATGAGGAGCTGAGCCATCAGAATGGAGCATGAAGTCGAGCCGCTATTCATCTGCATTGAAAGAATCGATAGAAATAGTTGGGCATTTGAACAGGAAGCCTCCTTGTTACCTGTAAAAATGCTAGATCTATAGATTTAACAAGGAAAAAGTAAAAGTAAAAACATAAAAACTATGGTACCAATCTCAAATTACTTGCTTGTGTGCACAAACGTGGCTAATAAGGTGATAACACGTTCATATTTAGAAAGTACGTTCCGCATTTTTAATTAATAGTGCTTTGTAGAAATAAAGTTATAATAGACAATAGCTGTAGAAAAAAAAAAAAAAACTTTTTTCATTGACGTAATGTTTTCATGAGAATGAACATTGCACAAACTACAAAAAAGTGTTTTGCAAGCTGTCTTTGTGTGTGAGGACAAAGTCCAGCTGCTTTTAAAAGGCATCACAACTATAAAAGTACTTTTAAAAGCGGAAACTGGTCTGATTTCAATTTCAAATATTGGTCTTCATGTTGCACTCACACAGTAATGACTTGCAGAATTTAAATAAGATAGATGATCTCATAGTAGATCTGTATAGCTTTGGGGTGCCAGATAAAAAATATTATACTACAATTACATTACCTTTAACCATGGAAGCTGGTCTGGACCAAAAGGCACCACAGTGTCTTTATGACTTTGTCTTACAAATTTATTTACATTCCTCTTTCTCCCATGACACACACAGCTAAGCTGATCTAAAATGCAGAATGCCTGGTGTTGGCAGGCAGAGCCACGCAGAGAGTGGAGCTGTGTGGCTAAATAAGTTGTGCAGTACAGGCTCAAGAGAATCCAGTAATCTTGAAGAATAACAAAGCATCAAATCAAACATTAAAGGATGCACACAATAGATAAATGGACTGATAGGTGAATACTTTAGTTGTTAGAAACATCCACGGCTTGTTTATTGCACGCTTAACCATGTTAGTCAAAGTTAAATTGATTCCACATGCAAAAAGTCAGTCAAGGGAAACATTAGTGAGAAGTATTATCCATGATAGGTTTGGGAAAGTAGTAATGTTCCGCTTTTGTTGATGCGATAAATCTTATTTTCATTACAAAGTTGATCAATTAAGAGAAGTTTCAATGAGGAAGAAGAATGCATTTGCCTTTGCTACAATGTCAGGAGAATTCACTGCTAACACACACTCTTGATGCTAGAGATAAATTAATATGCACACACACACACGCACTCTCAAGAAACAAAGCAACAGGGAGGCTACCAACACAACTAAATAGCAATTACTACACTGTCTGCATCCTAGCAACCAGGTTACTAGATGTCATTGTCTTTCATCACATTTCTTGAGTGTGTATGTTTGTATACATACCTCTGTGCCCAAAAAAAAAAAAAAAATCCTTTACACCAAGATCTGGGATTTTTGTCTGAAAGGTTTGCATTAATGGCAGAGAGGAAGAGAAAGTTTGGAAAGAAAAAGAGAATGATAAGAAGCTGTTGGCTGATGTTATTATGTGAACGGGGGGGGGAGAAAAAATAAATTCCTCTGAGGTTAATTACAGCCTGACTTTGATCATGCAATGTAATCTGTGTATACGAAGAACGTCTGTGTTATTCTCCGGCTTCAGTAAATGTTGTTCCTTGTTCTCATTATGTGTTCAACATGTCTGGTTATTTAAAATGTATGCTCATTTAGGGAGGAGAGGATTTATCTAAGAGCTTGTCTCTTATTTAAAACAAAATAGACATGCCTTGCAAAGATATTCCTTGGTCTTTTTGCTATTTTGTCAAGTCCTAACCTTAAACTGCAATGTATTTAGTGGAATATATGTATTCAACCCCTTCTTTTTGAATACATGTAAATTCATTTTTTAATTTCAGTTGCAAAAAAAATAAAAATAAAATCACACATCATTTTCCTTTTACTTTAAATGTTTAAACAACTTTGTGAAAAATTGGAGTAAAACAGTTTCAAAGGATATAAATTCTTATGCACACACTGGAGAGACAACATATTTAAAGACACAAGATAATATTTCTGCTTTTAGTGGGAAAAAAATGATTTATTAATACTTTCCTTCCATTGTATTTTTCTTGGAAAGATTCTCAATGAACTTCTGAAAGTGTTTAATTTTCATTTCCCCAGCTATAACCTATGAATTATTGCTACAAGAAAAGTCTGACGACTCAAAGAAAGAAAAACAACGTTGTGTCAACACAGTAATGTTAAACTACTTTTAGATAGCCAGGGGAACTATTGGTCAGGACGTTTGCCAAAGATTACAAGAACATCTGGTTACTTAGAAGCTACAAATAAAGAGATCATGATAAGTTTATTCAGGGGCACATTGTCAATATCATATGGTTTGAGTCTCCCATGTCTAAAACATTCCCTAATTTGAGCCTCAGGAATAGGAAAATTCGAAAGGCAACAATCCCGTAAAGTGCAATCAATAAAATCATTTAGCTGCACTCATCTTTGCTAGGTTTAATCTCCTACCTTTGTGACAATTTGCAAAATAGATGGACAATATTCAAACTAAAGCAAAACTGAAACAGAACTTCGGGTGTTCACGTTAGTTCCATTTTATATTCCACTTATTAATAAAAAATTGACATAGCTGCCAATTTAAAAAAGATGTGAACAAATTTGCATGCATATGTTCCCATTCTACCTTCCCCCATCTTTTTTTAAGCCTTATTATCATTTATGAGCCACAGTCTGTAACCTATTACCACTTAAAAGTAACCCGATCAGCCTCTTGTGCATGTGCACACGTGCACATGTGCAGGTGTAGGTTTCATGAGGCTAACAAAAAACATCTTCACAATCCTATTTGATACCACAATTCAAACCAGATGATAAAAGTAGGCTAATTCAAATAACATTTATTCATGAGCGGTGTCCTGTGTGCCATTGATTCAGGTAATATGTCAGTGCGGTTCACAAAAGAGATCGAAACCTGCACTATGTAATTTTAATTTGAATTATTGTTTCATGGGCTTTAATATTCATGTTGTCTTTGTTCTCTTGTTTTTTTTTTCAGCTGGTGTGTTATCCCTTGTTGTTTCCAGCTCTCTGTTTAATATCTATTTTCCCTGTGCATGTGGACAGCTTTTGATATTTTCAAGTAACTGAAGCATTTGTGCGGCAAGTTTTTGTGCATATCCAGGCAATGTACTTTCAAAAAAAACAAAGAACTTTTGAAAGTACATTTGTCTTATTTGAAGAAAATGCTTGTTTTGGCTCTGTCCCCTTTTCCTTTTATCTTTCCAGATATGCTTTACTTTGTGTCTGTTTTTTCCCCAACTTTTATTTTGCTCTCATGTTTCAGCTCTTAATATTCCTATGTTTTCTCTTCTTTTTAAAATTCCTTTACTTTACTTTTCTTGCATTTGTTTGGCAGTTTCATTTACCACTCTTATATGTTGGAAAATAGCTCAAGAAGTCAAAGAATATTAACCATTTTCATTATGCATGTTGCCACTTTATTAGGTACCTTGGTATTAACAAGTTAAATGACTGGTGTGTCCAATATCTATAACCACCAACAGTATAACTGCTGAAACAAAGCCAAATTGCCAATTCGTTCATGTTGCTTGCACCAAACCTTGAAGATGTCATCTGTATCTCAATGCTGAAAAGAAAATTTCCCTGACTAGACAATGTTTTTCCTAATCTACTATTGTCCAGTTTGTTGAAGTGTCATCTAGGTTCTTTGCTTTTTTGTTCTTAGCGTTCTCGGTTGTACATAATGGTTAAAGGGGTTACTGTTATCTTTCAGCATCATGAACCATTTATCTCCTCTGACCATTGAGATCAAAAAAGGCATTTTTATCCAAAAAACTGATGCCCACTGCATGTTTCCAGGCCATCCTGTGTATATCTAAGGGTTGTGAGTGAAAATAGATTTAGATCTGTAGTTTCTGACGTACCCGGACCAGCTCATCTGGCACTAAAAACCATCATGTTACTTAAAATAACTTAAAAACCCTGTTTTTTCCATTGTGATAAACCCTTTGAGCTCCAACAAGTCATCTTTATTTGTGCTCCACTATTAAAATGATGTCCCCAATTAGGTATTGAGTAGGATTTTAGAAAAAACAGGAAGGCACAACACAGTATAACTTATCCAGGAGGAGCATTCGTTCACTCACTGTGTCACTACTTCTTTCAAGTTCTCTCTTATGGCTTTTTAAAGATTTGGTCTTTTTAAGAAGCTGTTGCAGCAAATGACTATGTTGTCATGACTCATTTGGAACCATAATAGCTACTAATAAATGAGAATAAGCAAGATTCAGCTACCAACTGTTGATTTCCACTGTGAAAGATCTTTAAACATGGAGAGAAATGTTTCTGTGTTCTTTCTGTTTAGAGAAACGTAATGTAGTTGGTTAGATTTGCTTAGATAGAAACTTTTTAAACTACTTTGAATAATAAATTGAGGACACTCAATTGTACTGTGTCCAGTACTGTTTGGTAACTGGGATCAACTGTGTGATTGAATTGAAATTATTATTATTTTTTGCAAGTGTCTTGAGATGACATTCGTTGTTAATTAGCTCAATACAAATAACATAATATTTCATAGAAATATTAAATTGCTACTTGATCCAACTTTGTTTGGAAAATAGCTGCAGTGCTGATGCTAGTTTGGAAATATTTCTTTTTATTATTATTATTATTATTATTATTATTATTATTATTATTATTATTATTATTATTTATTTCATATATAGGTTGTTTTTTTTTATACTGCATTATTTTTTAAGCAGGACTGCAATACTTGCCGCAACCAATATTATCACCCAACCTTTGACGCTAATGGTGGCAGCAAACATTTTGTGTCACATTGTGTTCATTTGATCACATCCTCCCTCATCCTTTATTCTGCTTGCTTTATCTTGATCAGAAGAATAATTCAAAATCCTCAGGGGTTTTTAGGCAGCTCTTTTGCTGGGGAAAAATTAACAGATTCAACACAATAAAATGTAAGTGTTCGGAAATCAAAATAAACATGGTTATTTTCTGAACACAAATATGCACTTTTTTTTTCCCTTTTGGTTTTCTTGACCTCATTGCTGTTAATAATTTCTTAACCAGTCATTCATTGCTTTTCTTTTCTCAAAAGATAATAAGATGGTTTGACTGATTGCCACTAACTCTATAGAGCCTGAAGGAGCAGTGTATGTGTTGCCACACTCTGACAGTAATTGTCTGCGGTGATATTCTTGTGTGACAGTGTCACTTTGACTGAAGCTCTCAGATGAAAAGCCAATTGATTGAGATGGCCCCAATTAGTCTCTGTGATTAATTGAGCGCGATTGGATACCGTCCCCAGTATCCATTATTATCTATTATTGACAGGCTAATTAGTTGCTGTGGTGACCGCTAAAACACAGTTGATTGTGTGCGACAGTCAAATGACCCCATAGCAGCCAATTAAGCAAACCTTTTATGTGTAGATGTGTGTTGTAAGTGTGTGTTTGTCCAAGTGTAGCTGGAAGGGGCTGTTTTCAGTAAGTGCCACAAATAGCTCGATCAAACACAACTTCTGCTTCTTTGTTGCGTAAATATATTAGAGTACTAATGAACAAAATAGGGATAATTGGTTGTGGTACATTTGATAAACAAATTTAGGCAAAACATTGCAGCAATTATGGATTTATCAGATTGATTATTCTCAATTCTCTACATGTACGGAACCCTTACATTTTTAACTTTGACTTATTCTCCCTGTCTCTTCAAAACCCCCCTTAAAATTTATGTTGTTGTCAAATTAGTGTTAAGTATGACATATTGACGTAAAGATTTCTGCAGCAGCTGCACAGCTAATTATATAACTTTACAGTACATCCACCATCTTAATAAAATAGTTATTGCAAAATAATTTAAGATGAATAAAGTTTCTATGTAAGTCCAAAATCATAAAGCTGCTTGAATACTGAAATAAAAATCATAATAGAATAATTTCTGCACACTCACAGATAATGACACAACAGCTGCAGGAGGCTTCCTCAAAACAATTTATATATGTGAGTTTAAGGTGTGTAGAAAGTATATGGAACTGTAAAAGGATTGGAGACTGCACATATAAATTTTAATTAGGCACACGATAAAGCTTTTTCTTTCTTTCATCAACATCCTCATAAAAATTTTATTGATTTGATATTAAAAATGAATGCATAGTACAAGGAAATGTGCCAGCCTTGGAAGTTAAATAAAGTGAAAGCGTCTCTAATAACACATACCAAAGACACAGCTTAATTCAAGCTAAGAAGCTGTGGCATTTTCAATTCAAAAAAAAAAAAAAATTAGATCAAAGAATGAATAATGCAATAAAGTAATGTTTAATTAGCCATAGCTGCTTTGTATTTGATTAATGTATTTTCGATTAGATCTCTTCTTCTGCTGTTTTTTTTTTCCTCCTCACATGCCTCAAACTGTGCCTATTGCTTTAAAATGTATTTTCTGTTAACCTTTTCCTGTCCTCCTTTGTTTCTGCTTTGTGTAGTTCCCCCTCAGGAGCCCAAAGTCACCTGTCGGTCCAACACCTACCCTAAAGGTTTCTACTGCAGCTGGCACCTGACGCATCCTACGTACATACCCTCCAGCTTTGAAGTGGATGTTCAGTAGGTCTAATTAATTTTCATTCACTTTTTTATGAATCAGTAATACATAAAACAACAAAAATATATCTGAAATTGTATGTTGTTCTGGTTATTTAATATAACCAGAACAGCAGAATGATTTTTATAGGATTTCAGATTCTAGAGCACCAACTGGATTCTTGTGTCATGAATACCACAACAACATTATTCTGCTAAAAATTTAACTAGGACAAGAAATACTGGTAAATAATAATAATAATAATAATAATAATAATAATAATAATAATAATAATAATAATAATAATAATAAAACCATTAGCAGTAAATGTGATAGTAAAATTATGTTGGTTTTTAATCCAACAGTGTGGCATGCAACTACTAAGGTGATGCTTTGTCAGCTCTGCGTTCTTCCAAGCTGGCTTTTTGTAATCCAAAGCAGAACTTTAACTGTCACTCGTAACTCTGATGCTAGGCGCTGGCATCTGGCTTTTATCTGCAGTAAATGAAGTGTTCCATTATGATTCACTGTTGACTCGGTGATCTTGAAGGAATGTAGATCTGCTTACTTCAAATGTGTGGGAGGTTTAACAGGCTTCAGCCTGCAGGCAAATGTCAAAGTGAAGATGCATATGCAGAGCAGTAAATAAGAACGTTCATTAAGAGAAAAAAACCACAAAGCAGAAAGGCAATGGATTGAGATCTGTGGCACATCTCTAACCCTGCTTTGTCATATGGCTTTGAGCTGACAATATTGACAATGTTCATTTTAACTGATTTAGAGTTTTTTTAAAAAACTACAATTGACAGCATACATGTTCATTTTCCATTCTACCTGACTTTTTGGATGTCATTCGACCAGAACTGACATCACATTGTGCGTGTGATGCAGCAGTTGCTATAAATCAATGGTTCTCTAAAAACTAAATGATTATGTAGCGTCTTATTTTACTGCATAGTTTGAATAATGGGGTAACAGTGACCCATTAGCAATTCAGCCCTTTTTTTGTTGTTTTTTTTCATACATTTCCAGTTCTAGTCATACCATAATGACATCTCTGTGCTCTGAAGGACATTTCCTATCAACTGTGCATAAAATCTATTATGCTGTAAGGAAATGCGGTTAAATGACTCCAACAACTATCTGTTATTTTCTTTTTATTTGGATCATAATTTGTAAGAGTAAATGGACCCAAACGTGATTCAGGACCAAGATAACAATGAATAATGAGTAAATATGTATGGACACTGAAGTTTAGTACCAAATATTTACCATATACACACATGACACAAAGTAAAGTTGCAGTTATTTGCAATTTATTAGGACCTCTGAGACCTTCTTCTTCTTTGTTCAGAGCTTTGTTTATTTGTCAATATGTCCCTTTATTGTTTGAATGCGGAAGATATTAATTGTTAGTTCTTTATTATGATAATAATGGTTAGCTCCATAATGTTAGCACCTTGCAAGTTTCAGGTGTGACATTATTCCCACAACTAATTGAAACCACTGCAAATGATATGGAAGTAGGTGTGTTCTTCGGTCTCATGGAACCTTGGACTGGCTCTGCAATTTTAACAGCAAAAAGTGATGTTTTTTTTAAAAAAATATATTATTTCTTTATCATTTTGTTGTCAAAGGTTCGTAGAGTTTAAGAATTGGAAAAATATTTGATATTTAGGTTTTTGGTCAAATTGAAATTCCACTAACTCCTGTCGACTGCTGATTTCTCAGCATATATCTATAAATAAGAAATAAGCACTATAGTATCAACAATCTCATGTAAATTAAATCCTAACTTTGATGGACAAGTCAAAAACTTTTCTTCGCCTGCAACCTTCACCTCCCTCAGCCACCTCCCCCTTACCTTATCATTTAATTTTCCTCCTCAGACACAACCAGCACTCACTCAATGTGCAGAAAGATCCAGTCCACAAGAATCGCTGTCATGTACAGTTCCCAGAGGTCTTCTCCAGCAGCCCATACAAAGTTAATGTGACAGCGGTAAACGCCTTAGGAAAAGCCTCCACTACCCTGTCCTTTGAGGAGTCCACTATAGGTAAGATGGATGTTTTCTCCTGTTTCTCATTTAGTGTATGTTCCATGCAGCTAGAGTTTTCCTCTGCTTTTAAACCAGTTGTGTCTAAAGGTGACTAAAGCACAAGCTTGGCAGGAAATTAATCACACCACTTTAGCACTGCAGGGCTTGGGTGTCACTTATATTTTCTGATGAAGTTTTGTTGAAAATTAAATGCTTTAATTTGGGTTCTGGCTTAAGGGGTTTAGAGGAAACTGACATTTTTAAATCACTCCCCCACTCTGCAGTAGAGCTTTTATTTTTGTTTTATTGAAGTTCTGAAATGGCTTAGTTCAGGGACAAACCCAGCATCTTTTTTCCATTGCTGACAGGTTTCTGGCAAATGAATTAAAAAAAAGAAAAAAAAAGTGTGTCGAAGTGACCCTTTGAGGATGCCAACACTCAAAACATAATAATGCAGTCGTTTGACCACAGATAACTGATTTTCTGACAGTTCCTAGTTCCCTTTGGAGTTTTGTTGCGCATACAGCAATTGTTGGTGCCAGAGAGGCAAAGGGAATTGAAAATGCACTCTGCAAATAAATGTCAAACAACTTCAGGAGAATGTTGAAGTTGTTTGAGAATGCTGGACTTTTTTTTTTTTTTTTTTTTTATTCCATCTGAGGAGCCAATCACCTGATGTTCTCCCATGTGATTACTGACAACACCAGATAATAAAGCATCATAGTTTCAGCCATTTGTGCTGCCTTAAATTGATTTAATTCAAATGAATCGCAAATCAATATTCCACTGCTATGCCAGCATATTTTATAAACCTAAGCGTCAGTTCGTTCATTGAATTATTTTTTTCACATGTTCTTTAAAGAAGCGCAGGTTCGATGGGGAGGAATTTGTCCTGAACATCACATAAAAACAGCAGTAATAGAATTCATCAGCAACTCTGAAGGGAAAAGCAGTGAAGGGGAGAAATTCATTTTAAGGGATGACTAGGGGGAAACTTTGATAGATAAGGATAAGAGCTATGAGCAGTCCTCCCCCTGTTGCATTGCCAGCGTGGCACCGGCTTGCATGACACATAAACATGCACAAAGCAACAGGGTCCTAAGATTGTGTACCTTGGTTTAAAACATTTGGTATTTAGAAAGAGAAAAGTTTGTGTTTTTTCTGTGTGGGTTGGTGTGTATACAAGTAACCGAATGAAGGAGTGACATGCTCTTCCAACCCCTCGACACGAGATTCATGAAAATGCTAATGGTAGCCGGATTAGCGCCCTGGCTGAGGAAATATCCATCCATCCATCCATTTTCCGTCGCCCTTCTCCCTAATGGGGTTGGGAGTTGCTGGTGCCTATCTCCAGCTGCGTTCCGGGCGAGAGGCGGGGTTCACCCTGGACAGGTTGCCAGTCTGTCGCAGGGCAACACAAAGACAAACAGGACAAACAACCATGCACACACACACTCACACCTAGGGAGAATTTGGGAAGGCCAATTAACCTGACAGTCATGTTTTTGGACTGTGGGAGGAAGCCGGAGAACCCGGAGAGAACCCACGCATGCACAGGGAGAACATGCAAACTCCGTGCAGAAAGACCCCGGGAATCGAACCCAGGACCTTCTTGCTGCAAGGCAACAGCGCTACCCACTGTGCCACTGTGCAGCCCTGAGGAAATATCCCTTTTGGAGATATCAAAATACCCCACCACTCCTTTTCATTCCATCTGCTTTCACTTTCCCTGTTGTATCCACTTTTTGGAACGTCACATTCATTTTCTACCCCCACCCCCTTCATCTCCCTCCTTTGTTTGCTCTCTGTCTTTCATCATGAGCCAAATCATGTACATTACAATGAGAAGGAAAACAAGGTGGTGCTTTTCTTTTTTTTTTTTTTTTGCTTTTCTCAAGCCTTTTGAAATGAATGTTTTTTGTTTTTTTTTCTGGTTAAATGTGATCTCAAAACATCAGCAGGTTATCGTTCACCTCTTTAAAACAGAAAATGCAGTGCAGTTAAATACATTGTATTATTAAGAAAAACTTTTGGATTTTGTGATGTAAAAATATGTTGAATTTATGCTGAACAATTAGAAGTAAAAGGATGTAGGATTAAAACAGAAATAAAAAAGAATAGAACATCTTTGAAAGAGAGCAGAAGTTTTGCATGCAAGCATTACAAGTTTTGAGAGCAGAGAGATGAAACCCTGCTTTCAATTCTTGTAAGCTCTCGACTTATGGAAATAAAATTGTCCATGTCCTTCTTTTTCCATTCTAAATACTTTTCAGACCATCTTAGACTGAAAGTTATGTCTTCTATGCAATAAATATGGTACAGCTACAGATGGATAAAAAAGTGAGGGTGTAATTTTATTTACTTATGTGATCTTAAAGTTAAGATCACAGAAAAAGCAAGCAAGATACACCATAGTGTTATACAGGTACATATTAAAACACATTAATCTTGATAATCATACAAAACATTAACAAATGTGTACATTCTTTCACTAGTACCTGACACAACCTGTGAAAGTGATTGCTAAAAAATAGATAACAGCCCCAGCCAGGACACGTACTCAGCATTATTGAAATAAGAAATGAAATTCTACCAGTGAATTAGGCAGAGATAAATGTCAGAACATCCCAAGAGAAAGGGAATAAAATAATGAAATGAAAACCACAGAGCCAACAGCACCTGAGGATTAGAGCTTATTTGTGCAGAAGTGTGAACTGGAAGTCCTTCCAACCAGCTAGCATGACTGGCCAACATTCACTGCTCCATGCAGTTAATGACTAAACAGGTTTGTCACTCAAAGATTTTGATCTGCATTTTTTTGCGAAACGAATAAATGACTTCTATTATGCAGAGATCTTGTGAAGTTTTGCAAACTTGCCAAAAATCATTCTTGTATAATTGTTTTTACTCTAAAAACAATTATGCAACCCATTATTTTTTTGTAAGACTCAAAAGACTGACATTTCTAAATTAATTTACTTTCTATAACTGTTCTCCTTTTGTTTCACGTAACACAATAAAAATATTCAGTGACAAAAACCAAGTTAAAGATCAATAGCAATTTTATTATTCACTCCACTTTCTGCACTAAATATTTTGTATATATATAAAATGTGTTTTTGAAAAGACATTTTCCTATTGCACTAAACTAAAATGCCGTCTCTCTTTACTTCATCTGTACTTCATTCCTGCTTGGCTAAGAGTCGTTCTTTGCTTTCTAACTTTAATTCTGGCATTCATTTTCAGGGACAACGAGGCAGATCGTAAATAAATAAAGCAATTTTATGCTTCCCTGTGCATTTCTCAATTCTGAGTGGAAGGAAAATGTTCCTCAACTGTCCCTGTTCATCCAACCAGAGTTGGATAAAATTAGATGAGAGGAGATGTGTGTGTCCATGCACGTGCTTGGTATTGATTCAGTCACAACTTTTAATGCTTATAGAATCCCTAGACTAGTTAACTAATATTATGTCTGTAGGTTCTAAATGATATATCAATAAGTGACCTTATTAATCTAAATGAATGAAAAGATGTAAAAGCTACAAGTGCTCTTGTAAACCTCCATTCAAAACATTCTTGCATAATTCTGGATGGACATTCACCGTTGGTATTTTTGCAGGATTGGTCAAGCTAATTTTAATTGGTTTTCTGGGACAAACTCAGCTTTTCAACATACTCGACAAATATTTACAAAAAGGGAAAATGAGCAATGGAAAGGGTTGGGGTTAATTGCTCAAAATTACATTTCGGGGAAGCTGGTGTGAAGGATTCAAGGTGAGCATTTCAAGAGCACTGTGCAAACAAACATGGAGGTGACTAAATGCAAATGCACACAGGATAGAATATTCCAAATGAAATACTATTTACCAGTGTTTCACTGTACCTCAAACGGGTAGGTGATTGAACGTTGTGCACAACTAGATATTCCCAATAGAATGATCCTTTTTACTGGTTCCACCGATATATAAATATATAAAGCAGATTAACTTTCAACTTCAGGAATGGCCTTCCCAACATACTGGCCTCAAGGTTTTGAAAATACTGTGGACATTACTTAAAAGTCATGTTCATACCACAAAAAAAACAAACGAAGTTTCTGAAGAGTTGTCAGTAAAAATTTAGGCAAAAACAATGATGGAATCTTGCATAAATTTGATAAAGGTCGCAACTTCTCATCCAAAGTGTCTGTAAACATTTGAGCATTTGCTTCTTCTACCTTTGACATTAGCAAATTTCTGCTTTACATGAAAAAATATTTTGTTGAAAAGTAAAAAAACCCCAAAAAACTAAATTTTAAATGTCTTTTCTGAGACTTTGTAAACCTCTCACTGGAACTGTACATTTGGAAAAGACAAATCTGTCTAATTTGCTGTAAAGCAGAATAATTACTGTTTGACAAACTTTCTGGTGTGATAAGTGGTTTTGTTCCTTAAAATAGAAGGCTATGCTTTAATCAATTTTGATAGTTTCTATGCTATCATTTACTGAATTTAATTACGTCTCACTGTGTGTTGGACAGTTTTGACACTAGAAAACAGCTTGGCTTGATTTGTCTGTGAATGAATGGATGTGCTGCATTTTCACAGGACTGGTTTCAATAGAGTCAGCAACATATGCTTTTTTTCTGTTCCATTTCCCTTTATAAAGTGATTTTTGAAAGATTTCATGGGAAACCAAAGCACACTGATTTGCTTCCTCTTTATTGTTTGTCAAAGTACTGCGTGAGAATCCATCATCTGGTGCATCAGTGTCCAGATTTTCTGAAAGCCTTTTTATTAGGACGGGCCTATAATGGTATAAAAAAAAAAAGTGGATGAATACTGTTCTCAGATGCTTCACTCTTGTAAAAGTAAGTGCGTAAAGAATTAGCTTTTAGAGAAACATCTTTGTTCAGTTTCAGCAGAACATTGAAACTTTTTCTATAAAGAAGACAGCTTTTCTTTTGTTTCCTTTCTTCTGTTCTCAGATAATGTATGTCACACATAGCTCTCAGATTTTTATCACAGCACACATCTCAAAGCATCTCATTAAGGAACGACAGAGGGCTGGCACGGCAGGATAATAGCAATGAAACTAAAGTCTACAAAGCCAAATCCACATATGCACAAATTCATCTGCACTCAAATTTATCAAGTTCCTTGTTTTTCTTCTTTTAAAATTTGTATAATTTTAGGAGTTTGTTTTTTGTTTTGTTTTGTTTTTTGTTTTTTTCAATCATGGCGATTGAAGCTCCACAATATACTGTTTCTTGTTTTTAGTGTGTTCCAGATCCTATATTGTTCCTTCAAAAGAATTATTTTTAAGAAGTTTTCGAATAACAAAATAAAGATTTTCTTTTACTCATACAATGACTAGATATCATTTTTCCTCTCTTTGTAAGTTGGATTGATACTTTAAAAGCCTTTGGGCACTCCATCCTCAAATTTATCCGTTTTGTTGATGTGCATTTTCTTTTATCCATTTGGTGGTACAAAGAGCAAAATATTATATTTTTTTAGTGTCGTCTTGCTTATGTGAAATGCATCTACTTCTTTTCCTTTTCTATCTTACGTATTTTTCTAATAAATATAAGCCTTTAGTAAGGCTTCTATAATAATGTTTACTGGTTTTGTCTTTCAGTTGTGCTTTACTTTTCTCAACATAATACATCCATGTTTTACTTGTGATAATTTAGCTACAAAGCAGAAAACTATATGTCAAAACATTGGTCTGAGAATGTTATCTGTCACACCACTTGAACTCTGTAAGTCAGTTTGCAATAAGTTTTTAATATTGATGTTGTTTTGCACTAAAAGGTCATTTCAAGTTAATGTTACACATATTGTCAAATGAATGGATGTTAAAATATTAGCATAAAACCAGTCTGCAGTCAAATGCTCTCTTCTTCATTTGACTCAGACACAGAAAAAATGTAAAATATTTTCTCTGTTTAATTCACATTTAATTCACAAAATGGAACTGGCTATATTTCCACCCCAACCTGCAGAGACTCATGTTTTATACAGAGAAAACTAAATCTAAAAGCCACTATACCAGAATGTTTCTTCTCACTTGACAAACTTTATCCTCACAGTTACTGTAATTATTTGAAACCTACCTGAGCTTCCTGTCCTCACTCACCCAACCATTATTGCCCTGAATTAATAATTACTACTGAATAATGTTTACTATCTCCTTTTTCTCTGTTGCTGAATGCTAATTAGCTGCCACCCACTCATACAATGATTTCAAATGTAAAAGATCTCTGTGTCAGTTGTTCAACAATATTCCACGAGACACTGCAAATCCACACTGCATGTCATCATGCATATTTTTTTATGGGTGCAACTAAAAAGGCTGTTTTGTTGACATTTTTTTTTTTTTTTATTACTTATCTACTTTGTTTACGCCTTCCTGTCTGCTGCTATTTTAAATGTGTTGGTGTGCTTCTTGTTTGCCATTCTGTGTGTATGATAGTATGCATTTCACACAAATGGCTTTAATGCATGAGTATTTTATCAGACATTCAGATTATAATTGTGGCTATCGTTTCCCATTGTGATGTGTGTGTAGTTGTGTGTTTACTTGAGCAAAGGGTTTCATGTAGCTGAAGATGCAGGCCAGTGGGCTCCCTAGTGAGAGTGATATACCAACAACGAGGTCATTCAATATAGTCTGAAATGCTCCAAATTGAATTGCCACAATCTCATTCAGGGCTTTCTTATTGAACAGTTTTTAAGAAGCACTTTTTTTACATGCCTTCTCATCAGGTCTGATGGACTTTTATATTACAACACTTCCTCCAAACATTTAAATTAGTTTCATCATTCAGACTTGAGTTCCTATAGCATAAACACCTTTATAGTGATTGATTTTCACTATGATTTTCAATTACATTTTTCCTACTTAGTTTGTTTCCAACCAGATGTCAGTCTAAAATATATCAGTGTTGTGAGGAAAAAATGTAATATACCAGCTACGAAGATGGAAGATGGAAGTGATGAAGATGGAAACTTCATCACTGATTGACTGCTATGTCCTTTTACTGACTGTTTTTATCCACCTTTTGCAGTAAAACCGGACCCCCCAGAGCGTGTGACGGCATCCCCGATCCGTTTAAACCCTCGAAGGCTGGAGGTGTCCTGGCACAGCCCCGCCACATGGCCCGATATAGACTCGTTTCCTCTTAAGTACTTCCTTCGATACCGACCACTCATTCATGACAGGTGGCAGCATGTGAGTACTACTGTATGCGTGTGCTTTAGCATTTATTACATTGTTACATCATTGTTTTTGAGTTAGGATTTGGGTTTGGGACCAAGGTGTTAATTCTTTTTATGGTTGCTAAGAGTTAGGTTTAGGGGAAAAGTCAGGTGAAAAATAAATTGCATTGAAGTTTATGGTTTTAATGTGACATGAAGTAAAAAGCAATGTATCCTTAGAATTCCATGGCAACCAGCTCTATATTTCTATGTATGTTCAGAAATCATGCTCAAAGTTAATTAAACCAAGATTTTTTTAAAGAAAACAATTTTCCGAAGAAATGCCTATGAGAAAAGTTTTAGTAAAATTACTTCAATTATGGCCGTTGGTTTGATTCCTGGAAACACAGGGATCATTTCTCAGCTGCTTTGGTGTATGTTACTCTATTTGAGTAATTTTTGTGGGCTCACTTCCCTCCGGGCTCCTTATAGCAAAAACACATGTGTCCACTATAGAATTCCAGGGATGAAAGCTCTTTCCACTAAGGTCGAACCTTGTAGTGTTATTATGGTGCATGTCAATGGTTTGCTAAGGTGTAGTTCCAAGATCTAAGGTTACAAACTCTCAAATGAAATCATATATGCAAGAATTTAAGACCATACATTCTAGTAATCCATACATATGTCCTGCAACACCTTCTTTAATTTGTGTCTCTTTCAGTATTACTGTTGTTGTCGTCATTTTATTTTATTATTTTGAGGTTGCTTGTCACTGTAGTTTTGTTTTGCTTTCAAATTTGCCATGAACTTCATCAAATATATGGCCTCACTTAGCATTGTTGTCCCTCCTCCTATCAAAGATCAACAATAGAAGTAAATGTACTGTACTTGAAATGTGTTAATAGGTTTTCTTCTTGGTGATGCTGCAGCCTTGAACCAGAAAAGGTTTTCACCTCAGGGACAAAGATTGATTTAGTTTCTAAAGAAATTGATCAAGCTTAAGGTTGATTTTTAAATGTGACTTTTGGTTTTCCTCATGCAGCTATAACAATTTTATTTTCTGCACCACAGTCACAAAAAAAACTCTTGACTGCAGCTAAAAAGGGCTTCGTGCAGTTATTCAGACTCAATTCTTTGCAGAAAGAAAAGTGAAAATTAAAAGAAAAACAGTGCAAGTTGTATTTTTCTCTATACTGCTAATTAATCAATATATGAACCAAACATGCATGGGAAACCTTAAATCAATATTTGGATTGAGCAATGACATGTGATTTGAAAATTGCATAAATAGTTTTGACGACATCCAAACTCCCCTGTTTGTCTGTGGTATGTGTTGAAGAATATCTTTCTGGTTGAGGTTCTTGATTTCAGCTGTGGTGAGTGTGGCTTCCTGAAGGTAATTCTGTATATTTTAACACTGGACCAGAGAGGCATTTATTTTTGTGCCAAAGCACAGAGAGTTACAGCTTTCATCTCAAAAACAAAGTTGTAGCCGATTGTTCTTATTTTAAAAGATAAGTAGTTGAGTAAAAAAAAAAAAAAAACAATCATTATCTTTCAATAGAAACATCATTAGCTGCAGATACTTGAGGATGTCATTTTGAGGTAAACTGAGTTTTTGTTTTCGTAAATATTTTTGATTTCTAGAAAATCACTGAAGTCATATTCAATTTTAGACTTTGAATGGCCCTTTCCACCAGTCTGGGAATTTTCTTTTCCACTATTTTGTATTAGATTTCTTTATTGTATTTATTAATTTAAAATTAAAAATTAGTTCCTAATGTCTACTGGGTGATCTTTGGTTGAAACCATCACCATGCTCTACATGCTCTACAGCACAGGGTTCAAACTCCAGTCCTGGAGGGCCACTGCCCTGAAACTTTTAGATGTGACTGTGCACCACCACACCTGAATAGAATAATTAGGTCATTAGCATGGCTCTGGAGAATATATCTAGACACTAAGGAGGTAATTGAGCCATTTCATTCCAGTGTTTTGTACCTGTGGAACATCTAAAACCTGCAGGACAGTGGCCTTGAGGACTAGAGTTTGACACCCCTGCTCTGCAGTCACTGTGGAATGTTGGTGCTATCCAACATATCGACTCAAATGTCTTTCCATTGGCCTTGTTTGTCAAAAGGACACTGTTCCAGATGTCTTTTGTGATTGCGAACTTAAATTGGGATACCATTTTTTTTGAAACAGTGATTTTCTATCTGACCGTATTATTATGAACCCCAATATAAGAACCTGAGATGTACCTCTTGAGCTTTTTGGAATTACTTCTAGCATTGCTTGATCTGACATTGGGGCAATTTTTTTTGAATTTGTCTACTTTGAGGGACACTGGACCATCTTGAACATTGTACACATGAGATTATTCCCTCATGTGTATGTATCATGGAATCATTGTACACAAGTATCATTCACAATGGAATGATAGTTTGAAAAGTTTAGAAATTGCCTTATAATACTTCCCAGACTGAATACAACAAACATAGTTCCATTATATTAATGTGTCATTTAGGAAAGATTCCAGAGATCTGGTAACCTTATGTGTGAGTTTGGCTGTTTTATAATGTTGATTAAATCATACTGACAAAGTAATGACTGATTACTGCTTTTGGAGTGGATGTGTTCAATATTTGTCTTTGGATACACACTGTTGCACTAAACATTATTGTTAAAAGTTATTGAGCTGTGACATAAATCATTTAAAAGTGTTTAATGAAGCCTCTAAAATAAGACGCACTGCTCATTGGCCTTATACCATTACGTCAATCACTATAGCCTCAAAGGTTAATTGAAGTGGTTACTGTTGCTCAGGAATTTGACTTTGATGTGGATAGACAACAGGGATGCTTGTGTATGGCTTTCACATGGAACATTATGAAATGTGTGTGGAGTCTGAAATGAAAGCTGTGCTGTGATCAGAGTCATCTTTAGAGGAAACCATCCATCGTCTTGAGGAATGAAGAGATGACGGCCCCAGATACTCAAGAGTGATGGAGATTCAGATGGATACAAGAAAATGAGGAAAAGTTTTGAAGTAGAGATGAATGAAGCACATCAGAGAAGCAGAAGAGGCGTTAATGGATAGCAGACTTTGGTAGATACCCAAAACTGAAATGAACAGGACATATAAATGATCCAGGCAGTAGTGCAAAGATGCATATTAACTTTAGTGAAGGACAAAGGTGACTGACATATTATATTCTTTAGAATCCTCTTTTGAAAATAGATGATGCAAGAAAAGACACTCGGGCCATAGATCATAATATTTGAAGTTGACGGCCAAATGGAGGGTTGGTAAGGGAACTACAAAGCAAAAAGAGAAAGAGGCATATGGAGATCAGTGTGATCAGATGTAAGGAGCATTGTGGGTGCCAGACAATCCAAGAGACATCAAGAAAGGGGAAGCTCTAGTGTGGGCTTTGAAAGTGAATTTCTAAAAGCTGTCGGTTAGTAGATGTTTGAAGATCAAGGAAAGCACATGAACAGCTTGAGGGAGCAAAAATTAAAAGTTACACCATCTGAAATAATAAAGGAAAAACGAATTGAAATTGCTTACACATCATGCAGAATTGTACCTACACTGTTCGCCATAGTTATTCTCATTCCTTGTGCATAAGTGGATAAATTCTTAAAGTAAATTTGTGTTCTGCTGCAGTAGAATAACCTCTACGGAAACATTTTTGAAAATAAGTAAAATTGAGGAACTGGCTTACAAGAAATATTATAGTTCTAAGAACTGCTCTAAAATAAACGTATTCAGAACCTTTCAGTGTTATCAAGACTCCATAATGGTAGAGGTCATGACTGACTTATGTCAGCAGACTGAATATTAAGGTTTTCAGCCATTCTTTTGTTGTTTGGGATTATTGTTCTTCTACTGAGCCAATTTAATGCATGACTCTTTCATACTTTAATATGCAGCATATTGACCTGGTTCTATGACTGTACAACTTCCACAGTGAAGGAAACATCAGCACATCTTTATTGTTTAACTGTTCTTTTGTTCTACATGCATCAGTGCTGCTGAGAAGTTGCTATTCAGTCGCCACTTCTCCCTAGGTAAACACATTGTGTGTGCAGTATAAGCTACCTTTTTCTTCAGTGTAAATTCCAGCTTCACTCTTTGGCTTTGGCTTTTACACAAACAATTGCTCAAAAACAACAAATTAAGACCCTTTTTTATTTATTTCCATATTTTTTCCCCTTTTCGGTTAGATGGTCTTAAATGTGAAACAGTAAATCATAGCTTAGATTCTATCTTTCACTCACTGTATCAGAATAAAAATATATGTACATCTGCAAATGTTCAGTGAATTTGTTTATTTCCCATGGCTCTTTGTGGCACTGTTCCCTCACAGAGATGTGAACTCAGACTTGAGCAGCAATTAAAGCAATGGTCCGATAACTGCGATAAAAACAATTTCAGACTGCTCCGTTTTCAACTCGTTGTACGTAACTGGATCAGCTACGGTGGACTTGCCCTTTATGGATTCTGCCAAACTCCACTCGACCATGTTTCAGTGCATGTATCCATGCATGAGAACTCATATTTACAGTCAGATGCATCTACTCACATGAAAGCATGTATACAAGTAGCTGAATATTAGCATATAGACTCATGTTTTTGTAATTACTAAGACTAATACGCAATCAAGCCCTGGGTTTGCATAGATTCATGGATGCATATGAGCAGAGCTAAAACTATCAAATAGCTTATCAATCATATTTAAAAACAAATAATAAAAACATGAACAAATTATGTTTTGCATAAAAAGCCCAAATAGTTGTCAAAACATCAAAAGAGATAAATGTTTTTGCTTTCATTTAATTCATTTTTATCTTGCTTTATACAACATTTTTGTCTATGTTTTTCATCCGTAATATAGAGTATAAAAGTAACAATTTACTAAAACTCAAAGAAAGAAGAGGGCACAATAAGGAAAGCAGCCAGACCAGAGAAAATAGGCGGTCATCATTTATTTTTTCCCTTTAATCTGTGTTTGCTTGACCACCACAGCTTAACCTTCCCTTCATTTATTTATTCCACATATGTTCTCCCTTTTCCTTCTGTGAGCCGTTCCACTTCCTCCCTCAGCCATCCATCTCCCTTACTCTCCCCATGGTTTCTTCTGACCTCTTATACCAGCCTCGATGAATTTGTGTTTTTCAGTCCTTATTCATTCTCCTCTCTCCTTCTTGCTTCTATTTCTTTAATATAATGTTTCACTTTAATATCAGACATTTTATCTTTCACCACCAGAGTGACTTTCCCTGTTCTTCAACTGATCCATGTGATGATGGTTCACATGTGTCACCTAAATGTCCCCTCATAATTCTGGAACACTTCAATCATGTTTCAGAGACATAAATTTGTTTCTACAAGAAACACTTCTGGACTTGAACCACTTCTAACTATAAAAAACTCAAATACACCAAACAGAATTTTCTTGGAGATTTCCTACTGCCAACATTTTCCTATTATATATCTTTTACCTGACAAAAATGCAGTTGTTTTTCTTTTTTTTTTTGTTCTTGTTGTAATGAGCAGCCACTAGTTATCTGTAGAAGGAGATGATTATTTATTCCATCTATTTTCTCCCATAGTTTTCTGTTTGACAGAAGATCGTGAAGAAGAATGTCAGCATCATTTTAAATAAAGACAAAATCACAACAAATTTGGTATCTTTAGCTGTCTTAACACTATATTAGCAATTATCATCACTAACTGTCAGACTCAGACCCTCTCTATATTCTCTGAAGGTTTTCCAAAAGACAGCCACAGATTAAAACAGAACAACTTTAACAGTTGTGCACCTTTCCTGTTATTCCTGAAGGTCTTCTTGTTAAATTACACAAATGAACAATAATACAATGTCTAAAACAGAGCAAAACCAGTTTTTTTATAACTTCTAATGCCTTTCTTGTTTCCTCTCTTACTTCAACACCCGACCAGATGTTATGTTCTCATTAGTACTTCTGCTTTAAAGGGTGTTTTTTGTTTTTCTTTTCAGCCTGTTTGGTTACCTTTTTTTTTTGTCTATAACTTTCCAGGAACAATTCAGTCCAGTCCATCTATCATTAAGTAAAAGCAAGACTTTGAAAGGTAAAATTGTAGAATTAGCATAAAATTAATTATTCCACTGTTACCTAAAGTATGCAAATTGAGTGATCTTCATTATATAAAGGTGTTGTTCATGGTTGGAGAATTATTCTTTGTATTACCTCAGGGCATTAACTTAAACGCCTTTGTATATTTCATCTTCCTTTAATGCCTCTATTACCTTACTTTGAGACTTCTCTTATAGTCACTGTGTTGCCTTTTCCCTTGTGCCTCTGGCACCAAAAACAAAAGCTTAATATCTTAAGCTTACATTACATACAGCTGAACTGATCTCAATAAATCAGATGAGTAACAAAGATAACTGCAAGCAACAAATCCAGAGCTGAATCCTATTTCCTGGTACAGCCTCTTGCTGTGTGTCTAGATAAGCAGTGACACTTTGTTTTATCATTTAAAGTTGTGAATCTTAGTGGTTGACACTTTTGCTGGGCTGTAAGAAAACATAATCACCATCACTTGTTACCAGTTCTTTAATATGTTTGCTGGAGTTCCAATATGCCAGGACTGATATGCTTTTGTTGAGTTTTTACAAAGCAGCCAAATTATACTACATCTGAAGGTGCCAAATGAGACACTATTAATTACTAAACTCACTAAATCATTTGCTTGTGCTGCTAATCAGTTCAATAAAATACATAAAATGATTGCTGAAATATTCCGTAGCTAACAAATAACTGGCATTCATTGTGTGACTGTAGTCCATGACCCCTCAGTGTGCATGACCATGACTAAGTGGTAGGGACACATGGTGAAATGGTACACACCCATAATTTAGTGTCTCAAAGCAAAGGAGATGGATAAGAAAACATGACATCTTAGGTTTATTTTTTCTTTGACAGGTTTTTATTTTTTCATAACATCAGATGTGTTAAAATTACAGGTCTTAAGCCAACAAAAACAGGATAAGTTAATATTACTGTAATGGAAAACCAACATCACAGTTTAAATACATGTTATTCAACACAAGCTGACAAAATCTTTCAGAAAGATAAATTGTTTGTCTCATTTCGTCTACGTCTAACTTGTTTAAAAGTTTCAAAAACCTGCAAAATCCTTCATTTGAGTTTGCTTTTCCCCTTCCCATCCCACTTTGCCTCTCCTCACAATCCAATGTTTCGCTATCGCCCACTCTTTCATCTATCCATGCATCCTCCCACCCATGCGTTAAGCCACCTGTCTAACCATCCGTCCCTCAAGCCATCCATTTACGGGTACACATGATAAATGTTTAGACCTTGTTTGGGGAAAACATCCCATCTAAAGGACACAGCTTCAGACAGATCATTCATCAAATCCTATGGTTTTAACACACAAACATACTGAAGAGACCCACACTCTGCTAAATCCAGTGCTGTCACACTTGAAAGTCATCATCATTAAGCTCTGCTGTCAAAATACATTACAGATGGAGAGAATCTTGTGCATTAGCTCCAAAGCATTTTGCACTGATGTACTGAGAGTCACAAAGACATTGTCAAATAAGTGCGCTTCTGTTAGGTAGAAAATGAAGTCTACATCTGTGTAAAGGTTTCAGAGGGTATCTTTTAATACAAGTACAAAAGCTGTCACAGAGAGACAGATGAAAGAAAGGAAAGTCACAAAAAAACAGCTTGTGGATACTTTGTAGTCCAGGTTGAACACTACCCTCTCCTCTAATTCTATCGACTTTGACATCACCATGTCAATCCTCAGGCTGTCAAACACTCATCCCCATTTTTTTTGGAATTTGTTTCTCATGACCTAAGGATTTTACTGTGTTTTTTCATTGAATATCTGCTTTTTGAGTCTAAAATTTCCACTAGATTTCAGCTACCACCCAAGTAATCAACATATCCAAAAAGCATATGCTCTAAAGAGTTCATAAATTAGTTTATGCTGTAAAATGTGATGGCTCAGGAAGTACATTTTGAACACACTCACTGAAATGTAGTAAAAACTCACTAGAAAAGACAATTTTCTACTGAGAAGCTTCAAAATAGCCCCCTTGTTCCACACACATCGTCTTCAGATGCTCAAGTTTCTTGGACCATATTCCATGAAATGTAGTCCTAAATTATGTTCAATAATTATTGAATTGGCTTCAAGTCAGTTAATTGACTCAGCTATTCTGCCACTTTTATTTTGTCACCCTGAAACTGATTGATAGCTTCCTTGGTTGTGTAATTCAGATCATTGTGGTTCTAAACAATCCATTATTGTTTCATCTACAGTGGTGGTTGCAGACTGCGGTCCACAAGCCCCAGAGTCCTCCAACTTTTAGATGTATCCCTTCTACACATTTGAATTAAATGGTGAAACTGACTCAAAGACATGTAGTCTAGCTCTGCTAATGATCTCATATTAAAGCCAGGTGTGCTATAGTAGAGAGACATCTAAACGTTGCAGTACACCGGACCTTAGGGACTGAAGTTTGAGGCTGCTGTTCTACAGACTCCCAATAATGCATGTTATAATAAATCTGTCCCTTCATCCTTTATTCAGTAATACAATTTTTTCCAGTGACATAAAAAGGTTCATCCAATTATACTCTTGCCTCTAAAGTTTTCTGTTGGCATATCGTTCCTAGGGGAATAGGTTTTTCAATTCATCCACCAAATATTCTGTGCAGTGACATCCATGGTGTTCTCACGTGGCCTGACTATATTCCCTCAGTGTTTTATTGGCTTGTCTAAATCTACCACAACACACTGTAAACACGTTTTAGCTGTGGATTCTTGGATCGTAGGTGTTTTTGGAGGCCATGTTGTTTGAGTACCTTGATGTCTCTTTGGAAGACATCATTCCATCCATCCATCCATCCATCCATCCATTTTCTGTCACCCTTCTCCCAAACGGGTCGGGAGTTGCTGGTGCCTATCTCCAGCTGCGTTCCGGGCGAGAGGCGGGGTACACCCTGGACAGGTCGCCAGTCTGTCGCAGGGCAACAGAGAGAGACAAACAGGACAAACAACCATGCACACACACACTCACACCTAGGGAGAATTTGGGAAGGCCAATTAACCTGACAGTCATGTTTTTGGACTGTGGGAGGAAGCCGGAGAACCCGGAGAGAACCCACGCATGCACAGGGAGAACATGCAAACTCCGTGCAGAAAGACCCCGGGCCGGAAATCGAACCCAGGACCTTCTTGCTGCAAGGCAACAGCGCTACCCACTGCGCCACTGTGCAGCCCGACATCATTCCAAGTTTTTCCAAATCTCTCTATTGTTTTTTTTTGTCACTCTGTCAAAAATCTTCCATGTTATGGGAGCGATTCCATAATATATGGAATAGTGATTCAGAAGTTTAAAAATTCATCAAACGCATTACCATGGTTTGCAACAATGAGTGAAGGTCTTGAAAGTCGTATTTGCTTGTACCCATTATGACATGTTTTTAAATATTTCTTGAAATTTTCTTGGCTTTCTGTGTTCTGTTTTTGCAACTTTGCTTATTCATGTGTTCAATATTTTTGCCTTCCAATACTTTAAATACTGTAAGTTTATTACACATACTGTATCAAGTAATTTATATCTTTTCAATACAGATTAGTTTGGCAGATTGAAGTCCTTTACAGCACATATATACGAAGAAATATTTATTTCTTACCTATTTTTCTTGATGAAAGGAACAATATTTATAGCAGTAATTTGATTATTTAAGCAAATAAAAGAAAGTTCTATCTTTCAGGAAGAATATGAACCTCTTCAGTGCTGTGCCATAGACTCTGGCTTAGTGGTTCAAAAGAACAGAATGATCCACTGTGTCAAAGGCTGCCATAAATTAGAAGTCTGTACAACTATTTTAAAAAATCCCATAAGAATCCCCATTATATGTCACAAAATTATAATCCAAATAAATTGAGGTACCTGACAATTTGCCTGTAAAATTTAGTGGGTTTAATTCACTCCAGATCTGCAGAGTGGATGAACTACATGCATACAAAATTGAAGCATACCAGAGGAAAGAGGGAGAAAAATGAGGCAAATTCTGATCTCAATTTTAAATTTCATGACATGTTCATGCTTCACATTTTTGACATACTGACATGACAGCATAAACCACAATTAACGTAAAGCCACCTCTCTTGTGGTGTTGCTGAAATTACCACACTGCTTTTTAAAGGTGGAAGGTTTAGTTCACTTCCTTTGGGGTGTGTGTGTGTGTGTGCGTGCGTCTGTGCGTGTATGTATGTATGTGGAGGTTGGATCCCTTTTACAGTAATTGCAGCTTTGGCGATTGGGGTTTCAAAGAGAGAAATACTGTTTGAGATATTACCCCTGGACCCAACATTTATGTGCATGCATGTGTGTGTGAGTTTTCAAATGGGTGGAAAGTGCTGTGGAAAAATGGGAGCTGTCAGTCAGCCTAATGAGACCAACCTTCTCTGTGCACACACACAAACACACAGAGAGCCATTGGGCTAGTGGAAGTGCCATATAATTGGGTTTCCTTTCCAGGACAACAGACATGCTCACTGGATTAGATCTGACCACCGACGCCAATTCCCTCCATGTCTCCTTCTGTGTGCTTTTCCTTCTCTTTGCATTCGGACTGTCTCCACCTCTGAGCTATCACTTTGGTGAAACGCCTAAGTTTTTATTTCTTCTCAACATTTGACATTAGATCAGACTAAACTGTTCCTGTATTGGTCAGTAGGGATTACCAACATTATTCTATTAAATAAACACCAGAAAGAATTTGTTTACTTCTAGTTATAATGAATATGTTCATACAATGTTAAGTGCAGCAGTCTCTCCTGCAGCAAAAAGCTCCCGTAACATAATGCTGCCATTCCTGCACTACACAGTTTGGGTTTTCTTCTCAACTTTCCAAGTTTGTTGTCCTATTCATCTTATAATGAAAGACATAATTGCATTAGTCTTGAGAAGACATTTTGGTAATCTGTCTAGCCTTGCACATAAAAAGTTCAGATTTAATGAAAAAGTGTTATGACTCATTTTTTAAAGATTTAATCCAGCAGTTAGTCTTTGTTGCTGAGTGTTTATGCAAACTGTGTATTTATAAGCTTCCGCTGACATCTTTTATTTTCATTTGAGGCGATACAAACCTCTCACACCAAAATATATTGTACACACCACAATGCCAAGACATTCCCATGCTGTTTACACTCACATATAATTGTTTTATCAGATGAATGTGGCTCCTTCAGACTTCTCGGAACTGCACTCAAGTATTTACCAGACTTGAGGAGGTCAAAGACGTTTTTCCAGATTTTTTGGCTGATTTCTTTAGATTTTTCAAAAGAAAAATATAACAGTTATGTCTCATTTTAGCTCCGAGGTTGTGGAAATTTTAATATCAGAAGCTTACATGACATCATCATCTGTGGTTTTCATCTCTGTAACGTCACTGTATGTAAGATATCTCATATGACATTTAGTAATTGAAAAATAATTTTGGCAACCTACCTGATTTTAAACACCAAAGTGTTTAGTCTGATGTATTGAGACAGTAAGAAAAGTAATGCTATACATCATTTTACACAGTGCAGTAATATATGGTTTCAGATGTAGAAAATTCAATAAGTCACAATTGAGTGCCACTTCACAACATTTTTTGAGCAACTTTGATTATTTGCTTTTTGTAATTATAGAGGTTATTTGAGCGTCTTGCACCCATTTCTACTCTGAGGTATTGCAATGCGCATATAACACACACACCCACGCACACACACGCCCACACACACCTATATATACCCGGACATTAGCTGGAGACAGGCACCAGCGCCTCCGGACCCCAATAGGGACAAGGTTGTAAGAAAATTGATGGATATATATATATATATATATATATATATATATATAGGAGATGAGACGAGATTAAACTTTATTGATCTCAAGTGAAAAATAATTTTGAAGTTTTGCAACTCTAAATACAAGTGCCAGACAGAGTTTAAGTGTCCAGGAATAACAGGATAGAAAGGTGGAGGGAGGAGGTGGCATGAATAGAGAAGAGCAAAAAGTCTACTTATTTTTTTCCCTGCTCCTTATGTGATCCCAGAGGACAACTCTCTACCCCATACATTGTCTAAGATTTGTGTAGGATTGCATTTGAGTGTGTGTGCTTGTGTGTGTGTGTGTGTGTGTGCGTGTGCGTGTGCGTGTGCGTGTGTGTGTGTGCGTGTGCATGCACATGTCTTGTAACAAGGTGTTGAATGTTTGACAGTGAACTTCCCAGCATCTCTCCTTCACTATTTTCTGCAGACACACACTTTCACACAAACTCATTCATTTTGATGGAGTATGTGTCTTCAGCCATACTTTTTCACAATTTTTCATAGTTTGTGCATTGTGTGCTAAAAATTATCTCCTAGAATTGTGTACTTACATGAAGTTTTATCCCAAAATAGAACAGCACTGGTAATATAAGCACTGTACCTGTAGAAACACCCGAGGGCCAACTTTTCACTTGCTTCACTTTTCTAAAAAGTAAGATTTACAGCTCAGGTGGGAGAAACTGTCAATAGTATGATGCAAATATCTGGCCATTATGGAAGAGTGGCAAAAAGAAAGTTAAGGTTAAGAGACTGTCCTTAAGATGTTCAATTTAAAGTTCACAATGTAGCAGGACAATACAATGATTGAATTCAAAGTCTTTCCGTTTGTTAGAGTCAATAACCAGTTACAAATGAGAATCTATTGCAAGATCTAAAAGTTGATCACTCATGTTTTCCATCCATTCTGATTAAGCCTGAAAAATTTCCATTTGTAGATGTGCAAAACTCCTGTTCTGAATGGTTTTGCTTCATCACACCTGAATCAATTGCTTAGCTTATCAACTGTGCTCTGTGCAACTGGATTGCATTCTGAAGAAGTAATTAAGCCATTTGGTTCAGGTGGTTGGGATGCTATTAAATGTTGCAGGGCATTGCTCTCCCAGGGCTGAGATCCGCACCTCAACAGACTTACAGCAGTGATTCCCAAAAATGTTTGCAGTTTTAATTTTCTCATTTACATCCTATTAAACTGGTCACAGTTGTGGGCAGAATCAGCTGAAATTTGTCATCACCAGTACATGTTGAAAGCAGTCTGTTATTTGATCAGAAAAAAACATTTCACCGTATAACTTTAGCCCGCCACTGATAGCTGCTAAACTGCAGGTGGGAGTTTCCCACCTCTGTTCTTCAGGAATGAAAACCCATATCCACTCTGACAAATTAACCCACTCATAGGCCCAAAGCACTTCTACCTCCTTTGTCTGTAATCTGTCTCATCGCTTACCTTCTCAGTAGAGTTGAAGCCTTGCATGTTGGCCTTCCTGTTAACAGCCTCTCTTTGTCTGACACCCCCCCGCATCCGCCACCCCTGCTCACACTCTGTTAGGAAGGAAGCTGAGTCTTTAGTCTTATCTGCCTAACCAAGCGCTACATTTCTAGGCTTAATTCCATTAGAGGTATGCTCCAACCGCGTCATTTCAAAATGCGTGTCTGTTGAGCACAGTTTGCATGTACGGTCACTCGTCAGTGTAGAGCATATTGTGTGTGAACGTGAGTGTGTGAGCAGAAGTGCGGGTTGCCTCTGAGGCATATTTTTCCTGTTGTTTAGATGTAGTCTAACCAGCATATCCCACCAATACCATTATCTACATTCCTTGTGTCTGCGTGTGTTTGTGTGTGTATTTCCATATTGATGTCTATGGTGTGAAACCTCATCAACATTTGGCCTTTTACTCACATTTGTTTAATTTTTATTTTTTTTGTTTGTTTTTTTTTGCAAATTTGTTTGTATTTATTTAATTTCGTCTTTTGTATGTACATGCGTGATTGGGCCTACGTTTGGAAAAACCACACCCTCCTACGTAGGAGTTTATTTTCTGCTCCCATAACTTTATGCTCTCCAATGTGATACATGTTCAGTAATGTGAAAAAGTATGACTGGCGCCATACAGAGCTGCAGTTGTTGGTTTGCTTTGAATTATCTTGTTCCTGCATAGCCAAAGTGTGATGGAGATTCAGGTCACAAACTGATCAGCTGGCATTCTCCTTCAGGATTTACTGCCAGAGAACAGAATTCATGATTCCATTGTTGCAGCAAATAGTTTGCCTGTAAGCAGTAAAAATGGCCAACGCTATTATAATATCCCATCATATTTAACTGTCAGTATTGTTTTACTTACCAAAATTGTGTGTTTTTACTTAAGATATTATGGGACATACACCTTACAAATGAGTTCCACTTTTTTCTCTCATTGATAGATTATTCCCACAAATTGTAAGAGCCCATCAAGATGTTATTTTGATGATTGTGAGACAGGCCTTTTTGTTATTTTTGGTGAGGGGAGATATTCAACTTGTAGCTCTATTTTTGATGCCATTTTTTATCTGGTGTTTTTTTTTCTTATTTTTGAATCATGAACACTGACCTCAACTGAGACCAGCAGTAGTTTATACTTTGTTCTTAGAAATTGTTCTGACCTGACAGTCATTGCTGTGATCTTGGAGTAAGTGTGGTAGGTCATTCAACTCTGACTATGGTTCTAGACATTGGCTCTCACTATGGTTTGCTGGAGTCTAAAAGCCATAGAAAAGATTTTGTGACCCCTTCCAGATTAATAGATGTCACTTCCGATCCATTCTTTAAATTCTTTAGATTGTAACCTGATGTATTTGACATCTTCTAGTCTATTTAGTTTATTTCCTAATAATCACAGGGAACTTTTGAGCTTTCCGTCCTGGAAAAAAAATATATTATTGATGTAATGGACTGGTGAATTGTCAAGGGCATCATGTTTCTTATGTCAATATAGGGTGGATGGACATAGACACCAACCTTCCCACAACCAGATATATATGGATGGATAATTGATAAGTGATTTTTTTTTCTCATTGTTCTTTTGTATAATAAAGAGGTGTTTTTTTTTTTATCTCAAGCATTATGAAGAAAAAAAAATCTGTAAGAGGCTTCATACTTTTTCACAACATTTTGTGACACAATCTTGTTTGTGTATCCGTCAGTTCTTAGATCTAAACAGGTGGGAGAATATGTCGTAAACTTCTTGGAATAAACACTTCCGGAGAGGCGCATACATTACTGGGACACCAAATGGCTAAACAGGGAGCAATGAAAACAGCACTTAATCTTGTGCAGTACAGGGGGATGTTTGGGTGGGTGGCGATGCAGTTGGGAGATGGATTGAAGACTGCAGCCCTTGTTGCCAAAAAGGCCTTTGTACCATGGCGGTGGTACAGGGTAATGTGATAAAAATGTATTTGTTTCTCCCTGCTGCCTGTGCGTGAGTGTGTATTTACATTTCTCACATGTCTGGGGGGCTTATCTGTTTAGTGTTGATTAAAAGTGAAATAGTAGATATGCATTGCAGCAGCTCTCCCTTCTGTGCACGCTCACATTGCAGAGAAAAGCCAAAAAACACCTAAAACAACACAAAATTTACGTAATCGAAATGTTCCATTAACTCAGGCTAAATGTACTGAATCACGCCGCTGCATGATATAATATGATAAGAGTAGCCTTTCTGGAAAGAGAGATCAAAAATAAAATAAATTATCTTGAAAGTGTTGGTATAGCGATAAACCATTTTTCTAATTTTCCTGCAAAAACACCAACACTTCAATCTCATAGTTAACTAGATATGCTAAGATGATAAAGAAAATGCATTACTATGAGTATAAATAGGGCTGTGACCCATTAGTTCAGTTCAATTCAATTAAAATGTTTTTTTTAATCCCAAAGGGGATTCAATTGTTTTTGTAACTCATATTATTGAGTCGTTGTTGAAGGTGATGCTGTAGGGAGGGAACTCTGCGAGCAATCAATCTTTCAACGAATCTGAAGAAGCCTTTGAATGGCAACCGTTGCTGTATGGATTCATTACTGTCTTAGCAAGCTAACAGCTTGTAGTTAGGAATCACTGCTAAGTTGAGATGTTGGAGTTGAGGATATAATCCTTGCCCATTATGACTGATGGAAGAGATGGTTTGAACTTCCTTCTCTCTCTGGTTTTTCCTTCTGAAGGTTTTTCCCTGAAGCCTCCTTTTCAACTCTTCCAGAGTCATATGTCAAAAATTACTTGATGTTTTCAGATGATAATCAGCTGCTCCCAGAAGTTAGAACAATATGTTGATGATGCAGCTACACATCATAACAACTGAACAATTATTTCCATCTGCACAGCTTCCAAAACCAGAAGGAATACTACTTATTCTTCATACTCACACTAGTTGGTTATGGTCTGTCACATAATTTTTTTTTTTTTTTAATGGCAGCAAATTATGAACAAATAACTTGGGGGTCCATATTCACTCAGTACCTGACTGAGCTACATTTGTCAACAAAAATAAATTAATAACAATTGTCTTATTTTAATTTTGATTATTTTTAATATGATATATTCAACCATTGAAATTATTTCATCCTTTTGAAGTAGTCTTCAGAAATCATATTGCCACCTTTGACCCAAGAAGCCATATAAGGTGATGCTCAGTGCATGGCTTTACTCCACTCTCACAGTTGGAAATTGTGACTGAATATTACAGTCTTCATTTTGTAAAAGGAGAGGATGTTCTTTTGCATGATCTGAGAGTCATTCAGGACCCATTTGGCAAACTCCCAGAAGGCTGTCAGGGGGCTTTTAGGTTTGTGTCTGGCACCTCTTACTATAAAGACCTGATTGGTGTAGTGCTGCTTGGATGGTTGTCTTTTCTTTATAATCCTTCCATCCTGAAAAAGAAACACGATCTCATTCACAGTGACAGATTCCATTTTAGAGTGATGGACACTTTTATCCTTTTGGCCTCTTGAAGTGCTGCTGAAATGTTGTTTTTTTTTAAATTTATATATATATTTCCCATATTTATTTTCTGACAAAATCCAGTATTACAGAAATAATAACCATTCTTTCTACTCCACTGTTTTGTTTTTACTCTGAAACACTTTGCTCTCTGCAACTATGAGACAAACAGCAGCAAATAATTCAAACTCTAATGACAATGATCCGACTTGCATAAGTATTGTAAATCTAAAAAAAAAAAGGAAAAAAAAATTCACTGACCAATAACTTTAACTGGTTTAGTAGAATGGCTTAGTGAACATTGTAATAGCGATATAAATTTTACTCAGGGCCCTTTAGTGACTTATGGTTTATTTGTCAACTAGTTTTAAAAGTCTACGACTGCTTGTTTATTTGATTTGACTGTCTTGATTTTTTATTTTTTCTATAATTGGGATATGCAAAGTACCTTGAAGATGACATTTGTTATGGATTGGTGCTTCACAGTCTGCTTAATAAATAATATTAAGCAACCCAGCAATGTTCATTTGTCATATTTAAAGTCCCTTTTGAAATTAACTACATGTTTTACACTAAGTCAACATTTCTGTATTAATTACATCTTCTGTATCGGGCTGATGTATAATTTAATTTTAAATGTTGTGTTTTCATTATGCTTAACAGAAATAGACTTGAAAACATCTGTGTATGCGTAAATAATCTATTTTATGTGTTTTGCTTAGGAAATTGAGTTACCAAAATATATATATTTTTTGTATAATATTCTATTTTATTGAGTATGACTGTATAAATCAACTGAAATGAAACTAAGTAATGCAAAAATAACCTTGATATTGAGACAAATGTAAGAAATATTTCAAAACATTGTCAAGTACTTGAAGTTGTTGTCAGTGAGATAATTGCTTCATTGAAATATTTCAGTTTTGGTCAAGGTTTCCACGTAATGTGATCTAGATTAAGGTGAACATCTTTATATAAATAGTTAGATATGCAGTAGAATTTTCTATATCTAGGAACATTGACACTGTTGGTTGTAGAATGCATCTGGCATTCACATAATGATTTCTGTTGACTTCAGGGGGCAAACAGAAAGTGCAGTTGCCTCCCTCTCACTATTTTTCCTTCACCCTTTCAGAAGCAGGCCACCGGCAAACAATCATACACACACACACACACACACACACACACACACACACACACACACGCACTGCTCTAACCGTAAATTACAGAGGAGCAGCAAATCATTTCCCCATTCACTCCCCTGTTACTCAAACATTTAGTTTATTCTCTGTCAGAAAATTATGTGGCACTGATGCCAGTTCTCTCTGGTGTAATCATCAATTATGTATTCGCCTCTGTAGGAGTTTTTGTATGTGTGGAGAGCGGAGGCTGCGGAGGGGCATCAGGTTACAGTCAATTCATCAACAGAGTGTAAAACACCTGAAGGTTAAAGCCACACACTTGACCTATTCACAGAATAGTGAATAGGTCTTCCCGCCATAAATCATCGAAAAGCTAAAAGCTCAAGTTAGTATTTCTATACTGAGATCATAATTTATGGACACAGCAATGGAAGGGTTAGACATCCGGATCAAATGTTGACTCAAGACCTCATAGTTGCCCTTTTAAGCTCAAAGTTTTCACAATTCAGACCACTTTGTGTCCCCAGGGTCACACAGCCTGCTTAAAAGTATGAATGCTTTCAAGAATGCATTAATCTTATTCCCAATGCTGATGTCTCAGAAAAAAAACTGGATATATGCAGGAACAGAACGCATACTACTTGATTTTAATTCAAGTTTACAATACAATGTCATTCCCATTCTGTTTCTTGCTCTAAATTGGGGAAATTATGTTGCTTTTTGTTTAGGTGGAGCTCCTTGACAGCACTTCGCACACCATTACTGACGCCTATGCAGGGAAGGAATATATCATACAGGTAACATTTTTAAAAAGAAACACTCACAAAACTAGGTGTTACAGCAGAACATCATTAGCTCTTAATAACACCAATTGCCCAAATCATCTTTGTTCCTCCTATCCTTGCATTAACAGATAGCTGCAAAGGACACAGAGATTGGAACATGGAGTGACTGGAGCGTTGCTGTACATGCCACACCCTGGATTGAGGATCCTCTGCCAATCACTACTACAACTGAAGTGGACTTTCCTAATGGTATGTACTTTATAGAGGAATGAACACAGGAACACTGTAGTGCACTTCTCCAGTTAAGCTGAACAAACATCTACTATGAAGTTCCTCAAGGTTCCATTATCTGCATGATGAAGTTCTGGAACATTTCTTACTACTTGCATCCTGTTGACACAGTTGTTGCAGAACTGGATCGTGAGAAAACTAGTAAAGTTTTCACTTGTTAATTAGTTAAGAGTGTCTCAATTCTGCCTTAGAAAACTAGGAAAGTATTTTCACAAATTGTACTTTTAAAGTATTATATGAGTTTAAAGAGAGTGATGCTAAACAATAAAATCTTAATTCTAACTATGGTTTATATGCTCTTTTTAAGTGCCATTTTGGATCGTGGACTTGGGTCTATTCAGTTTTTTCATATTCAAATGTTGACTTAATCGATTCAGTGTTTTACTGGAAACTAAGACGATAAACTTGTTACTATAACTCACCATTATGTTTTACAAATTATTGTATTTTTTGTAACCATTTCTATGAAGTTTTTTAAAATTTATCCATTGAAGCTTTTCATAATTCACCTACTGCCTAGAGCTTTTAAATAACATTACCTTTATAATTACCTTGCCATGAAATTATACTTTGCATAACACTTTTATTTAGATAACACTGTATAGACATTAAGCATTACAGTAAGGCTTTAGCTTCTTCTATTACAGTTCAAGGTAAAAAAAAATGTAGCAGCCTCAAGTCAAACTGTCACGCATCAACCCAAGCTGCTGGAAACTGCCTCAGGGGGAAAACAGTGCTACCTTTTAAAAGAACACTCACGTATTTCATCCAACTCCAGACTGCCTCTTATACTACAGCGTACTTTGCAGTATAACAAGAATTTTTCCAAATGTGTTTGTTTGCAGTTTATTTTTTATATAATTTTTCTTCATTTTACACCTCTAAATTAGTTTTGCAAACTTGCAGGCAGGTTGGTAGATAGACATTGACATGTGCCAGACGTGAAACACTGGTAGCACCCTGAGAGTACCTGAACACCAAGAAGTGCATTTCAGGGATGAACAGTTTGTTGAACCTATTTTAGAAATACTGCAATAACCAAACTCTATTGATTTGTTTTTAAAAAAATAAATAACTGAGTGACAATAGCAATGTTCCTCAATCACAACCTCAGATAATAACTGGATGAATATACTTTTATTATAAAGTAGGGGTGAAAAATGATAAAACTCTATATTTAGCTGGTTTTTAATTATTACATATAATATATATGTGGAGAATTTACCAATGGAATACTTTAGATTTACTTTAGAAATCAAAATTAAAGGAGCTCGGTGTGTCTGAACATAGCAATCTGAGTGATAGAGCAAGATGTTATACTTTGACATTATCTCCATATAAAAAGCAGTCCTAACAAAGTCTGCACTGTAGCCATGAGTGCCAGAGAAGATGGTGTTCTTACTGGAACACAGTAGTTAAGAAGAAGCATAACTCTGTATGATTAAGTTATTTAGCTGTGTGCAGATCCCTTTGTTGAATTTGATTCATGGTAGCCCAGGATTGTCCTTGTTCCATAATCAAATCAGTAGATTACCGTATGATGAACAATGTATACAACTGGCTGTTATAAATGCTTTTGGGGCTCCTGAGGCTTATGATCAAAGAGAAACCTGTTGTTGTCTTATGCAAAGCAAACACAAGAAAAGGAATTTCATGATGTCGTTGAACACTATTATGCCAATATTGGCTTCCTGAGAGAGGTTGACTGCCCTGAAAGTCGACACACTCTATGATCATCAAGATAATTTTAAGCAAATGTGAGAAGGGACTTTGTATTCTTTTTAGTGATCTGCGGTTTTGGTGTTGGAACTCTCACTTGGATGTAATTTTTACCCATTTTCTTTTGTTTTGTGGAATCATGAAACCATGAAGTTAGCAAAGGGAAGTGAAGTCTGCAGAGCACAAGATGTTCCAGGTTCTTTTGTGACCTCTGTAAAGAGTCGGGGGTAATTTCAGTCAGCTCTCCACTCCTAGAAAAGTTTGACACCATGTGTCTGGACAACAGCTCTCTCTGTGGTTCATTGCTGTTCCAAAGCCTTAGGAATGGTTTCGTAAACCTTTCCAGACTGATAGATGATAGACTGACAGACTGATTCTTAGTTTGTCGTCTTCTTGAATTTTTCTTTAATTTCTTTAGATCAGGATGTGTTGACTTTTGTGATATTTTAACATGCTTATTGTTGTCAGAAACATTTGATTTAAGTAATTTCTTGACTCTGCAAGTCTGCCAGTAATGAGGCCGACGTGTAATTTCATGAACAGAGGCAATTAGATTTTCATAAACAGCAAGACCAGTTTGATTTGGATGAATCTCTTCCCGAAGTAAATGAGATAATTATTTTTTAGCTGACTTTTTCCTTGGTTTATCTTTGATATTAAAGTTTGTAAACTAAAACATTAAAATCTGACAAAAAGACAAGAGCAGGAAAAATGTTTAAGGGATAAGCACCTTTTCACAGCAAGCCATGACGGTTTTGGGACATTTATTACACTCTTCCATGGACTTCCTTGAAAATATTTGGGACCTAAAATGGATCAGATGTTAATCTCGACATCTGATCCATTTTAGAATTGCAGAATAAACCAATTGTTGTTCTTATCTGTCCAAACAGTATTCTTCTCAAGTCACATTTGGTCCATCTTTGTGCTTTGCAAGCAAGGGAAGAGAGGGTGTCAGGTCAGTTTGACCCAAAAAGGTGCCAAGAATCCTTTTGCAAAAACAACTCCATAAATAGTATTTTCTCTCTTACAGCAATGGACTTGCTTGTAACATTAAAAAAAGTACCGGGTTTATTTGTGCTGCTCACTCGATATTTTCTCATTTTCAGATCATTCTCTAAGCTCAGGAGATTGTTGTGCATTAAAGGTTCTCAGTCGATCGGTAGTTTTGGAAACAGTCAAGGCCCCCTGTTTGGCAAAAACAATGCCATGGTTACAGCCATTTAAATGCCCTTTCTTCCTCTTTGTCATGCGTTTTATTGAACTTCATCAAAACTACTTCACCACAACGAGATGCCTGAACGCAGTGAGTTGCTGCCAGTGGCTGATTCGTCATTTACGTTACAAAGAAGTTAATCATGTGTACCTAATAAAGTGGTCAGTAACTATTTTACAAGTCCAAACCCATTACAAATTATGATCCAGCAGTTAAGGTTGTTTTTTGATACAGGATTCAGAATTTCATGGGTCATGCTCAGCTTGAGATAAGGCAGCAATCTAATTACGGCTAAATCTCACACTTAAACTAAACTAGAAGTATTATTTTCTTGTCCAATGACAATTGTTTGTTTATTTGTTTAATTATATATTATACCTAAACACTTCCATGCTGAGATGCTAATAATCTGTCTTAATTAACTGAAAATCGAGAAGATAAATTGAGCAATTTCACTAAGATGTTAGAGTTGAATCTACACTTGAAAAAAGTCAGTTTGTTTGCTGTGTTGTTGTCCATCTCTGCCTTGCTGTCCAATAACATGTGGCGGTAGTTTTACAGCACAAGGCTGACTTCTTTTGGTCAAGAGCAGCACTGCACACGTATTGTCGGACAGTCTTCACCTAATGAGCACATGCGTGCCTGCAGAGGGACAAACACTGGCTGGAAAAAAACCTCCACATATGTGCCATCTTCTAACACATTTGCTGGAAACAAATACACAGTCGGAAAACCACACATAAATACGGCCCTCCGATACGGCACGCTTTGTCCGCTCTCACTTGAACACTCGGTACACAGTGCATTATCCTCGCTCTCAAGGAAAGAACAGCAGGTTATTGGGATTCTCCTCATGCGTCTGCCCGTTCCAGCTGCCGCCTCGCTGCTTCCCTTCCTGCTCTCGTTGTCCTGTTGTCTCTTCTCCCCTCTTTTTTGCCTTTAGGTCTCTGTTTCTCTCCAACTTCTTTCTATTGATCAGACACTCCTCTCACTCCCACAGCTTGCCACCCCACACTTGGAACAAATCTCGCTGCCTTCTCTGAAGATGTCACTTGGTGGGTGACTGATTCCAGCTGTGCAGAGGACTGTGTGTGGCAGCTGCAGTTGCTCCGCTGATATCCATGAAATGACTTCCTGCTTTCTAAAATTCTTTTGGCTCTAGTGGCCTTTATTTGATAGTTAATTGACAGGAAAGTGGGTAATGAGAAAAGGGAAAGACATGCGGCAAAGGTCGCGAGGCTGGGAATCGAACCTGCGACGGCCCCATGGAGGACTAAGGCCTCCGTATGTGGGTTATGCTTAACCCCGGCGCCAGCACAGCACACCAAATGACTTCATGTTTGCCTGTAGTTGAATTGGATGAGTCTGGCTTGCAGAGGAGAGTTAAAAAGGTATTCATTTATTATTTGGATTTATGCCAACAACAGCATGATTGTGAAATAAAAAGTGCAGCATAGAGTTCAATTATCTGACTGATTCTATGCCAAACACAAGCAGAGAAGCACAGAAGTATGCTATCGCTATTATTTTTCACAATAATAAAAAAGTTCAACATGTCAGCCAACAATGTCTGATTTTCTTCTGCCAAATATTTGTTCTGCCATAATCCATGGCTAAAACACCTCCTGTTCTTTTTATCGCTGTTGTTGCATATATATCAGATTTGTGGACAGACATGCAGCAGCAAATCAAAATGTACTTGAATGATAGTCACCGATTCTACAGACGCTCTCATCTGATGAACAACGTGGCCACAGTCTGATGCTGCCTCCTCCATGCTTCATCATGGGGATGAGGTGTTTGGTGTGATGGTGTGCTAGTTTTCTCCCACATAAAGTTTTGGATCTTCATAAGTCGTGAATTACTGCTTAAGGAATTACATTTTGTTTCTTAATGAACACTCCAGAAGCTTTATTTATGATTATCATTGTTGGTGACTTATTTTTAATGCAGTCAGAATGTGTTTTCCTTACTTAGAAACATTATACTCCTTTATTTAAACAGAAACATCTCTTCAGACATCAAAACAACAGAGAGCAATAAAATCATTCATTTTACAGTTGTTTTATTTGCACAGCATTTTACAGACTTTGTATCATTTAGTTCTTTACTTTACTCTTGCACTTCAAGGAGAATCACATTATTATGGAGAAAGGAAACTGTCTTATTTCCAGTCCATAATAAGGCCAATAAACAAAGGTTCTGCCAGAGCTCACTTCCTTTCCGTTTATTACCATCTCCACCCAGACTGATATTTCCTGGCTGCTCATCCAAACCGTAATCGAAAACACTTCCTTTGACTTATTGATTGTGTTGGTGAGTCTGAGCAAATATTTAAGTATTCTCTATCCCTTTCTCTTTCTTGTTTCTATCGTCGTTCTGTGTTGATCTATTTTTGTGTGCGTGTCTCCTAGTTTCAAACTGCACAGAAAGTAGAAACTGGCTGTGTTTCTTGGCATCAACAAACTTCTGATGAAAGGAATAGCATGGTGACAGACACGGCATTTCGAAATCCCATCCTCAGATATTGGTGCTTACCCACCACATTCCAGGATGTAAAAAGAAGACCCACAGCAGAGCTTCTGTGTCATAACCTTCTTAGATGTATATCTCTGCTCGTCTCACTCCTTCAGACAGAAACTGTACACTGTCTAGCACCAAGCAGGCCAGGTAACATTAGATATTGCTAATATATTTCATGTCTGATGTTATTTATAAATGATTAGTTTGTGTTTCATGGCAAGCATTAGATCTAAGGGATGTGGGTAAGGGAACACCTGCACCTGCAGCACTGGGGTCGGTCTTGAGGTAACTTAAGGTCCTTTCTTCCCTTACCTTCTCTGAAAAAGAAGAGATTCAGTAAAACTAGATGACACACATCTGCAAATCAACATGTACTTGGGTGAAATTTACATCTCCCCAAAGTCAACCATAAAGGTGACAGACACTGTTGCACCTTGAATCTCTCACCGCTATGAAAACACTAAGATGTGTTGAAATATACTGAGCTGTAAAATCAAAGGTGAAAGAAAAAGAAAAAAAGACAGAAGAAAATAAGCTCTTCCTTTGCTGTAGTAAGGTCCAGTGAAGGACTGCTTTGCTGTAGTAAACTACCGCACAGGAGCTCATGTTCTGAAAACATTAGAATAATCCAGAATTTAACTTGAGTGTATTCTAAATGGAATAATCTTGACATTTACATAAATTATGTGACTGTCAGGGCTTCTATGTGAAGGAGCTGAGTGCTGTGGAAGAGAAACAGATCCACAGCATCACAGATCCTCCACTGTGCCCAACAATATGCATGATGTCACCTTTTCACATGAACAGCCTTTCTTATATAAAATCTGCTTTGTAGTCTCAGTAGTATTGCATACACAAAAGTGTTTGTTTGTTTATTTATTTATTTATTTGTTTATTGTTTTTTTATGGGACGTCTCCTGAAAAACCAGTTGTTAGGTTGACAGTGATGAAAGGTTGTTGTGGATAACCGACAACCAAATCATACCACACTTTACCATTGATTTTCCATGGCAACAGCTGAATATATTTTAAACTTTGTTAGCACATTTTTCACTGCATGGGCAGTCAAAATAAACTTCTCATTCAACCTGGTGTGAAACATTTTCTTTCTTTATTCATTTTTCCATTGAACTTTTACAACAAATATGGTTCACCTCAGGTGAAATTACTTATCTTCATCACTGATTTATGGAGATCAACACACCTCTGAATTAACTAGATAAATTTCTAGATACGATTAGTGAAAAATATAGCTAAAAAAAGCAGAAATCTGTTCTATTTCTGTTTCAATAGTTTTTGAGGGTACCAATCAGTATTTCCCTTATAATAATAAACAAAAACATAAATGCCACAATGCAAACTTTTTTCCCCTAGGACTCCACACCCTTATCCCAAAGCTGCAACTTTTTTCTTTTACCTGTTTAAAAAAAAAAGAAAAAGAAACACCACACATTCCACATGATGAGCCAGCATGCTGCTTTCCTGTTTTAAGGTGTGTTTACTGACCGAAGAAAAAGAAAATCAGATTTTTTGGTGTCTCGTTTGCCGGTCACCAGCCAGGCAGGTCAAGCTGAAAATCGTCCGATTCCGGTCACCTGTCTAACAGAAGGGGCATTTTTAGTTTATATCTTGTAATAGTTTTTTTTTTTTTTTTTTTTTAGTATTTTTATTATTATTGTACTGTCAGGCAATCTATTCTTTATTTACCCTGCTTACCTTGCTTTGCTGGTATTTCTACATACTGTGGTGTCAGATCCCTAAAAGAGCGATGCTGACATATTTAGTTAAAGCTGCATTTTAGAATGTGGTTGAAACCCAAATCAAATATGTGTTTTGTTGTTGTTGTAATAATAATACTCTTAATACAGTATCCTGTGATTCATAAAAGTCAGTTTAGATTTGAATATTGAGTGAAAACCAATCACCCTTACCATTTTGCTTTCATAACTTCAATGTGTTTTGGCAAAGAGCTGAGACTAAATTTGTGTCTGAAAATGAATGAATAAACCTTCCATGTCATAAATCATTTCGATATATATAATTTTATATATATATTTTTTTCCCACAAAATAACTTATCAGTCTGCTACTGGCCTGTAAAGATGGATTCATTGTTCACATGTCTGCACTTATAAACAAGGCAATAAGAAGGAAATCTTATTATCTTTTAAAACAGAACCCCAGATCATCACAGATGCTGTAGTCATGATTTTCTCACAGCTGTCATTTAAATTTAGACAAGATAAAGCATCAGCGATCAACATAATCTGCATAGACATGGGAGGCTGTTGGAGTTCAAGTCATTCAGCATTTATTTATTTATTTTTTTTGTCATATTAGCTTCTCTTAAATGTTTCTTTTCTAGTGTTTTTCTCTGTCTTCACCTGCTTTTTTTCCTCCTCCAGCACGGCGTTGTTTATCAATCTTCCCTCCCTCTCTCTGTTGTCTCATCTCCGCTGTTTACCTGTCCTCACCTCGCTCGTTACAATTGCCGTACACCCTGTAAATGTCTGTCCTTGTCACTGGCACATTATTTCTGCATAATTTTTTGTTTTCGTCTCCGGTCCTAAGCATAATGTTTTGCTGCAGGCAGGAAGCATTGCACTGTGCTGCTCAACGTGTTAAACGCACCTCGGTTCCCTCTTTCTCTGGCTATTTCACACCTGGCTGCTTCCGTCTAATATATCTCCCGTCTTCCCAGCGCAGTACACCACAACAGTCATTAATTGGAAGGAAAAGGAAATCATATACTCTCTTCACAGATCGAGCGGCAAACATCCTGCATGAGTTAATATCTGCTGTGCTGCCTGTAGCTGTAGCAATAGCCCAGTTTTATAAAGTATTAAACTTTGATATTTTAATTTGTCTAGCAGTGTAGGTCTAAGAAATTCATCTGTGTGGGGACTTTTAGCATATATTTATGTTTGCCACAAGCCATTAATTATCCCCCACCACCATCCTCCATGAATTTCATCAACTAGTGCCATGAAAAAGTATTTTCTCCCTTACAGATTGCTTCTGTTTCAGACACTTTGTCACACTTACATGGTTCAGCTCATTAAATAAATTGTATTACCTCTGGTCTGACTTGATTATGTACACCACTATCACCACCATGTTAGACTGCCTTTTTTAGATTATTTTCTTTGAATATTATATTGTTAGTGAACTGAACTTTCACTACTTTCCAGGTTTCTTAGGTTTAAGAAAGCTAGGATTATTGATTAGGAGCTTAATCAATGAAATTGTGCTGTTTTATTTTTTTTGTTTTCTGCTAAAACAGAAGGAATCTTGCAATCTTTTCGCTGTACATTGCATAATATCTTTAATATATAACTAAAAGTCTGCACAGCATCTGCACAGCATTTAATTTCTCCCAGACCAACTGGAAGATATAAATACACAGTATAGATAAATGGATTTCTACTGTCCTCTTATAGCTGCATTCATGTGGCCAGAGTTTACTTGTCCTTCTTTTTTAACTCTTATCTTATTTTTCCTTCTCCTCCTTTTTTTTCTCTTCCACCCAGTGTGCGCTCTATGCAGAATGGATCTATTTTTTTGTCTTGTTCACTTCATAACTGCCGTGACAAGTCTCCCATTGATTATGCTTGTAGATTAGAATTGATTTTGCTCTTCCCTGTATTTTCCTTTCTGTTTGCTCTTTCCCTTTACGATGAGCATTTTCGTCACTCCATTCATCAGAAAGACGGACTGAAAGATTTTTGCCCTCAGGATCTGTACTATTGCACTCTGTGCAATCGAAAACAAAAACCTCAGCAAACAGCTAAATAACAAAACCAACTGACCAGGTGTTTAAGAGAATAACTAAAAAAATCGTGTGTGTTTTTGGCTCGTTTATCTGCAGAGACGAAGACTTCTCCCATACCGTCCTCCAAAGCGCCGCAGAAGGCCGAGCCTCCGGTGGGCAGAGCTGCCAGGGTCGTCACATTTTTCTCTCCTTTGCTGTTAGGAATGATGCTGTTGTTCATGTGGTGAGCACCAACACGCACACACGTGTTCAAATTGATTTTTGAACCTCACTGGTACAGTGTATATTAACATGGTCAATGAATGACTTTATTGTCATAAAAATGTTTTATATTCCAAGAGTAACTCTAGTGTGGGGAGTGAACTTTATGACCAGAGAAGGTTTTTTCTTTTCTTTTTTCTTTTTCTTTTTTTTTGTTGTTGTTTTTTTACAGTTTCTTCTGCAGAGTCTATTTGAGGTTGAAATGAAATGCGATACGAGTGTCTCTGATTTTGTTTAAAGCTGACACATAGCTTTGGAAATGTAAAAATGCAACTTGCACTTTTCCTCTTTTTTTTTCTTTTTTAGATGACAGTACAGTTTATATTTGTATTTGATTTAATGGATCAAAACAAAGTAGTGCATATCTGTGAAGAATAAATCCAAAAGGATGAATGGACTTTTCATTTTCTTACAATTGCAAAACAGAAAGTGTAGCTTTCATGCGTAATCAACCCAACTACACTGACTCTCTGAATGACTGATTTTCAGCTTCGTGTTTTAGGTTTTACTAGTTTTGTGCTTTGCCAGATTGATTTTTCTTTGTCCATTCTTCTATGCAACACAATTAAGATCAAGCAGAGGGATAATATCCATAATCCATTTTCAAACCCTACCACAGAATAATAGTTGTATTTTGTCTTGTCGGAGTCATGATATGTTTGTTCCTGCTGAATCAAAAGAACTAATTTAATGATGCTGCCTCCACTATGTTTTTCTTCAGGATATTGTTCTCATGCTGATGTGGAATTGTAGTTTTCCTACACAATTTACATTGTAGATCAAGGCCTGAAAGTTCACTTCATGTCTACTCTTCTTCTCTCTTCTTATTTTGAATATTTATTTGAGTGTTGAATGATTTTCCTTTGTAATTTGCACATATCTATAAAGTTGTTTTGGTCTACCACATAAAGTCCCAATAATAATAATGATAATAATAATAAACACACTGGGATATGCTTTTTTAACCTCTTCAAGTTCAAGTGGTATGAAGACTTTCTTAAGTTCCTGCTAGTCAGATTGGTGGGTTTATATAACATTTTTGATGGTTCACAGCTTGAATTGCTTAGTTTTTTTTTCTTTCTGCCTCTCCAGATGTTTTAATCCCATGGAGTGACAACAGGTGGGAGGAAGAACAGGATGAAGAGGCGGAGGCTGATGTTTTTTCTATTTTGCACATGTTTTTGAGGATACAGTGCATTGATCATATCTGTCCATCACACAGTTACTCACCAAAATTTCTTAAGAGGGAAAAGCAGACAGTCATTGTTGGCTGACGAGGACAAAGACATTCTTCAGAGGAACTTTTGCAAACGACAACGTTGACAACAAGAGCAGCAGCAGAGGCAGCAGAACAACCACGACAGCAGCAACAGCATCAAAGTGATTAATGTTACGCCCCTGTGGCTTCAATGAGCCGCGGCAGACTGATTTGTTGGTTTGTTTGGTTCAGGAAGCTCCTTCTCCAAGCAAGAAAACCACCACATTGTTCTTTTTTATTCATTAATTGACTTTCTCCCTTTTAAACTGCAGAGCGCTTCACAGACAAACGCACACTTATCGCAGTCGTGCCTTTGTGTGTGTGGCTACTGTAGCGCCCCCACATACAGCTCAACCATCATGCCAAAGACTCATAAGCACCCCAACCAAGTGGCTCCAAATTCTTTCAATGAGCTTCCCGAAGCTTGTGCCTGTGCTCAGAAAGTGTGTACATATGCAAGTGGAGTGGTGATGCTGAAAAGTGCTATATGTATCAAACCTGAGGATATTTGCAGCTCCTGTTTGTGAACTCACACACACACACACACGCACGCACACACGCACGCACGCACACACCATTTAGACAAAGACGCCACTGTAAGCCTCCATCAGACGGTGCTCCGCAGGCCTCCAACGACTAAATCAAACCGCTGGAGGGAGCCTTTATTCGATCTGGGGACTAACACTTTGAAGAATTCAGTAATGGTAGCTCGACTTATTTAGACCGTTAGCTTTACATTGTGCTTACAGCGAGTGATAAGAAGGACCTGGATTGTAAGAAAAAACTAAAAAACAAAGATAGAAAAAAAAATAAAGTCAATAAAAATTAAATAAAAATAAAAAGAACAAAAATAAAGTGGTATGTTGGTTTCTGTTTCTGCTCTATGCTGTAAAAAAACAGTAACATGAATCTGTTGGCTTTCCAAAGTCTGGCGCCTTTACAAACATTTTATTATTTTTCAGTTTACATTTTAATAGCCAATATCAGCAGGTATTATTATGTTATACAAATAAATATTGATGTGTTTATTGTAATTTTTGAATTTTATGGACAAATAATAAAAAGATGCATATAGGGCTTTAGTTTTTTTTTGTTTGTTCCCTTTGTTTTTTTCAGACATTCATAATGGCTTACTTTCTTGATTCTATTTTGTAAACTATGATATGTAACTTTAACAATGAACAAAGTTTATTATTTAATATTATTAATAATGATAATTATAATGTATGTATTAGCATTAGAATGTCGTAACCTGTACCTGGGGTCTTTTTTATAGATGTATATACAATGACAGGTTTCAACCATTAAATGTGACCATTTCACAATGAATTCTGATGAGCTGGCATCATTTTCATGTCACCTTTTAGAACAGAATACAATGGAAATGTATCAAGTTGGTGTATCTCTTTTAATAATTGCCTTCAAAGTGTATCAAAATGTCATGATACAGACAAATTCTTTCCTCCCCAATTAGTTACCTTAATCACAAAATTAAACAAAGCAGATTCTGCATATTTCTCTGAAATATTGTGCATTTATCATTTGAAATAATTGTATGCAATAATACATTAATATTTTTTATCAAGCTAGTGACTATTAAGTTTTTGATAAAGTACAAATACATAAGCCAACCATATAAATCAAAGCTTAATTTTATGTTTTACTACTGGGTTTCCACCCAAGCTTTCATTGGGTGGAAATGTTTTTGATTAAGAAACACTAAAAATCTTTAGACTAATTACAAATCATTTTATATAGGACTACTGTTTTCTCATAAGTTCAAAGAAAGTTTCATCACCTAGAATTCAGAATTCTGACATGAAATATTAGAATTCTAACATTTTATGTCAGAAAAAGTGTGTGAGATTTAGTCACAAATACAACAGTAAGATGGTGCGTCATACTGATGCAACAATATGTTCATCAAGTGTGTGTCTGATATTTATTGGGTATTATTGTTGTGACATATCAAAAATCAGTGGTATCTAAAAGAGATGCAAATAATCTAAAAGTGGTATTTTAGGCACAGTGACTCCCATTGAGCATGGATCTCAATCCATGAGTTTCTAAGACCAAAAATAATAGTTTTGGCTCATCTTCATAAAGCTTGTGGAAATTCTGAGAAACAGTATAAAGACAATTGAATCAGCAAAAAGGCAAGCAAAAGTGATAATTCACATACTGCCAATATGTTAACCGCTGGAATCCTTATATTTATAAAAAATAATAAATTCACTGATTTTCAACATTGATCCACTTCAAAGCATTTTATTTATAAAGCACTTTAAAAATTATATTGGATGTAAGTGCTGTACAAAAAAATAAAAATATAATAATAAAAAGAATAAAATGCAAAAGCAGATAAAATGGTTATGCAATTGAAAAAATTAAGAACAGTGGAAAAGAACCAAATACATAAGTAACAACCATATGTTCAACATTTCAAATGATATCAAACGCCTGAGGGAAATGATGGCAAGACATATTGAACCAATTCAAATACAGCAGAGATATCTGACTACTGTTTATGTTCAGTTCATCATTTCACAGTAGCTTTGTGAAAAATGTCAAAAAACACTTTTTTGTCATAAATATCAAGTTGTCAACGCGTGTAAAGTAAATGGGATCAGCATGAAAACACTGTCAGCAAATCAAGCTCCACTTATGCAGTAGTAAAAATGGGTGAGTCATAAAAATCTTTATCTTGTGATTCATCGCAGCAAACACGAGTAGCTTCTGATCCCTTGCAAGAAAGAGAAGAAAAATGAGTTTTTATTTTTTGTTCAAGTAAGAATGTACATTGATAAACTCATCCAGATTCTTGCGTATCTTCTGGAGATTGCCATAAAGTCTATTTCACCCCATCTCTGCAACCAAGATGCAGTTTTCATTAGTTTATTTATATAATATTTTTGTTACATCACACATAACAATAACTGGACCGAATGTTCCTTGAATTATTTATAAACCAGACATTCTGTTCATATCACTTTTAAATGTTTGAGATCATTAAAAAAAGCCAACTTTTTTTAATGATCTTTTAAATTATTTCATGTTGCCATACAATTTCAATATATGTGTTTCTTAAGTCTGAAAGTTGTGCAGTCGTTAGACCTGGATGTAGCTAGAAAAATGAAACTCAGCTTTCTAAAATGATGAGCTTGCTCTAAGTTAAAATGTTTCATAAAAATGGTGTAAAAAAAATTGAAACATGATGAAAAAAGAAACCATACCTGATCAGTTAATTATAACATAGTCCTCTCTACACATACTGTTTGCCCTTGTATAGATGAGTAAAATGCCTTAAAATACATTCTTCCTCCATTCCACTCTAGGTCCTAATTTAATGCTTTATGACTAAAGTGGCAATTTTGTATTTGATGCAGCCACACTAATTGGTCTGCTGAAGGAGATTATTTCCCTCACACCCTCTGACTTAATAAAGTGATAATAACATAACAGCTTGGGAAACCTCCTACAGGTGCTTCAAAATGAACTCTGTTCAAGCCTCTAAAAAAAATAAAGAGGGAAATTTTTTACGGTATTTTCACTCGCAGCTATTCAGCATGTATTATAAATGTCCCACTGGCACGGGTTAGAGTTGTGAAACAAAAGAGATGAATATAAAATCCTGGAAAGATCTTCAACCTTTTGATAACTATAGAATATTATAGCAGATCATTTCAAAAGAGAAAATAGAAATAGCCACTACTATTTTTGGTTTTAGGAGTATGCTGTACTATATGTCCATGTTTTTTTTTTATTTTTTTTTTATGGTTTTAGGAACGTTGTTTGCATTGGATTTTTTCTGCCTTCTCAATGGCTGACAATGCAATAAAAAACCACTAAAAACTGTTAGGACATCTTCTGCTCTTTGTTGCTCATGTAGTTTCTGAGAAAAATGGATGTCCTGGAGTACATTTATTTTAAATGTCAACAGAGCACAATCGTGTCACAATTGAGGAACGGTATGTGCAACTCTTTCCTTGGTGCCTGCGTAATTTTGTGCCTGTTTCAAAGCAAAATGCTAAACCATAATTGTGCCTGTTTGATCAATATGGCTCATTTAATGTGATGCTAACACCTATTGGAGGACATATGCAGCTTAAAAGTAAGAAAAACTCTTCAAACATTTTCCATTGCTGCTCTTTTATATTGTTTATTTAAATTCCTGAACACGGCATGAAGCATGAAACATTTCATTTTCCGTCCAAATCTACCTCAAACTTTTTTTCCCCCTGTTGGAACATGTTTAAAGCTCGGAGTGAAAGGCTTTGTAACAGTTGCGATCTGCCAGGAAGAAGAGAAACACCTTGCATGTAATGCTGCACTCAAGCTTTCCCAGAGCTACCTTTTGCTCTGCAGTGCTTTGCTCTCTTCAGGTTTACCACCTCTGGCAGATGGGCATTGGACTGAGACATGGGGCACGACCTTCACTAGATGCTTTTTCCCACTCTGAAAAGTCAGAGTTGTCATTCTGAGAGAAAAGAATCATGGCCACTTCCAGACAAATTTCAGGAAACTGTGTGATGTTCCTCTCTTGTGTGTCACATAGAGTGAGGTCCGTGTAGTACAGTACATAGCTGTTGGCTAAAGCCAGATGTGTAAAGTGCATCAGAATCCTCAGTGTCCATTTCCTTGTTCAGCCACTCATTCTATCGATAAGGTCACTTAAACCTACCTTGTAGTTGAATTCGTTGACAATACTTGGTCACTGGATCACGTACCTTTTCAGGTTTTCATCTCATTATTGGCAAGTGTCTTCTGGCTCTGTAGCATAAAAAGGAGGCATAATCAAAACTGTTTTACTGTCATATGACTTGACCATGCAAATCGTTCCATCCTTAGCGTGTTGAAAAAAGTATTTCAGTTCGTATCCTCTGCACTTCTTCTACTTTCATCCACATTTTGGATGAGTGTGACAAACCAATCACAATAAACCTTACAGAGTCTGAGACAGACGACCTATCGCCAAGCTTTCTAAACCCAGATCTTCCACCTCTGAGTTGTGTCCAGTAACCCGTTACTCCATGAGTTGTGACAGAGAATAAATTTCTGGGGGAAAAACAGCATAACAAAGGTCTAGTCAATTTTTCTTTGTAGATTTATTTCTAAAACATTAAGCAGCTTCTTGGGCTGTAGTAAACAGTCCTGCAATCTTCCCAAAATGCAATTTTGATATTCTGCTGCTGTGGTAGATGATTGACTCATTGTGATGTTTTTTTTACGCACATTTACCAAGGACAAACATTTTAATTGAAGTTATCTGCAATTTGAATGATTTCTGAAGCGTTTTGTAGAGGTGGCATCATTTTGTATGAATGAGATAAAAGCAGGATTTAATTATGTTTGTTTTACTTATTTATTTATTGTGATGTTGCATCTACAATAAAATCTGAATTTATTTTGAGGATCTTTTTACAGGCTTTTTATCAAAATTGCAAGGAAGTGTGTTGTTTCTTTAAGAGGGGTTTATACATTTAAACTTTAAGTGGGGAAAAAAGGAATCGCCACATTAAAGGTAAAACTGACACAAGACCGTTTTGGATCAGCTTTCGCGTATTTACCTTTAAGATGAAAAAAACAATGCAGCAAACGTGATGGGGTCAAAATTTCCTTTCTGACCTTCTGCTCTCACTCTCCCTGTCTGTCTCTCCTCAGTCTGTCCAACTGTCTGCCTCATCTTTCTCTCAAGCTCTCTTTCTGTCATTATGCTGACAAGCTCTGGCAGGCCGATTTGGAGGCCGAGGACAAATCAATACACCATCTAACAGCTGTCAGCTGGGGTCCTCTGTGCGTGGGGGGTGTGCAGAGCGGCGATCTGCTGGCGTGGTACCGCATTCATTACTCTTTCCTCTCTTCCGTCCCCGCTCGTATATAGTGGCTGGCCCTTTTCTTTTATTTAATGAGGGTGTCAATGAGAACTCAATTAATATTTACAATGACAATGAATTCAATAAGGAGGGTGCAGAGGACACCGATTTTATTATCCTTGTCATTGTCGGTGCAGAGAATCCATTGCAGTTTGCTCCTGTAGTCGAAAAACAGGATTTGTGAAACTTGAATTTAAACCTGTAAAACTTTAATTAAATTACAACAGAAATGTCCAGGCTTACCTGTCTGCAGCCAGGGAGTGATCCACATTAACCTCAAGTAAATGGGAAGGAGTGTATCAGTGTGTGGGTGTGCGTGTGTGTGTGCTTTCCAGAGCCTGTCAGTTCCAACCACACTGTTCAGGTCTAATGACTGCTTTGACCTTTCACAGAAAACGGGATGAATGGCGTGATATCTGCTTCCCTCTCACCTCTGCACCCGCTTCTGGGCTCTCACCTTTTTAAATACTTACATCTTACTGCCTCTTTTTCCTCTGCTAAAGCTCCATAGTTGATCTTCTTAAAATTCAGTCGTATAAAAATCTCAATGCATGTTTTTCAATTTCTCTATATTGTTCTTCTATGGAAGTTGGATTTCTGAAATTTAGTTTTTTTTCACCACTCTTGTATTATTTTGCTCACTTGCACTTTTGACAGCAGTATGGTTATTGTTCATCTGTGGTCAGCCAAAGTTTGCTAAAATTTTGAACGTTGAATGCACTAGGAAAACTTCTCAAACAGAAATCAAATGCAATCCAAGCTCCACCTGATGGTTTATTACAGTTTTTCATTTTTTACCTGTTTTTTTGGGGGGTTTTTGTGAATTTTTGCAAAGAATTTAGCAGTGCGTAACACTTCAGTGGAAAGAATTAATTACGGGTTGTAATATGCTTTTATATTGACTCAATATACTATTGAACTTTCTGTTTGTTACATTAAAAGGGATTTGAAAATATTTTGCAAGGAACTGATGGTAATAAACACAGCAAAGCTTATACTTAAGTTAAATCACCATGAACTAAAAAATATCCAACTCAATCAAAAAAATTTTTTTTCTTAAACACTTTTAATGCATTTGATGAGAAAATTGCATTCAGTAGATACAAACAGAAAAGCAGACCAAAAGCACATCTAACAAACTGTAAATAATACTATAAATGATAGTGAAACATATTGTCAATGAATCAACAAAGTCAAAAATAGCTTCTGTGTTTTGTTTTTTTTTCTTTTATGAGAGAACACCACAGGTTGATAGGAATTAATGGTCTGGAGTTATAGTAATTTGTTGTTTTTCCACTAGAGGGAAGCAGAGACTCTAAATAATTCCATGCTCTGTCTATGGTGCTGAAAGTCACTTAAATGTCTGTGGTTCTCTCCAAGGTTCTGAATCATACAAAGCTTTTGAATATTATGAACCGAGTTTCATATCGAGGGTCTCTTGTATTCAAGTTAACAGTTCTGAGTTTTGCAACAGTTCTCAAAACTCAGAACTGTTGCTAAGACACAGAGTCTTTAGTATTTATTACACATTTGCAAGAGGGCGGAATGGTGAACAATTTCTTGTCCAACCACATATCTTCAATGGAAGACAATAGGCAACTCATTCACAACTAGCTTCATTAGTGGGACTTAAAATCAAACCAATGTAAACGATCTCTGTGATAACTTTGCAGCAGTGTGTGCATTTTGTTTGGGAGTTTTTTTCCCTCCATGCCAAACCCATGATAATCCAAAATTCTGAGAAAGGTCAGTGTAATAAAGTAGTTGGCGATTTTCTTTTATGCTAAAATTGCCCTATAAAATATGCAGGCTTGATAAGTCACATGACTCATCTCATCTCCCTCTTTGTACGTCCTCAAAATTAAGACGGATCATTGTGAAGCAGAACAACAACAATCCAGCACATCAAAGGCAGAGACGGGTCCTTCAAATGACGAAGCAGATTTTGCGCCACGGCTCCGCTCCATATGCAAAAACTTTATGCAGATGTGGGGGAAGCAATAAACAGAACGAATATCACAGATTAGACAGAACATAATTGGAAACAAAAGAAAAAGAAGCTCCTGAGTAAAATACAGAATCCTTAATGACGACCCACAGAGATACGATTAAGCTAACGATTGTAATAAAGACATTTCATTAAAAGGGATTAAACTTGCCTTACACAATCCCAGTTATTTAATAGACATCATTAAAATTGGATTTTTCATATGAGAAGTGAAATTTAAATTTATCGCCTGCCATGTTTCAGCATTTGAGCAGATGAATCTATTTTTAAAATCTTCCACTCAGCAGGTTTGCCTAAAATTAACCGCAGGAGCTAATATCATCTGCCAGTCACAATTTAGTGCTGGACTCACTCTGCCTGAAAGCTTGACTCTGGAAATTCCATTTTTATCTGAACTAATGGTGTAATATTTCCCACAGGCATCATTTTGGGTTTGAATTGAAGAAAAAATCCTTCTTTTGATTAATGGTTAGATTGGATTCTCATTAAATCTTTCATCAGTTTACTTCTTCAACTGATCATTTTTAGAGTTAATCAGTGCCAAGTCATTATTATGTGGTCTCCTGCCCCCTCTTGTGGTAAATATTTTACATTTTATATGGGTTTTCTAATTTGCATCTCTTTTAGATACATTAAACTTGATCATGAGATACATAACTACTGTCACAAAAATCATTCTTATTTTTTACCTGTTGCCCATGGCCTCTCTACAGATTTATTTTGTTTTTGCTTAAGTGCTTCAGATCATCAAATAAAATTTTATATTCAATATATTCATTAAGCAGCAGAAGCTATCCAAACTGACATGGCCCTGTGTAAAAAAAAAAAGAAACAAGAAGAAGAAATTGCACCTAAATCTCAGATCTAGTTGAGCTACTGAAAAGCAATGACTGACATCAAATATTTATGATAACTGGCATTGTGTTCTGGTCATTTCCCCTTTGCAGAAATTATTTATTTTATCTATGACCAATGTGGAGCGCCATTTCCCAGGAAGGCAATTTATGTCCAGTCTTTTCCTAATTGTTAAATCTTGAACACTGATTTTACCTGAGGCCAGTGCGACCTGCAGATTTTTCTGTTATATTTAGTATTGGTTTGGGACTTCCTGGTTCAATCTTTGATGTATACTCTTGAACTTTTTTTCTTTTTTTTATTTTTTATTTTTTATTTTTTCTGATTGACCTGCCTCTTCTGAATGGGTTTACCAGTGCTGCATGGTTTATTCCGTTGTAAATAAATACAAATAAATACATTGACTTTGGTTAGCTTTGCTACTCTTTGTTGTGGTTTTTCTACTTAATTTGAATATTTTTAAATGATACACTGCTTTTGGAAATTTTTCAAGAGGGTTTATATTTAAATTAATTGTTAAATTTCCAGGTCAGATAATAATCAGGAATGAGCTTGACTTGTGAAATTCAGCTCAGCTTTCAAAAAATTTTAGTTTAATCAATGAATTAATTAGCAATGGGGGATAAATGCTTTTTCTGTCCCATCTGTTTAGATAGGCCCCAGGCGTCCTTAGTGAATAAAAACATCATTTGAAAACTACATTTTGTTTTTACTTTCATTTATTGTGGAAAAACTGTCTTTGATTATGTGAAACATCAAAACATGACAAAAACAAAAACAAGAAATCTGTAGGGGGCAAACATTTTTTTGACTCAACTACACAAACTAAAATAAATAAAATAAATATGACTCAAACCAGCCCAAAGCAGTGCTCTCTAATCCCAACAACATATATTAGTGTTGAAAGATGTTATGGTCTTTAGTAGAAAGCAGCACTCAAAGACCCAAGTGAAAGTGAAATTTACCAGAGAAAATATGAAGGTCATTTTTAAATTTAACCAATGTGAATTTCATACTTTACTTTGCTCTAAATCCTGACTAATTTTATGAGTTGCCTGAAGATACATTCTTATTTATTCATTTTTCCTAAAAGCTTAATGGCAAGCGCAAGGTCCTGGCCATAGCTTTGCCTTGCTAGTGATCAATTACTCTGTTGAGGTAATAAGTCAGCCAGAGAAGGAAATTCAGACCACAGATGAAAGCTGCTCATGAAACATGAAAGCTACTCATAATGCTCGGTGAATTCCACCCAAAATCCAGTATCCACCGGCTATATATTGTACACTAAGTGCAAAGAAGGAGGCAGATGAATAACAAGCATCAGAGCCACTATCCAAGATGAAACATCCTTGCTCTAAGAATATATCAGGGAGATGGCCCCAAGGAAAGGAGAGCTCTGTGAATATCTCAGACAAAAGAAGCTGAAAGAGACAGAATGAGAAAAACCATCATAGAAGGAAAAACCTTGAAAACATCCTGTACATAAAAACTGTTTGGTTCATCAAAGGCAAAAATAAATATATATATTGATAAAAATAATAGACTTTACCTTCATGTTTTGCAGGTAACATTTTCTCATCCGGGCTGCACAGTGGCGCAGTGGGTAGTGCTGTTGCCTTGCAGCAAGAAGGTCCTGGGTTCGATTCCCGGCCCGGGGTTTCTGCACGGAGCTTGCATGTTCTCCCTGTGCGTATGTGGGTTCTCTCCGGGTTCTCCGGCTTCCTCCCACAGTCCAAAAACATGACTGTCAGGTTAATTGGTCTTCCCAAATTCTCCCTAGGTGTGAGTGTGTGTGTGCATGGTTGTTTGTCCTGTTTATCTCTCTGTGTTGCCCTGCGACAGACTGGCGACCTGTCCAGGGTGAACCCCGCCTCTCGCCCGGAACGCAGCTGGAGATAGGCACCAGCAACTCCCGACCCCGTTAGGGAGAAGGGCGACGGAAAATGGATGGATGGATTTTCTCATCCATTAATGAACAATTATTTTGCTGAATGTTGAATGAAGGCTAAACTATTATCACCTGATCCCACTCATTCAAAATACTAGGTTTTATGACACAATACCATGCAAATATAATAAATTAGGTACCTGAAATCATTAAACACCCTGTTATATGTAGGAGGTGTGGCCTGTACATCACCTGTAGAAAGTGTTATGAGCTTTTTGCTAAGGAAACCATAGATATGATGTGCTTAAGTGTGCAATGCTGACATTAAATCTGGTTGTCTAAGTCAAAATTATGCTAAACTATATTTTGTTAACTATATGTAAAGTCCCTCTTGACTCTTGGTATTAGAAATATCAAGTTTAGTTGCAATTGCTCTCATAAATTTCTATTAATTTTCAATAAATGTTTTAGTTTAGAATGTGGTGTTGGTCATGTTTTTTCCCCCCCCCCATTTAAATAAGTTTTTGTTGATATGCATCTATTTTAAACTTTATTATTTCTCTATTTGCTTGTCCAAAACAACTAAAAATAATATGACAACGGAATAAACTATACATTATAGTTTGCTTTGATAGTAAATTGAGAAATGTTGGTATGTTTTAATGGTCCTTATAGCAATATTCACAATCCGTCCAAATCCGACATGGATTTATTATTCCATCAATGAGCAGTAGGTGGCAGCAACGTTTGGACGTGTGGAAGACTCTTGCAAAATAGAGCAGAAGAAGACCCGGAAGCCCTAGCAGCAGGGTATTTGATGCTGTGCTATGGGGTGAGTATCTTGATATGTTTCAACTAGTTGCTCTTAGTCGCTTCCAAGTGATAAAATAAGCAAATGTTAAATATTGTGATGCGGAAGCGCGTCCCGTCGTGTCATTCGTGAAGGAGACTGTTGACTGCAATCAACGCTGACAGCTGCTGTCCGCCGCCTACACAAAGCAACATCTTGTTCATCACCGCTAGCTCTCAGTCAGCGTCACTAATGTCGCTGTAGCTCGATGAAATGCACTTTATGGACAAATATTTGTGTCTAAAATTGAGATGTGGTTGCAGGATCGACGACGAGCCTGGGATATAAATAACAGCTAATTATTTTTTACGCTCTGGTTCTTACAGTCAGGCTGAGCTTAACTGTCGGAATGATTGAGGCTGTCCCACATTTCAGTCAGTTACATCAGACTCAGACATGTTCTTACATTCCCTCAGGGTTTACTCTGACATGACTTAAACTGTTCTTTGAGCATTAATGGTTTGCTTACAGCGCCTTGCAAATGCAAAACAATGGATTGAGTCATATAATACGTAAACACAAACTTCATTGTGTTTTATTGGGAATTAATGTGATAACTGACAAAAGGTAGATGTATTCCATTTTAATTCATGGCTGGTTAACAGCCTTCTGTGTTCAAAAAAGGTAAACAGACAGTGTGCCTTGAGGATTCATCATGTCAGATCCCAATAAAATATACGCTTATATTTATTACATGACCAAATAAGAAAAATATGTCATTGGGTGTCAATAATTTTTTTTTTTAAATGAGGAAATTGGTTGACATCTTAAACCTAATGGCAGCTGCATGTACTACATTACTTAAAGTAGTGATGCCCAAAGTCAGTCTTCAAGGGCTGGCATCCTGCATGTTCTCCCTGCTAGTAGTAACGACCTTTTCGGCAAGTCAATGTTCTTCTTGGGCCTTCTAATCTCCCATCATTTGATCCAAGTATGATAAACCAGGGAGAGAAGTAAAACATGCAGGATGCCGACCCCTGAGGACTGACTTTGATTACCACTGTCTTAAAGGAATATAGAAGAGATCCAGTTTAAAAAAAAACAAAACTAAAAGCAAGCCATGATTGTGTGATTGTGTTTCTAGGTGAAAGTACTCAGAAGTAGTTAGTTGTGAAGGAGCACAAAGTTTGTAGCAGAATTTTTCCGAAAATATAGGATGGTTCATTCATTTCACACAAAGCAAAATTTTTCATAAATTGTAGATGATGTCAATATTGAAAGACAGCACTCACACTAATTAGGAGTGTACATTTCTGTGGAGATAGGTCTTAAATTACATTCACAATTGTCTCAACTTTGAGTTGGTGAAACCTGCAGAAACCCTGCTATGGTGTTCTTCTGTAGTTTGTTTCATTCCACAGATTAAATCCTTCCTTTCTCTCTCCCCCTTCTGCAGTCTGCCTTAATTTTGCTGATCTTCTCTGACGATAGGCTCCCCTTAGCCACCTTTTGACATGCAAGGCTTTTACTCCAAGCTCAACTCGTCCCCCTCCTCGTCTCCCCTGCTGGGGGTGGGCCTCAGGGCGGACGGCGCTCGGGTGCCTCTGAGCTTGGCCGTGGAGGCGGAGAAAGCCCAGGCGCTCCTGCAGACGTTCAGCTCCGCCTCTCTGTTGGCTTCAGCCGGACTCGGGGTGTTCTGTGTGGTGGCGGATCACGCCCTCCAGCTGTCTGCCATACAGCAGCACCTGTGGCTGCGTGCTGCCTTGGACAACGCCACACACGGATTGGTGGGGCTGTGGTCATGGGCTGTTGTGATTGGATTGAGGAAAAAGAGTGATTTATATGAAGTGCTGCTGGCAGGCCTTCTGGCATCCATTATAGACTTGGACCATTTCTACATGGCTGGATCTCTGTCTCTCAAGGTCAGAGCTGTGCTACTGGTCATGTTTTTTTAGGCCAAATGAAACCATATCAGTAATCTAAAAGTATCTAATTTCCTCCTCCAGGCTGCCGTGTCGCTCCCCCATCGGCCTCCTCTCCACTGCTCCTCCCTTATCCCCGTAATATGCCTCACCCTCCGCTTCCTGATGTGGCTTGGCCGCCTCAAAGACGCTTGGTGCTCCTTGCCATGGATGCTCTTCATTTCTATGATGTCTCACCACGTGCGGGACGCCGTGCGCCATGGCCTGTGGGTGTGCCCGTTCGGCAACACGGCGCCCGTCCCCTACTGGCTGTACGTCAGCACCACGGCGACACTTCCGCACCTGTGCTCCGTGCTCATGTACCTGACGGGAACCAGGGACGTGATCTCAACCAAACATGGCGTCGCGATCGACGTGTAGATGCGTCAGTTATCCCTGGAGGAAAACATTGACATTTTGAAACATTCAAATACTTGAAGTGACTGAAGAAAACTTTCCAACACTTGAAAGATTAAGATGTTTTTTTCTTTTTTATTTATTTGAGAACAGTTTTACAAATCAAACAACTATATTTATAGTTCCAGTCAGACTTGTACAGAGACACACAAGCATTGGGGTAGCCTGATGATTCAGTCTGCTCCTTTAATAATAATAATAATAATAAAAAAGAACAGAACTGAATGCCGAAGTTTAAATTTGTTTTAGATTATTATTTTCTTTAATCCACACAGGATCGTAAATACACATACAGTCTCTACATATTTTCACCTCCTCGTGGTATCAACCAGGTTCAGGATGGATTTTGATTTCTTTTCAAGAGCGGTAGATAATTGAAATATTTTTGCTTGATATCATGGACCCACCCTTCATGTATTGCTAACATTTTTTAATATGGTTTAGATCAGGGCCAAAAACAGTTTGAATTTTGGCTGGAGATCATCGTCCTCATAAACACCCCACATTTGTCCAAGTTTTTTGGCTGGAGTTTAACTTAGAAATTACCTTTCTGTGCAATTCTGCTTGATTCTAACCTCACTTCAGTTATCTGCCTGGGTTTTCTCCCGTTCAGCTGGATTTCTCTGGTAGAATTCAACTCTGCCAATCAGAAAACAAAAGGAAAAGCTGTGAACAATGAAGCCGATTTACTCTTTGCAGTAGAAGACGGTTGCTCATTGACAGATGATTTCAGCGCAGGCAGTTTCCTGTAAGCTTCATTGCGTCGAATAGTTGCATTACATACATCGTGGCCAAACGTTAGCGATTGGGTAAAATTTTAAATCTCAACGGAGTCCATACCTGCAGAAAGCAATAATTTCTCAAGTAACAGAGGGTCCAGACCATCTTTACGAAGCAAGATGTATAACATAGGGCTGGTCTTTGCCAGGCCCGGAATTTGAAAGATGCTGTCTTGGTCTCCATTCTCTTTGATAATGTAAAACTTGCTTCATTGTGGACAGTGACATTGGTCAACCACTTTTCAATATTAAAGTTTAGGAGCAACAAAGCTCCTAATCGTTGAGCATTGCTCCTAAACTTTAATATTTTATCTCAAGATGGCAATTTGGGTCAGATGGTTGAAACTTTGACTGTTGTTTTTTCCAATAGGACAGGTATCCCACATCACAAGCTGCTTTTGGAAGGCCAACATTTGGCTTCTGGAATGACACAGACCATAATCTTGTTAAAAGGCAACCAGTTTAAAATGGTATAAATTTCAGCAAAAATGTTCTAGACTTGACTTAATAGACATGTGACAAATATTTTTAGGAGAGTATGTATACATTTGAGCTTGTAAGTAAAGCTCTAGTCCTCTGGATTCAAGGAAATACAAAATTCTTTAAGTTGTTGCAGTTCTTTTGTATGGAAGTACAACACAACACAATTTTGAATATTTATGTTTATGAGTTGAAGTACATGTCTGACCAGAACCGTATTGTCTTTTGAGTAAAGGAACATTCCAAAATGGGTGCCAATCTTGGATTATTATGAAATGTCTCTTTGTGGATACTTGTATTTAAATCTGCATCTGCAAAGTAATTTTCTCTGAAGTGACTCTTTTTCCAGTGACTCTTTTATACAAGCTTTGAAACGTGTTAGAAATTTCATGGAATACATTTCCGCAACATCTGGGCTTCGAGATTCTCAAAGTATGGCAGAAAAAAAGTATAAAATAAGTTTTTTATTTTCAATGTAAGTTGGATTTTTTTTTTTTTTTCAGTCTGGTGACTAGGAGCTGTGCTTTGTCACTGTTTGCTGCCCTCTACAGGAGTCACTGGACACTGCAGCTCATTCCCTTTCATCTGATCAGGCCATTCAGCCATATGGATTGTATGATCAGTAATTTTTGTGGTTGTATAGACGGGACTTTGTAAAAACCTTAGTTTATGTTGAAACTGGTAACCGACCCATGCCTGATCTGCACCAGTCGGTGAGGAATTTTACAATTCAGCCTCAATAACTCAAGGAAAAACCAACCAAAGGTCGACCACAGGCTGTTTGCAACTCACACACAATGTGTCGCCGTTTTTCCGATGGAGACACTTCAGATTTCAGAGCACATGTATAGATTTTGAAGATTTTCTGTCCGACTTCAACCAATGACATCCATTTTAATCACCACAACACAAAATTGCCTATAATAATATGTAACTGTTATATTTGTCCCTTCACCTTCACCTGACACTTCATTGTGATGCTTGAAGAAGCCATTCTGTCTAACCAGCAGTAACTTGCTACTGTCTGAGCCTTTTGTCTCTTTGGCTTTCAGTGCCATCTTCTTCAGATAAGGACTGTTTCACTCTTCTGATTGTTTGCTTGGAACATTTAAGCATTTGGTGATTTTGGCAATCACAAATTTGAAATATGCTGGATTTTTATTTTACTTTTTGAGTTGGGTGTTCACAACATTATCACATGTTTTATTGGCTCAAAGGAACATTCACATTACTTTCAACAAAAACGGTTAAAAAATGAAAAAAAAAAAAACCTTTACAGGTAGTCTAGTGAAATAGATGTACAGTGAAAACACATTCCTAAGCAGTATTATTAACACTAGAATTTTGCATAACATAGTGATGGGCTTCAGGGGTGTGTTTGATTGTAAGGTATCATATGTGCAATGTATTTCTTCCCTGCTGTGTGTATTATAAATGTAAACTTTTTAAGCAAGGTGAGTTTTTTTTTTGTTTGTTTTTTTTGCCTTTTTTTGGATTGAGAAAGTGGATGTATTAATCTCCCTTGCCCACTAGAGGGCTCTTGCGGTTTACGAATTACTGTTAAAAGTTTTTCTTTCAAGTATTAAGTTTTGAAAATAATACAAAAACGATTGAGGGGAAGTTAGATTGAATTTGCACAACTTATTTTATATATTTATAAAAAAAAATATCTTTTTATTGCATGAGAGTATCTGATTTGTATCTGTCTCGTTTTGTTGGTGGCATCATTGATATTTGAATGACAGACATCCTTCATGTTGGTTGAGGTACTCTGAACATTAGTAGAGAATAACAGTTGCTTAACACTGGAACTTTACCTTAAAGCTAAAGAAAACACTGCAGGTGTTTTTGTCACACACTGCTGCACCAGTGTGTGAAAAATTTGTGTTTGTGGTATGAATGTATTTGACATGCTATTTAAAATGCTTTTTTTTTTTTCCAGTAAAATATTTTACTGCTGCTTATTTTCTTTTTATCTTTGATTTTGATTTGTTGAATATTTGCACTTTAAGTTTTTAAAATGTGAAATATACTTAATTTTTGTTTGAGTGCTTTTGTAAGGTAGGGGTCTTTAGTATTAAGAACATATGCAGAGTACCTAGTTAATTCTAATGTTCTTTTATCTCAATAAAAGATATCATATAAATATGACTTTTTTTTTGTTTGTTTTTGTTTTGTTTTTCTGAAGATTGAGCATAAAAAATAAAGCGTTTATAGGTAGTCTAGTTAAATAGATGTGAAGTGAGCTAAGCAGTATTATTAACACTAACGTTTTCCATAACATGCAACATAGTGATGGGCTGTAGGGGTGTGCTGTGCAATTGTAAGGTATCATGGGGACAATGTATTTCTCTTGTGCTGTGTCTAAAGTAACTTGGAATCTTTTTAAGCAAGCTCAGTCTTTTCCCTTTTTGTGGATTGAAGAAGTAGATGCATTAATGTCCCTTACCCACTAGAGGGCACCCAAAGTTTATATATTATTGCTAAAACCTTCTTCTCAAGTCTTAAGTTTTTAAAAATAATACAAAAACAACTGAGGGAATATATAATCTTTTTATTCCATGAGCGAATTTGCTTTGTATCTGTCTCGTTTTGTTCATGGCTTCATTAACATTTGAATAACTGACATCCTTCATGTTTGTTGAGATACTCTGAACATCTGTGGAGAACAACGGTTGCTAAACATCGAATGTTACCTAAAAGGTAAGGAAAGATGTGAGCACTGCAAGTCACACACCTCTGCACCAGTGTGTGTGAAAAGGTTGTGTTTGCCATGTCATTTAAAATGCGTTTTTTACAGTAAATTTTCTTTTTTTCCTGTGACTAATTTTGATCTGTTGAATATTTGCACTTTTTTAATGTGAAATATAGAATTGTATTTAAGTCACTCAAACCTTACAAAGGTTTAAGTGCTTTTGTGAGGTAGGGATCTTTAGTATGAAGTACATATGGAGCGTACCTAATTCTAGTGGTGTTCTTTTATCTCAATAAAACATACCCTGCATAAATATTATCTTTGTATTTTCTTTAGTTCCCTGGTGAGTTTAAGGCCTGAGGGTATCTTAACTTGACACTTCAAGGCACCCATATAATTATTGTCAGGTTAAGACTAGTTATTTTACTTTTGAGTGATTTTATAACTGTTCTGGGAGAGCAACTATGTTTGCTCTCACAGAATGTGGAGAAAAATTGGCAATGGGGAGAAAAAATGTGTGTATTCCTATGCCTCAAAAATACATCTCATATTCCATAAAAGCAAATGTGTATTCTGTTGAAGTCCCTTTAGACTCCCCATTTTGGTAATTAAAGGTTTGCTTTGTGCCTCAGTATTAATGCACCAGGACTAGAAGCAGTTTTCACTTTAACAATGGTACCCTTAAACTATTCAATTGACATTTATAAGAAAAAAAATCTAAAGTTATGCCCAATTCCATAGACTGACTGATTCATTTTTTAATATTATAAAAGCAAAAGGAATGCCTTCCCAATATTCAAGTACTCACTTTTGAAGATAAAAGCACATTATGTAGTGACTCAAGTACTTGCAGTGGGTCTGCATCTAAGTCATTGTGCTGAGCTATTAGTGCTAATTGGGAATATCCTGAATAGAGCAGGAAGGAAAAGGAAGCACAGCCACATCTACAACTACACTACCACAGGAAATGGCAGATGTTGCTTAATTTGCCACATTTTACAGCAAAGGTGATACTGCATGCCAGAGGAGAGAATTTACAAAAGAAAACTTTTTTTTCCCCTTCTTCTTCTACCCAGAGTAACCTCTTATTGATGATGGCCAAGAGAACAAAAGAAAACATGTTTATGTGACTAAATGTTACTGAAGCCTTGGGGAAACCAAGCCCTGCCTGTTTGAACTATATCGGAGGTGTAAACACAACACAGAATAATTTTCTTCTACTGAAAATGTGGTAAAATAGTATTTATTTCACAGAAACATACCAGTACAGGAAGAAAAACAGCTTATGATGATATGTGTTGTACACATATTGCAAGAAAAAAAAAAAAAAGAAAAAACTATTTACATCTGAGCGAGGATGCCTGAGTGTACTGAGCTTGTAAGATTAAAAACCAACAGGCTCCATACAGTATCACACTGCAGAGGGATAATGAAAGAATTCTGTCCACAGAACCAGAGGAAACACCACCAAAGTGAAACAGAAATACATCCATAGATGCTCACGATGCAGAAACAAAGCAGGTAGCTGTCAACCTCAAACCAAGGGAAATAAATGACAATGATACTGGACACAGAATCCATACTGAGAATGTTTCAGGTCCAATCTGCAAATATGACATTTTTTCAGAACCACAAAATTAGGGGTATAGTCTATCTGCTTTTCATTGAGCAAGTTGTGCCATCTTCCAACTCCAGTTTGATCCATATTATGTTAAAAAAAAACATCTGAATATTGACGAAAAATTTAAGGGAAGAGGTCAGAGAGAAAATCTATGGTTCACTTGACAGGACAGAAATAAAATGAGTCCAAGAATTAAGTATGTCAGAATAAAACTGATTCACTATCCATACAGTAAGTGTACAGCAACACAGCTTCATGTAACTGGGGTCAAAGACACAAATACATATCGTAGGAACGGTTCTGCAGACATGAATTATACTCAGCCAGTAGTGCTAGTTCTAAACTTAAACTATGTGTTATTTGTATTGATTTACAGTGCTTTGCAGAGGTATTCACTAATGAAACATTAATACGTTTATGTCAAAAGGTTTATCTGGTCAGATGAGATCTAAATTAAGCTTCCTGGCCTGCATGCAAAATGCCCCATGGAGAGACATGGTGATGGCAGAAGCATGATGTGGGGATGTTTGTTTATTTTTTTCAGCAAGGACAATGAAACATAGAGAAGCAAGCTAGATGGAACTACATACTGGACAATCCAGGAGCAGTAAAAGTAAATGAGGTGGATTAACAGCTCTTGTCAACAACAAATATTCCACATGGTACTATGGAATATCGCCTCTCCTGCCCAGATATTAATCCACGTCACACAGCGACAGTCTTCAATCAAAAGCCTTTTCAGATTTATTGCAATATTAGCTGCTCCTGAAGACTCTGAAGATACTTGGACGATTTGAGTTACGGCGGCATTTAAGTGAAGATAAATTGGAAGCATATTCATGTGTTCAAATGATTGTATAAAAATACTCTTGCAAGGCACTGTACCAACAGCATTCCCTTTTGAGAGTTCAAACATCACAGTCAAAATCTTTTCACCAATTCTCTACAATATTTGTTAATTTGTGACTGAGCAAACCATGTCTGCAAACCTTCCCCTATGAACAGGTTTATAAACACCACATACACTTTAACATCCATTATCTGTGATATACAGTGATAATATACAGGTAAGCTTTGCTGGAATCCATGCAAAAAATATATATATGAAGTTAGCTTTAGAAAACATATAATCGTCAAACTGGAACAATTTGACTTTAGATGCACCCTTGTTTCTAAAACTAAACAAAAAAAAACCTTTACATTTGCAAAATAAAATCAAAGAATAAAAGAAAGAAACCAAAACATTGAAGGAGGAAGTAAATGAAAAAGCTGTAAAAGAGGTATTTCAGAACTTTAACATTTTTGTGAGTTGGTGTGTAGAGTGAAAGCAACCCTTGTCAGTTTATCTTGTGCACATTCAGTTATATAAACGTTCACTGACAAGTTGATGGTTAATTAACACAATATCAGAGTTTATCAATGTGACAAAGCTGTGCAATCCTCAAAAGGCAACCAACTTAATGCAGTTGAAGTGAATCTTCTCACCTGATCCCAGCCTTTACTTTGTTCCTCAAAAAGTGCTCAATGTCTTCAGCATACCAAAACCCATTCATTTACAGCGGTGTTCAAAACCACATGCTAACATCTGTCGTAACTGTCCACAAGCCACCTCCCTGAAGTAAAAGGAGCCCCATGTTGACAATAGAAATTAGTTGCAATGCAACTAATTTGGATCCTACTAATATGATCTGCTATATGCAAACTTTCTACATCCTCTGGAGTTGAAAGAAGGTGTTAAACAGCAAAACTATGACTATATGTGTCAGACTTTGACATAGCTCTTTAGTAGACTTCTAAGGAAGATGCTTTCAAAATGAAATGCTTTGATTTTCGTACCCTTCTCTTGGGTATTATATATCTAATAATTTTATTTTATAATCAACTATCAACATGCATAAGCAAAAAATTTAATTTTGCATAGGATGTTAAACTTTCTTCTCTTTCCAACATGACAGTGATAACTGTTACCTTTTTCTTTAGAATATCTTTTTCTTTAATAACGACTCCCAGGATTTTGTAAGGCTCCTTCAGACTGGGTTAAAACCATCTCATGGTTTCTAAAACCCTCATTCAAACTGGGCCGTGCCAAATCCTACTCAGATATTACATTTCATTGTGAGGCCAATTATTTTAGCACTCTTCTCACAATTTGTTTAACCTCTTGTCTCTTTCACTTCTCTATATCTGAGGTTTCTGCACCTAAACCTTCAGTTATGTCGGAGAAGGTGCCACCACAATTGTTTATGTAGTGCTTGCATGTAATAATTTTATTAACATTATTGGCTTCTGCTTAGTCTTCCTCCTTCCCCCTACTCATCGTCAGCCTCTTTCGAATCAAACTTTCCTTCTGTGGTCAATATGCTTTCTCAAAGGCAGTGAATCGATCCACCTCATGTTCCATCACATAATCTTCTTTCAGGCTTTGTACAACCAAAAAATACGCTGGTCAGCAGAATATGATGCAGTTTGTAACATTGAGGATAGTGAGCAGCAACTTTGCCTGTATTAGAATTGCAGCCTGATTAAGAAATGTGACACAAAGATTAGCAGGAATTTCCTCTTAGATTCATCAGATTCCTATTAATAAAAAAAATGTTGGGTGTTGTAAACCACGCCGCTTTGGATAATGCTATGACAGCATATATGCCTTGAGATCTCAACAGATCAATTTGTATGAAATGAGAGAAGTTAAAGTATTTGGTACTGCAATTACTTTTGTACAACGATAAAGCGGCTTCTGGTAGCCTGATGGGTATTTATTTATTTTTTTACATTCTGAACTGGAACAAGAAAAACAAAACTTTTTGCACAAGGCATATATGCACAATCTGGAGTTGTGTGCACTTCTCCACAGCTGTGGAACCTTGTTTGATGCCCAGTACAAAACTATATCCATGTTCAAGGAGGACGTGTATTTATTAGCATGGTGTATTTGTTTAAGCTGGTCAGTAAGATTTTAATGGTTGCAACCAGGAGAACTTTTGTGTGAATGGTAGCTGCTCTGCAAAGTAATGACTCACTTGAGATCTTGACTCTTAGTAGAATTAGGTTGTAGTTCAGTGTCTCAAATTCTGATGATCAAACCAACTGTGGTGCATAATTCCCACATATCATGAACAAGGTTACCAATGCAGGCCTCCTTCATGCGACACTGAAACAGGTTGCCACCATGGCGATGAACCAAACAGTTGAGGAAGTCTCACACTGCAAAGACCATTTTAACATCATGTTCTGGTTTTAGTACAGTTTAAAGAAAGTGTTGATATTTATTACACTATACATTTCTTGCTTTATTTGCAAATTGTCTGCAAAAAGTGAATATTTTTGTACGTTTTAATGTAGTTTTTCATTGATTTTTCAGTTAAATTTCAATGGGTTCAACTTGTGATGGACGGTGATGGAATTTAATTGTCTATCAAAAACTTTCTAAGATCTTTTATATATGACTAAGTAAGTGACGTCTTAATGCTGGTGATTTGTGAACAGTCAGTCTCTCCTCTTTTCCTTCTCAGTCTTTCAGTCACATCAATACAAATTGTCCATGGATGGATAAAAGACATAAATGAACAAGAAAATACATGTACTTTAAGTGACAGACAACATAATGGGGTCATGCAACGTAAAACCATTCATGCAACATATCATGGTATCATGCAACATAAAAACGTTCATTATAAACCAGATAAAGTCCTCACTACCTAACATTTCCTCCTTGGCCCTCATTCTCCAAAACCCATGATGTCCCTCAGGTCCAAAGCAGGTTACAGATTGTTTTCTAATCTCCCCTTCACCTCCCACCCCCCTCCAGCAGAGGCTGTAATGCCCATTGTTGCTGCTTTGGCGTCAGACACACTCACACAGACTGGCAGAGCTTCTGCTTCCTTCACAGCATTGAGTCAGTCAATGTAAGAATGATTGTGTTTATTCATCCAGAAAGACTCAGAAAATAAATGAATGAAATGGAAATGTTCTGTTTAGGGAGAAAGAGCCAAGCGGTTCCACAATAAACTCCTATCTCTTTGTGTTTGGCAGCTGAATTTCTTGTCCTATTTTGTTGGTTTAAAAAAAAAAAAAAAAAAGAAAAAGTTCAAAAGGCACAAAGAGTCGGTCCACCTGAAGCAGCATTGGTTGTGAAAGTAGAATTGTTGTGGTGGTGTGTTATTTTTCATTCCTCTGAGGATTTATCGCGGCTTAAGTAAGCAGAGTTTGGTCTCAGGTTTCTCCTGACGACTCTGTAATGCATTATGGGTAGTGCAGTTAATTGGATGCCACTGAATAAGTCCAGCGAGGCTTCCAAAACTTTCCCCTGCAGTCATGTGGTAAATACCGAAAAATTCTCCATTCCACTCTTGTCCCCGTTGTCCTGGAAGTTGGATGGAGTAATGCTCTGTTCATAATTTCAGCTGAAATGTGGATGGTCAGCATGTCACAGTGGTGTGGAGTAGACGTTTACTCACTGCTGGAGCTGACAGGTTTTGGACACTTCAAACTAACCTGAGAAGAAAAACACACACATATTAAAAAAAAAAAAAAAAACAGGTGAAGAAGGGAGAAAAATGCAGCTGTAGAAAACATATAAATCATAGCATAATTTGTTTGAAAGCATGTATTTAAAAGGCAGAGATAAATGGAAGATATGCAGGCATATGTAGTTATAATCTGTGCTCGTGTGTGTTTGTGTGCGTGCGAGTGTTTGTGTACCAGCCTTATAATCAAAAGTTGGCAGGCTATCTGAAGGGCTGTCTCAAAGATGTTTATAGCAACTCTTTGAACCATATTGCATCGTAGTAAAGCAGAAAAAAAAACCCACAAAAGTCTTCTCATTGGCTAAGCATGCGTTTGATGATCATCAGTGGAGCTATTTAAATCACAGTAAAAAGCATCCAAAATAGGATTTTAATTGGATTCAAACATGTAGACTGCTTCTTTTCAAAACTCAGTGCTGAATCTGGTAAACAAACTAAATAAAAACAAATGGCTGTGACCTCCACTGTCTTTCCAATATAAAATGGTTCACAAAGGTTTTCACACGCCTTGAACTTTTTTACTTTTTTGTCACACTCTGCTACCATAAAAATCTAATTTTATTGGATTTAGGTCTTGTCTGTATCTACATACCCAGGTGTAAAAAGTTAAATATTTTCTTCAAGAAATAAAAGAAAAGAAAACTTACCTTGACACATTAAATGCTGCCAGGTAAGTGTCTCATTAGATTGGCATAGATTTCATCTTGACCATAGAGGCGAGTTCTTGTTTGGTTGCATGTTCCCGCCTTTTCTGCCTCATCCTATAAATAATAATAATAATAATAATAATAAAAAATGCTAATACCTAAAGTGTCAGTCATACATATAGCTTTGATCTGTTCTGGAATGTGTGTGTCTTTGTGTCTTACCATATGACAAAAACAAGGGAAAGGACGGTGGTAAGTATGAAGATGGAGAACAAAACCAAGAGGATCACAAGACCCAAATTACCATCATCCTCGTGTACAACACCTAATGTGGAAAGAAAGTGGGTGGGGGGGAAACAGAAGATATAAGCAACACAACGTTATTGGGGGTCTACCAGGGTGGAAGATGCAAAGCAGCAGAAAGTTGAAGAAAACGGAGGAGCATGTGACTTTTATATGCATCCAATTGGGACAACAAAACAGTGGGTGTAGCTGGGTTTTAATAAAAACAGAAGAGATTTCACAAATTTCTAGTTTGTTGTTTACGAACTAAACAGACTGCCGAAACACTGATGATGCGTTGCTAAATGTAGTTACTCCCGTTTTAAAAGTCAATCTGAGGATTGCAGTTCCAGATTTTATAAAAAACATTCATTGATAACACTTTTATGGGGGAACAAAACTCTTTTCCATAAACAAACTGAAAAAAAAAAAAAACCACTGTGGAAAATCAGTTTTCAACTCATCTTTTAGTAACACTCACTTTCATACTCCCTGGTCCCTTACATGTGGGTGTTTGTTTACACTTGCAGGTTCCCCGCATGTGTACAGTTTAGAAGGGATAATTGCAACTGCAGGTTGCTTTCATCTCTATCTTACCCAGATATATGAGTGCTATTATCTACTTCAATTTTCATGGAGGATCCAAAAATGGAATTGAAGAAGACAACATGCTGTAGGAGAAATATACTACAATTAAATGTAATGGAGGACAGGACCAAACGAGACGTACATATTTGGTCTTAGCTAGATTGTAATGATTGTAAATAATGCCCTCTGAGCTTTTAGCTGCATTAATGACTGATTAGACATTTATATGCTGCCAAAACAAACACAAGAGCTATGAAGCAGATTATCCTGCAGGTTTCTTTGGTATCATGCCAAAAAAATAGTTACAAACGCAAGATCCAAAACAAGAATGAGGAGAAATGACACAAGCTGTACACATCATCCACCTAGATAAACACAGTTCATGAAAAACAGTCGCACATAATTAACAGTTCAGCCAAAAAGCAAAAGTAGTGACATAAAGAGGTTTGGAGATACACACACATTATAAGAAAACTAAAACAAAGCTACAAAGTGCAAAAGTAACTTTTGAAGTAATTCACAACCCCTGAACCCTTCCACCCTGGAACATTTCTACAGCTAAATACTGTAGCATATTTTCTGGTGATTATGCATGGAGACTGTAAAATGTTATTGCACAATGTGAGGTGGAAAGAAAAGTGAATGTAGTTTAGAAAATGTTCCCCAAAATAATCTGAAAAGCACACATGTATATTCAATCTGTGAACATCTCACTCTATGAGATGTTCAAAAAAAGAGATACAGGGAGACACTGGAAGTCTCCCTGTAGTTCAACAGCAGACACGCATTAGTCCCACATCATTGTCTAAACCAATCAGATAGCACAGGGCAGGCCCCCACCCTCTGATTGGCTGTGGTAGACCGTGTCAATGTTGTGCAGGCTTGGCTAGTCAGATAAACAGAGAGGTTGTAGAAAAGTTAAGGCCTGAGTCATCTGAAAATTGTCATCATAACCTTTCAGGATATGTCTGTCGGAGCAGTGGAGGATGTAGGCGTTTTAAATCTCGATGTTTTGGTTTTGCCAGTCTGGTCTCTCTGCATTGCACTGATGATAATAATAGTGTTATATTTTTCCCCCGACCTAAGAGCACAAGACTATTCTGAGCGAATGTATCTGTGTGATCAATCACTTCCCCAGTACTTCCCACTGCAGTTATTGTAAATATCTGTGAAACATTTGCAATAAATATCAGCCTTTAAAAGATTTGAACTTACATTTTTTTTTACATCTCAGCGCTTCATTCATTAATTTTATCTTGAGAACTCCTTCCTTAGATTTTACCTCACTGAACCAGTTCGAACTCTTTTTCAGTCACTTTATGTTTGCTAAATTGTTAATCATTCATTAGTAAATATTGCTGTATTGAACAGTGATTCAAAAAAAGCAAACTTGTAAAACTGCCATGTTTAATGTGATGCAGTTGAACATTTGGGTGCAACTCAATTTTGTGCTGGTGAGAAAAAGCAAGGCACACCAGCGGAGCCAGTGCAAAAAGTTAGTCCAGAGGTATGCAATGTGATCCTGGCCCAAATCACGATGCTATTTGCTCACTAACATTCCTTAGATTCCTTAAATCTCCAAGGCCTTTACAGAATAGCTGTATTTATTCATAGAGAAACTAGATACATTTAGGCACTGAATATAAATAATCAGCAAAATTTTCAGACTTCTATTTTTAAAAATAGTTAACAAAATTATGTATAATTTTCCATCCTCTTTACAATTATGGAAATACTTTTCCAAGACATCATTATCCTAGAGGCTTTTTTGAAGGAATTTCTTGCACTACCTGCATAATTTTAGAAAGTTTGATTCCCAGAAAATTTGATTCACCTAATTAAAAAAGCATGTGGAAAACACAGGAAGAGTACAGACAGTGCGCTAGCTCTATATTTAAAATACTTTAAGGATGAGCAGGACTGGTAAGGAGGGAATTGTATAAATGTGACGACAACCCAGTTTGTTGCTGACGAACAAGACTTCCAGGGTTCTGATATTTGAAAGAGACAAACGAGTCTTACCGTGGGTTTTGGCGGTGAAAGTTTCAGGCAATGTGCTGAAGATATAGTCCGGGTCATCTGAAGGGTGAGTGGTGGTGTCGGCTGCAGTGCAAATAAACAGATGCAAACTTTGCTGTCAATGTACCAAATCCCGTGACTCAAACCATAAAAGAAACTACATTCAAAGTTAATTATACTTAAAGAAATCTGTACGTGTTCCTGGCTGTGCATTAGCTGGTAATTAGAACCAGCTCATTTCCAGCACTTCACCATTCACCCAGTTTATCGTGCCCCAGTTTTCTATCCAAACATTTGTTGTGTTGAGTCCAACATTCTTACAGATTTGATCTAATGAACGTTTCTTTCATAGTTTCTCAAAAATTACAATATCAACATAGATGTATGGAAGGTTTCACTCATTATTTTGACCTAATTATGTCTAATTCAATCATTTCAGTCAACCCATATGTTTTCATTTGTAACCAAAAGTATCCATGAAATATCTATTAATGTAAAAAGTCTTCCTTGTGGATTTAGTGTCCCACCTTGCCAGGGTGTATGGAAACTCAGGGCACTCCATTTACTCCACTGGCTCTCCGGGCTGACGTCGTCGCGGGCTCGAACCTGAACCAGGTTGGAGTGGTGTGCTGTGGCATCGGGTATTTCAATTGAATACTCATCTGTCATCATCTGTTTTTGGAGAGACATAAAAGATGCTACTGATGGCACAATCACAACCCTGTATAGAACACGGGTGGCAAACCCATTCAGCATTAAGAGCCAATAATGTGGATGCAGGTTTGATTGACTTACCTCTGACCAATGCATGGATCCCTGTGGTCTGTATCGAATATGAAATTTCAGGGGAAATAAACGGTGCTCTGGCCAAGACAATGGATTCTTCCATGAAACCCATAACTTTGATGGATAACCTTCCACTTCTTGTATGAACACAGACTGTGGAGGGTCTGGTTCCACTGTAAAAGCACAAACAAGTACAAAGTTAGAAAGTGAATAACTGAACAAATACTTTTGTTTTGTTTTGGGGTTTTTTTTCATTTTTGAAGAAGAAAGAATGTTAAATATAATAGTGTTTCAGCTTTAATAGACAAAAAAAGAGTGTAATTTAGAACCAGGCAGAGTTTCCTGGCTTTAATTTAAGACAACTCTCTCAGAAACAGTGTCTCAGGAACACTGAGACAATACATTTCTGAAACACTTTTTCTGTCTCAGAAACAGTGTTTTCTGAGACACTGTTATAGCTTCCCTTTAAAATCAAAAATAACATTTATAAAAATCACAGATTTCTTATGTGGCCTTACAAAGCTCATTTAATCTGATTTTGTGGTAAGATGTCTGGGTCCCAAGAGCGTTTGTCTCTGTGACTCCCAATGTGTGGATAGTCTGCCAGAAGGCGGGATCTTGTACAACACAGTGCCTGTTGGTGGAGTCCACGATACACAATTTGGTTGGCTCCTTTTCTTCCTTCCCTCTTGAAAACAAGATCAAAAGTGTTTAATTATTATTATTATTATTACTATTATTTAAAAAAAACAAACAAAAGCAACATTCTTAATTTAACCATTCTGATGCAGTAACTGTGTTGTACCTGAAGGAGGTGTTGTACTTGGCTGGAAGGAAAGTTTTCACAGAGTCCCTCCAGGAGCAGCGAACAAATGTGTGATTGGGTACACGGCAGGAAATGTTGAGCAGCCCAGGGGGATCTGACAAACAAGAGTGTCCCCATTATGAACCAAAACAATCAGGAGGGCTTTGACCAGCAGAAGGCAAAACTCCCAGTTCCTTAGTAGGAAGCTCAGCTGGAAGCCCCTTCCTGTTTGAGACAGTGGCAGGATGTGGATGGCTTTGTGATGGCTGATAAGACCAGTTTCCTCTGAGGAGTAATAGCTCTGTTCCATTTATCACTGATTTTACAAGTAATCTTACTATAACCAGAAAAACATTCATTTTCCTACAACGACATTTCACTGGAATTACACTGTAGTATAAACTGCAAGTTTTTCAGTTTATACCTCTCTCAGCTTTGCACACCCAGAAGTGGACCTTTTTGTTCATTGCTCATTTTGTGTATTTAATTAAAAAATGCTCAAATGCATTTATTAATTATCTATTGGTCTGCACTAACTGAGCCATTCTAACATAAATTATGAATGTGCTTAAAGCTACACAGTTCTGGCAGGTCCATGTACTGCCAGAAAATTAACCTTAACTTTGTCATGTATGCCTCTCCAGTCACTTCCCTGTGAAGTGACTGGATTAACTTTTCTTGTCCCTTCTGAATAAAAACATGTTATGACAGCTTCATCAATGGTATAAAAAAATATATCTTTTTAAAAAAAAAATAAAATAATGTTTTTTGTAAAAGTTTCATACTGCAGTTCTATGGTAAACATTATTGCTGATCTCTCTGGTGTGTTGCATTTGGTTTTCATAATTTGTGCACCAATATTCTCAAACAAACCTTCCTATTTGTGTGTAATTCCTGTAGAATGGCTACATTTCTACAGCGAATACATACAAGATTTTGTTCAGGAGTATCGGAGAAAAGAGGTCTCAAGAAAAATCTACAACAGTTTTGATACTTTTGCTTATAAAAAATAATAAAATGTAAATAAGTCTTCATCCACTTCACAGTCATGCATTACTTTCAGCTAGTCTATCTCAATGAAACACATTGACGTTTAAGTGGTATGAATACTTTTGCAAGAAGACATTGTATATGTGTAGTACTACCTTTTAACTCCTCAACCTACGTATTTCTGAAGAAGTCAAAGCGTCACTTACAGCCCAGTTGGAGTCTGACCGAGTGGAGGAGGAGCCCGCTCTTGTCATAGCAGCTGTAGTTGCCCTGTGCTGTTTGGTCGACGAGAAACAGGACTAAACTTCCGTTCAATGTCACTTGGTGCCAGGACAACACGGAGCTATAGTTGTGATGCCACACCACAGGGAAACTGGACAGAGGAAGGTATTTTATTCATTTTTATGATAGTAGCTGATGTTGGGGAATCTTTCATAGTAACTGTGTTCTTTGTCATTTTTGCCACAATACTCATAAAGATGGAACTTCCTGTTAGTGTAATATGCTGGTCTTCTTACCTGATTTGTGACTTCCCACATGCCAGTGTCACATTCGACTCCAAACACCCAAACTGCACGTCTGACACTGCAAAAACAGCCATCGTATAAAACATTAAAGAGCATTTCATGCTCGCGTCAAGAATGTGCACACCAAGCAGTCTGACATACAATGTGTCTGTACTGTCTACGTTAATGTGATTCAAGTACCATCACTAACAGTCCAGTCAGCAGAGTTACAATAACATGACCATACACGGTTCGGGATCCGGCAAACTGAGGAGTCTTTGGCACGCACCGTAAAGCTGCTGCAGAGTGTTTGTGTTTTATCTTTTAAAGCTGGTTGTAGTCATTTTTGAAATATTATTATCTTTCAAATAAATCCACTTTGAAACAGTTTTAAAAGTAGAGCCCATCTTCTGCGACCAATAAAGTAAGCTACACTTTAGAACTCAAACAGCCCAAAGGAATAGATTATAATATACTCTGTCAACTACAATATACTGTATACTTGGTACGTAAGTAAAAAAAAAAAGCATAATTTAGACCCAGATATTTATGTAGCTATGCAGAAAAATAAAGAGCAAATGCGGACCAATATCTAATATCATTATTGGCTCAGGATAAGAAGCAAATGTGCTCTGAGCTCATACAAAACAATGAGAATTTAATTATTTAATTAGTTTGTTTCTCAATACTGTCTTGTTAAAACTTATATAAAAGGTATGCCAAAAAAAATTTACTTTTTGAAACTTGAACTATGACTGATCATAAGACTAACAACCATTAGATAGTTTGTTTACTCCATGTATCCGACAATGCAACATAAACGTGACTATGGGAACCTCAGGCTTGCAGTGATGAGCTTCAGACATCTTTACTAGTAGCGCTACTAATTGTGGTCAGTGCTGTATAGATTAAATGCACTTTTGAATTAGAGTGGACCACATAATACCTGCATAAGTAATCCAAAATCTTTTTATCACTTTAGGATTAATATCAAACTGTTAATGGTTCCAAAGTTGAAGAAACAGAAAATGCCAGATGCAGTTCAACTGCAAAAGTCTGAGATTTCAATCACTAACATGTGGAGAAATCTTCAATGTCAATACTTTCCAACTCAAATAAAACTGAAGGGTGGTGTTGATTTAAAGTATAGCAAGTGTAGTGTTTACTCGAGCAAATATTTGTGGTGGCTGTAGTAATTTGCAAAGAAGATATTCTATCTAGTGTGTGTGAGAGTATTTGAGCACATGTTTAGCTTGGCTTCGTAATGTGAAAGCTGGCATTTACGAGAGATCTGGGGTGAAAAAAGAAAAAAAAAAAAAAAACAGCATAGTTTGGGCTGCCAGTGTGCCACGCAAACAGCTTCATTAATTCACAACCTCAGCCACTGAGGCATGCACACTCCCTGCTGGCCTCTCCTACCATAGCAGCAAACAACCTACCCTTAGTTGTATGTTTTTATCTAATCTATTTTAAAGAAAAACTACTGAACTGCTGAAAAGTTTAATAACTAGTACTATCTAAAACAGTTTATGGATCTACTGTGTCTCTGAAATAAACCAATATTTCATGAATGTTTGCTGCAGATCTTTAACAATCTTAGTTTTCACTGGCAGCTTGTATTTAGCGTTTTTTTTTTTTTTTTCTTTGTAATTCTCTGCTGATGGTGGCTGCATGAACTGAAACAGCTGGAAATGAGTTTCACAGGGACTCTGTGGTTTCATTTAGATTTCTAAGAGTGAGGTGAATGGTGAAAGGGGAGGAGAACACTGAAATCTATTGAGGCCTTCTAAAGTGAATTAAAGTTATTAATAATGCTGTGGAATGTAGGATATAACTAATTACATATGACAAAAGGCATGGTCAATTAATTTTAATTTCAAGACAGATGCTGTGGGAGGGTTAGTACTTTGATAAAACTAATGTCTGGTTGCCTGAAAACTCAAAAGAAACAACACAATAATTTTTACACAGAAAAAAACCTGCTATTAATATTATGAGTTGATCCGTGAGTGCTGCAACTGCAATCCACCGGTCAAACCAGTCAAGCCGAAAATTGACTAATTGAGCTTGAGCAATTGTTGAATTCCTGTATTTCTAAGTGAATAAAACATTCTTGAAATACCCAACATTAGCCAAGTTCCAGTCAATAGATTTAAAGTTCAGATAAGAAAAGATTAATACATTAAAAAGATTAAAAAAAAAACGATCATGCACATGAATGGACAGATAACATAAACTGGAAGCAAAGGATTTTACACATATTATTTCACTTACATGAAGCTAAAACATAATCTGGAAAACCTCAATTTTACTCCATAGTAAAGAGAATATTGCATTCAGTGTTTTTCTAATCATTATAGGAAGCAAACAGTTGCACCTAAAAGTATTTAATTTGTACTGCAAGTGATGATTTTGTGAAAATGTTAAATTGTTCAGACTTGCAATAACAACCTAAATGATAAGTAGGACTAACACCGCAATTTTTTTAACCAAATTCACAATTAATCTTTTTTGTTCATGACTTATGCAATCTCAAAAATATTCAACGTCCTAAAGAAAATTTTCCATGTTTCACTAGTCTCTCCAGGTGGCTGTGGACAAGAGACCCGTCTTAATCCTGCCGGTAGACTCCAACTGAAGAAGACTGGAGGCTGAAACTGAAACTTGTGGCGATACAACAATGTAGTGGTCTCTGGGCTTGAACAATATGCAACAAGGTTATATCACATGGTAAAAAAAGAGCTCAGAACAGACTTACGCTGTCTGTAGCATCTCGATTACTAAAGTTTACAAGTGGTTTTGTTTGTCCTATAATAGACCATTGTTCTTTCTTATTGTCTCACTTTCCTCATCAGTCTTTCCATTTACTCAGTCATTTTATACGGAGCCTCTCTCAACAATTTTAACCACATTTTCTTTTTTCCTTTCACCACACTCCATCCCTTTTTTTCTGCATATATGCGTGTGTGTGTACCTGGGGCCCTGGTGCAGCACAAAGAGTTGGCTGGTCTGAATGTGTGTATTCATGTTTTATTGGCAGTGAATTACATTATTCCCCAAACCCGCAGCGTTCCACTCATATCTGATTCTGCCTCTGGCAGGAGCACCCCGGCATGTGCGCACACACACATGCAGACATAAAACAGCACATCCATTCATACACAAACATGCGTCTATGTACACACTCACACACCACATCCACATAACGATGTGCACAGAACGGCTTCAGGTTCGTCTTGACATTAAAATCAGATGGCAAAGCAGACACAGAAACTGCAAGCTGGATGAAACTCAGTACTTTCAAAACAATAGAAAGGAGCCTCAGGGTGGAACGGACGGCCTCATATGAAGGTCAGTTTGTTCACTAATTAATATAGAAAAAAAAAGAAAGAATGGAAAGGGGAAAGTAAGAATGGAAAATGAAAGAAAGAAAAAAGACAGAAAAGGAAAGACAGCAAGCAAGAAAGTAAGAAAGATTTGATTTCCAGAGGCAAATAAAACTTCGGACACAAATTAGCAAAGTTTTTCATCCTTCTTAGTTTATAAAGTTTAAATACAGAAGTCTATAATGATTTACTGTATTTCTATCAAAGCTAGGTTTTAAAGACAAAACTACAAAAAAAAAAAAAAAACCGTCAGAAGGACAAATGGATGAGTGGGGTTAGATTTCACATAGCCATTGTAATTAAATAAATAAAAGGCAGAGAACGATACAGCTTTCTGGTATGATTTGCAATATGCTTTGATAAATTATATATGAATTAGGAAACTGTCGTAACTGGCTATTAGAAAAAAATTGCACCCAGAACTATAAAAATTAGAGTTGATTGTCACAGTAAAACAAATTTTCTAAGAATAATCTGACTTGTAATTCCTGAAAAAGGGATGACACATCGGGTTGTTACAAAAATAAAATATCCTCACTGCTTTGCTGACATTTGCATACTTGCATGTGCAGATATGTATGAGTGTAGGCACCTGATTGTGTTATAAAATGGGTGAGCGCACAACAACACAATTTGCTTAAATTACTTAATCACAACAGCTCATGAAATAACATCTGTGCAGTTATTTATTAATGCAGCCATGGCACAGACCGTAGAGGGTTATGCTTCAGACTGCAGGGAGTGATCATAATGAAGTGAGGCAAAAAAAAAAAAAAAAACATGCATAAGTTAGCTACCTCGCTTTGAAAAACAAACTTGCTCCATTTGCTCTGTTGGTCAGGTTGCTATGTGTACCTGTGTGTTTGATGGCTAAGAGGCAACCACAAGTCATTTCTGCACACCTGAAAAAATCACCTGTTTGATAGTTAGGATGTTCCGCTTAAACTGCAAACACATTTAAATGGTTACATGTTTCACTCTAAGAACTGCTGAAATTCTGAACTATGGCTCTGTTATCCATTACTCTGTCAATGTAGTTGGAATTTTACAAAGCCAAATTGTAAATAATTTAAAAAATCATATCCAACACAATTACGTTGTCCTTAAACCATAATAGCTTATCGGGTTTAATTAAAGTCTGTTTGTACAGGTTTTTTGTCTCAAGATCTAAAGTTATTACTGAAGGTATTGTGTTGTAATAACTTTAGTCGAGTTTAAAACAAAAACTGGAGCTTCAGGTAATCATCTGTGGAAAATCAGGGCAGGAAAGGTGAGAAGTACTGTTATTCTTTTAATTAATCTTCCCTATAGGACACCATGACGCATCTCTCAGATTTCTTTGCAACTAAATTAGTTACCTAGTGTGGGAGTTTGTAGACATTACAGCATACATTACGAGCTCTGACCTTATGAAATTGCTTTCACAAAAAAATGAAAGGCAAGCACTGGAGTTGTCAATAAAGAATTATATTTTACACTTTCTTTCATTCTTACTCTAAGCCCTATATGTATGTAAAGGCATCAAGTGTAAAGGATCCAGAGGAGTCCACGTCGGAATCTCGACAGGATGTGTGTCTGTGTGTGTTGTTGCTGGGTTGACGCGAAGGTATGTGCCTAGACAAATGTGCAGCCACAAATATTTTCATTAAATTTAACTGTCAGTTTTGTTTGCGACGAAAGTGTAAGGCCTGTGCGTGTGTGCGCATGTGTTACCTTCATCACTCCAAATCTGAGCACGGCTGGGAGGCAGTGACCAAGACAAAATCCAGATGACTATGAGACAAACAGGACTGGACAGAAGGCCTGGCATCTAGAAAGACAGAGGGACACAGATGGAGGAGGAGGTTATTTAAAATTTAATCAAAAGTAACCATTTCCTGGTTATACTTCAGAAAAAAGATAAATACTGCAACTGACGGCTCGCAGTTCTCTTTCACAGGGTTTAAGGCCTCAAACAGGAAACGGCAGTAATCGAGCAGCAAATGCTTCAGTGAAAGAGCTTTTCAACGTCAAATAACAGACTTTTCATAACAATTTGTATACAAAATGACTTGTATTGCATTGTATTAATGGAGATATAAATTCTGAAAGTCTGGAAAGAGTTTAGCATGTAAATATATTTAAAACATATGCTTTCCTCATTATGAAATTGAATAGCAGCCTATTTAGATCCTGAAGCAATGGTCTATTACAGAGAAGACTTCTTTGAAAACTATAAATGTTATGCATGTATGTATACACACACACACACACATATATATATATATATATAAAATCAATTCAGCAGTCTTGTTTTTCATGAAGCTCCTCAATGCCGAAACCCAATGAGACATCTTCCGTGGGTTGACTGGCACGAAGCATAAAGGACCCATTCTTTTTATTTGGACAAAAACACCATTTCTTTCAATGTCAAACAGTTCTATAATTCACCAGGAGCAGAGGAGTAGACAAAGTACGAGCAAATAATGAGCGACAGACATTTAGTTCAGAAAAAAATATTTACACCTTGAAACGAATAATTATAGTATCAAAACATACATATTCATTATCATTATTTTCACTCTGTTTAATGGTATTAGACATGTTTGGAACAGAAACATTTCTTAACCTGCAGTACCCTAGTCTGAACCTTTGTGATATGTCAGAGTTCATCCATATCACTTTTTATTCAGCACTATCTGTACTGTCTAACCAGAGTTATATATTGTTAATAAAGTCAAATTAACCAAGCCTTAATGAAGAGTTTATAAGCACAGTTAAGTTGTCCCACAAGCTGATTAAAACAGACAAATTAATCTGCTGTCTATTAAAAATGTGGCATTAAAGTGCCTTAAGGAGCACACCCTAAAACAGACGTGCATCTACAATCAGGTTAGTATCACTGGTTAGTCTTACATTAAGGGGTGATGTATGTAAAACCTACACTGATATTAAAAAGATAATGGTATAAGCAATGGTCCAAAGCCCATTGCTTATATCTACAAATGGATTGCTTTACTATGCCACAGAGATTAAGCAGTGTAAATGGTAAGCAATGGTAAATGGTAAATCCATATACCATTATACTTTATAAATTTAATACTCAACTTCTGCCTCTGCAGTTTTTGTCACACATGAACAAGTGAATGATGTATGAAAACAATCCAAACTAGTGTTCAATTAACAATCAATTAACACAGAAAATGAATGAAAATTAATATTATAAAATAAACTATTTAAGCTCTAATAAGGAAGATCTGGATGTACATAAAACTTATTATACTTTATACTTGAAAGACTTTAAAAATGCAACAGGAACTTTGCAAAGCTAAAGATCTTCTGCAAAGATTTCAGCCACGAATGTATGAGTCAGTTATCGGAATCAAGGTATAGCAAGGCTTTCAAAAGAAGGCTATGGTTATTAAAAACTCAAACCTATTCCATCACACCATTCCTAAAGTTTAAACTCTTTTTTTAATGAGAAGATGCAGAAAATGCCAGAGGCTCTGTCCCTACACAACCTCTGAGAGACATCAGAGTTAGATGACTCTTATTCTCCCCGATCTGTTACTTCCCACTGCTGGTCATTCGTTTGCCAATATTTCCAAACCCAAAATTCAAAGATAGTGAGAGTGTGGACACTGCAGAGGCACCACTTACAATTCTTATCAAGGTAACACAACAGTTAGAAAACAGCAAAACACATGTATGCCAGGCAGCAGACTGCAGGCTGGTTATCTGTGCAGACAGCCATCTAATTAACTCGCTACTAACAAATTAAACATGTTTATGCATATTAAAAAAGAAAAAACAGAAAACACTAAATGTATATATTTTTTCTGCACAAAGACCTCTCAAAAATTTAAATATTGGATTGGTAAAGCCATTATTCAGTCAAGGAGGGCATTTATTTTTGCCAAAGTCTAAACAGAAATTTTCAAAACATTGTATAAATAAGATAACTGTAGCTGTAGTAATCTGATTTATTTTTGCAACAGTAATGTTTATGTTTGACATCTTTGAGCCAACGCTGTCAACCGGATATTATTTCCCGTCATCACATGAGAATTTTGTAACAGTTCTTCCCTAATAAGTAGTAACCTAACATCTACTGTATGAATATCCCTGACCATTGCAAAACCAGATTTTTCTCTCATGCCATCTGCAAAGACAATTTGAATTTTGAAGGTTTATTTATGGGTGCTTGAACTGTGATCATTGTGGTTTAGTGGGAATAACACTCCAACATGTGGTTCACAGCATCTCAGCCAAACAGATCATCTGTTATATAAACCTTCAAGTAAACAGGGGAATGAGGTGTTATGTTTGAGGCTGCCAGTTTCTAAGCAATGTGTTACATCTTAGTAACTGATTAATAGTGTTTTTATTTACAATATATTATAAAGAGAACTCTTAAGATAACGTGACAGAAACATATGGACAAACAGAAATAAAACTGTTGGTGTTTCATTGTTTTCTCCATGCAATTTGCCTCAAAACACATTTCAATATGTCCAGCAGCTGTAAATGTTAAATAAACAAAACACATTGGCATTGCTTGATTATATTACAGCTCACATTTATGCAGTTTGACCCCATTAAATAAACACCGACCCGTGACAAGTCTCCCGCATCATGGGTTCAGTCACAATAAGTCATTGGAAATATCTGCAGCCAAGCTTTCCAGATGTACATTTTGTAATCAACAACTTAATTACAGGTTCATTGTGTTATAAAAGTTTAGAGTAGGAGACTACCTCCTTTTCCAAATAATTGGAAAAGGGTTATTTGGGAAATGGGAAAATTGAGTGGTTCCTACACGAACTGGTTCAAAAATATTCTTGATGTCTTTGTCAGCCTCCGTGTGTCAATCATGCTAAGAGGTAACACAGCCATGCTACATTTACCACCGCCACCTCTGAGTATGGGGCAAATTTAAATCTCACAGCTCTCTCACTCACTTGTTTGCTTACATTCCCCTTATTACTGTTAAGCTGCTGAGAAACATTCCATGAACAAAACTCAGTGGGAACTCTGGATGGTATTCATAACCTATACAGTGATGAGAAAAGGTAACTGAATGTCTAGTCATTGGTGTGTGACCCTAACCCTCAATTACACATGAGTTATGCTGCAAAACATTGATCCAAAGCACACTAGAAGCTCCACCTCTTGATGGTTAAAAAGTGTTTTTTTTCCCCTTAGTGGTCTAGTAAAATCCTGATATAAATCTAATTGTGTCACAATTTTAAACAGTTTGTTCAAGGAAAATCCTTCCAATGTGGCCTAAAAAAAATCTGCTAAGAGCAGGTCAAAACACCTCCACACTGACAGTACTTATTCACAAGATGGTCAAGTTGACTAGGATGATTCACTCATCATGACAAGCAAAACAAACTAATCTTTAAGGAAAAGTTTGGACAGCTCACTGTTCATTGTGCTCAGAAGCGAAAGACCTCCATTCTGATCTACATCATTTTTGATCTCTTTCATTTTTGATGTAGATCAGAATGCTTATTGGTTTTTTTTTCAGTAGCATAAAGGAAAAACTTTTTTTTACATGACTAAATGTTTCCAGTGTAATGGAAGTGTTATCTTAATGTATTTTTTTCATTTTGTTATAAAAAGGAAATTCTGATAGTTAAAAGGAAACATTTCTGCTGATGGGTTAAAATGTGCAAATGGAATATTAATGTAGGAGCTTGTCAGCAACACTTAGCCTGATGTTAAACCTCACAGACACGGTTTCTGCTATTCACCACTTTCAGCCTGTTGCTTTCTTTTTTTAGACCTTGACACTTTCACCATCTCATCTACTTGATGGCTTTTCATCACGCATATGTCAAAATGTTTGAAGTTCAGCACCCAGATTTCTATTGCTCTATTAATATAGCTTGGCTGTTTGATCATCTTAAAAAATGAAATATGCATCTCACATTTATTTTTATATTTTTTTGTATACAAAAACTGTTCTATCAGTTCCAGTCGGCTGGTTTTTCTCTGTATCTGACCCTGATGAGTTGTAAAGCCCCTGTTCTTTCTAAAACCATTTGATTCTCCTTAAAAAACACGTGGCAACACTGGCATACATTGTTCAGCCGATTCTAATGGTCAGTCGGAATATATCCATTTTTAAAGCAAAAGAAAAAGTGAAAAGCAGTGTCTTTGGAACTTCACTTATTTTAATTCACAAACTAAATAATTGTGTCAGATTGTGAGCAGAGGTCTACTGAGTACACAAACAAAACAACAAAACTATATATACTTTTTCCTTGCTTACAAAGTAGGATCATTTCGGCTGTGTAAAAATATTTTCAAATGTGAAAAATATGACCAGTCAGTGTATGGAAACAAAAGAAACACCCATTACTCAGTAAAGTAGCTCTATTAAGAGTAGAATTGGATATACGTTATAATACTAAGTTTGTAGTATGTTGTTTAATTGCAGCGCTGATTAAAGAAGAGACTGTGTCTTTACCTGTGTCCAGGGATTCTACATAAAGTTAATTGTCGGCTGGCAGAGATGAAGATCTGGTGATTAATACTGCTTTCCAGGCTTATAATCAGTACTGATCTTTAGTACTAGTCTCCAAGTCTCCACTCAGTTTTTATGTGACTCCCATTCCATCTAGAGTTCTTTTTTTTTTCCTTTTTGAGCTCTGCTAGACAACAAAATCTAATTATCTGTGCAAAACTAGTCTGATATTCTACATAATAAATACAAAAAGCATATGAACGACATCAAGCATCACAGAGAGATGACTGTGTTCTCCATGCTTTCTTTTTAGGTTTCATGTGTGTCGTTGTCAGAGTGTGTAATCACAAGCCAATAGCCTGAGTCACACCCTCCAGTCACCCTTCTACTGTGAATACTAAACCAAACCTCTCTACAGACATGGGAATGTGGTCATTGTCACTAGGATGCATCTTTAAAGAAAGTGCTCACAATTCGTAAAAGCAGAAAAACAACAAAAGTCGTAAATTCACCACAAAGCACAAGTTAGCCGGTAATAAAATTGAAAGTGTTCTCAGAGCTTTTAACTACAAAGTGATAAAAAGTAATTGCTAAACCGGGACGTACAAACTTTCTCCGTGAAAAATGTTTCACCCAATTCAAACATAGTAAAAAGTGAAAATCAATGTATGAAGACAAAACTCAAACAACACCTATGTGCTGAGGGGTTAGTTGAAGATGCCTTTATTGGTTCTGAAGTCTTGATGACAAAATGAGACAGAGACAGAGAAAGATCACATTTAAAAAGGCTTTTTATTAACCAGTGTTCTCCATGGCAGCACAATCCCACGTGGTGAGTCACTGTTTTTGGCATGCCACTGCACATTCAGGCAGCTTTACAAGAGAAGAAACAAGACACTGAAAGGAAAGACAGACAGAGAATAGGGGGGCAGGGCAGGCCTGGGGGGGCGGTAGGAGGGGGCGGGAATGTGGTGAATCTTGTTTAAAGTTAGCTGATGGACATATCGCAGATCTTAGGTGTCGTAGGGAAAAACCCAACAATACAGTACTGGAATATTTGCATTTTGAAAAAGAAAAATGACTGTTCAGTCAGGTACGCTCTGCTTTGCTGGCCAGTGACATAACAAATCATTGCAGGATGTCCTGTTCAGAAGGACAGGTCATTACAGGACATGCCATAAATTAGAAATGAACAAAGACTGATGTTTCAATAACTCTACGGCCTCCACAACAATAGTTGAAGTGTGTTTACTTGTTTGTGTCTCAAATCCATTTCCGAGAGTGAAATGATGACAAACTGTATGGTTTTAAATTACTTAACTGTGCATTGTGTGTGAGTATGAATGAGATGGAGTGAAAAATTACACTCTGTGTGTGCGTGTACGTGCACTAAACCAACAAGGTAACGATGGTAAGCCAAGATGGTGGGGGAGGACCACAATGGAGCTAGTGTTTACCCAGGTCACCATGGCAATCTCTGCACACCCTGTCTTCCTGACCTTTCCAGGCGATAAGAGCACCGCTGACTGACATCTGTGTGTGTCGGTCTATATTTCCATATGTGGAGCGCATCAGGGGACAAAGTGCAGGGCTTTCTTTTTTGACACACACAGCAGTCTTTAAATGAGTGCCAGTGAATTTCTTGCTTTGCTGAAAGTGTCTAAGTGTGAATGAGCTAATGGAACAAGAGAATGGAAAAGATAAGTTTAAAGCAAAAACAAAAGTATTCACTGAAGGCCAGATACTGTCCAGAATATGAATGGAATATGTGCTGTGTATCTACATGGATCAATTTAAAGTGCCAACCTTAGTTTTCCTCTATATCTCTTGCAAAAGGTAAACAAAAATCATAAACATTAGCATTCAGTGGATCACCAGTATTTAAGGAGGTTTGTGACCACAACCACTGTGAAAGGCTAAAATCCGCAAATACTTGAAGTCCCACTAAAAATAGAGGGGGCTCTCACATTTTAATAGATTGCACACCAAATATATAAATTTGCATTAATACACACAGTGGAAGCTGTCTTAGCAGTAACACAAATACCAATATCCACGAATTCCCTCATCTCTGCTCTAGACAGGACACATATATGTAATGTAAGGGTGCATTCAGACCAACCCAAGATTACAGTACTGAATCAGACTCTAATCCGTTTGTCTAGAAAGTCAAATTTTTTGGGGAGGTCAGAATACAAATTTCAAAACAGATTTAAAAAACAAATTCCGATCCGCCTAAAACCTCGGTCTCGGTCAGGTAGAAGTGAACTCTAAAACGGTAGAAAATCTGTCTGAATGCAACCTGACTGGAGACCTTCCCAAAAGAAGGAAGTTAGCAACAGTGCAGGACATTCTGGTCAATATATAACTCTCTGTTCTGCGGTTAACGAAGATGTTGTGTCGGTTGTAATGGCAATGGGTCTGCGTACCAACACAGGAAGCGAGAAAAAGCAGAATACAAATGGTTTAAAGTTGTTATACTGTTTATCAGATTAAATCCCCATTGCTGTGGCGCTCTGCAGCTGTATAATTTTTAAACCTTTAGTAAGTGACAAAAATGGGACTAATTGCTTTGGTTGTTTGAACATTCAAACATCAAATAGGATGACATATTTCATATGTCCCATACTTAAAGTATATTAGTGACGGTTTGTTACATTTTGACAAACTAATAAAAGCAGCAACTATGTAATTACTCACCAATGTAAAAGAGCAATTTGCTTAGTCCTCTCTTGCATCTTGATAGAAACCACACTGTGTAAAGATTTATATCAAGGGAGAATACTTACAAACATCAGCAATTTTCTCATCTTTCATTTAAGCCATATTTATAAAAATCGGGTAATTTTGTGACAGATTCCTGCTCATCCTGCATTGGAACAGCCTGGTTCAGTGGACAGACTCACTGCACAGTGATAGCGCCTGCAGGAGCGGCGCTAGCGTTAGTGGCTAACAGGTGATGTCCAAACAAGTAATGTATCTGAACAAAGAAATCCTACAACCGCTCCGTTTTTGTTTACTTTTTGTGAGAAGAAAACTGCGCTGGTCTTCTTAAGAGGTTTTGTGTCTATTTCTTCAGTAGATCTTGGTGCAGCGCCACCACAGGAGACGGGCGGAAGAGATTTTTCAGTTAGTTTGACAGTCGTTTGACAGTGCAGTGTGAATGCAAACTACAGTTCTGAAAATGTAACAAATGTTGCAATTTTAGTCCCCTATCCAACCGAGTCTATGAGACTATCCGGTCTGAATGTACCCTAACAATACATTCAAAATTAACATTTACCCAAATGAATTTTTTTACACCACTTTAATCTAATTTAAATAAAAGTGGAACAAAAAGGGAAAACAAATAAGTTTCTGCTTGGCATCAAAGCCAACATTACCTGCTGACAGCTCTCGAGCACCGAGAGAGATAAACAGCAAGGAGGCAAGGAGGAATGCGACATCATGGTCAAGACAGAAACAGGAGTGGGCAAGCAGCGTTATAAATATGTTACCAAAAAAGGGGGTTGATAGACGGGAATGTGAAGTAGGTCAAAGTGAAATGCTTCATTATTAAATTGGCACCTTCCATTTTGAAGTAATTGTCTTCCGCATGACTTAATCAGTTTCACGTCATTGTGAAGGAATTTTGGCTCGCTCATCTTTATAACATGATTTAAGTTCATTAATATCTGCCACATTTGTGCATGGTTAAGATTCTGCCACAGCACTTCAAGCAAGTTAGGTGGTAGTCTAGAATTTCACTAACCAAAGACAATGCCTGTATTATTTTTCCTTTAAAGGTATTTTGTTCTAGCTTTAACTGTGCCTGACATCATTGTCTTGTGCTTTAGCCCAGTTTCTGCTAAGCTTCAGCTGCCAGTTGGCATGAAATGTTTGTATTGATACGCCGTGGTTGGTTTTCACTAAACATCTCAACCTCAGCTATGTCCGTCTAAAGGACATTGCTTAGGATGTTTGGTGGTTCAAGTTGCATCCTCCACATGTTTTTTTTTTTTTTTTGAGGAAGATAGTTTGATTTGTGGCAAACTTCCAAGCTAAAAATTATTGTTTGAACTTTGTTCAAACTACATTGTGGATGTTAACAGAGGGAATGTTGTACACACTAACCAAAATGTGTGTTGTTCAAGAAATAGCTCTTTGGTTTTCGCAGCTTCACTGACCATTGCACAATCTCGTTCAAGGATGAATTTCCAAGCAAATTTGCTCTTGGGAACATACAGGATCTCTGTAATGATTTCCACTTGTGAATGATCCTCACAGAAAACCCATGAAGACAGAAATGTTTCCAAATAGCCTTATAATCCTTCTCTGGTCCCAATGGTAATCTTTTTGCTTGCATTTTCTAGCTTAGGGAACCACATAAATCTGGTAGTTCTTTTTCATGTTATTTGCAAAACTTTAGAATCAAAGAAAATGTACTTTCTGTTTTTTGTCTGTCAATTAAGACATCACTGCTATGGCTCAGTTTTGTAACAAGAACTTAAGTGACCACAGCCAAAGCATAGGATTTTTTTTTAGCTCTTCTTAGTGGGCCCTGTTGCGAAGGGAAAATAAAGTTCAAGTTAAATTTTCAAAGCGATTTTAGAGGAAGTGGAAAAATATAAACAACTAGTCAAAAGTAAAATGCCTTGAAAGACATTTCTGTGGCCCAGTCAGTCAGTGAAACACTCAGAGTGCAGGGTCGTTAGCAGATAATAGAAAGGCGTAGGACCGTCATGATAGCAATTTTTTTCTGGATGGTAAATTGTCCCAGAAGTCATTGTGATAAACGATAAAAATTGTACCAGTTTCAAATAATGGTAAAAAAAAACAAAAAAAAACAAGAACATATTCTCTATCATCAATAAACTTTACATTCTAATGATCATTTAAAACAGGAATTGCAAGACATTTTAAATATCCCCCCCAAAATACACAAAACAACAGAAACGTCCAATTAAAAAAAATTATGACGTCTCTGTAAATTAAATTGTCTTTCAAAAAGAAAAACGCTAAATCATACAAATGGAAATTATTGAACTCGTTTTAATTTATCATGCAATAAATTGATTTACGGGTGATTGGGACAGGCCCAGAAAGGCTAAACATATTTGTATCATGTCACAGAACATGCTGTATTTGTAAATGGACAAGCTTTTGAGAATCTCTAATTAAAACTAAGATTTCTATTCACTCGAATGGAGACACTGCTAATTGTATTATGCTACATCCATTAACTGCTAATTAGTAATTTAAGATTCAAAACACAGATCAAAATTTCAAGTAAAGTCTTTTCAATGCCATTTCAAAATACTAAAAGTCTTTAGTATATATCTGTGTATATTTTTTGTAAAGTCCATATTTACTTTAGGGCTAGATGATAGAGTGAAAATTTATTTCACTTTGCAAATACAATGCATTAAGTATTATTATGCATAAATATAATTATGTTAATTAATTTTGTTAATTAAATAATGGACATGATTACTGAAAACTTATTATGTTAATTATTATTAATATAATTATTATGTTTTCACTCCTTAATGATAAATAATATATATATTATATACATCATATAAATGATAAAACCAGAAATATTCAGCTAACAGGTTTCTCAACTTGTTTCTTTCTTTTTCCCAAGCCTTAAAACATAAGACGTAAAGGCTCCATCTGTGTACCTAGATAACACCAAGACAATCTGCAGATTAGGCCTTGAGCATGCAGACACATGTATATGTGAAACAAAAAGGGAGAGGGGGAGACATTAGGCAGAAAGAGTGGAAACTTTAAATACAAAACAGCTTTTGGCTCCTATCTGAGAATTTTCCGTTAACTTTTCAATAGTTTTAGACGTAAAAATATTACTTTGTGTGTGTGGGTTTGGCACAATTAGTGCGTGCGCGCGTGTATGTGTGTATATGCGAGTGAGAGAGAGCGAGTGAGTGTCTGTGGCAATGAGGATATCTTGGCTTCAGCACTATAACGCTGGAATTTCCTCCATCTCTGTCGCCAGGGCAAGATGGCTACCATATGCCAGCTATTTGCACACACATGCATACATGTGCACACACACACACACAAAGCCCGCAGTCCTGTGAGCACTCAAGGTTGTAATACTGAAGCCAATGTAACATATAAATAAACACGTACTGAACTGCATCATTTGGAGTGGGGGTTGGGAGTTTGGATTTAGCAGAAGTACATCTGCATACAAACGCTTTTCTTTAGCCTGTGCGTTGGTGTTTCTCATCAAAGAAGTACACGTGTAAAGAATTAGAAACATACGACTCAAGACAACTACTCAGCTACAACAAATTAAAAACTTACATTTTCACACCGTCAGCGAATAAACCTCCTGTGACAATTTCCTGCCAATTAGTTGCATAAATATCTACTGCAAGATTTTACAATGAATCCACTGCAATGATGAAACCAAAGCATCTAAACTAAAATATATACAAGTTTAACCCGGAACTCCCAAAACATATGCCCTGCTTTTCTTTTTAAGTGTTGATTGGGTCTTTTGTTTGAACTGAATGGTGTTAATCCCAGGAATTGATTCAGATAAGTAACCAAAACAAGGAAGCATTAAAAAGGATAAAACCAACTGGCTCATCCTCAAAGGGGGGAAAAAACCTTCTATGCCACTAATTGTTGACATATTTCAGTTAGGTATTAAGGAAGAAATTCAGTGAAGCTATGCATTTCACTGCGATGTGAATAGGGTAGGATAGTATTTATAATATTGCAATTTAGTACTAAAAATAAATTATGGTGAAAATGTTGTGACATTATCACTATTAAGGAAAATGTCTTTTATGGTGACATTAAGGACACCATTAAGGACATGCTTACATTGTTCCACAGTACAAATTAGTCTAATTTTTAGTCAAGATGAACCAGATTTGGAATAGCCAGTTGTCTCTTGATACACTCTGGCTGGTCAAAAAATATCTGTTAAAATCAGAATTAGCAAGTCAGACTTTGAAGGAAACCAAAAATTATCAGCTCATCTCTACCTTCTGTGGTACTTATTACCAATCTATGAAGTCCTCATATGTACCGAACAGCAGCACTGTCTGGCTGACCGCATATTAGTAAAAAAAAAACAAAAAAAAAAAAAAAAGGAAGTACAGAAACTTAGCAAGGGTTACTGATTAAAGATAACAAAAAGTTAAAGTTAGACTAACCATTCCTGTAAATGGGTCTTTAGCTTTAGTTTTCATTTTTCACTCAAAAAAGGTAGCACATGTTGCTCCAGTTTAGCAAGGCTGAAGCCTTTAAGCAAGAAAACCAAATGACCACAAACTGAGTTGCCAAGCAGATGTTGTCCAATGGAAGCTTCATGACTGCCAACAAGAAGAAAGCCCTCTTCTTGGGTTTTAACAGTGCATCTATTGTTCCATACAACCCACAGTTTTTGTGTTGCATTTGTGCTCCAGCTTTATACTGTCTGCTCCAGCTCTCTACTGTCTGCTCCATCGTCATGGTAAATGCAGTCTGTATGTGCACAACACTATCCACATGTAGACGCACATCTAGTAAAGAAAATGATTTACAATAAAAACTGTTTCCTGTTCGCCTCACTGTTGGTCTTGGAAAGATAAAGCTGAGTCTTTGCCCAGCATCATTTGTCACAGTTCCAGTTATTTCAGTTTTTTAGCAAACTTAGGTGATTGATTTTTTATCTTATGAGGCCATTTTACTGACTTAAGATCAACACACATCTGCTTTACATCTATGTCTAATGCTCTCATTTTCCTGATTTTAAGATTAACGCCCTCAGGTGTCCCTGGGCGTTGAATCTCAAAGGCCTGTTGGCACATATACTCAGGAACTAAGTATATTCACATACCATTGTAAACCATCACACATAAAATATACCAGAAGATAATCATAGCATTTATGTATATAAAAAAATAACCACTTAACTTTCCTAAACATAAATCCATCATGATTGGATCATTTCACAAAGCACATGAAGTGAGAATCTCTTCAACTGTTTCAGCATGTACTCTGACTTTAGTAATATTTACAGTCACAATGGATTACTAATCGTAGAACGGCTTTCTAATACACATTAATCAATATATTACCCACACACTTTGATCACCTCAAAGAAAAAGTGACAAAATGTTTCACTTACCAAATACCCCTCTAATTCAAGGTTTTTCTAAATTCTGTTAGTGGAAGATTAAGCAACTACAATAAATATACTTCTATTTTAAAGTCCATTTTATGTCTTTACCCAGATAGAAATAGATGTGGATGGTGAAGAGCAACATCCATAACCTTAAGAAAATGTACTAGTAGAATAATTTGTGTCCATTCATATTATTTTTACTGTTGTTGTTCATATTTTATTACACTCAATCAATGTTATATTACCTCATTTCGTTTACTACTGCTCAAACTAAATGCCAAACTTAATTTTTAACACCAAACTTGATGTGTCTTTCTTGTTCACATAATTGTAAGACAGTATGCCCCATGAGAAATGTTTTTTTACGTAACTCAGTATCGTTAGACCATGGTAAACTTTAAATGAACAGGTTTTCATACTATTTTGTAAAGGAACCATCACACATCACCAAATAAATACAATGGAAAAAAGCGACAAAGGAGGAGTTTCCACAAAATAAATTGAAACCATAAATCACCAGAAGACGTGATTTTATCGTTCTTCTTAACTTTATCCGTTTTACCAGTGATTAATTGTCTGAAGTTCATTCAACGGAAATCAGCTGGGAGTATTAGAATTTTACCGTAAACCACATTTTATTACAGTGTTTAGGAAAATACCATAGCGATGGTGTACTGGTTGTCAAGAGACTACCAGCCATGCGCATATTGACCCAAAAGTCAACTTCTCCATGCTCTGACAAATCCCAACCCTCACAACAGCATTTATTAGCATAAATTGGCTTTCTGTCTCCTTATATTGTGAGGTTTGTTTATGCTGCTAGCTCAGCATGTGAAATGCAGTCGAACCGTTTGACTCAGTGCAGCTACTGCCCAAAAGGAAGATGATGGTCCAACACACATCTGCTCTTTGTGAGCCAATGACAGGGTATTTAAACAGTACTCTTCCACATCTGTTCTCTGTTATTCCCCCAAAAAAGTTGCACACAGAGGCACATATACAGCATAAAATGATTTGTGATCACCACCATCAGCTACAGTGACAATGAAATCTAAAAATATTTAATAAAAAAATAAATAAATAAATAAAAATACATGTTCTTTGCATTTAATAGTAAGCAAACAATATATCTGTTTGCCTACATCTGGAAATGTATGAAATGGATTAACAGACACACTCAGAAAAGCTCACACGTATTGCTTGTTAATCTTGACTGATGTTAAACTCAAAAGCAATAAGGTTAGTTCTGCTCTGCCACGCTCCTCTGATGATCTGCTGGGTAAGCTGTGAGCGTCTGAATCTGTGTGTGCCTGTGCCCGGGTGCACATACTAGCACCATAGACTGGCGCCTCTCTACTGCTGGAAGTAATTATAAAGACATAAAGCAGATAGTTGAAGATTGCTGTTTGATCCAACACTGAGACGCTCTCATGTGCATAAACCTATACACGCAACATTATAAACTGCATTGTTTCCATTTCAGAAAAATTAGGTATTACTTCCATTGACACTATATTATTAGTGTAAAAATTGAGATGACAGAAGTGTTTTGAAGTTTTACCCAACAAAACAGAAATGTTGAGCTGTCTAAGCCCTGACATGTCAGATGGCAAGTGTTTGTCGTAATGCCTAAACTGCAACACCATGTGCTCTCTAGTTTCCATAGTATGTCAACCACTACCTTAGAAACGAAAATGTACCTAATGCTGAACTATGACCTTAGTTTTGTGCATAATTTGAAATGAACCTTTTGGGAGTTTAAAGTGATGTTAAGCAACTCGTGAAGGTGTGAATGAGATAAGATGAGCCATTTTTTACATTTATATCAAGGCAACCTTAGTTTGGTGGTCTCCATTGTCTGCTTCTGCCACTGCAGAATCAATTGTAAAAGATTACAATGAATAATCTCTAACCAAAAGTAAAGCTTGTATAAAACATTCAATATGCTTCATTAGTTAGCATTGGTTAACTGCTTTTTAATTACAAAGTTGGATAGGTGTCAGAGCTGACGTCACAACATCTGGACCGTCAAACTAGCTGCTAATGTGAGTCCCTTCAATGGTGCATTTCAAATCCAAACATTTCTGGGTTAAACATTTCTGTGCCTCGAGTGAGTGAAAAACCTAATGCACATGTACACACATGTGAGCACATTCAAAAGATATCACTCAGCAATTAGGTATATCCCAGTTTTCAGGGTGAATCATGTAATTAGTGAGGAAATCTCTGAATAACCCAACTACTGAACCTCGATTTTATATTAGATGCACTGTATTACAGAATCCATTAAAAGTTATCACATGTCAACATGTCTACAGATACAGTCTTAGTTAGAAAATCTGACCATTTTAATGGTCATTTCTAAAATGTAAGTGGTTCTTAAGCTGGTTTAGCGCTACATTTCATATTACCAATGCAAAAAAAAGTCATTTAAAACACAAACATCAAAATTTGAGACACCATGGATATTTTGATCATTTGTTACTATGGGAAAACAACAGAGGATGATGAACACAGGTTTATTCCCTACACGGTAGAGCGGTAGGGTTGTCAAGCATACTAAATGCTTTTATTTTATTATGTTTTAATGTAACATTTGAAATCTGCTATCTAAAAATAATTGGATTGGTAAGGGGCATAAAATCCAGATTTAAGATTTTTGAGTCAACAGCTCTACAGAATAAACTTATGAAATATTTGATGTGACATTATATGCAAAATGTTACTCAGTAAAGAGTAACCGATTAAAATTTCACAACTAATGGTGCTCCTCTGCTGCTTGCAAAAAAATCCTGACATTTGTTTGTTTTGTTTTTTTCTTGGATTAATTCCCTAGGAATGTTATTTATAGAAGTGAACATTTCTACATTAAAGCTAAGAATTAAACTAGATGCTGGGCATATTTTCCCTTTTCTTATCACTATCCCATTTTTAATTTAAAATATTTGCCTTTGAAGCACTTAAATCCCACATGAAAGTGGTGGAAAATTGCTTGTACAATCATGCTAGACGTAAAGAATGTAACAGAAATGTATTTTGTTTTTTCAATAAACTCTGTTGGTCAGTGTAATACCAATGTATGCAATACTAATAGTACTTCAGTGAGAAATTCTATTTTGTGGTAAAATTCTGAAAACCATATCCACATATTATAATTATTGTTATTCAAAACTTCTTCAGGTTGCTTTTCATTTCCTTCCCCATTTCTAAAGTCAACCAATGACCACTAAATTGCAGCTACAAAGGGTTAGGATTTGTACAATATCTGAATTTAAAGTAGAAGTTTAGTAGCAATCAGATCATTAGGAAATTTGTAATTTTGCAGGCATTTTACACTCATGCCAATACAACTACAAAAAACAAAACCTGAAGATAACAGTCCTAGGATCGTCAAACTATGCACTTCTGATTCTTAAGTAAAGCAATGAGAAACATTTTGTTTACAAAAAGATATGAAAGTTATCATCCATTCATTCCTGCTCATCCTTTCACAATCACAAATTCTTTTCATATAGCTGATAAGAATTATTAATTAGAAATTAATGACCAGCTTTAGTAACATCACTATATTCGAATTAAGAACATATTTGCATACCGAAAGATAAGAGAAATACTTTCGGTTTGCCAGGTCAATTCACAATACAGTGCCCACAGAACAGGAAATAAGCAAAACAATGAAAGTCATATGAAAATATGTCCAAGATGCAAAGATTGACATGTATATTGGGAGATAAAAATATCCATATGTATGAGAAAATAAAACAGAAGTTTATTTTTCCTCCTAGGGCTCATTTTAATTTGAGCCCTGTTTTATGTGTGCTTTACTCTTGACTACCAAATGACCTTTACACTACTGACAAATCTCTCACCATGAGCCGAGTAGGAAGGAAAACACAGCAAACATACACCCAAATTACATAAACATGTTTGGGCACACACCCACACACACACACAGACCCACACGTGATATAGTTATCCCTCCCCCCACCACCCACACATATTTCAGCTGTCCCACACACACATACACACACACACACTTGCACGACCCCTGCTTGCTAGAACCATGAGTCACTCTGCTGGGAACTCCATGCTTTCTCCATTACTACAGACTGGATGACTGACTGTCCTGACATGTTGAAGAAGACAGGTAGTTTAGCTGCTAACAGAAAGACAATGATGGAAATAGGTTAAAAGAGGAATAAAAGACAAAAGGAAGCAATGAGATAAAAATGAAATAAAGTATTTAGAAAGATAAGAGGAGAAGAGCCAAGGCAGAGTTTTACTGTATTTTATTCCAGCGAGTCGAATGTGAACTGGGGTAAAAACATTTTGGTTGCCATTGTTGCAGTTAAAGACTGACAAAGCCTTGAGGGAATGGAAGTTTCATGTTTATTTAAACGTATAAAGAAGTGGTCAGCTTCAAATGAAGTTGACCACTTCCTCTCTTGGATTACAAGCATGAGCAGCATTAGCTATAGTGCCATCCTCCGGCAGGACTATGCAGCCTCTTCTCTTTGTATCATACTATTGTTTTCTAGAGGTTGCTTTTTTTTCCCCTCTTTAGATTAGTACAGTGTGCACTTTCTTTCTACAGACGGTGGTAGAGAATAGTCGTAATGAAGTCTACATTTAGTAGTTCTTCTACATAACACACACTATATTTAAGCAAAGTAGTTGTTTATTGAGTTGATGTAAAATATTTTAAATGGTGGGAGGTTAAACGTTCAAGAGGTGAAAGAAATCATGCACAGCTGAGGAGTTCTGCTGGCATCTTTCCTAAAAGATGGTCTTCAAACAACGTAATGAGACACCAATAACTTTCTCAGCTAACCATATAACCATATAACCATTGAATGCCATGTAAGAACCGTAAGTTCTTACATGGCATTCAATATGTCTGCATAGAAGCCTCGATAAAAAGAATGCATTTCACTTAATCTTCCTGGGGAAATGCATTTTCAGTTTAGATTTCTTGGCCACATGTACAAGGGGAAAAGAGAAATTCCCAGAAATTTGGTTTTGCTGACCCTCCCCACAGGGACGTACACCGATGTACAGACCCAAAATAAGTTCAGTAGCATTTCGACAATGTGAGACTGAGTGTTGTCCACAGACAAACTCAAAAACCGTTTCCCTTTCTTCTCTGCAGTTCATCCTCATTAATGAACAGTATCATTTGAGTTGAACAATGATAAATACTCAATGACCTGCTTTTCCTGAATCTGGAAAATAATCATGTATCAGCAAAGTAAAGATAAAGCAAAGTAAAGATAAAGTACACATGCTGATACTTTGCATGTATCAGCAAAGTATGTACTGTGGGATATGTCCCACAGTACATATCCCTGTGGGACTCCACTGCTTAGTTTTCTGAAACACAAGTCATCTGGTCTTTTGAAAAAGGCATCCAAAATCCTGTCTGAACAGACAAGGTTTCACTTTAAGCCACAGGGGATAAAATCTTGGCACCAATGTCCATTTTCTCCTGGAGTGATAAAATACTGTACAGGGCATCCAGTGACATGACGTAGTATGAGGAATGTTGGAAGATCTCATTAAAGGATCCACTGCACTCCATTAAAATAGGTGACTGTGGTTTTCATAGCAATATGGACAGCTTGATATAACATCAGCTCAAAACTGTGAATATTTTATTCCTTGTTATGATATCTAAATATATCCATATGTTTTTGCATATTGTTTAGGAATATTCTTTACAGACACTCTTTAAGTTTTCCCTCAATCTAGAAACAGTCGTTTTTAATTGCCCTTTTTGTATCCTTTGTTGTGCTACAGACAACTAAGTCAGCAGTAGTAGAATCTTTCAAAATGTCAGCTGAAATATCATTTGGCCCTCAGGCTTTATGCGGGTTGACCCTTCCCATTCTGTTCCAGTCAGCTGTGAACGGTCTCAACACCTGCTCACTCTTTGTTTTCTCCTCATGGCTGTAAACACAAGGTGGTATAGTTTATGTCTGGCGAATGAGCACTTTCAACTCTTTTTAAATTATTTAAACACAGCCAAGGTCTCGATATTGTATCTTGTTCATTTATTGAGGATTTTGGAGACAATTACTATGACTCAACTTTTGCATAAAAAACAGTGTCCTGAAATATTTTTGTTTCAACGGTTTCAAGTGATATTCAAAATAAATCTGAAAAAAAAAAAGTTTTTTTTTTTTTAGAGAAGTGTAGGTCTGAGTGGCAGAAAGCTTTCTGAAGCAAAGATCAGGCTAAAGAATCTCACAGTGAACAACCTGCACACACTAAACATCTGATTAAATCTAAATAACTCACTTACAGATTGAATCACATAGTTGAGCCCCTGTAGAATATAAAGTGAGGCAATACACTTTAGGCAGACTTTGGGGCTAATGGATCCAAAAAATGCCAAGCTGAAATGAAATCTCAGGAGACTTTCTGACTTTTCAGTGAAAAGAGCAAACATGTCACACTTGAACTAATACAAAGAAACTTTAAATTCTTGCTTTATATATTCATTTTACAGAAACAAAATCAACAACCTCTCAGAGTTCTTAGATTGCTCGTACAAAGCAGATGCAACACAATTTGCGATGATGTTTCTTTCAGCATGAACAAAAGTCCAATTACGAGAAGACCCCCCATCAGACTGCGTGGCTCCAGGAATAGTGCTGGCTTCACAGGGAGCAGATTATCCAAGCTTGAGATGGCACAGGAGATAGAAAGGCTGATTTACAGAGCACCTCCATTATTTGGTTGAAGTTTGTTGACTTTAAGATGCCTGGTGTTTGTTTGTGTACACGCATACGAGCATGTGTGAGTGTGTGTGCTTGAGTGTTGATGGGATCCAAGAGAAAGATTAAAAGGGTTGTTCATGATCAAAGGCAGAAGCAGATGAAGGGTGGAGTTTAACCAGAGAACCCTCTACATGACCACACTAGTTTGAGGTATTAATCTGACTTGGAGTCAACAGAACTTTTACCTCAGTAAGAATACACTGCAACGTGTTTGCACCTGCAGAGATAAGTTCTAATTTATATATTTTTTAAAACTCTTTTAAAACTATGACAGCTTTAAAAATGAAGAATTACATGAATGTAAATTGATAGAAGCTGGACTTAATTCTAATTTTTTATTTTTTTCCCTCGCAAGACTGAACACAGGTGAACTCAGTACCATCTCCTACTTTAATTTTATCTAAATCTTAAGGCAAATATTGACACAAGGAATAGACTATTTAACAAGCGACAAAACTGAGGTCATGTGGTCATCAAATAAGTTTATCATTAAATGGAGAGGAACACTTCTCTTCTGTGATACTTTGTGGATGGTTAAAGTGATTTACAATAAATTGTTCAACATTTTAAACATGTTCTCTTAAAGTATAGTTTGATGTAGCTATTTAGAAACTTTTTAGACTATGTTTAATATGCATTAAAAACATCTGAGTGTACATGTGGTATGAAAAGAATGCATTTTTTCAGGCTAGATGATTACTCACCACAATCTAAAACAAATGTTAATCTGATTACTTTACAGGCTACAGTAAAGATCCTTTACTGAAGCTGTCTTGCCAAATTCAGTTTTTCCAAACACTGCTGAAATGATCTTATGTCTGTTTGACAAACAACCTTAACATCTGCTGCATAGCTGTCATCAACAGGGCCTTCTCTTTTTCTGAAAAATCTAACAAAATGTTGTCGGCTGCAAATGCAGAGGCCACCATACATCAAGCCAACAAAGCTGTCGCTGGTTTTTGACATCTGTTTGTAGTAAAACAGCTCTCAATCAGCCATTTCTGATTTACTGCAAGTTTGGAAAATCAAACAAAAGTGAGACTCAAGAGACTAAGACCCGCCATAAAGCGTGAAAAGAAAAACAAAAGTTTAACACATGCATCAATTCTTAATGAGAAACATTTTTTATGAAGTTAGTTGTTTATTATAGAGAAAAACTGGATGGTGAATTCAATTCAAATTGACTTGACTGATGGACCAGAAACCAACGATGATCTGTTTCCAATTAGTAATTCTACCATGCTAGTGTATCAACAAAACTCTTCATTTTGCAACCTGTGGCTGAGTGAAGATGAGAATACTGACAGTTTGCTATTTTTAGTATTGGTGAGGTGTTCCAACATGAAGCGAGAAGAGACGTCAGAGGAAATCAAGATGACAGAAAAGCTGAACAGAGAACAAAAAAGTTGCTGTTTTGTTTTTTTGAGCTTTCACTTGTTGCCTTGAATGATGCTGGTTTTGGAAATTTCATTTTATCTGTTTTCTGTTAAAAATCTGTTATTGCAACAAGTAACAGGTAATATAACAAATTGTAATCCATTAACATTAGTTCAAGTCAAAGCTTTCCAAAAGCTAAAAATCAGAAATCTACCACCAAGTTCAGATCAAAAGCTTTCTAAACATTGTCTGTTCAGCAAGAGAGAGGATACATAAAGTACCTAATCGGTTATATAATGCAATAAAAATGTCGCATATGTAGTTAAGTGAGAACAGAGAATCCACTATCGTGATATTGCAGAAAAATGACTATTGACAGTTTACTTTGAATCTTCTTAAACTTGGAAGGTCAGAGAATAAAGAGAGCACCCACACCTCCCAATGTACATAGTCCTGACATGAGTCATCTGAAAAGCATCAGAATACAGCAAGATAACGAACACCAATTAATCTGAACACCAAAATATCACACCAGAGTTATGTTTAAATAAGATCAAGCTTCATTTAAATGAAATTCTTCCGTTTAAACCATTGACTAGTTTTTACCAACTAAACAGTTGACAAAACCTAAAAAACATACATATTTTGCAAACATCCATCATCACCAACCTATAAAAACAAAACTGGCTTATTTGTTTTCAAAAACTGAACAAATAGTAATTTGTAGCTGTAGCTGTAATTCTATAACAAAGCAACACCAGTGAAGCCGTAACTTTATATTCATTTGTTTTTGTCACTTGTCTGCCAAATCAGATATGATCATCATGCTCGATATGATCCATTTATCCTTTAAGTGTGCCAATGCTCCATAAAGACAACAAACACAGACAGAGTTAAAAGAGAGGGAGCAGACAGATACTCAGTGCTAAGAGGGAAAGAGGGCGAGAATGATAGAGACCAAAGAAAACAGAACAAGACAAAAAGACAATCGAATATAACTAGGGAAAAGGGGTACTATCACTGGAACATCATGCACATACTAATATACTGTGTGCTCTATCACAGCACACACTAACCACCTTTAGACATGCCAGCAAAGTCCAACTGACTGTCACATAACTCAAACAGACAAGTCCATCAAATATACATCACCACCACAGTGAAAATAGTCACTTCCTCACAAGTAGGACATGAAGGAAATATGATTATTTGTTATATCTGTTATCTAGTCACTATTAGACACTGAAATAACACTTGCTACAAAAGAAGCATGCACAAATAATCAAGCTTATTAGCAGAGAATCTATTTGGAGTTTTTCTTTTTTCCAAGGTTTTTGAGGGGTCTTAGTGGCCCTTTTTCAAAAGTAAGCTGACAGGAAAGAGGGCAAGACATGCGGCCGGGGATCGAAAGATTAATTCAACTCAAGAAGATTTAGGTTTTACAGTCACTTCATGTTGGCATAATAGTTTTCAAAGTCACATCTGAATCAGCATATGAACGAAGGCATGCTTTTTGTCAGCATTGAGATATAGTCTTAAATTTACAGTTTTAAAACCACAATACTTTCTCACCATCTGGTTTACACAATTTAAAGTTGGATTGAAACACTTTTTCGAAAAGTGCTCAAGACGACAAGCTTGATGTTTTTCATGAACTACTCAGAAGTTATGGTTTGTCATGCAGTCACTTGCTTCTTTTCACAGTAACTGTCCTCACACAATGTTTCAATAACTGAAGTGTGGTGGAGAAACACTGAGAAGAAAAAGGCCCAGAATGTTGTGGGTCTGGCACTATATCAATGAAAAGAAAAGCTGGCATATTTTACAATCAATCAAATTAAGTTTGCATATTAGTACAACAATGACTTTACAACAACTTCAAAAATATTCCTGTTATTAAAAAAAGACTGTGTCAAAACTAAAGAAGCGTCACTCATATGTCTTAGCCAACCAACTACAACAGATAGCTAATCCTATCTGCTACCTGAGCATATAGCCCAACTAACCATGTCTGCTAATGTTAGCTTGTTTCATGTGTTATTCATTAAGGAATGAAAAAGAAAAAATGTTATACGGCTCAGCATAAGAACTTGAAATTACTATTATATTTAGAGAAAATTGGTGCAGTCTTTGTATCAAAATAGTAAAAATTCTAAATAAACATGTTACCATAATAATTAGTTTAGATTTGTATTTGCACTAGTATGAATAATTGTCACTTTTCTGTCTTAAAAATAAAATTAGCATGGCATTGAGGGCAGTGGTCAAAATAAAGCTCACAGAGCAGCTGGTTACATGATGATATAAAATTTAAGAGATAGGAGAAGAAAATCTACATTCATGACAACCAATTTCACCAATGCCTTACTCAGCAAAAATACTACTATCAAATGTTTTACAATTTTTGGAGTCTTAATTTCAGTGAAATTAAGACTCCAACAGTTTGTTTTACTGTTGCTCAGAAATGAAAAATACTTTCCAGAAAAAAAACAAAAACAAACAAAAACACAAACAAACAGGAATCCCACGGAAAAAGCAATAGAAGTACATAGATAGGTTATTGTTTTTATAGACTTGAATATGCAAAGCATACTTCCTCTTCTGCGCAGTTGGGACAAATGTTGCAAAGACACACACATGCTTGTGTGTAGAAACTTTCCTACAATTCTCACGAGATGAAAATTTCCCTTTTAACTAAAACAGCAATTGAAAGTATAGCCTTATTTTGTAGTTTATCAAAATACTAACGCATACGTCATACTTTCTAAATAAAAATAAACTTTCCCCATGTGAGAATAGGATTTCCAGTTGCTATTATGTTACATAACAACCAAAACTATAAAATGAACATTTTAATGTGGGATAAGTACAAATGCCACAACAGGAAATGCTATAATGAGAGACATAAAAGCATAGCACAAAGATTAATTAAAAAAGCCATACCTTTGACTTGTCCTATTAGCTAAAATACCTGCAGCCTCCCTCTGAAAATATACTTCACTGATTTACAAGACTAAGAAGTCTTCAATGACAAGTCTGATTAAAAGTTTTTAAAATAGAACATTTCAGAAATGACAGTAATAGTAAGCAAGACCACTGGCAGGATGAAAGTCAATACCAACAAACTGAAAAAATCTGGTGCATTTTTGCCTGACAGTGTTGAAAAACAATCCTGTGTTTGCTTTAAGCTGGTCTGGTAAATAACAGTGAACAAAATTTGAAACCAACACCATCAACAGAGTTTTTCTATGAAAGTCTATTTTTTGTACCTATATTGAATAATCTATCAACTTGGATCTATTTCCATTAGTTATATATATGTATATATATATTTATATAAACCTCTCCAGGGTACTATGGAAAGTGCTTTTCTTTTCTAATAATTAAGGCAACAGACACGGAAACTTCACAAAAGCCCTGTTTGTTTCAAAAGGTGATCAAGTAAATCAGGGACTGTCTGGATTTCAGGGTTATTCGACTATTAAAAAACTTCTTCCTGAGTGGAGGCTGTTAAGTAACATATTTCCGTAAACATGATATAAATGCATATTTATCTACAAAGAAAACCTTTCTACATTCACCTAAAACATGAAGCCAGGCAGACATAATATAAACATGGTTTATGCAAATTTTAGTTAGTTCAATTTAAGACCTTTTGTCAGACCAGTGTAAGAACAGATAACAGGACTTTGTAAGAACTACATGAATTATGAAATGCAAGTCAACCTACTGTCTTCCTTATGCAATATCTTATTATTATGTAGCTAACTTATCAACTTAAGTTAGTTAGATGAACCTTTGTGTATCTAATGTATCCTAGTGTTTGTGGCTAAGTCATGTGAAGGACCTGTTTTTTGCTCTTATGTTACGGAGTTGCAATGCATTTTACACAAGATGCCTATAATGGTTATTTATAAGTTTCCCCTCCCGAATTATTGAAATCTGTATTTTCAAATCCTTCAGAAGAAGCTGGAAGTGAAAAATGTTTGTTTTTTTATTTGCATTCCTTAACCAACACAATTTCAATCCTAGCAAAAATAAATTGATTAATCACATGAGAGTGAAAACTGAACTCTTCTTCTATAAAAACAGGTGTTTACCTAAGCCTAAAATGTAACACTCCAGCATTTTCATATCTTCCAGCTGCTTCAGTCACATATTAATTTAGACATAAATACATAAAGAAAGCCAAAAAAAATAAGAGTTCGAACAATGCTGTGAATTTGTTGGAAATGTGTGTTCTTCATACCCTGGCAACAATTGAACTTTGAAAACTAAAGGTGTGAAAATACCGCCTGAATGAAGTGGAATCACTAGGATTAAACCAAGCCAACATTGAAGAATTGAAAAATGTCTTAGTATAAAATGCTTTGGTGTCTTCAGAATAGCTTTGAATACCAGAAACCTCACTATAAAAGACTTATCTCTTCTAACTCTTGCAAGTTATTACAATTAGATGTTTTATTAAAATTTCTTGCAGTTAACCAAAACTTCCTTTGTACTTGAAATTGTATCTTTTGTTAACTTTTACTGACTAAAGCATCTTCAACACATTATCAAAGACTATTTTTAGGGATAAATTATTTACAACTCTTCCTCTTTGCTCTCCACTTTGAATCAGTCCCATCGCCCAGACAGTCCTTGTTCAACTTGCCTAGATTTGGGGTCTTGCTGTTGACTTTACTTTGGACTTTGAGAATCAGATCACTAACGGCATAAACAGCGTCATTCAAGCCAGTGTCGGCTTTCAAATAGAAAAAAAAAAGCTAAATACACTATTCAAGAATAGCCTTGGTCCTGTTAGCAATACCAATGTAATCCAAGGCTTTAGGAAGAAAAAAATATATACATTCTCTCATGTCATTTATCCTCACTGTAAAAGAGGGGCTGGCGTTTTTACAGAGCCTGCCCATCCCGGCAGTGTTTTTTTTTTTTTTTTTTATCTTTTTAAAATCTTATATTTTAAAGTAATTAAGGTTAATCAAAAACCGAGCTTTGAGAAGAAAGTTCTGAATTCACATATACATTTAAAGTGAGGCTGCAGCAAGCTTGTGAGACTTGTGACAATCCATTCTAGAAGCAAATGTTACAGAATTATCAAACATTAGTAGAGATGCATTTCCTTGATAATGGAAATTGCAACCTTCACTTAGATATTCAGAAGACAGTCAAAATTTCCAAATCCAGAGAGCTTTAACGCCCAAAGGAAAAGTCTGCTCCTCTGTTTATCCTTCCTGTTATCTGCCTTACTCTCAAGCAGCCAGCATAAACTACAGCATTTCTCACTGAATTAAAGAAAATATATTTTCCTTTTAAACAGCCTTTAGTAGCTCAGTACATTCTCTGACTTTCTGAACATCTATGAACACTGAAAATGGTGTACTTTACTCAATAACAACTTGGACGACAGTCGCACCTTTGATGAAGCTTTTCCTGATCAGAAAAAAAATTGACTTTTAATATTTCTGTTCATTGGAAATCTGCTGTGAAAACCACTTAATGATTACCTTACAAAAGTGTCAAAATTGTAGTACAAAAGTAATGGAAAGGCCAACCAAACCCAAAATATTGGCATAAAATAACTGAAAAGTCCAATTTATTAAAGTATCAACCTTAGAAAGAGTAATACACTACTACAAGTAGTGTGGCAAACCCAACAAGAGTTGTAATAAAAAAGGTCAGAAAACCCAGAAGAGACTTGACTCTGTGGCTTATAAAAAGCTCTGACAACTGTAAAAGTCCAAAAAAAGGTCAACAAACCCCGATTAACAAAAATAACGAGGAACTCTTTGTGAAGATCGTTTCAAGAGTTAACAGAGATTCCTTAAAGTTTGACTGAATTAGAAACTGCATGAGCAGCAGCACAGAGGGATACAGACCCCATTCAAGGCCCCTTAAAGTTGGTTTAATATCAAGGGCTGGCTCTTTTGTTTCTCCATCTCTCACATACACACCAAGTGCAGCATGGCCTCAGACCTGGCACGCTGCTCTCAAGTTCTTGGAGCAGATTTCTCTCTAATTTGGAGTTGATTGCTGTGGGCCCTCTGTGAGTGACTAGTGAAATATGAGTGTGGAGTGAGTATGGAGGCTTGGACGTCGTTTAGGGCTCTGTGTATTTGATTATATGAGTGTGCAGGCACAAAGCCACTGGCCAGTCTGAGTTTGTGTCTTTACATGTATACTGTACGTGCTTGTGTGGAGCTTCTATCAAGGTCTATGTGGAGCCAGAGTGTTTTTTTTCCTGTGCACATGTGGTTTTTGGCCAGAGCTAGTGCAAAGACTCAGAGCAGTCTGCAGGGAAAGCAAAAGGCAAAGCAGAATAATTACGTTGCTAAATCCAGAATAAATTATCTGAAGGTAAGTTTCAATGAAGCAAGTTGTTCCAAAATTTAGCTTAAGTAAATAAGTAAGATAGTGTCCTTGTGATGTCCAAATCACACTATTTGTTTCAGACCAATGTCAGAGAAAGAGAGAGAACTCTGGGTTTTTACAGAGAAGTGCAAATTATGTTTAATCTTTTTCTGTGCCTCTTGTGTTCTTACTTATTCGTTTCATTTATTTTGCCCATTTTGAGAGTTTATCTTAAAAAGTTCCATAAGAAGTAACCAGAGAGAATTCTTTTGATAAAAGTCTTCCAGTGAATTACTGTAAATTCAGGAGGTGACTCACTAATTTGATCCCTCCCTGATACAAAACTGGACTTTGCCAAACCAAACTTTAGTTTTAGTCTTAAGATCTCTTGATATTTATTTTCTTTGTTTGGGTTGTGGAAGTGGGGATTGCAGTGTGTAGTTTTGTTTTGGTTTAACTAACAAAACGTTCATCTTTAAAAATGGTTGATGTAAGAAAACGGACGGTCAAGCCTTAAGATTTGTTCCTACCTTTACCTTAGAAATTGAAATAATAATAAAAGATTTTTAATGAATTAAGTACATTTTTATTTGTACAATATTAAAAATTTATGTTAAAATATATGTTTACATAAATGACAAAAAATATAATAAAACTTCTTGAAGCTCTTCATTTTTCCACCGCCATGTCATGTAACGCAATTGTCGAAGGAACAAAAATCTACCAATGATTCTCAGAATAAGGTGTGCTGTTAAGGATACGCCAGACCCATCAATTAGTTTATGTCACATTGTCACATAATCTCCCATCAAATGTGGCCTTTGAAGGATGCAACCTCTGAATACTGCAGTACAGGTTAAAAAAAAAAAAACCACTTCAGATTCTTTTCTTTTTTGAGGACGGTTATAAAGCCTGTACTTGCAACTACTATGCTTATTTTAACTACTTCCAAAGTTTTGCTTTTCCTTTTAGCCTCAGTGTTTGCAAGTAAAAATACCCTAAATGTTTCTTATTTTAGAACCAACCTCTTAGCCAAATGCAAACATTTATTTTTACAGTCCAGCATGTTTAAGATTAGACTCTGTTGAAGGACATTCCACATAGCGATCATCTTAATTCCATCGTCCAAACTCTAAAATGTAACAAAGTACAGAATGTTTTCTGCTACACCTTTCAATAAAGAAAGACTCAAGGAAGGGAACAATGGAATAGCTGTTTTTCCAGCCAAAGCCAGCACACTCACAAACATATCAATTTACTGACCAATGTTTTTTTGGATGTGATAAAGTTCAATAGATATGCTCTATGGATTCATCTCCTCTGACCAAAGATTCATCCATCCAGATCAGTCTCTCCCCCATGTAGAGGAATTCAAGTTTCTAAGTATCTTATCCAATGAAAAATAGCCTTATCTGTAGAATTCAGGGACTCGTCCAGCCTTCCATGTAGAAGAAAGAACTTAGCCTAAAAAGCACGCACATTTGGATGAAATAAGCTTTCTCAAATGGTGAGGCGTGCCGAAGTGGAGCCGCTGCTTTTCAGTCAGTGGATGTGGTGAGGGAATTTGATCAGGATTATTGCGGAGCACCTCTCTTTGGATAATTTCCTGGCATGTTTTATTGGGAGGAGACCCAAAACCCAAACTTCCTGGGGTGAGTATCTCTTCTAGCCAGTAAGCACCTTGGGTCCACAAGAAATATCTGGATGGTGTCACTGGGTATCTGGATGGTGTCACTGGGTTTAGGGTACCTCCACAACCCCATCTCAACAGTATAAGCAGCTTCAAGACATGTGTGTAAATGAGCTGATTAACTTTTCAACAGCCGACAGCAAACTCAAAACTACAGATTTCAGGGTCTGGCCAAAAGTTTACAAACTATTTGTCAAAACAGATCTAATGAAATGAGCATTGTTAAGATTTATAGCTTTTTATTGACTGTTCCTTTTTGTGTTTTATTGTGACAAAGAAGTTCATCACCAAGATGAGTTACAAATAATCGAATGTCAGCAACAAATTACTTCCAGGGTGTTGCCTCTTTCCTCTCATCTTTCAAAAGATAAGGCCGCAGTCTGAGAAAAGTAAAAAAATATATATTCATAGGGATTATAAAAACAGCTGGGTAATCCTGGGAAAACTCAAATTCACCCATCTTGAATTTATCACATGTGCACAACAGAAAGAAACAGAAAGACATGATTCAAGAACTTGGAATTCAAATTTGAAGCTAATTTAATGAGAACACGTCACTATATATTCCAACACATTGTTCCGGACCATACATTGAACAGTACCAGAAACCAGACCCGGTTACCGTATTTGTGTATACACACTTAGCAAATAAAGAACCCTCTGACTCCATTTGAAGCTGCATCATTTCTTTGAGGCAATGCAGACGCGTCTGGTGTATAAACACAAGCGTTCTGACGTCATATAGCAAGATCTGTTGGTCAAAATCAAATTTTACCACTGATGGGTCCAGTTCCACATTGTAATCTTACGCCTTTATTGCAGCTACAACTTTCCTAACAACATTATCCTTTAGAGGAGTAATTCTACACCATGACCTTTGACCTACATGCTCATATTCATTAAGGAACATTGAAGAAAGTGCAATAAACCATTCTAAATCAAAAGTAAAAATCTTGCAGCAGAGTTTATCCGATTCTTTTTACGACTTACCTTCCTGCTCTTACTCCCGGGACGCCCCCAGGGTTCATCTTTCTGCTTGGTGTGTTTGCATTCCTGCCGTACTCTATTTAAAGACTGGATCCCTGCACTGGCACAAGGAATGCACATCTGCAGCAAGACCCCCATGACATTGTGTCTATCATTCTCACAGTATTTCTTTCTATATGCTGTCCATTCAGCATATAGAGTTTGCAACTAGCCCTGCAGGAGCTCGGGCAACACAAAATAATAAATATACAACAATAAAAAAGCTGAATGGAGAGTAATCTTGTTTGTTGCATTAACAAGAGCATTTGGTTGATTTAAGAGTCTCATTTATTCTCTGTCAAGAGAGCACCTGCACTGGAGAGCTGGAAACCAAGAAAGTAAATGAGAAAAAGTAGTGGTTGTGCACAGGTCAGCGTGATATTAACACATTGAGACAACCTTAAGTAAAAATAACGTTTTTAATTATCCGCAAGTCTAACGCGAGGAGTTTCAAGAACGTCCATTCATTATATCATATTATCCATTATCATTTTGTTTCATTCTTGTTCCAGACATAGTTTCATCTCGTTGTTTATGTTTTGGTCCAATAAAACTAAGTTTTATTTATCTCGTTTGTTATTATTTTTTCCCAACTATTTAGATAAATAACAATACCTAGTTTGATAGGTGAGCAGATACTTAATTAATCCATGCAATCCATTCAATTAAAAAACTATTAATCTGGAAGGTTTAGAAACAATTAATTATAATATTTACTTTAAAAGATTATCTTGTTTTTTATTGTTGAAAATGTATAACTGTACTGTAATAATCATTGTTATGGGTGAATAAAAAGAAAGTTGTAAGTTAATCTGACATGTAAAAAAGTACAACTTTAATCAAAGACCAACTTCTGAAAATTTATTGGCAATGTATACAAAAATACATTTGAAATAAATTATTTTTTAATGGTTTTGTTTTACAAATTTTCAGTATTCAAATTGCATTTAAGGATACAGATCAGTCACCTTTTACAAAGAATGTATCTCTTATTATCATTTATCTGTTATTTGTTCTTTGTGTGTTTGTTTTTACCTAAACATCTGTTTGATTTGACTGAATTATTTTATTGTCATCGAAAACTAGTTTTTCCCCCTAAATTGTTCTAATAACAAACATTAAAAAGTTAAATTTTTTCAACCAGAAGTTGTTTATTTTTAATAAATGTTTTATCAATAATTAAACGCGTTTTTTACGTTTAAAATAAAATCCAAAAAGAAACAAAGAGTTTATACTCTAAATAAACACTTGAACAAAACACATACAAATATTTTCTTTTTTTTAGAAGTTGGCTTGCTGTGCATTGTAATGCAGAAGCTTAGAAACTCTAATATAAAGGGAATTATGTATTGTCTAAAACAGTCAACAAAAAGCGATCCAACACAAGCTAGCATCATGACAGACCGCCCCACAGAGCAACACCGGAGTATATTTCCCTCCTGTCCGGCGGGTAAAACTTTTCGCCTCCCCCCTCCACACAGCCGCCGCTTCATAGCCGCTAATCCCGATCCACAACCCCCGGCAAACTCACCTTGGACGAGCTCCGTGGGTCAAACGGGCATTATTATGTTGTCTTCTTCCATGGCCGTGACTTCGGCGGGCAGTTCTCCGAAGAGAGAGTACACTCGGACTAGTTGGTTGGAGAGCGACAAACGAGATGAGACGGGATGAGAAAGAGTTGGAGGAGGAGGGCAGAAAACGAGGTCAGACGGATCCTGCTATCTCATTGGAGGAGCTGGTTGTCCATCACCCGACAGAGGGGGCGAGTCCTAACTGTAAGGGATTATCGAGGCTGATCCTGATTCTGAAGTTTAGTGGAATAGGAAAACAAGCTGGCTGATGGGAGAAATAAAAACAAATAAATTGACTTTAAAAAAACGCAATAGTTTAAGGATTTTTGTTTAGTTCTAGCAAATAGATTTTTTGAAATTAAACTTGGTGATACAATGTCAGATTCATTTTGTATAAAAATGTATATTTTTTAAAAATGGCAATGGTTTTTATGAAAATGCAATAAATGTAATTAATTAATTAGTTAATTAGTTAATGGTTCATTAAACTATAATTTGTGGAATAATCATGCAATATATCACCTCAGAAATTATTTGAAAACTGAAAGCAAGATCTGGGTTCAAATACTAAAAAGACTAAATAATATGCATGTAAGCCCCATTTGTTTAAATGTCCCTTAACCAAGTTGTGACCCCACTACACCAATTTTGTCACCATAAACCAAAATCTGGTATATTTTTTGTTTGGCTTCTGCATTTCTTATCAGAAATAATAGAGCTTAAACTGTTAGATTTCTTGAACCTGATCAGACTTTTATACACAGTCCATAAATTTTCAATAGGTTTGGGTTTGGGCCATTCCAAACACTTAATGTTAGTGCTGGACCAATTCTAAGACAAGTTTTGGTGTGTATTTGAACAAAATTTATTGTTGCCCCTTATGTGCCAAAATTCTAACCACTTATCAAGTGATTCAATGTTTAGTTGAATCACTTGAAAACCAATAAATACAACTTCTTGTCTCAAATATTAGAATACTGCACATAGTGCCAGGCATGGTGATTGTAGCAACATGCTGTAAGGTTATTTAACTGCCTGCACTTTTGGTGAATTACATAAAGTGGGTGCAGATTGAAATTCTTCACTTCTGCAGAATCAATAGATAGCAGTTGGAACTTGTAACAATTGGGTGTTTCTGTTTAAACATCCAAACACACATCAGAACTGGAAGGCTAAGCTTCTTCCCAAAGTCCCATCCTTTGCCCTTATACAGCTTTCCATCACAGTTAAATCCCAATTACTATATAAAGACATCCACTGTTATTCTATCCAGTTGGAAATATATATTTTTTTAGCACAAAGATAATTAAAATTTTTGAGCTGGGTTATTTCTTAATTGTAACAATACTTTTTGCTAATAATTACACACTTGTTTTCTACAAAATACTTTTATTTTGTAGCTGGGAAAATTTGCAAGAAAAATGACTTGGCTTGATATGTTGAGTCTGTGGTTTCAGCCTTCAAAAAATATACATTGCCCATACCAAAAGCTTATCCTACTTGCTTTGTGCCAGCTACTGGAATGAATGGATGAAGTTTCAAGACACAAGACACAATAGGAATTTACTAGTTTCTTCATTCAACATGCAAGGGACCAAGTAGTGTGTGAGAGTCATAGGAACCCTAGTAAGGCAACTTCTCCCCAAGTGTTCGGTCACACAGAGCAGACCATGCTACAGCCAATATTTGTCACAAGTTGTTTGTATTATGCAGCTTTCCAAAAGTTTAAGATGTATTTTCATGAATCAGGGAGACAATGAAGACATAACTGAGCAAATGCAAATTAAGTAATGCAGGTTCTTAAATTGTGCTATTACTACCCTTTGCTAATATAGCAGAGTAGTCGTCTTGCGATCGGAAGGTTGTAGGTTCGATTCCAGCTTCTTCCTGCCACATGTCGACGTGCCTCTGGGCAAGGCACTAAATCCCAAATTGCCTACCGATCTGCATATCGGTGTATAATTGTGTGTGCATTTGTGAGTGCAAATGGGTGAATGTGACTCTAGTGTAAAGCGCTTTGAGTGGTCAAAAAGACTGGAAAAGCACTATATAAATTCAGTCCATTTACCATTTAGGTGCAGTCCTTTTAACAGGCTTGCACCTTCTCCAGTGGTACAACTTGTGTTGACTACCTACAATTACCTTATTCAATATTGCATTCTGAATGGTAGTGAAAAGCTAAAAAGCAGACATCGACAAAAATATGAGCGGTTTGAGCCTTTTCCGTTTCTTGGCGCCAGCCAGAGACTACCGGAAGGAGAAGTGCAGAGGAAACTATTTTAAGGTCATCTGTGGAAACTAAAGTGAATAACGATCGACTAAGAGCAGCCCCAGTGAAGTCTTTGTAGGATCGTCTTGCTAAACCGTGAGGAAATGTGGCACAATTGTTCTCAAGACGGGACGGAAAAAAGAAGAGGTAATCCAGTTGAGAGTGCCGGTGAAAGCTCAGGTGGTGCTCTGGATTGAAAACCACTGATGTAGAACACTCTGTTTCCGTCTTTTCATGAATGGAAACACAAACAGCTTGTCCATGTTTTCCTCGAATCTGGTCAAAATGTTGACCCTCCTCTGTGAGATGGCATCTTGTTACGCTTCATTTATCTGGCTCACCTGTTACTCACTGGGTACACACGCTAATAAAATCCATTAGCGCTTCCATCATTCTATGCGCTGGTGGATAATAAACAGAATGACAGTCGCATCTCATTATCTGAGTCAGTGACCTTCTATCTTCCGTGATAAATGTAGGTGGAGATGGAAAAACACATTTGTCATTGGCAAGTAAACTAATAAAATCCCACTATCTTCATTTAGTTACTGTTAATTGTCAAGATGTCATATCAGATTCCATCAAAAGGTCCTGTTTCCTTTCGGGCATTAATATAATTTCAAATTGATGTAAATGATGTGATTGTTTGGAATAGCAACGCTTAATTTGAACATGATGGCAATAGGAATATGTGAAAAAAAAAAAGGTCCTGCAACAATAATGCTTTGCGAAAGTTTTTATGGCCTGATACTTTTTCACATTTTGTCATGAATTGACTCAAAAGGTAATGGAGTCAAATCAAGGAGAGTCCAGGAGGAAAATCTGTTAGTGGATGCAGAATTCTTGAGCCTGGATCAACGGTCAAATTATCCAATTATTAATCTGTCTTAATTAATGTTCATAGATCTGACAGAGTTAGAGCTGTTTCACAAAGAAAAAAACTCAGACTCAGCAAGTACAAATATGAATACAATTCATTAAGGGTTATGAATCATTAATGTGACAAAATGCAACTACCCTGGCATGCTGCTGCAGGAGAATCTGTGCTTTGATTTTGTCACCTCTTCTAACAACCTTTTACCTAAATTTCTTTGGGAGCAGTAATGAGGGACTGGTCCCCTAACTGACCCATTTTTATGATTAACAGACTCAACATGCTGAATGGATGTCAGTCAATTCATGGGGCAAACTGGACTGACATCAATTATTGCACTGAAGAGGGGATTTCCAGTGACCAGCCAATCCACACAGACCCCAAGGTTGACCCTGACCATCATGCGGTGGCATAGAAGTGTTTCAGTAAAGTATCTCATTAAGAGCATCAGTTCAGTGTTGAGTAACCATGCATAAAGGAGAAATGACTTGCTCTCTATTTAACTTATTATGGTACATTAGCTGTTCTTGTGCAGATTTAATTTTTACATGTGTCAAATTGTGCACTAATTATAAAAATGCCTTTGTTCTGTGTCAGTCACTGCATCAGTTTGTGTCGTTGGACAGCAAGTGCTTCTTGTTTTCTCACCACTCAGCTATCTAAAGGACCTTTGTCTTTCAATTTGAGTTTGAGCATTGAATCTTTCTTGTTTGTACATCTGCAGATGAGACATCGCAACGGTCAGGGAATTCCTATCTGGGTGAGTCTGCAGTCATTCGTGCCGCTTCTTTTTTTAATCCCGTCCAGTCAAAATCTTTCTTTTCTAAGATCCTTTTAATAGTCTTTGTTGATGTCGCCTTACTTCACATCATTCATCTCCTGTCATGGCTCTGCAGAATACAGGTGTCAGGATTCCTGGCCTCAAGTACATTTTGAAGATTCTTTTTCAACATTGTACATCATTTATTACTTAACTCTAAGAAGAAAGGAAAGGTTTATTACATTTACATGAACATATGTCTTATTTTAACTAAAAAATGCTGAGGAATCTGCTAAGCACAGACTTTAAATTGCTCAATTTCACTTGTAGTAAATATGCACAAAATTTAAATTTGGATGATGTTTGTTGCTAATTAAGACTCATTTAAATGATAAGAAAATATAAGAATGCAAGAGATAACAAAATAGAAATACAATTTCAAGTTTCTTCTTGCTTTAGTGACGTTCCTTTTGCCAGTGGGACATGTAATTATATAAAAGAAAATGTTTCTGTTCATACAGAGAAGTTTATATTGAGTTTTGACTGTGAATGTCTGTCTTTGTCTGCCCTCTACTGGACATGTTGAGTGTTTACACACAGGGTTGATGTGATTTTAAGTTTATGGATTCGATTCAATTTTCATAACATGTACCACACTTATTGGCACCTCTGGCAAAGAGAGATAAATTCAGTAGATTAAATTCATGCTCTTGCATGAGCTAAACTTTGAAAAAAATCTAACCTTTTTACTGTAATTAGATTTAATAAATTGGGTAAAAACTACACTGAAAGTGTTAAACCACAAAAATTGGTACTATTGGTATGAGTGCATATTTTTGTAATGTTAATTTTATTTTTTCAAGATGGAAAAGACAGTAGAATTTGGCATTCATACAAGACATGTGTGATGTGTGGTCTTTGTTGGTGACAAAAGGGCTAAAAAAGAGCAGCAACTCTCATAAACTTAGCCATAAGTGACTTAGCCACAACTGGAGCATTGACAAACAAACCTTCACAAAGAGTCAAGTTGACATCTTGACTTTTGTGGCAATTTTTTTTTCAGTTATGAATCTTTTGAAATTATTCATCTGATGCCTATGATATGTGTTTTGTTTTACTGTTTTATGAACATTCTCAGGCAGGAACTTGTCAAAGCTACAAGCTGTACAGTGAATGAGTTTTTTTTTTCTTTATTCTTTTACTGTTGCTGTAAAACAGATGTGCTTCATCTCCATAACAACTAATTACATGCTATTAACATACCAACTGGTAAGCATGCCAGAAAAAAGCCCGATCTGCATGACCGTTGTGAATTGAAATGAGGAGTTTGCTAAATTCGGCAGGTCAGATGATAGTAAACCTGATGGCCAGTTTTGGCATTACTTAGAGGACAAACATGTGAAGAATCACCAAAGGGCCACTCTTGAGCATGCATCTGTGGTCCTGATGCATTGCAAAGAGTGCAGCTCTTTACAACTTTTTCCTAAGATTGAAAAAATTTAATAAAATTAGGTTGACTATGAGAAACGTGAAACTTGGATATCACTGGGTTTTCACCAGGATCTTGATTCTATAATTAGATCACATCTCAGAAATTCTAAAAAATTAAAATAAAAAGGGCCTTATTCCAACATGGATCATGAACACAGGAATGGACAAACATTCCTCTCCATGCTCCATCTTTATAGTGTTTTAGTAGATGTTATCCGATTTGCAAAATGGGGTTGAACAAGATACTCAATGTTAGAGTGCTACAGTTATTGCTTAGTTCTAAATGATTAAAAGGTGTTTCCAAGATCATTTTTCTGTCCACAGTTTTGTAAAATGAAGAGTTCTATTTTCTTTTCTGTGTCATGCCATTTTCATGTAAGCAGCTTTTAGTAAGAAAACAGGTTTTTCTGAAATTCTTTCAGCAGTGGGAGTTTTGCGGTGTAAACACGTGGGTTAGGTGTCCAGACATTTTTATCAGAAATAATAACATTGAGGCCCACTGTGCACAAACCACAATGACTCATTCTGTATTTGTCTCTGCTTGACCTAAATATGTTTTGAATTCCAATTCAAGTGAAACTTGGGCAACAGGCTTTTAACCAGTCTGAGTAAACTGTAAAATGTAAGTGTTTTATTTTATTTTATTTTTTTTATTTTTTTTTTTTCCAATATAAATGCAGGTAATGTCATCATGATGACAATGGTGACCCTTCATTGCTATTACAACATGGTATTGGAATCCCAGTGAGGGCCAATATTTTTACCTTTAAGGTCCAGATGTGTCTATAATAAAAATACTTTTATAGAACTAATGAATGTTATTGAAATGTTGATATGCCAAACAAGTAGATTATAATTGTGCAGTGGAAGGAAAATGCTTATTATTCTTTTTGACCAGTTACCTGGAAAATTTTAATCTTCACAGATTTGCAGGACTTTGAAGATTGCTTCAAAAAGTCATTTCTTCACAGTACTATTCCAGCATGTCCTGGACTTTCTTCTGGTATTGCTCCCAAAGGAAAAATTTGAGAAGACTTCACCACAGTGGCGACCACAAGGTTCCCTGACTAGAGATGCCTGAGCCACATCAACTGGTTACTTAAAGTTTGGAGGAGTAGCAACTGTAACCTGAGTCCCTCCCAGATGACTCATATAGGAGTGTCTCACTTCAGACACTGTGTATAGGAAACTCGTTTGTGCCACTTGTCTCCATGACATTGTGCTTTTGGACAGTATCCATTGCTTTCAACATGGGAAAAATGTCTTGTTGTAAGTAAAATAATCTACCAATGGAACAAGTACTGAGAAGAAAAACAAGCCTCTGTATCTTCCTGAAAAGTTCTAAGTTAGTTTTGTTTTATTTCAAGTGTGCTAAGATATTTGCAATAGAAACTAGACCAAAAATACTTGGCAAGATTTGGTGTTTTTACCTATCAAATCCACCATTTGATAGGTAAAAACTTAGTTCTATTAATTACCATGAATCAATCTTTCTCCATTGACTCGCTGTGTCAATGGAGCAACAGCAACAGATTTTTGCTAATTGTAGACACAGACCCATAGACATGGCACTAACAGATGACATGCCCACATATACAACATGAAGTTTCCTGAATAACTGCAGCAGGGAGACATCCCCAGACACCCACTCTGCAGTTTGCCTCCAATGCTCAGCAAGGCTGCTGATGGTTAGAAGAGTGTATGGCGTCACTCCCAGGCAGTAGGTGGGTGTGGTCTTCACTGACTGGTTGAACATACTAAAGCCTGACAGCTGACAGAAACGCACATTCACTCAGAGAACACAGAAGCTGTTTCACTCTTCCTCTGCTCCATTTTACCAAAGCTGAAGAAACATCTATAAGGTTGGTGTTGGACTTTTTACAGTTAGTAATCAATATTTAACTGTTTTTCTTCTGGTCTGTTGTATTTAGTAGTTTCTTTATTATGTTTCGTTCCTTTAAAATAGACCTGGACTTATCAGAATCTTGCAAACGTCCTGGGAACTTCTGTAGCTGACAAGTAGTTGGAAAGCAAATATGTCTCTGCCATTGTCCTTGCTGATATGTCTGTCAGTCTTCCAACTATGCATAGGAACAACGCCTGTGGAGAAAGTCATTACAGCCAGTAAGTAGAGATATGGATGAAATGTGTCCTGAATATATATGTTTTATTTTGTAACACAATATAGTGGTTAAAATGTAAGCATGTCCAAACAAAATTTAGGGTTTGATGAGTTTCAACTGTTCCGCCATTAACACAAAATCATTACCAACAGTCAAGAAACAAGTCAAACAACATCGAAGCGTAACTTTGTGGCTTCATGTGAACATTCTGACACATCATCAAATGTTACAGCTAAAATACTAAATCATGTTTTTGTTTTCTTTTTTGAAAGAAGAACAAACTGTATAACAAAGAAGCTAGTTTGTTTCCATCAGTCTGTGAAACCCTTTAGTGATCACAGAAAATCTGTTAGTTTAAGTTAGTTTTGGTATGATAGGTAACAAAATTATCTATAAATTTAAACACAATAATCCAATTTTGCAAAAAGAAAGGACTTGTTCTAAAACTGTGGCTTGCTGACTTCATGGTCAAATAAGTTGTGTGTTTGTGGATTGATTCCACAGCTGATGACTCATCATGGCAATATGAATGAGAACTGCAAGTCAGAGGTTTTGCTTCAGCCACAAGTCAAATGAATTCATTGTTGTCACAGTGCTGTGTACTTTGGTAGCTGGGCCTAGTTTTGGAAAAAAGAAATAAGATAGTGCTGTTAATTAGCAGGACTTTAAATTGCATGTAAAATGGATAAAGTTTTTGCAGCCTACTACCTTATTGTGTCGTAATTCCTTTGAGGTTGTACCTTAATGAAATTATATATGTTGATTTCTGCAGTTAATCAAATTCAAATCCAAAATAAAGCTTGAACAAAAAGCCTTGCTTTCTTCTTTGTTCCAAAGTTCTGGTTAGCAAAGGCGCTGAATAAAGAAGTACAAAGTTGGATGTGATCAATACTTAGTTCTTGAGTTTGCCATTAGACATGAGAATTTATTTTGGACTGGGTGGGGATGAAATATGTAACAACTGCTAGCTGACAGTAGAAACAAGTCCTTCCATCTTTGAGAAGGTGGAAGTCACAAGAATTGTGTGAATTTGACATAATTATATCAACACCAGTCACATGCATGAGACAGTACACAACATCAACAAAGGGGTAACATACCGTATTTTCCGGACTATAAGTCGCTCCGGAGTATAAGTCACAGCAGCCATAAAATGCATAATAAAGAAGAAAAATACATATATAAGTCGCACCGGAGTATAAGTCGCATTTTTGAGGGAAATTTATTTGAGAAAATCCAACACCAAGAACAGACATGTCATCTTGAGAGGCAATTTAAAATAAAAATACAATAGAGGCAACAACAGGCTGACTATGTTAACAGGCCAAACTATGAAAAAAACTCCGACTTATAGTCCAGAGAATACGGTAAATGAAAAAATACTCTCTGGATCCAGTGAAAACACTCCACTAGAAAGTTTATATTTCACCTGTAGCTCTGATGGTTTGTTTTTGTCCTACTCTGTAAGGGAACCATTTCATTGTGTAAAAGAGGTTCTATGATTTGAAATAAACCCACTGCACTGCTGGTCTAAATGGGCAGAATGTTGAGACTCCTTCTTGGCCTTTCTTTAGCCCTACAAATTGACTCAAGCTCGACAGTTTTTGTCTCTATTCTGTGATCTTTGTTTACTGAAATGCTGTATGTTCCAGTCAACATATCTTTGTCTTTCAGAAAAAGTGCATCTTTTAGGGAGTTGGCATGAAAAACATCCAGAGTCAAAAGATGTTCAGAAGGCGGCTCAACATGCTGTGGAAATGTTCAACAAAAATTCAAAGCACGAGATGTTGTTCAAACTGGTCTCAGTTAAGAGTGCTAAATCCCAGGTTGGACTGATTTTGCTTAAAACAAATTTGATGTACCCTATCAAAACATACTTCTAATCATTGTTTTGTCTGGTTCTTTCTGCAGGTAACCAATATGATCAACTTTAAAATCACTGCAATCCTCGGAAGTACCAAATGTTCTAAGACAAAAAACCATGACTTGAAAAGTTGCATTTTGGACAAAGGGGTAAATCTGTTCACCCTCTGTTCTTTATAGAATCATTAAGAAAATGTACGATTTTCAAATGTATTGTCATCAAATGTATTGTCATCTTCTCTTTCACAGCAACTAAAGTGCCACCTTGTTGTGACTTTGGAACCCGGCAGCGAGAAATATGACCTGAAAACCAGTAAATGCCACAAAGTTGTAAAGAATGGCTAATTCTTTTGGACAGTGTCAAGATAACCTGAGATCATCCCATTATTTCCATACTGGAGATTTTAGGTTAACAGTAACAATACATAAAGTTACATTTAAAATTAATTTCACAAAGTAGTATCTATACCCAATGGTAAAATCAAACTTCAATAAAATCAGTGTGGTTGTGTGTTTGTTTTGTCTCATGCAAGCTTTACTTTGAAATTATATTTCTTTTTTAATTTAATCATAAGAAATCATAGTCAAGCAGAGAGAAAGAAGGAAAGAGAGAGAGAGAGTTGCCAAGCCATGAAACAGGAACAGCAGGCTTCCTGATAAGATGAAGTCTCCGGCCTGAAGATGAGCAACACCTCAGAATTTGCTGATTTGGATTTTGATTATGCAACTCAAACTGTCAGAATAAAAAGATTGTGCAGATAAAGGGTTTGCTGTGACTTTTGACCAAGACCAGGACATGAACACAGACATCAGGGCATAATGTCTCTAAGACAATGATGGGCATGAGATCATCTATTCAAGCAAAAAGCCAATCAAACAAGCATGGCAACAGTGCCAGCCAATGCAAGTGTATCTAAAGGCTGTTGAAACGCTATAAAAGGTCAAGACAAGAAGCTGAGGAGCTCAACGTCAACCTAAGATCCAAGACCTGCAGGTCTGACTCAGTACTCTTCCTGCCAGCACCCAAGGCCTATGTGACATCACATCAATGCAGAGATGAAAGCTCTTCAGACCTGCCTGCCTTCATCGATCACTGCTGTGAGTCTCCTCCTGTTGAAACACGTTCTCCATCATCAGGCCAGTTCTGGAGTTCAAAATTAAACACCATCCATCTCTCAAAGATTTCCTTTTTAATTCTCAGTGTCAGCCTTAGGAAAAGATAGGATAGATATGATTATTGATTTTTCTGATTGAATTATTTCTGCAATTGCATTAAGCTGTACTGACCCTGTATTTACTGTATTAGCAAATTGTTTTACTAATAAAATATTTAGCATAAAGAAAAATCTGAAATATGTTGTGGACATTCAATTAATATCTCACCTCAAAGTTCTTTCATGATTGTAAATGATACAAAGTGAAAAAGTTGAAAAGAAAGTAATACATCTGGAAGGCAGTGTTCATCCTTCAAGCCAATCTGAACCACCAATAAAGGTCCCACGACCTTTTACATTTTCAAAACATCTAAAATTATTACCCCAATTTCAATTAGGTGCAACAAAATTGGTATTGTATATCAAAAGTCTGCAATAAAGTTCATGCATATTAAAATTCTTCCATAGTCTCTAAGTTAAAAAAAAGGGGGCAGCATAAGAAACAGGAAAAATATGATTTTATTCATGGAGATTTTTTTCAGATGTTCATCACCTCAATCAGCTTCTCTGGATCATTACCAGGACATAAAGCCACATTGTATTTTTCCATTTCTGACAGAAGAGTGAGCTCCAGATTCCATGTTTAAATATATCTGCTCTTACGGTGACTAAATTTAATCAACCTTGGTTACAATGTAAGGGGAAAATTTTCTTTACTGTTTTATAACATAAGGCTGTCCAGGCAGGCAATTTTAAAATTGTTTCTCTTTCTTGCTGAATAGCTCAGCTCAATGGATACTTTTCAGATTTCTATTTTAAAAGTTTTGGGAAACCATATCTGTTTTTTTCCACTTTATCTTTCCACTTTTGCCACTTTATGAATAAATTGCTTAAACTCCCAACATCACATTGAAGTTTGTTACAATTTATGTTACTGTAATGTGATTAAACTTGTAAATGTTCCACAGATGTTAATACTTTTGCAAGAGTAAGATTAACTATGAGAACAGGAAGAGCTGCAGTCTCTATGAAAATGTTAAGGCATTGTGGAAGTAAAAAGACTTTGGACAAATATAAATCAGCAAATGTTTTCTTTACAACAAAATACACAAACAGATTTGTGATGTTTGGTATGTTATATTGACAATGTTTACCTCATTTCAGTATTTCTGAGTTTGAGCAGAAACTGATCCAAGATGGGTAGCTCCAAGTTCAAATACTGAGCAACCTGAACACAAGAAAGGGGATCTTGCTGTTTTTAGAATTAATATTCTTAAAGCAACAATAGAGTTCTGATAATCTTTTTTGTAGAATATAAAAAAGTCTACAATATTTGAGAAACCAAGGGTTAAAAAGATAAGGCAAATGTAGTTTTTGTTTAATCCACTTTGTCTATTTTTGGTAATATTCTTCTTGATTTTTATTTATTATAGCCTTGCATTCTTAGATGCAAGGCTACATGTTAACTTATCAGAAGGTAGCTCCCATTAAATTTCATTCTTCTTAATTTTTTCACAGTAGGTCAGAAAACAAACCCAAAAAATATTTTAGATGGTTTCCCGGCATTTGCCTGTTCAATCAAGATGCCCCAACATGTCAATTTTTGGTCTTTGAGCCAAACAACAAACACTCTGCAAATGTGATCTCAACTACTTGTCAGGATTTGAGTTTATTTCGAGTTTCTGTGTCTCTGAGTCTCCTTGTTGTCCTGTCTACCCCTTGACTGTTTCCCAGGTGTGTCTCATCCCCTGACTACCCTCTGTGTATTTAATTCCACCTCGTCGGGTCCTGGTTGTATGTTTGTCTAGCCATTCTATTCTGTCCATTCGTTAGACCTGTTTGGTGCCAGCATTGAGCCTTAGATTCCGCTCTGCTGCCAGGTTTTTAGACATTTTGGATTTACTTGTACATTTTTTATTATTTAATCACCTTTATCTCACTTCTACCTGGGTCAGCTGCACCTTCCTCACCACAACTCATGGCAGAGGGACCCGACAACGTACAAGGTGAGATGACAGCGTTTATGGCCCAGACAGACTGAGAGGGATGGCTCCAGCAGGAGTTTGTGTTGGCACAAAGGGATCTCTACAAGGATGTGGAGATCCTGCCTTCTCTGCTGCTGCTAGAGGAACTTAAGATGGAGTCGAACTATGATCTGATGAGGAACCAGAATCACACCCCCATAATAACCACATCGACAGCTGCCCCTGCTTTTCCAAGTTTTCTTCTTTTTTTCAGTCCGGAAACATATTTTTAATTAATTCCGAGGAGGACTTTTGTTATCTTTTTGACCTGTTTAAAAGGAAGTAATTTATGTTGGAATTAATTTTTGAACTTTATGATGAGTTCGTGCAGAAGAAACAATTGGCTCCAGAGTTCCCTGCAGGCCCCGCTCCGTCTTTCACCATTTCTGCTTTCGCACCAGTCAGCGCTGTAGTCACTGACCTGAGGTCTGCTCTGACACCGCCGGCCTGACCTCCAGAGGTCTGCGCCGATGCCCCGGCCTGACCTCCTCTAGGAGTCTGCTGCTCCCCGAGGCCCACGCTCTTCAGTCGAAGCCCGAGCTCCTCTGTCAACGGCACCCGAGGCCCGAGGTCTTCTGTCGACGCCTGCCAGATCTCCCATAATGGCCCGCCCACCCTGGTTGGCTTTTTTTTTGATTGTGGACTCTGACCCCCCCGTCCAGTGTCCCTCCGTCCACCCTTGTGGACCCCCAAAACTGTTTTTAGACTAGTTTTGGGGGTCTGGCAGCTGCCCTTGAGGGGATGGGGGTAGGTTCAATTTCTGACAGAAGAGTGAACTCCAGATTCCATGTTTAAATATCAATCTGCTTTTATGGTGACTAAATTTAATTAATCTTGGTTACCACGTCAGGGGAAAATTATCCTCACTGTTTTACAACATGAGGCTGTCTGTTGAGGCAGTTTTAAAATTGTTTCTCTTTCTTGCTAAATAGCTCAGCTCAATGGATACTTTTCAGATTACCATTTTAAAGTTTCGGGAAACCATATGTTTTTTAGTTTTTTTTTTCCATTTTATCTTTCCACTTTTGCCACTTTGTGAATAAATTGCTTAAACTCCCAACGTCACACTGAAGTTTGTTACTGTAATGTGATTAAACCTGTAAATGTTCCACAGATGTTAATACTTTTGCAAGAGTAAGATTAACTATGAGGACAACAGGAAGAGCTGCAGTCTCTATGAAAATGTTAAGGCATTTTGGAAGTAAAAAGACCTTGGACAAATACAAATCAGCAAATGTTTTCTTTACAACAAAATACACAAACAGATTTGTGATGTTTGGTCTTATACTGACAATGTTTAACTTGCTTCAGTATTTACCTATTCTACCTGTTTTACCGTTTAACTTTTAATGTCCTCTAAGCTTGTGAAACACAAATACATATTACATTAAATAAATTATGGATTTTATTTTATCAGACAGAGATGGTAAATTCCACACAGATTAGTTTATGACACCTAATCTTCATCTGTTCTAACTGATAAATACTGACCAATTTTAACATAAACTTGCAATATGTATTAAAAGTTACAGAAGTAACACAAAAAGGTTATATTTGTCACTTTTTTAATTTGGTAAGTCTCTGAAATAAACACATTCATTGCATATATTATTTGTAACATATTATGCACCAAAACATAAAAAAAAAAATAAAAAAAAATCAGTTTTTCTTTATAAAAAGACTGATGGAAAAGAGCTTTAAATTTAAATTGTTCCGTAGGACCAAACAAAATTCTGTGCTGCATCATATGTGTTTTTTGTTTTTCCAAACTCTTTTTCATAGCTTAAATGTTATGAAAAAGAAAAAAAAGTTTTTCAGGTGTTTGTAATTCCTCAGAGATACTTTTTCTTCCTTTCACTGAGTTCAGAAGTGGTTAGACACTGGTCTCAATGTGAGGGGACATCTTAAAGCTCAGCATATGAGACAGCAGTCTGTGCTGATGTTGGTACCTGACACAAACACAAATGCAGAAAAGTTATCAATAAAAATTAAGAAAATCAAAAAACATGTTGGTTAAAATGATGTATGGCATCACCAGACATCAAATGTAACTACACCTTAAAGCACATCAGTTTATCATATGTTTGAAGAATTTCCATTCAGAGTTTTTGGTAATGGCAAAAACAAGTTTTCTACACACATGAAATGCATTTTTGCCACTTCTCTCCACAACCTTGTGCTTTTGGACAGTACCTATTGCTCATGACATGCCCACATATACAACATGAAGTTTCCTGAATAACTGCAGCACGGGGACATCACCAAACACCTTCTCTGCAGTTTGCCTCCAATGTTCACCAAGGCTGCTGATGGTCAGAAGTAGGTGGGTGTGGTCTTCACTGACTGGTTGAACATACTAAAATCTGACTGCTGACACAAACACACGTTCTCAGAGAACGTAGAAACTATTTCACTCTTCCTCTGCTCCATTTTTGTCCAGCTGAAGCAACATCTATCTATAAGGTTGGTGTTGGACTTTTTAAAACTAGCAATCAATATTTAACTGTTTTTCTTTTGTTCTGTTGTATTTAATAGTTTATTTTTTTTATGTTTCGTTCCTTTAAAATGGACCTGGACTTATCAGTATCTTGCAAAGTTCCTGGGTACGCCTGTATCTGAGAAGTTGTTGGAAAGCAAATATGTCTCTGCCATTGTCCTTGCTGATATGTCTGTCAGTCTTCCAGCTGTGTTTGGGAACTCAACCTGAGAAGAGACTCTTTCGAGAAGGTAAGTGGAGATATGGATTCAGTGCATCCGGAATAGACCTGTTTAGTTATGCAACACAATAAAGTGGTGAAAATGTAAGCATTTCAAAACTAAGTTTAGAGTTTGATGAATTTTAACGTTTCACCCATGAACATTAATGAAACACAATTAGAAATTACAAAAAAGCTACATTAGCAAAATGGAAGAGATATATCTCAGTGCGAAAGAAATCGCTGATTGGACAACAGGTATGAATACGTATACGCTGAGTCCTACTTACGTCCCTGCCATCTTGAAAGTTGCAGTGGAGAGAACGTGCTGAGTGGACAAGTTTCAACCTTTTTACAGTACAAAGTGTACCCACTGCCCACTTTTTACAGCACAGTTGACATATTACGCTGTTATAAATATCTTTTAAAGTAAAAATATGTAGCTAAAGATTGACAACTATTATCAAAGTTTGTCTTTACAATAAAATGTCTAAAAATGTTAATGAAGTTACATTATTTATTCATATCATTGAAATAGCGATTGCAATTATGAATTGTGGAATTGTGTAAAGATGTCCATGCATACATCATTGCAAAGGTGCATGATGTATGCACCCTCTGGTGCAAAAGCACTGTCGTCCAATCTGCCATTTTTCAGATCTCCAACTTGAACATACCATTTCAGTTTTGTTAATGTTGCAGCATTTTTGTAAGTTGTAATTGTGCTTTGTTAATGTTGTTGTGTTTTTGAATTTGTTGGAAGTGGTTTGCACCTCAGGGCCACCATAAAAAAAAAAGGTGTAATGTAACTGGAAAAATACTCATCGGAAACAATCAAAACACTGTATTGGAAAGTTTACAATTCTCCTCCTTACAGCAGGAGAAGCTACAGCTCTTTACACCAGGTTGTTGTCCTGGTGTAAAGCGATTGTTTTAAATTTTCTATTTCATTGTGTAAAAGAGGTGCTGTGATGTGAAATAAAGCAACTTTATTGCTGGTCAGAATGGGCAGAATGATATGACTCCTTCTCGCCCTTTCTTTGACCCTACAAACAGATTCAAGCTGGATGGTTTTTGTCACTATTCTGTGATTTTTGTTTAAATGTTTACTGGTAAAAGTGTATCTTTTAGAGCCTTGGTCTATCAAATCGACTGAGTCAGAAGATGTTCAGAAGGCTGCTAAACATCAACCTAAGATCCAAGACCTGTAGGTCTGAGTCAGTACTCTTCCTGCCAGCACCCAAGGCCAGTGTGACCTCACATCAATGCAGAGATGAAAGCTCATCAGACCTGCCTGCCCTCATCGATCACTGCTGTGAGTCTCCTCCTGGTGAAACGCGTTCTCCATCATCAGGCCAGTTCTGGGGTTCAAAATTCCACACACCGTCCATCTCTTCAAGTGGTCCCTTTTTAGTTCAAAGTGTCAGCTTTAGGGAAAGATAGGATAGATATGATGATTGATTTTTCTGATTGAATTATTTCTGCAACTGCATTAAGCTGTACTGACCCTCGCAAAATTGTCCTATTAATACAATATGTAGAATAAAGAAAAGTCTAAAAGATGTTGTGGACATTCAATTAATATGTCACCTTAAAGTTATTTGATGGTCGTAAAATTGGTAAAATGCTTGATTCTTGAGAGAAAAAGGTGGAAAACGTTCCAAAGATTCCTTTTAGCCCAAACCTATATGTAAAATAACACCCTTGGGACTCACCTGAGTCACTAAAACCAACCTGGTTTAGTAACAAGTGCATGTTGTAACAAAGAGAAAAGCGACTGTTAACATGTGTGGTCAGGCTGCTCAGTCTGACTAACTCACAGGGGGAAAAAGGGTGGGGCATCAGGTTGGAGGTCATCAGGAACCAGGTGAGTCTTTCTCAACAAGCCAGTTTAAACAGAGCTTACCTCAGCTCTGGACAGCGTAATACCCAGCAGATTTAGGAAACTCAATTTACTCGTTAGATGGAGAGCTGGGAGCATGTCTCACCCTCTCCGAAGGAAAAGTAGAGAGAGAAGATGGTGGACGGGGAGCAGCAACAACGGTTTAAAATATCTTCACAATTGTGATTGATTTGAAGAAACCTTTAAGACACACCCTAATATGTTCAATAGAAATAGTAAGGCTGGGTGCATATGTATGTTTTTGGTAGAACAATCAAAAAGTCATACATTTAGCTTTTATAACAATTAATAAATAAGAGTTGAATAAACGTTGGTTGAAACGTTATATGTTTTTTTATGACTTTTTGGTACAATTGTCATGTTTGCTTTAACTCTACCCTATACCAGTGACGGTGCAATAACACCAACAATAACAAAATTATAGAAATAAGGGATCGAGACTGGCAGCGTATGAGAATGTCAAGATCTGAAATATTTCGACATATCAAACAGCAACAGCTGTGTGTGATTGAATCTCAGAATTGCTACAAATGTGTTTTGAAAAACACACAGGAATGCCTGTAGTTTTAAAATGTTACAATGTGAATAATTTCAAGAGAAAGTTCAAGGCAGTGTTCATCCTTCAAGCAACTCTGAAGTTTGTATTTCCACAGGTGTTAATACTTTTGCAAGAGTAAGATTAACTATGTGGACAACAGGAAGTGCTGCAATCTCTATGAAAATGTTAAGGCATTGTGGAAGTAAAAATACTTTGGACAAATACAAATCAGCAAATGTTTTCATTACAACAAAATACACAAACAGATTTGTGATGTTTGGTCTGTTACAGTTAATTCATGACAATGTTTACCTCGCTTCAGTATTTACCTTCTCTACCTGTTTTACCGTTTGACTTTTAATGGCTCTTAAGCTTGTAAAACACAAATACAATATTATACATGAAATTTTTTCCCAGACAGAGATGTGAAACCTTCTAAATTCCACACAGATTAGTTTATGACACCTAATTTTCATCTGTTCTACCTGATAAATACTGACCAATTCTAACATAAACTTGAGGTATGCAATCTGTATTTACACTTAGAGAAGTAATAACATAAAAAGATTATATTTGTCACTTTTTTAATTCAAGACTCTGAAATCAACATATTTGCACCAAAATTTACTTCACAGTCTTTCTTTATAAAAAAATGTGGAAAAGAGCTGTAAATATAAATTGTTTTGTAGGACAAAACATAATTCTGTGCTGTATCATATATGTTCCTTTATTTTGTTTTTCTTTTTTCCCCAAACTTTTTTTCATAGCTTAAATGTTATGAAAAATAAAAAAAAGTTTTTCAGGTGTTTGTAATTCCTCAGAGATACTTTTTCTTCCTTTTACTGAGTTCAGAAGTGGTCAGACACTGGTCTCAATGTGAGGGGACATCTTAAAGTTCAGCATGTGAGACAGCAGTCTGTGCTGATGTTGGTACCTGACACAAACACAAATGCAGGAAAGTTATCAGTAAAATGAAGAAAATCAAAAAAACATGTTGGTTAAAATGATGTCTGGCATCACCAAGAGGCCAACAATTGTAACTGCACCTTAAAACACATCAGTGACAGATGTACTGAAAATATGAATGCAGTGTCGATGCAACACTTGTAAAATTAAGGATTTTTCAAGATAATACACCAGTGGCAACATGAAATCCGTTTTGTGAATAAAATCGCCCTCTTACTTGTTGATGACGCTTTGAATCTCTCTGTTTTCCTCCTCTCTGAGTTTGAGCAGAAACTGATCCAAGATGGGCAGCTCCAAGTTCAGATACTGAGCAACCTGAACACGGGAAAGGGGAACATGGTGTTTTAAGAATTAATATTGAAAAAAAAATACAAAATGTTCTACAATATTTGATATACCAAGAGTTAAAAAGATATGGAAAATGTGGTTTTTATCTCACCCACTTTGTCTCTTTTTGGTGATATTCTTCTTGATTTTTATTTATTACAGCCTTGCATTCTTAGATGCTACATGTTAACTTATCAGAGCATGACTCCCATTAAATTTAATTCTTCTTAATTTTTTCACAACAGGTCAGAAAACAAACCCAAAAAAATATTTTAGATGGTTTCCCAGCATTTGCCTGTTTAATCAAGATGCCCCAACATGTCAATTCTTGGTCTCTGAGCCAAACAACAAACACCCTGCAAATGTGATCTCAACTACTATTGCAAAAAGGTAAATCTGTGCTTCAAAGGTGGACTTTGATGAACTGCAGTGTCAGTAGAGTTGAAAATGTCCACCACTTTATCTTAGAGGGAGGTTAAGACAGTTGCGTTTATTCTTTAGCGTTAATAAATTTATCGTTTGTCAGTCTTCTGAAGAATTTCCATTCAAATTTTTTGGTAATGGCAAAACCAAGTTTTCTACACACATGAAATGCATTTTTACCACTTCTCTCCACAACCTTGTGCTTTTGGACAGTACCTATTGCTCATGACATGCCCACATATACAACATGAAGTTTCCTGAATAACTGCAGCACGGGGACATCACCAAACACCTACTCTGCAGTTTGCCTCCAATGTTCACCAAGGCTGCTGATGGTTAGAAGTAGGTGGGTGTGGTCTTCACTGACTGGTTGAACATACTAAAATCTGACTGCTGACACAAACACACGTTCTCAGAGAAGGTAGAAACTGTTTCACTCTTCTTCTGCTCCATTTTCCTCCAGCTGAAGCAACATCTATCTATAAGGTTGGTGTTGGACTTTTTAAAACTAGCAATCAATATTTAACTGTTTTTCTTTTGTTCTGTTGTATTTAATAGTTTCTTTTTTTTATGTTTCGCTCCTTTAAAATGGACCTGGACTTATCAGTATCTTGCAAAGTTCCTGGGAACGTCTGTATCTGACAAGTTGTTGGAAAGCAAATATGTCTCTGCCATTGTCCTTGCTGATATGTCTGTCAGTCTTCCAGCTGTGTTTGGGAACTCAACCTGAGAAGAGACTCTTTCGAGAAGGTAAGTGGAGATATGGATTCAGTGCATCCGGAATAGACCTGTTTAGTTATGCAACACAATAAAGTGGTGAAAATGTAAGCATTTCAAATCTAAGTTTAGAGTTTGATGAATTTTAACGTGAACATTAATGAAGCACAATTAGAAATTACAAAAAAGCTACATTAGCAAAATGGAAGAGATATATCTCAGTGCGAAAGAAATCGCTGATTGGACAACAGGTATGAATACGTATACGCTGAGTCCTACTTATGTCGCTGCCGTCTTGAAATTGTGTAAAGATGTCCATGAATACATCATTGCAAAGGTGCATGTGTGTGTTCATCAATAAAAAATGATTTAACAGAATCAGCTGTGTCAAATTTTATTATTGTGCCTCAAAATAATTAAATAATTACATCAAAAAGCTTGAAATGTCCTTAGTTTTTTCTTGTCTTTGTTTTTGTTTTCATTCCTAAATATAATAGGATGTGAGAGATTGTCAGTGACATTCATTAACTCAAAATTCTTTATAGAATGTTCGGCCCATTTAGTTGTATTAGCTTGATGGCAGATAAGCCACTTTCTATATGGTGGATGCTATAGCATATCACAACAACTGGAAGTCATCAAGCGATAACCTCCGGTGCAAAATCTGCCATTTTTCAGGTCTCCAACTTGAACATACCATTTCAGTTTTGTTAATGTTGTAGCATTTTTGTAAGTTGTAATTGTGCTTTGTTAATGTTGTTGTGTTTTTGAATTTGTTGAAGTGGTTTGCACCTCAGGGCCACCATAAAAAAAAAAAGGTGTAATGTAACTGGAAAAATACTCATCGGAAACAATCAAAACACTGTATTGGAAAGTTTACAATTCTCCTGTAGCTTCTCCTTAGAGCAGGAGAAGCTACAGCTCTTTACACCAGGTTGTTGTCCTGGTGTAAAGCGATTGTTTTAAATTTTCTATTTCATTGTGTAAAATAGGTGCTGTGATGTGAAATAAAGCAACTTTATTGCTGGTCAGAATGGGCAGAATGATATGACTCCTTCTCGCCCTTTCTTTGACCCTACAAACTGATTCAAGCTGAATGGTTTTTGTCACTATTCTGTGATTTTTGTGTAAACGTTTACTGGTAAAAGTGTATCTTTTAGAGCCTTGGTCTATCAAATCGACTGAGTCAGAAGATGTTCAGAAGGCTGCTAAATTTGCTCTGGAAATGTTCATCCAAAAGACAAAGGGGAAGATGTTGTTCAAGCTGATCTCAGTTAAAAGTGCTAAAATCCAGGTTGGACTGATCTTTCTTAAAACAAATTAATGGACCCCAAGTAAACATACTTCTTATCACTGTTTGGTCTGGTTATTTCTGCAGGAAACCAATGTGATCAAGTATAAAATCGACGCAGTCTTCGAAAGAACCCAATGTCCTAAGTTCAAAAGCTATGATGTGAAAAGCTGCATTTTGAACAAATGGGTAAATCTGTTCTTCATGTAACCATTAAGAAGAAGTTTCAATTTTCATTCAATAATTATTGTCTTCTTCTCTTTCACAGCGACTATTGTGCCACATTGTTGTGTCTTTCAACCCTGGCAACAACAAATATGTCCTGAACAAAAGGAAATGCCAAAAACTTGCAAATAATGGCTAATTCTTTTTTACAGCGTCAAGATAACCTGAGATCATCCCATTATTTCATGCTGGAGATTTTAGGTTAACAGTAACAATACATAAAGTTACATTTAAAATTAATTTCACAAAGTAGCATCTATATCCAATGGTACAATCAAACTTCAATAAAATCAGTGAGGTTGTGTGTTTGTTTTGTCTCATGCAAGCTTTACTTTTAAATTCTATTTCTTCTTTAATTTAATCATAAGAAATCATAGTCAGGCAGAGAGAGAGAGATTTATCCTTTCCCTTATTTCAATGCAAGAATGTTTTAAATAATACACTCATATCAAATTGAATAATTGAATTAAACTCAAAGCAAAAATACTTATGTTAATGTTTTCTCTTGTAAGATTGAACAACTGTAACTTTAGCTTCAAATAATGAGAATAATGTATGATTTTCTGAATAACCCCAATAATTACTCACATTATTATTAGAATAATTGTAACTAATAAGATATCTTTATTGTAATATTATAAATGACTGGTAAATCAGAAGCTAAAGAGGTTAGAGATGTGATTTTGATAATGAACTTGAAGTGATGTGAAATGTGTAACTGTAATTAAAGAGAACTGATGTGTTGGAGGTAGATTAGGGAAAAGAGGAGATAAAAGGAGAGCAGAGATGAGCACAACCTCAGAATTTGCTGATTTGGATTTTGATTATGCAACTCAAACTGTCAGAATAAAAAGATTGTGCAGATAAAGGGTTTGCTGTGACTTTTGACCAAGACCAGGACATGAACACAGACATCAGGGCATAATGTCTCTAAGACAATGATGGACATGAGATCATCTATTCAAGCAAAAAGCCAATCAAACAAGCATGGCAACAGTGCCAGTCAATGCAAGTGTATCTAAAGGCTGGAGAAACGCTATAAAAGGTCAAGACAAGAAGTTGAGAACCTCAACATCAACCCAAGCCCTGTGTGACCTCACATCAATGCAGAGATGAAAGCTCATCAGACCTGCCTGCCCTCATCGATCACTGCTGTGAGTCTCCTCCTGGTGAAACGCGTTCTCCATCATCAGGCCAGTTCTGGGGTTCAAAATTCCACACACCGTCCATCTCTTCAAGTGGTCCCTTTTTAGTTCAAAGTGTCAGCTTTAGGAAAAGATAGGATAGATATGATGATTGATTTTTCTGATTTGATTATTTCTGCAACTGCATTAAGCTGTACTGACCCTCGCAAAATTGTCCTACTAATACAATATGTAGAATAAAGAAAAGTCTAAAAGATGTTGTGGACATTCAATTAATGTTTCACCTTAAAGTTATTTGATGGTCGTAAAATCGGTATGATGCTTGATTCTTGAGAGAAAGGTGGAAAACGTTCCATAGAGTCCTTTTAGCCCAAACCTATATGTAAAATAACACCCTTGGGACCCACTTGAGTCACTAAAACCAACCTGGTTTAGTAACAAGTGCATGTTGTAACAAAGAGAAAAGCGACTGTTAACATGTGTGGTCAGGCTTCTCAGTCTGACTAACTCACAGGGGGAAAAAGGGTGGGGCATCAGGTTGGAGGTCATCAGGAACCAGGTGAGTCTTTCTCAACAAGCCAGCTTAAACAGAGTTTACCTCAGCTCTGGACAGCGTAATAACCAGCAGATTTAGGAAACTCAATTTACTCGTTAGATGGAGAGCTGGGAGCATGTCTCACCCTCTCCGAAGGAAAAGTAGAGAGAGAAGATGGTGGACGGGGAGCAGCAACAACGGTTTAAAATATCTTCACAATTGTGATTGATTTGAAGAAACCTTTAAGACACACCCTAATATGTTCAATAGAAATAGTAAGGCTGGGTGCATGTGTATGTTTTTGGTAGAACAATCAAAAAGTCATACATTTAGCTTTTATAACAATTAATAAATAAGGGTTGAATAAACGTTGGTTGAAACGTTATATGTTTTTTTTATGACTTTTTTGTACAATTGTCATGTTTGCTTTAACTCTACCCTATACCAGTGACGGTGCAATAACACCAACAATAACAAAATTATAGAAATAAGCGATTGAGACTGGCAGCATCTGAGAATATCAAGATCTGAAATATTTCGACATATCAAACAGTAACAGCTGTGTGTGATTGAATCTCAGAAATGCTACAACTGTGTTATGACAAACACACAGTAATGCCTGCAGTTTTAAAATGTTACAATGTGAATAATTTCAAGAGAAAGTTCAAGGCAGTGTTCATCCTTCAAGCAACTCTGAAGTTTGTTATATGATTAAACCTGTAAATGTTCCACAGGTGTTAATACTTTTGCAAGAGTAAGATTAACTATGTGGACAACAGGAAGTGCTGCAGTCTCTATGAAAATGCTAAGGCATTGTGGAAGTAAAAATACTTTGGACAAATACAAATCAGCAAATGTTTTCATTACAACAAAATACACAAACAGATTTGTGATGTTTGGTCTGTTACAGTTAATTCATGACAATGTTTACCTCGCTTCAGTATTTACCTTCTCTACCTGTTTTACCGTTTGACTTTTAATGGCTCTTAAGCTTGTAAAACACAAATACAATATTATACATGAAATATTTTCCCAGACAGAGATGTGAAACCTTCTAAATTCCACACAGATTAGTTTATGACACCTAATTTTCATCTGTTCTACCTGATAAATACTGACCAATTCTAACATAAACTTGAGGTATGCAATCTGTATTTACACTTAGAGAAGTAATAACATAAAAAGATTATATTTGTCACTTTTTTAATTCAAGACTCTGAAATCAACATATTTGCACCAAAATTTACTTCACAGTCTTTCTTTATAAAAAAAAAACTGGAAAAGAGCTGTAAATATAAATTGTTTTGTAGGACAAAACATAATTCTGTGCTGTATCATATATGTTCCTTTATTTTGTTTTTCTTTTTTCCCCAAGCTCTTTTTCATAGCTTAAATGTTATGAAAAATAAAAAAAAGGTTTTTCAGGTGTTCGGAATTCCTCAGAGATACTTTTTCTTCCTTTCACTGAGTTCAGAAGTGGTCAGACACTGGTCTCAATGTGAGGGGACATCTTAAAGTTCAGCATATGAGACAGCAGTCTGTGCTGATGTTGGTACCTGACACAAACACAAATGCAGGAAAGTTATCAGTAAAATGAAGAAAATCAAAAAAACATGTTGGTTAAAATGATGTCTGGCATCACCAAGAGGCCAACAAATGTAACTGCACCTTAAAACACATCAGCGACAGATGTACTGAAAATATGAATGCAGTGTCGAAGCAGCACTTTTAAAATTAAGGATTTTTCAAGATAATACACCAGTGGCAACATGAAATCCGTTTTGTGAATAAAATTGCCCTCTTACTTGTTGATGACCCTTAGAATCTCTCTGTTTTCCTCCTCTCTGAGTTTGAGCAGAAACTGATCCAAGATGGGCAGCTCCAAGTTCAGATACTGAGCAACCTGAACACAGGAAAGAGGAACTTGGTGTTTTAAGAAAAACATGACTTACTTTCACTCAAATATAGCTTTAATATTGAATAAAATGTAAAATATTTTACAATAATTAACAAACTAAGAGTTAAAAATGGTAAGGCAAATCTGTAAATCTGTGAACCAAAGGTGGACTTTGATGAATTGTTTTACAAGATTTGCAGTCAGTAGACTAGAAAATGTCCACTACTTTGTGCTAGAGGAAAGTTAAGACAAATTTGTTTCATCTTTAACGTTAATAAATTTATCTTTTGTCTAAAGAATTCCCATTCAGATTTTTGGGACATCCAGGAAATCTATTGACCAGAGAAGAAAATGCAAGAATATCCTATTTTACATGGTTACTAAATTTTTTATTCCCAAATCTGGAACTAATTGACAACCTGTGTTAAATTTTCATGAAGCAAATGGATGGTAGCAAACTGTGATCAACATAAAACACCAATAAGAAAATAATGGGTCACAGTCAGTCATGAAGCAAGTTTTATTTAACTAAAGATCAACATTAATAACTCATTGGCCATAGCTGTAACTCACGTCATTGCTGACTTCTTCTTCATGCATGTCCATCAGGAATATCTTCATGATGTCATCAGAGGGACCCTGCAGGATTCGTTCCCACAGTGGATGATCTCTGTGACTCAGCTTTCTTTTTTCTAGGAAAAACAGGAAGGACATTGGATCATCTTTACTCTTTTTCATTTATTCAGTGGTTTCAGGTTGAACAGCTCAGCCTTACCTCCACTCTGGTGAACACAGTACAACGCAAACTCCTGGGGATCATTTTCTATCTGCATTTCAAACAAATCAAAAGATAAACATTAGATAATTCAACATGTGGTATATTCACTATTTTTCTGACTGAGCAAAAACAAAAATGTGTTATAAGAGCAAATTTTCTGAACTTGCCTTGAACTTGTTTAGCAGCTGTTCGATGACTTGGTCTGTGGTCATCCTGCTTGAAATGCGAACTTTAGTTGAAGTGTCAAATGATGGAGTGAATATAGAGGTCTGCAAAAGTCAATGACAAAAAAAGAGGTTGCTCAGGATTTTATGCGGGATAAAAGAGGAAGCTCAGTTCGCTGTCTGTGTATTACTAAAACACATTGACAAATCCCATCAATGAATAAGTGGAGTGAGAAACCAGTGGACATAGTGTTAAAGTAAAAAAGCTTTCTTCATGCCCCTTTACTTACTTTGTAGTTGTAAAAATGTCCGTTGATAGAAAAGCGATGCTGTTTTTCTTTCTCTCTTTGTGCTGCCGACTTGCCCCTGCCCTTCCTCCTCTTCACCAACGAGACATCGCTCATGCAGCGAACAAGGTTGGACTCTGGCTCCAGCTCAGGGCTCCTGTGCCTCATCGGTCGTAGGGTGGCAGTCTCATAAACAGGAGGCCCTGCGAAATGTATAAAACATCTGTTTCAATCCTACAAAATAAGGTTTTCTTGAAGCACAATTTAAGTGTGGTGAAAGTTATTTTCAGTTGCAAAAGAATGGTTAACAGAACTGCAAAGAAGATTCTAAAATTATAACCTAGGAACTCCAGTTTAAATGACACTGCAGGCAGCAGATGTCAGGGTTTGAAAGACTTAGTGAAAACTGCCACTAATTTCAATAGCATGTTCATTTCGGCAATACACATTACTAAAGAGGATATTTCATATCATCTAGAAGATAATAATCTCTAAGTCTCTATAAACACAGAATCCATAATTCCATGCCTTTAAATGCCAAGCTGCATTGTGTCAAAATTTGTGATCCCACAATGACCAAAATAGCCAGATCGGACTTTGGAAAACTATGGCAAACATTGCTTAACACAGTCTGCTGTGTGTGCACAAAGGTAACCCTAAATGCTGAAAGAAAGGCACATTTTAACAGTGCATGTTATTTGGAAATACAATTCTTTGAAATCACCAGATAGGTATCACAGTTTAATAAGAGGTTAACCAAACTTTCTCATATAAACAATTAAATCCTCAAATTGGGCAGTTGACAACAAAATTCTCTTATTTTACTTTTAGTTTTATTTGTTACTGATGTAATGTTTTGGCCATTTTGTTGCCTTTTGCAAAACAGGCATAATGACTTTGCCAGTTTTATAAGAAACTTCTGCACACCCGTGTGCAGCAGCCAGTTCTTTTGTATTCTATGACTCTGTAGATTTAGTGGCGGTGATATGACAGGTGACAGCACACAATTGTGATGGTGGCTCCAAAATTTATTTGGTGCTCCAAATACTTCCATTATTGTAATTTGGCAAATGATGACGCTTATAATGCAAATTTACATTAAGTGTCCGTTTTGCATTAAAAGTGTCACTCAATGATAACAATAATAAATGTTCATGAAGACTTCATTTGATATGTCATGTTTATGACACTGCACACCTCTTCAAATAAAGTGTTACCGTAGAAACTTAAAACCTCACCTGGCAACGGATCTTTCACAACTGTTTCCTGTGCTGCCTCTGTCTCCGCCATCTCATCTATCTGGTGAAGCTCACTGTATTCTCCCCATCGTGACATAGTACTGCAAAGAGACAGGCCCAGGAAATGACATCATTAATAACAGAGTCCTGTAAAAGGTTTTACCTTTTTATGTAAACATTACTCGCCTTATAAACCTCAGGCTTTTACAGTTTTAAATGAATATTTGTGTTAAAAAAAAATAATTAAAAGCTCTGAACCTTTTGCTTCCCAGAGGGCTGATTGGGCTGACGGGATCTAAAACATTTGAGACGTAAAATAAAAGAACAGAAGAAATCTTTTATTTACAAAGAAAGAAGAAAGCGGGAAAAGATGGTGCTGGTGTGTAAAAGATCAAAAGTTAACCTGGTAGAGGATCTGTGAAGACTGTTTCTTTTGCTGCCTCTGGCTCATTTATCTGGTCAACCTCACTGTATTCTTCCCATCGTGACATAGTACTACACAGAAACACACCCAGGAAATGACACCAGTCCACAGTTATACAAAAGTATTTACCTTTCCATGTGAAAATGATCAAAGTTTAAAAAGAGAGAAAAAAAAAACAAAAACAAAAAAACCTTTTGCCCCCAACAGAAGTTGGAGACTCAAGGGGAAGAATCTGTTTGTCATCCTGTATCTTCAGTCTTATTGGTCGCCGTACTCCCCAGGAGATGTTCAGAAAGCCCTCCACTATCACCTGTCCTCCATGCCCCTGTTACACAGACACATGTGGTGTTGCTCACATATTTCTGTAGGTCTCAGTCAGTTATCCTTCAACTATTCTCACAAAGCAGAAGCAATTAAAATGCTGTGCCTCGCACCTGAGAATAGGTGAGATGCAGCTGAGTCTGGTCCTTCAGGTAGCAGTTGTAGGTGTTCAAAAGTGACAAAAACTCGGCTCTGAAATTAATAAATAAATGAAAAACATTGCACAGCAAAATAAAGAACAAAGAAATGCAACATCCTTGCGAAAGTGTCCATGTCCATTGACTTTCTTTTCCACATTTCTACATGTTACAATCAAATACATGCCACACTTCTCAGATTTGTTTGATTATAAACACTTTTTTTCCTTCCAACACTTCAAGATGTATCTGACAAAATGTGAAAATCTTGGTCAAGGTAATCTTGTCAGATTACAAGAGACTGTAAACAAGAAATGGTTTTAGTGATTTTTTTTTTTTTTTTTTGAATTAATACATTTTCCAGAAAAATATCAGAAACAGAATAAACAAAAAATAAAACAAAAAGCCCTGAATCACCTAGACAGCGTCCTCCCGCTGCCTGCTTGGATCACTGCAGGCAGAGGAGCTTTGTTCATCTCTGTTCAGCTACTGCACAGAAAAAAAAAAAAAAAGAAAACAGGATCAACTGTGATCACTTGTCACCACGAATACAAAGCAGCCATGCTGAGCCCTAAAGCATCACTTAGTGTACAACACAAAACCTGTGAAACAACATAGCTGAAACTGGTTTTCCTGCACTCGTACAACCGTCATAGTGTTAATCCTTTCAAAATGCTACTAGAAAATGAAAGTCTTACCCACTCCGACATTGAAAATCAGAGATAACCTCTTGATTTTGTCTTTGTCCCAGTCGATTTCTTCTTTCTGAGCTTTGAAAAAAAAATGTTCCAGCTCTTTCTTTCTCTGTCTGAAGTTATATTTATCCCGTTCTCTCTAACCATCCCTTTACTCTTTCACTTTCTTTTTTTCTTTCTCTGCATGTTTCCAAGAGATTTAATAACAGTGCTCCACCCAGTAACCAGTGATGACAGCGTAGGGCAAACCATTTGTTTATATTTTGCCCACAGACGCTGAAGCCTCCCACTGGAACCAGCGACTGCTGGAGTATCTTTGCTCCTACTCTTCTTTTATTTACTCCGGTTTTCTTTGACATTGTAAAAGTAACAGCAGCAGTGGTTCATTTAATTGACATTCCCCTTTGTTCTTAGAGTTTGTATCTGCCCCAACCTGTTTGTTGTGGTAAAGGAAATGTCTGAGCTATTCATTTCTGGTTGACAAATGAACTAAAGAATTGCGCAGAGTCAGGCGCAACCCAATAAAGCTTTATTCAGTTCCCAGAGTTTGCTTCGTTGTCATTTGTTTGTATTAGATTTAATGAAGATGGGGACAATTTTTAAATTGTCTCTATTGTTGGAAGAGGTGCATATTTAGTCTAGTTTCAAAGGGATTTATTTATTTAAATTTTAAATATCGTTGAAGAGTAAGTATAGAAGGTGAGTCCAAGCAACAGTTTGAATCTTTCAGCCTTTTTTTTTCAGGATTTCAGGAGATCCATTTAGCTCAATGGATGTCTCCAAACCAGACCAGCTCGCTTGTTTCTGACAAAAAAAAAAGAAAAAAAGCATCGCCCCCAGCATGATGCTTCCATACCACCTTCATGACATGACATCTTACTTTTATTTGTAGAAATAATTAAAGCTTAAAAATGGTTGAGAGAATAAAATAAAACACTTTTCCTGCATAATTTCACTTTGTCAAAGAATCAAATGTAGTAAAAAAAATATATATATCTTATTGCACCATGTGGATAAAAAAGGATTATAGAAAATTTCCCTGTGAAAACAAATCAAAACCTGAGATGTTGTACATCAATAAGCAATCTATTGAAACTACACGATTATGTTCACTAAAAAGAGAATTCTATGGTACAGAAAAATACTTTTAGTGCCTGAAACAGAAAGAAGCTTTAATAACACATAAATAGTATTTTTTTCAGTTTTCCAATTGTGTCATGGCCACTCCCCTCAATTCAGGAAAGCCCAATGCAAATATTTCATTTAAACTGGATATTATCTACATGAGACATGCAACAAAGGCTATGTAAGCAAGCCTTTTATATTATTTAGTTCTGATCAGAAAAACACCTGGTGGGTGAAAAGCCACAATGCACAGCCAGTAACTCATCTTACTGTCTTCCTGGAAGTCGTGCATGTGCCTATTCCCGCTTATAACCAACTTGCAATAGATAGTAATTCAAAGCTTTGTTTTACTAACACAATGTTAGTCACAATAATTCTGTTTGAAACCCTCAATAATTATACCCCTTAATAAGATAATGAGGAACAAAACGGCCAATTCACTCACATAGCATAAACAATACCAATCCTACATCTTTTCAGTGTTTGGTTCTGTGGAAAGCCACATGAGAATCGGTCTCTATGAAAGATCAAATACAAGTTCTCCCTACCTGGCCAGGCTTTCGTCTGATCTTCTAAGCAATGATGTAGATTTCCACTACATGTTTAGAAGTCGAATGTTTGTGCATTTGTTTGCGTTCAAAGGTCTGAAGTACAGATGGTGCTTCAGGAGGTGAGCCTGTGTAGCAACCCCAGAGCAGCTGGTTAATTATTGCAGAACACGTTGAGACAATTCTCAGAGGGAGTGGCTGACTGACACCAGATCTGACTTGACTTTAGAATGGAGCATGTATGAGGGAGAGAGGTTAAAAGAGGGCGAGACAGAGGTGGAAGCAGAGAAATAGCGAGAGAGAAACCTCGTGTCCAAACAAAATGAGACTCGAGGATTTTCAGATCTTTGAATCTGATAAAGCTTCCGAGTAGCTGAGCCTTTCTTGATGCTAAGTTCAGCAGATTAATTCAAACTGCTTTACCAAGCATATGTTAAAACATGCAAAGCAAAGTTCTTCATCAATACAGCACAACTCTGAAGGTCTGATCGACTGCTTATGCCATGCTGGAGGTTTCTTTGATTATTGTTGTGGTCTTTGGAAAAGTTGCTTTAAAACAACTTTTCTATTATATTTCAAACACACTTCCTTTTTTTCTTCATTCGTTTGTTACTAGGTAGTGTAAAATATTACAGTATACGTCTTCAGAGAATTTAGCGAGTACTCAGTTTTAAACTGGCAGTTTGTATTTCTGTACAGGAAAGTTTAGAACGTAAAGCAATGATTAAGATACATTTTTACCAGGTACACTTTTAAAATGTCTTTGCAAAGTTTGCAGAATGTACAGTTCACTTTCTCACAACTTACCAGAGTCTGAATTCTCAAAGTCAAAGAATAATTTATTCGGCCAGCTACAGAAAGAAACTTTGAACCTGCTATTTTAGCGAGGATGTGTAATTGACTGTTGTTATACATAATGCTATCCTCCAGGGACTGTGATTGGTTGATTCTCAAAACAAAATAACATAAAAAACATGCCCTCACTAGGTACTGATGAAGCAATGCAATATCTAATTATTTGCCACACAACATCAAAATATTTGACCACAGATTATTTATATTCTTGTTTTTACGTTGATTTTCCATAACTTCACCATTTTACTCAGCCATCGATTTGATATTAATGTGGACATTCAGCCGTCAGTGTTCCATTGTGTTTGCCTGCTTGTAAAAAGTTGTTTGATCTGACAAAACAAGTTAATAAAATGGGGAAGTAAAGGATGTGAAACCAAACAGGACAAAAGAGCAGAGTCCACTGCTGGCAGACCTCTATCCATTACAGAATATCTCTCTCATCTTCCCTTGTACAGTACACAAGACACTGTTAGGTTTGCTAAAAGTTCTCCTCACTGCTCTGACGACGTGGCACTATTGGAGCTCTCCTAGGTCTAAGGGGCTTTTAATGTGTAAGACTTTTCTTAAAATGAAGTCACCAGGCGTTACTTTTAGTCCAAGATTTCTTTGAGGATCAGGTATTTTTTCCACAACTTAGAGGCTGCTTCCAGAATCTAGAAGGGACTTTCCAGAAGTTGTAAGACACGTTCTTGGAACCTTCATAAAACATAAAAATTCTCTCTGCCAGAACTTATCAAGTACTCTTTGCAAACTTATCGGTGAGTTTTCCAGAATGTGCCAGGTACATTTCCAGAACTGAGCAGTCGTCTTGTGCCAAATTTTAGAAGGATGTCTTGAAGTTTTATGAAGTCTCAAAGATTTATCATATTCTCTAGCAACCAGTAAGCTTGAGAATATGATAAGCTGTTTTGGTATTTCTTAGCTTTTAACCTAGCTTTTTCATTTGTTTTACAACTCTTCTGGGCATTCTTCCTTCCTTCATTCTGTCATTATTTCCTTTCTTCTCATTGAGTCTTTATAAAATTGGATGAACATTTGTGGCTATATAATTATCTCATTTTTACTTGGACAGTATTTGAAATAAGTGCATTTTTATAGTTTAAAAGAAAGTCCAGGACAGATCTGACTTGGAACTGAATGCTGAGTCTCCCTTGAACAGATTCATCTGCAAGTGTTTGGCAAGTTTTGGCAAGTAGCTTTTTGGTAATCATCTAGTTGCTGCAAAAACACCTGAAAACCTCATAGTCATAGCTCATGACAAAGTTTGGATTGTTTGATAGTTGTGTTTACAAAGGCCCTGGGCCTCTTGAGGTTACATTCCTCAGCTTGGCTGCTCCTTATTTCTCTGCAGTATTGTGTTGCTTCAACAGAAAATCAATTCCTCTAAAACCTTTCAGGTAGAACAATTGTGCTAAAATCAATCACAGTCCAAGGTCCAAGCAAAATCTTTCAAGGGAAAAGTATTTTATTTAACAGCACAGCATGTACCATAAAAAAGGACCTTTGAGTTACTAAAGACTGTTAGAATTGTGTACAATATATACATTATAAAGTATTGTTTTTTATGTGACTGTTGTTTGATCAGCAGAGGGAGCCAGAGGATCTCTCGACAATATCATGATTTTTAAAGCTAGAGCGTTTAGAGAGGTAAGTTGCTTTGTCATGTGTATGTTTCTATTCTGTTTTTTTAGTTCCAGTGCTGTCTTCTTTAATATGATATGGGATATGTTAATGTTTTCCCTCCTTTTGTTGGACTCTTATAGAACAACCAAAAAAGAAGCTAAGCTATCGCTTAGCAGACAGCATCACCTAGTGGACAATAACAAGAAGAGCAAACAGGTTTACTTTAAATAGTTTTCACCAAATGGGAGGCATTGCACCAAATCACAATTTTTAATGACTTTTCTCTGATGTCAGCACAAGTTATTTACTAAGCAAATAAATATTTCCCAAATACACTTACTTTCCTTTGGATTATAAATAGATCATTGTTTAACTGAAAAAATATTTAAATGCATACCCCTTCTATTTCAATCATTTTTATGGTTTCCACTGGAAAAGACAAACTTCTATTCTATTCTATTCTATTCTATTCTATTCTATTCTATTTACATCTGCTTTTGGAGTATTGCATGCCAAAACATGATTTTTGCCACTGTTTTGACATATTATTGAAATCACAAATCATAAGTTAACATACCCCCCCACTCTCTCCCCCCCACACATACACAGAAAAAAAACACACCCTAATGATGACTTAAAGATACAGACTTCCTGTTGGAGTACAATAGCTAAGTGCCCTCGATGCTGGATGGATGAGCAGTGAATGAAGTGAAATGCCATTCCTTTCTTAAAATAAAACAGAAAGTTCAGGCAGACAGGCGACAGGTGGACACAAAGACTGTCTCCTGGATTCTGTGTATCCTGGATGTGTGCTTAACAGATTGTTAAGCGGTGAGCTGCATAACAATCTTGTGTGAATACATGTTTGTAGAAAATATCAAAGGTATGGATGTCAGATTGCTTGATAGCAATAATTAGGCACAATTTTGATATGATTGAGTTTATATCCTTCAATAAATCTGTTGTGCTTCTCTTCTGCTAGATTCCTGACAGGGAACAGAAACATCCCAGTGTGATTTATTTTGAATAAATATAAAGTGTCCTGTCAGTGTTGTTGACCACTGTGCATGCTGTGTTAGGAGCCATCCGAGCTCAGAGCATAGCTTCAAAATCCCAGTGACTGTACTTAAGCAGCTGCCACTGTCCATCACCCAGCTAAAACACACACGCGTGCACACAGAGTGACAGAGCTGTCCCACAGAGCGCTCATGGTTGTCCCCGGCACAGAGTGAAGCAACAAGATCACCTCCTTATCTGCTATGGGACTCTAGCTGTCAGTTTGTTATTTTGCTCCCTCGACCACATGTTGTATTCTGTTTAATCGTTTTGGAGCCAAAATGAAGACTTTGGAGCAAATATTTGCCTTTCAAATGATTCTGGTCACCTCGGCTTACAGCACACACAGAGGTAAGTCAGAAACTCTTGAGTGATCCTGGTGCTTGACTGTGTTTTTGTCTTTTCCTAAAGATGATGGTGTTTCCTGCAACCGTCCAAAAATATTTGTACAATTACAGTGAACTACAGCAATAACCTTCATACACAGCATGAAAAACGAGCTGGTGTCTACAGGCCAACTTAGCCAAAATTTGATTATCTTCATTTCCTTCCGACAACTTGGGATACCCTGTCTGTAATTTGTGACAGAGGAAATTGAAAGCCTCAGGTGTGTCACACATTCTAATATACAGCACTTCAGCTGTATACAAGGCAACTGCATCACATCTAACATGGTTAGAAACAGTGAGAGAAGCTCTGGATTACAGACATGTGATATGAGCACCATATCAAATGCTAGCGCAAACAGTTCATGAGCCTGGAGGCAGACATGCTTAGAAAGTGTGGAGCACCTCCGCAAGCTGCAGAGAGCAACAGGTGGCCTTTCTGTCCACAGAGAGCCACAGGAGCTTATGTACAATATGTGACATGGTGGAGGTTTTGGGATTGTCAGATAACATGGACACTGCATGAAAAATTAATTTAAAAAAAAAAAAAGACAGTTCACCTAAAGATGGATTGCATATTTGTCTTAGAAATAAAAACAGACTTTGTTTTAAATTACAGTTCACATGAATACAAACATTAGTGACAGAAAAGGGATTCAATAAATGGCATCAGATCTTGCATTATAATTTCTTCAGCACCTTTTTGTAAAATTGTCCAAAAAGACTGAAATGGTGACATCCTTCATAGGTTGTAAAAAAATACTTCTGTGGAATGTGACTCCAAATTATTTGTGGAAAACCTGCCTTTTTGCAGATTTCTCTCTTTTTTTCTGAAGAGCATATTTAGAATATTCAAAAGAAAATGAGGCTTGGGAAGCTGAGATGCTAGTAATCTTTAAAGCCAACATTTCAGCTCATTGAAGAATCTTTGGTACTAACTTTTTTTAGTGCCAAGTAGTCGAGCAGCACCCAAACCCTCAATGTGAGAGCTAAATTCTTTCACTTAAGTCATTTAGAAATATTTATTCAAAAAAAGACAATACATTGTCCTTATATCCTTTTCTCTCATATGTTTTCTTGTTGCTGCTGATCTTGGCGCACTTCCTCTCTTGTTTTCTGAGCTGTTCGTGTATTAGATTTCTCTAAGCTGAAAGGAAATCCATATGCGTCTGATCTGAGGCCAACTGTAAACAGTTACTGTTACCTCATGAAGACCATTGTCTTCAAGCGATCATTTTCTAAGAAGTTTCCTGCTCTTTCATACTTTATGTAACAAAAATAAAACAAACAAACAAAAAAAAAAGATCAAACATTTCTGGTTTTGGTTTAATGAAAATTTTTTTTCTCTGAGGTAGAGAGATTATTCTTCGTTAAACAGAAGTAAAATTTTGGCAGTCTGGCAGAATGTAGAGAACATACTGTTTGCAATGGATGAACTCGATGCATGGCTTTTCATCTGATTATGAGGTTAAAATATATTTTTATGTCTACTTGAGATTCAGTCATGGTGGCATAATGTCGGATTGATGCATTTCCCACACACATCAGTAACTATAAGCACTTTACTGTCATGTGGCATTATCATCTGTATTTTTCAAATCCTTAAGTTGAAGTTAGGTATGACTGTAATTAGGTTAAAATGACACATTAAAACAGACTAAGCAAAAGTACTAAATAAAACATTGTCAGTCTGTGGAAAAGAAGCAACTTATTTCAGCTGCTTCAACAAATGTGTGAATCTCCTTCTGTTCTAATAAATTTAGATTGTATGTGACAGAATGCTTTCTATTTTTTTTTTATTCCTTAGCACCTCGTATCATCACATTATTAGAAACAGTGGATGTTCTTCTTGATCACAATGCCACCTTCATCTGTGAGGTGGAGTCAAGTCCCAGTGCTTCTATTACATGGACCAAAAACAATCAGCCAATCATGTAAGTTTATAGTTTCTTGATCATTTTGGGCATTCTCTTCGAAAAGTAACCACATTTTGATGGTGGCATCATGTACATGTTGCATACGTAGTCAAAAAAATAAAGAAGAGACAGAACTAGTTAGTATGGATAATTTAGAGGAAAGCAATAAAATGCTACAATACAAAAATCCAAAATCACGAATGAACAGTGAATATATTCCAGTTGTTTGACACAGATGTAACTCATATATTGTCATGACAGCATGAACAGCACAAGTCCTTTTTTTTCTCAGTAAAACTCATGCCAGGATATTTTGACTTCATTAATAACTACATGCTGTTGTTTTTGGATTTGCAGGTTTCAGCTGCATCTCATTATTTACAGTCTGTGCAGAACAGTTGTCCTTAAAGCTAATCAAATAGAGATGCTGTGTCTTATTACTAGAGTTGGTTTCCTCCAAAATAAATTGTACCACAGCAGTTTTTATGAACGTTACAGCAGACATCATTAATGGAGCTAGTCATAATTTTGTCAGCTTGCACTTGGACAACCATGCTGACATCCATAGTAACTTGTATAAACACAAAATCCTACATGAGATTCCACATATTCTCCTGCGGATGCAGGTCACTGAAGGGCCACAGACTTTTCACATTGGAGTCTGATGCTGATCACATTAAAATTATAGTGTGAACAATCATATGAAAAATGGGATTTTAGCAGAACATTGCAACAGAGATTTAAGACCTGAAATATGAACATAGGCCTTTACTAGGTTACTATTAATCTAGGAGAATTGAATAATTGGTAAAAGGTCACAGATGCTTAGTTATCATAAAAATGTAATCTCAGATGTTAGGTTTAAAGTTTAATGTGACTATGTACTAAAAGTAAGACTCACATAAATGTGCTGATTAAAGATTATTTTTGTCAAAACAATGCAGATGCAACTGGTTCTTTTGTGGTCTGTAAAATGTAAAAATAGAAAATTCAGAAGTTGTAACAAAATCTAAATTGTTTACTTCATCACCACACTCCTTTTTGCTCCATCAGGTACTATGACAACCGATACCTTACCAAGGAGCAGGGCCAGATGTTGACCATCCCTCATGTGAAAGAGTCTGACAACGGAGAATACTGCTGCATTGCCAGCAACGGCATCGGAGAAGCTGCAAAGAGTTGCGGAGCTCTTCAGCTGAAGATGAGTAAGCTGTATTCTGAAAGTTTATAGTTTTAGAATAAAGAGTATAAATAAAAACTTTGTGAATCCTAAAATATTGTGTTTTCCCTAAACCAGAGCCCCAGATCAAACGTCAACCTACCAACGTAACTTTACTGATTGAATCTAAAGCAGTGCTGCCCTGTGTTACCCTGGGGCATCCCAAACCAGATGTCACCTGGCTCAAAGACGATGAGCTTATCAAGGCAAGCACCTTTAGAATATCTTTAACACAATATCTGTCAAAGTTGATGGTGGGCCTATGTGTTTTTTAGAAATGACAAATTGTTGCAAACGGAGAAATTATGTGAAGACTAGCAAAATAGTTTTCCCCCATTAATTTGTTATATTTTGCTTGTCTTTGCTTGGCCAATGACATATTACATTATGGCCACCTGATCGATCGTATGGTGGTCCCTGCTTCTCCTGCTAAAACAGCCCAAAACTGAAGAAACATGGACTCCTCGAGAAATCTAAGAATGTGATTTGGGTTCTTGCACCAAGATGTTAGCAGCAGATCTTATAAATGCTATAAGGTGTGAGATGTTGACAGATCCGATTTATTAGTTGATGTGTATAACAAAACTTTGCAATTAAATTAGGGAAATTTGGGGAGCAAGTAAACACAGCAAGTTTGTTATTCTCAAATCCTCAATCATGCTTGCTGTTTGGCATTGTAATTATAAAAAAGACCACAACTACAACGAACTGCTTTTACCGTGACTGCTTTACGATGCACTCAATATGCTTGTTAAACTCAAAATAGTTTTGCTTCACGTTTATTTCCTCATAATAATACTTTGACTTTAACAGCAAAATTCTTGCTGCCTAATACATCTCACCCTCTCACAGGGCTTATAATAAAGGAAGCTTTGGTGTTTACTTAACTTTTGAATAGTGATAATGTTATTCCTGACTCATATATGGTCTTGGAATACTGAAAGGTTTAAACAAACTTTTTACACTTGAAACAAATTTCTTCCAGATCAGCGACCGCGTCACCATTCTTGATTATGGGGCGCTAAAAATTCATAGGATCCAAACAGAGGATGCTGGGATCTACCGCTGTGTGGCAAGGAACAGCTTTGGTTTGGCCTTTTCAAAGCCCGTCACCATTGAAGTACAAAGTATGACGTTTACTTTTTATGCTTGCTCGGTTAAACTTATTTCAAGCAAGCTGAATTTATGACGTTTTTCTATTGTTATGTTTAAATGAATCTAGCACTCTATGTATCTGCTCAGCTCCAGCACGACTCCTGCGAGTTCCAAAAGAGAAGAGAGCAGATTATGGTAGTCAGATAACCCTGGAGTGCAATGCCACTGGAAATCCCACTCCCACCATCACCTGGCTGGAAAATGGGAATACTGTGAGTGATTGCACTTAATTTATGTGCATATGCATGTAAACATGTACACATTTAAAATGAATTCTTCTGGTTCTCATTCTTGGTAAAATTCATTCTTATTGTCTGCACAATTATTTGTCATTTCACTATGGCAGACAATAAATTGAGGAATACACAGTTGTGTTATTATTACTTTAAGTAATGATGCCGAAACATATTTACACATCTAAAGTATATAGATAATTGTTATTTTTTTATCTATTGCCTGTTATTTTGTATTTAAATAATTTTGAATGTAAAGTGATTTTTGCCACTCAATGACATTTAATTAAACAAACAAAAAACTACAAATGATAAAAAAAAATAAAAATAGACACTTCATTGCTTCTATGTGGAGATTCTATTTGTGGTTGCATGAATAATTTAAATTATATTTTTAAAAATATTATTAACAAGAAGTATACTTTCAGTAATGGCATTGTAGTTAAAATATGGACTCTGTAAATAACTTTGTTGACCTCCGTACTACTTACTGTTGGAAGGGGAATGATGCTCTTGTCATGGTGCTACTATTAAAAAAATTTTATAAAATCACAATCATTGAAAACCTTAGTGGGGTTTTGCAAAAGCACGTTTTATTTTGTTTCCCTTTCTTTTGGTTTTAGGTCACAGAAAGCTTCTGGTTCTCCACGATTAGGAAACCAAATTTCTCCTGATAACTCATGATCTCAAGAAAAAATAAAAATCTTATGATATATAGATGTTCATTCAAAAAAAAGGTCACACATTTTCAGTGACACTAGGGCCAAACTACTTCAGCAAAGTATTTCCACAGCATAACAGTACAACCGGATCCCCTAACTACAGTAGCAGTGCTTCTGAGGTCTTATTTAAATTGCAAAAAGGAATTGCTATCAACAATGTAATGGCAGTTTCTCACAAGCTCCACAATGCTCACTCCTGGGTGACAGGAGGAGTCATGTATTACTTGTACCCTAAACATCAACTCTTTGAAGTTGATCTCTGGTGGTGAATACCTTCTAATCCTTTTCATGTTACATAGGTATCAGATTTTATGAGGGTTGTTAATTGTATTTATTGGGCTGAACATTGGCATGAAGTGGGTAAATATGCAGTAAGCATTCATTAAAATACAAATTGAGATTGATTCAACCTGTAATATGTTCTGGCATTTATATTTTTCTTTTGAAGGTGCAGAAAAAAGGGCTCACTTATTTGTGTCAGAACTAAAACAGATTGAGCAGCTGTCAGATTGTAGAAATGCAGATGTTGAATCCCGTCCCCTTAATAACTAACAGGAATTACACTTTCATTTGTTGCTTTTGATATCTGCTTTTTGCACTTGCATTTACACAGATTCAGCAGTTAGTGAGCTTTCAGACGGGCCATGGAATCAGGGATATAAACAGCAGGAAGTTCTCATCATGGCGACAAAGGTTTAAAGAGATTGCATCGCAGTTATCTAATAATATTATTATTATTAGGTTAGATAATAATGTTGGTCTTATTAATTGAGAGAGCAACATGAGAATTTTGTTTCATAATTGGCTCAAAGTGTTTCAGAGTAAACGCTAGAATCAAAGCCTGAGAAATCGCTAAGATTTTGACTATAACTAATGCAGAATGTAAAGTAGGTCATATTTTTAACGACGACACAAGAACTTTCCTCATGCAAACAATTAAGCGTATGACATACATCAAATACCGTCTGGGTCTTTTATAGTCCAGGATGTTACAACATGATTATAGGCCCATAATGGTTGTAAATACTAGGTCTGTTTGCGTGTGTCTGTGCGTGCTGATTAAAATTACTTTGGGAGGTGATTTTCTGGCAGCTTGTTAAGGCCATTAATATCAGCGAGGCTGGGTCCTAAAACAGGCAGTGTGAAAAGCAACTTCAAACATAGACACAGCCACATGTCAACAGCTAGCCTAGCCTCATTCGTTCACACATTCCCACATTGCACAACATTACATACGTCATCTTTTATATGAAAATGAGAATCCACTTACATGACACTCATGTTTTGATTTAAAAAAAACAAACAAATTTAAAACAATATTCACATGAATTACTAAAAGCTGAAAAAGAGCATTTATGACTTGATCTGTATCCAATACACCTTTCTCTCATGTATGATTTCATTTCCAGGTGTCAGGCGCCTCCGTTGAGGAGACTTTGGAGGGAAATGTAATACTCTCCGTTCTTAAAGTAACGGTGACTAAGTCAGCATTATACACATGTGTGGCCTCCAACAGACACAGCGGTGGAGCGAACAACGTTAAAAAAAGTGCCAGAGTCACTGTTACAGGTAATGCAGAGAAAATAGTTTTCATTGCCATCAAACTCCCATCAAAAAAAGACTTGAAGTCTTTTTATTAGAAGTTTGAAGTGTTTTATTGATGAGTGGTCGTTGTGACCAGCTGCTTATTTGTGTTGTTCTAGCTGCCAGATGGTCGTGCTTTATGTTGCTTCAGCTGTTTCTTGCTGTAAACACACCCTGCCCACAGTCGTCCTCAAATGACAGTGACCACACCTGCATACATACACACTCTGCTCCCACCTGGTTGTCCTTCAGTCCCTTCACAGATTACCATGACCTGAAGAGAAAAGCACCATGGCTGCTATTTGCCCCCTCAGACTGAAAGATACGAATCAACTTTGTCTTTTTCATTTGTCTTGTGTCTTTGTTCTCACTGTTCAACTCGGGTTCATTCAACTGGTGTCTTCTGGACATTGCTTCTTTCCTATAGACTGGAGGTAAGAAAGGTGCCTTTTTTATCTTTCAGTTTATGATCTTTTCTTAATGTGTTGAATGTCTTTTGAACACAGTCTTGTAAATGTGTCCAGCACCCCTAGTAGAGATGTTTAATAAGCTTTATAAAAGACTTTATATGTTAATTTTGGACTGAACATAAAAAAAAATAAAAAAAAACTAACAAAAAAAAAAAAAAAAACTTTAATTTTGGGAGCAACTCATTACAACTTAGTAAGTTTTCACTTTGTGCAAAACGTAAGAATGTCTATCCCACGTTTAGATTACTAAATGCATCAAGCTGCACCTGGGTGATTTGCTGTTTTTGTACATATGCAATTGAACAGATGCACCTAGTAAAGTGGCCAGTTTGTGTCCTAATTTAAGTCTGAGGATTGAGATTTAAGTCATAAAAAAAAGAAAAAAAGCTTGCTTTTGGTTCTGAGGAACAATGAGAACCCATTTTAAGTTCACTCGCGCAGTACAACTGATTTTTAAGGCCATCTGGTGTTTTAAATAGTTCATGATGCCATGCACTGGGGCCAACAGCATCACAGATCCAACTGCCGAAGTGTGTGAGTAAGGTGCTTTTCTACATATTTAGTTCTTGTCTTATGTTACAGCCAATTTTAAGATCAGTCGGCATTCCAGTTATAGTTCAGGTACGTTTCATCAAATTCCACCAATTTCATATAAAGTCTTCAATTAGACTTGGTTGTCACTGTTGCAGTTGTTTTTGTACTTTTATAGATTCTTTTGACTAAGTATGTGAAAGGTTGAGGAAGTAATTTGGTTCATGTTGCTATTTTCTAACTTAAGATCAACAATCCATGCAAGCAAGATCATATGTTCTCTTTTCTTTCCCATTTTGAACATTGGGTAGCCATTTCATTGCTTATGTATTTTACGACATTCCATATAAATGTTGAGGGCACAGTAGATTATTTCTATTGTTAGATTATTTTTGGAGTTTGCTCATTCTTAAATTGTGATTTCCACCTCGCTGCTTTTGTTGACTGTGCCAAACAGTCTTTATTTTCTGAACCCCTTTGCAAAACTTTTAACTTTTTGGAGTTTAAATACGATACTGCAGAGACAATTGTAGCTGAACTAATACACATAAAAAGTCACAGACTTAGTAGAAAAGTCTTAGAAAGTGCATTTTTGTCTTGAAGACAAAAGTTGAGGGCATAAGAGGCATTTGATTGCAGGTCATAGACAGGGTAAATGGTAACATTTCACTGTGATTTGACATCTTTTCACCACAGTTGAACATAGAAATTGTAGATCAAATGGGGAGAAAAACCCCAGGATAAATGGACTTTGATTTTAACTTTGTGCAAGCATCAATCTTCCCCTGAGGCGATATTTGGAATTTGTAAATGCGGTAAAACAGAATGACAACAAAAAACCCGGGTCTGAAAATAAGCCATTGGCTGTACGTGTAGGCGTATGAGGGAGTCAAAATGACAAACGGGGATAAACGTGTTTCCATGCCAGAAGGTATGACAGGCAATGGAGAAGTAATAGCAAACATTGAACCAAGAGAAAAACAGGAATAGAGGGAGTCTGGCACACAGGCAGATTTTTGCATAAAATGTGACAGATGTTCATTCATGAGGCAGAGAGGAAATCCAGCAGACAGCATGCAATCCATGTAAACCTTCCACAGTTACTCTCATCAACAACATCTGGATCGTATTGAGATGTTTCAGGTGAAAAGCATCTCATATTTTCACTTACTGTCTACCGAAGCAGTAAAAGAGGGACGGCCCCAGTTTTTTTATTTTTTGTTTAAGTGTTTTTGTTCATCATCAGGTGAGTTGGAGAATTTAAAAATGGTCTCTTTGCTACAAGTTCTTTAACAACAATCTGATGCAAGTCTACCTCTATAAAGTTAAAACAAACACTATTTGTTAGGAATGGTCTAGTTAAAGTGCAAACTTAAAACCAATATAATTTTGATCATTATCTTATAACTCATAAACTGTCCAACAAAAAGAAAACAGAAAACGAGACACAAGAGAACAAATACTTGTTCACACACTGTTTTTCTCTTTCCAACAGACATCATCAGCAACAACAGACACCAGGCAGTCACAAGGGCATCACAGGCTACTGCAGTGCATATCGTGGAGATGCATGTCGAACAAATATTCGAGACGATTCTCTGGTTTTCTTCAACACGTCCCTCTCGGATCCCGAAGCGATGCAGGAATACCTGGTTCAGAGCTGGTTGGCTGAGCTGGAAGGCCTCAGCGGATTGTGCAACCCAGCTGCACTCTCACTGCTCTGCCACTCTGCCTTCCCTGACTGCAACCCATCAGGTGGCTCGGCCCCTAAACCGGTCTGCAGGTACTCTGTGGTCTACATTTCCCTTTGGGCTGTTTCTAAATTAGAAGACCATGTAATCCTCTAAATTAATTTTTTTCACTTTTGGAACAGAGAGCACTGCCTGGCAGTGAAGGAGCTCTATTGCCATAAGGAGTGGTTGACACTGGAGGGGACTGGTTCAGTTCAGGCTGGACTCTTAAGCTCAGTCACCGGGTCCCAAATTTTCACTTCACTGCTACCCAACTGTCAGGCCTTACCAAGTCTTCACACTGACCCAAATGGTTGTACATATATCCCCTTTGTAGGTAAGATATGACATCTCAAAACTGTGATGGGTGTTGCTTACTGACACTTCAGCTAAAAGGATAATTTATAGTTTTTCTATATGTAAGTACATTTGTAATGGTTGTAAGTGTGGGTAGATTTAAATTTCTCAAAGGCCAGAATGGTATAAACTGTAAGTTTTAAATATGCATTTTAGTTTAATCTGCATGTAATAGTAATAGATAATACAGTTTAATCATAGATGTCCTTTTCATATAGCTTTTTTGTAAAAAAAAAATAAAAACAAAACACATTTCAAGCAGATCATTTGCGACATCCTATTCTATTTCTGGTTTTCTACCACTTAGTGTCATATCACAATTTAATATAATTGTTCATGTTGTCAAGATGAGTTTACCAGTGCTGTGTCCTCTTAACGTTAGATGTTTTTTTTTTTTTTTTTTTTTTTGTAATTTCAGATCTCCAAAAAGATCAGATAACAAGTAAGAATGAAAAAAGAAATCAGAAGAAACTCTGCAATAAAACACCAAGTGTCCTAATCCCAGTGTTTTCTTTGTTGTCAACAGCAACATGCTATGATGGCCGAGGTCGCTTCTATCAAGGCAATGTGAATATCACAAGATCTGGAATACAGTGTCAACCGTGGAACAAACAGGTATGCAAACATGAACAACTTAGCAAATCTGCTATCAATTTCTGATTAAATTGTTTTCAAATGCTAATCAGTGAAAGCAGCCTATGAAAAGTAGTTAGCTTCCAACACTTATGGTCTATTTTCACTTTTAACAAACTCATACTGATATGACATGTTTTCACTGTTTTCATTGAATATTAACTTCACAAACTCCACAAAATGTGAGCCAAGATTTTAGGAGCATTCCCAGCATTCCTTGCTCTCACAGCTACAAAATGCCTTGGGAGAGAAGGTAGTAAGCTCCACAAAACACGTCACTGGACAATCACCCCCTCAGGACAACTAGATCTCTTAAATTGAATTGTTTTGGCCGGTAGAGCAAACATGCAGCTGTTGAAAAATACTTAAATCATTATATGACAAAGTTGTAGCTTAACATTTCGATAATACAACAAATATAGTTGATATTGCTCAGATATAAGTTCATATGGGAAAGGAATCTAGTCAGCGACATCTAAGTTAGCTAAATTATATTTCACTTCATAAAAGCACAAGAATGAAAAACAACTTTTAGCTTGTCCCCTTCCCTTCTTACTTGGGTAACTCTTAAACCTCTGAAAATCCCCAAACCTCCTGTGTGCTTTCACAACAGCGTGGGTAAACTGTTGGGATAATGATATCTGAGATTCCAAGAATCCAAAGCCAAAAGATTTTCCCAGATGCTTTGATCAATTTTATATTAATCACCCAAGATATCTACCCAAAAACTGACACAGACACAAAAATGCTGACAAGTGCAAGCACTAGTGCATATGAATAGGCATGCATGGGTTAAACACAAACACACACTCTGCTGCCCAAAAGCCTCTTTATGTTTTTACGGCTTTCCTCACTTATAGGGTCTTTTTGGGTGAGCCGTTACGGCTCTCCTGTGCGCTGTTGTGTGTGAGGGAGTGTGTGTTGGTGCCAGGTCAGCAGAGAGGGAGGAGCTTCTCATGTCACATCCAACCTCTGGAAGCAATTAGCTTTCACACGCATATGTGAAACAGACTCCAGGACAAACTCTCTCTCCTACACACACATACACACACGGCAGAGAAGATTATATTTATATACACGTTTGCTCAATTGAGGAAACAATTGCAGTCTAATATGACTCAGATGTTGGTGTATTCTCTGTAACCTTTTGTTGCTTTGAACTAGTGATCACATATTACTCTGATTTTCCTTCCTTCATACGCACCTAAAACTTTTGTATGTATAGATTGAACATAAGAGGAATTTAGTGAATAAAAATGAATCTGTTAGTAATTTATTTTTAATTTAAAATGGATAAATAATCTGCAGTAGACAACTGAAGCCAGCCCCGTTACAATGATCTGTTTTCTCCTTAAAATGGTCTGGGAATATCTATGCAATAACAGTTTTTTAATGAATTCATCAATTTTGTGAGTAAATGTTTGAGGCTCTCGAGCTTAGGAAAAACTAGCTTTATTTATAAGTTGTGATATTATAGTTAAGCGTTAATGAAAACAAAGACTTTGAAACTTGACTGATGCATGTTGATGACAGTCCCTACGTTTTTGGCAAGCAGCAGGCTTTTATTTCCTCCTTAAAAGCATTGTAATCTCATCAGAGGGCTGGTTTTTACAGGAATAGTTTTCCAAAGGGCATTGATTGATCTGATCATTCCTTAATCACTATTTTCTGCTCTTTAATTTTACCATATATGAAATACTTCATGTAATTGCAAACAACAAAACAGACAAACAAAAGAAAGATCTCATTACTGTTTAGCTCTAAAGCACTTATTTCTTTTCTTGTATGTCACCCTGCCGAAGTAATCCAAGTGTGCAAAACAACACCTGCAGGATATAACTGGGAGATGTGGAAAAAAAAAAACAAACAACATAATAAACACTGCAGCTGGCTGCATGGATGGAGGAAGGAATGGGTTAGAGGAGTGAATCTTTTGTACTTTGTTAAAAAACAGAATTTGAATGACATTAATAGATAACTCTCTCTTTCATTTGTTTTAACTGAGCAAAGATTAGAACTTTATTATGCTGAAAAGAAAATACTGGCTTTTCTTTTTCTGGCTGTATGTTGGTTGTAAAACAGCATTAATAGATTATGCTCTGATTTTCTATTCTTGATCATTTGAAACAGAAAATGCCAACCTTATGGTTGCTCCTCATTTTATATCAGTGACATATAATTTCCTTGAGAAGTGAAGAAAACTGTTAGTCCATCCTGCAGAGTTTGTTTGAAAGCTACAGTATCCCATCTGAAACTCTTGTAAGTTATGATCATGTCAGCCTTTGTTTTCATTTATTACTGGATTGTGTGCTAGTCTTTTCATTAATGTCTTGCATCAAACAAATTTCACACATAAAGACCATCCAACATGCTATTGTACCAAGGGACAGTTCTTACCCTCCACAGTAAAGTCAAGTAAAATGAGCTCATATTGAGGCATGTGTTTCATGTACAGTGGGATACAATCTTTTTGGCCTGAATAATAAAGTTAAAAACTGGCATGGGGTCGAATCTATGTCACTGTGCAGAGGTGGAAAATCTGACAAATTTCTCCTCATTCTGCTGTTAGATCTGATGAGTCATCCAGACGACTGCTGCACTCAAGAAGCCAATAAAATGCAGTGGACGGTCACTAATTGTATCTTCAAAGAGAATGATGCATTCAGCTGCACATTTCTCATTTCGCACAAGATGAACAGTTTAAGTGTTCAGAATTATTCAGCAGATTAAGTTATAACTATTATGAGGTAATACAAGCTGGCTAATGTGGTGAGATTACACCACCTTCTAAAGTTGTTTATGACATCATGGTGTATGATTAAGCTGACCTGAGCAGAAAAACATGATAAATCACTGTACTATCACTCTTTTATTCCTCTGAAAAGCCACCTGCTGTGCTTAGTGGAAATCATTTCATGTAAAAAAAAAAAGTTCACTGTAAAAAAGTTTTAAGTTCCCTAAAGTGCTGCAAAACATCTGGAGTGTAAAAATGGTTAGACGCAGATGTATTCAGAGGATGAAAACTGAGTCCTATTCTCTACTAGGAGTCACTGCCATATTGATACTTTGCCTCGGGGGTTTTTCTCTACACAATCTAATGGGACAAGTCAGACTTTGATTTGACTGTTGCTTTCTGATGATTATTGTACAGACAGTTTTTGGCAGACCAAACTGCAGGCTCACTAAAGAAGCTCCTAAAATCCTCAACAGAAAACATTGTGCCATCTGGTTGTTGAACTATAACTATATTGCACATTAAGCATTTCTCCCAGAATGTGCTATTTTCTGAAAAGTCGAGATTTTATAATCTGTATTACACTGGAAGGTTTAGGAATGTTCTATATTTTTCTACTTACAAAATGTGTTTGTTTTTTTGTTTTTTGTTTTTTTGTAGGTTCCCCACCAGCACCGCCTGTCGGTGGATGTCATTCCAGAGCTGATGAATTCAAATAACCACTGTAGGAATCCTGGAGGAATCAGTGACAAGCCTTGGTGTTACACCTCAGATCCTAATATACGCTGGGAATACTGTGCAGTGCCTCAATGTGGGAAAATAATCACAGAACCAGGTTCTTTTGCTTTTAATTGTGATTTGTTTAATTAGTTGATATTCTAATATTCTCTTACCTTTAAATCACACCAGGGGCTTCATTGGCATAGAAATATTGCATATCTTCTTTTCCACTCCAATCTTAGGATTTATCAATAATGAGTTAACCCAAAATGTTTGAACTCCTGTGTTATCTTACTGACTGGCGCAAACACATTTCCAGAAATACTGGCTGGCATATAAAACTTATGCTAGGAAACTGTTCCTGATGGGAAAGCAATTTTTATTCACCATCAACCCAAGATGAAGAAATGTTATCTATATGAATAAACACTGGGGAAAGGTAGTAAATACCTTTAGCAACGATGACTGTAACCTTCCTGGAAGGTATTTCAAATTGCACAGAGGGAAAAAGAATATGAATTTAAAGATTGAAAGGTCCAACATTGAGACTCTCTCTTCAGCCACCTTCGGTTCCAAAGAACAATAATTTCAGAACCATGCAAACATCTGTGGCTGGTCTCGGTGTGGCACAGCGACAGTTTGTCTGCTGATTGTACCCATTCTTGTAACATAGAGATCTACTGTGTACATCAGTAGCCTGGTGACTTTCCTTCTACTGTTTTCTATAGTGAGGAAGCCAGAGCTGACAGTGCCTGATCAGATTCCTCGTCCCCCTCCCACCTCGACATCATCATCGCCAGCCTACTCCATGTCTGTCATCGTTATTGTCCTAACCTCAATGGCAACAGCGGTCTTCCTCACAATTATCATCCTTGGCTGTCACAGGAGGAGAAAACAGTGGAGGAGCAGAAAGAGGTAAGAAAAAATTAAAAGAAGAGACAAGAAACTTAAAATATGCTGTCATGCTTTCTGATTTTTTTCTCATATGCCCTTGCCGTCAGAAGAGAGATTGGGACTCCAACACTGAGCGCTCTTCCATCTGAGCTCTTGCTGGATCGACTCCATCCTAATCCCATGTACCAGAGGGTTCCTTTGCTGCTGAATTCAAAGCTGCTGGCCCTCGAGTATCCCCGCAACAATATCCAATATGTCAGGGACATTGGGGAGGGAGCGTTTGGACGTGTTTTTCAGGCCAGGTAAGACAGAATGATCAAAGAGGGCAACATGTACTTTCTACAATGTCTGTTCAAGTGGACAACAATGTAATAAAGCAATATTCTAACAGCAGAAAAGGGCTCTAGGTAATAATGTTTACATTTCTCACACAGAGGAAAGAGAGAAGGATTTAGACAGATGAGAGTTTATCTTAGCTCAGCCAGGCTACGGGTCATTTTGAGAACCAATGCGTCATTCACAAAGTCACAAGGGGAGCTGTTATAGGAGTCACCTTCACTTTACCTTGAACCCACAGCAGGACACCACAGTCTCACGCTGATCTCCATTAAACCAAACAGCTAACCTGAGTCATAAGGCAGTTTTATTACTACAGAATCATAAATCTGTCAACAACTGATTTGTCAACAATGTTCAAGCTGTACCTGGGTGTATTTAAAACCTGAAATATATTTAACTGTATTTCTCTTCTTGCAGGGCATTGGATGCCATCTTCGTTATGCTATAGTAATTTTTATTGAAAACTAAATTTGCGAAGCAGAGTGGGTGGAAATTAAACCTGTTTAACATAGATTTAAATGCAAAATAGAACCGGAAAAAATACACCCACCTATAAAGCCCCCTTAAGCCTTGGAGTTTCTAAATCCAGTTCTTCAAAGCTACTGTCCTGCAGGTTTTAGATGCATTCTGATCCACCACAACTGAATCAAATGAATAGCTTATTGCAAACTCCTTTTACAAACTCGATGCCTATGCCAGACTTGCTAAAGAGGTAATTCAATCATATGATTCAGCTGTGTTGAAACAAAACAAAACCAAACACGTGTCATAGCAATCTAAAACCCCTGCCAGGAAACGGAAATGGCCTAAAATGTCTTCAATCAAAAACCACATCCTTTCTCTGAAACTTGATAACTCCAATGTTTCATTATATTAGTATTTTATATACAGAGGATTGGAGAACCACCTCAACACCCACACTGAAAATCAAATAGAGCGGTTAGCGTGTGTACACTGGGCTAAGAGACTAAAAAGGCTGTTTTCAGTGTTAGTGATTGTATGCATTGCAGAAAATGTGTTTCCAATTCTGTAATTTACCCATAGAAAGACTTTACAAAGTGGTGCAATTACCTTTATTCTTTGGAACAATTTTTCTTCTTTTCTGATCTGGATTCATAAATTAGATGAAAGAGCAAATCTGGTGATCAAGTCTATCAGACGCAAACAATGAGGTCAGTCTGTTGATTTGATCAGGGGTCATATGGTGAACTGGTCAACTGGCGAAAACGGGTATGAGAAATACAGTTTATTCAAATAGGTTGTACCATGAATCCTTGTAATATATCAAATTAAATGTTTATTTTAAGAATATAAAAATAAGGTGAAAATGTGTGGTTATTAAACGAGGGAATTATATGGAGGTAAGGACTGATGAAAGAGTGAATTAGGCTTTTTCAAGCTCATTTGTAAAGTAGTTTTGTCTGTGTCTAGAGCAGACATTTTTGCAAATGTAAAAATTTTAAAAACAGAACATAGTGTTAGGCAAAATGGACATAGATTAAGTAATTTTGTAGAAACAGAAAACACTAAATTCTGTAGCAGTCTGTATAAATTATTAAAGAACGCTGGAATGCATTCCAATTCTTGCAGAGCACCGGGCCTCCTGCCGCCAGAGCCTTTCACAATGGTTGCTGTGAAGATGCTGAAAGAGGAAGCCTCAGCTGACATGCAGAACGACTTCCAGAGGGAGGCGGCGCTCATGGCCGAATTCGACCATCCAAACATTGTTCGACTGTTGGGTGAGTAGGTCTCTGTGGAAAACAGTGAGATGGGAAGAGTGTGTTCCAAACAGACTGCAGTCACAGCTGGACTTTACATTGGATATCTGTTAAAGCAGTGGGTATGCTTCAAGTAAAAACACGGCACAAATACAAAAACAATAAAACGGAGAAACAGAAACAGTTGGACAGAGAAGAGACAGAAAGAATGAAGCAAATAAAATAATAAGTACAAGGTCAAGGAACATGACAAGTTGAAAAAAATACTTATATTTCTGTACACACGGCTACTGTGTGTCCAGAAAAAAAAGATATTTTTTTCTGTTATGAGAGCTAGTACTGTTCACAAATGATTATTTCATTAGAACTGAAAAATATGCTAATTACACCACTTATCTTGTAACAAAAGTGCCAATTCGCCGGGACAGCAAGGTTTTAAGAACAGACTTGAAACTATTCAGGAAAAATTTGATACCAATTCAAATTTATGTTTGAAATTGAATACTAACCAGGCAATAATATCATCTCTAACCCAAATGAAAAAAATACATATATATATTTGATACTGTCTAAAAGATTAGAAACATTTCAAACTGGTTTAGTTTCCAGCGTCGTCTCAGATACAGTAATTCTGTTGAATTAAGTCACTTTTTTGACATCGTTAGTGCTTCGGCATAAATGCACTTCAAACAGCTGCTTCATGTTTGCCATGAAGGGGCGAGACAACTAATGTGCTTTTATTGACCTGTGTAAAACAAATGGCCTCCATTAAACATTATCTCCACTAATTCAGCCGATCTTATCTAAGACAAACAGCTCAAATCCAAACATACTTTCAGGAAGACATTTAGAGGCATAGCATGCTCATTTTGGTACTTGCAGAGGATAAACAGAGCCATCGGTCATTGACTGCCCAAAGAAGGTTAGTTCCACTGTTCCTCTGGTTGTGAAATATCTTTAAAACAACATTCACTCCTTCCCCATGTCAGAGACTTACAGTGTTTGATGTGTTCCCTCAGTTCAACTTTGACTGACTGATTCATTGTTCATTAAGTCTCCTATAGATTAAGCAAGAAATTAGAATCCCGATGACTAGATTATTTCCTTAACCTCTAACTACCCTCAAAGCTAAAAATACACTGCAACTGCTGTGTAAAAATATGTCTCCATAAGATGAACGACTCAAATTTAGAGACGACATATGAGGGCATGTCTTTGCTTTGATGGATGAAGGTGTTCAGTTTAAGTTTCATATATTTAGCTATGGAGTGAAGCATTTAAGCTGACATTCAACTAAGATTACTGCTGTCTACTAGGGCTGTTGTAAACAAATATTTTAGTAATCAAGTAATCTATCAATTATTCTAAGAAAACAAAGAAATCACATTTACATAAGAATGGTTCTTGTTTTTCTATTTTTAATAAATAATAATAAAAAAACCCTCCAAAACTGGTCCCTCTCCACCCACATTATACTAGTGGGTATTTTGAAGATAATAACTGATTTAATAACATTTAAAATAAGGCTGCCACACAAAAAATTGAAAAAGTGAAGTGCTGTAGATACTTTCCATGTCCACTGCAACAACACATGAAAGTTGTGGCTTTGTTGACAAAGTCAGTAAACCTTCGTAAGATATGTAATCAAGTAAGTTATTTATCAGAACAAAGCTGAGATGTAATGGCAAATGTTAAATATAAGAGAGGTTATTTTTGGAATCTTTTGTTTATATACAAAAGACTAAATTTCAATAAAGATAATTTAGTATCCATGACTCACATACTACATCAGATTTGAAATCATTGCTTAAAATAATAGCAGAAAAATGTTTTACACTCATAATTTCATAAAGTCAGACTACACTACACTCAGTGGATTCCTGCCAGACATTATTTTATTCTGGAGGACTCTGGAATCTCAACAAGAAATGAAAGTAAACCTCTGTGGGGTAAAACAACATTTGAAAGCATTTCAAATAGCTTTGCTACCAGCAGGTCATTGGGCCATTGATTTCATAAGCAAAAACAGAAACAGAATCAATCATGGATACTCTTGACACAGTTCACTGAAAGGCAACGACCTACAAACTTTATTAGTTTATGGAATATCTTAAACTGAGTACAGATCAGCAAAAGAAGAACTGCAGTTCAAGGCCCTGTTGGGTATTTTCAACCCTCTCTAGAACAAATCAGGTTCAACAGCACAACAGAAATAAAAGATCAATTGTCATGTTGCCCTTTTGAATACCAGGTTCCAAACACTAAATACAACTAATTGTTTTTTAGGTTAAAAGTTAATTTTGTTAATATTTGGTTTCGAAATGCTTATTTTGTGATTATATAGATGTTGTTTGTTCTTTCCTCAGGTGTCTGTGCTGTGGGTAAGCCGATGTGTCTGTTGTTTGAATACATGGCCCAAGGCGACCTCAATGAGTTCCTACGTCGCCGATCTCCTACCCAGTCTGTGCGCACCATCAGCCGGGCTAGCCTATCAGCTCGCAGTTTCTCCTCGGATGGGGAGTCAGCGTCTCTCACCTGTCCGGAACAGCTCTCTGTTTCTAAACAGATTGCCGGGGGAATGGCCTATCTGTCAGAGCGCAAGTTTGTCCACCGGGACCTTGCGACACGCAACTGCCTGGTTGGAGAAGAAATGATTGTGAAGATTGCAGACTTTGGCCTCTCCAGAAACATCTATTCAGCTGATTACTACAAAGCCAACGAGAATGATGCAATCCCCATCCGCTGGATGCCCCCAGAGTCGATTTTCTACAATCGCTACACAACCGAATCAGATGTTTGGGCCTACGGTGTGGTGTTATGGGAGATTTTCTCCCACGGGATGCAGCCATATTACGGAATGGGTCACGAGGAGGTTATTTACTACGTGAGGGATGGTCAGATCCTTTCCTGTCCTGAGGACTGTCCCCTGGAGCTGTATAATCTGATGCGTCTTTGCTGGAGCACACACCCATCAGACAGGCCGAGCTTTAGCAGCATACATCGGATACTGGAGCGAATGCATCTAAACAGCCTGAGTGCAAATGCAGAGCCAGAAGCTGACTCATAATTTTTATTGAAGTGATTCTTGCATGAGAGAAACCATCAAGGAAACTGGGATTGTAGTTATAATTTGTCACTGAGAACAAGGATAAATGTCACATTTGATAGTCTTGACTTTGCTAGCCCTATTTTTCTTCTGTGGGCATCATATGTTTAACCCCTATCCAGTTTTAATGACAAACTATGTTTTATTCATTCTATTTTCCTTTTTTTGTTTTTTCCATTTTGGAGCCTGAAATCATAGATGTACCAGCCTTTTATAGGAGAATCTCAAAGACAGGATAAATATTAAAATGAGAAAATGCCTCTCTACTTGATCCACCTGATTTGAATTAATTGCATCTTAGCAGACAGTTGCACAACTGGGTAAAGAGATGGTTCATGTCTTTTTTTTTTTTTTTTTAAGAATTAGTGGGACATAAAAACCGCCCAGGACTGGAGTCATTTCTGAGATGGAGATGGAGAACAGATACGGGGGGCGGAATACATCAAAGTACTTGTTAAGGTGCTTACCTGAGCAGAAAATATCGCAGGATGACATCACAGGATGTCCACATCCATATTCATTTGTCTGTTACAAAACAGATCAAAGACAAAAAAAAACAATCTGATTGGAAGACAATGTAGCAGCATCTACATGCACTTTTCTGATGACAAAACACAAAACTATCATTCCTCCCAGTGACAATTTACAGGATAAACCGAGCTACTTCACAGTGGTTTCATGAAGAGATATAGATATAAAAAATAAGCAAGTCTTCTGAACTGCTTTTCAAAAGAAAATGATGAACTTGAATATGACATCCAATGCTCTGATCAAATGTTATCAAATTTTATCTAGCTTTATAATGTTTCTTTGCCCCGATCTTTAATAAAGTGTTGACCGCGCTTTCTTTTGGAGCCATGCTGATAGGCTAAAGTTAGCATGTGAGCCAAGCCTTCCTTTCTGATGTGACTGATATTTTTCAGCTTGTAAAGTATTTCTACATGTGCAAAATCTATTTTTTAAGAAAAGTTTTTCTCTTGATTCTAAAAATTGGGGCCTTGATCATTATAAACTTGACTAATGTTTCAGCTGCTCTCTTCTACATCAAGAGCTATCTGAGAATATCTGAGCACTGTGCAGAGGAGGTCACATCGAGGGACTCACACCAGTCAGTACCGTGGGTCCCACAAACCCCTTGTATTACACCAGCAGCATGCATTTGAAAAAGCATTAATAGAAACAACAATACAATAATTTATTATTTTATTGTGAATTTATATTTAGACTACTGTAATTATTATCAATTTAGTTAGTCAATTTCTAATAACTATATTAAAAAGGCTGGGAGGTTATCTGCATGGGATGAAAAAAGTCAAGCTCTGAATGCAGCTGAGTTAACCTTTTTTGTTAGTTTTTTTTTTTTTACAGCATTTGGGAAATGTATGTTTATGGTTTTTTTAATAGTTCTTATATAATACCAGTTCTTATATAATACTAGTTGTAGTCCCTTGTCATGTACTATAAAGACTTGAATCTCAAAAGTATGGTCATTTTTAATAATTTCAACAAGATTTTAAAAGTTTTTTTCTCTTTTTTTCTGAATTTTGAAGCATTAAACAGATCAGTGTCATTTAATAGACAAAGGGCAGTAGCTCCAGAACATCATGCTCCCTTTTTTAAAAACATTACTATGAAAGAAACTGTTTATTCCACAGTGGCACAAAATCACTTTTAATTGACACTGATCGTTAAAGTATATACGTTTTAATTCCAGTTTGAGGAATTTTTATGAGGTTTCTTGTTTTCATTGTTGGTTTTTTGATGGTCTTTCAAGTTTGCAAGAAAAACAAAATTCAGTGAGTTTTGTTCATAAAGTGTTTCAATACTTGTTAAATGATTGTTCTGCAAAACCACTTGGCAAGATCTGTTAATTTAGGCTCCTTAAAAATTAGGTGACTAAGAATAAGCCAATTTGTCTGAAGGGGGCAACTGAAATAGCTTTTATGGAGGTAAAATGTTTTTTTGTTTTTTTTAAGCAAAGGTTTAGTTCATATCAAACTGACAAATCACACTTTGCATGTGATTTATTTATAATTTTTTTAATTTTCTTACATACATTGTGGGAGAATTGAATAAATTAGAGATTCACATAATTTGAAAGAAATAATTCTAAATTCTCAGTTCCAAATGCAGCCAATAAAACTGACACGCTTAATTTAAAAAAAAAAATTGTTTTTATTTGTTACAATTCATAAAATGCTTTCAGTTCGTCATTTATTTTTGTATTTTTTGATTTCTATGAAATAATATACAGTACGTGTGTATGTCTGTATTGCCTATGAATAAACAAATATTCCATGTATAATTTAGTGCATGATATACTGATACTTAACCTTCACTTCTTACTTATACCCTGGGAAAATTGATTTAGGTATAAAATCATCCGATAATTTTACCGACAAGTTGTCATGTCACATCTTGGACAGGCCCAGCACAGGTCATCAACTTAAATGATTTGCAGCTCATCACCAGAAATAAATAATCAAAAAAAATAAAATAATAATAATAATAATAATAATAATAATAATAATAATAATAAAAATAAATAATAAATAATTAAGGGGTAATAAGTGTGAAAAAAAAAATCTAAGAAAATAATTTTAAGTACCTCAATAGAAGAATTTTGAGCTTAACTGAATGCATGCAGGTACATCTCAAAAATACAGCATTGTGAAAAAAAAGCCCTTTTAGCCCTTAAGAAATTATTTCAGATTTTCTTATTCATTAATCCATAGTCATTCCTTCAGAAAACACATAAGGCCAGCATTTCAACATGCGCACATGGTGCAGTGATATTTTTCTCCACAAGAGGGATTGTAAGGGTGGCCTTTAGTAATAAAAGACTGTGCCATTCAATGTCTTTGTAAATCTAATTTCTGCTTGCATAACTATGTACAAATAAATGAGATGTCTTGCGTCACGTTCTGTTTTTTTTTTTTTTCTTTTACATCTTTGCCAGCATGTTTTGTCACTGCATGGGTGTGCCTGTGAAAGCTTCATGGATTCAGTGCACTCTGTGTGTTTGCGCGTGTGTGCGTGTGGGTGTATGTGTGTATGTAGATTGGGGATGCCCAGTGTAAACTGTTTGGACAAGGCAGCAAAGAGTTTGGCCTTGGACCGGTCATCCCTCTTCTTTTCGACATAAACTGCAGCTCATTCTCTCCCTCTCCCACTTCCTCCGATGTCGCCTCACTTTTCACCTCCTCAACATCTGGACCTTATTTCAGGTTTTTCCTTGCCTTGCCTTTTCTTTCATTGCCTTGTCATGCTTTTCCCTCATAAATAAGTCTTTTTGGTTTAACTGCAGATAATTTTGTGTCCTCATTACTTCTCCGTCTTCAAAATAGTTTTGTGAAAATGCATCACAAACACAGCTACATAAGACAGTTAAATGGTCTTCATTCACACTGAGTCAGACAGTCCTCCAAGGAAACGGTTTATTTAAATGAAGCTCTAACCTTTCTCACAGCTGGGTAAAGCATCTTGGTGTCTGGCATCTCAACATTATTAGAGTTAAGAATCCCTTCCTGTTTCACTGTAATAATATTCTCCTTTGGGCGAGTGAATCTTTGAAGTTCAGTGGTTATAAACTTGCTGACTTTCTGAGTGGTGCAGGTTGCAAGAAAATATGTCCTTTCAACTTGTGAATTTTTGAGCAGGGGGAGCAATTTTGCTTTTCAGCAAACCATAATAACAATCATGGAAAGTGTCCATGTTGACCTGACAGTGATGTGACATCCCCTTCAGTCAGCGACAGGCGGTATTTCCTGCTTGGCCATGTTGGCTTTCATTGGTCTATTCAGGAGCAACAGGAAGTATGGAGGCATATATCAGTCAGCTGGAGGCAAACACTCCAAAACTGTGGAACAATAAACAGTAGAAAGCAGACACCCACGCAAAAACATGTCACTCTTTCCAAAAAGAAATATTTGCAGACTGCGGTAAGGTCACTGATGTATTTCATTTTGCGCCACTGGATACAGAACTGTCCTTGACCATTTCTATCTAAACATCAAAGTTCATCACTCAAGCAGTCAGTACCATGTCAATTTGGTTTCAAGTCTCAAATTGGACATGAATAAACATTTATTCATCTCAAGTTACGCCTAGAATAATGAGTAAGAACCAGGTGTCTCTTCTCCCTTCATGGGTCACTGGAGACAGTCGTGCTAAACAATCAGCGTGATTTTGCTTCCTATAGGCAAACTTCTAACTGCCTTTTAAAAAAAATATACATATAAAAAAATTTAAAAGGATATTTTTCACGACTACTACAGGTGAATCCAATTTTTTACGTAGAACCGACTTCGAGGATGAAGCTCCTCGGAGATGCAGATTCCGTTGTTCCAAGTTTCCGCATTACAGAGCTCCCCTCTCCTGTGAATTAGCAAACATTTGATGGAACTGCAAATCTGCTCTCAATATGCAAGCTACTTCTGAGTGAAACACTGATGAAAAAACTTTTGTTAAATGGTTAATAGAGGAGTGGTTTTGAGATGATTTCCTGAAGGTGGAGCATCAGAAAAAGCAAGCGTTTCTTAAAGAGACAGAAACTCAATTTAAGGCATTAATTTACAATGAAGTGTCTTATGTTTTATTTATATATACGTATATTTTTTATAATAACTGAAGTTAATAGTTAATTGACTGTGCAGTAAAATGGCACTAAGTTGCTGAAAAACACAATACTGCCCCTTTAACATACAGTATAACATTCTGACTAGTGTCACTAGTGACTAGTGTCACTATGTGACTAGGACACATTTTCATGTGTCCTAGTCACATTTTCATGTGACTAGGACACTAGACACATTCTAGTGTCCTAGTCAGAATGTTATGCTGTCACTTTGATAACCACATTCTGTTTGCACAAGAGTAGCATATTATAATATTCATTTTCTAGCTACATATTGTGAATCAAGTCTGAAATGCCAGCCAATAGTTGTTTTTTCAGCATATCCCTCCTGAAGCTGCAAGGTGTTTAAATGCAAAGCAGACTCTTGCGGAGAGACCTGCTGAAGACCAAAGGTGTCAAAAATGTGTGAGCTAGCTCAAGGTTCATGCATTATTGTGTCTATGCATCAGAAACCCTCAGTGTTTCCTGACAGAGCTTTGTGGGTATCATGGAAACGGAAACAGAAGCAAATAAGAGAGAAACAGCCCTGGCAAGACCAAACAATGTTTTTTTTTCTTTTCATTTTATTTTCTTCTACACATTTATCAAATCACAAATCCCATTCACACATTAATTAGAATGTTTCTAATGTTTTGTTTTATTGTTTTTGAAATAACACAATTGCTTTGGGTGTATATTCATTGGCATTGATGTTTGATATTGAAAAACCATTTTTGTGTCACATTTACACACTACTACTACGGGTATAGACAGGTTTGCCTTTTTTTTAAGGTTTTAAAGTAGGGTTTTTTGTTAAAAAAAAAAAAAAAGACCTGCATATGGGAATTGCGCTTGGTAAAACTTGCTACGCAAGCTAGCTGTGCCAAACAACATCAGTAAAAGGCCACAATAAACACTGATTCACCACAAGACTACAAATGAGGCACATCATATTTCACGTTTCACTTTTTTGCAATTAACTTTGGAATAACATATTTTAGATATATTTCAGAAAACTGTACAATTATACTTACAAGGGTATGCAAAGAGTGACACAATAGTAAGGAGACAAGCAATGACAGTTTATTTGGTTTGCTATAATAAGCTGAATAATTCATTAGTCAGAAAAAAATGTTGTGAATGTGACAGCACAAAAAAGGTCTTTCGGTATGCAATTACCGAAGTGAAGAGAGCAAACCAGTGTCCAGATGAACAGGTAGGGACAATTTTATAATTCGTTTTTATTGAAAAAGACAAGGCATTTGTAAAATCTCCCTTTTAAAGGTGTAAAAACAATCAGACAAAAAAAAAGCACCAAAACAGTCATCTTGACATGACCGAAAGAGGAAAAAAAAACTACTTGACAGCTTTGAGTAAGGTGCAATTCACAGCAGTTGCTTCATCTTTAATTTACCTGAAAGAAAATAATCTAAGCTGAAATAAATTTGCAACATGGATTTGAAGTCTTTAAACATCACATGTTGACTAAATATGGGAAACTTCAACTGACCATGTTACTGTTTAGCTTAGTAAAGGAAATTAAAAATCATGTTGGTTTCATGGACATGTTGAACTGAAATGTAAGCATGTCCATGAAATCAAGTTTTTGCATTAGTATTAGTTGTGTAATACTTTGTGTTGGTACTGCATGCTGCTATTGATTATTTAATTTATATCTTAGAAGTTTAGATTACAGTTAAAACCACCAAATCTATCACTTAGTTATACAAGCTATGTTAAATTTTCATGTACTTAATCTTTCAGCATTACCTAAAATGTTTATGCTCTAAAATGCTTTTTTCAGTCTCCAGTGAGATGAAAAAAAGACAACAAAAAAAAACAACAAAAAACAAAAAACAATCCAGTAGAGAAGAGAGGGTTAAAATTCATTCACGATGTTGGTAATTACAATTAGGGTCAGATTGGCTTAGATACAATCAACAATACATAAAATTATTATATGAAGATATTTTTTGTATTTAGTCAGGCTGTCTTTGTTTGAATGAATGATCTGAATCGTTTAGGCGTGAGAAATGACAAAACCAAAGGAAGTCTTGAAAGTAGCATAAACATTCTGGGCTCCATAATTTATCTGTGGTAACAGATTGGTGAAGGGGAAAATAAACTCCTTCTTTTTGAAACAGACATACATGAGTTTTTACTAAACAAAATGTGGCGTAGCTGACTATTTAGGAATCATTTCAATGCTTCAAAATGTACCTGATGCAGAACAGTTGCAAAAAACAAATAAAATGAAGAAAAAAAACCTTCTCTCCTATTCACCAATTTATTTTCACTGGACCCTCTCTTGATTCAGTCTCCGTGTCTTTCGAAAACAAATGTTCTCATGGTCTATTTTTAGTAATGCTAAAAGACTAACAAATGACCATTTTACTTTCTCAATCCAAGAGAGTCTAGCACAAGACATCAAGGTAAAGTCAGAACTTTGACAATAATTTGTGTATTTCACAAATTTAACAAATCAGTTTGATGAATACTGTAAAAGGATGTCAAGCAGAGTTCGTCATCTCGTCTGCTGCTACTTAACCAAACTACATACTTTTATATACATGTGACCTGGCTTATGTTATTAGTAATACTGTTCCAGTAAAAGTTCAGGGAATTTCCTTTCTTGTAACTTCAGAGTGTATTTAACACAAGCTTGTCGTCCCCTGGAGGAACAGTTGCTGAGACCATGATTAGAACATACACTTTCACAGAAAGGTGAAATGGATTTTGTTTAAGCCTGGCATATGTTGGCGACACGAACCGACTGCGACTCATCTTGAAATAGCAGACCTTTGAGGAAATTGCTCATCAGGACTATGTGTGACTGGGGTTTTATTGGGTCTGCTAGTGGCACACTCACAGCACCACTCTGTCTGAAGTAAGTGTGACACAGCTCCAAGCATGACTGCAGAGTCTTAGTCATGCTTCTACTCTGCCAGTAGGTGACTTTATAAGCCTTCCATTTTCTGAGAAGTTTGTCAACATTTTTGTCGGAGTGAAAATTTGTTTACGCTCATTTATTTCACTCGACCTGCGGTCATGTTAGGACAAACGTTTAAGCAGAGCTTCGTCTCAGCATCATCTTCAGTTTGTTTCTAAACAGATGATCAAAAAAAATGTAATGTAAAAGCTTTGGTAGAGTATAATCCTACCTATAAGTTGGAATAAGCAAGTTGTAGGCATTGAAGTAACTGATGATTCTTTAAAATATACAGACCAGTAGGTTAAATCAGATTTAAAAACACTAGGAGAATAGCAATGTTTTGTCTCTAGAGGTAAAAAACACAGAACTGGTCTAATGATTTAGCCAACTGAGCACATTTACCAATTTGTTGCCATCTAAGACGTTAACTTGTCACTGCATTTTACTGCAATGCAGTGGGATCTCTTAAACAATCCCTTAATGTCTTCATAACTACCATAAAGAAACACACACAACTGAATCTTTATACACTGTGGCTGTAAGGCCAGCATGGTAAAAAGAAAAATATATACATTTTGACACTGTCTGAACAAGAACTGTGATAAATCTGAAATAATCATACAATTTTTACCATTTGCCAAATGCTGGAATAAGAAATGATTTTGGTATTTCTAACTGACGTAGGTAGAGAAAATCAAAGTCTGGTTTATTGTCAGACAGTGGGGAAATATATGCTAGTACTTGTATTCCTTATGAAAATATTTGGTCATTACTTGCCGGCAAAGAAATAAAATTTTATGCAACGGCTTATGAACAGAGAAATGAAACAGGTTATCTCAAAATGAAAGAAGTAAAAAGCAAAATGGCAGCAAATGGATACAAATGCCTCTAAATTCACTCTGCTGGTTCTACAAATAGAAAGTATATTTTTCTCTGGAGTCTTGAGCTAATCAATGCAAAAATCAATGCAACAAATATATTGACTAATCAAAACTGTGTAACAGAACTAAAAATTAAGTATTTTTTGGGTAAAATTACGAATTTTCATCTAATCTCACAGATGCTAGACTTTTTTTTAAGACTTTCTGAAAATGATCAAAGATTTAAACTGATGATGTGTGAAGTTGATACTTTAATCATTCACCGTACAGTCCATCTGCTCCATGACATGACATAATCATAAAGCAGCTTCTGTTCAGATACCAGAATGGTGGTGAATCTATGAGGAGTTTGCTCATGCCTCAGTTAAGGGAAAGGTGACATGAAAATGGGTCTCGGCAGTTTTGTCTCGGTGTGTCTTGAAGTGTAGAAGTTCCAAAGTTAAACAAACTGAATGGAGAAAGAGAATGGTTATACTGGCATCACCATTTCACAGATTACTTAAATAATTCATATCATCTTTGCTTGTAAAAAAAACAACAAAAAAACAAAAAACAAAACAAAACACCTTTAACACAGAAAAACAACATACTGCTAAACAAAAATACAAACACCCTGTCAGAGTCCCCGAACATTAGACTTCCCCTCTTCCTTCATATGGTCTTTCCATCATTCTTTTTACTTCCATTCTTCTTCTTTTTTGTTGTTTCTTCATTGATCTCTCCATCATGCTGATCAGTTTGTAAATTCAAACAGCAGTCTATGATCTGTCACATTCACATCCCTCGTTTTGTATTTACCTAGTCTCAGGCAGAACAGCTACAACTTTCAGGCTTCCTTTTTGCATTCATTTCAAACCACTGAGTGCTCATTGTGATGGTGATGGACGCCGCCAGCGCCCAGCACCGAATGGTTGACCGAAGACGCCGAGCGGTCGGATCCGTCCACCACCGCCCCATTGACGTTCTCCTGCCTCTGGCAGCACAAGATCTGCTTGAAGGTGGCGCTCATCTCCTTGTCCCGGTATGAGTAGATGATAGGATTCATAGCCGAATTGAACTCTGCAAGGAGCAGGAAGAACTTCTCATAGTTGAGGACGGTGCAGCTGGAGCAGAAGACATCGAGAAGTATGAGGACTAAGCCTGGGGTCCAACAGATTATAAAGGCACCTAAAGACACAAAACATGTATTAGATGTGTGTAAAAATAGTGTCAAAAATATCATCTTTTAGCACACTCCTAATAACAGATTAGATTCATTTGTAGTATTTGTGAACATTCTTCCAAACAACTTTTTAGGTGTTGGTCAACAGGAAGCCACAGTATCGACTGAGAAAATTATTTTTTTAGTGTGTTGCTAGCAAACAAGATTATTGTTAGTAGAGCTCCACTACTTAATAACCAAAATTGTTAGTAATTGACAATATAAGGAATCTGTGACACCCGCTGACCTCATGTGAGTCACTTCTAATAACGGAGAATGAAAGGAAAGTTTTTTTGTTTCAAAGTGCCTTTGAAATGTTTTGAATTGTGGCTGCAGTGCATTAGTGGGTATTTACAATGTTCCACAAGTGCAAAACAGCTCTGAAACCTTTTATTGTAACTAGTAAAATATGGACACACAGCAAATGTTTCACACAAAACCCAGAATCCGAACATATCCCATACTCCTCACTTCTAGGCATTAGCCCAACGTTCCTCGTGTTTGGGACGGCCCAGTTGTTTTATTTTGGGATAATTCTGTAAAATTGTTTACACATGTGCATCCTGTGTACACTGAAACTGATTGAGGATAGTATAATTACGGAAAGTGTCATGTTATTGTCATGATCACTTTTTTCCAAACTGCTTGAATGTAACCAGCCTTTTAAACTTTTGAGTTCTCATAACCCACTGAGATTAAACATTTTGAATAATAGACACTTCTAGCACTTTAAGACATAATGAATCTGAATTTCTGTCTTGTCCTACTAATATTCAAGTATATGTTTTTTCCAAAAAATTTTCAAACATTATTTTACTGTTGGATTTTTTTTCCAATTCTATGTTGTTTTTTTTAATCTGTCATTTCTGTCATTTCTTTGTCATTTCCCCAAGACAACTGCAGGACATTGGTCTCTTGAAACTATAAAAGAAAAACTCAATTAGGAATTGTGCAAGTGGAGAAGGAATTGGGAAAGAGAAAGCTGACAGGCTGGCCTGTTATCTGTTTGCGCTGTTCAGGCAGCAGCTGCAGGAAAACGCTTGATCTCACTTCCCAGCTATGCAAGCAGACTCTCCAGATTCTGCACAACTAGTTGCATTTCCTAAATGCTTCACAGCCCAGTATACAACATCTCTCAAGTACTATTTGGATCACCAAGGAAACATCTTACATTTGAACACAACACGGTCAAAAATAAAGAAATGAATAAGGAAAAGAGAAGAGTCCTAATAGTGTGCTCTTGCACTGCGAAACAATGCAACATGTTTATCTTTTGTATAAAATAAGACAACTTTTAATCAAATATTTAAAATGAGTTTGTTCACCTTGTAATATATAATTTAAGAAGTACCTTTCCTCATAAAGTGTAAAGAAAAAAAAAAAAAAAAAAACACCTTTTTTTCTCCTTTTGCCTGGTTACCTCTTGAAAATGCCAAAAGGAGGGAAAAGGGGCAGACTAAGTGGAAAGTCACTGGAGAAAAGTAAATAAACATACTGAAGCTGGCGTGGAAAATGTTGAAATGTATGGTAATCTACTTTGCATGCAGTTAGTGTCTGGAAAGAACCTTTCGAGCTTCTTAGAAAGACCCGTACTACTTTGAAAACAACCTTGACAGAAGAAAATGTCAAATGAATAAATATTACACAGACGTGGGCCTGATGTTACAGAAATAATAGAGACCAATGTGATACAAGACCATGCAGTCAAAAACTACTGAAATACAGCAGCGTTTTCTGAACTGAGGGAAGTGAAGTGAAGAAAAAATGACACATACAGAGATGAAAGATCATCTACAAGTCATACAGATCTCAGATAAGTCTTGGTTTCATTGGAAAATTAATCACTCAGCAGTTATTGCTGCTGTTGTTAGGAAATCTGTTTTGGCACTGATCACAACAGTTTTTATCTAATAGCTGAATCATTGTGTTCCTTCTGCTTTTCATTGTTGGGGTGTCTTATCTATTACTGAAATGTGGTTCTGTCCAGTCACAGTGACTACTCAAATTTCAGGAATGCATTTATTTTTCTTTTACGAGACATCAGTCATTTGCTTCCTGAAATATCCTACGAATATGGAATATGTTTGGCAAAGCTTCAAGAATGTTTGAGTGCAAAGCTGTCTGTACACCTTCAACCTTTACATGTTATGCCACATGACAACATGTGGTTTCAAAGTGTTTTATTAGAATTTTAACAAATGGTTCAGAGAGAAAGACAACTCAAAGTGTGGCTTAAAATCCAACAGACAATCCGTTGTTAGGCCTAATAAGTGCTGCTACCAGAAACTGTAGCTATTTAGCAAAGAAATGATTAATCTCTGGATTTACAGTCACATATTTTTTGCTATGACTGTAGGTACTTTCTTTTATTTATTTTTTTAACCTTGTTAGCCTTAAAAACAGATTAAAGATAAAATAACCCATTGCTTAGTACTGCTTCTTACTGTTTGGACTGTAATACAGTGTAAAATCATAATAAAATACATTGGAACTTTTGGTTGAGGCAAAATGTGAAAACGGTTCAAGGATGTGATTAGTTTTGCAAGTCACTATTTGTTGGTCCTGATTGCACACTTTTAGAAAGTTCTAGGTTGGGGAAGGCAACAGGGGTTCAACTGATTTTTGTTTCAGTTGAAACTTGATTTAGAAAATTGTGCTACAGTGGGAATAAGAGAAGTTGAAAATGATTACTCTTGGATGCGGATCAGTATCAGAGAGAAAAGGATGAAGTTCAAGCTACCATTTTCATTGAACATGGGCGAGGATCACATCCCCGACTACAGCATCTTTCTGTCCGGCCTTATAACCACACGACCAGAGATAGAGTTGCAAAGAGGAGTTGCAAAAGCAAATTAGGTGGATTAGCAGTGTTTGCCAACAACAGTGCAAGACTGACTATTACTGGAAAATCATTCTGCCCACAAAATCACCATCCATAACAATCATTTTCTAGCTACTTGGATGATTAACTTCATGTTGGGATAAATTTAGTAGATTTTCTCTGCCTTATTACCAAGAGGCTTTAAAAGTGTTGAACTCAGATTAAACAGTGGTGCCAACAGTTGCAGAAATTCACTTACAAGTTATTTATGATGTGGGCTGATAAGAGAAAATACAGCAAAATTGGTCAAGTATAAGTATTTGTAAGTATTGCATTGGTTCCATGGCATTATGGGGAAATATCTGACTGTCTTTGTCTGAAGCAAACTCCATGATAATCACTATAAGGCAGTGCAGATGTTGCATTCATTGTGTGACAGACATCCATCCCCTCTCCCATTGTCAGTGCCCTGCAGCTAACAGTTTTAACCAGGCACATATTACCGTGCAAATAACTGGAAAACATCGTGGTCATGGCAAAGGACATTAATGTTGACAGTTAATCAGATCTGTCAGTGTTCTGGTAGGTCCGATGAGCTAAACTCACTTTGCTCCTGTTATGTTATATACAAATATTTGTGCTGATAATAAATGTTCTTAAATAATTAAGGAAACAAAGTGCTTATAGGATTTGTGTAACTTGGTACAATCTGTATTGTCAATATACAAATAATTTTTATTTCTAAATCAAAATCAAATAAGTTCATGTGAAACATAAAACGCAAGTTTGAGTCAAAGAAGAGTTTTTGGCAATATTTTGCCTTAATGAAGCTTTCCAAATATTTCTCATGTGTCAGCATATTAGCGAAGGTTTCAGCTAAAGTGATTACTCCCTCAGGCTTTTAAATCCATAAGAACTCATTATTGCATTACTGCTCTCTTGCTCTCCTTCCACTTATATTCGTTTGCTGTTTTCTGCCTTTTTTCCCGCAGCTGTTTTGGTTTCCTGTCTTATCTCCAGCTTGCTTTTTTTATTTTAAGTTTTTCATGTCATCCCCTGCCTACTCAAGTTACTTCTCTGTCCATAATCTTTTGGCCCATTCTGTCATTTTTTTTGTCCATATGTCACTCTCAATTTAGCTCATTTTGTTGAAACCAAGCTATCCTCTGTGGTTGTGACCATCATCTCTATATAGCTCAGTGGCTTCTCTGCAGAAGTGTTTTTTTTCTCTTTCCCACTCTTTTCTGTATCAGGGTTTTCAAACAAAATGAAGCTTAAATTAGAGTTCATGTCTAGTCACTGGGCTTTTAGTTAACGATAAAGGGGATTATGGTGTGCTGTGCGAGGGGATTCCTGTAGTGGTTGAACAAAGTGTCAAACTCAGAATCATGTTTTTGGCTCCAAGTACACTGACTTCCTTTACAGTAATATTTTGTTCTTCCTCTCAGTCCATAATTTATCTGGTGAGTTGTGGCTCAGTAGTGACGCACTTGAAAGTGAAGCTTCTGGTCTTTGAGCCCAACTTCTACTGTTTGTTCAAAATAAGCCAACAGAAACACATTCAGAGTAATTATATCTTTTGCGTTCGACAAATGTAACTTCCAAATTTTGACTATTTTCCAAAGGTGATTGGAATCGTTACTTAGATTTTTGCCCAAATATCAAAACACTTTGCTGTAACTTCTTGCTTCTGTGGGCAGTTTTATGTCTGTGCTTGTGGTTTCTACTCTGAATCGGTAAAGGTCTGATTATTAATTAGGAACATAAATAAAAAGCAACATAAATTGGAACAACATAATGTAAATAACCCAACAATGTTCAGAAGATCTGCCTTTAAAACCAACTCAGTTCAGGATGTTCAGAGCTTATATCAATCAGAAATTATCTGTCTCTTTAAATAACTTAAACCTGATTAACTTAACCAGCACTATAGGTTATCAAAATTAAAACAAATCAACATATTATTTACTGAGTTAAATATCTTATTCTTATATTAAGTGGCCAGCTGTTTATTTCCATTTCAAAAGCTGTATAAAAATAAAAAAAAATAAAAAAAAGATATACATTTCAGCAAAATATCTATAAATATGCTGTCAAAATGAATATAAGGGAAAAACAAACTGATATTAAAAGAGGTCAACAGTAAAAACAGCAGATTTGGGAGATTAATTATAAACCAAATATGTATTCCTGAGGTATTAAGAAACCTCACAATGATTCAAGGTTTGACCCAAAACACACTGGATTTTCCATGAAAACTTTAATAACCACATCAATGTTCAGGCAGCACTTGGAGTTTGGCAAAATGAGCGACTGATGCTGCTGAAACTGGACTCTAACAGACAGATTCAGTCATTGTCAGAGTTCAGAAAACCCTCACTGTGCAAAAAGAGACTGCTTGGCAACAACCAAACATTCACAGAACATTCACAGAAGCACACGGAAAACAGGTGACATTATGATCAACATACCAGGCGCGTCTGAACGCTTATGCTGGATTGTAGAGTTTGGCTCACGAGCAGCTCTGATTGGTTCAGGTCTCAGTTTGCCAGAAACCACATATGCAACTGTGGCAAAGTAATCACATAATTGCCTGGGTCTGGAAGACACATTTGGGACCATCTAACAATTTCTTTCAGTTCTCCCTTTGAAATCCACACATAAAAGAGGTCTTGGTTTGTTTCTGTTCACTCGAACTGAGAGATTTTGAAACAAATGTAAGTTACTGATATGCCATCTGGCTGCATGTGTTTGGCAATGGTATGACTTGGCACACCGCACCGGCTGATACTGCGACTTTATACTGCACCATAAGCTTTAAGATAATCAAATCATTCACAAAAAGACCCTTGCAAAGACCAACAACTGACACACAGACGCCCACACATTCAGGAATTGCCATGGTTAATTAGAAAGGGCTGTTGGGTCAGTGGAGATGAATGCAAAGGGTATCTGTTCAGGTCATTCAAACAAAATGTTCTCCTGATGGATTGCCAAATTGTAGCAGTGGGATGTGTAACTGTTCTATCGTAAATGGGTGGCCTCATTGGATGACTGCCAACAGAAGTTTGCTACTGTAACAATATCGCTGTCAACTAATCCACTTCAGCTGTAGTCCGATTCACCAAGTGTTTGGCATTTCAGAATTTTGGTTTTCTTGTCATACAGATTTGTCATAGTGGACCGTTATTGCGTTTTCACGCAAAGCAATATTCTCAGTTAAAACTGAAGCTGCAAGCAGAGACTTGGATTTAAAGAAACAAACACTAAATTGTAAAAGCCACAATTAAAGTGTGATTGTTTATTTGTACAGATAAAAGCGCTATTTATGAGAAAATCTTTACGTCTACGTAAAACATTTCCTACATTAAACAAGAAGTATAAAATATGTCACTAACAAAGATGGCTTTAATGTGCAGTGCCTTTAAATTAGTGGACTATGTTTATCATAAATTTTGTGAATGGCTAAGAAAAAAAAAAGAAGGAAGCTGAATATGACCTTTATGACTCATCTATAGTCCATTTGACCCCTTTTCTTTGTACTCGTTCTCTTTCTTAAGGCCGCTCTTTTCCACTTCTCCTTTTGTTTTACTCATTCTCATCATTCCTCTTTACGATCCTCCTTCATCCCACTTTGATCTACCAAATCCTTCTTTACAAACCCTCTTTATTGCAACCATCCCTCTCATCCACCTCTGACCCCTTTTCACTCCACTCAACCTACTAATCCCTCTTTAACGCCACTGTTTGCTCCATTGTCCTTCTTTATTCTATTTACTAACTTGAATCATCTTAAAAAAATAGAAATGGATTTTTTCAGATAAAGCTCAACCTCCTGATCCATTTATGTTCCCTTCTCATCTTTCCTCTTTGATGAAAAATAGTGAATCGATATTGTTGATGTGTCCTCTCTGCTAGATGAATTACTTGCATATTTATGAGTCAATATGAGCTGCAATACCATCCACTACTATGTAATTATGTTCACAATTTGATTTTATAATCTTTCAAAAAGTACTGCATGATTTGATAACTTGAACATTTACACCTTTATAATGCACAAAGTATTTTCAAAAGTCCAAGATTTTTTTCCCCCCATTTTCTTCATGTAAATTAACATGTGTTTCCGTTTTAGTTCCAGATGTGTTTTCATCCGTTATGTAAACAACACAGATAAACAACCTTCATTGTGGTTTTGTTTTTTTTTTTCCATCAGCTTTATGTGAATGAAGCCAATCTGTTGTTGGACTGTTCTCCATTAGAGGTTTATGTGATTGTGGGAGACTTTGTATTTGCATGCTTTTTTCTACCCCTGTTTATGCAGATGTGCACATTCGTGTAACCAAAGTTTTATTTTTCTCCTCAGTTTCCCCAAGGGACAACTGAAGGAAGGACAAAAGTCAGGAGGGCAGCAATGATTATGGAAGAAGTTACAGTTGTTCTTCTCTGAGAAGCAATTTATCAAAACCAGTAACATGAGGTTGTTACATCATAGGAGACTTGACATCATGGGATATTTTTTCTTGTTTTAATAAATCCTCTAAAGGCTGTCAAAGAGTGCAGGAGCAATGTCACAGATGTGACTCACTACTCATAGTCAAAGTAGGCAGAGGAGAGTGATAGAGTAGGAGACGTAATATTCAGCATCCCCTGTGGTATTTCCAAATGAGCTCACTCAGAACCTGGAGAAGATTCCTGGCTGAATAAAAACAGATCACACCCTCTCTGGGAAACTTTAATCTGCCAGTAATATTTTACTTCCAGTGACATGAAATAAGTGTGACTTTGTAGAAACTTTCATATAAAAAAATAAAGTAACACATTCCTTTTGTATGAGCAGTTTTACATATAAAGACTTTTCACTTGTGATGTTTGATCTTCTCTTAATATACTACTACTATATAGATAGATAGATAGATAGATAGATAGATAGATAGATAGATAGATAGATAGATAGATAGATAGATAGATAGATAGATAGATAGATAGATAGATAGATAGATAGATAGATAGATAGATAGATAGATAGATAGATAGTAGTGTGTAGTAAATTGTGATTGCCACAACTTTGCAAAACTAAACAAACTGGTTAAATTCTGATCTGCTTCTTTAATCTACATTTTGTTTTGTTCTTTGATCTCAACCCATGAGGGGTTTTTAATTCACATTACTGTAGAAAATTTGATCAAGCAAAACATTTATTTTGGTACAACTGTTTCAAGTAGCAGTGGGAAATAATTAATCCGCATATAAAGGAAACGATCCTTGGCAAATGTAAAAACATAATAAGATTCTACCAAATAATTTTAAGTCTGTTTTATGTTACGACTTAATGCGTCTAATAAGACAAAAAAATATCTCATGAACCAAAAGTTCTGTTCTCAGGAATCAACAGCTGTTTGCTCTGAATCTGAAACAGGTGTGCAATAATTTATCAGGAAATTTTTAGCATTGCTTCAAGGGTAACTGATTAACATAGGCATTTGGAACGCTGAAGGCAGAAGCAGCTGGAGTGACGCTGGGATGAGTTTAGATTTTCATTTACCCCAATGTGTAATGTTTCTAGTGAATTTTTGTAAAGTTTCGCTTAGATAATTTCAAAAGAAGATATGACAACAGAGAAAGCCGTAACTCTTCGTGCCTTAACACAGACTATGATATATTTCCTCTCACCATCCGCTCACATTTTCAAAGTGCAGTGCAAAAATAAAGCTCTCACGTGTTTCATATTTAACATTTTGCCACATCTGGACCCCACAAACATAAAGAGAACACACCATCAGGCAGAGAGCGAAACCCCTTTCCTCTTAGGTTAAACAAGCAAAAATAAAACCAAGCATCTCTCAAGCAGCTGAGAATATATGTTTTCTGCTTATACTGAGAGAACATTCTGCTCTCCACTGTTTTGTACTAAAACTGGCTGTAAAGACAACAAATGCATCAGGATGAGATAACATAGAACACCGGAGACAAATCGTGTGGAATCCTTTGGTATGTTTTGTCTGGGACCAACATATCCTGTTTTCAGGCACTCAGAAGCCCTTTTTCCCACAAATCTTGCACCAGCTTACTTTGCAGCCACTGAGCTGGTCGACTATGAGGTTTGAGGGAATCTACGTAAAAGATAAATGAATAAAATAAGACGTAAAGCAGTCTTAAACACTGGAGTCTTGGGGCCTTCAAAATGGAAAACATTGCTCTGGTAAATGTTCAGACATAAAAATGTCAGTCTCTGCTCACTTTTGAACTTAAATACAAAACAGACCATGTTTATTAGAAATGGATGCCATCTAATCCATGCACTAGCAGGCACAAAATCAACTTAGACACAACAATATTAGGTAAAATGTCCTTCTACTTCTTTATAGCATAATTCATAAGCCTGGAAGCATATTATAATGAATAATGACATCCAACAGCTAGAGAAGTTATTTTTATCCAAAATTATGACTTCATCATTTTGGATAAAGTCATGGTGATGATGTAACTATATGGATATTTAGTTTGTCTAAATCTAAGGAACAATAGCAGGCATCTTAGTACGACTATCATTTATCAACCAGAAAAAATTATCTTTCGTCAGTTTTACAAAGAAACTGGACTTTATCAGTTTAAACATTGAGCTTTATGACCATATTTCCCATTTCACAAAGCATGTTTTGTATGTCATGTTTGATTGATGATTTTAATTACTTTTTTCTCCAATTGCCGAAATGTAATTAATAGAAATCTTGGCCATCTCAGTTGACCTGAGCTCAAAAAAGAAAAAGAAAATTGTGGATTTCAAAAGGAAATGGGAACAAACAAGCAAAAGTAAACTAAACTAACTAAAGTTCCTCCTTTCTGATTTATTTTTAGTGACTGGACTCAGGATTCCTGAGAATAACTTTTTCCTAAAAACCATGCAATTTATTTGATCTGTGGTGCCACTGAATTGGATTATTTATACATACTAAGCAACAAGGTCAAGACCAGCATGTAAGACAATTTAATAAGTGCTGGAATTATCAGTTTTTTAGTCTTTCAAAACATAAACAATAACATTAATATTATTCACTCAAGAACTGCATTTAAAGGAAGGAACTCTGAACTTTCAGTGCTACAGTCATGCAGAAATGTTGCACACTGGCGTGTGTGTCCTGAGATCTCTCAGCAGGAAATCAGGGATTCACACATTTGAACAGTGGTTATGCTGAAGTAATGGTTTTGGCCTTCTGAAGGGGGGTTGTGTCTGTTTTGGATAAGCTGGAGGAACTCTGCTGCACATGCTGAAGAAAGTGTGTGACATTTTTATGGCCTGGGGGAGTTCTGTACAATATGGCCCTGAACAGTTGGTTTTATTTGGCTGTTCTGTTTGGTCTGTATGCTGTTAAAATGGGGACAGAAAGGTTTTTCATCTTTTGTCTTTGGTTTTTATTGTGTGTGTGTTATGATGAGAATCTGTGCATGTTTTAATGTGTTTTTGTAACTGATGCAAATTCTATTGACCAAAATACCAAGATAGGACCGTTAATGTAAATGATGTTTTCCAGTCGCGCCTTTTTCCAACACCAAAAAATTTGTACGTTGGGATCGCAAACTTGATATATGGCTTCACATGTCACAGGTGGAATAAATGATTTAATCAGTTTTGGACTAAAACGCTTAACATTTTGGATAAAAGAGGTCTCAACCATGGATCTGTCCCACTTCACAGGTGTCTAAAATATTTTAATTGAGACTGTAACTGGACTTGCACTGATAAATAGCAATGAAAAGTGTTCTTATAGAAACCCCAGCACATCGAGAACACATTCATTGTTAACTGCTCATGCTGAATCCCAACACTGTGACATATTTGAGAAAAGACAGCACAGAATGAGGCCACTGTATGCGACGCCTGCATTCGTACTAGGCAGACACTGTGTTTGGTCTGAATGCCGAAGCTTTGCAGATGAACCACTCAACACTTTCATTGTTTTGGTGAAACTGATGACTGATGACAGTAGATGCACTCAGTGCTAGAATGATAAACAAAATTTCTAACTAAACAGAGATACAGACATTTACCACTAAATGAACATTAACAGATAAATATAGAGCTTTCAACATCACTGGGAATCAACAGAAAATGGAGTATGGACCGTCTCTTTATTATGACTCCAGAGTGAAACATTACTGCAGTCTGAAATGGATGGAGGGCCTTAATTGTGGACTACATTTGATGTCTCAATGTTGGATGAAAATGCTTTCTGACATTCTATGTAATCAGCTTCATAAATGTATTTTGAGCAGGGACAGAGTACTCTCACTTCAGAATAATGTTTCATTAAAGGATGGAGGTCTTAAAATGATCTTTTCTTCAACCCCCCCCCACAAAAAAAAAAAAAAAAAAAAATAGAAATTAAGCTACACAATTAAAATACACAAAGACAGATCACTGTCTTGGCTTGAAAAGGTTATGACATTTAGACTTTTCAGATTTAATTGCAAACACACATTTAAGTATATTTTACTAAGTGTTTATGGAAGAGATTAACACAAAGTTTTCCATAATTGTGAAAATGTTGCTTGATTTTAAATTATTTTCTTTTTAATTATTCTTTTAAATTATTAAACAAATGCTTTCAATGTTATTGAATAGAGCTCACCTTTGTTCCAAAGCAGTAGATGAAAATATGACTAATATGAATGGTTTTCTTTTTCTTATTTTTGAGACATTTTAAAAGTTCTCTCAATATTCTTATGCCAGTCCAGCAAGAAAGTCAAAAAATTGGAAGGAGACTTAATTAGTGCTCATAGTGGTATAACACGTGATAAGGTAACACAGCTTAGGAAGCATAAATATTCTCAGAAGACAATATGGGTAGATGAAGAGAAACAGGAAAGAAAACAGAGATCATTCTTACCCAACACAATGACCACAGTTTTGAGCAGAGACATCATTGTGTCTCGGTTGCGTCGTGGGCCAGAGCTGTGCCGCGACATCCTCATGGTTCTCTGACGCACATAGACAAAAATGTGGGCATAAAGAGTCACCATCACGACAAACGTCACCAGGTTAAACACCGCCCAGAAGATCAAGTAGGAGTTGCTGTAAAGCGGTGCCATACTGGAGCAACTTTGCAGGGCGCAAATACAGTTCCAGCCCAAACTGGGGATTGCCCCCATCACTATGGACATAGTCCAGATTATAACGATCACCACCACTACACGTCGGTTGCTCATACGCGTATGTAGCTGCATGCGGAAGACAGTGATGTGACGCTCTATGGCGATGGCCAGCAGGTTGGCCACCGAAGCTGTAAGACTGGTATCGATCAAGCCTTGACGCAACAGCCATGTTGAAACACTCAGCCACCTGGTGTTTGGTCCTGTGTTGAACATTAAGTACAAGTAGGCCAGTCCAGCAAAAAAGTCAGCAGCCGCTAGGTTGGCCATCAGGTAGTAGATTGGGAAGTGGAATCTCCTGTTGATGTAGATGGCGACCATTACCAGAAGGTTGGCGAGCATGATGAAGATGCACACAGTGATGCCCAGACCCATCACCAGCCTGCTCACGGTGTTCCAGGTGGTAGCCAGGTGCTTTTCACTGCGGTTGTAGAAGAAGGCAATGGTCTCGTTGTAGTAGCACTGCTCTTCATCCATGGTGGTGGTGATCGTTGCTGAAAGATTAAAAAAAAAGAAATTTGAGGTTCATTGACATTTGATTAAAACAGGTAATGCTTTTATATTTCAACATTTGGGATTTACAAAAAGACAAAAGTTTTCATTCACTTTAGTATAAAGTAATAACCTCAGTATAATAATAATAATAATTCAAACTAGTATTTAGATAATGACAATTGATAGGTGGGCTAAGTTCATTACAGATTTTTGGCATCTTGGAAAAATAGTTGAGTGACACATCTCGATTTAGTGTAAATCCGGAGCAGTTAGTCACAAATGTTGATGATAATGATTAGTTTGAGCAGGGCTATGTATATAATACTAGAAACCATTATACTATTAGTGACGGAGCACTTAAGCATCTCAATTTCTGAATCTGTACTAGTCCGATACAAATTTACCTGAATAATCTTATGAATCTCCTTTTTTTTTTTCCATTAATTTCAGTCCATGTTTATCATATGGTTAAAAAAATGCATTCAGGCTAAATATTTAAAATCAGGTAAAAGCTGTCAAAATATCTCTGTTTTCCACTGAGCGACCTTTCTTAAACTATGATTTTCTCTTTTCAGGAAAGGATACTCCTTTTTCATTTGGTACAGTTTTATATATTGGTAAGCCAGACCTTAAGCGGAAAAAAAAAATTCCTTCTGGCATTACACTCAGTTTATTTGCTTGCTGTTAATGTGAGCGAATGTGTGCTTGTGGTACCCTGACTGCTTCACATATGGAAAACAGCTACCATTAAGCCAGAAGCAGTAGCTTTATAAGTGCAAGGCGTCTGAAATGATTGTCGAAGACAAAACGGCTGCAGTCTGCAAGTCAAAGTTTACAGCAGCGCTGCACAAGACTGGTGTGTTTTTGTGCTTGCATGCATCCCCACTATGTGTGACGAGCCATAAACTTGTGGCTATGTGTGTATGTGTTTGAGCTGTGTCAATAAACTTTGGTGTAAAATTGAGCTAGAAGTGTTTTTCTCATCAAGTCTAAGACTGTCAGTATCTATACTTGCAAGACGCTTCTCAGGATCCCAAGGAAGCTAAGCAGGACCAGGAGCCTACTGCTTTTGTCAGCTCACTCACGCAAACAAACACGGGACGCAGATGTCTGTGTGTGTGTGTGCCAGTGTAATAAGCTCCAGTCCTACACAGACATAGGCTGCTCTCTCACACATCCCAGACCGGAACCAGGATCTCAGGGCTGGAAGAGGGTTGGTTTGTTTGTGTGCAAATTAGACAGGCAAAGCGTGTGCAGCGAGGACAGCACTGTGGAAAATGAAGGGGAATAGAAAGGCAAGATTAGATTTAAAGGTTTTTGGTCAAAGGCCAGTGTTTGTGTTGAAACATGAGTTTCCTTTTGATGAATATGAAAATCTATAAAGGCTGCTTTGCTTTCTGCTATAAAACGAAAACATGTTTGCATTACACAAACAACAGAGAACACAGGCTGAAGTGTGCCGATAATCATACTTAACCTTAGGTGCAAATGTCATTTGTAGGAAATGTTTTGCAAGGGAATTGTCACATAGTTCAGAAAAGTGACTTTAACCTACAATAGAGGTCATGACCTCTTCTTCAGGGGCCAGTGCTGCATAAACAAAATCTGATACAGTTTGAAGCCTCTCAGTTGAAATCAGCGCTGCATGAGCCATAAACTTCCTCAACATATTGACATTGTGTAAAAAATGCTTACTCTGCTGATCTGTAACAAGTGTTTAGGCACTGAAGTGCCCCAATGGCAGTATGAAGGAAGTCCAAATAAGTCCAATCAGGGCTTTGCAGATGCAGTTCATGTCTCCTATTTCTGGCACTGGCTTATATGAAACATCTGCAGATGCATTTGAGTAGGACGTCAGCATAATACTATATAATTCATATGGTACAGTCAGTTATATGCAAACATGTTGGAATTCCACCCATCAGTCATCTGTAATTGCTATCTCCATAGGTCACAAGGCGAGAGAGGAACATTCAGAGTATGGTATTGGTTTTACACTTGATTGGATTTTATTTTATTACCATTTTAACATATCTTATTGCAAAATAAACAAATATTTATTCTTTATTTATATTGTATTGTTTTTATGTTACATTATTTTTTTCAACACTGATGCGCCATTCTTTCAAAATGTCAAATTTGTAGAGTGAATACTTATGTTGACAGATTCACCCACTGTTTTCACAACTTCTCTAGAGAAACAAAGGGCCTCTTGAGTGCCTCTTTAAATAGCTTGTCTTCAACTATTTAGGAAGTTGTGTTCATGCTGCGCTCTACTGAGGTTAAATTACCCAGATGTAGGTTGTCTGTAAAGTGTGTAAATTTATTCATCACTAAATGAACTCTTATTTTTACCCTTGTTAAAAAGAATTTGAATTTTCAGAGCTATCAGGCTTCCTGGAAACAGCTCAAGAGAACAATCAGCTTCTGTCTTTACTCAGGTTAGTACTTGCTAATACAGCAGATTTTTTTTTCCACATGCACAGGGAACAAGCTCCATAGTCTCAAGATTCACTTTCTCTAAATATGGATATATTAATTGTGTATGTAAATAGAGATGAACAAAAATACAAACATAGTTGAAGCTGCTGCAAATAAATTTAAATTTCAACAATCTCCAACCTTTTAATTTCTCCAAATATGACTCACGATATATAAATTAATAATCTTTTCCCCATCTATGTTTCTTTGTGGAGACTGTAGTAATCTTTATTAAATCATTTATCATACAAGGCATTTCTTAACCTGCAAGTAAGTCTGAGGTTTTCAAACAGCCGTTACATCTTGGTGAAACAGCATCAGCAATTAGAAGACGACACAAGCAGCATCTGAATAATATCAGCAACCCCAACGTGCTATAAATCCAGAACAAGCCTCAGTGACAATTATCAGAGCAATTCAAAGCTAATCTATTCTGCTTGTCTTGTGTGGCTCCTCCCACTAAACATCTGGGAGGAGTCAAGGCGGTGTTAGACACTTGATATAGGTCAAAAGCCAGTAGTACAAACTGGATGAAGTGTCAGTGTCCTTTTGGTGCACATTCCCAACAATTTCATCAGCCTCTTGGAGCCTGCAAAAGCAGATCATGTCATTGTGTTTGTGTCCAACAGCTGGGGAGTGTGTCTTGTAAAAGAGAGAGTGATTGTGCAAGACAAGGGCCAAGAAAGAAAGGGGATTTTGGTTTCTCCAACTTTCTCCAACCTGGGTGTGTGCATGTACATGTTTTAAAACATTAAAATTTCAGAGACATATTTAGGTGTAACCTGATGTTTTTTTTGTGGAAATGAAAGATGGAATTTTGTAGAAGTGAGAGAATCAGTGTTATTAGATAGAGTAAAACACTTTATTATGTGTACACACTTCATACTTGTTAGTGAGGTTTGCTAATCTCTGGCGAGGTGGGGGGAAAAAAGGGCAAGTGTGTTTTGTGTGTGGAAGTGTGTCCAATGGGGTATGAAAGGGCCACTCTGGAATCCATATGAGTGAGGTCATTACTCAAGCACTGACAGCAAGGCTGCATCTGAACATTAAGGACAATTCACATTCACATCATCTTAATTTCACAGTGTGAATTTTTATGGTTCTGCTATTCTAAAGATTAGATATGAAAGAGGAAACAAATCTTGTTTACCTGGTAGTTCACATAGCTGTTTCTACTCATTATCCACTGAAAAACAACAACAAAAAACCCATCCTGTTGATCTTGTGGATGTTACTGATTTGCAGAATAGTCATGGGACTGCATTAAAACAGAATATACAACATGATCTACTTTTGTCTGATTCAAAAAAGAACGATCATCAATCTGGCTGAAATGGAATGTCATGTTGAGCATGTCAGTTTTGGTAACGGTCTGTCAACTTTTCATTGTAAAGAAAAAGAAAAGATTTATTGGTCAGACACAGAAAAGACAAAACTACCAACAATAATTATGACCAAAAAGGCATTGTGTGGCTTTTAGTATTGTTTAAGTGTTTTTACATGATGTAGAATTGGTGCCATAGTAAAAAATGTATGTATATATTAGCATTATTTTCTGGTTTTACTGAACTATATTTACATTTTTATGAATTCTGTAAAGATGCTGGATTTTATTGGGATTTCAACAACAATAAATTACTTAAGATGACAATCTAACAGTCCAGCATATTAAATGTCTCATAGTCATAATGTCTAGATTTTGACAATGAAACCCCCCCTTGTTTATCATGAGTTATTAATGTTTTATTGATTTCGCTTTGCTTGTGTTGAAACAGACGCCGTCTTAGGAACCATGTTGAAATAACTATCAGACTTGTTCAACAGGTAAAAAGTATGATATTGTTTAATTATCCCCATCACCTTGATATGTCTATTGATGTCAAAATTATGATGAAAATCTACAAAGAAAGGTCAAATAAGCTAATCAAGCACTTCTAGTGTTTCTGTTTAGACTAAATTTGGAGATAGCAGCAGGTGATGGAGGGGCAGCAAAGTGGTAGCTGGTGTTTCAGACACTCCTGAAATAGTTTTGACATTTCAATAATCTTTTAATCTTAGATCTCTTAATATTGGACCTTTTAGAAGCTTTGGGTCACAGTGCTCTTACAGATAAGCTGGTGGTGATTCATTTCAAAGCTATGCCAAGGGTAAAATGATTACACAAGTGCAACTTGCAAATTAAAGAAGTCAGAATTTATGTTTCTTAATATTTTTTATTCACGCCGGCTCTATAGCTCATTCGTAGAGCTCCAAACTGTTCTGCAATTAACCATATTTTGGAACAAGTAAAACATCTCTATAATGTGTGTAAAAACAATACAAACAAAACAACAGGAACTTCATCCAGTCTCCAACTTAGCCTGCAGCTGTGCTGTTTAAAACCAGCTCCATAGAAATGTCTGAGACTACGTCTCTCAAAACAAATGCAGAAAACATAAAGAATTATGAGTAGAATTCTTCTACTCATAGGGAAATATCATTTTAAGCTTTATTACTTTTCCCACGACAAGAATTTGAAGTTGGTAAACACAACTTCTGATTATTTGGACAGTTATTTGGGTATCTTGGAGAGAAAAAAAATGGTCTAGACATTATTAAATAATAAAAAATAAGTAGTATCAATTATAAAGTAAGGGGAAAAAAAAGTTATTCCTCTTTTAAATCCATTGAGAATAAAATTATGATGGCAAAAAAGTAAACAAGATATCCGGATGGCTAGAGCGGAAAAAACAAAACAAAAAACACAAACCCAAATACGGTCACAATAAGCTCCAAAAAACAGCATGGAAATGACAACATTTCAGACTCTATACTTTAAAGCTACGGCTAAAACCAAAAGTTTACATGCACGAATAGTTGCAACAAATTTTCCAAAATATTGGATCTTGATTGTGATGAGGGCATTTTGAATTATTGGTATTGGAGTATGTTTCCATCTCTGTCATTGCCCTGCTACTACATAACCTTTACCATACCATAAAACATCTTAATAAATCGGAATAAAATTGAAATTTTAATTGATTTCACCGTTTTAAGAGAATCACAAGACAAAAGTATCGTATTAGTGTGACCTATTTGGCCACACTAAGAAGCCGTATGTTTTCAGAAACTCAGGTAAGGCACTTAAATTTTGCATAAAAAAACATTGTACCACCTGTCAAACATTGTACCACCTGTCAAACATTGTACCACCTGTCAAACATTGTACCACCTGTCAAGCACGGTGATGGGAGTATCATGCTGTGGGATTTTTTTAATGCCAGTTATACTGGTTCATTAGTCAATGGATTGCATAATGAACAAAGACTACTTCTAAATTCTTTGACTTCACATAAAACAGCTACATTTTTGTAACTTAGAAACAAAAGAGCGTTCCATCAAGACAAATGGATCAAAACTGGTTTTGAAATTGTTAAGGCAAGAAATGATTATTACTGAACTGATTATACAGTTGAGACTCATAAAAGTCTGCGACAGACTGGCGACCTGTCCAGGGTGTACCCCGCCTCTCGCCCGGAACGCATCTGGAGATAGGCACCAGCAACTCCCAACCCCGTTAGGGAGAAGGGTGACGGAAAATGGATGGATGGATGGATGGACTAATAAAAGTTGAGTTCCTGCCATCTGAAATTATTAGTGCTTCTTTTTCATTGAAACATTAGTTGGATTGTATGTTTTAATTTATGCCTGTCAACATAAATGGAAATTGTGTGAATTAATAAAAAGTTACATGTTAATTTTTGTACACCAGATTTCAGCTTTTGAAATTAACTGAAGATGTTTCAGACATCAAATCTCAAATGCAAAATTTAAGGAGCAAAATGACATTAATTGCTCTAATGAGTGCATGTAAACCATTTCTGGACAGAGAGAAAAGTATTGGAGGTGACAAACAGGCAAAACGAGGAAGGTTACACATGTAATTTCATTTGACGTTACTTTAACTTCGTACAGTAATGGCAACCTGAATGCGGTACGTGAGGTAAAGTGAACATTTATTTTTCCTCCGTCTTCTGTTTTCATCTCTTTTCATGTGTCTCCTTCATGGCCTATAAAATCTCATGTCATTTCACTCTTCTACAGTTTTCACTGGTCTTCTACACATCACCCCCGACGTCTCCCCCTCTCTTCCTGCCTTTTGCCAGCAGTCCACACAATGTGCCCATTGTTCCCTCGGTCGTTCCCCAGAAAGCAAAGAAAAAAGGATGTCTGCAAGCACATAACTCACAAACGCTCACATAGAAGCTTTCATTCTACAACTTTCTCTTGAACAACATGCACCCAACCATCTCACACCAGCATACACTGTCAGACACTTAGAATGCACCGAAAAAACCCCGGATAAGGAATGGATAGAGAGTTGGCACAGAGTCATGGAGCGGCTGCTGAGTCACTGCATGTCCGTGGATGATATCCTGCAAACATACAGAAAGCCTGAAACTGTCATTAAATTTGACTACTTCAAATAGAACACAAAGTGACTTATTGTTGGGAAAAAGGCTAGATATATTTTAAGCACTATTGGTTTGCGAGTAGTGATGGAGCCAAAGCCATAAATAATTACCGTTAGGAAGTGACAAGACCTATTATGTAGCTATGAAAAATAAAGTCCTGTTTGATCAAGTTGAATTTCACTGCAGGCCATTAAATCAGAATATTATCACCCTTCAAAAACAGTAGCTCATTGGGAGCATTCCTTCAACGCATTCTGGCAAGATAAAATGTTATTCTCGATAGAAGAGGAGTTACCTTGTAGCTGCAAGTGGATGAGGTTTGTTAGATTCAGTGTAGCATTAGTTTTCCAAGGCCACAGACAGAGTGGGTTACTTAAAAATTATTTTTAAAAATCCTTTTAAAAATGCATAGCAGTTTCATTTGAGCCATATATTCTCTCAAGTATCATCACTTTGGAAAGTGATAACAAAACTTGCAGTTTATGGGTTATTATCAGCCGAGTAGAGAAGAGTTTAAAACATGTTTTCGCTCCAGTCAGGCCCATCTGTTTCAAATGTTTGCACCAAGCAGGCAAAGGCAGCCGGCGAGGGGAATATTAACTTATTCCCTGAAAAAGAACTCCAGTTTGGTTGAATATTGTGACATTTATGCAGCTTTTGACCAACAATGGGTTTAAACAACAATATAAGCATCCCCTTATATGTTAGCTACTAGCTGCTATTTACAAAATATCTTTTGCTCCCATTTACATCACACAAATACCAGCAGTGAGTGAGATGCAGTACTAATGATCAATCATAATTGCCTTATTTTTCAAATATGCATAAAATAACCAAATGACACTCAAGGTAAGAGGGAATAACATAATTATATAATCCAAAACTCAAAAAGGTTGATTTTACATAGTCCTACTACAGGACAAAATGTTAAAGTTTTCTGTCTCGTGAGAAAAACAATATAATTTACACAACAGGGAAAATAGCAAATGCCAAATAATTGGCATTTGATATCTAGTGAAATCATCTATCAATATCTAAAAGCTTTTGGTTTGTTTTTTGAAGATTTTCTCTCACTGGTTAATGTGTACTTGTTTGCATTTTACCTTATATTTTAACCAGTATGTCATATTAAATTATGGACAAAGTACAAAAATGCTTACATTTGACTCTCGAGCTGGGTGTGTTTGGTGAACATGCATGAACAACAACAACAACAAAAAAACTCATTCATCAGTATGGAAAATCCCTAAAAGCAGGGAACTGAGAAATGAAACACATGAAACACCTTGCAGAAAAGCACATGTTCAATGGAAATTTTCCAGAACCCTTTGCCAGCCACACAATACCAAAACAGAACAATACAGACATTTTTTAGTACACTATACACTAACATATAACTTTTGTGGCACCTAGTTTAAGCAATATAAAAGGTGTGTAAATCGCAATTCTCTCCCATCTGAAATTTCAGATCATTTCATCTACTAGGTTACAACTACAGTTCTTCTACTAAGCAGCTTTTACCATATGTGTTATGTTCAACCTCAGTTTATTGTAGGGTGTGCTCAGCCATCCTGTATTGAAATCACACTCTTTGACACAGATTACATCACATGGGCCTGGATGCAATAAAGCATTTCATCAGCAAAGTATCCCACAAAATGTTTGACTCAAAATTATTCATCTTCATCACTCATGTAATGCAGTGTCTAAAATTTCTAAATGTACACAAAAGACACAAAGCTACTTACTATTTTCAACTGTGCAAAATTTAACTCAAGAGAGAAGACAATACACAATGTTAAGTTCGCCAGACTTGAAAACGTTCTAGTGATATCTTAGAGTCAACTAAACAAACCTTATTTTCACAAAAAGAGTAAAGGCTTGAAAAATCATAACCTGAGGTCATGGGTCTAATTATACTATATTCCAGTCTATTTCTGTCTATAGATGGTAAAACCTATCTAATTTCAAGATAGTCAAATTGCCAAGAAATAAGAAGAATTCTCACTTCTGTGTTTTCACAAACAGAATGAAGTAGTCATAGACTCAAACTGTGTGATTTTGGATTCTGGGTCTGTCACAACATGTGACTGTGTGCAGGTAGGCAGCCAGCAAACTAATAAAAGCTGGCTCTACACAAGGATTCCTTTTCTTAGCTGAATATCTTTTATGAATGGATTTTTGTACCTGAAATGCAACAGAAGGGGAAAATATATTACTGTCTAGCTAATATACTCATCTTGAGGAAACACTCAAAGTATTGTTGCAACTGAAACATGATTTCGAGGTCTGTATATGTTAAACCACAAGAGCACAAGCCTTTAGGTGTTGAACTAAAAATACATTACTAGCTGATGCACATATCTTAATGTTTTTTGCACAGTCAGGAGTTTTCTTTGATCACTAATGCAGCAGAACAATAACCCTCTAAAAACAAGTTGTTTTCACAAACATGCTCAAGCATGAAGGGGCAGCAGGGCAGTCAGTATCTCACGGATGCACACTTCAACACATGGAAGACAAAACCATCAACATTCCAAATTGTAGATGGTCAGCTTCCTGTGCCAAAGCACCCGCTGGGAATTCAACTTTTGGATGTCAGTTTTTGTTTCGTTTAAAGATTAAAGGAATCTGATAAAATATGTCCTTATTTTCAAAAAGATAACTTGTGATTAAATACTCAAGAATTCATTTGAAAAAAGAAAAAAAAAGAAAAAAAACACTGCCACAGCTTTCTAACTCGAAGTTGCTGAAATGCAGAAGTTAGAAAGAATAATGATCACATAATAATGTTATACATATTTGTGATTTTGCTGTACTGAAATACAGTTTCCTTTTGATATATTCCAGTTCTTTTTGTCTTTCTCATGACTGACATCAGCAGTCTTTTGTCATTTGAACCCTTCACATAAAATCGAAACATGTTGAAGATGTAGAAATTGGAATAAGAGAAGTTGATGAATGACTAGCAGAGAAAAAAGGGGTGATTTCAAGGTCTGTATATGTTAAACCACAAGAGCACAAGCCTGGAGGCGTTGAAATAAGCAGCTGATTTGATCCAGTGCTTGCCAATATCACGCCATAGCAATTGTGCTCTTAATGCAGTAGTCATTTTGTCTACATGAAATGTATTGGTTCCCCATTTGCAATTTTTGTCATCAAGATGTGAATTTGTATACATTTCGACCAAATGTATTTATATGTTTACAAGGGTAGATCAATCATTAGAATACTAATGCATCCATAGGAATTTATGTGATGTAAAATTTAGGTGCAATATAGTTTGGCAGCAAAGACTATCAGTTAACATCAGGTGTTTCACTTTGAAATGATACAAACAACTACTAAGAACTGATGTCACATAATGTATGTCTAATGTATGTCTACATGCATTATGTCTACATGCATTATGTTGGTCGAAATATTCAGAAAAATTTGGCACTTGGAATTGCAGCCAGGCAAAAAGAAGGACATTTAAGGAAATGGCTATAAATTGTAAGAGCAGATAAAATGTAAACATCAGCAAACCAAAAATTATAAACATTACACAAAGCAATCATTATCAAAGACAATAAAACGATACACTAAGTCAACCAAGTAGACCAAGAAACAGTTGGCTAGTCGTCTGAACAACCAAGTTTGTCCTTGAAAACTTTCATAATGCTCCTGAAGGAAACTTAGGAAAGAATATAAAGTACAGTAGCAAGTTCCAAAGAGAGCTAAAAGCTAAAAACCAAATGGCAGACTGCTCCAGGAGGTTGTGTTTTCAGAGTGTTTACATGATGCTTTGTACATGACATCACCATAATCTAAAATGGAGAGGATGGTCATTTGAATAAATGTTTTATTTTTTACCAAAAGATGTGGAAAATAGACTTTTATAAATCTTGGTGTATGATTTGTCAGTCTGTTCTGAAATGGACAACATAGTGTATAACCCAGTAATCTAGCACAAAGGAATCCCATCATGAAAGGAGACACTTGGGAGTTTTGACAGTCATTCTCACCAAACATGACTTCACCTGGAGATGCAATTTGGAGAAAGCTTGTTGTAATCTTCTGACACTAAGCTGAAGTTGTTCAGCACCTACATCTGGCGAATGAGCAGTAGAGAACTCTTGTCAGCAGCATAAAGACAAATGAATGAATTCATTATAGAAATTATTATATTATTAGTGTATTTCACTGTAGATGGAAAACACTTGTTGTAATTTACTAAAACTAAGCTAAAGTTGTTCAACAATATCAGTATCTGGCAATTTTGCAGTATTGTAAATCTAAGTATTCTAATGAGAATATGCACATGGAAGTGAATTTGGCATGCCTTAAATGGATTTTAGTTGCAAAGGAAGTATTTTCCCCGAGTCATCCCACTGCTCTTGAGGGAAATCTAATTTTGCAACACTAGCTCACAAATAGCACTCTTACCTGCATGAGTGCTGAAGTAATCTGGACCTCTGGTATAAGAATGGGTGGAATGCAAGACTTTAGACAAGGGGGAGGAAAGATCAAGCTCTTCAGCAATCACAACACAGATGTTTCAAGGACCCTTTTGCTTGACGAATGTCAGGGCTCATGTAGGGAAACACAAAGCAGTTGTCTGCAGGGGAGATACCACATCTTTGCAACAGGAGTTTTGTTTAGCCTCGGTAAGAAGGTCAAAAGTCAGAAGCATCAACTTCACTCTTCGAATTTTGTTTTCCTTTTAAAACCTCGTGCAAGTTGCAGAATAATTCCCAGATGACCACACATTTGTAATCCTTTCAGGTCTTCCTGTGAGAATATTAAGGACTCATTGTCTGTATTGCTCAATAGCAAACCAGGAAACCAATGAGCTGCTGAGTAGTATTCTGACTCTACATGCATTAGCCATTTAATAGTTTTTGTTCTTTTTCCCCTCATTTGGAATACAAGACACCTAACTGTTTACAAAGTTGTTAAAATGTATGCAAGTTAAAAAAATATAACATTATCAAGACATGCCCTGTGAAATGCTAAAAAAAAACATGACTCATCAACTCTGCCTCTCACTTACTCCATGTTCTACTTTTATGAGCCTCCACAATGGCTGAGATGATAGTAAAGGGCTAAAGCACCAGCAATTAAGACTTGTTACTTCTTTGTCATGTACTAATCAAAAACTTCAATATATGTAACTGCTATTTTATGAGAGACACAATAAAAAAGAAAACTAATTCTGAAAATAAAGGAAATGGATTGAGGTCATTTTTTTTTCACAAATAAAAATCTAAAAGGCATGACATAAACTTTTACTAAAAACATATGGGAAACAATTTGGTCACTAGATGTCCAAATGGCAAAAAACAAAAACAACCCCAACAAACATGTGTTATTTATTTTCACTTGAAGGAGTAAAATTTTTACTGAATTTCAGAATAATTCAGTAAAATACACAGTAATGTGTGCCTGTACATTCAGCAAGGTACTGTAAATGTCTGTTTGGTAACAGGACTTGCCATCAATTGGCCAGTAGCACTAATTATATCTTAGGAATGCCCCAATAGGTCAAAACCAAAATGGTGAAATGCTTTTTAATATTGAAAACACTGAAGAAATGATTCCAGAGTGACATATCCTACCTCAAACTATAAGTATTTTAACTCAAAATATCCTTATAGCTCACTCGCTTTAACTTCAAAACCAATGCGAACAAATGTGGATACTTTGAGAAATAAATCATGTAACTTCTACTTAAATCAGCTTGAAAGTGACTGACCTACTTTATCTGCCAAAGTGCAAATGACCCTCACAGACGCCTGTGGCATCAAAGACCTTCTGTGGTCTTTGGCAGTGGGTGGCGGAAAACAGTGTCCTCACGTTCTCTTGTGAACAAACTAATAAACACACTCAGCTATTTGAACAAGTACTGCTTGAGGTCATGAAGAGATAACACTCACTAGGTTACGTCAAAAATAAAGGTTATAGTAGAAAGCAAGCTTAAGCTGAATATACTGGGAATTCACTATGTTATGAAATTTGTTGAATGCTAACACTTATAGCTGAAACAGAGCATACATATATTTTTTTTTTCCTGAAGTCATATTCAACCTAATTTAACCTACATAAAGCAACATGTGAGATGAACCACACCATTTGTTGTTTGTTTTTTTGTGAGCCAAGAGATTAATTTGTTGAAAAATTAACAAGAAGCTGGCAAGTGAGAGATCAGAAGTAATTGATGCTGCTGGAAATTGACTCTTCACAAAGAGGAAAACAGATTTCTTTCGCATCAATTTTGAGACTCCTGAGGTTTCCAGCAAGAAAATATGGCAATTGGTTGTTTTTGGAATGCATGACCAGGCAAATTCTTAACCAAAGGTGAGACATGGTTGTAATTCACATCACAGCTTGAAATATCAAACAATAGGATATCACATGGAAACGCATTTCTAGGATCCCTCTATGTGGACTTAGAGTGTTTCCATGGCTTTATTAATTCTGACATTTAGTCATGGATAGTTCTGCAAACATCTGCGCATTCCACGCGTGCTAATTTAAAATGATATATGACAACTCCACAACAGCCAGACAAACTCCTGCTGGGAAAACAATTGCCTGCAGATTGTTTTTTCTACAGAACTGTTTTTCTTCATCTAGCCTTTGATATTTTGTGTTACACAAAAATGTTCAGTCTCTTTTGTGGAAAATACACTTTGCATAGTTTCACAACTTTTTCTTTTTTTCCTCACCAATATGCAATCAAACTTCATCAAGCAGAAATATCTAGCGTATTTTATGCTACTGATGTTATCACAGAGACTGATTTGGTTTACTGATCACATCGAAACCCTCTACTGGCTTCTCAGTAGCCATGCGCTTTTTTTTCTTCCACTCTAATGTAAGAAGAAGATCAGTGATATTCACTAAAGTGTTTTTATTGGGTTTGTTCAGTGGCTTCTTAGAAAAAATACCTAAGGCCACAAGTTGGTGCATCTAGATATAGTACAGTTGATTTGCTGAAGTAAAAAAAAAAAAAAAAAGGAAAACGAAAAGAAAAAAAAAGAGCATCACAAATGTGAAAAAGGGGAATGAATTTACTTTGAACATGGGTTGGTTGTTGATGATCTAAGAAGGTTAGAAACCACTTATTTACTGGGACTAAACACACGAAACCACCTCTTGGTTTTACAGAACAGTGCAAAAATGGCAAATTTGTTAACAGTTGTGTTTACTAAAATACCTCATTAAAATCAGAGATCAAAGAAAATTGGGGAGATTGGTTTAAAAAGAAAGTGTCAAATAACTGTGTGTCACAACCGAGGTATGCAGACCACCACCTCAGAATGCACTATTTGGAAGCAGATGATCGACAGCAGCCGGAGGCCACTCTGACTGCCACTCCTGACAGCTAAGAACAGGAAACTAAGGCTGCAGTGGCACAGGCTCATCAGAACAGAAAAAGAATTATTAAAAAAATAAATTAAAATTGTATTCCACCTTGCGTTGCATCAGTGATAGAGGATGTGGTGATGTAATAGATATTTTGCTGGCACTCTGAGCCTCTTGGTACCATCAAAGCATTGTTCAGACACCACAGCCTGCATGATTGTTGTAGCTGTCCATAATGTATCCATCACCTTTATTGAGGAAATGGGATCACACAGCAATTTTTTTCTTTGCTAAATAAAGAGTTTCATTACTACACTAAGACTGATCTAGAAATATTTAAGAATCCTCTTTGTGAAATAGAAAGAAGCTCAAGTTATCTCTATTCTTATTCCATCCTGGCCAGCTTCCCTTGCCGGCTCATACATCTTGAGTTCTTTATCTTGACTTCAAAGAAATGTCAGTTTTAGCTGTGCTGCAATTCCAACTGACTGTAATGAGAAACAGTTCATAAAACGGTTAAATTTCACGGCTCGGTTGGGTTTTTCTAACTCCCACAAACAGTTGACAGTATTAAAGGGGGTCCCAGCACCACAAGAAAGAGTTTAGAGATGTTTCTGGCATGGCTATTGTGTTTCTGTGATTTTTCAGCCCACCACTGAGGGTTTCCTCTTGGCTAACCAATGCTGAATGTTAGAAAAAAACAAAACAAAACATATTTTTACAACTCCGGGATGGCTCGTGCATTTGTTAGAGGAGGAAACTGAGAAAATATGTTTAAAACAAATTCCTTTCTGCACAAAAAAAGACAGATGTCAACTTTTTTTTTTTTTTTTTTTTAAAGTCCCAGAGCTCGTTTGTCTTTTCTTCCCTCCGCTTACTCCCTCATTCAAATGCTGCTCTACTCCAAGAGGTTTGAGGAAGAGCCATGTTCTGGCGCAACAAGTCCTTACTGAAGTGCCTCGCTCGCCATGGCACACCAGACCCCATGCTAAAACAACGGTTCGCCCATCATCTACCTGCTAGTGGCATTGAAACCCTTATCTGAACCGCACACTGCTTCGCTGCGTCTACGTGGCAGGTATGCTTTGATTATCTACAGATGCCTGCATAATTCGTGCGCGCTGTGCGAAATAAGATTAAATAGTTTCAAATGCAGAAAAACCCCCCCAAAACAAACAAAAAAAGCACTTTATGTAAATTTATCAGAAGTTGAGATATTGAACATTAATGCTTACAGTTTGATGATGTCCAGCGGGGTTTTTTTTAAAAAGTCGTTTGGGGATCCTGGATGTCCAAGTCAAGCTCGGTTCGAAAGCCCACTCTGCATGCGCAACTCCTCTGTCAAAGCCGCCGCAAACAGGACTCCAGATCCAATAAAGTGACAGGTAAACCTTTCATTTTACGTCCAAATACCAACACAGTCCCCGCACTAACGCGTCCTATCGGTGCATTAGAGTTGTTGGTATTTGTGTTACTTTTCCTGATTCCTGCGCTGGTTTGGGATGCGGTCCGCTTGATGCTCTCCGCTCCGGCTCCGTCCCTCTCTGTGCTGGCGAGTCTCTCTCCTTTCCTCACTGAACGCCTGCCACACACAAACACACGCACGCCTACACGCACGACACACTCACTGATACACAGAGCGCGAGAAGGGTCCGCACGTGACGTCACACACACGCACTTGCACTGGGCAATAAAAGACGCCGCAGCTGAGGATCGTTGCGCACCTTCATTTTATGTAATCAGTTTAATGAGTACAACACCTCTTTTCGTTCGCCTTGTTCGGGCCAACGAAAGGGAGCTTGTTGTAAATCTCGACCACGTTAAACACGAGTGAAGACACAAGCAACAAGTGCATAGAGGTTGTCAAAGACGCAAAAAGTCCGGCTTCCAAGAGAATATCTGAGAGTCGTTCTCTTCTCCCTGCCTAATTGGAAACACATTTTGTGAGCAACTTGTAAAGAGGGAAAAAAGACAGGAAGAGGGCTAAGAGGGGTGGAGTGAAAAAGAGATGAAAAGCAACCATGAGACTTACACAGGGAGATTTAAAGACATAAACTGACAAATGAACCTTTGGTATTATTATTATTATTATTATTAGTAGTAGTAGTATTAGTATTATTATTATTGTTTTGTAAAGTGTTTTTCAGCCTGGACTTGGTGCTGCTGTCTCTGAAGGTAAAACGTTCACATGTGGAGATCTCAGAGCGTGTTTAGCAAGAGCAAGAACAGCTTTGTCTGCACAATCCATACCATCTGTGAACACTTAGTGAGGTGTTAGGACTGAACCAACCAACGATTTTTGCATGAGTATTATATGTGAGTGTGTGTGTATAGGTGACTGAACATCTCCCACTGCAGCAAATATTTAGTATGAGGTGTTGATTTGTTGCATTTTTTTATTGACAACATGGCAATCTGCTGTCAAACCTTGTGAGAAGCTCTCTGTATTGGAAGACATTGCATTTAAGTTGCTTTCATATTTACATTTTCTACAGTTTCGGGCAACAAGACTGCATCTTAACAGAGAAATGGGAAACATATATTTGGTATTTCATATTATATGTGAGGATGCCTCTTAATTGATTTTTAACTCTATCTACAAACACGACTACTATCTATATACTGGTACATAAGTTTATCATTGCTGATGTCTGTCCTTCATAGCATTGTGCTAGCACACACTGAGTCATATCTTCTGATGGTAGGTAATTAAAGTGCATTTATTTTACAGCATCTTAAAATCTTAAGTTTGTTGTAATAAGTAAGGGTGGACTTTGTTTTTCTCAGGACTTTATTGAATCCTGTAGTATTTATTTTATAAGTCTTCTGGGTGAGGTATAAAAGCACAGAGATCACTTCATCTGACAGAAATGCTATTATTAGAATCTAAATCTCTCTGAACTCAGCCCAAAAACCAGAGTGACTTCAGTTTGTGGCCTTCATCTTCTCTTGTATTCCTTTGTGGTTTGGATCAAAACCTATAGAAGTTTCCATAGTGAAAATGGCAAAATACAGTTTGTGAAAAGATGCAACATCACAATACATTTCACAAAACGGGAATACCAAAACTCGGATGGCATACTCTGCAAAGTCATTTGAAGTGTAGTGAAGTGCAGCCAAGATTTGCAGAGGAATGAAAGCAACCACAAAGAAGTCAGTGATGATGGGGCTTTCAGGAGGTGAGGCGGTGGGGGGATTTGTTTGCTTTGAGTGATTTGTAGAAATACTTCCATAACCACTGTGCTGCATTTGGGCTTGTGTTGTTACAGAAGCCCCTCTATTTCACATGAGTCTAACAGACCAAATTTAAACCATGGTGTCCCACAATGAAAGGCAAACATCTATGTGTTGGCCACATAATAATCCCACCTACTGTGCAAGTGGAACCCCATGCTCACATTGCCTATATATGCTAAGCTGTACTCCTGTACAAATGTTACTTTTTTTTCTGAAATTATTATGACCCTGCTTCATCCCAGAAATACTCAGAATTTGACTATTAATGGCTTATTTTAAATGAGAAATGTGCAGTTTATGTATGTATGGTAAATGTGTTCTGCAAAATTTATAGAAAATCTTTATGGACAAAATTGAAACATTAGGACATCAGCATTTAGAACATTTTAAATTTGATTCCTGAAAGGTGCCGATTAAAAAAAAGAAACATTCAATCACAGTTGCATTACACATTCTATAGTTTGTGCCGTTTATAAATATGAAAATTGTCTTGAAATCAAATTAATGTTTTTTTTGCAGAATCCTAATCTCACACAGGAAGCTTGAAATTCATGTTGCAGTGTTTGCTTAGTATGAGGGAATTTCTCACAGTTAATCACCTCATGAAAGTCATTGATTATTGTCGCTAACTAATTGGGGTGGGGATTTCTAGAAAGTCTGTCACTCAATTCTTTTATTTTACCTGTCAACATGATAAATTTAAGTGGACAAGATTTTTTTTTAAACTTTTTTATTTTACCTTGGGATTTTGGCAGTTTTATCTATAAAATCATCATTTGAAAGCTTGTGTTTATTTTGGCTATCTTTGATATTCAACACACACAAACACAGCCATCTTCAAATGAACCACTGGGTTTTGATTCATTTCTGAGATTAGTTGGTCCACAGGCATAAGGAGGAGAAATCATTTGTCTGGTGTCCAGAAAACAACCTGAATCTCCAAATTCATAAAAAAACAATATAATTTACTACAGACTTCAGAAAGAAGAGACAAGACCACAACCCTTCCTTGAAACCGGAGAGCATTTGGAAACTCTCATAACCTCAGATTCCCGAGCACCCTCATCTCGGCCAGTCTCTACTGGTCTCACAACACCAAGGCCTTTGTTAAGGTCCAGCAAGTGATACATTTTCTGCGTGTCCTGAGGAAAAACAATCCCAACAAGAAATTGCTGCTGGCCTTTTGTCATACCTCTGCTGGGAGTGAACTAACATACCGTCTTGGTTTCTGGAACATAAGCTCTACAGCTGTGGACAGAAAGGCTTCTATTACTTCCTTCCACCATTTTGAAATCTTTAAAATGAGCCACTCCCACAACGACTGCTAGTCTAGATCTAAAAGACAAGATGCTATGTAAAATTGATGGACACTGAGTTTTGTGTGAGGACAGCTTCAGTAATGAACCCCATTTACATTAGATTGTGGTTAAAATAGATATTGAGGAAGCCGGACATTCTTCTGCAGACACAGGGATCAGTAGCCCCAACTACATGTATTGTTTCCAAAGCGGCACACCCACTGACATTTGCAGCATCTGGTAACATTTATAGAGGTGTTGGTAGTAAATAAAACCACCATAATTTCAAGAATCTAAGAGAACAGTTATACGCCTCAAAGAGCGAGATTAATTTACTTGAAGAAAATGATCCCAAAAAAAGGAAACTGTTCAGTTTCTAATTGATTCAGTTTGACTTGCTGATATAAATATTCACATGGAAAAAAAAAATATCCCCACATAGCCTCTTTTACTCCACTTGGAGCTCTAGTGGAATTCAATTGAGATATTATTGAACGACACTATGCTATCTGTTACTCAAAACACTATGCTATCTGTTACTGTATGTCACAGTATGCACTTTGTGACATACTGTCAATACTGTAGATCTAAAAAAAAAAAAAATAGCTAAAACATGTTTTTTTATCGAGAAGATACAGTTTTCTTGTCTTTAGCTCCCTAATGTAACTCGTAATAAATAGTAAGGGCCATTGGGTATTAACCCTCAGTTTGAGCAGATGGTGGAAAAACAAGCCTTTATGTAAGGTTCACTAAATCACCTAGTAAACACCAGGCCAGGAATAAAGACTGTTGGAAATGTAGTCTTGTTGCCTCCGCACTCCAGGAACTTTGCTATCTCTGCTTTTGAGACTGACTGGAGCTCTGCAGCTTTTTTTTTTTTTTTTTTACTGAGTTATGTCTTGTTGTATTATTTTGTTTTACGAAATGCTACTTTTACTTTTACTTTTGTGTATGGAAATTTATTTAACTGTATATTTTGGGGGATTTCCAGCTTTCACTTTGTCCAAGTCATGTACATTTTCAGCCAAAAGACTCTTCAGTTTCCTGGTCTAGTTTTGTAGTGCAGGTGCTTTTAAGGAAATGTTTGTTTAGCTCTGTGCTTTTGAACCATATCTTTAATAATCCACTGGCTATAAGAGGCCCAAGACAAATAAGCAATAGAAAGCTGCAACACCTTCAAAAATCAATCTTACACATGCAAACTAAGGTTTTAAAGATGACCCTAAACAAAACAAAAATCCAGCACAACCAGTTGATTTCATTGCTAAGCCTGAAAATCTCAAGTTTATTTCATCACCCAAATATAGAAAGGAAGACACAATAGCAAAACCTTTAATTTAGCAACAGGGAAGCCGGAACTAAATGTGGGACAATCCTGGAAGAAAAGCTTAAAATAACTTGGCACAGGATCAAGCTTTGCCTCATAGCAGGAGAACAGACAATATTTTGAGATGGTAGAGACTTACTTTTATCACAGCAAAACATTGTTTCAAAAGCATGGACCTAGCTGGGCTAAATATTAAGTCACGCCACAGTTTTCAGAGTTTTCTTCTGTCAAATTAATTGTTTTGTTTTGTTTTGTTTTTTTTACTTCACAAGTGTTCACTCCTTTGCATTGGCTTATTACATAAAGGCCCAGTATAGAAAAATAGAGGGAAGTTTGTGATTATTTATATTTTTTTAGCTCACTGTGTGTTGCTCACACAAACATAAGGTCTTAAAAGGTACTCATTCTCTGTCTGGCTCTCTCTTTGTGACTTTTAGCTGCACACATAAGCAGTTGACATTTTCAGAGTTTAAATAAGTCTAGACCAGCGAGAGATGAAAAAAGAGACAGCGGCTCAGAGGTTTGGAAAGAGAGTTGAGTTTCTGTCTCAAAGAGCAGAGGGGGTTAGTTTGGGTGAAATGGAGGGAGAAAAAAGGAGGGGCTTGGGGATACATAAACAACTCAGGAGCAGTGGGGTGAATGACATCACAGTGTAAACAAAACTCTGCGCCAGAACTGAAAAAAATTGTGAATTTAGGCTATCATGTATGTGTTTGGTTATGGAAAGCAGTGGGTAATAAGTCCAAAAGAACAAAGAGTCAATGTCATCATCATTATGTCTAATGTGGTTTATGACCTCATGCTTGATTCCAAATGAAGGTTTATTGAGCAACACACGTATCAGGAGTCCTTTATTGTTCTTCATATTTTTTGTTCTAAGCAACAGAATAAATAATTTACAGTTCTTGATGGAGAGGACTTGTGGGTAGAAGCTCTGCTTTCAAAGGACTTGGAAACAATGCAAATATGACATTAATAATTTCCTTTTGCCATGCCATTTTGTTGTGCCATGATTTATGTGTTGGATGAACTTTTCCATCTTTCTGTGTTTGCCTGAGGCACTGTTTAATTTTTCTTCTTCAAGATTCAGGTGGCAGCTCAAATGGCCATCTTATCATGCTGTATGGAAAATCTAGATGAAGCACTATGTTGGTGTTGCAACGGCTTTTCTTTATTGCCATTTTCATCTCCATTGTGTCACTGTGAAAGAAAAAAAGGCGACTAAAGGTGATGTGGAATGGAATCATAAATAATAAACCACAAAGTGGATAAAAATTTACATAAAAGCCCTTTTGGATTTTCCAAGTCAAGTTTCATTTTATTGAAAAGAAACTTGTAGTCCATCAAAAGCCCACCGCACCACGGCTCACCAATGTGTTCACACTCATGTTAAAATGAAGCCCTGTAAAAATATGAAGTATTTTCCTAAAACCAAGTAAAGATGAGTCTGAAACTGTTTAGGTTAGAAGAGTTAGAAGAATCTCCAGCAAGTGCTAGCTGTGCTTTAAAATATGTGCTATGCTAAACTGAGTGCTAATGTTCTCTGTTTTTCATCTTATAGGTTTCACTGCTGGCTCAAAGTTCATCTTTCTCTTACTACTTTATATTTTCTTTTACATCAGCACATTATATTCTAAAAAAATAAAATAAACGGGGAGTTTTTATCAGTTTTGTATTTTGCATTATTGTTTGGAAGATTCAGGATCTCCATCTGCATAAATGTCACTTTATAAAACTATAAACGTTACATAATATGTTAAATGTTTTCAAATGATTTCTTGCAGACATTTTTCATCACCAAAACTGCTTATAATAACTGTATTATTTATTCTGATAACAGAAAAATGACCAGCTTTATCACTATCAATTTTGTTTTTGACTTTCTTCAATCCAAAAACATAAATGTGCACATATGTGCATCTTATTCACATATATGCATTCACAGTGAAGAACGCAAGCCCTTAATCATGTGTGAATTCACACTGCTGCACACACTGCTGCACACACTGTTGCACACACTGCTGCACACACTGCTGCACACACCCAGACTGCTGGCATGACAGCTGTTTGTTATTGAGTCAGTAAGGTCAGTGGGGTCTGGTGTTTGTGACTCAAACTTTCATTGTGCCTTGGGGTCACTTCACTTTAGTGTGTGTGTAAAGTTCACACACGCTTATCCATTTCCCTTTTAAATATTTCAGAATATAGCATTCCCAGCCTGTGCCTGAATTGAAACAGTGAGCAATTCAATTCAAATATTTTATTTTATATAGATTTTACATAAGAAGTATAAAACAAGAAACTGACTTCATGCTATCAAAATATAACATAATTACATATTTTGACAACATGAAAATATATAATTATTGGTGTAATGTAGAGGGATCACAGTACAGGCATATTCTTATAGAGATACTGAAAATCAGGACAGAACAAACTGCAGGTTTGTTAGTTTTTGTGACTGTTTTTTCTTTGGATAATTTCCACAGGCCATCCGCAAACAAACTTGACATTCCTACCATCCATCTTTTCTAATGACATAATAAACTTTCCCCTTGTTGAGTCAAACAATACTTTGCTACACAACCCCAAACATCGCGACAAAACCTTCAGAATTCATCAATGCTGTGCTGCAGCAGCTGTACTTTGTTGCACGCCCGTATTTGAAGTAATGCTTCAACAATCTACTTAGTTACAACTGTGTTCGATAACGTCATCAGAGCAAGATGCTTATCATGCCAATGGGAGCAGGGTTTTTTTTTCTGTCTTTCTCTTGTTACCAGGCAAAGGTTCTAACATACCCCCCACTGGAGCAGTGTGGCATGGAAAAGCCATTACAGCTGATAGAAAGGCCTTTTATTTGGAGAGCTGAGCTCAGGTTCACATCAGGAATCAATTACCTATAACTGCCGTCTTCAGAGAGCAGATGCAGACCCTCCCCCAACCCCATGTCTACCTTCTTCTGCATCCCTCCCCCACCTTTTCTCTGCCTCTCAGCAGTGTTCCTTCTTTTCCTTCCTGTCTTCTTCCCTGTCTGTTGCCTTCTGTCCTGCTGGCGCTACATTTTTAAGCGAACCCTCCTTTTTCCTTCCTGACTTTCCCTAAAATGTGCTTTCACTCTTTTCTACCCCACCCTATCCTGCTAGCTCACCTTACACTATGTGTTTCCCTTAATTTTTCTTACATTTAAAAAAAAAATTGGAAGTAGTTCCAGACTTTTCCAATTTTCTCCCATTCCATCAAACTGGACATGTTTTACACTGCTTAACATTTCTATTTTATAACATCTAATTAGTGGTTTTTACATGAATGTTGCTCTGAGTGAACACCTCTTTTTGGACCAGATGTGCAACAGATTTTTAAATTTTTTTTTACTAAATGTTTCCTTTTTCCTAAACTTCCCTTGTAAAAAATAATAAAAAAAAATATTGATGGTATTCCTAACTTTACTCTGTGTGACCGTGCTAAATGACTAAATTAGGTGATGTAAGACTCTAATGCTAATTTCTTACTATGGTGAACTGCAGAAACTAACCATGTCCTTCACACCGAGCTTCCACTCGCACTCCCAATAGGAGATAAAGTGTTTTTCTGCTGAACATTTGGTCTAATGCAACTCAGCTGATTGTTTTATTTAACACAAACTTTCACATAACATTCTTCAGATCCTTTATGAAGGTCAACATGCTTACATGGGATTGGCCACTTCTCGGAAATATTGTGTAAGCTCTCCCCGTCTGTTGATAATTTCTTTCTGTGAGGATATGTGGAGTCACAAAGTCTAAAAAACTGAGCCTTTTCAACTAGCACATTTTGGAAAACCCAAAAATCATGGGAAAACATCAGTTTGGGTCATAAATTACTTTAAGAGTGACACATTTAGAAGGAAAATCCCCCCAAAATAGAAGGTTATGAAATATTTTTTAAAAACCAAGAAAGGACTGAACAGAATATTTTATGCCATACAAAGCTAATGTGAAAAACAAATGAGGAGAAGCCTGCTCTACGGGAAAAGACGAAGATTGGACAAAGAAAAAAAAATTCTGCATCTTGGCATCACTGAATCAGAAGTACAAATAATTTTTATACTTTTGCACAAATCTTTCAAGAAATCTGAACTTAAGTTATATTTTTAATCAATTTACTTAAAAATAAAATACTTCAAAACATCATATTGGCTCATACGTAAAGCTTACAACTTTGCGATGCTATTTCTGGTAAAAATTGCAAACGCACACGCTTTTAGCAGCATCACTAATGATTGACACATGAGTGCAAGGCCCTGTGGCCCAGACTTCACCTGCGTGGGAAAGAAAATTAGCCCCTAACATAGCCAAAACAGGGTTTCAGCTATAAAATCAAAGGGTTTACATGTGGTCAATGTTTCAGTAGAACTGGATAGACTGCACACCAAGACACATGGAGCAGTTCAATCTGTGGCATAAAGCCTTGTGGTTTGGTAGCATGTGAGCAACGAGCGTACCACTCTGTGGTATAGTTGTGGCAATTCTCACACTCCACATGGTACTTACTGTTCTGTCTATGTTTCTTTTTCACTTCTTCTTTCTTTTGCTTTAATTGGCAAAGGGGCTCTGTTTTCTCTTTTTCATTCGTCATTTGATGTGAACATTTCCTACCAGCTCTGATAGTGAAGACAGCTTAAAATTTTAAATATGTATTTGTCACTTAAAATGATGAGACTTAACAAGGAGATTTACATTCTCTTCTGTTTAAATGTATTTCTTTAAATAATATTTTAAAAAACAAAACAAAAAACAAAAACAAACAAAAACATATATATATATATAGGTATATATATATCTATTCTCTAAACACTTTTGTGACGAATAGAAAAGGTTGGATGAGGCTCTAATCCTCCAGTTTTCAGCCTTACATTTCACCCTCTTCTTGGTTTGTGTCAGAGTAAATAAATTCAAAATAACAACAGATCTGTGAGCTTAAAGAAACATACTAAAATACTAAAAAAAAAGCACTCTATATCTCAAGTTCAGTCCAAGTACTATTTTATAAACCTTTCCTTCATAAAAAAAAGCGCTCACGAAAACACACACAAGGTTGGACAAAGAGCAGCTGTTTTACTACCAGACGGGTGGATGTGTATCTACCTCCCATTGTGTTTGTCTGCTGACTTCTGCAGTTCTCTGATAATGTGTGTTGAAAATTGGCCCTTAAAAATGTACTTTGCAGACACTCGACTCCACGTACACTGCACAGAAACAGCTGGAAAAAAGTAGTCACACCTCTTGAACCTTTTCACACGTTGTAAAATTGCAACGAAAACATCATGTATTTCACTGTGACACACCATCACAAAGGACTGCAGGATTATGATATGGAAGGAAAATGGTAGAGGCATTCAATTTTTCTTTTTACAAGAAAAGGTGATCTAAAAAGTGTGGCTGCTAATCTGTTTGAGGGTACGTCCCTAGATTTTCATATTTAGAGCGCAACGTTTTTGGACATTAATTTTTTGCTAAATTGTTCAACCCCAGTCAAATTAGATTAAAAATTGGATTAAGAATATGTGTGAACATAAAGATTAGTTTTGCCACCGATGCTCAGGACGAATGACTCGAATACTGTCCATGATTTTGCTTTGTCTCCCATCAGGAGAAATTATTTTGCCTTTATGTCCCAAAAGATATGTTTCATTTGGCTGCATGGCAACATAGAAGTAGTGAGATTCTTGCTGTAAAAATAAAGTTACTTAGGGCTTGACTGGCAACACCCTGTTTATTCTATGGGAAATTTAATGAAAGACTGGCTTTTTTTCTCATGTTACACTACTCTTTCATCTTCTCTATTTAATTCTAGTCTGACCCTCTCTTGGATTTAAATTTTGGTTTGTCCTCCACCTCTTTGCCTCTTCCTACAGTATTTGTTTGCATTTTGATATACTTTTTTCCCAAATCCTCCCCTGCTTCTTTGTAGTGGCTGTGGACAGGTACATTTATGTGTAACTTGCCGAATAATTAATGAGACAAAGAGAGAAGTCGCAGACGGTGGAAAGACTCTCGTTTCAGCTTTGAAGTTGAACCTCAGAACATCTAACCAACCCACAAAATCTGACAGAGAGCCCATTGACTTAAGTTTAGATTGTCTGCATGCATGCCAGCAAACTAAATGGAGTCAGCCTATCAAAATGCTGACAGATACAGGAAGACTTTAAGTCAATAGATGGCAGATGGCACAAAAAAGGTTTAAGGGGTTGACAGATATAGAAGAGAAATTATGGGAGTTTAAGAAGAAAGAAGGAGGAAGAAGAGGGGGAAGAGGAAATGATCCCTGCCCAAAGAGGTAAAAGAAACCCTTGTCTGTTTCAACAAAGTAACATTTCAGCTCTCTTCTAATTCAGTCACTTTAGTACAGGTTTTCACTTTTCCCAGTGTTTCATATCTGTTTCCGCATCACTATATACAACAAGATATTGTTGGTCTTATTCTCTAAAAGACAAATTTGACAAGTTCTATGCGAGATGGCAGAATGAATTGGCTTGGCTGAAAAATAAATATTTAATATCTGATGATCAGTGAACTACGGAAATAATCCCCAGCTAAACATACAGTTTAAACTGATTAACCAATCCCTGCGATTTAGTGTTGTGTTGCTTTAAATGTGTTGCATTCAGCAACGTTTTATTTAAAATGCCACCTAAATGAAATATATTGGGTTAAAGAATATGCATAAGTCAAACTGATGCATAGAAAAGTAAACAAAATAGAACAGATTTGAGGATTCAATAAACTTCTTACTAGATTGCTAGATTAAACAGTTGCTGAGAGATTTTCCTTCCCTGCAGCGTTTCAGACAGGATGAAAATGCTCCAAGGCAGGAGTCAATTGAACTAACCTAGGTTGACTGCCAGCAGAACCTAAAATGGTATCAGTTCTAATCTCATGTGCCTGAACAGAAGGCCTTCTTGCTTCTCTAAGGATTTAGCAGTTTCTGGCTTGTCGGTTCTTGCTTCGGCCAACAATTTATAAGAAAGCAGAAGGAGTCCAGTTATCTTCTTTTGAAGCATTGACATATGAGTACAATCTGTTTGCAGCATCCTTGATCTCTATTGTTCAAATAGATTGATTCTATAGAGACCAAGTCTGGTCTCGTCAGTCTGGGGTTTGCCTCAGGAGTCATGTAGTCATGTTTTTCTGTGGTATCCCAAAGTCGGTAAGAATATTTACAAATAGCTCTATTGTTCGGTAAGCATCAGTTTTTACACACACACATGCACACGCAGAGGAGGGGCTTTGCCGATACATCAAAGTGGTGACATTTTGCTCTTTGCTTCAGTAAGAGGTCAACCCGGTCAGAACACCCACTGACAAAGTGAAGATGAGAATGTCACTCATTCTTTTGCATATATGTGTGTTTGCAAGTGTGAGGTCTTTATTAGAGAAGAGGAAAGAAGTAGGAATATGTCTTCATGGTTCTCTGTTAAAATGAGCCTTCAATACAACCTGTGAAGTTTTCCATGAATATTTTAACAACTGACCAATGTATTCCCATTTATACACACAGACTAAAGAGGCAAACATGGGGTTACAGTGTTGTTTCTGTTTCAACACTCATTTCAATAAGGAATACCCTGGAGACCGTATCTTTTGTCTCGTCACCCTTCTTTATTTTCATTGCAGCAACATTGCTCCTTTTCAGTATCTTACAGCTTGGTCTTATGAAGCTAAGCCGACAAAACGTCCATACCTCCGAGACAGCCAATCCCACTGAAAAAGCTTTATGCAACCTCCAGAAAGCCCAAAATATGGTTCTAAATCTGTCTTCAGCCCCACTTGAGGGACACAAATGAAATGCTGTAATTTATCCTTTGGATTGTGCTAAACCACTTTAGATTCCCCAGGAACCAGATCATATTGTTGCACATCTTACTGAAAGCATCCAAGCAAGACAAACCTTTGTCCCAGAGCAACTCAGAGCAAACGTAGATTTAATTAGAAAGGAAATCTGATTAGGTTAGCCAAGTTTAGGGTTTGGCTCGAAAGTCTGTTTGACCCACACAACTCTTTTAGGCTAGAACAATTGAGTTAGATAGCAGAACTGTAAATATTTACAGAAGAAAATTCATGCATCCTTCCCAACTTAGTTCCCCGCATGCGCATTTGCTTTCTGAGAGTCCATCCAGACAGAAACCTGACCTTCCATCCAAATGTATTCATTGTACGAGCTTTCTCAGAATTGGCAAGATTGTACCAATATGGATTCCATAAACGTAGAATTAAAGTGAACCTAACATGGACGATCTGAATAAAATTGAAGTATGAAGACGTGTTCACCAACTAACATAAAGAGAGAAAAAAGAATGAAGGTAAGCAGTTGTATCTGAACAAATATAACAGCCACGATAACTTATGAAGTCATCATCACATTGTAAATGACTGAAACTGAGAATAACCCCTTGTTCTAGCCAAAATAATCCAAAAACCTGCTTTAAATGAAAACTTGTTAAACAATCAATTGTCCTCCCTCACTGCAAATCATGGTCAGCAAGTAAATTTCACAAGTTACATTCATGCAGCTGTTTTATTTTAAAGTGCATTATTTCAGGCAGAGAGCTGCGTTGCTTTTGATTTAGCTACTTCATCTAACAGTAAAAAGACCACACGCACACAGCAGGCAACCCATGGTATATAAAAATTATCCTTTCTAAATAATCTCTGCTACTAATATTGTATTAAGAAGATGCAAAATGCATATAAAAAATCTATCATCAATGGAAGAAGTGCTATAAGAATGATTTGCAGACAGACATGGAAATATTGTAAAGCATTTAAAGAATTTTTATTATTTTTTTTACTAACTTGTAACATTTTATACAGTGTGTACATTTTTTTGTGTGTAAAATCTTTAGATTTTCAAATGCAATACAAAGATAAAGGATTAACAAAATATGAGTATGCAAGTTTTGTTATTTATTGTGTAATTACAGTCTAAATCTTGTAATATTGTATCGTTTCTTGCATCAAAAAGGAAAGAAATCAGTACATAAATCAAAAAATATGGACAAAACTAAGAAATGCAATTAAAACAATGGATTTGATTAAAAGAACATGAATAATTGTGTCGCTATTCCTACTGTTTTGTTATTTGGTTGTTTTTTTCCACCCCACATTTTAGAGGATACATCTGGTTTTCCTTTGGGATTCTCCTCAGTTGCCACTCTGGAGACACTTTTAAATGTTCAATCAGTTAAACGTTCGTCCTGCCCTGTTCTGAACTGCAGCACAGGGCGCCACTCATTTAGCTGAATTTGCTCCACCCTCCCTTCCCCTCTGTTTTACTTTCCACCACCATCTGCCATGTCTCACCCAGAGCTCATCTTTCACAGACAAGATGCAATTTGTATGATAAGCACATTAAGGATTACATAATAAACTTGAAATGTAAGATTTATTTCACAGAAAGTATTGCGTTAGAGTCTGAATTCGTTTCTGGACTTAACAGTTTTGTTTTGTTTTTTTATTTGATGTTCAATTCTAACACTTCAAACAAAGCTCGATCAGTATAGTGCAAGTCTGTACTCATCTTTACTAGCGGTAGGAATAAGTCTGAAGGGGGTCTTATTATTTACGCACATAAAAAATAAAACTTTCCGTCTTCATCTCTGCTGACTGAGCCTGAGAAATCTGAGATACATGATCTACTGTGCAACAATATTCACAGGGAAGAGATTATAGTCAGAGAAAAAGGTTGTGTATGAGGTAGGCCATGAGCGAAAAACCAGGGTTTTGGAAACACGATTTCCTGTGGAAAACAGTGATGTCACGGTACCGGTAATCTACTTTTCAGTCTCTCACGCACTGAAGCATGTGCAAACACACAGGCATTGTCTGTATAAATCAACTTCTTCTAGCAAACACTCTGTTAATGTCATTAACATTGCCTTCAGCTGAGCTGTATACAGCCTTGTTTTATTGTTGGAGACTTTATTAAAGTGTTTGTGGAAGAATGTTTCACAATGCAATTAATCTGAGAGCGCTTAGCCACAGAAAAATAGTCTGTTAGCCAAGGAGTAGACTTTTTTTTTTTTATGTTTTGACATTATTATTTGAACAAAAAATGAAAAGCAGTCAGCTGAATTTTCATTACTTTTGCTTTCGTCCAATTTTCTGGAGTCTGTGTTTTTTTTGGTGTAGAGTAAAATGCACAATGTACAATTTTGATAACTTTTATGTCCAGTGGTAAAGATATGAAAGATACATAAATTGTACATCACAATTGAGTCACTGCCTCTTTATTGAGCCATAGCATATTAGTGTCTCACTGCAGTTATATATCTGAAGTACTTGCAGGATTAATTCATAGCCTCCTCTTGCTACTTGTCATTAAATATATTAACATTTAAGAAATAGTTACATAGAATATGTAATGAAACAATAGACTTGTTTTCTTTTTAATTTAAATGTATGTATTTGTTAAAACGTAAATCATTTTAACATTAAAGCAACATTCAAGCTAACTTATCCTATATTTGAGAAACTGCAAAGTATTTTAAGAGGCAATATACAAATGAGATGTGAACATTTTCAAGAAAGGCAGAATAGCATGACACAATTGATAAAATGACACAACTGAAACACCAGATGAACACGCAAAATTAGTAAATTAATCAAGTGTGAAATACTTGAATAACTTCAATAATCTCAATTTAAAAGTGTTTAATGGAATCAGCTATTTTTCTGTCAACATTCTACCTTTTATAAATGATGTTATAAACATTTTATAGAAATATTTTGCTACTTGCTATAACTTTTTGAAACTGCCTTAATTTGAAGTTGAACTTGAAGATCCAATAATCCAGTGACAATTAGCAAAACACTGGAAAATAAGGTAGTTAATCAGTTAAAGAAGCAGAATGTTGGTTCCTTCTGTGATCTAGTGTGTTGTCTTTGTACCAAAATGTTGGAATTGAGGCTCAAACATTTAAGTTTGGTTTTGTCAGACATGTGCTCTGACAAGATGTTTTTCTCTTTCTGAAAAATTACATCTGCTTTCATGACATTGAAAGCAATGCCATCAACAACCCTTCGATCTGTTCCACTATAGTCTCTAACAAGTTTTCTTCCAAGACTGGCCTGTATCCTGCTCCAGTCTTTTCACCCTGCTTCTTCTTCTTCTGCTAATATCTTTATGCTAGTAATGTTTTTTTTTTACCCTTCTGTTGTTGTTGGACCAGACATGTAAATTCCCTCAACTGCCATAGTTTTATTTTACAGTCCATGACCTCTTTGATATTTTCTTGCTGCTTGTGGTTTTCTTTCATTCTTCCATATTCTTCTTTGTTTTTGCCTCTATTATCTAACTTATCTTACCTTATTTGATTCTGGTTTTCTATGAAATTTTACATTATATGTTGTTTTTCTTCAAAGTTGTTTTTTTTCATCCCTGCTCTGCTCTGCTCTTTCTGGGGGACATCTATCCACATGCTGTAACCTGTGGTGTGTTTGGTTATTCTTCTCTTCATTCTTTCCACTCTCTAAACACAAACACGTTGAATCATTTAGGGAGGAAAACCTCATGATTTAACACATTGTTTCACATTGCATCTTTGAAGTTCAATACATTCGATATTAAATTTAACCAATACAAATATCGCTTATTGTTATACCTTATCATTATATAAATATCTTGAAATCAAAATCCTAAAGTGTGGCGTACAAATGCCTGTGCCCACCATGCGCCAATACTTTGTAGAAGGCCTTTTTGATGTAGTTACTGATTCAGAATTTTAGGGGGCAAAATGGCTTCACAAAACTAAAAAAACTCAAGGGAAATGTTTTGACTATGCCATTTACATAGTTGACTCTTCATTGACTGAATGTCGCAGTGATTTCCGCAGCACAATTGTAAAATGTTAAGAGTGGCTCATCAGATGGAGGGAGAAAACTTCTTTGACCTGGTTAGGTGTTTTTTCAAATTGGTGCCGCCTCCTTCGCTTCGGTTTTCTTTACTCTCTGTGCCGGCACAGTACAATTTGCTTCTGTTTACTGTAGCAGCGAGCTGAACCATGTCAGCCACTATGAACTTCCCCTGACATTTAACAGAATCCAACATAAATATGAGCACAAACTTGAGGAGTTTTTGAGTATGATATATTTGAGTTCAGAACCACAAAGCACAACAGAAGTCACTCAAATAGTTAATAAAAAAGAATATTGCATAATGAAATGTGAAGTGAGCATCTTGGGAGAGTACTTCCTATTCCCTCTGACTTCCACTTCATGAAAAATTTACACACAGTAACTCCTTTGTAAAAGATTGTTTTTGCGTGTGTTTACGGCTTGCACATAGTGTCCCAATATGCGACATTGACTGCCGGTGTTTGGGCACGCCGCGTGTGTGAGTGTGTGTTCAGAAGGTACAGACTATGATTGTTCTCTCTGGGTGTTAGCTTTCGGAGCAGGAAGTGCACCTTCAGGTCAGAAAGGAGGGGAGATATACCCACACTTAGTCTGCCCACATCTGTTCAAATACCAAAGGCTGTCAAAACCTCGCAGGAAATGAGAGCACATATATGCATGTGTGTGTGAATGATACAGAATAGGTTCTTTGTGAGAGCAGATTCTAAAATTATTTGACCTTTCTCTGCTCAACCTATTCCCTCAGAACTAAAGAAAACCAGTCAGCTACATGCGGTGAAAGAAAAAAGCGCACTAATGCTGAGAAAGCACATCACTGACAATTTCAGGTCGATTTGAAACTTTTCTTAAGTCTGAACACGGCTCCTTGTCTCTTGATTCTGAACTTTGCTACTGTGAAACCACAGTCATTCCTTACTTGAAATAACACCTCCAAATCCATCATGGTGGGCACTGGGACCCCTCAGGGTTGTGTGCCTCGCTCACTGCAGTTCACACTGCGAACAGATGAGATGCGTGAGAAAAAAGTATTGTAGATTAGCAAATGAAACAACAGCAGCGGTGCAAAGAGATAAGGTCAAACAGCGCACTGTGCAGAGATATTCATATGATGTTTACTAAGCATGAACCAAAAGAGATGATCAATGGCAGTTCAATTCAACTGAGTTTCATTCAAAAATACGTTTTTGATCCCAAAGGGAAAATAAATGTAACTCATATTAATTCAAGATTTTTCAAACAGTTATTGCAGAAATTGACGGCTGTGGGCAGGTAGCATCTTTGGATTACAGAAGAAGCCTCTGACTGAAGTCACACTGTTTTTCCTGACACTCCAATGAAGACAATACTCAAGGTTGTCTATAATTGTCTTGATGTAAAATCCTGCTTTGTACCATCATTTCCAGATGTTCTGCAGTAGCCCCCCGCACAGATAATGCTGATGCTGTTACCCTCAGCAGGTGACACTAGAAGAGATCACACACTCAACAACAAACTTATAAAAGATATGTAGCATCTTGGTGCAAGCCCTGAAGGATCTTGACTTCCTCAAAATGTACAGGCTGCTTTGTCCTTTCTCATAGATGCTTCACTATTGGGTCTTCAGTTCAGTCTTTTGTCCAGATGAACACCATGGTATTTATCTTTCTCTACCACCTTCATATCTCCTCCCATGAAGGAAGTAGGATTTCATCTAACCCTGCACACATTGTGTCATTGGAGTACTGGTCCATAGAGAATGACCGATTTGTTTAAAAATAAATTCTGTTGTATGGCCACTTTTACCACCCTATTGTTCTCTACAGGCCGCGTCTATGTCACATGACTGTCTCAAAATATTCCTTTCTCAATGATTTCTTTTGTTTTTTTTTTTAATCTAAGCTTAGATAAACTCATAATCCTTTCAAAAAATATTGATAGATTTTTCAAGCAGATGTACAAGTTAGCCATTCAACAAATTTGCCACGAAAGAGTAAAAAATGTTTTGTAAAACAAGTTACTCAAACACTGGGAAAATGATCATTTTATCTTATGTATTTTGTGAGAATTATGCAGATAAAAAAAGTACAATGTCAAGTATTTATTTTTTTTTTTTCTCAAAAGTTACTTAAGTAAATGTAAAGTAATTAAACCTCTTGATATGCAGCATTTGTGTGTTTCCTGATCTTTACGATGTTGTGTGTTCATAAATGTCCTCAAAGAGATTAATTTGTTCCACTTGCTAAAACTGAAGAAAATTCACATAATTCTGTTAACAATGTTAACGATGAAAACTATTTCCGCATGACGACAATCTGAAGACATGCAACATTGCATTTCCTTCTGACACATTTTTTAAACATTCAAGCCTTTTATTGTTCATGTCACCTTTCTGGAGGAAAGCCAACGTGACGGTTTTATGAGGTGTGATATTGGCCATCAAACTGCAAAGAGCATGTGTCATTCACTGCAGGTTTTTGTGGTTTTGTATGCATTCAGAACTTTGGGCCCCTTTTCACATGCTTTGGGGACAACTCCAGATGTGAACTGCAAACACTGAACTGTATGGCATCTGGCGTAGTTTCCCCATGCAATCCTGATACCTGTTTATAAGTAAGGACAAAAACCAAACTGCACTGTTAAAAACAAGTTTGACACATGGAGGTTTGCAGTGTGAATAAAAGCTTAACGCATCCTGTTAAGAGTCAGTTTATTTGTCTAAAACCACAGGGTAAAAAGGTAAAAGAGGTGAGAAAATGTTGATAATGTGACTTTTATTTAAGATATGCGGTGACAGAATAATTATTTAACTTTAGATGAAAGTGGCAGAAGACATCTGAAAATATGAAAAAAAATGTTGCAAGTGAACAGCAAATATATATATATATATATATATATATATATATATATATGTAGTCTGTAAGACTGCAAGCCATGGTGTATACTTGGTTTTCTGAATATACTGAGAGCAGATCACATGCAGGGATGCAGGACAAAATACTCCACAGGGAGAATTGGAAAAACTGAGGGAAAAAACAAAATTCTGATATTTAAAAGTATAAATAAACATTCCGCCAGCACCGTAGTGAAAAACAAAGGCCAGTTCCACAAATAGAAAATACATCGAAAGCTGGAACCAAATGCAGTTCCCCTCATCCAACTCAGTTCTGCCACGTTTACGGGGCAATCCATCTATTCTTGGAACAGACGAGCCCTGAGGGCCTGATGGGAGCCAGAGAGCCAAAGCACCCGGGGTAATGGCTGACATTAACTTTGGAACAATGGAGTTCAAGTCAGAGAAAAATGGGTGGGCCGTGTTATGTTGTGTTGCGAGACTCAAAGGGTGTTCCCATCAGGGATTAAACTTCTGAGTATTGTCCTGAATAAGTTAATTGTGTTGTTAGAAAAAGAAAAAAAAAAGCTGATATCTGCAAGAACGTTCCTATCTGAGATGTAGTGACGCAGAACTGACTCATAGGGGGAAAAAAATAAAATTTTGAATACAAAGACAATGTTTCTAATATTAGTGGGTTTTTTAATGGAAACTGTAAAAATGCCATGACCTCCAGTGGGAGAGGTTGCTCAGTGTTATTTCGCCACCTCAGGCATTTGTTTTACAAGTTTTGGGGAAGTTTTACAGCTCTCCTGATGACACGTTTGCATATGCCTGACACCTAGTGGCCATTTATTGATAACTAGAACTTTGATTCTGCCCATACATTCTCAAAGTGCATATCCAAGATCCAAATCAGATTTCTAATTAAGATGAAAGGTCAGAAACAACAAGTATTGAACAAATATGATTTATTTAATGTCCACGAAGCTCAAAAGAAAACAAAATGCTACCACTTTATGTTTGTGAACTTTGACACATTTTGACACAGGAAATTGCAAAATTAAATCTTACTTTCACAAAGCAAATATTGTGAGCAACTTATTATTTGCAAAGTGGAAAAGTTCAGATGGGGTAGAACCCTGCCATTTTAAGAACTTTTGATTTTTATTACATTTCAGGTCTCTCCTGAAAAGTAAAATGAATTCATGCATCCTCATAAAATAAATAAACTAAGCTTAAAGTGCAACAAAAAAAATCTAATATCAAAATGACTGAATTAAAACACAATTAGAGGCAGTTATAATATTGCACATATGAACCGAGAATGAAAAGTGCCATTATCTGACTTCAATGAGCCGCAGACAGGCTTATGACATTAATTTTCTTATAGCTCCATGCCCCCCACTTCACTTTTCAGATTTCAGAAAGTGAGTAAATTCTACAACCTACAAAATCCTGTTTGAGAATATACAGTAGAAAATTCTTAAAATATTTGGCAAGTTTGTCAAATATAGCCTATATTACGGGGGAATAATTCTTGAATCTCCTGTGGCAACCACTCACAGGTAGAAACACTTCCTCACACAAAGTGCTGCCTGCACCTCACAGAAAACACTGTCCCCACATCTTTTCCAAACAAGTTCCTCCAGACTAGCAGCAGCACCAATTAGCAAATACCTGCAGGAAGTGCACAACAGTTGTCATTCAAAATACTATTTAGTCCAACGCTCCAACGCTCTGCAGAACAGTTGTAAACAACATAATGAAGGAGCATTGTTATCTGCTAAAGAGCTTCCTAATAATATGATTTTTTAGAAAGTCTTTTTAGATATATTTAATTTTTAACTCTAAGACACAGAGAAAAGTATTTAAACTGTTGAAGCTTGTTATAAAATTAGTTCAGTTTTGCAATCTGAGGATGTGTGTCATTGGAAGGGTGAATTACACACCTGACGGTCCTGACTGCAAGCGAGGTGTTGGCTCTGATTGGCCACAGCACTTCACTCTTTCTCTTCTGTTATCGCCTTTTCACTGACTCACCTTGCCAGTCCAAAGATCGCTGCATTGTTTGCACTAGGCCTGAGCTGCTAGGAACAGAAGGATTCTGGATCTTTGCTCGTCTAACTCGTTAGGCGCTTCTATCGACCTCTGTAGCATCTCAGCAGTTGACCGCACCATCTCAGATTTTGCCAGAGGGTCAAAAAAAAGACTTTTTGCCTCGTGGAGCCAATTTTGTGCCAGTCTTTCCTTTTTGTGGCAGACACAAGCAAAGGGAGGGTGGAGACCTGAAACACTTCCTCATCTTTATTTGACCCAGTGCCCGTGTGCACAGGTCTGAAAGGAAATCCACATTTTTTTCTTGAGGTAAGACAATGACTTTAATTGGTATATAGCTCTAGAAAAAGTTATAAAATTGATGTCATGTATTGTGATAAGTCATCATCCTTAATTGTTTGAGTCATATATTGTCTAAAACATGAGATTAGGTTTGAGTTAGCATTGATTTTTGCTGTGAAGTACAAAGATCAAGAGAAAGTGATAAAAATTATGTACAAGTTATAGTTATTGCTCTTTCTGTTCAACTGAAGACGAAGTTGAAGGTTTTATTTTCAACTGAATTGTTGCATGGCACGTGTAGAGCATTACTACTCCACCCTGAATGGTAAGAATTCAAAGGTTAGTTTTTCTATCGTTCTTAAAGAAGAAGTAGAGCGATCAGTCACTTCCAAAACTGCAGGAGCCTCAAATCACAATGTCCTGTGCCATGTAATTCTGATATATTTCATCTGAACGCTTTTGCTATTTTAGGGGTAAATAATGGAAATCTGAGCTGAAGATGGGATCAGTGCAGTCATATTTTGGCAGCTTGTGTGTAAAAGAGAAAAAGCAAGGTAAGGTCTAGTTTTGTATTACATGTCAATTCATCACTGAGATTCACCTTAATCCCACTGTTGCTCTTATGTTTTTCTCAGAGGAGGAGAGATATGTTCGAGCCAACGACAGACCTTCCAACCTGTCTTACAACTACGCTGTAGGTCCCCACTACTGGAAGAATTTATACTTTTCACATTTAATTAAACATTTTTTAGCTGCAATGCAGATTTTTCAATTTGTCTTCATAAAATCACATCTTTTGGTGGACTTTACTGTTTAGAAACATAAAATCTGAAAAGTGTGCATAAAATGTAAAAAAGGTTTATGGTTGTAGCAAAATGTTAAAGGTTAGTGGGGCATAAATATTTTTGAAAAGTCCTAAGTATTTATACACGATGATGTGCGCTGTAGGTATTTTCTGATGAACTGACTATTATGTCGCTTCTTCTTTCTCAGAACAATGCCATCCGGACCTCCAAGTACAACATATTCACCTTTTTGCCTCTTAATTTGTTTGAGCAGTTCAGGAGGCTGGCTAATGCCTACTTCCTCTTCCTCCTCATCCTTCAGGTACCTTTTTCCCCTTTCTCTGTCTCTGCATTTCAACATCTAACTTTATCATTATATGCCAATGTGCCACTGATTATTGATAGAAATTAGTTTCTGGATTTTCAAAGAAACATTTTCTAACATAAGCATAAACTGATCATTTTGTGAGTGAAACTTGTTTTTCATTTTGATTTCACGAATTTCACATTTTCTATTAGTGTTCACATTCGTTGTAAATGGAGCAAAGTACTAAATCTGCGTTGTCTCCTGTATTCACAGTTAATCCCACAAGTATCCTCTCTGTCCTGGTTTACTACAGCTCTGCCGTTAATTTTGGTGCTGTCCATGACAGCAGTCAAAGATGCCAGTGATGACATAGTAAGATAAAAGCATTGTTCAAATCCATAACCTGCTCAAAGCCAAAAGAACAAACAAATATTTTTCCTTTTTTTTCTGCCAACTGAATAGAACAGACACAAAAGTGATCGGCAAGTGAATAACCGCATGGTGAACATCCTCATCGATGGAACGTGAGTCATTTTAATAGTCAAACATTAAATTACAGATGTGTTAATTATTTACAGTTTATGAGGAAGTATTTATTAAAGGGGATGTGTTCAGTACCTTTTTGCTTTTTCTTTACAGACTGAAAAATGAAAAATGGATGAATGTTCAGGTTGGGGACATAATTAAACTCGAGAGCAATCAGTTTGTAACAGTAAGTATTGGCTTAATCAAACTTGGAAAAGAGATTTTAAATTTTTAGAAAAAGTTAACCAATGTCACTCACCCTACAATATTGACTTTATTAATGTCAACTGAACTTTTATTTTAAGTTTCATTAAAAGCTTCCATAAAGACTATTATCTTCCAGGCAGATCTCCTATTGCTGTCCAGCAGTGAACCTCTCAATCTAGTCTATGTGGAAACAGCTGAGTTAGATGGGTGAGTATGGTGCAAGTTGTTTTCCTTTCATATGATTTCCCTTTAGTTGCAAACTTCTTACATCCCATATTGGTGATCCCCAGTGAAACAAACCTGAAAGTGAAACAAGCCTTGACTCTCACAGGAGAGATGGGAGACTCTATTGAAGCTCTTTCTGCCTTTAAAGGTAAGAAATTACCCCATGTAATCATACGTTCAAGATTCAAAACAGATATCAAGGCAAAAAGAAAATAATTCAACAATGATGTAGTATAAAGGAACCAAAGAGAATAAAACAAGATCAACAAAAGGAGAAATGAACTTTTTTCTTCAAGATGCAGACCAAATTATTAAGATTGTCCTGGAATTTGGAGCAATGCTAATTACATAAATGTTAGCTTAGCAGCTACAAAAAATGCAAATTTCAGTTAGCACACCTGGTAATTACAAACCCAGTGTATAGTGAGACTGGTTTTTCATGCAAACTATTTATAATGGGCCTTTTTGATTTTGACCAACAACCATGTTACATAATCAAAATACTTGCTGACACCTATTATTTTCAGGCGAAGTGCGATGTGAGCCTCCAAACAATCGCTTAGACAAATTCAAGGGAACCTTGACCGTGAATGGACAGAATTATGGCCTGGACAATGATAAGATACTGCTGAGAGGATGCACTCTGAGAAACACAGAGTGGTGCTTCGGTCTGGTCATCTTTGGAGGTAAATCTACGGAAATGTAGCCCTCATTAACACACCTGCTTGTCCTACTATGCAAAGTCAAAATTCCTCAAGTGAAAAAGGGCTTGTTGTGTAGTGTCTCATTTTGCTGAGAGGTATACTTGTTTGAGCCTAGCTGTTTAAGATAAGAATCTTGACAGTGGGGAAAGAAACCAAATCTCTTACTCTTCAAGTCTACATAAGCCCACCAGAGGGCCTTAATGCTATATTGGAATGCCCATGTGCTTTTGAGGAATCAATAAAAAAAAAAATTAAAAACTAAGAAAGCAATAATTCAAAGGATGTTTTTTTTTTTTTTATGTTTAAATACTAAATTATTAAATGTATACTAACTTGTCTTTGAACTTTGGAAATATGGAAACAAGTAAGGTCATCAAGTGCTGAGCAGATCAATCATTACATATTTTGGACAGTTGTGTTCTCATTAGAAACCAGCAATAAAAAGCCAAAAAGATGGTAATTTTATTCTATATTTAACAAAAACATAGAATTACTAGCAAAGAAAGGATTGGATGTCCTCTGCAGAATCATGTGTATGTCTGATCCTAACGGAGAATGTTCTTAGGTCCTGACACCAAGCTGATGCAAAACAGTGGAAAGACAAAATTCAAACGCACCAGCATTGATCATCTGATGAACGTCCTTGTGTTGTGTGTAAGTGTCTGCACACACAAATACACTGAAACTATTGACTTTGTGTGCCACTAAGCATTTATCCCAAACAGTTAACTAACATCAGCAGAGTATGTCTGAAATAACGCTTCTCAACGCTTTGAAATGAAGTTAGAATGGGAATACATCCAATTATACTTCTAATTTTGTCATTGTCAAGTTGAAAGTATTCTTTATCTTTGTGAACCTTATTTTATTTATTTATTCTTTTACAATAATAAGGTTAGCAATGTGTCTATTTCACTAGATCTTTGGTTTCCTGTTTACCTTGTGCTTCATTCTGGCCATCGGCAATGCGATCTGGGAGGTCAAGGAGGGCTCTGTGTTCACTGTATTCCTTCCACGGGAACCGGGTGTTAATGCTGCTCTCTCCTCCTTCCTCTCCTTCTGGTCCTATGTCATTGTCCTCAATGCAGTGGTGCCCATTTCCCTCTATGTCAGGTACACTTTAAAACAGAAAGAGATTGAAGTCAGACAGAAACAAGAAGTGAATTCAGTCCTTATTTTACCTTTCCATTTCTGTATCTGAGATTTTAACATCTGGTTGTGCATGAATGTCAGTGTGGAGGTTATCCGTCTTGGGAACAGCTTCTTCATAAACTGGGACAGGAAGATGTATTATCCCAAGAATGACACTCCTGCTCAGGCGAGGACCACCACACTCAATGAGGAGTTAGGCCAGATTAAATACATCTTCAGTGACAAGACTGGCACTCTGACACAGAACATCATGACGTTCAACAAGTGCTCCATCAATGGAAAAAACTATGGTAGGCAGTTTGAATAAAGTCACACTGAGGTTGGTTGGATGTCTGATTCTTTAACATACAGTATGTCTTTCTTATTTAGGGGAGCTGTATGATTTCTCTGGACAAAGAGTTGAAATAACAGAGGCAAGTAGGCCCATTCCAGTAATTCTTTATGAACGTATTTAACAGGATCTAACAATATTGCCTGATTATACTTTTTTTGTAGAAAACACAAAAAGTGGACTTCTCTTGGAACAAGCTGGCAGATCCGAAGTTTGACTTCCATGATTATAGTCTACTGGAGACTGTGAGAGAAGGAAACCCTGAAGCTCAGGCCTTCTTCCGCCTGCTGGCTCTGTGCCACACCGTCATGCCTGAAGAAAAGAAGGAAGGTCAGAATATCAGTTTTTACAAAACAGCACTATATTTAAAAGGAGAAATTTCTTGAAGTCAATATTAAAGAGATTTAAAAAAGGGTCTAAATAGGATATACACATATAAACATTTTTGTTTAAGTTCAGCCCTACTTCATTAAATCCTTTAAATCCTTTTGTAACTTATCTGGTGGAATAAATTACCTGACAGTGCACCATTAAAGTGATATTTAGTGAGAGAAGCCTTTAATACGATTATAATCTTTACAGAATGAGTGAAGTAATTTTGGAGGGGGGGGCCTCTCTCCTCAATAAGTTTCCTGTCTTGTCTTCTTTACAACCTGGTAGGTGAGCTAAACTACCAGGCGCAGTCTCCTGATGAGGGCGCTCTGGTCACCGCAGCAAGGAACTTTGGATTCGTGTTCCGCTCTCGCACACCTGAGACTATCACCATCATGGAAATGGGCGAGAAAGTCACATACGAACTCCTGGCTGTTCTGGACTTTAATAATGTACGGAAGAGGATGTCAGTAATAGGTACATAAAAATTCTGTACAAATTTTTATGTACAGAAAATACATTTTCTGCATTTATCACCTCTATGTGAGATAGTATTATGTAGCGTTCAACAGCTGCATTTTAAAGTCAGAAAATAACCAGAGTATTTCTTCATAGTTTTGTCAAGTATTTTTTCTTATTTTTCTTAGTACGCAGCCCTGATGGCAAGATGACACTGTACTGCAAAGGTGCTGACACCATCATCTATGAAAGACTAGACCCCTCTTGCAAAAAGTTGATGAAAGTTACTACAGATCACCTGAATGTAACCTATGCATTTTTTGTTATTCTTATTTAAACTTTTTATATGTGTTGCTTCTTTTAAGTCCTCTGAACTCTATGAACAATCTAGGAATATGCAGGAGATGGGCTACGCACTCTTGTTCTGGCCTACAAGCACTTAAAGGAGAACTACATGGAGGAGTGGACACAGCGCCACCATGAGGCGAGCACAGCCCTGGAAGGACGAGAGGAGAGACTTGATCAACTTTATGAAGAGATTGAGAAAGACATGATTGTTAGTTCATCTGCAAAGTACACTGAGGACCAAAAGTTTAAATAGTTGTAATAACAGGCTAAACCAAATTTCCATCATGATGTCACTTACTATTAACCTTTGGTTTCCAGTTGTTGGGAGCGACAGCTGTTGAAGACAAGTTGCAAGACGGTGTACCACAGACTATTGAGCAGCTGGCTAAAGCCGATATCAAAATCTGGGTGCTGACTGGTGATAAACAAGGTAGGATTTGCTGCATATTAGGGCTATTATGAACAAATATTTTAACAATCGATTATTTTTACAACTAATCGAGTAATCTGATTTTAAAAAAAAAGGATAAAATAAAACATTGGTAAAGCTAATATACCAGCAGTATTATATTAATGTTAACATCAGTTGAATTTTTCACATTTGAGGATCCCTAACAATAACTTTTCAGTAGTTTAGAAAATTAACTTGTAACAATTGTTACAAGTTAACCTGAAGAAAAGTTAGACAACAATCTGAAATTATATTCAATTTAAGAATAAAGAGGCAGGCTCACAAATACTCTTATAAAAAAAAAATCTCTATACTCCAGATTTTGGTTTCTGTATTGATCTTCAGTCAATTTAATAGATTAATTGTCACCTTTTCCAGCCATTGATAGCTTTTGTGTCCCTGCTAGTGATGGGATTTGACACCTGGCTGCACATAACCACATCTACCAGCTATGTAACATCATAACATATAACTGATTACAGCAAGTATTTAAAGATTGCTAAAACTTTGCTGGTATATTATGTCATAAACTACAATGGAACAAATGTTCAACAACTATAGAGTTTCCAAAGCTGAGGAATTATTCATAGCACAATTACTTTCATTGTCATTCTTAAACAGAGACAGCAGAAAACATTGGTTATTCTTGCAACATGCTAAGGGAGGAGATGAAGGAGGTTTTTATTGTGGCTGCCAATACACCTGAAGGGGTCAAACAGGAGCTCCAGTAAGTCATCCTTAACTTACTATTGCAATGAAGTGAGTGTGTAACATTTTTAAAAAAAAATTGTCTTAGCCCCACTAAGCCTGTACTCCCAAAAATTGTTTGAATGAACCATTGCAAATTAAGTTATTTTCATAATTAATTATTTTCATAATTAAGTTATTTTCAAAATAGTTATTTCATAATTAGATATCTAATTTCATAATTAGACATCTTGTTGTTGTAAAGCTAAAAACACCACAAAATACCCATAAATTGAACTCCAACAGAATATTTTTTGTTGAGTGATTGTTAGTAAAAAAAAAGACAACTTTTCTAGGAATGCCAGAAGGAAAATGTGTCCCGGATCAGCAGAGGAGCCGTCGGTGACTAAAGCTCGCGCAGGCTTGTTTTGGCTTCAGAAAACAGAGACGGTGCATGATGAACAAGTTGAAGGGGATTATGCTCTGATAATCAATGGACACAGCTTGGTAGATATGCAATTTTATTTTATTTGTCTTTAAATCTCCAAAAAGCTATTTAAAACTGTCCAAGTCAATAGCGTGTCAAACTATGTTTTATTGCCATCCTGGGTAAGTTTCTTCTTGATGATGTTAAAGGCTGAGCAGACAAACACAGAAAGGACCTGGTGTACATTGAAGGTGGTGAAAGAAAACGTGTTGTCCCAAATTGACTGTATAATCCGCTGACCTGTCTGTCCATGATGCCAACTGCACTGTCTGCAGCAGGTGTACTGTAATGTTCTTCAGTCGCTCAAATGAATTCCATGATCACAGGTGTCAGGGCAAAGGGCCTGTACTCATCTAATCCTTTAATGCTACTTGGGGACTTGGATGGTGGCGTGTATATTAGCAGAACATTATCTAGCTTAGACTTAGTTCACCAGAGATCATGATAGTAACTGGACTGCACTGTCCTAGACACACGTCATTACAGCAGATCTCTTTACCTCCCTAATATTAAATCTACATAACTGTAGGTCCTCTTCCTGTTTCATCTTTAGGCCTTTGCACTGGAGAAGGACTTGGAGTTAGAGTTGCTGAGAACAGCATGCATGTGTCAGACAGTGATTTGCTGCAGGGTCACTCCTCTTCAGAAAGCCCAGGTTGTTGAGCTGGTCAAGAAATACAAGCAGGCCATCACTCTGGCTATTGGAGATGGAGCTAATGATGTCAGCATGATCAAGGGTAACATTTTCAGTTGCGCCAAAAGGCTATGCAAAATCTTACAATCTTCCCATAACATAATCTTGTTCTTTTGTCTTCCAGCTGCTCATATAGGTGTAGGAATTAGTGGACAAGAGGGTATGCAGGCTGTTCTCTCTAGTGATTTCTCCTTTGCCCAGTTTCGTTATCTTCAACGCCTCCTGCTTGTGCACGGGCGCTGGTCATACCTTCGCATGTGCAAGTTCCTACAATATTTCTTTTACAAAAACTTCACCTTCACATTTGTACACTTCTGGTACGCCTTCTTTTGTGGATTCTCTGCCCAGGTAAGTGAAATATGCTGAGGTTTAGCTTTAAGGTTAATCTTAAAACTGAAAATATTTTAAATCTCTTCCTACAAAAAATGGACTCCAAATAAGATCCATAAAGCTAATGTTTACTAATGATTTAATTGTCTTTGTTAGACTGTGTATGATGAATGGTTCATCACTTTGTACAACTTGGTCTACACATCTCTCCCAATCCTCAGCTTGGGCCTATTTGACCAGGTATACACCAAATGGAAAATAAGTAATTTCCTGAAAATCATGAGAAATTCCATGATTTATTCAAGATTCAACATCCTTTTTTCTCTTTTCTGCAGGATGTAAATGACCGCTGGAGTTTTGAGTATCCTCAGCTCTACTCTCCTGGCCAGCTCAACATGTACTTCAGTAAAAAGGCATTCGTGCACTGCATGTTGCACAGCTGCTACTGCTCCCTGGTTCTCTTCTTTATCCCCTGGGGAGCAATTCACGATACAGTCAGAGATGACGGCAGAGATCTTGCAGACTATCAGTCATTTGCTTTGCTGGCACAAACCTGTCTACTTGTCGTGGTGAGCATTCAGGTGAGGAAAAACTGTTTCTGTCTCGGAACATTCTACATGATGATGATGACAGTTGAAAAGACACAGTTGTGGCCAAAGCTCTTTTACACAAATGGAGGTTGTATTTATTGTCTTTTCTCTTCAGTCTTAAGAACCAACTCCCTGAAAATGTGGAGTGTGCAGAAATTGTTGGCTGCTTTAAATGAGGAATGAAAGCATTGTTTGATGCATATTTCCTGTAAATATTTTCTATAATTCTGCAACCTTAGGTCAATCAAAAGTAATATTATGATGGTTATATTGAGCAAGATTATCTTAAGTCTCAAAATCTTTGGCAACAGCCATTTAGTGAAAACTAGCATTTTTTTAAATGACTTGTAATGCTCAGCCTCAGAAATATTTTATGCAAAAGGATATTGAGAAAAAGATTGAACAACTCCAACTTTAATATTTCAGCTATGTATTGACACCTATTCCTGGACAACCATAAACCAGTTTTTTGTCTGGGGTAGCTTGGCTGCCTACTTTGCTATCACGTTCACCATGTACAGCAATGGCATGTTTCTGATCTTCACCTCCATTTTCCCCTTCATTGGTGAGTACATTACTGCACAAATATCATATAGCAATAGCTAGGGAAAATAACCTCAAGAATCTCTATTTGTTTTCTTTTATGACGTGCTTCAACAACGGATATTTTCAAGACATGACAAAGAGATTTTTGAAGTTTATTATAAGCAAACATTAGAATTCAAGTATCTAAAATAGTGTCATAATAGACAAGATTATCTAACAAAATAAAATAAAAAATTCAAAACTGTGATATGCGGATGAATACTGAAATATTTATACTTCCAATACTAGACCTTTTGATCGATTCTCATCAATTTTCAAGTCCAAGTTCAATACGTCCAATGCTAAAGTCATTTAAGATAACTTATCTTAACAAGAGCACATCAAAAAGCAACAAAATTATTGAGATCTTGTCTAAATGAAAAAGGGTTGATTGAAACTACTTTTTTCTGCCAGGTAAATTTGTAATGCTTAAGGACATATGTTCTTTTTTATTTTCTTGGCTTTTCTTTCATTGACTTTAGGAACCGTAAGGAATTCCTTAAATCAGCCAAATGTCTGGTTGACCATATTCCTGACTTCCCTTCTGTGCGTGCTGCCTGTGGTGGCTCTGCGCTTCATCCTCATACAGATTCGTCCAACTATCAATGACAAGGTGAAAAAAACATCCGAGGCCAAATATTTTTTATGCATTCTGTGGTAATGAATACAGCCTAATGAGCCACAATAAACCTAGGAAAGGATGTGTTTTTACAGAAAGTCATATCACTTTTAATTCTTCTACAGGTGAGATATAAGACTCAAGTGGAAGCACCGCCAGCACCTGCTCCACGCCGTCCAGTGAGGCGTGTCAGCACCCGCCGATCAGGCTACGCCTTCTCCCATTCTCAAGGCTATGGTGCTTTGGTCACTTCAGAAAGATTCCTGTTTAAGCGACCCCTGAAAAGTCTTCTTGCCTTTTCTGTCCAAACAGACACCCTTCAGCCTAAGCTCTTTCGTCCAATTCCAGAAGAGCAAGAGGGGTCACAGAGCTCCCAGAATTAGGAAATGTCATATAGGGACTAACATCTTGCAGAAAACTGATACTAATAGTATTTATGTAACAAACACTGGCAGTACAGGGTACATTGGTTGGAACACTTTATGTTTAATGTTTCTTTTTCAATGAATGGGATCACTGTGAAAACCAAACACCTTTAGTGTTAGTACTGGTATGATTTGTTTTTACTGGTTTAACTTCCATATTCTATATTATATTCTATATTCTTATATATATATATATATATATATATATATATATATATATATATATATATATATATATACATTAATTATTAGTATATTCTATATACTATATTCTTCCATATTCACTACAAAATTTCTTTGAAACATACCAGACATAAAAAAAAAACATTTCTTGTTCCTAATAATACTTGAGATACAACTGTGTGTTAATGTTTTGTATTTTTATTTTGTTTATTCCAATCTGTTTAAGAAGTTGTAATGTGACCATGTAGAACAGTGATTGTGTTTCTAAAGCACAGACAGGGGGCAGTATTGTCTTCAACTCAATTTTAAGCTTATTACATGTAGTTCATCGTAGATGAACTACAGTTTAATTTCCAAGCTGTTAAAATAATACCTCCAACAGACTGCATGTCATTCTTCTAATGTAATGTATGTTCAATCTTTTTTCTTCATAAGTCTTTGTTTCATACAGAAACTAATATGTTGCCACTTTAACCGACTCATTTTCTATTGGATTATAAAGCATTATCACATTTACTACAAGTTTTATCTGAAGCTTAAACATAAACTTTTCTTTTCCTTCTTTCTCTACAAAATTTATTCTGTTTTCTCCATTGATATGGGTTGACTGATGAAAGCACTGGGAATTTGTTCGGTTATCATAAAGATTTATGAAGAAGATATTGTTTGGAAAACCAATACACATAGATCTGCTAGGCTTTTTTTTTTTTTTGCATACTGCATGCAGCTACAAGCTCTCTTCCTTGTTCTTTCTCCTCCTCTCCCACTCATTCTGTTCCGTCCATCTCCTCCCACATATCCTTACTGCACTGTGCATTTGCAGAACCACTCATAACTCCATTCAGCCCACAACTGCAGTGTCCTCTAAGCCAGTAAGTGATGACCTCACTGGTGGAAGCTGTCCCGCTATGGCACACATCCAGAAGAGCTTTCATTTTGCTCACAGCTTCACCAGAGCAGGTGGCGTAGATCACACTTCATGGCGCTGTGCAGACATGCATAATGAAGAAACACAGCGAGGGCTCAGTTGGCAGACAAAAGGCACCAGCATCAAGGTTTATATGTCGTCTAGCAATAAAAGAACTGACTTAAATACAAAAATTTTAAATGTTTTTCATGAATTTATATAACAATTTTTTACCAGTTAGCTTAAGCCCTACTCATTACTCCTTCCAATATGGTCATGTCGCACTGTCAGCAGGCTTGACTGTCTCCAGTGAAGGTCACTGTGTGATCCCCCAGAATGAAATAGGAATGAGAACTGGCATGTTGTATTAATAGCCTCCACGTGTAGCACTTCCCTAACGATGACATGAATTACAACAGTGATCTTCCTCATTTTTTCCGAAGGAAGCATTGTAAAAATAGCAAATAAAATATAATTCAATGTGTTTCACTATCCTATTGTAACCTGGAAGAAAATTATTCATGTCTCTTAACAGACCACCGTACAGCTTCAGAAAGTAGGATAGATAGAAAATAAAGGGGACTGAAAGAGACTGAGTTTCAACAGCAGTTTTTTTTTTTTTTTTTTTTTGGAAAACCAAAGGACCGTATAGAAATAAACCAAAGAACGAGTTCTCGTATACATGGAGTCTCTCTGATAGTATTAGACAATCCGTCTAGGTCAAAGATCAAGAGAAAAGCAGCAGCCTGGTTGTTACTGAGTGTAAGGAGAGACAGTGATCTTATATATAAGAGAAAAAGAATTTCACACATAGCAGCAGTCCAGGCTGGACTGACACATTATAGCCTTACGAGAAGAGGGAACTGCTCTGAGGAAACAATATTAGACTCTGAAAACAGAGAGGGGGCATTCATATTCAAAGTTTATGTCAATTTTTTTTTTTGTTTTCCTCATTTATTTTTTTTTCTGTAGTAAAAGCAGACCATCGAAAAGATAAGAACTGATAATTATAATAAAATTAAATATTTTGTTGAGTTAACCTGCATTCATTGCTACATTTCCAGTGGCCTTTATCAGACAAAGGAGCGAGAGAGTCAATCAGTTATCTGTGGACAAAACTTTGGAAAAAAAATTCTGACATATATATATACAGAAGGTCTATATTGATACAATGTTGGATAAAACTTGAGAAAACAGTTTCTCATCTTACTAATAGCATTGGTAAAATATTCCAGATTTTTCCAAAATGTTTCCAAAAAGAGTACTTCTGAATTTACATTTGATCAAAGCTAACTGAATCAGTTCTGCTTTTTTTCTCATCCACAAGCATTCACATTTTATTAGATGTCATCTGGAGGATTCCCTTTCACAAAAATTGTAAACCAGTCTCAAATAGCTGCATTTGCATGTGATGCACTATTTATGCTCCATTGCACATGGATACCGATGACAGGAGTGCACAGCAGCTGAAAAATCATTTTAGGGTGTTGATTTGAGGGCTTTGTTCCCTCTTATAAGTCTATATCTGGATTTAAAAAGAAAAAAGGGAGAGAAGGGAAGACTCTTTTATTAACTGCTCTGAGATTAACCAATGCATTGACAAAGGCCTAAGAAGTATGTATGACAGAAGCAATGTATAAATATAGCTGAGAGAAAGTGAATACAAATGTCATCTGTAATCCTTGTACAATTTACTGTTAGCTGTGGAAAGACAACCCAACCACCTGCCACATTAACACCAGCCAGGGGTGGGTGGGGGGATTGATCCACATATCAGCATTCATGTAGAAGAGTTTTAGTCACTTGTGACATTTCATTCATCTGTACTTTTCATAATAACCAGGACTTAAAATGAAAAACAAAAACACTTTAGCACTTCAATAAAACATGTTTTGATACATCTGCCTCTTTCCAACGGTTCCTTCAGTCTTTTCTTCCAATTAGCATTCAAATTTGTATCATTTAAAATTCTGGGGTTAAATTTGGATTTTTTTGTTTTGCACAGGGCCATCCCCTTTATCAGTTTTTAAATTTACTTTATCTACCTTTGTCATTTCTATTGAAGAACTCTAAAGTGAATGCCTCTAAAAGTCAAGATAAATAAAGCATGATTGAAGCATGAAACCCAAATGACCAGAAGAATCAGGTGACTTCCAGCCAGTCCATGTTCTCATTTGAAATGAGGTCAAAAGATTCTGAGGCCTTGTTTGGCTGAGAGTTCTATAATATTGATCCATCTGCCACTCAGTGCTGAGAGGGGGAGCTCCCTTTGGACCTAGGAGACATCCAAATGTGAACCACTAAAAATACCACATTTCACAGACTGAACACATGTTGACACTACACAATTTGCAGGCCCTTTATGAAAGGACTTCTTCCTCCCACATCAAACAGCGTAGCTTTGAAACACTTTGAAAGGCTTTTGTTTGGAATTATTGTGCACGAGTTCCCAATTAATTTGACAGAAAACTAAAAATAGAAACTTTTCAATTTTGGGTCATTTAAAATTCAGTAGTTTTGTACCCTTTATCATTCATTCAGCTCTAAAACCAACTACATAAAATACTACAGGCAAACCAGTTAGCAATTGTGAACTAGAAAAAGCATTTTCCCCCTCCCTGATTGTTACATGCAGAAGATTTGAGCAGGACATGAAAATATCTACCAATTATGGACTCTTCCTTCATGAGCCTTTTCCAAGCCAGCTGGACTCGAAACAAGGACAGAACCATGTCTCTTGGTTTGAGTCAGCTCACAATGTTTGTTTGGAGTTGCGTTAGTCCATTTCGACATTGGTTAATAATTTTCTGTTGAGATGCATCAGCTCATGTTAGCACTTTAATGGCTTTGCATTAGGGATCACATATCCCACCTGTCAAGCAGGGTAAAAGTTCAAACCAGAGGTCATTTGGTGACCATGGTCAGTCTTACGAGGCACATATTTCTAAAGCTGCTGAAATTAAAGTATTAACACCTAAAATTGGACTCAGTCAAGTTTCAGTGACAACGTGCATATTTGAAAAGATTAGTTTATTTAAGTTTAATTACATTCAACATATTCTAAGACAAGGACAAACAGCAATTCAATAAAGTTGTAATGAACTTTTTTTTTTTAAAGGCACACGTACAGAACAGCGGGATATATGTACATGCACAAGATCACATTAAATAAAAGCAGTAGTTGCACCTCCACAGTTCAGTGGTAAAGACATTGTACCTGATTTAACACCTGTCACAGCATATAGAACAATTATTGCTTTGATTACTGCTGTAATAAAAGTGAACTCTGTGCATTTCTCACAGTATTGAAGCAGCATGTAGAACAGACTGAAGCTAAACACTTGCAAGACACGTTTTAAAAAGATCCGTTTGCATAATTGTAGATATTGCCACAGCAGAGACTTTGCAGAACATGTTACCAGTTCAAACACAACCCTCCATTTTCAATGTACATAATTGTAAGACATTCCATTGGTGTGTAGAGATATTCCTTTTAACCCTGATGGGCCAAGCCTGGTTGAAATGTACAACAGAAACCCAAAATGTTCCATTATAAAAATACACCTCAAGACAAAGTGTATATAAAGTCAAGATTATGGAAATTTGATCATACATCTATAAAATCATCCCTATTGGTAGAACAAGTGTAGTCCAAGACAACTCAAATAAATGTTGAAAGTTTTAAAAGCTATTGTGAGTATAATTGATTGAGCCCTAAAATACTCCAACTTAAGTTTTGAGATAATGTTTACATGCAAGCCATATAATTCTTTCAACCAGATCTGGCCCAGGAAATGTTACTCAAAAACCGATGCTTGATGGAAGTTAAAAATCAATGAGTAAATGAATCATTTACCTGGTCCAGTCCATAAGCTCATTGACCCTTTTAGCCTCAGTATTTGTGTCTTCAGGTTTTGCCTTGACACCTTTTACAAGAAACCCCAGCATTTGTGCACAAGCAGGGTCTCTCTGTTGCCTGTATCCAAGAAGCGATTGCCACACTCCTCCCAGCGGCACACTTCTCCCCTCTCCACTATTACAAACTTCCACTCCACATGACTCTCCGCAGGCAGGCTGACCACGGTAGCCCAAAACCCATCTTTCACCTTTTCTAGGGGAACAAAATCCCTCCAGTTCCCCAACTCAAAATGGTTTCCTGTGATAGCCACCTTCTGGTATGGAGAGTACGTGAGATAGTGGATCTGGAAGGTCACGCTGACATTTTGGGGCATGGGCTGAACTGCCAGCACCCTCTTGCTAGTTTCTGTGGCTTCGTCAGACAGGGGAACTGTGTTGTCTTCTTCACACTCATTAACAGGTGGAACATCTGCAAATGTGCAAGCAGCATTCACAGAAGCGGAAGCTTGAAAATTTTCTATAGACACTGGATTGATTTGTGGACTGGAAGGCTTCATCCAAGGAAGGACTTGATCAGTACCATCTGTGATCCACTCATTGTTGTCCATAGTTGCCTCCATGATATTAATTTCTGTGGTTTTGTCCTCTTCCTTGCCTTCTACCTCACACTTGCCTTCAATGACAATCTTTATGCCCATCTTTCCCCGGTCTTCATTCAAGCAGAAGTCAGTGGTTGATTCTTTTGTAAGTTTCCCAACTGTTGTGTTGACACTTTCAATCTCAACGCATGTCTCACTGACTGTACAAGAGTCATCATTGGCTTCACCAGTATTCTTAATGTGGGTTTGTGAGTCATTTGAAGATTCTGGTATTGCATCTGCTGGTTCTTTGACAGGATATGACTCAGCCATTGTACTTTGAAGTCCAGCCTGGTCCTCAGACTGTAGAGGAATGCCTAATGCCACTGGCAACAAGATTTCAGAGATTAAGGAATTCTCAACACCAGGCAAATCAGGGCTGACGGCCATGCTCGAAATCCCGCTCTCCATGCCAACATCAGGAGAGCACCAAGTTAAATTGCCTGGATTTTCATAAAACAGTTGGACTTCATGAGGCGGCGATTCCACAGTCTCAGCCATGACTGGGGCAGGATCATTAGGGACCTCAAGAAGATCTGCATTTTGCATTTGTTCACCTTCTTGATCTTGGAAGGAAGGGTCATCTGGACGAGACATTTCAGTTGACACAGATGCAGCAGAACTGACATCACTAACAACTGCATCAGGTGAAGACAGAATTTCCACACTTTCTTTAGAAACCAGGATATCATTTGTAGTTTCATCAACTTCACAGTGAGGATATGAAAGACCACAGAGGGTATCAACTGTTGCTTTAGCCAATTCAGAAGTAGTTGCATCTTTAATGTTGTCTTCTGGCTGCAGACCAGCTAGTGGCAGGGCTTGGTTTTCATGATTAATAGTTTCTGGCTCAACTGACAAACATGATAGGACAGGGCTGAACACAACAGTAGTTTCCTGTGATTCACTAAATGAAGCCATCTTAACATCATCAACATTCTTACTGCAGGTGGAATAATCCTGTTCATGTTTCACTTCTTTGTTAGATGGTAGCACAGCACAGTTAGCTGACAAGTCTACAAGACTGTTTTCAGTCACATCACTATTTGGACTCTGTTCAGAAGCTGCACTATCAATGGCTGGACTTGCGATAGTCATATGTTGGTTTTTGATGCGCTTCTGCAGTGCCATATTTTGAGAGTCTTCACTGGCAGGGTGTGGTTTATTTAAGCTAGCGATGTCAAGTACTGAAATCTCATCTTCATTTTTGGTAGAGAGGGACTCATCCATGTGTGCGGAAGGCTCTTCAAAGTAACCCCCAGCCTTGATTGAATCTGAGGTGGCCTGATTTAGTTTATAGTTTCCATTTAAACTCACTGAAGCATTTTCTTCATGGCAGACTGGACTGGTCAAAGCACACAGATTTTCTTCACCCTTACAGGAAATTTCAATTGACACATCTTCCATAGTCACCTCCTCCTCCTCCTCCTCCTGTGATTTTTGTACCTAAACAGCAAAAATTTACACCCAAATTAGTTACAGAACAAGTGTACTACAGAGCATAATTGGTCTCCCACCAACATCAGCTCATGACAATTGTCTAAATTTGGTACTCACCTTTTCTTCATTTGCAAGACTCTCACAAACCACTACAGGCTCCAAGGAATCACTACATTTTCCCTCTGCATCATTTGACCTTTCAACAAGATTATGTTTGTAGCCTTCATCTTCCACATTCAAATTCCTCACTTCACAAGTGTCATCTTGCAGGCTCTTAATGGTCTCCTCTGTTTGTGTAACATTGGAAGTGTCCTCCACATGTGAGGCGTTGTGCAGTTTCTCAGGTTCCACTACGTTTGGTGGACTAGAAGACTGAGGACTAGAAGACGGAGGACTCTCAGCGGTGGCACGGCGACTCTGCCGTTTATGCCGACTTCGAATCACAGCTCCATCCCTCCCATTTGAAGCCTCCTCAATCACATCTAGAAGATAAAATGGGACCCATTTTAACTTCAACAGATCTTTAGGTTGCAATCTTGAGACTGCAACTTCAGATGTGGTGACTGGACTTCAATTTAACCCATAGAGTCAACTCAATCTACATCACAAGTTGTGACAAGGTCAAAGTTTCTAGAAGAATAAAGTTGAGCATGAAGTATAACATATTACAGACTCCTAATGATGATGCAAAAAATTCATTTAAAACTGGAGCAAATAAACATTGTATTCATCAAAAGTTATTTGCTACTTTAACAGATGGGGGTCAATTACATCAATTATTTTCCATGTATATGAAATATCGCCATTCAACTTTTAACATCTTTCGCAAATATGATAGAACGAGATCAAAGGTGAGGACAAACTTTCTTTTTATCCAAAGCAAATTGTGACTTCAGTTTCTTTTCAGGAATGACAAATTAGGTATATATTAAAGAAATTGCCATGTTAAGATACGTTTTAATCATATTGGTCCTTTTGACAAAAGATTTTGACCCAGTCTGTTCAATATGCAAATGTTATTTGCCAGCTTTGTAATAGATAGATTTGCAAGTTGCACAGATCTTTTTACAACTTAATGTTTCCCTTTGTATTCAAGACCACAAAATAAAAAGATTAAAATAAAAAAAGAGCCAAAGTTTTCACATTAGTCCTGGGGTTGCTTGAGTCGGTCATTAAGTATTTGCTGAGCAACAAGAAATATTAGCTAAAATATTCCACATTTACTTGAAAAGTTAGTAGTAAATCACAGGAGCCGTTTTCAAAAGTCAAAAAGTTCTTAAAAAAAAAACAAAAAAAAAACAAAACAAAAAAAAAAAAACGAAAAAAATAAAACGTAACTAAAACCAAAAATCTATTCTGTATGGGTGGTTTAATGAATTTCACATCGATGGTTGCAACTTTGACAGAGAGATAATCTTAACTGCACTAAACCATTTGTGAAATTTATTTATTTTAAAAAGAGGTCATTACATCTACAACCGCTTAACTACTTCAAATAGTTGTAATCCGTATAGTTTCCCTTAAGCATTTGAAATGCACATCTTCAGGAAGGAAATGGGGAAACCTCATGCATAAGGAGACCAAAGGAGAAGCACAAATTGTGTCCGTGCCAACTCACAAGAGTAGAGGGAGAAAAATAAATCAAAGAGAACGTGGATTATCAGTCAGTTAAAATTAGTAGTTAATACTACGTGGAAATGAAGAAACCTTTCACTTCTCCCATCATGCGCAGAGACAAACGGGGTAGAGTTTTAGGGTATAAATGACTCATGTAGTTCAAATTACATTTAAGAAAAAACCTATAATATTTGTTATCTTTTAAAGGCAACAGTTCTCTAATCCTTCTCCTCTCCACCAGTGACTGTACCTGTTGACTCCACACGGCTGTGAGCCTCGTGCTCTAGACTGGGCTCCTTGTCCGGCTGCACCGCGTCTCTCGGCGCTGCCTGGCTGCTGCTGCCGCCGCCGCTCCCGTCTCCAGCCTCGGCCTTCCTCGGCTTCCCCTTCACGGTCCGGTAGATAATGAACCCTGCCACGACTGATACCATGGCAATCATGGCCACGGCCACGGCGGGTCCGTGGCGCCCGATCATGCAGAACAGCGAGGCCAAGTCCATGTGTTTTTCCATCGGGTTGTTATTTTTCAGCTGCATAACAGTGTCCGACTAAAGCCGAGACCCGTTGAAACGCGTGTGAATGGCTCCTGCAGCACACCACCGCGGAGCCCGGCTCCTGTCCGCCCCAGCAGTCACTGAATGGAAGATCCTAATTGCTCCTAAAAAGCTGTGAGTGGCTGCAGGTGCGATCAGCTCATTGGCTGAACTTGGTGACGGGGAAATGGTTTCATTGATGAAATGAGGGAAGAATGACGTTTAGGAAACATCCGCTGTCTGCAAACTGTGTCTCATTCATTATTACTTTCATTTTCATCTAAAAATAAAACTTCTTTTGAATTTATACATTTTATTCAGATGTTATCAGTTCATAGCTAATTTCACTACAGGTGACGTCATGCTTTTAGAAAAGAAATCTAAAAACAGACAGCAGAGCAGAGGAAGAAATATTCTAATCTCTTTGTTGTTGTTGTTTTTAAAAGGTTAAATATTAGACCTTCTTTAGTTGTCCAAAAACTACTCATTTGATAAAAAAAAAAGTAACCACTTGCAAATTTGGCAACAGTAAATGATGAATAAGCACTTATTTTTACTGTGTATCTGTTGAAATCAAGTCACATACAGACGTTTTGGTCTGGAATAGTGATATCATCGTCCCAGTCGAACAGCTCCACCTAGTGGAGATATGTAGTAATTACCAGAAACTTCCTGAAGCCTCTGGAGCGCCTCCTGCTAGAATATAAAGCTGGGACAGCCCCACTGACTCACAGAAAGACATACAACAAACACAGGAGTGAAGAGACGCCTGAACAACAAGAAGACTCAAGACTAAACAGAAGAAAGATGCTGTGCTCTCATGGATTCCCATCTGCCATCCGTCCATTCATGGACTTCTCCTGGCCTGTACGCAGTCTGTGGCCAGAGGTCAGACCTCTGATCTACCAGCAGCATGTCATGCAGAGAGACCTACAGGAGCTGCACAGCAGTCTGCAGCTGATGGACAAACTTCAACGCCAGATCCTGGAGGACACAGAGCCTTTCAGGAGCAGCGTGGCTCTGCAGCCCGTCTCTTACCAGCTGGACAAAGAGGGAGAGCACTTTGGCCTAACCCTGGACACTCAGGGCTTTTCTCCAGAAGATCTGTCAGTCTGGCAGGTGGGCAGGAAACTGAGAGTCAGCGGGAAGACGGAGAAGAAACAAGAGGACAGGAATGGCTCCTACTCTTACAGCCTGCAGGAGTTCAGACAGGAGTTTGATCTGCCTGAAGGGGTGAACCATGAAGACGTCCACTGCCACCTTTCTCCAGATGGAAAGCTCCACATCCAAGCAGCCAAAGTTCCTTGTATCAAGGGGATGGAGAGAGAGCTGACTTTCAAGAGGAGCTCAGAGGAGGAACCACAGCAGAGTGTGTGTTCACAGGCAGAAGACAGCAGAGCAGAGGAAGAAATATGATCTTTTTTTTTTTGTTGTGGTTGTTGTGGTTGTTTCTAAATGCTGTTTTTGTACCTTTAATTGCTTGGGGAAAAGGCTTTGTTAAATAAAGTTTAAACTTTGTTTTAAGAAATAATTTATGGTTATTTAATTTGCCCCCCATCTTTCTCCATGAAAAACTCATTTAAATACATTTTGAAACATAACACTTTGAAAATGTCATTTTTATTTTGCAGTAAAGGTAAACATAAACACAAGGGAACAGTGTATTCAAGTCTGAAAATTTAAAATTTCAAGCAAAAGGCCACAAAGAAAAAAACTTCGATAAAATTAAATCCTGGATGGTCAACTTTCATTGAAGACATGTGCTTTTATTTTCTTTTTACTACAAAAGTCTAATTTAGGGTTAAAATGAAAATAAGATATCCAGCTTATAAATGAAGACTGTTTAAGTGCAACCAGTTTTGAAATTCACTAAAACATTATACTAAAATCCCACACATCTGAAATAAAAAAAGTAAAAATAAATAAAAACAGAGCAAACCTGGGACAAATATGTCTTGAAAAAATATCAAAATCTGAAAATTCAAATGAATTCTTAGTCATAAGTCAGAATATCTGACACATTCATCCATCTGACCATGGTAAGTTGCTTTGTAAAGTTTGTGTCCAACCTTTGCAAAGAAAAAACTCCCGCAGACTCCCCAGGTCCCCCTGGACTGCCCAGGTGTTCCCAGGACAGATGGGATGTCGTCCCTCCAGGAAGTTATGGATCTTCTCTGAGGTTTCTTCCCAGTGGGCTGTGCCTGGAAAACCTTGGAGATATCAAAGGTCATCCTGATCAGATGCTCTGCCCACCACAACTAACTCATTTTAATGTGGAGACAAAGCTGGAATGAAATTGTAATTAAACTAGATGCAAATGTAGAGATATTGGTAACATTTCTGACAAAAATATCCTGTATATACAAAATAAAAATTCATACCACAAATAACTAAATAATTTCACTTTAAGCAATTATGTTAAGATGTTATGTTTGTCCTAAAATATGATTGAACATAATCTCTTTATATGTCTATGTTACAAAAAAAATCATACGTTTATGAAACAACCTATAAACTGTTCTCAGCAGTGCTTAATGGTTTAACAAAGGGATAATGTCTAGTCTTGCTTTCCTAGCAGGACAAACACAGGGCTGAGTTTGACCCTGTTGTATGTTTTTTTTAAACATCTGTTAATGATTCTTCTAGTGATGTCTGATGTGGACCTAAGGAAGAGTAGTCTTTACTACATTAGAGAATAATGAAGATCCTGAAATAAACAAATAATTTATGTGAACAAAGTAGATTTTAACACTTTATTTTTAGAGGATTTCATGAATCATATTAAACACTGTTTTATTTCTGGATTACTTTATTTTTATATATTCCTCACATGTCTGTTGTTAAAATCATCATTTTAAACTTTCCATTTTTTTTACAATACAAACCTAAAAAATAAAATAAAAAAAACCCCAAGAAAGATTCAATCATACATGGTATTAATCTGAATTTTGACGACATATTTTCTTAAATGTAAAAGTATAAAGTCAACATTATAAAACAAGAAAGTTTGTTATTGGCACGTCAACATGCATTTGAGTGAGTCCATGATTTCAGGTTTGTTCTATGATCTGTTCTGAGTCTCTGCTCTGCTGTCTTCTGCCTGTGAACACACACTCTGCTGTGGTTCCTCCTCTGAGCTCCTCTTGATAGTCAGCTCTCTGTCCATCCCCTCAATACAAGGAACTTTGGCTGCTTGGATGTGGAGCTTTCCATCTGGAGAAAGGTGGCAGCGGATGTCTTCATGGTTCACCCCTTCAGGCAGATCAAACTCCTGTCTGAACTCCTGCAGGCTGTAAGAGTAGGAGCCATTCCCGTCCTCTTGTTTCTTCTCCATCTTCCCGCTGACTCTCAGTTTCCTGCCCACCTGCCGGACTGACAGGTCTTCTGGAGAAAAGCCCTGAGTGTCCAGCGTTAGGCCAAAGTGCTCTCCCTCTTTGTCCAGCTGGTAAGAGACGGGCTGCAGAGCCACGCTGCTCCTGAAAGGCTCTGTGTCCTCCAGGATCTGGCGTTGAAGTTTGTCCATCAGCTGCAGACTGCTGTGCAGCTCCTGTAGGTCTCTCTGCATGACATGCTGCTGGTAGATCAGAGGTCTGACCTCTGGCCACAGACTGCGTACAGGCCAGGAGAAGTCCATGAATGGACGGATGGCAGATGGGAATCCATGAGAGCACAGCATCTTTCTTCTGTTCAGTCTTGAGTCTTCTTGTTGTTCAGGCGTCTCTTCACTCCTGTTTTTCTTGTATGTCTTTCTGTGAGTCAGTGGAGCTGTCCCAGCTTTATATTCTAGCAGGAGGCGCGCTAGAGGCTTCCGGAAGTTTCTGGTAATGACTACAGAATTCCACTGGGTGGCGCTAATTCACAGATTTTGTCAAGTGATTCGGTTATTTCCGTTTGCAGCAGCATGACTAATAATGCTTCAAATAAACTCGGTGTCGATGCGAGTAAACATCTGATTATCATGTGCAATTTATTTTTTTTGTCTTTGTGTGTCAGCGTTTTGATCATCATTTTCTACATGAAACAAAATCATGTAAAGAGAAAGATTAAGCTGTCCTCAGTAAATGTTTTGTTTGTTCTCCAAAATGTAATTTTTACAATTATATACTTTTGCAGTAAGTTGTAAAGGTGATTCCAACATGCAATGCTTCTTATTTCTCCACTGCAAATCATTACGTTGTAAATTAAATATGTGAATAAACAGTAGAAAAACAAAACAAAACAAAACAAAAACTCATATTCTGTAATGTTTTACGTGTCAGACTTAATTTGATTAATGTTTCATGACTGATTTGTTAAAAAGATAAAATAACTGTGGCTTAATGAATTTATTTATAATTTGGATGACGCATATGAGCTTATATAATAGCTCATATGCGTCTCATGTCAGAAATGTAAAGTGCAAAAATATGTATATATACATTGATAGCTTATAAAAACGGAGATGGGCCACTAATAGGGTTTTACGTAACTCGTGCGGAGGTTGAGAAAAGAGTGACCTGATAAGATATGTGAATTAGCTCCACCTACTGGAGATATGTAGTAATTACCAGAAATTTCCTGAAGCCTCTGGAGCGCCTCCTGCTAGAATATAAAGCTGGGACAGCCCCACTGACTCACAGAAAGACATACAACAAACACAGGAGTGAAGAGACGCCTGAACAACAAGAAGACTCAAGACTAAACAGAAGAAAGATGCTGTGCTCTCATGGATTCCCGTCTGCCATCCGTCCATTTATGGACTTCTCCTGGCCTGTACGCAGTCTGTGGCCAGAGGTCAGACCTCTGATCTACCAGCAGCATGTCATGCAGAGAGACCTACAGGAGCTGCACAGCAGTCTGCAGCTGATGGACAAACTTCAACACCAGATCCTGGAGGACACACAGCCTTTCAGGAGCAGCATGGCTCTGCAGCCCGTCTCTTACCAGCTGGACAAAGAGGGAGAGCACTTTGGCCTAACCCTGGACACTCAGGGCTTTTCTCCAGAAGACCTGTCAGTCCGGCAGGTGGGCAGGAAGCTGAGAGTCAGCGGGAAGACGGAGAAGAAACAAGAGGACGGGAATGGCTCCTACTCTTACAGCCTGCAGGAGTTCAGACAGGAGTTTGATCTGCCTGAAGGGGTGAACCATGAAGACGTCCACTGCTACCTTTCTCCAGATGGAAAGCTCCACATCCAAGCAGCCAAAGTTCCTTGTATTGAGGGGATGGACAGAGAGCTGACTATCAAGAGGAGCTCAGAGGAGGAACCACAGCAGAGTGTGTGTTCACAGGCAGAAGACAGCAGAGCAGAGACTCAGAACAGATCCTGATAAATACAGTTAATTTACATGGTGTAACAAGTTTCCGTTGTTATGGAAAGATGAATGTTATTTTTTCATTTTTATAGCAAAGAAAAAAAACATTTGTAAAAAAAAAGTGTAAAAGTAATTTTAAAAAGTTGTGAAAGTTCCTTGTTTGTTTCATGTAAATGTTTTGTTAAATTCAGGTCTAATAATAAAGCAAATAATACTTGAAGAAAATATTGACATTTGCTTCTTTTGCAGTTAAATAAGACATGGCCTTAAAATAATTATACTGATATTGCATGTATTTAAGCAACAGATCTAAGAGTCATTATGTAATGGTACATAATCCCAAGTTTTTCTGCTACTAAAAACAAATTTTCATTTAAAATGTGTTGACAAATGTCAGAATTAGATCAATAATAATGTTTGATAAACTGTGGTCAATGAAAGCTGGTGGATAAACAAAAGACAAAAAATTGTGGTGGATTCTGAGGACTAAATCGGATCAGGAATTATTCCAAGAGTTAATCTCCATATTCAAGAACAGAGGTTTAAAAGAAGCACGGTGAACACGACACTGTAAAAAAAAAAAGAGTCTCTAATTTACAGTACAATGTGGCCACCTGTGGTTGCCAGAATTTTTACCGTATTTATACAACGAGACCAAAGGTTACAGTATTTTCATGGTGAAATACTGAGCACCCACTGTTGTTTGTTCCTCCACCAGATGGCAGCAAGAAACTGTCAGTGTTGTAGGTGATGGACCAGTTCCATGTAAACCTCTGACGAAACAATTAAGCACCAAAAAGGAAATGTTTCATTTGGACCTGACTGGTGAAATGTGACTAGGAGATCACATATCACCAAGTCAAGATTTGCCAGAATCTCTGATTGTGAAAAGGCAAAGTGTTGGTAAGAAGCCACAAAATATGACTCTTACCACTACTTAATGTTTGATAGACTTAATGCAAACACTGGATTTTTTTCCCAATGATTGCATAATCTCCTTTCAAACATTTTGCTGACATTGTTTTTGGGGGTTTTGTCCTCAATATTCCTGGGACTAATACAAACCTTGTGAGCTGTTTAACCACCAGATTGTCACTCAACATAATGTTGCTCCTCATTTAAATGAATAAATTTACCTTTTCTCTCTCAGTGAAAAGGGTTAATGCAGTTAACAGTTAACACACATAATTTGGATTTTCTTTCTGGAATCTAGTGGAAAGTGTGGAAGAATTCATGAGAGGATTCCCAGCAGCAGAAGCGCTGGAGGTGGCAGTAAACAGCCTTAAGGAGAGAACAGAGAGATCCTCCCGGTGGGTCAGAAGCTGTTTGCTCTGGGAACCAAGTTAAGATTTTGTTCTAGATGTCAGCTCAGTGAAAGTTTTACTCTTCCTCTCTTAGAATGTAGGACCAAAGACAAGCAAGAAAATGTATCTTGCTGAAAGAATAAAGAATGTTCCGGTTGATAAAAACAACACACGGGTTTTAACCAAGTTGATTCAGACTGGGTTTGTGTTCACACCATATCCTTATCACTCGGTTGCACACTCTTACACACCGACTCAGCTCTCAGAGGCACACACAAGAAAGTGTTTTGCCACGTTACATAGCCGTTAGGAAGAAAAGATTCTTCAAAAACCCATGTTTACATTTCCAGTGGAAAGAGAAACCACGAATGCTAAGAATACCAATCTAAAGTCAATGTAACGCTTGAAGCTATGTGAGATCTGCACTGTTAGGATTCTCGTAGGTGAGAGAAATCATTACTTTGCATTCTAGTCTTAGTAAGAAGGGTTTTTTTTTTTTTTTTTTTACATTTTATCATAAAGTCTTTATACTTATAGATAAACTAAATTAATTGTATGGAATTACAAGGTGATACCTTACTCTACCTTAAACATAGAGCAAACATACTGTACAGTTGAAGGCTTTTTACTAAATCAAATTCTTGTGCTTAATGAATTTCATATTCCAGATTTAAATCTAATTAAGAATCTGTCACACAACTTGAAAACTGATGTTCACAGGTGCACTTATCCCAGTCTGAAAGAGCTGTAGCTGTTTTGCAAACCAAAGACGGTGGAAGAGCGTACTGCCACAAAAGTCTTTCAGCTGTGGTTGAATCAAAAGGTGGCTCTACAGATTTTTGACTCATAAGAAGTGAGTATTTAATTCATACTTCACTTTTCAGAGTTGTATTTTTGCAAATATTCTAAACCGTGTTTAGCGTCTCATCTCACTGTCTTTGGAAAACTTTATAAGCAAATAAATTTTTCTTTGGGACTCATCAAAAAAGGAAATGCTTGCACAATGAGGAGACGGTCAACATGTTGGAACTGAAGAGTATGAATGTGAAAACCTCTGTTGCCAAAATTTCTCTAAAAGCAACTGTGTGTAGATTTTCTACAATTGGGCCAAGATTTACTCATGACCTGGTCGTTCTAACTAGAGCTACAGTTTGAAATGAAATATTCACCGTTCAACTGGAACCCTGCAAGCAGAGCTTTAATTCCTGAAGCATCATCACACCAGCGTCTTCAAGACGACCACATGTTTTAATTTCCCTACAGTCCACAAATATATTTCCTACTTTGTGCTGATGCTTCATGTAAAATCTCAATAAAACAGATTGGCGTTTGTGATTACAAAATAGTCAAAACTACCGTAGGGCACTGTATATCAGTAGGAGATTTTCCCCTTCACTTCCGCCACAACACTGAGCCAATTATTTGAATGCAGACGATTTAGAAAGCTTGTTTTTATTTCGCCTGGGAGAAAACTACTGAGCCCCTTTGGGGCTGTGAGAAACGCTCAGTGATGGCCGAGCGAGAATGTCAGTAAAAGCAGCCTGCAATTTAATAGGGATAAACTGTGCATGAAGCAGCTAATCTGCCCAACTGTTATCAAAGTAAACAAGAAAACCACAACAGCAAAGGCTGTCGAAATATCTTCTAAAAAAAAACAAAAAAGAAAAGACAAACAAAGACAAACAACAAAAAAAGATTTGAGGAATTTGTTGTTCATTTCAACACTGTTGAGTCTAAAGATTACATAAAAAATACATATATATAAAAACTAGGATCCAAATGAAATTATTATAAAATTATTTTAGAAAAAACTCAAAGGGCAGAACACAGAAAACTGCAGCTAAAATGTCAAATGGCTACGATGCAAAATGACAAAGAGCTACTGATTACAGTAGGCTGGTTACTAAGCCAGCAATTTATGGGGTTCAGGAAATAATGGCAGCAGGTGAAAATGTTCTTTTACGTTGAAGAGAAAACAAAGATTTATGGCAGAATGTTTTTGACAGAAGAGCGCTCATCTAGCAGATTTGACAAGGTCCAGTTCCACCAGCCTAGCACTGGGCATGCCGGGTCCCTGTCAGCCCCTTCTGTGTGCCGGGGATTCCTGGCACACAGAAGGGATCCATTGTTAATGTTTTGTGCTACACTTGTGCTCCTCCTGTCGGGACAAATCATAGACCTTCTTATGAAAAAGGCCACTGAGAGACGCTCTTAGTGGCTTGCAGACTCAAAAGAGACCTCACAGTTTCTTTCAAACCACCACAATATGGCAATATACATTTACCATATTTCCTTCAAAGGCCGTTTCTTCAAAGATGCCACACACTTCCCCATTTGGGAGTACCAAACATGTGTCATGAAAACATCTAGTATGTTTTTTACTCTAACAAAGGACAAACATCTGTTTGGACAGTCCTAACATAGTAATATACAATATTACATATGTTTCAGTGTGATTTGATATGAATTGGAAGTTCTCAAGATGACTTGTTGACATCAAAAGTCTCAAATAAAACAGTTGTTGGAATCAAAACTCCCTGACTTTGGAGAAAAAAGTATTTAATGTCTGCATTTGCATTACTTACAGTATAATTCATGCAATATTGTATAATATGGCTGTTTATTACACAACCTCCTGATAGTTGTCAGTTTTCTCTGGAAGCTGCAGAGTCAGTGACGTTTACTTTTATCACATGTGGCTTGGAAAAGAAAATTAGCCTTCAAATAAGAGTCATTAAAGTGAAAGATGTCTTATTTTGCAACTAATGCAACTAAATGTATTTTTCAACACCTGTGAAATAAATGAGCTCACACTCCACAAAAACATCAATAGGGGTTGGAAATGTAGCTAATGGGAAAGCAAAACTCTGGGGTTATTAAGTATGTTCCCGTTTCCCCAGCTGCAAGGTAATCTGACAAACTGGCCACAGCTGTTTTGTCTTCTTCTCTGGGGGGAAATGTTAATTCTCCGAGCCTTCCTAGTCAAGATTCAGAGACTCTGCACGGTACAGATGTCTGTTGCCTCCAGCAAATCTAGCAAAGATATTTCTAATTAGTTCATTAAATAGTATTTCCTTGTTTAGAAATAAAAAATTAAGCTACTAAAGCAGTTCCATTTTGCAGACCATGATCAGGCATTTATTGTGTCCACTCTGTCTTTTCAAACCTCCAGTCAGTTGTGGCGGAAGGACATTCTCATTAAGCCAGTTCTGCAGTGGGTTTCATTCTTTTAATGGGGAGCGTTCCTCTTCTCTTTTGTGCACAGAGTAAAGGATTGCTACACAGTTAGCAGCAAGGCACAGCCAATGGTCTAATGTAGCTACATGCTTGGTTCAGAGAAGGTATTAACACAAAGTCAGTGGAAATGAAACCATTAGAGTTCCCTTCATCTGAAAACTTTCTAACAACTGGCAAAATAAACAGAGACAGACTGTAGTGGTTTATATCAGAAAGAATGTAATGTATTTTATATTTCAAACTGTCCATTATTGCTCCATATAACCACTAAAACCCTGAGGTTAAATGATCAGAGCTTGTTATTTGTACGTGAATCCAGGTTAAAAACTGAAGACTGACAAAACCTTAACAGTTGTAAACTCATGTTTCTTTAATTTTGGCTTATAACATTAGTAAGTATTAGAAACACTAGCTGCTATAGTCTTTATTAACAGCGGAAACATTTTGCAAACCAAAATAAAGGTAAAAACATACCTGTAGGTAACCATTACCATTAAAGTAAGACAAAGAAAAACAAACAAACGCACATAGGAATGCATTATCTGGTGCCACAGAAGAAAAATAAAGGTCATGTAAGGGAAGTTCCTGTCTTGCATGCCTATCCATCCCATCTTCGCACATTTATGATGAGGAGCTCTAAGAGCTGACCACACAGCTGCACAGCATATGCTGTGCAGCATATGCTGCTGCAGCCCCGGCGCATGGGGAGACTCTCAGGCTGTCATATTGTATGAACAAAAGTGGAATTCCTTATTAATAATTTAGGGAGTTATTTGTGTAGAAGACATAAGTAAAAATCTGCCCAACTTTAAAGAAGCAGAAGAGTTACTATAATATCTATAAAAAGATAGATATTATCTATCTTTTTATAGAAAGATAGATATTATCTATCTTTTTATAGATAGATAAAAAGATATCTTTTTATCGATAAAAAGCTTTTGATAAAAGCTTTTGCTTTTATCAAAACAAAAGCTGTTTTGATAAACAGCTTTTGATAAACAGCTGTTTATCAAAAGCTGTCATTTTGATAAACAGATCAAAATGACAGATACACACTGAAAGCAAAAAAAATGATTATGGAATGCCATTTCAGTGGATGATTACAAAATGTAAAAATTATGGTGACAAAAAACAAAAAAACAATAAATAAAGAACATTCAGAGTATATATTTATGTAGATGTACATAAAACTTTCCTACCAACGTTAGAGAAAAGTTTTGAAACAGTAGATTGTTTGTGACAGACCCTGGCATGATAAATGTTTTTTTGTTGTTGTTGTTGTTTTTTAAATAAACATCTGAAATGTGTGAAAAATATTCAGAAAGAAATAAGATCGCTCTTAGAAACATAGCATCAATATACCATGACCTTAAAGGGTGCTTAGTAACAGTATGAAGCAAGAAGCAAATGTGCAAGAACATTTTTTAATGTTTTGTCTTTTTTTTTTTTTTTTTCCTTTTGAAAGCGGACAGAGACAGTGACATAAAGTGAATGCTGCTAGCGGTTGCCTGGAAAAATACAGAATGCCAGTGGTCCCAAAAGGTTGTTGGCAATGTGTTGTTTGATTAGGATAGTAGAACCAGTGTTGTATAAAGTACTGAAATCTCGGAATCAAGTAAAAGTATAGTTACCGCTCCAAAATATGACTTTGGTAAAAGTAAAAGTCACTGATTGAAATGTTACTTGAGTTAAAGTATCTTGTACTTAAGTATGGAAAGTACTGTAAAAATGAATGTACTCAAGTAATGTAATGAAAAGTATAAGTAAAAAGTAAAACAAGGCAAATGCAGTTTGAATGACATTTTTTATATTTTGGTAAACTTGTAAAATACACTTAAAATAATGTACACAACCAAGTGCAGGCAAAATGAAACCTGCTAATAGATAAACCTGCAGCATCATTTAGTTAAGAAAATTAGGAGCTTTACCTAAACCACAAGGTTTAAATAATTAATAAGAGAAAAAAATAAATAAACTTGTAATCCAAAAAATACAATAATCCATGAAACAGCCAACACTCAGTACGTTCTGATGACGTCACCACATTGCGCAATTCTCTCTCGGTGCGTCACGATCCGGAAACAATAAAGCTAATTGAAAATAAAGCCGGGAAAATGTTTGAAAATGACAGATAAGGATTAATGTGAACTGAAGCGGGAACACCGCGTGTGACCCACGATGAACCGCGCCAGTTTAAACTGCAACAAAACGTAAGTTAGCGATTGTGTATGTTTGTGTGTTTTGGTGTGTGTTTGCGTGTGTTTGTGTATATTTGTGTGTGTTTGCGTGTGTTTGCGTGTGTTTGCGTGTGTTAACGCGGCTCTTTAATTAGGTCGTAACTCGTGACGCTCCTCCGTCACAGTAACGAGTAACGAAACCACACATTGAAAATGTATCGGAGTAAAAGTATGCAATTAAGTTCGGAAATGTAGTGAAGTAAAAGTGAAAGTTATCAAAAATTTTCTTACTCGAGGAAAGTATGAAGTACTCCAAAATATACTTAAGTAAAGTAGTGAAGTATTTTTACTTCGTTATTATACAACACTCAGTAGAACATTGCCTTGTTATATCTTTGTTCTTCAAAATTAAATACATAAATATCACACAACTCCCCATCTTATGAAGGAGGAGGTCAGATTAAATTTTTAGTCAAATACCTTGTTTTCTCAAAATTTACAGTTTAAGACTTGGACTTTATTCGACATCTTGACTTTGAATTTAGTTTGGACTCACATTGTCACATGACTTGAGACTGAAGTAAAAATATTTCAGATTTAATTGTGACTTTTCTACCAGCTTTATGCATCTAGCGACAGATTTTCTTACAATTTATTTTTGCAAAATACCTCCACCTCAAAATGCCCTTACTTAAATACTTTCAAGTTTCTGTGTGATATTGCAAAGTTGAGAAAGCATCTGGAGCATATGAATATTAACTTTTGTTGACTGAAGAGGCATAGCTCCCTTTTACGATATAATGTTTGTTGTTGTTTTAATTTTATATCCGTAAGCAAAACAGGAAAGTGAAGGGAGATGAGCACAGGATAAAGCAGATCTTGCAGCATTGAGAGGATTGGGTACTGAGTGGAAAAAATACATTAGGCTAATGGATGATGTCAATGGACTGGTTGTCAGCCCCCACAGTGTCCAAACTCCATTTCCAACCTCTGCACACTAATGCGCCTACCTTCCAAGGCAAGCCGGACAATTGCTAACCTTCCTTTGAGAATACATCATATGAGATGCTTTTATGGGCGCAACTTTGAAGAGTATCCTCTCCTGATCTGGAGGAGGTTTATATTATACCATAGATATTGTCAAATAGCTTTAACCAAGTTTAGTAAACAATTTCAAATAACTTACTTGTCGTTTGTCTGCTTAGGTAGTGGTTTCATCTTTAGTAACAATGGAACAAACAGTTTATTTCAAAAGCTTTAACTAGATATTAAAGTTTTGGTTGCCTCATTTTCCAGATTTTGTTTTACCCAGATTTTGCTTCCAGCAGCAGGCGCAGAGATCAACATTAGTGTCAGTTTTACTCATTGTGAAGTTTTGATGATGAGAGCTTCATTAATGCTTTATGGCTCCAGTTGAATAATAAATGTCAAAGCCAGAAAAATCCGGAAAAGTCAGATTTTACTACACTTTATGATAAAAAAAAACAATGACATAAGTTTAAATTGAACTTAGATGACATATTTTTGACCACTCGGACCTGTCCTTACTTATCAATGTTTATGCACTGATTTCCCAACAGTACTTTAACTTACAATAATTGCTATGTCATTTCACAGACATAGGTGTGCACGAGTAACGTGGAATTTCCCTATGAATACATAAGGTCTCTACTCCTTAACCAACATCAATACCTAATAATTGATGAAGTAGTCTGTCCACAGTGCTGCACACCGCTGAGTGGGCCACACTGTGCTACAATTTTAACTTGACGATGCTGAGCACTTTGCTCATAATCTTTGTAAATACAGTCAAATGAAACCCAAAATGTGGTTGTTTTTCACACCAAGGCTCTTAATCTGCTAATTTTTCTCCAGGAAATAAAAACAAAACAACAACAAAAAAAACAGTTAAGAGATGCTCTCATTTATTCTCTTGCCTTCACTGTTCTCTTTATAGCTGAACACAAAGCCAGGATTTGCCTTTGGTAGATCATTGAGACATCTAAACTTCAGCCTGAATAACTCAAAAATTATTCAGGCTCAGCAAATAAACTATGCACAATTTGGAGGCGTGTGCAGGAATTTTGTTGTTGAAGTCTTTTTCCTAGAGGAATTCTAGTGGATTTCCTATTTTGGCAGCATGGCAAGATTCTTTTAATGGCTAGCAAGTTTCAATGTCTGTTCCATTGAAGCTTCACAGTTGCAGGTAATATTGATTAGGAGAGCTAAAAGTTAGTGTTTACTTTCCTTTTTGGATAAAAACCAGACTTCAGTACTTTCTAATTCCAGCATTTATCACTTAGTGGGGCGTTAATGTCAGAGATGTTAACCTTTCAAACACCACTTAATGCAGTCACTGTTCTCAGGAGTCAGGTGTTACAGGAGCAATGGCACATAACAGATCTTTTTCTCTTTGTCAGGCAGTAAAACACAAGTCTATTTAAAAATAATAACATATGGACTCTGTCACTTATTTCCGCCTTCTTCCTGTAAGTGCTGCTTGGAAGTCATAACATGACATTCACATAGCCGATCCCAATATCACACACGCCCTTGGGGAGCTATAATCACAACAAAGTCCAAGCGTTGGGGAAATGGGGACGCTACAGAGCTGTCTGCCACATTCATGTTATCACTGCAGTGGTTGGCAGCTAACAGCAACACACACTGCTCTGTGAGAAAAACAGCAGAGAGGAGGATCTTTCACCATAGCCAGCTAGTTTCCATAGAGAGAGGATCAATAAAGTTAGTGAGATTTACTAAAATGAGAAGAATGATCCATCACACAGAAATCTGCTCTGTTTCTTCTTTCAGTCTTGTTTTTTTTTTCTATCTTTGACACTAGGAAATTGTATTTTGTGCTATTGATTTCACAAGTGAGAAAGCTATGTTTATACTTTTTCACCTCCACCCACTGTAAAAAAATGAAAGTGTCATATGTCTGTTACGAAGGAGCTTAGCTCCATCCCTCATGCTTCTTCATGTTACATCTGAACCACTTTAGTTGCACAGCATGTTGTCGGCTCAACTATGCAAATAAAATTATTCAGTTGAGTGAGGCAAAACTGATTTTCTGCTGTGACACAGGACATTTTTACCTCTTGCAATTCATCCTCCAACTTTGATTTTGGTTATCTGTTTGAAACATTATATAAATAAGCCTTAAAAATGCTTTAAACAAACTGAACTTTTTTTTTTGACTTTGTCATGTCACATCTTCAGTTCCACAAATTATCAATGACTATTCAATGGAACAAAAGTAGGGCACAATTTTAAAACAATAAAAAAAATTGAGAGTTAAAAATGTACCTTTTTAAAATGAGTGATATTTGACAAATAACACTAATTTGGAAGCTAATTTGCAAATGTCGACGTTGCTTTTCTAAAGAACAGATAGTAAATCTATTGAATCCTAGATCACAACCTGAAGAAAATGTGTGGCTTTCATTATGTGCAGAGCTAACCCCTTGAGGTGTGATAGGAAAATTACTCATTATTTTTTTGGTTATTCATGGAGATTGAATTTTCATTTTAATGAAGAAAGTGAAAGAGATTTCTGTTTATGCATTAATTCTGATTAACAGCTAAGTTATAATTTTAAAAATTGGCTGTTTAATGTTAATGTTAAGATTTAAATGATTAAGGTATTTTAAAGTGCATAGTTGTTTAAGGACAACAGAGTTTTTTTATGAAATGTTATGAAATGTCTCCTTCATTTTTAAAGGTTATGCTGAAGGTTGTAAATCAAGGCTTAAACATCCTCTGCCATAACATCAATGTCTACTGATGTCTCATCATTTTCCACCATCCATACATTTTTGTGCTTATATGTCCTCAAAATTATGCCCAGTAATTTTGTAATGTGGTGAAATTTGTAAAGCAAAAAGATGATAGAAATTAATCATTTCACAAACCCTGGTAATACATTATAGTTCATTGTTTCCCCAAGTTCAGAATTAAGAAAATGTTTCTTTGATAAGCATCCTCTGTTTGTTTGATTTCTAACCTCATCCAGTCATTTAGGTGTTCTAGTGAACTAATATTTAAAAGTCTTTACATTATGTTTTGCGTGAAGATGTCAAAATGGACTGAAATCAACATGGCAATCATCTGTCTGACTTCCTCTGAGTCATCTGCAATGTGGAGCTTCACCCAGCTTCCATTGAAAATAAACTGAGCACATATTTTTAGCCCAGTTGAGAGCAACAAAAAGCTTCTTGGATGCCTCTGAAAATGTACCACGGCTTCCCTGAGGGAATCACAGGCATTGCTTCAATAGGTCACAGACATTTCTGGTGGCCTGGTCACAGATAAAACCCCTTTTTTTTCTCTCCTTTTGGTGGAATCCAACATTTATATACTACAGGCTAACTGCTTATGTGGATATTCTCAGCACTGTGGATGGCATGTTAATTTGTTTCAGAGGGAAGTGACATTTTTCCAAAAAAATATTTTGAAGAGTGTGTCTAATCGTTTACCTGAAAATATCCCACTACCAGCAAGGCTTTGCCTCTGAGTAGCTTCTGCTCAGCTGAAAATGATAACCCAAATAAAAGTTGTTATCTCAGTAGAGCTTAGCTTATGTTTCTGAGGGAAAGCACAAGGACACAAGTTTTCTTATTGGACCTTATTGTAGAGACTGCAAAAGATCTCAAAAATCTCTTTTAGACATGAACAAGAGAAATAAAGTGCTTAATGACAACATTTGAATCCTGGTGAATGGATTCAACCTTTTTTTTCTTTTTTGCAATTCCCAAATCAGGAATCCAAAACTAAACTCAAATGTAGTTCAGTTAAGTAAACATGTATTTGGCACATTCTCCAATGAGGATTTTGGAAGTAAGGAGATTTGTCACAGAAAAATGCTTTTAAGACCTACCAAACTGGCATGGTGTGCAGGGAATTAAAAGCACTCTGTTATGAGTCATACAGGCTTGTATTCCACTCAGTGGGAAATTACCACAAAAACTAATTCAAAATATAAAATTTTGGCCCATATTCATATTGATGTTTGACGTCTGCTCTGATTCTGTTTAATAATACATATCTGCTGTGTGTGTCTTTTTGAAATGAGCAACCTCTACTTAATTTAGGATCAGTTTGACAGAAAATTTTATGACAGTTTTAGTGGTGATTAATCCAAAGTAAAGCCATCACACATGTCACCTCTAAACTAAGCAAAGTGTAGAGCAATAAAAAGGAACCTAACCTTTTATGGAATAACTCTAGTACCTGAGCACTTACAGTAAAATGTGTCATGAATACTCCAGGTTGAAATCCAGAGAATTTATCATATCAAGGTCAGAAACAATTTGTCAGCAATAGTGGTTTCCATTATCTCACCTGTTTCATATTTCCAGGCAGAACCAAAGCAAACGACAAACCAGACACAAATTGATGGCTTTGATGATGTAAATTTTCAGCTTTACTCAATTTATTTGATTTAACGGCCTCACCACGCATACAGATAGCAGAGCTGAAGGAGTTCACAGATAAATTGCATTTGCCCAGAAGCCACAACACTGGTGAATTTGTCTTTTTATCATAATATGCCAGTAGCTGCAGAACAACCCCGAGCTGCAAAATAAAGGCAGACATCCTCCATTTATCAAGAGAAAAATATTATTCCTCACATTTATTACTCTAATCTAATTTATTCTGATCTGATTACTGTAGTCTACAAATTATTTTTAAATGAAGAAGAAAATATTGACTTGCCAGTTTTGTTCTTTTTATTTTAGGTTTCCTGCAACAATATGTCAAATGTTGGAAAATAAACTTCTTAGGCCATTATTCAACCACGGCATATATTACCTATATGGCGTAATATTTATTTTCCTTTTTCTTTGTACTTCAGTAATGTACAACTTTGCTTCAGTGTGCCAAATATAATCCATCTAAAATATACCAGAATGTTTGTGGTTGTACAAACTTTTGAGTTATTTTTTTATTTTTTTGTTTTGATATTGAATGATAGCATCATTGTGCAACAACACACAACATGCAGCAGGATTGCACCTCAGGATGCTCTGAAAACATGGAACCCCCCGATTCAGAACTTCCTGCATCTGCAGTTGTAAACGAGTCTTAATTAAATAAGTGCTTAGATCTTCTCCATTTAGAAACCCTATTGACCATTTCACCAGTGCGTAGCCATTTTGGCGACAGAAAAAGCAACACAACATCCTTCACACTGTTACTGCCATAAGTGGGTGTCCATTTCCTTTCACATTAAGACGTGGTATAAAAGAGAGTGTTTTCATCCGCCTCCTCACTTTGCACAAAAGCATATCCGTCTTTTATCTAACCCGGTGACTTGATCAATTATGCATGCAGGCTAAGCGCGCTTTTCTTACTCGAGCATACACAAGTACTGCGGCCTGTTGCCACAATATAGAGCCAAGATTTTATCAAGGTGTCTTCTGATTGGTACTGAAGTCATCATGGCAGCTTTGAGTTTAATCAGTAATGACAACATGTTTAAAGGCTTCTCTGTGGGGGAAACTTATATTTTAATTATACTTTCTGCTCGACACATGCTCTTTGCAGCTCTGTGTTACAGTGTTGTGAACTACAAAAATTTTACCACCCCTTCAATTTTGGGGGGATTATCTACAACTATATTTTTGGATTGCATTCAAAAATGTATTGTATGTAACCAGGTCAGATCCATCCTGATGTCTATGATGAGTCAAATATTTCCATGACTTCAGGAAAAACTGTGTTTCAAAGTCAAGAGAGATGGCAGCTGATGCTTCCAAGCAGATGACTGCATCAGAACTGAGCAGCCGCCAGCGTGATCTCTGACTTTTAATATCCTTTGGGCTCCTCATGTGATTCCTAATTATGACTCCACCATAGTTGTTTGGTTGCTGACTGTGCAAAGCAGATTTATTTTGCCTTTTTGCAATTTCTATGGCTTAACTGTTAAAAATTAGGAATGTGTTGATTACTGAAAGAGTGAAAAACAGTTTCAGTTCAAACTTCTTTAACACTTCTGTGTTAAAACTCTACAAAGGTACAAGCCACATAGGAAGTTCTTTCTGAAATTTCATCCACTAAAGCATAACACATGAGAACATACATTACAGACCAAAAGTTTGGACACAACCTTCTCATTCAATGGGTTTCCTTTATTTTCATGACTATTTATAAGGTAAGGAAGCCCTCTTATTAACCTGACAGGGCACACCTGTGAAGTGAAAACCATTTCAAGTGACTACCTCTTGAAGCTCATCAAGAGAATGCAGAGTGTGTGCAAAGCAATAATCACAGCTACTTTGAAGAAGCTACAATATCAATAATCATGAAAATAAAGGAAACTCATTGAATGAAAAGGTGTCTCCAAACTTTTTGGTCTATATATATATATATATATATATATATATATATATATATATATATATATAGACCAAGATACTGGCAGGCAAAGCATACATGGAACGACATAACCAAGTGGCTGGCATAGTGTACAGAAACATCTGTGCAGAATAGGACTGGAAACCCCGAGATCAAAGTGGGAAACACCCCCAAAGGTGGTGGAGAATGCCAGAGCTAAGATCCTGTGGGACTTCCAGATCCAGACAGACAGAATGGTAATGGCGAACCAACCAGACATTGTCATAGTGGATAAACAACAGAGGAAAGCCGTTGTGGTAGATGTAGCAATACCAAGCGATTGCAACATCAGGAAAAAGGAGCACGAGAAACTGGAGAAATACCAGGGCCTCAGGGAGGAACTGGAGAGGGCCTGGAAGGTGAAGACCACAGTGGTGCCTGTGGTCATCGGAGGCCCCTCGGGGCAGTAACCCCCAAACTGGATCAATGGCTACAACAGATCCCAGGAACAACATCAGACATCTCAGTCCAGAAATGTGCAGTCCTTGGCACAGCCAAGATACTGCGCAGGACCCTAAAGCTCCCAGGCCTCTGGTAGAGGACCCGAGCTCAGAGGATCAGAACCACCCGCGGTGGGTGAGAAGGAATTTATATATATATATATATATATATATATATATATATATATATATATATAGTTAAAGCAAGAATCTGGGAGTTCACTTTTTTGTATTATTGTAAAATTTGCAACATGAGTTACGGTACATGCTAATGTGCAGTGGTTTGGGGAAGCAGCTGTACTGTAATTGTGGAGGATGTGCGTAAGAAAATAATTCGATCATTGAGACATTGTGTTTTGCATCCAGCTGTCTGGTTTTCATCACTTTCTTCTAAATGGGTGTGTCATGCCACTGTTTGTTCATCTGCTCAGAGGTTCAATTATGTATTTATTTGTGACTGATAATTAACTCAGCACTGGATGATTTCCATCCATTAGGTATTGGCAGTGGCTTTATTCAGTACTCATAGGAATTGCCTCTCACTGGGGTACATATAATATAAAGCAAAAGGTAATTTAATTTAGATGGAGATTTTGAATAGTTTGATGTTTTTCATTAACTTCTGGGATAAAGATGAAAAAATTGATACTTATGCCACATTGCTGAATTTTGCTTTTCATCTTTGCTTCTTGTCTTCTTCAAACTCTATGAAATGTGTGACACCATGAGATGGCAGCGGCCCAGTCTGCCAAGTTACAAACTTCTCCAAACATTTGGATCCAAAGTGTGATATTTCCATTACAAAAGGAGCCTTATCAAATATTAAATTATGCTGAAATGCTGTGTTGGGCAGCTGCCATGGAAATATGGACTGCAAACATTATCTCTGTCTGATTTCAGACTGATTATCTACTCATGAAATAAACAGGGAGGAGGTTCTTATGCACACAGCTAATGGCTTTTTCTTTCATTGCTGTCTTCCTTGTAGGGCTCTGAAATCAGCCATGAAGAGTCTCCATAAACAAGGGACAAAAAAACAGATTAAACCTTTCCCCCACGCCTATTCTTCTGGTTTCTGGCAGTGAAAAGAAAAGAGAATCTCCACCTGACTGCTGGCTACAGACGTTCCGTTTCTGTCACATCATGCCTTATTAATTAACCCTGTCTGGTCTTTTACAGTCCTCAGTAGTTGGATCGCAAGATCTGGTTGGGGCTGCAAATCTCAAAGCACTCCCATCTGCGGTGATGAAAACACACAAAAGAAATATATTCCCCTTTCATCTCGTTCACCATTTTCTTCTCTTTTATTCTATATATAGATACATATATGTTAGTGGAAAATGTGTAGAGATGCTTAAAGCAGGTTGTGAAATAATACCCCAAGCTTTCTCACAGGCCATATTCAATCATCTGAAAATAGAAATAGTATGCCCTAAATGCAATACTACAAAGGAGGCATTAATCAGAGAAGCAACCCAGAGATTGTTGGTAACTCTGTAGATATACACAAATCTCTTTGGAGCAAAAAGAAAGCTACTGTAAAAATGCAACCAAGAAAAAAAAAGAAAATCTTAAAAAGTCCTATTTAAAGTTGCATTACATTTTGGAGACACCTAAAATGTCTCCAAAATGAGTGAATGAATGTGCTCTGTTTAGACTTAACCCGATTTTGACTTTCAAGTCTGACAGCAAAGTACAATACTATCTGCAGAGGAAAACTAACATTGTACATTAAATTGAACCCATTGAGAAGCATGAGGGTGGCAGCATCATGGTGTGAGGATTCGTGAGGGGAAGTGAAAAATACACCCCTTCTATCTCAGGTAACTTAGCAGAGTCAGCTCTTGTGGCTCCCAATAGTATAAGTCTCTAAGAGTCTTATTTTTAAATTTAATTTAGTCAGTTTGAATGATTGGCGTGTTGGCAAGAATTTTCTAATCAAGTGTTGGTAAAAATGCTAAGATTGTTTCAGAATAATTACTTTTGTGGGTAATACCTGCAAACCTTGAAGTTTATGTGCGTCCAGTTATCAAAATTCAGTAACTTGCATACATAAAAGAAATGTGTATCCAAGCAGCACTAAGGTTTGCTTTAGTCCAGGAGCAAACGTCCTCATTAATCTGGACCTGCTAGCTGTTGAGACTTATTAGAAAAAACAGTCTCTGCTGCTTGGTGCTGGATGACTTCTCACTCAAATACGCAGTGCAGTTTTTGCATTTGAAGTGTGTGGTTCACAGCCACCAAAAATCTGTGGTGCATATTAAAAGTTGAGCCACAGAGGGTCATTTTGATTTTGGGTAGAGACTTTGAATAGTTTTTGCACATCCATTTTAGCGCCATCATTATTTCCCATCAGCTTTTTTGCTTTACCTGCAAAGAAAACATAAAGCCCAGAGAAACTTAAGTTCCAAGCATATTGTCGGTACACAATACACTTGCAACACTTGCATTTTATCCTGCCCCCATTTTTTCTTATGATGCAAACAAGTTCTTTCTTCAGTTCTGCATTTCAAGCACTCAATTTTTCCAATGGGTTTGCTGCACAGTGGGAACTAAATTAAGTAAATTTACTTGCTGGGTTGGCAAGAGTCACAGGCTGGCCCTACTGCTTCTTCCAGGCCATAAATAGGCAGAAACCTGTGACACATTTAATTAGATTCAAAGCTCAAGCTGTCAGTTGTTGTGTTTTGCCATCCCTTCTCGTAGTCCTAATGGATCCTTGTGGTTCATAATGGCTTGACGTCAAACACGTTGTGTCAGTTCTGAAGAACAATGCTGAATAATTGGCCACTGTCAACACTCATAATGAATCTGCTGCGCTAGAAGAAGATGGCAAATTGTCTGAGAAACAGAAATATTTAACTGACGTCAGGATTTGATGAAGTGACCATGAGCTTGCGTACTATATTTTCAATTTAGAAACAGATGAGATGGTGGAATTTTCTAAAGCAAAAAAAAAAAAAAAAAGTAAACAATGATCCTCTGTCACAGCAAATCCGCAGATTTCCCCTGATAAGTAGCAGAAGAAAGGACAGAATTCCTATAAAATAATTGATTTGCTGAGAAAGCTGAGGGAACATCATTTACCAGGAGCATCTGGATAAAATCCCTCCAACTGCGCTTAGTAAGAGAGTAAGTCACATGTCACTGAATTAGCACAACAGTGTGACAAAAAGCAGCTGCGCTCGAGTATCAGACCTACAGCCAGATGAGTCTGTGGTCTTCCTTATTAGTTTTCCAGAGATGGGCTGGTGGATAGTATATTAGAATTTGGCAGCAGTCTATCGGATTTTGACACAGAGATTAAAATCCAATTACTACTTCATTTCAATGTGTAATGAAACCACGACAGTGGGATAAGCTCAAAGATATTGGTAGTCTTAAAAAAAGACAATGATTACACAGTACTGTACACAATCATTTCCTCATCTGAATGAACCACATGTTCTCTAAGAACTTAATACCATGAGGAGATTACCATTTCTTTCAGTTAAAAATTGCAGGAATATCTGAACAAAGAGATTTGGAGCTTTTTATATATGCTATCAGATTATGGACTTTTAAAATCTTTACTAACATATGTGCAGTATATTGAGAAATTATTCACAGCACTTCACTTTTCCCACACTTGGTTATGTCTCAACCTTATTCCAAGCTCTATTAAATGAATCTCTTTCCTCAAATTCCACAATTAAATACTAACTTGCGTAAATGTGATTTATTGTTTTTTTTTATTCTTAATAAATATGCAAAAATTATATTTCCACATCGTAATAATGGAATATTTGTGTGCAGAGTTTAATGAAATTTGAAATAAGACTTTAACAGCAAAGTGTGGAAACATGAAGTGCTGTAAATATTTTCTGGATGCACCGTATGTCCATGACTCCATAAGTAGTTCATATTATATTGCATTCACTGATTGGTTCCCTATGCCTCATAAAAAGAAAAAATGACTCGTTACCCTTAAAAAGACACATCTCTTCTCACTTTAGTTGCAAAATGAGATGCCATCAGGTTTCTTCTTATTCCTGAAGAGAAAATAATTCTGCTCTGAAAAGACTTTGATTGCAGCGTTCAAAAATCCGACTCCAAATGCAACTCCACTGGAATACTATTAAGCTCCAGTGACACTGTGAATGGACTGTTAATGCTGACAGACCGGCCAACTGAGACTACTACGGCACTTCTGCCAGAGGAACTGACACCATTATAGTTTTGTTTCCCAGCTTTTGCCATTCAGGAAAAAAAGATTCCAAAACTGACATTATGTCTGACATTTGTCTTCATTAAAGAGCCATTTGTTAAAAGCCTTTTGAAAGAGTTTAGAGAATTCAGTTTTTGATCCGTGAAGGACCCAACATTCGTGTTAATGATCAAAGCTCAAGGAAAAATTTAGCTTTTTCTTTAGCTAAAAGTTTATCTTTTAGCCATCATTTCTCATGGATCTACTTCTGCTTCTAGACAAACTATTGCAATGCCCACCATAAAACATGATACAAGTTGTGTCATGTTGGGGGATATTTTCCTCCAGCAGGAATAGAGAAGGCAAACACATACACATACACATTTTAAACTGTCCGTGCCACATCTTAAAAACTGATGTTCATTGACTCGAGCAAATCTGGTGGCACTTGAGCTATTTTGCAAAGACAAAAAGTTTCAATGAAAGATGAAGTGAGAATTGATCAAGTCAGAAGAGTTGAATGCATGCCACAGTTTTCAAATCGTTCTCTCCAGACACGCAAGAATAGTGGATATTCTGCATGCACTATTTTGTCTTAGTCACATAAAATATCAATTTGCCCTGACCCGCAGTCCATCTTTACATCTTTTTGCATGTTCTTAATGTGTCTGCTCGTTTGTCCCCATCTGTAAATGTTTATGAAGGTTTTGCAAGGCTGTAGCCTCACATGGCTCTTATTTGCTTAGCTCCAGCTGTACTCTTCAAAATATTTTTAATATATTTCTAATTTCTTCCATCTTCAAAGACTCTGTCAGGCTGTACTTTTACATGTTCTACAAATCACTTCAAAGACCATTTTGAACAATAACTTTTTCAAGCTCTGTGAAGATTTTTTCAAGCCTTCATGTCTTTTCTGAGCGCCAGTCCATTCTTTGTTCCTAATTATGACAGCATATTGTGCAATGCAAGCCTTAGAAAACAAGAAAGTGTAAATGTAGAGGTATCAGAATTTTAAATAAATATCTACAGCAAAGGAACAGAATCTGAACACGTTTCCTGCATTGCATGACGACATTGTAGTTGACCATTTCTTTTCTTTCTTTTTTTTCCTTTTCAAAGAGAAAAGTGACCAATTACACTAAAAACCATGGGTGAGTCTGCACTCCAGGCTTTATTAATAATGTATGTTTCTCCATTTAAGGCAAGAGGATATGGAACAACAAAGTGCAGCACAGAGAATTCAAATGTGCATACATTAGCCACATATTGTTCTGTGAACTGCTGCAGGAAGACAGGCCTTTTAAATGGCTTTAATGACACTGACCCTGCTTTCAACTTTCTGAGCCGTCCTCAGTGTGTGTGTTTTATGTGTGTATGCATTGTACAAGTTTAAGAAAATAATTTAAACTTATTGTAAGTGTTGTGAAGAGTTACTGAAAGCAGAGTAGGAGCTTCTTAAAGAGACAGACACATATTTCAAGGCATTAAGTGAGGTAAGGTAATGTTATTTATATAGCACATTTTCAACAACAAAGCAATTCAAAGTGAAATTTATTTTGTCATTTTCGATATGCACAGGATTTTTTTGGGAACTGAAGGTGACATAGTCACTTGATTTAGCTATAAAATGGCACTACAGTGCATGGAAAATACACAATGCATTCCTTTTAAGCATGTCAAGTGTAAAAATCTGGAAAGGATTAAGGACATTTTGGGATGTAACATGTGCTTTTGCACAGGAGGATTTTTGTTTCTTTGACGTTTTGAGTGAGAATGACGTTATGCCAACACATGGGGCTGTTCTGATGTACCAGACACAAAAGAGAATCGCTAAAGAATAAAAAACATTCTGTTTCTGAAAGCAGCAACGTTACAGAAGATTGATCAGTTGTGTGCATGATGCCTCTCTGCTCTAAATTATCTCCACAGGGTTCCAAAACGCTGCAGCCCACTCTCTGATCCATCTATGCATAAAACGTGACTAAAATGAGATCCAAACCTTTAAGCTGCAGGCTCATTCTTAAACTGACTCTCTGAACTAAGCCTCCCGTGTGCGTGTGTGTGTGTGTGTGTGTGTGATAATTGGCTGGTCCGACAGCCTCTGGGACGACGTCATGCCCCAAGAGGTTCCGACCAATCAAGAATATCCGGCCCAAAACCTGACGAATCCCCACACAAGTTATTAACCTGAATGATATCCACTAATTCACATCAGGAACTCTCCGTGGAAACGGAAGGAAGTGTAAATATGAAGGTCATAAATCTGGCATTTAACTGCGAGTCTGCACGAAGCGCTCTTCATGCCTGACCTGAACGGCAGCTGCTGTCCGTCTCCTCCTAGATGGTGAGGGAGTCGCTCAGGAAGGAGGGCGGAGAGGAAAAGAGAAGAGAGGAGAGAAGAGGAGGAGGTGGTGGCAGTGGTGGGGAGAAGATTTCAGCACCGGAGCTGTTCACGGCAGGCTTGGACAGGACTGTTCTTTCTGCTCCCCACCGTGTGCGCTCTGTTTGCGCGACTCGGGATAATAAACCGCTGCGCTCGTTCATCTCCGCCTGCGGGGCGAAGGGCGGCGGGCGACGGACAGGCGCAAATACTTCATTCGAGTCAAGTCTTTGCCATGCTGAGCGGCCGGGATTGAGTACAGGGAAGGTTAAAGTCTCCAATAAGTCACGGTGAAGAGCGATACATCCCGTTTCCGGTGAGTTACCGTCACTAAAGCCAGCCTCGGTGCAGGCGACGTGGTGTTTCTGATTTTGCATGATGTAAATAAAGCGCTAAAATGTTATCCGCGCTCAGTTTATGTCGCCTACTCTTGCATAGGTGGCTTTGCGGGGAAACCTCATTAAATATGCGTGCAGGCAAAGAATATTTAGGTCAGCATCATTATGGGTGTGGATGGATGCGATTGCTGTTAAACTACTATTCCCCTCGCAGCTGCTTGTGCTTCTCTGTAGTAGCACAACAATGGACACAAACTTGATTTTTTTTTTTTTAAAGAAGAAGAGTATATAGTTGCCAGTAAAAGGAGTAAATATTAAAACACCTAAGGTTTTCCTTTACTCTGTATAATATGTAGAATCCATTCAGGGGTTCTGCAACTACTGGCATGCTTGGATGATCTTCCCTGCTGCAGATACCAGTTTAGGCTGCTTTGTCTACTTTTCCCATGACTGTTGCACGGGAGAGTGCTGCTCCCCATTAAGCTCTCCATCAGTCTTGTCCACTGGCCCCTCAAAGGTCCACAAACAAGCCGAATGTGTTGTTAACCTTGGAGCAAGTCCTACTTCTCAGCCTGTGACAGATCCCTGCAGCCGGGGCTGCCTCTCTGCTCCGTGCTTTTTGTAAACTCTCTCAGCCACAGGCTCTGTGCCTCGCAGTGTCTGAATGCCAACATGGTGTCTCCTGCTTAACAACGCATTGAGATTTAAATTCCTCCTCCATTCATCCTGTTCTCTTCCTCTCTCTCTCCCTCTCTCTCTTTTTTGCTCTGTTCAAAAGCTGAGTTTAAAGCCCCCATATGCATTTGCTGAGCTATGAGCATTTCCTTAGAGTGTCACTGTGGATTGGTGGGATAAGAGGCAGTGAGATGCAGGAAGGGAAGAGTTCTTAAGGTTCTCAGGCCAATCAGTATGTTTTCTCTTGAAGCAATCAGGAGTCCGGCTGTCTTACTTAGGGAAAAGCAGGAAACCCATACTCAACCATTTGAATCTTAATGTTAAATATTTCTTCATGAATGCAATTTTTGTCATTTACTATTACAATCCAATATTTTATTGGAATTTCTCTGATGTGATACAACATAGCATCATCCACAGTTTTCTTCTTTGTTATGAACAGCACAAAAAAGTGCGGCAGGTATTTGTATTCACCTGATTTTACTAATTAAGTCAAATCCAGTACAATCAACTGTCTGTAAAATTCACTTTAAAATCAAGTAGAATCCACCTGTGTACTGCAAGCACAGTATAAATACGTGTTCTGTGAAGACCTCAGATGTTTGGTAGAGGACATTAGTAAAGAAAGAGCATCATGAAAACCAAGCCTGTGTTTAAATTTAATCCAGCAATAGCTAATCAATTAATACGAGTGGACAGATGTTTTAACACATGTATTTATTATGTTTTCTGCAATGGAAAGGGTTTCAAGAAGTAATACATGGCTAAAAGAAAGCCACAAGAAATCTTGCTTAAACTCTCTCCTATTTAAGGACAGAGCAATCATAATGGAAAAAGGTGATTTGACCAGAACGTTTTGACTAAAGTACAACACAAATCTGTAATCAACTTCCAAAAACTGCAAAACAGATGAAATTCTGAGTTTCTTTAAACCGAGGCTAACTAACCTGCTTAGAGTTTCATTAAATTAGTAGTAAGTGGAGCCTTGATCAACATATTTAATGCATATTTGCTTGATGATGTTAATGATGGCATTTGACAAAATGTAATGCTTATTGCTATTTTCATAATTGATGAATGTATGCGTTTTGTTGTGATCTAAAGCACTTTGTGCTGCCTTGTGGCTGAGTTGTGCCATACAAACAAACAAACAAACAAACTTGACTTATATGCGACAGAAAACCAATGCTACTCCTCCTGGATTGGCTGCTGTTTACAAAACATTTGTTTTCCTTGCTGGTGATTGGCTATACCCCCAAGAGTGGAAATAAGGAAGAATGTTGATGCTACCTTCTGTGATAGCGTCAAGAAAATTTCCACTCTATGCATTAATGTACATTATTTGTGTTTGAACTATCAAAATAGTTCTCGTGTATTTATAGATTTTAGCTATTTGTGCTCCGAAGACCCTGCAAATACTGGGCATTCACTGTATGTAAGGAAATGATCATTTGTTAGAACATACTAAGTCTAAAGCGATGTTAACAGATCCTCTCCATCAAATTGATGGAGTTTGAGGTATTTTGATGGTTATATAAAAATTATAATCTCTCGATAAAAGTGTTGACTCAGAGGGCTTGAAGCGACAAAAAGTGAAAAAGTTCAAGAGGTATGATTACCTCAGCTGGGAACTGTATTTGCGTTTGATGATTGTAGCTGGCTCAGATCTGGATGAACTCGTTAGAGTAATTAGTTCCAGTTCTTTGCCTGTCTGGTTTCTGAGTGAGATCCTCAGCAAGAGGCGGACTCATTCCCACGAAAAAGCATGCAGAGTAGTCCGCTCATTTAAAAACTTCCCCGCCTTCTCCAGGACACGGAATGAAAAGGAGGACTGGTTAGGATTCAAATCAGCACATACCAGTGAGAAGCCAGCCTTAGGAACGGAATCATACAGTCAGACGAATGCATACAAACTCCCTCCCCCACAGTGTTAGAGAGAGCCAGGTACAGCTTAGCATCCTCTGTACAGTGAAAAATTGATGAAAAGGGAACCAGCATGTAGAAACATGCCAGCCTAATGTAGCTTGAACACAGAGATGCTTTTACTGGAATTTAAATTTAAGACACATAGCTCTATTTATATTTAGCATCCCAAGCTTTAAGAAATTCTCACATGAGCCAATTAGAGTAGAAAAAATATATATATTTAATTTGTTGAGTTCCTAACAATATTTTCTCAGTGCAGCCAGCTGTAATGTGTGAACAAAACAACAGTTGTTATAATGAAGGAGTGATAAAACAGAAACTATATATGCATTATGCATTTATGAACTGGAAATAGAAACAGAGATACAAAGCTTATATAAAACTGGCATACGAATGAGCAAAACAAACCAATTTCCTAAATGCCAACAGTTTAATGGGCCTTGATGGTACTTTTGTAAAATTTACCAAAGTGTTTTGGATACAGTACCCAAATAAACAAAGTAAAAGTAAATCTGTACTTTATTGCTGTAGCCTAATATCACTATAAAAAAGTAAAGAGTCAGACATCAAATTCAAAGAAAATATTTTTTTAACATGTCTTTACATGCAAAAAACAAACAAAAGAAATATCCAAACATGATCAATTTCAACAATTCAATAAAAAAAGCTTTATGTTTTTTGTTGTTTAGTTAACACACATCTCATGCTGAGGGTCTTTGCTCTGAGGCTGAGCTGACCACTGGATAATGATGTTGCGTCTTTTAGATAGATGGGACTCTGCAGTGACCAGTACAGACTCTTTTTAACTTTAGGGTCAGAATAGTTATTAAACAGAAACCGACATTTTTGAAGGAATCCCAGTTTGCTACAAAATGCTACAATTTTAGATTTCAGTTTGATTTTGATTCTGTCTACATTTTGCATGTTGCGGAAATCCTAGTACCTTATCCTGAAGAATTCACCAATGACTGTCTTAGATCTTCTGCTTAGTGACAGAGTTTTCTGTTTACTTTGGTTTTATTGGGTTTTAGAAAGGGCTTGACGCAGAGTCCATTTCTCTTTGTCATTCCTCAAAATTGAAAACACATGAGAACATACCAGTAAAGTATGGGATAGTAAGAAACCAAGGAGAGTCTCCAAACTCAACTCCAACGAATTGCAGTAAAACTTTGTTTAGCTCTATCCTGCTTCCAGCTTCTCTGTAATGAAAATAAGCATCTCCCCAGCATGGTTGTGCCAGTGCCATATTAACTGTGGGGTTAATATGTTTGGAGGTGATGCGTAGAGGACAGCAGAGGAGGGAATACTAATCCTGACTTTGGTGTGCCCTTGTTTGTCCTTAACTTAGAAAAAAAGAGCAACATCATTCTGCGAAAATAGCCTGAGGTAGAATTCAAAATTAGAGCCTCAATGTCATTGAACCCTCAGTCAATTTACTGTTGATGCTGTTGACTGTCACATCATGAAAGTGTGCTTCTCTGAGATCATTTTGATAAAACGCAATATGAAGTCACCAGAATATAAAAGAAAGCATTCAAAAACGCAAAAAGCACTCCAGGGATTTGAAGAATAATGCTGTGGAACCAACTTCTTAAACTGTTCCTATTTATACAAATGCTCTCCTGAGTCTCATCAGCTTTCAGGCAGACAGTCTCGGACGTCTGCTGATTTTAATCAAGACCATTAATAGACTCTAAAACTTCAATAATCCACCAGTGTCTTCTGTAGAAAAACATAAGGTTTCAGTGAAAAGGGTAAAAAAATAAAGAAAGAAAAAAATAATTTCAACATGCATGAGAACATGCTGAACAGGTTATGAAAAATAAGTCAACTGTAGATTTTCCTCAACATTTTCAGAACACTCAGCTGAATTGCACGTCAGCAGTAGAAAAAAAGCATTTTTTCAGCCATGTATGTCAGGTTGTGCCCTAAGCAGCGGCCCAGTTTTCCCCCTCTTTATCCAGATCTATTTTTTTTTATCTGGGGGCATTTAAATCATTCGCGTTGGTCTTGGAGGGAAAGCAAAGATGGCAAAGGCAGCTGTTTCTGCAGGAGCCTGGTGATCGCTGTGCCTCGGGGATCTTTATCCCTTCCTTCTCTGCTCGCATCGCCCATCAGATGTAATGCAGAACCTAAATCAGAGAGACTGCTGAAGCTGCTAGAATACTTTCTGAAACAGGTACTACATAAAGTGAAATGGGGAAAAAGACAATCTTTGCAAAACTAGTGATAGGAAAGCAAGTTTTGGCAGATGGAAAAACAAATTGGTAGTAAACAAGAAGCTGAAAAAGCAATGCTACTAAAAGTGCAATTTTAGGTGGCGTCATGAGAGGCTAGAAATATTTCTAATAAATGTTTATTTGTTATTCCTAATTTATTTTTCTTGTATCTCAAGCATTGGACACAGGTACAACTCTGCATACGGAGCCAGAAATCCTCGATGTAACGGTTTTATTAAATTGAATCTTTAGTGAATATCATCACTGGGACCGTTATTATTGTTATTGATCGCATTATTTAAAAAAACAGAAGCAATTCAATTAGCAATTCGTTCGAACGAACCAAAGGTTCTGCTGCAAGTTATGGATGAGCTTTTCTTTTTTCACTTCTTTGATCGACTACAGCACATCTGAACCTGTCAGCCATCACCAATTTCTCACACTGCTCTGGTTTGATATTGCTCTTTTCTTCTCATAGTCTGTTTCATATTTTCAACTCCACTGAGGGTTTTAAACCCATCTCTTTCTTCACCAGAAATCTTCCAGGGGAGCGGGTCAAATCAGGACCCGATGCTTGTCATTTCATTATTTCAGTAAAATGTGCTTCGAGGCAGGAGAATGATCAGTTCTGCAGTGTGACACAGAATGCTGACCACCATTAAAAATTGCTTAATTAGGAAACAGTTTCCACAAGGGAACAGAATGTTACTAAGATTTTCTGAGTTTCTTTTTTTATTTTCCTTCATTCTGCTGTATAAATAATAACACATGGCTTTGCACATGGTCTGGTTTCAGTCTAATCCCACTTTGAAACAAAGCTTGATAGTTTTGTCTTAGCTGAGTAAGAGTAATATTTTCTAATAATTTAGCATGTGGTAAAAATATTCTCACATATTTCCGCGTTTTGACAATCACAAACTGATCTATTTGAAAATTGTGTCCCCTTTTACACTAATATCCCTAAATAAAATCCAGTGCAGCCAGCTAGCCTAACACGTTGCATCATTTTTACATAGAAGATTAACCAAGAAACATCAAGAAGACCAAAGAACACAGTTACTAACAAGAAAGGATGGGTCAGAAAATTTGACAACAGGGCTATGGTAACTCTGTTAGAACTTCAGAAATCCATGGCTGAGGTGGAAAAGTCTGTTGACAAAACAGATACTCGTCCTCTTCTCAAATCTGACAGAATGGCAGAAAAAGGTGAGATGAAAAAAAGACAAAGGTGTTATTGAAGTTTCCTATAAGGACTAGTAAACATGTAGAAGAAAAGTCTGGTAAGAGAAGACTAAAGGTGAATTTTTTGGTCTATAAGCACACTGCTGTTTGTGGATGAAAACTAATAATGCACCTAACCAGGAAGACATCATTTACACTTTGAACGGTGCTGGAAGCATCTGCTCTAAGGATGATCATGAGACAGGAAATCTGAGACAGGGAAGTTGAAAGAAACAGGATGGATGAAGCTAGGAAAATCAGAGGTCCACCTAGCAGGAAGACAAAATGTGCAACTAGAACTGCAGTGGTGGGGTCTAAATGCAAACACATTACACACACACACACACAAATGCACACAAACAATAAATAAACGTAATATATGTGTCTCTCTTCTCCATAGCGATACAAAATTTTGTGTTACTACATCACATAAAATCCTAAAAAGATGCCGACTTTGTAAGTCAATACTGTTTTGAGAGCAGAAAATATATTACACACTAACAGAGATGGAACCTGAAAACACAACTCATGTGTTTCATGACATTGTTACATTAAGAGTGCTGCTGGAAGTCTTTTACCACTTGCTGCAGTTCTATACATCTATATTTTCAGTAGCGTCAAAAGACAGAAGCCGAGAAATTTTGCCGGATCAATTTTTTTTTATCCCCAGAGGCAAAAAAACATGGAATGATACTGAGATATTACATCTTCATAAGCACAAAATGCTTTGAGTGAGGGGTTTTTCAGAGTTATAAGAAATTTATGCAGGCAGCGCGGCATTGATAAGCATGTTCATGTAACCTCTTGTTCTCATTGTCTGACTTGAAATGTCACGCACATGAGCGATATTCCCTGGAGAAGTGGATGTACTGAGAAATGTTCTCCCAAACAGAAATTACAGGAACATGTCTGTTACTCAAGCTCAAGCTGTCTGAGAGCTTGTCCGTAACTGAGAATGCTCAGCCTCCTAATCAGTCTGGAGCAGACGTTCAGACTGAATCCCCTAAGACACTGTAAACCAAGTTACATCCTTTAGCCTATGAGCAAAATCTAAATATCTCTGCCAGAGAAACTGTGCTTCAGCCTTATCTCTGTGAAACCATTTTTTTTTCTGAACTTGATGTAATTTATGTAAAAAGGATGGTATCATCTTTACAACATGAAGAACCAGCATTTCTTGAAGAGATGAAAATGAGTGTTTTTTTTTTCTTTTTTTTTTATTAGGAAAGTCTAACTCATATTTCCATGCTGTTGTTACAGACCTAATCCTTTCTTGAACATCTCATAACTTTAACCCTGGCTTCTCTAGTTTGTTGTTTGTTGGTTTACAGTGATGTCTCTTCAGTAGTTTTCTCTGAAACACCTTTAAAGCCTTCTTCATAGAACATCTCTATAAATACTGAGATCCTAATTACATGGAGAGAAGAGAAGCATATTTTTTCAGAACCAAATGAATTAAATCAATGCTTTCCTCTAAACAAGTCATGTTGACTTTACATTGATGCCCAACTCAATTTTTATCTCAGATGTATTTTTAGAGTATTTTTACAGAAAAAGAAGCCAGATCTATATTTATTCGTTCTTCAAGAGCTTTTCAGTGTAGTAACCCAATGTCAAGCTGTCAGTGATGAGAAAAAAAACAAAACAAAAACCATCACATTTCTCTCTGGAGAGTGTGACGCTTCATGCAGGTACTGAGCAGCACAAATGTTGACAGTAAGGCGCAACCAAAAAAAACAAACAAAAACAAACTAAAAATGACAAGGTCCTGTGCAGAGGTCGATATTTTCTTTTCCCATGGCATCTTATAACTGCTCTGTAAAAAAAAATACAGAAACAGATTTTTAATGGATCCTGTCTTCTTCAATCTGTATGCTTTTAGTTTTAAAATATCAATATTTTTTGTTGTTAAAAATAATGATATGAATATTAAAAATAATTTTTGACAATACTTAGGGACAGCCTGATGTTCCTTGAGAAACTTTCTTGCACTTTGAACTGTTTAGTTTAAAACCACACATTTCTGTGTCACATTGTGGTTTTATGTCACAGACAATGTAGTTAATACTTTTAAAATGGGAGGAGAATAACACATGATTTAGAACATTTTGCTGTAAAACTATGAATATTGTGGTGTACAGTATATATTTATAACCCCTTTACTTTGAATATATTAGATGAAAATCAGTTCATCCAGTAAATTGAGTCCAAAATAAAGGTGTAAGAGGTTTGTTGGGGAATATTAGAATAAAATAGAGAATGTAAATATTTACCCTACCACAGTGGCAAAATTTAGCAAATTATAAAATGAACAAAAAAAAAAAAAAAAAAAACATACAGAAATGTTTACAACATAAGAAAAAACTAAAATAGAGCTGAGTAAGTGGCACACTTAATGTATTCTGTTCTATCTTTTACCCAAAATAGAGTAATGAAATAACTTTATGGTAACTGAGTATTGATTTTTGTTAGTTGAGTCAGTATTGTCCATTTGGGTTTGTGGGCTGAGACAGGACATGATCCATTTGGCCCTCGTGCAAAACACCATGTATCTTAGAAAAATAACACTTCATATGTTTCCCTAAACACACCATTCTTAGAATGAATGATGGTGGTGGAAGCATCATACTTTCTTGTCGGTAGGGACTAGGAAGCTGGTTCCTGGTCTCTATGAACCAACAGGAAACTGAATAAAGGGCGAACAGAAAATCTGTTGAGTGTTGCTGAAGAGCTGACACTTGCTGTCAGCAGATTCTCTTCTGTCAGGAAAATGGAATTCAAAACACAAACAGAGATACAATGGAACTGCTCATACATCACAGCATATCCATGTATTAGCCCAGCTAAAGGCCAGTCACAAATCTTGATTGGAATCCTTGACTCACTTTGATGTTCAAAGATATTCTCCATCCATTTTATTTGAAGTCAAATGTTTTTTGGTTTTTTTTTTGTTTTTTATTGCAAAAACAATCAAAAGTTCTAATTATCTGCTATACTCTGTTAATCAATTGCATAGAATTTTAATAGCATGTTGGTTTTTGTGATTGTATTGTGATAAATGTGTAAAGTTGATGATGTAGGCATATTTTTTAAGGCACTGTATGAATCTGATCAAACAGATTCTGTTTTCTATTGGCTCTGATTTTGGGTGCCTTAGGGGGTGTAATAGCACTGGATTTATTATTATTGCTCCTTATTCCTCCCTCACTACGTGTGAGCCTATTGACTTTGCTGGCTATTAAGGAACAATTTGTTTTCTGTTTATTATCTCATTTAAAATGGAGCAGCCCATTAGATGCACTGAACAATAACAGAGGATCCAGCTGAGGATCCAGCTGTGGTAGGAGCTTTAGAGTGATATGTCAGCGTCGGCTTGCTCGTTTTAGGCCTCACCCTCTAGCATCTCTCAGCTTTTAAGCTTGTTGTTCTGGTACTGGGCGGTAACAGCAGCAATTCAAAGCCTGCCGTTTTTATCCCTGGTGTCTAATGACTGTCTCTGTTCAATGCCTACGTGAGCACTGCACTGAACTAAAGTGCGAGGGCCAGGTCAGTGAATAATTAAGTTCCTGTAATAGTCACCTGTGCCATTATGTGCTGCGAATGCCGCAACATCTCTTTTTGAAGTTCAGATATGAACCTTTAATATCTGAAAATCTAGCTCTGATTTTCAATATCTCTGAAGTCGTTATGTATCGATGTGTTAATTTGTGTCTTTACCTATTGCTCGTCCTATTGAGGATTGTTTGTGATAGAGAACTGTGTGGAAATGTGACAGTAGACATTGCTTCAAAAGGAAAATAAATTTCTAAAGTGGCTTGAAATAATCATTTATACTGAAACCTCTTCATGAGTCATCATTGTTTACTCTCTTCACACATAAGACCCACTCATAGCTGAGGGCTTTTGGTTCAAATCGCTTGGGTCCCAAAATATATTGCAACTTTCCCAGGAACACATTTTAAGTGTTAAAATTGTATATTTTTACAATCTCTTGTATGCAATGTTACACCTTTGAGTTTATTTATACACATTCTTACAAAAGTACTGATACTCCTTGAACTTTTTCATTACATCACAGTAGAACCACAAAACAGAGCATTTCATATGTCTTTTTCTTCTTGTGGCGTATGTCTCTACCAGCTTTGCTCATCTAAACATGGCATATTTCTTTATTAGAAAATAACTCAGAACTTGCCATAATTTCCCATTCCTGACACTGGCTGGTCTATGAGAACATCGATATGAACCATTCAGCACAGGTTAAATGTTTAGGGTCATTCCCCTGCTGGAACTGGAAGAAATCATGAATTTGTGTTAGTTTTCTGCTATAAATAGGATTTTATAAAAAACATAAAAGTTGAATTTTGAACTCATCTGACCAGAGAGCCTTCTTCTACTTGATTACTGTGATCGTGGTTCTTGGCTTCATCTTGGAGTCATGCTCTCAGAGAAATAACCAAGTTATCAGTGTATGTGATTTAGCAAGATTTCTCTAAAACTTTATCTTTGATCTCTTTGGTGTGTTGCATTATCTTCATGATGGGTTTGTTCACTTATGCCTGCAGAGAACAGCTGTTAATACTAAGATAACACACAGCTGTACTCTACTAATCAGTTGACCTCTGAAGGCAATTAGTGCCTCAGAGTTTACATGGAGGTGTATAAGTTGATAGGTCACAGCTGAAATTAATGACATGCGAAATTCAAAATATGGAACATGTCTAACATCGCCATAGCAACAATTTGACACTATCTACACACTAGCAAAAAGCTTTTCCTGTTTAGATATGCACTTGGGATTTTTTCAATGGTTCATTTTATTCTGATCAGACTAAGATTTATTTTTCTAACAAGAAACTGATGCATGAAATTATGATACATTTAAAACAACTTGACTTTAAAATGAAAAACTATAAGATCCATTCAAAGAAAATGAACTATTAATGTTTCTTCAACAGGATAACATCCCCAAAATATGAGGCTAAATCAACAGATGTTACTGATTTCAGTAATAAAAAAAAAGGTTTATTAGAGTTTATTTTTGTATCGTCTTTTGCATTTATTTGCAAGAACCAAAGTTAAGCATTGTTTAACTCTAGTTTACATAGTTGGACCATTTTCTGCATGGAGAAAATGGTCCAAATCCTGGAGTCAAACACCAAACTACCATGTTGAAGAGTACTGCTGCTGCATATAGTGCACTTTCTCAACTAACTTAACCATCCAGCATCAAATTTAACTTTGTTGAAGACTGTGAGTCAAATTGTTTTTGAGCTCCAGATAGTCTATGAAGGCTACTCAGGGCCTGATGGCATATGCCCGAAGAGCCTTTTAGACTTCTTGACTTGGAAGGAAGAGAGGGAACGACTCGCATTTCTCTTTAGATAAATGTGATTAGGTTTCAAAGAAGCACTCATGCAGAGCATGGATGGATAGGATTGCATTTCAGAGCAAAGACGCATATCCCATGAGTAACATAATCAGGCTGAATACACAAGGCTGCTTTTCTCCACAATCCAATTGCATCTCACTTTGGTGGAAATGGGAACGTCGTCGGGTTCTCCATTTCTTACTTCAGCAGGAAAGGGAAGTTACGTCAGAGTTGACTGGAGGAAAGATATAAATATAAGGAACCCTGGTTGACTGTATAATAGAGGCTGCAAGATGACATGGATCTGGGTCAGTTTCAACTTCTAGCAGGATAAAACCCTGAAACATAGAGCCAAAGCTAGGATATAAAGATATGAATCAAAGTGTAGTCATCTGTTTGAATTACCCATTCACAGACCACAGTACAGTAAACGTCTTGAGATTCTTTTGCAAGACTTGAAAATTGTTATTCACACATGCTTCATCCGTCTGGCTGAGCTCGAGCTATTTGGAGGAAGAATGGGCAAAGATTTATTTTACTCGATGTGCAAATGTGGTGAACAGAAATCTTAAAAGAATGGCAGCTGTAGTATCACCAGCTGCCACAAATGGCATAAAATACAGATAAACTCCACATTTTTAAGCTTTTTAAAGAAAATTGAAAGTTATATATATAATAAAATAATTTTATTTTATAATATATATATATATATATATATATGTATATGTTTTTTTTGTTGGTTTTTTTTTACTATTTATGATCATTTACTGCTTTATGTTGGTCTTGCAAATCGAATTGAAAATGATAAATACCAAAGGTGCTTTTGCAAGGTGAGGTAGTATGTAGCAGGTAAAATTTTATATAAAACTAAGGTAATTTCCTATAAGTGTCAGTAAAGTAGAGCTTAACAATAATATTTTCTTTTTTCATAGAGGTTGAATTTTAGATTCATCATATCAAATGCTCTCAATATCCTGAATGTGTAAAGTCATTAAAGGGTAAACCTCCATAGATTTTTCATAAAAAACCACCTCACATAATTTTGAATTTTTATTGGACAGTATGTAATGAGATAAAAGAAATGAGCTTTCATTGAAATACCACACAAGTATACCCCAGACAATATATTAAATTAGTTTGAGGTTATTGCATAAAGATCCATCTTTGATTAAACTTTATATAATCCTGGGCATTGAGACCTCAGCTTGTTACGTTTCAAACAAACAAATCTTCAAAGCAGTGTGCATTTTGACATCTCTCTGTCCCAACCTGCATGAACGTATTATGCAGTTTGAGCAGATGTTGCTCAATTGTTGGATCTGACTGCACAGGCTTCTAGTGACTCTTGCCATTTCACCAACATTCTTCCATTGGAAACTTTTTGATACTATTACTATTTTGGTTTGGAGGTCTAGAAATGCTCCGATCCAGTCAAGTTAGCCTTAAAAGTTAACCCTTCTCAAACATACTCAAATCCTTACATTTTTTCTACTTAAAGTACAGTGACTTTGTGGACCACCTGTCAGTAGTCACAATCTTACATAACACAAACATTAACGCTTCTCCATCTGTGTCCACGTGTGTGAGTGTTTTTTTATTTTATTTTTAAAGAGAGAAAAAGAAATAAAATTCTACGAAATGAATATATATATATATATATGTATATGTTTTAAGTTATGTAGATAGGGGAAAGTATAGGAATTTTTAATGAAGTCAAACAACTATAAGTAAAAAACAATGTTTTTTGGCACATTCCATTGTAAAACCTTGTAAAGACCTTTGACTACAAGTGGCATTACTCTAGACTTTTTACCCCAAATCAAACATAAAAGGTATATGCTTCATATAAAAACTCCTCTGATGACCTGTTTGATAATTCTATTATAACATTGCTTGTTTACTTTGTGTTTTAATTGCATTTGAAGAAACACAGCTTTAAGTAAATAATGCTCCAGCATCACCTTCCCACACACGCAGCACTGTAGCATGCAAAAAATTGATCACCACTAAGAGAGCTTGCCATAGATTTCTTTTCTTTTTTTTGACTTAGAAATTCCATGGCATGATTGTTGCAACTCTTAGATGTCATAAAATGCACAAAAATGTCACTGCTAAGGGAACACTGCATCAGTGACTAAATAACTTTACTTATTGTCATAGTCAGACTCACTGTACTGATGAACATCCTCCTAAGTCAACTCAGTGAAGTTCTAACTGATACACTTTGAATAACTAAACTGAGAATCTTTTGAGTATCATGGGTTCCTGGCAGGTAGCTCTTCCTGTATGTGGGTTCCTTTCCATGTCCTCCAACTTCATCCCACAGTCCAAAAACATGACCGCCATCTTAATTCCTTTCTCTAAGTAGCTGTTAGTTGTGAGTTGGTTCATGTCTCGTTGTTTGTTGGGTGTGTTGCACTGTGATTGACCTATATAGGATGAAGCATGCGTCTTGCTCAATGACTGCTGGAGCTGTGCTGCACCTCTACAAGAATAAGTAACATACACCCAGTGGATGTTGTCTTTTGCAAGTAACACTTGTCTTTAGAAGCTTTTGTCTCAGTTTTTATTTATTTGTAGCATTTTACATGTTATGTAAAGTTCAGTTGTGGCTTTATTTGAGTTATTTGAATGTCAGTCTTAATAGTCATCCTGCAAATTCTGCAATTTGAGCTGTGATTCTACAGTTCCTCTGTAATTACCAAAGACCTCCCAGCTGCTTTACAGGTGGACTAAGTAGGTGATTTCTGAATGCAGTTGGTTCCACTGTTTTTCTTTTATTATTTACAGGTATCAGATTAAAAAGGTTCAATCTTTTTTTTCAAAACAGCTACATGTATCCTTTTACTTCACAAATATGTACGTTATGTTTTGCTCTGTCACGTGAAATCCTTACAGAGTGGATCAATGTTTTTGGTTTTAATGTGATAAAATGTGAAATTTACCAAGGTATTGTAGCCACTGAAAACATTCTTATGTTTATAGAGCTTCCAACAATAACTGGATCATTGGTTTTGCAAAGGCACATGACTCATATTTTCTCCTTCCAGTTATTTCTTAGAATAACATAAAGAATTTGACTCATCAGCATTGAAATGAGTTAAGAAAAAACAAAACATGGCAATAAAAAGTACTATTGATTGTTAGATGCCAGGAGAGTGGGTGAATATTTGCGTGAACTCATCGTAGCTCTGATAGTCAGCTGGTGGTTGGATGAAACTGACAGGCTTTTATGTGCTTGAGTTGGGATTCTGAGCTCAAGTCTCAGCTCTTCTGTTCGTAGAGATATGAAAATGTTGAGGATGCGAGAACCAGAGAGGCAACAGAAATTCTAACGAGGTGAAAATTCTCACTGTTAATCATTCCTGATAAGCATTTGTCCATGTCTGTTCAGGCGTAATCCGGGATATGATGAGCTGCAGAGCGCCAAACACTCATTAACACAAGGTTTGGACGCTGTCATTGATATGCACAGTAGCAATTGCTCATGTTGAGATGAGGCGGAACATTTCTACTTTAATTCATTAATTTTCATTAAAAATTCTAATTTATATTACATTTAACTAACCTAAAAATAAAAGCAGGTAGATTATCTATTATGTGATATGCATGGAAAAATGAAAACTATAGCCACGAATGACTCCTGTACTGTGTGCAGAAGAGCCGAAGACGTTTTATATTAGTTTATCAGTATTCTATGCAAATATCATGCTGCTTTTATCCATTATATTGAAAAGTTGCTTCTTTGCACTACCACAGAGGCAAGCTTCTTTTACTCATTAAGATATAGTTTTTTCTGGTTCTCGTGCTGCTGCCATAGCAGATAGCTGCAGAGAAAAGTATTCTCTTCCCCACAGACTTACAAAAATATGCAACATATGCTGACTAGTTGAAAACCCAATTATCTAGAGTGCTTCTCCAAACCCCATTCGAGCAATAACATTCAGCATGTTTGTGCTACTATAAAATTTCATAACACATTGTTTTACTATGTTCAGTGTCGATGCTTTGTATGCATATCTATTGTTTACCACATTTTCTTTGGATGAAAAACACATTCTGGATGTCTTAGATGTTCTGTCCCTTGCTAAAGTTTTTACAGCCACTTGACTTTCTACTGTCAAAGTCCAGAGTTTGTCGCAAGACAGACAAATAAATGTCACCATACACAAGTCATTCCCTTTCAAAGCAGAACTTTGCCAAAGTTATTGCAAATATAAATTCCACAAACGAAAAAAAAAACTACAATCCCAATGTGTGTGCAGTTTTTAGTTGCAATGTGAAAAAGTTGAAGAATTTGCACTGTACTGTTCCTTATACTGGGTATTAAACTGAATACGAAGCTAGCACAGCCTTTATTTCCTTTGTCAGCAAGTTTCAGAATCACTAAGGCAGTTCAACTTAAACTCTGCTGCTTTTGCTTTGACCCGAGTGCAAAAGGCAACCTGCACTGCAGTTCTGAAAATAAATATAGTTGGTTAAGACAGAGTTCTACAACACAAGTTTTAAAAGTTGTGTTGTAGATGTTAAGTATATTAAAGTGTGCTCAAGTGTGTAACTTGTTGCATGACTGACTTGGAGGAGTAATGGTTGAGGATTAGCTCTACGTTCTATTTGGCTTTTGGTCAATTCACACGTCTTGGCACCAGTGCAGGAGGATAATATCTCACACCTGCTTTGGAAGTGTTGTGTGGCAGGAAAGAGAAGTCTGAGTGAAAGTGGAAGGATATGAAAGAGAAGGCTTGGGTTGTGACAGGAGACTGTTTGAAAACCATTTTCAAAAATGCAGGTTCAAAAATTGAGAACATTTCAGAGGTGACAGGCCTTGAGGGGGCCCAGATCCAACCCTTTCACATGTTGCTGAGAGCTGGAGAAAGGAGACATTTTCCTATTAAGAATGGTATATATAAAAATATATATTATAGGGTAGGCTGCTCCTATTATTGTTGACTCATGGTTGCTAAAAACGTTACAAGACCAACTAATTTTAGTGACATAGTGGGTGTAAAATATTGACTAAAATGTTGTTCTACATGACTGGCTTTATTTTCACTTTTACATTTAACTTTATGACACAAAATTACAAATGGATCGTCCATATTCTCTCCAAGTGGATTCTGGGTAAAGCTAGCCTCCAACCGTCTACCAACATCATCATCAGTCACTTGGCAACAGATGACAAACTAGCTTGAGCATTTCTACGGACTAAGTTAACATGAGTGGAGCTCCGTGGAGCGGCAAAATGTAAAGGATGGAGAAAAGAGAGCAAGGAAAAGCCAAAAAATGGACTTTGCATTTGAGCTAAACACCAATATAATTCTATATATTTATAAAAAAAATATGCTTCTTTCCATTTCTCTGTAGACATGGGAGTGCTAATGTCAAAGAAGCAGCAGGTGGAGAAGGTGCAGAAATGCAGTGCGGTCGTCTCGGCCTTCCAGGCAGGCATTAAGGATCGCCCAGTCAAGCAGACAGATGTGGAAGTGGGGGAAAGTGAAGAAGATGCCAAAAAATCAGCCAGTCCCAATGACAGAAACATAGAGGAAGTGAAACCAGAGGAAACAGACAATAACGCAGGTCCGTCAACCTCCCAACAGGCCTCAGCTCCAGTTAGAGATGAATGTAAAGTTAACCAGGAAGCGTGGTCGAGGTTAAGGGACGGGAAAGGTGTGGAGCCTGAAGACCTCGACAAGAGCCATCAACTCACGCCTCCTGCTTTTGTACGACCAAAAAGGGAACCTGATGATGACCAGCCTGTTGAGGTGGACCTGGAAAACAAAGAGCAGGTATTGAAAAAACATTGTGTTCTGCAGTGTTCTTTTTGTGTCTAAAGTCTAGAATTTCTTATTTCCTCTTTACTTATATTTAGTCTTACTAGGGTACAGAGGTGATAAAGCATGAGCTTGAAGTATTTTCAAGCTCAAGCTTGAAAATGAGCTTGAAAATTACGCTGACTAACAGGAGAGGGAGTTCACACAAGCAACAACACCTGCAGTTTTTGTTCTATTTTAAACGGAGTAAACACTTGGTACACTCTGACAAGTTGCACAAAATGTAAAAGTAGGAATCCATCTCCAGCGTTGCGAGTTTAAATAAACTTGTGTTTTGATTTTGATTACCTTCACCAGCACATAAATGTGAAGTAAACTATAGTGATAATTTGAAGTTGTTTGGTTTGCTAAACCTCTATGTGACAACAATAAAACCTAGAGAAATATTTTCGTCTCATTTGCTAATAAGCTGAATTTGATTTGGTTAATAAAGATAAATCATTATCATGGTGTTTATGGCTACAAAGGTGAGATTCCATATGGAAAACCACATGGAAAAGTTATTCTCGACTTGCTTCACCAGTGATATATTGTAGTATAACATATTTACATATATTATAATGGGAAAGGTTTGAGCAAGGTTTGACTTCAAAAAACATCCCCATACATTTCAAATAGTGACAAAAAAACATAAATAAATAAAGAAATCTGAGGAGAATAAAATAACCTGGTTTTTGCAACTTGAACTCAATGTTGCAGGAAAACATTTTGTATCTTACCATAAATGTTTGTGGTTACAGAACTGATGCATGTTTTGTAATGAGTCAATGCTTTGTTTTTTTCCTGCAGTAGTCTAAAGTTGCACATATAGTTTTCTTTTCTATTTGGCCACATTTCAAAAACTTAATTGGTTCATCGAACCTTCAAATGATCCGTCTTTACTTTAAGGGCTGGAATGATTGTTGGAGAACATTAATGAACAAACAGCACAATGGAGACCAAAGAATACACCAAAGCATAAAGTTGTGAAGAAGTTAAATATAAAGCGGTATTGCAGATCAATATTACAACCTCTGGATATTGCATAGTTTAATTCTCTGTTTGATTATGGAATTAAACAAGTACAAACCCACATGATCATATAAGGAGACTGACTAGTTTCTTTCCTCCTACTTTTCTTGCTAGCATTTTAATCTGTTCCCAATCAATGAATTCCTTTTATTAAAGGAAGAAAAAAAAAATATATGTATATATGTATTTAGCCAGTATTCTGGGCAAAAAGAATACCAAAATACTAGGTCTGGAACAGAGAACTTATGTAAAATAAATGAAGAGCATACATTAAATGAATCTTAGGGTATGAATATGATTCATAAACATTTGGTTTTAACAGCAAGTGTTCAAGAAAAAGTTCAAGATTTTCCTGGAGTACTTTAATCATTTTATTCTCATGTGATGCAATTTCAGTGATCATAAAAAATAAACAATATTCTCGATTGGCATGACTTGCAGTTCTCTCCTATGTTTTAAATGTTTTGTAAGTTTTGCTATTATATGTAAGATAGTTTTTGTGGACCTTACATTTTTTTTAAATCATTAAAAAAAAAGTCAAAACTGTCTCATTTTTGTCATATTTCAGAAGATGTGGCCAGCATAGTATAAATGTAATGGTTTCCCTAAGCAATTTTTTAGTACACGTAATGGAAGTTGTTTTTTTCACTAAAAAGTTGCTTTTTATCTATTTATCTACTGAAGCACATAGATAAAATATTAAAATGTGAAGGCATCTTTATGAAAAATCTCTCTCTTTTCATGTGTAGAGTCCAGCACTCAGACTTTCCCTCCAGGGCAGTCTGTCTAATAGAAAGAGTGGTTTCTGCCATATTCAAAATATATTCCGTCTCTGCCCTCTTTGTGACACCCAGCTTTTAACTTCCCCTTTGAGCGTGGCCATTTGGGAGAGCTCTAAACACTCTCGCCTGCCAGCTTATTCAGAAATCATCATTCGTGAAGCAGCGAGACAAAGAGACATAAAAGGCTTCTGCTTCCTCAAACGTATTCTGGTGTTGTTTAACATAATATAAATTAAAGTTAGTGAGCTTTTAATGCCACTGTTTTCATTCAGAAAATTCCCGAGTTACGCTTTCTGCTTTCTCCACTAGCCGCCGAACGATGAGATGTGTGATGTCTGCGAGGTGTGGACGGCGGACGACCTCTACCCCTGCAGGATCTGCACGCGCGTGTTCCATGACGGCTGTCTAAGGGAACTGGGCTATCTTCGTGCCGAGGCCTTGCAGGAGATGAGAGACACGGCCCACACTGTGACTGGCTGGAGCTGCTACTATTGTGTGAGTCAGCAAAGTCATCATAATGGACATCCAGCATGAACTCACTTTATAGTCCAGTGAGTTCATGCTCATTGGAGTCACTTTTGTATTGATGCTCAAAGGTCCAGCTTTAAAATGTATTCAAATATGAACTTTACATAAATCTTAGACATGCAGAAAATGTGACTACATGTGTATTTTCACACATAAGAAATAGGAATCCTGGAATATTTTGATGGTATAATGAGGGAAACATGTAAACAAAGCTATAGGATAATTATAGAGCCCACAAAAATATAATAATAATAAGGGGACAATCTTCACTGTCCAAATCTGTGACTCCAATCTTCAACGACCTTTGATGCAACATTACATCAAAGTGATAGGCCACTGTGACTCATTAGAAAAGCCTGGAACATGCTGTTATTGTGGTGCAGCTGAGTTCAACACAGCAGCTGAGTTCCAACACAACAGATTTTCATCATGAATTTAGAGCAAGTTCAAAAAATCCACAACTCTCCAGCAAACAGATGATGTAATCGGTTGTTGTGAAGCACAAACAGCTGCACGGCCTTTGTTAGAAGACTCTTCAAAGTGAAGTAGGGTCTTCACTTTCTTCTGCTGTCCCTGAGAAACAAATTCCCTTTGCAAAAGCTTTTCTGTAGGAAAATGTTTTCCACTCCGCTGGAGAGGCAGTTCTTCTGTCTGCGGCCGCTTTCCTGGCTGTGCTTAGAATGAGAGTGGGGGAAAACATTTTGATTTTGAATTCTGTCTCTTAGAATTGAAATAGCTTAAAAATAAAAAAATGATTGGCTGCCAAAAAACATGGCAGAAATGCATAAAAAAAATGTAAATCCTTTGAAGCCACTCATAAACCTGGCAGATGGACCTATAGTAAGTCTAACACATGTTGTTTATCTGAAAGGATACCTGGAGATATGATTTAAAATCTTAATTCCTGTTCTTGAAACAATCTGGTTTATGTGAGTTTTGTTGAACAAAAACTACCTTTTTATTCTGCATAAAAAAGGAAACTATTGATTTGTATATTGATGGAGAAAAAAAAAAAAAAAACACTGACAGGCTGAGCTTAGAGGAAGCCATTTATGTTATAAATACCTATGTAGTACTGAACACATCACTGACATTATCCAGGCAGCATCAAAGATCTATTTATACAATCTGTAAGCCAAAAATTAGACAATGATATTATTTATATCCTGCATTCCCACAGGAGTCGTTTGTGTGCCAGAGAACATGTTATTATTTTTTACACAAATTGAAATGGATTAGTGCAGATGCAGCAATTTCATAAAAGCACTTGATTTAACTGAGCTCTTTGACTGCTGGAGTAGTTAGATGTTGATAAGTAAAACACGTGATGGATGCATTTTATTTTGCATAGAGAAAAAAAATCATCTGAAGATGCTGCTTATTGACAACAGAATTTGTTGTGTTTGATAATTTGTAATGATAGATGGTCACAGACTAAATATAACACAACTAACAGATCTTACATCTTATCAGGGAATAAGATGTAAGACCAGTAAGTCTCATTACCATATTCATGATGAGACTTACTGCAGCTGGCTGGACCTGCTACTCTTCTGAAAGATGTTTTTATTATAAGACAAGCTATCAGTCTGAGGTTTCAAATCACAACACTCTTGATTTTACTCTGTCACCGTTGGATGAACTTATTTGGTGCTAATGAAGGTAACTTTTTTGGCTGATGCTGATGTTTTTTAAGTTTGATAAACAACTAAATTGGCTTCAAATGTGGGAATAACAAATTGCTGTTGGAATATGTGCAGCTGTTTTAACTCAGAATTTATTTTCTTGACTTTCTTTCCTTCTCAAAATACTTTGAAATTTAGTTTATAAAAGACATCTGTGATGAATGTGGCAGCAAGTAACCATTGTTTTGCACCACATTGTGGTGCAAAACAATGGTTACTTGCTGCCACATTGAAAATGGTGTTTTAGAATGACATATGTTTTTTTTAATGTTTCTGTCAATATTCAATGATTTTGTTTAGTATCCAAATTTTTTATGCAAATACATATGCTTCGACTTCATGTCACTTTTCTGCAGGAACACCTGAATTTCCCCGCTGAGGGGTAATAAAGTTTACATCTCTTCTTCTGTTATATTCTAGTAGTTGAGCATATTGATTGCTTCACTCTCTGTTTCAGCTACTTGAATATGGTAGCCAGAAAAGGGATATTTTTTATGGTATTTCTACATATTAAAAAAGTATTGCAGAGAACTCGTTCTACATTCTTCGAAACAGCAAAATTTTTTGGAGCTGGTTCTTAAAGGATGGGGATCTATTTGTACGAGAATAAATATTAATGAATATTAGTTTCCATTGGGAGGAAATACTTTGTTCATTAGGTCTAAACTTTTGTAAACACTTTTAATATTGAATACTACAACATGTACATGGAAAAGAGTGTGTAGGTGGAGGTCTGTTATGTTTAAAAGTACTACATGAATAAGTTCCTGAGGTTGAGGAACTTTATGAAGCATTGCTGAAGCTCAATAGTACTGTACTTCATTGGAAGTAGTATTTTCAGCAGAGGAACATTTATATGTATTGCTGCATCTTGAAAATAATTACATCTATTTAGTACTGCTCGGAAATAGTTATTTTTGGACAAAATGTTGTAGTTCTAAATAAATAAGTAAAACATTTGGGTGAAATTGAGTTAAATGTCTCAAAATATTGAAAAAAGTGAAACATGGCCTTACATTTGAGGACACAACATTTTGATAAACACTTTGAAGACCTATTGAAAATTCTTACAAATCCTTAAAATTAGTTTTTAGAAAAATACTGCATCATAAAAGAATTACAATATGGCCACAGTTATTTATTTTTTTTTTTTTCAGAATTATAAAGTACTATATTTAATGAGAGTATCGTGTTGAACTTGTGTGTGCAAAGGATGAGGAACATTACTCGAGTGTTCTAATATTGAAAATACATGCTTGGATGAGAATTGTTCTTCCGTTGAATCACAATAATTGCACCTGCCTGCAACGAATGCAATTACTGTGACTCAGTATTTCATTTTAAAATTTCATCAACCTTGGAATGGCCTTCACAGTCAGACACATTGTTGTGTTACCTGGCATGAATAAATAGCTAAAGACATAAAACAGGGAAGATTTTAGTAAGTTTCCTCTTGAGAATTTTATTCCCATATTTACCGAAAACACTATTTTTCAGTACTCAGATGGACTGGTGAAAGCTTAAAGCATCATTAATAAATATGAATGTTGGCTATCGTATAATAACAGGGTGTTTGGCAGTTACTGTGCTCCATATAACAGCTGAAAAAAAAATACGGGGCATTATCAGGCAATCTGTTGCTCAGCTTCTGCTGGTTGACATAATGAGATCATGACTTCCTCTTTTGGGCTCAACTTAATGCGTGAGCAGTGGGGAATTCAGGCATTTTTCTCACCAACTATTTTTCCCCAACAACCTTCCTCAAAGCTTTGTGAAGATTGTCTTTCTTTATCAGAGTGAAATTTTTACTAACACCAGCATGGCTACCATACTTGCTTTTCATTTTTCCACACCTTTATTATTATTGTTAAGCAGGGTGTTCACTAATGTTCACTGACAAACCTCTGCAGCCTTCACAAAATAGCTTTATTTATAAAGATTTGAAACTACGCAGGCAGGTTATTTTTACAAGTTGTATAACTATTGAAGCCAATTGGATACACTTAACTTAATGGATGGGGATCCAGGTAAAAGGAGTTGATTACAAAGGAACACCACACTTTTCAGATTTACTTGGAAATATTGAAGATCGCACATTCACATAAATTCCACTCCTAATATAAAAGCATTGAGGTTATGAAACTTATGTTAAAATAGAGGTATGGATACGTCTGCAAGGAAATCTTGCTGAATTTTCTCCTACATGTAGACATGTAGGACATTTTTCATCTTTTAGATTACATAGCATCTTACAAGTTTTGCTTCAGTGTGTAAGTTTGTGGTAACCTAATTAATGAATGTTAAATTTAAGGCTCTAGAAACTAAGATGAGACTTTCTGTACATTTTGTGATTATTTTTATTGCCTTGAACCCTGCAGGACAATGTGAATCTTCTTCTAACAGAGGAGGAGATGTACAGTTTAATGGAGACATTCAAGCAGTGCAAGATCATCCCAGGTGAGTCAGTAAATACGCTGTATGTTTTGATTTTTTTTTTTTTTGCTTCCAGTATTAAGTTTGATTTGAAGTGTCTGTTGGTCACTGGATAGCCAACACTGTTGTAGCCTATCATTGAATTTAGTCAGACTTTCAGACTTGTGGTCATGGAAACCATTCATTAGATTAGAAGTCAAACGGCCTATCATAACTCTGTTATTAGCTATAATCACGCCAAGAATCTGGCAGTGTGGTTCTAAAAATGTTGAGTTATTTTGCAGAACTTTGTAATTTTATATTGGAAAAAAATACTTTGTGTCCTTTTCATTCCACTTCTATTTATTTTTCTTAAATAGAAAAAATATTTCTATTTAAGAAATAGGGATTTAAATAAATTCCAGTAAGTAAGATATATTTAAGTTTCCAAAATATGGAAAAGGATATGCATATTGTGCCAGGAGCCATAACTGCTAGATTTCGGTGATGTGTATAAATTGTCAAGACTAATCTACCATATTAAATTCTGACAATAACATCATAATTAACAAAAATAAGTATGGAAATGTCAGCCTGTGTCAAGTTAATTTAAAGGATATGTCTCCCTTTAATCTTTCTTTAATTTTTCTCAGATCTCAGTTTTTTTCTTGTTATCCTAAAGCTCAGCAGGATGACGGCTATAGGTGGTCCTGTCTCCTCTGACCATGAGTCATCCTAAACTAATTATATCTGGAAGACCAGTGGGTGACTAATTTACTGTGATGTGATGAATTGCTCCTTACCGTTGTAGAGTCATGCTTGGTGTCAGATGAGCTGCTGCAGTACCGCCACTTTGTATCCAAGCAGCAGTTTGATAAGGACCTGAGTGATGAGCAAGAGGAGGAGGTCTTAGCCCAGTTTACTTCTCTGGATCCTGAGAAGAAGGGTCACATCGAATGGTCAGACTTTCTCTACTTTGAGTCGCTGGCTGTTCTAAGGAAGTTCAGAACTGAGGTATAGTATTTGGATAGTGAAAAAACATACATTTTGTCATTAAAAATTGGAATAGAATAGAATAGAATAGAAATATACTCTATTATCCCATAATGGCAAAATTTCTATTAAACCGCAATGCAAAACTGTGTATAATATCACACCAATAATAATAGAGAAATTTAGACTGTCAGTGTAGTAGCTTAGTTGGGGTAAGCTGAGCCAAAGTGTAAATCAGCCACCCCTTGTTGCTGTGAACTGGTAGAAAACATTGATCATGTGACCAAATAGTTAGCAGGAAGGCATCTTTTTGAGTCAGTGAAGTGAACCACATTGGTAAAGTTGGTACTTTTAATTCTTAAAGAAAACACAAATTATCGCTCTTACAAGTAAATTTATTCAATCATAAGTTTTGTAAGAATTGTGTTTAGACTATAACAGATGTTTTCCAATTTGTTTTACATATAAATTGTGCCTATGAGCTACAACATGAGGTCATGAATCAAATATAAAAGTGTATCATTTTACCTGTGGACACAAATAAAGTCAAAATAGTGGCTTTGGGGTAAGTTGAGCTAAACTTAATCCATTTATGGGATAAGTTGTGTAATGAGACAACTTCTTTTGGACATTTTTCATTATGAAAGTAGTTCCGGTTGTCTGGAGGGATGCACAATATTCTGAAATATATAAATGTATAAACTATTATATATTCAATCAAACTAAGACTGCCTTGATGTAGTGATCCCAAATATGAGAAATGCCTCTTCTTACCCCAGCCTCCCCTATTGTAACATTTTACACAAAATAACATGTATTAGAAATTATGTAATTTAAAAGGAATTGATATTATTTAATCAAATTTTGGCTTTAATGCCTCTGCTTTATTTTGTAATTTTATCATCATTGACAATCAAAATTCAGATTTAACATAAAATGCTTTTGCATTTTATGCACTGTTTTTCAAAGGTACTGAAAGGTAAAATGATGCTTGCTAATTAGATCAGTCAGTACTAATTTTATTGGAAATGATTTTGGCAAAAACTCTAAATGCAAGGGCATTTAGAGTTACATATAAAAATATGTATATATGGCATGCATGGTCTGAATACGTTTTATTAATTTAAGCATGAATATAGAGTCCATGTTCAGTTTTCTTCCACTGTTGTGAATTTCATTTCTTTATTTATTTCTTCTTTAGAACTCACTGGTGCGTCTGTTGACCGGTAAGGAGAGAGACAAGGCAAGAACAGTTTTTCAAGGACTGGTCATGGATAAAGACGGCGTGATCACCAGAGCAGAATGCCGCCAGGCCCAGCAGTCCTGGTTCCACAAGCTCAAAGATCCTCAATCCTGCAATGTGAGGTGAGGGCTCAACGCCTCGCTACTAAAGGCAGCAGTCTCAGGAGTTACAATCTCATCTGCATGCAGACAGCAGCTGTAGAAGCCAGGAAAAAAAAAGAAAAAAAAGGGGTGAACTGCTTCAAGTACTGGAACAGAGCTGGAAAGAAAGAAGCAGTCATTAAATGTGCTTCATTCCTCTGTCATAAATTATAAACAATGTCTGTTGTCACTAAAGTGCTTTTAGCACACAGACACAATTTCTCTGCTCAGCAAAAAGCAGAGGATTGCCTAAAATACAAAATGAAGTTTGGCTTATCGATTTGATAATTTTATTGTTTATCTATTCTAATGAAATTGGCATATAGAAAGTTTAGCCAGCAGTGCATTTCAGTAAACAGTGGCACTAAGTTGTGTCACCTCATCTTTAACACTTCATTTCATTATTTAATTTCATTCTTCAATTTTTTTCACTGTGGTAACTTGTTCTTTTTCTTTTTTTTTTTTTTTTAACAACGTATGATTTTTAAAATTATTTCATTGGTTTATGGGTCTTCATAACAGCCTGGATTACTTTAAAGATGTTATTTACTTTTAACAAGCAGGATTTTTAAACTAGATTTTCTAGTAAAATTGGCTTAACAATAAAACTCAAACCTAAAAATAAGTTGCTTGGTAGCAATAATCACTACATGGATATGATTATTTTCATTCATATTTCACTTTGCAGCATTTCACATTTACAGTATTAATTAAAAGCAGATCTCTTACTAGCAACAGTCAATAAGCAGTTTAGTCAAAATCATTAGAGATCTTAGATCATAAATTTTGAGTAATTTGTCTTGAATTAAATCAAGTCAATTCGGTTCAGTTAAAATAAAAAATAATCAGTTTAACTCTATTTAATTCAAATCAGATTATAAAACCATTAAAACAACTGTTTGAATCAGATAAATATTTAAAAGTTAGAAATAAAACTGTCAGTGAATTTTATAATTTCTCTTGTGAAATCAATACAGATATGTATTTCTGTGTGTATGTGTTTGTGTATGTTCCTGCTGTGTTTTGTCATTGAAACAGACATAGAAATTAATCCAATAAATAATCAGAACATCTTCTGAAGAGCAAAAGCATGGAACATCCTAACTCTGTGGAGCTTTGTGTTCAAACTGGATCAAAGAAGAACCAAAATTTGAAATTCATTTCACAGCACAACACAGTGAAAGGCAACAACAAAACAACAGTGAAGAAAATTTTGCTCTGCCACTATCACATTGTTCATTTCTGAATGTTGAACTTAACTAAGCCAAATGCAGTATTTTGCATCTTGTTCACGGTTCTTTTGTGACCTCTTGGTTAGTGATCAATGCAAGATTGAAACACTTGGATTAGGAGGCTAATCCATCCTGGTCAAATTCACCACTGTTCATTGTTTTCTCCATTTGTAGATGATAGATCTCAGTGTTTGTCAGAGATCTAAGTGTAACAAAAAATAGATTCTGACATTTCTAAGTGGGAAAATACCATGTAGTACTCCATGAAGGCCAGGTAATTGATATAACATTCTAAGAGTACACTGTAGATATCTCAAAACACTAAAATCTCAAATATCTTTCATCTTCACCAGCATCTTTCTGTGTGTGCATGTGCTTTGTGTACTGTTTAACCTCTTGTGCTGGTGCTGTCACATCTCCTGTGCTGTACCATTCCATGTACCTCTCACCTATTCCCCACAGACTCATGGGATTCTGCTCTCCTATAACTTGTGGGTGAGTGTGACTCAGCACTGCATGGCCTGTCACTTTTTTCTCACTCTAACAGCCCTCATCTCCCTGTAGTCCTTCAAGTATTCTCAGACAAACTCTTGATTTAGATTTAGAGAGGAGAGAGAGTAGGAGATTCCTCTTAGCTCTGAACTGATACTCTTTCTGAACATAAATCATTCAAAGAGGTGTACTTAGGGGTTAATAAAGTTTGATGAGCAGAGTGCAGGCTCTTTATGCCCTTGGGTCATGCTGCACAAGGCATGGCTCTACAATAAGATGGCCTGTAATTACAAGGATTAGGAAAAGAAAAGCCTTTTGTTCTCTTCAGCTGAGCTTGTCTTTAAAAGCTGTGCTTAACAGACAACAGGAAAACTTTAATCTAACACTAACACAGTCTTAGTCTTGCTCAATCCATGTTAAATATATTTTTTTGTTTGATTACATTCAGTCTAGAAGTCTAGAAAGTAGTGTCTTAACAAGACACTTTTTGGCAAAAATAAGACATGAGGACATTAGTTAAACCATGACTTAAAATTGAATATTGCCCAGCCTTACTCAGAGATGACATTTCACAGTATAATCCAGGATGACACAAATAACTGCTAATCCACTATTCCTCCAATAAAAATGTTTTTAATAAAGGAGCCCCAGCTAACTTTGATTGATCGGCTTCCAAAGTTGTGCAGGAAAAGATCTTGAATACTTTTTGCTTGTTGTGATGAGACAACAAGCTATAACACAATGTTTCCTACTAATTAATAAGTGGATTCTGCTTGTTTGAAATGCACAACACCTAAACGATTACAAATAAAAATCTTTGCATGACCCAATTTACCTCCAAGGATGTCTGTAGGTCTTTGGGGTTATTTCTGTACAGCTTTACAAGTCTAGAGACTGAATGAATTTTACCCATTCTTCTCACCTCAAATTTCATCCAATGCAGACTGTCCATTGTATTTAGGTTGTGACTCTTTCTATAAATTTCTTCCATCTTCTCAGTCACTTAAAATCCCAATAAAACACACTACAGCTTATGGTTTTATTTTGATCAATTGTGAAAATCAAGAATGTTTGCAAGGCACAGTTATTAAATATAACTGAAAAGAAATTAGAATATTTTGAAGACATTGCTAGTTTTGAAAATATTTATGTTTTATGTTCCATTTATGCCAGTGATTTTTTTTAAAATTATTGTTATTTATTTTATTTTTTTAATGAGGCTACCATCTCCTAATGCACTGTCATACTTTTTTTAACTGTTTTATTATTTAGCATAAGTCATGTTGGACCCATCTGTGAGAGCAGTCCAGCCAGCTCTGGAAGCGAAAGGAGCAAGACTGATGAAAACAGGTTTGTGTTTTCAGTAAAAAAATTAATATTTGACTGAAACGTCTTTTACACTCTGTCGTAATCAGCTGATGCAACTGTTCCTGGGCAGCATCATTATTTGTAGCAAAACAATGCAGCCCAGAAGTGTTCACAAGGTCAGTGACGGCCTAATTCAAGCTAAACTGCCCTCATAAATGGCATCAAACTTACTTTTGACTTGTCAATAGAGCATGAAGATACTGGCTGTTTGGAATAACAAGATGTTTAGGACTTTTTTTTATGCTATACATGATTCAGCAATAATTACAGCTACTGCTGTGGCTTACTCCGGGGATTCCTAATTGCACATTGGGAGTTGTATTAGGCAGAGCACTAATTAACAAAGTGTGTTTCATTTTTTATAACCTAATTTTCAAAGCATCAAGCAGCATATCATCATAAGACAGAGACCTGATGCTCTTCTTAACTGTATTACCTAGATTGATGGTAGTTTAATGCTTTGTAAGATAATCCCTCTTTATATACTAACATGTTTTATATCTTATTTATGAACTAGAAAATTATTATTTTTCAAATGATTAATACTAATAGTATGTTTTTTAAAACATAAAATTATGGTCATTCGCCTAGATATTTTTGCTTCTCAAGACAGTCATTGCTGATACTGCATTGCAGTTGCATTCGGAAGCTAGAATTTCAGAGTCTCAACCTGGAATAATCAACAAAAACTATGGTTAACAAATCCTGGACATCACAATGCTATCTGGCTGCTGTGTGCAAAAATTATATCACCATCAAAGTAATCACCTCTGACGCAGACACACCTCCACCACATGATGTTCCCTCCTCCTTATTTCCAAATCCTCCTACAATAAAGCTGATCTGGTGATTTCTGGGGGTTGTGCATTTTGGTTTTCTCTTTTGAACATGCATTGTTTATTGAAAACCATTGAGTTTTATTCTGGTGTTTATCTTAGCAGTCTATTTTCGCCGGTATTTTACTTTCCTTACTACTAACATGTATTAACAAGTTTTTTCTCTATTCAATGTTTTATGTTAAAGACAAACAAAAAACAAGTTTCCCAATGTAATAAAATGAATCCATAATTTTATTTTACAGCATGTCTAAGTAACTATTTGTTTTCTTACATGCAATAGGCCATTGACCTGGGCAGACTTTTTAAGGGAGAGTGCTATCTACATTTTGGCAGCTCGGCCTAATAGCTCTGCCATGCACATTCGGATGCCTCTATAGTCCAGGTTCCTCCAGTGCGATCTGCAGAGAGAGGAAGAGTGATGTAGTCTATGGATGAACAGGGGGAAGAGATAAACATGTCGACATGATGTCATGACGAGTGAAACTGAGGAAACCGATTGAAGCACCAAGAGGTAGTAGCGAATGAAGCAATCAACAGAAACTCTCCTCTCCAGAGTCACTTCAGCACAACAACACAGGCAACATGAATGTGTTTGATACACAGACACCCCAAGTGGAAGCAGCTGTTATAGTTCTAAACTCCAAACAGTTTCCAAAACGTGTAAGAGATACGGTGAGAAGGACCGCCACCCTCTTCATGATTAGCTGCTTTGTGAAATTTCTGAAACTTTGGGTGTCTCTATTAACACATAAGAAGCCAGGATGCTAAAAGTGACATAATACCACATAAGGTAAATAACACACATTTCTGAGTGGGTTCATTTGTGTGACAAGCTGTTACTCTGTTCAAGTATTTGTTACTTCAAGCTTCACCATGTGCTAATGATAAACACACGACATTATATTGGGTTTTCAGTTCACAATCAGAGCCCCTGGTGGATCAAAGCTATCTACATACAATAAAAGCCAACTGCTACACATACCAATATAAATTATTATTCATTAATGCTGTATTTATTCCTGTATCTTTAGATGTATCCTCTGTTTATCCCAGTTTCATCCAAGAATCTGTGTTCTTCTGAAATACTAACTGTGAAAAGGATGTGAACATTAATGAAAGCTAACCTCCTAAGTGACATGTATGTATATGTATATATACTGCCATATAGTCCTACTGCTTTTGTTGTGCTCTCCGAGCTGCACTATGACAAAGTAAAAACAATCGCTTATTTTGTTCTAACCACAATATTTGCACCGTGAGAATGATATAAAATTTAATCATTGTCTGACATAAACACTGTAATGAATTACTGAAAGAAAGTGAGATGTGACAGAGAAATGGAGTTTATTTCCTAATAGGTGTAGCTATTGAGGAAAAAAAGGTTGCCAGGAAAAGATGGACTGAAAGAGTGTAAATGAGATTTCCCTATAAACCACTGGGGTATTGGACATTGTGTAGTGATTATGAAAGATGTATGCCTTGTTCTTTTAATGAATAAAGTGTAGAAATAAAATTAAACTTGTTGGTTAAAGAAATATGTCACAGTGTTGTAATAAACACTTGGAATTTACACTTTAGCTTGTGTCCTGTGTTGTTTTCATAATGTCATGTATCAATGCGTTGCAGAGAGTGGCGTGTTGTCTGGTGGTAAGTTAGAGAGACCAACTCACCTAATAGTCAGTGATGCTGGTGGGAATCCACACATGCATGAGGGGAAGAAGCAATCTCCAACAAGAAAGACCTCTGAGTGGAACTTGAAGTCAGAACCTTATGGCTATAAGGAAAGAGTGCTAGCACTTGAAGAGACTATTATCACAAAATCACTAGTAAACTTATTTGTACTTATGGAAAATCTGGTCAAATAACAGTAACTGAAGCCTACTTTAAGTTATACTTCTCCTTTTTAAGTTAAAGGTTGTAATGGCTTTAGTGGCCTTAATTTGACAGTTGTCAGACAATAATGCAGGTTGTGTGAGAAAGGGAAGGTCTTTTCCTTGGAGGCAACCACAACTGATCAAAACAAGAATGCCATCAAACACCAATCCCTTGTGTAGCAACTACTCCGCTCTTCTAATTCAATCAGAATGATAGATGTCTTGTGCTCATCAACACTTTGCCCCTACCTAACTGTAGGACGTTATGCAAGCATGTCAGGTTTTGGCAGGGGTAAATGAGATTTTCATGATTTATTATTAACTTCCATTCATTTAATTATGGAATTCGATCTCATCACTCTTCACAGCAAACTGGACTGCAAGCGATGCAAATTGCCACCATAAAAACTGAAACAGCCAGAATATTTATGTCTCAAAGCTTTCTGAATTTACCGTACTCTCAATTTCAGACTAATGTTGCAACTATTCATTGTTTCAGTAATATTGAAATAGAATGAAATAGTATTTTGAAATTAGTAAACAAAACATACATTTTCTTAGTTGACAGAATTGGATTGTAAGCTTAAATTTACATTTGCTCACAAAACTCAGCTTCTTCAAATTGAAATATTTTACTTTGCCAATAAAACAAAACTTATGCAGAGTTTTGGATTCAAGTGAAGAAACGATGCAAGGCAAAAAGTCCCACAGGACATCCAGACCCAGATTTTCCCCAGGTGAGAAAATGTGTGTTTTGTTTTTTACATAAGAATAAATACAGGTGTCTTATGACACATTTCAACGAATTCAAAAAGAAAAAATATCAGTCAATATTTTCCAATTGGTTCAGCAGTCTGTCACCTCTGCCAGCTTTGTTTACAGCTTTAACCTTGTCATCCATGGCAGAGCCCTACCCTTAGGCAGAATCAAGAGAAAGACCTGGCTTTCTCTTCTCCATCATATGAGATCACATTCGAGCTCAAGACTTGGTTGATGGCACCAGCTGCCACCAACCCTGGTGCTACACTCTCCTCAGAGCTGGCAACAGACAGGCAGAGAGATTTTTTTTGTTTGATTGCTTGTTTTTTTTGGATTACAAACTCTTGAATTTCAGGTAGATTTTCAAACCTGAAAATAATACATCTTTTCCTGAGACTAACCCTAACCCTAACTAACAGGGGATATAACAGGACAAAACAGCAAGAAGTATAAGCAGGAGAAGGATTTAAATACTGTGAGGGTGAAAGCTGGAACAAAAGACCTGGGCAGATGTGCTACCAGGTTGCAGGTGTGAGGGAAGAGAGAGAGACAAAAAAAATTGCACAGGGGGCAAGAGAGAATACCCAATGGACTAGGAAATGAATCTAACACTAAATAATAACTACACCTAGGAAATATTATTAAACCAGAGTAACAAGGAATAAGTAAAGACATGGAATAAACAGAACTGGAAACACTAAGAAGGACTGAAAACAAAAACAAGACTGATCAAATGAAGAAACAAAGAAACACAGAATAATCAAACCTCAAAACCATGAACTGGCTTTTGTCTGAATTCACCTTAAACTGATTCAGTCTTAAAACTGTAGCTTGAGATTTGAGTGTTAAAAACTCCCACCCTTAAAAAGGCCGAAGGTCATAGGGAAGGAAGTGTCTGCCATGACCCTATCCTCTTCTTGCTGAGTGGACTTCACACATACAGCACATGAAATAGTTTCATCCATTCATTTTCTTACACCCTTGTCCCTAGTGGGGTTGGGAGGTGCTGGTGCCTATCTCCAGCTAATGTTCCGGGCGAGAGGCAGAGTACATGAAATAACTGTTTACATCAAATGCTATTGTGCATTGGTCTCCAAAATCATTCGTCGAGGACCGCTATCCCAAAGGTTTTACTTATTCCCCTCATTCAACACACCTGAATGAAATGATGGCTCATCAGCAGGCCTGTGCAGAACTTTGTCTTACTAATGAAGTAGTTGGACCTTTTGAATCAAATGTGTTGGAGCAGAAACGTCAGAAACCGGAAGAACACCGGCCATGAGGCCTGGAGATGGACAGTCACAATATAATGTAAAGATATCTGGTAAGTGAAAAAGAACAACCAGTAAAAAGGATAGTAAAACCTTTAATTTGGAGCCAGATAGTTTTTAAACCTTTGCTACATTTTCATTGTGTGCAAACAATAATTTTGCACACAAAATCACTGTTTTGTGTGCAAGTTAAATCTTGCAGTTACGTTACTTCAAATATTAACTTGGAAGTCAGACTGTTGAGATAGTGAACTAAGCATCCAAAAAGTGTGGGAGAAAAATGGTTTTGATGGGCATATTATGTAATTGTTTCATAACGGATTTAATTGCTAGCCTCTTGACCATGCTAATTGATGCACAGAATGCTTGGTCAAATGTGAATGAGTTTGGTCATATGTGATTTTGTATTTGGATTTTATGATTCTCGTACCTTTTTCCCAAATAATGAAACATGTTTATCCAGAAAAGTAACCGAAAGTAAAACATATTTCTCAGTTTTTCATTGTGCGTTTTCTTCCAGCAAAGTCTTTACATAAAGAAGGTATTTGCTGAAATTGAAAGATTAGAGGCAAACACAGAGCATAATCCGAATTGTTCCAGTTCAGCATTTTACATGTTATATATTTTGCAGTCTTCATCACAGCTTTGGGAGCTTAAATTCCAAATGAAATGCAAATTTCACTTTAATACGAACAGAGCATTTTGGCACACTGAGCAACAATGCCAGAGTAAGATACTACTGGCATTTTTTCTGATTTGAACAACTGCTGTTTGACTCAAGAGTTCAGGACTTAAGATATGTCTTAAAGATGAATGTCTGCTTTTAAACCGAACAAAAGAGCAGTGAGTGTTGACAGAACAGATGGATGAGGCCAAAATAAATCCCAAATTTCCTACTCCCTTTAGTTGGGAAATTTGCTTAGTGGAGGAATTCTACTTTTAACACTCAACTCGGACATTAGAGGTTGTCAACAGATGATGGATTGAACAGAGCTCTGAGATATACAATGAGCTGAAAAACTATTGTGTAACATAAAAATTTTAAGTGAGACAAAAAAGCTAATGCATAAGAAAACTGTAACCTATTACTAGTGAGCCACTTGCATGTATATGTTACGCTTACTGTCTTCTGAAAGCAAGTGGTTGCTCATTATTTCATTGAAGGGGAATTAGTGTAAAGGGGAATGAATACTAAATTTTTAAAACGGTGCCTTCATTTCCAATTGCCATTAGAATTGCGAGACCACTTTATGCCCATCACAAAAATGCACATAAAATAAAAAAATATTTTTATTATTTTTTTTATTGATTATTTATTTAATACTCAAGAAGGAGTATTTTTAACATGAGAAAATGTGCAAAACCTCAACGGTTGTGTATACTTTTGAAAGACATTGTATAATAACTCTCCAAATTACCTTGTGTCTTATCATTGCTAACTGTTTTTTAACACATCAAAACTATCATCAAACACCCACCTACTTCGCCTCTATAAGCATGTTTTAAGCAGCGTCTCCCTCCACCTCCCTAATATTCTAGCACAAATAAAGAAAGCATCCAAACCTTCTCTACTGAGTTTTTCTTTGGATCCCCCTTGGACTCTGCAGCTGACACAAGACAATTACAGCAGCATGCTTCCAGAGATCCATTCTGGGTATTTTCAGACCAAGTTAATTTAATGACATTTGATGAAAGCTGGAGACGTCATTAAGAATGGGCATGCATCTTCCTTCTGCTCTGTCTACATGACATGCAAATAGACAATGGGATACACAGGGGTGTGTACAAGAAGTAAACACTCCCAACTTGTAAAATTAGACATAAAGGCAGTTCAGAAGTGAATTAGATTTCTAGAAATAAACACCTGCTGTGAATAGACATCTGTGCACGACAGTGAACTATGTCCATGCCAATAATTAGGCCTGTGTCCACTCTGAAAGTCTTGGTATCAGCCCTGTGGGAGACTTTTTTTCTCCAGTAAAAAATAAAATCAGTCCAATGAAACTTCTATCTAACATTCTGCTAGAAGGCTTCCTTTAAAAAAAAAAAAATCAACAACAAAAAAAAAATCAGCTCCTCATTATGTGCCAAAGCCTCCAGTATCTACAGCCGTTTGTGTCCAGAATCTCGCTGTGCTCGGGTGTTGTTTATGGGTGGACATTTGGTGGAAAACAAAAGTGATGTCGTTATAAAATTGTGTAGGAGATAAAAAACAGAGTTGAGTTTTTTTTTTTCTTTTTTCTAGCTTTGCCTGGAAGGTTAACCCTGCTAAAAGTAGAACGATGGTCTGACAGAGCAATTCCTGTGGATTTAAAAGACCGAAAGATTCAAACAAACAAGAGTCTACTCCGATAGGTATTGGTATTATTGTCAATGTAGCTTACCTTGCAGAACCTGCTATCACGGCCTGTTGGAAGTAGTTAAGGTTAGCTACTTTTTTTTTTTTTTTTTTTTTTACCCTGCAACGAGGGAAAATATACACTGACTCTAACTAGAGCTCCACCTGCATTTGAGCTGTTTTATGAGAAATGGATTTTTAGTAATAAAAATCCATTTCTTTCTTCTATTTCTTCTATTATTGTAAACTCACTCAGAAGACAATCCAAGATAAACTCTGGACTTTCAACAATCAATATTTGTATGAAAAATGTTCTAGAAACTATTTTTAGAACATCATTTCTAGAAAATCAGTGGCAAGATTTAAAAATTAGTATTCACAATTGATGTCTGAGGAATTTGGCTGAGTTTCAGAAGTTTTGCAGAGCAGAATAAGATAAAATTTAAACCTATAGATGTAGACTAACCAATGCAAAGCACAGCAGCATTCTGAGTAACCTGTGAAACAAATAAGAAAATAATTTGTCATTTTTCTACTTCACAAAACTGTACAACTTTTTGTGAGACTATCAAATAAAGTCCAAATAAAATGCAACTAGGTTGTTGAAATGTAATAAAATATAGTCCAAGGGTTGTAAAAACGTATTGAAGTTTTGTTTGAATATTAGCATAATGTTTTGCACTTGAGCCACACTGCCATCTAGTGTTCGATAAACAGAATTACATCATTTACCTCAAAGATGCGAATTCCTTCAAACAACCCAAAATAAACACTTTTGGTCTGAATTAGGGAATACTTTTTATATCATAACGTTAACAAGAGTTGACTAAATATTGGACATGTATCAGTTTTTCTCAGTTGCTATGCATTTCATTTAGCTCGTGTGCGCGTGCGCAGATGGGGGGAGTGGACTTGTTTAGCTGGACCCTGTAGTGTTTTGTATCAGAATCCGTCGAAATGGAGTTTATGAGACACCGGCATCTTCGACGGTAAACGTTCCTGAGGTAAAAACTTCACATGTTCACCTGCATCTGTAACAGCTGTTTCTGTAAAGCTGTAGTATTTAAACAGCCTCTTACCAAGCGAACGCCAACGTACTGATGGAGCCCTGTTAGCTTCAGTCCAACATGTTAGCTTTGACCCTCTGTGGGTTTGCTCGGAAAGGAGCAGTGATGGAGATGATTAATGTTCGGGTTTATATTCAGCTTTAACCCTGCCGTTCCTAAATTATGTTCAGAAGCTGCGGAATGTTGCTGATTCTCTTAGAAAACAACTACGTTTAGATTATTTTTGCTAATCCTCTCTTAACTCAGATATGAACTGATCCAGCCCTGTGTTAACACACGAATGTTTTCTGCTTTTTCTTTGCTTTTTACACAATAAAACGGATTATTAAGCTGAACAAAAACAATAATAATCATTTGAATTGCTGCACAACTTAACATGATGTTGGAATTGTAACAAATTTATAGATGAAAACAATAAATACTGCAGTCTCACAAGACTTGAGACGATTTATTGCATTAAAATAGGATAACAAATTGATTTATATTTAGGGAAAGCTTGAGTAATCATAACCAATCTTGTAAAACATGCATCAATATGCACAAAAGCATCCCCATACATGTGAAAAAATGATTTCTTTGTTTTGGGTTGTTTCAGTTTTATTATTGTCAGTTGTGACTAAATTAAAAACAAAGACGATATAGTGACATTGACAAGTAATTAAATTTGGAGAACAAGATAACACTTTAAATTTCATATGTTAAACATGTTAAGACAACAAAGCTTAAAAAAAAAACAATCTTAAAACTCAAGTGTAAGTTATTAAAATAGCTTGTGGAGTCTATTTGTGCTTACTGTTAGACCAGTTTGGTCAAATATGAAGACTCGCCTGAGCCAGTAGTAGATAAAGTATTATCTTTACTGAACAAACTTGTTCTTTTTTGTGAACTAAATGCTTGGACACAACACTGGAACATTAGTGGTATTGTACAGAAATGACCTTAGAAATCTCCACACTGACCTCACAAACCTGGTAAATTAATTTAACCCAATATTTAATTAATATTTAAGAGTAGAAGCATTCTCCACTTACTGCTTATGTAGTTGGATTGATGAACTGATCAATACTAGGTACCGCTCATAATGCATCGCTCCATGTTTCTGGAAAATTAAACACAGCATATCAGGACAAACACCAATATAATTTCTCAAGATAGAGCCCTAAAGATTTAGTTGGATTTTTTTTTTTTTAGAATCTGATCACAGTTCAGTCAGTGAGTCGATTGTGGGATCCTCTGACAGCTGAATGGCCCACGCTGGGTCATCAGCAGGACAGTGATCCTAAACACAGCATCAAATTTACAACAGGAATGACTGAACACACACACACACACACACACAAAACAAAAGAATAGTTTAGTCAAAGCCTAGACTTCAATCTACCACTTCTTACTGACACACATGGTGATGACTCAGCACTTTCAGTGAAAGATGGTGTTCAGGTTAATGAATCTCAGGGAATTTTATTTGTAGACTTATTTCAGGCGATAATAAATACTTACAAGAAGTTGGTTAGCTACAAGGAAACGAACAGGTTCTCCACACAAACCCTGAGGCCCTTCACAGAGATAAGAATTCACACTGGGAGAAATGTTATGTGAGGATCATGTTGAATCTAAAATAACATGTTGGTTACACTGTTCAAATGTCTCATAAAATGCTATGCTTGTTAAATTCCTTCATGGATTTTATTGTCTAAAAGTAAATAGAAAATGCGAACTGAAATAAATAACTCCTGCAGACCTTATTCCCACAGCAGCTGTCAATGATTACTTAAATTGTTTAACAGAAAACTATCAGAGTTTCTGATGGCTGTACACAACTTAACTCCACTCACAGTGACCTTGTGACGGCCTACAAGAAGACAAAACCATGGGGAACACAAGCAGTGAGCGGGCTGGAATGGGCCATGGGGAGAAGGCTCAGCGGAGAGACAGCCGGGGCATCAAAGAGGGAGAGAGACCCAAAATTCTCATGGATAGCCCAGAGGATGCTGATATTTTCCACGGAGAAGACATGAAGGTATCCATTCATGTTTACTCACAGGCACATTTCCTTGCATGTTGACGGTTTGAAATCCAACTCTTATCATATTAAAGGTAAAAAAGCATATCATATCTCTCTGACATGTGTTTCAGGCCCCTCTAGGGAAGGAGGAGTTCCTTGCCTGGCAGCAGGACCTGGAAGCAGATGATAAAGGCCTGGCTGTTGACCGACCAACCGTTTTTCGCTGGACAGGTGACGGAAAAGAGGTCTATCTCTCTGGGTCATTCAACAACTGGGCCAATAAGATTCCCCTAATAAGAAGGTGGGGGCAATGTCCTAAACTCAGCAGTTGCATCCTCCATAATTTAGTAATGTTTAATTATTAATAACTGTACTTACAGTTGTTTTATCTTCTTTCCAAGTCAGAACACATTTGTGGCAATTGTAGATCTACCTGAGGGAGAGCATCAGTACAAGTTTTATGTAGATGGCCAGTGGACCCATGACCCGACTGAGGTAAGCTGTTACATCTGTTCAGGCTTTTTCTATTACGTATTTTAACCATGTAAATTTGAGCATTTAGCTCTTTGACGTCTATGACTTCTGCTGTTTATAATTTCTAGACTTTATGAAATATTTAGTCATTTCTTCTGGTAAAAATATTTAGTATTTAAATCCATTAAATTAGCTTGTGCTTCTTGAAGGCTAATTGCTTTCATTTACACCTTTCAAAGTATAAGAAATTCAGTCATTATCACATGTTAGCGTTTTAATATTTTCCCTATTTTTTTGTTTGTGACTTTTTTCTCCTAAAGCTGTTGACGAAGAACTAAGTTTTAGATTTTATAGGAACAAAATTTTAGAGGGGTTCTCGGGTATTTGCGGATTCTAACAATCTGGGTAGTTGTATGGTCCATAACTTTCGCAAATACCAGAGTGTGTCTCAGAAAATGTGTCCCACTTCTCAATTGATCCTAATGAAAAAGTCAAGTCAGGTTTTCAAAGACGTTTATAATGAATCTTTGCTTTTAACTTACTGTTGCTTCCACCTTTTTTACACCTTGTAAGGATTCTGCTTCACTTCTAACACACTTCTTAGCTGATTAGTGCAGATCCCCTCAGGTTATAGTTTTCACTCTACATTTGCACAAAGTGGAAATTCTCTAGTTATTTCTGGTAGCTCCTATAATTAAAAGCACTGTTAGATGTACAATGGGAGGTCCTTATTGGATCAAATAATTAACTTGGGCTTCAGATTACAAGGAATGTGGTATTGCCTTAACTAGTGGATTTCTTTTTGGGTTGTCTGTGAAGTCTGTTTATTTGACGATGTCATGACTTTTCACAGCCTGTTGTGACCAGCCAGCTGGGCACCGTTAATAATATCATCCAGGTGAAGAAAACTGACTTTGAGGTGTTTGATGCTCTCATGGTGGACTCGCAAAAATCCTCTGACGTGTCAGGTGAGAGCTAACAACTGATCACAAAAAAAAATCACAGAAGCAGATTCAAGTTTCTAAAAGCATAAACTTAATACCATTTTTATTTTTGTGTTATTGCTACATAAATTGATTAATCATGCACTGAAGCAAGTTCAACTTTGGCAATACAAAATACAGCCTCAGGTAAAAGACACAGTAGTGGATAGTTTGAAAGCCCTGCTAAAGATTTTTTTGTTTTATTTTATATTTTTATAAATGCTGTAAGCGTATCTTTTTGCAATAGTATAATGTCACATTAATGGCCTAGAAAAATCCAAATATCCTCACATAATCCAGCAGGTTTTAGCACAATCTTTTCAGAGTAGTGTGCAGATTGGAGCAGAAGTGTTTTAATTCAGCTAAATTGACATGTTTGAAAGCACGAATGGCTTTTTCGTGCTTGCAAACATTAACCCTGGACTTTGACTAGGCCACTCAGAAAGCTTCATTTTGTGTTGAGATGTTTGAACCATTTAGAAGTGGACTTGAAGGTGTGCTTCAAATGATTATTTTTCTGTACATTTCAAGTTCTCTTGTAATGTGCAGAAAGTGTAATGTTTGAACTACTGAAGGTCACAAACCACTGTTCACCACAATTCCACGTTTTCTCCATTTTCAGATAGCAGCACTCACTGTCTGTCTGCAGCTGCACAGACTCAGAAATGAAATTAGTTCCTTTAAATCTAGACTAAAATCCAACCTGTTTAGCATTGCTTTTGAACCACAATAAATGAAACACTAACCAAAAAAATGCAAAATGTAATGTTTCAGTGGCTGACTGTGTTCTTTGACTTTGTATGTTTGCGTTTTTATGATGTGAAACTCTTTGAACTGCCTTGTTGCTGAAATGTGTGATATAAATAAACTTCATTGATTAAAATGACTTTCTAAAGTTCTGTAACTTTTTCATCAGTTTTTTTTCAGATTGGATGTGTTGCTTTTTCATATTGTTTTTCTTCATTATATCAGACATGGTCTATTTAAGTGATTACTGGATTCTACAGGCCAAGCTGTTGCCTTTGTTGAACAATGATAAAATGTTAAAAATGTAACGGATGTGAATACTTTTGCAAAACTTTTTGGTTGCCTAATATTATTCTGAATTTATTGAAAGGTAGAAGGTTTGTATTAATCCAACCATTCTTTTTTTTCTTTTGTCAGACCTGTCCAGCTCTCCGCCTGGCCCATATCACCAGGATGCTTATGTTCCCAAACAGGACGAAAAGTTTAAGTCCCCACCTATCCTCCCTCCGCACCTCCTCCAAGTCATCCTCAACAAAGACACTGGAATATCTGTAAGTGGATCAGATTTTAATTCAGGATTGCTCTGGTTGGTTGTTACTTATTGTCTTTTTTTTTTTTTTTCCATTTTCTTATCTTCAGTGTGACCCTGCGTTACTTCCAGAGCCGAACCACGTCATGCTCAATCACCTTTACGCGCTTTCAATTAAGGTAGGGTTCATACTTGTCTGAACTAAAAAAAAACGCATACGGTATATATTCCCTGTTGTCAGAGTATGCTCACTGTACGACTGCTGGTGTGGGAATCTTTGTGAGAAATTGCCAGCTTTTATGGGTATTTTCCCAGAAAATGTTGACCGCTACCACGGATAGAGGGTATATGTGCTCAGCCTGCAGAGCGGATCGTATCTGTGGAATGCCAGCAGTGATAAGATGCTGGCACAAGGTTTGCAGGACAAACTGAAGGGCAGATCATTTCCCCTGCTGCACCACTCTTAAGTGAAAAAACAACCAGGAAGTGCATGCCAACATATAAATAGACAGTAGTTTGAGACTTAATGGGGGGAAAAAACAAATGACCTGAGTTCACATGGAAGAAGCTAAATGTGATTTTCCATTTAAGGTAGAGTGTGGTCGATAAGTTTTCGACTTTTTCCAACAAAATATTGAGTTAAGGTATTTGCTTTGTGTCATTTTTTGAAAATGGTCTCAAAACCACATTTTACAACATTAACTTTTCTTGCAATAATTGGTGATACAATTTATAGTGTAGCATATTTTTTACTGTCACAGGTCTAATGTTATTGTCTACATTTACTGGAATCATAAGAATTTCACTCAGGAGTTCAATCAGGGCATCTAAACACAAATGGACATTACAGTTTTTAGATTTTTATTTGTAAAAAAAGATTGAAAATTGTATTATTCTCTACTTTTCAACTATGCAGTACTAGATGAGCATTTGCCACATAAAATTCATGCAAAATGTATTGTAATTATTGGATATACCATGGGAAAATGTTAAAAAGGCCATCAATGTACTTCTGATGACCTCAAGTTATGGAAGTGAAATGCTTTTAGGTTAATCTTTCCTCTGTCTTGTGTTTTTGTCACAGGATGGAGTGATGGTGCTTAGTGCGACACATCGGTATAAGAAGAAGTATGTCACCACTTTATTGTATAAACCCATCTAATGGCCACGTTTCATTCCAGTGGTCTGTGCATGAACTATACACCAAGTGTGCAGAATATTTCCTCCATTCGTTTTTGAGTTTCTTCCATGAAATAGAAAAATTAAAAGAAACCTGTTAAAAATCCCTCACCTCTTCAATCCAAGTTGACTAATGAATGAAGGACTTAATATGTGATTTTTATTAAATTTAAACATAATCACAAAATTGTAATTCTTTACAGTGAGAGATGATTTATTTTAAATTATACAAGTTGAAAGGCATTTCAGAGACATTTTCAAACATATAAAACATTTAAAATATTTTCTATTAATGTCCTTTGAGAGGATACTCATACAAATTTTGATGACATGACATTTAGCTTTTTAAACTTCTAACATAAGCATTGAAATGCCTTAGTTAAATGTTTTACCTTTTTGTTGTTACAGCCAAAACTGTTGCAGTGGTGAAGTCATTTTTTTAACAATAATGGCCAGAATGACCTGTTTTTTTTTTGTTTTTTTTTACTTTTAAAGAGAAATCCTCAGACTTTGATCAAAACTTGACTATGGGAAGAGAGACAGGTGCAGATGAGCAGAGTGAAGGAATATCAGAGTCTTATCTGGTCGCCAAAGGAGAACCTCAAACTGAGAGTTGTTGAATCTTATTAGGCTAAAGCCTCAGACATGGTTGCTGTCTGCATCAGTTTCATCCTCCACTGAGTGAAGAATTGTGGGTAATCAGCCATTGCTAACAGACTTGCGTCCAGCCCCCTCAAAAGTAACAATCCAGTGCCTTCGGAGATGATGCAGTGTGTGTGTGTCGAATTCCCGAAGCAACACAGTGAGCAATACGAAGAAGAAAAGTCAGTGTCGTGAAAAGAGAGTATTGCTCTGCTTTTCTTTTGCTTTTTTTTTAAGTATGTTAGAATTTGCATTTAAAAAGTCAGCAGACTGATTGGGGAGAAAAATACAACAAAAAAGATTATATAAAGTAAGAATAACATTTACCTTGTTTGAGGTAACAAAGAAAAGATTATTGCAATTATTTCATAAATGAAAATAAAGTTAAAAGTCATTCGATTTTCAAGCAGAAAACAGATGAGCACTCTTATAGTGATTTATACTTTGCATATCTAATTATTGTAAACATCCACCTAAGGTTGTAAATGTGTCAATTATTACATTCCTATTTAATATGCCTTTCCTTGTACATTAATTTGCAGGAATATGTTTGCTCTGTAGAATACATATGAAAGCAATTATGATTTGGTAGGACACTGAAACGTTTTAAATCGAAACATATACAAAGTTGTAATCATTAATCATGCTGATAGAAATATGTGTAAATAAGGCTGCTGTTTTCTTTCCCATCGTTGAGAAGACAAAACGTCACCAATCAAGAATGTGAACCTTCAAGTTACAGACTGAACATTGTGCTCCGAGGCAGTTATCTGTGTACAGAGTGCTGAGCACACAAGACAAAGATTATATATTTTCTAGAGCTTTTTAGAGATTATATTATTTATATTTTGGTTGCTGTAGTTCATTCTGTTGATCCAGATTGTTTTTATTGTGTTGATTGCCTTTTATGGTAAAAACCATTTCACTCAAAAGTTGTAACTATTGATTTGATGTTGAATTTGTGCACTAACATGACAATGTATCGGAAGATATCACTGTCATATTTTTCTGCTTGATGAAGATTAAATTAAGATCACTTCCAACTGTTGAGCTCTGTTTTGTTAATCGGAGTGTGGAATATTGATTATTCAAAGCTCAATTTAAAAAATAATATGGTGATGAGTTTATATATTTCTTTCTGATCTGTATCAGGAAATTGATTAATTATGTCTGAAGTAATGATGGGCAAAAACAGGTAAATTATGTAACTGTAAGCCTCACAAAACAAGTGCACCAGCAAATGATTACAAGAGAAGAGCTGCATGCACAGCTGTATAACCACATTTCTTATCTCTGTAGTTTCCTCAAAACGTGATGTAACAAATTCTATTTTTGAAATCTGCCCTCTGGTGGAGGATCTGGAAAGTACCAGTTTCTGCTGCCTGCACCTTTTGTGAATTTGAGCTTCAAAAATGAAAAGGAAATCCTGTTTTTAAACAAGTCTTTTATTGACTTAGACAATACTGCTTTAAGTTAATTCCATAATTACTTCTACAGCAGATTTGATGTAATCTTTCAATTTGACCAACATTCTGACTGGAAGGGCAGAAAAAAAACATGTTGTAGTGGTCCAACCAGAGTCACGGTTTCTATGGACTTTCCACTTTTTAATTCGAAATAAAAATGGATTTTTCTATAACCCCATTCTTAATTAATTAAAAATAACTTTAAATTTACCAGATGCTGAAATATGTTTTATTGAAGATTTTGTTGAAAGATTATTGTGAAAATGTGTGCATCAGTTTCAGTTGTGACACTCTTGGTACATTGGTAGATTTTATGAGTCATTGCAACAACATGCTTCAACAAGAGTTTGACATCTTGGGGGGAGGAAGCAAAAGAAACTTATTCTAAATGTGTTTCCCCTTAAATGTTGAATAACTGGACAGCTAAAAGCATGGATATGATAAGATGGGAGTGCATCAATCATAACTTTTTGATTACTACAAAAAACATGAAGATTTTTCTTGTTTAATTTAATTCAGGATGTGTAAGGAAGTGTTATTTTCCCATACTGATGAATCGGCAATGAGATTCTGTCTTTATGGCAGGGAGCTTGGCCATAAGAGATCCCAGCTTACAAGGTGTGAGAAATCTTTAACTTTTACATATGCTGGTTTTTGTGAGTGTGAATGCGTGTGAGCTGGTGCTGTATGGACAGCTGACATCCAAGGACCCACACATGACATATATAAAGGAACTTTGTGTGAGTGAAAGTCACTTTCCAACTGAAGCCTCTCACTCAAAGAATGAATGCCTTTCGGACCGTCTTTCTCTTGGCTGTTGGTCTCTCCATAGGTGAGTACATCTTCAAGGAAGTTGCCCGACTGTAAAAGTATTTATACTCCCTAAAATATTCAGCTTTTTCATTGCACTATTTTCACCAGTACTACCTGGCTGTCAGAGACTGAAAACTGACTGGAACAATTTCTCTGTCTTCTCTAGACCAAAACGACGAATGTGAGATGTTCATCTGTGAGTGCGACCGCAAAGCCGCAGAATGTTTCGCCAGGTCAGAGTGGAACCCCGAACATGAGCACCTGCCATGTGACCAGTGACAGTAGAGTCCTGCACAAACTGCTGCGTCAAGCAAAGAATCTGCCCCACATCCATTTACAAACTGCTATGCTACTTCATCAGGCGTCATTGTGAATCACAGTGACCTTGCAGGACCATTTACTCATGATATGATTCACGCCTGGCCTTTTAAGCATCCATCTTTTCTCCATCTGGATGTTTCTGGTTGGACTTGCTGCTATACGTCACCCTAAATGTCATCATCATGTTTACCATCCACTTGAGTGTGATGGTAATTGCAATTTTCGGTGCAGTTTGCAGTCAGCAGAGGGCACTGTTTCTCATTTATCCCATTAGTGTGTCAGACGACAGAGAAAAGCATTGACTTGCTCAAAAACAATTGTTCTTCTCACTTTATGTAACATACTTAGAAATAATAAATGACTTTTTTTTTTTCCAGAGGAAAATAAATATTTTCTTTTTCAATACCTAAATTCTGAGATTTTTCACTTTTAAGTGGTCTTTAAATTGTTACAATGACCTTAGTAATTTTTTTTTGCAAAAACTGATTTTGGAAACAACAGAAAAATCACTTTTGGCAAAAAATGGCTTTAGCCATTACTTTAGGAGAGTGACAAATCTTCTTAAACCAATCTTCATGTAACTATCCTGGTTCTTTCCAATTGATTATGTCATGCTGGCAGCTTAGTTATAAAACATTTGCAATAATATTAAATTCCTATTGCACAATTGAAAACAGCTTGGTCTTTATCTTTGAAAATGACAATAAACTTTAGAAGTTTCATTCATTTTAATTATGCTGTCAATATCTGAATCATAAACAAGATGGTTACACAACTGCAACTGAAATGAAGATTCACATACTCTTTGGTCACCATCCAGCCTGTTTGGCAAACAGGCAAAAATTACCTCATTCCTGGTTATGTTCTCAGCCTGGCAGTGTGTCATCTGCTTTAACAACTCACCGTTCGCTTGTTGTGATTCGTTGTTGAGCCTGCAGCCCACTGAATCACTCTTTAGGCCATTTTTCAGACAATACGTAAGCTCAGCAGCCGGTAGCTGACTTCTGGCCATGGTCCAGCTGAGGCTGCTGCTGGCTGAAAGATAAAATGACAGGAGTGACACATTGACAAAAAGTGATACTAGACTATTGAAAGTTTCTCAAGTTACGCCCTTTGTATATATTTTGCTGTTATGGTAACTAAAAGTGCCACTACTGCTGATAGGTATCAGTTTTTCTGTACAACACCCAGATTGATTTATGAAAAATTCAAACCAATTTGTTTGTTTTTTTTTCTGTGTTTTTTAACAAATATGAAACATGTGGCATTTCCATATTTTAAGTTATAAAGACTCCATGAGTTTACAAAATTTTCTGTAGATTATCTCTCAATTCACAGTGTATGGGTGCATGCTGGCAAATATGGATGACAAATATACTGCTGTGATATCTTCGTAACCAAGTTCTCTTCCTAATTCTTGCACTTTATTGATTGATTTATTTTTTTTCACATTTAGACCACAAATGTTTGGATGGCAGACCTATACAGGGTTTTGTGAAATTGTGAAGCGGAAGGAAAATGATATATATATATATATATATATATATATATATATATATATATATATATTTAAACAATTTACAAATAAGAATCCAACTAGATTTGGCATTTCTTTGACTCCATTTACTCTGATACCCTAAATAAAATACATTGACACAAGTTTCCCTACACAGTCAAGTATAAACTAGAGTCAACTTTTGTGTATATTATTCTGGACTCCATGCAAACTATCATAGTGTTGCAGAAAACAAACAAACTTTGAACAAGAACATCCAGCACAGATATTCAAGAGCCAGTTAGATCATTTTCCTGCTCTAATATAGTTGATTCCAGTGGTTGAACTGCCTCCTCAGCATGTTATCTAACTCTCAACAGGCCTGCTAAGGAACTTTTTTTTTTGAGTAGGTGGCTTGATCAAGGTCTTGTTTTTCACTGTCATTCCATCCAATCTACTTGTGTATTACTGTTTCAGGTTCAAGTATTAAGAATCTAATTCTATTTTCTTTTTCCAAAATCTTATGGCTGATAATATTGCCTCACCTCCAGTTTAGAGCATCCATTTAAATTGCATCATGCTGAATGAGAAGCACATCCTTGTCATATTTGACTACTTCCTTACAATTTACATTGAAATGCTCTTGACTTTCCTCTAATTAGTTTTTCCTCTAATTAGCTTTTCCTCTGACTCTACATTTCCTCAGTCCATGACATGTATAGTTGGGTTTCTGTTATGAAAGGATTTAGTGATCCACACTCCCTAAAGGTTAGAGTTTCAGCAGAGCAGTGTTTGCACAAGGCCACACAACCACAAAAGAAAAAAATGCTTCGTATGTGAATCAATATGCTTAATTTAGACACATTTTATGACTGGTGTAGTTTCCATTTGGTTAGGTTAGTAATTTTTCTTTGTTTTGTAACACTCTTAATTATTGTTATATAACACCCAGAGGCCTTTGTTAGAACCTGTCAGCACTGACACCTTTTGCTTATACCTAAACAAGATTCCATATTAATTCTCAGATCATGCACAACATACACTTCTGGTTTTACAGCTGTACCTATGTCAGATTAGATATTTTAATTTCGCCCTACTGTGACGTTTGAGCACGTACATTCAATTAGCAATACCACATACTAATAAACAGACCTAATTTAGCTCATACATATATAAAAGATCAAGCTTGTTGCAGCTTGATAGATGCAAATACAATGTGAGAGTGCATTTTATTTTATTTCAATGCTTCACAACTCGTTGTAGTGAATGTCTATGTAGCCAAACGCCTAAACTGGATGCTAACTCATGTTTTACTCTCAAATGCAAGAGGTACTAATTCCCATTTTGTATCTGCACAAGATTTACTCTTTACTGTACACCACAACAAAAATTCAGAGGACTATTTTGTGATATTTTTGAATTATTTTTGATGTGCAGTTGTCGGGAGCATAATTGAAAAATCACTGATGTGAGTAAAATGTAATGAGTCTACCAAATAAATCAGCTTGCACCACAATCTGCAATTAATCATGGTTAACTACAAAAATTGTGGTGATTAATCACCAGTTTAAATTACTTGACAGCAATACAGTAAACACTCCAGAGTGCTTGTGCTCTCTGATGCTGCCTAATGTTCCTGGATTTGTTGCTTGGGGTTTCCCCTGGGACATTGAACGGTTTCTCTTCCTTATCTGGTTTTGTTTTCAGTTTGCATGTAAGAGTGTGTAATAGCAATGTTTTCTGATTCTTAAATGGGCTTTAACTTATTTCTTGAATTAATTTGTTTAAAAAAAAAAAAAAAAAAGACTTCTGAGGACACTCCCTTTCATAACACCCGGCGACCCATATCCAACCTGTTCTATTTGTATTTGTTTTGAAAGGCATTTTGTAAAACCTTAATGTTAAATGAAACCAACTGCATGGGAATGGCTACATGAATGCATTTCACACATTCTCCATTGCCAATAAAGTATTAGGGTTGGGTTAGGTAGCGTGCAAGTGGAATGCCATACAATAAACCTTGATCTTTTTCTCCTTTTGTCTCATTTGCATCCGCAAAATTCTATGTATTTTATTAGAATCATATGTTGAAGATAACTCAAATAAGTACCTCATTGTGGAATGTTAATGAAAATAATGTGATTTTTAAAATTCTTGCTTTTATGTTCTGAGAGGTCTGGAAGGTTGATGCAACAACAGCAGATCTTTAATGTATTGTGGTGCTAAGCAGTTCAGTGAATAAAATACTGTTCTTAGTCTATAAAAGTCTATTTTCTGAGCTACGGGGAGCCAGAGGAAGGAATTTAGAACTGAGGTGATGTGCTCCATCTTCCTGGTTTTAGTGAGAATGCAAGCAGCAGCGTTCTGGATCAGCTGCACTTGCTGTCTGACTTCTGGCCTACACGTTTGGGCTGCACAGTGGCACAGTTGGTAGCACTGTTGCCTTACAGCAAGATTGGTCTTTGGGTTTGAGTTCTGGCCTGGAGTCTTTCTGTATGGAGGTTTCATGTTCTCCCTGTGCATGTGAGGGTTCTCTCTGGGTCCTCTGGCTTCCTCCCACTGTCCAAAACCGTGACTGTCAGGTTAACTGGTTTCTCTAAATTGTCCTTAGGTGTGAGGATTGTCCTCACCTAGAGGTGATGAAATGATGGTGTGGGAATGCATTTTTTTCTATAGTAATAGTGAAGCTGGTCAGAGTTGATGGGAAGATGGCGTAAGCTTAACATAGAGCAATTGCAGAAGAAAAACTGTGAGATGTTACAAATGATTATGGAAAAGATGTTCACGCTCTCTTTGTTACATCTAAGTTGAAGCTATTTTGCATAGGATTTTGCATGAGAATAGGCAATTTATTTAGATGTGCAAAGCTGAGAGAAACATACCAACAGCCTTGCTGCTGTATTTGAAGTATTGTCTCAGTTGTGCTGAATAAAAAAGATGTGCCTCCCTTTTCAGATTTTTATTAGGAAAAAATAGAAAGACAATGCATCATTTCTCTGAAATGACAAAATGTGAAAAGGATCAGATAATTGTAAGCAGATCTAATACAACCTTCCACTTGATACCACAAGCTTGAAAACCTTCACTAAGGTTGAAACAGGACAGCGGTAGCCTGAAGGAACTAAAAGTCAAGGGGGAAAAAAAGTATTACCTGGGTGGAAATGAAACTAGAGAAGCAAGAACTTTCTCACTGCAGTTGCTAAGATGCTTTGTTATGACTCCACCCTTTCTCGAAAACACAAGTCCATACAAAAACAAAGTACATACCGTCTCACATTTGTCAAACCAGTTATCTATAGAACAAGATGTAACAATTTCAAGAATGTTGAAGCCAAGGGAGTGTCTGGGACATACTCTTCAATCTAAATTGTTTTCCCAGAAGATTCTTTTTGCTTCGTTGACCTGTTTCTGTCTATCATGCCTTACTCCACAAATGGATACACAGGAACAATCTGATCCAATGTAGATAGCATACACTAATTTCTTTAATGTATTTGTTAATAAGATTGCACACAAACACATTCATTTTTAGTTGAAAAAAAATCTCACTTCAGCAGAAGTTGAAAAAAATAAAATAATTTAATAATACATTAGTCACATTACAGCAGGGTGTTCTCTGTGCAGAGTAATATTTGTGCTGACATACCACTATATTGGATGTTTCATGCTAGCCAACACAGTGGTTCGCGGAGTGCAGACCTAAAACCACTGTTTAGCAGATGACTGTGGATGTATGTCAGATTCTCACAGTTTCGGAAATAAGAAGAAAACTGTGGTGGCTGGTACTTTGAGAGAGAGGGATAAAACTGCTTTGTATAGTCTTTGCCTGGACATGATCCACCTTTTTCCCTCAGCACTTTGTAATTCTGTCCCATGTTGTCATCCCGGTGAAGCACAGAGCTGAGCCCTGGGCTGGATGTGAAGCAGAACTCAATCCGCTCTATTTTGTCTGTAATTTGGGGCAAGCATGCTTCAAAGAAAAACACATCTACATCAAGGCCATTGAGTTGCCTCTGCTCAAGGAATTTACAGGGAATGTCTTTGGTGGTGATCCATGAATCAAAAGTCATTTTCATATTTACAGTGTTTTTTGGGCAACTATGGAAAACACACACTTCACCTATCAAGGTGTTGTCTGAAATGCTGCAGCTCTTCATTTGTACACATTTCTCTTGCAGGCGAGCAATAAATGCGTCAGAGTCCTTTGTAGGCTGAGGGAAGCCCAGGCCAAACTTGGACGTAACCGATCCATTTCTGTTTGCAGGATTTTGTTGGCCTTCCAAATGACGTGGACAGGGATTTGTTGCTGGAGCAGGAGGCGGGGATGGAGGTTCGGGGGTAAATACATGCTCAACAGTCAGCGCTCGTCCCACCTCATCTGCAAATACCACACGTTTCTTGTGCGTGCTGAAGCTGTACTTGCGGAAAGAGCTCCGGGGCGTTGAAGGGACATATGACGAGGGTGGAGAGGAGGACAGATGTGCAAAGCGAAGGTTGGTTCTTCGTGGATAGTCGTTTGATGGATAAAATCGCTGCGTTGGTTTCAGAGGAGCCATCATATTTGGCTGATGAAGAGGCTGGAGCTGACCCAAGTTCATTGACAGTTTGTCTGGTTTTGCCACAGGATGGAGTTGAAGAACTCTGAGAAGGTTTCAAAACAACCATTATTATAAATATGGAAGTATGATATTCAACATAATCATATTTGTGTGAATACCACCAAAAAGAATCAGGATCAGGCATACTACATGACCACATTAATGTGCTGATTCCCTAGCTCAAGAGGGCATGGGCAGCACTAGAGCCCCGATGTGCTGTTGCACCAACATCTTAGCAGAAAATTGGCATGTGGGGCATTCATGGAGTGAACTTGTAAGAACAACAATTACTTGACTGGATTAAAATTTGGGGACCAAGTAAACGCCTCAAGCTCATTATTATCCTCTTCAAACTATTTAGCTGTGTTGCAAGGTGCAATATTTTGCTTTAAGAAAACCGGGGTATGAATAGATATTTAGGTAGACAACAAAGTAGCATGCACATATCAGGACCTACAGTTTCCCAGCAAAACTTTACTCAACGCCTCAAACCTCTGCACACATGCCTTCTTGCCAAAGCGAATTCTTGTGCCATTTATCCCCAGGCAAGACACAAGCACATGCATACACACCCATCTATTAACATAATGCAGGCGGAAATGTGATTTATCACATTTTTCATTTTACATCCATCAACCTGCCTTGGCCATGAACCTATCGCAGGTTCACTGCTGTTTCTTCCCTGGGCCCCTTTTGATAGATACAGTGCCCTGCAGCCTGGCAACACACCGCAACAGTTACAGTGTGCCAATGTCCTGACCTATTTACCCGGCAATCACTATTTGTTTTTAGTAAAACTAGCTCAAAGTCCTACATTTGTCTTCATTAACTGTCAGTCAAAATAGTCACTTGTTTTTGTGTGCATCTATATACCACTATGACAAAATTACTCTCACTTCTGGTGGTCTTAATATGATGCCTGATCTCTGAAATTGAAAATAGTAACTTACCTTGAGCTACTCATTGTCCCACTGCAGATTTACACTATTTTTCTGTTCTTTAGGTAGAAGGCTTTGAGCTAAGATGGCTTGATCTGCAACTGAAAAAACAAATAAAGTAAGAACATACGCCAGCTATGCAAGGAAAGACAAGCATCTCCCCAACAACGTGATTGCATTTTTCAGCATATAACGATATACTCACATATCATAGAGTAACATGTAGTTTCTCAGGTGAGTGAAATAGTAAAAATAAAGACGAGTGTGCAGTCAGGCAGTCTCTATTGTGTCTGGAGTCTGTGCTTTGAGTTTTGGGATTAAAAAGGAGCGTGCTCTGTGACATCACACCTGCCTGAAGCTATAGTTCCACCAATCGACTGCAGATTTTGTGTCCCGCCTTCACAGGGCCGTCTAATGGGTTATTTACACTGAGAACTTTCCTTTTATGGGATCCTTCTTTGATGATGACATAGTTTTGGGGAAAAAAAAAAAAAAAAAAACTGTTCAAACTATTTTCAACTCAGTTTTCTTTTTGTATAAAGAACCCAGAGAAAGCATGTGTTGTGAATTGGCACGATTGAGATAACCTGATTTGAAATAAACTGTCAAGTTTGAATTCATATAGGTCTAAAGGTAAACATGCAAGAATGTGTTCAAAGCAAAGCACAACGTGGTCCTGAACTTGTTAGTCGTGACCTTGGAATCATTTTTGTAATTTTTTTTTTTTTTAATCTTCTTTCCAACTTGTTTTACTGTCTCTGCAGTAGCATTTCACATGAACTTCTAAATCTACAATTATGTTGTAACTTATAAAAATAAAAAAAGAGAAAAATAAGTCAAAAATGTTTCTAAGGAAAACCCAGCAGACTGGATCAAATCATGGACTTGCAGCACTCACTGCTTCTGGGCAAGCGTGGAATGTCGATGAACAATTGCAAGCATTGTCTGGGTTTCATACTTTGGACAAATTCCTCATACTGAGCATTTATGTAGCAACAGTAGAGAGAAAAAAAGAAATAGGCCTCCAGAAGAACCTGCTGCATTTCAAGCCATCTACCACAATTGAATGGTAATTTCAGAAGACAGAGCAGATACACAAAATGAAGCATACCTGATGTTATACCAGAAGAAAGAGAATGTTTATAAACATTACAAATCTGAAGGAGATACATTTTAAAAATGTCTTAAATGTAATTTCTGTAGCGGATTAATTGTGACACCTCCAGGTTGCTTTAAATAGCTACACAGTTGGTTACACATGAATAGAAAATCATTGCACAGCATTTTAAAAGAAGTTAGCCCTGTTTAAACTTTAGACATTTAGTTTCATGTGATCCTTACTGTTATGCTGTTGGCAACAGTATATTAGGCATCCTCCCCCTCATCCAGGAAACTATCACAGCTAAACACAAAGACAGACCAAATGTGGCAAAAAACTGGGAGAAAACATAAAATTAACTGTTCAAATAATAGCAAGATAAATTGAAGATTAGTAGACAAGAAAACAATTGGTCAGGACCTAAACCGAGTCAAGTCAAGAGTGTGTGTATTGCAGATTTCAGGAACAAGGCAGTGCTTTACATAATAAAAGTGCATCACAATAAGGCTTAAGGCTTGATTTGAAGGAACTCAGTGTTATTGGTGTTTTGCAGTGTTTAGGAAGTTTGCTCCAGATTTGTGGAGCATTAAAACTGAGTATCCTGCGACAGACTGGCGACCTGTCCAGGGTGACCCCGCCTCTCGCCCGGAACGCAGCTGGACATAGGCACCAGCAACTCCCGACCCCGTTAGGGAGAAGGGTGACAGAAAATGGATGGATGGATGGATAAAACTGAATATTGCTTCTGCATGTGTGATTCTGGTTCGGAGGATGCAGAGTAAACTAGAACGAGAAGACTTGAGTTCATACAATGACAAGCTCTTTCATGTATTCTGGTGCTTAGCCGTTCAGTCATTATTAACTAATAAAAGTATTTTAGTCGGTTCTCTGAGCTTCAGGAAGCCAGTGAATTTGAGATCTGGGGTGATGTACTGTATCTTCCTGGTTTTAATGAGAACACAAGCAGCAGGTTTGGATCAGCTGCAGCTGTCTGAGATTTGGAGCGGCCTCCAATCCGCTTCCATCTACTTATGGATTCTATTCACCTCGGAGTTCACTTAGACCGAACCAAGACCTAAGCTTTTAGCCACCCCAAGTTTACCTTTCAGCAGGACAATAACACAAAACAGAACCAGAGTTGGTTACCTTGGACACACCAACCATAGTCCTTTTGCAAGGTTTGCTGTCGTCATTTTGTAGAGATCAAGAAAAACTTGTCCTGAACAGGTTCTTGTTGAGGAAACCAGTTTTGACTTATCAAGCCAAAACCTCCACCTAAAGTTTTCTTTAATCCAGTCCATAAATGGACTGGATTAATAGTGGCATCAGCTTTTTAAGTTATGTCACTTCAAAAGCTCACTGAAGATACCGCTCCAACAGGTGATCAAAGTTAGTGAAGGTATTCTTGCTCCAGTACTTTTCTTTTAGCATTGTTTGATTGAGTGCAATGTGTTAGAATAATGCTTTGACCAAACTTTACTCTGCTTTTGCCTGCAGCATTTTAACTTCAAATGACAATTACGTGCTCTTCCGCATCCAAAACAGGGTGGATACACACTAACACTGCCAAACCTTTAGCTGAAAGAACTAGATTTGTGTGAAGGTGCAGTCAACCAACCTGTCTCAACCAGCATCTTGATTTTTATTTGCACTTGGTGTTCAGCCAATTTATCCATTAAGTGTAACTTACACGGTATCATTTTGTAGGAGGCACTTGGAGTCTTAAATCCCTGCCGCTCACTTTTCCCAGTACTCTCCTCTATCCGCTTTTGGCAGGAAACCAAGCTACGTGTGAGTCGTGACTGCTGCAGCATTTCCTTGTCTCTCATGTTCATAGCAATACCTGAGGCTGGTATTGCTGTGTATAACTACACAGGTCTTAACAAGTTTTCTACTTATTAATATGTATACTTCCTTATGGTTAAATGTGAGGAAAATTCCAAAAAGTTAACAAATGAAAATGCAAGTTCGTCTGAATGGTAGCAGTGAAATGTCTCTTTATGGACATTTTCAAGTACATGTTCTTTGCAGTACTGGTGACGAACTATGAACTGAACCCACTGTCATTTTTCTTCAGTAAGTAGTTATTTTTTGCCCCCTTTCCATGAAGACATGGTTTTTTTGGATTGTGGAGCTAATATCATGTCTACAACTTGATTTTTTTAGGTCTGACTCTTTCCATTTTGGGAAGATCAATTGAACAGTGGACATAACCCCTAATTTCAGACATTTGAAATGATGTCTGAAATTATGTAAGAGATGTGAAGCCTGACATACACATCACACTTCTTTTTAACATGCTATTCAAATGTTTTGCTTCTTAAGTCATCGACAGCACCCATCCCTCACTGATACTGGAAAACATGATTCACATACCAATAGAGTGGTGTCTCCCGCATGCTGGGTCAGTTCAGTCAGACAGAATACCGCATACGTCGGTTTTCACTGAATTTGTCAGCACATCCCTTCTCTGTCTGGTTTTTCTTTGGTGATGTAATGGCTGTTCACTACTGAAATCTGTGTAACACATGGTGTGTCTCCCCATTTGGAGGAGACCCTAAGGCAAACACAGATCATGCTTGAGGAATTTTGGAGGGAATTATGGGAAAGTCTTATAATCACCCAAAATGAACTACTCAGTGTTGCCGATGAGAGAGATGTCTGAGTTTTTCTTCAGGACATGTTATAAAAAAAAAAAAAAAAATGCAGTCATCACTTCAACTAAGAAGCATTGCCATTTTGCAATTTAAAAAATTGGGTATGAAAAAATTCAAAATTAACAATAAAACAAGATGCTGTAAAAGAAAAAAAAAACTTTTTCAGCATCAAATCTGTCTTTTAGACTTCTTTTTGTTTTACACTTATAATTGATCTTTAACATTTAATATTTCTGTTTTTTTGGTACTTTGACTTGTACTTGTAAGTGCCCTTTCTCCTTTCACACTTGTTCTTTCTTGCCCTTTGCTACTAACCAGAATATGACTAACTAGGCTAATGCTTAAGGACAACAGATCAGGTTTGATATGCCTTTCAAGCTTTGACATGAATGCAAAAGTTTGTCTATGCAACAAAAGCAATTAATGGATTAGTGTCAAATGATTGACATTAATACGTGTTCTCATGTGAACTCTGACCAAACTGTTATGCAAGGAGCAGTATTTTGACAAACTAGATTCATGTTCATTTGTTCTTCTCTCTTCTTTTGACCAATGATTGCAACATTATGTCAAACAGGCACTTTTCATCCTTCAAGATTTAAAATGAAACATGACCACTTCCAGATTTGTGGTTTAAAAACTGCTTTCATTATATAACAGGTGATGTCATTATCCTAATCCAGGAAACTATGAAAGTAAAAGGTGTTTGCACAGGTGCTGTTAACACTTGTAGAAGAGTCGTTAAAGTTTTTGGAGTGTCTGACCTCAGGGTTTTTTCCATCAACCCAGTTTGCTTGCTAACACTGCTTCATATTTCCCTGCCATAGGCACTGGGTCTAAAACTGTAATATCTCCAGATTGTTAGAAAGAATTACATTTTCTGTAGCTTCACGGTTTTCAAACTGTGGTACAGGTGCCACTGAGAGTACTCTGAGGAGACTGTTGCATTATCTGCCAAAAATGTGTGTTTTTGTTATTGCAACAGTAAATAAATTCAGTAAGCTGTACAATGTGCGGATTAAGAATCTTATATATATATTTTTTTTTATATTTTGGTACCTGTAACCCTGTGGGGGATATATATGAAGAAGACTGAGATTGAGACTGAAAAACTAGGTTAAATCTCTAAGTTTTGATAAAAAAACAAAACAAAACAAAAACGCCAAGAAAATCAACATTTCAAATAAAGACACTATAACGCTACAAGACTGAGTCTGACAGAAGTAAGCATAAAAACATACCTTGAAAAATGTGTATTCAAACCCATTGATTTGAAATCATAGGCTACTTGTTCCAAATCAGGCTGCTTGAAAAAGCTTTGACATTTTTATTTTACCTTTGAGCTAACTTTGGCACTTTGAACTGAAAAAAAAAATTAACACCAAGCAATTACAACTTCAGAACACAAAATGTATTACTTTTAGAAGAAAAAAAAACCTTCAAAGACATATTTTTCCCAGTTGCAGAACAATTAGGATTCTCTTTCAAATAGAAATAAAGAGAGCAGCTGTGGAACGTTGTAAACTGTAACCCCATCCCCCAATCCAAGACCTATCAGTCCTCCAGTACAGCAGGGGAGGAATGAGCAGTGAGCACCCTCCTGCGGGTGGAGAAAGGAGTGTGTCTCTTTACTCTGACAATGGGCTTGTCGGAATTTAAGTAGTAAGGCTTGAGGTGCTTTGTCTAATTAACAAGTCTTGGAAAGCGCTGGAGCAAAATTACAATTTTCTATTAACAGACGTCTGTGAAAAACCATCAAATTTTGCCTAATTTATAATTTTCATTATCTGCTCTCATGAATATTTTCATTAAAATTTTGAGGCAATTTCTAACTGAGATGTCAGCAGTAATGACACTTTTTTTCATATTTTGGTATGAACAGGGAAACTCTTACTGCCATTAAGTTTGACTCTTAAATTGGTACATCTAACACTTAAATGAGCAACATAGGTGTTTAAATTCCAATGTCAGAAGTGTAATTAACCTGCATTTCTTCCTTATTTCCTACATCACAATTCCCACAACTTTCCAGCATTTCAACCATCCAATGTATGATCTGTGTCACATCTACGTGTCATATCTCCATCTCACATGTCACATGTCAGATCTCCATGAGCATCTTGTGAGCAGCAAAACCCAAAAGGAAACCCAGAACATGCTGGAGGAACTATTCTTTGCTCGTTCAGGAGGTCCCGGAGGAACTGGCCCAAATGGTTGGGAAGAGGGCAGGTTTTATGCTTAGGTTGCTCCTTCCACAACATTTAAAGGTTACAGAAACAATGGTTAAGAAATTTCATAGGAATTGTAAAAATTGAGAATGGCCCTTATGATACACACACACAAAAAAGCAGTTCTCTACGTTCAAGATTTATGATATTTAGCTTACAATGTTTGGATTTTAGTATTTTCACATAAGCAAAACAACCCATATGTTTTCTACAAACATTATGAAGGTTAATTTAAACCAATCTAAAAGGTTTTTAACTTTTAACTTTCAATTTACTAATCAAATACACTTATTTTGTAGCAAAACTTTTAGCATTGTTGTAAAAATACTGTACATAAAAAAAAATAAAATATGACTTACAAGATTTTTGGCATCATATTGTAATGCCTTCAAACTGGGCCTTGATCTCTTTAAGAAAGTCCAGGTGCTCACTAATTGCTTCTGGCTAGTCTGAAGGAGTCGTTGGGGAGGGCTGCTCTGTGAGGCAGAAGCTAGGAAGCTTGGAAACTGCAGCTCTGAGGAGGAGCTTTTTTCTCTAAGGCGATGCTCGTCCCACATAGGTGTTTTGCACAGTGGAATGGTTGCTATGGAGATTAAAGGACATCTCAAACATGCATGAAAGAATCAAAGCAACACTTTTTGATGAGGGAATAACATGATGACATGATATAAAGCTCAAAATAGCAGATTTTACATAATACTGCCTATTTAATTACTTGCAGAAGTCATGTCACTAGTTTGTGAAGTTATATTTCCATTCACATTTGTCAAATACTGCACAAATTATCAAATCGCCTTATTGAAGAGAAAGGAGAACCAGTGTTGAAATTTTTGTTCTTACTTCATAAAAAGCTTACCTTAACCGGCTTGTTGGGACATTATAACATCATTTGATTTTAGCTGGAGGTGTGTTGCGTAGGTAGATGGTTCAGAAGCTACCCCTCCAAACACATTGTGAGTCATCCAGTTCTCACCATACTGTTTCAACCATTTAACCTTTGCTAATGCTCAGCTCAAACCCTTTTTCATGTATCATGTTTTTCTCGAAAAGACAATGGCTTTCAGCATTATGGAAATTAAAGTTGGCCTAGCTTCAGGAGTTGGATCAATAGGAAGTGACTCACCATACTGAAATTGCTTTGCAAATATAAAGCAGTTGGTGTTTGCTGTAGAGAGACCTTATGAAACTTCATACCTACATACAGTGTATGAGTTAAGGTTTATTCAGATGCTGTGAATAGGCAGTCTGTTTGAACAGTACCTTGTCTTCACATCCACTGAGTCTTGCACATTATTAATTCAATTCAGTTTATTTCATAGCAAATGGCATCTCAGGGCACTTCACACAGAACTATAAAATTTATCCACAGACATTCATGGTTTATTTCAAACAGAGAGATTCAGCATTAATTAAATACATTTTAATTTGATCAGACTTATTGAACAATGTACTTAAGTTTATTATTGAAATTAGTAAATTTAAGAAAATCCAGCCAATTGCATCAATTCACTTGACTTGCAGCAATCACTCCTCCTGAACAAGCAAATAGAGACATTGCAAAGTCGATTGCATTGATTTGTTAACTTTGTAGCAATCCCTTGTACTGATTGGGATGGAGTGACAGCAAAAAATGTATCCTGTAGCTGAAACTGACTCAGTATGAGGGGCCACCCGCTCCAGGCAATGTTTTAGTGACAAATTTCTGCTCCGTCAGATTGTACAGACAACTTTTATGAAAACCCCTACCGCATATTTTTGTTTTGATTGAGGTCTGGGTTTTAAATGGGCAATTTCCTCTCTGTATTAACATATTTCTTCCTGGATCACCTTTTATTTAGTTCCAGCCCTCTTCCCATAAATTCTGACCAACTTTCCTGTCCATGGTGTCAAAAATTATTCTATAAAATAATGACGCTATGGGATGTTGTGCTCATTTTTGTATGTAGTATTAAATTTGGACTTCCACAGGTCCTGGGCCTCTCGGTGGCTTCTCTAACATCTCTGGTTCGTTCCTTGCTATTCACAATGTTGTCTCTTCACTAATGTTCTCTTGCAACCCTCTAAAGTCCTGATAGAAAGACTAGTATTCATACTGAATTACACACAGGTGGGCTCTATTTGGTGACAAAGGAGTAGTAAAATATATTGAAATGTGTGATTTCATGAATGTGTAAAGGTTCAAGAAGCGCAAATACTACTGTGTCATAATTATCTGAAATCTCTTTAAGAGAAACCTCTTAGGACTTTTCTTGCGTTGCTTTTATTTTTATTAACTGAGAGTGAAAAGGGATACATTTCATTTCCTGCCTCGGTTTATAACTTGAATTCTGAAATATCTACAAATGCTCGCAATCATCTCTCTGTTTGATGTTCACATTGTAGTCATCAACATGATAAATTGCACACTTAAAAGAATAAGTACCAACAGGATTGGTCCTTGATGACTGATTTTTTTGAGTAAATGGAGAATTATGATAATCTCCATCTTTTTGTATGTTTGTGTGTAAAAGCTTTACAGAATAACCTTGCCAGTGTTTCTATTTGTTTTTTACTGTTATTGAAAGTTTAAAAAGACACATAAATCTTTTCAGTTTAGTTTATTAGGGTAATAAAACAGAGATTTTGGGCATGCTGCCATTTGTGCCACTCCTGTTGGCTATCCAGTATGCCTTGCAAAAGTCCTTACTCCTCAACCTCTTAGAAATCCTGTTAGATTAAGACCATAAACCTCAAATTAATCATGTTTTGAGACACAAAACAGCACATCATTCTAAAATGGAAGAAAACATTAAAAAGTCAGGAGGGATTTCTTTGTATTTTTTTTTTATATCTAAAAGTAAATCAATAAAAAATAAAAATAAACCTCCAGCACCAATTGAAGTCACCTCATATATCAGCTGTGTATAATGACCTATCAGTATAGACTACTCATTATTCTGTAAACATGTTGGATGTTTGTTAGAGAAATCTTTCACAATCCCTTTCTATCCTGAAATAGTTTGGAATATTTTTTTAGAGAAAAAATGGCAAAAAAGTAAATCTTTAGATTTGCAAAACAAAAAAAAAAACCCTGCAAAAACAAATAAACAAAAATAAAAAACATGTGCATACTCACACACACTGCATGATGCTTTCACAAAGTATCAATTTATGGGGGCTGATTATCCAAACCTGTTCAGATACTTTTATACTGTAAACCTTTGGAATATATTCAATAGTTCTACTGTAAAAAAAAAACAACCCATAGGTCAAAAGAGAATTTGTAGATTATGTTTACAAATAATATTTTCAAGTAACTCTGAATATGACTTTTCATTTTCTGAAACACACATTCTATACTGTGACTGGATCATCCAAACACATCTGGCTTCTGCATGTCCATACGACAAAATGGAAAATTAAAGATTAGTGTAGAGCTTTGATTGTCGCCTCACTCAAACCGTCAGTTTATTTGAATGTCACAATAATTGCACGACAACAGCTATTAGTATTTTTCACTATACGTGTAAGTTTTCTTACAGTTTTATGGATGTATTTTTTTTCTCCTTGAAGTATTTTTTTCTTTTTTTGCTGTACTTGAATTCCCTTGTTGTTATATGATTGCACTGATATCCAGCCTGATCTTCTATTTCCGGCCGCCCGATTCAAGGGTTTATGAGAGGTGCTGGGGTGAATTTGTTTTTCTTCTCATGTAAAAGTGAGAAATAAAACAGCTTTTCCAGCTATGATGCATTGGAGTCCCGCTTTCATAAGACATATAGTGTTCAAGGTGACCTACCTTTTGTGGTTTCCATGCGTAATTCCCAGAGAAGATTGGAGGTGGGAATAGCTCAGTCAGGTGAATCAATACAAATGTTCCAGTCATTTAAAAGGAGCATTTTTAAGAATGGCGACCAGTATGAGTGTACAGAGCCATCTATGATTCTTGTCATATTGGGTAAAGGCTTTAAAACAAATTAATATTTTATGTAACAATATTCTTGCACAAAATGATCCAGTGGATTTTTAAAAGTGAGCCATGGAGGTATGTTTTTACCTCCAATGCCATCAGAGACAATATGGGGGCAAAATGAACTTGTTCTGTCTTGTTCTCTTGTTTCTCTCTGTTCCAAATTTTTGAAATATTTTTAATAAATTATTTCCATACTCACCCAACCATTTTATGACTAATAGAAGCACAAGGGTGCCATTACTGAATCAATTTTAAGCTTAATTTATGTGATATATGTTTTTTTTTTAATTACTTGTTGACTTGATTTTTATCCCCTCACTAAAGAAATGTCCTCCGGTTATTGTCTGAATTTTAAAAATAAACAAATTAGAAAAAAATAAATAAATAAGTAATGAGTGTGTAATTGTGCTACTGCAATAAAGAACATGTTTATTTGAATGCTTTTCACACATCTTCACCAAGTATGTCAGTAAATATGAAGGTTGTTGAAACTGCAACTATATTTTGACCTTTTTTGTAAAATGATTTTCTCTTCCAGACTGCGTGTGGCGTGCATCATCTTTCACATGCAGGCGCAGTCTTTTGCAGCTCCACTTGATGGCAATAGAGCCTCAGTGCAAATAAGCCACTGCCAGTCCCAGGAATTCAGCAAGGTTTAGTTCCCACACAAAACACAGCACAATAAAAAACGGTGCAGGAGCCTGTTAATCCTGTGCAGCGCAACCATCCTGGCCGGGAGCCCACAGGTGTGTTTATGGGTTTGGCATCAGTTTGGGCAGCCTGATAGACTCTCTGAAATACTTTCCATAAATGCAAGTGCTTCCTATAACCTTGGCCAGACATGGGAAGGCAGTGCATGCCGGTGAGAAATAAAACAGTTGGACTAGGTCCTTGGACAAGAGATGCATGTATATATAAATATAGCTTATTAACAGGCAATGAAATTCTCCGTATTTGAAAAGAACCTTTATTATAGCTAATTAATTTAGAACTGAAAGGAGAACATGCCATGTAGACATATTATGAGGCTTCAGAGCAATAAAACACAATATGTGGATATCAGATGGCGCTTAAGTGAAATTTGCAGCCACATGCCACAAAGTATATTCAGTAGGCAACTACTATTTACAATGTTTATTGCCAGAAAGGAAGCTCCCAAGCGGTTCAAACAACTGCAGGTAAATAATGGCGACAATGTTCAGTGGAGCTGCAGGACGAATGAAAATTCACAGCCGTTATTTCTCATTCTGACCCATTTTAGAACCTCTCCGCACATACACTGACCTTCAGAGGACGAATTGGGATGGCTTATTTCCTACAATGCATGTTATAATCCCATAGGCATTGTCTGATTGAAGCCTCAAGCTATCCAATAAGTCCACCACAGCTCCAGTGGTATTAACCTTAATAATCTCAATTTTTGTGTGTGTTTTTTTTTTTTTTTTTTTGTCTGCATACAACAAAGTAACTTTAGTTACACCTAATGCAAAGTTTTGGGTGAATTTTTTTTCTTTTTCCTGTTTTTTCACATGCTGTTAATATAAGTTTTGGCGATTATGAAGGCCTTCATTATACTGCCTATTGCAGATTTTAATATATTTGTCAAACGTCATTCCTTTATTTGTTATTTCTTTATGATGGATTGTGGCTAACAATTTCCAATTTTCTTTGAGCTCCGTTCTGGAGATTTCAATGTTGACTAAGACAAGTTCTTTTTTTTTTTTCAGAAGATTTTTAAATCATAGACGAGTAAAAATGTATTGCAGGTTCATTGACAACAGCAGCGGTTTACGATTTTAAAGTTATACCAATGCATATTCTGAACATTTATCTGTTTTTTAAGAAAGTAAAAAAGCAGGTCTCACATCGCTTATCTGATGGGTTAGGCCAACAGTTGTGGGAGTTCTGGAGTTTATGCATCTGTTAAATAGGAGCAAAAATATAGCTTAAGTAATCTGTTCATCAGCGCTATTTGCAATAAACCTGATGCCTGATTGCACGGAGGAAATCTTGCTGTTCTTACAGCATCGACTGTGCCTACTATTTATAAAGTAGAACTTTTTCACATTGCGTTACTTTATTGGCACAAACATTTTTGCTTTTTATAAAGATTGTATGTGATAATCCACCACAAAGCACTGCATAATTGTGAAGAGAAAATACTTTTTTTTTTTTCACAAATAAATTACAAACAAATAGGTGTGTTATACATTTCAATTTTGACCTTTTTGCCAAAATGCCCTTAAACAAAATCCAGAACAATCTGCTGCCTTCAGAAGTCGTCTAATTAGTAATTCAAACTCAACATTACCAGCTACAGAGAAGCACAGCTTGAAGGAAAAACAGTTGACATAACTGTCAGCTGCTCACTTCCCAATTGTGGCCATTACTAAAGAGTGGAAAGAAGATAATTATCATTTAGAGAAAGCTATAATAAGTCTAATTTGACATTTACAACAATCATGTAAGGGACATGAAGAAGAAAGTGCTGCTGGCAGATGAACACCTTTTCTTCACATTTTACACATTCATCCATAACGCAATAAATTGCAAAATCTAACATTGCAGAGCTCCTTAAAAATAATATCATTAAGGTGAAACAAGGTGGTGGCTGCATCATGCTCTGGTGAAGCTTACCTTCATCAAATTCAGAAAACTTGGTCAAATTGATATGGAGATGGATGACTGGGGATATATTTAGATTTCTGGGAAGAAATCTGTTCAGACGTTGCAAAAGACAATACAGAGACAAAGACTGAGATGGAAAGACCTTAAACATGCAGCCTGAGCTCAGGCTTTCATTATGGTGAAACAAGGTGAGACACATGAATATATTCATGTGTTAAAAGGCTCACCCCAAGTCTAGACTGAAATCATATTAATAATTTAATGCAAATCTGTGAAAAATGTTTTGTTTACAGATGGTTTTCATACAACAAATAAATAAAATGTAAAATTTATCCTATTTTGTCTTGGCATCCCAATAAAATAAATGTATTTTGTTTTTGCAACCTTACAGTGACATGATCCACAGCTGTCTATGTTTTGGATCTAACTTGTGTTTGTATTTAGATCATTAGTGTCTTTAGGGTTTCTTTACATTAGTACAGTTCTTTGTGTTGACTTTCCTATCACCTGTCTTGTTCTGTGAATTTTTCTCTAGGCTCTTGTGTTGGCATTAGTCCCTCGCTATTGGTTAGATGGATCTTCTGTGTTTCTATGGAGTTTCTTCTGTGCCTCTTATTCTTCCTTCCCTCAGTTATTTTTCCAGCTGATCTGGATTCTGTTAACGGTACTCACCTGGTTTGCATGTCACAATCACATCTCTGCAGTTTGCGAGCTCCTTTGTTTCTTTCTTTGGCTGCTGGATTTCACTGTTGCACTTGTCCTGGTTCCACTGTTGATCTTTCTTGCGTCTTTCTGTTCGTTTTCCACTATTATTAAATCATTCATCACACTGTACATAAGGCAACCTATGAATGATTTAAGCTCGGAAGATCCAGAAAATTGCAGATGGCCCATCAGATGATCATTAACCCAATTTTCTCTGCACTGTTTTTTTTATCCTTAAAGTAAAAACTCTGCCAGTCTTCTCCAGGGTGTAAATCATGAACTGTAGTGCCTCTAAACATGCTCTAGAATGATGGAAGCAGCTGTGCACAGGAATGTTTTGAGAGATAATGCAATCTGCTGAGCTGATGTGTTTGATGTTACCGCTCTGCACATCACATTAAGTCATCTTTTGGCTCAAAAGAATACAGCCAATCGAGCTGAATGGAGCTAAATTATTTCTTTCTTCCTCACTCCTGGAAAAGCTTTTTGATGTCACCTTTTTATTGTTCTCATCTTCAATCTCCTCATTAGTTTTTATTTGTAAAATTTGCTAAAAAGGAAGTGAGCATTTTACAGAGTTTTAAAGTTTTGTATTAAGATGGTAGTAAATTGGTGACAGTTTGACAGTAAAGACATGAAAAGATTGAATAATTAGGTGGGGATCAAATTCATAAACATGTCCTTAGTGGCAATAAAAAAATACAAAGAAATATTTATGTGTGACTCAATAAAATACTGAATACATGCATCTACTGCACTGGTATTTTTGACATAAATACATTGCAACGCAATATTCCTATTTTCTTGGATGAAAGTTGATTAAGAACTGATTGGCAGTGACAATTACTCTGACAAAAAATTGGCTGACACCCAACAAACACAGCAATAGCTGATAAAAGACACTACAAATTTGGGTAGACGTGAAAGGAGACACTTTGTAAATTAATGAAGTGAAAATACACGCTTAAGCAAATTTTACTGCCTGACTCACAAGAGTGTTTTGGAAGACCGAGAACAGAACAATGGCTTGCTATTGTGCCGGCAGATCTTCTGCATTTTGTTTTACATGTTGAGCTGATCGCTTGACTCTTTTCTAACTGTCTGATTAAATCTCATACTTTCTGTACAACAGAAACCGTCCATCTTTGATAACTTATGTTATCAGATTTCCTATATGAGCTTTATGCAATTCACATAATAGGAGAAGGGCTGGTAATAACCAGGTTTACTATTCCTTTACTACCTTCATTGTTCTGATGCCACAAGAGCCATTCCTCAATAAACTGCTTCAAATGACAAAAACAAACAAACATATATTTTAGTAATAACAGAAAGTTTCAATATATTTTTCTTGTCAATTATACAGGACTTCAGATAGCTATTTTTAAAATGTTTACAGAGATTTTAAAAAGAAGTGGCGCCTAAGGCAAACTAAGGTCACTGCACAATTTACTATTGTACCTCTTTCATTACTGTTGAAGATGAGAATATTATTGAAATGATGAAGACAATAGATACAAACCTGATTGTCACATAGATATCTAAGGCTATCTGATTGAACAACATTATGAATCTGAAACTCCAAAATGTAAAAGAAAATTGGTGACTGCCCTGAAAATATCCACCGCACTGATTTATGGGAAAAAAGGAGTGTGTTTCTTATTTTCCGTGAAGTTGATATTTTTTCACTAAAGTTTTCACACTTTTTGTGTTTCTGACAGATTTGGGGGGATGTTGCTTACATAGTTTATCATTTATTTGTTCAGAATATACCCACAAATTCAGTCCACTACAAAAACTACATAAATATACTTGTAAGAAATAAATATTTCAGTAGGACAATCAGATTCCTCAGTTTCCCTTAGCTTGCAGTACAATACCTAAATAATTAAACATAATTATGTAGGTATTTAAATAATACCTAAATATTATTTAGGTATTAAATAATATTAATATTTAATATTAATATTAAATATTAATATTACCCTAACCCTATAATAAAATAATAAATATTTTATTATTTTAAATAATAAAATATTTAATATTATTATTAATATTATTAATATTAATATTAATATTAATCTCTGTCATCTAATCCTGACACTTTTGTGAGCATTTACTAACATGCAAAACTATAACTGGGAAACGTTTAGCTTAAATATATACTTTTTTTTTTTTTAAATAGGAGATAAAAGCCCTAAAAACAAATGTACATTAAAGGTATATATTTATAAATATATATGGGTATATAGTATATTTGGAACAGCCTTCTATTCAGGGGCTTTGCCTGGATCAGAGAATCAAGTCTGAAAATCTTATCTCATTTTCCATTTTTTTCCATGGCATATTGGCATAAGTTAATTCCATGCCTACTTCTTTTCTCCATCTGAATTTCATTGTGTCTGCCTAATCAGCTAGAAGAAGAAATGATCTGCTAACATTTCATTTCTCCATGAATATTTGATTGTCAAAAATTGTCCTGGGGGAACGAACTGGGCCGGCGGTTCGGTTTTGATTTGCGATTAAACTATCAAGAAATCAATTTCATCTGCTTTGAATAATTCAAGGTTTAATGGAATGAGAAATGGCAAAAGGGGCATGGGTTATGAGATGGCCTGAACAGAGAGGGACTGTGTGTGTGATATGTGTATGTATGTTGGAGTGGAAACTGAGGTGGGAAATTGTGCAACACAAAATGAAAGAAGCCCCATAATGTGATGCAGTGGTTTGGGAGCGTTGAACTTACTGTGATTCTTTACTTGTGACTGTTTCTGAATTTTTAGTTTGCTTAAGGAATCCCATGACATTATTCTCATCAATAACTTGCTCACCATCAGATTGTCAAACTTTGAAATCATTATAGATCATCAGATTCTTTTCCAAGTTGTTGTTATCGCTTTGAATTGAGCAATAGTTCCATGTTATTGTTGAACTAATTACGACATCATATCTGCTTATTCAAAATAAACTAAAGGCCAATATAACCATGTCTTGGATTTTTGACAAAGTAGTTGCAGGGCAAGTTGTTTTTAGATTTGGAACAGCAGTCATGTTGGACATTTTTAGACAGGATTTAAAAAACACACACACTCACACACACACACGCACACGCGCACACACACACACAAACCAACACATTTTCAGATATGAATTCAGAATCTATCTTCTTCCCTAACAGCTGGACATTCTCATGTTTTTTCTTCTTTTAACATTTGCATATAAATCATGTTCAACAGCTTAGAATATCACAGAAAAGTTCACCCATTTTAGTAACTTCATTTTGTAAGAGGCACGCATTATATAGATTAATTACACAAACACTGACATTTTCAAGCCTTTTTTTCACTTAATTATAATGATTTTCCCTTTACAGCTAATGAAAACATGACATTTAAGATGAAAATATTAAGTTCGACTAATAAAAAAAACATTTATGTTATTTTTCGCACATTATTCTGACATAAAGCAAATAGACCTGGGAAATATTTAGTCTATGTTAATATCAGACCGATATGTTAATGTTAATATTTGCATTAAAGTTTGCCTAAGTAGAATTTTTTTGCTATTTCATCTATCCTCTAATTGGACACAGAGAAGTAGCTTTTTGTGTTAACCAGTCAACCAGTCACTGATCCTTTTTTGCTCATCTTGATGAATCTAAACCAGTGTTATTAGCCTCAAGTAACAATTCTAATAAGGGAAACAGAAATGAAAGAAATAAGGGCAAAAAAGAAGGGCGGAAAGGGGTTGGGTTACTTCAAGGACTGAGAGAAGTTTTTCAGCTAATTTTACTCATCTCCCAAATGAGCACCTGCTGTAATAGCAAAGGTTCTGGGAGACGCTTTGATGCCGTCTCATAACCACCCCGAAGTGACGTTCACAAATAAGTTATCGTCTGCTCCTGTCAGTTCAAAAAGAACAGCAGCGCGGGTGTTTTTTTTTTTTTGTTTGTTTGTTTGTTTGTTTGTTTTTTTTCTTCTCTTGACGAGACACAAATAAATGAAGTGTCTGTGTCTCCAAGCAGCCGGAGCCGACAGTTTCAGAATTTAAGTGGTGACTGCGCTGTCAAAAGGCTAACATCGCTCGCTACAAGTTGGAACCAGCAGGCCTAGTTTAGGTTGAACTTGTCAACATGCTTTGTGTTTTATTTGATAAAGTTAGAAAACTTACTCCATCACGCCAACTTTTCTGTTGTCACTCCATCCTTACATCCATCTGATCATCTGCTCATTTTTATTTTAAGTATCACACTCCAGGGACTTTATTTCAAAGGCCTGGCGAATTAACATAAAGTCTGGAGATGGAGGGTACTTTGATTCTGAAAAACATCATATTTTAAGGGTGAGGACTTTTTTCAAAGACAGCATGTCAACAGAAACTGACATAATCAATAGAAAAAAACTGTAATTTGATGCATAATCATTTGCAGAATTCATTTAGAACAAGGAGGAACAAGGAAAGAGGAGGGAAACATCAAGGATGACAGTTCTTAAAGCGGTTTCATCGGAAGAAGCTGAGGTCTGACTCTTAAACTCCAGTAACACTAACATCAAATAAGCAAAGATTTAAAACTTGTCTCAACCTTGTGCTCTAAAGACTAAAGTGAAGTCAGCAACTTTTCTCGGTGACACTTTTTAATCTTCATATAATCAGGTAGAATAATGGAACACATCTCTTAAAGGAATGCATGTGAAAACATGCATTGGATTACAGGGCAGTTTCACAATTTTATGCCTTCAGAATAATGTTAATTTTATCTGAGAATATGTTATGAATATGAAAAAGAATAATCTTCCCTGGAACATTTTACACTGCCCATGCTTCCATTCGTCATCAGTTCAAAACTGATGATTACATTAATATTCTTTAATCTGATAAGTGTGTATGGTGATGTGCTTAAAATAAAAGGAGCTTGTACAAAGAAAATAAAATTTTCATTTAATATTTAAGTTCAATTAAATGGGAAGTTTGAGATTTTCACAATTATTTATTTACCTATATTTATTTTAAGTGTTGAAAGGTATCGGTAATTTTGGGTAAAATGGTTGATAACATCAACCTACAACATCAACCAGCAGGAAGGAAAGGAGGCGTGAATTTGCCAAATTGATCCAAAACCACGTCATTCATTAGGCAATGACGCATAAATCATGGATTATCATGGCTCATTGAGATCTGGAAATGTTTGCTCTAACTTTCTTATAACAACAACAGGGATTTATCTGAAAATGAACACCTGTCATGCAACCTATTTAACTTTAATTCCAAGGCTCAAGCATGTTTTGTTTTTATCACCAAGCAACGGCGATTAAATAAAAATAAAAAATAAAAACATTTTCTTTTTGGTGTAGGTAAACATGATCAGTCTGAAGCACTTAATAACCCGCAGAAAAATGTGAACCTTTTTGAGCACAAATTACATATTACCTTCACAAATTAATATTAATTATTGAACGGTGTTATTGTTGAAGAGAGGTTACAATAAAACAAAAATAGGAAAACAAAAAAGTCAAATTGTGTGTTATAAATAATTAGTTGGCTAATTGGCGTATGCTCAGCCTGTATTTTTCTCGTACTTTTCTTTCTCCTACTTCTTTCCCAACTCTGTTTTGAAAATTGTTTGACTGTTTGACAGCCACTTTAGTGTGTATCACCTGCTTACCTTGGGCTCATCTACAGCTATTTTTGGCCTGGATTTTTTATTTATTTTTTTAATGCAACTTTCTTTTTAAATTGTTTAGCCTCCTCACCCATCATGACAAGGAAATGTACGCTGAAGTTTCCCATTTTGGACATTTGCTGTGGGAGAATAACTAGAAGAGAGGCTCATTTAAAATCTCACTTTTATGAAATTTCACATCTTGACTTCTGACCTCTCCTCTGCAGTTTCTTCACTGTTGATTGGTACGCTGTGATTAGAACTGAGGAGAGAGTGCAAGCTTTTATTGATGCTTAGTATGAATACAAAATTAGTGATGCAACTCAAGAACAATTTGGAAAGTAGAACTGACAAGGAGTGTTGACACATCATCAAACTGAGACTGATTGCTTGAATAATTGGTTTGTACGTAATTATATTACAGTGTCGTCTTGGGTGTTAGTATGATTATGTGTGTGCTTCGTTTTGTGTTCCTTCGCTGCCTATCATGGGAAATGGGGTGGCCAAAGGGGAGGATCCGCTCCGAGGAAACCGGTGGCTTTGTTTTCTACCGGGGGCTTCGATCAAACTCACAAAGCAATTCCCCAGAAGCTCTATTAAATTTTGAAAGTTGGCAATCATGTTAGAGATCTGTAGCGAAAGAGGGAAGTGCTGGAGGGGTAACCTGGTGTTTTTGTTTTGGCCCATGAAAAGAAGCGAGCCTCTAAGTGTTTTAAATGAGAAATAGCACTGGCACAGCTGTTGCTTCATTAAAGGCTCCCTGAGGAATCTTTGAAATGGGGCCTGAGAGGATCCAACACAGGCACAGTGCCAACTAGCCTTGCTACATGTGTAATCACCTAGTAAGGGAATTTTGCTTTTAGTTTGACCATTAGCCAGCCATTTTAAAAATCTGTTAAGGTTTTAGGCTCCTACATACAGTATATACAGTATATGTCTAATTTAATTCACATTGGACTATAACTATTTTAAGTCATTTTATCTAGTTATTTCTGATACAGAAAAAGGCCAGATGCTCCAAGATTACATTAAATTGTACTCTAAATCACTTGACATCAATGAGGTATATAGTCACACAGAAAAGCAATTACATTGTGTCTTATTTTAATATTTTTTTGTCCATCACTTGTACCAAGCGCTGTTGATCCTCCATAACTGCAAAATCTTGCAACAAAATGGAGGAATTTGCTCTGCTGAGTTGGGAGGTACAAATCATAATGTGACCAGAAGGATCAAATGTGACCTGAATGTTTGGTCTAATGCCAATTACACCCCAGTGCTAATAGCACTATTTCACATGAAGAGAATTAATGTCAAAAATAATAGATTCATGTGAGTTGTATGTGTAGTGTGAGGTGGTTAAGTTATGATCAGATAATTATCACCCAGTCGCAGAGTTTCCTTCATCTCTCAAGAGAGTTTTTAAATGTATTCTCACTTATTACTTTGTTTTGAAATAATGTCACATGTACAAAAAGGAATGTCACACACAACAGAGGTATGATTGATTAATTGTTAACAGGCAGGAAAGTAAGACCACATCCATTTATATAAATACAGCTATTTTTGTGACATAAGAATTTTTTTTTTCTTTGCATTTATGAGAACGCTGTATTGCAAGCTATCGAGGATGGACTGGGAATACATTAGTATATTTTAACAGTACATTACTGGGTTGCAAACTCCAATTCTTTTTTTATTAAATACTGGTCTAAGAATAACCCAGTTTGGGTTATTTTGCTAAACCACTACTAGGTAAAATATGGACCTATCCAGGACTGGGTTAAATCAAACAAATGGGCTGACCTTTGATTAACATACGAGGTCAGAATTTTTGTCCAATAGTGATCAATAGCTGATGTTAAGACTGCTAAATACTGGCTTGGGGAAAAAAATGTATGTATATATATATATATATATAACGACATAACCAAGTGGCAGGCATAGTGTACAGAAACATCTGTGCAGAATATGGACTGGAAACCCCGAGATCAAAGTGGGAAACACCCCCAAAGGTGGTGGAGAATGCCAGAGCTAAGATCCTGTGGGACTTCCAGATCCAGACAGACAGAATGGTAATGGCGAACCAACCAGACATTGTCATAGTGGATAAACAACAGAGGAAAGCCGTTGTGGTAGATGTAGCAATACCAAGCGATTGCAACATCAGGAAAAAAGGAACACGAGAAACTGGAGAAATACCAGGGCCTCAGGGAGGAACTGGAGAGGGCCTGGAAGGTGAAGACCACAGTGGTGCCTGTGGTCATCGGGGTCCTCGGGGCAGTCACCCCCAAACTGGAGCAGTGGCTACAACAGATCCCAGGAACAACATCAGACATCTCAGTCCAGAAATGTGCAGTCCTTGGCACAGCCAAGATACTGCGCAGGACCCTCAAGCTCCCAGGCCTCTGGTAGAGGACCCGAGCTCAGAGAATAAGAACCACCCGCGGTGGGTGAGAAGGGAATTTTATTATACATATATATATATTCTGAATAACTAACCAGAAATGTTTGGATAAAAATAAATGAACCATAATCTGCATATCATTACAGTAATGCCTGAAAGTCCAAAGCACTCAACTCAATTTAGTGTTTTTAATCATATAGAAAAAAATATATAAATAATTCTTTGCGTGTTACTCTAAATCACTTGACATCAATGAGGTATATGCTCTATTGCCTGCATATTTATTAATATTAAAACTGTTCTTTTCAGATAAAGTCTTTATGGAGCTCAAAACTGGTTTTAAAGCTGTGATGCAAATGTTATTAGATTGTTACATTGGGCTCTGTTAAATTCTCTCTGGGACAAAAGATTGATTTAATGGTAAATTAGAGCTTACTAATATATTAGCTACAGCTAATAGTAGATGTATTCTAGAAGAAAGGACATGCCACTGAGACAAAAAAAAACAAAAAAACATGAGCCTCATACATAAACATAAATAGAAACATTACATAGATTTCTACCAGCTGTGGAGGAGAGAATTAAAACTCCCACTCTACTCCATAGCATCATCAAATTACATCTTTTATTATTGCTTTGATTGAAAAAACCCTCAGGCAGAGATAGCAGAAATGCAGACAAAATCTTTGACAGTTCATCTTTTTTGAACAAAAATCAATAAAGCTGAATTCTATGGAAACTGCCTTGATATTTCCCCGCTAAATGGAAAGTGAATGCTCTGAAAACTTAGGACATTTTCAGCTGTGTACACTTTGCACAATTTCCCCCAGGGTCCAGCAACACAGAAAAAGCCTTAAATCCAGCTCATAGTCAGACTGATAAAGATATCTATGTCAGAAGTACATTTATATCTTTAGGCCCCCAGACCATAAAGTACTGCAGGAGAAACTGATTTTTTCTAAGTACGTTCTTTGTTGGCCACTTATCTTGATTTCTTCTCTTGTCTGGAAAATACACTCAGCTTAGAACATATCAGATTTGTAAAAATTACGTCTGACTTTGCTCCCTGAACTCTGTTTCCCCTATTTATTCTTAAGTTTATATCCTGAAGGTGATAAAAATACAATAATCATCCCTCTGTTTCTGGTTCGCTTTGATTATTCCCATTTGCCTCTCTACATCTGAAAGCCTCTTTTTGTGTTGTGTGGAGACACACACATCCCAGAAATGAGTGTGTTTTCCCACTATAATTTTTTATTTTTTTTCCAGCTCTGGCAACACGACAGTGTTGCGTCTTTTTATCTGCTGACTTGTTTTCACTCACAGCACGTCTTCATGACATGTCTCTATTTTGCATACTGACTTAGTATTATTTCATTTAAACATATCTGGAAAGATATTAGACCAGGCCCACGGCTGTAATAAATCCAACTATAATTCACCTCCCTTTATCCTATTTATTTCAGCAAATAAGAGTTTATATAACTCTAACCTTTTCAACAATATATTATTTCAATTTCATATTATTTAAAACCATAATGTACTTTACAAAGTGAAGGCAAGACATTTCAATACTACTGAAAAAAAGCCAGCAATTCCATTTTGAACAAACATTGTGTGTAATACATTGAACATAGAGACATGGCTTTCTGTGAAATAGCCTATATTTTTGCAAGAAATAGTGTAACCTTGCAAACGTTTTCAAAACATCTCACTCTTTGTCACATTATAGCCACAAACAATAGTGGAAAACATGTTTTGCATGTTAGGCGATATTCCCTTATAAGCCCAATAAAGTAGTGATATGTGTAGGGAAATAAAAATATTATTTATATAGAAATAATTGCCTTCAGAAGTCATCTCGTATTTAAACAGTCCATTTGTGTGTAATTTAATGCAAATATAAACACAACTGTTCTCTGCAGGCCAAAGACATTTGTTAAATAACATTGGTAAACAAAAAAAGCGTATTGAAAGACCAAAGACCACACCAGACAGTTTTTGGTGATGGCAGTACCATGCTTTGTGGATGCATTTCTTCAGTAGCGACACAGAAGCTGGTTGATGGGGAAATTAATTAAATCAAATAGAGGACAATCCTGGAAGAAAGAAAGGACAATCCTACAGACAGCAAAGGGAAGGGGCCTAAACACACAAGAAAGAAAACAATGGAATGGTTTAGATTCAGGCATATTCATATGTCAGAAACACCAACTCAAAGCTGAAATAGAGACCCTGTGTTAAGACTTGAAATTTCATATTCATATTTCAATTGCTCTCTATTTATTAAGACTCTATGTCAGCTATTTTGCAAATAACATTAGGTAAATATTTTGATCTGTATCTGTACAAAGATCCTAGAGACATACCCATGTCATTTATATCCACTTATATGACCACAATATAAGTGGATATATATTGTGGAATGAAGCAACATCTGAACAAAATATGCATACACTAAAACGTTTTATTGAATAAAAACAGGTATTGACACATTTTAAGCAGAAGTGAAATTATTCAGTCTAAATATCATACCTCCCAGAGTGAAGACCGCAGAGAGCTCACTGTTGGAGATTAGCGTCTATAATGGGGTTTTGAGGATAGTCAGGATTTTAGATCTGGAGCGATATGGTGCTGGGGTAAACACCAGGCAAGGGACTAAAGGATTTAGTCAGCCAAGGCTTTTTTCTCCCCTTTCTCCACGTGGACAGAGTATCACTGTGTTCTAAAGCTCACACGTTTCCCACGGTCATTTACTCAAGCATCTCTGGTGGGGATTTGGTTATCCTCTCTGAAAGGGCACCGCAGTCTCCCGCTCACCCTGGCTTGTGTGCAGGGGGACAGATGAGATAGATAATGATTTACTAGAAGGAAGGGATGAACAAAAAGTCACTAAGAGAGCAAGGTGGAAAAAAATAGGGGGAAGGATTTGAGTGCTCACGTGGCTTTCATGCGGATATTTTTAATACCACTTTGTAAAGTGAATGTAGTCTACCACAATAAAAACAGTTTTACTCTTAGCCACTTGCATCAACCACAAACACCAGTTTTTATTTACTAAACAAAGACTGAATCATAAGACAACAGTTTATGAATGCTAAGTACACCACATAAAAACGTTGGATATGTATGAAAAACATCCACAAAAACCTGGAGTCCAGCCAGGGTGAACTCTACTTTTGTTAAGACTGGATACACTTATCAGGTACAATGTTATGACCACTGACAGCTTAAGTACACGGCATCTCTGTGTCGATGCATCTGTTAGTGAGTGAGGCATCACATGGAGCAGTGAAAGTTTTAAGAGAAGGAAAAATAAACAAGGTTGAAACTGTCAGAGTTTGACAAAGGTTGTCAAGGTCAACAAACACAGCATTCAGTTTCAGATGAGAAGAAGTAACATTTACATTTTAGCTGGAACTCAAGGTCCCAAAGTCTGGAAGAAGAGTGGAAAGTCACAGAAGCCGTGTTGTTTCAGGTACATTGTGACTTTTCCACAGCCATTTATGATTTGGGGAGTCGTGTTTTCTGCTGTCCGCTGTGTTTAATCAAGTCCAAAGTAAGCACAGCTGTCTTTGGTTTTAATTAATTATATTTACTTACACTTATTGATATTAAAACAAATTAAAATATAAAAAATATCACTCTTTTGCTGTAAAAAATAATGCAATAAAATATTCACTTTTTTAAGTGGCTTACTGGAAAAACCTGAATGTTCGATGATCTAATTTGTTAAGATGCACCTGTAGGCACTGTGCTGTGCACATATATTTTTAGAAAACATCTGTTGTTATTACCATATTTCTTACAACCTCTTGAACACATCATCTAGCAGCACAGGCCAATGAAAGCCATTTCTTTTACTCGACTGGCTTTTACTCTTTGTTCAATGGCCTACTTATATATTACAAATACAAATAGCGCATTTTGCAATACACAGTCAGTAATTTGTGCTGACAACCGACCTATAAAAAGCATTCTGCTTTTCTTCCATTCTTTGGGACTTTATATGTACAAAATAAATTATGCTCATTGGTCTAAAGTAGCTTTTCGCAACCAAACAAAAACCTGGAGTGCCTACCATTACACATATCTCAACCTGAACTAAGTGTTTTTATGAAAGTCTTCTAAAGCTCTTTATCCAGATCCTACATCACCGATCACAGTTGTTTTGTCAGAATGGTCATACTTCTCGTTGCCTTCGAGGCCTTGATGTTGTTTTATCTTGTGATTGGTTGAAAATCACTAAAGCCACAGCTCCGTCTTAAGGCGCCGCTGCAGCAGCACAGCAGATCACCGAACAGACACGTTTAGAGACAGATGGACTCAGAAAGCGTAGCGGGACGGGCTGAGATGAGCTCCACATCTGCCGCTCGCAAGAAATCGGGCCACAGACGGCGGGAGATTACACGGTGGAACACGAAGGAGCCAGAAAGAACGCAAGCTCAACTTTAACCTTCCCAACCTGAGGTGGAGGAGTGCTGAGCAGCAGCGCAGAAAAACCAGAGAGACACATCAGGTTGGGAAATAAATGCAGGCAACCATGCAAGAAAGGAGGGATAATGCTTGTGCAGAATGACCTAGATGCAGACGTGCTGCAGTTGATGCGCACAAGACTGTATTTAGTTAATGAAATTAATAAAACACATTGTCAACCTTTGTAAATAACACGTTTTTCAAACCCATCTGCCATAATTAAATTTAATTAGCACACTGCACTTGATTAATTGGAAAAAGTGGTGCTTGGCAAAGCAGGGAAGCAAACACAATTGGGCAAATTGCATGCTCACAAGGGAAGCCAAGTAGGCAAGAAAACATTTTTTTTATAGATAAGTTATACTTTGATGTTGGAGAATGTCACCCACATAATCATTAGACAATTGTTGGCTTAGCAGGAGCTGTTTTTGTTTAAATTTACTGGGTGGAATATAAATGGGACAGTCAGTAAAGCATCATGTTGTCAAAAAAAAAAGAATATTTTTAGATATAATCATCACAATGTGAATCTAGAAATATATTGGTATGACCTTTTTAACTTAGTCGGACACACAGAGGACATGGAAAGTTACTTTGTTATAATACTGGCTTTTTGAGATGTAAAAAGTGAAAACAAGATAAATATATATATATTTTTCATCTCCTTTGGAACATAAATTAAAAAGACTCATAAAAGGGTTTTAAGATGTGCCAAAAGTCCAAATATTTCTAATTCTTATATTTGATAAGATTATTTTAAAATTACAAACTTTTCTACACTGTAGCACATTTTCCTCCTTTTATTTGCAAAAAACAAGCAAAGACAGTTTAAGCAAAATTTTGGCAAGGCTTTTCACGGTGCAGCATAACAAACACTTGACACAAGCAAGCATAGGATGCCTGAGGTGTTGAGTTTATTTGGGGCACCTGTGATCAAGAATGAAAGGAAATGAATCTCCCCCCCCATACCTTTGTGAAGATGATGTTTTCTTCATGTTCAGTGGAACTTTGAATTTCAGAATTGCCCCACATGCAAAGCTTTTCCTCAAAGCTGTTTGTGGGAAGCAGTCATGGCAGTCTACAGCGTGCCAAGTCTCGCTACTTAAGGAATTATCAGAATGCCACACAGCAGATATATTTATAACTTCACATTTCTGGGCAGTCACTTGTAATCATGGCAGGTTAAGGCATATGTGAATGAAGAGTCGGGGAAAAGTACTCACTGCAGTTTTCAGTTGGACAGACGTTTAACCTGAAGTGCTTACGGACGATTAATCATTCCTCTTATGTTGATCTGCACTCAGAGACCATTTGTGTGATGGCTGGTAATGTCTCCATGCAAATGAGATTAAACCAGCACATAAATAAAGCTCAATTTGTATTTATATAAAAAATTCAGTCCAAAGCACCTACCAAAAATATTTATGTATCAAATTTGTAGAGTTAGGTTTCTAACTGTGTTGTATCATAATTTCATGTTTCCACCTATTTTTTTTCAGTCACCTATTTACTGTTTCTACTTAAGTACTGGAATGTAATTCAATTTAGTCAAAAGATTACGCTATAATAGACTCCTAATATCCCAGTCACATGTGTCTCTGCCTTGCATTTCACTGAGGTATAACAAGTGTGCAGAGATGTCTTTAAAAAAAAGACATCTCTGCACATCTATCACTCATAAATTTATTTCTAAGTAAACCAGGTTACCTCAGATCGAGTGAAGGAAGATCATATGCAATGGCCTGATAGTTATTGCTCTGAATAAGCCATAGCATGGACCTGAAGATGCTGTCTAATCTATACAAATTGAACCCACAGAAAATGATCAAAACTGGACTCTGACATCACAACAAAAAGTAGGTAACTCCATTCTTTTTGCAATTGCACATGTAAATTATACCACCGTCACACCAACACACATAAAATACATTTGAGAGACTTAATGAATACATATACTTACATATGTGAGAGGATTTCATGTTACATAAAATCTGCTTTGTTTCTTCTTTCAGCTTTGTTTCTTCTTTCTTCTTTCAGCTGTCGGTGGGCTTTCAAGAAAAGCCCACCGACAGCTTTATGTATTTACACACTCTAAATATTTGTCTGCATTCGAGTTAAAAATGGGGAAGAGATTCAGGTTGAATATTTCTTTAGTTCCATATTTTTCATAGACGTTTTTCCCTCTACAAGTCCTGGTCTCCAAGGAGTTCTATCTCCAAACTAAAATGTAGCAGCACAGTGAAGGTCATGCCTATAAAACATACTAGTCTGTGAAATTAGAGCAACAACAAATGAGTTGGATGGTCAGATAAAGGAGTACAAGTGAAACACCTTAAAGCCATCAACTGAAATGTCTCAACTGTAGGAAAAACATCCACATTGATGTATTTAATAGAACATATAAATGGATCACAGCTTGCCAGTCAAGCTTTTGATGTACTTTATCTGAAAAAAAAAAAAAGCTTCTTTGATTTCCAGAAATAAATAAAAAAAAAAAGATTCACAGAAGAGTTATGAGTGTGAGCAGCTTGGCTAATAGCCAGAAGAGAACGAGTAGGACAGCGAATCACAGAGTGACCTTTCACCCCACAGCTCCCTCACCTGGCTCCCTAATTGGCTGCTTTTCTTCTTCTGACTGCATTAGACATTCAAATTACACCTGAAGTTTGCATGCTGCAGAGCACCATGCATTCATGTAAGATGAAGGAAAAAAAGACTGACACAAAAGCACAGAGGCAATGACTGATAGAGTAAGAGACAACTATGAAGGATAGAGTGCACCACTGATGTTACTCATTGGTGAACTTGACGTGAATAATTTATCCGTTTGCGGCAAGATGTGAGGTGGATCAAATCTCTAATGACAAGGATTTTTAACGTTGGTTTGTTTAAATGGATGCAATCCCTTTTTTTCTCTTTTTGTTTAAGGTAGTATTGCCTTGTTGAGTTTGGTTAGTCGTAGTTTTCAAATATGCTGCTTCAGCACATTTTTCTTTAAAGCTTTCTTCCTGCCAGGGGGGAGTCTGTCCTGATTGAGTAGCTCATTGGTCAAAGATGACAGAAAGTCAGACAGCTTCTGTACTTGCAAGGAAGACGGTGTTTCAGGCATTTAAAAATCAATACAAGTGGAGCAACACCTGCAGTTTAGGAGTTGTATTTTTAAATGTTATAGTCCCAAAAAATGCTTTTAAAGCAAGAATTGTTAATATTTTTGAACATATCCATAGTTATTGGTGGATACCTAAACACGACCAGCAAACATAAAACCTAATAAAGGGCATGAAAATGCAAAACAAATTAAGTAAAAGTTCAGTGCCTTGGAAAAACATATATATAAAAAGCATATTGACGTGTCACAGTGGTCCAGTCAAAGTCCAGACCTATGTACAGTCTATAATATGCGACAACTTTTTGAAATTGTTGTTCACAAGCTCTCTCCATCACTCTGACAGACCTTGATCCATGATATATAGACGAATTAGAGAAATCTTAAGATCTGCAAAGTTGGTAGAAACATTTCCCAGAAGACTTGCAAATGCACTTACAACAAAAAGTGGATCGACAAAGAGACTCCAGGTAGGGTGAATACAAATATATTGTGACATATTTTAGAAAAAAAAAATTGTATTCTTTCACTTCACAATTTCTCATAATGTTGTACTTGTCTGTTGTAAAACCCTCAAAAATATTTTGAAGTTCATGGTTGTAAAAATATATTAAAAAAAAAAAGCTCCAGGGAGTAGAACAATCCAATGTGTTGGACTTAGTGTTCCAGGACTTCTCCTGGCTGATTAAATAGCATTTTTTGACTTTCTGACCCTGTGAGGAGGATTCTTTGATCATAGCAGAGATGGTGTGTCGCACTGAATACGTGGATTTAAACTCTTTTGATATAAGACTCAGGATCTCTGGTATCTGTCAAGTGTTCAAGGGCATGCCTTCCCACAGTGTTACTTTTGAAGCTTAATCATATTTTGCCAACATCTCTTACTGCTTTTGGCTCACTAGCAAAAGAATAGTGAGACTTCTTGTCTCATACTGTACCTCATATATGAACTAGAGCGGGCTTGGAGACCTCAGAGGGAGTGAAATGAAAGAAGGAAGAAACAGCAGGGCTTGGAAGCCATTCGTAGCAGGCTAACATCTTTCCCACTCTGAAAAGGAGCTGAGACAGAAATGAAACACAGAGGTGGAGGCTGGAGGAAGCAGAGAGCACAAGAGAAATAGACAAAGCAAGGGGGGAAGCCACAAATAAGAAACCTTAACACAGAAAGGGGGAGACGGGAGAAGAAATGAATAAGTCTGGTCAGCTGGTGAGTCCTCTGATAAGAAAGACGGCTCCTATCACACACATGCTGTCAGTAAAGAAGGGAGACAGGCCTGATGGATTCGTATGATAGATGTGTGGACGCATGGAGCCGCGGCCCCAGCTGCTGGGCCTAATGAAATGTGTCCCAGTACAAGATAGAGCGCTCTGATTTAAACACATCCTGCCTCGCTATTCCTATTCTCCCTAATGCAGCCGGGAAGAGCCGCTGCCACCATCACAGCCTCGTGTCTGTTTGTCTTCCTATTTGAAAGTCAGCCTTTTCATTTGGAACCAATCCACTGCCTCTTGTCACGGACCCAAAATGAATTGTGCTTCTGTTTCATGCACCTGTAGATCATTTACAAGTCAAACTTGATCTGAAATGTGCTTTGTTGTTTCTGTTTTAAGCCAGAGTCCCATCATATGGTCCACTGCACCTTCATCATGAGTGAACTAAGACACGAAATGGATTTTTTTTAGATGTGAACAAAATATAACAAGTTAGTTTCCCCCCCCCCCCAAGTGCACTGTGTCGTGTAAAACCGTTTTCACATTTTGTCCAGTGGTACCTGCGAATTTTATTCTTTTTTATGTAGATTTCATGTGATAGATCAAACACAGCCATCAAGTGGAAGGCAACTGAACTGAAAAATAATCTGAAAAGTGTGATGAGATTTTGTATTTGCCCACGCTAATTGAATATTTCCATTTCGCTGCATTTACTGCGACAACTTATTGGGGTCATGTTTTCAACAACCTTTCACATTGATAGACATTCTGCTGAGCAAAGCAGTTCAAAGGACATCTCTCAACATTGATAACTAGATTTGGGTCTGAAGTTTGTCTGGGCCTTTGAATAACTTTTGATCCAAACCATTCATTCCACTCCAGCTCTGTCTGCAATGGAATAATACTAACCTTAACCTCTCTTATAGTCTGAAGTATTTTGCACTGTGTAACAGATTTTCATCGAGAATTGCCCTGCATTTAGCTTCATTATCTTACCAACCTCCTGCCCTGCAAAAGAAAAAACCTCCACATAGCAGGATTCTACATCACATAGCCATTGGCATATAAGCCAAATGATTTCTATGTCCCCCGCATGGGTGAGGTACGCTGAATTTCTTTTTTTAATTTTTTCTCCACAATGAGCTGGTTCGTTCTGCTGTCGACAGCGAGGTCTGGATTTCTCTCCTGGACCTGTTATACATCTGAACAATGGGTGGATGGATAGTCGGCTAGATGAATATAATTATGTGCAAAATGGAGACTTAAGGAAAGGTTTAAGAGTAAAAAGGATCAATAGTAAAATCAGGTATTTCAGTGTTAACAGATGAGCTTGTAAAGATTTTCTGATGAAGTTGTACTGAAAGTTGAGCTTCTGCATTAATCATGAGTTTTGCCCTCTCTCTCTCCAGGTTTTTATCCAGAACTTTGTTTTTGTCAATATCACCATCAGCTCAAATCAACTTCCCTCTCACTGCTGACGGAAGCATCTTATTCAGTGTGATAGTGCCACCACCCTGCTTCACTGAATGGGGTGTGAAGTTGGCCACCTGAATTGACAAACTTGCACTTTATGTTCCGTCCATCGCTTTTCTCCATCGTTTCCTTCGGGTTGGATTTTCTTGAATTAGTCGAGCATGTAACTAACAATTACCCTTCTGACAAATTTCTCCAGCTGAGCAAAGGATCTCATGTCTCCCACAGAGTTAACATGAGTCACTTTGTTCATTGTCTTATTAATTACCACAGAGTTTTATAACATAATCTGCTTTAAACCGCTCCATACACTTATCCCTGTGCTGTTCTTTAGTCAATGGATTCTGTGCTGTTCACTGTTCACTGTTCTCTGATCAACCTTTCAGCCCTTCAAAGAACAGCTGTATTCATACTGAGATTAAATTACACTGAGATCAAATGTTTACTTATTGCCAGGTGTTTGGTTGTAACATGACAGTGTGCAAATATCTCAATGGATAAGAATACCTTTGCAATGTTCTGTAGATGTGACTAAAGAGGAGCTCTTTTTTTTCTCCTCTAGTTCTCAGTGGGCTTCTGTTTTTTCCTTCTACATTGTATTCTGTCCTTTTCCCTGCTGTCTCCTGCCTTTTGCTGCTCATGTCCCTTTCACTCACTTCACCCTCACCCTCTCTTTGCCTCCCATTCTCTCTGTGTATCTTGTTCCCGTGGGGCTCGGCAGTTGTGTTTTTCTGCAGGACTTCAGGGCACAAAGCCAAGGAGAGTCCTGGTCAGCTAAGTGTTAACAAAGCTCTCTGTCATGTCAACAAGGACAAACAGTCACTCTTTTTTAGTACCCAGATCTAAAATTCTAACAACGCCGTTCACCTTTTTGACTTGAACCCAGCCATCCCTGCAATCAGAGTGCTCTGCTGCCTCATCTGCACGTCTGTGCGATATGCGTGTGCTCCTGTGGCCAGGCCAGCCGAAAGGCTTGTTTCCTACCCGGAATAATTGATTTAACAAATTGCCGGCCGTGTTTCATTCTGAAGAAGTGACAACAGCAAAGCTGGGAGATGGAGCTGAGAGATTAATTAGGAAACAAAGTCATCTTTATGGAAATTAAATGCATCCCTTTGCGCAAGCCCTTCTTCCAGACAAGTCTGCCAGGCTTTTTCCCCTTGTGCGTGATAAAGCCCTGTAAGGCCTCCAAAAACATTACAAAGACCACTTTCGGCTCAAGTGAGAGTCTATCGCCTGCAAAGGAGGCTTTAACACTGAGAGCTCCAGCCCTCATTTTCATGGGTGATGTGTTTTCGGCTACATTGCTTGAAAACCAGTGAACCCAGAAAAACAGCTGCTCCTGAAAACAGCACACTATCCTCTTCCAGGACCAGAAATACAGAGTAAAACAGAGGTCTGCAGCAAAATCATCTGTCATACCGTACATTCCTAACATCTTCAAAGTACAGTGCAAGGGCATGAGTACACACAGTTTAAACAGAACTCAGTAAACTTAACTTTAACACCACCAGGTTTTTCACACATTTGTTTGTGTGAAAATCCCTATAAAAATCTTTTTGCCTTTTATTGCATTGGTCTGATTTCACATTGAAAGAATTTGAACAAATTTTTATTACATTTGTGAATTTGTGAGTTGTGAAAAGTTATTGATGTTATTATTCTCCCACACTTTCTGCAGTAACTGGAGTCCTGGGTTCTGTCTCATGTTCTGTTCTCTTTGGTTGCTCCCATTATGATACCACCCATGTCGCCTATTTCAGAAATCGCCACTGCTTGCGATAGTTCAACATTATTGATTTTTAGTATTAATGTGTGACCCCAATATTCCAATTGTTTCTACACTTTTCTAGCTGTATGATTTAGATAAGTTATAAGTACTTTACAGTAAGATAAACTATTCCAAAACTTTCGGTGAGGAATCCTGCTAGTGTACCCAAACATACATAATTTTGCTGACTTTTTCAAAATATTTATTGTGAGTGTGGATGCTATATATTGACTTGATAGAGTAACTTTATGACTGCAAGTTTAGAATTAAGCTCCTTGCCCGAGCACATCTTCAGTAAGAAATCTTCCTGTCGGCTTTAACCTGCGGTGACTTTTCGGTCTTGGCTGAGAGAATTCTAAGGATGTATTGCATACCTGACTGAATTGAATGAGCGGAAACTCAGGCTGAACAGAGATGGAATTTAATTAGAAAGAGAGACTCAAATGGTGACATCACTGAGCCTGTGGATCGATATGTCTGTCTGCATTGATCTGCAATATCTACGTTTTTCTTCTTTTCCTTCTTCTTCCATGACACAGTTTGATAAAAACGGTCAACTGGCTCCTCACAGATATGAAAACAGATGACTCACAGTGGGCTCTTACACAAGGATAAAATCAATGGACCCCTGAGAAGGGTTCAGGCTTGCTTGGCAGTGTGAGCTCCAGCTAAAAAGTGTAATGCAGCTCCAGAAATTGATGAGAAGATTATACTTGCATTGAAAAACATTTTACTAATTCATTTAAGTAATTAGTAAAGGCTTCAGCAGTGGTGTGCTCCTTCTCTGGAAAGGTTTTCTCAATAAAAACCTTTGAAGAAGGATCAATTTATTAAGAATCGAGTAAGCTGCATTTTAAACTGATAACATTCATCAAAATGGCACAAATCATAAGAAAATGACTTTTGGCTGAAAAGAACCAACAAGACTGATACTACTGTATAAACAATTTCTGATACGACAGATTGAGATACTGTGGCCAGTATTTTAGTGGTGTTACGTACTCAGTCGTTCCCTGATGACAACTGGAAACCCTGTTAACACTGTTAGATGTGTTTTCCCCAGATCATTCCAAAAGGCCTCAGAAGGCTGTAATTGCAGTGCAGGGATTTGCTACCTGCTATTCTGGAGCCACATGTGGCTCATTAGGCTTTCCCCAGTGGCTCTTCTTAACGTTAGGCAAAGATGTCACAGACCAGACAGTCTTAAACATAAAGGTTAAAAAAGGGTCAGTTCAAACTTTTCTTTGGTGTGTTTCTTCCTGCTACATCTGCACATAATTTCTCCAAAATAATGAAATTGATGAAACATCCATCCATCCATCCATTTTCCGTCACCCTTGTCCCTAACGGGGTTGGGAGTTGCTGGTGCCTATCTCCAGCTGCGTTCCGGGCGAGAGGCGGGGTTCACCCTGGACAGGTCGCCAGTCTGTCGCAGGGCAACAGAGAAACAAACAGGACAAACAACCATGCACACACACACTCACACCTAGGGAGAATTTGGGAAGGCCAATCAACCTGATAGTCACGTTTTTGGACTGTGGGAGGAAGCCGGAGAACCCGGAGAAAACCCACGCATGCACAGGGAGAACATGCAAACTCCGTGCAGAAAGACCCCGGGCCGGGAATCGAACCCAGAACCTTCTTGCTGCAAGGCAACAGCGCTACCCACTGCGCCACTGTGCAGCCCATTGATGAAACAAGTGACACTTTTTGCATCAATTCTTTTATTTTGTCATTAGTCTGCAAACTGCATGTACGTTCTTCATTTTCCATAATTTTATAATCCAATAAGAAAATGGAATCATTGTCTTCCTGGAAAAGTTAGCCGTTTTGGTTGTTGTTCTAAAACGAAGAGTTGGATTTAAAATTTTTATTATTATTTCTACATAATACATAAACAAGCGGTACTGTCTGTGGGTTTTCATAAAAAAAAAAAAAAAAAAAAAATATGTGCAAAATTTAATTTTGAAGACTGGGAGAAAAATTGGCTCTATGGATTGTAAAGATCACTGACCTCTAGTCCAGTCTAAGCAGATTCTTCACGACTCGGGTAGCATTCACACATCTTAAAAACATGAGGGGGAAATAATATTTTTCGTTGTTATGCTTAAAGACTCTTCAGCTGATTGGCAGTTCATTCCCACTTGACTGTGGAGAGACAGAATTTTAATCCTTTTTTCTCACCTGCAACTCAAAACAGTCAGAAACATATTTGATGCACTGATTGCTGTTTTCTTATTATGTGACATTTCACTCTTACTATTTTTAACAACTGCACAATTGTTAAAAATACAAAATGTATATTTTGCTATACAGCTAGTGTCTAAGTCCTCATTGTTTAATTTTTAGGCGCTAGAATGTATATTGTTCTGCTATAAATGTGCTAGATTTTACAATAGACCTTAATCTAGGATTAATTACAGTACTAATTTGTAGCAGTTTGCTGACATTTCTGCAGCAATAAGTCTGTGAATTACTTCTTAATGTTGCAGTTAGTATGTCATATTGTCACCTGTTTATTTCGGATGCCCCTCTGTAACACAGTTTTGCATTATTTTATTTATTTCCTATAAATAAAATGGAAAACAGCCATTACATAATTGTTGTCAAAGAGTTATTTAAAAGAAATAATTGGTGGTGTAGGAAAGAGGATAATTAAAAACAAGTAAATAAATAGTGATGAAGAAGTTGTTGAGCAAAGCCATTATATACATTATTTAAAAATGGCTATTTCTTCACTACTGATACAGTGGCAAAACAATTTCTAGTTTAAAAAAAATAAGTCTGACTGAGTGGCTTTTTTATAGTGAATCCCTAATGACTGCAGCTGTCCCTTTAAAGATCCTGTTGGATGAAGCAGAGATTTTATTTTTAACCATAGTTGCTTACAAAGATATCTTTTCTCAGCAGTCACAGCCTAAAGCAAGGTGTACACAAGAGCCATTCGTGTGAAGTCGCCTCTTATGTGTGTTTGTGTGTTCAAAGACCTTATGTGATCATGTGAAATCGGAGAAACAGAGGGCCAATTAGAGTAACCATCATTACGCCCTAATCATCTGGGGTTACACACCGAGAAATGAAAATGAGGATTGTGCTGAGTTTGCCCGTCCCGAGGGGCAGCTTCTACGCTGTGCTGGCTTCCAAGCCGTTTTCTGTGTCTCACTGTGCCATTTCAGCTCTGGCATCCTTCTCCCCACTCTATATCTTTCATTTTTTTCTTGTGTCTTTATTGTCCATTAACCACCCACATGCTGTTTTGTGGGTGTCATTTTGGACCACCTTTCTCGCAGAATTCCTCCCCTGGTGAATAAATGTCGTGGCAGCTGACGAGTTGAACTTGCGGAGGAATAAAAGAGAACAACACCTTAGAGCTTCTCCTGCATTGGTGTCCCCAATGCAGGATTTGTATAATGGTGTGTCTCTGTTTTTTTGCATGCTCACATTGATTTCTCTATCCTTCACATGTTGTGCAATAGATTAATAAAATACTTCAAGAGAAACACATTTTTCAGAAATAATTTTAGTTTAAGTTTATTTATGTAATGCATGATCACAACAAATGTCACCTCAAGACACTTTATAAGACAAACAGGCCCAATTCATATCCAATTATAAAGAAATAGAAAATAAAATCAGCCCAATCCATTTTAATATTTTTTTAATATACACTCTCAGATTCAATAATGCCCAAGTAAAAAATTGTAGTGCTTTAGAAGATTTTTGACATCCTGTAAACTTTTTCACATTTTCTGGACATCCTTGCACAAACTTTAATGTATTTTGCTCAAAATATAAGTGAATTTTGAACAAAAACACATAGTTTATTATGATTTTATTTTTCCAAGTAAAAATCTAAAAAACATTTCATTCATTTGTGTTTAAGCTCTATTTGCTGCAACACTACATATAAAACCATAAGTAATTTAATTATTTATGTAGTAAAACTACAACTCTTCTCTAAAGGTCAATGCTATTGTTACAATGATAGCTTTGCAAGTAAATTTTTGTGTATCTTAAAACAGGCATTTTTGACATTTTTTGTTGCAACATCTTTGCCTGGCATAAGCTCAGACACATGAGATGGAGAGAGTCTGTAAAGATCAAGTACCAGGTCTTGCCATCGCTGCTTAAATTATAATTTTTTCCTTAAGTTGATCACTTCTCTGCTGGTCCAAAAATAATTTCTTCAGATTTGTTTTTATTTAGCTGAAGGAAGTTATGACACATCCAAATATTGATTTGTTTTCACCAGATTGATGCTCGCTGACTGCTGAAGCTGATTTAAAAAGTATTATAGCAATAAACAATTCTGTGTCCAAACAGTTATGTAAAAAAAAAAAAAGAAAAAAAAAAAGAAACTGATCCATCATTTTTATTTGCTTAAGTTGCATTTTGTGCGGCCTGTGTAGAGAAACTCAGACTTCTCTCTCCACAGCGGCGCAGTCCACCTTCTCTAAGGGAATTCCACAGGATTCCCAGGCCAGTTGAGAAACATGGACCCTTCCAGCATGTCCTGGGTCTTCCCTAGTGGGACATGTCCAGAATACGCCAACAAGAAGGCATCCAGTTGGCATCCTAGCCAGATGCCTGAGCCACCTTATCTGGCTCCTCTCAGTGTTGAGGAGTAGTGACATTTCTCTGACTCCTTCCTGGGTTTTGAACCCTGTGGGGGAAACTAATTTCAGCCACTTGTATCTGCAATCTTGTTCTTTCAGTCACTAACCAGAACTTGTGAGCAGAAATGACAGCAGGGACATAGCTCTCCCACATTTTAGCTTAGCTCTCTTTTTCCAGTAGCAGATCTGTGCAGCTTGCATCAATGCAGACATTTCACCAATCCACTTATTGATCCCCCGCTCTATATTCTTGAACAAAACCTCAAGATTCAATTCCCAAAAAAGATGGTACACTTTTTGTCATTTCCCTCCAAGCAGGTTTGCTCGATTTAGTTGGTATATATTTTAATTTTGATGGAAAAATGTTTTTTATTTGTTGATCATGGAAGTGCTTCTTTTGTATCACACAAACATGTGCTACTGCAAATGTTAGCATTTTATGACAAGATGCATAATCTCTGTGAATCTGAGTAAAGAAAAGAAATTAAACTGGACTATTATTTAGTCTCTATTGATCATATGTGACACTGCATGTTTGCTATCAGGAGTGTGTTTTGAAGGGTGTATTGGTTCTTTTATCAACTGTAATTAACAACACTTGCATCTGATCAATAATAAATGTAACTTAAGTGACGATGGAAAGCAAATTAAAGACTAGTACTTAGCGATGGAGCGCTTGTTATTGTTGCCTGTAAGTTATTAGTTTGCGGTTTGGGTCCTGCTCCCAAACACTTTGTAACCAGTAAAGGTTTGAAAGAAAGTTCTTATTTAAAAAAAAAAAAAAAAAAAATCAGTTCTTGTTCCGATGGGGATCTGATGCTCTGCTTCAACCTTTGCAGAATATAGGTATCACACAAAGAAAAGACAAAAGAACAGTTTCAAATCACGGGTAAAAACACATAAATAGATATAAATATTAAATAGAATGTTTCTTCTTGTGAAAAATGATATGCACTCAAATTTCCAATCATCACATGCAGAGAAAGCAATTAAGATATGGATGGACACATGCTGACTCATCATCTCTTTGGGGCAACATAAAACAAAAACCTCATTGAGATCCTAGTGAGAAATTGTTTTATTCTTTTAAATATGGAAGTGCTGTTTCCATTTTTATTGTATAGGTTGTGTTTAAACTAGAGCCCAGTACTGGTCAGCTTTCCTAGGCAAGGCGATGCAAGGAGTGTGTGAGTTGGGCAGGCAAGGGTGGAAGCTTGTGGTGGGAGAGTGTGGCACTAGATATCAAGATCTGTTTGTTTGAGCTATTAATGGTGGCGAATAAACACTTGGAGGCAATCTAAAAAAGAAAAAAAAAAAAGGTTGTGTATTTGTGTATGTTTTGAAAAATTACTGTCAAATTACGACTATAATTTACTCCTCTTTCTTGCAACTTTATGATTATCTGAACAGTAGTTGCCATGAAATGCTCTCACAGCAACACCACACTGAGTCACAGTCGTACCAGTAAATACAGCAACGCTGCAGCTCACAGGAAATTATAAATTGCTGGCATTTTTTGCCCCCCCCTGATGTCAAAGTTGGGAATTCAAAACAATGACTGAAACATAGAACTGTAAAACACATTCAATGTTTACCTATGTATTGTCCTGTTCAGTTTGAGACACAAACTGGCAACAATCCTCCTCTAATGACACATGAATAATGTATGTAGAATTCAACTATGTCTTTATCGGTACACGATTCTGGTTTGTGCAATGCATGACAGCTGCAATGAAACACCACGAGTGACATTATTATTTTAATAATATAGTGAATATTTGTAAGTAGCATGGCAATCTTTGTCAAAAATCAAAGTTAATGTACACGTATGCAATAAAAATAATACAATGATACACCAAATGACTTCTGTAATCCTTGGCTGCCAATAGAAACACGTTGGTCTTTTTACTTAGAATCAATCACAGGCTGCATATATTTATCATAGTGATGACCAAATATTTATTTCTGTGAAGATATTATCATTATAAATCTTTAAAACATTTAGTCTACTTTATTCATTCATTTGTTGGTTACTTTTAACATTTTTAAGGGAATCGAAAAGAAGTGGTAATTTTAAAACAACCATTTCAGCATTAATGTGAAATGGACGATGGCTCTGCAAATTTTATCACTATGACAAAAGTGCAGTGCATGAGGAAGGACAAAAAATTACAATTTGTTTGAAATTACTACTGAATTTACTTTTTGAAGCTCTTAGAATTTCTTTATTCAAAATAAATAAATTTTTTTTTTACTTTTTTTTGAGTAAAAAAAGTTACTCAAAGTTGGAGGTCAAGCAGTGTTTTCCTACAAAAATAAATGCTTAACCACATTAACTATACTTGAAGTAAATTAGTCCCCATTGTAAACTGGTTGTATTTAATCACAGCAGAAATTACTCAAATTTTTACTGGCAGTCCTGGTTGTACACCACTCCCACCTGCCGGCGGATCTCATCCTCCATTTCAGCCAACAGCAGAGAGTCAGCATGAGGCATGACTAGACTCTCCTTCAGTCCCTTGAGCAGACATTGGCGGACCTCCTCTGCTTCGTAACGCATCCCTGTGCTGTTTGTACAGGGATGCGTACGACCTCAGCCACAGCTGCTGCTGTGGAAACAAATGCAACCTTACACCAAGGGTCAACACCAGCCTGATTATATCACTTTGGTTCAAAACTCATCCAGATAATCTCATCTCCACTTTCATGAAGACGCTCCAGAGTCCCTGTTCAAACCAAACCGCATCATCTTCTGTTGTAAAACTATAACCGTGTGTTGGAAGACTTGAGTGGACACACGGTGGTCTCCAACACCGATTCTCTCGCTGATTCAAGTTTGATACAATTTGGATCAAATCCTGTTTCTTGATGTTACCCAGATATAAAATTACATTTGTTCCTGAAACATATCAAGTACACTGGTCTGATTTTATCAATGCATTTGAGATTGAATGAGATCTTATCTTACCTATGATGAATGTTTGTCCCATTCAGTTACTGAATCGAAAAAAAATATATATATATGTACCCAAAGGTTATTGCTTACATCCAAAAAATAAACTGATTGACATGTAAATGAAATCCATCTAAATAAAAAAAATATATCTTCTAATGATCATAGATGGACGGTAGACAAGTTATGACGCATATATGTTGTTTCAAAATTAATTTTTTAGACTTATTTAAAATCATACAATAACAACTTAAAGGATTGTGTGTGCCGTCAAAAGGTGTATGTAAATATCAGGCTTCAACCAGTAATGTGTGGCTTTATTTAAAACATGACACCTGAGAGGTTAAACATGGTTTTATAGAGAGCCAGATCTCCTCCAATCCCTTGAATTCCATGTGAAATGCTACGTCTCCAACACCGATTCTCTCGCTGTAACAATTTTCTCATCATGTCAAATCAATGAGCAGCAAAGAATCGGATAAGACTTAAAAGGACTTTCTGAAAATTAATAATTTGCAAAATAACAGGAAAGTCAGCACCATTATTGCAAAATACCTCTCACTTTCTCTCATCTCCTCTTTTGCTAATGGAAAATCTTCTAGATGTATATGAGAGAAATAATCTCCTCTATTAATTTCATCCTTTTCCCCTTTATTGGTCCACCCACAGTACCCAAATGAAATAACCCTGTCAGACCTAATTCTAGTGAGGCATTGCTCTTCCAGCACAAAGGGCGGCATTGGTATGTTAGAGAGGCGTATCCTATGAATAATCAGTCAGATCTGTGTCCAGCCTTTTTAGCAAAGCTTTACTCGATGAACTTCGGTCTCATGGAATTGTATCAAATTTAAGCAAATATCTGGATTACATATATTTATTGTGGCCTAGAATTGCAATGATCATTTCTGCATCTGACGCACCATCAGCATTCAAGACTAACAGGCTGGACATACCTTACCAACAATCGACACGTCAGAGTGGGTGACTTCAGTCACAGAGGCCCACAGAATCTTTAAACACCTTAGATATTTCATGGAAAACAGTGCCTTGGAAAGGTATTCAAATATAACTTGAACATACTTTATTTGTATGTTTTTATTTATTTATTTTTTTGATAGAGCAGCACAATAAAGCAGAAAAGAAACTCTGTTTTTTTTTCATTAATGCAGAAATAAAAATGCAAACTGCAAACTGTCGATTGCCTTTGTTTTCGATGCCCAGGAGTCAGTATCCTACAGAACCAACGACTGTGCAAAACTGGTAAAGCCAGTAGAGCTTTCCACAGCCAGAAGTCTAAAATTTTGGCCCATTATTCTTTGAAAAATAGATGTTAGCTCAGTCAGATTTGATGGAGAGCTTCTTTGAAAGTCAGTGAATTTCAATTTTCAAGTCTTGCAAGAGATTCTAAATTGGATTTAGATCTGGACATTGACTGTCCTGCTGTAGTACATGAATATATTCTTTTCCACTGTATCTATGGCTTAGGGTCATTATTCTGCTACCGAGTGAAACTCTGCTCCAGTCATCAGTTCTTTGCAGCCTCTCACAGGTTTTCTTTTTTCTTCATAATTCTCCTCTACTTTATTTGTATCTATCAAATAAAATTAAAATAAAATACGTACAAGATTTCTAATGGTGACGTGACAAAATATTTCACAGAGCACAGACAATGGTTCTGCAAGAATTTCTCTCAGATTCGTATTCAGTAAGGTGGAATGATATTGATGATGTTTCAGTGATTAGTTCAAGAGTATTTCAACTTTAACTCATGAAAGTTTAATTTTTGTTCAAAACCATTATCACTGCCTATGTTTTGCAGCTGTTGTTTATGGCAGCTGAACCTCATTCACATTGGTTAAAAAAAAAAAAAAAATCTGCAAGCCTGATACGCAGACATAATTATACACACAAACAGAAGCTCCGGACTGCAGCATCAACAGATGAGTAGCCGGCTCCACTGAAATACCATTGCACTATTAAAGTCACAGAGAGCAGATAATTACAGCCAGTAATATCCTCTTCCTCTCCCCGTTCTCAGCCTTCAGACTGGAATGAGGTCAATCCTTATTATCATTAGGAAAGTTCTTTCATCAAGCCCTAGGGTTGGTGTGCATCTCCTTTATGCTGCTGTGGTGTGTAGTCTGGCAGGATGCACAGCAAGGTAAGACATAGGGAAAATGGGTCAGACTGGAAAAATGCTGGTAAAAATTAATTTGCGGCAGGATAAGCATCAGTTTATTTGCACCTCTGAGAACAAGGGTTCTTCAGGTGCAATGGGCCTTTTTTATGATGTTTGAAGTTGACTTTTTATGACATAAATGGTGTTTATTCAGCAGTCCATTGTATGTGTGTGCATGTGTCTGTGTATGTGTCGGGACTCCAGCAACTTTCACACTAAAACAAAGTTGTTTAAAGGTAAACCAACTGAGAGTCATCTGACCTTGCAATTTTTAAGGGTCTTAGCGGCTTTTAGCTAACAGTTTTGCTTCAGTGGTCTGTGCTCAATGTGCTGCTGTCTCCCCACGGATCACAACAACATTCACACAAGGCTGAAGACTCCAGAAAACAAGCATGAAAAATCTAACTTTTAAACCACCAAGTGTTACATATTAAATATTAATGAAAGGAAGATTTTAAAGGGTCACACTGTGCAGTAAAAGTGTTCTATTTTATTTTTATTTTTTTATATTTATCTTTGCGTTTTTATTTCTGTCTTTCCTCTGCCTTCATATTTCCATTTCATGCTAAAGTCAGGCTTTTTTTCAGTACGCTTGGTGCTCCATATTTCTGCTTTTGCTCCTGCTACTTTATTCCAATTCTTGCGGTAGTTTTAGCATTATCAATCTCAAGCAGTTAAAAATGCTACAGTCACCACTTCTCTGCAGGTCCTCGCTCTGAATCTGGCCAGACCTCATTGTGTGCGATGTGGAAAGTCCCTGGAGGAAGCAGCTATGTTTGCACAGCGGTGGTGAGCCGGCTGCCCTTGGAGTTTTTTCCCCAGAGCCTCACATGGATTTTGGTTTCTGGGGGTTTCAACTTGCGTTTTCATTGCAGAATGCATTAACTCTGTAGCTCACAGTTGTAAGATAGGAGGCAGGAGTTATGAGCTCTTTGTGTGGTTACTTTGAAGTAACGAGGAAGTAACCGCAGGGCAAGTTCTGACTCTTCTCAACAACGGCGATAGGACTGCAGAAAAAATTCAATCCGCCAAATGTCTGAAAAATGGGACACAGACACTAACTGATTGTTGAAATATGCGTTCCACTTCAGGAGCTGGACCTGATTAGGGGTGTGTCCAGCAAGATCTATGCCAGCCAGAACACATCCTCACAAATGATTCTTTCCTCATCAGCGAAACAAGCCGGTTTCATAAATGTTTTCTAGAAATAAAACAAAAACTCACCTTGTTTCTTATAATTGTTTTAATTATTTCAACATGTGGCTAGAGATATAAATTTATTCACTTAATTTTCACTTTTTTTCCTCCATTTTCTGGATTACAACCGAAAACTTTAGTGTATTATTTTGTTGGGATTTTATATGATAGACTACAGCAATAACTGAATAACTGTGTAGTGGAAGGAATTACATAATTTTATTTTAAAATCAAATTAGAAAAATGTAGCGAGCATTTTGATCCAGATTACCCTGAGACAATACTTTGTAGACAAGAATTTCCACTGTACAATAATACTGCCATCACCATTTTAACCATGATGACAGTGTTCCAGGTCACGTGTGGGATTAGCTCTCTGAGACACAAAATGTACCAAAAGAAATCTATTTGAGCAGACTGTGATGGAAAAGATTACAATAAGGTCACATCTGCTAGTCAAAAAGACCATTGCACATTTTTTTTTACATTTTCTTAAACATGGCTTTTTAACCCTATTTTATGGTTTATGGTCTGAGGCTGAATCTTTCTGCTTGATCCGATGCTCAGAGAATAAATTGTCTCAATATTAACTGTGTTATTCTGAAGTGTAGGATTTATGCCAAGACATGTGATATTTTAAAGTATAATGAAACTGAAATACATAGATAGAAATGAAATACAGAGCAGAAAAAGAATACTGAAATACAGAATACATTGTCTCAATCATGCAAATGTGAAATTAAAATATTAATTTATTAACAAACACATAAATTGCCTGTGTGAAGCAAACAAGTTTGACTGAGCATTATTGTAGCCATATAAACATTTTAATATAAAGTGACATTTTCACAGTGATTACATGAAGACAGTAGTTTGATGTAAAAATGTATCTTTGATTATATATTGCAGGTGCATTCATAATATGTAATTTACAATTACATAATACACTTGCAGCACATTTCACTCTGTTTTTTGCTTAAAAAAGAAAATGGACTGTTTCAGATATTTAATTTTTTGATTCTGATTGCATCAAACTGCAAGTTTGGATGTTTTGGTGGTAATTAGGACGTCATTTGAGACAAGACAGCCTGTTGGACTGCATTTGATCTAGAAATGTGGACAGTGGGGAATCCAAAAGCTGAATTGGGACACCGTCTCTGTCTGTACTGCTGAAAGATTAAAATACAGTCTTTTTCTCTCTGTTTAAACAGTTTAACTTCTCATGGCCCAAATCCATAATAAGTGTCGTCTGTAGCATACGCTCTGTTCCGGATCTTTCAGTCATTATAAAATTACTTTCAACTTGTTTCACTTTCTTATGCGTTTGCAAAAAGAATTCAGCTGGATGCCTCCCTACCAACCTCAGGCATCTGTAATTTAATGCAACTTAAACTCTGTGGCAAATGTAAACTTTGCCTAAAGCTCCCTGAGTCACTCAGTGAGCTACCAAAATTTCAAAGTGTAATTTGTTTATTAACAATCCCAAAGGTTTTTTCATGCTGTGCTTGGTGTGTGAGGTGTTCAGCATCATTAGAACTGAGAAATTCAAGTAACAAGCAAAATACAATAAAAACAGAACAACATAGCTTTGACTATTAAATAAAACTAGATTAGATCCCTTTAATTTCCAGAGAAAAACAAACTATAAAAACAGATTGATGGAAAGATCCAGACTTGACTTGCCAATAAGGGTATTTATTTGTGGTGTATAAAGAAGTCATTAATGAAAAAAAGTAAATCTGCAAAGTATTTTGTCCTCAATATTATTATTACATTTTTTGCAGAAAGATAACAAAATATATTTTAATGAAAGGAAAAAAGCTCACAGGTGCAGGCTATTTATTAATTGCCTTTCACATGAAAATGATGGCACACTGTAAATACACAGGAAAAAAGCAAAATAAATATAAACATAACATCTGGATGCAATGATATACTACAGTCACATTGTGTTTGTGCTTTAAGGGAAGGAAAAACTTTGTCAGTTTATAAATCACTGAACAGCTAAGAAGCAAAATACATTAGAGATTTATTTGTCTTATCAACCTTACAGACCGCTCAGGTCTTCTGGTTCAAGTTGACTCTGCATCCCCAGAGTCAAAATCAAACACTGGGAAGCAGCATTGAGTTTTTATGCTCCACTAATCTGGAACAAACTTTCCAGAAAACTGCTAAAATGCTGAAACACTGAGTTCCTTTAAATCAAGGCTAACAGCGCTGCCTTCGCTTAATAACAACTGGGACATCATACAGTGGAGTCTGTTTTTCAGCCTGTCATCATTTTCTCTTACTTTGCCACCACAATGTAATGTTTTCTGCTTGTTTGGTTTATTTTCCTCCTAATCATGAAATCATGAAATCATGAAAAACACTTTGTATTGCATTATTGTTAAAAATGTGCAATACAAATAAAATTGCCTTACCTTACCTGATTTGACTTATAACTGCAATTATGCCTTCTACCTGTACAGCAACAACAGTATTTGACCGACAGCCTCCAGTGATCACAAGTTTGAACGTTCAGTGAGCTGCTGTGATTGAGATAGTCTGAAGGGCAATTTTTTTAAATTTGATGTTCACATGTCAGGTTGTCTTTGTTTGGCCAAGCTCTATTTTAAGAGGAAAAAATTTAACTTCATTGGGTTTTTTTTTTTTCTTTTGTTTTGTTTTTCTCAAATTACTGAAGGATAGTAGAGAAAAACATCTGAATTGGTCTGAAAAGTCTTTTTTTTTTGAGGGGGAAAGAAACTGACAAAATAAAGCATCTTATTAAATCAGATTTTGCTCTGCTTTCTTTCTACCCTTAAAATTGAGGTTTACTTTGCTCTACTTAAAATGTTGTCCTTTTGCTGTGTTTTGAAACATTTTGATGATTTTTAGCAAGCCAAACATATTTGTAATGATATTTGGCAGCAAAGGAGGCATACCACTTTATGAAACTTACAAGAACATTTCTTTTTAAAGGATTTTTGCCCATTTGAAAAACCACCACCAACCATTTAAATGGTCATATGTTTGGATAAATAGCATCTTGGTCAAATTCCAAAAATTCTTTATAGTTATCTGAGGTCAGGGTTTTTTGAGTTTCTTTTTTTTTTCTTTCGCTTTGTTGTCACATGATCCTTTGCACAAGCAAGTCGAAGTGTGATTTTTAACAAGAAAAGCAAAAATGATCAACCCTACGGGCTTTCTTTGCTTGTGAACACCCACACATGAAATAAAAGACTTTTAAGCTCCTAACTTATCAACATGGTGAGACAAACATTAGCAATAAAAAGAGATCCATTTGATAATAGACGATGGGTTGCTTTATTATGCACAGAGCATCAACATCAAAAATCTTTGAATTTTGATGTTCACTTCACACCACTTCAAGACAGCTGCATTTCTAAGTAGTGCTTTTGATGTTAAATCCTGGCTAGTATTAATAAAACTTGGAATTAGTGCAAGATAATTTGATTTATGTGTTGTTAAATAGACACACAGTTATCTCCATGCATAGCAAGAAATAATAAAAAAAATAATTTTGCCTGAAGTGCAGATTTGGAAAAAAAACTACATCAAAATCACAACCTGTAGGTAAACCTCAAAATATTATTTACTCAAACAGTTGGAGAGGTTAAAATGACATAGGCAAAAATAACACATCTATGAGACGTCGGTATCCTTGTAGCTGGCAACCCCCGTAACCCTTTCCTTGGCGGGATAACCTTCACTCGCAGTATCGCATTTCTCCTGACAAACAATCGGATGACACTGTGAACATTCCAAATAGCTCCAGCCACACGCTGTTAGAAACCTGATTCCCCTTTTGCATTCCGCCCGTGAGTGGAGCCCCGCTGAACTGCCTCCTGCAACTTGATAAATCATTCGGAAATCATTCCGCACAGACAGAAGTAAGACTGCCATGGCCGCTTCCCAAAGCACCATGCTGAAATTACTTGCAGTGAGTCAGATCTGCTGAAAAGCCTCCTACTATGGATTTGCTCTTTGACCAGCTCAGAGAGAGCCTGCTTGTTAGATTTTTTTTTTTAGCCTCAGCTCTTGGTTACCTAAGTCTTTTCCAACAACTAATTAGAATCGCTGTCTAATGACTTGCTCAGGTGCTGGAGCTAGAGACTTTTATTGAATTAAGCATATAGGCTACAATAATCTGTTGAATGGAGTCTATTACGACATGCATGAATTAGGCAACATTAAATAATTTCAATGTATCAAAATTTTAGTGGATTCTGCTTCATACAACATATGATATTACTTTTTAGTAGCTGTAATAGTTGGAAAGAAAAAACAAAAAAAAACTTTAGTAACACACATTGTCTTAATTTCTTGAGTACATATTTGTTTTTTAGTAGCAAGTAAATTCATGCTAAATTAAATACTTGCATGAAAAGGTTTATCAGTTACATTTATGCTTAATGTACCAAATAAAAGTTCTAAATCTGCGCTACAGAGCTGAAGAAATGTATTTCCTGAAAAATAAAACACTTTAAATCACTGATATTTCAATATTGGCCCTTTTAATATTAAGACAATGGAGGAGATCAATATTTTGGGCATTTGTTAAAAAACAATAATCAAAAAATTAATCTTTCTATTTTTCATTTGACTTTGACCAAATGTATTCCCCATTCTGAAAAAAAAGGAAGCCCACACCACAGTGCTGCCAACACCATGCATCACATAAGGAATGGTATTCCAGTCCACATAGAACCAAAATTCAATTTTGTTTCAAATGATCAGAGGTCATTCTTCCATTCTTTCTGTTGCAACTTAGACATGACTTGTGGCAAAGTGTAAATCTGACATTAATGACGGTTTTCTTCTAACACAAAGACCAAATTTGTTAACTGCACTACTATTTATTTTTAAAACGGTTTACCATTCATGATGCAAAACACAAAACCTCAAAATGCCCCCAGCGTTCATAGCTATTATTAGAACTAAGAATGGGTTTTTGGAAACGGTGCATGAACTAATGTGATAATAGAAATTCAGGTCAGAGAGTTTGTCTGTCCGTGTTAATGCTGCCAGCCTGGTGAAAAACAAACAAAAAAAAGTTCTTAGATTTTAGACTGCTCTAAGCAAATCTAAACAGCTCAGAACCTAGTCGGTTAAAAAAAGTAGAGATTAATGAATTAGTACAGGGATGACCCATAAAAATAACATTTAGATCTGATTAATGCTAATGGATTTTCTACTTTAATTGCTGTAAACGACAGGAGACACTGTTTGTCTTTCATTATCGTAATGACAGAAACGATTTTAATCTTTAAACATATTACAGTCTCTGTGCATGTGTGATGCATATGAAACGAGGGAGCATAAAAATAGCTTAAAAGTAGTGACACAGGCATGTACTGTATTTACATTTAAAAAGTCAGAGATTATGAAAATCCTAATACTTTAAAGCAGTGACACGTCAACATTAGTTGAAGGTTGTTAAACTTCATTAAACCGATGGTCTGTCGCCTTTTATGATGATATGAGTTTTCATATGACAAGTCGGTGGGGAAGTTCTGAGTCAGTTCCAAGAATCTCCTTCGCTTGAGGAAGTGACTCCTGGAAGAGGTGCAATTAAAAAGCTGCAATTCAAACAAGCCGGCGAGAACAAGTTATTTTTACCCTCGTGTTTCCAGTCACTCTTGAAAATTTCAGATAAACAGGAGTCAGACAACAAAAACCTGAGATGTGCTTCCTGGAATCAAGTGAAGTAGATATATTTGCCACAAATACATCTATATATATAATATGAGGGATGTATTGAAAGTTTTCCAACCTTAAGAAAGAGAAATATGGAAGTGCAAGGATGAAAGAGACACAATACCAAAGGCATTTGAGGAGTGTGTGAGGGTGGTGGGGATGATGGTGGACAAGGGTAGGAAGGGAACCTCCCTCATTCTGAGCTGTGAAGTGTCAGACACTAATGCCTTTGGATAGAAGCTCCACTCTGGGGTATTAACTCAAACATGGACGACTAATGCCATGGGATAAAGCATTCAGCCTCACTTACAGGGGCACAGGCACTCCCACAGGATCACAGAGTCTGGGCAGCAAGCATTAAATTACCAAAGACCAGAGTGTGCCAAGGGATAGATGGGAAGCAGAGGCACAGTTCAAGCAACCATCAAACTAGGAGACGTTTGATCTACACACACACATACGTATACACAGAGGTTTATCATCCACCTTTTGCCAAGTTTCAGCACAAAGTTCACTGTTCCATTTAGATTTTCTTTTTCAATGCACCAACATCAAGTTGTGCTTTTGCTGTAAAGTAAAAGAAAAAAGGTTTCCAAACACCTTCATCTTTAAAATATTAAAGAGCCCCCATTACTCTGATATCCTTAAATAAAATCTGTGGCCATCACAGATAATCTAAACCTCCTTTTTCCTCTATTTGTTTGAGCTTTTCTTTAAATTAGAAAGCAATCCTACATCAGCTGGAGGGGAGTTCTTTCTCTCCACAGTCACCGCATGCAGATCAAAATCAGATGCAGGTAAAAAATGTATTTTGTCATTCTTTTCTAAATGATGAAATGCATCTTCTGTGTAAGAGATTAATAGTAAAGCAAATTGACAAGACAGCCATGTGCAAAGAATTGTGTCCTACATTAGAGAAATCAGATATGAGCTTTCAGACAAGTTCAATCTTGTAAAATCTGTGTGGTGTCTTTGATGACTACATTTTTTGTTGTTTGAACAACAGCAACAAGCTGAACAACATCTCAGAATGCGCAGCAGGAAAGCATGCAGTAGTGGAGGACTGCATCCCGTTTCACTCTTGTCAGCCAAAAGCAGAATCTGAAGCTCCAGTGGGCACAAACTGGGATGCAGTCAACATGTCAACACGGACGTGGTTCTCAGGGGAATGTTTCCAACATCTTGTGGGATGAATGCCACAAAGAAGTCTACAGGAGTCTCAACCCAGTGTTCATGTGGTGTTTCCACATGCATACAGAAAATACTGGAAGCAAAGATGGAAGCAAAACAATGGAATGTGTGGCTTTACAAGAATCTCCCCAAAATTAAGACCTTCACAACTGGCCTTTGTTAGAAAGGTGATTTTTAATGCTCAGGTACTTTTGTTTCTGATACTTTTGAAATATTTGATACAACCAAATATTTCAGCTGAACTTTTAAAGTCATTGGTTGAGTATTATTTCCATTTTCCGTGTAGTTGCAAAGCACATTTTGAGCAATGTTACGTTAAATCAGCACCATACTTAATCTACCACTTTAGTAGAATAGGCACCCGGGTTTAGAATATCTAGACAATAATCATGTCATGTTCAATCAAACAGAGCTGAATACCAAAATCCTTGGTGCACGCTTTTGTTAAAACAAACAAAGAAAAAGACAGACAAATAAATTCTGCATTGTTTTCATGCTTACTGGGTGCATTGTAAATATGAAGTTTAGTTATTCTAAAACACACATCATCTTAGGTTTAATTTTATTTATTCCTCCTGACTTGAGTCGTTTAGCATCCCCATTAAGCAGCTCAATCTGCTCCGCTTCATCCCTTGTTGGATGTACCCCCACAGCTACACCATGAATTCATTCATGATGTGTCTGGGTGATCGGCTTTGATTTGGCTTGATGACATTTTAATGAAAGGAGACTTTTAACATCACTCCCTTTTTTTTACTGTCTGGCAGCAGTGTGTGATTTCAAAATTCTATTGAACCTTTTCTGTTAAAAGTTATTGATATTATAAAGTATTTAGAAATGTAACTCAAGTCTATTGTCTGCCTTTGGTTAATTTCTTTCCCATTCTTCCCATCTGGAAGTGGAGTATTCTTCAAACACATTTTTCAAAACCGAGACGTTTGATGTTGTAATCATTGTTCCACTTTGGATTTGAAAGAGTAATAACTTGCCCAGATATGCACTCTCCCCACTCTCTGATGATAACATTCGGCTTTTAAGAGAGAATGCTAAAGAGCATTCTCTCTAAACGCAAGGCTGATAAACTTTAAGTGTCATCCAGTATTATGAATTACTTTGAGTCAGATGGAGATAAAGTGTATGAAAGAGGGTTATTTCTTTGTCCTGTTTATTTTTGCAAAACCATCAGCAATAACACTCAAGAGGTAGATGAGCCTTGTTGCCGTAGCGACACAGAGTGCCCCCAGTATGGTGAGATGTATTACTTTATTGTAAACTGTTATCTAGTCCTGCCATTTTTTTCACGATTCCGGGATCATAAAATACACCCAAAATCAAAATTGACAAATCTCGTTTTTAAGCTAATGTATAACTGTGAATTTAATGCAAATTTTCTTCAAAAATATTCTGAAATATTGGGACAAATGTCCCCCTGCAGGTAGCAGCATTTCTTGCTTGCAGTGTATGTGACACACTGACCCAACAAAATGACCTTACAAGCTTTTATAAAACAGTTGTGTTTATGCGCTGTGAGTCTTTTTTGTTGCTCCATCATTCAGTTTTACTTTTATTTTGAAATTATGCAAATATGTAAAATGTGTGTTTTGCTGCTGCACAAGAACACCAAATATACAATACATGTGTTGAATTAATATGGATCAAAGTTTGGGTAAATAGATCGATGGAATGATAGATTTGACTGATTTTCTTCAAATGTTATTTCCTGTGCTAATAGATTCTGTGTGCACTGTTCAGAAACCCAGGAGACTAAAAATCTCTCTCCAGTCAAAAAACTAATAAATTTCATCCACTTTCCTAGCACTAAAAAACTAGTTATTTTAGAACATGTAAATCTCTTCCAAATTGATGTGCTGCAAATGTATATATAATGTCACAGTAAAATTACACCGACATTGCACAGTAAGGTAAGTGTAATTGTTTTGATAGCAGTTTGGCCTTTTCATTTGTGGCATTTATTTCCATTTAATAGAGCAATGTCTTTTCCATATAGTGTTTCTCATCTTAGTCTACTGAGGTTATAACGTTCCCTCTTGGATGACTCTATTTGGGATTTTTGTCAAACAAAAAGTAATGACTCTAAAATACTGCAAACAGGACTCTTTATGGTATTTTTTTACATAAAATTTTTCGTCACTTTTCGAAAAATGCTAGATTTGTGTCGTGAATGTCTGCACAATTTTTGATGATGGAGTAGAACGCTTCAGGAGTTGTTTTATAAACTTACCTTTGTGTACTTCTTCACCTTCGCAATGTCATTCGTTCACTAATTTTCTTGACTGAACTTCTATAAGCTTCACATAGGAGCTAAATTTACAAACAGGTGGACTCTTCATTGTAAAAAAGGCATCTGGTTTGATAAATAAAAGCTGTTAGGAGCCTTTATTTATCAAAACATATGCAGGCCACATTTTTCTGATTTGTGTTTGTTAAAAACAACATTTACCATTATGAACTGAAAAAAATACATTTTAATACACTTATAAATGAATAAAAAGTCAATGTACTGATTAGAGATGGCTTCACAAGGTACATCTTAGACAACATGAATACATAGTCCAATGTTCATTGGCTGATTACATATATATTTCCTAAAGAATTGTTATTTGATCTGAACTAGGTACAGAAACAAGACAAATTTTGAAAAAAAAGACAAAGCACATTACATAAAGTACAAAATGTATGATGAGGACTGTAATGATAAACCTTCCAGGGGTTTCATTCTGATGTGACCCGCTAAGATCCCACAGTGATGTCAAGTTGACTGACAGTTTTAGAGTGGCACTTAAATGTTTCTTGAGAAATACAATTGAGCGAGTGCCATTATATTTCCACTTCACTGCTCTATAACTGATATCTGCAGAATCCCTCCATAGAGTTATGTTGGAGAATACATACAAGATAAAATGTTGTGTGTTTACTTGCATGTAAATCAACAGAATAAACAAACCAAACGTTATTCCAATTTGTTATTCATTATAAATATTTAACATGTGCAATGCTTGTGAATACATACTCCTCAAACACATGATAAATAAATTTTGGGTTTATTTTCTTATTTCCTCAGGTAATAGTGATACAAGAAACAATTTCTATGGTTTCTAAAAACAGAAAATGTGGGCACAAGCTTGAATTTGTTATAAATTTTGTTATTTACATATATTTCAAATTGCAATCACATATAAAATTCACATTACCGCACCTTCCACACTCAGTTCCACCAGACTAGCATTATCAATAATTAACAAACGCTTGGTGGAACTGTACATTTGCTGAGCTTATTATGCAAAATACTTCTCAGGCCAACACTTCAAAGAACGGTTGTAGACAACGTAATGGAGAGGAATTGTGATGCTGAAGGCAGAGTCACAAAGAGCAGAAGCTTCTTAAAGAAATGGAGGGCAATTTTAAGGTGTCAAATTGTGCATTACAATTTCTTATGAATGGCGAGGGCAAAATAATCCTATGAGCTATTTTTCATGAGTGCAATTTTTTTAACAAACAGAAAGCAAATTGATTTTGCCATGAAACGGCACTATATGCCTGAAAAATACATACCATCCCTATAAAATTCCATCAATGAATATGAATAGCAAATATGTGCCATTATTTGGCTATTATTGATAAGTAAATATTTGTTAATCAGGAAAAAATATATCTAAATATTCAAACCTTTTGGCACTCACATATATAAGTGTATTCACTGTAGATTATTTTCCTTTAACAAAATACCCTGTGGCTTGTTGTCCTAAATCTTTCACAGGTATGTACTAACTTTCTTGACACAGCAAATAATCTATGAAGGCCGTCTTAGTGATGTGGTGATTCATAGGCTGAAAGTGACACTTGAATGCCACCTGACAAGCCCTTCCATTTGCTGTCTTGTTATTATTCACCCCGTCTACCTCAGCCCATGGTTGATGTCTGAAATGGCCATCACCACAAGATCGAGCTTGCCCGCTGTTCCATCTTGAGTGACAGAGTATAACAAAGCGCCTGTACAGATTAATAACACTGTGCTGTGAAAGGTGCCACATCTGCTCATCTCTTCTCATCTCCTCACGACTGCTTCAAAAGTCTAGGAAGAGTTTTTTATATTTATTTTTGTCCTTTAGAAGGAGTGATGAATAGGTTAAGTTAAATTGTGAAAGGATTTTTCCATGTTAGGGATGGAGGTTGGGACAAAACGTTACAAAAGTGCTTCGATTTTTCCACAGCAATAAATGAAGATATTATATTAAATGTATTTAGATTTAAATTTCTTAAAATTGTAATTGTGTTTTATAAAACATTTTTGTCCATAAAATACAGATTATTTGAAAACATACTTTCCTAATGACATCACTTAGTGTTTTTGTCTAAAATAAATAGCTTTGAAAACTGTGTCGGAAACTTTGGAACATTTCAAGGATTTTCCCCCTTTACTTATTCCCCATGCTTTCTGGTACTTGTTGCTGATAACTTCTAACATTCTGAGGATTTACTGTTCCTGATTTTGCTGAAGTTGTCTGGCTTTACTGTAGAAGGAATCCTGCAGTCATCTGCCACTATCTTCTTGTAAGCGTACGTTCTCCCAGAGAGCTCGGCAATGGCGTTGCTGATGGGGAAATTATGCGTGTAAAGTTTGCATTTTGAGTGATAACATTAATGATTGTTTTTAAAATGAAACCTTGTGAAGAATGGCTATTAGCTTGCCTGTCTAGTCACATCATTTATAATAGCTTATTTTTAACTTTCCATTGTAAACAAAGAAAATCAGAAAATAATGTATCCATGTTTATGTGTTAATGCCTGCTTTTCTAAATGACATAATCAGTCCTAAAACATGTCACTGAAAACAAAATGTTGAACTGTTGGTTTGAGCTAAAGCGCAAAGTATTATAGCAGTTTACATGATGCTGATTTTTCTCAAGGCTAAATCAAGTAAGAAACATTTTACAAGTTCCATTCTCAATGCATGTTTCATGCAGGAAGCTCACTAGCGGTCAACAGCCTTTTCACTTTGTGACAGGGTTCTGTTAAGACTTGGACAACCACAAATGACTGGCCAAGGCCGCAGATCACTTCAGTGAAATTTATTATGCTTTGCTTTGCATCAACAAAGATGACAGGTGCAGAATATATGCAAAGGATGTCCAAGGCAGGTTAAAATCAGACAAACAGTTGTACCTTCAATGTAAGAGTTTATCACCTCTTATAAATAAATAAACATAAAATCAAAAGTACAATACTCAGTTTAATAGAAAACACTCAAGACATTCTGAAGACATCGCTATGTCATCATGTGACTGCCTCCTGGCGCGCCACAATCCAGAAACAGCCCTGTTTGAAAATACTGAGAACATGTTTAAAGCTGAAAATAACAGGTTAGGATGGATATGTAAACTGAAGCAGAAACACCGCGTGTGCAGCCACGATGAACCGCGTCAGTTTAAGCTGCAGCAAAAAGTAAGTTAGTGGTTGTGCATATGTTTGTGAGAGTGCTCCCATGCTGACTCTATGATTCAGTCCCAGGTCGTGACGGCTCCTCCGTAAATGCAAATTATTCAATTTGCATTTAAATAATTAGATTATTAGCAAATAATGGTTAATAAAATACAATTTGCATGAACAACTATAATGTTTAAGCTGCTAGAAGTTAATTTTGGTCCAGTTCTCTTTTGAACAAATCGTCTATTTAAGCCTCCAGAACCAATTAGTGTGAATTTATCCTTTGTAAAGATATAGGAACAAAACTGTCTGCAGACAGGGGTAGTCCAAAATTATCCCTTTCAGGTAGTAAAAATATTATCTTGAAAAAGACTTCACAATTTAGAATGGAAAAGCATTCCATGTTACTTTTTTGTTTTCTATTTTCAATTTTTTTCATTGATCTCAACAAGAAAATGACTAACCAACAGGAAAGAACTAGGATAGGAGTAATCCTGGTATAAAAAGCTGAGCTGGGAGATCCTGCCCATGAATCAGGACAGAGAATGAGCCATAAAAACATACACTACTCTACAGCATAGCTCATTAAAGTGACTTGGGAGCAATCCTGAGAAGCATTGCCGATGAACATAGTTGGAAACTAGATCCACAAATGGAACTCCACCAAGAACAGGGAAGAAAAATAAAACACTAACAAGATCCAGAAATGCTTTTCTTCCTATGGGATCTATTTCACCTCCATCAGATTGATGGAGATGAAATAGAAAACTGTCCTGCACCCTGACAAATCAAACTTTGAAATTAAATTCTAGATAGATCCTCCATATTAGAAAAAGATCCATTCTAGTTTAGGTGATACTACCTACATTACTGAAGAGATGCAAGTGAATTAGCAGGCTTTGCATTCAACTTATTAATTGTTGAAGACTCACATAAGAAAAACAAATGTTAATGGGAGTTTCATTTAAATGCGTTGATAATTTATGTTTTTAGGGAATCCATTTACGTAAAATAATAACCACTATTTTTTGCTCTGTTTCTAATTATGATGGCTTTGTCTTAGCTTGATGCATTGTCAACATCTATTAGCAGCTAAACAAATCAGACATTAAGAAATTGTTGTTTTTTTTTTTTGTTTTTTTTTATGTTTTGTTTTTAATATGAGCAACAAAAAAAAACAAAAAAAAAACTAATTGAGCTCAAAAATCTCATGGGATCCACAGAAACCTGACCAGAATATTTATTAATACAAAACAAGTTATGCTGATCGAAACACACATAGACAGTAATACGCATTTATGGGTGGTTATGTTCGCTTTATGGAAAAAAAAAAAAATGCAAACACGTCAACTGAAACAGACATGCAATAGGTTGTTCAGCTGATGCAGAACTGGCCAAAATAATAATGTCAGAGAAATGTGAAATGTGCTTGGCATTTCATATTCTTTTTTCATCCGATGGGAGCTGCTAGTGAGAGAGGATTGGTGCTAACTGTGTGACATAAGTTGCTTTACCCTCTGGAAACACCCAGCAGAGCACAATCCTCGGCAATCTGATACAAGTCTGCACCCTACCTTGTCGTGCAAAGTTGAGCTACAGTAAGTCATGACACACAGACAGCTTTTTCTCTGTGAAGACCCATTTGCTTCTTCTTCTCCCCGAACAGCCATTTGGGTTACTGCATAAATCACCCCTAAGTCGTCTTAAGTCCAAATCCTCATGAGCTTTGAATGGCATATAGCACTAGGACTGTGGGATTGCTGAAAATTGAATTTTAGTTCTGCAGATTTAGCCATTGTTGGGGGTAATCATTCATGGATTTGGTTTGGTCTCAGTTGCTTTTTTATTTGTATGAGAGATAAAAGGATTTTGCATGTCATTAGAGTGTAATAATAGGCCACTACAGCCACTACAACAGGTTTTACAAAATGGATATGTCTTGTATGAAATGTTAACAGCTTTCATATCAAATCTTTTTTATTTAAAAATGTTATTATCCAATCAGGATGTATTCTAAGTACTTGGACAACAAAGTCTGTACCACTGACATGTTAATCAGCAAAGCATTACAGAAACAAATTTCTTTTGGCATAAAAACTTGGTGTGCTTGTTGGCAGATATCTATCTACTGTCTGGTATGTGCCCAGTGGAGAGGCCTTTAAACTGATCAGGGCAAGGCAGCCATCAATAATTCAATGGGTGTGCCAACACAAAAGTAAACAATGGCTGTAATTAGGGTAGGTCTGCATTGTGGACAGCGAGATTAATGAAAGTGCATTCATTTCCAACAGTGCCCGGAGACAAGAGGTCTTCACTGTGACAAAGATTTTCCAAACTAAGCAGGGCGATATTGGCTGTGTGTGTGTGTGTTCATGTAAGAATGTGTCTCTTTGAGTAAAATGTATGCATTTTACTTTCTGCACTCCTGAGGCAGTTCAATGAACCAATAAACATTGCAAAACAGCTGAAATACACGTACTGTACTGTGACAATGTATTTGCCGCTTTACAGATTTTTGTGCTTTTGCACTTTGGTCAAACAAATCTTGGAGATCACACATATATTCAAAAAGAATTAGTGAATAAAGATACTGTTGATGATTTAATTTATCACAGGATAAAAAAAACAAATAAAATTTACAATGTCATGTGAAAATAATTTCCCCTTGAACCAGATGACTGGTTGTGATGCCCTCAGCAATAACCGGCAATCAGTTTTTTACAATTTTTGCCCACTCTTCTTTGCAAAAAATGTTTTAATTCTTTGAAACTGAAGGGTAAGTGTGGTTGGTTCAAGATAAAAAAAAAAAAAAAAAAGTAGTGCAAATTACATTTTAATTTAGGGTCAAGTTGATTTGGATGATTAAAATTAAATATTAACTAAAAAACTGAGTTTGTTTTCACTCAGGTTATGTTTGATGTTCAGATTGGTTTGATGTAAAACATGTAAGTGTGACAAAAACAGTAAAACAGAAGAAATCTCTAGTGGGCAATTACATTTCCCATAGCAATACTAATTCAAGTTTTTAAGGCTCTGAGTGAATTTAGTCAATTCAGTCAAATTCAAAGATTTTAAACAGCCACTCTTCTGGTCCAGATATTCTATGTTTAACATTTTCATCTTTACTATGCAGGCCCACCATCATCACTGCTACTGCCATCAACTCAACCTACTCAGATTTTCTTTTCAACAGAAAGCGATTCACCATCAGTGTTTTGCACTTTTTTTCTGCATGTCCACTGGAGATTGATGCTCACACTGAGCCAGGTTTCACAGCATTTCTTTTCTTTTTTACCTAGAAAAAGGCAATTATTCCCTTCCACTGTCACCACTTGTTGCTTATATTGCTGCAAACTCTGTGATTGGACGCCATTAAGTGTCGACTCTTGCCACTTGCCTGCTGAGGAGAAGTGGTTGTTGCAAAGTCATTTACTCATATTGTTGGCTTGGTTTCTTTATATTCATAACTTTTGGCTTATGGGCATTATCAAATAAATTACAGTTTCTCATATCAGATTTAGGATTAAAATGGACCTTGGGTCATTGAATTTGTGTAAAACTGGACAAATTTCTGTAACTGTAGTTTTCATTTTTTTAGAATTTGTATTATTTCACTACACTAAGTTAGGTTACATGTTTAACTAGTATGCCATTATATTTAACAAGTCTAAACGTCTTCATGATTGATTTTACTTTTAATAAAAACTATTGTAGTGAAATCTTTCTTTACTTTTTCAAATTAAAAAAATATTGTGTTACACTTCCTGATGACCAATACTCCATTTTGAAAAATACTGTACTTCTTCCTGGATGCTGGTAAATGTTTTTTCTTTGTGATGAATGACAGGCAGACTTGGCTCAATTCAGAACTCTTTTAAATCAACAGATGGTGCTTCAAGGTACTCCTCTCAGACAACATCTTCCTGACTTTGTCCTTCTAACCGGAAAAAAAAATCTGTATCAGTTTATGTCTTAATAACACATTTGAGATGGAGACCTTCAGGGCTCATTTACTTATCTCCAAGTTCCAGATATGGAAATGAAATGAATGTGACTATCATGAGCTACAAGCCAAAAAACATCCGTCCATCTCTCTATGCCCGTTTTTTCATCCAGGGTCACTTGGAGACTGGCTCCTATTCCCAGTGGTCATTTGCCAGTCCATCACAGGGCAACACAGAGGCACACAGGACATGGATGCACACACTCATAGCTAAGGAGGGACCATTTAAAACTAGTGTTTCTGGACTCTCCCAGTCAGAGAACCCATTCATGCTTGGGGACAACATGCCAACTTCAAACTCGTCCCAGGATTTGAACCCAACACTTTCTCACCAGGAGACATATTTGGTATAATTCTACTGAAAAAAAGAGCTTAAAGAAGGAGTTATAAAAACAAACAGACAGGACTTTTCACAAACTCTACACAAACACAGAGAGCTTGCCAATGCCTTTGTAGATTTACAGAGCATGTTCTGCTTCTTGTCTATTGTTTTAAAATGTGCCCTGAGCAAAGCCCTTGCATGTATATTCCATTACGACTTCATGTCAGGGTAGTCCTGACTACATTTCTTATGCTTGCCTCATGGTAATCAGTCATTAAGCCAACAGATTCTCTATGATAGGAAGCAGGGTTTATGCATGCTGCACTGCACCTTCCTGGAACAAGCAAAGAGACCACCGCATAATCAGCTGGTTATTTTATGCCCTAAAATACTTCATCTGCATTACTTTCTTTGCAGATAATTTATCTTGTCTTGACTAAATTGATTCACCCTGAATCACCGGGATTAGTAATGGATATAATCAGTTTCATGTTTCTAAAATAGATGGGAGAGCAAAATCCCCTGTGCAAAATAAATAAATAAATAAAAATTATAAATTCAAAAACAGACTTTTAATGGAGTGAAGCCCACCAGCTGGAAGCATTTAGTTTTTAAAATCTTTACTTTTGTATGTTTCAATACAGAATATTTGGGTCACCTGCTGTACAATGTAAATGTGTATTTTAACAGAACTATTTATCTAAATATTGCACAATTGTTTATCCAGTTTGTCTAACAGTAGGATTTACATTTGATTTTGACTCACACCCCAAGCAAGCGTGATTTTCTGTTGAAGTCAATCTGCTGAGTTTTCCATAAACATAAACGATGCACTTAATTTTTAGAGATGTTAAAGGGGTCCAGTCAGTCTGCCAACACTTCAGTCTGACACTTCAACATATTTCATAGGGTTCTTTGTGATAAAACAACTGTAAGGAGGAAAAAAACATGGCTTTCAGATATATACTTTTCCAAATGAAAATCTGTTGTGAGGCAAGGCCCACAGTGACCCATTTTGAAAACAAAGGGATTCACAAAGTATGAAGTCGAAGGGATAGGTACTACAAACCTGCAAATCCATTCACATCACTTTCTTAACACAATTTAGCAGTAAGCCTAACTCCTGTTGAATGTATGCTTTATTTTGGTGACCCAAGTACACATGTAACATGTAGCACATTAATAAAAAAAAATAGCTGTTTAATTTATTACCATTAGAAAAGAGTTAAACTAAAAAAATTATAATGCCATGCCCAAAATAAATTAACATGAACCCATAAGCACAAAGCAGCCATCAAATTACACTATTACTTCACAGATTATCAAATGAGATTAAATAAAATCTACTCAAGAATAAAGAATGATGTCGTTGGCATAAACAAAAAGCTGACTACAACAGATACAACTCTTCATGTGTGACTGAGTGAAAAATTAAACGAAGTAGCATATTTCCTGTCCCATGCCTGACGTGACCTTCAAAATAAAAGACTCAACGCACTGTCACATAATTGACACTAAAAAAACTATTTTCAGCAAATAAAAGGGCAGAACACCTTATTACAGCTTCAACTATCATTTTTATTCATTCATTATTTTATTGACCTTTTATGTAATAAGAGTGACACATTTTCAGATTTTTTAAATTTATTAAGCTCAACAAAATAAAGCATGGGTAAAAATGAAGTTTAAAATGTGCAAAAGTTAAAGTAATGTGAATGCATTTGCAAGTTTTGATGGTGGATTATATACCTACACTGTCCTGGAACAAATTTCACCAGTTTGGCACTTTTTCTTTTTTTATCCATTTTGCAAATACAGCTCTATATTAAGTTTTAAAATCCATCTCTTTTCCTGTAGAACTTTTATGCATGGTGGCATTTTTCTCTTTTTTCCCGAAGCTACACTCTTGTCCTCAGCTATTCCCACTAAAATAACGTGTCAAGCCTTCTTCCCACACCCAGCAGGTTGTTGTTCTTTATGATAGCTCACCAACAGGCATATTACCAGCTGTGGTTGTTATTGTCATTGATGTACAGCCCCAAGACATTGCCTTCCTCTGCTCACAGTTCCTCAGAGTGTTATGTGTCATGTAATAAGAGTGCGCGCCGTTTGTCCAAGATGGGTCTGCAGGGACCCCAAAGGCATGGGGGAAAAGAGTGGGCAAAAGCGAGGATCATGACATGAGATTGAGGTGGTACGTCTGGTGCCTGTCCCCAGAAGAAAAATGGAGCATGGTCACTCCTGCAATGTCCCCAGACATCCCCAGATGTTCTTGCATGGACCTCATGCGGCCTGAGAAGCTGACAGGCCCCAGAGACGCAGAGTCACAGCATGATTAATCGCCACACACGCTGAAGCAAGCAGCCCGGCTCCTGCTGGCTTACAACCGAGTAAAACATTCCTCTCTGAAATAAAAATATAGAGAAACGGGGAGTGTCAAAAGATGAAAATAGCAGGGGGATGGCAAGACATTACTTTTGTAGCAACCTTTCTCAAAGCAGACAACTAAAAACAACACACAGCATCATTTATTACAAACTCTAAAATAATAATAAAAAATAATAATAATAATCTGCCCCTAATGTTATTTTCATTATTAATGCAATGATGATAGTTAAAATGGCAGTTAACTTTGCTGCCATTTTCTTTACCTCCCATCCATATGAGTTATATTTTTATCTATAAATGTATAACTGGCCGGCACAAATGCATTGCATTGGACAGCTATTCATATTTAACTTTTCTGCATGTTGTTCTTGTGCCTAAAACAAGTTCAAGATAAATTTATTGGGATTTTATGAGATGCATCAACAAAAATGTGTTTATAATAATGAAGTGTATAATCTGAAAATGTGTTTATTTTCAGATTGTGATTTTCTTTTTTTAGAGAAAAAGTCCCAAATCCACACACTACCACCATCACGTTTGGATGTAGATGGGATTTTCTTTGTTGAGCTGCACTTTCAGATGCAACACAATGCTTTCCAAAAAGTCCCTCCCAAACAGTTTTCAGCTTTCAAACCCGGGGCTCAGATTCTAAACTGAATTTACGACTGGAATTTGACTGGGCCATTTCAACACAGGGTGTTGCTCTAAGGCTTTCCGTTTCATGTCTGTCTGTATGTTTATGGTGGCTGTCCTGTTGAAAGGTCAACCTCTCTTCCTGTCTCAAATCTTTACTGGTTCTGTTTTTTTTGTTTGTTTTTTTTTTCACGAACACACTATTTATTTCTATGCATATTCCACTCCTGAATGAAATGATTTCTTCCACATGATGCTGTCACCACCATCATAGTGGGGATGGTGTTTTCAATATATATATATATATATATATATTTTTTTTACAACATGAAATGCTTTGCATATTGAACAAAAAAGTAAATTTTGGTCTGATCTGACCAGAATACAGATTGCATGTTTGCTGCATCGTTTATGTTACATTTGGTGAGGTACAAGTGAGACTTATGGCTTTTGTGACACAAGAAGTTTCTTCTTTCCAATCTTTAAAGGAGGACAGTGGATGACAAAGAAGGATAGCACAGAGCTAATGAGAAGTAATGGTGAACAAGAAAAAGTGATGGTAAGGAAAATTTGCAAGGTATCATCCCTTTATATTAAAAAAAGTCTTTAATCTCGTAAAATCAACACACCCTAAGAACCTCAGAACAACAGAGAAGAAAGTTCATACTCCGTACTATACTACCATTTCATTTTTATAGATTTGTAGTAAGACCTTGCATGACCCTGTTCCTGAAGGTGTCTTTGATTTATTGAACTGTAAATCAAAGACACCTGTAGTCTTTTGACCTCAAAGATTTGTGGATTGAGCTCTGCTCTTGAAATTAGAAGCCTCAAGCTGCTAAACTGTCTACCCCGCTGAACATTTCCAGAAGTCTTAAATTTCTTTGAAGGGTCTTCAAAAACCATGGAATAACTGAACTAGATCAGACCTTAATGTCAAATATAAGCCATCACAAACTACATAGTTTATGTATGATAATCCCCTCTCAACAGTTTATTCATTTGCCTAACGCTTAGCTAGTTTTACCAGACTGTATCTAGGTGTTATCTTTCTGATTATTTACATTATTACAATGAGTTTTGATGTTGTTAGAAAGTGGGTCAGGCATTTCTTAGGAAATAATAAAACAAACTCAATCTTTTTATGAAGTAATTTTATCCTAAGTGACCTGATTTAAATGGTTACATCTGAATCAATGCAAATTCTTCTGCAACTTCAACACAACTTTGGATCAACATCTTGCCTGTTTTTCCTCATATTTTGTGGATTTATCTTTGTTGATGAGCTTCAAAACAAAGTTTCTTGCCATTTCCCTAATTTTAATCTCCCTCCAAACATTCTTTATAAGATACAAATTGGGACTCTGACTCAACCACTCCAGTATATTAACACTGAGTCGAGTCAGAAGAAACTTCTCGATTAAATTTAAAGATTTCAACTTGAACTTGCCAGGAGTATGAGTAGTTTTGGAATTAATATAAACTTTCAGAAACTTTTTAGGAGAAATTGATTAGTTGTTACATCTGAACAGGCACACTCTCTCTTTGCTGTTTTTCTTATTTTGTGAATTCTTGTGCTGTATTATAGAGGTGAAATACCAACCAATACGTTCATAGTAGGGGAGGAAGAAATGTTAAAAATGATTTTATTCTGGTTAGGGTTGGTTAGGTAATTACCATCAGACCAGAAGATCAGGATATTATCTCTATATTTTTTTGTCTACTAATTAAATTGTGCATGGCGGAAAATATGGTGATCATCAGTTATTATTTTTGTGTTCAGATAAGTGGATATCTTTTTTAGTGTTCTGGTGACCATAAACCAGAACACTAAATATTTCTTTAAGATTTGAGGTTTCATTACTACATGTGCATACATTCTGGGAAGAAGTGAATTAGTCATCAAAAAAATTAAAAGCATATCATGAGTCAGTTTTCTTCAGTAAATGCCAAGCCTTCAGCCAAAGGACTGGTAAGACCACCACCCACTCCACGATGCAGAAACTCTAACAGCATAACTGTGTCTCAAACTTCAAAGATCCTGCTGCCACACACTGCAACTTCTGCATTTGATGACTCAATGTGACAATTTCACAGTCTTCGGCTGTATGCATTTTTATCCTCGCTTGATGAAAGCCAGTTTTCTGCATCCTTTCTAAACATGTGTAGGTGGGTTAAGCTGTTATTTCATTTCAAGGGCCAGGTTGAGGTAAAAGATAATTGAGGTAAGTTGAACAGCACTGAAGCTTCAGACAGCTCACGCTTTCATTGATAGTCCAGAACCTCTCCCTGCTATGCTGGTTTGCATTTACAATTTAGTAAGCCAATGGATTCTGTATTGCCTACACAATTCAGGATCCGCTTTACATTGCTTAGACATGATTTTTTTTTTATTTTTTATTTTGTTGCTCTGAAATCTGAATTTCTCTGGAATGTGAACAGTGCAAATGTTTCCTTTCAGGAAATTTGTTTGGAATAGCTACCTCAAATAATGATGAATCTGAACTACCTGAAGAGATTTTAAAGTCAAATTTAATTCATCAACATGTATTGATGTTGATGACAATTATACACATTATTTAACATTTATAAGAGCAGACTGTAATACCTTGGAAACCTTCTGTGAATTATCAACATAAAGGGAGGTTTTTTGTTTTTTTTACTAATACAGGTTTAGTTCTTTGATTTTATTTTTTTATTTTTTATTTTCATTCTAAATTGCTCTTGATTATATATTCACCAGTAGAGGATAAGTTGAAAATGATTAGAAAAGTTAAAGACTGATTTCCACCTGTGTTGATATTCTTGCTCAAGTGATGTGTATGTGTTTCTTCTACATTAAGACAAAACCTTGGATATATTCTGGCTGTTGCTCCCATAACCCTCATGGTTATCAGTATCCTCCAGACAATTCTGGATGCCTCAGCTAATCTGAGGTGATAAAACATTGCAAACAAGCCAACATAATGGTATTCTTAAATGACACCTCAGTGATGCCTCATTATCCCTTTAATTGGGTTACATGAATGATTTTGAGGAGGAGTTGTACCTTACTAAGGACTTCCATGTCAATTTGTTCCACTAACTTAACCTGCAAAACTGGTTTATGCAAATGTTTTTTAATCATGTACAGAAGGGTATGTGGCAAAATACAATTTTGTGTAATCACATTTTTAAATTGAAGGCTTTAATAAAATTAAAACTTATTTGAAGCATTATCTGAATAATGGTATCCCTGTATCCCATAACTCATAGTATCTCTTGTTAGCTGGAAGGGGTTCGTCTTATGCATGTCTTTTTCTTTAAAACGTAATTTTCATGAAATAACAATATTATAGTTAGCATATTGCACAACAGCCACCAGAGATGTTATAGCCTATTTCCTGTCCATTGCTTTATGAATCATAGTGGTCCATAAAAAAATCCCGAAACTGACACATTCACATTTTGCAACACTTTTTAGTTCTGACTTTTTTTTGTTTGTGTACCCTCTTCCAACATTTTGACATACGATGTGGAGAGGGTGGTTGGACTTGGCATTTGGGTGCTTCCCTAAGGTGGTGGTGGCTTTGGCATAAAGGCATTGTGGTGTAATTTCAGATTTTAACCAAACAAAATATGAAAAAGTAAAATACTCCTTTGCTTTTCGTTTCTCTTTTTGGTTAATTGTGTGCTTTAATGCGAAGAGGGTTAACATATCAGGCTGCTTTGAAGTAGACAGTCATATACACTGCATATTAAACATGAAATAACAGACTTCACTTGTGAAATCCAAATAAGGGAATTGAATAAGCAACAACATTCAAAGAGGTATTTTCATCATCCCCTACAGGCATCCTCACAGAGCTGTTATCCTCATTTCCCTCATTCGACATGTCACTGACACATACTACAACATCTTTTCAAGGAGCTTGATCAATTTCACGGTAGTCTGCAGACTTCCCAGTAAGGAAGTTGGTTTGAAAGGCTGTGATAGCATCGGCCGTACCCCTTCCTCACCCTTGCTTGGCTTGTCTAATCGGCCCTCCAGCTGCATCCAGCCATATGAAGGAAACCCTGTTGACTCCTAATCTGTGTCGCCTCTGATCCGTTCCTCACCTCGGCAGCACATGTGCCACTGGGCGCAGGGAGGCGGAGAGTATCCGTTTGTTTTCTTCTTGTCATCGTGGAGGTTAATGGAAGCAGAGGCATAAACTGCTTGAGGAAACAGGAGATGGAATGTTTTGTTTTACTTTGAGCAAGCTCTCCTGTCAGCTTCTTGACCTGGCAGTTTGCAGTCCTGCTTTCTTTTTCTCCGGTTTATTTCTTCTACTGACAGAAGAGCACAGAAAATAAGTAAGCCATTAACTATTGGATGCTTTTAGAATTCCTTTTTTTTAATTATTATTATTATTTTACTAAGACTAACACAAAATATTCTTGGTTGGAGCTGAAAGGGATGAAAGGAGAGGTCTGAATTATGTGAAAAAATAATGTTTTCATACATATGCGAGAAGTTCCACTTGTATGCATGTGTGTTGAGATGTTTGTTTGCCTTTTTCTGTAGAACACTGGCTTAGTCAAATGTTAAGTATGAGTTGCCAAACAAAAATATATGTATTTAACTTGACGTTTCTGCACTCATAATTTATTACCATTGCTTGATTCTCAATTATACACATTATTTATAAGCCTGACTTGTACTTTTTATCTCCCCTGACATTATATTATCCAGTGTTAGAATATTTGACATGACTGAATGCTTAACAGAATCATTCTGTTCATTGTATTAATTTGGTGAGGACATGCTGCACATCAGATGTTGTAGTTAGCTTTTGAAGGATTTTAGGATGTACAGTTCCGAACAAAAATATTAAGACAGATAAAAAAAATGTCACTTTTTGTCAAGTTTAAGTGCAGGCTGTCAGTTCATGCTGATCTCTAACTATAAATGTTTTGAACCAACTTTATGATGTCACTTCATTAAATTTACAGTTTATTTGAACATATGGTGTGTCTTAGCTCAACTTTGCAGACTTTTACGTCTCACCATCTTGCTTAATTAATTTACACTTGGTCTTAAATGACATATGTGAATAAAATGTTACTTTCTTCACACTGTATTGCAGCATCCGCCTCTTTTAGCCCTTTCTTTTCATCTTTAGCTGTTTTTCTTTGACTCCATCTTAATACAGCCAGCTTCCCTTCCGTGTTAAGATGATGGAAACTAATGTCCCAATGCAATATTTAACAAGGCCATGAGGGCAGAGCACAGTACATACACCTTCAGACATTCTGAAAATAGCAAAAAGTTTGACAGACAGAAAGGGTATAGACCGAGAGCATGTGGCTGCATATGTCATTGAGGGAGGTAGGACACAGCAGGTTGGTGGGGTCTTTGCATGACAGCTCAGCAGCAAGCAGCTAAGTGGCCTCCACTTCAAGCGTATTCATGTTATCTACTACACCTTTCTGGATCAGGGGAATCTTAATTCAAATACATGCTTTGTAAGTTTAGCAAATTGGACAAAAAAGTCCCAGTGGATGCAACTCTTACTAATACGAATATTTGAGACATTCTTACATATCCTTTGGAAAGATTCCACAAAATATATATATATATATTTTTTTTTTACTTTTGTCTTCTCTGCTGAAGCATACTTTGACAAACTGACAACAATGTAAAATTGGTGTTCTTTTTTTCTGTCAAGGGAAAATGACAACAAAATAAGCATTTACCTTTCTTCTGCAGACAAAGCCATACAGGGAGGGTTTACACTGGCCCTGTCTGTTTCCTTTTTGTCCTTTCCCAAAGCCTTAAAAATGTATATTTGATGTTTTATAAAAATAAATATATATTTTTTTAATATTCATAGATATTTGTCTGTTCGGACAATACAGTTTACATTCCATGGTCACAACTCAACTCAAACTGTGAAACTCATGCTACAAATGAAAAATGACATATCAGAAACACGTGGTTTTTGTGTGTTGGTGAAAATAACTTGCAGCTCAAAATTTAATTTCTGAAACATGAGAACAATATAAGATTTTTATATAGGGTATAGACCTATAGAAATATAGGGTTATGGAAAAGTATATGTATGCAGAGGGTGAGAGAATTTGTATTTTTTCCTCTTGATTGAAGTGATCCATGCTCTTAAGAATGTGGGACTTTGAAACCAAAGGACTTACTGAGATTTTTTTTTTTTTTTTTTTTTTGCCAACAGAGGCACATCTTTAGAAAAAGAGGATGAGTTTATAAAGCTTCCATACCAAAAGTCCTCCTTCTCACAACTACAGTATGAGATCCTAGAAAAGCTGAGAAGAGTAATCTCTGGATAGCCAGGTCCCTTTTCTTTAAAATTAGGACAATAACTCAGTCTGCCACTTCAGAAGTGTTTTTATCCCAGCCCACTGTGCAACACTGTAGATTGAAAACCCAGAGCATCAGTGAAAGCAGTAACGCCCACCATCCGTTGGCCAGTTCAGTTCATCAGCTGGTTACTGTGGAGATTAAATACAGACATTTTTGAATTGTCTGGTGGTGATTTCTTGGGCATTTCTACTTCTGTGGTCCACAACCAAAGGAAGAAAATTTTTATCAATATCTTACAAACAGTAGAAGGACAAGTAATGAAAAGTAATGACATTTCATTGTAACTAATGGCATACATATCCAAATAAAATTGGTCAAACAGACACAGGTGAATATTATCAGTTTTAATATTTTTGTACTCTAAGGAGCTTTATGGACTGTCAAGCTAAATGCAAGTGTTTGCAGTGACCATTTGGCTTGGTGGCTTACACACTCCTATTCAGCATTATACTGTGCTCAGGTAATTAATCATGGGCATAAATGGAATGATAGTCTATCAGGCTTCAGGCTTGTTTTGTGTGAATAGCTGTAATCAACCCTTGCAAGGCAGCCAGAGGACAGAAAATCAAAGTCTTGTTTTTTTCTCAGTTGTAAACTCAATAGATTTACATAAACTTGCAAAATGTAATTCTTTCTTTTAATTTTGTTTTTTGCTTTTGCATCAATATTCTGACTTTTAGCAAACCCATTGTTTTGCGTGACATAACTGTTTCAGCTGTTTTCAGCCTTCGGGGATGGGAATGCAATGACAGGCTTCGGAAGAAGTGAATGTGAAAACAGTATTACTACATCATTAAGCAGACAAACTGCATCACACACATTCCTGTTTTTATTGTGTAAATATCCAGACGCGTAATATGGAAAAGAGGCAGGAGAAAGTAGATTAAAAGTCACAATGAACATTTTTTTCACGACTTTATGAAACTTGGCAGTCATTGTGAGCCCACAGTTTTTAATTAAAATGTGAGTGAAGGTGCAGTGATTGCCTTTGTGATATGACTGTGCAGAACCATCATTTCCTTTGAGAAGCTCTTCAAAGACCAAAAGGTAACTCTTGCCTGCAGTTTTACTAGGGTTCCTTTCTCCAATAGCCTCTCTTTTTTTTCCTGTCAAATGTGTTACAACTGTACTGACAATCAGCACTCCGGGCAAACTAAAGGGTAACTTTTGAATCTGGCTGTTCTCCAAAAAATGGAAAAAAAAAAATATATATATATTTCCTCTTAATTTACCATGGATTTTAGCCAGGGGTTAGGTCGTGTGAATTATAGTTGTAAATGAATTCTGAATGCCTGTGTTGGTCATTGATAGGAAAAAAAACAGAAGCAGTGGAAAAGACGATGGACACAGACAAGGACAGCAAGGGACAAAATCCATTTGTTGAAAGAGAGTAGAGCAGGATATCTGGGCAGGGAATCAATAGGATAAGAGGTTATTAGCTTAGAAATGTCACTTGAAATCGATCATCATCTCGATCGACTGCTGAGGCATCTAGACTCATAGGGTCAAAGCGGCTTATGAGTTAAAACTGATGGGTAACTATTAAATGAAGAATATATGTGACACCTGTAATATTTACTTTTAATCATGACATATTAAAGAAAAAATAATCTGACTGTTGTTGAGTAGCTTCTTAGACAAATTTGACAAGATGCAGTAATATATTTTTTGAATGTGAAATGTTTAAAAACTTTTATTGACATGCTATTGGAGAAACCACCTGGTAGCACAATAATATAACCGACTCCCCTGAGAGCCAGTAGAGAAAACAAAGACTCATAATTACTTCTGCTGCAGAAGATAGGTTCATTAGAGATACTGTGCACAGTAATTGGCCATGAATGTCATCCGAGATTAGAATTCAACAGACATATATCCACATCCACTATATGGCAGTGTGAAGCAAACCTCATTGACACTTTGCTGGAAACTGATGGGATGATCCATTGGAAGAGTCATAGAATTAAACAGTGAAATAGCAAAATTACAGACTGTATTTTTGTTAGTATAATTACATGATTTTCTTCTTGTTCTGGGTAGATCGTTGTGAAATTAGTTAATTTCTTTGTGTACTGTTAGATTCACTACTACAACTAATAAAACATGTGGTAGTCATTTTGATGGATATTCCAGTACACATTGAACTGTTCATTATGAACACACTTTGTCTATCGTAGAGGGATAATTTGACACGCAACTGCAGCTTTTTGAGTGTTACATTTCTTTAGATTTTCTATCCTTCACACAACAGAATAATAACTGTATTGATATCTGGAATTCGCCCAGGCTCGTCCAACAGCTTCAGTTTTTCATTTGTTTTTTGATCCATTCAATGGCATGTTTGCTTTTGATGATTGTACTGCAGCATAACCCAAACATGCTTTCACTTATGATCACAAACTTTGAACATGGTTCATTAATCACCTCAAACTGTATAGGTATTGAAGAAGCAAAGGGAAGCTCATTTCATTTAATGGAAAATGAAAGGTTTTGTCTTTAAAACTAAACTATTGTAACTACTTGGGATTGTTGAATCTTGAGAACTAACTTTAGCTAGGACAGGAGAGGCATGCGGTCATTTAGGTACTATTCTGGATTTTTCTATCACCTCCTTGATTAATATTTGATGGGGGCCTGGAGTAATGTTTCTTTCTACTGATGCACAATTTCACCACTGATTATAATTGATCAATCCTGAATTCCTGTGTGGATTTATCTTAACTAATTTCCCGTATCTGCAACAGACTGCCAACCTGTCCATTTCTTGTCAGAAATGTTCGCTGGATATAAGCACCAGCACTTACTTCACTGAAGATAATAACACAGGTTTTTCCCTCACCTGTGGTGTTGGGCTGACTCTAAACATTCAAACTAATTTTCTGTCATGTTAGAGTGAAAGTTTGAATTCACCTTTTAACCCTAGAAAATATGCCGACACATCGAAATTACTTTCAACTTAATATACAGCTATCTGAACTGATGATTGTGAAATCATAAGTGTGGATTTCTATTTGCTTTTCACCTTTCAACAATTCAGCTTACATCAATTTTAGTGATGTCTCTTAAATACATATCATCAAATGAACATGTTCTCTGTCCACAGCAAATCAATGATGTAATTTGTCAGACAGAAACCTAGACGGCTGGAGCTGTCATTAGACGCCTTCCGGCTAAGTTACAACTTTCACCCTCTAATCAAATGACTGAGTTGGGTAGGCTCTAAGAGCTGTCCACTCTCCAGCTTCATGATATGATGAGGATAAATCTATAACTCATCCCAGAAATGGAAGTGCTTTGAATGGTACAGTATTGTGTAGAAATGTAACACCATCCTTAAGGTATTTACCCCCATCTGCTCAATCACAAGGAGATAAAGTGAACATCACTAGAAAAGATAGGCATAGACAGGGTGAACATGATGGGGAGAAAATGTTGCAGGCACATTTCATTCATCCGCTAGATGAATGAAAGCAGCATGGGAGATGGTGATAAGAAGGAGACAAGAGTGGGAAGTATTTCCTGGGGATCATTAGAGAGTAGAAAGTGTACAGGGATTCATTAGCATGAGACATTGTGGGAGAGTCCCCGTCTTGATAAATGTTCCTGGGGAGTTACCGAGAGAACAACAGCATTACGACTGATGAGGGAAGATAGCTTAAACTAAACCTGTAATCTGCAGACAATTAAAAGTTTGGTGTTTCTTTTTTTTCCCCACAGCTTAAACTCTTGCATGAGGGGGAAAAAAAAGACAGTACACTCCAAGGCCCAGTCAATCCATCAGAAGCAGGAATGTGCCATAGAATGGGGCAGTGCCAGTCACCTTGGACATGGGGTGTAGGCTGGTTTCACGGCACACTGGACTTTAATGTTCCTCCCTCACTAGAGGTCAATAACTCAGCACACTCAATCACATGAGTAGATGCAAGTGCTTGCACAGGCACGCATATATGGTCTCTGCACTGCCATTACCGTGTTCACCTTAGTGCAGAACTAAGGAAATGAAGTGGATGTCTGAATAAAAAGATCACCTTTCGATGGCTGGCGTTGCATCTTTATGTACATTCCACAGCTTAATCACAGGATAGAGCTGCATCTCATTGTAATCTTTTCCATGAGGGTTTTCTCTCATCCGCTGCAGTGGCTTAGCTTTTCTTGTTGCTAAATATTGTGACCCACATTACTGCAGTGTAATCCATTCTTAGATTATGATGTGCAAAGCCAGCCAAGCGGGGTGCTTTAATCAAAGCAAGTCATCCATTTCCTACACCATCCATCTGACAAGCCAGCAAATCATGCTTCATCAATTTCGCCCCAAAAATCTGCCAAGAAATGGTGAATGCAATGATGAATAGAAGCAAAACTGGGCTTTCAAGGAGGATTTGGAAACAAGGTAGTCAGAACACTGTTTTTTGGTTTGAGACACTTCAGGATTTAAGATAAAGACCAATGTTGGGTAAGGGGAAACCCAACAATTATGCTACAATTGTGGCTCATAAGAAAAGTATAACTTAACATGGATATCTGAAGAATTAACTCTCCTAAGAACATCAAAATCAACCATGAAAGTGGTTCCTCAAGGCAAACTTTACTATTCTTAGACAAATATGAACTTTATGTGTCATTTTCTTTTAATTAATGTTGTGAGGTGGCACAGATTTATAATATTCTGTTCTACATATTTCAGAGAAAACCTCTAAATACTAAAACCTTGAGACAGAAGTCAATTGTAATCAGCCTTTCCATTGGATTTCAAATCACAATTTGATTTAAGCTCATTTTATGAACACAGCACACTGACTTCAATGTCCATTCAGGAAGTAATCACTTCCTGCACTCCATATGTTTCTTATATCTCGAACATACTGTTATCAGACAACATATTAAACAATTTTATCCAGATCCATCGAAACAATCTTCATTGTATCATATGAAATTTCAGCTAGGGACTCAAATGTAGACTTTACTGTTTTCATGGTGGTTTGCTTTGAAATTGTAAATTTTGCAAGTGAATTATACCTTGCAAACAATTCCACCAGGAAACCATCATTGCTGCCATTAGAAAGAAATGACAGGATGGGACAGATATGGAAATCCCTTGTGCTGCATTTTGTACTACTGTACTTTGAGCTGTTATTAAAACTGCAATACCAGTTCAATTGTCGTCATAGAAAAAAACAATACATCCTTGAGGGGAAGACTTATATGGCTGCAATACAAGCAAAAAGAAATAAAACTGATGTATGGTAATATTGCTTAACCTAAAAGAAAAAAAATATATGATTTTTTTTCTTCCAGGCAAAAAACAATTGCCTGGAAGAAGCAAATGTTTTATCTGCAAGAAATAAAAAATCTTTAATCCCAATCAGAGATAGCTGGAGTCTGAACAGAAGATATCTACCTTAGTCTTAGCCTTAGTTGTCCTTCTCTTACTCTGTGGATATTCAAATAAATCATTTGATCCTCCTCCCACACAACTTACATCAGTCAAATGCTATCTACATCTGTCAAAGGCAAGTTAGGTTTTCCTTGCTCCGATAATGACTAATTGTTAAAATCACTTCAGATTTTAAACCAAATCCTATTAAAATCAATTGTATTGATGCACAATGACTTTATTCAGTCACAGCTCAGTTAGCAGGAAAAGAAAAAGGAGATGGACTTTACAAAACATATTGCTGTACTATCGTCAGGACCAAACCAGCTGTATGTGGGTTCCCATAGCAACAAGAGGCAAACAGTTTCCACGACCATATGGCTTGCAGTGGAATGAATCAACAGGTCTGTGTACTTACAAGGTGAAGAATCAATCATTCTTTTGCACTTTTTTTGCTGAAGTTTTAATCTTAAGAATGCACAAAATGTCTTTTGATTGCCTGGTAAGGTTTTACATAGATGGTGATCCATGTAGGTTGAAAGAGAGCTGCTTCTTTGAATACTGTGTAATTGTTCATTTATTATTCAAGAACAAAGACAGCCTGAGGTCCACCTGAACTGGACTTGCTGACTTAGTATAAAAAAGGTGTCTTTGCATGAATGTTGCAAATTTTGTTTCATGGAAGCTTTGCTGCAGGGTGAATATTAAGAAGTAGATTCTCTACAAACAATTATAGGAGTGCTTTTGGGAGTAATGTTTTGCCTGAACTTAAAGTTACATTTATTTGTCAAAGTGTTCATAACCCCTTAACATTCATATTCCATCACATTGGTACCAAATCTTCACCTTTTTTTGATATATATATATCATTCAATCAAACAAGTTTATTTGTAGAGCACATTTGAGTTGAAATTGTTTTCAAAATAGACAAAATAAGTTTTAAATAGTGTGGATAATTTTGCAAAGTTCTGTATCACATGGACTTAGTTTGAAAATGATTAAAATGAGGCTCCAGAGGTCAATTATTTATCAATGAAGCTCCATTTCTTTCCTTCGCTGTTCGTAAGATGAATAATAAAATCACAGCAAAGAAAATGTCTTTATTTTTTTATGGCCCTCAGAAATGGTCACATATTGGTTCAACTCAGTATGCACCCCATGGTTCTTCATCAATCCTGTATTCAAGCAGCTACAAAGCACCATTAAGCTTAGCATGAGATGCTTAGCCTCTTTGTCCAAAGCTGTAGCCTGTTGCGTGTCTCATCTGCAACAGCAAGGCATGCTCCCTTATAGTTTGCTGATAGCGACTAAAGCCTGTCCTTGTTCCGTTGTTCTCTTCAATAAAAGGCAGTAATCCATAAGCCAAGAAGGCTGGATTGAGGAGAGGTGCCATGCTGAGACAGATTACATGGTGCTAACAGGATTGCCAAAAGAGGATGAGACCACGGGAAAAAGACGAAAAATAAAAGAAAAAACAACCTGCTATTGATTGAGACTTCAAGTCCATCTGTGTTTTTTGTTAGAGTTGACTAGTGCAGAATTTTATAATTTGGAATGTATATGGATGTCTGTCTAGTTTTTTGCAAAGATGAAAACCTGTATTTGTTAATCTTTTGAACAAAGTTGCGTATTGTCTTGTCAGATTATCATGCTTTAGCAGTTGCAGGACGTACAACCAAGAAAAACATACTACTAGGTGTGAAATGATCCGTCCAGCTCAGGCAATGAAACTGAATTTGCATGAACAAGAGAAGAATTAGAAATAGTTTTGGTATAAGTAAGAAACCTAATTTTTGTTTTTACAGAGTGAAAATTTTACTAATTTCAAACTGTCTTTTAAATAATATTTATAATATTCCAGTCCAATTGGTACAATTTATTTTGACTTGTTTTGACATGATCTGACATGATCTTGACATAGTAATCATCAGGTGGTGCAAATGCCAACAAGTCACTGACTTTTTCCTTTTTTAGTTTTCAATATTGTAGAAAAGTCACACACCGTGTTTTAAAGAATTTTTGTTCAGTTTCAAATTGTCCAGTTTGAAACTGGACAATTTCAAACTGGACAGTTTCAAATTGTCCAGCATCTAAGATGCTGGAAGCATCTTAGATTTGATACAACAGATGATCAGATTAAGCCAGATGTAAGTAGTTGTGGTAACGTTTTAACTTCAAAACAACAGAATCGAATATTCCAAATTATTATTATTAACATTGTATTATTTAAAACTTCCTATACTTTTAAGTTGGAAAAAGGAAGAGATTTGCAACACTTATTCAATGAATGTTTTTTAGCAGCCTCAAAACAAGTGACAAATGTTGTTACATCTTTTCAGTTTGTGGTAACAATAGCATTTTCTTGTTCAGAATATTTTATACTGCTACCTCAGAGTTGTGCTCTGTGAACCTGACTGTATTTGTGAATATACACTTAAATATTATGCTCAATGAAAGGAAGGCATATGCATCAGCTGGCTGTGAGCCGAGGTTCACTGCAGCACATTGGGAGGAGCTCTGGTCTTGCCCACAAAGTCCACATAGCTTCCAAAAGGTGTTCTAGCAGAGATCAAAAGACCACCCCAGCTGGAAGTGAAATCATTGCTGTTATGTTGAAAGATTTGGAGATAATACGAGTAAAGATAATCTGATTATGTGGGTCACTTTGACATTGGAAGATAGAAGGGAAGGGAAGCCTCACACCTCTTCATACACAGCAAGATTGAAGTTAAAAGATTTTTTCTGGCAGCAATCTGGACAAATGCAAAATCATGCAGTTCGTCAGAAATTTCATTGCTTTAATTTCTTTTGATGGCAAAGTTATTATATTTCTGATTAAGAGAGAATAATAGCACTAACGAAACATTGTTCTAATCTTTTTTTGATTTCATTAACATTCAAATTTGCACCATCTATTAAGTTACTGAAATTAGAAGATTTTTTTTCGTCCCTCTGTTTTAATTTTTGTTTCTTTTAATTTTCTTTTACAAACATTATCTTGATGTATTGTAAACCAGGGTTACATCAACAGGTTTTCACTCATGCTATCACTTGCTGATTAGAATGATGCTTGTAAATTTGTTCATACTTTTTTTTTCAACCTTTTTCAAGAAGTATGGAAGATATCTTAAATTGAATGAAAAAATATCTTAAATATTTGTTAGTGATTTGCATTTTACCTTTTACAAATGTTATCTCACCACTTTAGAAGGTAAGGTTTAGAGAACTAAAACGCATTTTTCAATTAAGCACAATGTTTATGAACACAACTCTGAAGCAAATGTCAGAACTCAATCATCTTATCAACACATAAGCTAAGTGTGGCATCAAAAACAGTATGTGTTGACTACACAAGATTGCATGCAAGAATAAAATTATTTGAACAACGGCCATATCATATTCAAGATGCTTGAAAATTAAGGAAAATGTCTTGAACCCCAAAGTTAAGCATCAATGTATAACACATTTTAACGCAGAGCTGAACATAAAACATCTGATCTTCCCTGCCATTGTTGACTAAAAAAAGCTAAACATTCCTTCTAACTCAGGTGGAATTACAGTGAATGTACAATTATTTCCAACTATTACCATGCAGGAAGTCAACATATCAGTCAGATTGGGATAAAGCAATAGTACCAACACCCTTGGAAGGTTATCTTGGAGCGATTCAAAGCATAATCTTGGGATATGAGAGTGTTCTTGGTTCAACATGCCAACCAACTGGAGGCTGTTGTGGGATGAGGAAAAGCAAAGCGAGAAAGCAAACTCACATAGACAAAACAATTGAGACATGCTACCACACAGATATTTCAACAGCTGATATTTGTCAGAGGGATTTAGCATGGTGAACATTAGCATGTCATTATACTTCCTGAACAGTTGCTCTTTCCTCCTGATTAGTCTTCCAAAGGCAAATGCAAATGCAACTTTTTAAACATTCAAAAAATAAATTCAAAATTTTGCTCGGAGAGTTTCCCTAAATTAATACCCTCAAACTATTTTAAGTAAAATCAAAATTTATTTTAACATTTGTAGGATGTATAATCTTCTTCTTGTATTTACATTTTGTACTTCTTCCCCAGACAAATCTAGCTAATAAACAGACAGATGGTTTAGTTTGTAGAGACGGGTTTGGTTTGCTTTGCCTGTATAGTTCACTGTGTGAAAAAAACAAACAATAAAAAAAACCCAGCAAAACATTGGGTAAATCTTCAAGTTGGTAAAGACTTCAAATACTGTTGTACCCCCAAAATAATCAAATCCTTTTGGCCAGATGAAGAGTAGATCCAAATACTAGTTGATGCTACATTTGTCACAAATGAACAAACAGCAACTGTTTTTTCTTAAAGAGTTTTCCACCTGTTGCTTTTTTCTGTCCCCATTGATCTAATTGAACCAGTTTCTTTGTCCAGTTAAAAAAGCAGGTGGTTCTTCAAGCTCCAAATTGAAGTGAAATAATTTGCTATTGTGTCGAGTGGTTTAGAAACTATCTTCATTTGTACATTGTTTTCTGATGTGGCAGTCTGCAAAATGTCAAATAAAAAAAAAAGAAAGAGAAAAAAAATCTTCTGGACTTTTGGTGAAATTGCCTGACAAGCTGTATTTTGTAGCCTTCATGTAAATATTAGGGAAGTAATTTGTCTGAGAACCTGTGATCATCAAATGTCAGTATCCACTAAAAACAGAAAACCTGTCTATTAAGACCACTGCAAATCTCCAGGAGAAAGAGCACAAGCAATCCAGTAAAAATCAATGTTTGATGTGTTAAATTGTCCAGAGGCATCACCTAAGTCTAAAAGGCTTCATTTTTACCAACAACTTCTTTATTTATTTTTGGCAGTGAGGGAAGACAGGTCAAGGTGTTCCATTAAATGGTAGCAATTTAAAGAAGTGGATCTAGCCTGGATTTTTGATGGCCTGCACAGCAGCAACAAGCTACAGGGAAAGTGGTTTAGACTGAGATTCTTGCTTTGAAGGGTCACCTTCACCTCCAGCTTACTCTACGGATTGAATGGCACCATTTTTTTTTATCTTTAGATAAAGCATAGCCAAAGTTGTATTCTATACCATAAAGTTCAGGTTTTATTTATGTAAATTAAAGGTCGGATTCACTTTAGGAAATAATATAAAACATATAAATGTTCATTTATGGATTGTGAGAAATATAATATATAGTTTATATCACATTATAACTTAAGCATGTACCTTAACAGCTTGATCAAGAAAAAATAAAACAGAGAAACACAACATTGTTAATTAAAAAAGTATTTAAAAGGGTGACCACTGAAAATCACTGTCATTTGGCTTTAAAGGGTGACAGAAGATATGCATAATTACATAAACCAATTTGTGGATCTCTAAAGGATATGGAAATAAGAAAAATAAGGGACACCATAAAGCAAAGATTTTTCTTGTAAAAATCCATATAGGAAACTCTGGGACATGTAATAACTCAAATCTGGGGGAATTACTTCCTCTTTGCTTTTTATCCCAGATCTACAATCCAGAGACTCAATAGTGCATATTGAGGATGCATCTAGTTTCATGGTGAAACTTCTTAAGGCTAAATAATTCCCTTCCACTCCCTAAGTAATATCTCCTGCTCTGTATGATGATGCTGGGCAGTTTCTTTGTAGACTTTATATGTTCATAGAAGGTAGCATTTATTGATAATCACATCTCAGAATAATGCAGTCATAATTATTCGAATAACCTCATGGTGTGTGTCCACATTAATGCATGCATACCATTTATCAAATATGTAGTAGGTCTCAGGAATAATTGTGGTGTGGTAAACTCAGAGAGGTACTGGACCATAATAGGAGGTTGCAGGCTTACAGTGGCAGTGAATCCTCCTCTGAGGAAACACACCTGCAATCTATCTTAGTTAACCGAACCTGACAAAGTACTGGGGGAACAAGGTTAGGGGATGGGGGTTCTGCATACAAAAGAAGATTGAAGGGTTGTAAGGAGATAGGCAGGCAGATAAAAGGAGACTGAAAGAAGGAGACTTCTTCTAGACAATGGCCGACAGCTTTCTTGTACTAGAGAAAGCTAGTCACTGAAGCAAAGGAGACATTGTCCCCTTTCCTTCTGCTCCTGGAGCTGACACCTCTCCTCACAGAAAGGTCATCCTCCTCGTTCCACATTCCCAACTAACTGGCTGTCACTCACAGATGTCTACTTTAGCAGCACCCAGCTCTGTTAGACTGTGTAACTCTCCTGAAGTCGAACACAAAGGCAATCTAGTCTCCTTTATCAGATTGCTTTCAAATATGCATCTGAATTATCCAAATCTTCAGTCATTTTTATGCATGTAATGTGATTTGCAAAAGCATTCAAACACCTTGAAGATTATATATATGAAAAGGTGGCATACGTTTGTATTCAGTCTCTTTTGATTTAACACCACAAAACAAAATAGCAGGAGCAAATAAAACTACTCCATAAGACTTGCTGTGGAGATATTTAAGGTCAGTTTAGGTACTAAAACAGTATTCCAAAGTTTAAAACGCTCGCATCCAAAAATGTAAAGCGTATGTCACATCTGCAGAACGACTCAGACTGTGCAATAGGGCAGAGTCAGACAGTGGGTGGAGTTTGATGTCTAACTCCACCTTCAAACCGTTTTGGTTGCATAATCATTTTCCTTCATTCCAAATGTCTGTTTTTACTCTCATTGTAGTTTTACTCCTGCAGTGCAGTTAATTTCAAGATCAAAATTGCACAGAAATTTGTTTCATAATTCACTTGAAGCAGCTACACTTTCTCATTTCAAGTGCTGTCACTGACATGACAGCATGAGTTAGTACAATTAGGGATTGTCAACAAATTACAATTGACATCCTTTGAACATTTTCATATTATTTTTCTCATTTGCAATTACACCATTCAAATTATTTTATAGGTATGTTATAATTTATTTTATTGTACTATGTTATATCATGGACCATTGCACAAATATGATACATTGTTTTGTTTTTTTTATTATTATTTCTTAACAAAGCATTCAAATAAAACAAACACAAAAAAACAACATTCCAATATCACTGTGTGCATTGTCAAAATAAAAGAATTGTTAACACACATTTCAGTACTGAAGGTGCTACATATCCCTGAGACGAAGAAATTGATTTACTTATTTTGTTACCACACTCATATTGCAAAGTGTCTAAAAATGTCTAAAACTGTGCATTACTCAGACAATCCATATTCTAAATCCGCTTAGCCCTAATGAAACGAAATAAGTCGTGTTGGTTCTTTCCTTAATGGAAAATAAATAGCAGCTTTTTTTGCACAAGAGTAGATAATTTCATAAATTCATATTAACCATTCCTGGAAAAAAGAGCAAATGGATACACAATGGGACTTCTCATGTCACTGTTGAGACAGTTTTGGCACCAACAGGGAGTAAAACCTTATCAGTCAACAAAATGGGATGACAGATTAAGACACACTGTTTTGTTTTGACAGCTTATAAAGGATGTTCAATTGGACTCATCCCAAGATAAAGTTACGGTGACTCACCGTCTGAATGGAGGAAAAGATGATTGCTATTTATCCGTTGGCGGACAAGATGGTGGAGTGTCATAACGAATCCCTGGTTTGGCAGAACAATCTGTAATAAAAATTGTTTAACATTTCTCAAACATGAAGTATCCGTACAAATGTAAAATTTGTCAGGGTTAGAAAATAAATGAAAATAATAAGCCAGTATTAGAAAGTACTTTTCATTGAGCTCACATACCTGGATTAAAATTGTTGTTTTATTGGTGTTACTGGCATAAAATGTCACATGTCACATTGCAGAGCATGATCAATAGTCAAGATTCCCAGCTTAATTTGGATGTTGCGAAATGAAAACCAGTCACTGAAACAAATGTGGTATGCCACTTCTGAGGTGCACAGTATTACATTTCTTTTTCTTTGTTTTCTTATTTCTGTGTGTACTCTCAGGGTATATGAATTGGCGCAAACAGTGACCAAACAAAAGACTACATGCTAATTAGGACAATTTCATCTTGCATTATCCTTATGTATTTCAGGATACAAGTAGGATGTTTAGTCTTTCATTTGGTGTGAATACATTGGTGTGTGAATACATTAAGTGTGATAACAGCGGGCAGCAGGAGATTATTTAATTGCTCCTAATTATGCTTCTTTGGTAACATACAACCTTTTACCGAGATAATTTGTCATCATAATATTGTCCACGTTCTAGAGCCAAATTCACCCACAAGCTTAGGCAGACCAAATGCTGGATCAGAACAGAGCAATGTGTTATTTCATCAATTTATCTTCGTATAATTCAAATACCTCCAAATATTGACAAGGAGTCTTCAAATGTGTGATATCAGTTGATATCTCATATTAGAAAGATCATATTAGAAAGAAGGATGTCTTGTTTATCGAGAGTTTCGAGATACACAGGCAAATAATCATTGGCAAAAGATGAAAAGCTTAACCAAATGTTAGTTAGTTAAAGGTATCCATGACAACAGAAGTAACTTCCATTTGGATACACCGCTATCATGATTAATAATCACAGAAACACAAGCTGAACCAAAGCAAAATATTTTATTTGCTTTATGTGTTGAAAACACTCACTAATGTTTTGTCCAAGCAAAGTCATTAAATTATTTGCACAGCATCAAATAATTATACCTTTATATCCTGGTACCCATCCGTCACAATTCTCTTTCTATATATAAGATCAATTTGCAGAGCATTAAAAGCAGCTTGACACAGGCATGCATCATGTTGAGCATTTTCTTCAGCGTGATTTCATTTTGTTTGTCAAAGTTAAATGATGCTTGGATGGTAGCATTGTCAGAGATAGACTGTCTTAAAAAAACTCATTCGGCATTCAAGAATACTCTGACATTTAGCCTTTGGGGTATAGCTAATGTAACACTGTCTTGAAGAAATTACATTTGTGTAGGTCTCATTTGTTTTGGTAAATACAATTTACAGCAAATGCAATTTCTTCTAGATTATTTTTTAAGCCGACATTTGTTAGGATGACCTTACCAAAGTCCAGTAAGGACAGCTTGGTAGAAGAAAGATAAGACTCAGAGGATGGACATGTTAGATATTGAAGAAAAGTTGGGCTGCTAGCTAACTATTCTTAGCTAGCCAAGTTTGTTGTAATATATAAACGTGTTTTCACATGTACAAACATTATGAATAGGACACATTCTCATATTAAAGCCTGTCAAGTTATATTTTCATGATGGAAAAAATTGCTTTTTTTTCTTCCAATCATGGCATAGAAAAAGCTGGTCTAAATATTACAGTCTGTATGATCACCCCTTAAAGGTTATAGAGGTCATATGAGTCACTAACCTGAGTCTTTTTATCAACTCAGTGTTTGGGTCCAACAGACTTCTCACAAGCAATTGTGAAATGTTTCCAAACAATGCTAACATGTGATCTGTTTGGTAATGTCTGTAAAGCCTATTGGGAAGATGAGACACTATAATGCAAGAAAGATGGGAAGCAATTTGATGACTACATTCACTTCCATCTATGTCAGCTGTCCAAAATGAGCATGTTGCTTTCTCCAAAAGTAAGCAACGTGCAGATCAATATCCCGAATTGTTCTTGGGATGTAGATGAACCGCTGCGGACCTGGGAAGGTTATATACCCATTTGTGTTGTTCTGTTCTTGTTTGTTCAGTTTTGAGGTCACCTTGCTGCACTGGACTGCAGCTACAACACTGCTAAGGCTTTGTTTTGGGTGTTTTGTCCTGGGGGTAAACCAGTCTTAGAGTGTTAGGTTTAAAATACATCAGAATATCATGCTTGAGTTTCTGACACTCCAGCCATATAAGGAATATATTGTTCTTCAACTGGCTTTTTTTTTTTTTTTACCTTCACTTGACTGAAGGGCGTGTTTTCTTGAAATCGTGGGAGCATTACCATATTCTGCCCAGTCAGAGTATGCACAGGTTTCAGGTGTTTTTCTAGTGGGTTTGTGTTTTGTTTCCTTCCTTTCTATCATTGTGGGGACCTGTTCAACATAATAATGCAAACTTCTTCTGTTTGATGATTGGCCAGTTCATAAATCAACCAGAGACAATTCAGAGAAAGGTCAGACTGAACTGTTAGCAAGATTTTTATTTTTTTTTATGTAGTTGCACAAGAAGGCAATAGCTAGGCTAGGTAACTCTGACTTTCAAGTTGGAAAAATCAACCAGATTGACCCCTAAAGTTGGATTTTCCACTGGGAAAGTGGGACCAACTCCGAATACCCCTGAATACGACCGTAATCTGTGGTGGAAACATGTTTGTTTTACAAGGTACATGCAGGAGTTATTATTACAGGGAGCCCCTGAAAGAGAATAAGTGGTGTATTTTTCTGGAGAAAAGCTTAAAAGGTACTGAGAACAATATCTACTAGGAGTTGCCATGTTGAAACAGTCTTCTCTGAGTATGTTGACTATAACACTGTTACATTGGGGGTGATGTCTGAGTTCAAACTTCTGAGGTAACTGGAACACAGCATTCGCACGCAACATAAACACAAACTTGATGCAAATCAAGTCGACAGGTTTATTAAGGGGCAGACACACAGCCCCATTAATCTGTAATGAACAGCCTCCCAGGTGGCATCTCATCCACAACCAATGTGTCAGAGACAGACATCCAGCAATTCTTTATGAAATGTTTCATTTTCAATCAAAAGTTCAAATCTTGCTTTTGTTCTCAGCAACCAACATACACTTTCTGAAAATTTCAAACATCAGAGCTTACAGATCAACCATAAACTGCTGATGCATCAGGATTTTTTATGAGCGATTTTCTTCAGGTTGAACATTACCTAAGGCCAACCTGGGGCAAAGTCAATGCTCAGTTGTCTGAGTTTAAGCCTGAGGTCTCCTCACTGACTCCATGTCAAAAATAGAGTTCATGTTTATCTCACCTAAAGCGGGTTTCAATCTGTGGCGTAGAAATTGTGATCATTAAAGTTTCTCTTTCCTATCTCTACTTCGTAATTCTTATTTACTCTTGCTAAATCAAGTTTGTTTACCTTCTGTTATTTGAGATCATTCTGAATGTACGCAGAAAAAAAAAGAAAAAAACAACTACCCGTTTTAATGCATGTCAAATGCTAACAATATAGATTGGTCAAACATTTTTCACAATATACCAAGCTGCTCAGAGACATTGGTAGAAAACTCAATGAGAGGTGGAGGAATTGGATTAAAGTTTCTTTTACCATACAAGATTTATTCTTATTTTGTCCAGCCCTTTCCTGTTTTCACGTTTGTGCAGCATGCATATGTATTTGTGAAAATATGTTCCCATGTTTGTGTGAATGCAAAAAAGCTATCTGGGGCTGTCAACCTACACCTTTCCCTCTCCCTGTCATCTCTTCAGACGTGCAGGCGCCGGAGCGTGAAGGCGGGCAACCGCTTCCCTCCTCATTGCTGATGCCTGACGTCTCCCCAGGTGTCCTGCAGGCACAGTGGCAGTCGGCAGATGCCAGACAAGAAGGAAGAAGAAAGACACTCAACTTATAATAACGATGGTGGCAACAAATTTAAGATGTGGGGGGAATCACATTGGCCCATTGCAATCTCTCTGTCACTTACTCTGCTAATATTTAGTATTGGTGGTGAATGATTCTGTCCTCATGAAAAATAGATAGAGACTGAAAGTAAACATCAGATGCCAAGAGAATAAAAAAAAACTGGAGTTGTGGGACCTTAGAAATGGTGCCAGCACCCTCAGTGAGGTATAGAACTCCGGTCAGCACTCACACTGGGAAAGAGATTCAGTATCTTTTTCTTCCTTTCATTATAGCTCCTACTTTCTCCTTCGAGATGTAGAGTGTCTAATGGAATTAGTCATGAATCTTGGGCTGATCTGTTTGGTATGATAAACCAGAGAAGAGGATCACGGAAGCAGTATGCACTTTGATACAGAATCTAAAAGGAATAATGAAGTGACAAAAATCACCCTGCTGCATGTAGGATCCTTATTATGTGCCCATGGCTGAAGGGGTTTCATTGGGAGCCACAGTTTCTCTGTATGATACTGTATTGCAGAGCTTTTATAGATGAGGTGTAAAATTATGACCACCTGCTCAAAATATGTTGATGCAAAAAAGAGCCTGGCAATTGAAGCATAGAGTCCACTACCCATGAAGTCATATTTTAGTAGCTGGCACCAAGACGTTAATACAGATCCTTCAGGCAAAGGAAGACATTTAAGCTTCCTAACGTTACTACACAATAAGTATAAAGGACTAAGTCTAATTCCTTTTTGAAGTTATTTGAAAAATAAACTATAAATACCAATGTCTAAAACTTTGATACATCTCATTGTAGCTGGTGTGACATTAGTATTTCAAGCAAAATCAGCAATCGGTTATCCACAAACAAAGCCACTTTTATTTTCATACATATTTTTTACTAACATATTTTGCTCTTTATACACAAACATAATACATTTCAAAGGCACATCCAAAATCAAGAGAATAAAATGCTTAGAGCATGCAGTTGAAAGTGATGGTAATATTTTGCCAGTAACCCAGAAAGAAAAAGTCGCTTTTCCATAGGTTTTAAAAAAATAAGCAGATAGGAATATGATTTCACAATATTACAAAATCAAATTTCTTGCTTAAAATAATTTGTGACCTTTAGTAACAGGGGCTCCATTATCTGTGTGGGCACATAGCACAGTGAGACTCCATCCAACAGGGTGAATATCCTATTGGTATTTAAAGTTATTCATAATAGTATTCAGGATAATTCTACGTAACAGTCAATATTCAATATCTGATTCCAAGAAGTCATTTGCATTATTATAGATGTGCAAAGAGATAAAGTGAAGTCCAAATGTTGCAAAAACATCTACAATGTCTATCATGTTTCTATTAAACTTGAACTATCATTGGCATATGGAAACACAAGCATGCTAATGTAGCTCCATAAATAGTCACCTTCAAAACAATGTTTTTAAAATAGAAGCAGCTTCTTCTGTCTCTGGATCTACAAAAACCGTGGACGAAACAATCAAAATTACAATAATATGGTAAAAATCTGGTTCCTTTCCATGTTTCTCCAAAATCAGTGCATACAAACAGAAAACAATGCAGTTCATGTCATCCAGAAACAGCAAAGGTGAAAGCAATATATTTCTTGCAGTTACTGCCTGGCTTATTAATTTGGGAAACCCGCCAAACTGCAGAAATTGGCTCACTGTAATAATAAATCTTCTTCTTCTTCTTCACTATTGCTCTCTCTCTCTCTTGACTTTTCCCATTTGGCTGTACTTTTCACCATAGAAACTAAAGTTTCTAAATATTCTTTTTTTTTTTTTTTTTTTATCTTTTTTGTCAGTTAACAACAGCCACAGGGTAATCAGATACATAAATTATTAGGAAAAAGTAGATTTTTACACTGCCTCTCCATGTCAGCCTTATCACAAATGCACGTGAACTGAAGATAAGCAAGGTCTGCATATTTTCCTGGCTGCTTGATTTTGAGAAAAGACACTTTCCATTTTAGTTCTGTTATGCATTCCCTCTTGTGCTCAAGCAAGGGATCACACAGTGTTTCTGCTGTATTTGTTTCTCCTCTCCCATCTTTCATATCTAAGTCCAAGAACAGAAAGCTTACAATCGTACTGAGAGGCTCAGGAGTGTACCTGGCACAGGACTTTAATCACTACAAAACAGATTCAGCCGAATCCATTTATTTGAATCCTATTCATTGAGACAGAGCATGTTTTTTTTTGTTTTTTTTTATCTTTTATTAGGGAGGTTAGAATACAAGTCAGGAACATCAGAAATGAGTAACAAGTCACAGTTTTGATTCATAACACCAAAACTCAGATTGGATACAAGCCTTGTCATCATCTATAGCTTTAGATGTTGAAGTGGTTAGCAGTGTTATCTCACAGCAGGAAGTTCTGGAGTCATGCTGTGAGCAGTTTACCACTCAGTGTGGGCTTTCTCTAGGTGCTAAAATTCCCTCCCACGTGCATTTCCTCCCTAAAGGCATGAATGTTAGGCTGACTGTTGATTCCGTATTGACCGCAAGTAGGAGTGAGAGTCTGTCCAGTATGCTCCTCTAATGCCTGCCTGCTGACAGCTATTATAGCCTCTTCCTGCCACAATCATGAACAGAATGACAAGGTTGTTGAGAGACGATGATGGACAGATAGATAGATGTCCAGCTGAACCTTTTCTTTCTTGAATTTATATGCAGCAGTAAAATGCACACAAAAGCAATGAAAACTGTATAGCACCCTGCAGAGAAAGAGTCATGAAGTGCTGATGAAAAGCCTCCACCTAAATAATGTGTAATGACAACAAATAGGAGAAGAAGAAATATATAGAATACAGTTTAAGACTATCAATATACATGAACCAATCAGTCTCACTGGCTTAAAAAAATGTTTTTCAGTCTCTTAATCCCAAAATCAATTTGAAGGGTAAATTCTTGACCTTTTGTATCTGCTATATGAAAAGAAAAATGAGAAAAATCACATCAAAATTATTTGCACTTCTATATTTGGAGTTAAGAAGAATCAATAATAATATTAACTGAAATCAGGAATTAAGTGTGTTACTTAATTGCCGATATCTTCTCATTAATGATTAATTAACAAGGATACAATTAAAATGCTACACTTATGCTCTCATAGAAATTCAAAAGGAAAGAATGACACATTATTATTACATTACCTTAAGTGATTACAGACGGAAATGATTTGTCACATTTTTTTTTACCTGAAAAGGCCTAAGAAAGGAACTTTTTAAGACCCTAAATTTCAGTCTAAAATCTATTAGTTTCAGAAGGAAGAAGAGAGATAAACCAAGATTCAGAACTAGCATTTTTGCACCAGAAACTCCATCACAAATCCTGAAACAGTGCCTTTCTTCTTTCGTAAGATGGAATCTATGTTTTCTTAAAATGATTTAAAATGACCGATTTTGTTCTCACTTCAAACTCTTCACAGACTCACACATGTGGTCAGGAGCCTGGTGGTATATTTATTTATTCTTAAATGATGGTTTTGCAGGAACTGCTTTTGAAAGTGGAATGGTTTTGCTAGTGGGCGACATAACAATTTTGTGAGTTTTGCTTTTGCATCAAAGAAAACGCTGCAGCAGTTTTTGTTAGATGTTTGTATTCTCACATACCTGAATGCATAACTTTAACTATGCAAATTCTGTGTGTGGTGAAGAAGTTAAAGAGAGGATGTCACCATACAAAATGCAAAATAGGAAGGTTGTTGACAGCTGGGATCCACTAGAGTTTGGTGCCTTTTGGTCCTGTCTTTTTTTCTGACTTTCTTGGAGTTTGCAAACTTAAAACAATTTTAAACCAGGTTGTCTTGTTAGTCTTTCTAATGTGCAGTGCATTGCAAAATTATTCAAAATACTATTGAATACTTGTTCATTTGCTAAAGTAAAACAAACATGCAAACAAATCATTGTTTTTTTTTCCTTCTACTAAAAAGTTATGGTCTGATTTGCCTTAATCTTTAGTATGAAATAGCAATAAAAGGTAGAGAAATGTGTCATTTTAACATGACAAAAAGTGAAAATATGTAAAGTGTCTAATGATTTTTGTAATTCACTGGAGCATCTTTTGCATCAGTTACTACTGAATTAAGATAATCAGAAACATCAGTAGAACATCAGTTATAGTAGTTGGATTAGCAATAAAAAAAATCTCATTAGCTACAAAATATTGCAAAATTGTTGGAACATTTGTTGGTCAGAAAGCGTGCCTCCATTATTGGCCGCGTTAAAAACTCTTTCTGAAAATTATTGGGTAAATAAGAATGTTTAGGCTGGAGGTTTGAACCGGCAGGAGAAACATAAAAGGTCCATCCTGAAATGACCTTCAACAAACACACTCTCTTCACTGAATGTGTGACCAGAGCGCCGGACTGTCGGTGTTTGTGTACTAGTTTGTGTTTATCTTTCTATGCATGAACGTCGGACAACAGTTTTTGTTTATTTTTCATTTTTTGTGTTCAGAGTTTAGCACACAGACTGGCCCATGAGTGGCTCATATTAATATTGACACGCATTTCCCAGATGCCCTTCACTTAGGTGAGACAGCAAGCAGCCAACAGTTCTCTGTAGAGCCTTGATTGTTCAAGTTGTGATGCTATTTAAGCCAATTAGCTCAAACTAAATGGTCTGCCTCCAAATGTTGTATAATAGCCAGCTCATTCCAAGGTGAATGGCTGGGTCATGAATCCTTTAAAAGAGTTCTGAGTGGAAGATGTCAATAATATCTGAGGCCACATGCTGTCACTTTTAGAGCTCTAGTGCCTCTAGGCAGGGGGTGTGCCCTGATTTCAAGTCAGTTCAGCATAGTAATTAGCTCAAGTATTTTTTTTTTTTCCTTTTTGCTCAGCGCTTCATTTATGATGACTTAATGGACAAAGCTTGCTTCCTATGGTGAACTAATCTAAAACAATAAAAAAGAAGCAATCAATCTTTTCTGTTAGGAGTGGAGGGATATGTAAATTACAACAATTAAGGTGTTAATGGGGATTACTTTTCATCCTTTATGTCGGTTCAGGATTTAGTAGGAGAGTGCTGTTTTCATGTCAACCACAGCAATGGCCAATTTATTGTTCCAAACTGACTAGAGGCAGTCCTACTGGGTCATTATTATTAACAGGATAAACATGTTGGATCCGCATAGCAATAAAAGTGACAATAGACTTCAAGTATGAATGGTTCCAAATGATGCAGTATTAAAAAAGCACAAATTTCAATGTGTTTTATTGACCTTTTTTTGTAGTCCAAGCACAAAGTAATGATGGATAGATGTTATAAAAATCATGTGCAGTTTTCCGTAAAGTTTTACAGCAACAATTCTGAAAAGTCTGGCAAAGCTGGATGTTGATGTAGTCATATGGGCTTACATGTTTGCTCATTCTTTTTTGCAAAATAGCTCAAATGAGTCGGATGCATAGATTGTGTCTATTGAGGTCTTGTCACACAATATCATTGGATTCCTCCCTGCAGTTCGACTGAAGTCATTGAACACATAATTATTGTTGGATCTTAATAAGAGGGTCTCAAATTTCAAGCAATCTCCTTTAGGTTTTGAATATGTTTCTTCTTTGCTTCAAAATAATCAAATGTTTTCTTCATGTGCAGAATTATGTAGCACTTTATTAAGAGTTTTGCACGACCGTCACTTCTATCCATCTCTCAAGGCTCTCAAGTTAGATTCTTTTGTTCTAACCATAAAAACCCAGGCCAGTAATGCATCTGCCAGCATTTCACCAAGACAATAAACGCAGCGGTTTCTTCTTACCACTTTGCACAACTTGTAGAAATAAAATAGAACTGCATACAAATATTCAACACACTTCATATTTTTATGAGTAAAACTTTTGCCATTTTCTCCACTTTAGAATAATGTAAAAATTTGGTTGGTCCATGCCATAAGATTAAAATAAAACAATTTTTCAGTTTGTGAAACATGAGTAAATGCATTTGAGATACTTTTCCCACACAACCAGAGGAAAGAGAGGGAAAAAAAAGTTTGTATGAGAAAGACTTGATGGAATGTGAAGACATATTTAGTTCAGGTCTAAAGAGAATTTGTTCCACAATAACAAATTTTTAAGGTTTTTTCCAAAAAAAAAAAAACCAGAGAAGAGATTTTTAACCCCAGAGTTACATAAAAGATGCGATGAGTTGACCTGAAAATCACTCTGGATTTCTTGCATCAACTGTACCACAACAATTAACCATCATCCTGTTTCAACAAGAGTATATAGCTGCTTTTGAATGTTCCCAAAAGGGTGAAAGTTTAAATCTGGATCTTTGGTTGTTGAGCATATCTATGGCCACAAAAGTAAAAAGCAACAAGAAAAACCTCTCTGAAACAAACAACCATGTAGAACTAGGACACAAGTAAAAAAAAAAAAAAAAAAAAACTAAAACTGTATTTTCCTCTGACTATGGGAAAGGTATTTATCTTCATGTGTTCCACTGCAAACAGAGATTAAAGAGTCTACAGCTGTAGCAAAGTGTAAATGTCTCCACTGCAAATTGTATGCCTCTTTGCCAGAGGCAGTTTGTACAAAGAGCTACATGTTAGTCTTAACCAAGAGGCAAACAAGAAAAAAGTCTCCCATTATGCGTTCACAAGTTCCATCAGAATTTTTGTTCACAGCATTGACTGAAACCAAGATACTTTACCCATGGATCATTTATGGACCTTTTAGACCATAATAAAAATTTCAGTCTCTCCCGACAGTGTTGCAGCACAATGAAAGTACATGATGATGAGACGGACAACTCTAAAAGTAACTTTCCAAACCTGGCAGTTATTGTTTTCTGTGTCTCAGGATTTTTACCTTGATCTGACTCCAAGACAAGCCACCAACATTAATTCAATTTAATTCATTTCAGTTGATCTCTCAGACACAACATGCCGTGGAAAGCCAGACCTATAGAGCAAGATTTTTTTTAATATGAAGTGAAGATATTAAAAGAGATAAAGACAAAATAACACTTACAGATTTGCTCAAAAATAATCAACTGTAAGATATAAACCTACAGAACTGGCAAGAACCAGAAGCTTCTTTGAAGGAAACAACCGCTGAATGACTCAGAAAACCAATGTAAAGGTTTTGAAGTCGCCAAATTCATGATTTTAAACAGGACCTTAAACTGTCACTCATGTGTCAAAATTTTGTTGTGTAGCTAATTTAGGATTCTACTTCTAAAGCTCTTCAAAGAACAGCAGGCCAATTATCTTCTACAGAAATGTAAAAGACTTGATGAGAGGTATTGCAATTGCTTGATGCTATTTTTTGCTCCCAATATTTACAGAAGTTATTTTTGTCCAAAAGTAACATTTCACTAATGATCGGAAACATTTAAGCATGACCAAAAAGCAAATGTGGAAAAAATACGAAGAGAGTAAATTACTAATTTGTCCAAAGGGGGAAAGCTAAAGATCTCTTTTTCTTCATACTGGCAGTATCTAAATCTCTAAAACAAAACACACAACTAAAAACAAAAAAGTGAAAACTGAGGCAAAAAAGTCAAATCAAAAGAAAAAGTGGAATAACATTCAGGTCCAAGGTCCAAGCCCAAGCAAAATCACTAAACTTACTCCCACTTCTGCTCAGAAAAGCAGAGGCAATGAGAGAAAAAGAGAGAGAAGTCCCTCGACAACCAATGAGCTCATGCTGATGTAGGATAATATAATTTACTTTAGCTAAGACAAATGGCACATATTGCCTTGAGAATAAGAACAAAATTCTCAGGAGACAGTTGCTAGGACAAACAAAGCAATGAACAGTGACTTGAGAAGAAAAAAAAAAAGACGCACAAGGCTAATGGTGCAGCTGTGTCCACTGCCAGGTACAAACATTGCTGGGGACTGACATCTGAGAGAAAAAGAAAAGAAAAACAGCAAATACCCATCCACCACTCCCAACTCTTTGGTCTCACATATTTACATGCACAACTGTGTCTCAAATAGATGCACACCATACATTAATATGCAGATGTGGTAACCAAGTCTTTTTTTTTCTTATTTTATATCCTGTATTGTAAAAACACACTATAAATTTGTTTATTTCAAAAAGATGAACCTTTCCACTTCCATTATTTTCTGCCCCATTTATTATATCTCTTTAAATGTTTAACATGGTCATGGGTGCTGGACATTTCGACTCGCTCTGCCGACCACCCAGATTATTGCGATCCATCATTTGTTTATATTGTCATTTGCAAAAATGAGGACACTTCCATTAGTTTCCAAGGGAGGTTGAAAAAGGCAATGGCCATCTTTAGTTTTATTCTCTCCTCACATCCTGCACTGCAATCCACAGCTCTAGTGCCCACAAGTCTTTGACTAAAAGTCACAGGAATTTTCACCCTGTGAATGCAACTCACATTTCTGCTTTCCATTGCAATTGGATGTCAGTATTAGAAAAAAAGCCTTGCCCAACAGGGAAAAAACAACAGACACAGAGAGAACATTAATTTTTGCTTGCTGCTGAAATGTCTTACAAAACTCTCTACAGCCTTTGAGAAATTTCATAATTTATACGACTGTACAACTGTTTTGAAGTCAGTTGGATTGTACGTCATAGATCAAAACAGGGAACCACATTTTTGAAGAGTGGAAGAAAATAAACAATGCAAGAAATCAATGCACTGGATGGCTTTTTTTACATATATCAAGTATGTATGTAACCTTGTTTTCTACAAGTTTAACATGATCATAAAAAATAAAAAATCTCACATTGTCATCAGTCAATGTGAGTCGATACTTGATGGATCCACCCTTGATTCCCTTTAAACCTGCAACTCAGTAAAGGCATTTTTACAGAAAAGCTGACTGGATCAATCAGCTAACACAAGTTCTTATCTCTTTCTTCAGTCATGAGTGACCCTTTGAGCATTTTGTGTCGTCCCTAAATGGAGTTGGACAGTGATCACGTTTGGCTCTTTGGCAAGTCAGGCTGGTGAATATAGGGTACTTTTGTAATTTTTTCAAATGACATTTTCCATGTGGCATTTATATCTTCCAAAATGGAACATTTTTCCAAAACATTTGCCCCAAAAAGTTGTGAAATTTTTGTAAATCTTTCTTTTAAGACAACCAATATAGTGACAATAGAGAAAATGGGGCTGAATCAAAATAATTAAAATAAACAATAATTTAAATGGTTGTACATAATAAAGTGAAAAATGTGTAATTCCCTACATATTGGCTTTGTCATCCAAAATACAAAAAGAAAACCCTTTTTTTCTCTTTTAATCATAATGTATTTAATGGCTTGATAGAATGCACATCCCCTTCTTTTTCCTAATCTTGATGCAATGATTTGAACAGTTTAATATGTAGTTTATCTGTAGTAAAATCAAGAAAGAAAAACACCCCAAAGTTCAAGCAATCCAAAGAAGTACAGAAATCTCTGACAAGCCTAACCTTCAACAGAAGACGGTATTTTGCTAACTCATAACCCTGAGGAGACACTTTTGAGAATCGTGCCTCTGATACAAATGTGTTGGTATATCCCAGTGATGCATGTCTCTTTTTATTTATTTATTTTTTTTGCTACTTGGGAAGTGTGATGATATGAGGCCAGCATCCTCTCTGATAAGGTTTTATATCCTCCAGAATTTGGCCTTAGCTTTGGAGTCATCTTGTGTTAAGTCACCAACAAAGCTACAGGGGCTAACATATTGGATAAACGGCACAGCGGCCGGGAGGCAGAACAGGGTTGTGACATTTTCTGAAGAGGCCCTGTAGCTATGTCATACATTCACTAGAGGGGCTTTTTTTTCCTTTTCCTTTTCTCTCTCTTCCTTTTTTTCTGGAAACATCGAGCTCTCAGGTGCTTCAACTCTTCCGCCAGTTGGACTGTCCTCTTACTAAGCGGCCTCTGGGGACAACCTTCTGGGCAGCTCTTCCCTGGCCTGCAATAATGATGTTGATCCTCTGGGCTTTGAGCCAATCTAAGGGAACTTTCTATACTTAGAAACATCATCATAAGCATATCTGCAATAATGTTATCATCCCAGCAGTGAAAAATATGGCTGGACAAAGATTTGAGTGGTTATTCAAGCTTAGAGGAATAGTTATCATCTGCTGTCTGATGTGTCTTAGGGCCACATTGTATCACAATAATGAGGAGTGATTTACTCCATCTTTGAAAATTCTACAGAGCAATTCTTAGGCATTTTTGCCATAAAATATAATTTATTCATGAAGACAAGACGGGATATTTCTCCATCTCAGATTAATTACTCATGGAAATTATTTTTTTCACTTAAAAGAAATTAAGTACACCCTATTTATTATTTGATTTGCATTTAAAGACCATATACTAAATGTAATCTAAATGGTATACAAACAACCTATTCTGCTCTGTCTACGTATATTACAAAAGTAAAGACAAACACTGATAATGAAAAACTAAGTAAAGACTTAGCTCCATCTTTGCTAAAAAAGCCCTCAGGTCCTTTCAGACCTTTTTGGCTACTTTACAAAGTTGTGTCATGTTAATAAGGTGTGCAGACTTTCAATTCTGCCCAGATTTTTAAGGCCGCACCATAGTTTTAATATTGGTCTGAACTTTAACTGGACCATTCAAACATATTTATTTACCTATTTTATTTTATTATTTTTTTTATTCTCCATTTTAGTTTAGATTTTCTGCTAAATTTGGAATGACTGACCTGTGTTTGATTTTCTCCAAAATATGTCACCATGCACATTGGCATTACACCTCTACTTTTGGTCTCACTTGCACTGAGGATATTGTTCCACAGGCCATCTGGTTTATTCAGAGACAACTTTGCAAATTTCCCTTGTATGGATTTGCTGAGTTGTCCATACCAGGGAAGATTGGCAGCTGCCTTTAATGGGTATTACTTATGAATAATCTCTATTTCTGTTGATTGATCTACTTAATACTGTCTGGAAATGATCTTAGAATGTTTCTCAGATAGATGGACAGTAGGAACCGTTTCTCTGACAGTACTGCTGTTGCCTCTCCTCTTTGGCATTGTGTCAACATGAACCAGCTTAGTCCAGATCAGAAAAGTTTCATAACTTATGCATTAATTAATTAGTTATTCAGTGCATTCATAAAGCAGCACCTCATTACTGTATTCTGTTTATATCTTGAAGTGATATGGCTGTACTCAATTTTTTTCCACATGTCTTTTCATGCTGGATCTGTATTCATTTATTTATTACTTAACAATTAATGTTAAAAATCCTCAATGTTTTTTAACATTGAGGCTAGATTCAGATTTTAGAACAAAACAGAATCCAACAGAAAGATTTTAGGCTTTAAAGGAAACTTGCATATCCTGTAATGATAAAATATGTATAGAAATTGCAGACTTATCTGCTGGCCAAAAATGATTAGGATATCAATTTAATGTATCTGTAACAACTGAAGCTCTTTTGTCATAACTGCATGTTATTCTTCTTTGAAAATATTCTTGTATTTTCGCTGAATACTCATTGTAATGTTTTCTGTGTGCTTCGGGTTGGTCAACAGATAGTGAAAGCCTTGTTTTAGATATTGCGAGACTGAAAGGAACCCATAGAAGGTGATTGGTGTTAACATTCTGTCACTGAGACAGTGAGGAAGTTCTTTGCTGAACTAAAAGTGAAAAACTGAAAGCTTTTTTCAATGGAATGCACTTAATGAAATGAAATAACGTCAGAGTTATATAGCGCTTCAGTAGGACACTCAAAGACGCTTTACAAAGAAATCAGTTACTCTCTTTCTTGCACACTTTCACACACTGACGACAAGCTACTCTATTGTAAGCACAGCTTCTCTGGGGCAGTCTGATGGAGGTGAGGCTGCTACACCAGCACCATCCACCCTTCTGACCACCACCAGCATGACAGGGCATTAATATGTCTCGCTCAGGCACACAGTGACAGAGATGGGGTGTTTGCTTGAAACCATCTGCAGGAGAGACATATAAAATGGCTTTTCAATTCCAAATGACATTTGTCAAATTACAAACCATAATGAAGCACCTTTTACTTTTGACAATACACACAGTCCCTTTCAGCTCATTGAACTGACATGAAATCCTTTTTTAGGTTGCTATTGTTTGCATGAGTTCAGTGTAGATTATTGAAGCTGAAGTCCTTTTCTGTATTTTGAGCCATTACTTTGTTCTCAACAGTTTCTGTACATATTAGATCTATTTGATGGTTTAGGATTTCTTAAAAGGTCACATCTTAAAAAGAGAAAATAGATCTATTGCTGTGAAGTACAAAGAAATGTAGATAATTACTAAATACTAAACAATGACATTTCAAACAATTCAGAATGCAAAAATATAGGGAAAATATTCAATATTCATAGAAAATTAAAGGGTTTGTGATGGAGTGAAAACCTGGACAAGTTGGTTCAAGCTCCCAAAGAACCATGAACTGAAAAAATAAAGACAAGCTAGACTTAAAAACAATCAAGAACTCCACAGTTAGGTAATCTCTGGGTTGTGAGAGTGACCAAGTGTCCAATAGTGCACAAGGCAACAGGGCAGGGCAGCCCTTAGTGAATGCAGGCAACTGTTTGAATGTTAAACTGGGCCTTGATGAAACCGAGCTTGCCCACTCAGCAAATCTCCTCTGAATATGTAGAGCCTAAAATAGCAGGAGGAAGACATGTGACAAAGGTCACGAGGCAGATTCCATGATCATGCAAGTTCACATTGCGCACCTACACCTGCTGAGATACCAGAGCCGCCTATTAAATAGAATTTAATATAAAGAAAGAAACAGTATTTCAGGGGCATAAGCCAAGGCTTTGGCAGGAAGAAGCTGCATTTCACAGAGTGCTGTGCAACGTTGTCAGGTAAACGTGACTGTTAGGGACAAGTGAAGATTGATGGAATCTGTTTTCCCCTTGGCTCAGCAGTCTTTGATTTCCACAGCACGAGTGAGGAGGAAAGGGGAGAAGGAACGGAGGAGGGATGATAGATAGGAATTCATGTCATTTATATCCCCTAGGTCAGTCTATCACAGCTGACTGAGAAAAAAAGAAAGCCACAGAGTCAGGAAGATTCTGAGACGCAGTTAGAGCCTTAAAATATAGAAAATGAATGTGTTTATAGCAGCCTCCTGTGAGAAATGTGCAGTAAGAGACTCGCTGGTTCACATGAACCTTTGTCTGTGTGTGCAGCAATTCACATTGTCTCTATTAGGAGTTATATCCTTCAACTGATTCCATAAAATAGATTTGTGTGTCTTTAAATTTATGCATGTTTCTGACTTACCATGCAGTGTTTACACTGAGGTAAAACATGATGATTGATTTTTTTCCTCTCGTGCGATTGTCATTTAGCCCCCTACGCACTTACTGGCAAAGATGTGGAATGCAATATTAAATAAATGAATCTTTGATTACAGTAGCCTAATTTCACTCAGGAAAAAAAAAAAGCAAAGTTCCCATGATAGGGCATATGTTTTTCATATGAGATAATGTTTATCAATATTACTGCCACTCTTTTCACCATCAGGTAAAAAGAGGTAAAGATGTTCTTTTTATAATGTCTTAAATGGTTGGGACTTACAGAGATGGTTTTTTTAAGCTTAGTCAATAGATTTTCAATACAATGTAAGTCTGAGCAATTAAATACTAAGTCTAGTAAATTATGTGTGTGTATTTTTTGGCTAAATGCTGAAACATAGTTCTCACAACAACATAAAACTCCTCTAGATTTAATTTAAAACAATCTGCTTTCTAACAATCTCCCCTTGTCCTTTGAAACTAAAATAGATCCACACTGTCAGGTGCTTTTTTGCTGATTCAGGCTTTGTCTCACACCTGAAGAGCATCAGAATTTATTTTATATTCTCATCAGTTTCAGAAGGTAAAATATTAATTTGAGTTTAAAATTTTGCTCTTGCAATATATTATTCATCTGTGAGGCTCTTTTGCATCAGCTGCAAAAATATTGTTTTACAAGAGTCCTTGCATTTTTCAAATGGACTGGTGCTATTTGATTTTGACCATAAGGATGGTGGCCAAGAGCAGCAGTAAAGTAGATTGCATGAACATCAAATTGAAAAAAAGAGAATATGTTTGTATGTACATATAATTCCTTCTGCCAGCTGCACCCTGGAGTACTTTTCATAGCTCTTATGCTATAGGATCTTTGCATCCGCTGCTTGTTGCTGAGAATAGGCCTGTGAGGTTTTGTGCTCTGTGCAGCACTAGGCTGCATTTTGTCTCACTTCAGAATCTTATATGATTTCCTGCATTTTGATTGGTTGCTGTGGACAGAAGAAGAAAGGTATTTCTCAGTGTACCAGTTATGCAAGAGCTGCAACTCTCCATAGACTAAAAGATTTTATTCAAAGACAGCATACCATAAAAAAATATATATATACAGCCCAGTTTAAGGTACAGTAAATTTAGAAGGAATACACCTTATGCATTTTGAAACACTCAGTTTAAAAGATCACATCTGACTCTTCAGTTTTCCTGGTGTTTTCTACTTTTAGCCTCCTGTTTCTGGTTGATAGTCTTGGCGGCGGCTCACAATTTCAGCCGTTTACTGCAAACGTGATGAACTGGACCTGAAATTTGGTTGGTGTGATACTCTAAACATGACTTGACAATACGATGTACAGCAAATAGTCCCAGGATACCACTTGATTGTTTCCTCTATAGCTTGAACTATTTTTCCATCTTCAATGCTTAATGTTAGGATATTTTCTCACAAAAACCCCACCATTCTAACTCCTGAAGGGCCCTTATGGCGAAATGAAATTTAGAGAGGTATTATTCCATTGTGTTTTTTTTATCCTCTCTCTTCTTCTCTGTAGCCCCTCTGTGCCCTCCCTCTGTGTTTATAAACCTCACTGACTTGCTCAGTTGAGTGACATGCCTCTCAATCTCTGATAGATTTTCTTTTCCATCTGTCTCCTTCTTTCACCTCTCTCCTCCCACACACACAAATTTTGTGTTCAGAAAGCGGGAATTGTACATCTCGGCCAGAAAATTCCTTCTGCTCTGTCGCCCATCCGTTCCATCTACGGCAAACACAGGACACGCATGAAGCCCAGCAAATTAATTGTCCAATTCCTGTGTGGTTTGTTCATGCAGATTTACAGCTCAAAATGAGAACTCTCAGGTCTGCATTTACGCAGACAAGCAATTTCCACAACACTGCATGACATTACAGCAGCATGTTAAACGACCTGTCCCTTGCGCCTTCACAAAATCCTACACTCTCAAAGCCCTGCTAATTCTATGTAAGCCCATCGATAGGATCCTTCTCAAGACACATGCGTCATCTGTGGGTTCATCCATAGATTGCTGGCATTAAGTGTTCCCCGTCAGTGAAAAGCTTGTTCATATGCAAATATGCCTCCTCAAATCCTTTTTTGAAAATTCTGTATTTGTGGGCTGTTGAGAAAATTCCCTCTGCCTCCCCCATCCACCTGGCTCTCATCACATAAAACAAAGGTATTTACAAGCTTCAGAGCAGCAACTGAAGCAAGATATTTCTGCAAAAATGCAAATGAGTTGCCAGTAAACTTCTGTCACCGCTAATCCATTTTCCCTGCATATTCACACGTTGCCGTCTTCTCTGTGAGTCACACTCAAATGTCAACACTTGATCAGGTTTCACCACGTTCATAGGCTCCCAGAACTTTCAGAAAAAGTCATAAAAATGAGTAAATGTGAGAGTTTGCCTGCGCACGGCTCAAAATGAAAAAATAAAAATTTAGTCATTAGAGGTATGTCCCTGGAGATCTTACCAACTGACATTGCACCAAAAAATGTAAATATTTTAATTAGGATTCGAGGTTTTTCCCTTGATAGTATTATTGGCCTCCAGAATCTTGGTCAGATACTATAATTGCTTTTTTTTTTTTTTTCTTCAGGCTGAAAAATGTAGAAGATAAATCCAACAAGCTTTTCCAGGCACATCACATTAAAGTAAAATTTACTCCTAACTTATTTATGACATCTTTACATTTTATAATGCATGAAGTGTCTTTTATTGTTGTATATTGAGCTCCCATTCTCAAGAACAGTTGTTTCTTTTCCTCTCGCTGAAATAATGGCATGGACACTCAGAAGTGATTCAGTTTTAGACCAACAGAAATGTGTTGCTAAAGAAAAAAAATGAAAAGAAGTCTGTTGCTGTTTCTATTCTCCTCATGTCATGTTTAACAGGTATTGCTTTGCCTTCAGAGCTACAGCTTCCCTCAGACAGTTGAAAGGAAAGATTCTGACAGGGAGAAAATATTCACCCTGCCGATTTGTCATCATTCTTGTTTCCCCTCATCTGCCTGGAATGTGAGGAAGAATCTGTAGCAAGTGGTATAACTCCGGAAGAGAGAAAAAAAAAAAAAAAAGATGTTCAACATCCTAATTGGGAATGACAAGCAGAGTAGTGCAGGCAGCCCAGCTGGGACTTTTAGACCAAGAGCTCTTTGAAACACGGCGGTATGGATCGGGACCAAGCTGATCCCCTCGCGCCTCGACTAATTAACACCTGGCTCGCTTTTAATTGGCTGTAACTGCAGACAGTCTGCAAGCTCCTACCCCCACTCAAACAACAACCAACACTGTACAAGATTAACAACTTTGTGTTGGACCTTATCTACCTCCCTGGAGTTCCTACCTGTCTGAAGGAGCACATGCTGGAACAGGTGTTCTCCTCCAGTCTCTCCACCTGAGCTGCAGTTCATTCAAGTTAGACGTGGCTTTTTCATCTTTTGTTTGCACTTTATAGGAGGTGCTATTGTGGTTATATACATCGGAGCTATAATGAAATCTTTACTAGCCCTGGCATGCAATGTAAAAACAGCTAGTTAAAACACGATGTTGCAGTCAGTCGAAAACCCAGGACTTCGTCAAACATGGACTGAATCTTTCACTCTCATTGCGACATGTTGAATTTTTAAAGCTATCAAAGTGTAGGTTAAAAAACTGGATCAATAAACAAGCAATATTTTTGTTTCATAAAATATTTTAATTTTTGTTTAGTTTTGAGATGCTCAAATCTTCATCAGAATGAAACACACATTATATCAGACCAAAGTAACCTTGGAGTCTTAATGGTTAAGTAAGACTGTAATATTTACAGTCTTACTTATTTTCACTCTTAGCGTTGCATCCAATCAGTACCAAGGAATGGTTCTGGATTGGGTTCAGTAGAATTGGGCCTTGGTATTGAATCTTCACAGTTGCATTCCATATAAAAATTTGTGAAAAGGGGAATCTGCAAATCTGCAATACTGAACCAATGTATATGAGTATTTTGGTATTGTATTCTGAGACCAATATTTACAATTATCTTTAAAAAATGCAGTAAGGATGTTTTCCTATAAATCAAAACCAAAACATGCACAATTTAAATATTGCTCATTATGCTTGTTTTTAGTGTCTGCAGTTATTGAAATTCAAAATAATCTTGAATTGACAACCATACTAGTTTCATAAGGACATTTAAACACATCATAGAAGATATTCCAATATAAAGTCATCATTATTATGATAAATAACCTGTAATAACTTGGAATTTACTCATGTTTTCAAATGCAGGAAGAAATTAAAAATTGTTCCAAGGCAAGTAAAAAGATTAGCAAAAGAGTGACACATTCTCCTGCTTGATCTCAACTCAAGTAAATAAAAAAAATAAATAAATAAAAAAAAAAACTCCTCAAACCTACTGGCTCTGTCTCACCCTGAGAAGAAACAGATGTTACCCTGCAACAAAAAAACCTCATATTAAATCTTGTAACAGCAAATTAATTCTGTCAGATTTCACTTTGCCAGCCGTTCCCTCTCGCTCTATGCCTCTTGCTTACAAGTGCTTGTTTAAAGTCTGAGCCAGTGTTTACGCAAGGGAGAGAAATTTGTCTTAGCTTTCATTTTAGATTAGCGCAGAGTTTGGTGCTGTGAAAAAGTCTATTATAGCACTGGCATTTCAGGTAATGAGCAAAAGGACAGTAATTCTGTTGTCTTATTACAGTCAGTAATTAAGACACTGATTTTGTAATTAAGTTGTGGCAGGTGTAATGTGCCTGGAATTTTCTTCTATCCAATAAGCACACTCTTTCCTTAAGATATAGTTTAACTGCAAAATGAATTCTTGCTGTTTCGCTCTCTCAGTTCATAGCTTTTCTGTGTTTCTCTGTTCAATCTGTTGGCGTTGTTTGTCCATCTTTGTCTTGTCTACCTCATCCTCCTTCTAATCCTCCTCTTTCTGCATTTTCTCTCTCTCCATTTACTCTCCTCTCTGCTCTGTCCAAAACAGCTTTGTTTGGCTTCGGGGGTTGTATGCAGACGCTCTCCTTCCGCTGCAGCTTTGCGGTTCAGGGAGGGAATCATTTTCACCCTATCAAATGCTTCAAATGTTGTCCCCTACCAATACTCCTGGGACAGAACTTCATTGGAGATCAGATGGCTAATATTAGTTAGAGCACATAGCGTCATGTGATCAGGAGAATTGTTGCTCTCAGCCCTGCTCTTGTTGGTAGTATAAGCATTTTTTCTCCTGGGTTTGGAAAGAACATTGCTATTCTAAATATTTCAAAACCTAAAAAAAGCAAAAGGGATCTCTGTTGCTACCAGGTGTAAATAATTAATAGAGGAGCATCCCAGAAAATTTGAGAATATTAGTTCTAAAAGTGGAACTTTTATACAGATCCCCTCTGCATACAGAGCATAGCCCACATACTGCTGAGGAAAACTCTTCAGTCTGAAAGATTTACAGCAGACAGTCATCAACACCCTACACAAAGATGGTCATTGAGATTGTGGCTAATCCATACATAAAAGTGCAAAGTTAAGTGCAAGGAAAAACACTAAGGGTTGGAAACATGCAAAAGCAACAGGGACTGCACTTCACATGTTCTCTTGCAGAGAAGCTTCATGGAGATGTTATCATTTTCTAGTAGGACGTGACACTTTCCCACACAGTGAAAATTATAACTTCCTGTGCTTGATTGGCCAGCAAACCGCCATGAATATGAATTCAAAGATAATCTGTGGAGTAAATTCAAGAGGAAAATAAGAGAAACCAGCTGAAAGTCAATATTACAGCAATCTGGCTTCCTTAATGCTGCAGTCAACAAGGTGATTTGTTCCATGCTGCATCACTGCTCCCAGATTGCTGTTTAACTTTGGGTTTTACTTTGCTTTAGCTGTATTTCTACTATAAAAAAGACAATCGAAAGCCATAAAACGTAAAAGATAAGTTAATAATTGTTATTTTTAATTCCCAAATATTTCTTATACCACATCAGGCCCATTATTATTTATAGTTTCAATTATCTTGTTGTCCCAAAACACCAAAGATTTTATCCTGTTTACTTTTAATTTGTGTAGAGTTGTTAGTGTGAACAGAATGTGAGTCTCTGCTCAAGTGAGTTCCTCTTTCGAGTGTTTTAGCTTTGATTATAAATGCTAAAACACTCAAAATTAAGCTTTTCACCTTCTCCTTTATCATTTTCTTAAATGCATTTCCCCAAATAATGCATGTTTGTCATGTTCTTCGTATTACCACAATATAATGACAAAGCTGGAAGTAAAATAATTGATTTTACTTCATTTTTCACTCACATTTAGATATTCTTCTGAAAATAGTTGCTGATTAAATTACTTTCTTCCTGGTAAAGAACCAAGCTGCTCTAAATGTTGTTTGTTAGGAATGTCTCCCTCTTTCTCATCTTATTTGTGCTTGAAGGATATTGAGGACGGTGCAGTTTTGCTTTTGTTCTATCTTGAAGGTCTAATTCTCTTAGGATAGCTTAATTACAAGAAAGGAAAGTTGGCTGATAATGCAATTGTAGATACCATAGCCCTACTCTGAAACTATATAACTGTGGTGTAAAAGTTATTTTCTAATACTTATAATCTAGGGAAACTATGTTGCTATGCTTAACATGATAGTTTAGTCCACAATATATTGTACTACAAAACCAAACTACATCTGTCCAGCATAGTTTCTCTGACAAATTTTTGCCACATGTACACAGACCAAATAAAGCAATCACAGTAGAAAGTAAACAACATGACTGGCTTTTACCTCTGACTGTTTGCAAGCAAAACTACTGTGAAAGCCTAAAAACAAGCCTCTTCTTGAAATTACTTGCATAAAGCTACTATATTAATTATCAATAGCTTAAGTATCCTTGAAGTTGACTGGTTTGCTTTTACTATTGGAACAAAGGATTTTTAATTTTTATCAGTGATTAAAATACATATTTAATCTTTCTTTCTGTTTTATATTTAGTTTTTTATTCTCTTTATATGGACCTTCTGGCTTTGATTGCCTGTGACTTTGGTGTTGTTAAACCCAAATTTCCCCATTGTGGAATGATAAAGGAATTTCTACTCTATTCGGTTCTAAAAATGTTTTCAACAATTTATATAAATAGTAAATCTGGAAAAGTTAGTAAAAACTGTTTTATTTTCCTAACCAACAATATTTTTAAATGATCTTTCACCTTCAACAGGTGCCTGTCTAATTTAAACTCCTAGGTTGAATGGAAGTAATTGGAAATCTAATTGTCTCTGGGATATGAATGTGTTGTTTTAACTAAAGACAGAAAATGGAAACATATGCTTTGATTCTCCTGATAATATGACTGGCCAGAGTTAAAGAGGTGGGTGAAAGTTTTAGATATTCTTATAATGCTCCTTCTCTTTCATTTGCCTGCACAACAAGTGTTGGGTAGAATGAAGCAACTTTATATGGATTTCATGCAGGTCCTGTACCCTTGTACTGATGTATATCTGCCTTGCATTTCAATGGCAAATGAAGACAGAAATAACTTTCTACATCTCTGATAATGTAGCAAACATTGTGGAATTTCTGCCTAAAACAGGCTGCGGTGGAGGGTTTTTTAGATGTGAAAAGAAAAAAAAATATGCGCTGTGAATGCTGCAACTTTGAGATGCCATTTATGAGGGTCGCCAAAAAAGTTCTAAGCAAATATCAAAGACCTGACGATAAAATACTTTGGTAAGCTTAACCCATGGAGTTACTGAAATGTCAAGGAGGCTGACATTATTTTCAGAATATTTTAGCTGCAAAAAATATTGGCTAAATTACGGATTTAGAATAGAGCATTTCTATCCTAGACGGTTAAAGAATCATGAAATTTGAGAAAACGATAAACTGAGACAGTTACACCAGAAAAAGTGTGAGCCCCAATTTGGCAAACTTCAATACATACTATTTTGCAGTTTTGGTAGAACTGTAAGGTTCAGTATAAACTCATACATTATGTAGCATTGCATAGCAACCAAACATCAATTTGTGCTTTCCGTGGGGATTTCGTAACTTCTTGAACACCAGTGATTTAAAGTCCACCCACAGTCAACCGTAAAGAAATATCATGTGACTGATTACTGGAAGCAGATGCACACTAGATTCTTTCAAATGTAGTAAGCCAATTTAAGGTGAGATTGAATGTATTCTATTCTATTCTATTCTATTCTATTCTATTCTATTCTATTCTATGCTGAAAGGGAAAAACGTCAACAATCTGTAACTTTTTTTGTCAACCGTTCATTCTTTTGTATTGCTTAGGACGTCAATTATGAAAATACTTCTTTCATACAACGTTAATAGTGAGACAACAGCTTCAATATGCTGGAAAAATGCAGCATGTTGAAGCTTGTTGAAACTAAGTTTCCTTTTTGCATGAAAGGAAACTTTCACATTCCTATTTATATAAATGTAATACCAGATTAGCAGCACGTAAAATCTTTAGCCACTAAATAGAAATTTATGTTTACCAGAAGCTCTGAGCACAGTCAAATGGATTTAATAATCTTGTATATTTGGAGTTCAGTCACAAAAATTCTTATTAATCAACTTAGTGTCTCTTGAGAACATGACATGAAAATACATTGTTTTTCTTGAGATCTGAAAACTCATCCACAAAGCCTATGTGCATTTTTAATACATCACAAATATCTTTATAAGACAAGCTGTCCCAAAAAGAGGCTTGTTTTTTGATTGAAGTGTTCATTTTGAGCTTTGAAACTCTTTAAATGGCAACGTGATGACTTCTACTTGTTACTCTCCAGAGGCAAGGTTCAGTTCTTCAGAAGACATCAGCCTTGAAGCAAACAAAAGCTTTACCAAAAATAATATGCCACAAGCATTCAAAGTCTGTGTGTTTTTCAGCTGATGTTCAGATCTATTTCCTGCACCGAGCTCATACATTTTTCGGGAACAGAGATGTTTGATGGTGAAAGAGAAGGGGGTTGAGTCGGCAGAGACAGATTTGGGGCGATATGGGATTTAAAGCATTTGTGGTGAACATTTTAGGATGACCATAACTGAACAAAACATTAATATCTAAAGCCCTAAAGGAGAGATCCAAGGAACCTACTTCAAATGAGTTTTATTTACAAAATGTGTCTTTAAGAGATACATTTTCCGCAAAGTTTGAAACGTCTACAGATTTTGCTATGTAGCAAATACAAACTTTAAACAAAACAAAGTGGTGAAGAGGAAATAAATTAGAGATGGTTTTCAAATGGTTTTACAAAAAAATCTCTCAGGCATGGATTGAATATGGAATATATTTCTGAATTGAATCCAACCGTGATGTTCTGTTCTGTCTCTAGAATAACCGAGGTTATTCTCTCTATTCTCAGACAGTCTGTACTTTGCACTTGCTGAATTTAAACTACAGTCTTCGTAAAGTAGTTTTCAGACTCAATTTATATATTATATGCAGTTTAATCAATATAAGAAACATTTTTAACAGAAAGATTATAAATATATATTTGTATGCTGGTAACCCTGTTTGTACCTGTAGTGAGTTAACTTTCTTACAATCAGGCCATTGCAGATTTGATTTCCTAGAAATATGTTTTCCCCAGTTAGAGGCAGCAAAAAAGCTTTAGACTGAGTCTCTTAGGTTTATCTGAAAGGAGAAAAATGGCTTGAGACGTACTGTCAGGGATATGGTGAAAATCGAAACATTTCCCTTTGTTAGGTTGTTTGGTCCAATGCCTTTAAGAATATGTGGCAAAACCTGATCACATGTATTTGTATTCCATTCTTCCTGAGACATTTTGCAAAAAGGAATTCACAAAATAAATTGTGGTGGTAACATATCAGTAGTAACATGAACATGTACAAAAGGGTATTTTTACTTATCCTAGTCTATAAAGAGGCTTCACTGTATAGATTATATGCATAATATATACATCTCTTTGGAAGCACGAATGTCTTTTTAATGCATTTGGCAGCTCAACTTTTAAGTCCAGCAGTTCTCCTTGTAAGGAATATAAAACTCTACACTCAGATCTCTGCAAAGGTTCAGGGGTCATGCACTGTGCTGCTTTCTTGTGGTCGTCTTTGACAATTTTCTCCCATCTGGCCATTAAATCCCTGCCAGTGCAGTCCCTACCCTGCAGAGCCCAATGTGCTTTGATAAATTCTGCCTATTATGCAGATAAATTAGTGAGCTGTTACAGCCTTGCACTCCACTATTTGGCTGGTGCCTGAGAGCAAGATGTCTGTCATTAGCCTGCCTAAATGCCATTTTATAAGCCTATCTTCTCTTAACTCACACATCCCACTCCCAAAAAAAAAAAAAAAAAAAAATGAAAAATGAAATGGAAAACAAGTGCGAATGAAAATGGAAGAAGTACCAAGTAAATTAGTTTGACCCATGCAGCAGAACAAGACTTTGGTCTTGACTACATGCTCAGAAGAAAATGAGTCTGATAAGATCCTCAAATATAGGACATGTTCATTACTAGGCTCACTCACACTGTTGAGGCTCAGTGTTTCTTCCTGATTACTATTCAGGACTACTGTACTCTTCGCAAGATTTGGTCATTCATCTTTATACGTGGCATTTGCCCAAAACATCTATCTTTATTGTGCCGTGGAGAATAACAAAATTGTATCATGGTTCGTAAAGAAAATTAAACACAAAATATAAAGAGTACATTCATACAGATTATCCTGGACTATTGGTGTAATTCAGTATTTAGTTTATTTTATGATATTCCTTCTAATAAAAACCATGATTAACATGTAAATATGCTGATCCTTAGAAGATTACTACATCCACAATTCATTCAGTTAGTTTCAACAGATCTGTTTTGCTCCTTTTCATGTTTCATTTCATTTTTTGGCTGCAAATCAACCAGTAAGTGTGTGAGAGAGCACAGGGCCAGAGCTCAGGTTGTGTTTATCCAGATCAGTAGAGCTCTGGTATTCATTCTGGCTCAATTCCGCAAACAAAAAAGAATGAAACGGGTTATGAGACTAAACCCAACTTCTGGATCACACCAGTGACTCATTAGAATGTAAAATAACAATGTCCAGTGCAAAGAACATCACAAACATTTCAGCACTCAAAGAAGCATACATTTAACAGAAATAATGTCGTTTTCATGTAGTGAAACGTGCCGCAACTACGGATATTCTGGCATGTTTCTGCAGAACTGCTCCATCTATCTAGCGTAGATGACATTGTGGAGTCAAATATAACAATGCAATTTAAAACATGAGTTATGTGTTTACACCCACACGTAACCTCAAACCAAGAGAGTATGTTGATTGCAATAGTGGCAAAATGATAGTCTCTTAGTACGAGTGACTGATGAAGTCACTTCAAGAACTCAAAATGTGGTCAATTTTTTTAGCAAAATAATACAGCTCCCCTAACACCTGCAGTGACAGAAGAGAAATAGACTATTCCTGTGCAGCAAAAATCATAGTGGGATACCTTGTCAACAAAATAATTATTAGTCCTCCAATCCAAAATAATGGCACAAAAAGACCATTATTGACAAAAAATCTTTATATAATTTTAAAAGTTTGCAACAGTGACTTAGGAGAGACAGCAAACATGCAGAAGAAGGGGCTCTGGTCAGATGAGAGTGACATTGAAATCTTTGTTGAACAATTTTTAACATACAAAATGTTATGAGCAACTAAAAAACCTTCCTGAAAAGAGATACTGAACTCATAAGTACAGAAGCCCTGTCAAATTCATGTTCATCAAAGCTCTCACAATCATCATCATCAAAATATTTACTTCCAGATGTCACTTCTCTTCTGAAGCTTCAACTATAACAGCAGGAAATCTAATCTCTTACATGTAAAGCACGATGGAAAATATATAAAATTTGGAGAACACTACATTTTCTCTCCCAACCATTATATAGATATGAACATGCAGCAGGTGAATACATTGTCCTATGCAGTTCAAAAAGACACTTCCACATGTGCACATTTGGCACTTTTGGCTCAAACATTTTTGCAAACTCTACCTTTATTGACATCCTACTCTTAACATTTTGTGTTAATATGATATGAGACCAACATTCCCAATAGTAAAACCTTAAATCCTTGACCTTGTAACTTGAATTGATTGATTTGGATGCTTGGGTAAATAACTTTTGCAATAGAATGTAATGTAATTTCTGTTCTGGACACACAGCTTGACCCCTAAGCTGGAGAGACCAGTCAGTCTCTTTGTGGTAATGGCTCAGGACACTATGCAGCAGATTAATGCCATTCTTAAAACTTTTTGAAGGATTTTTGCACTGTTTTTGCATAATCATACTATTTAGCATAATGACGTATGAACATCAGTTTTACCAAAAAATAAAATTTGCTTCAAATCACACAGGGAGTTTTAAAAGAGGACTGAGGTGAACAGGTGAATACTGTGTGGAGTTCAAAACAGCCCCATAGGTCACAAGCACAAAGAACTCCACAGAATAACACATAGATAATCTGATGAAGTGCCCAAGATTGACAAGCATATTTTAGCAGCTGTGCATTTGGGATGATGAACCATAGATTCTCAAAATCAATCAACACTACAACCTTTCCAACAGCAAATCAAGATGCCTGAAGTAGAAACTATCACGGGAAAGGGAACAGAGGTTCAACAAAAAGAGACCCCAACAAAGTACCTAACTTTGAGACGTATATTCTTCATTTTTTTGGCATTCAAGAAATTTTGTTTCATCCATTTATCAAAAAGCCATGTCTAATCCTTTAATGCTGGATTTATCCACCCTATCCTTTTCCTTTTCTGCTTTCAAGATGGCTTTTACCAAACAGATTGATTTTGCTTTAAGTGCTTTATAGCAATAAGCAATAAACAAGGGGAGCTCACAGTGACTAGAGTCACATAGGCACGCAACCATTTCAAATGGCTCAAAGCATTTTTACCATCATTTTTTTTCTTTTTCAATATCTTCTTATTTTCTCCTGTCAAGCACTCTGTCCTGTTCTTTGACCTATGTCCAGAACAGTCTGCCTGACCACACTAAGCTGAACCATCAGACAGATATGCGATGTGGCTATGACTAAGGAACCCCGCTCCAAGAATTTAATTAAATGGTATTTGCACAAAGTGGGCAAATACTATCCTTCTACTCATCTAATTGTGTCATTTGTCTTTAGTCTTAGAGAACTGAACAAAGGAACAAAGTGTTAGATTCTAATATTCAGATTTTATTGAGACATTGTGCGACTGAAACAACTAAAATCCTGCGACAGCACCCACATCCTCATATTATGCTCTGACTGACTTACATGTAGTGAAAATCCAAGGATTAAAATGCATGTGCTTATATTGCAGGGAAAAAATTGGGAAAAAGTTGACACCTTAAAATATCGTCTGTGACAGAATTGTAAACGTGTGTGCATGCAATATTTGTAATTTTAAATATTTTGATATGTTACGCACCCTACTTCTGAAAGCTGTTTCAATGAACCCTTAACCCTAACCCCATGTAAAATAGCACTGAAGCCATGCTAAAGGCTGGCCAAATAAAGGCAGTGCTGAGGAAATGTCAAACTTGTCTGACAAATTCCTAATCCGTTTTATTAGATTGTTTGATTTCAGATCATCTTTTTTTATTGGACGAAAAAAATTCTAAATATAAATACAAGGTAGTTTTCAAATGCAGATTTAATTCATGAAGGGACAAAAAAAAGTCCCCTAAACCTCAGCTAAGTTTTGCCACTCATAGGAACAACTCACTACTAGAGTATGAGTATTCAGGATTCAGAGGATACTAGAAGTCAACGCTCAGGATTTTTTTTTCCCACTGTCTTTTTCAGGAATGCTTCATGTCTAATGTGGTGTGTAACACCCTTATCAGGAGATTTGAATATTTACTTTGTAGAATTAGAATCTACCTCTTGTGTCTTCTCCTCTTCATTCCCATTTTACATAATGTGATATAGAAAGCTGACATGTGCTTAACATAATAATAAACTGTTAACCTAAAGATCTGTAAGGATCTACAAAGGCAGAGTTGCTGTCGTCATATGACTTAATCTTTTGATGTATGATTTACCTTCTACTAAAGCAGCAGTCCTGAGGACCTTTATGAGGTAAAGAAGAAAGACAGAAATGTCCCAATGGCCAATCTATCCCTGTGGGTGTGTCTTGATGGTTTGTTTGTGAGGTGTTAGAAGTAAGTAGATTAGGATGAAATGGCACCAAAATAGGGGCACTGACTCAGGGACAGATGAATGCAAAACTATGAAAACACAATTCTAAAAGCAAAAGTACATTTTTCAAGAAAATCACCAGAATTTGACAAAACATATTACTAAATAAAAATAAAATAATAATAAAAAAAAAAACTGCAGATAATATTTAATCATTGAAAAAATGTGATCAAAAACATGTAGATCAGATTAAACTAATCATATGAGGTAACTTCAGGTAGCAGATTATGCAGCTGCTGTGCTGGTTGTTTTATTTATCATTTTTATTTACTTTTTTTTTTTCTAAGATATGGACGAATATTCCAAAATCTGAAACAACACAAACTTTGTGGAATCACATCACAGACTTTAAAGCTCAATGACAAGGACCATATTCATACCCATAGTATTGAGAATAACACACATCCACCAAGTGTGACCCTGTGATGTAATCTTTGACTTCTGCATCATTATCTTTTCACACTTTTCCAAACACATCAGGACATCACTGAATAATATCTATTTCATGACATTTTTTGAAGCCTGGAGGCCATCCACCACAACGATGCATTGTGATGTTACACTCCAGCCTATTTTAATTCAGGTGCTAACACAACTTTCAAATGAGTTATGCTCATTCCTCCCCACAGAGGGCTCCCTCATCTCTCTTACAGTATTTCATACTCCTCTCTATGATGTTATTATGTAACACGTTCATGTAAAGCAGAAACTTGTCAACCAATTTGCAGTGAGATTGAATTTGGATATTTATGTCTGTCTGTATATTAAATGGGTATGTAGGTGCATAAATACAGTTTGTTTTTTGTTTTTTTTATGACAAAACGATTTTCAAACGCCCCAAGTTTGTGCATAGTGTGCTTTCAAAGAGCTGCACTTTGCTGCACTCTTTAATGTGGTGTTGACCAATTGTTCTCTAGGCTTTTTGAAGGTTTGGAAGAGTTGTTTTGTTTAGAATGTGACTGCTTTAACCTTTCTTTCCTGTCCTGGCATTGGAGTTTTCCATAATTAGCAAAGTGAAAATTTGATTTAAAAAAAAAAAAAAGCATCCATTATGAAAATGGTGTGTGAATTCTGCCTCAAGTAGTGGTGTCTGGTTGCTTTTAGTTTGCAATTTTGTCTAACGATGTGAGTTTGAACTATTTTATGAGTCCTGGATATGAAGATTGAAACAGTAAGCTTGGCAGCCTGCTGTAGCCATATATCAGACTCTTGTTTTGAAATAAAAAATGAAGTAATTCTCAAGCTATCCTGTTGTATTGACAGAGTTGACTCACACAGACTTCTGTTCAGTATCACTTGATTACTTTAGGACTGAGGAGGACTCACTACTTCTAAACTGCTGGTGTGGCCAGAGGTTAGGTACTAAAATGTGGCAGGGAAGATATAACAATTTTCTAGCAGAAGAGAAAACATCAACTGGCTAACCAATAGCCAATAACAATGATAAAGTTAACTATTGTCACGATAAAATCAGTCTGTAAGCAGGACGCTCATGTGAGATTGACAGACATCAGAGGAGAATTACACTCAAAAACCTTCCAATGGGGTTGAATTAAAACAATTCTGCAAAGATGAGTGGGTCAGAATTTCTCTGCACGCTGTAAACAATGATCCGCCATTGGGACGAGATGAATGCTGAGCCAAATGGCTCGGCTAGTTTCTTTACAGACCTGGCAGTGTTCCCTTAAGCAGATTTCAGTTTGTTATAAGCGTACCTGGTCCTAAAAGCTATCTGATCTTTTTTAGATTTCACACAAATCTTTATTTTAGCTGCTTGGTTGGTTATTCTTTTTCCGGGTCAGTGGGTTATTTAAGGGAAAAGACAAATTGTATAAAGACTATTTCTTAGAACATCAAGAGAATATGTGCCTATATAGGAAAGCACTGGAGGGAAGACTTGATAAAAGGACAAAACCAAAAAAGAGCAACTAGAGCAGAACGTAAATTGTGTTCTTTAATGCTGATTGCTCATTTCAGGTCAAAGGGAAGACCTAGTGCAGTGAGTTAAAAGAAAACGCCAAGGGGAGCAGGAAAGCCTCCATTCAGACCCCAAGTCTTGGATACATTTCAACAACAAATGGATCCAAATGTAGAGGGACACAAAATAAAGTAATTCTCAAGCTATCCTGAGAATTAGGATAGCTAAGTAAAAACAGGTTGTAAAAGTCGAGACGTTTTACATCCCCTGAGAGTTACATTTCTTACATTTTATGTGCGCGTGAGAGGGCTGCAGAAATCATAGATACAATCATGGATACGAACCCCAGTCAACCAACTTCAGAGACGTAAACCAATGAATTCCCAGCTCCCCTCCGGAATTGCGAGTTACCAGCACCATACCACTATCTCACAGTTTTAAAGGTCACTGAGAATCAGACACTGCATCCTTACCAGGCCCTCTGACCTGGCTAATCAAACAGGAGCTACATGCTTTTTCACACACACAGAGAAGAGGATGACCGTGTGCAATCAGCTGAAAGAGGCTGACCCTTCAGCAATGAGGGACCTTTTTTAACCTTTCAGTTAAGGTTGGCTTTTTCTGAGGAAAGCCTGGTACCTACTGGATATCTGATAACACTCTTGTGAAAGCTTTTGTAACCTATATTAGCCTTCAGTCTAATGCATAAATCCTATATTGGTTTGCTTCTTCGAAGCAGTTGAATTTTTGGGATGTGACTTGAAGCATCTTCAAAAACCAATAAAATAATTCTAGAGCACTGATGCACATTCTTTGGATTATCTGAATGGATTTTGTCCCCAGTTTCCAGGCAGGATTAGTCCATATCAGTCTGTGTTAGTTTTGAGAAGTCAGTAGGGTGAGTTGGCGTAAAAAAATTGTTTATGTCAGAGGTGGTAAAGACCAAAGTTTGCCTGTTTGTGACAATATCCGACCCCTCACCACCTGAAATGACCTTAAGGTGATAACATACCAGTGGTGTCAAACGAATTTGCACTCCAGATTTTGTTTTTGTTTTTTTGCTTCTCCTGGCCTTTGTAGGCAGGTCACTAGCCTACCAACAGAAAAGAGAAAACATTCAGTAAATAACTCAGGGAATTTGAATACAGGACAGCTTTGTTGAAGAGAAATGCTTTCGTATATGGCACTCTGCTTTATAGTGACGTAGAATGAACAAGACACATTCAAGTTATTTCAACAGAAATTTGAGATTTCTGAATTATATTTTAATATTTATGCACTCAGTGAGTTTGCATCAGTGACATGGAGGTGATCAGACTGAAAAATTTAGCTTTTATTTCCTGTAACCCATAATTAACAAATGTGCAAGAAATAAAGGCACGAAATACTTACTCTGTGCAATTAAGCTATGTATAATTTCACTTTTCACAGTGTGACAGAATAATTTACCCTTTTTATCCAGATTTTATCATCTGAACGGGATGGTTTTTACAAGTTGCCTTGACACCACGTGTGTTTTGAAATAATGTAATATAAATGAACTCAGTTGAATTGGTAACAGTTTAAGGTATGACTGAACTATATTTTTGTATTATGTAATTTTCTTGTTAAAGGAACTGTATTTTCCTTAAGTTAAGGACTGCTAGTAACTGACGGTCTAAATGTTAACATTTTGCCAAAGTACATATTTTTCATATTGGCTCAGTTAGACAATAAGTTTTTTAACGTTTGATGTAAAAATATTGAATAACCTCCTGACATTTGTGCTGATGGTCCTCCTTAGGGTGCGTGATCAATAGAGACAAATTGTAAAAGATAGCAGGACCTCATGTCCTGAAAACTGCTGTGAGCTGGACTGTGAGCGGCCCTGTCTTGTTCCTCCAAGGCAGTGATGGCATGACGTGTGCATCTAAAGTGACAGCAGGCTGAAGCAAACAGATCAGCTGTCTCTGCAGTGCACTCTTCCCACGCTGTTGGTGTTTTTTACACTCGTAACAAATCCCTCACATTTACCAGGATTACTCTTTTGATGCCTGTCTCTGTCTTTTCAATGTCAGCAAAATAATCAGAAACTCTGCGATGGAAGTGGGAGCTGCAACGTATAAGTTGTATAAAACGAGAGTATAGCGCTTGGAAAAAGCTGTCCTGCAAACATTTTGATTGGAACAGAACCACAGTTTCTATGATTATAAAAAAGGAACAAAAACAACAGAAAAAAAACAAAAAACATCTAATGTGCTGGCAGAATTTGAAGTATTTTTGACTTTTTTCTAATAGTTATTAGCTGTCTGAAGCTCTGTTTTGTGACATTTAACTTGATAGAAAAACAAAACACAAATAATGAATTAATGGGGAAAAACAAAATGTTCTCTCTTGTCTTAGAAAGTAGCTCATTGCAACACCGTGTAAAAGATGAGGGAGAACAAACACAACACTTTCCCACCTTTATAGTTTTATTTCTTATATCATCATCAAAATTTTTACAAAACATTTTCTGACAATAATATACTCATAGAAGAGCCATATTTTTGCGCTTGGACCAGGTCTTCACAGAAAAAAAATGCCTTAGTTTTTGATACAATAATAATTAAAAAACAAAATAAAAGTTTTAAAAAAGTAACAACGAACCAACTAGTAAAGAAAACAGTAAAGCGCATATTTACAACTTACATAAAAAAGAAACAAGACTCTGTGCAGGAAATGGATGAAACAGAGTCTGTGGGGATTCTGTGGTTGGATGGAAAGCATTCAGAAAGGAGCAAACATTTTTTTAAAAAAATGATGAAAAACAAAAACGGAAAAGCGTTTAACCCCACATGTAACAATGACTAATTCTGATATTGCTCTCTGTCAGGATCCTGCTGCTTGCTCTCACACGGCACTCTCATTCCAAGTGCAAATGAACAATTAAGCACATTTAAATGAAAGAAAAAGAAAAAACTTCTTCTCTTAAGTGCTTACATTAAATCCAATTAGGGCTTTGTCAGACAAACGAAAATGTGTGTCTTCCCGACAGAGGTTAATGATCATGCCTTTCTTTTTCTGTGCCACCTCTGACATGAGCAATGGCAGAAAAACAAAGCTGGAACAACAAGGGTCGAAGGTTAAAGACTTCCTGCTAATGTGAAACAGCGTGGAACAATAACAATCAATGGGGTGCGGGTTGGCAAGAACATCAGTAATGGTGATGTTCGTTCAGAGGAGGTAGAGGAGTAGATGCTGTTGTACAGTAGACGCAGACACACACACACATACGCACGCAAACAGGCCTTCTGGGTACATGCAGGGGAGCTCAATCAGCAGCAATGCTTCAAGTCTCATTGTCTTTCAAAAGTCTCAATGTTGTAGGACCAAATACATCCAGCAAATTCAAGAAAATCCAACTGGGAAATGGCACATCAGAAGGACTAGCCGGTCCCAGTCTCCACGTGTACACATGCTAACTTGACTCTGAAGACCCATGAATGTGTGCTGTATGGGCATACTCCAGTACTGCCTGCTGGTAAGACACAGATGTATGGCATAGAAGAACAAGCTGCGAATCCACGTGTGGCTCAAAATTAATTTTTCAACTCTGTTTATCAGGTAATGTATTACTTCCTAGTGAACCGTCACAGATGGCCTTGGGTGAACTGGAATGGATAGCTGTGTCAAGTCCTGCAGCAGTTTATTATTGTTTACCAAGATATATGCAATGTCCTTTTTTGTAACTACTTTGCTTCTTGTGTTTACATAAGAAGCAAAGCATGACTGTGTATACACTAGACAGGCAAGTTAATAGTGACTTGTAAATTATGTGTATGGATAATATAATACAGCTTGGAATGTCTTTTTGTTTTAACTGTGTGTTGAAAATGAACACTTACCAGTGTGGCTTTAAAGTCAGAGTTTGGCTGAGGTTGTATCATGTCTTATAGAACAAAAATAAAATAAAAAAGTTACTTAGATGCTTAGAAATCTGCAACAGTAATGAAGTAAAACATCTTGTATTTATCCAATGGACAACATCTAATCTATATGTTTTATATTTTGTGTCTGATATTGGCTGATTCAAGATTTTCTTTCAAAACTGTAATATAGAAATACATTTTTTAGAAATTGTATTTTCCCACCACTCCACCAGGAGAATTCAAGAAATGAGGAAATGCGATGTCACCCACTTAGAGAAGTTACTGTAGAATAAGGATTTTACTATTTGAAAGCGAAGCTAAAATGATCATGGAGTTTTACATTTAAACCATAATTTATTTGCAATTAGCATGTTTGTAAAGACACTATTAAACAGAGTCATCCCAGTGTTCATTGTAGAGACAGTCAATGACTGAGTTAAAAAAATAAATGTCTGATTCTAGGTGAAGACAAATTCTCGTTGCATTTCTAATTAGTTTCAAAATGGTAAATTTTTTCCTTCCTACCTTTCTTATTATTTTAAGTTATTTTAACGTAGTCTGGATTTTTCTATGATTATATAGAACACATTATTCCCATGCTTATAGCAAAGCAACCTTTTGGTGTTTTGAAATATTTCTGGTTGTAAAATATACAGGGAGCCAAGATGTAAAATACCACATCATGGCTCATCATGATCATAAAGATAATAAAAATATTTATCTTTATTATCATAAGTATTATAATAAAAATAATTACTCTATTTATTAAGTTTTACCTAAATGAAGATAGCTTTATTAAGGTAAAACCATTTTAAAACAGCAGTTCCTAAGCTACAAGCAGCATGTCAGTTAATCAGCCAATTAGAGGAATGATACCTGAGCAGCAATAGTTTGCCAGCTGAAACAATAGCCTTGTTTTAATCAAATAAATGTACTCATGTAATACAATTTTTGTCAAAATGGTTTGTCTAAATATCATGATGCTGCTAAACTACACGTTTTCCTCTGGGGTTGTTATATTGTGAGAACTTCATACCAGCCCACGCCAAGTTTTCACCTTTATATCTTCTCTGCAGTACTTTTCCCATAAGAGAGGCATATTTATTTCTCTGAGGGTAAACTCTCAAGAACGTAAGTTTTAACAGCTTTTCCTTAGACTTTCACTATTATCTTCTGAAGCAAGAAGAAATGAGGGAAACACTTAATCCTTGTGAGGACTAACTCAGAGTGTGGAAGGGATGAATGGACCGTTATGGTGCATAGAACTATTAAGAAAGCGGAATAGAACATAAAAAGTGTTGGCACTGGGTGGGTCTCACAGACTATCCTGGAGTTTAGCTCATGCATGCATCAACAGCATGCAGCACTTGTGCTTCCAGCTCTCTGAAGGCAAAAGAAATGGACAAAAGACTGGATAAATACTGACTGCAGTATTCAAAGTTCTGCTGAATATACCGGATTTTTTCAGGGATGTAGTCATGATTAATCCAACATTGGTTTGTATATGTGAATACAAATATTTCATGACAATTTTCTAATTACATGTGGAGGACAAAGTCGTTTTAATCTTTTGCTGCCAACAAAATGACCTAATTTTAATGTTTTGAACCCAACATAAATACGACATACATGGGGGAAGATAAAAGGAAAGTTTCACCTGTGATTTTGCGTTTCTCCTTTGTAGCTTAGAATGTCGGGAAATTTTATATCAGACAAGACATGAGCATGAACAGGTCAGCAAATGAAATGCGTTTGAAACGGAGATGTGGTAAGAGACACGTGCTGCTGGTTCTAGGCCATTCCTGGCTGGAAATAGATATCTGTCTCACGGTTTGTCTCCTTCCCCAGCTGGACAAAGTTTCCCAATATATAAACATGCGGACAGAAATAGAACTAAGCTTAACAGGTTCACCTGAGTCACCAAGCAGCAGACATGAAATTCAGGCCAGGGAGTTAATAGAAGTGATATAGAGCAAGGCAAGACAATAATACATGGGTCGAACTGAGAGCTCCCGTTATAAAGACATTGGCACAGCTGTAATTACAAAGTAAACTCCACCAGCACTAAAAAGCAACCGTATCGAGTGACTCAACTGTATTTTTTAATTTTTTTTTTTTTTTTTTTTTATGTGATGACCTGTACATAAACGGGAATGAACCCTTCTGAGGTTGCAATGCGGTGATAATATTTGAGTCACTTGTGTCTGGGCCTGGTTTTTGGTAGAACGCATACAAAAATAATGGCACATCAAAACAAAGAACATATTTTCTCACAAGTTAGCACACTTCTTCTCCACACAGGAAATCTTTGAATGGCAGATAGCATGGAAATTCTAAAACTTGATGAACAGACTGCTTTACAAATAACAAACCATGTGACAACAACCTGAAGGTATACCTCTCTAACATGTACAAGTGTGAGAACAAAGAATACAGAGGCCATTCAGAGAACGTCACAAATAATACTGGTTTCAACCCTTCCTTCAAAATGTGATTCGGTAAAATGAACTGGGTTTAAGAAAGAATCTCCATATCATTTGAATTAAATGGCAATATAATGAAGGGAGCAGATAGAAAAATATTTATCATTGAAACAACAAGAGCATTACAATAGGAACCTCCTCACCGAGTCATCCTGGTAATGTATTCCCACTGGAACGTCAATAAGGCTCCTCTTCTGTTCACAGTTTGTGTTTCAGAAGAAGTGAAGTTTGTACCTTTATTTTCTTCTTAAAGACTTTTTTTATTTACACAATGATTGAGTTCTGTTTTATTTAGTCCCTCTGTGAGTCTTATGGAATTTCTTGACATCATCTTTAAACACTTTAGAAACTTTCGATTTATCTCAAAAAGAGAAAAGAAAAGAAAAGAAAAAAAAAAAAACAATAATTTGCTTCATATATTCCCATCGTAAGGATGCATTGATCTGTTTGAACTGTGTGTCACCCCAGCTTGTTGTGGTCAGTTTCCACAACACTCTGGCCGGAGCCAGAGACTATACTTGACAGCCTGTCGCTGCTGTATGTTAAGTCCCCAACGGCTCCATAAGAAGTGCTCAACACAGCGGCCACAGGGTTACTGAGTGCATAAAACTCCATTGCACGCTTTATAGAACAAAAAAAAGAAAAAATAAACATGTCTGGTAACATTCCCAATACAGTCCATGGGTTCATATGCAGGTCAAAGAGAAGTCAGCTTGCTGGTTTAACATGCCTCCAGTCAGCAGTGTTGTTCTCTGTGGCGGCAGGGAAAGAGGAGCGCGGTGCTCCGTCTGTAGTCCATTCTGATGAAAGTCAATCATTGATTTGTTTCAAATGACAATTTTGGGGCAGTGAGAGTGGTTTCTCTTTCAATAGGCTCAACCTTTTGAATAATATGTACACATGTTCATCTAAATGTACTTATTTTCTCATGAATATCCACATGAAAGGTTTCCTAAAGAAAAGTGAGTCATTCAGCTGGGGGTATATTTCACATACAGTGATTAGCCATTTACTTCCTATATGAATTCTGTTATTATTATTTGAACATACGGCTTTGGGAGCTGTTGTTCATGGTTTCCCTTATACATTTCATGACTATAATAAATCTGTTCAACAACTCAGTTCAGAACCTGACCTTACTCAAGCTTGAGTGCTTTGCTCATCTGCAAAGTTTGTCATAAACAGCAGGGGGCTTTGGCGGTTAAGTGCGAACTGGCAGGGGGTTGTTGTGTAAAACAACTGATATTTTATGTATGTGCCTTAAAGAAAGTCCTTAATAAACTCTTTGGTTTAACATGCACAGAAATTGAATTCAGTTCTAAATACAACATCCAACAAAACAGAACAAAAGAAAGTCTGAATGTGATTATTTCCGGAACGATAATGCAGGTCTCACTTTGTCAACAGCTTGTGAGATGAATATTCTAATTACAGTAAGAAGCCTCCTGTGCTTCACAAAACCTCAGAGATCTGTCGCGTTACTGCTATGTTCTATGATCGAGACATTTTGTTTATTGCACGTCCCCTTTCACTCCTGACAGTGCAGAAGCTGACTGCTGCCACTGTGAACACGTAAGCCATTGGGCTGACATCAGGTATGATGAAGACCAGATTCGGCCACAAAGGAACTCTTTTCATCATCTGTTAAATTACTTTTTATGAGTAGGTAGTGAGGGCTTTTTTTTCTATGAGCTGCTTTTAAAAGAAATTCAGAATGATGAATGTTCCACCATATTATATTAATGTAAGACTGTGTGTTTCCAGTGCCAAAACCCTCCAGGCATATTTTGAAAATGTAGTCCGTTTGTCCATCTGGTAAAAACAAGGCCCCATTGAACCACCTCACCTGCTCCCTTCCTTTCAAAAGTAATGTTGAATCACAGGCTTTTCTCCCACCTCTAACAGCCAGACTCTTTAGCGTCCAAATTTAAGAGTTCCGGTGCGTTCTGGGGGAGGATAAGGGCCACTGCTGGGGCCTTCAGTTTGTTGCATGAGGGACGGAGGAGGGGACCGGGCCCCTGGCACAGGGCCACCTATGCTGGCAACAGAGGGCACTGCAGGCAAGGCCACCGTCTGTATCGTGCCCCTGTCACATGGCCCCAAGTCTTCAAGTCCTTCCAGTCCCTGAGGTGGGCCTTCGTATCCCATGTTGAGCCGCAGGGGTTGATGGGCCTGGCAGTAGTCTACAATGGGCTGTTCGTAGCGGTAAAAGGTTAGGGCACCCATCTGGTGGGGGACCTGAGCATTGGAAAAGAGGAGGATGCAAAATGTTGTGGGGATAAGGACGGGTGGAAGGTTCATGGTGAAAAGAGGAGAGAGGAGAAAGAGGGACAGGGGGAAAGAGAAAAATAAGATTAATGAATCAGGTTCACAACCAGAAAATCTGACTGAATTAGTATATTAAATATAGTTTTCATATGGGTATGGACTTGAGAAAAGGTAACAATATGCTGACGTTTTTGCTTCTTTTCTGACACTGAAGAACACAGCACAATATTGCAAAACCAAATTTAAAGCTTGGTATAAGAAAAATAAAACAAACAAACAAACAAAAACATTTAACTGTTTTTGTAGGTGTTGTAGAAATTACTCAGGATTTGTTTGCCCCTTTGCCAATTCAAACCCCAGTCGATGAGAGATAAACTGGGAAGTCGACATGAATCAGCTGGTGCTCTGATTGACTGACCCTGAGGGGAACAGGCTAAACTGAGGTTGAATGGAGTACAGTTAAAATGCTCTTTTGTTCATCTTTCTGAAATGTATACATGTATTAGCCTATTTTACACGTTTTGTCCAGATTTCATATTCCACACTATTTCTGTTGCCATTAATCTCCATTTGTACCATTTCACTCTTATGAAATATTACACATTAAGATGTTAGATCAAACAAACACAAATCAATTTTTAATAACAAATAATCCATAACAAAAACATTAATAAAAACAAACATTTAAAACTTGAATTGCTACAGCATGTTGTTGCTGAATTTCCCCAACTTTTGGATAATAATGTTGCCATGCTTTAAATGGTTCATTAAAACTCTGGGACCTCCTGTTCCCAGTCCATTTGGCAGCTCACTGTAAATACCCTCACATGCTGACCACCTGAGTCTCAGCACCGGCCTAGATACCATTTAAAATTCATGCATTTACAACAGCTGCACCTTACAGATTGAAGAAATACTATTTTGAGCAAGTCTGAGTTTCCGGGATCCTGTTTTCTAATATGCAATCTCACTATGGCTTGGATTTGTAAAGAAAGTATACAAGCCACAATGAAGGATAGCAAAGGGGTTTTGCGCTCAAAGTTTAGTAGTAAAGCTGGAACACAAAAGCCCGTGCCATCTCCAGCGCTGTGCTACTTGTATCACAGCCAGGAGCACTCATCACATCTGTCCATGTGTTTGGACTTGTGTTCCCTCTGCACTTCTTTACACAGTCCAAAACAAGCAGATGAGTCTCTTGCGACACTCTGTCTTCCTAACTTTAAATCACACACTTATTTGCCAATTAGGAAATTTTCTAACAGTCCGTGAAAACAGCGGGGTGAAATAGCAGCTGACTTGAAAAAAAAAAAAAATACATGAAAACACTGCAGGCTGGCGGAGAAAGAACTCATCCGATTACTTGCATACGACAAAACAAGCACATGACAACTGCAGGAACAACAGATATGGTCCCAACACATAAGACACAAACAATATTCTGCTCTCTTGCCTTGAGAGAAAGTGTCACATCCATGCCATCTTTCCAGCATAACTTTCCGAAGTTGATTCTACTGCAAACAATTACATGAGCTAATTGATCACCAATAATTTATGGACTAATTTATGAACTATAAATATTTTTATATCTCACTTGGTGTCTCAACAGATGTGTTTTAGGAATATTCAAACATGCTTTCATAAACAGAGATTACAGTGTGTGTTGCAGTTACGGTAGTTGGAATATGTCAACAAAGGTCTGGAATCTTTAACCAAATCACTCAGAATTAAAGGCAGCTACGTTTCATAAATGAAACAAAAAAAACAAAACAACAAAAAAAAAAAAAAACAATGTAGCAACAGTCCAAAGCTGCAATCGTTGACCTGCTTTAAAGCCTTTGTTTGTCTGATGATTATTCATTTAGAAAACTCAAATGTTCAACCACCTTTGATCCTTCCAGTCTAGCCTTTTCTCTCAGCAACACCTGAGCACCTCCAGGAACACCACCCTTCATACTTTTTCTAACTCCTTCCCCCCTCAAATGGACTCCATTAAGCAAGGCTGACTCATTACATTATGGGCACTCAGTGGATTACTCCTCCGCCATTCCCCTTTCAGTTTTTAAACCTTTCACAAGCCTTGCTCCTCTCGCTGCCACACCATCATATCCCCCTCTCATCAGAGACCTCAGTGCTGCTTCCCTCACTCCCAGGCCACATCCAATCAATTAATGAACCTATATTCGCTCGCTAACCATTTCAGCAGATTCTGACAAATTATCCGACTATAAATCTGCCCTTGTGCAAGTAATGTCTGGAAGCGAACAATTGTAAAGGTTTAATTGAAGAGGGGCTAAGAGACAAGATTATTGAAAGAGAAAGACAGCAAGTATGTTTTTTGAAATTATCTTTAGTGGTTTTTTTTACAATGAGAGTTGCTATGAAAAAAGAAAACGTGTTAAGACTCTTTTTAAATGAAACACGGACTCCCTTCTGTTGGACTAAAGCGACCCAAAATGTCTTTCACGTCATTTTCTGTGAACAAAATGTGCTATTTCTATTCAGAGTCTATTGTAGCAAGCTCTAGCTGGCTCATTAGGAATGCTGTCAGCCTTTTTGCCTCTCAGCATCAGGACATTAGAAATTCCCTGCACCCTGCAGTCTGTTGACAGTCAAATATGCAAATGTTTCACATCTGGTCACCGTACATAAAGCAAATCTTTTTTGCTTCCAAATGTCTTTAAAGTTGTAGGGACAATAAATAGCAGTGAATCTTTTCTGTGATGCATTTTATTCATATAGTTTGCTTTTAATCCATGCCATTTTGAAACTTTCGCTATGACTGACTTAATTTTTGATTACCTAATGTTTTCAAGTTGTTTGCAATAAAAGATTATGTCTAGTCTCAAAACCCAAACGTGGTGTTTGGACACCACGTTTAGATGTTCTGTGGACTCTTATGCCAATGAAATGCCTTCTCAGAGGTCTGAACATTCCCAAAATTTGTACACATTTTGCAGGCATCAGGATCTATAAACATGTACACTACAAGGGGCTTTATAAAAAAATTCTACTCACTAATGTATATCCCTATGGATGAATTTCCAGTAGCACTATCAACATTTGTACATATACGAAACCCTACAGTGCAGACAAAAAAGTATCTTGCAAAATAAAAAATTAAACCCAATAAAAGTGCACACAAAATGTAATTCTCACACTGTATTTTATCGGTGTGGACACATGCAGTTGTAGAGGCATTGCTGACATGGAAATCAAACCTTCTCTACTTGTACAGTTATGTTTGCTCTCTAACATTTAAGTGAATTACTTAATTGAAATAATCAGGGTCAGAAAAGTACAAAATGATTTTATTTTGTTATGCTCAGCATTTCTGAAAACTTCTATGAAGGTGCAATAATCTACATATCTTGTTCCACAAGCAGGTATTTATATATAACTCAGACTGACCTCTGGCTACTTTCTCAATAAGAGAGCAGCCCTAAATGATGGACATATTTTAATATATATGAATTGACAAAAAGATAATTTGCTTCTTGCCACTGCAGCTCCTGTAATGGATGCAAGGCTGGCCTTGAAACATTGTTTTCACACCTGATTACTGGTATGGCTGCTTGTACATGCATTTGAATGTTTTTGTCTGACATATGCTTCTGTAACCTGGCAACTGCATTGTCACAGTATTCACAAGATCATATTCACGAGAAAATCAATCTTGGCAGGCTTACAGCTTTCAGTTTGTAGCCAAAACACACACACAGGCACACACACAGACCCACATGCACATATCAACAATTAGTGTCCTTGTCGAGAGACTTCAGCATTTTTTTCTCAAAGTACTTCTTAATTTGATTGATAGAAATAGGAAAAATTTATTTACTGCATATTTTCATAGCCACCATGATGGTGAATAGACTGTTCTGGTGAAACTGAAAAAATAAAACTCCTCAAATATTTCTTTTTAAAAAAGGATTTTATTGTTAAAATATTTTTTCTGCTTCCAATAATTACGAAATAGAGATAAAAAATGAAAAAGGTATCCACTTGAGGATAAAACTTTAACCTACTTATGATCACATTGTAGTTTCTGTACAGCCAATGATCAACACTCCCTTAATGTCATATGAAATATTTTGTGATTCTATTAGGATTTTATGGAATCATGTTAAAATTTTATATCCACAGCAAAAAGTGTAAAATCAAAACAGTAACTCTTTAGTCTCAATTTTCTAATTGAAATTTTATTTGATCTCCTCAGAAGGATTTTGACACCTGCTCACTGAAGAATGGTTTCAGCAGATTTACTGGTGCCAAGAACACCTTGTGCCTTTTTTTAAGAGTCCTGATACAATGTAGCCATCTCTGAAGCCAAAATGAGAACAGATTGGTGCAGAATGGAAATACAAGCTTTTTCTCTTCAGACTTTGATTTCTTCTCTCTTTTTCACTCTTCACTTTTAGTAAATTCTCTCTTTTTGTTACCTCTTTGATGGAATGTCAACTTGTCAAATGTGGAACCTGCCTCTTACTGTATGGCAGTAAAGACGAAGCTATTTAAGAAACTGGAGATGGATGGATGGATGGATGGATGGATGGATGGATGGATGGATGGATGGATGGATGGATGGATGGATGGATGGATGGATGGATGAACAGCCTGCCATTAAAATGCAAAACAATCTGCAGATTATTTATCAATTACATATTTCATTAGGAAATAAAATGTGGTGCATTTAGGTTACTATATTGCAGAAATAAAAAGCCAAATTTCAAGTCTCTCATGACTCCAATGAACATTCTCACATCAAATGTATGCCATATCCTCTGCACAGTTTGACCCTATGCATTGTTTCAAACTTTTATTAATGTTTACAATTATGTAAAAAAAAATTAAAAATAGAAGAAACGGGTCACTATAGAACTTCTACATAAATTGATCATGTAGAAGTTCATGTCTATTGTGATGACACCAGCTTAGGAGCGACAAAATAAGGTGCCAAACAAAAGCTAAGTTAAATGATCTGAGCTCATTTAATGCTGAGCTCAGAATACGAGGTATGGTCTTTATTATGGTGCTACAGCAAACATGAGCAACTTAATAGCCTACAGTCCACAAACGCCCCAGGCTAATAAAAAAGCTTTTTAAATCTTTTAATGAGAAATTAAGGGCATCTCTGTCTGCGCTATCGTATGTGTCTTATAGGTTGTAAAAGCTCGCCTCATAACAGCATTAAAAACAGAAACAAAACAAAAAAACACATACAAGCAAACCTAAAAAAGTCTTAATTGCTTTTCTTGTAGTTCTGTACTGTGTAATTCTACCATGATAGCCAGTTACTGACATAGACCTCCTGAACTTACAAACAACTACATAGATATTTTACACAACCTTAGTCAACTGTGTTGCTGAATCTGACTAAAAGAGAGAAATATTTTTTTAGAAACTGACGTCTGAGGCCTCAAGTATAAGTTAAATCCTTGTTGTTGAGACAAACAACAAGGACTTTAAAATATTCTTAAGCCTCATTTTAAAGGCTTCAAAATAAATCTGAAGTCTTTATTTTGTAATTTTATTGTACCTAAAGTGTAAGTCATAGTTTCCTGTCAAAAGAGTAAATCATATTGGAAACTGATGTAAAGCTGATCTGAAATAGCCAACTCCTCACTTACCATCGGTGCAGAGAGCTTTGTTTTTACAGAGTAATTTGGTGTAGATGCACCTGTGTGTATTTTATAACTTGGCCTTGGCTGTCAGAAGGTATTAGCATAAAGAGAGGAAAGAAAAGCTGCATTTCTGTGTTAAACAACTGGACTGCTTTCTGCTTCTTTGGATCTCTGCCAATGCTTATCTCTATGTGTTTCAGTAACACAGTGATTGGCATGCTTCCCCAGGGTGTACCGGAAATGCTTTAGTGCACCTTAAAACACTTAAGCTGCTTTTCATGCGTGATTTTCTTTTGACAGTCATGGATCTTGTATAAACAGTATTTAAGTTGCTGTCAAAGTCAATGTCAGTTTATCATTATTGACTGGAGAACCTCCAAATGTGTGTTTTAAAGCTAAATAATGTGAAAAAGTCAAGTCAACTGTTTTGTTTTTTACATGTTGATACTGCAAACAGTCTCACAGCAGCTCTAATTTAAGTCATGCCATCTCTTAAAAAGCCCCAAATCCCATAACTTATTTTGTTACAGCTTTCCAGTCCCCTTTAGAAGTTTTCTTTCTCTTTTTTTTTCGCATTCATGCTTTTATGAGCAGCTGAAGAAGAAGCAACAGTGCCACAGGCATACAATGCTAATGTCTCCCTAGGCTTTAGCAGCATTACGGTTCAGAAGTCTGCCGCTTTCCCTGCCAAACACTTTGATCCTCTCATGTCACTGCATTGTGTCTCGTAGAAGCATAAAAAAGTGAAGAGGAGTTGCAAATGGCTACCAGTGAACTGCCACTTTGGATTAGCTTTTTCCTATTTCAATACTATTTATGTAGATACTTGAAACATGTTTACAATTGGTAATTAATATGTATTTAATGGTGGGAAAAAAAAAAACAACAAACATTTGTATTCCTTTTTTAAAAAATTGCACATAAAAAAATTTGAATGTTAAGATCGCACAAGGGTTTTTTTTTGATAGTTGAAATTATTGACGGAGATATTACTGTCATAACCGTTTGCGTTATCTTTGTTTTTCTTTTTCCATACAAAGTACTTCTGGTCCAGGGCTTCTATGTTTAGGTATGTCTCATTCCTGATTAGCTCATTTCACAGAGCTCTTGTTCTGTGTTATTAATTTTTATATGTTCTAAATTTGTGATTCTTTCCTTAATCTGTGTTTGTTTTGTGGATCAAACTCCTGATAAAGCTTTAACTTAACTGTATATTCGCTGTTTCTTTTTTCCCCCCCGCTGTTTTTTTGAAGGTTTTTTCCATGTAAAAAAAAAATAAATTCTTCACATGCTTACTCACATTGAGGGATTGCTGCAAAGTCATTGACTTGGTCCCTCGAGTTCGGTTCCTTTAATATACTTTTTTTTATTACTACCTGGCATGAAATGATGAATTGAATTTATTTCTGAGTCAGAATTTATGTAATTGATACAACTGTTATTTGGACTCCTTGAAATAAATGTAATCAATCTCTAAGTAAGTGAGATTAGGTTGTTGTGTGATGCTTCTTAAAATTATAATTCCTGCATTTGAACTGAGCTGTTATCTTGCTTATGTGCCCTATCTTCTCTTCAAAACCACAATGCAGACCACTTGTATTTAGTACTGGCAGAAATTTACATCTATTGTAAATTTACATCCAAACCCTTTCAGTAAGATAATGTTCCGCAGGGCGGTACTGTGGTACAAAGTGCTTTCTGGAGCTGAGGACAATAATACATTCCTTGGAGCAAACTGAAAATGTGATCAGTGACTAACACTGCAAGTGGTTAATTTAATAGAAATGGAATTAATGAGTGAGCACAGTCATTGTTTTTTGTTTTTTTTCTTCACTGCATATTGTTCAATTGGAATCTTATTATTACACTTTGTTTTGGATGTGAAAGCTTGCATCTTAATAATCTTCTTTGCCTAAGACCAAACCGTGTTCTATTTTAACATATATGGGCAATAAACAACTGACGCTGCTTGTGTCTTGTTCTAAATACATTTAACTTTTTCAAACACCACTGCGGCTCAAGACAATCCGATGTCATTCACATGTTGTTTATCATAACTCACTATTTTGTTTTCTCTAAACAGTCCACAGCTTTAAAATATGACTTAACAAACATCTATAGTCTGATTCCAGTGAGTATTCCATAATCACAATAATCTGTCTACTGTGTAAATCTTAGGTGTAAAACCATGAGTGCGTGAGTTATTCTTTTTTTTTTTGCATGTTTGTATTTGACTGTTTGTCTCCATGTGGGAGAATATTCTCTTTCAAATGTTTGTTTCTGCAGCATGCGGGGGTTGTCAGCTTAACTCAGATGTTGCTAGGCGGGCCTCAATGACACAAAGCCCACCAGTCAGCTTTTCACCAGAGCAGTGTGTCTGAGGAGGTGTGAAGATAAACATCGTCAGTTTGTTTCCAGACAGCCCATCAGGATGTGTAAAGGAATGTGTGTGCATCAACAAATTGCTCAGTAACCTGCGATATTTGCTATTGTTTTATTTCTCTATTTGACCATTGCTGCTTCTGATGAATGAATACAAGAATAAAATAATTTGAATTAATGCTGATTCTGTAACACAATTCAATACTGCAGGGTCTGTGGTGTTGGTGTTATTTTGAAATCTGTTTAAGTAAAATATTTTCATGTTCAATTTTGATCAGTTTATTTATTTACTTATTTACTTTAGTGTTGATTTGTTAAAAATATTATGTCTCTGCTCCCAACAAGACAAATGTGTCCAATTCACACTGAGAAATCAATATCTAAATCAAGCTAAGCAATAGCAGCCACTAAGACTGATTCTAATACATCTATATGTTTATTTCAAATTGAATATAGTAACAATATAATTTACTATAATTTACTTTTAAGTTTTTCAGACTTACCAAATCCATTTCTGGTAAATTTCAGTAGTTTTTCTGGCTTGAAGGTTAAAAATTCAAACTGATTCAGACGAATCTCTTTTAAATTTGAGGTTCAGTTTTAAGATTAGATGTGTGCAATCATTGAGATTAAGCTTACACTTTATCAATGCTTTTCCACATAAAATATTTTAATCACAAATCCTTTAAGGCTTTAATTCAATCTTGGAATCATATTCTTAGGGTAGTTCCGTTCAATTTCTGAAAAAAACAAATCACATAATTGAAGCTATTCTAAATTCTGTAATAAACTTAAATGTACTCTTTGGGAAAATAAACAGCACATATTTTATTTATTTAAGGTCCTTACCTGACTAAAGTAGCTCTGATGTCAGAAACGGTCAGTTAGCCACATATGCATATTGTAACAACATGACACTTTCTTTTATAACTGCATAAGGAAATGAGCCCACCTGTCCAGATGTTAAACTAATTGATTCTCTAAACAGGATTTAGCCTCCCACTAACTTTTTAATGACTGAAGATCCCTTTATGTGCAATGACTCTTGACTACAGGTCTCAGGCACCACACAATGACAGTTAAAATTGCAAATGCATACGCAGAGCTCCACAGTAAGCCATTTTAGGGAAAAATGTGAGGGAAAAATACAAGTGAAAGACAGGGAAGGAGAAAGCAGGATTGAGGGCCCCTTCACGCACCAGTGAGTGCCAACTGTATGCTCATCGTAACCGCTCCCGTTCTACGATACATACAGTAAAGGAGCTTTTGCAGGCCACAGCAAATGGGCCATGAAATGTTACTCAATGCTCAACACGTTTGTCAGCCTGGTTTGCTTTCACACATACCTACAAATGTACACAATCACAGCAACTAATGAGATGGGGGGCTGAGAATCTGTGGCAACATGGAAATGCTAAACTGGGAACTGCAAAAGTTTCAGGTTTGTGTCATATATTCCCACTTGCTGGGACATTTGTTATGATTGCATTATATCTTTTAATTTACTATTTATCTTGTAAAAATGGCAAAAATGAAGTCATGGCAATATTACTAATGAGAGAAATATCATTAGTAATATTGAGATTAGTAATTAATTGTGGATGAATAATGACAGACACATCTATATTCGATATATTTTAAATTTTAACTATCGTCTTGTAAATCTGTTCATTATTTCTGCCTGTAGTGTTTTCAAAAAAGTGTTAATGCTGCTTAACCACATTATATATAGAACATTTTGTGATACCCTAACTTGTGAAATGTGAGGAAAATTATACATAGTTTTCAAATATTTTACAAATAAAAGTGTGGTGTCACATACAGGCTGATTTTCAGCTTGAGAATGAGTTTCACTGTTAGATATTTTCTAAGCCTATTCTTTGGACATATCCCTTGGCTGGCATTGAGTGTTTATTAAAGCCGCTGCACGATATCCACGCAGCAACAAACCTTCTCTGCACTCTGCTCCATTCCCACTAACATTTATGCATGAGTCAGTCTGCATTTCTTCAAAACTGCAAAACAAAGTGTGGCTGTGTTGGCATAACAAGAAAATGTTGAAAATTGAAAGAGAACTTGTGTGCCTTGGCTCATCTACTCATTTAATGATAAATAAATTTGTTTGTACCAAACCTTCTTGCACAGCGATTCTTTAAAGAACACTACCATAGTATTCAACGAGTCTCTGTGGTTTAAATAAGTATTTTTTGCTTTTTTGTATTCCTGGCTCATGTGAAGCTCATGCATTGTCAGCAGTCTTGCATTTTCTGCACTTAGAAATTTCGGGCTGCAGGTGGAAATCATCAAATCAGGTAGACTGGAGGAGAGGAAGACATTTATATCACAGGAACCACAAATTGAGCCTTGAACTTGAGAGAGATTAAGCATCATTATGACTGGTAATAATCATAGTGATTCGGTAAAGTAACTTTAACTCAAGATCCACATAAACTGAAATATATTTTTAACCTCTGGCAGAGAGGGTGACTATGGGTGGTGTAATAGCATAACCTTATACTAGAAGCCCTGTGCAGCTAAACCCATCTGTGGCGTTTTATTATCTATATACATGCAAATGATCAAAGTCAGGGCACACTGATGTTATTTCATGGCCTGAAAAACAACCCTCAATTGCTTCCAGCACCATTTACACTGTAAATCTTCCACACTCATCGAAGGGAGCCCAAATGCATATTAAGAGCGCAAAATGACAGGCTGAGAACAATTTGTAGTTTCATTTCTACTGTCTCATTATGGATTCGAAGTTCTCAAATCTCTCAGTTGGTGATGCTTTGCATTATGTTCTGCTTCCAGTCTGAGTAATGAGCATGACCCAACATAAACGCTGTGTGGCCAAGTTGGCTCTGCACTGGGAGCATCAGTCGCACTTTAATCAGGGATATTGGGGAGGAATGTGCCTGGGAAGGCATGCAGAGGCTTTTAAAGACCTGACTAATAAGAAATGTCAAAGGGTCTTGGGTGCAGCCAGAACTGATACCCAGACCAGGCCCATCGGCTTCCTATTTTAGCTCACTACTCCCTGTAGAAGCAGGACTTAGACATAGTTTTTCAAGGAAGCGAGATATTAACAAACAGCAACAAAACCAAAGCCTTTCATTTTTTATCTATATTTTTCTCCCCAGGCAACTCATATTCATCTTGCGGCTTTGAAATTACTTTTTTTTTCCACTTGCATGGTAGTTTTATCATAATTGTTGCTTGAAATACTGTACAAAATTGACCATAAACTTACATTATTTGTGATAGATCAACATAAGCTATGGCATAAGAAAAAATTATGAAATATTTTTAGATAAATAAAAAACTAAAAAGTTATGCATTGGTATTCAAACCCCGCATCAACAATTGTATTAGCTTTGCACATTTAGAAATGTTGTCAAATGCTTCTTTGCAAATCAGCTAAAGCTCAGACACCTTGGATGGAAAGTTTCTGTGGACATGAAGTCTTCCTAAGTCTTGCCAATTTGACAAATAGGTCTGGACTTTAACTAGTCCATCCAAAGATATATGTTTGCTTGATCTAAACAATCCACTTTCTAGCACTGGCTGGATGTTTGATATCAATCTATGTACCTGTCAGATTAATTAAAACAAAACTTGTGATTAGCAAAATCTAGAGACTAAAACAAACTAAATAAAGTTGCCAAAAAATACATAATTTTGTTACACACTTACATTTTACAGCATCAGCAGTCTATAGGTTGATGCTGATAATAGCTAATAACTACTAGTTATTATTTCTATTGTCATGAATTTGTCAAGGCTCAGTTGCACTGCATAATTACAAATCACACATTATTGTTCAGAAGTACCAACAAACTATGAAAATGATCCCTTGAGATAATCTACAGAGCAGTGCTATACAGTGTTGATTTGTTCACTGAAGTTAGTCGGAATCAAAGTCGCTAACTACAAAATTAAACTGATAACAATAACTTGTTTGCCAGTAATTATGATATATTATGTGGTGTTGAATTAATGAGGAGGCGTATGTTTTCATCTGCAAAGGTAATTAGCCACAGGCCTCGAGTAATCGCAGGAAAATTCAGGTCGTCCCAAGCAATCCCTGCGGGGACTGTTTTGCATACACTCGCGGCAGAGCAAATCCCTCAAGGGAAAACCTTTCTGCGGAGAAACTCTGACCTGACAGTTTCTTTGAGGCTACAACGTATCTTGTCTGAATTTTAATGAGCAGTGATGCAAATAGGATCGAGATGTAGCCGACTGGAATCTTGGAATTTGTGATAAACAATGTCTTTGATCAACCTGGGCACTCTGATGTCTGTTTCACCTCTTCTCTGTGTGATTTTGTGTCTAAGTCTAGCAAAAATAATAATAATAAAAAAAAAAACATTCTGTCTAAATTTGAATCTGTTTAGAGACCAGACATAAATAACAGAGGAGGCAAAATCAATCGTTTTCCATCACACACTGAATCATGACAATATCTTTAGTTGTATCATCAGAGTTTATCATTTGGTACTTCATCTCTATTTTATTTAATTAAAAAAATTTTCCCTCTTTTTCTCTTCTGAATCAAATATTCAAGGGAAAAAAATGCTATTTGATATCAGTCAGAGGTTCTCCAAACATCCATCAGAAATACAGTCATGGCATTTAGCTGATCATTTTTACATATTTTGCTTGATTACAGTTATGCACTTTATTGGTGTCGAAAATGCACAATCAACTTCAATTATGATGACCAAGGAGACACAACAAAGGTCAGGCATTACACAGAAATTACGCGGAAAAGAAAAAACAATGCACCAAACAGATTTTGCAACCAAAATCTTTTTTTTTTTTTTTTTATCTATGGAGGGGCTGCTGAGATTCTCAAGTCAGAGGAGATAACTTGTTAAAAATGAAACTATTGGTTATTAAAAACATCATTGTTGAAAGAAAACCAAAAGAGGTCAAGTTTCAGTATCTGAAATTCAAATTCAGCATTTGTAGCAATGCTTGAACATATTAGTGTTCACAGACTCTTCTTCCATTGTGACCAAATTTCAGCTGTATTACTGAGTGGAAGTAGCACATTTCAATCCCTAGATATGCAAAGCTGAGGTCCAGATTAAACTCCAGTCTAGATAATGAGTACTGTTCAAAAACTTGCTTTGATGATTTATAGATGACAGATTCTCCCCACCACGCATAAAATAGCAACATCTCCCTGTTATTTAATCAAATTTCTCTCGTCTTGGAAAAGTAGAACCCATATGCTATAGGAAAAAAATAAAACAAAAATGTGATTGCTGACTAGTACTGCTCACAATTGCCCCACAGCAAACACTTGTGTTTAGCAAATGGTAATTAAAATTGGCTGAATCCCCAAATCCCAGATAAATGTTTCATTAGATGGCTATTTGATATTACTTTTGCAACGGAGCAACAATATTCAAATTGTTTATAGAGAATTAATGCATCACTCCCACCCCCACACACTCTCACTCACTCCCCTTGCCCCTTGCTGCACCAGGATTTGCACATGCAACACATAAAACCTTTGGTTCATTAACGTAAACCCACATATGGTGGAATAACACTTGAACAAATAAAATTTTACAGCCCAACCCTGGGGCAAAATGCAGCAGGGACACATGAGACAAAGATGAGAGATTCATTTAAAAAATACAAAAAGACATAACTTGCTTTGATGTGGGCTTGACACGAGGTTGTACATAAGACGAACAAATGTTCATGAGAGTTTAAAATAAAGCAAATAGAGATCAGTTACATTTCTGTAAATCCTCTTAAGCCCTCATCATTTTTCATATCAAAACTAACCTCTTCGTCTGAGAACATAAAAATGACTCTGTTGTCGCCTGCTGAGTTTTAGACAGGGGTTTGCAGGATTTTTCAGCACTTCTGCTAACAGATGAGGTTATATAACCAAAACCAGCAAATCAGAATGGGAGTCAAAGCTTGACAGATTTCTTTTAAAACCATAAACCCCTATTCTGTCCAAGTTTCCTATGAAATGTTTTACGCAATGTCACTGGCACTACTGGCCTCAAACATGTTAATTGTGTTTCAATTCAATGTGTTTTACCAGTTTCTCACTTTTGGCATATTGTCGCTCAGGATCCAAATGTTACATGTCAGAGAATAAATAAATTCAATGGAGAGTACATCTATATTTTTGAATCACTTCATCTTTTTGTGGTGCCTTGCAGAAGAATAAACAACTCTTGAACCATAAATATTAGTAGGTTTTAAAGGATTTTTACATACTATCTGTGGTGTAAGGTGCAGGAAAATGATACCCAGTTTTCAAATATTTCACATGTAACATTTGAGAAGTGAGGTGTCCTTTCAGTGTTCTTTAAGTCAATATCTTTAAACTGAATGCAACAATAGCTTCCAATGTAAACTAAATGGTTATTCAATTTAATATGTGTATAAATAAAGCCGTTTTGCGAGGTGTGCTGTTGTAGCACAATAAGAACAGTACAACTCACCCTGAACTCACCATTCCCATGGTAAAAAGAGGAGGTGGCAGCATGATGCTGTGATGATGTGAATAAAATTCTGGATCTGCATGTAATTGACACATCCAATCGGACCACGTTTGATTTCTCTGGATAGAATAAATATTTACATTTTTTTCTTTAGATGTGCAACTTGAACACATTCCACTGAAGTGACAACAAAAAGGTGATTCTTGTATTGATTTTGAGGAGCAAAATGTAGATGCTAGTTTCACTTTTGAGATTTATAACTATAAACTGTTAAAAGTTTGTTCATTATTTTTTTTCTCTTTCACAATTATACATGTCACTGTTTTGGTCTATCACATGAAATTCCCCCTGAAATATGATGAAAATATTGGTTTGTGTCATCACAAAACACAAAGCTCAAGCTTACAGGACAAGTTTTGGAAGTCCCTGTAAGTGTAAACCATTTCCTGAAGTGATTTAAGTGAACATTTGGATTTCCGCACCTAAATTTCAAAACTGAAACAAAAACATAATAAAAAACCTGTTTCAATTTTACAACATTGTCAGTATTTTGTCTCAAGTTAAGCTGTTGTCATGATTCAATTTTCTCAACTCAAAGAAATGCAAGATGAACCTGACAAGCCTATCCTCCAGTGACTAGCTGACTAATGAGATGCCAGATTGCAGACACAACTGACATATTGTCGAGGAACATCAGAAAAACTAAATGGTCTTTTGAGGAAATCTTTTCATCTATTGTCTGCATGTAAATAAAGAAATATATTAAGCATACTTTGAAGGAGTTTTGTCATTAGTCTCTGAGCCAGGTCTATTGTTCTTTCTGATGCACTTTTAAAACTTGCTAATAAGTAAATAAATCTTTTCATTTTTATATACAGACAGCATTAGTTGCACATTTTTCGTCACATCTTCTTGTAATAGATTCAATAAGGTGCTAAAAACTTTTCTGTAGAGACTTTGACAAAATAATATCTTACATTTGCTGTAAATTTATCAGCTACAAATTTATAATGTGAATATCATTTCCCCACATCCTAAATCTGGTGAGCAGATGGGCGTCTGGAGTCCAATTAATTAATTGTCATTTTAGAAAACCAATTTAGGATGCTGGTTTCCTATTATTTTGCTAAAAGTAGTCATCAGATAAAGGGGAAACTCTGGTAATAAAGGGGTCTGCATGGCTAGAAAGAAATGGCATCTGAAGGAAGCTCAGTTGGTGCCAATAGGTCATTCTGTCCTAAGATAGCCATTCTGTTAACACGCAATGGCCTGAGATTGTGCATAGATAAAATAAACATAATTGTTTACTTCTTGTTTCCAAAACATAATTTTGAAATTGTGCTCACCTTTAGATATCAATGAGTCAATCTTAACATAGGTGTGGAGAAGCATTTGCTACACATCCAAGCAGAAAGGATGTCCAAGAAATCAGAGAAACTCATTGGTCTCTAACGTTCCTATCAAGCAGCGTTTTGCCTGCATACTAACCAGCTGTTGTAGCCCCCAATACTCCCATTACTCCTTCAGGTTTCCAATAACATATTCTCCTCATCTGATCAATGTTTTCTTAAAAAAGTAGAAATAACCTCCATTTTCTGTATGCATCCTCACTCTGCCAGGTTGTTCAGTTGGCTGCCTACTCATGTAATTTACCATATGAACCCTTAACTTTCATGATCAAAAAATGTGTATCTGCAAGGAAACAAGAAAACATATTTTCCTTAGGGTAAGAGGAATGACATTCATTTGATTGCAGCTATTTGCAAACATTGTATAGTGTGGTAAATACTAATACTCTTACCTATTTCTATTCAAACCCATACAGTGGTATTCAGTTTCCTCAGCTGAACATGAAAACCAATAGAGCAGAGAATGTTGATTACTAGCCAAGCAAAAGATCATTTAAAGCTAAAACATGTAGGAGAACTGACCTTGTCTGCCCTGACCGGTAAACCAAACAATATTCACTTCTCATTTCAGCACTTTGCAACGTAGCGCATATGAGAAAAACAGCCAACAGAAGTGACCTGGAGTAATGTATTTAACAACCTATAAAACTCAGCCAAGTTAAATATGTTTCCAACATGGCATTAGAGACAAATTCCTTCTTTGTATATATATGGGTTTTAAAACAGAGCCACCCCCTTGAGACTAAAACATTTAATAGTGCAATGCCTTTCCCAAGGTTGACAGTTTTTATAAGCATTTTGCACGGTTTCTATGCTGCCATTTGTTTACAAGTGGGACATTTTCAAGTAGCTTAATTTCAGTTTTGACTTATTCTTTGCCTTTGACCTAATTTAAATATGACTGAAAAAAATGTCAAAAAGCCCAAAAATTTGACATCCTTAGTTATGATTACTGTATGTATATTTATATGTAGATTACTAAACCAATGCCTCACTTTGTCATAGATATTTTTTGTTCTTTTAGAACATTTGTTTTGTTAAAAACACAAATCATGAGCTTTTCAGGGACGTGTATGATATACATACTGAATTCTTCTACTTCATTAGAGAACTTCGATGACTGCTTTTAAAATTTATTCATCATTCTGTTGCCCAGAAACAAAACAGCATTAAGTCAAGGTAACCGAAACTTGCCAACATGAATTTTACTATATAAATGAAATATAGTCTGAAGTGAAAAGCTAAAGATCTACTGAATGAAGAAAGCACTTCAAAGACAAACCTGCTAAAAGATTTATCAACTGCACAAAATGCATTCAATTTCTGTTGAAGAGATATCTGTCTATTTAAATTAATTGCTGATTGAATCTGAGATACTGACTGTATTTGACATGGAGGACACTGGAAGACATGGCTTGCTGTCTTCTGGTGATGTTAACAGGAGCCTTGTCACATCTAAAACCTCAAAATACAGTACATTATGACATGCAGAAAAACACCACACAAAAACAAAGGCAAGCCTGAATTGATGTCCTTTAGCCTCATGTTAGATCAGACATGAAAGTTGCTTGATGGATTTTGCTTTTTGTTTGTATTCTTCCCAGAAAAAAACAAACAAAAAAAACAAACAAACCCCAACAGATCTCTTTTTACGTTTAAAGCTCAGCCAAAAGACATCACAGTGGTAAGTGAATTACAGGTGTAGAGGGAGCCAAGAATCACCTTTCGCTGCCTCTCTGCTAAGTGGTCAGAATGTGTTCTCATGTCCTGAACATTAAAATGTCAGTTTTTTTTCTTTGGTGGTGGTTTTTCACAGCATGACTCAAAAAGTGTTGAATGCAATCTCAACTCCATTAATTTTCAAAATTTGAATTTCCTGTCATGGAACCCTCATCCCACAAAAAGACTGGAAATTTACAGATTCTATAGTTCTATTTGTTCACAAAAACAATTATGCCTTTTTCTTGCCTAAGCATTAATACATTTCTCAATCCAATTTTTCACTAAGTAAAAATGGCTTCATTGTAGACACCAATAGGGGCCCCAGCAGGTTACACTTGTGACAGCCTTGTGTTTTAACATTTAGTAAGCGGTTGCTTATCAAATAACTCAAACAGGAGATAATGGTAGAACCTGCAGCCTAATAACATTTCTGAAAATGTACAGATCAAATGGAAATTTCTGAGAACATAGCTATTATTTCCTCAAAAATGATCGTGGCAGTCAGGATGTGAAAATACATAAAATTTGAAATAAATCACATTAAATTATTCAAAATGAATGACAAAATCTTTATGTGCATATCCAAATGTCTCAGGAAGAAAGGCTTAATGTTAATGGGGATTTGTAATGTCATCCTATTGTGGTGATTTATGTCATCGGTTGCTCTGATATTCTGTTTGAAATCACAAAAAGCAGCCCTGCAGAGTACCTTTTATTATTACATTGTGTAAGCACTGGATGTCATGTAACCATTTAAAATATAGAGTGTTGTGTTTCTGGAGTCAAGCTTATAAGACAGTGGGGTCTTCAAAGCAGTTATTTTTGCTGAGACGCTGAGTATTAATGGTTTTAAAACACACTGCTCAGGTCTCAGGTTTACGTTCAGTCATCATCAGGATGAATGTCATGAAAAGTGTCCTAAGAAGAATTATTCATACGGGTGCAAATGTAGGCTGAAAGCAATCCTTTAGTTTTACCAACATCTTTTCTCTGACATTTCTCTTCATTTTTTTACCAGTTAATATTAGGTTTCATTTTAATATTTTTGTTTCACCTTTTGTTCAGGACCGCATATCGCTCACATCCTTCAGCCTCAGTCTCCTTCCAGATCTCTGCTGATCAGTCTATTGTTAGACGGACGTTCGAGGTTTAAAACTCACATGGTTACACCCTGATTGTTGGTTTTATTTTCCTATTGTTATAGCGTGTCAGTTACATTGATTTATTTTCTTCTTCAAACCACAGCTAAAAACATATTTACACAAAGGCTTTTTATTATATTTATATTTTTGTTTGATGTGGTTTTCTTATGTTTTTTGTGATGCATGCTGTGATTTAATCTATGAAAGATGCTACATAAATGAAATTGTACTTTTTTACTATGATTTGAAAAGCAAATTATTATTTTGCCAAAGACCAATACTTCATGATTAGCTATTCAAACCTTGAATAGTTGGATGAGTACAAAGAAGGAAGGAACTTGTAAGTAGTTCAAAGATAAGAAGTGGTTAACACTTACTGTTATGTAATTTATTTTAACACGGAGGTGGGTTTTTTCCCAAGTATTTTCTGCTTCCCTCTAGTATGAACAATGGCTCAATAATAATCTCAGACTAAGTGTGAAGGCTATTTCTGATTAAGTAAATGAAGTGTTTAGAAAAACAAAATGCAACATTGGCCTCTCAAAAAGATAAACACACAAGGTATGGTGAAACTAAAAAAGTAGAAGTATACTTATGTTGTTGAGCATATGCATACAAATTAAATGAAGGAATTTGACATTGACAACCATGACGAAAGACCGTACATACTAAGGTTTAGTTTTCTGCATTGTAACGCCAATATGTCAGCATCATTTATTCAGCATTTTGTGGAAAACAAGTTGCCTCAGCATCAGTTCTCCAGTTTTTTATAGACTTGAGAAAGTAAAGCAAAATTGTATTACTAATCTAAAAGAATTGCAGATTAGATGGTCTTGCCAAAAGCAACCAAATTTGAATTCAAACAAAAACGGATCATTTCCACTATGACTTTGGGGTATTCTTGTTAATTTTCTCCACTTTGTATGAGTTTTCCTCTTACAGAATGATTTCATAGCTGCATATAAACATGGGTTAATAAGCACAAACAGTGGGAGCTTTATTGTTTATGCCCTAAACTATCCCAATATTTACTAAACATGCAAATGCAAGTTTCTCAGACAAGCTGTTATGTCCCTGTTTTGAGACAAAGCTGATCTATTTTTCTTTTTCCTATTTATTCATCATGTAAGGATGCATACGACAGAAATCATGGAGAGCACTTTTTGCAGAAGCAGATGTATTCAGAGCAAGAAGGGAAGAACAGAAATACAGAGAAATCAAAATAAAATTGGGCAGGTAGAAAATGTGGTAAAAGCAGGTTTAAAACAAATGAAGAGGGGGGAATTACATGTAAAGGGAGAAAGCAGGAAGAGCGAGAAGACACGCAAGAATACAGTTATGAGCCCACTGAGCCGTGGCGCTCATGGCTCGGCTGTGGTGCTCATTATTGATGTAGTAGAAAATTTGCGCTGACAGAAAACGAAGCTGCCAGCTGTCTCCTACCCCCCTACCCCCCACTGTTCCCCATTATGACATTATCTCAGGAGGGATGGCCAACAGTGGCAGTGTATCCCATCACCCGAGGTGCCCCTGGCATGTCCACTGCTGACCCTAACTCCTGCCGTGGAAATGTACACTTACACAGGTATACACAAATAAAGGGCATAGCTGTGGACGCTCACTTCGGCATGGACATTCAGTCATACATTTCAAAATGTATGACATAAACAACTCAGTGTGTTCCATTATTATTTCATGGCCCCAACACAAAATGTATAAAATCCAGTCCATTTTTTTTTGTAATCAGAACAAACTGCTGTGTGATGCAGGATGTGACATGAAGCTGTGGTACTGATATAAAAATAGTGAGCTGAAGAAAGCAGAACTGAACATGCTGCATGTAGCATATTTGCCACACCTAATGTGTTTAGTCTATACTGTTCCTACAGTATTCAATGGATATCGACAGCAAATTTCATGTTTGCTACAATGTGCAGATGTAGAAGAAAACAAGTGATGGGGAAAATATTGTTCTGCATTTCTGCTCCATAGTATTGCTTCCCAAGATGCACTCTTCATGATAGTGTGCCTGTAACAAAATTTCTTGTTTCTGTTATAAAATAACAATTATCTGGTTATAATTGTAAGTGTTTTTGGTGTGAGCCAGTTACCTAAATAGAGTAAAAATGTGTGTTAGATTCAAAAGTAAGTAGAAATTAAGCCTATAACAGGCTTAATTGTACAAACATGTAATTTTGTCATGTTACAACCATAGTGTATTTTATTAGGATTTGAACTACAAAACTAATAATGCATATCATCCTGTAAACACCAGCTTCACAGTAAATCGTTGTGAGTTAAGCAGGCAAAGCCTGGAAGAGATTGTGAGACTGCAAAGGCGTTGAGAATAAGGGAGCCATTCAACTACCAGCAGGAGAAAAAAAATGTTTCAAGGACTTCAGTTTTTGTTAGAAATATGCATTTGTATTTTGTTAAATTACATTTTCCACAGTAGAACAGGTGGATTCAGACTAAATTTGACAGATTTTCTCTATATGCTAAATCTGTGACTTATGAAAGCTACAGGAAGTACTGTATTTTACCTAAGCATATCAGAGAAAATGGTAGACCTAAAAGCAATTGAGAGTAGGTAGTAAGACTTGCATAGTAATCTTCAAAGTTGCTCCTTATTTAATCTTAGGGAATTTGAGCTATTTAGCAAAGAGTAAGACATTTCCAGATGGAGTAGAGACCTAACCCCAGTGATTTGTAGCTGTAATTTCAGCTAAAGGTCCTTCTACAAAATACGTCAGGAGGACTGAATGCAAATATATTAGAAATGTACCCCGGTAATTATTAAAATATATAATCACAGATTTATTGATTTGAAGTCAAAGAAAAATGTTTCAAGGACTTCAGTTTTTGTTAGAAATATGCATTTGTATTTTGTTAAATTACATTTTCCACAGTAGAACAGGTGCATTCAGACTAAATTTGACAGATTTTCTCTATATGCTAAATCTGTGACTTATGAAAGCTACAGGAAGTACTGTATTTTACCTAAGCATATCAGAGAAAATGGTACCAAATACAACATTTCGTACCCATTCAAAGAAATCATATATCAAATTCACATCACCAGTTTATAATTGAGTGTGTTGGTTTATCACATAAAATCACAATATAGAGATTTGTGTTTTAAAAATACACATGAATAATTTTGCATGAAGCTTTAAATGAACTGGAAGAGAATCAACTAGATGACCAATTTTTTTGATCCGGTCCACTTTATAGTTTCTGTTTTCCAACTACATGTTAGTTCTTTGAATTTAACATCCTATGTTCTTCAAAAGAAATTTTTCACATGGGAATAAGAAGAAGAAAAATTAGCTATGTGAAATCAAAGGCATTCCATGTTGACATAGTGTACTGTAAAAGCAGTTTCAAGGCATTCAGAAGAGATCTTGCCCACTATACATAAGAAACCACAATGCTCATTGGACAAAGCATAAACCTCCACCCAATTTATCAAGGATAACAGGATGGGGAGTCTTGTAAAAAGTGAAATCATATTCATTTTCTAAGAGTACATTGAATAAATTGGAAGAGCAAATATTATGCACATACTAATGCCACCTTGAATCGAGGGACAGCAAATTATTTGTACATCTCCATGCCACCTTATGTATTATGCACATACTAATGTGCCTCGCCATGCCAAGATAGTGAAGGTGATGTGCCTGTTCATGGACCAGTCTCATTAAAACAGAAAGGACAGCCTTTCCTTGCATATTTTGGAAGGTTTCCTTTCTTGTATTTGTAGCGGAAAACCCAAAAACATCCCACATGACTGCAGATTCCTGAGTGCACTGTCACAATAGTGAGCAAACTCCCATAAAGCCAGAAGACATAACCAAACAGCAGGAAGAGAGCATCACAAATATGAGTAAGACATCAACTACAACACTGCATCCGTGCAAACACTCACTTGAATTGTGACAACAACAAAGAATAAAAAGTTATCATTTACAGCTAAAAGACTTCAACTTCTCACAGACATTGCCTCAAGAGATGAGGAACTATTTTGTTCATTAAAATTTCTCACTGCATCTACATGTAGGGACTTTCGAAAATAGCCTCAGTGAGACCAGAGAGAGATACCCTTAAGTGCAGAATCTCGTCATCACTGAACAAGCAAAAGTACTTGCTGACCTCTGTAGCGAGACTCCCTTGGATAAAATACAAGGTTGCTTGCCTGGTTCACTCCACAAGAAACACATCAATGGACACCGAAAAGCTCTGTGTACAAGCATTCACAGAGAGATGCTTTCTATCAAGGCTTCAGAGGGTTAGATAAAGGTTTACATTGAAATAGTTTTTTGTTTTGTTTTTCAGTGTGTGTTGTGTTTTGCTTATTCAATTAAATATTGGATATACAAAGCTAGTTATAAGTATCAGGTACTAGTAGTAATAGCAGGAATAAAGTTGTATCAGGTTAGCAAACAGAAATTGTTTTACATCACATTTCATTCTGAATGATGGAATGTGTATTTACTATTTTAATAATAGCTGTGTGGTAGCTAATGTTTAGTATTGATTAGATGATTTATGAATCTAATCACCCTTCATATAACTGTCTTTTGCTAAGAGGGAAAGAAGGGAAAATGAACCTCTCACCCTGTGACAATTTGCAACCCTTTCTTAGGGATCCAAATGTGTTTCCAAACCTAATAGAAGATATAGTCCATCCAGTCCGTTCTCAGTGTGTCCTTGGCTCTGATTCCAGTGGGACATGGCCAGAAAACCTCAAAATGGAGAGGTCTCCTTATCAGATTGCCTGGATACCCAGAGCTGGCTGCTTTCAGTGGAGAAAGTGCTCTACTCTGAGCTCCCTCCAGATCACTGAACTTCTCACCCTAATTGAGTCCAGCTTCCTCTGTACTTTTGGCTGTGGTTCATATCCCATGACAATAGATGAATACAAAGACAGATTGGAGCAACACCTATATTACTGCAGATGAGGGTCCAATCTGTCTGGTCATTTCCTATTCCAGCTAATCGTGGTGTGTCATGAACAAAACACCAAGATACTCAACTTCTCCAGGTGAGCGAGGAAGCATTCTCTTTTCCAAAGATACCACTGTTAGTTATTAAGTTCCAATTTTCCATCTGCAATCACTGAATACATCTTTTGGAGTTGTCTGTGGCTGATTATTGCTTTCCAAAATCTACAGTCAGTGCTTTTTCATCTCTTACTCTGCATTTAATTCCTGTAGATTCTTTGAGTTGTAGTCTTTGTTCTTTCCCAACTTCTTTTGTCTTCTCTATTTGACGTGACATGATCATCTATATGTTGCATGCAAGTTGAATTGAGAACCCTTTTCTCTAGTAATTCAGTGTGTTGTTAGGATGTAGACTTGACTGTGACCATTATAGCTGTATAAACCACTAAATATGCCCTTAAACTATAAAACAAAATTAGCTCCGTGTTAAAATTTTCCAATTTCCTTGTTGTCAAGGTTGACGGCTGCATGCTGTTGGTTTTCATGTACCTGTCTTGACGTAAATGTCACATTATGTGTACAACAGATGTGTGGAGTGTGGGACTTTCATGTTTATTCAGCAAACAGGTAATGAAATGTGCTCTTTCAGTTTTCTATAAAAGTATTTACAGCTTTGCCATAATGGTGTCACACCTTCAGAAATGGATAGGGAGCCAACTGTTCAGCAGGGCTTTAAACTGGAAGGATTTCTCACTTTTTTACCACCCTGCAGCCGTGGGAGTTTCACATGGACTGTTTTTGACTCTCTTTCACCCCTACGTTGCACAAGAGTGCATTCCAGAGGCCCAGTGAATAAAAATGCCATGTCAACGAGCAAGGAAGAAAGAAAATCTCCACTCTGAGCTGTCAGTGGTCTTCCTTTTTGGTTTTGCTATGAAAAGCAGGCGAAAAAAAAGTTCACCTTCTGCACATAAATTGGCTGAGAGATTTATTTCTCCCATGACATTCTCTCTGGAGATGCCACTGGGAGCCTGGGCCACGCTCTTGGAGAGCGTTGACAGGGCTATTGTTAGTACTAGCAGTAGTCAAAACCTATTCTCTAGCCTCATCTTCGCTGGCTGTTTTTCATTTCTTTTTACAACTTGTTCTCTTTCTTTCTCCTTGTGATACCTGTCAAATAGCAGTGACAGACATTTAAAAGGCATAGGCCAAGGCTCACATCTGTCCATTTTAACTTATTAATTTCAAACTCATTCCGCTTTGTCAAATTCAAAGACCTCTGAGATAAGCCAGATGAATCAATGATGTTAGGTAAGAATGTGCTTCATGACAGGTGGCAAATGAGAGACTCGTTTTAAGTTTAAAGAAATCTGAACAGAAGTTGTCCATCTCGTCCAGCAGGTAATCTTTTTCATAAAATGAATACATATAGATGCATTGATTATTTAACTGGTAAGCAGAATTGATTGATTTTCCATGTGACCAACCATGATGCCAGTTGGGTATGCAATGTTTTGTTTTTTGTTTTTTTTTCTGATTAGTGAATGCATCAGTAAGCACTTCCAAGATTCACTGAAATCATCAGTAATCTGTGGAAATAAGACTTAGTTCACCATTTTCAGTATCACTTTGGTGTTTCAACACCAAGTTATTGCAGAAGGTGTAAGAGACATCCTTAAATGAAACTGTATTTTTTATGGAGGCATGCTGTAACCGGAGACTTTCTTATCAAAATCTCCACTACAACTACATGCATCAACCTACTGTACAGAAAATTGAGAAATAAAAAATACTTTGACGACATTTATAGTTCTTTAAAAGAAACTACTATTAGCAGGCCAGGGATTCACAAAACTGAATATCTGAAACCAGACACAAAATTTCCAGACAGATTAAGTTCTATTATGGGAATGGACTTATTAAAATATGGCAAATTGTGACAGATTTTTTTTTTCCTCAAGTACAATGACAAGCTCTGGGGAGACTTAGGTATTGATGTAAGGGGGGTCTAGACTCAGTAGTCTCTAGTGCAAGATAAGGCAATTATAACAGGGAAGACCCCTAAATCCATCTTGTGAGAGATTGCCAGAACATGACACATCACACTACGAGATCTCTTTAATCAACACAATGTTCCATTCTCAGCCAATGATGCTCTTGGTGGAACAATCAAGGCTCAGGGGAGGGAAGCTGTCACTAACATTGTCTCCTGAGGCATTGCTAACTTGCCTCATGTCACTCACAAGAAGCTTAAATTTCACTAATATGGAAGAGCAAGTCTGGATGGGGCCAAGTCAATTAAGACAGGCCAGTGTTCCTATAAGGGGCTGTTAAGGAGGCAGAGGATATAGGGATGAACAGCCGATGCTCGTCTTTGATGTCCCGTGAGCTCCTACAAATCCCTTTGTTGCAGAAAGGGCAATTAGTCCGATGAAGCGGATGTGTCATCTGAGACAGATTTATTACACCCAGAGAAAACAGGCTGTCTCAATCATTTTCTTTCAATAAGAGAAATGTGCTAGTGTTACTGTAAAATAGAAAAGCACTACATAAAGCAGAAAGCTTAGTATAACTAATATAAATATAAATATAAGTGTATAGCGTTTATAAGATCCAGGTTTGGGTGAAACTTTCTGACATTATTTTTGTTCCAGATTTTTCTATTATTGGGATTAGTGGTCAGAACCACTTTATCTTATTTAGTTTTAAGGGAGAGAAAGTATACTGTATGTTTTCACTGGGAAGTTGGATTTTTTTATTTCTGCCAACAAAAAGGAATATTTAAATTTAATAGCTTCTAGTTCCTCCTGCTGTGGGAAAGGTGGCTCAGCAGTGCAGTGTGACAGCCTTCCTGTCAAATGACGAATGGCAAAGAGAAAGAATTCCAACGGGTTTAACATAGTTTATTTAAGTAGTTTTTTGTCAAATTGTTTTAGTTATGAGGTTCTATTCACGTAAGATCAGAAAAATGTTTCCCAATCTTAGACTTCAAGCATTCTTCCCTGGAAGCCTGGGCTCATTGGTTCTCAAACTCATTTTATCATTGCGCCACCACAGTAATTTAGCACAACAGTATTTAATTTATTTAATTTGCATTGTTAAATCGTAACAGAAAGAGAATCCATTGCTACTACATGCCTGTTTGATGTCAGATAATTTACCTTAAAGGTCCTGAATTCAGAATTCAAATTACATATGTTGAAGGTTTCCCAACAACACTTCACATCCACATTTAACACTTATGTGTTCCATACAATTTTTTATCCATATTAAGATAAGATGTAAAGGAAATGAAGGTTTCTGTTCAGTAACACCTAGATTGTGTAACTTTCTCACGATGGACTTGACAATGTGGACTATTTTAAAAGCCAGTGATATTGTATTTAATGGTGCCATATGAAAGAGGATCAAAGGCTGGTCCAAAGGCAAGCTATACATACAATTACATTTTTTGAAATCAATCTTGACTTTCCTCACATTCTGTGTTGTGTATAATATACAATTGTAATAAATACATTGAGCTTTGTGGAAACAATACATTAAAATCTCAAAGGTAATACAAATTTCTCTTAACTATATTTAAAGATTAAAAGGTAGGGTCATAAACAGCTAGTTTTTGCAGTTATAAAGACGACATTTAAAGCTTTATTTTGACTTTTTAAACTAAATTTCAAGAGCCATATATTTCACTTTAGGACAGAAACTTGAAATTTGATATGCACTTTAGCCCAAATAGCAGCCACTGTGTATCCGTGGTGATGATATGACATCTCTTCATGGTTTCTATAAATATAAATGGCAAGGCTGCACGATCCAATAGGAGCACACTTATCCTGGTGGCCATGTGCGCAATTGGAGTGCACTGGCGGCGCCTGCAGTAATGACTTAATATAAGTCCTCCTGTGGTGGAACAGATGAGAGCACAGGTGTGCAGAGTTTTCCCTGTCATATGGTACTGGAGAGCCAACGCACAGTATTATATATTGTTTAACCTACCATCAGCTCATTAATATACACAAACTCACATATATGTGAACAGAGTTAGAAAGATATATGTCCTTACACAAGAGAAAGGAAGACACATCTGCTGCTTTCCTCTACTTTCCCCCTTGCTCTTTCAATCTCTGTCTCACATGCTCTGAAGTGTCTGAATAACCACATTGTTTTGCAACACACGCAAGACAATGTACATTTGTGTATCAGGGAGACGAGGCAAATGGTGATGAGTAGCGATCCGAGCATGGTTTGGCTTGAAACACTTCCAGAGCCATCTTTGCCGCCTCTAGCGACGTGGACGGACCCAGCTGCCATCGCAGCTGCACATGCGTGGCTCAGTCAACAAGTCGGGGTGAATCACCGCCACAGACTTTGTTCTTCCTCGCTAACTGTGGCAACATTTGCGTTCCGAGGCCAGGCCAAAATCATTCTCATAGCACATCTGCTCTGTTCCAGGTAGCTCAACCAGAAACCTGACTTAATAAAATTGTGTTTGGCTTCTGACATTGCATCAAATTGAAGCAAAAACGGAAAATACCCTTTCAAACAATTTCACACTGGGTGCTTCATAACATCAAGACACATGTTTTTTTTTAATAGTATTCCACTGAAGAGAGGTACGTAGATTGCTGTGCGTATTAACCCTCTTGGAGTTTTTTTTTTTGTGTTGTTGTTGTTGTTTGTTTCTTTTGGCTTTATTCATTCAGATAATCACAATAACTGTCAGAGAAGAATAACCTGACGTAAATAGAAAAAAATCTGTCTCCATATGATTAACCGCAACATGAACATATTTGAATACAACTTATCTAATCTCATAAAGTAGTTTAAAATATCTTATCAGCAACACATCATGTTCCAATCAAATACAGGTTATACAAATATGAGAAATTCTTCTAAGACTCCTGTGACATCAGTGAATCACATCTCAACTCAACTCATTAAGAGGTCAAAACGTACACAAGAGAAACATATGAAGCACTGCAGGCCATATTTGCCTGAGTGAAGATCAGTTTTCAAGATATAAGACAGAGAGGGAGACTTGGTAATTCTACTACTCAAAGTTCAAACTGAAATATAATGTGCTAGACAATGTACATTTGTTTGTGTCACAAACTGAACCAAGCATAAATGCTGGAAAATCCTCTAATGTGACTAAAGAAGAATCATTTTGCAAAGATGAGTTGTCCAGGATTCATCCACATCAATAAAACCATGGAGAGTGATTGTAAACTTTTGATGCTAGTTGTTGCTGCCAACGCAGGTACAAACAGTGATTAGGTTTGCTGGGCTATTACTTTTTTTTTAACAGAAAGCCAGGATTATTGAAGAAATCTTATTATCTTTAGAACTTGATTATATGCATTTACTCTTGATTGGAATGACATTTTAGAATCGCAAACATTTGGCTAATTTAAACTTGTCATCCATGTTCAATAAGGACTTGAGTTCATATCTTCAATTGTGCTCAAGCTTCAGGAAACAAAGCTACTTAACAAACTCACCCAGTAGGAGAACTTTTAAATTATTAAAAACTCCTGTAAGGTTTTTTATGGGAGGATCAGATTTGTCAGTTTACATATTGTAACTGGTTTTCAGCAGCTAAGTAAAGTCGAGAGTGCAGCGCAGCATTGTTCTTTGAATCTCACTGTGTGACATGAACATAAAAAAAGCTGTATTTCCCAGTGACAAGGATTTTTCTGCCCTCGATTCTTTTAAACATCTCAATTAAAGACTTGTGCAGGATTGATGAATTCTTAGAGTGATTTGTCAGTAACTTGCTCATTACAAACAGTGACTCAGCCAATGACTCAAGCATGAACTGTTTTCACATTGACACGGTCAACAAAAGATGCAGAATTTGTTAACCACACCCACTTTTTCTCTTCCTCAAACAGCTTATAGAATAAATCTATTTTAAACCACTCACTGAGGAGGATCAACTTCTTTGGATTATTCAATGTGTCTCTTATTGTAATTACATGTGTTCTTACATATCAGGCCATTTGAGCTCTCTTTTTTATGCACTGTGTTCAGACTAAGAAGACAGCACTATTTCCTGTCCTTGACCAGCTGCTCGTCAAAGCTTTTTAACCATCACTAACTTCTGGATTCTGTGGTATTTCTACACGTTTGTTTTGTTTTCTCTTCTCCTTACAAATGGCAAAGCTTCTTCTGCCATTTATTTAATAAATTCAGTGGTGAAACTGGTGGATTTTCCTTTTTTCAACCTTTTAGAGAACTAATCCTCCTCCTGTCCTGCAAAACAACCATACTTATGAATGAGAAAAAAAAAGTAAAAACAAATGCTCATCATGGTAAATATGCACCATAGTGTTATAGGGACAGCATTTAACTTATAATAGTATAGCAATTCAACAGAAATTAGTTTATATTAGTTTTACCTGAGTTCTATAAAGATTACATAAAAAATATATAAATCAATAGCAGCCAAAAAAATCCTTTAAGATGGACTTGGATTTTACTTTGAGTAAAAATATTAGAACATACAAGTGAAATCAGACTGATGTTCTGTTTGTGACTTAAGAGTCCAAGTTTATTCCTCAAATCACTAACACTGCATCTTTATTAAAGTATGAAAATCAAAATAAGTGTCTCTATAGGAACAGTAGAATAATAACTTCATTTTTACAGCCCAAATTCCTTTCACCAAATCTGTGCAAGTAAGAATATTCAAAACAGTAGCTGTTCTTTTTGGTAACCTCATGACATGTTCAGAGCCTCACAGCTTCACAGATTCATGAGTCACTCTATTCGTGGCAGAGCTAAGTGGTTTGTGGGCGTAGAATTGGATATGGGCTCCAAATCTGAGCAGTTATGGTTTAAGTTTTATCATGTTGCACATTGAGAAGTAGCTCTAAAATTTATGAAGGAATTGTATTAACATCGAGGGTAATTTTATCATGTACACTGGAACAAATAAATAAACTCAATACATACTAAATGCAGGGGCTGCACAGTGGCGCAGTGGGTAGCGCTGTTGCCTTGCAGCAAGAAGGTCCTGGGTTCGATTCCCGGCCCGGGGTCTTTCTGCACGGAGTTTGCATGTTCTCCCTGTGCATGCGTGGGTTCTCTCCGGGTTCTCCGGCTTCCTCCCACAGTCCAAAAACATGACTGTCAGGTTAATTGGCCTTCCCAAATTCTCCCTAGGTGTGAGTGTGTGTGTGCGTAGTTGTTTGTCTCTCTGTGTTGCCCTGCGACAGACTGGCGACCTGTCCAGGGTGACCCCGCCTCTCGCCCGGAACGTAGCTGGAGATAGGCACCAGCAACTCCCGACCCCGTTAGGGAGAAGGGTGACGGAAAATGGATGGATGGATGGATGGACATACTAAATGCTTTGCTAATCATTGCTATGTGATTGTGAATAGGACAAAGGGGAGCAGGTAGGTATCCTAACTAACATCTTAGACTTCTTATCCTGACAGTCTGATATGAGGAATATAATTTCTGACTACCTTGATGGTAGGTGGCACTCCTACCGTCTAGAAATGGAAAACTAATGCTATAGTTTACTCACGGTTAGTATAATTGGACAATAGCAGATTTCTATCCATAACATGTACATAGAAGTCAGAATTTGGAGCAAACAGTTCAAATTGACAGTGGTTCTATAATGGCAAGGTCCATTACAGTGTCCGGTTATCTAAGTATTATTGAATAATGAAGCATATTACAAAGCTGTAATCATCTCAAACTGGTTTCTTGAACAAAACAATGAGTTCGCTGTTCCAATATAATCTCCACAATTAGGAGACGTCAACCCAACAGAGCTCCTTTGGTAAGTGATAGAATAGGAGATCCTCATCATTCTCTAAGTGCTTTTGACATGGGGTTTTCCTTTTGCAAGACCTTTCAAGCATTTTTGACTTGCAGCAGTCAAAAAATATATCTAGATGTTACTTTTAGGAAAGTAAAGTAGAATGAATGCACACTGACAACAAGGTTCTCTCTTGAATGAACATGGCAATAGTCGAGAACCATGAAAAAGATGGGCCATTTTTCAAAAATACTCTCATAATGTCTCGAGAATCAAACTACCAGCTGCTTCACAATCACTTGATTTTGAGTCACTCACCTTAAAACCAGATGCAATCAGCCCTGAGTACTTGCAGGAGTAGTATTATTCACTGAACTCTAAAATCGGGACATGTCATCCGGCACAGTGGTTAAAGGAATACCACCTACTTAGTGTGAAAGAAAGAAAAAGAAAATGCTACTCTCCAGAAATGTATTGTATGTTTACGGCACAAACCGCTACACTGGAGGGCACACTCCACTGCCACCAAAAACTCAGCAAGTATTATGTCCTGCCCTGAGGCAAAGGATTTCAGGGCTTATGACACTATGATGGCATGCTTCTTTTGTCACAGACTGATAATACCATTACCATCTCCAGAACGATCACTTTAGGGATTCCTCCCTACACTTTCTGCAACACTGACATGAATTGAAAGAAAACAACAAGGCAGGTTTGGGAGGCATTCGAAGAAACATCCAAGAATAATCTATTAATAATGCTGTACCTTGAGTTTAAAATAATTGCTGACTCTGTTTCTGAGAATCAACCCTCTGGCCATTTTATGGTTAATTCATGAGTTGGACAGGGACTAAGAGAAGAAATGAAAGGAAGAATGTAAGACAGGAGACAGAGGAGGAATTTCAAACAGATTATCATTTTTAAAAAGTAAACAAAATCATCTGCAAATTGACTATCAATCAGGCCCTCATATCTCTGGATGAGGTGGACTAATTAAGGCGTAAATTACCATTGACTGTTTTTAATGGGATAATTCTGATCGCCTTTGTTTGTATGTGGCAGTTTCTTACTTGGTTTTCTCATTAAGACCGCACACTTTGGTTTTGCAAATGCAAATTATTATTTTTTTTTTTAGCTTCAGTTAGGAAACCAGATAATCCTTCAATACACCCCTACACACACACACCCACCTCCCCCGTTATTCCCCAGTTCTCTATGTGGCTTGGCAGCAGTGACAATCATTATCAGCAGCCTGAAGAATTAGGCAGAGGATCATGTCTCTGCGGCCGGCAGCTAACCATGCATAAAAAAGGAAGGAAAAATAAATAAAAAAATGGGTGGAAAATGTTCCTAGGATGAGTGGGTTTTTGTGGCTCTGCACATTAGTAAGCTAAAACAGCTAAGGGTAATGTAGGACTTGTTACTCCAGTGAAGGAGGACTCGGATTTGGAAGATTGGGTTAAAAAATGGCACAGAGCCAGAGATGGAGATGTGTTGGTGGAAGAGAGTGAAAACTGAAATAAGGACTATAATTTCTGACAACAAGTAGAAGGATGGGAGCAGGAGCTGCAGGAAGCAAGTTTCTGTCAACATCCCTGTTCCTTGTCCTGAGAACCAACCTTAATGCAGCGAAACAGTAAAACTAGAGAGTTGTCATATTTGCAGATGGAAACTACCGGGTTAGCTGTATTGCCAAATGCCAAGCTTTTAAATGGTTTAACTTCTGAAGAATTTTGTGCAGTTTTGATGACATGACAGAGAAAAGGCTAGGGTGACCGGAGTTGTATTTCAGCTGTATGTGTAGAGAAATGCAGCACTGCACCTCTTCCATGTATTGCTGCACAGTGATGGCTAACTGACTGAAAGCTGGCACCGACATTTTGCTTTTCTAATTTACAAAAATAAAAAATATAAAACAGACGGCTAACCGCTACAGAAACTAAGGTTAGCATCTGCTTTAAAACTAAGATAGATAGAATGGAAGCAAAAAAAAAGCAATATAGATAAATAGATCATTTGTTTTTATTAAACACCATTGTGTTTTGTGCAATTACTGATTCTCAGCATTATACAATAAATATCTCACTCAAGCCCATGCCTAGTTGTAGATATGCATATGCTAACGAAAGATAAGTAAGGTGATGTTCCAAATGAAGTACGGGGATCCATAAAAATCCAATCAGTTTATGCATTTAAACTGATTGGGCTATTCTGTCCACCGAGCTGCACATGCAGAAACTTTACTTTACAAAACGACCTCCATTTGAGTTATTCCAGGTGCAGCTCTATGGCACACGGTTGCTCGAGGCCATCCTCCAGTAAGTCTTTCAGGGAGCTGCTCTTCTAGTTGCAGCTCCTGGGAAAGCGGACTGCAAGCGGCACAGCATCCTTGTTTGGAGCAGACAGCAGCTTTGTGGTGCTTGATGAAAGTCATCATTAAAGTTGTATAATGCCTCTTGACTGCTAACGACAATAACTTACGACATCTGTCACATTGTTTCATGTTGGCTGTCAAAAGCAGTTAAGAGGCAGTTGTGGTGCTAATCACATGGAGAAGAGTTGGTGGAGATTTTGGAAGACACTTTGACACTGTTTGCTGTCAAAAGGTGTAAAACATCAATACTATCAAGAGGGATAATGCAGTTGATGGCAGAGCTGGCTAGTACTATTTTAATCTATTCTCAGTGGATGCACACACTTTTTGCATGATTTTATAATCGTCTTGGTTGAAGATGAAACTGATGAACTTTGAAAATGAAATCCATACAGGAATAAAGTCAAAAAAATTGTCAAGACTCAAACTTATTGGCAATGTTGACATGCATTTTTTATCTACACGATCATTTTAATCCACCTCCCCATTTTAGTATCGAGCTCAGACGTGAAAGTCACATAGTCAAGGATGAAAGCCTTGTTTGCAGAGTAAAATACTACATGTGAAGATGGAACTTTGCTATGGGGAAAGGTATGTCTATTTACAGCTAGAGCGTCTGGGGAAATAATGGTGAGGTTATAGAGAAAGAGACAAAAGAGCTTCAGGAACAATTTTACAAATGTGCAAAGCAAATAAACAGAAATAAAAACATGGAATGGGGCTAAGAGCAGAGCTTCAAAGCCTGTAGGTAAGTTTCAAAACAGGATTTTATTAGCATATAGCAGACTATGGGACATCAGAAGAAAAACATTGGATCACAAGCAAGAAAAAAATAGAAATAACAAGCTATTTAAAGCAGTAGTTATGGTACAACTTTTATTAGAGTGCCTTTTTGTTACATTACTTGTTTTTGCTGAAATTTTATATAAGCCAAGTGAAAGAAACGAGGATACATGATTTTAAAATTTTCGTTTTTTTCTTTTTTTTTTTTTTTTTAACAAATACGATTCTAAAAACGTTTGTGTGAATTTTTATTGAAAAAGACTGAGTCTTTATTTCTGAGTCACAGAAATAAAATCAAGTGCAACAACTTAAGAATGAATCTAATTAAACAAATTTGATTAATTCATCTCCACAAACCATGCCCTGAACACAGCAAATGCATGGAAGGAGGTGATGTATTCAGATGAGACATGAGATGGTGAAGCATGTTGGTGACACCATTCTGCTGTGGGGATGTACTTTTAAAGACACTGTTGCTCACCTTTCAATTGTAATGATAATAAAAATGAAGTACGGGGATCCATAGAAATCTGTTGCCTTTAAAATATGTGTTACAAAATTCATATTGCAGATAAAGCAGATGAGAGGCACTTAGCAAAATCATTGACACTAGATGAAGAAAAGGCCTACAGCCCATTGACTAAAACACAAATCATTCAACCTCCTCTGGAAATAATTAAGGACCGTCACATCTATGAAGACAAATGGTAGATGGTGATGGTGACAGCTTTTGGCTTGTGATTATAGCTTTACTTGTTTTTTCCCCCTCACAAAATCTTCAGTCTCTCAGTTCCCTTGCAGTCCTTCCAGCTGCCTTGCAAACCTTTACGTGATATTTCAGAACCTGTCGGATGCGGCAGCATGAGCTCTGTATATTAAACGTTGTTGTCCAGTTGGCCACACTATCCCTTGACCCTCTTTACTTTGTAAATTAATGTGTAGGATGGGTAAAAAAAGGGTGAAGTGTGACACCTGCCCTTATGCAATTTCACTACGTTGCACAGATAACAACCGGAACAATTGTAACTTCTGAAATCGCCAATCTCCGAATAAAGTGGTGTCAGCTCTTCTGTGGAGCACCTATGCGAAAAGTGACTCTCCAGATACAGTGGAGAGGAGTATTTTGGCAGATGTCTCATTCAGAATCTATCAGGGAGTAATATCCCAGAGCAACTACTGTATATCTGATAACTGATGGAGCACAACCCCTCACTTCCTCTTCCATTTCCTGAGAGGAAACCTTCACAGGGAGCACTGCAGTGCTGATAAAACTTACACAGTCCTTTATTTCCCCTGTAAAAGATTGCCAGAGCAAAGAAGCGTTGTATAAAGCTGATAGATTCTGGCTTACTGCAAAAGATGCACAATTTCCCTCCTCACCTGAGCTGCTGACCAGTTTCTCTCTTTTTTTGTTACCATGGATGAATAGAACATAATCAGTTCTATCCCACTGGAAGACATTGTAAGATCCTCACTTTTTGTGCACGTACAACTACATAAAGGTATATTTTATAAAAATATAATAATTCAGACAAAGATTATCAATGTAAATACCCAATTCAGTCATCAAATGGTGAGTTGATATCCAATATTTCATGGCTCGTAAAAAGTAAACATCCTTTGCATAAAAAAGTGTTATTGACTTCCTGGAAAGGTGAGTTCAGTTTCAGTGGTCACCAATACAGGTATGGCTTGATTATTGCTATACTGGGGTTTAAAATAGGACCTGTATGACAAGAGAAAGTAGGAAATAAGATCTCAAAATGCAACACACCATTACACAAATGAAAGAAACCTCAAGAACATTTGAGAAACAAAGTCAAATACGTGCAACCCTATTTAACCTGAGCCACCCTAATTTGGTGGCAATAGCAATGGTTCTAAGAGACTGTTGGGATCAAAGTGTGTGAGATACAAATCAAATGAATGTGAAAGCTGCAAAGTGGAGAAAGAACAGAATAAAGCTGAATATTTCCTAAAATAGCTGCCCTATCATAGCTAATTCAAGATTGTATCAATCAGTCATCAGGAAGGACTAATACGGCTCCAGAACAAAATCAAAAGGACTTTGGGACTCTCTTGCATCAGTTAAAGTCAAAATTTATGCAATGACAAAAATGCTTAAAAAAAAAAAAAAAAAACTATTCCCTGAAACCATCTTGATCATTCTCAATTTTGATACAATATTCAGTGGAGTCCCATTACACTGAGGTTAAAAATTGCCAAAACAAATAGACCCAGAGTGAAGATCTGGGTCTTTTAATTGAGTGTCATTAACCTATTTTAAACATGTTTGATTCCTCCCCCATTCGTAATGCACTCAGATTGCCTATTATTATTGCTGCTGACCAGTTTTTGTCAAACAAAACCCCAAGAAAGACAAAAACAATGCCACCAAATATGGTTTCCACGAGAAAAAGCGAACAGGAACCGCTTTTGGACGAATTCCATGCAGGCCCAGGAAATTTCTTTCACTGTGGACTACTTTTCCTTTTGACATCTTAAAAGCCATTAGTTCAGCATCACACACCAATGCTTTACACAGTTGAACTCAAAATGCTTTTGACCATTATATGGAGAAAGAAAATGCAAAGAAAAAAAAATCTGTAAAACACTACATCAGAAAAAGGCAGTCAAGGCAAAGTGGAGAAAGGAGAACATTTGTTGAAAAAGAGAAGCTTTAGAAACACAAACACGTCCAAAGATCTGAACCAACCTAATCAATTGACTTTTCATGAAAGGAGTATTGCTTGGACCATAAATACCATGGAGTCTGTAAACCTTAACACAACTTGCTTTTGGGTTTTGGATGGTTTTACAAAGCAGATTCAACCAGCTTTTCAAATGTCTTTAAACTGAATTTTAATATAGTTCCCATTTATTCAAAAGGTTGAGACTTGGTATAAACTGTACAAAGAAGTCAATAACTGAAAAAGAACTGTGTACTTTTACATTTTGACGTTAAATATATTCCAATACATGTCTAGAAAAGTTTATTTTTGCATTTTTTTTGTAATCTAAGCGTTGCCCACCCAGCAGGAAAAACATTGTGGTAAAGTATGAAACCGATCACTTTTTACAGGTTTATATGTGCCTGAATATAGACACAGAAGAAATATTTTTGCATAGAATAAAATGAAAATTTCTGAAATTGAATTTAGTTTAATTTTAAGGGGAGAGAGTAATGCAACTTCCAGAAACATAATGCCATTTATAGCGCAATCAAGTAAATATATTACCTTCAGTTGTCATAAAAATGCTGTATTTATATTGAACATAACTTAAAAGAAATTTCACTTTGCAGTCCAATTTGGCCTGTCTTTTCTTACACTCTGCCTTGAGCACATCATCAGAACAAACTGTTTGAACTGTAATGTTCATTTGAGTAAAAAACAAAACAAAAACAAAAACAAAACAGAATGATCAATAATTGCTGTAAATACAATTTCTGTTATCTTTGTCAACACATTAGGAGGAACCACAAAACTGTGAAAGAGGCAACACTGAGGCTGCCATCTGACTTCACATTTGTGCTGACGGTTATTTTGCTGTTGACATTGCACTATTTGCTTTTACTTTCTGGTTCAAAATTGAAAAGGTATAAACTGGTTAAACCTGGAAATATGCAAATCTATAAGATTGTATGTGTGATTAAGTTAAGCTTCCAGATGACATTTGTTGTGAAATAAAGAAAATGGCATTGAATTTGGATGTTTCCTTAAAAACATAATCTGTGGTTTTTGAAACATAGTTTTCTGTTTGTGAAAACAGTGTTTTTCACTGCCTTGTTATCCAGGACAGCTGTAAAATGTAAGTTATATTAATCTAAAGAGGCAAAAAGCATTTTTGTAAAAGAAAGTTGCAGTCAGTTTTGTGAATTGGAAGAGGTTCAGAACTTTCTCAATAGGCCTCATTGTTCAACATGTTTTAAAAGACTTCATGTATTCAGTTAAGCTTCAAAAATGTTCACCTTGAGTTTTTAATTTAAATCTAATGAATTGCTCATTTGTCATCCACCCAGGCAACAATTACATTTCAGGCAAGGTCATGCATATTTAAACAATGGCAAACCAAATAAAGAATGTTTCTAAACAGTTGGTTCAATGTTAAATATATAGATGTAAAAGAGTCACTAAACTTGTCTTCATGAAATAAAACTCTGTAAGCAGTAAAAAGAAAGAAAGAAAAAGAGTGAAACAAAGATTAACATCTTTACCTTCTTATTTTCTTTATAAAATGACTTTTCAAAATTATAGATTTTAGTGAAAACATCATGATTGTAAAAGTCTTTTACTATTTACAATAAATTAAATTAATCAATTAATTAATTAAACAAAAGTACTGTTACTTACTCTTACAAGAAACGTATTTCAGTAAGTTTAATCTGAACATATTTTTTCTTATCTCTGGTTTAAAACTTTAAATGTGAAAAGATATAATATCTGGTCAATTGCATTATTTTCCCAGAACAAATATTATTTTCAAAATATTTTATAAAGTATATCCTTTTTTTGTGAAAAACAAAACAATGTTGAAACTGGTAAATAAAGAATGGTTTGAAATCAAGGAATGCACAGTTCAACTGACCTGCCAGCAGCCTTTGATCAGCATTTAATGACACTTAACACAATCGCTTCAAGACAGCCCTGCTTATTAAGAGGGGAACAGATGTTGTACCAAAGCGATCTTGCTGATTTAATTAGCCTCTGATATTAAATGCATTAGCACTTGAAAACAGTGCAGTTAGAAATATAACCACATGCAATGAAAGATAAACCCTGTGGTTAATCTAAGCGAGAGGCGCAGAAGCTGAGGAGTCGAGGAGTAAAGGAGAACCATTATAGGCTGTTATGGGAGCAGAAATTGCATAATGCTGTCAAAAAACAGTGATCTGACCCTATAACCATTTTCTGTTATCTGTTGGCTGAACAGCAGTTAGAAAAATTTATAGGCAAATCTATGGCCCTAAAATATCTAGTGGTTTCCCTGCAGAGTGGGCCTCATGCTGTGGTAGTGGAGAACATCTCCAGGAACAAAGCAATCACTATTTCTTTCCTCATATGGTGCCTTTTAATAGCACAATGTTGCGAGCAGCTTTAATTCAGTCAAACAGGTACACTCATGAGCCCAGTTTGAAGCTTGCAGCAGGAGTACATGTAGCTGCAGCTGCAAGAATAAAATACAAGTATTATTAACTTCAGGATTGGATACCCATCGCTCAGCAAAAAACAATTTCAGGGGCCCGTGACATCAAGATAGGCAATACACTCAAAACTATCAATTTACAGTTGAGAATTATTGACTGGTCTTATGCTTGACACCGAGACTTTATTCTAACCACAACGAATTTTGAAGGGATTTTCCAATAGAAGTCTGCTGTGGCTATAATGCCAGTCCATCTAAAGCTGCGCACTCCTGCTCCCATGAAAGCAATTCTCAATGCCTTATGAAAATTCCATTCTCTGACTGATCCCCTTTTTACCGGCAAAGGAATGTGTGCAGCACTTACACACATACCCACACAAACAAAAAGGGCACGAGGCTGATTGCCTTTTGTCCACCTCTGAAAACCTGGCCACCTGGATCCAGCTAACCTTCAATAGGGTTCATTATGGCGGGCTCTGCGTCCACCCAGCCACTGCTTAACACTGCAGACATGGATCTGGCTTTTTTGGCCCTACTGCTGCCTCTGCTGTGCACTTACAGTCCAAAGCCCTTCACCTTGTTTTTGCCTGCGATGTCTATAAAGGCACAACTGTTCTTTCCCGGCTCTAAGCACCCCATCTCTATTCTTAATTTCTGCCCCTGAGGCCATATCCTCGAGTAACATCACAACAAAAATCCATCCCTCTTTTTCTAGACATCTTGAACTTGGCCTGTGGAGGTAGTGAACAGCCACCTCTTTAGCAATTACAGAAATAAAATTGTGGTTAGAGATTGCTGTGGCATATAACTGCAGTGTTTTGAATGGGTGTGCTGGGTGGTTAAGAAATGAGAATTACTCTAATTAACTGACTGGATCCACTAAACTGTTTGGAGAAACATAACTCAGGATCATCAGCATTACATCAGAGATGTTTTCTCTGTTGTCCAGTAAGTTCAGATTTGTAGATATGGAAGAGCATTTTTGTATCCCCATTGCTGAATCTATACTCCACAATTACAGTCCAAAACCTTTTACACTCTTTTGGCCTGCTACACCACAGTAGCCCCACTGCTCTTTCCCGTCTCTCACCCCTCTCTCTTTTTCTCTCTCTAGTCTTTATTTCTGCCCGTAAGGCCCTTTCCGTGAGTAACATCTCAACAAAAAACCATTTCTCTTTCTCTAAACATCTTGAGCTTGGTGTCTGTAAATTATACTGCCTATGGCGGATGTGAACAGCTCCCTCTTTAACAGCGACAGAAATGAATCCCCTGTTAGAGATTACTGTGGCATGTAACGGCCCATGAGCGGCCCAGTTTAAGGGGTTTAACAAGGTTAAATGAGTGCGCTAGGATGGTTAGAAAATGAGGGGCTTGATGTTGGGGAACTCGAGAGAGAGAACGGCGAGCGGTCTATGTTTTCATTTTGAATTTATAAAGGCATGATGATGCATCATGAGGCTTTATAAACTCATAAACACCCCCACTAACGTCATAGGCAGTAAAGTCAAAGCGGAGAGGGAACAACAGTAAATGTGGCACACTCCAGACGGGTGGCCACCTCCATTTGAGAAGCAGACATAATAGGAAGCTTTTTAATGGAAAATGTCCCCACTTAAACTTTAATCTACCCAAGCATCAGATTCACCACGCCATGGTAATGACACACACAGAGTAATGCACATGCTGAAATCCTACCACAAACCATACAATGCCTGCAAATCCCCTCCCGTGGCTGATGCTTTGGTCATCATCACTTATTATTATTTTTTTAAACCAGCTTAGAGGGATTAGAAGTGACTGACAGCAAAGGAAATGTGGATTTGAATTTGCATTTTCTTATGCAGAGTAAATAGGCAACATAACTTGGCTCTGGAGCATGGAATCGCTCTTTCTTTTTATTTTCCTGGACCGAGAAAAACAAAACAAAACAAAACAAAACAAACAAAAAAAGAACGAGTTGTAATGTTTTATGGACATTACTTTAAGCAAATCCCTGAAACAGTATACACTAATACATATATTTTTACAGTCATTTCAAAGCAAAGCACTTTTATCCTTCAGTAGGATAAAAATTAAATGAATTTAGTCCCCATTTAAATATGGGGACTGAATTTGATTGTCACTCTTTTCAAATTAAATTCATGCAACGGCTTTTAAATGTGTCCAGTTTGGAAAACAAATATGTATTGTGCCTTCTTAAAAAGATAGTCACACACTTCACTGTTTCACATCGGCTTGTTAAAAATCACAAACTTCAATCTATTTTGTCTGCATTTCAATTTGCGTATGGTATGATCATGACAAGTATGAATAATTAATAAAGTATAGCTTGAAAATAAATCCAGCCATCTCGCCCCATTTGAGTCAATACTTTGTAGAACCTCCTTCTATAGTAGATCAACTGCAAGTGTTTTTGGCCAAGCCTCTACAAGCTTGACGGTTTCCAATATGGGGTCCAAAACAAGGCCACTGGTGTTGAATTTTAACTCCCTCTATTGCTGCAGTGTTGACTGAGCTGTTTTGCGGAAGCAGAGAGTGGGGCAGAACCGCTCCAAGACATGATTTTTTTTTTTTGCCTTTTTGTTTTTTGATTTTTTTTTTTTTTTTTTTTCAGCGATAACACTACGAACAAGAATTTGTAATCATATTAATATTTATGCAATATGTAACAGTAGTATAATCACTATAAGGTCAGAGAAGGTTGGTAATATTTAAATTAAATAAAGCCTAAGAAAAGAGCCTTGGCCAAAGCTATGAAAGTTAAATGTTAAAGTTGAGTTTCAAACTAAAATGACCATCTTATAATGTAAAAAACAAATCAAACAATTTGAAATATTTAGCAGTCTTCCTCCATGATACTTGTTTCAAAGTTTCATGGCAAATTAAAAAGTACTATCTTTATAATTGCACTTTTTCTGGTAAAATGTTTTGCAGTGGAGGAAATGCAGCTCCACACATTTTTTCCCCATTTCTCCTTTGGAAATATCTCAATCTCAATCGAATGGATGGAGCAATTTTCAAGTTTTTCCACACATTCACGTTTGAATTTAGGACTGGTCTTTTTTTGTTTGTTTCTATTATATTATTATTATTATTATTGTTATTAGCTGGTCTTCTTATAAACCATTCTTTACTGCGAATGTTGGTCAATCCAAATCATTCTTTTTTGCCCGTATGTTTTGTCTCATAGTTTTAAACCTCTGTCAATTTTTTAAGTCTTTTGCAGCTTCTTGCAGGTTTTCTGGCAAAAATGTTCTGTTTCTCTGTTTCCCATCAGCTTTAGCCAGTTGTCCCTTAACTGTTGAAAAGATAAAAAATAAAAATGCATCTCTGCAGAATGATGTTGCTACGACTTAGAATAAAATTTAGTTTAGCTTACTTTACATTATTTAGGGATATCAGAGTATTGGGGCTTAAAACATATGTCCTCTCGGCTTGATTAAAGATATTTAGAAAATGTATTTAAAAAAACACCCCTTGAAAATGTTCAGGGGGTGTAAATACTTTAATGAGCACTGGAAAACCTAGACTTTTTACACCTGGCCTGTTTTGATAGAAAGCATTAATTGGAAAACTAAAACATGCTGTGTTTCATTCATCTTCACATTAACACAATTGGAGGTGGATTTAATGTGGGGATCAAATACAAGCTAGCATAATAGTTGATATAAAAACACAGCTGTAGCCAAGCTGTGTGTGGGCATGTATAGCTTCGAAATAGAGACGGCAAATAATGTGCGTCAGTGTGTGTGTTTGTCTGTCTGTGTGTGTCGTGGGGGTGGAGGGGGCTGGGAGGTTGATGGGGAATGTGATTGTATTTTTCTTTCTCCTGTCCCCTCAGGAGGTGACATGGTTGGTATTGTAATTCCACTCTCATTTCCTACGTTGCACGGGCGACTGCAGACTTGTCACTCAGGAGGAGCAGAGAATAGGCCTGCCAATCAGTCAAGGACCCATTACCAGAGCAGTACCTGGAAAGGCTGCATTTGCCCTGTTCCTTGTTAGCATAAATAAATTCTAACACTTGGTCCATCCAAGCGCACAATGATTAGCAGGATTGGATAATGCATGAAAGTACTCTATAAAAGAAAGGACAGATAGGCTAATGGAATTAAAAGGTAAAGAAAAAAAATTTCCCTGAATCACATTGAGTGTGCTGGATCTTCTCAATTAGCAGTACAATAAATGTTCAAAGGCTTTCAGGAGCCAAAAGACAGATGCATATAAGGAAAGGCAAGGGCATACAAAGAGTAAAACAAACTAAAACAAACAGCAAAGTAGCAGCCCTCAAATTAGATGAATAAAGACATTAGAACCTTCAACTCTTGCTGTTCGCTGCAAGTCAGGTGGCTGAAGGACTCCCTCCACATACAGGTGGGACACAGTCAGCTATAGCTCTAAATCAAGCTAATAGCCCTACAAAAACACCAGCTGATGCCAGTCTGGTATACATGTGTTGCTCCATAACAAACAGACAAGCAAAGTAATCAACTTTATAATGTCGTTCTCATAAGAGAGGACTTATAATTATCAAAAATGTTATCCATTTTGTGTTTATGTCAATTCATCAAAATCAAAGTGAATAATTTTTGATTATTCTACCAAGATTAACATACAGGGTTATATTTTGGTAGCGTTAGGGATGGTTGCTTTTCTTAAAAAAATTTAAACATCAATAAAAATAAAACATCTGACCATTTGAGCAAATAGCGAACTAGAAAATGGACTCATTTCTCACCAACCTGTGCACTGCTACAAAAGTTTTTCAATATCATTGTTGAGTATTAGGCCTTATCACATCTTTGGAGCTGTGATCCCAATTTACAGTAGAGGGACCATAATTTTGTGTAAATTGTTAAAAATCCATGACATCAAGTTGAAAGAAGTTGAAAACAGTAATGGATAATAATAGTAATAATAAACAGATAGTTACACCAACAAGAAGCTAATGGAAGAAGGCAAAAGTTGGAGTGAGGCAGCTGTGCAAAAACAGCGAAAGTGAAGTGAAAATCCTGGTAATAAGGGGTGACGTGAGCAGGGTGCGGGGTGTGACAGGTAATGTGGGAGGTGGCAGGGTGCTTCTGCCCCATTGCGTGCCTTAAACAGAGCATAGCTCTAACCAGAATACCATCCATCACGCAGTCAGTCACAAGTGTGACATGACAGGTGAAACTGTTCCCTGTCGCAGCAGAAAAAATATGAGAAGAGAGCAGGGGGTCCAGGAAAACGTAAGTTGAAAATAAACTAATGCAAGAAAGTTAATAATATAAGGAAAGAAAAAAGTTGTATTTATTTTTCAAACTTCAAAATATTTAAGCACAAATTTTAAAACTGGTACTACACTATTTATTCCTACAAACCAGAATAACAGATTCTATTGTGAAATGGTTTTGAATAAAACCTTCTATTCAAAGAGGTATATTAAGAATTTTTAATTTAAAACTCCAAGTGAAGCCGCACAGGAGGAAAGGAAATAAGCAAAAGTGATGAAAAGAAGTCTTCCTCTGCTATTGTGGTGATTCCAAGACAGTACATAAACTGTATTTACCCTGGATTTCTCCAGAAACATTGTCCTATTGAACTGCATTTAAAATATGCAGCACGATTCATCTAAACCCTCATAAAGACTGCCACTGTGCTCTGAATATGTGACATACATCTCATATAACATGCTAAATCCATTTCATGGCGGGGGGATAGAATTGATGACATAAAGAAGCACGCTCTCATCCTTGTAAGACGGTTTACACTTTATCTTATACAATTCTTTTCCAGGTCAAAATGTGTTCAATTTCTTTCTCAGCCAAAACAAAAATTGTCCGTTCCTTTTGTTTTGTTCAACTCAGACCACCTGTTGGAACAAAGCATAACGGCTTCAAGTGTTTAATGCTCGAAAGACCTTGGTAGTTATGACTCCAGCACTGCAACAAAGCGCAAGACGAATGTTGCTTCCATGTATGCTGGACTGAATGAGGCCACATGTGTGATAAAGTCCCAGTTTGTTTGTTGAGCAGTAAAGCACAAACATGCTGTTGTTGAAATGGGAAAATATATAAATATATATATATAAAAAAAAAAAAAATTCCCTTCTCACCCACCGCGGGTGGTTCTTATCCTCTGAGCTCGGGTCCTCTACCAGAGGCCTGGGAGCTTGAGGGTCCTGCGCAGTATCTTGGCTGTGCCAAGGACTGCACATTTCTGGACTGAGATGTCTGATGTTGTTCCTGGGATCTGTTGTAGCCACTGCTCCAGTTTGGGGGTGACTGCCCCGAGGGCCCCGATGACCACAGGCACCACTGTGGTCTTCACCTTCCAGGCCCTCTCCAGTTCCTCCCTGAGGCCCTGGTATTTCTCCAGTTTCTCGTGCTCCTTTTTCCTGATGTTGCAATCGCTTGGTATTGCTACATCTACCACAACGGCTTTCCTCTGTTGTTTATCCACTATGACAATGTCTGGTTGGTTCGCCATTACCATTCTGTCTGTCTGGATCTGGAAGTCCCACAGGATCTTAGCTCTGGCATTCTCCACCACCTTTGGGGGTGTTTCCCACTTTGATCTCGGGGTTTCCAGTCCATATTCTGCACAGATGTTTCTGTACACTATGCCTGCCACTTGGTTATGTCGCTCCATGTACGCTTTCCCTGCCAGTATCTTGCACCCTGCTGTTATGTGCTGGACTGTCTCAGGGAGCCTCCTTACACAACCTACACCTTGGGTCTTGTCTGGTGTGGTAGATCTGGGCCTCTATTGCTCTGGTGTTTAGGGCCTGTTCCTGGGCGGCCATGATGAGGGCCTCTGTGCTGTCCTTGAGCCCAGCTTTTTCCAGCCATTGGTAGGATTTACTGATATCAGCCACTTCGGTTATTTGCTGGTGGTACATCCCATGTAGGGGGCTTGTCCTCCCATGATGGTATCTCTGGCACTTCAACCTCCGTTCCCTGTTGTCTGAGACATTCACTGAGCACATTGTCTGTTGAGGCTTTGTCCCTGATGTATTTATGGATCTTAGTTGTTTCGTCCTGGATAGTGGTTCTCACACTCACTAGTCCTCTGCCTCCTTCTTTGCGGCTCGTGTACAGTCTCAGGGTGCTGGATTTGGGATGGAACCCTCCATGCATTGTTAGTAGCTTTCTAGTCTTAATATCTGTGGCTTTTATCTCCTCCTTTGGCCAGCTAATTATTCCAGCAGGGTATCTGATTACTGGCAGGGCATAGCTGTTTATCGCACGGATTTTGTTCTTGCCATTGAGCTGGCTTCTCAGGACTTGCCTTATTCGTTGGAGGTATTTAGCTGTTGCTACTTTCCTTGTGGCCTCATCGAGGTTGCCATTTGCTTGTGGTATACCTAGGTACTTGTAACTGTCCTCTATGTCTGCTATTGTTCCTTCTGGGAGTGAGACCCCTTCTGTGCGGATCACCTTCCCCCTCTTTGTAATCAGTCGACCACACTTCTCTAGTCCGAATGACATCCCAATGTCCGTGCTGTAGATCCTGGTGGTGTGGATCAGTGAGTCGATGTCTCGCTCACTCTTGGCGTACAGCTTGATGTCATCCATGTAGAGAAGGTGACTGATGTTGGCCCCCATTTTTGAGTCGGTATCCGTAGCCAGTCTTGTTGATAATTTGGCTGAGGGGTTCAGGCCTATGCAGAACAGTAGCGGGGACAGAGCATCTCCTTGGTATATGCCACATTTGATGGACACTTGTGCAAGTGGTTTGCAGTTGGCTTCAAGGGTGGTTTTCCACAGCCTCATTGAGTTTGCAATGAAGGCTCTCAGAGTCCTGTTGATGTTATACATCTCTAAGCATTCAATGATCCAAGTATGCGGCATTGAGTCATAGGCTTTCTTGTAATCAATCCAAGCCATGCACAGGTTGGTGTGTCGGGTTTTGCAGTCTCGGGCAACTGTGCGGTCTACGAGGAGTTGGTGTTTGGCTCCTCTGCTATTTACACCGATACCTTTCTGTGCCATGCTCATGTGCTTATCCATGTGTTTGCTTATCTTGGCCGCTATGATGCCTGACATGAGCTTCCAGGTTGTGGAGAGGCAGGTTATTGGTCGGTAGTTGGGTGGGACTGGACCCTTTGATGGATCCTTCTGGATTAGGATTGTCCGCCCTTCAGTTAACCATTCAGGGTGAGTCCCACTTTGTAGCAGCTGGTTCATTTGGCCTGCCAGTCGCTCATGGAGGGCAGTGAGTTTCTTTTAGCCAGTAGGCATGGATCATGTCAGGCCCTGGTGCTGTCCAGTTTTTCATACCTGAGACTCTTTCTTGGACATCTGTCACAGTGATGGTTACCGGGGCTTGCTCAGGGAGGTTGCTATGGTCCCTCTCGTAGAGAGATCAACCACTGTGCATTGCTGTTGTGGGACGCCTCCCTTTCCCATATGCCTTTCCAGTATTGTTCAGTCTCCAGCCTTGGTGGGTCTGCTCTGTTGTTATTACCCTGCCATTGAGAGTACACCTTAGCTGGTTGAGTGGAGAAGAGCCGGTTAATCCTTCTGATTATTCTCCCTTGTGTATCTCTTTAGGCGGCTGGCCAAGGCTTGGAGCCTCTGTTTGGCAGTTTCGAGTGCTTCAGGTATGGGCATCTGCCTGTACTTTCTGGGTACTTGTCTTTTCATTGTACCCTTGTGGAGCTCTGATAGTTGGCTCACTTCCCTCCTTGTTACCTTGATTTTAGCCTCTAACCGTCTTTTTCCATGGTGGGTATTGGGTCTCATGGTTGCTCTTATAGCCAAGCATCTCAAGGATCACTGATGCTGAGTTGTAGATCAGCTCATTGGTTTCTGTTATGGTATTGGTAGGGATCGTTCTCAATGCTGCATTCACATTCTCAATGAGACTTTCTGATGGTACTTCACTCAGCCGTTGTAATTGGAGCCGGGGAGGCCTGGTTGTCATTCGGGTCATGATTCTCTCTCTCAGGTCAGCAGCTGTCTCGTTCAGCTCTGATTCGCTCACTGGGGCCGTGTATCCCCTCACTGGGTGGGGACTTGTAGTTAAGTCCCCACAGTTCTGACATCCGGGTTCCTCCCTTTTGCTGTAGCATTTGTGTTGTATCTCGTCAATCTCAAGTTGTGATAGCAGTTGCCGTTTGCGGACGTTGGAACACTGAGCTACTAGTTGTTTAGCACTTAGTGTTGACTGGGGATGTCGAAGTAACCATTCCTTCCCCAGTCTTTGCATGTACCCTCTCTGACTAGGGTTACTTGAGTAGTAGCATTCCAACAGATCCACATTTTCATCTCTCGCCCATCTCCGTCTTGTTCCAGTAGCCCATTTGTCATCAAGGTGCTCTGGTTCCCCAACACCTGACGCAGACCTTGTTTGGCCGGGCGACGTCTGAGCCGGCATGTTATGCAACTTAGTATCTCTCATGGTATGAGGTAGGCAGTAGGTCTTGCCTAAGGACCCAGACTGGATTCGAACCCCGCCCTCTCGGGTGATATACTGATGCCTTATCTATTGAGCTATCCAGTCAGCTCAATATATATGTATATATATATATATATATATATATATATACATATATATATATATATATGTATATATATATATATATATGTATATATATATATATATATATATATATATATATATGTATAAAAAAAGAGATAAATCACACGCAGATCTCAAAGGATCTTAAAAGATATAATACAAACCACCCCTCCTGAGGAAAAGCCTCAGGAGTCGTTAATGTGATGCAAGGAACTGCATAACATTTAACCCTTTCATCGTTTTTTGTTCAGCATCTCCATCCATTTTTGCATGCAGCTCCATCCCCAGTTCGTTCCCTTTACATCATGTCTCTTGAGGGTTTGTCCCTTCTCTTTTTCTCCCTTGTGTGCTCTTTTTCACTCTTTCTTTTATTTTCCTCTCTTGCTCTCTTTGTGACACTGTCTCTGTCTTTCCAGCCCACCTTCCTGGCTGTCTCTAGAGTTCAGAGCGCAGGGCTCCACTGGGGACCTCTTATCGATTGAACTGAGTCAGCTACGTTCACTTTAATTCATTAAACTCCTGCTGTCAATGCCCATTGGGCAATTCCAATAATGTAAGGAGAACTAGTTGGGCATATATGTGTTAGGGTTGTGCACAGATGTATAAGTAATCGGGGCCTATCTCTAGCGGTCATTGAGCAGCAGGCAAGGTAAGCCCTGGACAGATTGCCAATCCATCACAAGAAATGCAGTAGGTACTACTGCATGGATAAATACTTTATATATTTTTATAGAATGAAGCGTATGAGAAAGGTACACAATAAAGACTGCATTTGTTGAGTGGCCTGTGATTTAAATCACTTCAGAGTTGCTCAGTGTAATTATGAGTAGCGTCAGGAAGACATGCTTCAACTTTTGGAGTGGCAAGACCATTTTCACAGCCCGGCAAGCAGCACGTGTCTCTGAAGAACAGGCATGCGTTGAAGGAGTGACAAATAGTGCAGTCTGGTCAATGTTGCACTTGCTAAAAGAAACATAGTTGCACACAAAATAGAATTGTGCATATAGCAAACTAATAAGCTAATCAGATTTTTTTCTTTATATTTGAGCCAACAATGGATGTTTTAAGAGAAAATTAAATCATTTGAATCAGCTATAATCACAGCCAGATGGAGAATAAGACGCAGCATCCTTTTAGGTTTTTGACCTTGACTACTTAACACTTTTGGCTGTTTGTCTTTAAGAAAAAAAATAAAATATCGGGGTTTATTTGAGTCCATCAGAACCAAAACCATGAGGTTCTCCATTGTTGAATGTTGCTAAACATGACATCATCTGAGTACTGACCACAGCTCCTTCGCATTCACAGCCAGACCATGTTTTTCATGTTTCTGCCCATTTTTTCACCCACAGTAGTGAGGAACAGATTGCAATGAAGACAAACCCAACTTGGCTGCAGCCAGACAACACACTGACTGGGTAGAAACTCTAAGAAGGGGCTGAAGATACTCAAATTGTGCCAGTAGAGGAAGAGCCATCCCTTTGGGATCTGCAATATTTTTTGTTGAGAACCTTGCGTAAGACCAGAGGAGCTTTTGCTCCCTACTGTGAACCCTACTCAGACTATATGACCTCTGAAGGTCATATAGTCTGACCTTCAGAGGTCAGACTACACATCACAGCATCACATCACATGCAAAAAGCAAAGATAAGATCCTCATTTTTTTCCTCTTGTACGGAGATTTGGTTTAACCTTTCTTGAACAATCAAAAATTAGAGAAAATACATCCATCCATCCATTTTCCGTCACCCTTCTCCCTAACGGGGTCGGGAGTTGCTGGTGCCTATCCCCAGCTGCGTTCCGGGCGAGAGGCGGGGTTCACCCTGGACAGGTCGCCAGTCTGTCGCAGGGCAAATTAGAGAAAATACCCAGAAGAAATAATGACAAAAAGATAAAAGCAAAGCTAATCCCAGTGGATTTAATCTTCAGTGGGGACTTGTGTTTTTTCTTTTTCTCTGTTGCTTAAAAGGCCGAGTGGTATCACAACCATTCTGATCCCTCTCATGAGTTTCTTTCCCAGCTGTGTAAAAACGAATCTCAAGGAAATCAAAACACAGTCATTTGAACACAATCATATTACACACTTGCCATCTTAAAAGGTCAACCTATTAGCTGAAAACTGCATTTTCAAGTTGCTCCTGTCAAATCATTGTGTATCCAGCTTCCTGCTCATGTTTTTAAAGCCATTAAAAAAGAATGTGCTGTATAAAAATGTTAAGCATTTTGTGGAAGTAGCTGATGACAAGTACATGTTTCAGAGGGAAGAGGAGAGGAGTATGTTACAACTGTCTTACCTTCCACATGGAAAGGCTTTACACAAGTTTTGACACAGGATGTTGCACAGGGTAAGGGAGTGTGAAAGCAGAAATCCAAGGAACGCATCACAGCGAGCCAGTATCCTCTCCTCTTTCACCGTTTCCGATCAATATCAGAAGCAGGCATGCTATGTGTGAACATTATGTATGACTCTGATTTCATCTGCACCGGTCAATATGAGCCAACAGTCATATATCCATGTTAGACTCCACAGATGAGCCTCAAGAAGTGAATCTGCATGGGGAATAATAACAAAGCAGCCACAAACATAAGCTGTGTGCTGTGTGTTTTTCTTTTTTCACTGCCGTCTTGTCTTCCATGAAAACATGTCAAGGATGGATGACATGTCAAAGTTAGAAAGGTTGCTTTTTTTCACATTTCATGTCCACAGAGTACGTTGTTCAGACAATAATACTTTAACACCAGTGAGCGAGGATTTCATTAGTGAGTCTTACTGCCATTTTTATTGAGTAATGACATGGATATATTAAAATTGTTAGTCTAATTTTTTTATTAAATGTAAAAAGAAAACAGACAAAACAATCACAGTTTAAAGTCTTGTTTTATAATGTCATATTGTCTTTTGAGAAATGCCTAACGCATTTATTTGCAACATAGCTTAAGCTCAGTCTGATTGGCTGGATTGTATCTGTGAAGAGCAATCTTCACATCTTTTTACAGATTGTAAATTGGATTTTGGTCTCGACTTGAATTTGGCCATCCTGAAACATGAATTTCCCCTCTCTAAAGTTTTTTTTGCGGCTCCTAACATTCTGCCATCAATTCTGACCACTTTACTTCTCCTTTTTGAACAAAAAATTCCCTGAACCACAACGTCTCAAAAAACATATTCACAGCTGGGTTAGTGTGTTTGGAAAAATCTTACTGCCTGATTTTACATTAAAATTACATTAACACACCATTTATGAGTGATTTTGCAAAGAAGTAAAATCCAGAAAAAGCAAAAATTACTACCTTGAATATTGCACATATAATGACCATAAATGTAGGCATGAAAATAAGGCATAATGCAGGATGCTGATGGTAGTAAAGTGTTTCCAATATGATTAATACTTGTGACAACAGTCTACAGAGGGTTATTTTATAAGCCACAAAGTTACATGTTGCTCTCATCTTATAAGAGTAAATTCTTCCTTATATATATATGTACAGTATGCGTGTGTGTGTGTGTGTGTGTGTGTGTGTGTGTGTGTGTATTCTCACCATTATTGTACCATTTATACACACCTACCCAGGAACGATGTGTGGCTCTACCTTGCTCTGGATAATTTGTACGCATGTGGCATAAGTCGTGTGGATGTGTGTGTTTAGCTTCCCTGGGGGATGAAGCAGTGGTATTCACCAACCCTTATTAAAATGCCAGTCTGGCCTAACAGAGTTAGGGAAGGCACAGGCGGCTGTCCTTGATTTTTCCCATCAACCCCCGAGTCCCAACACACACAAACATGCACTTATTCAAATGCACCTAACCTTCACACACACATACACTGCTGATCCAGTATCCACTGCAGGCCAAGACCTGGCGAACTCTGTTTTCTCTGTTCGCCTCTTTCTGTCTATTTCCTGCTCCCTTCCTCATTGTCCCCACTGCAGCAAAATAAGAAGGTAAAATGCTTTTAAGATGGAATTAATAGCAGAATTGGAGCCAGTCTTGCTTTCTCTGGCAAGGAATCAAGAACATATCATTCGGAACAGGACACCTTTGTAAGCTCCAGTGTCATCTCCTGATAGGATGAGTGGATCTATTTCTGTTGTCTTTTTGGTTTCAGTATTGTGAGACTGTTACATAATTCTTAAGGGATAATTCTTAAAAGTTAAGCAGTGTGACATTTTGATCCCCGCAGGTAGTGACAGAACACTACTAGTTTGTCTTCAAATGTCTGGAGTTTGAAGAATTTTTTATTTCTTGGGGTATTAAACAAAATTTTGAACATAAATTGAGTTTCCACGAGAGCTGTAGTTGGAAATATTATTTTTGTGACATGTGGGAATTTCTGGTGACACATGTTGTGTAACGTTTCCAAGATACATTTCACCAAATTTGCATTTTAATGAGATATGGCGGTATAATGGAAACATAATCAAAATAATGAGTATATCTAGATGAGATACACCCATTAGTTATTTGTTCATCCAAAGAATCATTATCTATAATAAGGGTAATTTAGTAGCCTCTAACAATGGCAATGTTCGTATAATGTATTATCATCCTTTGATGGTTCATTTCCATATGTTAACTAATTTGCTATTTTTCACCCTGACCTATTATGTTTTTTCTTTTTTAAAATTGGAAGCAAAGTTAAAGTGTGCAAAGGGAGATACATCTGTGATTTCTTTTTATTTTATACACTCACAATATAATAATAATAATAATAATAATAATAATAATAATAATAATAATAATAATAATAATATTTTCTATTCTTTAAAAATCAACTTGCACTCTGAAACAAATGCATTTCAATGCACAAACATAAAGCTGGATTTCTGCCCTTTCTAACTATCTAAGAAAACTTTGTAACAAATAATGAGCTTTGTTAGGATTTTATATCACAGAGCAACAAAGCAGTTTGTAATTGTGAACTGGAGGGAAAGTGCAGTTTCAACATGCAATACCTCCTGCTACCTGTGATAGCAGTGGTGTAACAGATGCAAGCAGGTCTTTTAGGATGAAGCACAAACATTTTAGAAAACCACAGGAGGACTTATTGGGATGTCTGTTTGGTATGTATTTGTGATATCTAAATTGAATCTACATATAAACATACTGGTGAATTACTGTAAGTGTATTAGTTTTTTTCAGGGTAAATTAATTATTTTGCAATTGAAGCACCACCACCAGTTCTTTGCCTCCTGCTCTGCTTTCTGTTTGTCATTCATTTTATACAGAGAGAGAAGTACCTTTAAAGCACTACATCCTCCCACACAAAGCTCACCTTCATAGCCTAATGAACGTGTTGAAATCCAATGAATTTTAATTTGCCTTTAAATTAGGACAAGGGATAAAAGCGGGAGAATTTATTAGGAGCGAAAGTAAAAAGAAAGGTTTCTACATCTCTGCTTCCTGCATGTACTTCATGAAAAGAATAATAAGAACAGCAAAGAAAGGGGAAAAAAAACAATTAGCTTTGAAGTTATATTCTCCATCTCAGTGGATGAAGTACTTATACAAGGAGTCTTAGCTTATCTTTCGTTCTCAGGTTTCGTTGTGCCTTCTAATAATTGATGGTTTGCCAGCGAATGCATTTCATATGTAACAGAGAGACAAAACAATTGAAAAGTAGACAAGTTTTTGATGTTCATCCCTCTCCACTCCCCTCTCCTGCCTTCAGGGTTATCTTCTTGAATGAATGTTTTCTGGGAAAAACAAGGTCATGGGATATACAATACAGGGAATTTTACAACATAGACTTGCTCGTTACCTCCTTTAATTTTTTAACAGACTGCACTCTGTTCCTTTTGCTCACAATCCAAAAGGGGTGATGAGGTATTACTGTATTACTGTATGTTGTGCGTGTGTGTGTGTGTGAGTGAGACACAGTCTTAACGTACGTACACCAGCCTGCACTATGCAATCACATAACCCAACTTTACATACTCCTACACGCGCACACACACAGGTTCACAGCACTGCTCAGTAGTTATAATTAACAACTGGCCCAGTAATTCTATCTTTACTAATTACTACCTCTGCCCACAAGGCACACAGATTGGATCAAATCAGAGCTGGGATATGGGATATTTTTAGATAGTCTCCAGTTCATCTTTTCAGGCTAGCACTTCTCACCAGTGTCCCTGTGAGGAATTCCTGGCATGTGGCACAAGTGATTTTCACTATGCAGCGGATATCAAGCTTCATCTGCGGAGAGGCCGGGCTGCAGGTAGTCTGTTGGTCACTATAAAGCACGAATTTGTCACCGGATGTGTCAGAATGAATTGTCACCTGTAGTCTATATCAATCACATGGAACCATCAGCTGCAGCGAGAAGCTGTCCTATGCTGCCTCACTACTTAAAAAGACAACTGAGTGCAGGAGAAAATAACTTTTATTTATTTTTTCTTTGTAGGAGTGAGCAGGTGCCATTTATGTCACGTTATTATTTTCTTTTTTTAATCAAGGAAATGGCATAGTGGGAAAATAATCAAAGGGATACTGGGGTTGTATCATGTCACAATGTTTCATATAGCCCCCTGCTAAATGTGTGTGAACTGGTGTCCATCTAGTTCTGAATCTACCCAGATTCACTGAATGGATCCATTTAAATGGGATATTATGATTGTATTTAAAGGACAGAGTCAATATTTAAGCTTTTCACAGCCAGAAGAAAAAGCATTAATCACAAGAGCTGTTTGTATACATGTTTGTTTTAATTCTCAAATTTTGTTTTAGGTCAGTAAGTCTTAGTCTTCACTGCAAAAACACAAATCTTGCCACATAATTATAGTCTAATTTCTAGTCCAAAGATCTTGGTACAGTTGAATTAAGACAATCCTAAATGACAATAACTTTTCAGAAAGATTTATGAGTTTGTTTTATTTCTTAGTATTGATGACAAAGTACTTCTACCAGTGCCAGATGATTTAACTTATTACAAGACATTTTTGCATGTTAGAAGTAAAATGTGCCTTGGAACAAATACTTTTCATCAATATTGAGGAATAATTGACTTAAAACATGTTCCTATATTTTGCTGAAAAGTTATTTATAAGTTAGTTTTAGTTTAGTTCCTATTTCAAGTGTATTAAGATATTTAGACAGGAAATGAGACCAAATTTACTTGGTAAGATTTTTGTGTTTTTGCAGTGTTATAGAGTTTGTCTTATTAAATGTAATTATTCTTGATTTTCTGTCGTGAATTGTAAAATTAAATTGAAACCGTCGTTCATCAAAAGCACCTGAACGATTCATTGGTTAACCTGGTCAAAAAGTCTCCTTTAGACCAATTCCAATGATTAAAGTTCTCTTTGCTTCAGTCATTGACTTTGATGGATATGACTGAGAGCTAAGTTAATAATGCAATATGTTACATTGAATTAAGAGATGTTAAATTATTTAATATGTTTTTGTCAATTAAATTATTTGTACAATTGATATATAATTGTAATATATATATTAATATATATATTAATATATGTAATTTATTAATTTATTAATATGTAATTTATTAATATGTAATATATATATTTATGTAATATATGTAATTTCACTTGAAATTTAAGAAAGCAAATGTACAAGTGATTAATATATATTAATAACCTTCAGGGTTATCTTCTTGAATGAATGTTTTCTGGGAAAAACAAGGTCATGGGATATACAATACAGGGAATTTTACAACATAGACTTGCTCCTTACCTCCTTTAATTTTTTAACAGACTGCACTCTGTTCCTTTTGCTCACAATCCAAAAGGGGTGATGAGGTATTACTGTATTACTGTATGTTGTGCGTGTGTGTGTGTATATATTAATATATATCAAATATATTAATATATATATATTAATATATATTAATCACTTGTACATTTGCTTTCTTAAATTTCAAGTGAAATTACATTTTAAAAAAAGCAGCAAAGGAGCACTCTATGATTCTACATATCTGGACTGACACCTCAATCACAAGCTAGTGTAACTAATTTAAAACAAATATAATCTACATGAGTTGTTGTTACTGTCATTTATCTATAACAAACCTAAATTCTCATTAAGCAGTGCAAATAATTAATGGTTTACATTTAAATACGTCATAGTCACAAAGTTAAGGGCAATTGTGGCGGCTTCTGTCTTAAAAATGTTCTCATTTTTGTATTTGTCATTTTTTTCTTTCTTACAGTAGTTTCTTGCAGGAGACATCTCACAGTGTTTCTGTGGCAACTCGATTTCAAAGCATCAGCGCAGAATGCCAGACATCACTGGATAAATGAAGGTTATGTAAATCTAAAGCCTGGAAATGATTCTAAATTGAAGACGGGTGGGAAGAAAACATCATTTGAAGAAAAAAAAAAAAGGTTTAAAAGATGTAAAAGAAGGAATCTAGTTCAATGTCACTGAAAAACAAAGAACAAAGCGAGACTTAATGTGTGGGAGTAAACATGTCACATGTGCATCTGACAACACATGCTCTTTTTCTGAACTCTGATGCATATCTGATTTGGCTCAGTGATGGTGGAGTTGTGCCTTGACATCAATGGCCACCTATGTCCCACTGTGCTCTGACTATATTCATCTTGAGGTAATCCACCCTCACATAGCACATCTCTGGCATGTTTTGTGCATCAGAAACTAGATGTAGCAATAATTCAACTGCAAAGTCTGAATAAATCAGGGACAAAAAGTAAATTATTTTTTTGCAAGGCTTTAATTTCAGACAAGTAACACTGGGTGTTCCCTGGAGCAGAAAGAGGAAAAAGAGTTGGTAGAAGTGAAGAAAAGAGAAGAAAGGAGATGCTGTGGTTTCCTTGTTGCCTGGAAACAGCCAAACAGATCCCAGTGCCATCTTACTTTTAGCAACTGTATCTAATGCCTGAAATCTGCAGATGCATTTCACAGCAGAATTTCCTCACACTAGCAGCACAATAGCCATCTCAGGAATAAAACAGTCGTGCTACATATGGCTCAAGATTTTTCCTAGAAGTTTTCTTGAGGTGTCAAAAATGAATGCGAGATCCTTGCATGGATTAACACAACTTCCCCAAACAAACAATCCAATTTTCCCCTAAGTCTCTCAGTGGTATATTTAGAGTGGGAGTCTTCTCGCATGGCGCTCTCACTCGTGTGTGAAGTGCAGATTTCTTGCTGCTGAGCCCAGAGGAGTAAGAAACTCATTATAAACTCTGAAAGATTTACGAGCTATTACACAACGAACCCAACTGTTCATTTACTTAGATGTGCTTTTATTTGTTTACTTCTGTGTTAAAGGTAAAATTAAGCGATTAAACCGAACATGATGAAGGTTGTTGTTCCTCACAGTGAGGTAGGAGTAGTAGAGCGTACCTCCAGAGCATGACTTGTATGAACATGGCATGTGAAGCCGCTGTGGCAGGTTTACGACAGAAGTGAAGCTTTACTGACAGAAGGGCTAAGCTGTAGAATTATCAACCAAAATGACTGGTTCTAATTTCTTACTCGCTGATGGAAATGTCAACATTGACGAGACAGGTGAAACACATTTCATCTTGCTCGTTCTAAATTGTGCATCATTCGTTTAAATTCTTGATGAGCTCTTCTGGTTCTGCTTTACAAGCATCTGTCTTTTGAGCAGGCACACAATTACGTTGTCATTTACTGGGATAAAATAGGAGTAAATTGCTTTCGAAGTGGCAAGAGGAATGCTACTTTTGATTTAATGCAGTTAGAGAGAAACCAGCTGGTCTTTGGGGAGGGTGGGGGGGGACCTAATCATGTCCCTGAGCTAATTGGTTTCATATGGTTTTATACTTGGTAAAAATTACAAAAAACTTAACAGTGAGAAAATTCATAATTATTTGGACTTTAAACACCAGAATTATTTTTTTTACATTGTCTAACATTTCACATATTATTTAAATAATTAAATAATAGCAATATAAGTAGTACTTCTACTATGACAAATACTTTATAGTGCTGATAGGGATAATTGAAAGAATTTACTATTATGTCACTTTTTCTGCCATTAGGTGGCTTAAAATGTAAACATTTTTTTAAATAAATGACTTCCAAAATAATTTTGAGCATAATCAATATTTGTTTCTTCACTTTGTAATTGCATATTGCAACTATGTCAATCTCATAAGCAACAATTTTACACCACTGGCACAAGAAATTGCTTTACAAATGTAATTAAGCAATACTTGAAAAATATATCTTATTTTTATTTATTTAGTTTTTAATAATGAGGAAAATAAACAAAATTAAAGGTCAAATCTCACATAGATTTCATTCATTTAAACCTTTCAAATACCAAAGGTGTGCTGCAACAATTAAAAAGAAACTACCATTAGCGCACAATCCAAGCAATCAGACAAAAAGGTAAGATAATTGTGAAAATAAAAGCATAGAGCAGAGGAAAATAGGTAGAGGATTAAACGAGAGAACAGAGAAGAAGAATGCATCGAGAGAAATGTTATAACTCAGAGCTGCTCTCTGGGGTAAAGTCCTTAAATTACAGAGAGATGTGGACAGCTTGTCAATGTGAGGTAGAACTAGAGCTGTGGAGCCAACACCACATCTATCTATCTATCTATCTATCTATCTATCTATCTATCTATCTATCTATCTATCTATCTATCTATCTATCTATCTATCTATCTATCTATCTATCTATCTATCTATCTATCTATCTATCTAATTATCTTATTTTTTTTACCCCTAGAAGAAAGTCAGACAGCCTGCTCAAATTTACCAGTGAACACCTTCTTTGTTATTATTTTTTTCTTGTTACTCTTAAGTATCCTTGCTGCATAACCACACGAGGTTCTTCCTCCTCAGATTTGTACCTCCAGCTGCCGGTGGCTGGACTGAGAGTTGACTGTGATATCTTCATGGCTCGTCAAGCCCCATCCCAACATTTGATCTTCCATGGTCATAGCTGAATCAAAAGTAATAATTGGCCTGAAAGATTCCAGCGTCAGGCCATGCTGAAAAAAAAACTGTATCTTCTTGCAAAATCAATTCCAAATGCAGCCCTCTCTGAATGGGTCAATGGACGCCATTTTTTCCCTCATTCAGGCAGCTTACATTAAATCAATATGACGACTTTGATGCACACATTGTGTGTGCATCTGCAGCAAATTGAAATGGGTATTAGCTTTGAATCAAATTTTGTTTATCAGTAATACTCAAGAGACCATTTAAATTGTAAAGAATCTGTGCTGTTTCTTCAATACCCAAATTCAATATGTTTGGTTTAAAATTCAGCCTGAAAAAAAAAGAAAGAGAAAAATACTCAAAATAGGACAATCAGAGTTTTATTTTTATGAAAACTCTGAAGAGTGATATTTTTCTCTTCAATGCTCAATGTCTGCATTAATTACAAGCTGGAAAACTAAGAACAACTATAGTTGCTATCAAGAGGAAGAGAAAATAGAATTCTCCAACCTTACAATTCCCAACTTCTACTGCCAGAGAACTGCAACTGAGACATTGATTTCACCAATCATCTAATCTTTGTAAGCAATCTACATTCCAAACGATTTCTTGAGATGAATGTAGTTTAGATCCTACTATCACAAACATAAATGTGGTGCTTTTGCTTTTCTCTGCTGCAACTTGAACTGGAACTGAGTCATAAAAGTGCGGTGTAGAACCAAGTTGGTTCTACACCACACCAGGTTGGTCTGGTCCTGTATCTTCATATATATATATACATATATATAGATATATATATATATATATATATAGAGATATAGATATCTAGATATCTATATCTATATATATATATATAGATATATATAGATATATATATTTTTCTCTCTCAATTAACACAAGTACTTACTCATGACTTACTCATTAAAGTAAGTCAAATGACTTGCTTCTTGTCTGGCCTCTGCAGAACTTGATGACATGCTAAGCAGCTTTTTCACTCAAATAGATCATCTTAAATATGTAGGACAGCAGCCCTGGAGGGGCCCAAGAGGGCGCTAAATGGGGTTTGGAAGGATTTCTTCGTCTCACTCTGAGCTGGAGAACTTTTAACAATAATTGAAAAATGTTTTTTAAATCCACATTTTAAACCTTTGTTTTCGATTTTAACCAGTAAAGATGGTTTAATCTGGGTTAAAAATAACAGCATAGATAAGTCACATGACAATAAAATCATAAAAGTATTACTTCTAGATAAACACAAACAGAAGTTCTTATATTTCCAGCAGGACGGGGCGTTGTGATGACTCAGCCAGCTCAACAGGAAGAACATGTCAGAGCTAACTAGCATTTATCATTTTCTGAAGTGATTCAATGTCATTACTACAGCATTCATTTAGAAAGACATTCCTGTGGTCATTATTGTGAAGCTGCACAAAAATGAGCAGATTCTTGTGAGACATTAACAGCTTACAATCCATGAATGTCATTTGCTAATGATTAAATATGTCCTTTCACTGTGAAACATGTGGTGCATGCAGTCTGTGGCTCACATGTCATCTTGCATTCACTCAAGATAAAAGCTTAATAAATTTAGATCACAAATCCACATCAAGGATTAAATCTTTAAAGCATAAAACTAAGTCAAGTTTAAAATCTTATTTTGTTGTGGTTTTCGCTTTCGTGTGACTCAAGACTCAAACTGTGTATTGGCTCTACAGTTATCTCAGGTTGCTTCCTTTCCTCTTTTCCTTGGAATAGCCTATTAAACATAGACCAGAAATGCATCTTGTCCTAAATGTCTGGTGACAAATATGAGAGCTTTCTACGCAAGTCATTTTTAAACTCTCAAAATATGTTAACATGTGAGAAAAGTTTATTGGTTTAACATTAACCAATAGTTATTTTGGAAAGAACTGTTTATTTCTTTGTCTCCATGGATAATTGTTCCAAAACTTCTTGAATGTATAGGGATCTGCAGTATCTTCAGAAAAGGGGGAAAAAAATAACAAAAAAGAAAACAAAGTCCATGTGCAATGTTGTGGGCCAGAGCAAATAATTGGAACACATAATTTAATCCATGGCTGATTCCACTGCTGTGGAAAGACTGTGAGGTCCTGCTGTTTTGCTGCAGGTATACGTCTTTATTTGTTCAGTAATTCACCCTCTGTAATGCTTTATTTACTGGACCCCCCTCAGCTCCATCTAATTTTCTGCATTTGGAGCGTGGAGACTGTTTTCATAATAGAAACAAAAAAACTAAAAATCTCAACAACCAGGGTGGTAGTGATAGTGACGCACACATCTACAGTCATAATTTTTATGTAGACGACAAAGAGAGAATTGGCCAGCAGAGTTCAGAAATCTCAACCAAAATATTTCACTACTCATGACTCCCAGGCTGTGAAAAGAAAAAAAAAATGTTGGTGAGCGAGTAGCCTCAAATTTCTTCCGCAGCCAGCCATCAACCAGCTGGAAGACAGTCAATTAGCCTGGCACCCCCCTTCGATCGCTGCAGTCTTCTACTACCCTGGGTGTCAGTAAATGTAGATAGCTGTCAGTCTCAGAGCCATTCAATGAGGAAGAAAAAAAAATCCTGATGGATCCTATAATACTGCTGCTGTGGCTCAAGGCAGTGTGAATGATTGGAGATGTTGAATCAGAGCGTCTGGTTTGAGGCCTGTTGGCTTCCTTCCTTACCCTAGCCCTGCCACTCTCCGCCTGCCTGTCTACTCCGGTGCTCATTTGCAGTCAGATTGTGTTGTTTTTATGCGATTCAATTTCTCCAGCCATGCAACGGGTTTCTGCATTTATGTCTGCCTGGCATCCAGCACCATCCAATACCTGCTGAGCTGAGCAAAGCTGCAGCATCACGGACCTGATGCACCATAAAGGACCGCAAAGGACGCCCAGACCCCATGGCAGTCCCTCTGAGATCAGACTCTTATTTTGACTAACAACAAAGGACAGGGTAGAAAATTTCAAGTCTAAAAAGTTGAAAAACACTTTTGCTTTGTAAGACTTTGTCTTTGAAGAAATGTTCAGCTTCAGGAGAAGGGATGAAGCACAAAAATATGTTTGATTCTGCATGAAGAACAACGGTTTAGCCATACAGCAGACTAATAAGTAAGTGGTAAACATGGTTTTGTTTCTTTATAGAGATTCACTACAAAAACAACCATGAGAGTGTGCATGTGGAATTGTCAGACAGTGTAACCCTGTGGTGAATACTCAACCTGCCCAAGATCTTTTCACATTCAAGGTCATTCATGATTAGTTTACAGACTCTTAATAACATTGTTTTCCCTCCTGAATACATCCAAGCAACATCTGAAAGCGTAAGTGCAAAAGGCACAGTGATTATAAGAACTAAAATCTGAAAGTAATGTCTATTTTTGACATTATCTTTGAGCAATATCTAGAATATCTTGGGGAAAAAGACTGCAGTAAACAAATACGGTCTCCATGATGTTATGTGTGAAAACCACTTTGAATCAACTGGTCAAAACAAAAAAAAAACGTTAATCTTAAATAGCATGACAGACACTCAAAAATTATGTTGTTTCTATTCAGAGAACAGACCACACTTAAAAGCTTACAAGTAGGCCTATCAACACTCTTCAGTGGGGAAGTTGTTATTGGAGAAAGACGTACCAATGAGACGTTTAGAAATACATACAGGTTCCACAGGAAAGAACTTATTTGCTTTTAAACTTAACATTTACCTAAAAAAAAGACTTAAAATAAGAGTTAAATAGTGCAAACAATAATGCTTTGACAAAACAGCATTGTGGACTTCCAGACTGCCTCTCTTTGATATGTTGCTGTGCACTGCAAGTCAGCAGGCTGAAAGTAGGCTTCTATTGTTGCCACAAGAAGACATGCTTACCAAAAAACCTTGAATTTGATTAAAAAATGGTAAAATATTACAAAAGAGGAGCAACCTATGCTGTTTGACAATCTGCAGGACTCGTAACATTTCACTTTCTAGCCAGATCGCTCACAAACCTATTAATAATTCATAGATGCACATAGTATTTGGCAGGAAACAGAGTGGTGTTCACAGTTTTAGGTTGTATTCCAATGTGTGTGTGAGTTATGGGCTCACTGAGATCATGTGACCCAAGCAGACAGAACGTGCCAATTATGCTTACGGTTGTTGACATAGTGGCATCAGATACCAGCAGGTAGACAGAAGATGATTAGTACTGTCACACAGCAACTGCAACAAGTCTACAATTTTTCTACCCAATATTCTCAGCTGTGTTTCTCCAGAAAACCAGCAAAACAGAAAATAAAATATAAATGAATGAGTTGAGATTAAGAGGCACTTTGAAAACAGCAGAGGTTCTGTCTAGTACCTTAAAACTCAACCGCTCCTCTGGTGGATAAAGATCTAGAGCTAGCTGTAGTTGTGCTCTTTTCTCCCAGGGGACAAAAGCCCCACTGAGACCATAAGAAATCTGTAAAAAAAAAACAAACAAAAACAACATTGAAACAGTCTCCTTGTACAAGGTGATATTTAAAAAAAGACTTGGAAGAAGTGGAGGAGAAGGAGGGTGCAGGGTGTTGGGCTTGGTTGATAGTGGCCTGAGAAAGAAGGTCATTAAAAATGTTAAATCATAACAAGAGAAAATTGCTAAAGGCAAAGTCATGTGCTCTTGTTCTGTTTTTTCCTCAAACTAGAACTTCCGTTACGTTGTTCCCTGCAGAACTCACAGTTACTTAAACACTTATGGTTTGCCCAGATTCCTCTTTAACTTGTTTAATAAAAATTCAACCATTGCTTCTATTATTTATACTCTGGGTTAAAATCTTTCAAAACATACCATTATATTTAACTTTATTTGTAGAAATGGATGCAATTGTGTTTGTTCACAAGGAGCTATACATGTGTTGGCATGATTCGGGGTATGAGCTCAAAGTCAAGATATTTGTTGGATAAGTTTGTCTCGTGCCTGATTTTGTCAGTGGCGCCCTCAGAAAGTCCTGTGGTCACTTAATTTTTCATGAAGTGTTTCAGTGTGCAGGCCCTGCAAAACAAAGAAACCAATACATATCTGAAATCATGAATATTACATGTGGTGTACCTCAAGGGTCAGTTCTAGGTCCAAAATGGTTTATTATTTATATAAATGACATATGCATCTAACTAAATCACTGGTAATTCTATACCAGTTGTCTTTTCTGGTGCAGAATTGCAGCAATGCTGTAAGGTAGTCCCAGAAGAAATTAATGAATTCACTGATGTTTAAATCTAATTTTGAACAAAACAAATGTTTTTTAAGTTTGCAAATTATTCGAGAAATAAATTATACAGTATAATGTCAATTTAAATACAAAGAAGCCAATACAATCAAACACATTTGTCAATGCAAATGCATAATTATGATTTAACTGCATACTTTCTGCAAAACTAGTCAGAAACTAGATTTTAGTGACTAACAACTCCCACCATTATTTCTACTTAGTATTTGTTGTTACTGATGTGAATTTGTAGCCTGTAATTGATACTGTGATCAAAATAAAAATCAAGCTTTTTAACTTCTTTAAAGAATAAAAAGGTATGTGTGACTAATCTGTGTGGTTTTTATTTTGACTTCAGATTTTTTTTTTTTTTTGTGTGTAGATGTTGGAAGTGGTTCAATGAAAAAAATATATACTGCAAACTTCAATGTTAATATTTCCAAAGAAGCATAGCAAAATTATTGACTTTAACTGCAAAAAAACTTATATATTTATATCAATATATCTTTTAAAAATATAGAATATTGCTTTTACATTTTCTTGTCAAAGCCATTGCAGCCTATATGTTTTTTATGTAATTTATTTACACCTGGAAACATTTACAGACTCCCACACAAAAACCACTACTTCAAATACCAGCTACAGACACACTTCTGGTACCTTTCTTGATAATAATCTTTCAAAACCTGCTGTTCAGGCAGAGATGAGCCTCTGCACAGTTGAGATTTCCGAGTACTTCACTCAATGGGTCCCTCAACACATAAAGAAAAAAGAAAAAAAAACTGAAAAGAGCTTCTGTAAGTGCAGGTTCCGGTTCTTGCGGTTAGGTTAATCTATCTGCAACCACAGATAAATTGAAAGAAGTTGAAGGTTGTCATCTTAGTTCACTTTGACCATATAATGGGCAACAAGATGCTGCTGCATAGTGTAGATGTATGGAGTCAAAGTAACACCTCCAACTGATTCAAAGGGACTTAAGAAATGCTTTATGTTATATCAACTTGTCTAAGTCAAGGACAGAGAACAAACTTAATTTAAACCCTATGGAAATTCTTAATAATCTTCCAACAAAAACTAGCTTTATGTGGACATATGTCAAAGTCACATTTAATTAAAATACATAAAGACAAGGTCGACTTGGAGACAATTAAATCTGAGAAATCAGATTGAAAGACAAATGTTTAGTTTGGGTGTGTAAAGTAAAATTAATGCGCCACTTGTAACCCAATGTTAGACTTGCCTCCAGCAGGTACAGAGGGGATATGCTCCTCTTACAAGCTCAATTTACCAGGGGGCTCGTTAGATCCATATCAAGTTTGAGCCTGTCATAACTGAGCAGTGAGCACCTCCACCACACTGGGGGCCTAGGGCCTTCCCTGTTTACCTCACACCTTGCTAATGGCCATCTGTGGTCATTATAGCCCACCTATGAGTCATACCCACATGCCTTCATGAAGCCTCTGCGCCGGCTGCTCCTCGGTAGTGAGTTTATCCGAACAACACCGCAGCTACTGTTGCCGCTTGTGTTGCTTCTTATTTTATTTGTTGTTGATTTTTATTCTGTCTACTCACCCCCTCAAACATGCCATATTGACCCTTCAGCAAGCCTACAATCATGCAAGATAATGTGCACAATATCTGTCAGCAAGATGGGTGAGATATAGGCATACACATGCCAAAAATGGAATCTCTTATAGAAGATCCTCTAACTCTGTTTCTCCTCAGAGAGTATGTCCTATTCATTCCAGCTCAATCCCTTGCTTTTGCTTTACACCTCTCCTATTCAAACCCTTCAATCTCTTGGTCTTTCTGCTTGCACACCAGTATATCAGGCAATGCTGGGCGCAGCTGGATTAGATCACTGCGGGCAAGGCCACAGTAATGTCCCATCAGGACTTAGAATGCCAGGACGTTTAATCAAAAAACTAATTTCTCATGTGAGAACTGATGCACTGTGGGCGAAGACCTGACTCTGCCAGGGCCAGGATGTGTGGATGCAGCCACTGCTGCCCCCAGATAAAACCCCAGCAGCAAAATAAAAAAAGCGCAACCCATAAAGGAATGCTGGGGGAAATTTATCGGCTTGCAGCTCGCTGCAATGGCAACTTTATCTGTTTGTGTGCAGGGGCGGACAGCTACATTTCCACAATGTGTGTCCACACGCCTCGCTGTGTGAGGTTCCATTTATGTGAGTGTTTTTCGGCGTGTGTGCGTGCGTGTGTGTGTTTATAATTTTTCAACATCAGTGTTTGTACAATAAAATGTGGTTCATTAAAGTTTGTTCCTTATCGGGTGTTTTCCTCTGGTTGATGAGGTTAGCAAGCGGCGGTGTATATTTCAGTTCTGCCCCCCACTAGCGGGCAGCTTCCTGCCGGCTCTACACAAACTTTGAAAATTCAGCTGACTCCCTGGGGCTTCAATAATTACACCACCCATCAAGACAATGACTGAAGACGAAAAACAATGAATGAAGAAAGGGAGGACAACAAAGGTTTGACAACAGCATGGATTCTCCTATCTGCATGTGTGAGCAAATATGTCAAGTTCAAACAGCTCAAAATCATGAAACCAGTCAGAGAACCAAGTGGAAAGCAAATTTATATGAATAAAATTACATGCTATTTACCTGCAAGGGAACAATATTAAATACTCCCAACATTTACCCATCAATCATCTTCTGCTTAATGCTCATTGGGCCAACAGTCCCTCTCTAGCTAACTTTAGGGTAACCCATGACATTTCCAGGTCATATAGTAGATATTTCCATCCAGCAACGTCTGAACCAACCCAGAATTTACTTCCCAAATGGATTATGCATGTAAAACCTCCAATTTAGATGCTCAGCTTCATCTACTGTAAGTAAGGCCTCACTTTTCCATGCTGTTCCTCCTCAGAGCTGCAGTTTCCAAGTCGAGCTTACACCTCATAAAGTACCCCAACTCACAACTCCATCACTCAGCTGCTTCAGACTAGTGGCAGCAGCAATTAGCAAACACCTGGTGCGACTGTGCATCAGCTGAGCTTATCATTCAAACTACGTATCAGTGGAAGACTCCTAAGAATGCTGGTAAAGGCTTCATGAAGATTTTTTTTTATGACATGCTGATGCTGATGGCAGGATATCGGAAAGAGCAGGAGCTTCTTAAAGAGACAGAAACCAAATTTTAATTTGTTTATATGCAAAGTCAACTTTTGCTTAAGTCATGTATGCTCTATACAGCATTTTAATAGCAACTTAAGGTAAAGTAGTTACTTGATTGTTCTATAAAATAGCGCTGTGTGCCTGGAAAATAAATTTTATTGCCGCATTAAATATTTAAATCAATCATTCCATTCATTGCCTTTTGAGGACTTGATGGCTCTGGAAGTAAAATATCGATAAGAGAAAGATAGAGATTTCTCTCCCTAGTTAAGTTTTCCAAAAGCTGCTGCAGATGAGATCTAAAGTCCATCTATCACCATCACGTCTGAACAAGAAGGCAAGATACTAAAACATCTCCATTAAAAGAGCACCAAGCTCCAACATGAAGGAGGCAAGTCATATTATGTTTTATCCATCTGACAAAGGTGAACTGTACTGCCATGGTTTGTACTCACAAACTGGGCTTAATGTTTTCAATAACATTTGGCATGAATAATATATTTCCTTCAAAAAAAAATTTGCTTAGAGTAGGTTTCTCACCTGACAGTCTGGAAAAACAAAATATTGTGGCGTGTGGACATACTTTGACAGTTAAAGAAACAAACAGCATTTGCAGAGAAACTCTGAGGATGTATCTTATCATTCTTTTTAGTTCAGAGTGGAACTATTATTTGTTTCTCCGGGGGAAGCAGAGGAAACCAGAGGAGAATGATGAGCCAGCAATCACAGAAAATCTAGCTCTGCCAACTTCAAGCACCAAAGCCTTTTGGGAAAGTGAAGGATCCAGCTGAAGTCTTCTCAGATAGGCCATTATCGTGACCAGATTCTCTAATGTTCGGAGAAGCACATGCAGTGATAGATCAATCCCAAAGGGGATATTGGAAGGCAGACAGAAAGTGAGACTTATAAAAGTGAGAGAGAAATGAGAAATCTACATCACTTTTTGGCAAAGTTTATCTACAGAACAAGTCGTCTGTTTTCATTGATAAATGGCTGCAAAAAGAGTGAGTGGGCTTTGTGCTTTACTCTATCATCCAAACAACAGTATCTCTCTCAGGGAGTCCTTCCGTTTACAAGCCACCCCCACTGGCTGTGGTTTTGCACTGACATGCCAAGCCTTCCTTCCTTCAGCAGCCAAACACAGAATTAGCCATTGCCGGCTTGCTTTTTCCTCATTTCCCCCTCTTCTTTTCCCCGTTTTCCTATGTCTTTGCTTCAGTGGAAAGAAGCCACTGATAGGCAGATGGGCAAATGGGGATTGACAGTGTTCCACAGGCCGAAAGCTAATTGGGAGAGACTGGGAAAGGATTTGGAACAACTGAATGGTCTTGACATGATGAGAAAATCAATGCACACTTCCAGTCTATTTGCATCTTGCTGAACTGAGAGGCCACAGTCTAATGCTGTCTCTACTGCACGTCGTTAAGAGTTGTGTTTCAGTTATGACCCCTAAATGTGACAACCAAGCTCCAGACTGACTTCATCGACCTCGGTTAGCTGTATTGTAGACAGAGGAGTAAAATAGACTCTGCTTTTGTGCATGTCTTGTGACAGGCAAGTGCGAAGCAGAACACAAGAAAAGCTTTAATGAGTAATTTTATATATAGCATGGCAAAAACAAGGATTTGACTTCACATCTGCGCCAGTTTTACTTGCTGATTTCTATGTTTAGTGACTGTTTAAAGTAATTTCTTATTTAATGTAGGGATGTAAGGAATGGCTTAATGTTCACTTAACCGACTGTCTACTAATCACTCATTACGCTTACATCATTTATTTATTTTTTTACCAGCTTAATTTATGCAGCTGATGTTTTGCTGCAAATGCTGAATTTTGTTTTATTTAACCTGATGTCTGTTAGCTCCTATTAAAGGGTAATGTCAACAAGAGTTATGGAGTCATTTATGCTTAAGTAATTTAACCAATCATTGACCCTCAAACAGCAGCTCCACATTAATACAACAATATAGCAAAATAACAGACATTGCTTTGCCATATGCATTTTTACAAAATGTTCTATGTAATTGATTGAGTCATTTCAACACAACAAACCCTATATGTGTGCAATTGTTTCTATTTATTTTTCATCAATAACTCATAGAAATTTCAGACTTGCTCTCACAATAAAAACATATTGCTTTATAAGATATAATACAATCAATTCTGACAATTCTAATGGATCTGATAAATAACTTGTTTGTGGTAGGATTGCAGTGAGATTCACTAGCCATTCCTTTTCCCCTTCTTGCATAATGAACATTAATTAAGGATGGTTTTATATTCCTTCCCCTTTACTTCTAGTGTGTGTTATAGTATTATGAACAAAAAGTACAAAATAAACATATTTAAAATTGCTAATTTTATGTAATATTGCAACAGACCATGGCATTTATTATGGTTTACAGCTTAATTTCTCATCATATTTGAGCCACCACAAAATACATTTTTATAAATAAATAAAGTATTTCATTTAGATATAAATGGATGCATTTTTATTAGACTGCTGGTAAAGAACACAAGTACATTCTGCCAATAATGCATTGTCCACTTTTACTGTCTTGTTGTAGCAATAATGATTGACCCAGAGGTGGGGAAGTTATCATTTTATTAGCTGTACTGTTAGTTTTCATTCATATCTTACTGGCTCACTGACCTTTAACCACTGTTGAAAACAAATATATATATTTCCTAGAGATGGCTCCAAACCAAGAGGTAATACATTGATGTATACACATCATAATATGCTTTGGTCAACGTGAAGTGAACCTCTGTAATAATAATAGTTCGAGCCCAATGTAAGTACAGCTAGAAAACAATGTATTCTGCTGCAGGTCTGGCCATACCTTTTAAAGGAGAGCCAGGGGAGAACATGAATCTATGCTCTAGAAAAAAGCCCACCTGCAGCTTCCAAAATGAGAGATGAAAGAACATAACATAAATGTACTGCTGCAGACTCTGTGAGCCCACAGGGGCCTGTCTATCCCTGCATGGAACAGATTGGCCTCATCATTTTCCAACTGTGTGACAATAGAAAAGTGGCCCCTGATTTTGCTTGGACTCTATTCTTCTTTCTACATCGACTTGATTGTGTACCGGCAAACATAATTAAAATGCAACCCACAGAAAGATTGAACATGGAATCACAAAAACCATCAACATCAACACTAGTCTTCACAAAAGTGAGTATTATTATGTATATTTTAGAAAAACAACACTTTTTTGTGACAGTACAGCTTTTTTGTGTAGAAACTAAACCACAATTGCTATTTTTATTGTGTGGATATTTTTATATTGATTTAAGGTAGCAGTTTTGATAAAGTAAATAAATGAACAAATCAATGTCACATTTTCTGACAAATCTATTATTGTTGGTTGACAACAAAAAATCTGTACCAATCATGTGAAAGTTGTCTGATTCAAGTACACGGTCGATTGATTGATGCTTTCTTCAACAAAGTCAAAATAGATCATTAAGTGAAATGGATTGACTGTGCATTCCTCCCTCAACTGTTGCTGGCCTTGCCAGTCTGCAGGGTGAAAGACTACATACTACCTCATTCTATCAATTGGCAAAGAAAGTCCAACGAGAGAACGACAAGTTGATTGCTCCATTATTAGACAGGATGTTGAACTGAGAGGACATTAGACTTTAGATGGACCATGGGACAAGACTATAAATTTACTCTAGCTCCCATGAATTTCATGGAATATGCAAAGTTAATGATCAAAATATCCAAGCGGGATGAAGCTGTAGCATAGAAACATATTGGTTGCTGGTTGTGGACAGAACAAGGTAGACTTGCTCTCATATGTGTCCTCTGTAGGACAAGCACAAACTTGCTTAGGGATATAATTTCTTGCAGCGACACAATACAAATCAGAAAACTGGGTATTTCAGTTGTCATGGAAACATGCACTGTCCTGGCGACATCACCCTCATTGTGACAGACACTTCCTTTAGAAACACAGGTGAAATGATAAAATGAAAAACAGCTAGTTCTCATCTTCCACCAGTCAGCCATTACATATGAATCCTGGTCTTTTCTTTCTGTTTCTGTCACCTATTTCTAGCCTTTATTTGCTGCTCCTGTCTCAGAAAGCTACGTCTATCTTTTATTCATTTAAAAAAAGCACAACACAAACTCAGAGAGGTTGTGTATAGTGCATAGACGGCTTCCTCCTGGGAATCGGGTGTCCCAGAAAGCCTCGTAAAAGCAGAGAGATTAGCTTTCTGAGATCTATTTTCCTCAATGGCTTCTCTACATTCTGAGATGCATGCAGATGTGCAGATGATGTGCAGTGAAGTGCTGCATTTCTGTTACATACAGTCTTAAGGAGAAACACCACAGATTTATAAAGGAACACCATATAGATAACTGCACAGTTTGTAAGGTTTGGTTGTGTGGGGAGATCTTTCTGGCTCGATATTTCTAACACCAGCATTGCAAAAAAGAGAAGGCTCACTAAACACTGAATCTAATATGCAAGTAAGGTGAACCTAGAGAGTCTGTGTAATGGGCTGAATCTTTGCATATGATTTCAGCTATTCTAACTTCACAATAAGCATAATTGGAAAAAAAAAGAAATTTGAAGCAGGGATGCAGGAGCATCCCAAGTAGAAGAGTCATGAGTGGCCCATGCTTGACTGGACTTTGTCATTTACAGGCTCATATTACATTTGAAAGGAAGCTCTGAGTGTCCAGAATTAAAACTAAGATGTCTGCTTTGAAGAGAACCCCATGCTGTAAACTTTAGAGTGTACTAAACTGGGCAGCTTATCAAGTGGAAAAGATTGTTTCATGGCTCCGGAGCCAACAAAGCCCATATTAAATTTAATTGCTTAGTTTTAAAGAGCACCTTTTAGATCGTTTTGGGTCTTAAAAAGAACTTTACAGTTTGTGACATCCATGTATGCACACACTCATGCATTTGTATTACATAGATCACATTGCAGTCCACACAATGCCTTGTAAAATATTGACTGCCTTTCAACTTTTTTAGCTGTATGCCAAGTTACAACAAAAAACTTTAATACCCTTTTACCATGAAAACCCCTAAATAAAATCATCCGCAAAAGTCAACTAATGAGTAGATGTGGTCCATTTGTCCACTTAATGTTAAAAATACACCTGTGATAGTGAATATTTCGGAGATATGTTTGCAGTTGCAGATCATGGAGCAGTACTTCAAGCTTTGAACATCCCACTAAACACTGTTCAGTCTATCATTTGACAAATAGAATGACACAACTCAAAACCTCCCAAGGCATGGCAATCCATCAAAACAAACAAAAAATGGTTGGGCAAGACAAGACCACCAAGAACTCTGGAGAAATTTGTAAAAAAGGAGAACATCTGTTGAAGAAAAGTGATACAAATTGCTGTGTAATAGTAGGAGGAAGAAAGCTGTTTAAACCAGATGAGAACTTATTGAGCTTCATGCAAAATTGTTGCATGTGAGTCAATACCAGACAACATATATTAATGCTAAGGTTCACTTTCCAGAAGGAGTCAAAACATCCAGCTGGAGCCAAAGTTTGGAATTAGGCAAACATGGAATGTGGGGCAATGATGTGTTAAATCAGTGGCATTGCAATGTAACAAACGTTTACAGGGTTCAAATACTTAAGCAAAGCACTGCATACAGTCCCTCCAGCGGGTTCTGAGTGCGCCCTGAAGTCTCTTCCCCAAGGCATGTGCCTAGAAACCCTCCAAAAGAGGGCACCCAGGAGGCATTATGATCAGATGCTTGAAATATCTTTACTGACTCTTTTTGATGTGATCTACTCTACTTCGAGCTCCCCCAGGATAACGCAACTCCATTTCTTATCTCTAATGCTAAACCCAGCCATATGCAAAGGAAGCTTATTCCACCAGCTTGTATGTAGCATCTAATTTTTTTTGGTGATGTTCCATATCTTGTGACCATAGGTAAGAATCAGAAGAAGAAGATGAACCAAAATAGGAGGATATTCACTGTACGACTACATTTTTTTTAGCACCTTTAGAACAAAGGGCAAAGCAACAATGTATTTTGAAAAATTGACAAAATATTTTGAAGTATAACAAATTAAATGATTTAAAAAAAAAAAGAAATAAAATCCAAGAATAAGGAGTGACAGGAAAATACAACATAAAAACAATCAGTAGCCAAAGAGAAGAAGTAAGTCTTAAGAGCAGATTCAAAAATGGCAAGTGAAAATGTTTTTCTGATTTGCAGAGAAATCATTTTATAGTTAGGGGGTCAGATCCACCATGTCACCAAGAAGTCATGCATTACTGTTTTAAAGTCAATTTTGTTCAAAATCTGTACATCAATTTATGACCCATTGAGATTCTATTATTGCCATACTTGGTGAAGTTTACCACATATTGTCTGTAGCACCTGAATGGAAGGGCAGTCAAGAATGGTGTATCAAGCACTGCACAGAGCAGGCCTTTAGTGGAACAGTTCAAACTAGAAAGCCCACTGTTAGCCACGGCAAGGGGAGTATTTACTGCTCAAGTGTCTGCTTGTGGGTATTAACAAAACCACACACTGCAGAAAGTAGGCCATGCAAATTATGCCGAGCAGGCCCTAGGAAAGAGAAAGCTAAAGAAATAAAGACACAGAGAGACCCAAAAACACACTCAGAAGGAGAGAAAATGGGCCACATTCAATAGACTAAAAAAAATATATAAGTAAAAAAACACAAGCCACTGAATCATGAGATCAACTAAAGGAATGTGGGAGAAAGGAGCTAAACTGGAGCAGACTAAACATGGATATTTGCTTGCCGCTCAAGGGATGTGATGGTTAGCAGACTGTGTTGAGGTGGTGAGTCACTACAGACACCAGTTAGAGTGGTGTCCCAGATCTCCGGCCCACACAGTCTTGGAGTATCTTGAGATTACAGAGAGTGTTAAGGAGAACCACACAAAACCTGCGTAACACTTTCAACCACATTTCGTAACCTGGCTTTTTTTTTTTTGGCCATTGGTTTTCAAAATGCCTGGAAACTCAAAGATTTACTATATTGTCACAAACAAAGATGATATTTTCATTATTATTATTATAGTTATTATTTATTTTTTGGCTCATCTGGAATCAAGTTCACTTCAAAATGCCAACCCAAATTCTTATCTAATGTAGTGAAGGCAATCTTGGCTAATGTGTGACATTTAAAGGAGAGGATAAGAGTGTTAACTCAACCTGATTTCCACTTTGAAATATAATATCTACCTTTGGTAGCAAAAATTAGATAATAAAAAATATGCTGCATTAAATAGAAGATGAGATACAAAAAATAGAGGAGGAGGAGGAGGAGGAGGAGGAGGAGGAGGAGGAGGAGGTAAAAAAAAAAAATCTGCCAAGTGTTCATTGAGATGGCTGCAAGGATACAAGATAACCCTGATGGCCCTGTTTTACAGGCATAAAAGGGGAAGAAATGAAAAGTCATCCCTCAGGACATTTATCACATCATGGCCCATTGAAAATAAGACAGATCTGATTCTCGTTCTTATCACCTTCTATTCCATCATTTTTCATCATCTGCTTTATGTACCGGGAGTTAATGCGGTCAATGAAATCACTCCTAAAATGCATTCACAGTATTCAATCAAGAGTAACATTAATTATGAAATAATTGGATTATTACATACATGCACTTGTTTTTCATTTAGTTTTGTCAATATTCAATCTATTTCTAAAATGAGACTGTGAATAAAATGAAAAGAAGACTGTATATAATTAATTTGTAATACAAATACGGAAAATGAAATACAGAAAAAAATGATACAAACAAATTACAAAGTAAAAAAATACACCTACATAAGCAAAAACTAAAAACAATAATAATAATAAATAATAATAATAATAACAATGGAAGAAAGTGTTTTTTTAAATATATAAAACGCATATACATATCTCACCAAATTTGTGTCTCCAACACCCAGAAAAGACTCAATACACATGATGCAGTAATGCATAATAAAAATGTTAAATTATGCTATATATGTATAGTAAGTCAGTGTTTTAAGTTCATACTAAAAAATACAATTGTTCACTTACTTCAGCACAAAAATGTGAAAATCTTATATCAGTTCTATATTTCAGAGTTAGTAAGAGAAGCAGTTCCTATGTTCAACTAAACACATGTCCACATTTCTAATCTACTCATAAGAGTTACACAGCTGCCAGTAGAAGTTCACAAGCCACAAGTCGAATATTATTCTCACATAATGCCAGACATAAAACAACCATAAAATTACACATTATGTTCCAAAAAATTCGCATATTGCATTGTAGAAAATGTAATCTGACTGTGAGGACTAATCAATTAAATGCATGTCTGCTTTTATCAACATTCAAAAGGATAAAAAAGGGCAACTTTTCAGGGCAGGGTTTCTAATATCTACTAATCTTACCGTCTGACATTCTGAAGGCGGTAGAGACATATCTAACTTGGATTCTCTTTAATTTAGCAGTTCTTAGTTTATTAAGTCTTATTTCTGCTGCCTCATTTTTTAAAATAATAGTTGTTTTACATTGCTCCAGGATTGTTATGTACCAAGGATCAATGGAAAATAAAAATAAAAAAAAAGCTATGTGGAGAAATAAAATCTAAACTTACACAGCAAACTATCCTAAAGCAATCAAACTGTGAAAAATATCCCTTTTTTTTTCTTCAGATAGCTACCATTGAAATATGTCATCTTTCTTGCAAATAACACAAACAAACCCTGATGAGTTAATCATGCTCATTATCAAACCAGCATGGTGTGCGTGTATGTCAACAGTTATTCTTGATCAGTATTCACTGTGCAGTTATTCTGAATGGCCACTGGTGGAATTAGTGCCTCATTATTTCTGGGCACAGAGTGAGTGGGCTGGGCTTGGTCGCCCAGCCCAGCGTCATTAAAGTCAGCATTTTTGAGCATAACGGGCTTGGCGCTTCCACAGCCTTATATCCAGCCATGATGGAAAGAGGCATCCAGTTTTTGCAAGACAACTGTCATGATCTCCAACCAGAAGGTGCTGTGCCCGGGGGCATTGTGCCCTGCAAACCACACTGCGACCACCTGCATTGTGAAATATTACATATCTCTAAAGGCAATGTGGTGAAGGCACTCTCTGCTGCCTACAGCTGGGCTTTTGTCTGGTTCTCATATGGCAACACAGGCAGAAGCAGAGAAATCCATCGTTTTGCCTAAGCTGCCCTCTGCAGCAGCCTGGGCTTGTTTATCACCTCAGAACATATTGTCACCATTCACTCAAGCCTGATTAAAGATGGTAAGCCAAAAAGAGCAAGAAAGAACAGAGAAAAGGCACAAAATCTGGATGAAAATGAACAAAAAAAGAAGAGAAGAAAGCAGGAAAGTACCTGGAAAAAGACAAGGATTGAGGAGGAGAGAAAGTGAGCGTGAGAAGACTGGTGAGAGCATAATGGACAGGAGTGTGAGTAATTAAGGGAGTCTGGATTAATTAGGCCTCTGGTCTCCAAGCGCCTTCTACTCCCTATGAGCGTCATGGTAGTACAGGCCATAAACCAACTCCCAAAAGTCAGCTGTTCTATTGCTACACAGATTAGTGTAACAAATGATCAAGGCATGCCACCATGAGTTTTAAATCTACACTGGAAAAACTGTAAATTATGGTCAATATTAAAAACAGACCTAATCTTCAGACGGTACAGGCATGTGTAAAGTCTTAATCCACAGCAAACATTTGATTTATAATGCTAAATCACTAGAAACTGTAAAGTTAATCCAGTCTCCATTTATGATGCATATTAGTAGCATTAGTACCATGCTTTATTGTTATGACTTTTTCAACTAACTTTATTTAATGACGTTTCAATTTACTGAAACACACCTGTAGAAAGATGGAAATACTAGTCTGTCCTTTTGAAATTCTCTCCAATTTGAGTTTTATGACTAGAAGAGAATGGATATTCCTGATTTTACTGCAAAAAAGGTGGAAATAAATTTGATACATCTTGCTCAAGTCACATGATCAGTTTTATTTTTCATCCCACTACCCTTCCCTCTGTCCTGAGTGAATTAATTCAGCCTTCACTCTTCATGGTAAAGAGGGTAAAGTAAGAGAAGAGGACCCTCCATCTTGGAAGGACAGAGCAGAAATCCCCCTCCTTTCCACACAATACCTCTCAATGACTCTTTCAATTTTCTGCGTGATTGAAATCGAGTGAAAAGGCTTAGGAGATGATGGGGATAAGTGTCGGTGTTCATTTCAATCTGTATAAAAGCACCTAAGGAAACAAGAATCCCATTTACAAAGCCTTTCAATTAAATAGTGAGCACAGCAAAAAAGAAAAGAAAACAAAAACAAAAACAAAAAAAAAAAACACAAAGACCTACCGGAATCAATATGGGATTCCTATGAAGGTGTGATGGTGGGAATCCACTATGGATTTAATAATTGTATTTACAGCAGTACCCGTGATTATCCACAAATAAAATAATAATAACAGATGCAGAGGGAGAAAAAAAATTTAACTGTTTTTATCTCTCCTACACCTAGTTTTCTTGGCAGTGTCTAAAAGATGAAAGGCTAAATATTTATGGTGGGTCCTGTGCTGCAGAGAAAGGCTGGAGAACAACAGAGTGGGAAAGCTGGTCTGATCGACGCTTCCGCTCCCAGCAAGTAATTCATTCTGAGAGGGAGGCACAAGTGCCCCACTCCTTTTCCCAGCACAATTTTATGATAATCCTAATAAATTATGATGCTCTGCACAGACATTAAAACTTTGATTGGCTGTAAATCAAATAGGCTTTGCCTCTCAGGTCATTGAGAACTAGGATCATGACTGTGTGTATGCCTGACTCTCCTTTCCAACTATCAATTTTTCTTAATCTTTAAACCCTACATCATTCTCTGTCCTTCTACTCATTTCCTCCCCCTCTTGCCTTATGTCTACTCTTGTAATTGGACTTAGTTTGTAATTTTTCCTTCCAGTGGTTACCATTACCATCTTCCTCACCTAACCTAATAGATTTGGGGTTACTAAATTCCACAAAGGGAAAAAAAAAACAAAAGAATCAGAGAAAGTAGCATGGTAAGCAACAAATCACTGTGTGGAGCTTGCATGGTAAGGCACACGCATGCGTACAGGCATATACAACACATAAGATCATTTTAGATTGAGTCATTAAGGGATTACTTTGGCCATCTTCTTTGAATACTATTCTCCTTTTCTGGTCTGGTGTGTTTTTTTTTTTTTAAGTCCATACATAGATTGACTACATTTATTTTTGGCGTACACTGGACTGAAATCAAATACACATCACACCTTTCAGATGTCTATTATTTTTAAGATTTTGATTATAATATAACTATATTTATTTTTGCATGGCACTGGATTTCAATATTTTCATTTCACTTCTGTATGTCTTTATTTTCCAATAGTTAGTTATGTATGCTTTTCATCAGTGTGTGAATGTGTGCATGAATGTGTGAGAGATTTCAGGTAATGTAAGTGCTTTGGAGTCCTCGGATTTGATAAAGTGCTATACAAGTGCAGGTCATTTACATTTTACTATAATGTTACCATTTAAAATAAATGTCCTTGTAGCTTTCTACTTTGTAATTGTGTAGCTATAATTCTGAAATATCTTAGTGAGTTATGCATTTTGCTCCATAATATTTATAATTTTGTCAGTTCTGCTCCTCAACATATTACACATATTATACAATAAGTTACAAAGCTTTTGTTATTTGTGACAAACACTGTTGCATTGCATATGCTTGTATTTTTATTTTGACACAAATTTAATAACCAATTAACTCAATGAGACCAGATTGACACCAGCTGCTCACTTTTTTACTCGTGCATTGTGTGGATTATTTTATCTTAAAACAGAAAAGTCACAGGTCAAAAACATCCATTTTTTGACGTAAATAAGGTTAGCCTGATGATAATAACTGAGCCACACTCGCCTTTATAATTAGAAGATTTAAAAATATTCATATATCTTGACTAAAAAGAGTAGAGATAAAAAAAATAAAACAAAAACAAACAAAAAAAACAGCATAACTGTTTCATCTTAGAGTAGCTCATCACTTACAAAAATATAGAAATGCAAAATTTGTTTGCCATGTTCAGGGTACGTCCACTACAGTAATGACTCATTCCTTACACAAAAAAAGACTTACTGATGTCACAAAAGAGGAGCTGACCAGGCATGTATTTTCTAAGGTGAACCATTCAATAGATCAGAAGTGAGTTGGAGGAGAATGTGATTAAAATGTTCTTTTTGCATTGACTGTCACACCACTTTAGAAAACGTCCCAATTTAAGTGTTCACTTTACAAGGTGAGTGCATGGAGAGAATTATATTTGATGATGAACGATGTAATTTGTCGGGCAGTGACCCCATCCATTAAGACTGACTGCTTTTAAATGGTTATATTCTGTGGCAAGATGGTGTTATGGATCTTACTTTTCCTGGAAGATTGCATATCAGTTAAGAGGACTGAATGGATTAAAGAAGAGAATCTTTTCAAAGAGTCATCTTAGGCTACTTAAGTACAAGATTAATGAAATATCATGCAAGCTGGAAGAGAGGTCACATTTTCCAAATAAACGCTTGTTTTAAATGTATTAATTTTCCAGAATGGAGTTTTGCTTGTACCTCTACGTATTCTAATAGCTACACTGGATTGCCAGAAAATGCTGATTTTAGAAACCGCTAGTGTCAGGTGTCTGTTTCAAAATTCTAAACATAAGCAAAACATTATTATACCAGCTACAAAAGTTAACAAGGCAATTGCAAGAATGGTTTTGAAATGAAACAAAAGCTGAAATTCACTTGGCATTAATCCAATGTTGATGTCAGAAATTGCAGGCTCTGATGTCAAATGGCATATTTTTTCTCTCCAAGAGATCTTATCTGAAGAAACTATTAGACCTTTTTTGGGGGGACAAGGTGATTTTATTTGTATGTCACAATTTCAACAAGCCAATTCAAAGTGCTTTGCAGGATCAGAAGGAAATAAAACAAACAAGTAAAATATTTCAGTGGCAAAATAAGGTAAAGTGTTGACAGGCTAAAAAACAGACTGTGCTTTATTACGTCATTGACCAAAGGCAGTTCTGAATAAATGGGTTTTTTAGCCTTGATTTAAAAGAACACCTGTTCAGCATTTTTGCAGATTTCTGGACATTTATTCCAGATCAAAGGAGCTTAAAAACAGAATGGTGCTTCTCCATGTTTAGTTCTAACTCTGGAGATGCAGAGTAGACCTGAACCACAATTCTGGAACAATTATACAACAACAGATATTGTAAAAGACATTTTACTATTATTATTTTTGGCTGTTAAAAGCAGTCTAAAAATTCACATCATCTGTCATAAAAATATCACTTATTGTCTTATAGTATTAGAAGCACAACCTTCACAGTGACTACTTATTACAAATGACTCACTTGCCACTCACATAGTTTGATCCACTCATAGCTGAATTGCTAAATATCATAAAAGTGACTTGAGAACTGGTGATTCAGGAGTTTCAAATAATGTATTAAATGCTATATTGAGTAAGTGGATCAACCAGCCATTCAATCATAAGGATCTGACTTTCCTAAGAGGTATGATGAGATCATTTGGCACAAGATCTTTTTACACAAAAACATTAAACTATGTCTTGTCAAAGTGAAGTTCAAAGGGATTTAAAGCTCTGTCTGATAAAATGAGTCCAAGACTGAAAGTGATTGCTTTAAGCTTGAAACTTTCCTTATCAGACATAACTTAATATGCCCTAGAGCCGTTCACATGAAAATGAGAAAATCAGAAATACATGAAGTTTTTATTTTGAAAATTTAAAAAAGCTGAAGATGACTTTTATTTGCTGATTTCAGTAGGGTAGGGATCCTAGTACAGTCAGTAAGCAGTGGCACAATGTAAGCATAATCTGCACCGGTAAACAGAAATAAAAGTCACACTGTTGTGTTGAGGCTTTGGAAAATAGACTTATTTTCAGGAATTATAACAGGCTGACCACACTTGATGTACATGTCAAAGTAGCCTCTTTTTTTCTGTTTTATTTTGTTTTCTTCGGAGTATCATATAATGAATGTATTATAAATCCCTTACTGTGCATTATTCCATCTCTATTCTCATCTAAGTTTCTTCAAGAAATAACTTGTAATGTTAAATATGTTAGATAATTGTTGTGCAACACTTACAAGCAGCTTGCTTTTGTAAAATCCACTATATGTAGTTTCCTCAAATTTTCACTGACTATCTCTTGAAATACACAAACGGTATTTGGTGATAGTGAAATTGAGCCATTCTTTGTTACAAAGGAATGGGCACAAATTCTGAATTATGGTGTCAGGCTGCTGCAAAGGTATTGGAAGTCATTATGTATAATACATATGAGGCTCAGGTGGATTTTGCTCTCATTTTATGATTATCATTATCTGTAATCATTTTCACATTTTCAAATCCCAGGAAATGGCTACTGTGTATGGAGCTCATCCCTGGTCTTTAAGTAGCCCCACTGGCTCTGTGGCACAATCAATGCACAATGTATTCATTGTCAGTTTTGTCAATACAGTACTTTTATTACCCTCTTAATATAATCAATAGTATACACAGTTCTATTTTATTTTTAAAGATTCCCTAAGATTTTATGACATTTTCCATTTGTGTCTTGTTATACTCTAAGGCAGGACTGTCTTTAGCAGACTATTAGAAATGTAGCTAAAATAATTCCAAGAGGCATAACAAACAGTTGCCTTCTGAGTTTGTAAGTTCCTGTTAAGTCCTGCTGTTTGAATTATAAAACACCATTTATGGTGATAACATAGATGCTGGAGACTTATTCTCTGAATTACGTATATTTATGTTCTTGGCAGTTGGACATATGAGAATCATCACGGCACTAAAGCAAGGCGGTTGGAGAAGAGGAGTCATCAATCATGCGAGGTGCACATTTCCTGCAACAGAAGACAACCTACAGTACATCAGGTCTGTGCACTGAGACCACGGTGAGTGGGATGCTGGAGGTAGTCAGAGACAAGTAATTAACTAAAAATAATATGTGCTTGACACAGCAGAGAAAATGCCTTCAATAAAAACAGAAAACACAACAGAATGAAACCTTCAGGATTAAACCGCAGGCTGGAGAGATGAAGGTTATGCTGTGTGCTGGTCAGAAAAAGGTGAGCATTTACACATAGTCGGCTCTGGTGCAGAGTGATATATATATATATATATATATATATATATATATATATATATATATATATATATATATATATACCACCCCTAAAGCATTATATAAAACATGTGAGTGTTCCAGACTGTAAAACTGAAAACAACAAAAAAGCTGATGGTCTTACAAAACTGTTTCACCTTGACTGTGAATCTGACTTGCAGCCCCTTGCTCTTTTGAAAGATCAAAATGATGTGGCAAAATCACAACTTCATCAGCTGTTCCTTATTTGTTCTTGATACACTACTTTGATATGTTGGAATACTTATTCTGATCCAATATATAACACATTTTTTAAACAAAATCTAATATGTGAGAATTGTTTCATGTCTCAATTCTGAAAAAAAAATCAAATAAATCAAACCTTTTAAATTTCTGCATGTACAGTTTATCTGCTGAAATTAGCTATTTAACCACAAAACACCAACACATCCAGAGACATTAGATGACGCTGAAGATTTTGCCACTTCAATTAAAGTGGCTTTATTTTTGTTTTAGAGTTCTGCATTAAATTGTCTTGAAAATCTAAAGTGTGTGTGTAGTTTGACTTGATTAATAAATAGACAATCTTAGAGAACCCTCTTGATTTTGAGAATCAGTGCTTCCCACTGGTAGTGTTATAAGATGTCGTGATTCTATTCAGTTGTCTTCAGTGTCTAATATTGATCAAGCCAAGTACAGGATAGTATGTTTGGTCCCAGAGAGGAAAAGGAGTGTTTTAAGCTTGACATTGTGTTGCGTCTGTGTTTGCTGATCTTACTTTGAAAACATAAAATAATTAGCTGTTGAATTGTGCTGTGACTTTAGCTTTCTGGCTTTGGCTTTGAGTTAACTAAGATTTATCACTGCTGTGATTGATAACACTTGTTTACAAAGAAGCCTCTGGCACTTTTAAGTATGTTGGTTACTCTATGAAAAACAGATATAGGGAAAGACATAACAGTGATAATTTGTCAGCACTGTGTGTTATCCTCAAATTGCTAACCTTTGGTGACTAATAAAGCTACATTTTTTATATGATTTTTTTACGTCCCAGTCTGACCTCCCAGCTGACAAGCCTGTATGGCCGCCCGATATTTCTTGCTTTTTCCTTTTTGCTTGCCATCGGCTCAATGGTGTTTCCAGGTGTTTGCCTTCCTACATGTCTTACAGTCCTTAAACTCAGATTTCCTGTCATTATATTTTTCTTCCTGAATGTGCAGGACAGGTTGGCCTAAATACTGTCAAAACCAATGAGTGCACAAGCAATTCACAGCTCTGGGATGGGTTGACATTTGCCTTGGGTTAACATAAACAAAATTCTGATGCAGAGCTTTATCACTTTGTATATGAAAAAAGAAAAAGAAAATCCTGATAAATTAAATGTAGTTCCAAGAATCTGCATTAACCATGTTCCTAGGTCGATATTTACTGTTTAAAAGACAGAACTGCTAATAATGAAAAGAAACCTAAAATAACCAAACAGCCCATGGAAACAAATATCTACGAGATCTGTGAGTCTTAATTTTCCATTCATCCACACACAACCCAAAAGACAAAGTTACCAAAGACCTCATTAATGACCGACTAACATTAAAAAAAATGCACAGATGTTTAGCATAAGTGTTTCTGTCAGTGGCAATTTCCCTGGTTTGAAAATAAAACAACATTATGCCTGTTACAGTAATGGTCTGAATCTTTCCATGTCACTGCAGGATTGCACATATGTGCTGAAATGAGAACAGTATGCTTAGATGCCGGAAAATCAATGACTCATATTTGCCTTTCTTACTGGTTTGCAGCATGATTAAGGGAAAAGTGGGAATAACACTGTCTAATCTTACTGAGGAGGATCATACCAGCAAGAATATAAACAGAGCATCATTTTTAGCATTCAGCTGCAAAAATCTGCTTCTCTCTTTGCTCCACTACAAAAATAACTACTGGAACTTCTGTCTTCTTTTGAAAAGGAGAATAATTTGATATTCTGAAACATTTCTCAGTAAATCAGAACTATTAAAAAGAGCTCCAGTGAGAGCAAAATCTTGAATTTCCTAAAATACACACATCTGATACATCAAATAGACATCCTATCAATAGATTATGGTCTTTATAATTCAAATAAGGCTCGTTTACAACAAAATTAAAATTTTGTGTAATTGTATTGTTGGTTGCGTGAGGATATTCCCTCACAATTTGTGGAATTTTCTTACAAATAATGGATGTTTCTGTACTTCAACCATCAGTTTCAGCCTTTCCTTCACAAAATATTTTTTAATCAACAACATTGGAGGAATCACGGCAACAGATTACATTAAAAACCTGATGAGCTGCTGCTCACCCTTATTATGTCTTCTGCTGTCAACTCATCACTAAATATGATGCCAGAGCTTCTCTTTGACAACATAATAATAATAAAAAAAAACATTTTGCATTTGAATTGCAGCTTGAAAAGTTTCCTCTGGCAGCCCAGCAATCAGCCTGCAACATTTGGAGGTGTGAATATTTCTCCCCAGCTGGGGGCCCTATTCCAAGAGGGAGCCTTAGCGCTACTCATCTGAATGAGCAATGTGTCTGATCCTGGCATGGTATTTCTTGGTACAATGCATGCCAGTCATATTACCAAGAGCATTACAATGAATTGCCTCAAGCAGGGCAGAGGGCTTTTCTGGACACTACAAGTGAAAGTCTGTTTACAAGTGTGTCTCAAGTGATTTCTAAAGTTAAAAAGTGATGATAAATCATTGAAAGAGCCAAAAGCTTCACAGAACTTGCACTAAAATGTAGTCTTAGTTCATAATTTAAAGCAAATCTGACCCCAAAAATAAGATATTTTTATTGAATTTTTTATTGCTCAGTTGCTCTAAAAGAGATAATTTTGACCTTAAACAAATCCACACATCAATGTTCAAAATATGGTAGCTTGAAAATGATTTTTTTGCTGCTTTGTGCATAACTAAACAGATTGTTAGGATAAGTAGAATGCAACCACAGGCTTCTCTGAGGTGTGGCTTAAGTGCGATATTATCCCTCACCTTTTATTCGCTCTCAGAGGATCCTGGTTTATCTGCTCATACGCAACTACAATATGTTAAACTACTTTCTTCATCCATATGGAAAGGTTTAGGAGAGCAGCACTTCATCAGCAGATAGTGAGGAAGATATGAGGTAATAAAACAGAACAGCGACCTCTGTAAAACAAATGGGAACACCTTTGAAAAAGAACTTTGAAACTGGAAGCAGAAAAGGAGATCTGATTGCTAGATGAGTGGATAGAAAATGTAAGCAAATGAAAAAGAAATACCAAAGATTCAGCAATTTTATAATGTGAATCACTGGTCAAACATAAAACAAAGAAGGTGTAACTTACAAAGCTTAACAATAACAATACAGCTTGGTTGCATTACAGAAAGCTATGAGGAAAAGGAATTACTCTTGCCTTTTTTCCAGGTAATGTAATTGCTGCATTAGTGATCTTCCACCCTCATTAAGCATGGATCAAACAGCAGTGTAGAAAGCAGCAGCATGGAACGGGAGTGTGAAACAGACAGGATTAGCGGATAAGAGAGATGTTTTCCCACAGTCGGCACAGTACGTGTTTTAAGACTCCCACTTGGTTTATTATAGACTGAAGACACTAGCATGTTGAAGTTTAACCTCTCCAATGAATTATAATTAGCTAATTCATCCTTGGCCACTGTCCCAGTGTTTGTGTTGACACCATGACAAATTTAAACGTTTGGGTCTTTTATTTATATTTTATTTTTTATTATTTGGTTTTCTTTCACCACATGTTATTACCTAACCAATGTTAACTTTAAATTAGATAGTGTGAAGAACAAAACTTTCAAAATTACTCTTTAAGATTTCTCATACGTTCTTCCAAATTTCCAGAGATTTATGAGTCGAACATAGCTTATGTGAATTTTGCTATGCACATTTGAAAACTCTTCACAGGCAACTATGGGAATTCATGGTACAGCTAGTTCGGCTGAAAACTATTAACACATTTGAAATAACTGCTTTTAGGTAATCTATCCATTTGACCAGGGCTTTTCTTAGTAGTTTAAAGGACAACAACTGGTACGGCGACTGGTATCTGTGTTTGTGCATTTATTTGTTGTGTGTTTATTTAGTTTGCAAATCTGTTCTTTTGTTTCTTTTTTTTTTTCATTTTGGTGAAATTGGGAATTAGTGTGGCGTAATCAGCACAACATAAATACTATTCTCATAAATAGGCATTGGAAAAAATCTGGTTTATTGTCTTTTTTTAATTAATTTAATCATTCATTCTGTTAACTGTTCATTATTTTGTCTCTTTTGAAATAAAAAATACTGTGGCAAAAAGAAAATTTAATCTGAAATGGTGCCTGGAAAAAATATCTAGTCCAGGCAATCTATATGTTCATTTATCTACTTATCCATTTAATGTATTATTTTTGCTTAGTGATTATTTAATTCTGGTGAGAAATGAAGTGGAATGTCATCAAGCATTTTTTTTTTTAATTTATAATTCATTATATTTTGTTATAGCGACAATCAAATTAAATATTGTTAATTAAACGTCTCCTTTATAAAACTGCAAAATTATTTCCTCTTCTCCGAAATGAAAACAATGTTCTCTCATTGGTCATTTTCAGTGATTTGAACACGTTTGTTCTACAAAAATAAAAATATAAACAGGGCATTTACTTGAACACACATTAGCATTCATCCCTTTTGATAACTTGTCAAACGCCTAACCGAATGACTTGTCAAGATTTGAATTAGTTTTCTATGAAAGAAGAGGCTGTGATACAACACAAATGATTATATATTATTCTCCTGACAGTGCTGAGAGACAGATATGAAGAAGAAATATAGTGTTGGAATGATTGTGGGAAAATCTTCAATATCAAAACATCACTTTTTCCTCCTCTAAAATGTCACTTTGAGCTATGAGAAGTACTTCAAATGCTTCTGTGCAACACTTTAAAAAGCCAGGTGTCATGTGCTGATCTGGTTCTGTGGTGCAGTTAGTGGATCACAGGGCTTTGAAAATTGTCAGCAGGAGTGTCAGAGAAAGTTGTTGGAGTCAAAAGGGTAAACAGGAAAATAACAAAAAGGGAAAAAAAGAGGGAATTTCAGAACTGGCACTGAAAGGGAAGGCTTCAATCAAGCAGACAATGTGGGCTCATCAAAGAATTAGACTCAACACCAACTAGGATTCTTCAGCCTGTTTTTAACAGGCATCATGTTTCTTCTTCTAAGTACAAAAATTTCAGATAAAAAAAATGTAAATGTTATTTATTATTATTTAAAATAATTATTGCAAATATCCATATAAAATCTATATATTTAGATGTACATTTAAGAGATAAATGTTTGTATTTTATTATTTTCATAGCACTCTGGTTTTCCTCTTGTTTTTTTTGTTTTTTTAAAGAAGAAACCTATTAAGGAGCTGCAGTCAGAAGCAAGAGAATGGACGATAAAGAGCCTAAGTCAAGCACCTATGAGAGGCTTTAAAAATAAGGAAAAAATCCAAACAACAAATTCCTTCTTGTATCTCTTGCATTTAAACTGTAAAGAGCCACAAATCAACTTTCCTAGACCCATCAATATTTAACAAAATGAAAAGGCAGAAAACTGAAGAGAGAGAAGAGTGCATATGTTATTATGTAGTGTTGCCAGATTACAAAATGCATCACGGAAAAAAAGTGCCAGGAGGCATAAAATGATATTCTGACACATAAAAGAGGTGACATCAAACATGAAATCAGGTGAAGTCCACTGTGCACCTCAGGAGTGCAGCTACAGTGGAACAGATAAAAGGAAAATCAAAATGAAATGACGGGGGGGGAAAGTCTGCTCTGATTGAAGTGACACAAGGAAATGAGGATTCTAATATCTTCTGATATTTCACTAAAAAGGTTGCCAAACACCAAGGCAAGTGGACCTGAGAGAGCAAGGACAATAATATGAAGAGGTTGCTATGTACTGTGGCACAAAAATCCAGATTGAAAAAAATGGCAAAAGTGTCGGAGGAGGAATGAGAAACTCCTGCTCAAGAATGAATGAACATAAGCTGCTACGTACCTAACGGCGAAAAGTGGAAGCAATGCTGCGAGGTGGGCAGAGTGCTGCAAACGCTGCCATGTTCTGTCCAGTGATTTATGTCTACGCTAAGGCAACAAAATGTAGAAACAAGATCAGAGCACATTCTGAGATGAACTCAGGACTTCGTGGACTGCTGATGGATAGCTCCTGTCTCACCATTCCACCATTTTGTAAGGTGAGAGGGAAGGACAGATAAGGAAAGACAAGGTGTATTTTCAGGAGTATCTGCAAAAGACTATACAATAAAAAGGAAGGCTGAGATGAGTTAAGATGCTTTTTGTGAGCTGATTTCACTTGCTGTAGTTTAATACTATATTTTGCATAACATAAGACCTAAATGTAAATCCTGGAAGTAATAACTCCTTTAAGATCCAATAAGTCTGTTTGGAAACTTTACTTCAGGGGTTAGCAATTCTGCTGCATGTTTTCTAGTTGTGTCTGTTCTATCTGAGATAAATTATTAAGTCCCTGTAGAACAAAGTGATAGTGTGAAGTGATGTGAAACAGTTGTTTGGAGCAGGAAGACATTTAAGACAAGCTGAACAACAGCCCCTTAAGACCAGAGTTGTCCATCTCTATCCCTGGGATTCGATAAGAGCTGATTAAAAGGCGACCCAAACCACAGTAGACAACATCCACATGGTGCACAGCCAAGTGTTTGTATGCAAAAATAAAAGAGTGAAGGTTTGGGGATGACGCAAAGTAGGTGTTCATAAGGAAAAAAACGTTTGTATTTTAAATATTTTTGTGACCCTCTATTATAGGTGATACAGTTGTGAAGTGGTTGTACCATAATCAACTGATAAAAGGCCTTGATTAATCCAAATGCCAGTGATAAGAAACTGATTCTTCAAGTGAAGATTATTACAATTAATACAATAACCTTGAACTAATAATATCAATAATATGTATATTATTGATATATATATTATCGTGATTTACCTACTATCTAAGACTTTCAATAAAGTATATTGAAAATTATAAGGATTTAATTGGAAAGTGACATAGCCCTGTATACAATGAACTGCAGCCAAATGATTTTTATATGCCTCCTCCTACAAAATATTTCATATTATAATAATTATGTTTCCCACCAGATTTGATGACAATTTTAAATGATTAATATCAGAGACCCTTACCTCCCAAACTCTAAACTAAAGCATTTTTCTGTCCACAGTTTGCAAAGTTATAGCCTAGGATGCCCACACAACTTTTTCAATCAATTATTTTTTTTCTCTGACAATCGAAAAATGTTTTACTTCACAGTGATGTTCACAGTTAAAAGACAGACTGAAGCTGCTTGTCTGTGTATGACTGACTCTACGTTGCTTTGATAGATGTACATGTAGTGAAAAGTTGTAGAGATTCAGTTAAAGAAGTCATTATATTTTACAACTTTTCAAAGCAAAGTGCTAATTTTAGAAAGCAAGTCAGCAACTTCTTTTGTGAAATTTGTTCACACTGAATGAAATAGTCAACCCTAAATTTATGCTAAGGCTGAAGGCATTGACACATGCATGTGATTGATCTAAAAAGTTTAATGTGATCATATTATATAATGCAAATTAATTGCATAACCTATTACGTCCTCCCTGTTCGATTCCCGGCCCGGGGTCTTTCTGCACGGAGTTTGCATGTTCTCCCTGTGCATGCGTGGGTTCTCTCCGGGTTCTCCGGCTTCCTCCCACAGTCCAAAAACATGACTGTCAGGTTGATTGGCCTTCCCAAATTCTCCCTAGGTGTGAGTGTGTGTGTGCATGGTTGTTTGTCCTGTTTGTCTCTCTGTGTTGCCCTGCGACAGACTGGCGACCTGTCCAGGGTGAACCCCGCCTCTCGCCCGGAACGCAACTGGAGATAGGCACCAGCAACTCCCGACCCCATTAGGGACAAGGGTGACAGAAAATGGATGGATGGATGGATGGATGGATGGATGGATGGATGGATGGATGGATGGATGGATGGATGGATGGATGGATGGATGGATGGATGGATGGATGGATGGATGGATTACGTCCTCCCTCCTGCAGAGGGCAACCTGATTCACAACAATGCATCAAACAGTCTTTGGTCAATAACGCAAAGTCGCAAATGCGAGTAAAAAGATGAGCAAGTTGAGTCAAACTGGTATGCTCAGCACCAAATGTAGCTTGATAAATCTCCCTGATAGAGCTGTGGATAAAATCAAGGTGGTATGTACACATTGTTTTCACCAAAGCGCAAAGTGTTTAAAAGACCATCTTCGAGCAAAACATATTTTCGCTGACACTAGCAGAGACGCTAATTCAGGATGATTTTACAACATCAAGCCACACTTGTCAGACAACGCTGACAGAGTGAAACTGTAGAAACTTCAACAAAAACTATTGTAAAAAGAATACATAAAGTGTACAACATGAATGAGGCAGCTAAATCACAACAGCTGGCAAACACTACATTTACTGCCTTTACCAGATACCCCTGGACATCTGTGGGTATCACAATTACCGCATGGTTACAACAAATAGATGAGAAATGAAACTACACTTCTTCACTTTGTACATGGGAAAAAATAAGGACAGTGTTGCTGATGCATGCTTCAATATTTACGTTTCAAGCTTACAAAGTTAAACGTAGTGATTCATCTTGATTAATCAGTCCTATAATGTGATTAATCTGATATGTTTTAATCAGTTGACAGCACTTGTTTATGTATGACATATAAAACAAGTTACAGTTGAAAATAAATAACCATTTATAAATTAACCTAGCACTTTAGTAAGTTCCCCTGCATAAACAGTATCATGTTTTCAAGACTGCAGCTATTTGTGACCTTAGCTGCAGAAATATTTGAATAGTTTTCTAAACCTAATTAACCTAATTTTCTATCAGTACTTGTAGGTTGGACACAGTTCCTTTGGGAATAAATGGCAGAAGAAACCTCACAACATAGGTGGTAAATGAGCAAAAGGCACAATAATCACAATTCTAATGTGATTAGTGAAATAGCAAATAAATGTAAAATGTAACCTGGAAAATCAGAGGTAAGCATTTCTTGGAATAAGAGCTTAACCTTATCCTTATACTGCGGGTCAAGTACACGAGGAGGGTAAGTGAAAGCAAGCGGAGAAATGTGTTATTCCAGCATTGATGCGGTGTGTAAATACTTTTTTTGAAGAAAATCACTTGCCTGTGTGTAAAACATTTCAAAGGAGTCACACTCCTTTAAGGACTATCAAAGGCTGTTTATGTCTGTGTGCAACAAATACTTTTTTTTCCCTACCTCCATGAATGTGAATTTAAGTGTCAACGGCCAGCGAAAGTATTCATTTCAGTTTATGCTTGACTAATCAATTAGGCAAGTGAGCAAACAAGCAAGTAACTACAGCCATGGTATAAAAGGGAAGAAAGGAAAGCTGAAAGGCAATGCTGTTGGGGGACTGCAAAGCTTTTCAACAACTATCTTGAGTCATAGCTGTGCCGAGAAAAAGTGTGAAGTCATTTGCTCTGAGGAAGCTCCATTTAGTGAAAAAAAAGAGTACTACTGTCATTCACATCCAGCATGTAGGTGCCGTCCTTAAGCTTTAATAGTGACAAAAAAATGATTCAATAAAAATACTGAAAAAAGTACACCAACACAAAAAACAAAAAGCTTGGGAAAAAATAAGGTAAAAAAAAAAAAAGTCAAATAGCACAAACCATAGAACACATAGTGTGACAATAACGTGAAAAGAGATTGGGTTCAGGTGAAACACCCATCAGAAAACATGAAGTATTACAGCACAAGCAAAAGAATGGCTTGTGCCATCATTTTATTCGATTAATTTGAGCGTAGTGTTAGTAGTGTGTCATACCTCGCATTCTCGGGAGCCTGAGATGGTGTAGGTGCATGGTCCAGTTCCATTGACAAGCACATCCATGGCCTCAGAATTGTTGGGCTTGTAGTCCACATAGTACTCCTGCAGAGGGGAGCTAAGGGTGCGCTCCGTCTCTCGGGGTTTCTTGCGACGCTTGCGAGCTGCGGCAGAGTGCTCCTGGAGCTGTTTCACGCTGTTAGGGTAGCGCTTCCAGGACACATAAATTACCAAGAGGATCATCGCAACGGACAGAAACAAGGCAACACTTCCGGCCACAATCTTATGGAAAGAGACAGGCTCTAAGTCTTGCTCTGGAGGAAGTGCAACAGGTGGGGTAACTGCCAATGAAGTAGGACCCCAAAGAGATCCCTCAGATCTCTTTCCCGAGCTCGTTGTCAAAGCCAGCACAGATGGGTTATATTCTGTCTGAACAGGGATCCTGGATGGGTTTGGAGTAATATTCACTGTGAGAACTGGCCCTTGGTTGGATTGGCAAACCCCAAATGCTTCAATTGCATCCATCACTTTCTCTCCTTGAGCTTTCTTGGGAGAGGCACAAATCATTGTGGTCTCTTTTGCCCCTCTAAAATTTCTCAGCCAAGCCACAAGAGGACAGATGGCAGGGCTACAGTCCCAAACATTTCCTGCTAAACTAATCATGGTCAGTGAGATCCAAGCATCAACAACCTCCTGAGAAACGTTTGTCAGCTTATTAGAGTCCAGGTTGAGAGTCTGCAGGTTTGGTAAGCATTGGTAAACTACGGGATCTACTTCTGTCAGTTCATTCCCTGACAGATCCAGTTTTTGGACAGAGGCCCAGGTCCAAGTCAGGCCCTGGCTCATTGATCGAATGCGATTCCACTGCAGGTAAAGAGCCCGTAAATTGTAGAGTCGAGGAAAATGGGAAAAATTGATCTTGGAGAACTGATTGTGCTCCAAATGTAACTCAGTGAGTTTGACAAGTCCAGAAAGTGCATTTCGAGTGATACTCCGGAGGCGATTGTAACCAAGATCAAGGAACTCAAGATTTCTGCAATCTTGAAAAAGACGCATTGGGAGAGTTTTTAGTGAATTAGATCGTATGTGAAGACTAAGAAGTTTACGTAACCCTTGGAATTGTCCAAGTTGCAAGGCTTGCAGTTTATTGTATGACAAGTCCAAGTTCCGCAAATTAGGGACAGGATGAAATGTTGTATTATGGAGTGATGTAATCTTGTTCGAACTTAGAATCAGTTCTTTAAGCCTGCGGACCCCCTGGAATGCCATTGCATCCACAGAGGCAATGTAATTATGGTCCAAGTAGAGCCAAATAAGATGGTTGAGGCCAACAAACTGTCCTGAGCGAAGACTGGAGAGGCTGTTGTACCGCAGCGACAGGCCCTCACAGCCTCCTGAAAGGTTCTTGGGGACATCACGAAAGGCGCTTGACTCACAGTAGACAATTTTTCCATCACAGCGACAACTCTTAGGGCAGTGGCGATCACTTAGAGATGGATTTGCCGCTAGCCACACCTGCATCAGGAGTTGGAACAATAGCCAGCGACGCTGCAGAGCAGAGCCTAAAAATAAAAGAATAAAGGGAAAAAAAGGAGTGTTAGAAAATAAGATAATCTTTCCAATAATTTTTGAGATTAAAATTTAAGTATTTTATTGAACAAATACTTTTTAAGTCAAATGCTTAAACTTGACTGCAAGTACTTGTCCCTGTGACCTCATTTGTCTCCAAAAGACAAAGACAATAAAACAAAATAAATTTTTACTGACACTGAGATAAGTTGTTTTGATCATCTTGGCTAAAACATTTCAATTTAATCAAAGAATCTTTTCCTACAGATCTGGACTGTTACTATAAGTTCTTCAGAAAAGCATGCAAAGGCTAAAATGTAACATCAACAAAGAAATTAGATTTTTGGAAGTGTACTACATCACTAATAACTGGGGAAGAAATTCAACCCAGAATAGGAGGAAGAAGAAAAAAACTTTTTATGGCATAACAAGTCCCTGAATAGCAGGAAGCCAATTCTTTCAGCTCAAAAGCAAAACCAGCTAAATGTGACTCCATGTGCAGGCAGAGTTAATATGCCCTGTAGACAGTCCTATAAATATTACCAGTGTAGAGGATGTGTAAAGATCCAGAACACATACAATGTACCAGATGCGCTAAGCATTAAAGTGAGGTGGAAATACCAAGGGAGCCGGCCGAGAACAACAAGGCTAAAACCCACATCATCATAAGACATAAAAGCAAAAATAGCAACATTTACATTTTATTAAATTCAATAAATTGGCTAGTTGATGCAAGCAGCACAGATAGAGAACATGTTGAAAAAAAGACATTACATGAGACTTGCTCTCTCAAACTAAGTGACCAGACAAGATGAAGACTGCCACTGCAAGTCACCAAAGAGACTTACAACCACTAAAGATTTAAGGTGGAATGACAAGATAAAAACACATTAATTGTCTAACCATATTTAAATATAAACTGAAAAGTTTTATGGTCTGAAACTAAATGTAAACTTATTTTTTATCAGATTAAACCAAATACTGCACATCACCACAAACAACATGCTTACAACCAGTAAGCATGCTCTAGGGTTGGTTGTCCTGAGCAGGCTCTAGAAAGCTTGCAAAAGATGTAAGAGAGAATGTAAATTGACTAGAAATACTGTCAAATTGAAATGGCATTGTTAAATAATTGAAACCTAAATGCAGCTTTTTAATTTAAAAATAGTTGAAAAACTTCAATAACATGTTACAGTGTATAGTAATCTTCATTGCCATTCCTGTAAACAGTTGGATCTTGTAAACAGCTTACCAGGATAAAGGATGTGGTGATTTTAATTACCACCTACTGAAACTACCTAAACAACATAGTTTTACCTAAACTCCTAATTTATCACATGCCTGAAATAAAACATTTCAACTTAGCTTCATCAAAATGCCAGAGCATAACCTCACAGACTTTCTTCTTAGGAGTCTTGAGAATGCAAAAAACAAGACAACACACACACACACACGCTTGGTGAACTTCATGCCCACACTAATCCACAAAACTGCCTTTCAGGTAGTTGTTTGATTCTGCAGAGAGGTGTTGTGAAATTCCATTCCTCTGGGGATATAGTGATGATTTTGGACCAGAGAAAAGCAAAAAGTAATGATTCAGACTGAATCTGTTCTGCTTTGGTTTGGTTAAACATGAAATGACTGGAGTCTAAATTGAAACGCCTCCAGGACTGTAGACACAACTATCACTCCTTTCATGCTGATTTTTTTCTGCACTGAGTAAAATCTCACTCTCCATGACTGATCTGCTTCTGCAATTGGCACTGTGATTGCTTTTGGAAAGTGTAACTCCAAATATGGATGAAGATATGACTCTGGAAACGTTATGCTGCATTGATTGTCGGGCTATATTTACTACAGAGGAGACAAAACAGTGGATGCCATGGAATTTGGTGAAAGGTGTTCACAGGAACAGAAGCTCAGAAGACTTTTTCAAAAACAGATTTTATACTCCTGATTTTAGTTCACTAAAGCATATAAAACTACTCAGAAAAATCTGAACATTTTCACATGGTTACTAAATATAAACATACCCAAAACACTTTAGTAAGAACAGCTACATTTTACTCGCTGGTTGCTGCACCTGCAGATCCCAAAGAAGGCTTTAGGATTCATGGTTTGATAAAGCAGCATCAAGTGCACTTTTCTTAGAAATTCTGCAATTTAACAAAACTGTAGGAATAATGAACAAGAGCCGCTTGTGAAGATACACTGTAAGAGATGCATGACAAATTTGGAGCCTGAAATTCAAGTGTGTGAATTACATTTATTACACTACTGCAGCGACAGAGAAACTGATGAAGAAACCAAAAAATATGGACCGAGGGTGTTCATCATTTTTAAGTTTAGTTGTAGGATTAATTCTAAGATTAATTAAATATTTAGGACTTTAAAGATAAATCCAGCAGACTTGGAATTAGAAAGAGCAGGAAACTGGAATGCAAATTTTAGTTTTCATAAGGGTTGAAGCTTGGAGAAAGGGAAGGCGCAATCCCATAGAAACAAGACACAGTAGCTGGCATACATATATTTTATTTTACATTTAATTACGTTACACTGACAAACTTTAGTGGATTTAGTAGAATTTTATGTTTTGGAAAAAAAAACAAAGTAGCACATTTAAAATGTAATTAAGACAAATACTTTTTTTTCAATTATTTTGTGTTTTGTTCTGTGAAGGTCTCAGACTTTTGCTAAAGAACATTAGCAAACAAATAGCATCTTGCAGAATGAAGAACACACCAGACATGGCAAAATGATTTGAGGATGATTCAGTTTCTATCACATTGTTTGAAAAAAAAAAATATATATATATATATATATATAATTCCCTTCTCACCCACCGCGGGTGGTTCTTATCCTCTGAGCTCGGGTCCTCTACCAGAGGCCTGGGAGCTTGAGGGTCCTGCGCAGTATCTTGGCTGTGCCAAGGACTGCACATTTCTGGACTGAGATGTCTGATGTTGTTCCTGGGATCTGTTGTAGCCACTGCTCCAGTTTGGGGGTGACTGCCCCGAGGGCCCCGATGACCACAGGCACCACTGTGGTCTTCACCTTCCAGGCCCTCTCCAGTTCCTCCCTGAGGCCCTGGTATTTCTCCAGTTTCTCGTGCTCCTTTTTCCTGATGTTGCAATCGCTTGGTATTGCTACATCTACCACAACGGCTTTCCTCTGTTGTTTATCCACTATGACAATGTCTGGTTGGTTCGCCATTACCATTCTGTCTGTCTGGATCTGGAAGTCCCACAGGATCTTAGCTCTGGCATTCTCCACCACCTTTGGGGGGTGTTTCCCACTATGCCTGCCCCCTTTGATCTCGGGGTTTCCAGTCCATATTCTGCACAGATGTTTCTGTACACTATGCCTGCCACTTGGTTATGTCGTTCCATGTACGCTTTCCCTGCCAGTATCTTGCACCCTGCTGTTATGTGCTGGACTGTCTCAGGAGCCTCCTTACACAACCTACACCTTGGGTCTTGTCTGGTGTGGTAGATCTGGGCCTCTATTGCTCTGGTGTTTAGGGCCTGTTCCTGGGCGGCCATGATGAGGGGCCTCTGTGCTGTCCTTGAGCCCAGCTTTTTCCAGCCATTGGTAGGATTTACTGATATCAGCCACTTCGGGTTATTTGCTGGTGGTACATCCCATGTAGGGGCTTGTCCTCCCATGATGGTATCTCTGGCACTTCAACCTCCGTTCCCTGTTGCCTGAGACATTCACTGAGCACATTGTCTGTTGAGGCTTTGTCCCTGATGTATTTATGGATCTTAGTTGTTTCGTCCTGGACAGTGGTTCTCACACTCCCACTAGTCCTCTGCCTCCTTCTTTGCGGCTCGTGTACAGTCTCAGGGTGCTGGATTTGGGATGGAACCCTCCATGCATTGTTAGTAGCTTTCTAGTCTTAATATCTGTGGCTTTTATCTCCTCCTTTGGCCAGCTAATTATTCCAGCAGGGTATCTGATTACTGGCAGGGCATAGCTGTTTATCGAGGTTTTTTTGCGTTGCCATTTGCTTGTGGTATACCTAGGTACTTGTAACTGTCCTCTATGTCTGCTATTGTTCCTTCTGGGAGTGAGACCCCTTCTGTGCGGATCACCTTCCCCCTCTTTGTAATCAGCCGACCACACTTCTCTAGTCCGAAAGACATCCCAATGTCCGTGCTGTAGATCCTGGTGGTGTGGATCAGTGAGTCGATGTCTCGCTCACTCTTGGCGTACAGCTTGATGTCATCCATGTAGAGAAGGTGACTGATGTTGGCCCCATTTTTGAGTCGGTATCCGTAGCCAGTCTTGTTGATAATTTGGCTGAGGGGGTTCAGGCCTATGCAGAACAGTAGCGGGGGACAGAGCATCTCCTTGGTATATGCCACATTTGATGGACACTTGTGCAAGTGGTTTGCAGTTGGCTTCCAGGGTGGTTTTCCACAGCCTCATTGAGTTTGCAATGAAGGCTCTCAGAGTCCTGTTGATGTTATACATCTCTAAGCATTCAATGATCCAAGTATGCGGCATTGAGTCATAGGCTTTCTTGTAATCAATCCAAGCCATGCACAGGTTGGTGTGTCGGGTTTTGCAGTCTCGGGCAACTGTGCGGTCTACGAGGAGTTGGTGTTTGGCTCCTCTGCTATTTACACCGATACCTTTCTGTGCCATGCTCATGTGCTTATCCATGTGTTTGCTTATCTTGGCCGCTATGATGCCTGACATGAGCTTCCAGGTTGTGGAGAGGCAGGTTATTGGTCGGTAGTTGGGTGGGACTGGACCCTTTGATGGATCCTTCTGGATTAGGATTGTCCGCCCTTCAGTTAACCATTCAGGGTGAGTCCCACTTTGTAGCAGCTGGTTCATTTGGCCTGTCAGTCGCTCATGGAGGGCAGTGAGTTTCTTTAGCCAGTAGGCATGGATCATGTCAGGCCCTGGTGCTGTCCAGTTTTTCATACCTGAGACTCTTTCTTGGACATCTGTCACAGTGATGGTTACCGGGGCTTGCTCAGGGAGGTTGCTATGGTCCTCTCGTAGAGAGATCAACCACTGTGCATTGCTGTTGTGGGATGCCTCCCTTTCCCATATGCCTTTCCAGTATTGTTCAGTCTCCAGCCTTGGTGGGTCTGCTCTGTTGTTATTACCCTGCCATTGAGAGTACACCTTAGCTGGTTGAGTGGAGAAGAGCCGGTTAATCCTTCTGGATTCATTCTCCCTTGTGTATCTCTTTAGGCGGCTGGCCAAGGCTTGGAGCCTCTGTTTGGCAGTTTCGAGTGCTTCAGGTATGGGCATCTGCCTGTACTTTCTGGGTACTTGTCTTTTTCATTGTACCCTTGTGGAGCTCTGATAGTTGGCTCACTTCCCTCCTTGTTACCTTGATTTTTAGCCTCTAACCGTCTTTTTCCATGGTGGGTATTGGGTCTCATGGTTGCTCTTTAGTTTTTGTAGTTATAGCCAAGCATCTCAAGGATCACTGATGCTGAGTTGTAGATCAGCTCATTGGTTTCTGTTATGGTATTGGTAGGGATCGTTCTCAATGCTGCATTCACATTCTCAATGAGACTTTCTGATGGTACTTCACTCAGCCGTTGTAATTGGCGCCGGGGAGGCCTGGTTGTCATTCGGGTCATGATTCTCTCTCTCAGGTCAGCAGCTGTCTCGTTCAGCTCTGATTCGCTCACTGGGGCCGTGTATCCCCTCACTGGGTGGGGACTTGTAGTTAAGTCCCCACAGTTCTGACATCCGGGTTCCTCCAGTCCCTTTTGCTGTAGCATTTGTGTTGTATCTCGTCAATCTCAAGTTGTGATAGCAGTTGCCGTTTGCGGATGTTGGAACACTGAGCTACTAGTTGTTTAGCACTTAGTGTTGACTGGGGATGTCGAAGTAACCATTCCTTCCCCAGTCTTTGCATGTAACCTCTCTGACTAGGGTTACTTGAGTAGTAGCATTCCAACAGATCCACATTTTCATCTCTCGCCCATTTCCGTCTTGTTCCAGTAGCCCATTTTGTCACCAAGGTGCTCTGGTTCCCCAACACCTGACACAGACCTTGTTTGGCCGGGCGACGTCTGAGCCGGCATGTTATGCAACTTAGTATCTCTCATGGTATGAGGTAGGCAGTAGCTTGAAGGGTCTTGCCTAAGGACCCAGACTGGATTCGAACCCCGCCCTCTCGGGTGATATACTGATGCCTTATCTATTGAGCTATCCAGTCAGCTGGATATATATATATATATATATATATATATATATATATATATATATATATATATATATATATATATATATATATATTTACTTGTGAAGTAAATTAATTTGGTAAATTTTGGAGGCTAGTATGGAAATAACTAAGGATTTCAAAGTAAAAGTTGAATCAATAGAAATGCACAGCAAACTTTGAATTTGTGTTTTGTGTTGGTTTATTAAATTAATGTATATCTATCATGTAAAATGTCAATAAAATCCATTGAGGTTTGTGGTATTAAAGTGACAGTATGTGAAAATAATTCAACAGGGTTTAAAGTTTTGGTAAAACGTCAAAATAATGATTTTTGGTATAAAGATAACAAAAAGGGGTATTTAACTTCCTTCAACAAACTTGTTTTTTATTAGCTTGGAATCAGTTGTTTCCACTTAAAATCCCCCCATTCATCTCACCCTTTTGCACAGCAACTAATGATCTATCATTAAGATACATTGATTTCTCCTGGAATAGATAGTATGAGAGAATGCTCACCTCAGTCTGCTTCTCAAGGCAATATCAAGTATGAAATTTATTGCCATGATCAGACTGAGATAAGATTAATACATGGAGATAGAAGTGATCCATCTTCTAATTAGATTAAATATTGGTGACAGGTACTACTGTGAGTGCAAACTGAACGTGCCATATTTTTTAGTATGCTACACTGATAACAAACCACACTTTGAAACATGGAAATCTCCAGACTTTGGGAATACCTCTATTGCAGTCAAAGGCATAACTTCGATTTTGTGGAATCTCAATAATCTTCTGGGGATTTGTCAGATGTAAGTGCCTGACATAGTGTGGCTGAGAGGCATCATACAACATATGGAGTCTAACATAGCCATTTAGTTCACTGCCAAGCATCTGCCGATCCCATATGGGGATTGTATGTGTATTTGTCTGTGTCTTGCAGTGTGATTGAAAGAGAAACACTTAGTGTTTGTTTTCAGAAGATTCTTTCATCATCCCTTACAGATGGAGGGAACTGTGGAGCCGCAAAGATAATTTGTGCTGGCTATTGATTATACCAACAGCTCCATCCATCATATTTCTTCAGTCTAGGTCCAACAATTGTGCTCCTTTAACATACACACTGTAGAGATTGAAAGATGAGGATCACAAGATTTGTGAGAGTAGTCGATTTATTTTTGTCTAAGGTGTATAAAGCATATCAAAATCTAAGAGGAGACAAGGTAAGAAAAGTGATGTAGACAAATGGCGGCGCATAATCTCCCATGTCCACTTAAAATACTTAGAACCAAATGCATGTTCAAGAGTGGACTAAAATACGTGGGCAATTTCCACTAAACACGAATGTGAACTTTCACTCAGTCTTGGATCCCACGAGGACGCACAAGACTTGTACTCTGCATTCTTCCCATTTGCAAAGTATGGCTGCTTTATTAGAAGTGACTCCTGGATCACCTACAGATTGAGGCAGGCTCACAAAACACCCCTTTGCCTCTGACTGACATGGCATGCAGCTTAATGAGACATCTATGAGCTCAGGCCTCTGTAGGCCATCTTCTTCCCCATTCCTTCCTCTAATCTTATTCACAAAGCAGCACAAGTCACCCTCCTAGGTGTCACTCAAAGGGTTTGTGTCTCTATTACCTCCCAGCTGAGGTCCTTTTCATCGTTACTATTTTTTTTGCTCCTTCATTTGAAAGAAATTTCTCCTTTCGTCTAGCACACATTAAATTCTGCATGCCCTTGAACCCTGCAGCCATCAGGATGTTTTTGTAACTCCAAATCTATTTTTGAGCATGGATAAAAAAAAAGAAAAAAAAAAGTCTTCTTTATTCCTTTGCAACTTTTGTTTATTCCCATCTGATGTCATTATCTACAGTAACTGGCAAAACCTTTGTTGCATTTTGCCCCCAATTCAATGTATTGTACATTGAACTAGAGCGACATGAGATAGCGGCAATTTTGAAGTGGAAAGAAAATTACTGACGGTTTTTGAAGTTTTTCACAAATAAAAAGTCAATGTCAGGTGCATTTGTATTCAAACCAGTTTGATTTAATTTGATTGTGGGAAATGAAGGACAGTGCACAGTGCGTGGATAGTTGGCACAGTTCACAGAATACACATAGCAAGTGTGAGTATGTGGACGCAGTTCAAGTTTAGCCATTGGAGCTCCTGCTTGCAGTGAATGACAATCACATAGTTGACAAGAGAAATACAGTCAGATGCGACCAAAATTCATCAGGAGTATTTATGCATTTTCCAGGTGTATAATACCATTTTATACCAAAATCAAGTAAACTACTTTCAGTTATTAAAATTATGTATATGTCAAAAATAACTTTAAAAAAATGTTATACTTTGAAATTGGCCTCTGTCTAACAGTTCTTCTCCATGATGATCATTCATAGGAGACTGAGAAGTAGTTCATATGATGAGCGCAGCACATGCACAGTTTCACTAGGTGTTGGCTAATTGCTGCTGCCACTAGTCTGGGAGAGCTGTGTAGGGAAGGCGCAGTGGAGGGATGCTTTGTCATGCAGAAGCTCGGCTGGAGAGTGCAGTTCCTTGGAGGAGCTTTGGCTAAATCCCTGTATGAGCAAGCCTTTAATCACCCCTGAAGGGCTGCCATCGGAAACATCACAATTTGCAAAGGACTTGAGACTGGGTTGACGATTCAAAAGCCTCAACATAAAATCAGAACTATAATGGGATAGCTTTCATCAAAACCTATTCAAGTGATAGAATATTCAATTAAAAGTTAAGACCTATAAAAATTCAAACAGAATCTGTGCAAAGACTTGAAAAAGTGCATTAATGGAGGCTCTCCATCTGACTGAGCTTGACTAATAGTTTGAAAGGAGAATGTACAAAGTTTCAAATATCTAACTTGCCGATGCAATTTCAGTAAGTCATGGTAGTTTTCCAAAGCACACCAAACATTTCAGATTTATTTTGTTTATCTAAGAAATCTATAAAGCTTTACATTGATCTACCACATAAAATCCCCCCGGAATATATTTATTGTTTACTTAATAATGTACACAATTTCGTATTAGTCTATCCATAAAATCCCACTGGAATATATTGCAGTTCTATACTGCAATATAAATTCAGGCGTTATTAATATTTTTTGAATCTGCTGTATGGTTTCCCTTCTTTCTTTTGCTAAAATTCACCGTTTGTCCAACCATGCATCCATTTTCTTACACCCTTGTCCCTAGTGGGGTCGGGGGGTGCCGGTGGCTATCTCCAGCTAAAGTTCCGGGCGAGAGGCGGGGTACCCGCTGGACATGTCGCTAGTCTGTCACAGATCCATCTTTTATGTTAAATATTTTTAGAATTATATGCTTCAATGCTTATTATTTTGCCACTTTACTTTCTACAGTTATTTCTTGTAATCCAATGGTTTCTGGGCATGGATAATAAAAGCTTAAGTTTGTCTAAAGGCATGTGCGCTATGCTTTGTTATAAAGCAGACAGCCCTGCTGTCCTCAGGAGCAGAAGATGGCTATTTCTGCCTCTCAACCCTAACACATAGAAAGAGTAAGTGCACTTTACTGCTGACCTAAAATAAAACCAAATGCAGCTTAATAACTTGGCAAATGGACTCACTAACTGGTGCACTTTGAGCGTACATGAGTGGCTCATTGCTATTTGCTGCCTGTCATTGACAAAACTGCTACCAGATTCAGTCTTGACTCCATAGAGGCTGGACAGCAGCCTAAAACATAAGGACGGATGTCCCCAAATCAGCCTAAGCCAACTCATTAGTCTCCAATTATCTGTGGGATCATACCAAAGCCAGCCAAGCCAGAACCGATGAAACAAAAGCTTGAAAATACTGTGTTTTTGTTGCTTTCTTGTGCTTCCTGGTCTTGTTAGGTGGAACTACACAGGAAGCATTATGATCATGATTGTACAGAAATACGCTCAGGTCATATTGCTGCCAAAGTTTGTCTGATAATAGCACTGTTATATGGAACACAGCATTAATGTCACCTCCAGTGACTCTGAACGCCAATATTGGTAACTGCAACACAGCACACTGTCGTTTTGCAATGATAGAAAATAAATAAAGTAGAAGACATTAAGTCTTCTTTTTTTTTTTTATCACAGGAATTAAAATATATTCAGGAACTTCTATGAATTAGGACGTTATTGAGCTGGATTTACAAGCACAGTGCAATCAAAAAGCTGTCTTCCAATTACCAGAATTTTGTAACTATACTAATTTCGATCTCAATCTGATATTCAGAGCCTAAATTAGAGAAGCCTTTACCATTTCTATGTGGTTGCCTAGTTACTAACATGCTTTTACAGTTCAGTCCAAGCTTGTTTCGATAAGAAGGGCCAGAGAGACTCTGTCATAACTTTGCACCAACCAGGATGATATCCACCCTTCTGAACAACACATGAAATTCTGATTAATTTTAGTGATTACACCTTTCCCAGTTCCCTCACTTTTGGCTCACAGGTACCACTGATGCACACACTCTGGTCCAGTAAGTAGTGGGAATGCACCTAAATTTTGTTTGACACCCATGAAGCATGTGCAGAGTATATGTTGATTATTGCAATCACAACCAATGTAAGCCAACAAAACCCCCTCATTGCCAAACATGATGCTGTGCAGGGACGTTGGAGCTTATTTTAGCAACAGCATCCCTTATCAAGAATCACAGCAAAACTATGCAAGTCTACATGGGAGCTGATTGTTTAAGTATCTATTTATTCCTCTATTTGTTAGAATAATCCAGGTCATGCATGATGACACAGTAACTTTTAGAGACTGGGACACTCCCAGTTTTCACTGATTCAATATGCAAATAAGCAAGAGAAAATTGTGCAGTGTGATTAAATTGTTTCTTTCAGTTCCCCTGGTTGAGGCACCTCCTGGCAAAAGGATGCCCTGGGCAGAGAGCCAAATAGCACATATAGAAAGTATACATAACTAGTGGAAAAGAAGGCAACAATTGAGATCTAAAATATAATATCAAAAAAAGAAAACAGTTAATTTCTCCTTTGCTACTCACTAGAATATACAAGGGCAGTGTCTGAAGAAATAGGATGAAAAAAGATTTAAAATCAACCTTTCAGTGACCTTTTCATAACACTAACTACATTGGCTGAATTGGGTAAAATTAAGTTGTGCAGATAAAAATAAAAAAGTAATAATTGGCACTGACGTGGTTCATCTCAAACGTTCTGAAAAATAACCCAAAGTGCCTCAATATCGGGATACTTTTTGAACTTCCACACAAGCAGATTATTTTTTTTTTCCAAATGTAAACAGAGGGGAGAGATATTGCCCTCAAAGGGCTAGTTGATCTCGCTGTGCACCTGCTTCACCTGACATTTGTAGAGTGCTGCCTGTGTGATGCTAGAAGGCTAGCAGAAAGCCATCTGTTGATACTGTTGAAGTAGTCTGTACATATAAACAGTGCAGAGTAGTCCGTTGTCACTGATTCTGTAACAGGAAACATATTGTGTTTAGATGCTGAGAGGTTGTGCGAAATGTCATTTGCATCTAAATTCATTTCTGAGCTCTGTACTCTCTCTCCACTTTAACATCCTCCTCCTGTGAGGCACATCTCTAATGACATGGTCCATGAAACATAAGTGCATAGCATGCTGTTAATGAAGAGGCTCACAATCAGCTATTCTGGCAGAAAAACGAAGACTAAAACACAGCGCAATCATCAAATACTTGTGAGCAAAATGCACAGCGTTGTGTTGCATTGACAGTTTGGATTTTGTGATCCTCACTTTCACTCACTTCACATCAGATGTGCAGAAATTTCCTGTTTGCACTCACTATTAGCTTGATCTGTTCAATAGCTTGCTGACACAAAGAGCTCTTCAGCCAATGTCCAATGAAATCAATGTGTTTATGTATCTAGACATGGTGGAAGCAACTTTCTGAAGAACAAACTGACCATCAAGAAATGGTCAGGCAGTCCCTATAAATAGTCTATTTAATTAAATTTACTATAATTTTCCACACATGACCACCTCTCTGGTTTACACAAAATAGTCTGATAAAGAGAAAATAACAAATCATTGCGATGGGGTGTGGTCAGATATATCTTGTTGATGTCAGAGCTCATAGGACACTGATTGGAGATGATGAAAGAGTAACAAAAGATGAAATAAACATTAAATACTAAAAAGATGAGCAGAATACATCTCTGAACATACAACTTGTAAAACCTTGAATCAAATGGGCTACAAGAGCAGAATATATGTGTCACCTTTGTTAACTAACAACAGAAAACTGAGGCTTACCAAAACTGGAAAACAACAGATTGAGGAAAAAAACAAACAAAAAACCTCTTAACCCAATGAGTGTTGATTTCAGCTGCACCATACAGCTGGTAGGAATGGACTTTGGCATAAATAACATAAAATCATGAATTTTCCCTGCCTTTCAGCACCGGCTCAGCCTTTTTCTTCTGGGATTTTCTTCTGGGCACGCTTAAGCCTCTAACCGTCTTAGCGTCATTCAATGAAACTCCAAGGCCAACCTGCATATTGGATTCTGACCACAGTGTACCATCTTCTGATGACAACTTCTATTCAGGGAAACAACATATGTAGCAAAACTCAAATCACTTGACATCGATTTCTGGATGGGACGTGTTGAAGTGAAAAAATTGCATCACTGACTTGCAGCAACTTCAATATTGGGACACATTTTCGAAGAATATCCAGAACTCCTAGTTTAATAACAAAAAACTGCATGTATCTCGCCCGTTCCCCTTACACAAGCTTTCCTGGATCATCTAATTTGTTTCTTTATTTGTTTACACTAAACTGTCATTGGTCACGGTCATTGTTCCTGTGCTACTCATAAAATCCAAGCATGTGTGAAATAATTAAATAAAATAAAAAATGGTTATGTGGTTCCAAGATTTAATATCTATCAATGGGAGGTTGCCTACACTAGCTTGAGCTTGAGCACAAGAGTTGATTTTACAATAGCAGGGGTTTAATTCAAAATAAACATTCATTTGTGTTTTCACTTCTGAACAGGTGGTAAATTAAAGAGATCAGAGATTTCATGGATTTTACCTGAGGTAATTAGTATTTAAACTGATTAAATTAGGCATAATTAGGAATAACTTCCAACTGAAAGATAGCAACAAAGGTTTTCCAAAATAACTGTTAGAATATATGGTGTATTCTTCAACCTACATTAGTGAGATACATAAAAAAAATGGCTATGTGCGATTCTTGGTTGGTCCAGTAACACAAGAGTTAGAAAATAATATAAAACTGAATTAAAATACATGCAAATCTTGATTATTTTAATGGCAATTTAAACCTGTAAATAACGCAACGACAATAAAAAATTATTTTGACAATACGGGAACAAAATGGTTTACATTCGGACATGAAATAGGAGCAGGAGGAAATGAAATTCCAAAGTGTGGGTACAAAATTGGTCTACGAAAAGATGAAAGGGTACAGATGTGTGCATGTATGGTTGATCTGTGTTTAGTAGATCTATGTGTAACTCTTTGATGGGCTGTTGACCTGTCCAAGGTGTGCTCCACTTCTTACCTTCTGATTGATAAGGCGGTGAATAATATGCGCACATAGAATTGGGATGGACAAATGAGTGAAAGAAACATGTTCATAAAGCTTCACAACAAGCTTAAACCTAGGAAAAACAGGTTTGAGCCTAGGGGCTCATATCCTCTTAAGCCTGGCCCTTAAGAGGATATGAGGGCAGGAATTGCAGCTCCTATAGACTGTAGTGTACTGGTATGTACAGTTCATATTGATGTGGTGCAGTAACCTGCTGTGGATCAATAGATCATGCTGTTTTACAATTAATGGTACAAATCCCCCAATAAACTCAAGCAACTGGTGAGGTCTAGAACAAAAAAGATGAAATCATGCAGAAATATATGTTTAAAAAGTATTCATCAAAATGGGATTTTTTTTTTTTTTTTTCATCAGAAGCTCTCTGAGTGGGGATCAAGAGTGTGACACAGAGTGGCCTGTGGGTAAGGAATGTGTGCGCACGCGTGTGGGTAACAGAAGGAGCAAATGGTAAATACTAATTAGAAGTGAGAGTAAGAGTGGGTAGGTTAGATACAGTGGCATAATAGCCCGTTTCATTGCTACAGAAAGACAACCAAGCACACACACTTGGACGCACGCTTTATGCTCTTTATGCTAAATGTGAGTCTGCTGATAGCAGGTGCAGAACACGACGGGGTTTGCTGAATGAAAAATCAATCTGATAAAGCAAGTCCTGCACGACTGGTCCTCTCAGAGCCACGCAGCTTTGGTGTGAGGCAGGACAACAAGATCCGTGCGACGCGCCTACAAACAGGACAATAAATGATTATGCAGAGGCACGTTTTATAAAGTTGACTGGCTTCCAAAATGCGCCGCGCATTTGCATTCCAATCCATATCAATCAGTGCATCGGTGCACCCGAACTAGTCGGAGAAAAGCAAGGGGGTGTTCTTTAATTAAAACAAGCAGGCGGATTTGCTTTGTGCATATTTTAGGGGCGCAATTTCTAATCGCATTATTTGAAAATGTGATTTAAAAAACAGTTTTCTAATAAAGCGGAGGACAGGAAAAAAATCACATTGCAGCTCTGCGACTAACTGGCAGCCAGAAGCTTTCTCAATCACTTCAATTAAAAAAATAAAAAATAACAATTCAGAACGGTGCGTCCGAAGTGAAATTTTTTTGACGCAATCGTCCGGTTTTCATCAGCTTCTATTATGGAAAGAAGACACAATTTGATCTGCATTGTGAGAAATGGAGGCAACCACCTACGTTCAGCAAACAGATTAAAAGAGACAGAAAAAAACTTACCCATATCCGCTTATCTGTTTTCGCTCCAGCCTACAGGTTTTAATGGCTCATTGTGCGCGACATCCGAGTCCGCATGATGCGCTCTCCACAGCACACGCAGGTACCGTCCTAATCCACCGGTCCGCTCTCTCCGCGCAGTCGCTGACTCCAAAGCGCACCTGCCCTTTTTCACTCTCCTGGACCTGCGATGCTTTATCCGGTTTAGCTCTGCACCTATTCCCGTCCCAGCGAACCGCAGAGAATGTCATTTACTTCCCGACTCCAGATTGAAGGCTTGCAAAATCCGGCTTCAGAACTCTCTATCCATGTTTCAGAAGCAAAGCGAAGAATCAGCTTCTTCTTTTCTTTTCTTTTCCTTTCTTTTCTTTTCTTATTTTAAGTAACAGCCAGAAAGCACCGCAGCTGGCGCAGAGGGTAACAATATCACATCCAAGTAAGTCATGTCAGTCTTACATGCGCACGGAAATTCCGCGAAAATCCCGTCTGGAACTTCACACAAGCGTCGGCGTGATATAAAAAAGCAGGCCGTTAGTTCCCATAAATATTTCTGGTAAAATACCTTGTTCGTCTGTGTTCTGCGCGGCACACCGAAAGAAAGTAAGCAGCAGGTTTATTCCCAAGTGAGTGTGAAGCGCTGTCAACGAATCTCTCGGGAAAGTCATCCAAACATCCCCCCTTCTTTTCTTTTTTTTTTTTTTTTCCCTGCTCAACCGTTCCCTTCCCTCTCGCTACTGCTGGGTTTGAAATACAGCATGACGCCGCCGTTAATCACGTCTGCTTGTCAAAGCAACTTCGTCAGGCAGAAGCGGAATGCCCTCTTCTGGTCAGACCGCGATCAGGGAACGAGTCCGAAGGGAGGGACGGTCACCCAGAGACAGTGAAGATATCATTTCCTAAGGAATAGGTCTGCAACTATTATATATCTATATATACATATATATACTGTTGTACTTATTCAAACTTTATATATAGCGTTTTTTTCCCCGGATAAACTGATGCAACGTTTTATTTTTATTTTTTATTTTATTTTTTTCAAATACTTATGCCGCCCCCTGGTCGCGAAATGTCCTGGACATAGAGCCATGTTCTCCATCTAACAGCTGTCATCTCATGTCATTTTACATAATAGAGGTCCAGTGTACATCAGGGCATAGGTAAATATAAAACCCATACAAATGTACTATTAGTATTATCCATGCTGTAGAGTTGTGTTGTTTTTTTTTTGTTTGTTGTTTTTTTTTTTGTGACTTCCAATAACTATCTGTATTTTAGCTTGGAAGTTAACAAGAAGCTGTCAGACCGCAGAGAAAAAGGCAGCCAAAGACTGCACAGAACTGTCCGTGGTGCTGAAATGCTGCAATTTGGATGACTGATTTCATGCAGACAAATCACCTTGTACCCTGAAAAAAAGATGTGTACAATGTCTCACGAGAACTTTATTTATATATTTTTCAGAAGTATAATCTTACAGTGCAAGTGTAAAAATCTTCAACCTCTAATATGAGTAAATACATGTACTGGGGAATCTCACAACTGCAAGTTTTATTTAAAATTCAGGTCTGGGATGTTAAATAGCCAAACGAGCAGGTTGAGTATTGCCTTGTTAACGTCATCACGTGTTTTGGATTATTGTCTTGCTAAAACTTTGGATCACAACCCACTTTATGCAGGCAGAAAACATCAGATATCATTTCAAATCTAATCTAATTTCTGAAAGGTCATGATGTCATGCATTCTAACAAGTCTTCCGGGATGTTTGAAAAAGAAGCAAAGCCAAAACATCAGAGATCTTCCACCATGCATGATGTGTATTTCTACTTGCCCATTCTTTGTTTTACAGCTGAAGTAATCAGCCTTATTGTCAATTTATCAAACGATGTTGCTCCAGTCAAAGTTAGAGTAGAGTTTGGGAACCTCCTTTATGTTTGTTTGAGTGTTCGAGTTTGCTTTCTGGTATACCTCCCAGTCAGCTGTTGGACATGCACATAACATCCAATGATTGTAATAGAAACTTGTTGACCCCAAAAGGTCACTTTTGGTTCAAATTCTCAAACAGTACATTTTGGATATATTGTTTTTCATTATCTCACGGTCCTACAAGATAAACTTCAGTAATTGTTCATCTTTGTTTCACTGAGTTCAAGTTATATCTAACCATAGATACTATTTTCACTTTAAATAAGTGACAAAACATAGCCTCACTTATTAAGGGTATTTATTTTAGTTGTAATTAGTAATTTTTGTCACCTAACTTTAAAGTTTAGGTTAAAATGAAGTGGTGGATTACTACTTCAAAGCTTCGGGAAACACTGATCTCTCTGAAGAAGTAAATAAATAATAATTAAAAACAAAAAAATATATTTTTTAAAAGAATTGTTAGTTCCAAAATGTTCCATAATTAGAGAGGCAACAATAATTGTCCATCTGGCGAATTTGTGAATAACAATTAATTCTTAACTTGCATTTTTTTCTCTGACTAGACAATTTGTTCAAATTAACAGTTGTATTTGTGATAATAATAATAAGAAGAATAAATGAATTTTGCTTCTGCACTGTTTAATATTCTGCAGAAACTTGCATTAGAAATGCAATGCCTCCCGCTGAGTCAGCCGATGCACTTTATAAAGGATGAAATAGGCAGCTGAATTTTTTATGTGCATTTCATCTGCCCTGGCTTACCAATTTGTGTTTTCTCTGTTTTTAAAATGGGTAACAAATGGAAAAATAAAATTATTAAACATGAAAATAAAACAAAGATGAGTGGAAGAGCCACAACGAATGTAGATGCTTCCCCACAGGTTCTTTTCATGTTCCAATTAAACGACTTTCTTATTAAGACTGTGAAAAACAATAAGACGACTATTCAAAGATGTTTCTGTTCTGGGGACACAGATGGGGAAACTATATTTGTAAAGGTCTGTTATGTAGGGAATTTGAATGGCAAAAAATAAGGGTAAACCAATATCAATGGCATGCAGCAAAAAGCACTGTTGCTCATTAAGTGTCATTTGCACCACTTCCATGTACTTCCTCATGCTACCTTTTAATATCTACACACCATAATGTGACAGAAAAAGAAATATTTTCACAACATATAACACCTTTAATGATAAAATATAAAAGAAATGGTATTCCTGAAGAAATATTTTATCATGCTTGTTTACACCCTTCATGTCCTCATTATGTCTGAAACTCTTTAAATCCATTCACCCTACCTTCAACCTGAGCAACACTATATGAAACACAACACTCCAGATTGTAAAGCAGCTTGGGGTAAAGGTTAATGGATGCGACCTGCGAAAAGGAGACTTACAACTAGTGAAGCAGCTATGGAATCCCAGTGTTTTATTAACATCCTCCTCCACATTGATTGGTAAAGATCTGTAACAACAAAGAAAAAAAGTAAAACAACTTAAAATAAATTAGCATGTCATTCCAGTAGTGTAAAACTGTGAAAACTTAAAATAATCTAAATTATAATGTAAGTATTGATAGTGTTTAGTAGAGCAACAGAATATCTTTTTAAGGAATTAAAAGTCAACACTGGCTAAATTAATTAAAGATTCCTTAAATTTAATATTGTTTACTTTTTTGGCAGCATAATTTAACACAAATAGTTATTCTTCAAAGTTGTTTTCTCATTTTAAAATAACTGATCTGTGCATATCATGTGCAAGTCAAGTACATTGACTAGTTTCCTATTCCTATTTCCTGAGTTACAAACGTCAATGGAACATTGTCTTACTTAAATGTCATGTGCTCTGTTCATTTCTAGCTTGAAGAGGTGCTTCAAGTGGCATCTCTTCCAATTTGGTTTTATTGATCAGGTAAACACAAAACGGAGGATTGATAAATAACTTTTGTTTAAATTATCCTGATCATGTGACAAAACTCACTGAATTAAACAACAGGCTTTAATACCACAGACTATCAATTGATGTCCCATCGGTAATTTAAGTGAAAGCATTGGACATGCACAGATTTTTTTTTTCTTTTTCTTAGTGTGAGACTATACTGCTGCAGTAGAATTTTGCATTTATAGTCACGCTTTCTACACACCTTTATCTAAGATGCCAATATTATTTTGTGGGGTATACAAGATTATTTTTCCTTCTTTCTCTTTTACATGCCTCAGAAATCATCAACTAAGCTGTCTCTGGATGTCTGTTTGATGATTCACGTTCTCCTGAGAACCTGTGAAACTCGAGTTGAAAACTGCCTCAAGGCGCGTCGGGATCAAAGGGGATGAAAATAAACTCCAGGAAGAATCAGTGCTAATGTGAGCACAGGTGGGACACAACACAACTGTCTCTCAGCCCAGGAGATTACTTGAGAATGACTTTCTCTTTGCGGAATGGTTTCTATATTATTAATATTACATATAGCTCTATTGTCCCCAAAATATTTAATATTTAATTTCTTTCTTTTGTTTTCCAAACATTTATCTTGCTCTTATTTCTCCAACATGCTATATGTATTCAAGAAAGAACAGTACATTTTCAATATCTGTGTCATGCATCACACTCATCAAATTATCATGTAAAGTAATTTATTAATGTTTAGGATCAAGAAGCTATATGTTATACACACAGAATCATGACTCAACATAGTGTACAGCAAACTTTTCTAACTCTTAAGGGTTTCTTTTACGTTTACAGTCCAAACATCATACAATAAATACAAAATTAGCCCACTGAAAGACATCAGCAGCATATTGTCAGCAGTGACAATGAAGCACACAAGGCCTCAAAGCTCATTAACATTATTTATGAAAGTTGCCAGGCAACAAGCACATATTTGATAAATCTTGCTCCTGAAAAATCTTTCAAGATTCATAATGAAAGGGACCATTTATTTATTATTCACTGCATTGTTCCACACAATTAAGAAATATGCTACACCTGAGGATGGTAAAACATCTTTGTCCACCAACAACTTTTATTGTTAGATTTCTTATTGCACTTTCTTCTTGCAATGAGGTCAAAGTTGTAGATTGCACAATAAAGAACTACTCTTCCCCACGAGCTGTAGATCTCTGCATCTCCTCCAGACCTACCACAGGTTCTTTTGTAATTCACCAACACCTAAGTCGTACAGAGACTTAATGAACCAACAGTATTTTTACTATGTTGTTATATCTCTTGTAAGGCTTTAGGAGAAACCAGGAATGTTGCTTGGAGGCTATAGCATAGTGTGTATTTCCATAACTTCACACAGTATTAATTGTTTCACCGCCGTCAGCAGAATGGCCTCTGCTTGTTGAATTCATTCCAGAAGTAAAGTCATCAGCCAAATTGCATGGAAGCTGAAACAGACGCTGAGCTGCAGTGAGAGGGTGCTGCATCCTACGACAGTCCGAGAGACTGTCTGGTTCTTTTAAGATTTGCTTTGTTACCAGGTGAAAAGCGACAAAAGCATGAAAAAAGAGAATGATCGAGGCTCAGGGGGCAGGTATTCTACAACTAATTGCTAATTATCAAGAAAGGCTTACTGCAAGAAAACATAAAGCCAGTTGCCAAGGGAGCAGCCCTCATTGACTCATATTAGATGCTCGTGTCTTAACAGTGATCTATGTCATTGCTCAGTGTCTAAGATTACAGTTTTCTATTTGGGCAAGTGAAGATGCAATAACTGCTGAATAGAGCACACTTGTAGAAAGAAAGTTGTACTAACTGCAGCACTCATAAAAAGTGGCAGGCTTAAATAAACTCAGGTTTGGATTGGAGTTCATGTAGGTGTATAAGATCTGAATCACCTTGAAAAAACAACTCCAGTGTTATTCAATTAGATGCTACACAACAGAACAACACAACATAATCGCATCATTGTGAAACATGGTAAAGGTTGGATGGCGGAGCTGCTCAGAGCTGATTGGACGATGGATGGAGCTAAATATTTAACAGTCTTGGAAGAAAAGTTGTTAGAGGCTGCAAAGGACTTGAGATTTGGTCTGAGCAGGAAAACAACCCTAAATATATAGCAAGAGATATCATGGAGAGCTCAGCTGAAAATATGTGTTTGAAAAGCTCAGTCAAAGACCAAACATAAATCTAATTGGAAAACTATGACAAGACTACAAAAAACTGATGTTTGCAGACTGTTTGGGCAGAAAATAATATCTCCAGACATAAAGAAACTGCTGGAGATGTAGGGTGAATTCAATGCATGCCAAATTTTGATGGTTTGTGAAATCATGTATTTTTGTCCATTCACTTATTAGTCTGCCCTGCTTTTTGGTGGTTTATCACATACAATCCCAGTAAAATCCATTGATGCTTGTAGTTGTAAAACCAAGAGGTAGAAACATTAATTGTGGATGATTTTGAAGGAAACAAAAAATATCACTTAAGCAGACCTTAGTATCTTTGCCAGATCTTCAGCTATAGTAAAAAAAAAAAAAAATCAGTTTTTTAGTAGTTGCAAAGTAAATAATCTTTTAGTTGAAAATGCAAAGAATCGACTGGAAGACTACATATAAGTAGTTGTCAGTTCAATTTTCTCTTTTAGTTTCTGCAGCAGATGTCTTGCATAAATGACTTTCTGAATAATGAATAAATGACTTAATTAAAAATGAATAATAATAATGAGTAATGGATTAGTGGGAGCTCTGTTGAGAATTAGTTAAAGAGATTACAATTCTCTAGTTATAGCTTCTATTCATGAGCTACCTGCAAAATCCTAGATATAACATTTCTCTTCAGTTTAAGACTGTTAATGACCAACTTCCTAAAGACCCTATGGTTCTATACTATCCTAATAGGGTGATTTGGTGTCAGACTGCAGGGTTACCTTTGTGTTCTAAATATAGAAATAGAGGAAGTATTTTTAGGTGACAAGGCCCTGTGATGTAGAACCAGGTTCCAGTCGCTTGGAGCCTGTTTGAAATATATCATAACCTTGAGCAAAACAACAGTGATATTAACCCAAAAATGTAAAATAAAAATGTATGCCATGATTTTACTGAGGGCTACACAGCGGTGCAACCGTTAGCATTGGTACATCACTTCAAACAGATCCCAGGTTTAACTTACAGTCAGGGTCTGTCTGTGTCTAGGATCTCCTGTAACTTCTGCTTCCTGTCACCAGCCAAAAACATATATTTCAGGTTAATCAGCTACTTTAAATTGCCCAAAGGTGCCCACTCTTAAAGGGATTGCTAGTTTAAGTGACTCACAGTGTGCTGTGTTTTCTCATTTTATAAGTCTTTTTTTCATTAACTTTGTAGGTTTTTTCTTTTATTTTTTTCTTACAACTATTTATTTCCCCTACCATACCTACACCACCATCCAGGGGCATCCTTATTATGTTACATAACTATATTTTGTTTTCAACCCCCAGCCAGCCATAACAGATGGCTGGACTCTGTTCACTGTTCCTGTTAGTCTCTTCCTTAAAGGACTGGTCTTCCCTTGCACTGTAGTGTGCCACTACAGTGCAAACACAGTGTGACCTAATAAATGTAAATAACGAATTGATACATAATAGTACAACTGATGGATAAACTGGATGTGGCTGAAGTAATTTCGATCATGTGTCTTTAAATTCAAATACAGTAAATTGCATTCAACTGAAAATTAAAAAACAATAAATATACATTAAGATGTAATATATTTAATGAATTAAAATAATCAGATATATAGGTATGAGTCATTTGTGGTTCTAAACTCTTAACACATCCCGACACATAACATTTAGAACTTTGCTGAGAATCTTCACTGAATCATTATGAGGTGTGTTAGTTACTGTGTCAAGTGTTTCTCATTTGATTTTCTCCTCACAAACTACTTGATCCCAGGCCTGCTTCATGTGTTTTGTCTTGGCAAAGACATGAGACATAAGAGGTGGGCATCTGTGAATGGTGGTGCCTTGCCATCTGTCATCTGCCCATGGGTTCTCTGTGGACATAAGCTCACATGGGCAGAACATGGGTAGAATCAGTCTCTTGTTTAGTTCACAATGTCTGACAAAAATTCAAACAATGAAAGCAAATTCCAAGAGCAAGTAGATTTTTTTTTAATGACATTCCAATAGATAAAAATATTTATTGGAATAAACATTGTATTTAGAGTGCACAGTATAGCAAGAACCTTTTACAAACACTTAGGGTCAAAAGCACAGACAGAAGAGAGTCTACTAATCCTATTGTGAGAGGGAATAATTTACATAATGTGAGATGATAAAGATCTTTAAACTCTGCAGATCAATGAGGTGCAATTATAGGCCACTGGAGTTTCTTATCTGGCTCCGTACAACTTTTTGCTGCCTTTGGTCTTCCACTTTCATTGAAAACCCCAATGTGATTAAGCCACTTGATTGGCACAGTTGAAGATTATCACAAAATGCAATCTCTGTTTGCCTGCTTACTTTTGTGTTCAAAGACACTGGGAAAGCATCCTCAAGGACAAATTTTATGATAGAGCCAAATAGCTTTCCTTGTCGCAGCCATTATTTGTACCTCATTATTTTCTGTAATTCTAACAATGTTAATGACTCTTTTTTGCTTTTGACCTTTTTTTAAATGGGTGCATGCAACTGTTTAAAAAGTGGCTATTATCATGTTTTATGTTTCTCCTTCATCTTGCAGGTTTTTTTTTTTTTCTTTTTTTGCGGCCCGTTGGGAGAACTGAGAGTTGTGGGTCTGCACATTTGTTGAAGTGCATTCACCTGTGAGAGAGTCAAAACCATCTAACACTATTGCCAGAAGATGTAGCAGGGAAATCAAGCCTTTGAGTAAATTAAAACATACAGACACACAGTGTCAGCCATATTTTATCAGCACTGGCATCAAATTACTGAAATAAATGTAACTTTAATTTGTCTTCTTTTTACTGTCACAGATTTTTTTTATCCAACACATAATTTGAGTGCATGTTTTTAGTGAGAACAAAATTACAAAATAAGAAATGCTTAAGAAAAGAAATAGTAACAATTAGTGATGCACTGGTTCCTGTAGCTGTTTCCAGCTTTAACATATCTATTAAAGCTGCCAGTAAATATGACCTGTACTGCACACCTAGAAACCCTATAATACAGCATTTTCCTTCTGATTTCTTTATTTTATTTATTTTTTTGCCCAAAGCTCATTTCCTGTCAAATCCTTCCTTCTTTTCATTTGTTCATTGATATTTTTATTCTCGGCTTTGATCAGAGCTGAATGAATACAATTTAACAACGGCATGGAAAGAAATCAATCCCGTCAACCAGCTGATTGCAGAGTGAGTGCAAGAGATCACTTTCTGGGAGGAGAGAGGAAGAGGAAAGTGTCCTGCATGTTGTGATTGTCATGTCTTGGTGACACAGCAGAGCCTCACTGATTAGTAAGGCTCACAGGATGACTTCTATATGACTCAGCAGGTTAGGGCAATCACACAGCATGCTACCTGCTCCATTTCCCTCAACATGTCCACTTTGTGCCATATTCCAACCATAGTGGTGTCTCGTTTGAATGTGTATTAGCTCCCACCACCGCCCCCATCCCATTCTCTCTCCTTCTTTCTCTATTTTTGGTATCAGACATTCTGGGCACGTAGGCCTCAGCACAATGTAAATTATTCAGCCTGGCTTGCCAGAGGCTGGGAGCGAATCATAAATCGCAGATGGTCTCAGGCTATTTCATGCGGGTGACTGTGGTTAAACACCAATGCACAGAATCATTTTCAAACCCACACAAATATAAGGTTTCATTACTTGTAGCTCAGTGAGAAAGTGTTTTGATTTTGAGCTCATGCAGTCAGGCTTTTTGTTGGGTTCAGATTGGCTCTGTTCATCTCGTAGCATGTGACATGTTCAGCACCTCCGATTTCTTGCTCGACTTCAAAGAACATTTTGGCAGAGGTTAAATCACTGTCAATGAATGTAAAACATGTCAAATCTCACTAAACAGCTTTATCACTTGCTGTTTCCTCCTGCCTACCTTCCTCTCTGTAAATAAAAGTACAATTTAAAGCATCAAACTGTGAACTTGTAGGGCATAAGCTGAAGAGGCTTGTTAAAATCATTTTTAGGCTGTATTGATGATACCTGCAGCTCAAGTTGGCAAAACACAGGCAGAAGAAAACGATTACCCTGCAGGATGTCTGTTATGGGAATACAAAATGCATCCCTGTTTCAAACTCAAACTCCTGTGCTTCGCGAAACTGTGAAGTGTGTATTTGCAGTGCCTTGTAAAAGTGTTCCTACCTCTTGAACTTTTTCACAATTTGCCATCAGTCATGTTCATGTGTACATTTCAGAAACAAGATGGTTTATCGTTGTACATAATAAAAACATAACACAATACTGTTAATACAAACAGATTTTCTCAACTGGAGCATCTCCCACTTACTCAGCTGATGAACTAGTTATCAGTCAGAGTTGTGGCAGTAGGGGGGACTTACCTACGACATGTCTCAACAACTTCTTCAGAGCAAACATTCACAATAACATGGTAAGTGAAAGATTCACAGAAAAAAACAAGGAAAACATTCCAGGTCTTATGGTCTCAAGCGACTCAGTGCAATCAACTGTCCAACGTTGCAACATGCTGGTTCAGGAAGACTGATTGCTCGAGGAAGAGTGATTGCTACAAAGTCAGTGGCTTAATGCAATCAGCTGTTTCCTTAGTAAGTAAACTTTATGAACAATTTGATAAATAAACTAAGATTGAGTGCTTTGCTCAATAACAAGGATTAATTTTTACATTTTAATTTGTCTATATTGACATGTCTAACTTAAGTTATTTTATTGTACAGTTGGTTGAGATTAAATTTGTTTTGAGTTGATAAAACACAAACGGAATTGAATTGCATCAGGCAAAAAAGGTGAAGCATTGGCTCAGTGGGACTGAAATGCACATGACACTTAAATTTTTTTATCTGGATACATTTTTATCAGTGCAAGGAACTATTGTTCCAGTTCTTCTACAAGCCACACTTAGATTCTAAAAAATAAGATAAAATTGAAAGAACATAACCTCCTTTTTCAGATTTGTTGTCTTTAACATTTTGGGGAATTTCTTTACATGTTTCTTTCCAAAAAAATACTAAAACCTCCTTTTCAAAGCATGCTCTTTGCTGCTGTCTGATAACTGGCACCTCAGTTTTCTGGCAGCTGTACAATGAGGCTGTTTGATATTACAAACTTTTTGTTTGCAAGATTGGATCATGCAGAGTTTCTAACTTGTGACCAGTTTAGTGTCAAAAAACAGCATCTTCTTGTTTTTTGCTGGCTTCCTTGACAGTGTGGAAAGTTCCTTGAAAAATGGGCAGAAAGGAACTCTGTCGTGGTGACAAACGCAGATGCCAGTGCATGTCGCCGCGCAGCAGGTCAGCAATGTGTTTAGTGAGGCCGTTTTCTGTCTAATTACATGCTGTGGGAGTCACCTTGCTCAAACTGAGGGATTGACACTGGAAAACTGAGGGCACCACATTCTGATTCAGATGACCTCAATCTGGATCGTCTGGAAATAGATGCAAAGACATGAAGAAGCAGCAGTTTATGTGATCAAATATAAAAATATATACTGACCAAAAACAAATTTGTCAAGAGCCAATTGCATTTAATTAGCTTTAACAAGCTTTTAAAACTTTCTTTATGCTGTAGGAATGACGAACCTGGAAAATTATTTTCAAAAATATCCCAAAAGTTTTCTCTTGCTGCTTGGGGCATGAATGCATGCACTACTGTCTTTCTCCCACCTGTTACTGCACTTTTCCCACATTCATAGGAAAGACAAATTCAGCTATTTGGTGCCAACATTCATGGTCTGGAAACAACTGCAGTAATTTCATTGTTTAAGCAGCAGTTTGAGTAATTGTCTTTTGTTGCAGCACAACTTACGTTTATGACAGTATTCAGACAGTCAAAAAGGCAGAGAGATGATGCTAAATGTCCAGAGGGGTGAATTCGAACCCTGGATGGCTACATTAAGAACAGCAAACTTGCCCCCCCCCCCTTCACACCACATCCCACCCAAGGTGTAGTGATTGTTTTAATTTAAATGTAGGCAATTTAATCATGCTATATTTTTTTGTCTCCAAGTTCAGCATTAAAAATGACAAGCAGCCTCGAAAGTGAGAAGAGTTTAAGACAAACTTAAGAACTTGATAAGTTCTTAAGTTCTTAATTGGTAACAGATGAGTAATGAACAAAGTGACTAAAAGCTGTCGTCAGTGTAGTGCAAATTCTGTTTACTTCATAAATAAATATTTTAAAAAATGCTAGAAAATGTCAAAACAACAAGGAGAAACACAATACAGTTTGAATGCTACAGCCTGGTTAGGTACCTGTTTATCTCCCATATAGCCTGTTCATTTTGCGTCATAGAATCACTCTGCACTGTATTTGGAGGACAAAAAGTTCCTTGCTTGCAACATAACTCTTAAGTTCTTCCAGTGAGCAGCACAAGATTTTATCTACTAAGCAGTAGCTGACGTCAAGGGAGGCAAAACTGGGCTCCATCTGTAGAGGGCACCGGATTAAATCTCTTCAAAGAGCTTTGATATAAAACTCTCTGGGTTTTCCCACTGAAAACTGAACAGCATTCTCTAAACAATGAGTTTAGCATACTAACTTTAAGAATCATGAAGTCCATTATGCTTTATGTTCAAGAGTAAAAACAACAGTGCCAGGGTACTTCTCTCCCACTTACGATGCAGGTTTTGCACCGTAAATATTTGGTTCACAATCTGTTTCTCCCTCTCACGGTCAGATGACGTTCATTTCTTCTGGAGACCGAACATGCGCTTTGGGAATATTTCTCCCATTCACATTTTTTCTTCACGCAGAACTCACACTCTCTCTTTGCCCCAGTTCATGTTAATTTCCACTAATGATTAGCTGAGGATAAAGGAACGATGGAGCTTTGCACGTGTTGCTAACAAGTCAAAGGCTCTCGCCTCACAAAGATTAAGGGGGAGCGCTTTTGTGCACCGTGGAGCAAAGCCCAATAAATCCTTATTGATGTTCCAGCAGTGTAATTATCACAGAACCTAGAGGCAGAGATCAAATCACAGTTTGAGCTATTGACAATGTAGGCTTGATACAAACAGGTATGTTAGGTCAGACAGCAAGAGGAGCAACTGAGGAGTTTATCAGTTTTAATCATCAGTCCTTGATAGCTTTAAAATCTCAGTGCTTCGTGTTTATCTCCATCTATAAGATTTGGACATATCCATTTGTGATTAATTGAAATATGTGGATCATAAATATGTAGGGGGTAACATGTACACGTAATTCCTTTGGGACTTTGTTGAGTTGGAGCAAAAGGAGAGCGGTAATACAGAGAGACATAAATGCTGAGGATAATATATAAGTACTAAAACTAAAAGAAAAAGACAAAAAAAAAAGAACGCATAGAACTGATCCAGGTCAGTCAAATTAGTCATATATTGGCAGAAATACAGATTGCTTCTGTTGCAAGAACCATGTAACTCCCTGTAACTCTACTGCAAATTTTGTTCAGTGGTGGTACTATTTATTAATTTAATATCTAACTTATCAAACTCTTCTCATAAGTATTGTGATATGCAGTAAAAGTTATCGTTCCTATTTGCACAGCTGGAAGACGGCTAAAAAGGTTTGGAGTGACACAAAGCCCAGCTTGGTGGGGCTTGGAGCATTTGGAAGAGGAGGAAAACAGGATAATCTCTGAATTGCATGAGGTATCGAGGAGTGGGAGAAGCAGAGATAGTTAAACAGTCAGAGAAAAGAAAGAAAGAGCGGCAGAGAGAAAGAGGAACATAGGGAGACTCTTTCCTGCCTTCTTCTGTATGCGCATGTGGTGTGTCTTCTCTACGCATTTCCGTGCCTCCAGAAGGACCACTGTTTGTGTGCACACACTGATGATTCTGACAGCCAGGCTGCATCAGCAAAAACAAGACCTATGGCTTGCGATGATTTTGAATGCTCACTGCAAGCATTGACTGCTAATATGATGACTGGGAAGAGAATGCAAACAGACCTGGTACAAAGGGATGTGTTTTACCTCAGAAACATGCAGCGATTTTTCATGAGATAGATTTAGCTGCAACTGTTCAACCAGAGCATTCTAAGGGGTTGTATTAATCAGAGCTGATCCACTGAGGAAGACAATGTAAAGAAGGGGATTCTGATTAGTAAGGCAGTGACTGACAAGCCTGAAGTATCCTTCTTGGAGAGTCTTGTAGGACAAGTCACCATGCTTCCCATTATTTAACAATGCAGAGCAGCCATCCTACAATGCTATGTCAGGAGATATGGACTGTTGTTTCCTCACATGCACTCAGGGATAATTTACGACAGATTCTAGCCAAGTAACATAAGAAGCCAGATAATAGATGAATAATTTTTTATGATAAATTGCCTGATCACATTATGTATTATTAGTCTGAAGCGCAACAAATGTGCATGTTTCTACAGTGAACACATTAAAATGACTTCCATGACACATCTCACTACTATTTATGATCTGATAAATCTTCATAATTTGAATCCTAAAGCATGCTGTGAAAAAGTGATAAGCTGCTGAATGAGATATTTCTTTCTGTATTTTTACTATCCCTGTCTAAATATTTACAAATTCTGCACATTCACCAAAGCCCCTTTAATTCTGTGCAGCAGGAACACCTCAGGGAATGTATAATATTATGCATGATTTGCAGACTGGTTAATTTATGCAATGCTTTAAATGCACTACACAAAAAAATCAATCTTAATTAAAAGAGCACCACATTGTTAAAAATGCAACTTGGCTGTGGCCTCACTCAAGCTGGGACTGTGTACTGGGGAGAATATATTCCCAAAGCAGAAAAAAGAAAAGTCTGAAGATGATGATTAAGTTGTCGATTAAAAAATATATGCCGGGAAGGATCTAACACATAAAAACAAATCTGTATTCAAACAAACCATGATGATATTATTTTCTTGGACAGAACAAATTATATTTGACTTTCAGAAATTGTGTGGTAGAGTTAAATTTCAGATATGATGAAGGAATAAGTGTATAAATAATGAAATCCATAGACTGGAGTTTTGAAGTGCAGTTCTGTGCAGTTACTATTGGTCAATAGTTTACATGCAACAATGGGCACTCGTTCCTGTTTACTTCTTGATCATGCATTAGTTACTAAAATTTTACTTTTATGAAACTAAATTACTTTTAGAAATAATACTTGTCAAAAGTGAAAACAGTATAGAGATTTTATAAAATCCCCCCAACCAGAATGTAAAATAAAGTTTGTGTTCCAAACGTTCTTGACTGTTTTATGGCTTAAAGATGAAATCCAAATAAAAAAAATCTATATGTAAAGTGCTTTTTTCAGTTATCTTTATTTAAAGTCACGTCCTTATGTTATCCTTCATCACAGATTTATCAGTTTCAATCATTCAACAAAAAGGCCCATTTCACAGCTTTCTTGGTTCTTCGACCGCTCTTAATCTTCCTTAACAGATCAATATCTGTAATATCTGTAGTTCATATGCAAAGCAAATTATTCATAAGCTACAATTTAAAAATCTTTTCAAATGGAATAAAGGTATCAAAGATTATAAATAATAGCTGTAAGGAGCAGTCCTGATTTGAGGCATCTGAACAAATCCAGTGTGAAACTGAACTGATCTAAGTTCAGTGGACCAGTCCTTCAAACTTCTATATCCGATCCATTCAGTGACTAAATTATTTTAATTGCAATTTTTGTGAAACAATTTTTTTTTCTTCTGTACAAATATTTTACAAATAACTTCTGCGATCAAATGTCAAAAAAATAAGTCCAAAAATTGCCCAGGGAAGAAGAAATACTGCAAAATTTTCCTACAAATATAACAGCAAATATTATTTTAGCAGCAGAATGAAAATTTGTTGGCTTTAAGTTAATAAAACAAACAATAAAAACAAATCCATTTGACAAAATGAAAACATGTCACACACTTTTCTCTGATAATACAGCTCATGCACACAGCTGATCATATAGTTTTGGGATTGCATCTTCTAAATGTAATTTTAAATTTTGAGTCAGAATATTAATGATTCACTCCATGTTGTGTGGCTCAATTAATACCCATTAATAATATTCTCGCAGCATAGAATAAGATCTTCTGTTTCTGGTCCAACCAAGTATGAGAAAAAAACTTTGGTTGTCTCATTTATCACATGTTTGGCAAGCGTGAGACTTCTTTAATTACTGCAATTAGAAAATAAAAATTGTCTGATTTCATTTTGTTGAGTTAATCTGCAGCATTGGTTCATTTATTTATTTGTTTTATGTGGCTTTATCTTTAAAATAAAAAGCATCTTAGAGCCAGAGAAACACAGATGATGTCCTACTTGTTTGCATGGTATCCTAAAGCTGGCCATTAATTTTCATTAAATGCTGTCAGCAAGGACCATTAACTGAGCTAGAGCATAATCACTTCCCAAGAGTGGTGACCTGTTTATTGTATAGGTAAGGGTTATCAAAAACAGCCCACCTTAGATGTAGCAACAGAACTCTAGCAGCACAAAACACAGCAGGCATTCAGTAATGAACCATTCGGTTTTCATAATAACAGTCCTCTGAGAAGAATAAAAGGGGGGGACTAAGCACAATGTGTTGTGGCCTTGCCACATATAGTGACATTTTGAAGTTCAGTGCAATTTCCTGACATTGTTTGAAGAGCTTTTTTATATTTAAGCCCTTTGAAGGGTATAATTTTCCTATTATTATTTTTCTTTTTTTTATATTATTTGTATTGAATAAATGTCTTGATCCAGTTTAGCTTGTTGGCACATGCCAAACTGTTGACCTTACTCTACTGAATCAGAATCCTTATCACATGCACTTTGCAGCTATACTCACTAGGATTATACTGTGCATTATGTAATATTTTTTTATTATTTCTTCTTTAAAAATGAATTGAAATGGATTCACAGTATAGGAGTAATGGATGATCTCTTCAAGTCCCCTCTTTTTTTATAATTACTTTGTGGATTTTGTTATATTTTCTGGAACTAAAGGAAGCAAATCACTGTGTGTTTGTGTTTGATGAGACTCCTGGGGTATGACTTTGGGTGCTGATCAAGTAGCACATTCACAATTTTGTAAGCACATTTTTCCAAGCCACTTCTCATGGAATGGTTCAGTATCAACCAGCCAGAAGTTGAGCTTTGTATTTCCATTGAAAGATTATGATTTCCAGGCTATGCAATCAATCATATTTACATTATGGAGATTTTGAGTTAGTCTTTTTTGTCTGAGTCAAAAAACTTTGTTTTTGTCAGACAATTTCTCATTTATTTTTTCAAGATGTATCAATAGCAACTTTGCACTTTTATTATTGCTTTGCTACTAAATTTCATAAAATGAGTTTATGTTGCCAATTCTGAAACATATTTGTTCTAGTGATGAGTGTTTTTCAATTTGTTCTAGTCCTTCTTCCCATTCATCTTTCCATAGTTTTGTATTCTTTTCTCTTATTAGAAACAAAACATACTCACACAGTTATTGTTACTGAAGTGGTCAAAATTAGGGTGTTGCTGGAGAAAACTCTTTTTATAAAATGACAAAACAAAAAAATGTGTCCTGTGTTGTTTACTCACCTAAAGGGCTTTTGTACTGGAATGTCACCATATGCTCTTTTGGGGCTCATGTTGCACATGACAGATGATATGCTTTCCTGTGTCTTTCTGTTAACATGACAACGCAACACCAACTTAAATCTAACTTAAATGGTTTGGAAATAACTATAACGGACAGGCCAGGTTGCTGTCTTTCTGTACAGAGTGATTGCGATAACTGTGGAAATATTTATCTTTTGAGTTTGAAACTCAGGTAATCTCTTGCTGAGGTAATAGAAGACTCATAGGGGAGACTGGCTGGGAGCACAAAAGGTCAAGTCTTTGTGTGGGAAAAAAATACTGCCCTTTTCCAGTCACAGTCTTGGGGAAAAATCAGTAGATGTGGAGTGAAACCTTTCACCTTTCAACATCACTGGAGTTTCCTTTGAACCATGGAGAAACTAGAACAAGAGATCACTTTTAAAGACTGTTAGATTAAATGTCCCAAAAGGTTTATAAAGACAGAAAAAAATTTAATTTTTACACTATTTAAACTTTATACATCTTTCATATAGAAACTGTAGATGGAAATGTCTCACTTATCCCAGACTGATGATCTGACGTGGCACCAATATGTACAATATATTTTGAACTTTTTATCTGCCATTTTGAACTTTTTATTTGTAGCTATGAAAGCTTATATACTACATTATTAGTCACACAAATAGCGGTGTTTGCAAATAAAGAAATAATAGCATCTCCTTTCAAACTAGCAAACATGGGAGTGTCTCAAGCAGGTCAGTTTTTAAAAACAAAGACTGTACTTGCATGGAACCAATTTGCATTTGTTTAATAGGAGGTGCTGTTGGCCTCAAGGGTCTTTTCATCAGAGCTCTTATAACATACCACATCATCAGATTTATTACCATCAGACACATCACTGTCCTTTTCAGAAGCAGTAACCAAAACAACAGCAGCTGTGACCTCTACAGCTCCAGGCACCAAATCTCCCTCAACTTCCATTTCTTTTTCCAGTTTTGCAGTGCTCACTTCTTCTTTCTACTTAACTTTCTCTTGTAGTTTGGTTTTCAACGTCTTCCAACCTAAAGCAGCGGTGTTAACCATGAAATGCTTCTTTTTCTTTTGTAATAATATGAGTCAGTGCTGTTTTTCTACAACACAAACTAAAAGTCAAGGGCAACGGTTTTGTATCAAGGTGTGAAATGCAAAACATGCTCAACATGTTTCAATCATACATGGCTCTCATGTATGATTGAAAAAAAATGTCTATGCAGATTGTCAACATACCAATGTTTTGTGTTTTCAAGAGTATTTGTAGAATGACAGAATTGTGAGGTTGTATTGTAGAATTGTGAGGTTAGAGAAGAAGTATGTCAAAGTTCAAATTTTTCACCTGACAACATTACTCTGGTAAAGTGTGACTGTCAGCAGTTTTTTAAAAACACTCTGCATGGAACTGAACAGTATGGGGTGGTATTTGTCCTCACAGTACAACCATAAGCAAAAACATTTATGCAAAAGGACTAATAAAAATACATTAAATTATAGGATTGCTTTCTTTTAAACCAACAGAGACAAATTACTACTCAAGGATACTGGGTTATCCCAATAATCATTGTTTGTTTCTTATTAAATATGCCCTTACCAACACCCCACAGACTGGAATGAGACTTTTCACCTGTAATTCTGCCATTCTTGTCTATACACAAATCAATCAACAGTAAGAGAGTAAGGACACTTTTTAAAAAAAATAAATAAAGGTTTGAGAAAAAGGCATGGTACTTAATTGGGAATAATCTTGTAATAGACTTCATATTCGTTGGATTTTTGTTTTGTTAAAATTTGAATCTCGAACATAATCATGGAATCTGCAGAGCAGTATTTTTCTCCCTAGGCCTTAGAATAAAGAGCTAAATATAATAATACATTTGCCAAAACGGCCAGGAGAAGCTTGACTGGTGTCTATAATTTTGATTCATTTAGTTCTTGCAAAAACATAAACACCCACATAAATGGGTGGCGGTCCTTCAGTTTTCTCTGACATGGTAAAATGTCCAAATAGCCAAATTTGTCTTTCATTCTTGTCAGCTTTGTTTTAATTTACTGAGTGGCACTATTATTTGAAGAATGGGATAGAAGGAGAACAGTCTTACTCTGTATTGCTTACTTAGTCACTCAAACACTTTGAATAAAAATGACTTTTAAATATAAAAAAGGTGTGACGACTTTTTTTGTGTATTTGAAACCTGAAAAGTTTTAAATTATATGGCTTGATGCCAAAATACTAAATTTCCAGAGGGGGAGGGGACTGTTATTAATTTTTGTTGAGGACAAACTGAGGGCAACATTTAAAAAATCCATGTTTTTTTTTTTTACTTGCACTTGGTAAATAATAAGATTTAGCTTGATATCATTGGCTGACTAGAGTAACAGCTTCAGAAAGAAATAACACGCATTATAAAGCCCATTGACTCTTTTATGGTTACAACTTCCAGAAGGAGATTTTAAAAAATCTATTTATCAGTGAAAACATGTGGTGGATTACAGGATTTCTTGCTAGATTCATTAGTGCCATCCACAACACCTCAATAAATCATTGCGCATAGACACAAATAATAGTCATCCTATGTCAGCATAGATTACTGGACATTAAAGGATTTTAGAGAGACAAAAAAACCTCCTGCTGAGGGTGCGTGCTGCGGAAGGATTTGCTTTTCATTTGTTAGTGTGGCACTGCACTGAAACCCTAGGGTGCATGAGTAATTGAGAGCTTTTCAAAATCACTCCAACTGACAGTTCCCAATGTGGGAAAAAAAAAATATATATATATATATAAAAACAAATAAATGTAGAAGATAGGCAGCGATATTATTTCTTCAAGACTTTGTTTTGTTTTTTTTAAGTGATGGAAATTTGTACTTTGAAGGCTACGGACGTTTGATGTACTGTAGACTCTACATTGTAGAGTTTATACACGTGCGAAATTAAAATATCATTAATAGTTCATTTATTTCATGAATCTAATTGAAAAATGGAACTCCAAAATGACAAGGATTCATAGCACATAGAGGGATGCATGTCATGTTTTTATTTTCAGGTTGAAATTATTCAAAAAATGTCATGTAATGTCTAATGGAAATTCATATTTTAGAAATAGCTCATTTTGCATAAATAACTAAATTAGTGTGGCGTGGCATGCAAGCAATCATCCAACCTTGGTTGCTTTAGTTCTGACTTTAATTTAGCTGTGCTTGCCCTGATGTCAGATTTCTTTTGACAGTGGTCCATAAACTCCCTGATGGGTTAAGGTCAGGCTGACCAATCTAAAACAATAATACCATGAGCATGAAAGGAGGTTTTGGTACTTTTAGCAATGTAGGCAGGTCCTGCTAAAAAAATCAAATCAGCATTTCCATTGGGCTTTTCTGCAGACGGAAGCTTGACGTGATCTAAAATTCCCTGTGCTGACATTGGATTTGATAAAACACAGCAGAAGATGAAATCGCTCCACAAATCATCACCAACTGTGGAAACTTCACACCGAATTTGAAGAAACTTGAATTCTGAGCATTAACACTCTTCCTCTAGACTCAGGGACTCTGGTTTCAAAAAGAATTAGAAAATTATTATTTTTTTTTTATATGACAGAGATGTTTGAACCATTGAGCAACATCTCAGACCTCACTTTTATGTAAGACAGTTAACAGAAGTTGAAGCCAGTGTTCTCTATTCATCTGTGACTTGAATCACTGACTGCATGCTGCAGTAGACTTTGCTTCACGGTTTTCCCAAGGATTTGGTCATTCATGTTGCTTGTCCAACTTTTTCTATCACACTTCCCCTTCCATTAAACTTCTGAGTTGAAATGGTTGAGCTTTCTTGGCAGTAACCTTCTGTTATTTGGAAGGTTGCCCGTTTCTCTGTTGACAACTGGCCACCTCATGCTATACTGACCATAACATTGCTTAATTTTCAGAAAACATAAAACATCGTGAAATACACCGTTCTGTGTGGTATTGAGCTAAATGAGTTTGAATATTTAACTGAAATTATTGAAATAAATACAATCTTTACATACCTGTAAAGGAAAAAGTAGATATCTGAATATATTTGGAATGTAATTCAAATCTTTATTAAAACCATGTTAGGCTTCTCTTTCATTATTTCCGGAAATAGATGTTCTTTATGGCATATCATGAGCAATCGATCGGCTCCACATCTTCCCTGAACAGGAACAAGCTTCTTTCTAAATCTGTTAAAAAATATATTCTGTTAGAGTGCAAGAGAAAGCTCAAGAAGCATGTGGGATCCGGAGAGATTTCTCACCCAAGAGGGTAAACAGCAATTTTAGGGCATGAAATTGATTCAAAGTGTTTTGATGGGAAAAAGAGAGAGGGGGAAGAGGAGAAAAAAATATCCTCGTGATAAAATAGAATCAGACAATTTATTCCAGGCTAATTGACAAGTGAATAAAAAATATATGGCAGATGTCTGAGACTTTATTTAAATCACCAAGGATATTAGCTGGAAGAGAAAGAACTGCTGAGGTTGGTCAGAGCAGTAAGCTAAAGGGGAGCTCAGCAGGCATCTCACCTTTCAGTGTAAAGACCCGAGGCGAGGCGTGTGGCACACATATGGTGCAATTTTTTCCTATAACGCATTCGCTTGGAGGGGAGGTGACATCTTCTTAAAGTACAGTGAGCTGTCAGGCCTGAGGCTGGGTGAGAATGGTTGCTACATCACTTTTAATGCTGTTCTGCCAGAGTTCCTTTAGTGCAACTGAAAGAGGCGATTTACGCAGCCCCGCGCCACTGTTACTGTGCTGCTTTTACACTCGACCTGCTGATTTTAATTTAAAACTATCCCAAAAAATAAAAAGGACTGGCATGCACCAGTAAAAAAAACAGTCTGTGTTTATTATGATTCAGCTCACATAAGTGTTCCAAGACAGTTTTCTGAATATATTTTACACTTTAACCTTTTTTTAATCTTTTCAGTAGTTTCAGCGCAGCATTGACTTCAGAGGCCTGGACTACCTCAGGCTGAACCATGAGTTCTCCCTGGCCGATCATTTACTTCTCTCCTCAGCTTCCAAATGTAATCCCAGATCAAAGGTCTTAGAAAATCAGGACAGATTTTCATGGGTAGCGGCAGCATAAGTGATACGAGACTTTTTTTTTTTTTCTCCTTTTTTGATCTTTCTCTTGCAGGTCAGCTCTTAATAAATTTATATATTACATTTGATTTTTTTTTTTTCTTTTTTTTTTTATTAGCTACTTCATTATTCCCAAACCAGTAAGTCCACAAACTAGTCAGAACATAGTTAGATTTAATATTTTAAAATTTAGAGTCAAAAATGATAAATTTTCTAACATAATGAACTCATATTAATATGTTGAGAGACTATTTCTGCTTCGGTTGCTCAAAAGTGATGTATACTCCGTACAAAAAGAAACGCTTGAACACTTAAAAGTTTACAAGATCGATTTTTGGCACAACACCTCCTTGGAAGAGGAAATCACAAATATAAAATGTTCCACAATATTTGATTTAATCACAGAATAAGTAAAAAATAATAATAATTATCTTGACAATTTATAGAAACAGTCTTATAGTTCCTCAACACTATCTTGAATAAATAGATTAAATTTAATGTTTGTTATTTAAGTGCCACTTTTGAATGAATTTGGGAATCTCACTTCTCACAGTTCAGATGTTTTAAACGCGTACATCTTCCAAGGCCTGTGTATAATGAAAACGCCAATAGCAAAGTGACTTTGTTTGGATTCAGGTAGTTACTTACAGGTAAGAACAGTCAGGAGTTTGTCAGCAGTTGAAAGCTGTAAATATGTGAGGGGGTGGAAAAAGGTGGCTCAGCAGACAGCTTCATTTGATTTCTCATCGGGTCCTTCTGTGGCTCTGAGCAGATGTGTTGTGCAGGCGCCGTATTTCTTAACTCAGGCAAAAAGTAATACGACTTCCTGCACAGGAAAATCCAGAGCTTGGCAAACACACAAGCACGCTTCATCAACACATGAACGACTTGCATGGCTTGTTGTGTTGTAAATCATTGCCCTCTCCCTGGTCTATTAAGATATGGAAAGCTTGACGTAGGATTTATTCAGTCAATCTATTTTACTAGTCTTTGGTCTCAGAGCTGCCATCAGGTTTGTTCCTTAAGTGCCTTATCAGTTAAATGCAGCTGTGATAGACCATGCGTTAAGCTGGAAATATAAATATGACTTCTTTAAATGAAAGCCAACTATATGCTGCATATTTTCATTATATATGTAGATAAATTTCTGCAGACATGAATCTTTTTGCCAATGTTGTCTTCAAAATTTTGAGTTACATTTGCAAAACTGACACCATATTAATCCATATCTTTCTCTTGATTTACAAAAGAAACATTTTACATATCTAATCAATAACTTTAGCTAAGATTTCTAGGAGTGCCTTTTGATTTAGATGTGGGCAGTAGCATATCAAATTTACAAATATTTCCCTCGATTGTGTTGAGTTATTTTTTATTTTCATATCCAAAGCTGATAAATATGGAAAAAGTGTGAAAGAAAAAGGTGAAACATGGCAGAAAAAAGTTGCCAAAGAGCCATCATGTATTTTGTATCCAATGCCTACAACAATGACCACCAATAAAATACTGATAGCCAAACTTCATACTGAAACATGACTTCATAAAGTGAACATTTAGAGAGATGTATTCAGCAAGAAAGTATTCAGAACTTGACAGAGCAGTCGCTTAGATACCCAGCCAACCAGCATCATACAGTAGAAATTTAAAAGTGCTTTTCAGTCCAATCATTTAAGTGAGACATCTCCAACCTGAGCCATTTTGAGTCACTGCTCTACGACCTCCAGAGGGTCAGCTCTCCCATTTTGCATGTGTCAACAATACTACAATGATACCCATTGACTCCACATATCTGATTTCATCTACATATCTGTTCTAAACTATTCCATGGCAACCTAATATTATTCTGCTAAAAAGGCAAGACTGTCTCCACTAAACTTTCTCAAAACAACATATTTTCCTTTGAAAAACACCTCAAGTCAATGATACAAATGTGGGTGTTGAAAGAAAAGTTAATTCATTCTTCTTCTCTGCTTTATATAACTCAGATCAGGCTCTTTCAGCTCCCAAATGGCTGTTCATATTTTTGATTGCTGAAATAAAGTTATTAAATCATTTTAAATTTGGTTTTAAATGTAGCTTTTACAGTAAAAACTTCATGAACACAAAGAAATTTCAATCTGTTTTGCAGGTTTTTACCCTCGGCTGTTCTACCACTTTGCTGTTGAACCTGATGAAATACATCCAAATTGTATTGTCTATTCTGAGGTCATTTATTTTACCTGTCCAGAAAGATGATCTGTAGTGGCTTCTCTCTCACTTCTGCTTCACTCTCTTCTGTCTGCTACATCCACTCTTTCTCCATGCAAACACAGACGCCATTCAAGTGAGGCTTCAACTGAAAGACAAGAAAAAAAAGTGAGTCCAGCTCACTTTTTTCACTTGAAAAACGGTTTTATCAGTGACCATCACATCATTAATGGTCACATTGTGGTCTGGCGGTTTAGTATTGTTGAGCTATTTGTCGTAACCATGATCTTAACTGGGTTGTACTGTATTGACGAAGCTTTAGGCTTGTTTCTTCCTTGACATTTGTTAAACAATCCTGAGAATTCCTCAGAATTCCAGTCCAGTTTTTTGTCCACCCAATGCATTTCTATCAGGCAATTCTTGTGCCCGGCACACAAACCCATTGATTGACGGGTAGTACAGTGGTTCTCATACCTATTGTTGTTGACTGTTTGAGGAATATCAATTGATCAAGCCTTTCCCAACACTCCACACTACAGAATAAGTAAAAGAATGTATGATTTCTGATGGTATCTTATCAGGTTAATATTAATATCAGCCAATACTCAAAGCTGAAATATCGATATTGTGTTGGAGGTGAAAAAATTGTACTTAGGTACTCCTAATTCTAGACATCTGGTCATCCATTTACATTCAGATCTTCTTGTTTTCTGTAGAAGACTCATAAAGCTTTATAGTTACCGAAAACTATATTTTAAAATTATATATTTGTTTCAAACAACAGAAAAGCTGGTTGTGGTTGTTCCCTATTTGATACTTATAATCTTTAACAGTTGTATTTATCTAAAATATTATTTTATATGTCCTTTAATGCTGCATTGCATTCAGTGTTCTTGGTTTCTTTACTGTGTTGAAAAGCAGACATTTTCCTCAGTGCAGCAGCAGTCATAAAGAACAGACCATGACCCCTGTGGAAAGCCAACAACACATGGCTTTGCATTAATGAAAAATACAGCAATGATAATAAAAAAAATGTCCCACTACAAATCTAATTTCTTGAAAGGTTGTTGTGCTGCGCTACTGTGGATTTGTAGCTCATGCAAGATGGCACATTTAGTGTATAAATCCAATAGAGCAAGACTGAGCTGAAATGCAAGCTTACTTTAAATAGATTTAAACAACTGGGCATAAATTTAACACCAACATTAATGCCGGTGACTTCACAGACTAAGCTGTCGTGTTTTCAAATAGCAACAGAATGCGTAAAGAAACAACAGTCGGTGCTAATTTTACTCCCCGAGGAGATCAATGGATGAAAAACTTCTCAGCAATTACAAAGTTACCCTTCTTCCACTTAGCATCTCTTTGCTTTAGAAGCCTAAATCAGTGTGATGTTTCATTTGTCTCAGAATAAAAATGCAGTTCAAAGCCATTTTGAAACGGGCGTCTGGATATATTTATTGTGAGAGAGCATCACAAACTCTTGCAGACGGCACTGATTTTAACAAATATTCTCAATAGTGCTGTTGTCCACGGCTGACTGATCTGACAGCAGCTTTGCTAGAGCATGACATTACAGTCTGTTGAATGGCCACAGTCACACCCAGACTAGTACTGTTCAGTGGCGTCTGGACATAATTTAGATTCTTATTTAACAGATTTTAGAAACATCTTTAAGCAGAAGGCTGACATGAGATGAACTTTTCTTCTCTGCCCTTATTTTTAGTGTCATACTGCCAGAGGAAACTGGTATAATAAGGTGTGTGTCAGTGTACTTCCGAGCTGTGCATATCTGTGTAATTCATGTTATGTGGTTTATCTTGCTTGTCTAATTTGCTTTGTTGTTGTGTCAGAGAGTTGAAGTTTTGATGATCACCCAGGGGACTGTAGATGAAAATTAGCTCTGGACTAACCCCACTGCAAAGCATTAAACTGTAACATTAATTTTAAACATTGCTTGTGATCTTAGGAAGAATAAACAAGCAGTTGCACTCACAGAAATATTTTCCAGATAATGTGGAATAAGGATTTTTTTTTTTACAAAACTTGTGTTTATTTCAACAAATAAATGAATGTTTTGTTGTTGTTTTTTTTATTAGTATTTGTTTGTGTTTTTTTCATTAGTATGTCTGGATCCATAGTGCCTTACTGAAGTATTCAATGTATGTATTAGGATTTTAGGTGATAGACCAAAATATGGCTTTTAGTTTTTAAGAGAAGTAAGTCAGGACTATGACTTGGACATTCTAACACATTTATATATTATTTAGAATAATGGCTTGTTGGGGAAGAAAGAACACATCAGATATTGTTTTTTTTTTTTTTTTTCTCCAGAAAGTAATTTTTTGTTCCAGTCTCAAGACTGTTGCAACATTTAATGATTTTTATCAGCATTGCCTTGCATTAAGCTCCATCCAGAAGAAATCTGATGAAGACATGCATCCACTTATTTGTAAAAATTCAAAGGTCTTTCTAGTTTCACCTTTCATTTATTACATATTTGTAAAACTACATAGTTCTGTTTACGCAAATACATCCAAATAAAATACAGCAAGCTTATTATATATAAAACAAGAACAAATTGTTTGAAGCTAGTACTCTCGAAGTGTTTTCAGGGTGCATTGTTTATTCAAAAAGGGCAGTTGGACCCAAAGGACATGCAGCTGATAAGACAAAGTGTAATGAGTATTGTGTGACAAAAGAGAATTAATGATAGCTGAAATCATGAGGGTAAAGAGAGGAAGGACATGGGCAATAATAAAGAACAAGCAGCAGCAAAGAATAGTAGATAAGGATGTTGGGTAATCAGACAAAGCTTTCGGGATAGAGGACATGTGCCTACTACGCTGTTGATTGGTAATAAATTTGGTATGTTACAATATCTCAACTTCACATCATCTACAGACGTGGAGACTATGTGTTTTACACATACTTTGTGAATCAATCAAGTTTGTTTGTGTAGCACATTTCAGTAATATTATAAAATCATTTAAGATCATTCAGTTAAAGAAAAATCATGTCTTGTACCATTATTGGATATAATTGCTCCAAATTCCATATTTTTATTTAAAAAAAAGACATTGTATCAGTTTCAAAAGTAGCTTGGCTTTGGCAATAGTCTTCATTTGTAACTTTAATATCAGAAAGTGACAAATTGCCATTTATAAATTAGCATTTGTACACAAATAACTAACATGCGAATTAAAACATTTTTAGGGAAAGCTATTTTTAGTTCATAGACAAATCAATAGACAAGAGTGAATTCAAATCAAAGTCAAAATATCAAAGAAATGTCATTTTAAAAACATCATGCCATTTTTCAGCCATTGATCATACTCCCCTATGCGATGTCACACTCACTGAGGTTTCTGGTCCTGCTTTTTTCCAAAGATGATGAACTGGGGTGAGGACAAACAGAGTAGGGCCTGAATCAATAACTCAATTTACAACATGAAAATGACCTGCGGAGAAGGGAAGGGAAGGAGCAAACAAACCGATAATCTACCAACTGTCATTCCCCTTCTACAAGTGGGAATCAATCACTGGTTGAATTTCATACAATGAGCACCTTGAAAAATCACAATCATTTGACAAAACAGCAACTTCCTTCAAACCCCAGAGTGCGCACACAAACAAAATGGTTTTCTTTGTATTCTCCTCCTTGTAATTTACTGTCTTTGATGTGACTCTTTTATAACAATACCACCTCCCAAAAATATAATTCCTTTTCTCAACAACATCCCCATAGAATAGCTTGGGGACTGAAAGATCAAAGTATTTCAGTTTTGGTTTAGGTGATTTAAAAAGTAATTTTCAAGTTGTACCTCATACTTCGTCTGTTGGCTGATGAGAAATTCTACCCGTCTGACCTGACCGAAAAATGGATGGATAAATGTTACAGTGCTAAACTTATTTCATTCCAAACACAGAAATGGGTTCTGTGTGATAAAAGTAAAAACTGACTTGATTTCAGCTGCAACATAAAATATATTTTAAAAAAATAAAAAATAGCTTGCAGTTCAGCCAGTACGATCCGTACGTCGGTTTTTCCATGTATTTTAAAAAGGAGATTTTATTTTTACAAAGAGAAACAAAATGGTGGTCTACAGTAGGTCAGAGGGGCATATAAAAAATGTGTACAAAACCAGATTTATTGCACCTTTGCTCTTGTTCTTAATCATTCATGACTTAGATTTTTTTTTTTTTCTCAAAATGTAACAACAAAACATTGTTCTCCACTTGCCTTTGAGAATTGTTTTTCTATTTTTTCCTTTTTTAAATTTGATCCTAAAACTATGGCTTATGTTCACTGCCAATTCCAAATGGGACAGTCAGTATGTCACTGGTTTAATTTACATGCAATCAAAACACATTATGCTTCTTATTATTTTTGATGAAGTACAAGTTTTTCTTCTCTGATCTATAAAATTATATATCTTCAGAAAATTCTTTTAAAAAAAATACCCATTTTTCAATAACCTAAATTGATTCAGTGTTCCTCCTGAATAAGGCAGGAGGCATTTCCCCCCCCATTAACATTTAGGCAGTTTGAGCCTTTTAGACTTCTGGATAATTTAGTAGCACACATTAATTTTTAGAATATGTTTTCCTGTTGGTGTTTTACAGTGGCATGCCTGTTGCATTTTTTATTGGATGGTCTCAGTAATAGAATAATGTAAAAATAAAATGTGCATTGACTTGAAATGAAGTTTTAAACATTTTAAACAGGTCAGTAGTGGCGATTTTTGTGCTTGTGTATACAAAGTCATGCTGTGAGATGATAATGCTTACCTCTAACACATAGACTGCTGAACTATAATTTATGAAATTTATTGATTTTAAAGATTTTATTGCACACATACAGGTCTGCAAAGGGACATTCTCTACATTCATCTTTGAGGTTTGCATTTGATTCAGTCTGAATTAAAGGGAAAGTTGTTAAATTTGTGCGTGTGTTTGGGGGGTCGGGGGGTCATTTGCCTTAGTGAAGAAGTCGAGATCTCATCTCACTGTGACCCTCTGCCCCATGACTATGAGATGTCCAGTATTGAGACTTTGGCTTCGGGGCCAAAGTCATCTGGAAAGCCAGAAGAATGGATGTGGCATGCCAGCATCATACACCTCCCACTCATCATGCTTCACTGCTATCGCACAACTTCCCCACGGATAATGATCATGCTCCTGTCTGGTACACATATGTATGCACATGTGTAAGTGCCCACACACACACAAAAAAGAGACAGGAGAAGGAAAACAGCTGGAAAAAAAGAAAGTCTTGAGGATTGTGCTGTTTCTCCTGCAGGCAGTTATAGACAGTGTTAGGACAGCTATAGACAGCACAGAAGGAGGCGTGGAGCAAGGGAAAAGCTAAAGATAGCTGTTGGTGTGATTTTGGTGTAGTGCTGTTTTCTTAATTTGTAAGCCTTCCCACTGATGTCTAAGATGCATGCTGTACCTGTTGGTTTAACCCCATGAGTATTTTTTTATTATTATTATAATTATTTACAGTGGACTCTTGTCTTTTTGCAGTTCAGTGTTTGAGGTTTCACCTATTTGCAGATTTTTTTTTTTTTTTGTAAAACAAAACTACAAAATATTTGGAAAAATTTGAAAATTTCTAGAATGAGCATATCTAAAATAAAAGTTCAGCTTGAAAAGTTGAAATATCTGGGCACAATCCAGAAGTAGTATTCATTTTCCTTGTCCCCGATTGGCTGCATAAGGAAATAAGGAAAACTGTAGATGTGCAGTATCAATAATAATTACAATGTCATATTTTAAGTAGGATTCAAGAGCAGGCAAGAAAACCTAACACTAATGAAAAATCTAGCATTTATGGATGATGATGCCATATGATAACAGAAAATCAATGGCAACAGGAGGTCAGGCAACAGTCATGTTATGAAAAATTGAATGGAAACACAAGGATTTGATACAATAAGCAAAGAAGTACAGCAAAAATGACCAACTATAGAATATTAACAGGAGACAGGAGGATGCATCAAATTACATCAGCAATGGTTGCTTTGGTGATAAGATATAGTTTCAAGGAGAATTTCTGTCAGTTTTCTGTTTTCTTGCAGAGCTCATATACCACATGTATATGTAGACATCTTTGTAAAAGGTAAATATAAAAACAAAATATATAACTTAAAATAATATCCACAGTAGTGTAGATGCTGTCCACCAGAATAACTGGTGTAATTATTTAAAAAAAACAAAAAAAACAAAAACTGATGAACAGAAGCCAACAGATGTGTTCCATATTCTAAAACTAAATGCTCTGAAGTTGTTATGTCAGTATCCAGTTAGGAAGTACTGTAAACATTTTTACCACATGTCCAATCTTTTAAAAAAGCTTAATTAAACAATAATTTTAAGAAAAACAAGTAAAAGATAGTGGTCTCAAATAAAGTAGGGTGCAAAAGCAGATGTGAAACACATAAACACACCCTAAACCCAAAACAAAAATGTCTTTGTTAACTCTTTTTAAGCCCACTGACACTTATTTCCTCAATATGCGAGTGTGATGATGAACAAACCCAGCTGCTCTAACAGGTCTGTCTGGAAATTGTCTCACCTCTGTTATGGTTTTAATAAGGAAAGTTTCAGATATCCACTCAAGCTGCGCTAGCAAGGCTGGGCTGCAGAAACAGCTCACAGAGGCTCGTGATGGTGAGATGACGTGATCTGGCAAGAAAAAGATGACACGATAACGTGAGGGGCGATAATAAAAAATTGAATACAAAAAGATGTCGCAGCCTTGAATAATGGGTTTGGTGGCAGTCTGTCTGTTGCAGCTGTGAATGGTGGCTTATCAATGAGTATTTTGCCGAGTAAAACAACTTGTTTTTCTGTTGCTTTTGCCCGTTTCGTTCTCTTAGAGTTAACAGTAAAATATAGCACTTGTCCTTCACTGTTATTTCTTCATCCTACAATCATTTTTTTCCATTCACACAAGTTGTAATTTCAAATATGTTGCATGTATTATATCATTTATTTTGCAAGCAGTTGCGTAATCATAACGGCTATGCCACGCACTGAAATTCCCCTTCTTGCACAGTTCACCCACTCACACCCCCAATCGGCCTTTTTCACCTGGTGTTCTGCTTTGAGCTGACTTTAAATGTCAAACAAGGTAAACTCTCCAAAGGGAATAAGGGAAAAATTCCTTGACGGGAACAGAAGTGAGGAATTTTCCAACTGAGCGGAGCTAAATGTCATGATGAATATATACATACTGTATGACTGGTGTCATCAGCACATCAGTCTTCTCTTCATTTGACTTTCATCACATAGCTGCTGTCAAAATGATAATTTGCTTGTTTGTTTTTTCTGGTTGGTGCGTCAAATAAAGTTTGTCATATTCCTCCTAAAGTGCCTTCTTCACGTCTTCTGTTTGATGTCTTTGTACGGAAAATTAAACAACTGACAAAACTATTTCAATCAACATTTTGATGAAAGGTTTTCACAGGTTTGTAAGTAAAGGTGGAATAATTTTACTTACGTCTTTTGACTAACTGTTGAGATGAGTAAACATAAAAATTTAAATTTGTGTATCATTGTGTTTTCTCATGGTTTTAACATATACCCTCTTTCAACTGATTGTATTTTTTTCTGTTATCAAAATAACAAGCCAATGCAGTCAATAAGATATTGGTAGTGCCAGTAAATATATTTCATGTACACACTGTAGAAAAAAACATTTAATAAAATCACAAGTACAGTTGACGATGGCTCACAAAAACCCAAAAATAAGGGTATTGGAAATGTAGATCGTTACATCCGGACCGATAAATGGAGAAACATTTTAGCACAGAGCTGTCAGATTACTGTCGGATTTTGCATTATTGACTCCATCAATGCTGAATTGCGAGGAGATCATGCAGTGATATTGCTGAAGTATTAAGGTTTTGAATTGTTGGGCAAGTGTTTCTTATAAACCCTTCCACATATTATATCTAGCCAGTTTTCTGGCCAATCAAGCACAGTGATAGCATAATAAACCAGATATGGGAGCTTTTGGCCTTGTGAGCAGAAGCCAAGTCCTGCTATGATAGCATCTCCATAAAGCTTGTCAGCAGAGGGAAGCATGAAGTGCTTTTCCTGGTAGATTGCTGTGCTGACTTTTCTCTTGATAAAACCCAGTGGATGAATACCAGGGGTGGTTAGAACTGTTTAGTTTTTCTGTTTTTTTCCTGCAAACTCACTTTTTCTGTCCACTCAAGCTTCCATTAACAACCATACAGCTACGAATGCACAAAATAAAATATTTGTGGAACACAAAGAATTGGATTCTAATGCAATATTTTAAATTAACTAAAAAAGTTGTTTGGCTTGGGTAGAAAAAAGATCTGCAAATTATTGCAGTTACAAGAAAAAACTGTCTCAAATTGAGTCTTATTAGAAAAAGATAGCTTTTAAGACGTCCTAAAATTTGTAATTCAAATGTTTTAAATATCCTTTGTCTGGAATAAATGTTTCATCTTTTCTAAACAATGTATTTATTGGATGGTTGAGTCCAAGTGAGCTTTCAGATAAAACTGAGTGAATGTCTTTGGTTGTATTTTCTATGAAACTATCACAAAAGCAAAATGTAATTAATGAAGAGAAACATTTTGTGTTTGACCTGATATTTTCCATTTTTCCATAATGTTAGTCTAACTGGGATAATGTCACAACAAAAAACAGATTTTCAACTACCTTTGTTGATGGTCCAAATATGTGCCAAATTCCACAATTAATATGTAAACTTTGAGCCTCCATGAACACATGCTGGGATTGGGAAAGCATCTTTGGCAGTAAAACTGCTTTCTTTGCTACTGAGAAGAAAAAAAAATCCCTACCAATCCTCTGTGCAATAGAACCAAAAGATGTTTATTTAGACAAAAAAACAAAATCATAATCTCCCAATGCAATCAATTGAATGAACAATGTTTGGTGGTGCATTGCCAGTAAAAATACTTGAAATGTTTTGGTACCAGTATGCCTCAATAGATAGCATTAAACAAACCTTTATCATGTTTCCTGCTTTCATTAAGTTCCCATTTTATGTGCAGATTTCCTACTCTGCCATATGCCATGTGTCCATACATGTATGCCTAATAATTTAGAAACACCACTTTCAATTCATTTAACTTAAAAGCTTTGTTAAGTATCTAAATTTAGAACCAAGCCATGATCTTATTGGTTGAAACAGTCTTCAACAGTGGACACACTAAGAGGAGAGGGAGAAAAAAGCCACTCAGTTTCCCATTACTTGACTTTTGCAGCATGCCAGTTAGCAGCTTAAGAAATGTTCTGTGCAATCCTCTGAAATTTGAATTACAAATATGCTGGCCTGCACTTGCACCTCAATTTAAAATGTCATATTGAGGGAAAATAGCTTCCCCTGCTGTCGTACTTAGAGCAACAGAGGACTTTTAAATCTCTAAATAAAGAGGAATGAGAGGGTTGATCATGTTTATTAAGTCTGCCTGGCTTCATGTGCTGAATAGTGCTCTGTGGCAGCCTACAGGAATGGTGTGGCATGAAGCTGAGTAGATGTGAAATGTGGGCACAAGCTGTGGGCGAGATACACTTCCTAAGTCTCCATAGAGATGACAGGGAGACAGGAAGGCCCTGTGCACACTCGGCCATCACTAATTCAAGATGGCAACCACAGTCAGAAGAGCGGGCATCTAATGATAATGTGCATGAGGAGGTCATTGCTGGTGACAACAGTGCAAAACATCTGTTTGTAGCTACTATGTGAAATACCTTGTATCATTTTCTGCTTGATGGAACTTTGTCCCCTGCCATCTGCTTATACTGTAACATGCAACTGGGACACAAAGGGGTTCTGGAGATGATGGGCCATCTATTAAAGTCAGAAAGTTATTAAGTCTTTATTTATTCTTTATCAGAGATCATGAAATCAAGATAAGGGAGGACAACTTTCTGAAAATCATTTTTAAAAAAGACCAAACTTAGGTGTGTCCCTGCTTCTGTTTCCTAACTTTGTTTTTATAAATGCTTTTACAGAACAGTTCAACAGAGCCAATAGAAACTGTGAGTAATTTCAATTTGCAAAATTAAATAGAATCAAAGCAAGAAAAATATGTTTGCACGCCTATGAATGCATTGAGTGAAATTCCCCAAACTCTAATGTATTCTTATGCAAAGTTCATGCTACACTTGTACTCAGATGGAGGAATACTTTCTCAGTACAACTTTGAAAGACTCTGTCTCAAACTGCTTGCACAAGCAGTTTTATTGGCATCTTATAAGATCAGATCTTATGTCTTCCTTGGTTCAAATTTGCAATATTTGTCACGTTTTACAATGGTGTGTTTCAAGTTCACACTGGGCTAGGTCAAATGAACTAAGCACTACAAAACACCTGCTCAACTCCCCATTTGTGGTGGCACCAAGAACCACTGAAGAAAACAGCACATAAAATTCTTAAGATACTCAGTATAACTTCCTTCTTAACAAAACATAAACACAAATTATGTCCCATCAAATTTTAGAGTTTGTACTTTTATCTTCATCTTTTTCCCATTAGCACCAGACTCACACAACTGTTTTGGCTGCATTTAAGTTGCACTGCTTCCTGCTTTTGGAGAGATTTCTACACTGTTTGGCATTCACATATAGATTGGAACAACACCAAAGTTTACTTCAACCAAACTGAGACCTATATTTTTAGGGATATCAAAGTTTGCTTTTCTGGTCTATATTAGAGCATGTTTGATTTTGCACTCACACCTCCCCAAATGAAGCAGCATTTCTAGGCAAACAAACTGGAGTTCGCCCCAACTGGCCAAACAGAATGCACCCAACTCATCATAGCTTTAGGTACTAATAATTTGCTCATTTTATCTCTGGTATAGGCTTGGTGCCTATGAAGAGCAATTGCACCCCTTATGTGGGTTACACCTTACACTTGGAAAAGCACTGGTCTAGACAAAATCAGGGAACCCCTCTATGTGGAGAGACTCTACTGGGCCTTTGAAGAGCTTTGCTGGAATATCGTCTAGATGTTTTCTCTCAAAGATATTTTTCCATGTAACATCATGCACCAATTTCTTCAATTACTCTTGATATCAACCTCCAATATGGCACTGTAAACATAAAATCTGATCACATTCTTTGGACTTTATACAGAAAACTGCTAGTGGGTGCCTATAGCAACCACCACCAGGTAAGTTATTCAGCAACAAGAGAAACACCATGCTTTCGGAACAGAACCAATGTACAAGAAAATATTGGGAACAAGGAGCTTTGTTGTCCAATATTAAAGCAGAGCTGTTGAGCTGAAAAAGAGAAAAAAAAATCTATTAGCAGAAAATATTACATCCAGAATCCTCACAAGACAATCTCTGGAGGTCTTGGAATGCCTGACACAGTTTGTAAAGTTATTTGAAAGTTTGCGTCATGAAAAATGTACAAATGGTTCCAGGATATTTTGTCAAGCAGAAACTTAATAATAGATCTCAGGAAAGATATAGATTGAGAAAAAGTACCAACGCAGAATAACCGTATAGCAGCAAGACAATCTGCAGTAAAACTATGACCAACAGATATAACTAAACAAGTAAGCAGAGAAATTTTGATTTCAGACAAATGTAGTTTCCATAAATCTGAGTTCAAAAAGGAGGCTAATAAGCACAAACTATAAACTTTCCATGAACACTATGAATTTGTACAAAAAAAAAAAAAAACAGCAAAATACAGTGCAAACACTTTTATTTTTCAAAATTTACACATTTATCCATTAGCTTTATTTTATATTTCCCCTCTTTGTTGGAACATACAGAGCAGTGATGCTGGTTAGCATTAGCTTCATTTCAGTTTGCAAACATTCATCACTCACCAGAGAAAATCACAGCAGAAATAAATCTAACTGCAAAGGTTAGATCACTTATCTCGTCCTCCATCAATCATGACTGGAATTTATGAGCGTTTATCATTAAACATGCTTTCTTTCTTTATTTTATTGTCAAATGAAATAGCTTAGCACAACCTGTGCTGCAGCCAGCTACGATTTCTTCTTCTATTCTTCTTTTTTGTGTGTGTGTGTTGTGTAAAAAACAAAGTGTAAGCATCTAAGCCACCTACTGGTGGTTTCTGGTAGGAAACAAACAAAAAAAAAAACAATGAAAGTACAAACCTATTTGCTCTTGCATTAAGTTACAAGACAAAAAACAGTTGAAACAAAACATATCATACTACTAACAGAATCACACATATGTTGCCAAGTCTGTCACAGGGCAACATAGAAACAAACAACCATGCACACACTCACAGCTAGTGACAATTTGGGAAAGACCATGTTTTTGGACTGTGGGAGGAAGTCAGAGTACCCAGAAAAAACACATGCATAGGGAGAACATGCAAACTCCATGCAGGCTGGGAATTGAACCCAGGACCTTCTTGCTGCAAGGCAACAGTGCTACCAACTGCGCCACTGTGCAGCCCTAATACTACTGTCAAAAGGCACTAATCTAAAAGTATTAACCTGGTTTATAATTCCATTGTGTTGTGTTCAATTTTTATCTTTTAGCTGCTGCATTTTTCAATCTTTAAAAAAAAAAAAATGTGAGGGCGATAATTAGAAATGGAATAAAATTAGAAAAATCTAATAGCAAGGTTAAATTGTATATCAGTTGCTTCAATAAGCAGAGAGGGGCACCCTGCAGTGAACTTGACTCATCACGGATCTCAGTACAATGGCAGACTGTCAACTTTTATAAATGGGGTTTTCCACTCACTCGTGTGCACTGCCAAATTTTCTCCCTGAGCTGTACTCATCTTTGTCTCCTGACATCAAAAGACTAGTTTTCTCAATAAGACTAGATCAATCAGAGAGTGAAATGCTTTGATCCCTATGTGAGACCAGTTGGGAATAAAATCTGGCCCCGTGCATTGCCTATCAGCATGTCAGAGAAGTGTATATTTATGTGCTTGACCTTAATAGCTATGATTGGCTAAACTCCATTTAGCTCTCTTCCAGCATCCTATCAATAAAAGTAAAAGGATAATGGGTTGATTCTTCCTGTCGAAAACAGGTCAGCCACCAGGACCTGGGGAATAGAAACGCTCAGTGAGTGACATGTCTTTACAAATACCCTTAGTCAAAAAAAAAAAAACGCTTTAACGTGAGACATCAAAGGATGTGACAAGCTCAGTCAATACTGAGCCAACATTATTCACCTCCGACAGGAGCGCTTCTAGGTCTGGTCTTTCTGTTAGGAGAGATCTCAGCTGACAAAACACCCTAAAATGAAGCAAACACAATAATGAAATTACCACAGACCAGAGCAATGGAAACAGACCATAGTGAGTGATGGTTTTCCACAAACATGTTGATTTTGAATAATTTAAACCACATGTTATGATTTGTGGATCTTTAGTTAGAAGAACACAAAGGAGAGTCTTAGTTTTCAAAATCCCTCCAGCAGCAATTTATGCTAGAATTGCCACTGGTAGTAACTGTCTCCTTGTCAAAGCTGTCAACAAAATTAACATTCAGAAAACAATATATTCAGGTTTATCCTATTTAAACTGAACTAAATTAAACCTTTAAAAGCTTTCTTTAATCAAACAGGCTGACTGATTGACTGCACAGGTTGAGACGTGAATTCATAAGTGCAACCACAGAAATACCCCGTGTGGTTCATTGTAATTTGAATTCCATTGCTGCCTCATGCTGTGTCCAGCGTTTCTTGAAAATATTGGTTGGAAGAAAATTAGAAATGCAATCTAATGTCAGGGACCCTCTTGCAACAGGAGCTGCAAAACACTGCGACAGGTACGATAGGGATGACTTTCACTGCAATAGACTTCCTGTTCTGTTATTCTTCTTCTGTCTTTTTATTTTTGTACCATTCCGATTTTCTCCTATGTGCACACAATGGCTTGCTTCACAAAGGAGAATGAAAGAAAAAAAAGGCAGCGAGATGAGGCCACACAGCAACACTTTCATCTATGCTGTGCTGACTCGGCTGAACTCTCCCTCTGAGAGGCTGATGAGGAAGAATGGCCTTGCAGAGGAGCCAACCGGGTGCATCCATAGCTGTCATCATCATCTGAATCCAAGATTGCTGAATCCACAACTCTGGCCCCCTGCATGGATGGGAAATGACCTGTCTATGTTTGTCTGACGCCTCCTCTATCTACAGACAAGCCCCTTATCCTCTGTCTCCAGCAACACTGCCCGGCTCCAGCTCCGGCTCGTCTGCGTGAGTCAACAAGTTCTTTTATTGTAAGGACTGGCGTGTCATGTTTCGAACCAGCAGTGTAATTTTTTATTTTTTTTTATCTATTCTTGGTTTAGTGACAGATTCCCCTTGTTCTCTTAAGGGGCGGGAGACCGATTCATTGAATCATTTTGTGAGAAAGTGCAGCGTAAGGTGGTGAGGCAGAACGCTGCAGACCCAGATGAGATGAAAGATGGTAGTTTAATGATGAAAATGAGGCACAAAAATATCAAAAAGCCAAAACCCAGGCAGCACTGCTGAGCAGAAACCAGAAGGACTGAACACAGGTAGCAACAGGGTGAACGAATGGACTGAGAACACATTGACACTGAACAAGAAGCACATTAGACAAGGAGACACAGAGACTCAGGTGACACTAAATACACAGGAGGAAATCAGGGAACGAGACTCACCTGGGAGTAATCAAGGGGGAGACAGGACAACACGGAGAACTCAGAAAACACAGCCACTCAAAATAAACACACAGAAAAACAGAACATGACACATTTATGTTAAAGTTGAGAAACAGAATTACTTTAAAATATTAGCTCTGTGGTTTGTCACAGGATTGGAGAAAGCCAGAAAAACTCCATAGACAATCTATGGATTTTTGTGAAGAAGAAAGAGACCAAAGCCAACAATGTAGATTACCGGCTATTAAAGTAACCTGGGTTTCATTAACACCTCAGGAGGGCCATTGTCTGACACCTTTTATTCCAGAGACCTGAAAAAGTTATAACTGCACATACTGTTCATTACATGGACATGCTTTTCACTAAGCTTATGTTTCTGTCTTAGAAATAGATATATATCTATTGATCTTATGTAATGTACTTTCTTTAGAGAGTGGACTTACAGTTCATTAGCTTGAAATGACTGGAAGTATATCAATGTCTGAGTAATAAAACATCAGGTGAAAAACTTATGTTTCTTTTAACATTTTAGATTTTTGGGGGGAAATCAACTCTATTAATCCTCAAATTTCTGTGGTTTCGCATGCATTTTATGAAAAGGATCAAATAGAGCATGTGCCCTTGATTAAACAGAGTAAATTTACATAAGTTAGACAATTTTGGGAGTTAAAAGACTTCTGTCTGAAATGAGTCTTGTATTATTAAAGAATGCCAAATAAATCTCTAAAAAACATTATGTTTTCATATTTTGTTAGAAATGAAGAAGCTTGGATAAGTCCAAAATTATAGAGATTATTTTCAAAGAGAGTCACAATTTCTTTACGAGGAAATAAATTAAATTAGAACTTATTTCATCCCAGATGCTTTTGATCCATAATGGCTTCATGATTCGATCAGAACTGAGATAGGCAGAAGCCTGGGCTGCGAGAAACTCCAGCTCTTTTTCATCTGGGATCTGTGTGAAAATGTATGTGTAAAACTGTAAGACATGTGGTTACTTGTTTGCCTCTGAACATGAATCCATGTGGACTTCTTGGGCAGTTGTTCGCCTTCAACATTGTATCACGGATGAAACAGCTTCATCTGGTAAAAAGGAAACGCTCCAAACTGAAGCTTAGACTCTTGAGAAAGCTGCACAAGTTTAGACACACAGGGAAGCACTCATGAGAAGACTTTGTTGTTTGGCCTATTTACTCTACATATCATTATTTCCCACTAAATACATTCTTGGCTTTTATTTGCATTTAAACAGCAAATGCAAGCCAAGGCTGAGCACATTTTAGCGGCTCACTGGGGACTATGTGGAAATATACAGCAGTATATAGCATATTGACAACATAAAAAATGAAATTTCATGATTTGTGAATCATTCGATTGCCTTTTGAGCGTGCTCTCTATACTTATGCATAAGTGCCACCACTTCTCCTCCTATGTATTTGCTTCAACTTTAAATCAATGCATATCATATTGGAGCTCTTTAACATAATGCAAAGGAAGTAGAAATATCTAAGTTTCAATCAAATGAGCTGCAAGGATAGCAATTATTGGTATATGTGAAAAGTTCAGTAATTTGTGTTTAAGTGTTGAAAGGGACAGGATGGTGGTGGGGTAGCGGTGCTGTGAGATGGAGCCCTCTGAAGAAGGAGCAGTTGTTGACTGGGTGGTGAGAGATTTGAAGTTTTGGAAAGTTCCTACAGCCAAATTTAAGTTTGTGACCTTAAATTGTTTTCAGGTTTGTCTACACTCCTCTGATGTTTTTTTTTCTTTCTCTTTACTCCATCTGGTCCATCCTCCATCTTCTTTCTAAAGATATTTTCCTTTCACTGATCTTCCTTCTCATTTCCTTCTGCACAGCTCTCAGCTATTCCTTGCTTCCTGACCTAATGGTCCTCTTCTTCTCCTTAGAGAGTCTTTTTTTCAGTTTGATCCTTGGCTTAGTACAGGATACACACTGTACCTTCTTGAGGGCACAATGTTGTCCACACAAAAGTTCACTTGTGGAATAAATTTTGCTAAGTACTTTAACATCTCTTTTATTCTAGAAGAAGCAGAAAAGAAATACAGCCTGTTCAAATTCTGGTGGTATGTTTGGATGGACTGAGTGGTGCTATGTATGATGTTTGAAGTTTGTATACTATTTTTATAACATAACCACAGCTTTATTCCTGACCTCTGATGTGTTCCCAGGCTACTTACTTATAATGACCTTCCATTAAACATGAATGATGGGTGTGAATATCAATGGAAGCCACAGTTTTCAATGTTATGAAGAAGAAAAGTCCAAAGAGCATATATGTGCTAAGGTTTAATTGGATTGATGTTCTATCCACAGTTCAGTTTGTATGTTCTCTCCATGCAAACATAGGTTTTTCCCAGGAGTTACTGCTTCTTCCCACAGTCCAAAATCTAGACTGTTAGACAATTGGTCTCTGAATAACTATCCCTTTTTCCTCGTTTGTGTTGCCATGTGATGGAATGGCAACCTGCCCAGCATGTACCCCACCTCTCACCTAAGGATCACTGGCGACGGGCCGCCAGCCTTCCTGCAATCCTCCATAAAAAACTGGGTATGGACAATAGATGGATAGATTCCAGTAACTGTTGGGATAAAGGCACTAATGAGAAAACTGTTAAAATCTTTAAAACAAATTCATTCTTGGAATCCAAATTAATAAGGGATTTATATTTTTTCCCCTCCAAATTAAGTCTCTCACTAGAACAGCTTATGATTAAAAACCACTTTTTGATATGTACCTAAACAAATAGTTTAGATTTTATAGTTCTTTGGTGATATATGAATTTGCAGAAGAGTTGAGAAGTCCTTAGAGCAGTTGGAGGCTAATAGTTAGTAGGATACAACTATGTTAGAAGTCAATACATGTCTTCACCAGGGGTGTCACCAGCAAGTCTTTGGGAGCCAGTTTCCAGCAGCTCTTAGATGTGTCTTTGTTCCCACACACCCAAGTTAAACAATTAGGTTGTTAGCAGAACCTTGTGGGATGTCATTGAATGTTAATGAGGTAATTTAGCCATTTGATTCAGCTGGATTGGGGCATATCTAAAGGTTGCAGGACAGTGCTCCCCCCACCCACAGCCAAAATAGTCTTATTTATCTCTGCAAACAAATAAAAGGCATTTGCATGAGGCGGTACAGGGACAGTATTGTCAGAAACAAAGTCTGCACTTTAATTAGCTTTTTTTTCTTTTTTCTTTTTTTTTTTTTTTTTCAATTTCATCTTCTTTACAGTCGTCATCAAAGGTCTGGTCTATAAAATTGAATTCTTTCACAAAAATGATCCTGAAGAAATCTGCAGCAGCAGCATCACAAAGAGCTCAGCCTTCACCCTTAGAATAAAAGATTTTTCACTGTTTGCACTACTTTTGCCCTCATAAATGAAACTGTGGACCCATTTCTGCAACATCAAGGATAAGGGAAACTCTTTACAAAACGTATAGGCAGGTTGAGAGTAAGCAACAAAGACAGTTGAGGGAGGCATCAGCTTAGATGCATGAAGAAAAATAAAAATCATAGCAGCATTGCCTGAGAGAAACTCAGCGTAGAAGTACAATCAAACAACTTGTCATCACTTTTTGTTATTGTGGAAATCTTGTCGACGATGTTTGAATCCTGCTGCAGGACTGTTCGTTGTTCTTGTAGAGCAGAAGAACAACAACGGCTCCAACTTAAAAAATTGAGTTAATTGGTTACAACTAATCTAATAAAGTTTGTCCAGGTTAATAGATCTAGTTTATTAAGTTGTAATGTAAAAATTCACCAATTTTTTACAGTTGAATCTCCATTGTTTTATTTCAGTGAGTAGAAAAATAATGAAGGAGATACTTAAGAATATATTTCTTAAGAAATGGAATATAAAAGAGTTTAAAATTATTTTTTTTCAGATTTTGTCTCTGTAGAACAAATGTTTGCTTGTAAGAAAAAGCAACAGGAGAATTTTGAATTGTTTGATCTTAGACAATAAATTATGTCTCATTGTGGCATACAGCTTTTGAGATTTGCCGTTTCGCCTTCTTGGGCCAAGATGTAGCATGATGTTGGCATCAGGGAGGTCCTATATGTTTTTGGTATTTGAGTGGTGCCTTGGGATGGCAGTGGGTCCAGCATAGAGGTGTTGGTGACAGGATGGGGGTGCAGTAGCTACTGGCATTGAGGAGGCTTTGGACTGTGGACCACTGTTCCCTCTTGTCCGGCCTGCTGCCGCTTCCAGTTGGTGTGGGTGGGTTTGGGGCTGGGTTTATGGGTGGCTCGGGGCCTGCTCTGGCTCCCAATGAGCTTGTGCAGGAGTGTGTTTCTCTGGCGTCCATGTCACGGTGGGTGGACCAGAGGCCATGGTGGCTGAGGCTTGGTGCATAAAACATCAAAATGTTAACTGGTTAAAACAGGACTACATCAGATTCTTCAATAGAGTTTATGTGAAACTAACAGTATTTCTTGATAATTCTTAACTTTCCGAAAATGTTAATTTTTGAACCCAATATGGTGTATCGTCTCAAATCATAAATCATATTTTGTTCACCAGATGGACATTGAAAGCCTCTAGAAAGCCTTAAACTTCATTTTAGTGGTTTTATTTAAGCTTCTGTGCTGCGTCAGTTTGGGATTTATCCCAGTCCTGTGTAGTTCTCTCCTTCTGTCATTCCTTTTGTTGCGTCCAACTGTGTCTTATCTTAATAAATACAGTAACCATCTTTCCTACTGCCTCTTTTTTTGTTTCCACACATCCACCCTTCATTTTGTTATCTATTTGCGTTAAGATTTTGTTCAACCCTCTTGTCCTGTGTTTGGTGTGACTAGCCTTCCATTCCCACATGACAGTATGTATGGATGTGAGATCTGACTGTGGCAATGCAGATATAGGAAATTAATTCCTGTTGGGATCCCTACAGAAAGTGCAAGGGTATTAAAATTAAAGAATAAAATGGGCCACCCAAAGCAAGTTCCCTTGACACCTTCTGTAATGCATTTGGTTTGTACTAATGGTTTGAAATGAAGAGAATGATTAATTAATGAATACAGGTTATTAAGCCGACAGCACGTTTTGTCAGTTTTGTTCTCTTTTTCTTTGTTGCTCAAGGTGATAAAAAAAACAACAATTTCTACAAGCACAATGGGAAGGTACATTAGGATGGACAGAGTTTTTTTGTAAAAAAGATAAGACATCCATTTTCTTACTGCCCTACCTGTGCACAATGCACAAAATAAGCACTTTTGTGGCCAACACATTTGTTTTCCCTCCTGTAGATATGTGGGAAGGAGTTTTGCTAGGGTGGCCAGCCCTGTGATGATTGGAGCCCACAGTGTCGAGGGAGGCGAGCAGAGCAGATGGTGAAAAATTCTCAGGGATTATTTCAGAGTTTAGTCTTTACGGCTCATATATTGACTTAATTATGGGACAGAGGGGAGAGTGAACTCCTGAAAGAACAATATAAAGAGGCAGGGAAATCTTCATCAGGCGCACAAGGAGAGAGTAGCGTTTATTGAAATGACTTTGACTCCTCAATACAATCAGCAAGGAGGACGATGAATCCCCAATGTTAATGACTAGAATTACACTTTTTTCCTTATTACCTAAGAGGATGTTAAAAGCTTGCAGGTATGAATAATGAAGTTTTGGGATGAGCAAAGAAAATTCAAAGTTACTGGATTAGAAGAAATTCATTTTTATCTGACTACTTTAATTTCAATTTCTTTCAAAGTCAAAGAGGTGCATTCAGGTGAATTAGAAAAAAAGAAAATGGCTGCCTAATAAACAGAAAAATCTGGCACATATTTGTATGTATCCATCCTTGCAGTGTTGAAGAAAAGCCAGTGTTTATTTTAGAAAAAAAAATGTCACCATCCTTTGTGTTGTACCGTCACAAGAAATCTTAAGAAAATACACTGAACCTTAAGAAGAAAAAATGAAACAGAGGGAAGAATTTAATCCATTGATATATTTAAAGACAGAATCTCTCAACAAATGCTAAAAAAAAAATGTAATTCAAGTATATTGCCTCCTCCAATGTAAACCTGAAAATTGAAACACTTAGACATGACACAACCAGGCATGCTAGAAATGCAAACCAAGTCTGTGGCAAAAACCCAGCAGTTTAATAAAAAGAGTCAATAAGGGTCCAGTGGAAAGAATCTCCATCTGTGTGATGAGACGGTAAATTAGATGAAGCACTTTATGTGAAAGGAGCAAAATTGGTTTGAGCTGTTTAAAGGGAGCCTCCATTAAACACTTCAGTCCTGCCTCCGATGTTTACACACTCTTCAGGCAGGATGCAATAAAGGCTGAGTCATTTTTAACTTTTAACAGAGATGCTCTTGCTTTAGGATATAAATCCCTTTAATCCAACTCCTGCTTGTACAGAGAACATAGCAAGAAAAAAGTTCAACACAGCAACACATGCTTGAGGCTCACCAAACTTTGTGCTTTCTTCAAGTCTCTTAAAGGCAATTGCCACTTCAAATGGGTAATTTGATGCTGATTACTCTATGGCTTTCTGTTGCTCTAATGATAACACTCTGTCAGTTATCATTTCCTCCAGAAAAGATAAAAGACTTGTATAAAGAAGCATGTACCAAATGACATTAAAAGCTGAAATGCATGTAAACAAGAATGATAAAATTGATTTCATGGACACTAGGAGAGTGGAAAACAACTTTGAGAAAAAACATTCAGTTCTATCCTCAAATTCAGACATTATGTATTGCACAAGCTTTGACGTTATTGCTCCATATTAAACAACACACAAAGAACAAAGTCAAAAGAAAATGTATCTAAAGGGACTTGGTAGTTGTACGATTTACTTGTTCTTTGTCACAGTTTTTCATGACACAACCACAAACCACAATATTGTTTATAGAAATAGAAACTGACACAAAACACATATATTTTTTAGATGAATTAAAATGTTGCTTTACTTAAAATGTTTTTTGCAAACTAAAAAAAGAAAAGAAAACGTGAGATTGCATCTTTAAGTATTGCCAAATATTCAATTGAATTTTGAGCTGGACCTTTCCAACAAGAGAGTATGTTTTGACTTAAAACCATTTTATTACAAGTCTAGTTATAAGTCCCAAGATTTTTACAGTTTTCAAAAGATTTTGTTTCATGATCACTCTATATTTTCAAACTGTATGTATATGTTTTCTTCTCCCTCAGGAATGAAAGCATCAAACAGCATAGTACTGCCACCATTCATGTCACCATGGGATTAGATTTTGTGTGTAGACCAGAGTTTAATTTTTGATTTCTTTGATCAGAGCACTTTCTTCTCCAGGGCAAGCTACAAAATGAACTTCATACATCTGACTTGGAGCAATGCTTTCGTTTTTGATACGTTTTCATAAAGGCGATCTTTGTAGTGCACATGAACAATAGTTATGTCCTACTTGAGTTACTGTTTAACCACCAACATTAAATCTTTGAGCTTTAACACATCAGCTGTATGTGCAGTGATTAAACTACATACAATATGGGCACTATATTTTAGTAAATAGGTGACTTTTGAAGCCATTTGATTAGAAGTCCGATTAAAAGCAGCTGAAAACAAATGCATGCCACAATTTGTGAAACAGTATTTGTTTCTTTGTGTTACTACAAAGTAAATTTCATTTAATGAAAGAACCCTTGCTGTTAGTTTCTTGCAGTAATTGGCAATTAAAAACATGATATTTCAAAGTATTACCATTCCAGCCTGGTCCAGGTGACTGGGTCATGGTCACTAATGTAATCTTGTTCTACTTGGCAATTCAGTGAGGGTGACCATTATCAAATGTCAGCAAGTCTCTTGGTTATGCAAACATTGAGCAAATTCAAAAACTTTGGGTCAAGGGCTGGAAGATGAACATAGAGCAAATATTGATTTAAGCAAATGGCAAATAGTTAGCAGATTCAGAATATGCTGGGGACAGAAGGACTCTGTGTTTCAAATACACTGGCTTTGTATTGAGTTACTATTTCCATCCAGCCTAAGTGAAAATGCAAGATGGATATTGGGAAAAAAATGTTTATTAATAACAAAGTTAGACATTTATTGAAAATATTCAGTTGCCCCATTTACCACATCAAAATTCTTGTGTGCACCTGGTTTTGACATGTTTACCCCCCTAAAAATCCAAATATATTGATGAGCTGTTTCTCTTGATACAGAGAAAATGTAGTACTCACATTCTCTGTCGAGTACTACAGAAAATGCTTTTTTCTGTAGTACTCCTTTTCTCTCATTTAAATTGCTCTCTACTTTCACTATTTGTAATCCCTCCACATAGGAAGGTTATTACAGCTGATAGCACCGGTGCTAAAAAGAAAGAACAGAAGCCTAGTGAGTCCAGATTAAAACTTGGATATGACGATAAAGAGTCTGCTGAGACAAACAGTTACTTTAAAAACAATTTACCAGAAAACCACCACCTTGATAAGGCACAGAGGGACAGAAAGCAGAGCTGACGAGACAAGGTAGACTAATTGCTTCTCCATGGAACTGTCACATGTTTAGCAGAAAAAACACAACAAACAAACCCTTACCGAACTGAACATGTCTGAGTCACTGCATAAGTTATATAACCATGCACATGTTTGAATTCTGGTGAAAACACCAGCTGGTGTTTTTATGTGTTAAAGAAATTAAACAGTTATTGTATTTGTCATGCAGCAAGTCATCTAAGATTTTAGATAAAGTTGTATTTAGCTTGATGGTTCAAGTCATGAGGTGACTCTAATGTTTTGCAGAGACAATTAAACCAGAGTAACAGTCATAATATACTTAATTAATAAGGGTGTGCAATTTTGCACAAAAAATGACTGCACATACTATATCCTGAACAGATGAAGGTATTTAATTTACAGTCTACTAAACTACATAAAATCATAATACAAGTAAATTAATTAAACATATCCATTTCATTCAGGTTAGTTTATTAATTTGCCTTTATTTGCAAAACCAAACTGTTTTTTTTTTTTTTTCAATGGATTTTTGTCGTAAACCAACAAAAAGTATTGTATCATTAGAAGAAGGAACAAAATGAAAAAAAGGTTTATAATGTTTGAAATGTAAAAAAAGTGTTTGACCTTCCAGTGGTGCAACCACCAGAAACATTCAGCCAGAGCGACAATAAAATGGTTTAGATCAAAGCATAATCACACATCAGACTTTAGATTCACACTCAAAGTAAAAGTTTGGAAAAGCATGGACATCCCTTAATATGCTTGTGATGCAACAAAATTGAAAGAGTGGTATTTAGATTTCTGCAAGACACTGCCATGCCAACTTGCAACAAAAAGTAATCTCCAACCATTATCCCTAATTAGGTTCAATTTAAATCCAAATGCAGTAGCTGTTCTGCGACAGTCACGGGAGTTATATTTTTTAATCCTCCAGATAATAAATAGACTTTTCTTAAAACAATAACAGATACCGGATGTCTGTTAGTAGCAATATTTGTTACACTCAAGTGTTGCAATAAAAAATCTGAATAATGAAAATTTTTCAAATCCTTCAATGTAAAAAAAAGAAAAACAGATAATAATAAAAAAAAAACTGGTTTTATTTTAATAATGCTTGTGCAGGTACAGAGCTGCTGGATTCAGTCTTACTCCTTAAAGTATTTCCATTTTTCTCACTTTATATTTCATGTTTCAAATCACTCATTCAAACTCACTGTGTCAGAGAACATTATTTCTCTTATACAATGTGCTTTACACATGACGTCAGCCTCCAACTAGAACTCAATTGCAAACTGCCTCCAGTATCTTTCCATCTTTAATATGAACCTGGTCGACTCCAAAATGTGCTGAGCTGGACTGCACGAGATAATTACAGTAAATTAAGAGTGAAATTAAATTGTAGCCTAAAGAAAACTCAGGACACAGGGAATGCTAAGAGAAAGTGTTAGTTCTTCACTGTCTGACATTAGGAACATGGCTAACTGAAGAAGTGATTAGAAATTATGTACTTTTACTCACATAAAAGGTCAAATTGCAACAGCAAAATGGCACTAATCATTTAAACATTTACAAAGCAAATGTCAAACTAAGTAAATACAAAACAATCAATATAAGCTGCATAAATCTTAAACTATTTGGTTGGCAACACATTTTGTGAGCTTACATAACCTGGGAAATTACAGTTTTTTCATTGTTGTTTTTATTGCTCTTAAATTACATCTTTTGCAGTGGTTACAGAGGAGGCACTCTTTTTTTCAGGTATTGAGCTGCACATCATCCTGGGCAAAAAGCCTGGAGTTCCAGTTCATTCTTAAGGTGTCGAGCATTAACTTCACGTTTGAGTTCTCCCCAAAGTGGCTCAGTGATGCTGAGCTCTTAATACTAAGATGGTGACTCCAAAACCCTCACTTTTTCCTGCTGTACTTACTGACAGGTAGATATGGCCTTGTGTTTCATTGTCCTCCATTTTGTAAGAGCCTTGACACTTTTTCTTTTCAGAAAGTTAGATTCTAGCTGAAGTTATTTGTGGGGCTTTCTTTGGGTTCAGAACTATTTTGTGGACAATTGTTGCTGAAATCTTTGTTGCTTCACCATAGTCTCTATGTTTTCACTTCTTCACTGGCATTTGAATATTGCTGACTGAAATTTTAAAGTCTGTGGAAATATTTTTATATATTTTTACTTTTTTTCGTGAAGTTTAACAATCTTCTTCTGCAGATCCTTTGATGATTCCTAGCTCAGAATCCAGCGTGTTTTATCCACTAAATGAAATATGCAAGGATGTATCAGGAATGCAGAATCATACTGACTTTTAATGCACACACAACAGTTACAGCCACACAGATCACAGGGGAGGATGGTTATCTTTCGTAGACATTTAAGCCCATGTGTATCGACTTGTTCGTATGTTATCAGAGCATATGTTTTGAAGGTTTCAACTCTATGTTTGCAAACTTCAGCCTAAAAAAGGTCTTTAAAATACATAATATAGAGAGAATTTGTCTTGTTAGATTTCAAAAGATTAGACTTTGTAAAAAGAAAAACATAAAATTGGTCTACATTGGGCAGTGACTATGTTATGCAAGACTTTGTTTACTGAAAGCTAATTAACACATCTCGCAGTTTGAGGGTGGAAGGGGTCTGGAGTCTGCAGTTAGGTTTTCGGGAATATTTCACAGGGTGATAGAACATTGGTCAGCCTGTACTAGTGCTTTTGTCTTCAAAATACTTAAATATGCATATTATAATCACTGTTTTTGAGCTAAAAGTCATTCACCTTTCATCAGAACAAACTTTGCAACACTTTCAATCTCACAAATGTGTAAAATATATGAGTCTTTAAAGATAGGATCTTTGACTCTGATTAATTCCATGCCGGAGGATATAAATTAAGTGGTAATTGATACTGGGACAAATGTTCTTTCTTGTGGAAAGAAGAATATATAACTGTAATGTAATTGTCAGGGCTGTGTTTATTTATAGTTTTTGAAGAGAAGTGAGATGCTTACAAAAGTTATTGAGTACATCTGAAGTATTCTGGTGGCATTTCCTTTTATTGCCCGTGGAAAGAATGTTAATCTTGCCGTATCAGTATCGACTGTGGCATTTATGTGATCCTCCCAGACATTTTCCTCACATGTGCTGGAAAAGTGTTCCAAGAACACATGAGGGTTCTGTCATCTTGTGACAGGATGTTATGAACTACCAATGCCCTGCAGGTGATGAAGCGATACTCAAAAACCAGCTCATAATTAAAGCCATTAGATTTCACTGTGAACAAGTTGTTATTCCACTTTCCATTGTAATATTGCAAATACACATTTTATTTAACTTAAATTCTCCCACCATAACAATAACTTCTGTTTACTATGACACATTTCAAGCATTTTTAATTTTTTTTATATATTTTTTGTTAATGCATGTTGTAACAAGAGGTGGAAAATTATTTTTTATAGATGATTGCATACAATTAAAAAAACCCTACAATTTGTGTCACTCCACACATGCATTTAGTTTTATATTATAATTGTGCAAAATGGCACAACAAAGAGATTTCCTCTTTAAACTGCTTGTTCATCAGTCTGCATCAGAGTACGTTAGACTATTTACAGCACATCTTCCGTAATGTAAAGTGTAAAACTTTCTTTCAGGGAAAGGAAACCTTGTATAACAAATTGGTGTTGGTGGTGTATTGTGGGGTCACTTTAGTGATAATGTACAAAACTCCTTCCTAGTCCTCTATGGAGACAGTTCTTCCTATAGCAGTTTGAAGTGGAATTACTTTACTCTACAGTCACTGGTAAATGCGTGCTTACTCCAACTGCCAATGTGACTTTTTTGCACGAGTGGTGTATGCTTCTTTTGATGCAAAAATAAAGTGGAAGTAAGGTGAGAATCATAAATAATTTGACTCTCCCCTCTGTTCGTATCAGAGGGGAGAGTCCAGAGGGCTGGATCAGTCCATTTTGTGACCTCAGTCATACATACAGTTTGTGCAAAAATGGGTTGTATTAAATTGGAGCTGTTTTAGTTCTTGTATATTCAAACATACTGAATCTGACCTAAAATTTTCACAGTAATAAACCAATTAAGTTTTGCTGTACTAAAAACATCCCTTCATTCCAAAACTTGTTTTGTGTCTATTTTACTTTGCATCTGATCCCTACCCAAACAAGGAAACAGTATTCATGAGAATATTTTCACAGTCCCTGCATCTCTGTGCTAAGTTGTCTTACAAATGAGATACCTTTGACAATCCTCACACAATTAATCAGTCTTTGTACAACACCAGCAGTGGGAAAACACACCATCTGCTTTCCTAAAAATGTAAACATACGTTATGTGGAGCAAGTAAAAAATTATATCAATTGTTTTTCTTTTTTTTAAATGAGCAGCAACACCACAGTATATAAATGATCAAAATGTCCGCTGTTGCACTAGTCCTATTTTGTTCAAAGATTAATTTAAATTGTGGTGTTTTTCTCTTTGGGGACTTAACAAGCCTTGTTAGCTGACAATCAAAAGTTGGTTTGGGAAAAATCACAACCCATTCAGTCATTGCATCATAATGCCTGCCTGATGTCATGAATGCTTTCCTTCTATTGCAAAGCTGCATAAATCCTGACATTGGACTTGATCTTAAACTTTGACTTTCACTGCCAGTTAAGTGTAAGATGGGACCTTTTGTGTATTTGTCTAATGCTTATACATTGAATAAGTATACATACTTTATGCCAGATATATAAATACATCACACATCTGACAGACCAAATGCTGAAACATGATTTTGCCATACGACTTTAAATTTTAATTAACAGCTTTTACATTTAATTATGCATGAAGCATATGCATAATTAAATCTGCGTATATTTCAAACACATCTTCAATGTGAAGTAGGTAAATGATAACTTGGTAACTCGGTTGTTTAAAGTATTCTGGTACTAAATAGCTTTACATGTTGGGTTCTTGTCCTTCTTCCTGCAGGTTTTTTCTGTAGTGCAGGAGCACAAAGTCCTCCTAGAAACATAACAAAAGGAAATTGACAAGGAAAGGATTTTAAGAACTAACCCATATGTCAAAACAACATCAAGCCGAGAAGCCAAGAAGTAAAGTTTAAGGTTTTTCATTGAGGCTTTTTGTCACAGCAAGAATGGAGATTTTGCCTCAGTATATTAAATAAAACAGATTAAATCAGATCATATCTGAGATATGAAGGAGTCAGAAAAGCTACAGGAGACTAGGATAGATACAGAGAGCAAGTTCAAGGCCTTTATCTCTACCAGCACAAATTCTGCTCTTAAATTTATCAAGCTCAGCAGATCACAGTTACTCACCACAATGTGTCAGGTCAGTGTTCTCTTTAACATCAGACCTAATGCTCCTCAACATGGTCCACTCTCCACCAGGATAAGAGCTGACAGTTACTTCTCTGTGAGATTTCACTCAGTCTTTGCCCTTTATTGCTCTTGCCTTCTTTCCATTCTAAAACTTTGATATAGCCTACTTTAGGTTTTGTTTATGTAGAACTGGATATTAAAATAAATAAAATAAAATAAAATAATCACATCCTTCTTCAGTGAGATTTGATTTCTCAGTGTTGTTGAAATAAAAATCAGAAATGTAGGTGAAATTGTAGAAAAGTATAAAATCTTACCACTTGAAATTGGTACAAATGTCAAACATTAGCAACAACACAATAGTAAAAGGACTTAAAAAAAACACTAAATGAAATCAATATGTTAATGTATTATTTTATTCAGTCATATTTTGCCGTAAAATATCTAAACATGATATTAATGTGTCTATTAAGATTGAGTTTGGACAAGAGAAACTTTTGCTGGAAAGAATTTCTAAGCCTCCAAGATATTTGAAAGTCAATAACTCACCACAACATGGATTATTGATCTTTGAGCCTCTTTGAAATTTTGTATTCAGAGGGTTTTTTTTGTCATTGTGGTTTTGGACTTTGGCCTAATTATGAAGGCATAGATAATATATGGCTTTGTGAAGATGTGTCTATGTTTCAACCTATAATTAGATTGAGAAATTAAACGTAGGCTAGCATATATAAAAGACGCCTACAGTCAAGTTATGAAAATAAATGTCATTTGTATAAGTCTTAAATGTAAGAGTAGCACTTTTTTTGTAAGTGAATGTATGTGGTATATGAAAGGTTGATTTCCTATTTTGAAAAAAATACATTTCAAAGCAGAAATATGTCATTATGTTATGGCAATTTGGCACACTTTTTCTTCTGTGTTCTTGAATAAAACAAAATGAAGTAAAACATAAAAAAAACCAAAAAGTTAGTTTCTTAGACCTGGCCTGCAGCTGACAATGACCACACCATAACAAATACAAAGTGACAAAGCTGTCAATGCTTCACTCAGTGTTGGAAGAAAGTTGTGTATAACAGCCATGTGCTCCCTGCCTTGTTACATGATATTGCACCATGATCAAAAAGTGCTATACTCAACTGAGGAGAGTTAAGTGACATTTCGCTTGCTAAGTCAGATGAAAAGTAGACCTTCAACAGCAGATCAAAAATGTGAGATAACTGTTGCTAACATAAATCAGGTGAAATGTCTGAATTTTGTCTTTGGTATATGAACCAAACTAATTAGATTCCGTATTACGTTTTCAAGGGTATAAGTGACGGATGCGACTTTTTTTGCTGATATTAAATGGTAAATCTAACTTTTTAGCTGTGGTGTTTGTTGTGTTTTGTATTTTCATTTTAAAGTACTAAGATTTTCGAGCTATCAGTATTCTGATCATATGGTCCTGTTATTCTTGCCATCATTTTAATAATATCTACTAAAGAGCATTTGAAATGCAGCAAAGGATATAGCATTGATTGCAATGTTCTTAAATCAGTCCCTCATATGTGTTTTATATATATATATATATATACATATATATATGTATGTATTTGCCTATGGTTAATAACAGTTGGGCTGATGAGTGCCATATGTTGCCGTAGAAACCAGGGGTTTGCTCTAATATCTTGCTGTTATAATACAGTGGGAGGTGGATTATAACTAGAGTGAATCCAGGCAGGCGTGACTAGCTTTGTTTGGGAGTTAATAAATAATACACAGAGGATGCCATCTTCGTTTGTTGTATCAGTATAGGCATTTTATGAGCTCTCTAATAAAAACAAATCTGAATATTTTCTGCATGATGTTATATTTATGAACTGATCAAACTGTAACAATACATTGCAGCAATATCTGGTAGTGTTATATTTTCATTGTGGGGAAAACAAACACCGTATTGTGACTACTGGCTATCTATTGCAACTTTTTGCAAGGCTTAGGCTTTCCTGGCAAATAATGAAATGAATACAGCAGACACTGAAAATTCTTGAAAATAAGAACAATATGTTTCCAAACATCAAAAAGATGACAAAATACAAGCAAGATTTTTAAGAATCTCCCAATAAAAGATTTTTTGTACAACAAAACGAGGGTATGTATGACAAAAAAATTAACATTCCTAATAGTGGAGTGATGGAGGTTCACCTTGCAGCAGGACAACAATATTTGGTTCTTGTATTAGAATGGCCAAAAAGCTAAAGTTTTGAGCATTTTTGAAAAAATTACACAATATTACCAAAGAGAATAGGACATTTTCCACAACTTGGGAGGGTTTGTTGCATAACAATCCCCCAAAATTACATGAAATGACCTCTTACTTTAAAGAAAGTAACATTTCCTGTTGAATTTGTCAACCTGCCCTTAATTCAAACGTCGGCTTCTCTTTGTTTTCAAATTTTACATTTAAAACTTAGTTGCATTCAAGTCTGAAATAAACTTTCTCCTGATAAGTTTACTTCTAATTCATTTCAGTTCTTAAGCAACCAAACAGCCCCACAGTTTAACAAAAACTAAAAATCAGCCCTGCCTTTGCTTTGTGACATTCTGGAGAGAAACTTGGCTTATGCCTCTCAATCTTATCCTTCACAGCTAGGTGTGCGACAGAGGAGGGGGGCACAGACAAGCCTCTAAGGCAGATCTCTCTGCTGCATTCTTCTAGAAAGGTCACTTGTGCTCTCAGATAAATAAAACAACACCTGGCTCTTACAGAAGCTGCCGGCTCCACGCCAATTCCTGCTGAGAGACAGGGGTCCCAGGTGCCAAATGCAGCAACCATTTTGAGCTGCCTGAGGCTGAACATTACACCTTTTATCCTCAGGACAGGCACGCCACATACACACCTGACAACAGCTTCTCATTATCTTTCTACTGTAAGTAAAAGCATACAGCAAACAGCACATCCACAGAATATATCATGTCACTCTTTTTGAGTGAATTTCCTCTTAAATATGCACTTAGATCTTCCTGTTGAGCACTTCCTGTCCAGCACTGATGATCTCTTAGATCAGTGATCAGTGTTCCTGGACAGGAATGTAACTTTCAAAGGTCAGGATGAATTTCGGTTTTGCACTCACAAAATACTGATGTTTATATGAAAGTATCATTGTGATGGGCAGCCAAAGAAAAAGCTGATGAAAAGAGTATTTAAACTTTGCTTTTGAATTAATCCTTCTAACAGTGCAACATCTGGAATAATGTTCATCAAGATATACATTATAGTTTTAATAAATCTGCGGTAAGGAAATAGGCGTGCAACGTTCTGAGTTAATTTCCGACATTTCGTTATGTTAGATCCGGCAGAATTTTGTAGATTTTTCTTAACATTTTGGAACACAGTGTTTAGAGTTCTGACTTCGCAGAATGTAGAGCTCTAATAAACTTATATGAGAGTCAATAAAGTTATATGCCTAGGTCAAATTGTTCAATGACATCCATATAAACACGGACTGTGGGAGAACCACAGTGCTGGACTTCTGCAGCTTTTGACACTGTTGATCATGACATGTTACTGAATCGACTGGAGAGTGGGACAGGACTCTCCAGTCCAGAACTCAACTGGCTTGAATCTTACGTAAAGAACAGGGGTATCTTTGTTTCAATAGGAAACTCCTCATTGAACAGCACAAAAGTCATAGGTGGGGTACCCCAAGGCTCAATCCTGGGACCTCTCTTATTCATTATTTGTATGTTCCCACTAGCTCATATTATAACAGAAAATAAGATTAGCTACTATAACTATGCTGATGATACTCAGCTCTACATTATGATGTCACCAGGTGACTCAGAACCCATTTATCACTGACCAGCTGCTTAGAACAGATACATGTGTGGACGTGCCAAAACGTCCACACATGTTCTGTTTTGTTTCTTCAGCTGAACAGAAACAAAACAGAAGTTATTATTTTTTAACCTGGAATGAACGATCTAGAGTTAATGGACAACTTCAGTCATTACAACTAAAAACTAGCGATCAGGCCCAAAACCTGGGAGTTGTGATGGACTCTGACCTGAACTTTCAGAGTCACATAAAGGCAGTTACTAAGTCGGCCTTCTATCACCTGAAGAACTTTTCCAGGATTAGACAACTAATGTCTCAGCAAGATCTGGAGAAGCAGCATTCAGCTCCTATGCACCACAAACGTCCAGAGAGTAAGAGTTGCTTTTGAAACCTAATCATGAAACATTATTCAATAATGTGATGTGAAAAATGTAATGTTGACTGTGTGTTATATAACTTTGTGTTTTTAAGACGTAAAACACTTTGAAATGGCTTGCTGCTGAAAGGTGCTATACAAATAAAATTTGATTGATTGATTGATTGATTGAGAATACATGTTCAATGCAGAGCCACTGTAAAACTTTATGTAAACTTGCCGGATACTTAATATTTTCCAAAATCTTTTTTTATTTTCAAATGAGCCAGTTGTACAAATACTTTAAAAAATTATATTTTGACAGTTGTGGATGCACTCAGGATTTTGACTTCTTTCATCAAGACTGTTCATACAATACCTTGAAAAAAAATCGAATCTGTTCACAATTTGTTTTCACCACAAAAATAATGCATTTGTTGGATTTTATTTGACAGACTTACAGAAGAGAATAATTGTATGAAGGGGAAGAAAACAGAAACTGTTTTTCATTTTCTTCTTCATTTTACAAATACAAATCTGAAAAGATTCACTTTTTATGCAATCTTATTAAATCAGACAGGTCAGGTTACATCCTAACTTTTAAAAGTTAGGATGTAACACCTTTTAGATCACTGTTCAAGCTGTCAGCTAGAACCGGATCAATCAGTTATGCAATACTTGAAAGAAAGGGTAATGCTCTTTTTTGTAGCTTGCCATCAGTTTTTCAACTGAGTTTTTGTAGCATTACCTATTTGAGCTTGAAATAGTGTTCTATGTAGACAATTTTAGTTAGCATTTTACCATCCTTTTGGTTTATGTGATAAGTATTCCAGAAGAAAAGCCAAGAAGTAAAGCAAAAAAAAAAAAAAAACAGAGGTGTTGATAGAAAGCAGTCAAAAAAGTGAATTTCAATTCAGTTGCTCTGTCAACTGCGTCACCGGAGCTGCCATGCATGTGGACACATCAGTCCTCTGTCCACAGTCATTATTCTGGACCAAGTGAAAGCAGCGAGGTAAAAGAAAAAAAAAAAAAATCAACAGTGCACAAGGCAATAAATGGATAACAAGAAACAAAAAAACATACAGAGGGTGACCCAGCAGAATCAATCACATAAGACAGTTTGCACTCCAGTGCGTGTCTGTGCACAGAAACAATGTATGCTGGGAGACTGTATGTTACTGATTAAACCACAAATAATAATTTGCATGTAAATAAACTAATCTAAATAAGTTGAACATTAATTTGAAGAGGAAGGGTACTATGTGCTGTGGGAACTTGTGTTGAATTTGAAGATCATTAAGTATTCAATAGAAATAGATTTGTTTTGCCTTCATAATTTGGCTAAAACTGAAACCTGTAAAATAATTTGTATTAATAATTTTCATCCCTGTATAATTAAGATAATCATAAACAAACAAAGGTAGATACAGACTCAAATTCAGCTCATAGCAATACTGTTCATTGATTGATTTATTTATTTATTTTATGCAGAAAAAAATATTTTGTATCATCTTTTATTCATTTTAAGGAACATAGCATTTTTGGTAAAGGCAGTGATATGGTCAAATAATATTGGAATATCATCTAAGAATTATATTTCAAGCATCAAGACCTGAAACATCCAGAAATACCCAAATTTCAAAATATAACAAAGTATTGATGTATATCAGTAGGTTTCTGGACTGTACCAATTTTTCTTAAACATAAACTAACATTGAATGTAAAATTAACCATCAAAGGATTATTCTCATCAATGGAAAGGCATCCCTGCATTGAAATAATACAGTTATCTCTCATTGTGATGTCAGAGATTGGAAAAGGGTGAACTGACCGAGTGAGGGTGTGTGGAACGAGACGACGGCGAGATTGAACATTTGTTGACAGTACTTGGCTCAGAGCGCACCTTTCAGAAATGAGGTAGCTGCACTATAACCTTCTCTTGCTACTGCTCATTTCTGGAACAAGAGGATAAATTATGTACATTTGTAAATACAACAACAGAATGCACACTAATAAGTAGCGGATTTTTCTTTTGTCCAGTTTCATAGCAACATTTGTGAAATCAACTGCGGATACTACTGGTCTGACAGCTAACATACCACCATTCAGGTGACACAGGGTTGGGTCTGTTGCAGAACCTGCATTGTGGCACCATGACAGATCTGTAGGTTTATACCAAAAGCAGTCGTGCAAGTAGTAGAGACTACCATGACCCATCACTGGTTACCATGGAGACCCTGTGGGTTGGTGGACAGATATGGCAGACACTGACTTCTCAGACAACTCTTCCTTCTACTTGGATGTCAAGAAATGTGAGAAAGTCTTGCTTTCCTCCGAAATTTTAGCTAGACACAAAAAAACTATAATGTTTCACTGAGATTTTATGGATAAAAATACCTCAAATATCACAAAATATATATGTATTTTACTGTATTAAAACACAATCGTCACAGTGAATAACAGTAAACATTTTAATTCTGCCACTGTGTGTGGAATTAATCATGTGTGAATTTTCTTTTTAAAATGTATTTACAGAAAGAAATTGCACTTAGGATGTCATTCTAATTTACTAACAAGCATTTCTTGAAGTAGGAATATAGATTCAAAATCCTAAGAGAAATTTTATGACCAAGACAGGTTGTCCGTTTATGTATTATGTGTTATCTTAAATTGAATATTGAATCAATATCATCACTTTAATGTTCATGAAAACCATTTGACCAAACAAAATTGTATTTATTGTTTGCTAAAACACCATAGAACAATCTGGGTGGCATCTGGTGGGAAGCAACAGTGTCAGCAATCAGACGTAATAGTAATGGGTTTGCCAAAAGCCACGGGGCCAGTGGGTTCACTTGGGATCCTGCAAGTTGTTCTAAAGAGCCGTTTCAGCCATTTGTGAAAAACACAAGTCACATAGAGTGTCATAAAACATTTTCAGAGCACAGTGCAAAGCAGCTTCTAAACATAAAAATACCCTTTATGATGATATATCTGCAGCACATGCAAGGTTTGCAATTGGGCCAGCGGGGCTAACACTAGTACCGGCAGTGTAATTGAAAAGGTTATATTTTAATTTGTTTGTCATGATAGATGGTATACACACGGTGCCTTTTGCAGCTCCCAGTGTTTTCTGAAGAGAAAAATACCTGAGGTTGCAGTGATAAGACCATGTGGTTTATTAACCTCCACTTTATCACTGTAGAATTAAACATCGTAAATAATATACTTCCCTCTTAACAGTGCACAGGCTTTTCAGTGCTGTCAAAGCATCCTAATTCATAGCAAGATGGAGCACAAAGCCTCGGCACATAGTGAGAACATAACATTTAAAACAGTAATTCCCCGAAAACAAAATAGAGGTCAGTAAAACAGAGGGACACCAACAGTGCAAAACACACATCCTGGAAGTGCTACAGATACTTCAAATTCTTATAGGCAACATGGGAGCTCAAACCACGCTGCAATTTCTATATAATATGCTCTGCTAACAAGAACAAGAAATTCACTGATAAGATTACTGTTACTAAACTTATGAAAGAACCCATTTTAGATGGGGACAAATGGCCTACACGGGTGATTTTATCTGCAGAATCATGCTCAGATTTTAAAAAGGAAGTGACAAACATTAGCATAGATATTGTTTAGAAGATTGTCTGTAAGTGCTTGTTCATTTTTCACTGTGACCTTTTACAAATAAACATTTCATCCAGCTTTACTCTCTGTCTGTCTTGAATTGACTATATTACCACATTATCACAGCATTTTGCAAATGCTTTGCTAAAGCATTCATCCACTTGAACTTCAATTATTTTCATGTGGGATTTACATAATAGTTTACCATGAAGTAGCACATATTTGTGTACTGAAAGAAAACTCCTAGATGGCTTTGGATGTCTTTACAAAAAAAAATTTTAAGTCTGAGAGTTGTTTTTGTTGTTGTTGCTGTTTGTTTTTTCAGAACTGGAAAAAAAAAACTCTTTGCAGAAAAATTAAACATACTTTAAAATTAAAGCCTAAGAGGTCACACAACAGGTTCATTTAGATTGAATATAAAATTCACCTGGTTAGCCAAAGCTGGCCAGGAGAGAGGAGAGTCTTAAGATTAAGTCTCAAACTCAAGAGGTCAGTTTATGCGACAGAAAATATCCTTGTTATGCACCGTCAATCCTGCTGTGCTCTTTGATGTTACCTGAATGGATACAGTATGTGCTTTTCTTTCATGTCTATGCAGAAATTACATTTTTGAGAAATCCAGCCATGGAAATTCATACCTTATTACCCAGAAATGTTTATTTTGTAACTGTATGGTTGTTGTTGAAAAAAATGCACTTGTGGTTGGTTGCTGTAAGCAATCCAAAATTGTTAAAACTTCTGGTTTCTTCATAAAAACATCTGCAGATACAAAATAAGCTCAATAATCTAGTAATTTATTGTACTAATATAATAACACTTCCACATGTGCTAACTTTGAGCATGTTGCGCTGTGACATATATAGATTAAAAACAAAAGCAAAACTCGGTATGCCAGCTGAAAAGCACTTTGCGTAATATTTCATTTTATGGTTCATGCAATGTAGCCATTAAAGTTTTCTATTGACTTGCAAATCAGAAACCGATTATCCTCTAGGTATCATAGAACACTTAAAGATTTACTTTAAGTGTTCCTCCAAGCCATTAAAAAAGTTTTATAACAAGTTCCACCTTCAGAAACATGTTGGGTTTTTTTAGGACCACTATTCATTTTAAACTTCAGCACAATAGAATTAGGAAAACAAAAATATATATGTATAATTTATTTTTATTTTCAGGGTTTGACTATATTGCTTTTAAATAACAGATGCCCCATTTTAGAGGTGTAATTTTGTAGTTTTAAATGGAAAAATGGAATTGAAAGATTTATGAAAGTCAGAAATCCAAATTAAGAAGTCAAAGGTTTTCTCATTAAGGTATTGATTTGGTTTTTACCTCAATAAATGTTAAATATCATTACTTTTTTGAACAGAATTTTTCATTTGCCCATATTTTGTTTGGACTATTGTCGTCTTTGTTTGATTATAAAAAATGACTGTACTGCATGTGAATATGTTTAGCCAGAATTGCTAGTGGTAGGTAGCCTGGTCACATAAGATCCAAATTAACAGATCCCACTGTTTTTGCACTTTGAACTGGAGGACAATTTAATTAGGATTGAAGTTCTGACTTCAAAGATGAAAGCATCAAAGTATTAGTTGCCCGCAGCACTTGTTCTGGGCTCACTATCATTTATTACATCACAGACAATTTGTTCTTGGAGAGCAATCCCATAATAAAAGGCAGGCCAAATATAACCAGGAATAATTTTTCCATTGCTTGAGAATCATGGTATTACAGTAATCTAAGACCAAGGCAAAAATTCAGTGAATAAACCAAATAATTCTCATCAAAAACAGGAAAAACACTATTGGTTATTCAAATATGATTTTCTGTCTATTGGCCTAATGAGAGTGAAATAATTGGTAAATTTGACTCCAAATGGAAATAATGACTGAATAAATAGAATCTAGGGCATCTTGAATTATTGTCTGTCTTACACTTGCAGTCACAAACGCTTTTGTACAAGTCAGAAAAGTGATTATGCACATTTCAAAAAAGCAATCGATTAGTTATTAGCAAAACCTCACCTGAGAAATGGGAAAACTATAATATGGGAAATTAATGGTTGAAGTATAACTTTTCAACACCCAATTAAAACTGAGTCAAGTATGTCAGTGTTAATAAGGATATAATTACTAGTTAATTTACATAACATAATAGGATGTGTTATCATAAAAAGATTGTGCAGAGCCACAGTGAGTAAAACTGTTACCTTGCAGCAACAAGGTATCCAACAGTCATTGGGCGAGAGGCGGGGTAAACCCTGGACTGGTTGTGAGACTATCAAACAAACAGAACATACAACCATGTACACACTCACACCTATGAACCATTTCAAGAAAGCAACTGACCTGTCAATCAAATTTGTGGTCAGTGGGAGGAAGCCAGAGCACCCAGAGAGAACTCACACACGCATAGGAGAACGTGCACACTCTGTGCACAAAGACCCAGCCTGGGATTCAATCTAAGACCCTTCTTTTCTGACATTTAATTGTAATTTTGAATTGAGACATGGACTTAAATGTTTTTTTTAATGAAAGTGATGGTCACTCCATCACGTTCTTTCAAATCAAACTTTATTCTTTTACAACCTCTGCATAACTTGAAAGGGACACAATTGTAGCACTAATGTGGACAATGTAACACACATGAAGTTAAGTTTAATTTTGCCACATTTTAAAGAAGGTACCAAAGTGCAGTATTCATTTCATTACCTTCCTAGTATTTGATTGGCTACCAGCAAATATCTTGGATCAAATTCAGTAATTTCTTCAAAAACTAAATCCAGCAACATCAAAAGGCAAGAATTTTTATAAATATATTTTTTTAAAAACCTTAAACAGCAAGAATACAGATCAATATCAAATGATGAGTAATTGCCAACCAGGATTTAAACTATTTTGTACTCAATGAAGCTTTTGTTGATAGAATAGGATAAATAAGCTCTTTAAGTCTTAAGTTTTAGAATCAAAGTTCATGGTTTTGAAAGATAATAACGACATAAAGAAAATGTGTCCATGACAAACTTGTGCAGCAGTCAAGGCACATTTTATGATCTAAAACTTGTAGGGGAGTTCCAGTGGGGCAGAGCTTAGTTTAGTGTCTGTTGGCTGATCTCCCAAAGCTTCTGCATGGTTGATATAGGGCCTAGTTATTTGCTTTGACAACTCCTTATTATAATTGAGTATGTCTGTCCTTTTTCTCCCCCACTCATCTAAACTCTGTTTTTTTGCCGCTCTCATCTCCCCCCACCTCAACAACTGAGGGACCAGAAAAAGGACATAAATCCTCTGAGCCGCTCGAGGCAAGGTCTTCATCAGGATCTCATTTCTCATCATTTTCGCAAAAGTCAGCAGTATGCCTGTATAATTACAGCGGGTTTCAGTGAATACACCCCGATGAACACTGTTGCCACCGTATTGTTGACCGAGTTTACTCAGTAAGTTGTTGAAAGAAAAAGAAAACACTAATTTCCTCTGTGACGGGGGTGAGGAGGCAGCAGAGATAAAAGGGTAAAGACAAACCGTTTCCAGTGCATTAAACATGAAATTGTGTCATTATGTAAAATTGTCATTTATTATGAAGGTGGCATACATCCGCCATGTAAAATATGCTTTAATACTGCATGACAAACAAAATCTATGCACTTACACCTGTCTGCAAAACCTGTCTTTTATCATTTTAAGGAGAGCATATACAAAAGAAATAAGAAATTGTCAGGGGTGTAGAGTCTACACCCCTGCACACACCCTTTGTCCTAGTTTCATAAGTAATTAGGTAACTACTGAAAAATGTATCTGGTATTTAGAACTAGTAGCCATTAAAGTCATGATATATGATGCTCTATCAAGAGGGTGAAGTCCACAGAGGAAGTGACTGAGACAGTTATATTTGATTTAATCAGCCATTATGCATTAGTGCAAATGTGTTTGTGTACATTTTTGAAGTGTAACTTTATTGTGATTAATGTCCTCCCTGTCTGCTCTGTGGATGGGACATAATAAAGTGTTCTTGGTTGGTGCTCATGCCTGGTTCTATCAAGCAACTGTTAATAGTTGCTGGACAGCCTGGGGAGTCCCAGAGAATTGTTAAATAACTTATGAAAGAATGTTTTGTCTTTTTATTTTATTATGATTCATCATCTGATTCCAAGACGTTGCACACTGAGTCCATTTTTTTCACTTTATCAACATATGAGAGATGACAAGTGATTATCATTTACACGCAAAATTGTAATAATGTATTAGGTATTTTATATGGGTACTTGTTTTTTTCTAGATGTGTTTTAGATCTATTCTTCAATACTTCAACAATTACATTTTCTCCTACAGGTTCTGCTTTCCATTGTTTTCCAGTGGGAAAATGTGAAAGTAAGCACGTCTCATGGTTCCCTATGCAGCTGGTTCAAATAAATCAGTTTATGATTATGTTTGCTAAAATCGGGCCATAATAAGCTTTGCAAACCACTGCACTCATCATGTCACAGCTTCATTAATCATGAGTATAAGTAAAAAAAATCAGAAGTTTGTTAGGAATAATAACAAGGGGCAAGTGCATGTAAAAGTCAAGTTAAGTCAGGAGTCAATTTTAGTAGTCAAGGTAGAGTATTAGGATGACTAACAGTATTAGTTCTTCTTCATTAAAATTAATGGATGTGCAGCTCAATATATCATGGAATCATAGAAAAGTTGTTTTAATAATGCAATTAAATCTTAATGCTATTTAGTCACAGTGAGATGTATTTTGAGTGTTTATTTTTGTGAACTTTTCAATATGGTGGTTCATGAAAACCCAAAATTTGGTTCCACAAAATATCTGAACATTGCATAAGACCAGTAAACAGGCTTTTAGTAATGAAGAAAGCATGATGAAGACTGTTGCCTTCACCATGACCCAGCAGAAAGTCAAAAGCACCCTTAACGAGAATGGAAAGCCACACAAGGTCACTGCCAGAGAGCTAGCTGTTCACAGAAGGTGTTATTCAAACATATTAATGAAAAGTAGAGAGAGAAGAGAAAGATGTTCTAGCAATGTGAATGTGGGTGCTCAGTGGTCAAAAGTTCTCTTTTCAGATAAAAGTAAAGTATTCATTTCGTTTAGAAATCGTGTTAAACAAACTCATCTACATCCACAGCTACGTCTATCTATCCTCTCATTCTGTTCAAAGATTCCTCAGTAAATAATAGGACTTTTAGAAAATTAAAATACAATAAAATTAGAAACATTTCTTCTTCCTCATTCCTGGATATCTGTGCAGTGAATTGTGATAAAAATAAATAAATAAATAATAAAAATATGTTTTCACTGTCACAAATGCACTACACTTAAGAAGTACTGCTAAAAAATCTATTTTATAATTTGTTTCCAGGAAACTATCTTCAAAAGCCACCATGTTGTTGTGAAAACATGCTTTTATTTGATTTAATTTAATAAGGAACATCCGAGCTAGGGCTTTATGAACTAAAGCACAGGTATGAAACATGAGACAGCTGTGTTTTGTAAAAAGGGTGCTGCACTAGAAAAAAAACACACATCCCATAACTACTGTGATTAACAAAGACAACAAAGATTACTTAATATAGACATTGGATTTTTTTCACGCTCATGACAACATGAGAACTACATTCAAATGCAACACACAGTTTCATTCCAGGTTGCTGACAGTCTTCCCTTCACAACACAAGACATCCAAGTCTCAGGGCACAACATTGAAAAAGTATACAGACTTGAATAAAAAATTTACAGGCCTCCCATCTTGCTCCAGCCAGCCTGCTGGGCAAAAAAGAACATCCCATCAAGGATACAGTGCTGGTTGGGGTTTGTGTGAGTGGTAGGTTCAGAAAAACAAGAAAACCTGGAGGGAAGGAAGCAGGTCTCTTTGTCAAGGCCCTATACACAACCCTTTGGAATCAGAGAAAGTAAAACTGTCTTAAAATAAGTAGCTAGCTGATGGTTGTAGCTGAATGTAGCATTGAAAAAAGGAAAGATGTCATTTTCAAAAAGAAAATTCTAATAAAATGTAATCAGTAGCTGCTGCAATACAGAAGAGAAAAGAAATACAACTGTGGTTCTTAAAAGTGTACATAAATAAAAAAGCACCCGAAAAGCCCTACAAGTATGAGATGACCTTGGAAAATATTTTTTGAAAGGCAGAGTGGGCCAATAAGTCATATTGTGTCACGCTCTTCTACCAAAAATTCCTAATTTCTGAAATTGATTCATATTTTTAAAAAAACATTAGTTTCAGAGTTTGCATACCTATGAATCCAGTCTTCTGCAACTTTTTCCAATTCCAGCAATTTGGAGTTTTCTGTTTTTTCAGTGACTTTACAAAATAAATGAAAAAAAAAACATAAATAAAAACAGTTTTAATCTATGTCATATCTGTTTTTTATTGATCTTTATTGAGACACAGAATGCAGAACAATACAACTCCATTGTACTTGAAACTGAATTTTCACTTTCAGTACAAGCAAGCACATTGAAGCTCAGCTATCCTTGTGAAAAAATCGAAAACTCATCTTCACTGGTGACTGAAAAAAAAAAAGACAAAACTTCTGTATTTTCAATGTTCATGGGATTTTTTTACTCAGGTTTTAGGCAGAGAATTACTTCAGTCTATTATTTGGCATATGTTATGGTACTGAATTATAATTGGATAATACGCGTCACATAAGTGTCAAAAGTTCTTTTAGCAATGACTCATATGCTGCCAGCAAGCACATTTATGTGGTTACTCTTCTTCATGCATACATTTGCAGCTTGACTGCAGCCTGTCTTATGGAGTTCCAGGAAGGGGATACTTGTAAAGACACAAATAAATCCATGTATACATAATGTAGTGCAGTAAAATCCTTTGCCAGATCTGACAAAAAATTAGCTATTTTTTTTTTTAAAGCTTTTTCCAAAAAGCTTTTTTTTTCAAATGACTGTCAGAAAATCTGCTGCAACTTGTTCTTTGGTTATTGAACTTCAGATGAAAGAAAATCCAGCAACAATAATAAGGTAGAGACAAATAAAGCAATTACCAATGCAATGCATTTTTCACAGAAACTCGGCTTTTAAATACGGGATTCTAAGGCAAAATTTCACCTGCAGACAGGTTTTTAGGGGGAATATATTCCTTTTAAGACTGATATATAGAACTACCAACTGAGCAGCGGCCGCCGCAGCGCTGCAGGAGAACCGACCTGTAGAGGAGTCCACCTTACAGCATGTAAACATCTTGTAGAAAAAAATACCAAAGTACTTTAATAAAAAAAAAATCTTTGAAATATTATATGAGGTTACTCATGTGCTGTTACTAAACAGCACATTTAGCAGCATGACTGGAAAAAACCCGTCATCTTGTTCTAGAGTCCCAGTTCTTCACTTTATCTTTGTATTTTGCTTTTTAGTTTTAGTGAACTGGTTAAACATCTCACAAATGTGTAACAGCATATGAGAGGCAATAGATGTAGAGAAGAGGAATAGAAAGACAAAAAAAAAAAAAAAAACGTTGGGCGTATCTGCTTCAGAAAATGGTAATAGAATCCTACAATAGGGATGAGTGGAAGGGACGGTAACCAAATGAGGATTCTGTATTGATCCTGACACATAAAGGCCTTGCGGGACAAAAGACGGGGGGAGAAATATAACTTGCCACAAAAAAGAAGGAAATTAAAAAGTCTCTCTCTCATGCCTGTGAAAGGCGAGGTTTATAAGCCCTTGTCACACATTCCCAGTAGGCATAACCCCATTTTCATATACAACTAATTTAATCAAGGTGACTTCTCCTTCCTGCCTGTCTGAGTATAAAGGTGGGAGTTTGCTTCTCCCTTGTGCCCACAAGCCACAATAGCATGTGCTAAGATTTCTGTCTGGGACTCATCCACACATATAAGGTATGTGTGGCAAGACGAAATATGTTATGTGGACAGCCTCTCTCCTATTCTCAACTTACAACTTATTGTTTTAATGAGTGCCAGAACACTTTAGTTCTGCAACGTAAAATGAATATTATTTGCGGTTGTGTTCTGAGAAAGAGGCTACCCTAAAGTTGAATCCTTTGAGATAACCAATTGTTTTCCACTTATCAGAGATTAAACTGTGGGAGAAACCGAATTAATATAAGGACATTTCTACCCTGAGCAACTCTCCAACTGATTGGAGGGATTGCAAGGCATTCTCAGGCAATGATGAAAATATAATCCCATCAAGAGTTTTAGGTCTGCCAAGGGGTCTCATCCCAGTGGGACTTGCCCAGTAAACATCCAAAGGAAGGTGCATAGAAGCCAACTAGGTCACATGCCCAAGACCACCTTGACTAATTCTCATTTGGCAGAGCAGCGGCTTTACACCAGAGCTCCTCCCAGATGAAGGAACACCACACTCTGTCTCAAAACGTGCTGCATTCTGCTGCACAGGCAATAATCCTGGAAAAGTAAGGATGTGATTTTTCAAACCGATACCTTCCTGTCCAAAACCACATCTGAAAATCTATCCATGAACACTATCAAGAGTGGAATGACAAGCAGCTGTCCCTGGTTAACACTCCTATTTTTATTTATTTATTTTTATAATAATTTATTTAGCTTGAAATTTCGAAATTTAGAGTAGGGTTTTTAGCTCCAGCACTTAGTGTCCACTAAACAGAAAAAAAAATCATGGATAATCACAAAACAACATTCAGAAAAAAAAACAACAACTAAATAATCAGTTGTTGACTTTTTAATTGAACATGCAGGGTTTTTGCGGATTGCGGTAGGAAGCTGAAACACCCAGAAAGACCCTGCACATGCAAAATCCACACAACAAGGCTCTGGCACAAACTTCTTACACTGGACCTTCTTGCTGGGAGACAAAAGTCTCCCCCACAGGTTAGCCCAGACACTTGTTTTTTCTTTTTCCTTTCTTTATCATTCTGAATAAAATGTGTTGACCTCGGAGGCTTTTTTTCATGTTGATTAACAATGCCATGTTTAAAATATCCACCATTTCCGTCTCATCAGAATTTTCTGACTTTGTTACAGATCCTGTTCACGTCTTCAAAGGTCTATTTTGAGACACAAATTAGCTCTGACACACTCAGCCATGTGACAGAGAAGAAAGGGAGTAAAAATAAAATCAAAGCATGCTGGAGTGTTGGGGTTTGGGGGTTTCTACAACTGCTTGGGTAAACAGCTGCTTCTCTCACACGGAAGAGTCGGTAACATGGGGGTAAGCAATGCTCGAGGAAAGAGATGCACACATCTTTTAATTCTGTGAAACACTGCATGGGACTTGCAGGTTGACTAGCCAAAAGCCAAGGCCCTTTTTACACAGTAAACATACAAGTTTTTATTGATTTCTCCCCAGCTGCTCAAGAAATGAGTAAAATCAAAATTGATTTCAGGATATTTCCGTGTGGGAGCCGAACACAAAACTGAGAAAATTATGATTCATGATGCTGACATTACTGTCCTGCCGACAAGGACAAAACCTGACTGATAATTAACTTTTCAATTAACATCAGCGTACATCTGGTCATAATGCCAATACAAAGACAGCAAGGCTGTTGATTAGCCATTTGATCTGTTATGGATTTGTTTTTTTCATTAGTAAAATTTGGTTTTGATGTTGCTAATGGTGTGTTCATAAGCTTTAATGTTTTAACAAACCATTCATTTGTTTTTGTTGTTTTAAGTTATTTTTGTTTAAGGACATCAACTGTGAGAAGTAATTGGCCCTGAAATTGTTATTCTCTACAGGCTGTCAGATTTACAACCTGTTTCCCTGAATTTCTTAATATTAGCATTCATCTAAAAACTGAATTTATTTAGATGTTTCAGACTATGTGTAACTAGTGCTTCTACATCTAAAATATAGAGGCACTGATTAAAGGATAGAATAAAAGAGACAGGTTCATTCCTATAAAATGTTTTTTTTTTGTTTTTTTTTTTGAAACAGAACAGAAAACAAATCAACTGCTGACATCTCTGCCTCCGACTTTAATTTGAGAGGAAAGGAATCAAGGATAGTTTGGCCGTTAAAGAAAATGATACTATGGTCATTAAATTAGGTATTAAACATTAGGCTGTGTCGGTATGGGCCAACTAGTACTGAAATATAAAATCAGGCGTCTCCATAAAACTTTTCAGCTGAGAGAACTAATACTAAAACCAATTATATTAACTTTAATCAAGTTTCATACTGGGATGTGGTCGTGGAACATGCCTGACTATTAAGGACTGGGATTTGTACTTGGATAGAAAAAGAGATCAGGACACATGTAAGGTCGGTCAACAAAAAAGAAAATTTAGTTCATGTCAAAGTCATAGTTTCTCTTTGTTTTATTGCATAGTGAGCAATCAGGAGATGATCAGAGTTCTGCTCTTACATCATATAAGAATACTACTTCACTCAAAAGACGCACTCCTGACTTCTTTCTGAAACCATGCTAAACATTTGCATGATGGCATTATCTTCTTTCAGTTTGACAAAAGGTGCAGCTGCATTGTGGTATTCCACGGAGTTGGAATTTATCACCTAAACTTAGTGTGTAGTGAACTTTCTAGTGCGTCATTCTCTGTTGAAAATCTTAATTGTGAGGAGTAAACAACAGGGCCAGGATGATGGACTGACAAAGATTAGCTAACACATGAAAAAAGCACATGAAATCACACTCATGCAAGTCTTTAGTCTTTGTACTTCCTCTCAGGGGAAGACAAAGATGAGTGCAGGATTTCAACATTTCCAAGCTTCTTGTACTCTGATGCAGTTTCACCTCTGGGGACCTTATTAGTAGATGGGTCACTACACACTCCACCTCTAACAGAACAGACTCCTGTGTTCATGCCAGAGCTTGTCTTGATTAATTATCAAGAGAGAGCGTATCCAGCTGCCACAGGCGAGAGAAGAAAGAAAACATAACTACCTCTAACACCACTACAAATGTAGCCGGCTTGAACTGTTTGGAAAGTTGCTTCATGTAAAGTGACCCCAACAAGTATTTTGGTCCATCGTTTATATTAGTCTTTTTCAGGTTAATGTTTTAAGTGTCATAATGATAATGTTTTCTCACATTATCGAAGAGTTGACAATATTATTTTTCTGTTTACTTCAGTTTTAGTTTTCATGCACCAATAAGTACAAAATTATAGATCTTTATTTTGGCTGTTTTTCTATGAGTGAGCCTGTTGGATGTTTGGCTCACATTCTTGACGTCTCAGTGCTCTTTTGCTGAAGGTGTCTGTTTCTTGTTCACCCAGATCTTAATTCAAAATGTGAATGCCAGAAGCTCTCCATTTGAAGTTTGGAAACACGTACCTGGCCTTGTAGGAGGAGATGGATAACGTTCCTCCTTGTGCACAGGTACTTGATGCTCTTTATTCAACAGCAACTATCCCCAATTGGAGCTGCTATTCCAGCGTGATGCACCCCTTACCACAGGCTGCACTGTCAGCCTGTTACTGTTCTTCCCCTTGACTTTATTTCTGAATTAAACTTTCTCCTCAGCCTCTTTCGGATAACAAGTGAATCCATCTCCAGAGATGTCACTTTTAGATCAGCTGGTTTTTGGCATGATACCTTTTAGAAGGAATTTTTGACTAATGTTTCTGTAGCTACACACAGTTGACCCAACATTATTGCTACCTCTTGACATGTCAAAATCTATTGACACCCTTTTAACCAATTAAACAATAATTGTTGGTATTTCTACAACCAAGCTGTCTTTGATCATTTCTGACCAGTTTTATGTGGATATTTTAAAGACTTCACTTTGCTGATGTTCTGCAACTCATAGAGGCTGAGGGGCTTTTATCACCCTACTATTGGGAGTGTTCTGGACACAGGCCAGGCAACCCAGATGGTAATTATGTCACGTTTGTCAAATATTTACCTATGTTGGCTTTTGCCAGAAGTGGTTTCTTTTTTTATTTTGCCAAAAGCATATTTTGGAAAGAAAGAGGTGGTGAGTTTTTGGGCAAAATCACTTTTGGCTGAAATTCTTTCCAGTAGCAATAAGCCATAAAAATCCAAATTAACTGAAATGTATGAGGCCCACTGTTTACAACGCAGTCCAAAGAAGCAGTTATGATTTATTATTTCCTGACAAATCAAGGATACATTTTTCTTTAACCTACTGAAGAGTATGAAATTTAAGTTTATTACACAAAAGGGTTGTTCACAAAAGTATTCAAAGTATTTATTTTGGCATCCATCATTGCAGTCCAGGCTGCACTGTTTATCCCTGAGATGTATCAAGCAGCCATATGCAGTTTACCTGGGCAAGACTGAATTGATTAGACAAAGATTAGAGCACATACTGTGATCAAATGGTTTTGCAATTCACAGTGAACGTCAGGACAGAAAACATAGACCTCAAACACAGTGAAATGAGACAAGACTCCAGGGACTCCTGCTAGATTTGGCTGTCTTGTTAAATTGAGCAGCCAGATGGAATGACGGCCATCTCGCCAGAACTTCATCAAGCAAGCCGTTACAAAGTGCTGGTTATATTGAAGTCATTCTTGAGAAAAAGGCAATCGACAGCTCACTTGGTGGTTGACAGATGGGCATTTAAACAACTGTGAAAAAGGGTTTCTGGTCTGATGAGACAAAAATTAAACTACTTTGGAAGAAATGGAGCTTCCATGTCTGAACGAGGCAGTGCTCGTCAACAAGCAATGCTTTCCTTAAACACAGTAAAACCTCAAACTCCTCACTGAATATATATATATGGGGGGTAGTGAATATGCATACAACTGATAAAATGTTACTTTAAATGCTTGATCTTTTTACTATACATAGACATGATTTTTTTTTCAGACAGGATTATTCTGCTTCCTCAAATTTGCCGCCAACCAAATCAGGATATCCTGCTACTTTCCTTTAACTGGAACCCAGGTTAAGAGGCAGCTGGAGAGGCTGAACCAGAAGACTGCAGGTCCAGATGGTGTCAGGCTCAGAGCTCTGAATGCCTGTGCAGAGCAGCTCTGGCTCTGTGGGATTCTACAACACCTCTTCAACCTTAACCTAACCTTAGCCTAAAGTTCCAGTGTGTGAATGACATTCTGCCTGGTTCCAGTGCAAAGAGAATTCACCCAGCAGACGTCAACAACAACAAAACACGTTGCCATGGCATCCAACATCATGAAGGACCACTCCGACCATTCCCTTTCTGTATGCAAACAAAGCAGACTCCTCTCATCTGCAAAAAAAATTACTTTGACTGCAATCATCGGGTGACTCAGAAATGAAAAAGAAGCTGAATACAGAGAGCTGGTGGTTTGCTTTGTGACATTCAACAGTCATCGTATATTGAATGTGAAGAAATCTATGATTGATGAAGAATGAAAGAAAAAGTAGGCTAGGTCAAACACTATTTCCATTATGGGAGAAGAAGGGATTTTTGTGGCGAAACATAACTTGGTGTTCACCAGCAGAAGAGATTGGGCAGGAGTTGCAACAGTGATGTCGTCTACAAGAAGAGACAGAGCAAACTGTACTTTTTGAAAAAGGTTAGGTTCTCCAAGGTTCGCTGCAATATGTGGCATATTTTTTACATTGAGGAGGGGCAGAGTTTACTGCAGAAATAGGAAAGAAAAAAACATTTGAGAAATTCAGGGGAAAAAAACAGGAATAAAACAAGTTTGTTTCTGGGATTAAGGGATTATTAAAGACAAATGAAACTGAGCTGAATATATTTCGAAAGAGATAAATTCAAATGAACAGGTTAGTGAACACCAGCACACAATGATCAAACTGGAATCCAGAGGTAATCAGTGGAAAGCTAAATGTACCTATTCATTAGCCTGCAGAGGCTCATTTAACAGGAGTTTGTTCTGATAATTGTTTTCTGCATGACCCCATCAGGAGCTTCTATTGTCGCTGAGATATTACCAGCAATAGAATAGAACATTTTCTCTCAGTCCATTTAGTTTTACAGATATTTTCACACAGCATGTCACACAGGCAAAACATTTAACTTGGACTTCCATAAGACTCTTTACCATTTATTGTTTCTTACAAAAACAATCGGTAGAATAAAATACAAAAATTGTTTTCCTAATTTTATGTGAAAATCAGCAGTGTCTTTGAAAATTATTTATAAATCTTTTCGGAGATGATCAATTGTATTTATACTTGGGCTTTAATTTAGCTAAATAAGATAAAGTTCTAAGCCCTTCCAATGTGATTTTTGTCTCTATATGTAATTTCTGATCCGCTGGAAAAAACATTGAAGCCCCAGTTTGAAATCTTTTGCTACCTCTTACAGTTTTGCCCTGGATTTAAAGCCATATCTCTTTTCAAACTGCCTTCCCTGACTTGTGAAATAAATGTCATCCCACAGCACAATGCTGCCAACATGTTTCATCACAAAAAATGACACATTTGTAAAAAGTAAAAGTTGAAGTTTATAGTTGGACATTTGCATAACAAATAGTTTTGTAAACTCTTTTATAATGCAAAAAAAACCCCAACAACATATTTTTCTTCTCAGATTGTTATAATTGCGCTTGAATACTTGAAAACAGCAAAGCCAATTTCGTTTGCTGTACAGAAGTGCACTTTCTGATTAGCAAATCGGCCAATCGACACACCTCTAGTGACTACTAATCTAATTGATTTGTACTTCCTGGCTGCTATTTACCCTCTTAAATCATATGATTGCATTGTAGGCATGTTTAGTTCTTCTGCATTTTAGAGAGAGGTGATGATATTCCGCAATTAGATAAAAGCCTTTGTGAATTTGAATAATTATTAATCTAAGTTCATAATTTGTCATGCAAAACTTTGAGTTGAAACGCAGTGACTTACTCTTTCTAGCTGTTATCATGAGTATGAAACACATCCTGTGCATATAAAAGATATTACATTCTGAGATTACTTCCATTTCCACTCTTCCACATGCTTAGACCCTGACCTGAGCCATTACATTTGCCTCTGGAGGACTGTACACCAAGATGGAGGTCAGCTGATTCTAAAATAGGTCTGAATTAAATTGGCTGCTCTTATACAAGGCATGACACAGAACCGGCTTCATCTGTTAAATTGGTGTAAGGATCCTTCCTGGAAAGCTTTTGCAGGTAACAGAATCATAAATGATAAATATGCTAAAATGCATATACATTTGTAGGTTTCGTACTTCTAATCTTTGTATAATTTTCTATCTGCCCTTCATACGTTTAAACATTGCTTTTGCTTCCCCACGCTGTCAAATAAATTACATTCTATACACACCATCCGGTCTGACCAATGACCTTTTGACCCTCATTCTTCAAACCAAGTAGTCTCTTGATGCTTTCTAACCTACTGTTTCCCAATCACTATTATTACCTCCTGCCAGTCATATGCAGTAAAATGAAAGCAAATCTAGAAACGTCACCAGCTATCAATCATTTGTTTGACATTTGCAATATATTTTTTGTCTGTAATATGCCTAAATGTCAATGTTTTGGTGTTGCTTTATTTTCCATTTTTTTTCTAGATTAACTGCAACACATTACAAAACTGGAATAAACACATCATGGCAAATGAAATTTGTAGTTTTCATCAGTACAAGATCTTGAGACAAAAGATGCATTTTAGACAAACAAACACTATGTTTCCAAGTTACCGTGGTCTATTCCTAACGGAAAAGCAGAATTGCAGTTTCTTGTTTTCAACTGCGTAACACTCCAGAGTTATTAAATCAGGCCCATTTGGGTTCATTGAAAAAGAACAACACAAGCTTCAAAGTGCTTAACTGAGAACTTACTTTGAGTCTCACTTTGTTACCAAGTAAGAATACTGTGAACCTAACCGCCTCCCTGTGAAGTGTTCCTCAATGTAATTAGTTTGGCGCTAATTTGCTCCTTAAAGTCTTCTTCTAACATCCTCATATGCTGTTAAATCATGTATTCGTCTATCAATTTATCCACACATTTACACATTTTAATTGAATGTGATGAACCAGTCAATTAAAAATAAAAGAGTTTGTTATTCTGAAGTGGCAGAAACAAGCCACAAAAACTGTTTTGTGTATTACTTGCAAAATGTTTAAGTGCAGAACCAAATGTCTAAAGTGAATTTAAAACGTGATACCAAGACAAAACAGAAATGACTCACAAACCTCTCTTATTCGAGAGCAATAAAAAGGTGGTTTTACACATTCTCTAGACATAATGTAACTTAAAAGAAATTTAATAGTGTAATTTAACCCTATTAAAATTGCCCTCTGCGTCTCTGAGAACGACAGAAGATAGCATTCAAATATGTTCACTTACATTTCGGAAAATATCCAGCGATTTTTTTTTCCTGATAAACTGACAAGCTTTTTTCTGAGAAACATCTGGCTTAGTTTTAATATAAATTATTGCCTTGAATCATTGAAAATTGTAAATTATTTCCTCGCAAAACTTCAATATCAGAAAATATCAATATTTTTCCTTTTAAATATATAAAATTAATGAAGAATTAATTTTTTTAGCAGAACTATACTGCTCTGTGCCACTTTTTTTTTTTCTTTTATCTACAATCGCCCAAGTATTCCATCATTTATTGCTGACGGAAGTAAAAAAAAAGACCAAATATTATTTACTTAATTGAGATGTGCGCTGAATTCCCACTGAATCATATGGGTATGAGATTCAGTGGGAATCATATAGTCTATGTCTATGTACATATCAATACATCATTTCTCTGCACACTCGAGTTGCTCCCAAACGAAACTCTCACCCTGGACAGTGAGCTTTATTGCCATAGACCTCTGACCAAAGAAACAATGAACCATTTTTTCCCTCAAAATCACATGTTACCGATACATTTACAGAAACAAATCTTTTCACCAAACATGTATTCGTCAGCAGAGTACTTAAAAATAAAATGGGCTTGTTTACTTAAAGCTACTAATAAATTTCTTCAAAGATATCATCTTTAAAATCCCAGTTTGATCCTTTCCCTTTTACAGATTAATAAATCTTAGATTTGAATATTTAATACACTGTCAGGACTCCAGCGCTTTATCATCCATTAAGGAAATTTAGGTCTACTAAATGATGAATGAGTAGGCTATGGATGGAGTAAAATGTAACTGCTAACTTACTGAGTTTTGTTCTCTTTGTTCAGACTCAGGCTTTTTCACTCCTGCTGTACTTTTAAAAGATAAATGTTCCCTACCATACATTTGCACCTGCGCTGGATAAAACGGAAAGCTTCTTTTGTTTTAATTTGCTCTGCATAAGACAAAAAAAACCCCAAAAAAACAGCAATCCACCATGCAGCTTTAATTGGATCATCCAGCTAATTTGGAAATGAAAGGAGGCCATGTGTATGAGTGTCTTGTGAAGAAACGAGTAGAAATGTGACTTTTTTTTTGGTGCAAAATTTTATGGTCAAAAATAAAGACTGTATCAAAAATATGTTTTCTCTCAAATTACCAGTTTTTGTTTGCATAAGAGTTGATAACTGAAAATCTGGCTTTAATCACAAATTTGTAAGTTTGAAACAGTTTTATCCATTCATGCTCTTTGTGTCTTGCAGGATTCTTCATTCCTGTGCCAACACAGTACATCATGCCATCTAGGACATTATCTTCATGAGAATCAGCCTATTGGAATAAATGACAATGTTTTTTTTTTTCTTTAAACCTTCACAAAATTTCACATATAGTGAACTACCACTTATTTGCAATTCAGTGCTTCCATATTCACATTTTTGCAGACTTTTTTTGTTGGAACATAAGTTTGACCTAAATAACTAAAAGAAAATGCAGCTGGAATTTCAAATATGTAGATACAATGCAACTTGATATGGTATTGACTTGTGTTTGCAAAGCAGCCAATAGTGGAGAGCTTTACATGTCTCTTGGCAGTGATAAGCTGTACGCCCAAGGGCCTAAATAAGGAGAACCAGGGATGTTACCTTCGGCAGTAATGCCAGGATGGTTTCCATGTGCTTATCATCACACAGTAAGGTATAGTTTGTTTTGGAAAAATTAACATGAGCAGTAAATAATATTTTTAGGGCATTAGTGGATTTCAGCTATTCAGTCACTTTTATTCCTTTAGCTTTGGTTTAATTTTTAATGTTGAACACTAAACTTAACGTTGCTTCGGTACGTCCAACTCTAAATATTGTCATTTAGAAATTCATATTTAAAATGGAAGCTTGGAAAGTCAAACTTCTGAGTTCAAATCTAACACATTGTTGGTACAGAGTTCCTTGCATTATCGCTACTTTTAAGGATGCAAACAACTCATTGAGTGACTCATTATCTTGCTTTAACTGCAGCCTTACATCTCAGATAACGCGCCATTCATTGTTTTATTTTTGAAAAGCTATATCAGAGAATTGAGAACCATGGTGTTACAGCATTTTTCCATCTCGAGAGTTGCTCCTGTAGAGAGGTGAGCAGGCCAAGAGTGAGTCATCAGAGATTCAACTGCTTTAATTCATAACACAAAAGTTCAGAGGGGTCCTGCAGTCGGCACGTTCCAAGCGTGGTAAAGGGAGGTCTTTGGAGAGATTCTCCATGCAAAGCTTTGCATGTCTGATCTCAGCAGGTGGGTCTTGTACAAACACATGTCTGTCTGCAAGGGAAACGGGGGGAAAGCCATGAAAAAGAGCAAATGCAAACCTTTCTTATGCAAAAAAATAGAGGCAATGACGATAAAGAGAGACACCTACAGAGCCAAATATCCAGCGATAATCCTCAGATGTCACAGACCACCCAGCTCGTCAGATTACCACCCGTGCCCTCCTCTGGGCTGCGATGGGGCACTGAGACTCTCTGGTAAAAGGCAACATAATCAATCAAAGCAGGCAGGCTGACATTCACCATAGTAGAACATTTCATGGGGGGAAATCACAGGCATGGCAGTTTTTCTGTTTATTTGTCTTCTGTGGACCAAGAAGCACAGCAAGGACAGCATTTAGTCAGTAATCAGGCACTTGCATTTGTGTTCTTTCATCAGTTAATTTTGATTTATGTTTTGGGAGTAATGAACACGCTGCAGAATTTCCAAATTCATTTAGGACAATTAAAAAACAGAATTAGTTGTAATATTGTCTTAGAAAGACACTGTTGTCATGTTAACTCTCCTTGAGTTGCTAAGTATATTTACTCTAATCCTGCTTGTGGATTCTCAATTCCTACCTCATTAATTTTCCATACAGTTAGTTTGTAGATGCCACTGTTGCCTCTTCTTTTGTGTTTGATATTGCACATTGTGCATTGCCAGGTTAAAGTCTCTTCTAAATGTTCCACACAAACAATGATTTTTGAATGATTCAGTTCATTCTATAATTATTTATAGAATGAACTCAACTTTGTTCATTAAAAGTTTCATGCTAATTTTATAATTTTCTCATGATTTTGTTCTCTCAAGCAGGCTCTTTTTTTTTTTTCACCCAACCTGTCTTTTCTGTGTGCAGACAGCTAAATCTCTGTCATTAGTAACTGCAATTACCATATGGAACAGAACAGCAAGTACCGTAACAGGAAGAAAGACTGTGCCACAAAATAAAACAGAAAATGTTTGAAAGCTTCATATTTTGCTAAATTCTGTATGAACATATTTGGAAATTGTCTTCATTCAATGTTACATGAATCCTTTTTCAATCACATCTATTTTAACTAATAATTTCTCTGATGTCTCTATGGATTAGTTCTGCAGAGAAACTTCCACTCATCCTAACTAGTCCACCGCTACAAGAGTCTTGGGATTTCAGGTTATATTCTGCATATTTTGATGTCTGTGCTCTATTTAGCTATGACCTGAAATCTTCTTAACCAACTTTCTCAGATTTAAGAACAAAGGCGCAAATGCTCACAATTCTGGCACAACCTAAACCTCGACTTTGCACAACTATTCCATTTCCTTTCTGTAAGCTTGGGTATTTCTCAAGCTTTTATGTTGCTTCTCCTTAGTGTTGCTGTGACTTACAATTTCTATGTCAGTCACTTCCACCGTTATTGACCATTTTACAATATAATGGTGGGTAGCCTTGAACTGTTGAATTTAGAAAATCCCTCCGGATGCTATGAATGTCATGGTTTTCCATTTACACTTTGGTTACCAGCATCTTACACAGCTGTCATTTCCTGGACTGACTTCAGGGCGTCATTGAATGACCAGCATCTTTCGGGGCTGACCAGCAGCTTTTTTCTCTTATATTTAGGATCTGTTCCCTTGCTGTCATATTTGTTTTTCCTCCTTGTCCATTTAGCATTTTAACACCATTTATGACACAGTAGTCTGCACTGATTTCTATGTTGTTCTGGAATATGATTGATAACTTTAATGACCATCTTCAGCAGAGATGGTCACAAAAATGTATTGTAGATTCTCTGCAATATTTCCCAAACGTTCTTGTCATTAAATGGAGTAGGGAAAACATTCTAAAGTTGTGTGTTTGTATTAGAAAATGCTGCCATGGAATCAAGTGATCCTCACATATGAGCCAGGGATATTCAGGATTAGGCATAGATTTATTATTTGACTGCTAATAGGAATATCAAAGTATCAGAATATTTATGGAGCATGATTTATGCCAGGTTCATAGCTGGCTCACAGCATTGATCCGTTAATGTAGATCTCATTTTTTCTTGAAGCAACATTACGTTGACCAAATAAATATCTAAAATTGATTTCTGTTTTTAAAAGACCATCTCATTTCAAAAGAGATAATTTTGAGTCTGGCTCTGTAAAAGCACAATCCCCTGTATAATACAGCTAAAGCAAGGAGATAAAAAAAAGAACCATATGAAATATAAGCCTACATAAAATAAATAAGTAGGATAAATCTATGTAAAATGACATTGCTTTAACATTGAGATTTGATCAAAATTCTTTTTCTGTAGTTCTGTCTGTTTGACAAATAATAATTAAAAAAAAAATACAAACTAAGTACATAGAACATGCTTTAGCCTACATCTTACTGGTTTGCCTGAGGTATGCGCACATGTCCAGTCTGTAAAACAGCTGCTTTACTCCTAGTCCTGCTGCTAATTAGTACATTTGGAAATACATCAAATACAAACATATTTTATTTTAAATAGACATCTTTTCTGATAAAAATAAATAAATAAATAAATAAATAAATAAATAAATAAATAAATAAATAAATAAATAAATAAAAATTGCTTGCTAAATTAGAAATAAAATTTCAAGAGTGACCAAAACCTGACACAACTAAGAGGATGGGCAGTGAAACCAAAACCTGTATTTCACCCTCTTTCTATGCTTGAAATTGCTACATTCAAACAAACCAAAAACAGAAAAGACAAAGACAAGCAAGCTCGGGAGAGAGACACAGAGAAAATATTAAAGCTTCTGAAAGTATAACATCCTCCTGAACAAATTCTTAGACCAGCATTCACTGTGTGAATAGCGGTTTCCTGTGAATTTATATCCTCTGTTGTTCATTACAGTCTATTTACTATCTCCCAAATGATCCCTTCAGTGCCACTTTCTGCAACATAAGGTTACAGATCACAAGAGGATAATCCACAACTCAACTTTTTCTCTTGCTGCCTTTCTTTAAGAGAAGGATTTATATCTATGTCGAGTTTACGACTATTTGGGATATGAGGCAGTAACAACTCGCAGCTTACTCACATGCTCGGTTTCTAGCATCTTAAATCAATTCATGTATAGGAAGTTTTGTATGATGTAGGTTAGAAATGAGAATGAAAGCAGCTTGTTTATTTATGTGCTTGTTTGTAAACCTGGGGCTTTTCTCACTCTTTCATTGGCTCAACTGACAGCTGTTCGGCCCAGCAGGGCCCCGAGGCAGAACACGAGGCTCCATCTGATGTCAGTTTGTCTGGTGTCAGCAGGGCAAGGCGCTTTGTTTTTCCATCAGCGGCCTCACCTCTGAGGCGAGGGAGCATCTTTAGTGGTGCAGAAATTCAGTACCAGTGAGAGACATAATAGATGGTGAGAGCTTTAACAAGTCCAGGAAGACACTCAAATAATTCTTTCTCCTTACCAAGCAGACAAGAAAAAAATAAAATAAAATCCTATTTCCAGTGCAAAGACTCTGCCATCGACTGCTAAAATTAATGAATCCCCTTCACCGAGAGTGTCGGTGTACTTGTCACTGACACTGTCCAGCCAGTAGGTATTACTGCCATGTGAAACAATTCTGGCACAAACCCCATCATTCAGTTGTGGCTCAGCCTTTCCTCACAGAGTAAAAAAAAATAAAAAATGCTGCTCCAAAATATATGGTGCAGTGTTATAATAATAGGCTTTGGATTTCCTGTTGGAGATATTTTCTGAATGCTTTCTGTCAGATTTTGCCTGTGCCAGCTCATGCTTTTTTAGTGGCCAAGGCAAACCCCTCCTTCTGTACTCCACCTACACATTCAAAACCAGCAACACACCACGACCAAAACCCGTTTCATAATCTGCTGATATCTCTTCTTAATATGTATTATGTCCCATTTTTGCCAACGTGAACCTTCCAGGAATTTGCATCCCAAAGACGCTCTATTAGATAGGAGACTGCAGAAACTTTTTGAGTACAGAAAACCTTTTGTCAGCAACAATACTCAGGTAGGCTTTGGGTTAATAGTTTTAAGGGGCCTAAAATGTACATATTAAAAAACCAACACCAGCCTGAAGCATGGCTGCAAGCTGGACTGAGTCCATTATTTATGCAGAATTTTGTGCCCCACCATCTGAATGCTATTGCTCAGATGGACTCATCATACCAGGAAATGTTTTTCCGTTCTACCTGCTGTCCATCCTTGGTGAGTCGTACTGAATGGTATCAGTCTCCGTTTTCACAGCTGACAGAAGTGGCACCTGGTGTGGTCTTCTATTGCTGTGGACTTTCTGCATGAGCGTTTAACATCTGCTCACAGGGAAATTTGCACAAAGCTTGGTCATAACACAGGTTGTTTCAGCATATGTCTTTTTTAGCAGAATGAATCCGTTTGCTATGTTCCACCAAGTAGTCGATTTCAGTGTCCTGCAATTACTTTTTACATTTCTAGCCACAATAACGTGAGTTAATCCAAAGAAGTGCATTTACTTTTCCAGGAATATGAAGGTAAGGAACTGGGTGGAGAATGTTAGGTTCTTTAAAATGTATCAAAAATTTTATTTTTTATTTATTTTTTTCCCAAAATGGATACCCTGGCAAAGGGAACTGAAATAATGTCATTTACAGTTAACCTGGACACAACACTGTAGGGCACAAACTTAAGAATAAAATGTATTTATTGAGGAACTGAATTAAAAATTTGTAAGTAACTTTGACTAATGTTGTTCATTTAAAAAAAAACAAAAAAAGTAAAGTACTTTCAGTATTTGCCCAATTACTTCTTTAAATTATTATTTTTTACATAACTTAAGCAAGCTCTTAAGCAAAAATACTACTAATAATAAAAATAATATTAATAATAAATGGTATGCATGCATAATAAACATGACAGGATGAAACAATTCACAAAAACACACCAAATTATTTAAAAATGTAAACCTACATGGCTGAACCATGAATTAGTAGGTTTTAAGATTGTATACAGAACTCATACAGAAATCTAAAATAAACATTGAAAAAAACCTTTGTGTTTAATTATCATTTCAAAGGTAAAACATGAAATGTTCAAATTTAAACTAACTTTAATTTATTGAATTCCCACTTTAGTGTGAGCTCAAACATTTTCAATTGTCATCTTAATAGTCCTTGCAGAATTTGGTAATTAAATCTATTCTGAATGACAATGACAAAATGACTTCAGCAGCTGTTTTTTCTTTGGATTATGATTTAATTCAGACTTTAATATGGTTTTTAATTTGTCTTTTTTATTGGGTCTGTGGAGCCTTTAATACATTCTCCTACTTTGTCTCAATTTATCCCTTTACTTTCTGTATATTTTCCTTAATTTCCTATTATCCCCAAAGCAAAACCTTAGCATTGACTGAAGGTACCATTGTTTTTTTAATGTAAAAAAAAAAAGTGACTTAGATGACTTTGTAGGAAATGGGGAAGACAATAACTTACTTCCATGCATAATATGATAAAAAACACATTATTTTTTAGTGAGTACCATAAGACGGTATTTGATGTTTGTAGACAGGATTCCTTACACAGATGAAGTTGTCATATCAACAAATAGTGGCCAACATTGCATCAAACACAAATGGTGAAGGATTGGATGTCACTTTTGTTAATACATTTGCAAAGCCAGACAAGCAATTTGGTCTATTTGGATCCTTAAAGCCTTTTTTATCCCCCTTTCTAATTCAGCTTTAAACAAGAAATTTATTGAACGTTTTTGCTTTTCAATGCTTTTCATTGCTTTTCTTTGTTTTCATCATTGCAAAGCGGTGTCATGCTGCTTTTTTCTATAGGGCAGGAGGTCATGATATCACCTCAGAGAAATTGAAAAGGAAATAAACAAGAAAAGGGAGAAGTAGTTTTGTACAGCATGGTCAGTTTATGGTTCAGTTCAGTAGGATCACTTCTCTGTAACTCTTAGCCTTTTTTTTTTGTTTTTTTAATTGTTGACATGCATTTTTTACAAGCTTGGTCTGTTAGAAATGAAAATTCGTTCCCATGTTACCTTCGGCAAAATGTGATATTCAAGGTTTGACTGTTTGTCAATGAAAAAAACAAACAATCATTATTATTATTTTTTGCTGTTAAAGTGAATCTACATTTCTTTCAATGTACCTTAACTGTGACTAAAGAAGGGAATAAGAATGTGCTTCACTTTTCATTATTATGAAACAGCAGCAAGGACATAAAATGTATTTAACTGAATAAAATGATCCATTTATATTCTTGCAAGGAATGCTGGTTGAAAAGAAAGACAAATGCTGAAAAATCAATCCAGGTCTGCAAAGAAGCAAAGTTTGGAACTAATTTATGTCCCACACTACTTTCAGTTATTTTAATACATTTCTGAAAAAAAAAAAAAATTCAATACTTTAATTTAAGGAGATATTTACAATAGTGGTTAAAGAATGTACTTGTACTTATTTTCCTTTCATGTAGACAATAAAAACTGGCTTCTAGGAAAATTCATACATAGGACAAATAAAAAACTTCTTTAGAAATGCTAAATTATCTCCTAAACTATCCTGGGAAGACTGCTGATTGTACAGTTGTCCAGCAGACAATAACTGACACTTTCTAAGTTTTAAAAGGTCACTTGAAAAAGATTGAAAGTAAAGTGTCTTAGACAAAGGTAACCAGGCAACAGGAATATATTGAACATATTGCATTTACAGCAGGACTTGGCTCCTCCCAAAACTGCCAAACGTACCAATGTTGAACCCAACAACACAGACAAGCTGAAGACTTGCTAAACACATAGCAGAGTCATGAATCAATAACCCATCATCAATACACAGAGTGATTCGAAGAATTGAGATCATTTTCAGCAGGGTTTTTTTTTTTTTTCCTTGATGTTTTATTAGTGGATCTTATGTGCTATTCAAACTATGTGATAAGCTGGAAAATGTTTCCCTCAGCTTTAAGCAATAATTATTACATTTAAGAAAGAAAAATTGAAATGTATCAGTTCAAATAATCTGTACGAGTTCCGCTGTTTTACTGGAATTACCGAAATAATAAACTCTTTATTGGTATCGTATATTTTGGGGAAGCACCTGTGTCCTTCTGCTTGCCCTTATTAAATATATTTTGTATTTAAATCAGGCACAACTGTTGGAATCTGTCTAATAGGCACCAGTGGAAAGATGCTCTCTCCTTAGTGTCACAAGCACAGCCATTAATGTCCACCCATGACTCAGCTTTGCCCTCAGGTCTGATGGCTCCTCTGCGGTCATTTATCAGTCAGCAAGTGTTAGGAGGAAATTACAAGGACATCTCTAGGAAGGAATAACTCTGAGAAGCAGTAACTAAGCCTCATTTTTCTGCTCTCTTCCAAACTTTGTAAACAAAAACATGAGGAGCCCAATGAAATAACTCACTAAAATGTTTTTATTCATATCACTGTTCTATATTTGTCACTCATAGCAGAATATGTTATGTAAATTTATTATACATACCATGAAATATTTCAAGCACTCATTTCTTGTCATTTGTGATGATGATTTCTTACAGATAACCCCCCCAAAAGTTAGTGTCTCTGAAGATTAGAAAACTATATTGGATCAATAAAAACAGAATAAAAACATAAAAAATATCAGGCTTCTGAAAAATATACACATTTGTATGCAGTCAGTACCTGATCTGGCTTGATGTGAATCTCTCTTAAAAGTCTTGAATGGATTTTGTTTGCCACCTCTCCAGTAGCTACTGGTTAGCCCCGTTGCTGTTGGAGCTCTTCCTATCACACCTTTTCCTTTCACTCAACTTCCTGGAGATTTGCTTGAACACAGGTCTGTTTGAGCAACCAGCTTCTTTAGCACTGACCTAAAGAAGCTGACATCCTTGTGAAGGGTGTCAATAATTTCTAGACATCTGTCAAATCAGCAGTCTTCACCAAGATTATGTAGCATGTTGACCCAGACTGAGAGGCCACCAGGAGGTTGAGGAAAGCTTTGCAGGTGTTTTGAATTATTTACCAGATTAGAGTATAACACCATGAGTTTCCAACATTCCACTTTTTCACCACGTTCTTATTTTTTTGATGCGATACTGGCTTTCATTGCTGAAAGCTATGATTATAATTACGATACACAGGCTTGAAATATTTCACTCTATATGGAATTAATCTATATTTTTTAAATGAGTTGCATAATCTACCTGTATCTATAAAAGGAGCACAACCAGATAGATTTTTTAAAACCAGAACTAACTTTAACTAGTTATAATTTTATTTTTTTTTTTCTTCACTGATGCAACCTGTGATGCCAGTGGTAACGATTAGAACAACTTTGTATTGTCTAAATTTGTGCAGATGCCCAGAGTACTTTAACAGCACCTCTGTGTTGTTTATGTACTTTAAGTAAAGCTTGTACATTCATTGAGAAAACACATACTTTATACTTTATAATTTGATCCTTTCTTTTATTGTACCTAATTTTTTTTAAAATTTTGACATCTCATTAGCAAAGGAATAAAATATTCTCGTTTTATTTATTTGCTTGTTTAAGTTTTGGATTTGAACTGGCTTTTGTATTTTAGACTCTGGATTTAGGATATCAAGGCTTTTATTAGATTTTAGACCTGTGTTCTGGTGTATTGACCACTAACCTGCTCTTGCAGCCTCTCCTCATTTTTTGGGAACCTTTAACCTTTAATCTCTCACTCAGTTTCTTCTATTGCTTCGGATCCTCCATGCGAAACTCACACAGTGTACCAACCTGATTGTGTTTCTTTTTTTCTTTTGTTCAGCCACTTCAAAGACTTCTCATCAATTTTGGACCTAATAAAATTGATAGGGTAATGCCTCAATGCCAGGTTAGACAATAAAATCTTTTGGTCATTCCTGTTGTGTTACTTTTGGGTCTCTTTTTCTCAAGCAATCCCACAAACCTACCTAGAGCCCAGTTGCATATTGCCAACATGATATTGAGCATAGATTCAATAGAGGATGTTGAACAAAAGTCATTACAAAGTATGCATACAGTGTACTTGTGATTCCTCTCAATGTCAGATGTAACTTTCTTCACGTTTCTGCCACAATGGAAAATTAGAAGATTAGAAAACAGATTAATTTCTATCAGAATGTAATGCATTTTTAATTAGATTAGTTTATTATGTATTTCCTGTGTTGTGGTATTCTTGATTAGAGTTATGATTCCTGTTCTCCTGTTTGTGTTATTCCTCCTTGCTTTAGTGCGCCACCTCCTTTTCCTTCCAACAGATTGCCCTCTGCTCTCCCCTCACACCTGCTCTTTGTTTTCTAATTAGCGCCATCCCATTGTTCCAGCAGTCAAACACCCAGTATTTAACCATCTCTCTTTCATTCACTCCTGGTCCCCGTTTCATTCTGCTCCATGTATCCAGCAGCCCTCTGTACCTGTGACTGAATTCATGATTCTCTTCTGAATTGTATTGCCATTTATTGGGTGACTGAGAAAATATACTGATTTTTCTATTTGTGTTCTGCCAGTGGCCTCCTTTATTCTCCTCTAATGCACTGGTAATGAATCAATTTACATACACAGATTGATTCTCAGGGAGAAGGTCAGTCATCTCATTGCACGTAGTTCAGACAAAGCAGCAGAGATGTAGGTGTTGAAAATTGAGTTTCAAAGTCAGTAGGTGTAAAGAGTTTGCTCAGTTAGAGAAATGACAGAAACATCCCTTATGGTAGCAATTTGTAAACTTTTATGGCTGGAGACTACTGTAAATTTAATGAATATTTGCATGAATTTGCACATTTTATTTTAACTCAATCATATGTTGGAAACAAAGCCCTGTTTCCCTCACTGAATGATTTAAGGTTGCATGTTGCAGACAAAATATATGCAGAGCCTTATAAAGATATTTACACCCAGGGACCAACTCATTATTTCTTTAATGCAACAACCAAAACTTTTTTTATTTTATTTTAGCATGAAGTAGAACATACATTTTAAAAAAAAAAGAGAGAGAAAGAAAGTGATTTATTGTTTTGAAAATGGGGAAAAGTGTCTTTTTCAATTCAGCCTCCCTGGATCAATACTTTTTAGAACCATCTTTTTCTGCATTTACAGATGCACTGGTTACATGTTTTTATTTGTTTGGGGGGGGTTTTGCGACTCAAATTGTTCAGTTTCCAGAATAGCTCTGTCAGAGTGGATGGAGAGTTTTTGTGAACATCAAGCTCTGCCATGAATTCTCAATTACAATTCGGTATGAACTTTGACTTGGCCTTTTGGACATATGAATGTTTGACCTGCACACCATTCTGATGTAGTTCTGGTTGTATGTTTAGGGTTGTTACCCTGCTGAAAGGTGAACCACTCATTCTCATCTTCATGGTCTCTTTTTCGTTGAAATGGATGTTTATGAGCATGGGTTCTCCTTGAGAATACCCTGTTTTTAAACATTTCAACAGTATTTTAGTTGTCTTTATTTGTCGTGAAGAGTCATTTCCGAGAAGGGTCACTGTCTCCTTCCCTGATGTCATACACTGATTTTCCTAGAAATATTTTTTCCTCATTCCTCAGTGAGAAGATTCAGTGTCCTGATTACCAAATTTAAACGGGTTCCCCATTTAAACAAAAGCCAACACTGAAGCCAGTGTGCAAAAACAAAGACAGACAGCAAATGAAAACAGAATTTAATAATCCTAATTTCCAGAGGCACTCAATTCCCTTTGAGTAACTTGATGTTTATAAGGGCTTTACCAACTTTCATCTGTCTTGTTTCAAACCAGGTGGTCTGTGATGGCCTCCGTCACTCCATGTGTAAACACCATGAGAATATGTAAAATCAAGGTAGGTTTTATCATAATCTTCACTGCCATTATGATGAAGAATGATGGTTTATTCTCTGAGCCCATTAGCAATAAATCAGATGGAAAACAAGATCACTAATGAATGGAACTGTGAGCACCGTTTATACATACATCTCAGGTAGAGCACACTCCATCCAGGGCCTTGACATGCATTTTAATACCCTTTTATTCAGTCAGTTTATGTTCAATACTGTGCAAATCTTGAAAGTATAGATGGCAGTAGCATATTTCGCATGAAAAGTCAAGAAGGTCATGTCAAACTTTGCATCTATGATCCACTTCTAAGTAGAGTCTGCCATTACATACATCTTCATTTGACAAGTGTTCAATAAAGAGCCAAATCACAGGGGTTAATGTGTGTATCTTACTTCAACAGGTTAACCTTGTTGAAGCTTTTCACTTGACTGACACTGTATACTAAAACAAAAGAGTTTTAACACATGTAGGTCACAGTTATTGAGGTGTTCAATATTTCCACAGCCACATTTAATGAGTTTCTTGCACTTGTGGAGATATTCAACAGTTGCAGTGCATATTCTGGATGTGTGTGGTGGGTCACAAAGCAATGACACATCATAGTGTGCAGCTCTGCTGAATTCTGGAATGAGCTTTAGTTCTGCCACTCCTTTTCTTTTCACCAAATCTTTCATTGACATGCAAAGAAACGGTTTTATCTGAAAAGCCAGCTTGTTTTGCAACTACCTTCTGTGCCATACCCTCATTTTGGAGGGTTTCAGTGACTGTCTGCTGTCATGCCAGGTGTCGTCCCATGTTTATGTAGGCCATGACATTACAACAACCTAACATTGCTGCTTTAAAGAACTCTTCTTAATGGTTTATGCAACATTTACATTTTCTGAGGCACTGAATCTGGGGCTTTTGGAAGCTGCAAGGCATAATCATAAATACAGTTTGAACAAAGTGCATGCCTAAAATATTCCACTCTGATTGTATTTAATCTATAAAATATATGAATTTTATTTTTTAATAAAATCACCAAAATATTAACAAAACATCAGTAAAAGACACAAAAAAGCAACTTTTTAATCATAATGCATTTTCTTCTGACATTCATATTAATTATACTTTTTAACAATATTTGTAACTACTTTTCTAACAGAAAATATTGATTACACTGACCTTTCAAAAATGATTGTGATCTCAAAAAATGATGATGTTCTACAAACATAGTGATAAGTGCTAATTAAAAGCTGTTAGTGATCATAACATTGAGCTCTAAATATGTATGAGGTTAATAAGAAAAGAAAAATCAACAGTTTCGTGTTAATCAGCGAAGAAGTGCAAGTGTGTCAGTTCTTGCTTTTGAAGCCGAGAGGAATGGATAGATTTAAATCTGAAGGTAAAGCTGTGCTGGGCTCCATATGGTGCAGCGTGGCTGAACTACTGCTCTAATGAGACTCGTGGAAGCCACACTCCCATGGCTATCCGTGTCCCTTTTATTAAGATGGAGCGATCCGGCGAATGCATTTGGGAGAGGAAGTGATGGGTTAAGCATGTTCCTCCAGAGGGACTTTGTCTGGAAACTACTGTACTAAATTTAAATGACCACGCTCATGCTCAAGAACAATAAATGTGTAAACATAGTTTTCTTTCTTCCTCTCTCTAAGTCACTTTTCCACTCTATACATGAAATTAGGACAATTTTGGTCCCTCTGTTACATTGAGCGCTCTCTAAACGCAAAGTATTGCTACTATTAGCTGCAGTTCTGTTCCCTTGGGCCATGTGGGGACACATGGAAGGTAATTACAGAACATAATGTTATTAATTACTCTGAACCCTTGTGTTGCTGTTGGAGCTGAACTCACTGCAGATGAGTTTCTCAAAGCCATTGGGGCTTTAACATAATGCCTAAAGTTAAGTGATCCACTCATCTCTGTCACAGAATTTGGAAAATTGTCTTAGCTTGTCTATTTGTCTCTGATTCTTGGCAGCAGTCTGTTTCTCTGGTTCTGTTTTCTCGAAGCTAAAATTAGAGTGAAGAAAATTATACTTTGTAGTGAACAGACAGTCATTCTTATATGGTTCATTAAAAAAGTGAAATTTATGTGAAATTTAATTCATAATTGAGAGTAGTAAATTTTGTTGCCCTTATTGCTATTAAGAGTGAGGTAGAAAAATATGAAGAAACATATAATGTTCACCTTGTAGGTACGGTATCTGGTTGAACTTCATCATGAACTCACGAGGTTTTGGAAATCTTCCTCTGACTTTGTGTTCCATGTTGACAACATCACTTAAAGAATATATAAAATGTTTTTTTATATTGAAAACAATTTGAGATTATTTGAGTTTTGTGACATGTGGTGCATTACTATGCTGAAAATGGTCAGGAAAAGGATGAACATGATCTGAAACAATTGTCACAATTCACAACATCGTCTTTGTAGTTTAAATGCTTGATAACAAGTTCTTACATCCAGTTGAGTCTAAATAAAGGTAATATTGCATTTATTATGATTAAACTTTAGCTTAAATTACATAAAGCTGCATAATTTTTAAAGTTTAATCAGTAATAGTTTTACAACAAATTTATGTGAGCTCATGATGTCTTTGTTAAGTTGTCATAACAAAGAGATTTTGAATAATATCAACTTTGTATTAAAAGTGTCATGACAGTCTTATTATTAACAATCCGTCAAATAAAGCGTTACTTCAAGGGGTTATTTGAGCTACAGTTGCCTTTCTGCTATCTCAACCCAGCCTCCACACTTACATCTGAGGTCACATGCTACTTGTATTATGTTGCATGTAACGTGTAATCTTTGTACTATGTTAGGTAAAGGCATCTGTAAAAAAGTCTCATTTAAGAAGTATTCTTATAATCAGTGGTACTGTGTATACAAAATGGCATTTACAATTGGCCCTCAGAGTGCAGTACCAAATGTGGTTTTATTATTGGTGGCTTTTAGTTGAAGCTCCACAGTTATAATTTGCAAAACAAATTAAAAGCACACACAACTCAGAAATGTAATACAAAAGCAATTACTCTTCTGCTGAAAGCAACAGCTATGACAGTCTAACCCTACAGGCCACACAAAAAAAAGAAAAAATATTAAAACTATGCAAATTAACTAGAATTATTCATATATTTAGCTAAAGTCTGTCTGTGCATCAGTTCATACCTGGTTGTTAATATATTCATGAATCAGTAAAATTGCATTGAATGGTCTTTATTTCTAGCACAGTAAGATGAAAGTTTAAAAATTACTTTAAAAGACAGTAAGTTTTTGCTTATTAAAAATGAAGAAAAAGACCGTATGTGCCTTTTGTTGCTTAGTTTGTTCTTTGAACTCTAACATGTTTGTTTGTTTTCTTCAATCTAAAGTTTTTCCTGAGTCAGTACCTTTTCAATAGGATAAAATAACAGAAACAGAAATTAGAAGACATAGAAGAAAAATTAAAACAAATAAAAATCTGAACAGTAAATAATTGATTTTTTTTTTCTACACCCTTACTAGATTCATATATCCACCTGTACTGTCCATGTTTGAAAAGTGTCTTTTTGCATTAACTGCCTGCTCTGGTTGACTGATATTTTACCATTTCTGAATTATGTTTGGGATCCACAGAAAATAATCCCAAAGATAGGAAATGTCTGGCAGGCTGCCCTTTAGATGCCCTTACGTCAAGGAATTTGGCATTTTCTCTGGGACTTGAACCAAATGTTTGTTGTTTAAGTGACAATATATAATGAATTATTTCATACTTGATATAAATACTTGTAAATGGCAAACAATATAACAATAAATGCATGATTCATAAATGTTCACTTGAAAGGCAAATGATTTTTGTTAGTTTATTTAAGACTTAGTGATGTCACCATTACAGTGGTTAAAGAGTAAAAAAAAGGAGGTGGAAGGCCATGAAGGAGAATTAGTTAATATCTCCTGTTTTTTTTTTAGCTTGGTAGTTGTGATATATTTGCAGTTTCTCACCTGAACAGCAATCGTGTTCCTCTATCAGTGCAGATATCATTGGAAAAGATCAGTAAGATATAGTTCTACCCGTTTGAAGTACTGTTACATGCTGCTGGATCTTGTTGGATGTAGTGGCAGTCGTCTCTGTGTATCATGTCTTGTTTCAAAGATGTGATGTGATGGCTCTTTTTCTTTAGGTTGCACAAACTGGACTGCCTGCTATGCTGTATCGGTACAATTTTCTGCATTTGAAGTTCACAGAATAAGCAGCCTACAAAATATGACATTTGCTTCATTTATTACTAATATAAAAAATGTATAAATATCAAAACAAGTCAAAAACTTTGTACACTAACAATTTCTAATGTGCGTTGAAAGTTCCCAACATCTAAACAACTTGGTGATTTATGATTTACCTTATTACATACTCAATCAATATATGTTGATTTAATCTAAAAATAAAGATAAATTATAGATCTTAAGTACTTGGTGATGTAAACCTTTGGTACTCTTTGGCTGAAAGTTGATAAAATTATGTTAATACGTAGTTTTCTGACATACACACAGAATCAGTCTAGGAACAACATAGATAAGATAAATTGGGTCTACTTGCAATATGTACAGCGAGTAGAATGTGTGACTGGTTTAGCTGGCAGAAGCGTCTGGAAGCAGAAGGAATGGTTAATCTGAGGTTTAACAAAGTTTGGAATGAAACTGGGAAGTAACAGATGGGTGACAGCTTACAGTTTTGAGGCAAGGATGCAGCACCGTGGGAATGCAATTCTGACCCAGATGTGCAGCTGGAGGATGGTGAGTTCCAGCTCTGTGGTGGTGGTGGTGGGGTGACTGAGTGTTGGCGAGTCAGCAAGCAGGTGGAAGTCCAGAGGAAATGAGGAGGACTGATTCTGGAGATCTTGACACTGGAGGCTTGTAGATGGCAGAATGGAGGAAATTAATTGTAACCCAACAAGGTTAATCATCTGGCAAAGAGAGGTTGTCGTGTAGCTCCTTAAGTCCTCTGAACCCAACGAGGTAATTGATGCCAGGTGTGCCTGCTGCTCAGGAATGGAGCACCCATCTGCAGAAATTCCTCAGACACGTGGCAAGATTCACTCAAAAACACGAACACACACACCAGAACCACGACAGATGATGTTTCACTGAAGGATTTAAAACAACAAAATTTGGTAACACTTTATGATAAGACTGTCATAAACATGGCGTAACACCTGACATGAACATGAGTAAGTCTTCATTTACGACTGTTGTCATAAAGTGTCATTTGGTAAATCATAACACTTTTAATATAATCTTGATATTATTCAAAATGTCTTTGTTATGACAACTTGACATTAACCAAGAAATCATGATCTGACATAAATTTGTTATGAAAGTATTTTATGACGGTCTCATTCACAACCCATCAAATAAAGTGCTATCCAAAAGGGTAAAGGATTATTGTTGCATTTTAGAAGGAAAGTTATCTATTTCATGTAATAGATTGCTCACTTAAAAGAAAAATATTATTCAATAATGAGTTTTCAGCAAGGTGAAGAAATTTGTGGAAAATTAGTGGAAGGGTAACAGACACCCAAGCTGAATGTTTTACCTGTGCTAATTTCAAACAAGCAAGAAAAAGGTCTAGCATTTTGCAACACAAAGGTTTTTTGTATAAAATAATATCTGCATACTTAAAACTGTTGATAATAATCAATATTCTATATTGTTTACTTAATATTTATTTTCTTTTTTAAAGAAAATAAATTGTATTCTTTTGATAATTTATTTTTTACAGGAATACAGTGACATCATGATATTTCTTCTCAAGGTTATCAAACCAGGAGGATCTCAGATTGGCACATGCCTTGTCTGCTGCCACAGATTGAAGAGAGAATTTCTCCGTTCCTTCTTCTCACTTCATAAACTAAACTGACACCCCTGAGAAACAGCACAGCCTGTTTGCATGCCAAGTGATTAGCTGCTTCATAACAGTTATTTTCTGTGTGAATGGGATGGGATTTCCCAGAAGAAAACACAGCAGAAAAAGTAATGCAAGAATTAAACTCGTCCTGGAGTTGTCGTCAGTAAAGAATACGTGCACAGGGTCATATTTAATTGTCAATGGAAAGACAGCTCTAATTTACCTCCTGGTAACATCTTATTGCTCCCTTTACACATTTTTGCAACACCCTCTGCCACACATATTTTTTTTAGAATAAGATTTTAAAAAATATATGCTAAACAAATAATTATTTTGAAACCCTTTGAAAAACTGATTATCTGTAATATCGTATCCCAGGTGAATTCTCCACATTTTTGTTCTATTAAAAAAAATACAGTATCACATATCATTTTTGATTGAATTGCAAGGCTACAAGCTCAATTACGGAATTAAAAAATGCAGAAATAAGGCCACAACTAACATGCTTATAAATGACAAAGGCCATGTGCTGTATAACATGGCACATTTCATACCTATTAAAACTTTTTAGAGTCTGCAGTCATAGAAATTATCACGTAGAGCCATCCTTGATCTCAGGACAGGCTTTGGATGCTTCCTCAAAGCTGGAGGTGACTCTCTAAAAGGACAACCGGCTATGAAATTTTGCACCTTACTCCCTGGCAGGTTTATTCCCCAACAAAGGACCAAGGGGAGAGAGCAGAGCGCTCTCGGTGCGAGCCAATTAGCCTTGTTTATTTTCCTCCGCTGTCTAATAAACGTCACTTTCTACTTCTAATGGTTTGCAAAGAGAGTGTGATTAAAATTCAGACCAGAGGTGTGACCAAATGTGAAACAGAGCCATGTCTTCTGCAGAGGCCCTTCATCGCGCACAATGGCTCTCAATGCAGCATTGTTATTGGAGCTTATAATAGCAAATATTTACAACACTCCACTGACCTCTGCATGCCACAGCCACCATGACAGCAATATTTCTCACCAATAACAATAAAAGGTAATGAACACAACCTGTGCATTATTTATGCAAACTCAGATTTAATCTCCAATTGTCTATGCAAATTCAAATCCTTTGAAGAAGGTAGAAGTGAAGCCCTGGATTGGATTTAGTTACGGTAACCAAAAGTGACCAAAAACATCTAGTATTGACTGATTTAAGCCTTTTACAAGTCTGACTTCTCATAAATGTTTAAGTTTTTCTGCAAGTTTTCTTTTTTTGTTGTTTTTTTATCTTAAATTGTGCAGATTAAAAGCAAACATAACTTAAGAGTTGTAAACATGGCACAGGCAACATTTTGATTGGTTATAGGCTTCTGTAAAAAACACTAGCAGCAGTGTGGGAGGCAATCTATGGAAATGTTTTTGCAATGGCGATCAGCTTAATGAGCTCATATTTAGTCACAGTCCTATTTATACTTATTATGACAGGCTATGCATCATATCCTCCTATTTTAAAAAAAAATCTGACAATATAACAAAAAATATCTATGGGAATGGTTACCTTGTGGTCATTTGGATTTGTTTACAGATAAGTTGCTTTGCAGGTCATTGACCAAGGTTATTGTTAACTTTTTAAAATCTTTTTTTAATTCTGTGTACTTTTAATTTAAATAAGTTTGGGAATTTTTCCTCAAATGTTTTCAAGTACCTTTAACTAAGGCATGTTTGGCTTGATTGATGGAATGTCTCTGGAACTCTGAGCCCCAAAGCCCCAATCCTATTTTCAAGATATTTATCAAACACAACATTCACTGACACACCCCTTGCTCAAATAGTTTGTGGGAAATTGAACATACATCCTTGGATGTAAATTAAATAAAAAATAAAAAAAACATATCAAAATAAATTTCCCAATAGTCTACCTGCCTTTGTATGCTCCTGAAATTACTTTTTTGGTGGGCTTGTTGAGGTATTTTCTCCCTGCCTCATTATAATTGTTGCTGTGGTTGTTGTTTTTCATCTGTGACATTTAAAAATGTTAATAGACTGCACCATGCCTGGAACGCATGAAAATTTATCAGATGACTGGCGGACACACATTGGGAGCTCTCCAGAGCTCAGCAGTATGCTTTATCATGGTGTTTTTGTTATAATTTAATGCTTCAGCAGTATGCTCGAGTTTTTTAAAATAGGTCTGCAAGGCTCCGGGGCCTCGATCAGATTCAGCTGGCACTTGCAAACTTTGAAAGAACTTGAGAACGATTCCAAGGGCCACAGTTTCTTGGAAAAGCAACAAGAAACACAAGGAGCACTTTGATTGTTTGATATTGTTTTGACCTTGGATTTCACTTAGTGTATCTGTGGGCTATTTTTAAACGAGTATCGGCGTTTGCTCTGTGCAGGTGAAAGGAGACGCTTACACAGGTTGGGAGCTCAACTGCTGAAAGAAATACAAACTGAGATCTTGGTGGACTTTGTGCTGAGAGCAGATGTCTTGTGTTTGTGCATCAGTCACCTGCCTCAGTGAGCAAACTTAAGTGCTCAGAACAAACTCGCAGCAATGTCAACTTTCTGAACTGAAATGCTCCATAAGCAGTAGGTAAACACAGCAAAGCACACTACATTGATAAATTAGTATTCAGTGAAGAAGAGTTAGTCTTTTCTTGTGATTCTCTCTAATGCTGCCTCTTTAGTTCACCAACTCCCTGTTTCCATTTGATAGTATTTTCTTTTTCTGATGAATAATCAAGCAAGAGCTGTCTTACATTATTTTGCACTATGATTTAAGTATTTATGGTATTATGTACATGATTTAAAAAAGAGTCACCAAACAAATCAAAACATGTAACAAAAACAGATACATTCACCTTTAACATTCAAATTCTATTTATTATAAATGAACAGATGAGCATAGCATAGCAAATCTCTCTCAAATTTGCCCTTTAATGCAAAAGACTGAAAGACTTAACCTTTATACCAGTTTTAGCACCACTGCTCTACAGCAGCTACACAATTGAGTGAGATTTATTAATTGCATGAAGAAGTGCAGTACCTTTAGTAGAAATAGATGTACCAAGCAATATGAGTTCCAAATTCTGCTGTTATTCTGCTGTTTGGTAGAGCATATTTTTCAAAATATGCTCTACCAAAGATGTTTTGTGTATAATTTGCATGTTGAGCACATTTGTTTCCAGATGAATACAAAACCATTGTCTTTGTCTTGGTACATATTTCCACATGATCCTCATGGATCCTCATGAAAATGGCCAAAGAAAGAAAACAGAGGGAGAACAGCAGTAGAAAATGGAGGAAAAAGAATATTTCTCCCCTCAGACAAGAAAAGACTAAACAGCGCGTTCTATAATTTTCAAAGTGTACATCTAATAAATTTAGAGTACTTGAAAAGTTTAGTTTCCACGACTGAAGAAGTCTAATTGAAATATTTAGTAAGAACTCATATCCATAACAATATGCTGGTGATGTACAGTCTGCAAAATTAAATCACTGTATTGTTAGCCAGAGTGAAAATGACCTCAAAGTCAATGAGAGCACAGCTGAATGCTTAATTAGGCAGTTAGTGTTGGCAAGCACTTTGCCTAAATTATGATTATGGTGTACATCCAAAACTGAAGAAAACATTTTGCTGAGATTTCATCTGTAAACCTTTCCAAAGCTGCCAAAAGGCCTTGTGTCCTGAATGTTGGCAGTAACACAATGGCTGCTCCTCTACCACCCCCTTAGTTGTTGTTTGTGTCTTCGCTCAGCTAGTTTACCTCTGTCAAAAAAAAAAAAGTAAATAAATATAAATCGCTTTTGTTTTTTGTAATAAATGGGAAAATAAAATAATCTACACATAGAAGCAAAGACTTAATGCCATGGCTGCGCTCTGGAGTAATGGGAATCAATAACAGTGCTGAACACTGCAAAAACTGAATTAAGCCATGTTTATAATGTACTATTTCTAAAATTACCATTACAAATCCTCATATTTGTTTTTAATTGTTGCAGATTATGTTATGTGTTAGTTAGCATATGAATTGATTCACTTACAGTAACATTTGCATGTTTACACTTTTTTAATAAGCCTGATTTCCCAATAAGGCTGCTCGCATTTGCATATTTTCACAGCACTACAAGGTGGTTTATCTCTTCCAAAACACTCTGGACCAACATCAACAAAAACATTAGCTTGCAAGAATTACATACACAATTTATGCTGCTTTGTTATTTTGGCAACAGTGATATGTGGAGGGATCTAGGAGAAAATTAGAGGTGAAAACATAAAATATATTTTTAAAGCTTCAAGTACATCCTTTTCTATAAAGTTTCTATTTCCTGAGATCTTAACTCACCTGTTTAATCCCAAATTTTTTCCTGCAAAATTAGTGTTTGCATTTCAACCTTAACACATAATTAATTATGAACTATTACATTCCCAGAGTAGAGCATTCTGTTCTACTCTGGGATTTCAAACCTAAGACTATGATTCAAAAATCTTAGCATTTCTATTTGGATACTTTCCATTTCAACTGTGTTGAGATTTAAAGTTTATGATAGTTACATTCTTATCCATATCTCAGACTGATAGATATTTACAAAAGCCTGAGTGACAAAGGAAACCCAAGATAAGAATGTTTTTAAAAGATGAAGGAGTTGGAGGAGGGTGATGACATTAAGCTGGACTCTAAAATACTGAACTCAGTCATAAATGAAAAACAAGCTGGGCACCTGAGACAAAAATGGGAATAGGAGAATAAGGAGTTCATAATGGAAATATTTATGTAAAGATTTTTCCATCAAGGAGGGGGGATGTCATAGTTAGACAGAAATAGAAATAGAAATAAATGCAGACATAGAAAAACTAATTATTGTTAATTATTGGAAATAAAGCATTTTCTTACCCGACAATCTTTATGCTCAGAATCAACACCTGTGGTCGACTCATAATCTGGCTATTTATTTCCCGTTGAGCTATTTGTAGCTGTTGTTTCATAAGTTAGAATTAAAGCTCTACATTGAAAGGTGCTTTCAATGTAGAGATTGTTTTTGACGTTTCAGGAGATTTTTGTCCTCATAGATGTGTTTACTTCCATGAACCCCCCACTGACAAATAAATGTTTTTCTTCATAGATGACTGAGATAAACTATAGCTAAATAACAGTAACATCATCTGTTTGAGGACTACGTGAACATTGTGTGTGAATGGCACACAAAATGCAGCAGTTATTTTTGTAATTTTTCATCAAAATAAATTGCTCATTACAAGGTTGCTTTTTGTTCTCTGGCACTCCAGTAATGAGAGAACATGCTCAATGTGAAGGCACTTCTAAGCACAAGAATATAACACAGTCAGCCTGTAGCTGGAGAAACCCTGTAAACATGGTGCATCAACTCTTCAAAAACATGTTGAAATAATATTGCAAAAAACGTCCAAGTGCCTATTAAATACTTCCATCCATTCCTGTGAGTTGGTTTTCATGGCCACTTTTTTATTGTCATATGACAAGTTAAAGTACATTTACAATAACAAACACTTAGGTGTGCATATTTGCTTAAAAGGTTAAGAGCATGTACCCTTTACTCTGAAAATAAGATTTTGAAATGCCAGATATTCATGAGCTCATTACAACGGCACTTGATGAGGAGAGAAATATGCTGGGCAGCTACTAAAGTCATCCATTGAAGGTAGAAGGACAAATGAGAAAGTCAAAGCATGTGGATGACTTTAAGGAGAGTCAGCTTGTGACAAGTTATTGGATGAACTGCATAGCAATTAAATACACACGTTACAACTGTTGGTAGATGATATAGAAAGGAATGTGGAAAAGCCTGGGGAAGTGTTTGTGCCATGTATCTGAGCCATAGTGGGCCACTCTCGACTGGCTGGAGCCTTCAGATAAGCGGTGGTACAGGATGTTATGTAAAATTAATTTTAAAGTGTTGTGTTCTCCACAGCTCCTTATGTCACTCTGTTATCTAAGGGTTCAGAGCTACAATAAACAGCAGCGTTACTAATCACACGTTGCAATATGAAACGCCGAAATGTAGACAGTTTTATCTTTTTTTTTATGTTATTCTAAGTGATATTTTTTAAGATTACACAAAGTGTCTGCATGGCATAGTAAAGAGGTATCGCCCATATCAAAAACCTCAAATTATTTTGGTTTTCTAGGCAAAATTATGACAGTAAGAGGACAGTAGTTAAATTAATTAAAGTATCAATAATATATAGCATTCCCTGACTAATTTACTTCACTTCTTTTAGTATATTAGTTATAGGTTGTTGTTTAGTTTTAGTCAATTGTTGGTTTTCTAAGATGGAATCATTTTTTAGAATGTCAAATGTGTGTATTACAAAGAAAACTAGACTCCATGTAAAGGTTAGACTTCACGCTGTATTTTGACTTTATGGAGACCTTATGCTTGGTTTAATACATGCAGGTTTATCCATTTTGTTGACACACAATAAATTGACTTTTAAAGCGTCTATGTATAGTGGGCCGCTATACATAGACATACATGAACAGACATGCTGCCTCTATCACAGTGACTTCTTGGTGGAGATTTTGGATTTATTGAAGTTGGAAAGCATCTATAGACTTACAAATCATCTACAGTATTTACAATAGAGTTGGCAACATTGCATTATTTTTAGTAAGCTTGCTAAAGATAATTAGACCCTCAACATAAAACAAGGGTACAATATTGTATTTTATCCGCAGCAAGCATTTCTTAATAATGGAGGAAATGTAAATGTAAATTAACTAAAAGTTAATTTACATTAATTAAATTAATGTAAATTAATGTAATTAATTTACATTAATTACAGGTGAACAAAACAGGATCTTTTGTTCACCTTCAACAACCTACATGAAAACACTGCTAAAATAATTTAAAAGAATGACTTCTTGGGCAAGAACACCCTGCTAGCATTAAAATTGTACCCCTTTTTTTTTTTTTATCAATTCTTTAACAACTTTTTAAAAATACATTCAATTTTTAATTTCAATATCGGAGGACAACCATTTAATTTCTACCCTTTCACAAATTGATGTTCTTGTTAGTAGTGTTACTTCCTCATTGCATGTGAATTAACCATCTGATGCATGAGGGTTAAACAATGCAGCTCCTTTGAAAATAACGATTTTCATACGATGCTGGCTCCCTGGTTTAATCCAAAGCTTCATACTTTGAAACACAACAGTAGAAAATTGGGGTAAAATTAGTTTTTATTTTTTTTATTTTTTTAGGAGTTCTGCATAGTCTGGAAAATAATTTACTGAAACCCTATAAAGAACGATAAGCAAAAGTTAGAAATATTAGAAAACCAAGATTAAAAACCATCTGGATTGAAACAGAATATGGAAACAGGATGAAAAAAGGACTTAAGTTGGAAGAAAATATGTTTGATCCAACAAAAGTTATATGAACTGAACTTGATATGGGTTTAAACAGGCAGACCAGTAATTGTGCCAATTAAGATATAATTGAAAAAATCTAATATGTAATAATATATATGTGTTCTTTTTATTCCTGTAACATCTGATGTTGAGAAAAAGAAAAGAATATTGATTCCTGTCTTGACTAGCGTCCAAATTACATTTGATCAAGGTAAAGTCAGAATGCATTTCTTAAAATGACAAAGATCAAAGAACTAAGAAGATAGTTATTCATTTCTTCCTATTATTTTCACATTCCCATTTATAGCATGTGATCTACATCTTCATGCTTCCCCATGGATTGGACAGTGTACCCTTCGTAACTTCAGAAACTGTCTTGAACTATTAAAAAAGCTTTGGCTAATACCCAACATATAAAGAACTGAATTTCACTTTGGGGATTAATTTGCAATCGCAGACTTTTTACAGCCTCGACTCCCTGCAGTCCAATATCCCAGTGATTAAGTTGTTCAGGAAAATGTAATGTTAGCAAGGAAGTCTTGAGTCCCACGTTGTAAAAAAAATACAATTAAAATCTCTGAAGTCTCATCACATTACATTTAATTGATGATCGTAATGGATGATAAAAAAATAAGCTGTCTCTTTGACCTTCAGCTCTCATCGCCCCAACATCCCCTTTGTCTTTTATTTTCCACCTGTAAGCTGATGACAAACATTGCACAGAGCCAGAAAAACAGTGGTTGAGTGGAGACAGAGCACTTTGTCAGGTCAACTAATTGAGTAGTTGGCCCAAAGCAGGAGCCATTTATAAGACCCCTCCTCTCCTTAGGCATAAACGACTGAGTCTCATTCCTCTGCCCCTGTCCCGCTGTGCTCCGCTGTGACACAGGGCTTTGTCACCCCCTGTCCCTGAATACTCCCTGCCTCTTCCTCATTCATCACCACAGAGTGATTCCCTAGCTTTACGGAAAAGTGATAGTTGCTTTGAGGCCCACTGTGGACACAGAAAGACCCTTAAGGCTTAAGTGCTCTGATCAATCAAAAGGTCTTCTGGGTCAGGTTGACCTTTATGATATCAGATTCAAGGTAACAAAGCCTCAGGTTCAAATGAGAAAACACGTCTTGGAGTTCTCTCACTTCCACCCGTGTCGTGCTCATGCTGTTTTGCCATCTTTGAGTTTTCAGCTAATAGCTATTACTGTATTGTATCCAATTTCTGGCATAAATTTGTCATTATGTCTGGGGTAGCACTTCATCTTTGTTGAGAATGACAATTAGGGCGTAATCAGAGCAAGTGTCCCAGAATCGTAATAAGTGTCTAGTTTGTCTACCACCTTTTCCCATTTGAACAGCTGTGACTCCTGCAGTGCTCTTGGCTGGCGCAGTCCCCTCTTGGCTCATTTACTTGCCTCTGAAGTATTTGTTTGGAGATGAATGTTGGCTCAAACAACTGGAGATGATTTTTTTTTTCTCTTTGATGTTTATGTTTTCTTTTTATTGTTGTTTTCAAAATGGCCTTCTTGAAATGAATGACCATTCTTACAACAATAATGAAGTGCAGAAACATGGCCACAGGGTTAGTACTGTACAAGTTTGTCAAACAGCCCTTAACCCTTCACTTCACCAGACACCTGAAGGTTTGCTTGTTGTATTTCTCATCCAGGAGTTAAAAGCAGATCTATGAAGTTCTGTGGATCATGTAGAACCATATTTGTTTCTACGTCACAATGACCATTTTTCAGGAAACTGGAAAAGTTTCTTTAAATCAAGGCCAAAAACTGCTTTTGATTAATTATAACTGGAACATTGGTCAAAATATTTAATGTGTATTTGCTTGGTGATTTTGATTATGGTATTGACAACATTTTTTTGTGTGCTTCATAATCGATTTCTGTGTTGCATTTCAATGGCTTTAAGCACTTGGAACTGCCTTTTCAGTGGTCATAATCTTTTGCCTTATTGGTTCACAACCTTCAGATGTGATTCTATTGCAAGACCCTCTGCTAATGCTTTTCAATTCATTTAAAACCTTTTTAGAGAATTTGACAACTGGCTTTTGAGACAATCTGAGAGCAGAGTGACTGAGATGACCTCAAATGTAGCCAGAAGGGAAGGAGAGGAGAATAACCTGACATCAGAGAGAGCTGTCTCACAAGCATGTGCAATCAGGAATCCACTTTCTGCTTTCCTTCACAAAAAATATTTTCTGAAAAAAGCTGTTTTCAACTGATAATAGTTTCTCAGCGCTATATATTTCTTTCTCTGGTCCTGTTGCTTCTCTATGTCATGGACCTGTAGACAATAGCATGCTAAATTACTGGAGTCTAAAGTCAATCGTCGAGGGCAAGTGTCGAACATCTTTGATGTTTTCTTGATTCAACACACCTGAATGAAGAAATCATTAACATGCTTTTGCTTAACTTGATGACAAGCAAAGAATTCAACAGATAGATAGATAGATAGATAGATAGATAGATAGATAGATAGATAGATAGATAGATAGATAGATAGATAGATAGATAGATAGATAGATAGATAGATAGATTTCTATCTGTAAATCTCCTCAGTCAATAGTGAGTTCTTGGAAAGACCTTCTCAGCATAATAAATGTGTGTTGAAGTTATGTTTCTGCTGAGTGCAGCATTATGTCCACACTAGTTAGAAGTGATTTCGACTGGCTCTTTCCATTACCCAACTAACTATCTCCCCTCCACTTTGTGAAGTGTCTGTTGCTATTCTCAGTTTTCTCCATTTTTATTAAACGCCTTGTGGACTGACAATTATGTTGCTGCAACAGAGCAATTGCATTTGTACATATTCAAATTATTCTCCTACAAATCACGCCATCGTGTTTATTTAATTATAAAAACCAACCAGGCTGAACTTATTTACCAGCGACTAATGAAGAGAAACCATTGCTTCAGAAACCTACAAGTCCTTTTTCTCTGTTCTAGTTTATAGGTCCACAGTCCATTTCACAGGGCAAATCTCAAACAGCATCTGACAAAATGAGTCAGTTATCTCAGCAGGAAGATATTGTGATTGCTCAAAGGGATCAGAAGGAGAAAAAGTATTTTGTCCTTGTCCCTTTCCTATCTTTAGTGGCTCGAACATTTCTAATCTGATCTGTCTGTATACCTGGTTCTACTAGTTCTAGTTCTATGTCATTACTGGTCAGAAGGACCTGAGTGTTTCAACAGCATTTTGATTTACATTTTGCACTTTCCAAAATTGTTCTGTGGGCTTTTGCCGCCCTGATGATAATGCAATCCCATGCATCTCTTACACAGCATTTTCCACCTCTTGTCATTAATATGGATGTTTTTGAATGCATCGTTGGATCTTTGTAGACCTTGAGCCAAATGCTATGATTAGAAATTTGATCCACAGGGTCAAGGTGCTGAAATGTGCATGTTGAACACAATCACCTGCATAAACAATAATTTCTGCACCAAGTGCAACATTATTAAGGGAAAGGGCTGTGATCTGTTTATCGAGCTAACGAAGGAAGTCTTTTCAGATTCATATACAAACTTCAGCATAAATCTGTGTTGCTCAGCAGGAAACCAGTAACTTCTTGTGAAAATATGAAAAACAAAGAGTCATTAACTCTTTTTGTGAACTTTCTTCGAAAGGGCATGCAGCATATTATAACTTTCTAACTTTTTTAAGTTGTTTTTCCGCATGTGGTTCCCCATAATTTTATATATATATATATATATATATATATATATATATATATATATATTTATTTTTTTTCTATGTCAAAAATTGCCAACTTTATAAAAGAAATTGAGCGTAAAAGAAAAGAGTGAGCAGAAGGCAACTAAGAGCTCAACCAAAGGTTGCCGAATGATGAGGCTGTTTGTTCACCTCAATACATAACACATTATCCATTATCCTGTGTCAGGATGCAAAACTCCAGAGGGCTAAACTTCGTTTCATGAAACCGAGTTTTAAAACCACTTACCTATCTGATTAAAAATAAACAACGGTAAAGCCTGTTGTAATTTGTTTATATTACACTGTTTTTATTTTCTACCTCTACAGTATAATGATAAATGGCCTTTAAATAAGAAGGATACTTTATGAAAATCTTAAGCGGTATCGCATTATTTTCTGAGCTAAATGCTAAAGATAAGATTTCCCAGTAGAGAAATTGCATTTTATTTTTATATCTCATTAACAGATATTTTAGCAGATCTCTATGTTGGTCAGAACAAAAGGAGGAGAAGCATAAACATGCCAGTGGAAGGAACAGGCCTTGTTGCCTTAAAAACTCAGAGGACCTCCAGTCTAATGAAATGCTGTCAAGGTCCAGTGAGCTGAGCTGCCAGGAGAAATTCTCACAATGGAGAAAAGTCCGACAACAGCACAAAGAGAGAGGAAACGGCAACCTTACCTTCCAAGCTCTTATTAAATTTTGGGAATTGCTCAGGCAGATCAAGTAAAGAAGACACCTCATTGATACAGAAAGAAATGCATTGCTTCCTCCAAATTACACGCATTATTTACTGTGTACTTTAACTTTACTTTTGACAACAGTAATTAATTTTGATAAAATAAAGTTAATTTGAGCTTAAGTTGTATTTTCACAGTGCAGATTTTTTTTTTAAAGAAACACTGCTAGAGTAAAAACCTAACTGATCCAAAATGTTATGAATTTCACGTTTTACTTGATACATTTATTGAGCAAACTATGGTACGGAAGGATATTGAGGTCAAGGAGGAAAAGATGTATATGCAACATACAATGTTATGCAAACATAACATTTTAAGCATATATGGGAATACATTTTATAAAGTTGATAATTATACGTTAGTGTGATAATTTCGTCATGATGATGGCAGCGGAATACTTTATTGCTACACTGAAAAACAAGACAAAAATAAAAAGAAGTTGACATGACAGGTTAATTTGGCTTAAAGTATGGACAGTATGGACTTGGTCAGAGATGAAGGCTGTTCATCTTGGATTATATTTCTCAGAATGAGCTTAACAGGAATTTCATCCACAATATGCAGCAGTATTAATATGTCTCCATGTCTTAAACCAAGCATAAAGTAATATTTGACGAACTAATGTAAATTATCCATTGTACTTGCCTTCATTATGCATGAAGGGAATACTTTAAATCAAATCATATTCACATGCTAGTGTGGATTGGACCTCAGCTTAGATAAGAATCATTGACAAGACTTGAACATTTCTATTTTTAGCAGCCATCTTAACTGGGCTTAATCTATTATGCAAAGCAAAATGGACAGAAATGTTAGCCTTGAGACAGTCAAAACTCTTAGACATACCCCCCAAAAAAACCTCAAGCTGTAGCTGCAATACAAATGCTTCTGCAAAATAAAGATAAACATATATAATTTTTTTCACTTCACATAAAATCTTAATGCAGTAAAAATACAGGGGTTTGAAGTTTGCAAAGTTGTGACATTTTCAGAAGGTTTGTCACAGAAAGTCTGAATAAAATATATTGAAGTTTGTGGTTCTAAATTTTCAAGATGTAAAAATCAAGAGGTGTAACGACTTTTTCAAGACAGATCACAGCTACAAACTGTTTAACTGCATTACAGTAGTTTTAATTTCTTTTTTCTGCTTTCTTTTCTTTTTTCATTTATTTTTAGAAAACCAGAGGCTTTGGCAATCTGCACAAGAAAAATTCATATGAACCATAGTCCAGATGCAGCACGGCTGTATTTCAACAGTGCCATGCCTCACACTGACTTTTCTAGCTAATTAAACAAGAAGCTAAGACAGTTCAAGAAATATGTGGACTGCAAGGGGCAACCAACCTACAGCTGGTGTAGCAGGAGAAAGATGGTTACTTCAAAAATTAAATGATGATGATGATGATGATAAAATGTTATTTATAACCTTGTCTCAATCAGGTGAAACAACAATGAAGCCATCTTTGTTATCAAAGAAAATGTGATTTCATCCAACTAAGCCATTCTTTGCAGATATAGCAATACATTTGTTTCTGCTAATGAAGAAAACATTGCTTACAGTTTTAGTCGCATCCATCAGTTGTTCCCGAAATGAGTTTTTCTAGTTTAGAGCTCATCAAGAAAAGAGAATAACACAGCGGAGAGGCTTTTGGTGCAGTCAGTTTCATAGTGGGCTGGCAAAAATAGTACAAAAAAGGAAAACTCCACAAAGGAGAAGCACGTAAAATGTGCTGTTTCAACCACAAAGGTAATGACAACTGTACGACTGAGTGGCACTCACCACTGAAGCGTGTTTTGTGCAGGAGAGGGGGAAAAACATTTTAAAATATATCTAACTATAGAGCTTTCACCAACCAAGCACTATGGCACTTAACTTTTGTAAAATTACCTGGAATATGAAAAGCTGATATGTTCTTTAAAGCTTATTCTTCTTAGACCACAAGAATAATTAGGGTTGTCAGGAAAAGATGCTTTGTATTCACCACAATTAACTGGATGTATAGGTTGTGTGTACAGGCAAAAAAACAAAAACAAAAAAAAAAAACATGTAAAAAAAACATGTAGTTCCAAACAGTGTTTAAATCTAAACGGGTAACAATCACAGGCTAATGGGTGTACTTGTGAGCTACACAGAACTCATTGTGTCTGTCTGGTTTGGGTTCTTGCAAAACATAAACATGTAACATATGCTAAATTTTAGGCTTGTTAAAAAAAAAACACCCCTTCTGAAAACAGAAGATAGCCTAAGCACACCATCTTTGCCATGAAGCGGCCATAGAAAAGGTTCTTTAAGAGCTGTCCTTACAAAATATCTAGTATTTTATTGTTTTCTCCCATTTGAACTGAACCCTAAAGACACCGTCAATGTTTTTGATCAACTAAAATGTAGCCAAAGGTTGTGGGGAGGAAACTGTACAGACTTGCCTTCATTTTTTCAGCTGCATCTCAGACATTACCTTATCTAATATCAATATTTTGTTGCACTTTTTACAGATGAACAAATCTGGCTACTATACATGAAACATGGAAGTCAAATCACTGGAAAAAAAAACATTTATCAAATAGAAAGGATTGTGACAAAAATATGTCAGTTTTTGCAGGCTTGCTCTAAGTGACGTGACTTGTGAGAGTAAAATAGCTTTTTTCACTGGAAATGTACAGGTTTCGATCATTTTCAAAGCTCGGTGAGAAGTGGGAATGTTATGATCAAGATCGCTACTAGAATCCCCAATGGATTGTATGAAATGTGTGTTTGGTTTCTTCAACTCACAGTGATTGTTGTTAGCTAGATAGTGTGGTCCAGTGCTTAAAATGATTACGGCTCTCATTAAGGACGGACTCAGACCGTGTAAATCCCTGGAATGTCTTGTGAACATAGAGGAGAACCGACGGAGCGTGCTTCCATGATACATGCAGCCTCTACCATCTGTCTGGTGAGTTCACTGCCATGGTGATGACACTCACTGATTAAATAGCTTAATTTAACCCCCAGAGCTCTTTTGCAAATATCTGAAATGTTTCCATCCTTAATGATGTAAGAATATTTCTTGATCATATCACTACTATATTTTTGGAAACATTTGTTTTTCGCAGATTTAATCTCATTTAATATTTTATCTGCTTTAAAATGTGAAAGCAAACAAGGTGTTTTATGACGAGAGAGAAAAATCCTTCAACAATCTCAGCAGTAATTGCAATTGAATTGAACTTCTCCAAAACTTCAATGTATGTTGGATAACGAACCACATAAGAGCATAATTGTGCAACAAAAGAAAACCAAATACATGGTTTTCCAGAGCATTTTTCTTTTTTCTTTTTTGGGGAACCCTGGATTCCACAAAGACTGCATGTTTGTCTCTGATGAATCCCGTTTAGGTAAAACATATTCTGGGGTTAGAATAGTAAAGTCAAAGTTGACTGAGAATATTAAAAACTGAGTGTTTTCCATTTATTTTTACTATTTAGTAAAGAACGGTCAACGGTTTTAATCCAGGTATGCAATAGACATTGTCTCCTGTTTATCTCGAATGCAGATATACTTTTCATATTTTTAACTTAATGAAAAAAATATAATCATATTTTCATTCTGAACTACTTTGTGTTGCTCTATCACATCAAATTCTAATTTGCCATTGTAATAACGTTTCTGCTCTACATTTGATTATAACAGAAGAAAATCCAGTTCTTTTAAAATCATACTCTCATTTGAGGTAAATATGAACACTAGACTGAGTCCTGGGCTCCATGTTTTCGGGCATTTCTCCCTTGTACTTCATCAAGAGCCACTCTTCATGCATGGGTGGCTGCATAAAATTACTATAGAGCAGAAAAAGAAAAAAAAAAAAAAGAGCATCTCAGCAAAGGAAGGCTGAGCCGCATTTCATTAATGTTTGATACCGCAGTTCAAGTTCAAAACGAAGCAAGTTAACCCTAATCTGTGTTCCTGGAGGAGCAGAGCTATTTGGTAATTTTGTGTATCTGTGTGTGTTCCCTTTCTCATTTGAATGTTTTTACCCAAACAAGACAGTGAGAAAGACTTTTCCCTCATAGCTCACCCATAGCAAACCTCGCTGTCTTCCTGACATTGGAGAAAAGCTTTTCACACTTTTTCTGCATCATTGTTTTGTTGTTTTTTTAATTACAGTTTGGTTCATACTCACTGTTTTAACTTATCCTTTTCCAAGCAGCAGCAGCAGAAAATTCCTCCCAATCCTTCAAACAGAAAACAGCATTGTGTGTTTCCTTATGAGTTGATTAAAATCATTTTAATGGCAAAAATGGAAAATGATTGCTTGTGTTAATTTATTTCATTGGTTCATTGTTCCTTCTCAATCTGAGGTTCAACTAAAGACCTCGACTCTCGCGAGTAGCCGAGCAAACACTAAAATTTAGAAAGTATTTGATTTCTGTGCAGTCTGTTGCTGAAATCATAACATGCTTTGAAAAAACTTCTGTTGTACAATTAGATTGATATAAATGCACCTGTAGCCCAAATAAAGTCAGCATTCAAATTGAAAAATAGTCCTGAATGTTATAAAAAGCAGCAAATATTAAAGGTTTCATGATCTAGAATCTATTGAAAACTCTTTTTTTCTTCTTTTGGTGAAATATATTTTTCTACCAGTAACTGGCTGAATTAGATAGTGGTTAATTGCCAAACACAGAAAACAATAGTGTGCACTCTTTTTGTCAGACATTATGCCATCCTAAAAAAATAGAGAGACTCTTGAAATTGAAGGGTTTGTTTCTAGTCCCTGACCAAATGACAGCCTCTCCATTCAAAACATTTTTTACTGTGGGATTACTGTGGCAAAGGAGCAACCCAAAGCAGAGGCATGAGGACGCAACATAATTCATGCCACGGAGAAAAGCACTGGCAGAATCAGTAGCCTAACCATCAATGCAAAAAATAAATAAATATGTTTGTAAGAATAATGTGTCTCAAGCATAACGATTTTTTTGTGTGTTTTGTTGCAGTATAAAACACCTGTTGATGTCATTAAATCAATAACTACTATTAGCATTTTCACTGCATGCTGATACATACAGTGAACATACCAATGATAACTTGCTGCAGCATCTTTTTTTCCCCGAGTTAAATTAAAGATTGATTGTATATCAGCAATTTAAACACCTGTTCATCCATTATGAGAGCCAAATGGTTTATAATAATGAAAAAAACATTATTTGTCCTCATTGAACAAATCAACATGTACACATAAGCTCAAGATATTATATCACTACTTTTGCGCAAGTTGATATTTTTTTATGCATTAATGCCCAAGTTAAATTTTTGTGCATAACAGCATTCATTTTTGACTTTTGGTTGAGTTGTTGGCTGCTTTATTTTCTTTTACACTTTTATCTACTTGCTTCTTGACTTCGGAAATTGGGATAAAAAATCCCGCGAGCTGCAAGAATGAACATCGTGTAACTCAGAAGGAAAAGCTGAGATGAGATATGCTGTTTAAAATAATGAAAAATCCTTTCCCAGTAGTCTACAGCTTCAGTGCAGGCATAAAAGAAACATAAATTTAATGACCAGATGTAACAATTATGTTAACCAGGGAGTTTGGCTGCAGGAGACAGAAAAGTGACTTTTCCTTAAGGGATAATGACAGCAATAGTGCAGGAAATACAAACATTGACTAATTTGAGTAAATGGACTCACATCGCCTTTACCGTTTTCAGCCGATGTCAATTAAAAACTTGAATCCTGAAAAGCTTACCTGAAAGATACAGCATATTGATTAACTTGAAAACAAGGTTGACTTTTAATGTGCATGTCCAGAGCTGGCCTGGCTGTTAACAGTGTATTGCCACAGGCAGACACAGCTCATTAAGGAACTCACTCTTCAATTCTTTAGTGTTTGACCACTGAAAAAGCTGACACTGTGCTCAGATCAACATATACATCAATATGCATACTTGTCCTGGTAAAAAAGAGAAAATCAAATGAAAAAAGAGTGAAGTAAACAAGTCAAAACATGTCAAACGCAGCAATGTCCTTTTAATGTTTGTAACCATGATGTGAAGCCGTAGTTTGCTTCTACCTAATTAATATAAGGCCGATACAGCGAGCTCAGTTCGTTAACACACATTTATGTACATAGAAAAACTATATCTTGTTATTAGTCAAGAAGATGAAAAGGATAAACAAAATCAGAAACTGCAACTGGGGGTATTTCAAACAATAGATGCTAGTTGCATGCCAACTGGCTATTTTAGAGCCAAATAGAGGGATAAAAAGCATTTTCTGCCCTACTACCACAAAAGGAAATATTAGAGTTTGGTAAATTATGCTTGAATTTAAGGCAAAGCAAGGCCAGGTTATTTGTATTGGACATTTTGGCAACAAGGGAACTGAAAGGGCTTTTTCCATAATGAAAACATAAAAAGAACAACAGCAGGATAAACAGCAAATTAAAAAAATAGAAATCAAATTAAGTATGTAATCGAAAACTATTCCAAACAAATTGGATTTTAACCTCAAAAAAACCCTCTGGATTTCAGAAATTTTATAGTTTTTTTACAAGTTTTTTTTCCAGAGATGCAGCATAGAAAACTGAAGACTGACTCTTTTGTTGCCCAACAAAAGAATTATACAAAACATATGGCAAATAAAAACAGAAAATGTTCCACCATTTGTCCATAACCAACTAAATCCCCAGACCTAAATTCAACAAATACATTTGAAAGTGAGTTGAATATAAAAGAGCATAGGAGAATACTGTATGAAGATTTGTATTGGTCAGAAACCCGTCTTTCAATATGTTGCGACCTTGTGAAATATTACAGGAGAAAATTCAATAGTGTGGGATTGGCAAAAATCTGTAAATGCTAATCAAGCTAAAATTCTGTCCTGTTTTTGTTCCAGTGACACCAATAAGCCTTTGGACTTCAGGAAGCTTGATAAAACCCAAATAAATGAGCAAATGTTTGTACCTAACGCAAATTACAAGAGTCAGGCTATCCTCCATTTTCTTATCAGCGAGTACCCTGTAAAGGACAAAACAAAAACGGCAAAATCCACAGGTGCAATCAACCATTGCTTGCTAATGTAATGATGGTATTCATTCCTGAGCTCAGGGACTAAGCTACTGAGGAGAGTTTGATAAGCTCCCTGGCAAAATTATATCTAATTAGCAATGCATGGACTACCGCTATTCATAACTACTTTGTCAGTGAACAACACACACAATTCTGGTGTGGTCTTGCAGGGTATAGATACAGTCCTTTTGGAGAGCAATAAATGAGACTTTCATTTAAAACACAAAATGGACACTAATGACACAATTAAGTTCTCTATACGGCAGCAAATGTGCCATCAATGACTTGTTTGCGTTGTTTTAATTAGGAGTGTACGACAACAACTAATAACTAGCCAGGATTTTGTAAGGAAACCAGAGAACCCGCTCTAGCATTGATTCAAGTTTGCCACAAATTATTTATTCAATAATAATTAAATAAATAATTTTTCCTTATTTTGCAAGTAAACAAAATAATGAAAAAGCTATGTATCTTAAGACTGTTCCACTTTACTATCTTATGTATATTTTGCTTGTTTTCCATCTTACCACATATGTTGGATGTTTTCAAGGCACCTTATTTTGGTTCAAACAAAGCACTCATTTCCCTTTATATGTTGTCGCTAGGAGACATCATAACTGCACAAAGTGAAGATGGATCAAGTCTTTGGCAGAACATGCTTTTCAACCATCTCCAAAGTTTTTTCTTTCATACAGAAAGTTCAAAGTGATATAGATTGTGCGGTTTGTAGTTCATAACACCACATGCCAGTGAATGATTGCATAAAACACATAACTTACTAAGAAAACCCTTTTTACCCTCAGACTCGACTTGAAACATTATTTTCTGGAGGGGTTTAAAGACCGTGACCCTCCTAGATGTTTGTGACGTTGGTGAATACATTTGATTGTGCTGATATACTCTGGTGATTCCATACTTACTTCACACATGACCACAGTAAAAATGACCCGTGGGGCTCTTAGATGTATGAACTCCTCTACTTCTCATTTGAACGTTTGCAGTGGACCACAGCCACGATTTGAAAGCTTAATATTAACATAAATCTAAGGCTAATCTTTACAAGCGCAAGAGCAGAATTCTGTTGCCAGAATATATTAAAATGACACATGCAAAAATTTGTGCTGAATTTTTCCTTTATTACATTTTTTGTGCTTGTTGAACGCTATAATTGCTGCAACCAGGGGAGCAATATCCAACTTCTGTCAGTAAGCGTTCATCCACTCGAATGAAATGTATTGGCTCGATGCTACCTGCTGCCGTGCTTTCATTTCTAATTTATAGTATTAATATTGCTCCAGGCCAGCTCTGGGGAACTTCATGACAATGAGAGTAATGGACCTCTCTCTCAAACGAAAATGTGGCTGTGGAATAATGATTAGGTCTGTATCGTCTCATCACACACAGAACAACAATCAAATATTTTTTCCCCTACTTCTCCTTGCATACTTGATTGAATGTGCATTTCCTGGAAAATTCTAGATAATAACTTGTCTATGCCTTTTGAGCTAATCATTTTAAGGGAGAAATTGAAACCATAATTAAGCAGATAGAAGATTTGCTCTCTCGCTTTCAAGTCCATGTGTGGAGACACTGGTGAGTTTTGTCGCTTAAGATACAGAGGAAGCTGTTTGAGTTCTGGATCTCATTATTTCAAATAAATCCATTTAATAGAACACAATCTTCAACAATTATTTCAATAAGGATAAAAAGGATCTCAGACTTACTTCAAACAATTTTTTATAAGGAATTATAAATCAGTAATTATTGTATTTCTGCCTGTGTGTGCAGTGCAGCATGGAAAATAACTGACTAATAAACCATGCCATTTCTTGAGACAATAAAATTGAGAAACAGTGGTTAGACTCATCCATTTTAGGCCCTGTTCAGACTAACAATTTTTTTTTTCTTTTTCTGCTCCACATATAAATAAGGTTTTTTTGCAAACTCCTTTTTTTGGTGTTTATGTTTTGACTCGGGCTGCACAGTGGCGCAGTGGGTAGCGCTGTTGCCTTGCAGCAAGAAGGTCCTGGGTTCGATTCCCGGCCCGGGGTCTTTCTGCACGGAGTTTGCATGTTCTCGCTGTGCGTGCGTGGGTTCTCTCCGGGTTCTCCGGCTTCCTCCCACAGTCCAAAGACATGACTGTCAGGTTAATTGGGCTTTCCAGATTCTCCTTAGGTGTGAGTGTGTGTGTGTGTGGTTGTTTGTCCTGTTTGTCTCTGTGTTGCCCTGCGACAGACTGGCGACCTGTCCAGGGTGAACCCCGCCTCTCGCCCGGAACGCAGCTGGAGATAGGCACCAGCAACTCCCGACCCCGTTAGGGAGAAGGGTGACGGAAAATGGATGGATGGATGGATGTTTTGACTCATTGTCCATATAACAATAAAAAGGATGATGTAATGTCATAATTTTAAAAAAATCAGAATTTAATCAATTTTGAAGTTTTACACTATTTTTGGTCCAATACTGAAAATATGGGCAAAATTGTGGAACCAAAAACGGTCGTCTGTGTGATGATCTTATGAGCCTAAGCTCAGTTTCATTGCCCAATTAAAAAAAAGCAATTGAAAATATGTTTAGCTGAAGCTACATGTGAAAATGGTGTGAGCTGTTTGCTTTGGCTGTATTTTTCATTTATTTATGGTGAAATCTCAAAACATTTATTTTAGGGAATGTGTTTGTGGATATTGGAATTAATGTTGCTGTTGGCTGTAATCTAAAGATGTTACTTCTGTTTTACGGAGAATGCTATTTTTGGCCTGGACAGAGCAAATAGATATTAGGACAACACAATTAATAGGTATACTACATAAAAAATATACATTTCAAAAAATTCTAAAAGGTTGACTTGTGAAATCAAGTTGTTTTAGCTTTATGTTTAATATGTGATTTGATTTATTTAAGTATTGCTTTCTGTCATATAAAATCAGAGTGGTACTTTTTATTTCAAAAAACCTTACAGGTAACTCACAGTTTGAGTTGTCATAGTTCTCCAAAACATTACTCAATATATTTTGATTATTTTTGGTTTAGATGTTGGAATTTTCTAGACTAATATAGTGATAAGGCACTGTGAAGGTGCATTTACTTCTACTGAGCATTAATATTGCTTTTGTGGATTATTTTCTTTGAATGAATATGCAGCATGATGCTTTCACTACCATGTGCTTACTGTTAGGATGGTGAGTTCAGGGTGTTGTGTGGTGTTAGTTTTCAGAGGTTTGCATGTAGGCCCAAAAATGAATTTATGACATGAAGCAAAATCAAAGTGAGTGCTAAAAGCCAAAGACATCAATGAACTGATTGTCTTATTCACTATTGTTTCAAACATTGTCCAGACTATCATTGAGAGAGATCATTCTGATGACCAGATCAGTGTATGGAGTAGATTCCTACAGTGATCTCTAATTAAATGTTAAGTAGAAATGAACCAAAACAAATGTTATTTGATATTCTGACACAGCTTTTCAATTAGCCTAAACGCATATAAATAATATATGTTGGACTGAGATGGCATTCTGTTGCAAACTGTGGCTGAACAAATATTGTAATAACTTAACTGACATTTGCTTTTGGAGAAATTTATAATTTTATGTGTAAATGTAAATTATACTTATAAATCCTAATTAGCACTTCTGCAGTGTGCTCTTAGATTAATTTCCTGCCTCCAATTTGGCTATAGAGAGGATGGCATAGCCACATCATGAAATAGCTGCCACTATGTTGAAAGACATTGAAACATAAGTTTGAATAAGCTTACATGAAGCAAAGAAAGACTTTTTTTGCAGTTAAGAGACATCCTTGAAAAAGGAAGGAAGTAGGGAGGGAAGATGAGTCACAAGCAAGTGAATAAACTCTGAAGGCTGAACAAAATATGCAATGAAAGGACACTGGTTTGGAGTGCTAAAATATTTGTGAAGGAAGAAAGCTGCAGCTATAGTTATTGATTGCATGTTTGAAGGACTGTTATACAGGATGTACCTCATTGGTTGTTTTCCAAGGCAGTGAAATTTTGAAATATTTTAATTAAAGCTTGCTCGTGTTTGTGTCTGGGACTTTCTTCTTGGTTAAAATCATGCATTTGTTTGTTGTTTTTCTTTTTTATATTTAATAATTTAGTCCTTTATCAAACACTCTACTGAAATAATTTTAACACTCACAAACCAAACCACCCCCCCATGGACATGGTCAACACACGTACTTTAGATTTGTTTACAATACTGAACTTGTGGATTCTATGGCACTGGTTGGAAGTGCTGTGTTCAGACTGCAATGAATACACAAAGGAGTGACACAGTCAGCACCAAAACAAATGAGACACCTTGTGAGGAACATCACAGTCAAATATGTTCCTGAGCGTAAAAAAGCGCAAACAAAAGAAGTTTTTTTTTCTCTTCTTCTAAAAAGTAACTAAACTTCCTAAAGGAAAATTAATACAGAAGCAACACTTTTTCACTGGTTACAGAATTGTGGAAGAAATAATAGTTTCACCTGCAGAATAGTAAATAATACAAAGTCATACAAAGCATAATGGATTCCAAAAGTCTTCAGAACCGTTAAACATTTTCCAGTTTTGTCATATTGCAAAATTCCCTTTGCTAGAACACAAAGGCAAAACCAAAGTGTTTTGCCTTTTAGAAAAAAAATGAATTACATTTTTATTTGACCTGACTGGAACAATTTCTTCTTTTTCTTCTGTCCACTGCATGGACAAAAGAAAAGCAAGACCTCTGATGACTCAGAAGATCATCTTATTTCCACTGTAACACCTGGAGACAGTGGTCCGATTCCACACTGAGCAGCCGTCTCCAGGACAACCACAGTCTGCAATCTGACATGTGGGTCTTAAAGGCCCGAGATTAATGTGATCATTAACTATTAATTAAAAGTTGCAAGTCAACTTAATTTAGAAGCAATATGTTTGATTCCGAATAACAGAGAAATCTGGTAAATACACAAGAATTAGTGCATTTCTCTTGGAACTTACTGTTTTCGATGAGGTACATCCAGGCGTATGATTATACCCACAGGAAATGTGCTCTGAGGAGGAGAAAGAAACACACAAATTAAATTACATGACACTTACTGTCTTGAAGAAGGTGGAGGTCTTTTATGCTGCAATTACCTTTACTTTGCCTAAGACCACAAACCGACTTTCAGCAGATCTTGCCCTCAATTAACCACAATGCATAATTTAAATCATGGCGCATTCATGCCTTTGAAGAATTTTTTCCCTTTTTTTTTTTTTTTTTTTTTGCAGGAATAGTTGGAAGGTGTAACGGACTTTGGAAGTACAAAAAATGTAGTGTGAATTTCACAGTTTAAATATGTTGACCTTTTCTGACAAAATCAACTATCAAGTAGTTACAGCACAGAATCCAGGCAATAAAAAGTTCCTGGCTTGAAGACGGACATTTTAAGGTTATGTTTTTCTCTTCCCCAGACTCTGTCCCGTCTCTTTTTAATCATGCTCTGTTTTCTTTCTCATCCTTCACCCTAACTACCCCTTCACCAGAAAATCCATCTCAGTGAGCGCAACACTTGCTCTATCTGACAAAACAGCAGCGGGCATGTGTTCGGCAAAAATTGAATCAATTAGAGTCTCTGAGATGGTACAACAGCTGCAGAACAGCAACATTCTTTAAGCGTTGTCCCCTAAAGCCTGGACACGACACATCTAAAACACACTGGGGAAAGCATTAAGCACCGGAGATATTGTGGCACCAATAAAGCTGCTTTCTCATTATGTCTTTGTGCACTGGCAACTCTGATAAAGAGAAGCCCTGGCACTTGTTAACACTATCATCCTTGCTGCTTGACCATGCTCTTTGTATGAAAAAATGAAGTCGGTGCTAATGGTGACAGGATCTATTCAGTGTAGCTGTGTAAATTGGAAGATGCATGATGCTGTGCTTCCTGAGAGGCTGGAGACAATTACGATCCAGTCAGGGCTTGAAATTTCCTGCTCTATTTAATCAACCAACACTGAGGAAAAAAGCTGCACCTGGATTTGAACGTTCAATATCTCAAATGTATTATGTAATTGGAAAAATGTTTACTCACTGTTCTTTCATTCTTACAGTATGACTTTAAGTCTGAGCAAATTTTTCCTTTTCCCCCCCTTTTTAGTGCAGGTACACCGGAGACAACTTGCAAAAACACAGGTTGCTTAAAATTGGACAGCAGCAGATTGGAAAGAAGCTACGTTGTGTGATGACAGATGGGACACAGTTTTTTCACACATTTTTTCTGATATATCGGTACTTCTCTACAAACCAGGTTATAGTTCATCAGTTTCTTTTCTTTTGCAAATGAAAGTTTACTGTGCACCACAAAGCAAGATATTCATATTCCTTGACAAAAAACAAAACTGCATGGACCGATTTGTGCAGCATTTCTAACAATCTCTTTCTGCTATATTCCCTGCACAGTAACTAGACCCTTTCCTTCGCTGTGAAAGACACTGATCTATGTCTCCTGTTGAATTTTTAGTGCATCCCTAACTAAGCTACAGTTTAACATTTTCTGACAGCTTAAGAAATTTTATCCCAATTTGTCAAATATAATCCGATCATTCAATAATTTGTATAAAATACAAATAGAAATATGTAAGATCTAAATTTTTATTGAAATAATAATTTGACTCTTGCCAAAACAAACCTTAGTTATGATTAATTACATGACCACAACTTGTGCAACAATCTACATCAGCAAAGGGAATAAATTTTGCATATTTTTTGAAAAAGTAAATCCGGTAATTTGGAGAAGACGTCCCCACAGGCATCCAACCTGCTTTTGGTCCCTGGATGTGCAAATAAACTAAGTCTTAAAACTGCAAATAAAAAAACCACATGTTGTGTGGACAAATTACTTTTAAATAAATCAAAGAAAACCGACTCATTAAAGAAGGAAATTATTATTAGAAAGACAGTAAGCTTAATTAGAGATTCTTTTTTTTCACATGAATTATCTACAAGTATAAAGGAAATCAAAACAATTTATTTTGGAGTTAGCTTGTGTTCCTTTGAGCTGCAATTCTACTCCCGACTTAGTTTCAACACTTATTTCTCTTGTGTATGGTCCTTCCCTGCATGTCCAGATTGGTCATTTCTGCAGCCCCCTGCCTGTCTGGGTTTTGGCAGAGACATGCTGTCTGTTTCTTTGTCTTGCCTGTGGTTCTATCTGTCTCCACCAGGACTCCCATAGCTTTTTGTTTCTCTTTGGTGATCTTTTCCTCTCTTCTCAATTTCTATTTCTGCATTATTACCATTCATCCTTTTGTGTTCAAACTTGTCATGATGAATTTATTTGTCTTAGATAACACTGACACCAAAGAAAGGCAGCTGCAGAATGCTACTATCTGATTTTTAAAAACCTCGTTATTTTCAAAAGATGAAGCTGCCATACTAAAAAGAAATGTTCTGTAATTGGCATTTACCTGTTAGTTATCTTTGTACCTTACTGTGCTTTGCAAAAGCTTCCATATGTAGTTTTTCAAATTCCATCTCATCAAAACTGTAGTTATTTGTATAAAACTAAATTCTTTCCCACTACTCTCAAACTCAATGTAGTTCACTGCTGTGACAGACCAAGTCAAAGTGAAAAATGGTCAAGCTGAAGGAAACTGGTTTTCTAAATTTGATTAGAAATAATCTGAAATGTGTGGAGTGCCACAATGCTTTGCTGTAAGCAGCTTTTCTTTCTTCTGTTTACTAATGCAGATGGAAATCCTTACAAGTATATGAGCTTTAATCATATCGAGTCTGAGAAACTCGACATTATCTTCATTCGGACTGAATGAAGACAATGTGTCAAATTTCAAGTTTAGCTTCTGGTTCTAACTTTGATTTAGTTCTGGACTCTTTCATTCACACAAATATGTTCCATTTAAACTATTCCCTTGTCGATCTATCTGGCTTTTTGTGTATAGTTATTATCTCTAAATGAACACCCGCTCCATTCTCAAGTCCCTTAGAAACTTGAGAATGGTAAGGTTTTTTGAGAACACGACTGATAGTTTATCTGTTGACAAACTGTAGTGATGGATCTGTGGATCCCTGCTGTTGTCCACAGTTACCAGCAGCCCTTTGGCTGCTTGAATTGAACAGTGCTGTGAGAAATGATCAAAGCATAGAAAGTTGTTTTATAGCCGACACCTGAAGTAAATTCTGTAAATTTTATCTGTGTCCTGTCTGCTGTGCTCTTTGGTTTTCAAAGAAAATGTGTCGTTTGTGCTCCAATGTTCTCCAAGAAAGCTCTAAGGTGTTAACAGAGCAGCTGTCTTCATACTGAGATTAAATTACATTCTGACATGTTACAATGAACACCACACAAAATGTTATTCCCTCTTCACAGGTTTTCACTTAACTGTGTTTAAAAAATCACCCAAGATCTCCTTCAAAAACACTGAAGCATTTGATTGTAATGTAAAAAAAAAAAAAAAAACAGGCAATGCCACCATCATGTTAGTACTTGTGTAGGATATCTCCTGTTAGTGTTTATGGTTTTTTTCTGAGCTTCATTTGAAATTACACTGCAGACAATTTTTTTTTTTTTTTTTCCAAAGCACAAGATTTTAATATACTTATTGTTGCTTTTTTTTTTTTGTTTTGTTTTCAAATCTGAATGTAAACTTTTCTCAGGATAAAATAAATGTGCTCAGATTTAATATGAAGTCCAACGTCCCATTCCAAGAATGAACAGCTGTGCCTGTTACTCTATTAAGCCCAGAGATTGCTTGTGCAAAAAGTGTGAAGAAATATGTTGAAAAGTCTATTACACCAGTACTTTTCAAACTTATCAAAATGACAGGAAATGATTGAATATTAGTCTGTTCAAGTGAGTCCTTTTGTTCAGCCATGTGTGCTGGTGTACAGCTTTGTCCAAGATATTAGCTTTTTAATATTGTGCATAAATCCATTTGCAGTCTTAGAGTAAGGCCTCGCATTCTGTTTTGTGGGCGAGCAATTCCATGCAGTTCACCACGGTCAGGCATACAGAGTGTGATGTGTTGGAGAAATACAGGTAACGATGTGGAGAACAGAAAGTCGCTGCGCAGATATTTGCAGAAGTGGAAGACTTTGCTTAATGCACTGGAAATGTTTGTGTAATGATATTACATTCTGCAAATTATGCGTCTCTCGCACAGACAATAGATGATTATTATGAGACCTAAAACTGACAGTGGATTCCCATTTGTATGATCTCAACATAACCTAAAATAGCCAGATTTAAAGAGGTTCAGAGTTTAAACTTTAACTAACACTTTAATATTTTTAGAGAAAAAATATTAAAGCATTTCTCAGCTTTTTTTCACAGTTTGACTCACTAAAAACATCTGGACATACATTTTCCAGCTTAGTGCAGAGACATTTTCACAGATGACAGCCTGACTTCAGGAGCTAATCAAGGAATTAACTAGATGTGAGTTTTGCTGCTCTTACATCATTGAGCATTAAAAATTTTGTTTAACAGACCTTATTTACACTGTCTCAAGCTTCCTTTTACTCTTCACACATTAACAATTCCTATAAATTAACATTTAAAAGATATTTCTCGACTCAGTTGTCTTGATGCCTAAAGCCAAAGGAAATGTGTGTAACTGGCCAGTTAATTTCACTCTCCTGATTAATAGTCATTAAGCTATGCTTATGTTTTCAAGATTTCCCTGAAATGCTTCTGTGTTTTTACTGAGTTAAATCTACTAAATAGAGGATATTGAAAATGCTGTTTATTTCACACATAGTATATCCTACGGTTCAAATAAGAGTCAGTACAACTTCTGGGGTGCTTATTGCAACAAAAGCATAAGACAAGAAAATAAATATGTTTTATAAGGATTTGGTTCTTGGCTGTCACGTTAGAAGACTTAAACAGTCCAAACATTGCTTCAATCTGCTGATTTTGAACATCATAAGGCAAGAAAATGTAATGAGTAAAAAAGTCTCCCACATCAGTTTTTCTTTCTTTGGTGGTTTACTTCCCTTTAAAGTTTTCCTGCGTATTTTTGTCATCCACAAGTTTACTTTGCTGAACCACAAGGCAGCCTTTGCAAATCACTGGATACCAGATTTACAATTTCTTGCCTTGTCTGTCATGATAATTGAGGATATAAAACTTACAAAACACATTTGCTTATTCTTTCTTTTTTCGGGTTACAATTGCTTTGTGTTTATTTTTAAATTCAGAGTTCATGTCGACAGAAAAGAGGAGGGAAATAAGAAAAAAAAAAAGAAAGGAGGAGGCATGGGGCAAAATGTTAAATAGGAAAGAGCAAAGAGAACAAAGAACAAAGAAAATACAAGCAAACTCCCAGAAGTCTGCTTCTCCACCTGAAGAAAGAGAGAAGAAACCATGAACTGAGAAACCTGCTGCATTTAAAACATATTTGGCATAATTTGGACACTTTTGGCTAAATTGCACCAAAATGACAACTTTGCATCAGTAAAACTTCTGTATAACAAACATGCTTCAACTGATTCAGTCCTCCTTCGTTAAAGTTTAGTCAAAAAGTAAATTTAAAAGGGTTTTAGTGTTTTGCATTACAGGCTCCTTTGTTTTATCACTAATAAATCATACATGTGAACAGCTGAACAATGCTGACTCTAAAAAACATTATTTGATTTCTTACCTGTGCACAGGTACCACAAGTTTTAATTTAGATCTGATGACTGGGAATCTACTCTCAATTTATTTTGTGGAATATTTTCAACTAGAAAATACATATCCAACCCCTTAGGGCATACCAGGTTAAAAAATGTTTCACTTTTGAATTCACTCACAGAAAAAAAAAAAAAAAAAAAAGTCATGATATTCTAATAAAGAATATCATAAATACACTCACCCTCCAGTGCAAGACTTAGAACTCAGACCCCCACAGGGAGCTCAGACCTGAACTGCAGGTTCTTGTATTGAGAAGATACAGATGAGGGGGCTTGTAGAGCCTCCTGGGTGCATTCCAATAGAGGTATTTCAGGCATTTTTACCTGGGGAAAAAGCCTCAGTGCGAAAACGGAACAAGCTGGTAGGGATTACATACACTGTCTGTAATCCCTGTACAGATTTAAACAGTGGGCATGGTCTGGGTTTTCCCACTGGAAAACAGAGAACAAAGCTGGAGAAAAGGACAGCTCACTTTCATAACACACAAGACCCAGATATAAAGAAAAAGTTAGTTAGAACTAATATACTGAACTTTAGGATGAGAACTATGGATAAAAATGTCAAGGTATTAGACTTTCATTAACTTCTTATTTACATATTTTATTTCTACATATGTAATCCATAACTGACCTTTTACCTGCTTGAATAGTTCCAGTTTACAAATTTGTGATGTTGATTGTGATTTCTGTTCCTCAGATTCCCCATACGCTACAGATTTAAATAGTTGTAAATTCTTTGAGGTCAGCAGAGGGTCAAAACATTATCTATATAGTCTGTAAAATGCCCATGTAATTGTTCAGATTAATAATTTATTGGTGTTAGAAGTTCAAAAAGTGGACTTCACTCACCATGCCCTTTTAACCTCGTGGTACTGATCATTATCTAGTTCAGCATGAAGTGCACATCCCGGTGGGATGAGAATCTGCCTTTTAAGAAGAAAATCCTCCCCATAAACCCTTCAAGTTCGACTCAAACCTGTAGGTTACCATTTAGTCAAAGAAGCCTTTCTAAGGAAAGTTTCATAGTCCAATTAAAAAAGCGCCTTTACAGTCTAAAGATCACTTGAGTTTTTTTAAGGGACAGCAGACAACTTCAGCTTTGATTTTCTGTGTAGTTAAATGAGTATAATATATATTAATGGTGTGTTTAAGGAAATTTCTCAATATTAAAAATCCATCGAATTTCAATGCAATGTTGACCTCTAGTCTCTAGAAGTCCACACAAATTGCACTGTTGTGTTCTTAAATATTTTTTTTCAATCAATTCAAACCAGTTTTTGTCTTTATAATGCCAAACTACAAACTAGAAGTTTGAGGACATCCGTGATCTTGCAATGGCCCAAAATGAAAAAGAGTTTGACACCCATGCTCCATGAGACGGCGTCCTAGTCCCTAAAGCCAGATTACAATGATTGAATCAGCAAGGTGGACCGCTCCATTTACTCTTTGTCTCAAAGAGAGGAAATTAAGGATCTGACCACCTTATTCACAAGTAATTGTTAGGATTGAGTGGAAGACGTACAGAAAGGTATGAGCCACATCTGCAGTAATTCTGCCACCGATACGGTCCGTTGCACTGAAGAGCTGTATCAAAAACCGTAGCTCTCAATTTAACGGTCAATTCTCATTACAGCCATCATCTAGGATCCTGAACTATAAAATAGGACAAAAAAGAATGTGACCCTCACATACTGTCTAAAATGAGCTTCCTCAGCAGAGGGGCTGGCCTCACACTTAGACACCAGGTTTTATATAATAATATATAAATGCCTTTTGATCCCCCAGAATGAAGTGGAAATCTTTGTAGAGTGGGCCATCTGGATAACGTTTAACCCTATTACCCCAAGAAGTGAAAGGCAATGGAAGAACAATGAATGTATGTTTGGAATTCATGTCAAACTCAAATGCAGCTACATGCAGTCCAAACTAGTCCAAGCATAATAAAGTACCATCAAATTCAACCTATTGTTATATTTTAATGCTTTCAAAAGTTGTCTTTTAATTAATCCAGAATATGACAATATATCACTTGCATTGTGGATGCAAAATCAAAATCACACTTTTAAGCAAAGCTGGAGATGCCCTTTAGTTACTTTGTGTGATTTGTGAGGATAACATTGGATGTGGGGTCGAAATGCTGCATTTGGTTTGTCTTAAGAGTTGAACATTTAAGCTGAAAATTACATCATAGAGGATGCATTCTGGTGTCAAGCTGGAAATCGTGTGGTAATTGCCGTTTATGGTGGAAACGTCAAGCTTTTTACCCAAGAAGTCATTTCCTTCTGCAGCTCTTGCCTTAAGCTTTAAGTATTTACAATAAAAACACCTTTTCAATTTTCTTCAACAAAAATACTAACAAAGGTTATTAAGACAAGCCTGCAAAAATGCAAGCCGACTTTATGTAAAGTTAGCACACAGAAATAGCCACATATGTAAAAATGTGGTTCAGTTAATGTTTGTTACTTGTCCTTTTAAATCAGAAATTGTTCTGATTTAACAATTTCTGATAAATCAGAAATTGTTATTTCTGATTTATCTAATTTTTCTATCGTTGGTCATAGTGCTTTAATTTCAACATTGACATTGCAACTTTACATCATTCAGTACCCCAGCTTTGTTTGTGGTAGCATTATGTTGCAGTTTACAAAATTCTACCATTATTAGTATTAGCTTGGTACAAAGCTAACATATTTAGTGTTAGCAAACACTAAATATGTTAGCTTTTAGCTAAAGCAAACATTTCTGAACTATTGGACAAATATGAATGTTTCTTTTGTTTCAAGACACATTTCTGGTAAACTATTTGTTTTTGGTTTTTTTACTCACCATTGTCCCCTTTAGATCCTACAGGCTGAGCAGATGCATGGGAGGGGCTGGCCCAGCATTTCCTGCTTAAATACCTGTATGATGTCACTGATTACATCACTTGGTTCTACCAAATGGAGGGTTATCATTGGTACTAAGTTTTTTGCCAACCGCCAATAAAACTCAGAAGAAGAAGAGGGTTTTTGTTATTATATCTTTTGTATCCTTTTGAGTTGCCCTCCATTAACCGTTCATTTTGCCAGACATGCAGTTATGTAGAAAAGTTTGCAAACAAGATTGATGATCTTCTTCCTGTTTCTCTGTTCAGATTGTGTTGTTTGGTCTGACCTGTTCTGGCCTAATGAAGTGCAGGTGTTGCCAATTTGGTGTAAGACCAGTAAGACTTCAGATGATTGACACGGATGTCAGAGAACAAAAAAATACTAATTAAAATTCACTGGAAGACCCAGGAACCGGTGGCTGATGCTGTTTTTTGGGTCGCCTGCTTTGACTGTTTGACTTCACCACCTCAGAAATGGTTTGATAAACAATGAACAATCTCTGCTGTTAAAAGCAAGCTGGTCATTTGCAATGCTGCCAAGCGGAATGAAAAAATAAAATAAAATCGTTGCAGGTGCTGTGGATGTGATGTAGCAACAAAAACACCAGGGCAGTGATGATCAAAGTCTTAATTGTTAATGTCAAGCTCATAATGTTAAAGTCCTCTGAGCAACAACAGATGACTGTAATGGATTACACTTCAGTAATTGTGTTTGAATATTCATGATCCTGGTGCGTGTGAGAGCAGGTGTTGTATGATGACTGACAAAACAGCAAAAGTAGTAAATGTATTGGCTTTCCTCAATCATTATTCTATTCATTAACGTAAGTGATCCTTTGCTAATGATGTTTATAATTTGCTTAAGCAGATTTATTCTTGACTAAGGAGACCTGTTCTTTAATTTAATTATTATGTCAAGGAACTGTTTCTTGAGATAATTTCCAAACTATTTCAGCACACACACACGCGAACTTGATTCACTTTTCTCTGCTGCACAGCTTTCTGATTTATCTGCCTCCCAATATCCAGACATTTGGGCAGGTTCTGGCACCTCAGGGAGGTATATCTCTTTCTCATCATCCAACCTTTGTGTGTTGACCTCCCATGGGCCAATCATTCCAGCTCAGGCTGTTGTGGCAGCCATTGCAAACAACACTTATCGCCTATCCTATCACGTACACTATAGTTGATGGTTCGGCCATTGAGGGATTTTTATCATAAGTGGTGTCACAGCTGTATGCTCCTGGAGCAGATATGTGAAGAACTCCTTTTTTTTCTGGGTTCAGATAACACCATTGGTTCTTTTGAAAGTGTATAAAAAAAAATCTGAAAATACATTATTCAGGTTGAGCATTATGGCCGCTTAGAGAAACTCTGAGGACCCAATTTTGTCCTCAAAGCTGATGTATCTAGGCAAGAAAAATAGAAAAGTTTAAAGAAATACTATTTACCAAACCAAATGAAGACTATTCTGTATTATTTAAAATAAAATTAAAATCTAGATCTAGCACTAAGACAAGAAAACCTAGAAGGAAAAAAATACAATAAAACCACATTCTAAGCCTTGGAAAACAAGAAGTCAGGGGTTATTCATGAAAAGCTCATTCACACTTTGATCACCTTATAAAAAGTCAAGTATAACTTACAAAATGCTGCAGTTGCAATTATTTTATGCAAATTGTTAGAAGTATTTGTGATTTTGGCACTTGTGTAGAAAATATTTTTTAACATATCCTGTTTTTTTTAACAACTGAGTAATGGTGATTAAATTAAAGGTAACATTTCTTTATTCTCTTTAAAACATTTATAGTATTTAAATTAGTGAAAGCAATTTTGGGATTTTGTTTTCAAGCTCAAAAACATGTCCGTTTTTATGCACTAACACATTTAGTTTTATGATGCTTTTTCCATAGTAAATAAGTTTATTAAATATTATAACACAAAAAACATATCCATCGGATTCTTCCTGACCTCCTGCCGCATGTCAATCCAGGAAAAAAAAACAAGCCATTTACTCTTGTCTCAGCAGAGACTCCCCCTCAGAGCTCACACTACTCTATCTAATTGCAAACCAGAATGGATTCCAGGTCAGAGGAAGAGCATGGAAAGAAGAAACTAATGGAACTGAGCTGTATCATAAAAGATAGACAATGGGCACCAGATGAACTCAGTGTCTGCACGTGCCTGCAGTGCACGGCTGCTGTTCCGTTAAAGCTGTCTGAAACGGTTTGAGACAGTTGACGAATTTGTAACCTTTGATGTCTAAAGTCAGGACAAATTTGCATGAAAGGTTTTATTGAATTTAAATTTATGTAAATGCTGTGCTGGCTACTGTTCATTTCTAGAAAGAACAGTAGCTGGAAAGAAAAACAAAGATGCTGGAGCCATGGAGAGGCAGAGCCTGGGGGTTCCAATGTCAGTACCATCAAATCAAACACTGAGACCAGTTCAAGTATAGTTAGGTGGCATGTCTGTGACACATATGACTCCACAGGTTTTCACAGATAAGATAAAGAATAGGTCATGTACCTGTGACAGAGCACAAGTAGATGTGAGAAAAGTCATACAGGGAGAAATGCATGTGAATTATTATTCACATGTCCTTCCATCTTATTTCCATGTGTATTAGTTTGTTGTGACAGGATGATGATGTTCTACAGGGCAGTCTCCTTTCCATACCCAGAGGAAAAAGCCTGCCTGACAAAGACCATCTGGCACCTCATCATTATTCAGAGCAACCCCCAGACCCAAAGGACAGAGGCCTGCCTGTCATGTATCACTAAGGGATATGAAATCCAAAATAAAACACTCTCACACATAGTTTCACAAATGAGAACAACAATGCTGTGTTGCCTTGTACAACACAATACTTGTACAAGGCAACTTCCAAAATCATGTAAACATAAATAAGGTAAAGATGATTTTGTTAGGATCTTGGGGTGTTTGATTTGGTTTTGGGGTTTGTTCATTTCTGTGTTCCTAAGTTCCTTTTCTTTGATTAGATCAGTTTCTGCTTTACTTCGGTTCAGTCCTTTCTTAGTGATTCTAGTTAATTAGGTTCATTTCTTGAAGTGATGGGTTCGGCAACACCGATGCATCGCCCATAGACAAAACCCCGTGCCGGTGCACGCATTGTCACATGACCGATACAAGAAGTGCTTCAAAATGACACTGGCGCACCAAACTGTCCAGCAGGTGTCAGTATTCAGTGACACAGTATCGATACAGTATCAATACAGTTTTGCTATGGATCGAAACGCTTCATGACGCCTCATTTACTCATCACTAATTTATTGAGTCTAGGCCTTTCTCAGTTACTCTAGTTTTATTCTTGTTTAGTTATTGTTAGATTCATATCTGCCTTCTGCTCGCTTCCCTCACACCTGCGATCAATTAGCTCATCAACCCAGGTCTTTTGTTCCAGCGTTCACCCTCAGTATTTAAAACCTTCTCCTGCTCATACCTCTTGCTGGTTCCTCATGGAGTATTTTATCGATTCCTGTTATTTCCCAGCTGGCTTTTTTCTCTTGGACTCCTGTTCTTGTTTTGGCTCTGGCTCCGGCTCCTGGTGTTCCCTGTAGTTTTTGTAAGTTTTCTCATCATTTTTGCATTAAAACATTCTTCACCTACAAGCTGCCACTGCCTCTCTGCTCTTGGGTCCTTCATCAACCAACCTATGACATGACAAATTTAAAAGCAAAGCCAAACAGATCCAAGGCAAGCATGATGAATGAATAAAGTCACTCCACAACATACACAGAATTGCATTAGAATTTGTGTTATTAAATTTGATAAAGTACAAATCACTGTTTAAAAGGAAGATGAAACTTCTTTCTTCTTTCTTTTTTTTTTTAAGAAATAATCTGATTTGTATGGTTAAAACATAAATATGCAAACCTTTAAATCATGCTGGTGTTTTAACTAATTCACAATTGCTTTTTGCAACTGATTCTGTGTATTTATGTGTTCTCACAGACAATGAGAAGCCATTTTAGATCCATATCAGAGGTGCATTATCATTTTGAGGTTTGAGAAAAAAAAGATCACACTTTTAGAAAAGCACTAAATGGACAGACATTTTTTATCTTATGGCAGACAGGTTCCATCATTATGCGACATTAACTGAACAACTGGATAACGGCAGAATAATCTAAAGTTGCTGATGCTATGAATAGCAATTATACGAACAATACATGTGAAAAGTTGTCCTCTTAATGTGACTTTTGGATTGGCATGAAGAAGACATAGCATGTGTTTTTGATAACTGGATCAAAAACACATGGAGACCAATCTGTTCCATTAGAGCAGCTGCTAGAAAAGGGGTTGCAAGTGAGAGATTAAAGCACAATCAATGGCCTCCTTCCTGTGTCCTTTTTACAGAGACAGGTTAATGGTGTTCGGAGCGAGACTAGCATTAGTCCCCTCATTAAAGACTGACCCACACTGATTTATCTGGACTGTGAGTGAGGTTGACGAGGCAGCAAGATTCAGAAAGAGATTAATGACTTGGTCAATAATGTTTTGAACTGCAGGTGAATCTGGGCCAAACCTCCTGGAGTTTGGATCGAAATCTTTCGAACCTTCTTTATCTGTGCCTCTTTTTTGATCTACCTTGTAGCTGAAAATACAATTATATCTCAATCACATGGATTATCAATCGAAAAGTTGCTATTGTTCAGTAAATCAATTTAGAAAGTCAAGTTCATTATACAACTATAGATATTTGTAATTGCATATTGGAGTTGATCATAAAAATCCAATTTCTAAGACAGTTAGAATTTTGAGGAAAGACCAAGGAAATTTCCACCAAATGAATTTTTTTTTTGTTTTTTATCAGGATGTACTGCAATAATTTAGCTGGGGTAGACAATTATCTGGATTTTAGACAGGATAACAGAGTGGACAACAAAACCAGTAAATGACTTTCCGAATCATCACAGTAACTTTACACTCGACTAGGGGACCTCAAATCCAGATCTCAAGGGCCAATCTGCAGCAACTTGGTCCAACATGCCTTCATCAAATGACTGAAATACCTCCTTCCTCAAAGCGCAATCAACTTCTCCAGAGCCCTGCTAATGATATTATTTGACTTGGGTGTGTTGGAGCACAGACAGATCTAGAAGTTACAGGATGCAAGTCATCAAGGGCCGGATTTGAAGACCCCTGAATAAGACATTAAGCAGCTTTCTGTTCCTCTCCATTCTTCCTACATAATCTGGAACATCTCTGATTCAGGAGTGGTTTGAAGCAAAGGATGTAGCCAATTTGCTCCATGCTCTTGAATGTGTGTGATGGCTCCTGAACGTCTGGCTGAACCGAAACCCCAGAAACTCTTGAATGCAACTTGCTTCACATTTCTCTGGAGGATGCATTTATCAAATTAGATTTATTTCAGTTACTTTTGTACCTTTTTCTGACAGTTTTTTCTTTCACTTATTAATTTGCCTGAATGTATTCTGTAAAAAGTCACATTCTTTAGCAATGGCCTTTTGTGGCTTAAACTCCTTTTAGCGGGTTTTGCTAAATGTCTGCAGGAGAACTGTCAACAGTAGATCAATATATATATATATAAGATTTCTCTGTTTCAAACCTTTTTTTATATATAGTTCTGAGAATCTTAATTATGGGCTTTAATTAGCTGTAAATCATAATAAAAAATTAATAGAAAGAAGTCCTTGAAATGTCACTGCATGAGTAATCAATCTCTATCTCAAATGAGTGAACTGTTTGCATATTTAAAGGACTGCTGAACAGGACTTAGTGTTGTTGTTGACAATCATTTTTCAAAATTGGTCAAACGATTTAAAAACAAAACGACCAGTTGACATTTTTGACAAATGGTTGTCGAAAATATGACACTCAGCTTTAATTTCAGACTTTTATGGGTTTTTAACATTTTTTTGTTTTTTACATTTGATCCTTGTTTTGCAACTCACTAGAAAGTGTTTTTACAGCTACTGGAGACATCAGTGAACAAAGTGAGTCCAGTCCTAATATCTCACTGTTGATGATATTCTGATTTATTGAAATGCACTTTATGCTTCCATATGTATTTATACTATTAGCTATTGCCTTCCAAACTTAACACACTATCATTATCACTTACATTAATAATTGTATGTTCAATACTGAGTTTTCAGTAAGAACAGAAATAAATAAAAAAGTTTAAAAAAAATAGATAAAAAATCTACTGTTGTGTACTGAATAGTAATGACTCTTTATTAAAGTAACACCTCCATAATATGAAAAAAATGTGTGAATTTGTGACAAACAGAGACGGAGGTGAAAAGTATAAGGAAACTGAGATGAAAGGTCTGCCTTTTTCTTCACAGGTATGATTGTTGAATTACCTAGGTGACAGTCCAAATCAACAAAAAGCCATAACCTTTCAATGGAAAGGCAAGAAAATGACATGATTGTACTTTTTGTAGACATGTGCTATTGTGCTACAGTTTTCAGCCAATGTCTCCAGCAGATCTGAGACGAAGCAAGCAGTCACACACTGGCCATTCACGTTACCTGTTGTATTTTACCTTTGCAATGAGGGGAGGATTGCGACCAGATCTGTGCAAATGTTACATTTCTTTTAAAGCCAGAAATGTGTCCGAGATTTGCAAAAAGTCTCCACACAAACAGACGTTTTGCAGGTGGAGAAAAACACTTCAAAAAGTAGGAATTGTTGTACAGGAAAAACTTTTTTTATGAGATCTTAGTCTTGCATTCATATTCGAATGCCAGAAAATGGGCATAATTATAATTTTTATGTGCTACATAAGGAAAATTGGTATCTCAACAAAAGGACTATTTAACTCTTTATTTTAAGAAATCCAGATTACATTTATCCATTTTCTGCACACACAGGTTTAAAGTGTCGGAAAAACAGAACATGGTTTTCATAAATGTTTTACGAATAAGCTGAATGTATTAAGCCACTTAACATTTTGTAGAGCAACTTGATGTGAAGTGTCTTATCCAGATTTCAACAACTTGCTTCTTTCTCTCACTCTTCCATGAATGCCAGATTTTTGTAGAGTACAACCAATATTCGTCCCATCATCCTGCAACCTGAACTGTTGCTCCATCTGAGTTAGCATTAGCCTTTTTGGCTGCTTGGTGCATCAGTTCAGGTCTGGTGGCAGTTGTGCCAAATTCCCTCGATTTTCCAGATGATGAACTGCACCATGTCCAGTGAAAACTGTGGACAGTATTGCCATTGTAGACTGAGCAACAGCCACTAAAGATTCACAATATATACACTCTGAGTTGAAGGACCTACATAAAAACTGTGATTGTGAAACAGATCCAAGGCAAGAATATCACACAGAGCACAGTAACCAAGGCACTGGACAATCTCTATACACAGGATTTTTCTTTAAAGCAAAGTGTGATCATCATGCTCAGCAACATTTTCTGATTTTATTTTCAAGGTCCAATACTTATAGCTTTAGTTCACAGCATGTTTGGTTCATTTAAACAGAAAGGCACTTCCATGAGAAATATACTGAGCGAGGCTGACCATCTGCTTGAGCGGATGTGGGGAGATATGACAGGAGAGCAACTTTGAAATCAATAGTAATAATAATAGACACAAGGCCGTGACTCCTGCTGAGGAGGAATAAATTACTGGTGTTATGTTCCTTATGCATCTGAAAAAATGCAAAATTTTTCAAGCTTACAGATACTTTCTATTTGTTTTTTTAGGGCCTTTGCCAACCAATAACCGTTACCTATTGCTATCTTGTAGTTGTAGTTTATTTAGTAAGTTTATTCAGAGGTTTGTGTAACCTCAACTGCCTTTGTAGTATTAAACTTTTTTCTGACATCTAGATTTTGTATCCTAATATTGTAATGTGTCTAAGCTCTCTTGTGGAGACACAACAAAGCTGTGTCTCCATTGGATGCTTTTGTTCAAGCAAAGGTTATAATACTGGAGCAAAAATATGTCTCTGTGGTATTATGTGACGGTAAACAATGTGGCCTCACAGGATTTTAATGTCCAAGTATTCCACTTTCCTTCTAGAGCTAAAAAATATGAATGTTAGTATTATACAACATCTACAGGTGCATCTAAAGAAAATCTCCATTAATTAATTTTGAATTCAATAGTTTTGGTGACAGTGCCTTACAGCTAATGAAACAAAAAAATATGTTTTGTCAGAAGAGTAAAATTATACAGTTAGCTAATTTATTTTTTTTTTAAAAGGAGAGTTTAAGGGAAATTTTCATAGGCTGCTGCTACCACTCTCAAAAATATGTAGTTTATTTTTATTATATTAGACAACTAACATAAACCATGTCAGCACAGACACCTGAAATCAACAGTCAAACACGTCAGAAGAGTTTTATGTTGACCATGAACTTCTGTGTGTGCCAAAGTATTTTCCAATCAAACGTACAGTTATTTGTCCTAATAGCTGAAGCTCACCTCAAACTGGGTCATCAACCAGAAAATGATTCCAGACACAGCAGCAAATCTATAACAGCATGTCTGAAAAAGAAAAGAATCACCCAGTCAGAGCCCAGACCTTCACTTGATAGCGATGTTGTTGTATGACCTCAGAGTTGTGCAGAAAAAAAAAATCTAGAGAATCACAGGACTAGTTTTTTAATGATAGTAAACTTTTGCCTTTTAATAACTTTTTAACAGGGTTTTATAAATTACTGCTAACTTTTAAGCCTGGTGATAAGAAGAAATAAAATGAAATGAGTGAAAAGAACCCAAAACCTTCACTCTGTTTGATTTTTGTTTGTCTTCATACTCTCATCCCTCCCACTCTGTCACTCTGTGACACCAAAGCTGTGAGATGGTTTATCAATGTAAAAAGAAATAAACTAGAAATGAAATACATGTCAATGTTGGTGCAAACTGAAGAGAATATACTTCTAATAATTATTTTTTTTACCAATGTTTTGGACAGTCAATAGCATACTCTGGTTGACTCATAAAATATGTTCTTTGCGATTGTCCTGGTTCACCTGTGCCGGCAATCTAAGCAGGTGCTCCAGACCTGTGTAAATGAGGCAAAAGTGACCCGTCCTCAACCTGGTGCCATGTGTGATGGATGGCTTAACAGTGAGAGCAAAGTTCGGCGTTGAAACAGGTCAAAGAATATCAGAGCCGTTCTAGTTCAGTAGAAGTTAGTTCTTCATTATTTCAGTCTTTGAAACTGACTCCCAGAAACAAAGTAGATGAGAATTCTATATCTGACAGGGAAACTTTGATTTTTGTTAAAGAAGAATGTTAACTCTTGTTTAATGTGAATAATTTATCATTGAATTCACACATTATCAACTTTGCTGCATTTGCTTCTATTATAGTCTTTCTTTTAGTACTTATCAGTTTATTTAATGGTAAGTCACTTAAGACCAAGTTAAAGTTTTGACACAAAATTCTTAGTTTGGTTTCTCTAGATAGAAATGATCCATTTTGGGGTGAAAATATGCAACTTGTAGCAGCAGTTCTCATTCTTTTAACTATCCTCCAGATCCTGTGATCATGAGGCCTGGAATATAGGACAACTTTTATCTTGTGGACATTTTTTACCACAGTTGTCTTACATTAGCTCACAATACATCACACTTGACACTGATCTATTCTTTTGCTTCCAAAGTCTCCTGTTCCATACAGAAGTGGCTACTCAAAAAGGTCATTTTCTGCTGAAGGCAAGAGAACTATGTCATCTGCGAAAAGATGGATGCAACGCTGAAGTCTCTGAATCACACACCTTATTGTTAAGCACATTTTCTGGAGGGTTTTTTTTTGCCTTAAGGATCTGCTTTATTTGTCTTGTAGATTTAGTGAGAAAATGGGAACATTCCTTCTGGATTTTTGCACCCATTGACATGACAGCATCAAACAGTTGTTGCAGGTGTTTTGGCATCAGTCTCATTTTGCACCACATCCCAAAAGTTCTTGCATTCTGCTAAATGTTATTTTTCATTTGCAAATTGTAATTTCAGTTTGCTTCAAACTTGACTGTATTGTCCTCTCAGATATATTATTCTGTATAGTTTGGTTTTTATCTTTTATCTTTTACCATTTTATCATCTCAAACCAGTATTTTCATTCTTTGACCTCTGACAGTATCAAGACATTTTACTCCTCTCAGCTGGAAATCAAAGGATATTTTCTCTTTTTCAGAAAACTTTGTAAGTCCGAGAACCGTGTGTCAAGCTTGTAGCCAGTAGTTTCTAAAATAAACAAACCAGCCTGCCTGTCACTGACAACCATGTCATATTCATTAACAAACTGCATTTTCCTCTTTATGGTTGAGATTCGAACTTCAGTAAGCCTAGCTGCAGTTGCTGCCAAAAGATTTGCTATTTCAAACTTTGTGTTCAAAACTTTAAAATAGATTATAAAATGACAGGTGATTGTAAATGATTTTTTCAAATTTTGTCAAAAACGAAAAGGAGCTAAAGTCATAGAGCGGCTGAAGAAGTTGTCTGAGCAAGAATCGCTGCTGCTGCTCATGTCCCCCAACATGGCATTCAGAGTGGCCAACAGAAACAGCAAAGGATTCCCATTTCCATTGATACATTAATTGAAGTGCATGTGTATTCATTTGTTTTAAAATATATTTTGTTATTGTTTACTGTACTGATGCAGATTCAGAAGTCTGTGACCTACGTATGACAGAACCAACAAGCTCAAATCCAGATTTTTATCATTTCTGTCACACATGACTGTTGGGTCGGTGTGACATACCTTGTCACTCTCACTCTGCAGGAATGCTTGCCTGACTAACTTGTCAGCATATTCTGAAGCAAATGTCACGAGCTGTGCAAAATGAATCATAAATTAAAGATATTGAATTTAATTTTGAAAGTCTTAACAAATAAAGACTTTTCGTAAAAATGTTATAATAACCAAGTGTAAATGATTTGCCTGGCAGCACATGCTGCTGTCCTGCCTGCTTTAGGCATTCTGTCAGTTGGGAGCTAAGCACTCCTCCTCCACTAATAATCAGATTGTTAATCTTCCAATGCACTGGACCAGTCACAATATTTATCCTCAGGGTGCAGACGTGAAATGATGTAACACTAAAAAATATGAAAAAGAGTACGACTGTGTTAATAGTTTTATTCCCTCACTCTTTACTTGAACCCTAAAAGTTCTCTCTGGACTGTCTTTTCCCAACTTCTGCAAATCCATCAAGGCTTTCAGTTATTCTTGCATGAATTCAGAGAACAAACTGGACTGGACTGCTACATGAAGAGACTGTTTTGCTTTCTCTACAAAAGGGGAAAACATTTGCAAACAGATCTTTGCTAAGGTTTATTTACTGAAAAAAGTATGACCATGCCAGCATTTGCATAGTAGCTGCAGTAATTGGCACCTTCATAAAGTGGGAGGTGACTAGTTTTTGGAACCAGCAATTTAGGACAAAAGTCAATAGTAGTATTTATATTTTTGCATAAAAGCATGATTTGCAAAAAAAAAAAAAAAAAAAAGCAAATAAATAATTGCAGCTCGATTTGAATGGCTGAATTCCCAATAAAGGACAATTTTTTTCTGTTTTTATTTTGTTTTGTTATGTTTCATTTATGAAAGTCAAAACTTTGAAAGTTTTGAAAAACGCCCGGTGCTGGAAAAAAATGGTTTGGATGACATCAGTTGTGAAGTTTGAAGAGGATCAAATTGTAGACGGGTTGGTAAGCAGCAAGGTGAGATCTGGTACTAATTTTAAAAATAATTTCTCTGTCCTGTTTGACTGCTGTTCTCATTGTGAAATGAGGAATGATGGTAAAGGGACATTGTTTGACAAGGACAACATAGTAAACAACAATGGTACCATTGTTTATGGTACTATTGGGGGAACTGTTGGGACTGGACTGCTCCACTGTTGTGTCCCAAAATAGCATCCACAGACAAGTTATTAATTGGACACGTTTTATTTTTTCTCCAGGTTTGACACAAGTACAAGTTACTAGTAGCATAGTATAAAAGTAAATCATGAGGAAGCTGACTCTTCAACATTTTCCTTGGATATTCCTTTTCTCGCCATCAGTTCAACTCACCTAAATTGTGCACAGTCAAATTTGTTGAGTTGAGTTTAGTAATCTCTGCATTACTGTTGGAAGTATCTGTTGGAAGAAATAGAGAAATTATTTGTAAAAATACAAGGGATACCTCAATAAAGGAGGAGATGAATTCAATGACTCTGACACACCTGAGTTGCAAAGCGTTTTATTTTCCCATTTGTCAGGAGTTCTAAGCACACAGTATTTTTGCCATGAAATCTAATTTGTGCAAATAAATTCTAATTTTTCAAATTCCTCAACTATTTGCCCTGACTTTTTACGTAAACAGACAGACAAGGACATAATCAACTAAATCAGTTGAACAAACTGCTGAGAAGCTGAGAAAGACAATTGGCTTTGTGAAGAAATTAGAAAACATGTTTCTGTTGCTGGTTTCAGAGTTCGCTGAAATTGTCCACACACAATTAGCTACTGGAAATATTTTTGTGATTTTGCCCCTTAATTTGTTCAAACAGTTTGTCCAATTGTATCCCTTCTAAACTTTAACCAGTGCTTTCAATGCTTTTGATGCATTCTTGTCATTCTGTGATATAAAATCAACAAGCTACAGAAATGCATTATTCTGTGGCCTTTAGGAATCTACAATTGTGCATTATATGCATTCAGAAGCACAGTTCTGTTTTTACTCAGTCAAGTTATGAAAAGTGAAAGAACCACATCTTTCTCTCTGAACATTTTACTGCATGTTCTGTGTTTGTGGCTGAACTAAAAACAACCCCAACCTGTCGCATAAGCAAGTGCAAATTATTGATGGGCATATTTGCAAAAAAAAAAAAAGGGCACATCTAATCGCATTTTAGGACAGAATATTAACAAAGTTACACAGCTTTCAGAGTTTAATTAACAATGATAAATTACAAAATTGCGAGACATACAATCAAACATCTGCCTGGGTTACTTGCAGTGGAGATGAAGACGGTCCATTCAGAAAAACAGCTGCATCAAACTTTAACGTGGCACTGCAGAAAAAAACAAAAGCAAAAATTTAATTAATGCATGTCACTATGAGAAAAGACTACTCTTAACATAATAAAAGCATAATAGCTGCCTTGTAATATTAAATATGTGTTCACTACCAAAAACTGCAGGTTGATGATGGTCAGAACCTTTACTTCTTTTGTTCTTACCTGCGGTACTGGTTCTGACGCAGTTGGTCAACAATCCACTACCTTTCGCTGCTTCTAGCAGATCCTTTCTTTTTTGTTTCTGACGTCTCTTTACGTGGCATCTTTGAACTGAAAGAAGCAAAACATAATGAATTATGATCAGAACATTATAATAAACCACACTACCAGTTCTTTACCCTTGTGTTTAAACCAATATGTTTTTCAGTCCATAGCATAACAATATTCATTTCTGAGAAAATGAGACCTCTCCTATGGAGTTCAATTTGTTTCACAATTATTCAATTAAAATACTAACCTCAATTAAATAATATAAAATTGTGATCAAGACATTCTGAATTGTAACATTTTTTTCAACAAAAAAATGTTTAGCTTATTTTTTTTTAGACTGAAATCACAAATTTTTATCTCATGATTTAAAAAAATGATTTGCAAAACAAACAAACTTATTTGCGCATGTCAGAAATCTTTGCTTGCTATTCAAAGTTTTGCTTGTGATTCTCTCATGATGCCCTTGGCAGAGCCTGAAATCAAACCAAAGATTTCTGATGTGTTCAAATAAAAGTTTATGTTTGCCCCTTCATTAATAACATGCTTTTATTGGACAGAAGCAGTTTGATTATTACATACATTATATCTATTATGCTCAGGATGAGTTATTTCTAATTCTAAATGAATGTCCTTGTTGGACTTTTATCTCCTTCGAGATACAGTTACCTAGCGCTAGAATAAATGCAACGTACATCATTCATCCATCCATCCATTTTCCGTCACCCTTCTCCCTAACGGGGTCGGGAGTTGCTGGTGCCTATCTCCAGCTGCGTTCCGGGCGAGAGGCGGGGTTCACCCTGGACAGGTCGCCAGTCTGTCGCAGGGCAACACAGAGAGACAAACAGGACAAACAACCACACACACACTCACACCTAGGGAGAATTTGGGAAGGCCAATTAACCTGACAGTCATGTTTTTGGACTGTGGGAGGAAGCCGGAGAACCCGGAGAGAACCCACGCACGCACAGGGAGAACATGCAAACTCCGTGCAGAAAGACCCCGGGCCGGGAATCGAACCCAGGACCTTCTTGCTGCAAGGCAACAGCGATACCCACTGCGCCACTGTGCAGCCCACGTACATCATTCACCAAAGAAAATTAGAAAATCGGACATATATCCATGATGGAGATGATTCTGGTTTTGGACGGGCGATGTGCCCCTATTGCATAAGTAATACTGAAGAATGACTGCTGTCATTAACAATACAGGGAAGCTTTTTAGTTATCTTGCTTTGCTAGCAAAGTCATTAGCTAGCAGCTAGCTCATAGCACAACAACAACAGCGTAATGTCTGTATGATAAAAATACTGGATCGATAGATAAGAACAGCTTTTCCTCACCTGGCGTCTCCTCCCGCTCAGTAGATATTCAGAGAAAGGCGGACTCAGAGAGCGGACTATATTTTCCTCCGCCTGTCTTGTTATATTTCATTTCTGCTTAAACCGCGACTCCGTGCTGAAGGAGAAACGATACAACATTTAACGTTTTCCGTTATCTGACAGTAGCAAGCCGACTCCAGTTTTTTCACCAAAATTGTAATCTGGAACGTTCGAGCTCCGCAGTTTGCCGCCTTAACTCACCGTGCGAGAGGCAAGTGCGTCGAGCGTCACGGGCTAAAGGTCAAAGGTAACAATGTGACCGGAGGGCTTATTGTGTTGTTTTTCTTGCAAAGTAATAATAATAATAATAATAATAATAATAATAATAATAATAATAATAATAATAGTAATAATTGTAGTACACGTGTAAGAAAAAAAAACAAAAGGGCACTTGGGGCCATGGAGCAAAAGGGTCAGGTGCTCAAGTCCCCAAAGCCCCCCCCTCTGCACGGGCCTGACTATGCTATTAAGTTGAAAATGTTATACATTCTTTTTAATATTGAAATTTTTGTAATTGTCTGACACTAAATATTTAACAGATTTGCTTCACTCTTACAATCCAGCAATGATTCTTACTTTAACTGGTCAGGTGTTGTTGTCAGCTCTGGCGACCAGAATAATGTGCTGTGCTAGTTTTACTGATTTGTTTTGTTGTAAAATGTCATTTGTTCATATTTTACTACTTGTTTGTTCTATTTAAAGCACCTTGACTCAATTGTAGACAGCTGAGCCATGAAAGCAGTTTTCAGTTTGACTTTGTAAATCAAAACCAGACCCAATCAGTTTATATTTCAAAGACTCCATGCCTGATGGTCGGTACATGTCATGCTCTTTCTTGCATGTTATTCTTGCATGATTTCTTAGTCTTGCGCTGAGTGTAGAATACATGTGGATATAAACAAGAATATGCCAGAGCTAAAGTCCACTCTATAAAACTTTGGCAAAGTGAGCCATCCCACAAACGGCTTTATTTCTGCTTCAGTGGGCTTTGAAGGATTTTGTCAAAGAGGGATATTTGAAAGACAAAAAGACATGGCCAGAAATAAAACACCTGCTGCTACGTTTGAAAAGGTGCAAGGACTGAGATCTGTGGACAACTTCAGGAGCCTTTGAAACAAGAAACTACCTTTCACAAGCACCAAGTAAATAAATTTGTTCATTGGTTCTATCAGGTCACAATTGCCATCCGAAAAGGCAGTTATCAAAGAGAACCTCACACATGTCAAGTCTTTCGTGTTTTGAGACCCACGAGAAAGCAGAAAAAACAGAACAGATCAATGTGGGGAATTATTCACTTTGACTGCCTGTCCTATTGGACCTTGGTGTTTTGTTCAGCTTAATTGTCCAGGTGGAGGGCGATGGTGAACCTGGCAGCTTTGTGCCACCATGTTTTAAACCATACTGAAGTAGTGTGCCTTACAAAAGATTACTTATCCTTGAACTTTTTAAAATAATTTGTCTCCTTACAGCAGCAAATGGATGTTACATTATCTACAACACAAGATAATGTATAATTTCGAAGTGGAAGAAGATAGTTCTTTGGTTTTCAAGTTTTCTTAAGAAAAAGATAAATTTAAATATGCTGTAATTTGATTCCTCAAAATAAAATTATTTTTAGATGTCAGAAAGCAGTCGACTGATATACTCAGATGTTTGTTAGAGAACAAACCTCAGACAACATCCCTAGACACGCAGTCAAAACTACTAATTTACTGAAACCATGTCCTTATTTAGAATGAGGCAGACAAAATCCAAACCTCAATTCAACATCTCTTAAAAGACTTGTAAATCGATACTCACAGACAGTCTCCATTCACACTGGATGAGTTTGTTTTTTTTTATTTTGTCAAGAAGAATGGCAACAATGTTGCCTATCAGATGTGCAATGCTGGTAATAACAAAACCTGAAAGACTTGCAGCTTTACCTAATGCAGGACACACATTGACTTGCACAAAATAATCTTACTTTCTTTTGTAAAACATTTTAAAACCATCAATCGCTTTCATTGACTTCACAATGGCTCTGGACCTTGTGGTGGTCTGTTCCTTGACATCTCAATCATTGAAATACAATGAATCTTGTGGTGTATTTATTTGATTCAGTGTTGTATAGTAACAAAGTAAAAATACTTCACTACTTAAGTAAATTTTGGAGTACTTCATACTTTCCTTGAGTATGAAATTTTTTTGATAACTCACTTTTACTTGCTGTACTCTATGTTTTCAGTGTGTTTTCTGGTTTGGTCACATAATCTGCAGACTGACAGACAGACTTTTAAGAAAACTTTCAATGGCGGGTAAAGCAGCAGGTCAATAGTGGTGGAACCAAAAACAGCTCTGGCTCAACTGTTTGCTGAAAGAACATGGAAGATGGTGAGGAATGTTTTAATAGAGAGCCTCCATCCTCATGTTTCATCAGTTTGAACCTCTGGGCTGATTAAGGCCTTATTGTTCCTCTGGTAACTAAGAACATCGATTGATAGTACAATTATTATTCTTAACCAGATTAAAAGCATTTATCTGTGGATTGCTAAGTGTATGTATTGCTTGGTGCACATATTGTTGATATAGTTCAGGGATTCAGGGTTTTTATTGTCATACCACCACCGGCCACCAGGGGCTCCCCAGCGTGCCCCAGCCCCAGGCCAGTGTGGCTCCAGGGTGGGACCTCATGTGCGGAGGGAACAACCCCTGTTTCCAATGGTCGTATCATCATAAGGGATCTTTGGGCTGCACTTGGTCTGGTCCCTCACCTAGAACCCGTCTGCACTGGGCAGCAGAACTCCTAGGATCACTGGGACACGCAAACCCCCCCACCACGATAAGGTGGCAGCCCATGGAGGGGATGTGTGTGTGTGTGTGTGTGTGTGTGTGTGTGTGGGGGGGTGTGTGTGTGTGTGTGTGTTAAGTAAGTTTCTTTTTGGGGGCGATTTGCAGCGACCAACTGACCTGACCTGCATGTTTTAGGAGATGTGGGGGGAACCGGAGCGCCCGGGGAAAACCCACGCAAACACGGGGAGACCATGCAAACTCCACACAGAGGGTCTCTGTGAAGACGCAGCGCTAACCGCTGCGCCACCGTGCTGCCCACGTTTTTTCAATTGGGTGGGTCTTGTAAGGGTGTGTGTGTGTGTGTGTGTGTGTGTGTGTTAAGTAATCTGTTAATTTTGTAGGAGAGAGAGAAAGAAAGTTGATTTTTTTTGGGTCCATTTGTGAGATAAAATCAATGTTTAAGTTTTTTAGGCTCTAATTAAGTTTTTTAGGCTCTTGTGGCCGTTAATTGGAAATTGGGAGGAGAGAGAAGGGAAAGACATGCAGCAGATTCCCCAGGACTGGGAATCAAACGCAGGTTGACAAACAAAACCTTTCAGTTACGTCCTAAATAAAACCTAATTTTGACAAGTTTAGCAATAAAACACAGTAAAATGTGTTGGGAGTTTCTTTCTGGGGGCGATTTGCAGCGACCAACTGACCTGACCTACATGTTTTAGGAGATGTGGGGGGAACCGGAGCGCCCGGGGAAAACCCACGCAAACACGGGGAGACCATGCAAACTCCACACAGAGGGTCTCTGTGAAGACGCAGCGCTAACCGCTGCGCCACCGTGCTGCCCACGTTTTTTCAATTGGGTGGGGAAGGGATCGAATTTGGGGGAAAAACGTAACTGCTGTAAACTTCCTGCTGTCGGAGCGTCGCATGGCGCCCCGAACGCAGACGCTAGAACCTTCCTGCGTCTGATCCCAGTCCTCAGTCTCTGTTGCATGTCTTGCTCCTTCTCTAAATGTTTTCACTCTTTTGTTTTTTTTGACTTCTTCAGTCGCAGAGTGTTGCATATTTTTGTCCAGATTGAAAATTTGGACTTCCTCTTCTCCCCCTCCTGCATGGCGTCAGTGTGTGGATGGTCCAACTCTTCCATGCCAGTTTCGCCAGAGATCTCCGTAGGTTCTGGATCCGAGGAACAAGCTCCTCCTGAAAGCGCCTCGTCCGAAGAAACCTCTGGACTGGAAACTTGGACCTGGTCGAGTTGGTTTAGTGAATCTTGCTGCTTCTCTTGGGAACGATGTTGCTCTTGTCTTAGCAGGTCACGAATGACTTGGAGAGAGCCAGACAGATCCTGTCTGGCTCTCTCCAAGTCATTTTGCAGACAAGTCACCTCCTGTTGGTACTGCTCCGTTTGTTGTTTCCAAGCAGCGATGTCTGTCTCATATCGGCAGCTGAGCTCCTTGTACCAACCGTCAGCCTTCTGTAACTCATCCTGGGAGCTGCTGACCTTCTCCTGCAGGATGTTCATCTCCTGTCTGGTGTTTTCCAGGAGGACAGTGTTCTCGGCTCTGATGTTGTCGAGCATCGCCTTGTCCTCCTTCGATCTCTTTTGATGTATTTGTCTCTCCTCTGTGATCTGCTGCTGCAGTTTTGCAACTTGCTGTTGCAGGGCAGAGACGTGGAGAAGTTTTCCTTTCTTGTCTCTGCTGGAAAGAGTCGTTTCCTGTTTCTTGGTCCTCTGCCGGAACGACTCAATCTGCAGCTGAAAGTAGATGATGTCCGTCTCGTATCGGCGTTTCAGCTCCTCAAAAGAAAAGAAAACCTGATCGAGCTCATTCAGGATCTGTTTCTCCCTCTTTCTCATTATTTGGATGTTTCTTGACATGTCCAGTTCATCGAATGAACGCTTCATCTCTTTCAATTGGTCCTGCAGAAGTTTTTCGTTGTCCTGCAGGAAATTGATCTTTTGAGACATATCTTGAAACATCTGGTTCTTTTCTGCTCTCTCATTCTCCAGGAGTCTTTGTGCTTCTCTGATTCTCTCTTCATAAACCTTCTGTGTTTGGGCCTCCAGCCTCACCAGAGCAACTTCAGCTTCGTACTTGGAGCTCAGCTCCTCGTACGAAGTCTGAAGTGCCTCCATTTCTTCCTGGAAGCCCTTACTCTTCTCCCTCTCCTGCTGTATTTCAGCTACAAATGACTCCTGGGCTAGGAGGTGGGCCACCTTTAATTCTGCAAAGTCTTGTTGCAAGGACTTCTTCTTCATGTGTTTCACGTTGTTGTGAACGTTGGAAGCAGTGAGCGCAGCGTTAAGGACTGCTGGTTCACTGAGCTTCTCCAGTCTCTCCAGGTCCCTCTTGGCCTCTTTGGCCTGGTTGATGAACATTTCTTTTAGGTCCTTCTGCCTTTTTAACTGGACTTTGGACTCTTCCAGCTCTGCCTCCAGGTGGGCCAGTCGCTGGTGGTCCTCATACCTTCCAGCTCTCTCCATCTCCAGGAGGGAGCTCAGGCTTCCGATTTCCCGGTTGGAGGCATTGGGGAGCGCGGGAGGGAACTGACCTTGGTGGTTCTGCTGGGCTCCCCTTCTCCCGTGGGGTCCTACCAGTTCAAAGTTGAATCTCGGCGAACGATGAGACATTTTCTCCTAATGCTTTCGCTAAAATCGTCGTTTGGAAAACTTCCGTGAAGAGCTTTGCGAGCGTCTGAACAAGTCAGGGGTATTGCAAGCAATGACAAATGTGCAGAATTGTCTTACATACAATTCTGCAGTTGATGACATCACAGACGACATCAGCTGTGACATCACAGAATCTCCCTTTGCTGGTGGTGTGATATCATTCCACCACCATCTATCCTACTCTTTATTCTTTACATTCAAAACAAGAATAATTCATGATTCATTGTTTTTATCCCGTATATCAGGAGCATCAAACTCATTTCCATTTGGGGCCAGATCGAAAACGAGAGTGGGACAGAAAATGTATCATAAAGAGACGTAAACAACGGTTGTAATGTTCTGGTATTGTAGTTTGTTTATTGTTGTCATAGCAACCGCCTACCAAGATGGCTGTCAGTTCAAACAAAGAATGCAGTAATCTATATTTCCAGTGTGTTTTCTGGTTTGGTCACATGATCTGCAGACTGACAGACAGACTTTTAAGAAATCTTTCAATGGCAGGTAAAACAGCAGGTCAATAGTGGTGGAACCAAAAACAGCTCTGGCTCAACTGTTTGCTGAAAGAACATGGAAGATGGTGAGGAATGTTTTAATAGAGAGCCTCCATCCTCATGCCATGGTCATTTATGTTAAATTTTGTGAATTATAATTTGTACCAATTTATTTTCCTTTTTTGTGTAGTTAGAATATGTAGCCCCTGGTTAAAAACCAATACACTTAAGGCCTTTTAATAGTTACAAAATATTTACAAGGTTGGTTTTGTGAAAAAATTAAAAAAAAGGGGATAAGGAGAAACATGCATTATTGTTTTGTACATTTAATCCGAGTGATTATATGCTTTAGGGAAGAAGTTACTGTTGTAACGTGAGAAATAATGAAAAAAGCAGAAAGCCAAAGTTTTTCTGGAGGTAACTTGTGTACACACATAAGTGTATTGTTGTTTGAGAAATGATATCATCAGTTAAAGACTGTATTTAATTTCCTATCTATGAAGGTAGTTTAGGTTAACGAGGGACAAGTGAACTCAACAGAGAAAAAAAAAAAACGGAGGAGAAGGGGATTATGGGAAGGAGAAGCGAGAAAAACGCGGGAGAGAAAGGAAGGAGGATGATAATGGAGGCCGCTGATAATGCTTCCAGACGTTGAGGTGGGAGAAGGAACTATATTTTTTGGGTGTGTTCTGCACCAGTGATTCTGCACACGGTGTGTAGGAAACCAGTCCAAGTGTTGTGTGGAGAAAGTACGGAGGAAAAACTGCCGTTGACCCAAGGAGGACTGCGGCTGGACCGAGGTGGAGAGGAACCTAGCAACACGGCGACACGGATTTCAGCGCGACGGAGGAGTAGTCCTGCAACTTGTGAGGCAAAGTTGCAAAAGAAATTTGGACTGCGAAGCAACCTTGACGGTGAGGACGACGGCTGAGCGAGCAGGTTTGAGTTATTTTCTAGTTCAAATCGAGAGAAGAGGAGTGACGCAACGGCATCGCACCCCAGCTTCATCAGGCCTGTAACGAAAACTTTAACCGGTATGGGACAGTGTGTGTGTGAGAGTATGGGCCCATGTGTGATATTGTGTTTAAAACTGTACATTTTTGGTAAATGTATGGAGTTCTGTTGGTGACTAAAGTAAAATTTTGGTTATAGTAAGACCATAGTTTAAAGTAAGGCGTTTTTTCCTTAAAACACAAAAAGTTAAAGTTAGGAACACAAAAGGGAAAAAAACAAAAAGTTAAAGTGAGGAAACCAAAAGGGACTGAAAAGAAAAGTGCCCCATCGGCTTTATTTAATTTTGGGAAACCATTACTGTGGTGAATTAATAACTGCTCTATATTTAAGTTCTTTTGATTATTTCGGGGCATTGTGAGCTAAAACCTTATTTCCTCAAGTTGTTATTTAAAGAAACTGTTCAGTTAGCTGGTTGTCTGGAGTTATTTATGTTACATCAAAGTTGTGTAAGGTGATTGAATGAGTAACTATCTACTCAACATAGGTAAACCTGCGAGGTATCTACCAGAACTTAACGAACCCAAATAGCACCCCATCAGTGAGTTTAAGTTCTCGTCCCAGTTACTAGGTGACAGAGCAGTGGGGTGCTACAAATATATTTAAGTTGATTTAGAATCAACATTTGTAATAATTTTTGTAGAATTTTTGGGGAAATAAGAAGTTCCCAACTGCATCACTTTTTCAATGCCAGTTAAACTGGGTTTGGTGCTGTATCTTATTTTAAGCTATCTAATGATAAACATGAACTGTGTGTTTCCTTTGTCATTGGTAAAGCAAGGGTTTTGCCATTAAAACAAATGACTATACCGCGACTTGAACTTGCGGCCGCAGTTTTAGCTGTGCGTCTGGACAAAATGCTGTCATTTCAACTCCATCTGAGTGAATTAATCTTCTGGTCTGACAGCACAACCGTCCTGCAGTGCATTGCAAACACAACGACACGGTTCAAAACATATGTAGCTAATAGAGTGTCCATCATTCGTGATTTCACAAAGGTTACTCAGTGGAGATACATCAGCTCAAAGTTAAATCCAGCTGATGCAGCCTCTCGATGCATGAAGGTTGGCTCTTTTTTAAAGTCTTCCACCTGGATCAATGGGCCAGAATTCCTCACAAAACCTGAGATCCAATGGCCAGCAGGGATTAAGGAATTACCTGTCCATTTAAAAACTGATCCAGAGGTTAAAGATGGGGTCCTGACATGTGCAGCTGTCCTGGAGGAAGTGTGTCCCATCTCTAAGCTGCTCATGTACTTTTCCAGTTGGACAAAGCTAAAAAGATGTGTAGCATGGATCCTGAAAATAAAAGAGAGGCTACGAACAAAGAAGTTGCCAACTGCACATTGTGAAAGTCAAACGTGTGATAAACAGGACATTAAAATGGATGCCCAGCTCACAACTGATGATCTATCCAAGGCTGAGGTAGCCATAGTGAGCATTGTGCAGAGAAAACATTATGGCAATGAAATAGCTGCCCTGAGCTCTGGTACAGTAAAGAAGTCAAGTCATCTGTACAAACTTGATCCTATTGTTACTGATGGTGTGTTAACATTTGAAAAGTTTCAAGGGTCATGAATAGCTTTGCAAGACACTCTGTTATGTAATATCATTCTTCATCTGTCTCAATAGAGCTGCATGAGGACCGATGGTTCATACCTTACACAGATCATGCTGTATTGAGATCTGCTAGCTTCTCACAAGTGAGGTTCCAAGATTAAGCTTTTCAGCTGTTTAGCTAAAGAAAACCTGAATGGAAAGGATAAATATTAAAAATGCTTCTGCTTTACCAAACTGTTTTGGTTTTTATTAGCAAGTACTCTGAAAGTTTTTTTTTGTTTGTTTTCGCATTTTGAAAGTGCTTACAAAGAGTGTCATTCCAGCTGCATTACAGGGAGAGTCATAATACAGCTGAATGGATTCACTGGTGCTTGACTCTGGAAAGGCCATGCTTTAAGGATCACCAAACATAACATTTCCAACCACACACACAATGCATTACAATGGCCTTCACAAAACAGAAACTTGTTTTTTTTTTTTTTTTTTCTGACAAAGGCCATGCTGCAATGCTGCACTTTTTGAAGACTTAATTAACAGCTGGACCAGCAGTATCAGAAAATAAGTAAATTAAATTGTGAGTATCTCTGAAACTCATCTGTTGTGATATTTAGTTTTATTGATAAGTTTATCAATAAACTTATCAAGTGGGCGGACAAAAATAGAAGTTGGAAAGTTTTTCTTTTTTTTTTCAGGACTCTTCAAGAGAGACAGGACACATAGTTAGTAAATATTACTCAAAAGACACCATAGGCTATATAAAAATATATGAAACCACACCAGACTTCTATTGCCTTTCAGGTTATATGTGGTTAAAAAAAATCATCTTGAACAGATCTTTCTGCAGAATCAATAGTGAGAAAATCTGACCAATCTCAACTGCATACAACCATCAAAACATTTGTTTATGTCACAGATTAAGCTCAAAAACAAAATTATTTGATTAGCAAATTAAAATAATCAACACTATTTGTACAATATGCTTTACAAAATAGCCAAACAACCAAAACCTCTTGATGCTTCATAGATGGTGAGGAGTTCAAATAAAAAAAATCCACACATGATAAACCAAAGCAATACACAAATTTTAGAAGACATGTTAAAAGGAACAGGCAAGATTGGAAACATTGTTAGGACTGAGAGAAGACACAGAAGATGAATAAAAACCCAGATGAACTCCTCCTGCCTGTGAGGTAAAAAAAATCCATAAGACAGATCTATAATTTTAATACCTATACATTCTAAATGTACATTCAAATATAAGCCGAATGTAAAATCTGACAAACTGTCTCATTAATCAGGAGAGCCTACAAACATAATTCACTCAGAACTCTGGAAATTGTCAAACCTCAATAGATTTGTTTTGTCTTTGGGTTCATAATAACTGTCCAAAAGAAAAATGAATGCCTTCATAAGCACACTCATATGGAGTTGATTTTAAATTGCAATATCTAATTTTGAAGGTATTAGAGATTTTATTTTCATCAAGCAATCTTGGCACGGGAAGCAGGCACCATCTTAATAAGCTTGTTTTGATTTGATTTGGTAAATTAACAACATTGATTTTATTTTTTTTTATTTTGAAGTAAGGTATTTGATTGATTGTTCAGCAAAAGCTGTAGTGGAACTAATCTTATTAGAAGAGATCCAGATAATGACAATAGGGTCAACATATTCCAATGCATTGTGCAATAGCAAGTGCCTCTGTAAGTCTGAGTTCTTGGATATTGTATTCAAACTTACGATCTATTGAACCGAATTAGGAAGTATGAAAACTGACCTGCAATCCATCTTACTTAACTTACGTTACACAAGCTGTTGTGAGTCGCAAACATAACTGAACAAACAATGAATAGGTGTCAATTTCTCTGCAGAGAGGGCTGATCCTTAAAGGTGGATTACCCCCACCACAGCACTCCATCCATCATACCCCTGGTACAGTTGCTAGATGGAAACTGCTGCTGAATAAAGGGCATTTGACAGCTTGCCTAGAGTCTGCCAAATGGCACCTAAAGGACTCCAGCAGCATGGGGAGTAAACATTCATTGGTCTTCTGAGACAAAAATTTAATTACTTTTTCTGAATGCAGGGCCTTACAGCTGGCGAAACCAGGTAGCATGCATAGCATCCTGAATGTCAGCCCCGTGGTGAGGCATTATGAGGGCAGCAGGAAACAAGCGCTGGTAAGAGTGTTATGCATAGAATGTAAATTATGTCTGGATTAACATCTAAAAATACTATTTGAACAGGTCATACCTGGACGTTAGTTTGAGAGTCTGAAAGAAACCCAAAATCTGTGACCAAAAAAAGATTACTAAGATATCTTTTAATGTTGTGTTTTCTGAGGAAGTTGTGATTAGTCACTGTTACTATGAAACTAATGTTAGGCCATGCTAAAAAGTTATCGCATGCAAAAGTGTATAAAACAAAAACAGACTGATATAATGAAAGCATTGTTTTCTCAGTTTTGCACTGTTTTGTATCATTTTGGATAGTTTTCCCGGTTTCCCACAGCACCTGCTGAAGGACTGGTATTGGTTTCACACGTCTGTCTCAATAAAAAGTAAACACAAATCTACTACTATTACAATCTAATACAAATGTGAGACTGGCTTTTTACAAAAACTTTGTTTACATGAACTACTACAATTCCACAAATCACATCTTCACAAATTGCAGATTATGCCTTTAAGGTTGTCTGCTAACATTTATTTCACAATTTCTGAAATAAACATTGAGTGTTATTATTTGTTATTATAAGTATTTTAATTGCCAACATTTTCTATCACAACCGTATTACTGGCTAAGCTTGCTTCAAGGCAGAACTTTCTTTTTATTAAATAGCAGAATAATATTACTTCTGAGATCCATGGATCTTTATCAATAGGACATATGCTCATAATTTTTAAGTTTTTGTTATTATGAAAAATAAATACAATTTTTACTTTCAGCCCTTTATTTTTATGCTTAATTCTTTACATAGAAACTACAACAGTTACTGATGAATTACACTCAACCACATGGTCTACTTTATAAATGCTGTTTCCTGTGTTTTCATTCCTCCTTATCCATTGCAACAAATCATAGTTTTACATTAAAAAATCACAAATCTGGAAGCAGGAACCAATCTACAAAGCAGTTAAGATGTGCCTTCTCTAGGCAGTAACTAACACATGCATAGTAAATTCTTGTTTTAATAGGTGTCATGGAGAAATGGTTCTGTGCAATGCTTCATACCTGACATTGTTTGCTAAAATGAGAATTTCTTTCCTGTTTTTTAGGCTGTGTCAAAGTAATTTTGCACTTGGTTACCATCAAAATAGATTAAAAAAAACAAACAAATGCACTAACAGCTGACTTATCATTTAGCTGATTTAGGTTGCAGTTAATCAATGAAGGGAAATATTTCCCAGTTCCATCATAATTAGCACAGAGATGAAACAAACTAAACCAAGCAGAGTGCAAATGTTCAATAATAGCTTTCACTAAATTGAACACTATGTATTTCATGCTACATGGGCTTCCATTCCTCTTATGGTTGAATGCATGGATTATAAATACAAACAAGATACCTACAGTAAATTAGAGCTAATGAACTTAAAACATGAATTTGATTGATGTTGCTTGTTGCCCCTTTCATCTGTAATAACTTCTCATATCTGGGCCATTGCTATTATCACATTCCTTTTAAGTCCAATTCAGTTTATCTATGTAATGCCAATTGGGGGTCTTTGCCTTGATTGTTAGATCCATGGACTTATTGTTTTTCACAGACTTGCAACCTAAAATATGCATTTTGTATTAATTCTGTTCGCATAAATACATAAGTCTGTGTAAAAGCCTGGGAACAACTTCTATGTATTCTTTATTTAGTTTTTCAGTGGGAGGAAACTCCCACTGAATTAAATTCATAGTCATAAACTTGACATTTCAAATTAAGAGATTCAGACAGAAAAACCCCAACACTGCTTAAAGGGTTCAGATGTTTGCAAACAACATTGTAATAAAAAAGGAGTAAATAATAGCTTGTGTAATCAGTTCCTATTATATTATGTTGTGGTATATTTCTCTGGAGGCTGCAGGTTGTTTTCTGTTCAGCTATGAGGTGATTTTTGCTGTTAATTGAATAAAAACGGCCTTCAGACTCTTGGCGGATGTGCATTAAGCCACAAGATAAGCTCATCATAATTTACCCACTGAATGGGGAAATTTCTGTGTTTATTCATAGTGGGTGAGGCCACCTCAGCTCATTTTGTTGAAAACAAAATTAATGGTCACAGCAATAACAGCCGTCTGAAGACCAGGCAGAGTGGTATTTTGTTAAGCTTATCAGATTGGTGAACAGCTCATAATACACATATGAGCCTCATCCTCCTCTGTGAATGGCCAGCTGTCTCCGTCTGTTCTCCACATTATCAGCACAGAAAGAAGGTATGGTGTTTCCAAATCCTAATTAAATGACATTTTAACACTCCATACCCCACACCTCTTCAAGAGTGGACATGTCTGTAAGCTAGGAGGTTATTAAAAGTGGCACAGACATATGAAAATCTCACTAATGAATCAGTAAACCTTTCTTACAGGGACTATCAGTTGCTCAACCAAGTGGAATGGTCTCATTGTGCAGTAGGGTGAACTCAAGAGCTGGTGAGACCGTCATGGAAGTACCCTGGAGGCTGAAAACTGATTATTAGTTGCAAACTGTGCGAGTCCAAACTCTAATTTGATAAGTTGAGAGGATAAAATGTTCCCTTGTCTTTTTTTGTCATTCTGACATTGCAATTATAGCTGTAAAATATCCTATTAATGGAGACATACATGCTTTCCACGTATTAAGATTTCAGTCAAACTAAAGTGTTATGTCTATATAATCATCTTTTCTTTATCAACCATGTGTCACATTGTAAAAATAGTCATAATGGTTTCCAAATTCTATGACAGAACAACCATAATGTATTTTATTTAAATTCTAACTTATTCAGAACTTTATTTTTGACCTGTCTATTGCATTCTTTGGTCTTTGTGACAATATTTAACTATCTTGTTCTCCAACAAATCTCTAATGCAGCTAGAATTATACTGTGATTTAACTACATACATGTTGACTCTATTATTCCATATGTGAATGATCATTTTGCATCTCATTGTGCAAAATGATCAATCTGGAGAAGAGTTTAAAAATTGTCTCAAAGTAGCATTTATAGAATATCTTAACACAGTGATGAAGGCCATCAGTAATTGAAGACAATAGTGAGTACAAAACCTAATCCATTTTCCACACATTTATAAAAGGATGAGATAGAAACGAGTCAGGCAAACTGCCAAGACCTCAACAGCAACACTAAAGGAGATGCAGGAATTTCTGCCAAGTACCGATTGTTCTCTACATTTGACAACAATAAATGAATGAATCCTTTTTTTATGAAGGACTTTTCAAAGACATGGTTACGAGGTGCTAAACAAAATCCTAAGCATCCCAGGTCATAAACGTGGGAGGATAAAAACTATTTAGACATAAAATATCTCAAAGACTTGATCTCCTTTATTATTCAAGTCTTGTGCAGTAAATGAGAATCAAGTTATTCCAAGAATATAGACGAGGAAAGTAAATGTTTGGACACAAAAGTCTACATATATGCTGATATCTGGCCATTAATGCTTTACTTGTAGGCTTCAATACTTTAAAAAAAAAATCTAAGCTCCACTTTATATTCATCTGTATTCTTTATGTATGTTACAAAATGGAAGGTCTGTAAGAGAGGCATGTTTTGATATTGCTCTATATCTTTAGAGAGATTGTGTTTTGAACTTAAACACTTGAACCCAACCTGAAAAAAAAGAACAAAACTGTATATCACCTATAAAACATCATAAATAGTGAAACATGGTGGTTTAGGATTTTGATATGTTAATGTTCCCGATCTCAGTCAGTTTTAACCTAACTCTGTTCCTGGAAAGTGAAGGTGATAAAGATTTTTATTTGTGAGCACACATGAACAAAACCCTAATTAATTAACCACAAGATAATTAAAGTTGAGAATGTTATAAAGTCAGCTAAAATACTGTTTGGTCTTTTGAAGGAGAGTTCATTTTATTTCAAACACTTGGTATTTTCACAGGAGATTGTAGACTTTATATATCCTCCTTACTTGCTAGTAGAGGGATAAAACACGATTGATACTTAAGGAAGAGACCTGAAGCGCTGTAAAAATCACACCAACCAACAGCAGTAGTTAAAAGTGATGGCTAGCTCAGCCTTGGAAACGAGGTTGGCAATGATTTCACTGTTACCTGCAATGTCATCTTTATTTGTCTCTCCTAAACAAACTCAGAATACCATTGTTTTCTGCTCTTTAATGCACATGAAAAGCTATCTGAAATCCCTCTGGGAGGAAAAAAAAACCTGTGAATGTAACGTTCCACAGTTGAAATTCTACCTAGAATTAAAAAAAAAACAGGCACTGGCTAGAGCATTAGAGAACGTCCAAAGTGAATCTACATTGTTCACATTTTAATGAGTCTCTTCTACTGTACTCTACCTGCTCACTGCAAATGAGGGCAGCCTGCCAGGAATACTTAAACAGAGAAGTTCCTATAAGTAGAGAGGGTACATGGATTATTGTCTGCATTTTTTCAGTCACATACACTTGGCCATGATCCAAACTCTGCTATAGCAGATCAGCATCTACTGTAATCCTGGCAGTCCTATTTTAAGCAGCTGACTTGTCCTACTGTTTTCTCCTCCTCGAGCTGAAATTTTCCATGGATTTGACTTTTTCCCATATTCTAACAATGACCTTCAAAATTATTCATTGAGATTTTGTGTGCTAAGCCAACAAACAATAGCACATGATTGTAAAGCGGAATCATAATGAACAATTATTGACTAACGTTTCTTATTCTTTCTTTTTTTTTCTTCCAATTCTGTCTAAACAACATGGAACTCTGCGGGAGACATTGTTCAGATATGCTTTATAAATGTTCTTTTTCCAACACAATATGAAAATAAATGTCTTGGGATAACAGCGCTACCTCCTGTGGTGCCACAATTAATGAGGACAAAGATGTATTAAAAATATATGGAACAATTAGGAATATTTAAAATGTTCTTTTACCTATTGTACAACTTTTAAAGAAATTCTCATATTGTAATTTCTGGATATATGTCTATTTTAATTCTCCTTGCATGCACGGTATGTGCCCAGTACACATGTAAGCCTCAACCTCAATCTGTGCCATTGTACTTGCTCATACAGAAGAGATAACTGTTTCATGATCAGAACTTAGTTGCTCTCTTTGATCCCTAATGTGATGATTGATGATGGCACTTTAACCTGGAGGCCACCGCTGTGTCTTCGATCGTCCTGCAGCCATGTTCATCACATTCACTTAAACTGAGGGGCCCTCGTTGGTGTGAAAAATGGATGGGTCAGGGGAGAGACGGATTCCTTCTGTCGTCGTGCCACTCACGGTGCACAGGTGTGAGGTTAGACAGTAATGGCCATGCAGAGATGAAGGAAAAGTAAGCATATTGTAGTTTGAGCTGCTGAGTATTTAGATATGAGAGGAATTTGAAGTGGTTTTATGTATCAGCAAAAAACTGTAATATATACATATATTGAGGGAGGTGTTGCCTGTTGTACAGTATGTTATTTTTTTGCAAAAACAATGTTTAAGTCAAAAGCACATATTTTGTTTTGATTTCATTGGACTGATTGATTTGATTCATTGTTTTTTTAACCACTATTTGAACAGATTGACTGAAAGGTTCAGAAATAGGGGCAAGGCTTATATTTATGCTTATGATATCCATCATAAAACATTAAAATATATAAAAAAGAAACTAAATAAATAAACATGTAACAATCACTAAGCAGAGATATAGAAAAAGGAAAAAAAAAACAAATACCAAGCTTTTAAGAATATTAATTGTGAAATTTCATAATTCCTTTCCATGTCAAAATATTTATTGCTTTGTGTTGGTCTATCACATTGAATAACAATAAAATACACTCAATATTGTGGTTGTAAAGTGACCATACCTGAAGGTAGGCACTTAATAATTCACCAGTAACCTTCTCCTTCAAAAGTTCCAGCACCAGGTCCTGATGTGATGGTAACATTATAATGTGCAGCAATATTATAGCCAAAGAAATGCCCAGGTTATTTGAAGATAATCTGGGCATCAGAACTGAGATGGCTGTTATTTAAATAGACCAAGTGACATTTTCATTTTCATTTTCTTCCTTCAACTCTGATTTTTAGGTCATTACAGGAACAGAGGTTTTTTTTGTTGTTTTTTTGTTTGTTTTTAATAAATAAATAAATTCCAGACAAAATTTTATGACACAGTTGAAAAGGTGGCAGAACACATTTTTTAATTAAAAGTAACCCTGAGATGACTCTGCTTAGATGCCAGTTGATTTCCTTTCACCACATTGATGAGATTATCTTAGATACCACTGATAATTAATCATTTCTTCTCAATACAACATTTTTTTTTTTCTGGGAGGGTGGAGGTGCTCAAATATTGACCTGAGTTTGCACAGGCCTGTCTGAAGTCGTATCAGTTCTCATAAAAGTCCTTTATAAGAGCAAATTCACTGCTCGACTAATATATTTTTTGTATTATTCAAAGTGTGAAATTCATTTAGTCAGAGGAAGAGAAAAATATGAATGAATTTTTCTGTCAAGCTCCAAACTTGAACATTTCTTGGTTTTCCTAAAACCAAAAAAACTTGTGAAGTTTTATAATTGGCTGATAATGAATGTTCAGAGGCTGTGTGAGTAAAGTCTTTCATCTGCAAAGGCAGACTGTTGAATTTTGTCATGTTAGGGCTCTGTGTGCATGGGTGCAGAGATATTTTTGCTTGTTCAAAAGCAAAGAGACAAACTTTCTCCAACCCATGTACTATGAAAAATGCCTTAATCCTGACGGTGTATTTTGTTTCCTGTTGTGAAAAATGATAAACTTTTCAGTGGCGGCTGCTCATGCGCCACCCTCCGTTCTGTGGATGGGGGAGAATCTAAAAATGATCTATAAATATGAATTTAAAACATATTACCCAGTTTTTCTTAGTACTGTGTGCCAAAAGTAAAACTATTTACATAACTTTACCACCAACTAACTCATTTAACAGTGGATTTCCCCTGACAGATTCCAGTTGTTTTGTTCGAGCCCCCCAGTAGTGAAACATAGTCAACATAGTGTGTTCGCTAGCTAAAAGTAACATTTAGCCAATCAACATTGTTGAATTTAAAGTTTTTGCGGCGCTCTGAATTTCGCCCCCGTCTGGAATACGTGGGGATATATTATAGTAGGTAGAGGTAAAGCATAGGAAACATTTCTTGTCAACTACCAATAAAAATCAAGACGATGATGATGTGGGAAAGTTTCATCAATCACAACATATAATTCAAACACTTATTGTATATTTAAAATACACACAATTAGCTAAGAGAATTTAGTATGTATGTGCGTGTGAATGTATGCATGTATGTATACAATATAGTTATTTTAGGGTTTTTAAAGATACAGGATAAATTTAATGTATGGATTGCAACTAATATACCAAGCCTGTATACAGCCAGATCAGAAGAAGAAGAAGCAGGAAAGCTTCAAGAATTGGAGGACGGTCCACACTCCTTACCAGTTGGTGGCGGTAATGCTCACCTAACGTTCTAACCAACTGCCAGTAAATTTCAAGAAAAAGAAGAAGAACTTGAGGACTGCAATGACCACTGCTGAAGGAAAGCTCAGTCCACCTTGAATGAGTGCAGAGGAGTTAACAAAGGTTGGTAAGCTACAGCTTTTGTTCTTCTGTGTGTTTTATTTGTTTTAGCAGCCATATTTCTCTGCTCTTTTTTGCTGTTCACTTTTCTGTTCAGCAATTTGGTCTTTGCTAACAATCAGCTATGAAAGATGCTGTGTTTTATTTGATGCATATCTTTATTTAGTTATCATAATGCTAACCATGCTGTGGATGCATGTTGCTAAGATTTCTTTTTGATGATAATGCTCCTGTTGCTTCCTTTGAGTTTCTGTTGCTGTTAATAATGCTCGTGTTTGGTTGATATGATGCTTGCTGAGTTAGGTGATACTTTGAGGAGCTGAAATACTGTTTGCTGACTCAGATCTGTGAATATTCATACCTGTAAGTGTTTGTTAAGCTTCTGGTTGTCAGATATTTCTATGGTGTTTCTTAGTGTTTCATTTTATTTTAGGGCTGTGCTGTCTTGTGTCAGTTGATTCTCTTCAGTTTTATATGGGCAACATAATGTTAAATGGACCCCCAACTATAGCATTATGTAGCATAAAACAATATTGTTTAAAAACAATATTCTTGCCTATAATTTGGCAGTTGAAGGGATAACGAACGATGAGTGTTTTTTTTTTTCTTCTTTTAATGTTACAACATTAAAAGAAAATGGACAGAACTAAGTGATGTTTAATTCAATTTTATTACTTCACAAAATCAATGCACAACTGTAGAAACATTTGGAAATGATCAAAAATGTTATTTGGGAAGTGCTGAATAAGACTTTGGAGACATTTAACAACAAAAGATGACATTTAATGAATATGTCAGAATAAAACACACACATATATATATATTTGTACTCCCTATTTGCACCTGAACAGACCAAAGTAACCCAGTCACCATGTTCAACAGCCATTTAAGAGTGCCAGATCCTAGTTGCTCTATTGATTAGACCCACCCCATTTAGTACCCTCAGATAGCTCTGACAGGTAGAGAAGAACACTAGAACCAGCCCAGTCATTATGCAGTGCACCTCACACAGCAATCCAGTACACCACACATAAGCATCACTGTGTCCTTATCAGGATGCTCCAGCCAGCCCTCGGAGGCTTGCTTAACATGTATCACCAAATACTCCAGGCTGATTTAGTACACATCGGAGTTCACACATGCCTACAAACTAGCCAACCCCAATAATATACAATTATGTGGTGGAGGTTTCTAATTTGCATTTAGATTTAAGTTCTTTTTTTTTTCTTCTTCTATACTTTTTCTGTTACTGAAACCTGAGGTCCTGACGGCTTTTTTTAGATTCCTGACTTTTACGCTGGAAAAAAGTTTGACCTCACAGGAACCCAGAGCATCCCGAGCAGTGCATCTGACTTTTGTAATTGGATTTGTTTGACCCTCATTTCCTCCAGTTGATCCCTAGACAAATCCAAAAACACATGCAGCTTTTGATAAAAGATAGTGAAAGTCACTCAATGAAAAAATAAAATGTAATTTGTTTCAAATTTTAAGAATGATGGAATACAGCTTTGAATTAACACTTGGAATTAGATATTATGAGAAAATGTGTGTTAACAACATATGCTGACCAGACCTAACATTCATTCAGAGTCAGAATGGTTAACGGGTTTGTGCAATTAAGACATACATAGATATTTTTATCTTTTCTTGACTTTACGTCACTCATCATTTTGGAAGCATCTGTCTCAATCGCACAAGGACATTGAGGTGTGACTTGCGCAGAGGAACCTGAGACTGAGGACCAAAAAGTCAACAAAACAGCTGGGTGTGCTTGTGTAAGAACTGTCATAAGTGATGAGAAAGCTATTAAACTAGCAGATGGGCTACACAGCAAACAACTTATTTATGGTAGACCAGACAAATGGCCCAAGGTTTAACAGATTGAAAGTGGATAAAAAAATAACCCATCATTTATCTTCATGTGAACCATCATGTTCAAACGTTTCCTGGGTGTTTGCATGCAGATCTGTTCCTGCTTCTGGGCATTGACAGGCTTTACCTTTTGTCGACAAGCACGTGCTGTATTCATATTATGTTTTGCTCCATTTTCAGATTTTGAGTTTTCACCAATGCCTCTTAGAGGAGGGATAATAAGCCCGTTTGCACACTGTCTACGCCTAAGAACATAAGACGAAAAAAACAGAAATTAATGAAGAAATGTAGTTCTTAAGACATTTCCTGAAAATGGTAAATGATGTATGGCCTGTCCTTGTACAGTGCTTTATTTTGCACACAAAGAGAAAAGATAAATTCTCTAAATGGAGAAAGTAGCAGATTTTACTATTATGTATTTCTGAAAAAATAATCAAGGTGTTCTTTTTTTCTTCTCTCAGTGATCTGTCCCTCTGTTTTCTTAATCTGATGTGAATTTGCTACCACCCTTTGAATGAGACTATCATTGATGCTGACACTCACAAGCATCTGGGAGGGATGAGGTAACCTGGAGGGTAGGTACAGATCACAAAAATGATCTCGAATAAGGAAGCACATTCAGACAGACAGTGGAAAGAACATGGAGACATGAATGGCACTGTTGCTCACATAAAGCAAAATTGAAACAGCACCTTGGCAAAAATGTCAAATGCTGTTGAAATGTTATTGAGCCACATGATTTTATGTGAATTCACTGAGCTGTAAATGTTTTGTCACCAATGTCAATGTAATACTGAGTCCTTAAACAAGGAAAACAGAACTTCTTTTCAGGTTTTTTAATGAACTGCATCCCTCAATTTAATAACATAGATGAAACTACAAAAGGCATATTTTCTAATGTGGAGTGTCCCCTTTGAAATAAGTAAACCACAACATAAAAGAAAGCACTTCTTAACTAACTCACTTTGGTTAATGTGAGCCCACATATTTTCCCTGTGGGAAAACTGCAGAATAAGTCTTAAAAGTTCTGTGAAGCTTTTAAACTTCTTTTAGTGCTTTAAGTTCTCTCTGGTTGCTACCATTTAAGAAGTAAGCAAAGTATTATCATAGGACTGTCATTTAGTTCAGGCTCGACTTGAAACATGAGGAAAGCAAACAACTTTGAACAATGTCAAAAATATGGTGAGCAGTGCGACTTCCTGGCTTAAAGAAAATGTTGGCTTCAGTTACAGAGATCCAAGTATGTCCAAAGATAGAACAGTTTCACAGAATTGTGCTGGCAGGCAAGGATAATTCTTGTCCTGATTGAAATCTTTGACTCCAATCCTAGTCCTGTTTGAAGATGCATGCCCTCTCAGAGGGAACGCATTTCCCCGGGTTGCAGGTGTCTCATTGTGATATCGCCCTAGGAATGCAAACACAGATAAAATGAACTATTACCCACAATTTGATCGAACTGTCAGCTCCAACACTTTCTTCTTCTTTGAGAAACCAACAATGGACCATTGCTGTAATGGCCTTGGGGATATAACCAAAACAAGGTTGATTCCTGTGTCCTGTGTTATCTGTTCATTATGGAAATAAGATTTGTGAGCCTTGCTGTCATTTGCAGTCATAATATTTGTCTTTTGTGAATGACCCTTGAGAAACATGCAGCCAAGTTGGATAAAAACTGTAGTGCAGCGTTCCTTGGTTGAAATATGATTCCTTTTAAATTGACAGAGCTGTGTAAGACTAGATGAGCTACTGTTGTACAGTCCTGTAAAAAAATGTTTTTCTGTGTTTATAAACTTATTTTATTTTTGCTTTGTTACCACACACATTTTAGGTCATCAAGCAATTGTTAGTCAGGCAAAGATTACCTGAGTAAATGCACTGGGGGTGAAAATGCAGTTTTTGCCCCAGTGCCTTTCCCATTCAGTTCCACCAGACTAACGGCAGCAGCAATTAGCAAACACGTGGTGGAACTGCAAGTCTGCAGAGCTCATCATGTGAACTGCTTCTCCATTCAACCCTAATAAGAACAGTTGTGAATGCCATAATGGAACGGCATTGATGAGATGAGTTCCTGAAGATGAGTGGAAAGAGAAGGAGCTTCTTAAAGAGACAGGCCAATTTCAAGGTGTCAAATTGACAACTCAATTTTGTTTTAAGTTTTGTTTGACAGATAAAACAGTTTCTCCTCAACTGCAGATAATATAGTTTCTTGATTGTGCCTAGAAAATACATAATAACTCCTTTAAGTGGGACCAAAATTAAAAAATAAACTTCAAGAAATGAAATGCTTTTTCAGAGAATTCACAATTTTAAAAGAATGAATAAAGTGTTTTGAGCATGCAACCAATGCAAAACCTATCGCAGTGTTGCATGCACTCTTGGCTTGTAGCCCTTGCTAAACTGTTTAGATTTAATATCCCTTGGGGGCATTGGCAGAAGACCTTATAGTGAAGAAAAACATATAGGCAAAGTCACAAACTCTGCAAACACATTCAATAAATCTATGTTGTAGCAGAAATTTCCCTTATTCAGGCTCCCTTCACAAAGAAGATACTGATTAGGGCTGATAAAAGAACATTCATGCCTGTGCAAAACATTTAAATTGCCTTTTTTCACCACACTTCATAAGACAGTAGCGTAGTTGTGGTTATATACACAAAGCAGAACTGTAGATCTCCTGCAGCTCCAATGCCAGACAGCTCCATTAATCTTCATTTCCAATGCAGACCTCGTTTTCTGTTTTTTCCATCCCTTTATCTGTAAACATCAAGGTAAATGTGAAGCCCCCACAGTGAAATAATCGATTTTTAGAATCTGTTACTCATACAGCAACCTCTAAATAATACCAACAACAAAAAGAAGCAAAAATTGATGTGGGTGAGCCATTAGCAAGGTACCCTCTGTAGGGCACACGCCAAGTGTCGTGAGTTACCTGATATTGCTTTGTGATGCATTGGTTGAAATGGAAAGAACCACGCTTTTTCTTTGACCGGCATGTTCTGGGAGATGCATATCAATTTTTAGTACAAAATGAAACAGACAATGTAACTTCAATGGTGAACTTTCAATACTGAAAGAAATTCCCTGATTTCAAATCATCCATCCATCCATCCATCCATCCATCCATCCATCCATCCATCCATCCATCCATCCATCCATCCATCCATCCATCCATCCATCCATCCATCCATCCATCCATCCATCCATCCATCCATCCATCTTCTGCCGCTTATCCGGAGTCGGATCGCGGGGGTAGCAGCTTTAGAAGGGAGGCCCAGACTTCCCTCTCCCCAGCCACTTCCTCTGATTTCAAATCAGACATATCAAAAAAACCCTCTAAATGTAAAAGTTGTTTTCAGATGCTCTTTGCTAGTCTGCTCATGAAAATACAAATTTGACCTGCTGATATTCACTCGGTTAGTAGGTGAAAGCCAACTTTCCTCTGCTTATGCTGCTCACTAAATTTCCATAAAGTAATTGCCTAAATTCTTTATTTTGACATAATATTTTTCCAAAACTAGAATATGGCAAATACATTTTGCAGCCTGCTTTCAGCCATCTGTCTGGCAGTGTAGAGCAACAGTTTGGTGAAGGAGCTATACAATGTTATGGAAAATTTAACCCAGGGATTTTAAAACCCTTTACACACACTGAAAGTCAAGCCTTTCTTCTAATAAAGACAATACACTATGGACAATAAACCACTAATCAAAGGTATCCCTATTCACATAAAATAACACCATGTTATTTTATGTCATCTCAGTATTTTTAGTTTCGCGTACAGACTGAAGGGATTTTGTTCTGAATGAACATCATGTTTTATACCTAATAAAAAATCCAGTTGTACAAGTTGAGTCCAATAACCCAAGTTGAACTTCTTATTTTAAAACGAACAGGTTATGTGAATATATAATGTGTCTACAGACAAGACTAAAGATATTTCATTCGGCATTTACCATGCTGACCCTTGGCGAATACATCTTTTTTTCTGAAGTGCAACCTTGATAAAAATGAATTTGCTCCAGTGTCAGTTTAAATGATGAAAAGGCCCACTCCTGCCAACAGAGAAAAAGGCCTGTCTCACTCAATGAAGCTGACTTGTGTTCTCTGGGCAACAAGAAACCAAAGCTTGAAGTTAAAATTCATAGCCAAGTTAAACATATATACTTCCCCTTGTTCTGGCAGAGTTGTCTCCATAAAGACTCTTTTACTGCCTGAACTTAGTCATCACTCCTTCCTCTCTCAAACAACAGTTTTCTGATTAATGAATATATCTTGCACATATTGCATTACAGAAACAGAATATTAATGATTGTATCGACTGTATTGCACTTGTAGTTCTTAAACACTGTTATACTAACTCGGTAAGAAATGCTTTGCTCAACCAGGAGTAGAGGTCACAATTTGTACAGATTGTGTAAAATGTTTATTGTAGTAAATGTAGTTAAATAAATACTTGTTTGTTGTTGTTTTGTTAATACTGGTATATGATGAGAAAAATGAATTAAAACAAGCATGTTTCCATTATGTCAATAAATAGCATTAGCAAAACATGACATACACAGAAAAGAGCAGAAAAGATCACCTGGCGTTTGGTATTCAGATTTCATGGATTATTGATCTTAGTTTTAAGATATTCAATCAAATGTTTGCTTTGTTGGTGTTACTAACAGTATTTATGCTTTTGTCCCAAGTAACTAGATCATAATCTGTTTGTGTATAGGTAGGTTCATGTTCATAGGCAAAAATGAAAACTGTTAGTAGTGATAGTGAAAACACCCCAGAGCAGCCGAACTGAAGACAATGTCAATTTACCAACACATGCATAGATCCAGAACTTAACAAAGACCTGCGGCATCAGTCAGCAATGTTAGTCATTCAGTTGTAATGCTCTGTTTATTTATTTTCATTTTTTTGTGTGTATGTCTTTGGTCTTGACTCATGCTTGACAAGCAACACATTATATATAAAATAGAAATGCATGAAATATTCATCACAAACATTTCACCAGCTAATATTGGAGACGTTCTTATCTTACATGTGCGCATCTTTATTCTCATGTTGCAGGATTGAACTCATAACCACAGATAACACCTCTTGAAAAATTGCAAGCTGTTTCTTCTGATGATATACATCAGTTATATCATACGGTCTTTTGAAGCTCATTATAGTTCCATTTCAAATTACTGATGGCACACCATCTGTTATGATTCCTGCCTACCGTATTCTTCAGTTTCAATTAAGCATATCCAGGGAGTAAGTGCACCAGTCATTTCCTTAATGTGGAGTTTGCTGGGTAACCATATAAACAAATGTTATGTTCAGTTTTTCAAATCCACCTTGGTCAATTTGGCAAAGTCATCAATCTGGATATTATGTGATATAAGCGTTATCAAACTACTTTATATATATTATAAAGTAGTATATATATATATATATATATATATATATATATATATATATATATATATGAGTAATTTAGAGTAGTGTGTGTGTAAACCAAAACTCAGTCATTGCAATGAATTTTAGTATTCCAGAACAATCAAAAAACCTTACATATTTCTCAGAATTTTACTTTGTTTTTCATCTTTTCAGATTAAAGGAGATTGTGTCTTGCATTGGATCTCAGAGTCTTAAGCATGACTGGATAATCCAAGTTGTTTGAGGGTCAGTGTTTAGATTCCACACTCAGTGATGACTGGCTGTGACTATGCAGTTCACCAGCTGCACAGCATCAGAGAGGAAGACTTATCTGGTCAGCAGAGAAATTGATCAGTTAGCACCTCCAAACTCTGGAAGAACTTTACAGTTCCTGCTGCATCACAAAAGCCATCAACATTATAAAAGATGCAACACACCTTCAATACACTCTGCTTCATCTCCTACTGCTGAGAGAGATATAGCAGAGATTTAAAACTTGCATGATCCATCTGAGAAAACACTTTTTATCTACAGGAGTAATGGTTTTAAACTATCAAGTTCTAGTATCTAGTATAACATAATATGGAAACATACAAAACACTCATAGAATTGTTTTTGTTTTTCTGTGTTTAGCAATTTTATAACATACTTAATTTATACTTATCTGATCCAAACATTTATACCTCATAATTCCATGTGAGTGACAATGACCTTAAAGAAATCTTATTTGAGGAGTCATTTCATCTGTTGGTGTCAGTCTGCCGTGTTCTATTAAGCTCAAAGTCAGTGCAGGTGTCTCTCTGGAGAGTACTTCATCCGTCTGTAGCACGAGCCAAACCTGTTAACTTGAATCTTTTCATCTCCCGAGTCTCTGCTTTCTGATCTAAAAATTGATCAAGTTTAAAGAAAGCATTGCTTCAATCAAAAATACTGTTTTTTTTTTTAAAACCATTGTTCACTTCCTCCACTGCTATTGCCAAAACTACAAGCAGACCGAAACTCTTAAGGCAGAGCAGAAAACCAACGTCAGAGTTCAAAACGTCTCCACATTCCCTGATTGGCCTGGTAGAAAATTTACCAGAGGCAATCCAAGTGAAAGGGAGAAAGACCAGGCTGTGCTGTAAGCAAGGTTGTTTTGAACAGAATTGCACAGGAAGGCAATGGGCAGCATAACTTAGCATTACCTCAAAGTTTCTGATTTGTACATACAACTCCATCTAAATAAACACACACATGCAGTTCAGGATAAAGAGCAAAGCTGTGTGATAGCATAGGCTCACATTTCCCACACAGGAAATGTGAGTAGAGTAAAATCACAAATTGTTTTAAGAAACTCTAGGCATATATTCTAATAAGGTTTTCTGGATTGGATCTGTCCCCTCAAAGTTGTGAAGGTGTGTTTTTAACAAAGTTCCAAACACGCAAAGAAAAGATCAAGAAGCATAACTGGAGATAATATTCTAATTGTGTGATTCACTGTTAAATCCAGACAGAAACTGGCTTCAAGGTAGTTCACAGTCACAGATTAGTGACCTTTTTTCCATGACCTTCAACCTTCTGAATAGCCTGTGTAGATGTGGGAGTACAATATAATGCAGGTGTGCTTATATTGCTTTTTTTCTCTTAACAAAAGGCTAAAAATATTAACTGAATTGATGGTTATCTTTGAAATAGTTCGTATTATTTACTAATATAACAGAATAAACTGCTCTTTTCGTTCTTGCAGAAAATATTCGGGAAAAAAAGTAGAGCAACAACCGATATGCATGGAGGTAGACCTCTATCCTTTGAAATCCATTCAAGCTGTGAAATTCTGTGAAATCAAAGCCCTTTATTCAAAATGGATCTGAATCCAACACTTTTTTATCTTTAGGACAAGTTCTTTTGTCTGCTTGCTCAGCGTGAATCAAATCCCCATTGGAGTTTGGGTTTTATTTCTGGTCTAACAAAAGCAGAGCTCCGACTCACCAGAGAATTTGACTGTTTCTCGTAAGGTAAATCGAATGCTTCACTCATAGTTCTCAAGCTCTCTAAAAGGAAAATGAACTTCTAGGTTCATTAATTCCAAACTTACATTAGATATTTTCTAGCTTTGTGACGTAGTTGCAAATGGCTGCTACGTCACAACATCACAAAGCCTAACAAAAGAAACCTCGATGATTAAACAAGCTTATGTTTACTTAGGTGTTTTTAAATCATTCACAAGAAAATTCTTCATCTGAGGGAAGAAGTGCATTGCTTCCTGAAAGATTCAACCGGTGGCTAATTTCTAGTCTAAGCTGTTTAGCAGTTGTAAATGCTTTCATAAGTTAATAAACACACATCAAAGTAAAAAGGCTGAGGGTTGAAATTATTCCCCTCTTTAAAAAAAAAAAAAAAATAGAATTTTATCAGACTTAACCAGCTATATATCATGTAACTGGCTGCAAGATATGAACAAGCTCTCTATACCCTGCATGAGAATATAACGGCCCTTTTAGAATTGACTTGTTAAGCATATCTACAGGGTCTCATAAATTTCTCAAACTGCCTAGTGTGCTGTGTGGATTTTGGTGAAGGCAATAAAAAATACTTTGCATGCAAACGTTGAGTGTTTTGATGTTTGATGGATTGGACTTGGCACACATGCATGAAAAGATAAGGAATATTCTATTTGCTTGTGCGAAATGGCATACAGAACAAAATCACTCAGTTCTATTAAGTTAAGCTTTATCAAAAGTAAAATGTGAATTCTTTAAATGAAAGCTAGACTTCATCAAGGTTTTTATATTTTTCCACTATAGAGTAAATTTGAAAGATCCGCTGTGACTTAGGAGAAGATAACCAAACAATATTTTAAAAAGTATCGCTTTTGTCAAACATCTCAGCAGGTTAAGTACAGATAAAACTGGCTAATTAATTTCACATCGGTGTCCTTGATTGTGTGCACCCTCGCAGCTGTGTTGCTTTCATTTTTACCTCAACTTTGCAGAAATTCAAACTTTTGTCAAGCTCTGAAATTGAAAGCATCTTAACCTTGTTATATTGCTTTTCAGCGTTGCTCTGTTTTCATTGAAAACAAAACAAAAAAACTTGTTCCGGCTCTTTTGATTGTCAATCATTTTGTTTTGTATCTCTTCCTTGAACACAATTATTTCTTAGATAATATTACTTGAATATTTAGACCTATGTATCGCCTGTGGATCCACTGCATACTTTCAAATGAAGATGGATGGTTATGAGGAAATTCCAGTATTTCCGGTTCAAAATGATTTTAATGTATTGAGGCAAAAAAAATGCAATTGCTTAAATTAGTGAACAGTTTGCTTCTCTGTAAATGAATCACATCACACAGGTAGTTGATTTGTCAAGGCCTCAGTGGGCTGCTACAGAAATTTATAAAGCAATCAAAACATGAAGACTAAATATCATACAAAATGCTACATATCAATCTTCCAAACTTTTAATATCTTATGTTTGTTAATCTGGCATTCATAAATGTAAATCAAGCCTGAACTGCAAACCTTCCATCCACCCCAACAGATGAGTGACATTAAGACACTGCTGAATGTTCAGTTTACCAGCTTTGGCTTTAGACAGGAAAGAGAAGGTCAGATATGAGACAGAGTCACTCTGAGTGCAACCATCAGAGTAAGCACAGAGAAACAAATGAAACATTTAGCCTTCTCAGGGATGTGAATTTTGATCGTTTAAATCTCTTAAATACTGAATCTCTCTCTTGAGCTTTCACTGCTCATACTCTTTTTCTTTCACAGTCCAACAAGCATCAGTCATTAGAAAGAAGGATTTCATGTCAAAAGTGAGCATAATGGCATGGACCGGAAATCACTGACATTCACAAAAAGAACTGATCTTTAATATATAAAAAAAAACTTGTTTTGTAAAATTTGTCAGATTTCAGATGTAACAAAGTGAGACTCAGTACCATAACAGAGAAAATAAGGTAGTTAGTACAACCAGCTTATTACACACATCAAAAATATGCAAAAGAGCTCACAACTGCTCAAACAAATTTCCTTTGTATCAGCAGGTGGTTGGAGGAAAGAAAACAAACGCTATCACATAAAATGTCAAAATCAAGCAGAGAGGCTTTGTTATTGCTGTCGAGATTGACCATTGTGTTTTTTTTTTTTTTTCTCAATGCCAACATTAAGGTGCACCTGCTGTTGGCATTTGTTGCACTTCTCACTTAGATGTAACTGTATTGTGAAATTATCAGTGTTATGTTCATTTATGTAAGCTTACAACAGCCTCAGCCAACATTCCTGAAAATGTTTTTTCTAAATAAAAGGAGGAAAGATTAATTCTATTCTGTGAAACAACACATTTTTTATGTGTGAACACAAACATGTACAGAGTACAACGCCATAAGTTTTTTAGTTTTTAGAGGTATCACTCCAATTCATCCATTTTTTATACCTAATTATCTTCTTTCTATCTTAACTTGAGAATTCAATGTTCAATACAGAGACGTTGAATATGCCCAAAGATTCAAACAACCATAAGAAGACGGTTATATTTCAAGCATCAGCGTGAGAGGGGAGTGAATCCTTAACAGTGAAAATAGTTTCTGTGCATATCTGTGGTAGATATGGCATCTCGGATTTGAAATGGAATTTGTCAAGATGTCAGGAAAATCCATAGTTGTTTGTCATGGTTGGAGATCACATTACAGATGTTAGATGCCAACAAACAGTAGGCACTGACGAAGCTCAAAAGTACCTCTTTACTTAGTGGAAAAAAAATACAGACAGGTAGATGGAGCAATACTAACTCTGTTATAACCCTGTCTTTAGCCCTTTTTCTACCTGTACCTAGTTGATATGACTCAGTTTTTAGGGTTCCCGTTGAGAGACTGTTCCATGGTACCAGCTCTTATTTGAGTTTGGGCACTAATTCTCTAGGGGGATTGTGTCTCTGGTTGAGAGCAACTTCATCACAAACAACAAGTCTGCTATTTCAGAAAACTTGAAACTGAGTGCATTCTGAGCTTTAAGGAAAATGACACCTCTGAAATTAACACCAATGATGATGCAGACATTGTTTTACTTTGAGCTGATGAACAAATACAAAGAGGTAGATGGAGCAAATGGAAATGAGAACTTGTCCTCCAAAAAAATATATAAAAACTTTTTTGCATATTCAGAAATTCAGCTCATGTAAGCACCAGAGGATGTTGCTGCAGAAAGAGTTGCTTTTTTTGAAAAAGGATCACATGCAGGACCTTTAACCCACATTGCACGTATGGCTTCATGTCTGATCCTGCTGAGAGTCGTCTGTAAGGGTCACGGTTGGCAGGACACAACTTTTGCATTGACATTCTACTTTCATCCCAAGCAATCCAAAAGCTCTGTATAAAAAGATGTACCTTAAGGCCGTAAAACTCTTACGAGTTGGGCTTTTGAACATTATTATTGCTTTTGAATGTTGAAATCTGTATTTATTTTCTACACTTATTATATTAAATATACATTACAAATGAAGCCAGGCCTTCAAGTTAGTTCCATTTGCTGGTTCATGCTGTGTTGTGTTTTTTCACACATAAATTGCCTCGCTTTTAACACCTCACAAATTCTCTGTGCTAATTTAGGTCCTTTGTGTCATTATGTTTTTTCTCTATCTGACACAGTATGAACCAACGCCAGTGTTTATAAAATTTTACTTCCATTCATAGTAGTATTGTAAATCCTTGGTAAAAATGATGCTGTGGGTGGTGCCAAGGAAGTAAATGCACACTACTACAGACCCACACACACTTACAAGACTAAAATTGCACATATTCACTATTAAAATATAATTTGCACAGAGACATACCAGACCGAATGAGAGGTCAGAAAATGTGTGTGAACTAAAACAGCTCCTTTGGACCAATCCTGTTTTTGGTGTTCATGGACATAAACTCAAAGTTCTGGAAAATAGGTATATTTTGTTGTTGTCTTACAGCAGCTACCTTCAATTTTCTTCTGTGAAGTGGGTAGGATTAGAGCCACGTTCTCTAAGTGTAAGGACATGATTCGCTCTCTGAGTCAGGGGTTAGTCTCTGCCTGAAGTGGGACAGATTAAGTATATATGCATTTAGTTCAAGGTTGATGATGGAATGCAGTGTTAGATTGAAAGGCAGATTAGGGATGCTTCTACTCATGCTTCTGGGCACATCCACTCCATTTAGAAGGAGCTAAACATGCCTTTTGGCCTGCATCGCCTTGTAATTTTTCCTGAATGAGCTGGAAAGTTTTTAGATTAATTTCTGGGTTTTCCCCCCTGGACCTGTTACACCTGTGAACAGCAGAAAAAAAAAACTAAATGGATGGACCGACACATCAAATTATATTTTGACAGATGTCTGTACACTTTTGAGAGCCCTTTAATCAAACAGTACACCTTGAAATATACCACCCTTTTTATGAGGTGTTTCCTGCTACAAACACCTTCTAAAAAAGTGGTTTTCTATCAAGCTAAATATTGTATTCCAGACATTTGGTGAAAGTAGTGCTTGAACATATAATGAAAGTGTCATAATTGCAGTCCTTTACAAATATCTTTCAGTTAACTCCTGAAGTACGGTGACAATTGTTGCCACCTTCATAATTAAGATCGTAATAAATATCTGATACATAAAATTTTCTGGAATTGCAGATATGGGGTTAGTTTTAGAAACCTTGTCTCTGGCTGAAGGACATTATACTTGCTAATTATAACTCTTTGTTTTTTAGAAAGTGAGTTTAACTTGGTGCTTTCAATATCAGTTCTTACTTATTTCCTAAAGCTTGTTAAGCCTGTGTTGCTTTGGGATTGTTCCAGTATGTAATTGGAAATCTTTAGCAATTTACAATTTACTCTGATGCCATGTACTTCTATTACTTGCACATGGAGAAAATTGGACATACAAACAGTCTAAAAACCATTCACCAAAAAAGGTTTTCTGCAGACCGTGTTTTTCACCTGCTTGGAGTCAGAGCACTTAACAATTTATGGAGAACGGCCCCTCTTTCTTAAAAATGAACAAGTCTAAGGATATAAATCATGTTTATTACACACTTTTCTGTGCTTCACAGGGAGACCAGACTTGGATCCTTTTAGATTCATTGCCCTCAAGTGGCACAAAAATCAAGCTAGTAATGTTTTTATGTTACAAAAAAGGAGAGAAATATAAATACAAGCTTCTACCAACAGTTAAAAACAGCATGAAGTGTCACTATTTTCTTTTGCAACCTGTTGCTATGTGATTAAACATTTGTTGTGGCCCCCAGGGTAAACAACTGAGCTACCAAACATGCCCCATTATTTCAAATAACCTGTTCAAATACACTGTTGCTGTTTGATCATAACCAGACATGAACCAGTTACCAGTATCATGATAGCTCTATGAAAAGACCACGTTTCAGACAACCAAGCATTGGCTAGATTAGATAAGGATAGCCAGAGTAAATACAAAAACAGTTTACAGCTTAATGGTTTTGTTCATAAAGCAGCCCAGGGTTTGATGTCCGTTAAACATAGCATCTTGTCTGATGTCCAAAAGGCTCAGTTTTGGTCTCACCAGACCAAAGAACTGTCTTTGACTTGACCATGGAGTTTCCCACGTGCCTTTTGGAAAACTAGTTGAGCCTTGATAAGAGTTCTGCTCTTGTTTCATCACTCAACAGAATATTTCAGCAAAGGTCTTTGGGTGTCTTGGGAAAAGTGTGATGGGTCATTGTGTTCTTTTTGGTCGCCAGGGATGCCCACTATAGTTAAATCCATAACACTGACTTTTACAAATAAATCTCGGGCCTGTGGTTCTTTACATGTTCTTTTGTAAATGTCTTGATGTGACACCAATTCACTCATGGAGTAATTTAGATATAACATCCAGTCGCTGTTGCATGTTTTCTCTTTGTGGAAAAGACTTTTAACTGTGGTTCGCTGGAGTCCCAAACTCTGACTAATGCCTTTGTGACCCATTTTAGATTACTGATATGAATTTATTTTCATGTATTCTTGAATTTATTTTAATTCAGACATGATGTGTTACTTTTTAAGTTTGTTTCACAAACTTCAACAGTCTTTAAGTCTGGCAGTAATCAGGCCTGTGTGTGGCTTGTGAAGTTGAACAAAGCTTTCCACACAATGTGGTTAATTAGAGTTCATTTGTGATTTAAAAAGAGGTGGAGGCACTTTTTCCACATTGGGCCAGGTTTGGTTTGAGAACTCCTTCTTTCCCTGTTATTTAAATCAAAATTTGAAAAAAGCAGGCAGAGACAATAAATTAATGGATTATATTCTAATTATATGAGCTGAAACCATTTTTATTATTATTATTATTGAGTTTTTTTAGTCTGAACACCATCTTTTGGGGGGTATTGTTGTCTAACAACATTGTTAAATGGAGGTCCAGCATGTAGAAATAGTATTCTTGTTTTTCTTGTCTGACATCACCACTGCTCCACAGCTATCAAAAGACTGAAAATTCCTGGCTGACTCATGCTTGAGCGAGGACGGGTATGTGTTTTGTTTTAACCAAGACAGAGGGGAGGGAGGACGGGAAAGTCATGGGAGATTTACGAGCCGGTGTTCACTGCTCTTTAAAAGGATGCAAAAGGGAGGGCGCTTAATGATTTATTGCTTTGTGCCACCTTGGAAATCAAAATGGATTTTAGAATCGGCTCAACTCTTAAATCCAGACCTGGAGGAATATGATTTATGGAAGCGACATCAGGAGCCCTTTGTGTTCCGCTGTGTGTCTTAGTGAGCAAGTGTGAAACAGCATTTGGGCATCATTAGGCACGTTCACATTATGTACAACGGAGAACAATTCTCCTTATACGGTGTTGCTTGAAATCTTGTTTTCACCACTGCTGTCTGACTGTCCTGCTATTGCAGTTTAAACAGGATGGATCACGTCGATTATAGGTTGCTCTTTATATAAAGCAACTATACAACAATGTTGCATTCAGTATTATAACCTCACCGTAACACCTACCCATACTTCCCTTTCCTTTCTGCACTTCCCTCTATTTCCAAACTGCCAGCCGTCTCAGTTGTGACAGAGCCTGACTAGTGAGGTTTCATCTATGTAGCTTAGTGTTTCATATCAACTGCATCGCCATATCCATTACAACCACAAACATAAATATATTTCACTGGAAGAACAAAACAAAGTGCTAAACATTTCTAAAGTAGAAAGAAAATTCTACATGATTCAGACATTTTTACAAAATAATTCACCGTCCCCTTTGTTTGAGTGCAACTAAATGCCTTCAGAAGTTGCCTGACGACTGCTAATGACTAAAGATGATACTTGCATTTGAAATTTGAAACCTGCAAGAAACAACCTCTGTAACTACTCAGAATCTCTAAGGACAATGCTATGTGTCTTTGATAAAGAATCTTGCCTCTCTTAATCGCTCTGAATTTTGTCCAGAATGTTTGAAATGTTGATACGTGCAAAGCATTTACTCCACCATTTGGAGTAAACATTCTCCCACTCGGACTCAGAAATCCACTTCAAAACAAAACGTAGGCAGGAAATTGTTCCTGAAAACAAGGACTCTCGGCAAACACTTGACTGTTTGCCGGGTCCCCGCTATTGATCAAAAACTCTGTCAACCCCCTGCAGATATATTGCTCTCTTTTTTGTTTCCAGGAGAACTGAAACTGTTATTTCACCTTGAAGGACGCATACCCCTGTGGTCCTCCCACACAGGTGTTTTCACAGCTCCTGTCTGATTGTCGCTTTTCTCAAAACTAAGTGAATGTGTGTCCGTGCTGCACACTCTGATTGACACGTCAGTCTCACGCGCTCACACTTTTTTACAATGGAACAATTACTAGATCAAGATTCTTCTCAGGAGGGAATTTAATGTGCTTCTGTTACCCAGCATAGCTCTAACAACCCTAAACGCTGAGCAGATATCTACATAACAGTTTACCATCTGTGTAAGTTTGCTCGCATTTCATAAAGCCTTATTTAAAATTTACTAGAAAGTACCATTTAGACTATCTCATACAGCTGGGGTCACTAGCATGTTAATTGCGGTTGCCTTGTTGATCTCTATAAATCAAGGAGGAACTCAGAGCAATGTAGGCAAATATCATTTTACCTATAAGAAGTTAGGTTACTGATGTTTTTCTTCCCATTTAGTCAATTTGTTTATAATGTGTTACTCTACTATTGCCATGTCTGATTGGCTCACAGTGTCTGAGTGTCTTGCTGTGTTCAATCGGATCATGTTACTGACATAAAATCAAGCCACAGATTTTTTTAATTCTTTTTGGTAAAGGACAAAGCAGACTGCCTGCTTGGAATATGACCATTTATGCTAGCAATAAAAGCCACCTGGAACAAAATCATGCCACGGTCCACACACAATTCAAAAATAGATTTCCCATCTAACATTGGCCCAGCAAAGTCACCAAGTTAACCAGCATTAAAGAAGCTACAGCAGCTGTTTGGAAGGTCCACTGAGAATCTAAACACTTGTAAAGAGACTTTGCTTCATGTGAGTCTTATAGCTAGACTCGCATGAAGTCGAGCTAGAAAAAAACATTTTTCTAGCATTTTTCAAGCTACAAAAAAACATTACAGGTGTTGAGTCAACTTAGGAATGAGTTTTTGTCTGTGGACACCTTATTTAAATATAATTAAAGCAAAGCTGATGTAAAAAAAGGCTATCTCTAATTTACCACTGGGCCTTGCCAATGAGGCCAGGAGAATCCAGTTATTAGCAGAGGACATGTCTCAACTCTGCTATGGAATTTCTTTGGAAGCTTTCCCATGAAATTTGACAATTTATGACATTGCAGACACAAAACAGCTCTTGGTGTTTGAAGACTCATCCACGAAGGAAGTTTTTCCTTCGATAAAGGGAAGGACAGCTGCAAACAGTCTAAACTGTACATGCAGTAAAGCAAGTCACATATTTCCTTTTAATAGCTTGATTTTGTAAAGACTCACGTTTCTAGATTTCCACACTTAACACTGTGTAATACATCAGCAGGTAATCAAGCAAAGATGCTCTCATGCAATGACACTTGTAATAATCATTAACACAGTAAGTGCAAAAGGACTTACAGAGGCTCTAAATCATAACTGTTTGAGGTGAACGATGAACAGGAGTATTTATTTCAGCATGCTGAGGTCCACTAGTTATGTCAGCTAAAGGGTTGCAGTGCTTTGTTGAACTTCTCCCACCGATTCAATAAATTTTGGGAGCAGGGCATGAGCATCATGCAAAACTGTTAGATGAGGCATGACTGCTCTGTTTGGTCTTTCTTACAAATCTGATGGGGAAATTAAATTAGCTAAGTTTAGACAAAGGATTGGGGCACAATTAGTCCTGCCGATGCATTCAAAGCCAAAGTGGGTTCGTGGACCACACAACTGAGAAAGGAGAGACTGTCATGCTTCCCAAACCTCAAAACGCTGGTAGAGAATGTGAGCAATGCTAATCCTTTACCCAGTGTTCATCTGGGTAAAGAAGAATTAAATAGGTTTTTTTTTCAGGAAATGTCATGGAGGACGTTTTTCAAATTCATCATAGATCCATGATCTATGACGGATACAGTCTCAATGGAGAGATGGAGTGTATTTTCTTTACCTAATGGAGTGGACACAGAAATAGTTGAACTGCAGCCAAAGGCAAAGGACAGCAACTTCTAGGAAATTATGAGCAGATAAAATGTTTTCTTTTTTTCTTTTGTACATTGAAAATGAAGACATTCTTTTGGTCCACTATGTGAGAGAAAGTAAAGCACTGGACACGATTGACTGACAGACAACATTCTGACTGGGTCGGTCCAACCATGAACCCAACAGCAGAGCACAAGCTGATCATTTCCAGTCACTGGATTGACATGATGGTGACTTTGGGAAAATTTTGTGTATTATGGTCTGTAATGTAAATTTAAACATGTAGTCATTATAATCAATAAAAAGACAAGTTTGCATTTAGTATTTAATTCACCAATATTTAAAGTTATAACCAATTTGATGACTTTTTCTAACAGGAGTTTGTGTGTGTATATATATATACACACACGTGTGTTTGTGGTGATTTGAATAAATTTTCTGTAACTTTTATACATGTGTGTGTTTACATGGTTAATTATTTTCCACATAAATTCCTCCAGTCTAATATCTTGTGCAGAATGATAAAAGGTAAAGTCTGACTCACAAATATGAGGTTCTTTCTAGTGCTCTGTGACATTAAATCTCAATAACATGCAATCAAGTCTGGGGTTGTAAACAAATGGGGAAAATTGTTCAAACGATATGAATACTTCAGCAAACAGCCTAGAAAGTTTGTTTATGAGGCTCACTAAGCTCAGTTGATTTTTATATTAAATTATGGTGGTAAAATAAAATCAGCAGTTCAGATTTAAGACCAAAATAAAAAGTGATAGATGTGCAATGTTAAAAGCCCCAACCAAAAAACAATACTCTGAGGAGTGCGGTTGAGCTGAGTCACCAGCATGCAGTAACTCCAAACGAGGTTGTCTTACTTTATGACGCAAGAGGCAAACAGAATCCAATTTCTTAGCTTGGTTTATTGAGCCTCATCTGTCCGTAAATATGGCCGCAACAAAATGATGTTAGCGTTTCCTTTTAATTAGCTCATTGTGGATACACCTCTTTATCATGAAGCTGTAAGGCCCACATGAGGAGAAACAGCAGGATGGTTAGTGGATCCCACCACCATCCCTCCAATCCCTATCCACTCTTTCATCGCCTCCGTTTTCCTGCCATCCGTCTTCTCAGGGCTCTGCCTTCTCAGGGGGAACAAGAAGACTTATGATGATGTTTGAAAATTTCCTCCTTGATTCACTGAATGTGAGGGGAAAACAACATGATCATCATTTTGCAATTACCTGTGCACTTGCCTCAGAGCAAATGAAACTTAATGGTGTGATATCCTTATGAGAGATACAAAGGAGCTCACAGGCAAACCTGAATGCTAAAGGATCATTTTGTTTTGTTTTTTTTTTGCAAATTTTAAAGTTGTTTATGGAATAGAAAATATATTAAAACATATTTTGCAATTATTGTAATCTTTAAGAAGTAGTTTTCATTATAGCAAATTAATAATGTTGCAGTTTAATACACATGAATAGTTTTCTTCTGTTCATTTATGGTTTTCATTAAACCGCTCCATTTCCGAAACAAAGATAAATTGCAGTCGTCCATTATTTACAGATGGTACACAAATAAGATTATTATTTGTCTCGATATTAAGATTTGAACTATGCTCTAAAATTTTAACTGCGAAAAATTAACAAATTAACGATTGTTAATTTTTTATCTAATAGTCACTTCTACACTTCCAATTATCAAAAACTGAAGGATAAGAAGACAGATTTAATAAGAAGTTTGAATTTATGGTACATTGTCTATAATGTACCATAAATACATATGTGAGCTCAAACATATAAACACTTTTTATTCACCTTTTATTCTATTCAGTTTGTCTTTGTGTTTTTGGTTCAGACTTGGACTTCTGTATTGTTTATTATTGTTATTGAATGGTGTTCCATAGAAGTTCATTTCTTTGCGTTGATTTGTTTTTTCTTTATGTTCTACTGTTTTCTATTTAATTAATTCATAGACCATTCTATGGATCTATGGCATAAAATTTTAATGAATTCAACAAATTTAAATACATTTTTAAAATATATTAGATTAAAGCTAGCTTAAAAAATAATTGTATTTTTTAAACTGAAATTCTCCATACTGCTAGTGAAAAAATGATTCTGGATTATGTTGCTTAAATAAAGGGTTTCTATTGTTTGGTTTTTTTTTATCTCACTTTATGAAACGCATCATAATTAGTAATAATCATATTGTAGAAATATGCAGTCGCATAAAGATTTTGACCTAAGTTTTAATCAAGTGCTAACCTTTCTCAAAAAACTCAGAATGCAAATAGTGATGGTCTGGGAGAACTGCTCACAAATGACTCAGAAAAACATAAAGCCGACTGCATCTCAAGGATTCAGAATGGCCCGCACTTTAATCAGATCAAGCATCTGCTCCGGTTGAGATGGAACAAGCCCAATACACAGTGGTATCACCGGAAAAAATAAATAAAAAATACAAGATACATTATCCAAAAGACCCACTGCCAACTCATCATCTCCACAAACCCCAAAACACAGCACACGTCAGGGCTATTTAGATGGAACAAGTAGGTCTGACAAGATGTTATCCAGGATTTTTTTAATTGTTTGGCTAATGAAAAAAGTATATAAATGTGTATTTATTCTCATATAAATACAAATTTTTATATGCATATAAGATAAAGTGGAAATGATGTGCTTGTGTCTTTGGGGCCTTTTTTAAAAGATATATTTTCAAAGGCACAAAAGAAGAAATCGGGAGTTTCTTCAAGTCACATCAAAAATCTATTGGAGGATGCAGAGCTCAACAAGGCAGTAATGGACTCGTCCATGTGTTTGTGACTATAATTAAGAATTCCACAGGTAGGAATTTAGCAAAGTCTACAAGCTCCATTAGCTCCAACTTCACCACATGTTCTGTTTGTACCTTTCTGCATCTATAATTTACTCATTTTTCCAACATGCTGAGTTTCTGCTGCCTTCCGGCACTCACATTCACTTACAGGTGAAGTCTTGTGTGCAGCGTCGCACATTAATTTCTCACACGTACATTCTTCTGTTTCTTGCTTATTTCTTTTGGCATCATACTTTTTGCTGTTTTGATCTTTGAAAACTCATTGTGAACTCTGTCTTAACTTCATGATAAAAACTTAATATTCAGAACTTCTTTAACAAAGTGAACGCAATAAAAAAGCTTGAGTATTTCATTGCTTTGTACACATAACAGTAGAAATTCTGAGAAAATTAAATCTATATTAAAAATTTCATTTGTTAGGTTTATTAACATTGAAGTTCCACATACATAAGCCCTGAATGTTTACATCTAACTTATAAATTATTCACAAAAATGTAAAAAAAATAAATCATCAATTTGTTCTGACCACATATTACTCTGATATTCAAAAATAAAATCCAGCATAAACCAATTAACCTTAGAAGGTATTTAATTTACATTAACAAGACAAAGATCCAAAAGGCAGCATCCGTCAGTGGAAATTACCTTCATTTTGTATAATCGTTTTGACAGTAAGATGAATGAAATCTTGTCTTACTACTATTAGTTTGAATGTATCCCATGCAGCATTTTTTTATTTATTTTTTTACAATTCAGTCTTATGAAGAAGAATGAAATTGCCATTGTATCTCCTCTTATTTTAAAACCGAACCCCTTCTGTTGCAGCCATTTCCGGAAAAGACTGAGCAAAATTTACTTCAGAGTATCTCTCAGTAAACAGTCTAACCTGGGTGCCATCTGGACCCCAGTCTACCACTAGCTACAAGTTTTCTTTTCCCAACAAGGGAAACAAATCACATGTTACATCAGTTGCACACACAGATGTCAGTGAAGACTCTGCCTACAGATATCCTGGAGAGGGAAATAAACAACTTGAAGCAGAAGGAAGCTTCGTTGGACAAAAGGAACAAACTATAGTCTTTGCTGCGGGGAGTTGAGTGCATCCAGCTGATAGCACAATTACACAGAGAAACATAGACTGTAAATACAGTCAAAGACATGTTTTCAGGGTACTGCAGAGCACTGCCAGACAGTTGAATGAGCAGAAGTTTTTATAATTACCGCTTGGACTAAAATCATGTTTGGATAAGAAGTAGTGAAAATCTCTGGCAGTCTAAAAAAACAGATGCAGGTCAAAAAGCTTCATACCTAAGATTTTGTTGCTGCTCTTTAACAGTGAGCTTTGGATTTTTCTTTTCTTTGCCATCCTCTGCTTTGTGAGTAATGGCAAGGTAAACTTTGCTGCTTTATTGAAAAGCAGCAAAGCCTTGTTTGTCACAGTTCCAGTCTTAAAGTTTTAATAATGGTTTTGACTGTAGATATGGATATGTTTAAATCTATTATATCATTCTGGCTTTCCTGACTTATTCAGGACACATTTCCACCTTACATAAATTGAATGTAATTTTATTTTTGTGGGAAAGTAGCTTTTGTAATACAACATCATTACACACAGAGTGATATAGTATTTAGTTTGACGACCCTCACAACTAATTAAACTTAAAAATGCCTTTTCTTGGATAATTGGAATATTACCTAGGAGTATTTTACAACAACCCAATAAAAAAACAGATCTTGGATCCAGAAACGTCAGCTTAGTGAGTGTGTCCTTGTACAGTATATGCAATCAGTCCTTTGTCAGTATTCTTTATGCATGAATTACTGCATTAATGTTGCATTAAATGTGGGTGATCAGCCTCTCGTCTTCCTCCTGACAATACTCCGTTGGTTCTCTGTGGGGTTTTTGCTCAGGTGAGTTTGTGGACCAATCAAGTGCAGTGATACAGTGGTCATGAAACTAGGCATTGTTACTTTTTGCTGTATATGCAGTTACCACGTTCTGCTGTAAATTTAAATGAACTCCAACGGGATGCATAAAGGCTCTAGAAATGTTCTGAAAGTGACAGTGACATTGGACTTGATTACACACTTTGGGCCAACAGCAGCAGATGTCATATTATCCCAAATCATTAAGTCGACCTGGACCTCAGGCATTTTAGATTGTGAGTATCTCCAGTCTTCCTACATACTCTGGGACCTTGCTGCCCAAATGAAATTCAAATTTTACTTTAACCCGAAAGGGTATGTTGGACTATTGATTAAATGGTACTTTTGTTATTCTAGCTAAGACATTTTTTTGTTTACTCTGGTTAATGTGTTGTCTAAGAGAAGGAATTTGATGTTATGGCCTTGGTGTTGGATCGGTCTGATGCAATGTTTACATTTTCTGGCACGCTCGATTTTTCTATTTTTAATAGCTGGAAGTCACAACCAAGAAAAAGCCCACTTTATATAGTCAGCTTTTTATAAATATAGGCGAGCCTCACCTTTTCCTTAGAGTTTTGTCAATAAAAATACCATTCTAATTTACTAACATAAACCTGTGCATTACTTATCTGTTGTCTCTTGCTCACTACCATAAGGGATTTGACATGAAAATGTGCCTCGTGTTGCTGAGCACCTCATCTGCTTTCGGTTTGATTCTTTTTCATATAATAAATTTGTGGTCTGCAAGAAGGTTGAAGCTCTGGGGAAAAAAAATGTTTGTATGTGAAAGACAGAAAGACAATAAAGGACAGACAAAGAGAACTATGAAAAATAACAGGATTTTATGATGATTCTGCACTCCTGATCATAATGACCTCATTAATTATCCTGTCAGGAGAAATTTAGGGAATATTTAACAAGCAGTCATTAGTTCATCTCCAGTTACAATGCATATGCAAAAAGGTCGACAGCGTTAGGCGTTTTAAATAAAGCCCATGTTCAGATACAATGCTCCCAGTGTCTTCAGACATATTTAAACATGCTCACTGAAAGTCATTTGTCATTTTTCTGCGAGCACAGCAGAAGAATGCAGTGGGTTTTTTTCTCGCTCCAACAGAACACTGCAGGTTTCTTTGAAGCTGTCTTTGAAAAAATTATGATGGTATGATTTTATTGGGATGAAAGTGATTGATGGCTTTTAGTTTTCTTTCAAAATGCGCAGACAGAATCGCATGTGCAGCTGGACGCTGAGATCTTTTTATCCCATTTCGTTGTGATTAATCTCCCATGTCCCCATTTATGATCACACATGATGTCTTGTAATGGCCTTTGTGCAGTAATTTAGCGGTTGCAAATGGAGGTGGTAAACAGCCAATATCCAACTGTTGGCTTTAAAAAGTAACCACAACCAAAACAAAGATGCATGTAACAAAAACAAAACAAAAAAGTAAAAAAATAAGATTTTCATCTGCAAAGTAAGATTTAGTAGTATTTGGACAGAAGTTGTGAGGTAGGCACTATTCATTACCAAAGGGGATATTTCTTGCAAGTAAAGATGTCATCCATTTAAAAGTGACTACATATCTTTAACCTAAAACTCTACATGATCTGCTGTCAGCATTGCTATTAATTTGTTACATAAGCTGAGATTTTGACTCGCATTGTATTTCAGTATTATGAGCTGGGTTCCTTTGTAGGATTCATCTCGACAGTGAAGGAAACGTGGTGAGTTTTCAGTGATTGAAAAACAGCTTTTTGCTGCAGTGACAACAATACTTTAAGTTTAAAACAATTCATAGTCTGACTGACAATATCGGATGAAGATCCAGGCTCATCTCACCACCACACATAATGAGAAGGATGTCGAAGGAGCACAGTGTTCAAGAACAGCATCAGAGTCTCACACTGGAGCCTCTGTGTCCCCATAGCAACAATCTGTTTTAAGGCTTTTTAAAAATCTTCAGCAGAGAAGCCGGTAATTGTGGAGGGTGTTATATGTGTGTATTTAATATATTAGTTGAATCAGTTACATCTGGCTTTGTAACATCTGTATTGTGGTTGTCAGTAGGTCTGGATTATTTAAACACATAATCTGAACTCAACAAATACAAAATGAAGATTGCTGTAATATTTAAAAACAACAATCATTTATAAAATTCTTCATGAAAAGACAGAATAGTTTTTTTATTATTATTTATTTAAAATGTATGTTTAGATCTTTTTCTTTTTTTTTACTAACTAAAAGGCTTGTTTGTAGTATCCACAAGTCTCTTGTGTATATGTGGTAAATGCTATTGAATTTTGTACATCCTTGTGTCCTTTTGAAACCTGACCTATTCATTGTCTTTAACCACATTCATTGATGCCTTGTGTGATTGCAAATTAGTGTAACGCAGTGCTGACTTCATTTAAACGGAGGAGAAATGAGCTTGTGAAGAAGACCTTGCCGAAAGCAGCTTTGGAAAGTTAATTTCTCTACCACCAGCAAAAAAGAAGTGTTGGGAGTAATGAGCTAACGATAAAAAAAAAAAAAAAAAGTAAAGAAAAATATATATCAGTTTCTATATCAATCAAGTGGGGCTTGGGGACTCTGCCAACATGACCAAGCAAACCTCTGCTTCACTGGGATTTTATTTAAAACTCATAGTTAGTTTGTCTTTTTAAGGTGTAGTAATAAGGGAGTATTGTCTTCATATCTTTATCTTTCCGGTAAAAACCCCATTAACATTAATTATAATATAGAATGGAATTAAAATGCCTTTATTCTCTCACAATGGGGACAACTTTGCGCAACATCCTCAAAGTGGCAGGCAATCAAAGCCAGTGGGTGGGAGACGTTATCCATCAGTGATGTCATTTTAGTAGATATGTCTACTATGGAATGTGACATTAGTGAAGTTTACTTTTTGATTCATTTAATACTTATTTAAACACAACATACTTCAAGTTTGTTTCTAAAGGATATGCAAGAATATTCATTCACAATAAAGTGCCTTGCGGAGACATCCATACCCTGTAAACTCCTATTTCTTCACATTACGACACGAAGGAATGTATTTGTCTGGATTTCATATGATAGAGCGACACAAAGTGGTGTATACCTGTGGAGTAAAAGAAAAAAGAAAATGTTGCATTCATTTGTATTCTTCCATCATTAGTCTGTAAAGCTGCAAGTGTATTGGCGTACGTCTCCATCAACTGCACATCCACAAGCGGAAATTATTCCCCATTCTTCTTTGAAAATAACATAAGCTGAGATTGAATTCAGAACGTCTGTCAGCATGTTCTTTTCATCGTGCTTACATCCATTTTCACCTGTTTTTGGTTGGATTTAGGTTTCAGCTTTTAGACCATTCGAACATGAAAATGCTTAAGTTTAAGTTGTTCAACAATTTGTTTCCAAATAAGGCGTTGGTCATCTCTGCACTCCCGTTAGTTCCCTAAAGTTGCAATGACTTTTTTCACATGTAAGTATTTCCACAAGTGTAAGTGTAAGTGTCGACTATTTTTATAAATCTGCAAGCTGAAAACTTACTTCCTCTTTTCGGGAAACCTGCTCTTCCTGTCTTATCTCTCTAACTATGATTTTTATGATTAGATAGAAAGAAGGAGAATTAAATTTAGTTTTGCAGGAGATAAAAACAACACACACACATCCAGATTGATTTGACTGAAGTTTGAGTCTACTGTTGTGTCTAGATGTCACTTGTATGATTAATTTTAAAGGTAACTTTAATTATTGTCACCGTTAAACTCAAATCTCCATCATTTTGGAACTACACACTTCTTTTTCTTTTCTCAGAAAATTGTTGCAAGATTTATTGAAGTTTGTGATTGTAATATGGCCAATAGTGGGAATTTTCAAGAGGTGCAAACGCTTTTGCAAATGTCAGTCTTTAATTATGCTAATATACGGTCTAAAGTGAACACAAGGTGTGGATATTGCTGAACTTTTTCATAGATGTTAGTCTTTACAGAGAAAAAGATCCACATATGTTTTCTGTGCTTACACATCATGTGTGCATCAGGCAGGCTGCATGTGCCAGGGGCTCTGTCAAAACAACAGCACTTGAAAATAATGAAATGAGAAAAGTTGTTTAAAATAGTGTCGCAGAGTGTGTGCCAGCAAGCGTGTTACCTGAAGCGAGGATAAGCAAAGCTCATAGCCAATGAGAATGATGTACCCTGTTATATTTCAAAAGCTGTGTTTTTGCACTAATGATGCGTCAGTTCACGCAAACAAAACTAAATAAAAAGTGGGCATTCGATCATACATTCTACATTCCTGTGGAATAAAAGACCTAGTGTATTGCTTTTGTTTTTCTGCAACGTAGCAATAAAAAAATAATGTGCCCTTTGACAATTTGTAAAACTTGTAATGCTAAAGCAAACTTTGAAGACTTGTGGATTTGCATTTTTTTTTTCATAAAAAAAAACGCTTTGATGTTAAATGTAACAAAGGGCTATAGAACATTACAATGAACTTCCATCTATCCATTCATCCAATGAGACAGCAAATAATCTAACCATGTCCTAACCATGGTGACTGGAAGTGGTTTGAGATCCCAAACTTGTGGTAAATTTGGACACAGGACCAGGAAGACAAACCAAGTTTGGTTAAAGAGGTAGAACTGAAACCTGTAAATCATTGTTTTTTTAGGGTCAGCAAAACAAGCAACACTTTGGTGTTGCATTTTGTTACTAATATGAATCACTGTGATCATAGTATAATTAGTGTAGGCAATATTCAGACAATATTTTATGAAAATATGACTGTTGATACAATTATCAGTCACTTACCAGTCGTTTAAAACGTCCATGACTTCCCCAAGCGATCGTTTTTCAATGGCTGCCCAGATACTTTGTGTGAAGCAAAGCAGAGATCGAGAGTCTGGCTCTTACCAGACGACCAAGTGATGGATGTACTCTATAGTTTAACACATCTTCTCTGACTCTTACAAAATTAAATTAATATTTTCCAAACTGCTTTGGTGGAAGTTTAGTTTAGTGTTATGTTGATTCTATAGCAATCACTTCTGTTCCCAACCATCCAGTCAGACGAGAATGAACTGTTACATTTATTTTCTAAATATTCCTTCAATGCCATGCATTATTTTTTTCACAATAACTTTTATGAAATTTTATATTGCAGTAAGGGCATCTTTGAAAAAAAAAAAAAAAAAATGTGACAAACTTGATTTTTTCACAAAACTTTTTGAAAAACTGATTTAGCAGTGATTAATTTCCAATGCTTCTGAACTAAGTCTGCTTTCACAACATGAACACTCCATCACTCACTCACTCTCTTACATCCAGTCCCTGCCTGGCAGACCTCCCCACTTAACTGGGCTTGTAAATCATCTGCACAACATCAATGGAGAAACATTTGTTACCTCCAACGCCTGCTTGACTCAGCACTTCTTTAACTGTCCTCAAGGAGTGAGGCATGTCAAGGGAGCTGGGGAAGAGGTCAAGGGGGGCAACTTTAAAGTAGATGATCAAACTATCAATATTCTGCTGCTTACCAGATGGGGTGTTGTAAAAAGAGAGGCAATTTGTCAGGGTACGTGATCTTGACCCTGTATTTTTGTCTTTGCCAGACATAAACACTGAAAATTTCCTCAGGGTGCAATCTGATATAGATTGTCATCATAGTCCCACAATAAAAAAACCTATCCACATTTATGGATCACTGAATTATTAAAATCATTAAAGTTTATCCGGTAACATTGCAGGGTTTCGATCGACTTTTCAGTGCGTCATCTTTCAGCTGATAATGAGGCATAAAGAACAGGGGTAGGTCACAGATGAAGCACATTTATAAAAGGCATTACTGTAGCGCAGGGTGGTGCCGGGGTAAAGTGAGACCCTTGTATGGAGGCCTTAGTCCTCAATGGTCAGATAAAGGCCTCGAGAACCTACAAGATCTTAAAAAAGTTAAAAGGCATTACTGTTTCTGTCTTACCTCATATTTTCTCCACTGTTGCAGAGTTGAGTTAGCTCTAAACATGGATGTTCAGAAAATGCACTGTTTAGGTTGATTCAGATATCTGAGTTGGGTCTTTGATTGCCACAAGAGTTGCAGTTCGAAGAGACAGAAATATCTCACTGACAGTTTGATGTAGTAAACCCAATAAGAGTCAATACCTAAAATACAGAAAATGAAGCCTTAACCTCCCCAAAAGTATTTTTTTGTTTATTTTACCTTTCCTTCATCCAATTGCTGCATGCAATGTTCTTATTTGTAGCTTGAGTTTCAAAAAACACACTTTTGAACCATGACAAGTCTTCTCTAATTTTGATTTTTGATTCTGCTGTAACTATGTTATAATTCCTGCTGAAAGAGAAACAAAAAAAAAAACACCCCACAGTATGATGTTGCCTCCACCATGCTTAATGTTAGAGATGGTGTGTTCAGAACGATGTTTAATGGACGAAGTATGATTGAGAGCCACACTTTGTATATTCTTTGCTAAAGAATTAAAATAAAAAACATGTTGATATTTTCTTTGCAATATTACGCATTGCTTTCTGTTAATATTTGCAGTTGACTAATGAAGCTTGATGGAAGACTTGCATAATAAAAATTGCCTTCTACCATTGAATTCTTATTGACAGGTCGCCATGCAGAAATATGAGTTGAAATGAAGGTAATTCAGGTGTCCAGTGATTTTTTTTTTTTTTTTTTAAAGTTGTTTCATGCTGTTTATTGAAACATTTTTTTTAAAAAGTCACAATTTTCTATCAGTTTGAAAATTCTATATTATGTCTTAGTATTGTGAAGAAAGCAAGGCTGAAGCATATAAGGTTGACTTTGAAGATGGAGAAAAGAGAAAGGCATTAATAAAGAACAAATTTAAAAAGGGTTGGTTTCTCAAGTTTAGTTAAATAAAACCATTGATAGAAACAGATTCACGAGAATATAATAGAAGATCTTACCATGCGTCATTTGCTTTAAAAGCAGCCGGAAAAGATAAATTTTTAAAAATGGAATATGTAAATGGTGAGAGACCATGGCAGATGTGGAAGAAAAACATGTTACATAAGTGAAGCCTCACAACCATTTAAAGTAGACTAGACAGTTTTGTCAAACTGTTGGTTTTATTATAAATAATATATTTAAGCAGAAAGAGTTTACTTCTTTTCTTCCCCTTTTCTCCATGTAGACACCCACCTAACCTAAGCTGTGTGTGTATATGTATGTGTGTGTGTGTGTGTGTGTGTGTGTGTGTGTGTGTGTGTGTGTGTGTGTTCCTCTGATTTTCTCAGGAGCTGGTTCACTGCCATCATGTGGCGTCAGAGATGCCTTACCACTTGCAGAGGTTGTGCTCTCACTCCTCTCTGCTATGCCCCACATTGTTTATCTGGGATGTTCTTTCTGTCTGTGTTGCATCAAGGCCTCCCCTCCCAACCTGGCTGTCAGCAGCCAGAGCATTAAGCAGGGTAGGATGTTTCTAATTAAACACTGGTAATGATAAGACTGTGGAAGAGGAAAGGGGGGAGACGCTCATTACACACTGACAACAGATGCTTTGACTAACCCCTGCCAGCCTGCCTTGATGCCCACAGTATGAATACATATATATACACCAGATCCCTGTGTTTTTCCTAGTGCTGAGTGCAGTGGCTTAACGCTCATTGCCAAGGCAGCCCACGCATCAGTGGTGCATGTCAGTTTTCCTCTCACACTTTTACTGACACATTTACAGGGATTTTATATTAAATGCATGCCGGCCTGTCTTTTCTTTCGAAGTGGCATCCCACTTTAATATTCCATATTAAATTTAATACCAGCCCTCACTTGGCACCTTTTCTTGCAAAGTAACACCCACCTTAAAAGATACTGAGGTACTTTCAAGTCAATGTTGGAACTCTTATTTGATTCTCTATCTGAGCAGAATATAAATAGAAAATTTAATCAAATTCCAGATTATTTTTCTTTTAGAGGTGGAGTAAAATGTTTTGCTCTAGAACAACAGTTGGTGTATACGAGCTCAACTTTATAAGTGTGCATATCCCTATACAAGCATGGTAATTAATTGCCTTTCATTAGACCTCTGAGCGTGCAGTCGATTTATGAAATGCAGTGCACAATTACACAATGGAATGCAGAAAGGAATTAGAGAAGCCACTCACGGCCAAAGACTGTAAATAAGAAATGCGGGTAGCCACTGCAATCTGACTGATTTCTGGGCGACCGTTCTGAAACCTTGAGTTTGAGATTAGGCCAGAGCTGTATCAGCGTTTTGGAGCCTGGAATGATATGAAGGGATGGTTCGTAAAAGGTTGGTGAGGTGGAAATGAAAAATAAACACTTTTTGAGCGCAGATGCATCCAAAAGTTTGTTCAATGGCAGAATAAGCCATTTGAACAAGATGTCTTCTAGATAAAATTGAAAGTATCAATGACTGCTTAGTATTCATTCGATGCTGACAATGTGAAGTCTATGTGATCCTAGTCGTTTTTACAATCAAAATAGCAAATATTGTATGTTTCCTCCTCAAAGAGATAAAATATGGACCATTTTATTGGGCGGATTGGGCAATTCTTTTGTAACATTGTCTCTAGTCTGTAAAAACAGCTTGCTGAAGCTACAAAACTGATAAGAATGGGAAAAAATGAATTTAAGGGACTATGGTTGTTAGTAGCTGGGAAGCTGATCTGAGTATTTCTGAAGCTGGTGATTTACTGGTATGGTCATGCTGAACCCTCCTTCACGTCTAACAGGTAATGGTCTACACAAGAAAGATATCCAGTAAGCAGGAGATCAGTGGGGGAAAATGCCTTGTAATGCCAAGGGCTAGATGAAAATCTACAGACTGAATTTAGATTATAGAAAAGCAACAGAGGCTTGAACAATCTCGCATTACAGCTTGGGTTTGTGGAATAATATCTCTGAAAGCGGAACATGATAAACCTTGAAGTATATGCCACTCCTTTCACCTGAGAACAGAAAACAGAGTGTAATTCCTTCAGACTCACCAAAGGTGGACAATAATAATTTGGAAAATTGTTTCCTGCTCCAATAAGTCTCTGTTTCTGCTGCAACATTCAGAATTAGGTGCAAACAGCATGAAATGATTGATCCATCTTTGCTTGTAGCAACGGTTCAAGCTGCTTTGTGGTGGTATAATAATATATGGGATATTTTCTTTCTATACTTTCCTTAGTACCCTCACTACAGCCCACCTGACCATTTTTGCTGACTTGTCAGTTGATGATCACAGTGTACTCTCCTACTAAAAGCTACTTCCAGCAGGATAATGCACCATATCATCTCAAATTGGTTTCTGTTTGCAATATGGATCAAAATCTCTGAGAAACATTTCCAACACTATTGAATCCATGGTAGAAAAAACAGGCATTTCTAAAGGCAAAATGAGTTGTTTTGACCATGTTTTTCTATCAGATTGTGAAACGGATGACCAGCTTTATTCACTTTTGAGCTGACAGGTCATAGGTTAAGTTTTTGTGACAGAAAAAAAAAATGTTTCCCATGCTTTTAGTGCAAAAAAATGTATTTTAAGTGATAACCATCTCCTCACAAACTGCAGATTCAAGGAAGAAAATGCGTGGTACCTTGTAAAACAATTATAGGAGCTGTGAAATCTTCCACACTTCATTGTGGTGAATTACATGTCCATTTCACTTTCCTAAGTTTCACAGCGTTCTAATCACTGATTTACCTAAGCCATAAATTCTCATTGTTAGCATGTAAGCTTAAATTTACTGCTTAATGTTGTCATCAAGGGGCCAAGGCCTGGGCAGAGCTGTACATCAATCTGATAGCCTGCAGGTAATGGCCAAGTTGCATATTGTCACAATTCCAATACATTATTTACTATGAGGCATTAAAAAGTAATGTGAATTAATAAACAGGTGCAAGGCCAGAGGGCACAGGCACATTTAATCCAGCCGTATTTCTCCTCGCTTTCATCAAGAAGACACTTCATGATAAATTTATAGCAAAACCAACACTCAAGGGCTTTTCTCTTGCCATGGCTTCTTGCGTGTCATTACTGCTACCCCAGCAAACGTACAGTATTCACTGTTTTTTTTCTGTTTGGTCATTACATTTTGCTATCTGTTATTGTTCCTTTGTGTCCCATTTTTCATTTTTGCACTAGGTAATTCTTTGCATGAGTTAAACTACTTTGCTGGCTTAGTTTTGCCACACCTTGCTAAAATGTTGATCATGAAACAGCTCAGATTGTTGCACTGCATTTTTTTATGGGGCAAAATTAATATGAATGCAAACGAGTTTAAATATATTTTATTGCGTTGACAAGAGACATAAAATCCCAGTAAAAATACATTATGGCTGTAATGTGATATAACATAGAATCATTCAATTAATATCAATACTCATAATGGCTCCTGTAGATTGACCGATAAGAATATGACTTATGCGGTCAAAAGATAATGTAAGAAAAAAAAGAGTCTTTAAAACGAATATTGCATGAAAGAAACTAATCAGGCCATGCATGTCACAGATCAGCAGAAGGCAAAAAAAAAATCCAGCTGAAATTAAGACATAAATTGAAGTAAAAGCAGCTAAGCAAATTACATAAAGAAGTCAGACACGCTGGAGTCTGATAATTCAGACCTTAGTATCACAGTTGTAAATGTCCACAGGCAACTGCTGACATTAACCTACCAGCATTTAATTATGAGAGAGAAATTGAAACTTCAGTCAGATCCAAACTTGCTCTTAATTGCTTACGCTACATGGTTTAAATATTTATGTCCTGATATTAGATGCACACTATCGCAATCCTGTTTTCTTTGAAACTGCAAAGCGTTTAAAATTAGTCAGAATTCTTCACATCCCATGGTGCAAAATGTAGCACCATAAATGCTACATCTTTCTTTTTCATGCATTTTTGGATGTTATACTGTTTTTAAACCAACATGGAACGGAAACATAAGTCTTAGATGTTAATTACTCGCACTACTAAGAGCAGTCTCTGTTCTGGACTCTCCATCTTCTAAATCACCTGCTCCAGGCTACTGCACCAGTTTAAGTGTTTCCTGGATCAATATGAAAATGATGAAGCCTAATATATCAAACATCATTGTGTTTTAGAACCTCTGACACCGCATTTAAATTTTATAAGTATGTTTTGTATCAAGACATTATTATGCTGGTGGGAAGAAGCTTGACTTTGCTGCATGTTATACCCATGAAAACATGTGGCGTGTAACACAAACAGCTGTCATCATTCATAACTGTTAAAACTAATCAAAAACAGATGGATTTTGCTGCAAAAAGTGAAACATTAATGTCCTTTCATCCCTTCTTTTTCTTCATGCTGTTTTTGTCCTGTTCTAAAGCCGTGAGTGTCCCTGTATCTGCTGAGGTTTATATAAGATGCAGCAGCTGCATGAATAAAATGGTTCATTTAAATGCTTCCCATTGATTCTTGCTTTGAGGGATGAGAGGAAATGTTTGGCCTTACTCCAGATCAGTTAACCTTATGGAAGATCAAGTACGTTCACTAAGTGAGGGATAGTTTGAAGTTATTAAAATTGGTTGTCTAACAAAAAATAAATTAATGAAAGCCACATTTGTGGTGAGAATTTTACCCAAAGTGCACTCCTCTGCACATTAGTGAACAAACAGCATCCCTGAGACGAAGGAATACACCAGACAGGACAGGGATAAAGTTTTGGAGGAGTTTAAAGCCAGGTTAGGGATATAAAACAACTTTCAAAGCTTTGAACATCTCATTTTGCAGTGTTCTACTTATCATCTGAAAACAGAGTATACACAAATGCAAATCTACTGAGTCTAGAAGCAGAGCCAGTGAAGCTGTCTAAAGACCCATGGTAAAGCTGGATAAGCTGCAAAGGTCTGTAGGTCAGGTGGGACAGTCTGTGATGATAGAACAACTATCAGTTGTGCACTTCTTACATCTGACTTGCAAAGAAGAAAAAAGCCATGAGAAATGTCACTTATGATTTACCACAAGCCATGCACAAGAGACATTCACTTGTGGAAGAAGGTAATCTGTTCAGATTAGAAAACACAGAACCTTTTGTCACACGTATAAAACATTATGTAAAACCCCTTTAGAGTTACTGATTTGTCTTAGCCACATTTAAAGGTTTCAGGGCGACCATTTTTTTATCAGATAAAGATAGTTTGACTAAACCCAAAGGGACAAAATTCATAATTTATTAATTTTATTTACCTATCCCAAACAACCTGGCAATATGTGGAAATGGCAGTTTCCCATAAATTAGACCATTGGCAGCAGCCAATGCCGTATCAAGCTTTTGTGATAATGACTCTTTCTTTGCTGTGAATGAATTTTGGCCTACTCTGCTTTCTGGAAGGGTTTTATTCAGCTCTTGGAGTGCTGAATACTCCAAAAGGACAAAAATATATATAAAGATATGCTACAGAATGACTGGTTGCGTCTTATTGAAACACTTTTTAATAAGAGTATTCTTTTTTTTTGTACTTTGTAAAACCTTATTTACCCATGTCCAACAACAATTTAATTAGATTCATGTCCCCAGTTTGACAAGGGACCTAATTTCTTTTTATCTTTAGCCACTGAGCCCCAGACTATCATCAGACTTCATTTTGTACAGTTAAGAAACACAAACAAAAGAAATTGCAGAAATGGCATTAACACAAGGGAAAGAAATTCCTGACCTAGTCCAAGTACTCCAGCAGGACCGTCTCTTTTTGCTCAAAAAGAACTAAATGAAGGTTTTGTTGTCAAAAAGTCAAAGGCCAAACCTAAATCTGATGAATAGCTGTGGTAATTAATCAAGCTGTTCTGCTTGAAAAATTCGATTATGGCTAAATCAAATCAGTTCAGAAAAAAGTGGGTCAAAAATTCATCCACAGGAATAAAAAAGACAAATGACACAAACACTTGATGAAAACTGCCATCAAGTAAACTCAATTATTAGTTTCTTGGGGGAATTATTTTTTCCACGTAGTGCCAAGTAAGCATGTTTCAATTGTGCCTTTTCTTCTTTTTTTTTTTTTTTTAATAAAATCTTCATTTTAAAGAAATGCTTTTCGTATTAACTAAAGTCAACAAAGTGTGCTTACGTATCTAAAATATACAATGTCTAGAACAAACAGAAACTCTCCATTAGATGAAAACCAAAAGAATTCAAAACAAACTGATGGCTTTTACCCCAAAAATCTTCAGAGCAGAAATTTCAGCAGCATATCAGCCCAAGGAATACGAAACCAAAGTGAAACCTGTCAAAAACTGTATTTCTGTCTGAGCTGAAATCAGGCTGACAGTAAGGAAGCGACAGCTGACGTTGCAGAGGTTACCTGAAGGTTTGGGTTTCCAGGGAGCCGCTGGCTGGTGATGCGTAGCTGCAGTGCCAGTAAAGGTGAGAGCGTCTGGGTGCTGTGTGAAGAGTGACACGCCATGCTCTCGGAGGAAGGCATGGGGGCTGGGTGTGGGGCAACGTTTGGGGTTAAAAAGATAGTAATATCGCTTTCTGGCTTGTCAGACAGCAGCTCCGCAGTCAGATTCAGGGCTTTTTGAGAGGATCAACTGTTTGACTGATTTGTCGAGAAAACCCCTGCAAAGGACAAAGACATTAATTACAAAGAAGGCTGTTTACAGGGATGCTAAATCATATGGAAACACATGTTGCAATGTTGCAAATCCCTTCTTGCCACACAGGCTGAGTGGCTTACTTGTGACAGTAAGCGGAGGTCCCATGTGACTTCCTGTCCACTGATGTGTTTGCTGCACCTATCATGAATAACTGCACTCAATTTCCATGTTTTGACATAAGAGGGGACATTTGATAAATAGTTTGAGGACTTGAGCACATAAATGAGGCATAAATAATGCATAAATTAAGTGCCATTTTATGGAGAGATGTCAGTGCGTTTCTCCAATAACGGGAAGATTAACGACCTGACTGCAGAGGGGGAAATACTGCATAGGAGAGCGGCAGAAAGATCAAGAGATGAGTCCTCACTCTGACTGTTTTCAATCAATATACCTATGTATTTACAGAGGCTGGATGGATGATGCCAGCAAAGCAAACCTCAGCCGAACTTTCAAGGAAGGGAGAAAAAAAGAGAAAAGTACTCAGAGTGACGGCATAGTTGAGTTACTTCCAGAGCAGGAGTAAGTAGTTTCTAGATTCCAGGATCTAACAATCCAAGGAAATTGGAAATAATGTGTGAGGCTCATAACGTTTAATTCATGTGAAATACTTAATTAGGAGTAGAAAGAGTAGATAATACATTTGTGTTTCTTTCATTCCTTTCACTCTTTCACTCAATTTGCATTTAAAAGAGTCGACAAAGTTAAAGGAGCCTTCTGAGACACAAAACTGAAGGTATGCCATCAAACCCGACCAACAAATTCATTAAGATTTCTATGTAAAATCAATTTGTAACGGGATTGGACACGCTAGTAATATGTTTTGTGTAAAAGCACACTAATCAGGAAAAGCACCTAGTTGTTCTTTCTTAAAGTGATATTCTCATGTTTAACAGAAGCTAAGGTTTTCCAGCATAAAATTAACACATTACTCTACCATCTGCCACAAAACATTTCCATCATAAAGATAATCAGCTCTCTGAGTTTCTTGGTCTATTAATAGTTTACAAATCAAGTAACTACCCTTTGTCAAAGTCCAAGATGTATTCTCCAAACCAGCTGGCTGCACAGATCATCTGTAATTGCTACATCACACACTCAGGCTGCAGTTACCCTGGCACAAGTCAGCTGATCCGCCGCCTCACCTCCTAAGTCCAAGCTTGAAGTATTTATGAATGGAGCTACTGCCTCTGTCAGCTTTCCTTTTTTCCATGGTACATCCTGGAGCCATGCAGGTCATCCATAAGGCTCAAAGGAACATGTGATTCATCAGACCAAGCCACTTTGTTCCATTGCTCTGTCATCCAGTTTTGGATGACAGAGCAACTACAAGAACTCTGTTTTGGAGAGGTTCTAACCTAGTCAGGCAGTTGTAACAATTTGCCTCTTGCCAAAATCCAGTTGAAAGCAGAAATTATCCTTCTGTCAATCATATAAAGTCATCCAAAGCAGTCCCAGGCTTTGCATGGTCTAGATAGTCACTATGTTTGACTGTTTGTGTGATCTTCTTTTGCATCAAATACCAAGTTGGTTTCACACCAGACATAAAAAGATGAACATGTTCCAGATATTAAAAAAACAAAACATTTTTTTTGCAAGTCAGACAACAGATTATATAAAATATACTTGGGCAAATGTGAGATGGACATGTGTGGTTGTTTTGTTAGCGGTGTTTTCAACCTGAAAACACATCAATGAATGCTATTTTTGTCCAATCTCCTTCTAATTGATGAACCATGATCACTGACCTTATCTGACCTTAACTGACCTTAACTGAAGTCTCTGAGGCACGCAGTGCTTTAGATGTGATTCTTCTGATTCTTGTTGATTCTGACCTCCTGGATAAATTGGCATTTGCTGTTGAAGGAATTTTGGTAGGTTGTGTGTTGACTCTATTGTGGCTCTCACTCAGGTTTTCTGGATGCCCAAAACCTTAGATATGACAATGCAACCCTTTCCAGATGTCTTTGATACTCATCTATTTTTTTTTTCCTATGACAAAGCATACCTTAATGAATGATTTTTTTTTAATTTTTGTTTTTGTTTTTTGTTATTTTATGTGGGGGAGGTGGAGTTTTGTTAGCATTGAGTTTAATCAGTGAAATATTTACAGATGCCTTTATTAGAACTGATGGAGAATGAACATGGTGGCAGCCACATTTGGCCTTCAAAAAATTACTTTTCCCCTTGACCTAAATGCTTCTAAGATTACAGATGTTCAGTAATCACCACAATTATTTTCAATTTGCCAACATCCTCTTTCTCCTTGGTGGATTAAAAAAAAAAATCTTAGAACAAACTGCAGCGATTGTCCCCATGAATTTTAAGTGTCATTTCCCCTATTTAGATTAGATGAGCTGCAGGTCACCTTTTCTAGTGTTGAAATTTTCTAAGTCTTCAGCTCATCTACTGGGAAACTATCATCAGCCTCTGTTGAATGTGTATGATTAGTTATGCAATGTCAATTACATCGGTCATCAGTTATGCCAGAGTGAACATTAGATTAGCTCTGAGTGATGGAGGGGGTATTCACCGTGACCTCCACCGGTGGCATGTCTTGATTTCTTTGTTTCGAGGGCCAGAGAGCAACCAGGGATGTGGAAGGTTTCTGTGTCAGGGAGGCACAGTGTCGGGTCCTCTCTGAGCTCCAGGGACTGGAACTGAATCAGACAGCTGCCGATGTCTGGATGCCCCAGCACACAGGAAATGGCTAAGAGACACACACATAGCTGTCTGCAAACATTAGCATGACTGACAGTCTCACCACCTTCAGAGTCACACAGACATGCATCTCCAGTTTTGGTGTCAGACGAGAAATGATACTTAACCAGAGGAAGGTGATAGCGGTACACAGACCAGATGAGGTCTGTAGCATGTAACATTTCAAAGAAGGAAGGTGGCATAGGACTGAACATTTGATGAGAGAAAGTGAGAGCTAACGCTGCTGGAACGACACTGGTCTGTCCAATGTTTTGATGTTGCTTATAAATCCATAGTGGCATCAATTTAACATATATGGTGTGCTACATTCACTTCCTTCTCAAATTTAATCCCTAATATCCCAAAAGGTTGTTTATTCAACCTCCCACTGTAGTCACGTGACACTGTGTGAGATTGTGTCATGATGACGTCGTTTCCAAAAATAGATGCATGTCGGGTCAGCAACTACGACAAAACCAGTAAATTTCAAAACTTCTTTTCTCTCTAAATATTCCAATTTTAATTTAATAGTTTCAACTATTCAGTTTCATCTCCTGGGCAACATCTAAGATAATTGCAACATATTTCTTTTAACAAAATAATATGGAACAATTTAGAAGAACATTACTGTGACATCTGTGTCACACCTGGCTTTAAACAGTGAAACAGCCAAACATTATAATGTGTGGAGTATTTGTCACAATAACAAAAGCAAGATAAAGATCTGTTTGATATATGCTTTTTTCCTAATTATCACTATTTACTGTCTTTCCATTTTGTTCAATTCTAACATTTTCTACATTTTAATCCATTGGTTTTTGTCAATGTAGTTCTCTTATTTTTTTATTTTTTTATTTTTTCTGTAGAGCATTTTCCCTTCATAGTATTCTTTGTATATAAGCTCTTTTCAAATAAACTCTTATATTCTGGGGAGGAGGTTGTAGTCATATATGAGCTGCGGAGAGCAGGTTGCTGGCAACAAATATATTTTTCTGTGTGACTTTCCTCTAGAATAAAATACAAATATATCCACCTTAAAAAAACAGATATACCAGAAGTAATTTCACAGTAAAGGCCAAAAGATGCTTAATGTTTACCGCACTGGCTGACTCAATGCTCTGGCAGACAGTGAATAAGACACCATGGTTGTATTAAGTTTAAAGAAACTGATCATCGTGAGAGATCCAGGTGCGCTGACAGATTCTTAGTCAGTTTGGCAGAAACATGAAAACCTGAAGACGGATGAATGTATGCAAACACAATTGAATCACTGTCGTAAACATGTCGTGTAAACAGAGATTGTGGCGTCAAGCTAACAGACAGGTAACGGGCAATATAATCTTGCCTTCAAATAGTTATTCAGTACACACATATTTTCTTTGGGAGTTGGTTGTACAAAGTGCAAAATTCATTTATTGAATTACTGCATAGGCTGCACAGTGGCGCAGTGGGTAGCGCTGTTGCCTTGCAGCAAGAAGGTCCTGGGTTCGATTCCCAGCCCGGGGTCTTTCTGCACGGAGTTTGCATGTTCTCCCTGTGCATGCGTGGGTTCTCTCCGGGTTCTCCGGCTTCCTCCCACAGTCCAAAAACATGACTGTCAGGTTGATTGGCCTTCCCAAATTCTCCCTAGGTGTGAGTGTGTGTGTGTGCATGGTTGTTTGTCCTGTTTGTCTCTGTGTTGCCCTGCGACAGACTCGCGACCTGTCCAGGGTGAACCCCGCCTCTCGCCCGGAACGCAGCTGGAGATAGGCACCAGCAACTCCCGACCCCGTTAGGGAGAAGGGTGACGGAAAATGGATGGATGGATGGATGGATGAATTACTGCATATTAGACTTAGTTTGGTGGGTCATCCACAGTAATTGACAGTTCAGACAAAAATGTATAAAACACTTAAACTTCATCAACTTATATTTTATGGTAGCGTTGTAGCATACTTTCTTACTGCGAAGTGAATAAAACTCCTAAAGCTAAATCATCAGCACCAAAAGCACTAGCACCTTTAACAGTCCCTCTTTAAAAATAGGAAAGACAAGAGAACATATTGTGAAGGAAAGGGGGGTGTTTCTGATCTTTATAAGTCTGCGAAGTTCTTAGTTTCACAACAATTTGCAGGACTGTTGTTAAGTGTGTGACCTCCAGTCTTTTAGTTGTGAAACAAACATTTCCTGAAACATGTCTGGACTGTCTGTTCACGTCAATCTCTTCAGAATGTACGCAGACTGTGAAAGTTGCGTCGTATGTCCTTGACCACCATGGGCTCCCCATTTACACCCAGAATGAAAAGCTATTAGTATAAATTTTCAGGTAAAAAAATAAATGATGGCAACATTTTACTTTGATAGTTTTATATAACAAAGCTAAAAAATTAGAGAACTTTGAAGGGAGACCATGATGTATTGACGCTCATTCATACTTAGCCTTTAGAAAATATTCCAAAATGAAAGTCGATGTCTAATTGGCCTCTTGAGGTAAGTGGGTGTTATTTCAGAGCCTAAAATGACTAAAATGTTCCTACAGCCTCATCTCTTGGATCTCTGAAGTTCTTCAAATAAGTGCAACATTTTCATAATTAAAGTAAATTACCCAATAATTCCAGCTGTGTAATTTCTGCTTAAAAATTGTCTAACAACTATTTCTCGATTTATCAACTCTGAGCAAGATATTCAGTGACATTTATTTCACAAGGTGGCAATTTTTGAGATCCTAATGAGAGGTCAGGATATTAGAGAGAGAGTTTTATAGCTTTGTTTTCTGCAGCCAATGTAACTTACTTTTCCTTTTCTCTTTGTGGGTGGAGAGGCACTTCACTCCTCCTCTCTTGTTCACAGATTTATCATGTTTAATGTCTCCAACAGCTTCTGGCTGCCAAGCAAAAACATTTGAATACACTCTATAGGCAATAGTCCTGTAAATACATTGCTTTTCAAACATATTCATCACCACAAAGTTTAACACATTTTATAAGTATTACTTTTATTCCAATAAAAAGCATTTAAGTTTGTGGTTGCAGTTTAGAAAATGTAGAAAAGTTCAGTAGGACTAATGTTAATATCTCAGTTTGAGCACAAATATCCCTGCTATTGCGAAAACTTAGACTAGGGCACACTAAACTGACTTAAAGTTTTATTGTGAAGAACTTGAACTTTGCTTATCTATGTCTGCTTATCTAGAGGTTGACAATAGACACATGCTTTCCAATAAACACTTGAAGGCTATCACTGTGCGCTAGAAATGAATCCTAGAGGAACTGTATGGGCTGGATGGTAACACAAATCAGAATTAATGGAGTGCTTCCTCCATCTCATCCAGTCAAGTCTGATCAGATGTTATTGTCAATTCTGGCAGGAGACACGAGTTAGTTATTTAGGTCCACTGGTGCATCCTCCCTGATAGGAGTCAGAATTCAATTCAGTTAAAAAAACTTTTACTTTTCCTTTTGAGCCCAAAAGGAAATTGAAAGTTGTTGTAACTGAAATTATTCAAGATTCTTCAAAGAGTTAATTGGCTTTGGGTAGGAAGGATCTACCGTAGCAAATTCTGACTGAGGATGTCTAGAAATTTGGTGAAATCATATTTAAAGTTAGGAAGGTTGAATGTTTGATCTACTGCTGTTAAAGAGGAGCTTGGTTGCTGAGGCGACAGCCTCTTTAAGAAAACCCTTCTTTTTGAGATAAAGAACTACAGGATCAAGCAGATAAGATGAAATTTATTTATAATGAAAATTTAAAAGGAGTTTGTACAAAGATAGGTCCTATGCCTCAGTGCATACATGAAAGTCTGAATACCTGAAGAAACATTGTGGAAAAAAATTGTGATCTAATCCTTTTTATGTTTGGTATACCAACTAAAACTCTGACACTTCCTATTTTTTACAAGAAGTCCCCAAATCCACCTTCATTAAAAAATAAAAAATAAAGAAACAGATTAGTATGCCACTAGAGTGCCATTACAGATCTAAATGCCTTTTGGAGAAACATCGGAATCCTCACATCCATCTTCCAATGGAAAACATTGCCGCTGATGAAACATGTGCAGGCATTTTAATTCCTATGAGTCAACTGTGGCTGAAATGATTGTCTTGTGTTAAACAAACCGATTTTGAAGCAGCCTGACAAGCCCGCGCCACAAGAAGGATGGCAGGGTGTGCCATTCAGCTGGTTACACACACAATCCGCCGTCTCAACGGGAGCCGCTGCCTCTGATGTCTGCTTCCACTAAGTCATTAATCAGTGAACACTTCCAATTACGCAGGAGACAGCCCATTCATTCATACCTTGCTTTGGGCCTCTGAACCATTTTACCAGAAAAGACAAAGTGGAAGAGAAGAGTGACGAAGAGAACAGACATTGAGTGATACGGATTATCGACAAAGATTTCACTTGGGCATACATCTCAAGAAATAAGAATATTGTCTAAATTGTTCTTAGTTGGGATTGCATGTGTGCATGATTGTTTGTCTTTGTTGCCCTGTGATTGATTGGCAACCTGTCCAGGGTGTATTGCACTTTTCACTCATTGACCACTACAAAACTAAGTGGCTATAAGTAGTAGATGGGTGGTTGGATGGATGGATAACCACATCAGCATTTTTTAAGCCTTCTTTGGATCTTATTGGCATTCACTGGCAGGTTCGGTCCACAGCCTTGACATCCTTTGACAGCTCCCCACATTTTTCAAGTCTGGCAAAACTGGTGTCAAAGCTGACTGAGAGGGGCTGGCATTGCTCAGGTTGGAGGTGAGTTTCAGTTGGAAGAAAGTAATTTTGTGGTAGTTGTCTTCTATACAGCTAGATTACGTTGTTAAAGTGACAGGACTCAGGGGCACGTAAGTGGTCTGCAAAGGTCAGACAACCTGCTGGCTGGTGGGAGCTCAAAGACTCCTTCCTGCATGTCCGTTTATAAACCCTATTCAAAGTTGCATGTATATTTCTATTCCTGGATTTTTATTTTTTGCTAATATGTTGTCTTCCTCTGCTAAAATAAACTTACAATGAAAATTCTGCATCTCTTTGTAACAGAAACACCCAAAAATAACCTGGTCAAATATGTATTTACACCACTGAATGGAAGTCCATGAACAAACAAGAAATGATACTTATTCTTTAATTTGATCATAGTCCCTCTTTTGAGTTTACCATTAACTTAATTATCATGGTGTAAAATAATTGAGTGAGACCAGACTGCTCGATTTGAGCTAATTCAGGAGCCGTCAGTAATACTGTTGAGAAAGTATTAATAATAAAAGAAAAATCTCCTAATAGCAGTGTCATATTTCACAACATGTGCAAGACTGTGTAGTTGGAAATGTGATTTTCTTTGATGGTCAGTTCCTTCATCTTGCCTGTGATGTATTCCTGATGATGGCTGTTCTGTTAGGAGGCGGTGTAGCTGGGAGGAGAGGACGGGAGCAGATGGTGAAGAATTCTCAGGGTTTATTTCAGGAGAGCTTAGCTTTTCCGGCTCATATACTGACTTAATTATGAGACATAGGGGAGAATGAACCCCTGGAAAGAGAATTTGAAGAGGCATGGAAATCTCCTTTTAGACAAGGACAAACCCAGGATTCCTAATAAAATTACTGGGCAGATGAAAACTCTAAAGTCTGACAGAGCGTAACAGAAATTAATAAAGCACACATAAATATAGGAATTTTCATAATGTCAAGTAATTGCGAGTTGAAAAAAAATCATTATGAACATCAAACCCTTTCAGATGGAGTACCTTTTCAGATCGACTTCATTTTCGGGGAGCAATTGCATCTGTGGTTTCTAAAATTGGGGGTCATGATAAGGTCATGACTGCCTACCTTCTGTTTCTCCCAAAAAGCCCATCTGTTAGTTTCCCATCCTATTTTTGGGATAAAAAAATTAGATGAATACTTGGTACAGACGAGGTAGGTCATAACCAGGATTTGAAAATGTATGCATAACATCAAATTCATTTAATGTTTCTTTCATTTGAATATTTTACAAATACAAACTGCATGATGTTGAAACTTGTTGAGCGTTTGAATTTGAAAGTCTAGCATTTTGTATTTTTTGTCTTGTGTGCAAATCAAGCTGTTGGAAAAACAAATGGCAGTTTCTAGAGCACGCATGCATGTCACAGCTATGAGATCACCAGGAATTGGACCAATTTATGTAGGTGTGTTACTTTTCAGACAATTATGAAATCTGCTGAAGATGCTTGCTTCTGCTGTTAATGACACTGAAAATGAGAACATTTAACCAATGTTCTGTGAAACCTCTGAACTAACATTATTACAACTAATACTGTTTTACAACTACAGCCTTTAAATTTGTTTGAATAATTTACCAATTTTGGTGAAAAGAAAAATACAATTGTTGTTTCTGTCATTTTTAATGTTGTTGTATGAAACATTATGAGTTACATGAGATCATTACACAGCCGTCACCATCAAATTGAGTCTTTGAAGAAATTTGTATAATTTGAGTTGAAACAGCATTTGATTTCACTTTCGGGTCAATAGAATATTTTTGAATTCAGCTGAAATTTGCGCTCTACATACGTGCCATTTATTTTGTAAACTTTGATGTAGTACCAGACGGGGATTTGAAATGGCAAATGGCTAATATTCGATGGCATAGACTGGACATTACCTATCAATAATCTAATAAATCCTGTTTTGTATAGGAAGAAAATAGACTTATCATATTAAAAATCTTCATGGTAACTGGAAAAGGCTTTTATATTATTTTCAGTAAGGTTTGATTCAATAAAAAATTACAAGTTTACTAAAAAAAACATGTTAGTTATCAAAACATAACCGGGATGCTTTACTGAAACATTCAGACATTCAGAAAGGTCATGAGTTTGTTTTTATTTGAATACTCTGCGGGTTGAATTATTCGAAAAAAAAAAAATGGCATTGTTATTTATGGAAAATGATGGTCATTATGACAATCTTACCTTTGAAAACATCACTGCAAGGCGCTAAAGATATGCTCCACTGCTTTTTCCACTCTTCTAGTGGGAGCTCAATTCTAAAAGAGGCATTCCCAACGCAGCATGTTAACACTAAAAAAAGTGAAAATAAGCTTTCCATCTCTCTGGGTAATAAAACAACTGCTCCGATTTACACTCCTAATAGCGCAAAATGCTGTAAACATCAAGTTCACAAATGATGTATGAATGCCTCAACATCAGAGGGGAGAGATTAGGACTGAGCAACATCAGGATGTTGGTTACATTTCAGTTTTAAGGAAGTGGGATGTGTTGAAAGTGTTCTTAAAGTTGCAAAAGGAGAATTTAGTGGGTCATGGAGCAAAAAAACATATCCTCTTCACTGAGACTTTAGAAAAAAAGCTTCTGAAAGGGCCTCTGAGCCATTATTATGCTCTATCAAAGATTCTGAAGGCATCAAAGAAGCTATGAATGCTAGCTCATTAGAGTAGCTTTCATTGGAAAGATGGATGAGCCTTTTTAGGACACAGTTTGCCTGTGGTCTTTTCTGCTTACATCCCAGGGGCAAAAACAGACATCAGGCTCAGATTCAATTCACAAAAGGTTCTGTTAAAGCTGCATACTCTGAAGTAGAGGACAGTGGATATGACCTATATAGGTTTCAAAAGCTTTTACCACAAATCAATATGTCATATTTTTTTAACCTGATATTTGGCATTGCTTCTAAAAGAAGAAGGAAAATAAAAAGAAGTGCTTCGTTTAGAGTTTACTGCTTGCCTGGCACTAGCACTTCACGTCAGTGTTCAGATCAGAGGCCAATGAGGGCTATTCAATAATTGCTTTCACTGTTTTGAAGTCGAAATGTGTTTTCTACCTTAGAACAACTGGTTAGCATGATGAGGAGAGTGTTATGTTTTGCACATTTCTCAAAGTGATAGTCAAAAGTTTCTGACACTTTATCTTTATCGAGCACTCTTATGAAATAGAGTTGTCTTTAGCAAGTATTTCCATACCTATAATTTAATTCAATATGAAAATAAATTTAAGGCACAGTCCAATATAAATGAAATCAATGCAATTTTCACCCTTCACAATGGAACCAAAGGTACGGGCAGCGTCCTGAAACTGTTCTCTACAAACTTTAACCATCATTCACTCCACATACAGCTTACCAGTTATTTTTCTTTACAAACTAGCACAAGCTCAGTCAGACTAAATCGATTGCATCCTTAAACATCAGTTACCAAGGCCTGGTCTCTGAATGGGCCATGCTATCCTGTGATCTGTTTTGATCTAAACTATGGCTGTTTGCTCAGAGGTGTCATCCTGCTGGAAAGGGAACATCTGCCCCATTCTGGAATCTGTTGCAGCCATTAGCAGGTTTGCTTTCTGGATTGTTACTCATTTAGCTCCATCACCTGTTTCTGCCAAAGTAAAGCAACATCACGAGATGATGTGCAGTTCAGGGTTTTTGTCATAGCACTTGAGATGAAGCCCAGTGAGTTATTACTTTATAAATTTTTGGTCTCAGCTTGCCATGTTTGACACCCCATAAAATCCTGAATGATGCATGCCTTCAACAAACCAATCAAAGATCCACAAATCCAATTTATTCATACATTTTAAATGTAAACTTTCACTAGGAGAACCCAACCTAAAATGATATTGAATGGTGCTGTGGACAAAGCATGTCACCAAAAGCAATTCTGGACCAGACAAAACTATTTTAAAGGTAGCCAATACTACTGTGTATGAAATTTTATGGTCTCTGCTGAAATGTCAGACGTTTTAAAGCAGAAATGAAAGCTACCCACCATTACACTGGTCGTAAGTGTAGTGGTTGTTGACATTCTCCTCTGCAGACAGTTGAATCTATCTGTGAGTTGTTGTTGCACTCACCTGCATGAACAGAATCCCACACAGTCGAAATTGGGTTCATCCTTTCTGTTCATTCACTTATGCATAGAACGACCAATTCATCCCACCTCTTGTGCTGCTGCTCACAAAATTGTTCAGACAAAGCTCACAAAATAACCTGCAGTGATGTTTCTGAGCAGCAGCAGCATGTAGAAAACAACATGTAAAAGTCATGACTTAAGAGTGCAAAATGGCTGTTTGCCTTCTCCGTTAATGTGGGCAGTTTTACTTGCAGCTCAGGATATGTTATAAATTGTTTATTAACGCAAATGAAATTACAGATAACTGATATATATAACTATTATACGTACAGAAAAACCTTTGGTAGTCTTTCTATTCATAAAATTGTGACAGTTAACTTATCTTTTCACAATTTGTCTGTGTACATCTTTAAAGAAAACCTTGACACATCCAACCAAAGCAGTCTTTATGAATTATCCACAAAGCTTATGAATTATAAAACATGCACTCACACACATGCATGTACTTCTCAGACGCCCTAGAAAACTAATTTAAAATAACAATATGTGAATCTTCCATGGATGTCTTCTCCCCCTGTTTATTTGACAGTTGGACCCATAGATGTGGAAAAACATGACAGGAGTCCCTGCCAGGTAACCTATAAATCATATTTTTATTGATTTTCAGCTGAATTGGAAGATAACTTCCCTCTCATTTGACCCAAGAGTGACAATAGGGCTAAGGATCTTGGCTTATGGACTCCTAAGAGACATAATACATTTTAGTGTGACAGAAAATAAACCACAATATAGCTTTGAATATTGTATTAAGAGTCAATGTTTAATTCTTAATAATACTGAATAAAGTTGGAAGTTTAAGAGATAATTACTTATAGTCAGTTGATATAATATCAGAACTCTGTGACCCTTTGGTGACATATTTTAGTAAATTGCAATAAATATGAATATTTATTTATTTTTTATAATTTGCTTCATTAAAAAGCAAGATTTCCATATGAAATAAACTCATTAGATAGTGTGATTTAGCTCAAGTACTTGTTTCTGTTGATTTGATGATGATGATGCCCTGCATGAATACTCAGAATTCAGTTTCTCAAAAAATTATAAGAGCCTCAAGGTGATCTCATCAATGCCACAATGCTCTGATGCAGCAGTTGATGCAAAAAGCACCGTCACCAGGAGCTGAGTGCATATTCTATGTAGTACATGGACCTACTTCCAGAAAGATGGCACTTCTATCTGAGAAAAGATGTTTTCTAGGAGATTCCATTTCAACACGGGAGCACTGACATTTTCTTTAACACTGAAGCTACACAAATAATCCTTTAAAAACATAACATGGCAAATGCTGGCCAAGTGTCTCAGATGCAAGACATTTAAGGCATTATAATGTGCAGAGCAAACCTGTCTAATTCAGCATAAACAATTGTAAAAATCAAAAACGGCAGCAGTGAGTGTAAATGTTACTGTGAAACAGATTAACTCCTCTCATTTCTTGCATTATATAAGATTGTTGTCAATGGACTCCCATGCATATGAATATCTGTAACTTACTGACAAGATTTATTTTGAGCAGGCAGCAGACTGCTAACACCAATAGTGCTGCGCAGCAATTAGATAGATTAGAACTACTCAAGGAATTCAGTATTTTTCAAACATCCTAATCATATGGGTGCCACACCACCTTTATGGCCCAAATGAATTGAATCGAACATAATTTGTCAAAATGATGTTTTCTATGCCAATGGTTTGTTTGTTATTAATATCAGCTTTTTAAACCCTTCCACATAACAAGCAGAGATTTTAATTATGCAATGATTGCAACGCCTAATGATCTGGCTGTCTAATAAAAGGTGTTTCTCAATGTCAAGAGGTAAAGACAAAATGGCTCTCGATTAGCACAGAGTGCTGTGGGATTTTCTCCTCCTTGCAAACATGCAGGGCCCGAGGCAGAAAGAGCAGCAACAAAGACCACCGCAGAGCACGGAACAAAACAACTACATTCCAGTACAATGCAAGGATTCACGTTCTTCATGAAGTCAGGCAGAATTTTAAAAGAACAAGAGGAGACTATAGATGAGTAAAGCAGCATGAGTACTTTGAATAAAGTTTTTTTTTTTTTTTTTTCAGATTTTTAACCTTCTGGGGTAGTGATGGAAGAGGTATTATGTAAAATTGATTATTTTGAGTTTTCTATTGTGCTATAATGTTATTTCATCATCAAAAACATACCTGGAGTGTTGCTCTGATCCTTTTGTGCATGTTGAAGAAATCCTTGAATCTCCCTTGGCAGTCATTCAGGGGTGCGAATAAAGCCTGCTCCAAACAGGAGCTGCAGTCTCCAGCAGAACATCCTCCTAACAGGGCATCCCTCCCCCATTATCGCCACACATGACTCCACTAGACTAGCAGTAGCAATTAGCAAACCTGCGAAAACTGGAAGTCCAATGAGCTTATCATACAGACTATTTCTCAGTCCAGCTCTCCTAAGAATACTGGAATATTTGTTAAAACTGTCCTTATCCTTATATTTTGAGACAGATGATCTGTGGGGGAAAAAAATCAAGCATCTTTGATTTCTCCCTGTGGTCCTACTGATGTCTGCAGAAAAACATTGCATGGGGAGGAACAGCCAATCAGAGCCAGGAGGAAGATACAAATTGGTGTGGCGAGTTTTAAAGACTCCACAACAGGGATTGGAGCGTTCAATTATTATATTCATTCAAATAATCAAATGATAATCAATATGTAAACAAATGTATGTGCACCTCATTAAACTTAAATGAATCTATTTTAATTTATATTAATTGTGTACTTTCATATTGCATGTTGTAGTTGCATTTAAATTTAACCTGTTTGTCTTCAAACAACTTGCATGTATTTTATAACCTCAAAATCTGCAGAATTAGATTTGACTGTTTTGATTATAAGTACTTCCTATGTTTTTGTTACCTGTTTACAATAATCAAAACAATTACAGTTATCAGACAAAAAGCTTAACATTAAATCACATTCATTATTTCACATAATAATTGAGTTACAATAATCTTCAAATCTCTTCAGTGAGCTTTAAAATAATTTTCTTTATCATTTTTTTAATTGAATTTCCAATGTTAAAAAATGGAAATGTTTTTTTATGCCATTTTATTATAAATACAAATATATTTTTTTAAGAAACTGCAGAGGAGTGTATGTGTTTACTGATGTGTGCCCAAGTTAAAGCAGATCTAAATTACACCAAAGCTTAAAAGCACACACCCAGATGGAGGCAGTGCAAGTGTCATAACTGACTAAACTTGCGTATTGATCTGTCTTTGCAGATAATATTACAGAATATTGTATTGCATAATATTGGACCACATCAAACTGCAGACATCAAAAGGGAATCAAATCACATCGATCTGTTTTCTTGTTGGTTAAAAACTTTGCAGACGAAGTGCAATCACTGTGCTTCAAAACAAAGGCCAAAGAGTTACAACACCTAAAGCTGTTTTTAATTGTGTCTATGTGAGCATCAGAAACCCAATGAGATGCAGCTGTTTAAACATCCAGACAACTTCTTTCTTTTGAACTGAAAAGTGCAAAATTTGATTTCCTTTCTATACCTTTCATACTTCATTCAAAATATTGTGACTCAAGCATGAAAAATTAATTGTTGGAATTGACAGAATGTCAGTTATTAAGATTTGTAAGCTTGAAGGAGTTGCAGGGAACCACTGTTGTGATGTCTTTCTACTGAAAAACCTAGTTTTTCACTTCAGAAATCAGACGATTAAGGAAGAATGGCAACAACAAAGTTATTATTGAAAGAAAGTCATAGAGTTCTTGTTTGCAGTGACTTAGATGAGACCAAACAAGTGATAAGTTCAAACAGAAGTCAAATGATTTGTTCTCCATGCAAAGTAGGACAAAAAAACTACTTTGCAAGGAGAACAAAAAACAAAAAGCATGAAAAACCTCATCATGCTTTTTCTGTTCTACATAAGCTCACTGCAAAGAAAAATGGACAAAAATTAAAGTCATTAGTCTGGAGTTTTTCCCTCTAATGTGAAAAACAAGAATAGCACAGTATTGATAAAACCTTTTATCAATTTTGTGATAGTGATAATTTTGTAGATCACAGTGCTTTCTGCACACCAAGCATTTCTGCCCTCAGTCTGTCTTCTTTTCCTCGCCAGTAGGGCTAGTCCAAGACAGACGCATCATCACAGCTGACAGCACTGCATACAAACTGGGAGCTTTTCCACTTGTCAAAAATATTATCCTCTCTGTATTGCAGAAACCCTGCCAGTGTTGCGTTATATTCCATAAGACTCCACTATGGAGTACAGGGTTAACCGCTGAACTCAGTGGCAATCTCAGTCCATGTCACTTTTGCTTTGAAAGGGCCACAATGAAAGAAAATAAAATGAGAGACAGAGAATATTCTCTCTGACAGGTTGGGGGAAACAGGGACCTGCCATTTTAAAAAACCTGGTTTATTGGTTGCTGGTTTTGTATCTGTTCCAGTCTTCTGTAAAAAAAAATACACCAAATTCTGTTAAGTTCTTGAGTACGCAACCGTTTTGACGGGCACAAAGCCATAAAAAAGTCAAGTTAAACTCATCAGGTCAGTTTTTTTTTCTTTCTCACAAGTCAGTGAACTTTTTTGATGTTTAGGAAAGGCAATGCAGACTAAATATGAATAGATCTGAAAATGGTGATTAAAAATGCCTGTCCAGCTCACAGTTTAAAATAGAAGTGTTGGCTCACCCAGAATTGTTGTCACGTTTTTCTAACCGGCTCCGAAAAACAAGAATTATAATTGAAACAGTTGGAAATGGAAACAGGTAGAGGGGCTTAACAGCTAGACTTTTGAAGTACAAAAAAACAAGAAAAAAGAACTTTAAGCTTCTCCACAACTTCTTTAATTATTGTTGTGTTTCTTGGACAATACTGTTGTCCAAAACTGTTTCTTCACTAATGTTTTCTAGTAAACAAAGGCTTTTAAAAATAGCTGTTTTTTAGCTATATCTGAATTACTTGACTATAGATCGCATGTAATGTGTAGGTGACATTGGGTGCGCTGGGTTTTATTCAGAGATGAACTAAAGGGTGATAATTATTTATACAATACACTTCACATTTTTTTTATACATAGAATTTTCCCTTCAGTTCACAATAATGCAAGTTTATGTTGGTTTATCCCATAAATAGAAAAAAAGTGGATGTAGGTTTGTGGTTTCAATGAGACAAAATATGAAAAATATTTGTATGTGCATGTAAAATGTTCAGATATTCAGAATAATTGGCTTATTGATGAAAAAAACCCAGCAGCAGGAATCCGATCCTGCCTTAACATCCTCGAGTTCAGCTTCTAAGAAACATCTTCTTTTACAATACTTTCTAGTTATAAGGTTTATTATTGGAGCCACATAAAGAAATAATCTGAATACAACAAGCAACCTCAATCTAAAAAAGCTTTGATACACTGACTGACTTCACTTTGCAGAGCGGGAGAGAACTCCCGCAGCCACACAGACAAAAGCTTTACCCTAACCAGATAAAACAACTCAAATGCGATTAAAGACAATTGTGCCCTTCATGTCTTTCAGAAGTTTCCTTTTTCTTCTTCTTCTTTTTTTCCCCCCAAGAGTCGACTTCCTTCAAAGTTCCATCATCCATATCAAGAAGGCTGACACATCAGCCTCTGAGTTTTCCTAAGTTCTGTGGGTGTTCCAACATGAACAGCTCTTCTTTTGTTTGCAGTCACTAATGCTATTCCTGCCAATCACTGCTGCCACTCCGTAATTGTATTTACAGGATGAAAAGAAAAGCTGTGAAACAAAGCAGAGACATGTTTCAGAAAATAAAGCGTGCCATTCATCCAACATGACATTTTGACAAGAGAAAATAAAACTGTAGATACCTGTGTGGACATCTTTAATAGGGAGGCAAATGGAGATATGAAAAGTGTTTTAATGTAATTGCATGATACTGTTTATGCTAATTGTCAACCATCTGTCTATGTGCCAGTCACTGAAATGTTGTTTTATTCTGGTTGAATTGCTGGGTGAGCTTCTGCTGCAGTAAACAATACTCTATAAAACTCTACAATAGCTCTTTCAATATGTGAACGCATTTTCATGACTTGACCAAGAATTACTGTTTTAAATACTAATGAACAACTTGCATCATGACACCTTTTGTTAGACCAAACCATCAAATGGACAATAGTGACCATTTTTAAAAGTCAGGCCAGTGATTTTGATGAAGTGTCTGCAGCGCTTTTGCACTCTGTGACCTCTTAAATTAATAAAGCGCCGTTAGTAAATGCGAATGGCTGTGGGCTACTGATGGCACTCCCGAAACCCGGCTATAGAGCCAAGACATGAGACTAATTTCTCCACACAGAGTTATGGCTTCAGAGTGTCTGAATGTGCCAAAATACAGAGTGGAGCAAAACAGACACAAGTACACCCCAAGTAAATGATGGGGCAGGAAGGACAGGTTAAGTGCACCTCAACACAAATCATATTGTTACTGCAAATACTCTCAAGCAGGTGCCTTGAGTTTTTCCACTGAGTCAGAATACTTGTTTTGTTGTTGAACCTCCTTTTTAACCGATTTAGAAATCAGGCATTGGTTGATTCTGATTAGCAGCTTAAACCAGGTATTCAAATACACTACAAAACAGAAAATACAAAAACATTTTTCTTCCTGACATGAGTCTAGAATGATTATTTTCCTCTTAGGGTTTGCTAGTTCCAGACTTTTTTTTTCCCTTTCCCATTTACAGGAGTTTTACATGTGTGTCAAACTCTATGTGTGCTACCTGTTGCTAAGGCTACTTGTACGCAGCAGGGAAATGTGTCACAAATCTGATTTTTTTTTACTTATTTTTTTGTTGTGCTCAAATGAAACCCTTATTTGACCCTTTCCTTGCTGCCTGAATGGCTCAATTTTGTGCTAACTTTATGGAAGCAGCATGTTTGAAGAGTTGCCTTGAAATACAGTCACAGACGTCTCTCCTTTCAACTCAAATGTTGTGAATAACCCAATCAGATCCATGGAGAGCCATGACATCACTAAATGTGCTTTATTTAGTGTCTAAAAGCATATTTATTTTAGGGTATATAAAAATTTGAATTTGAAGAAAGTAAAGAAGCATTCTGTGAAAACCTCTTTTTTTCATCCATCCATCCATGTAAGTGTTTTACATCGTCTTGGTTAAAAGGTTTGGACCGAAACGGGCCAATCCACAGCCAGACTCATCCTTTGATTTTTATCCATTGTTTTTACACACTTATATTATTTAGATTCTTGCACTGTGTTCCAACCAAACCACACTCTGTGAATTCTTGTAATGAAATCTGCACAACAACTGTTAGAACAAATAAAATTCCGTTGAGGTCATGCAAACTGTGTAATAGACCTGAAAAACTGTCAAGAGATTTGCAACTATGCCAGAAACAATGCAAGTTTTCTTCAATGCAAAAAAAAAAAAAAAAAAGGAATAAGATTCTTCCTTGTTATAATTTCTGCTCATTTAGCATCTTTTTTCTGTCGGACTTAATGAATTATGAGGGGCAGGTATTAATTATGTAGAACAATTCATAATGCAATATGGTTTTGGAGTTTACGTCAGAGTCGGCCAGTACACAGAAAGCCCAAAGGAATTGTTCATTTATACCGCACATGGTACAAGAAATTCAATCTATGAAGTTTGGACTAAATTAGTAAGTGGGCTAAATAAAGTATTTATTCACATTACACTAATCCTTGTTGGATGCCTGCCAGCACTTTTTCACAATGGTCCCAAGTCAACAGCTTCAAGACTAAACTCATTCTCATGCTTTAAATCTGAGACTTGGACCGACTGAAGTGAAAACCATTTCTTTGTCATGTCCAGGTTTTAAAAAAGCTTCTATTGTGCAGCTGCAGTGTCTGTCAAATAGCACCAGAGTTCCCCACCCAACATATCACTTTTTTTCTGATGCGTATGCGGGCCACCAGTCATGCATTGCTCTAAAATACAGATCCTCTCACTTATTCAGCATTCTGTCAGCGAGAGCTGCGTGGCAGAATTCAATTTAGTGCTTTGCACAGCCTGCTGAGGGCAGAGAATGTTGCCTTGCTGTCACTTATAAATATGGATTTGGCCCACACTAACCACAATCAAAGCCTTTTGGGAAGCCCCACTTTTCCCTTAAATGTAGAAACTGTCACGTGTATTTATTCTTAAAGACTCTTGGCATGTAGGCGAGGCGTTTGAGACTGCTGATGTTGACAATTACCAAACCTCTGATTGCTTTCACACATTTACTTGAACTTTTCCTCCGGCGGAGAGGATGTTTTCCCCAAAGCTTGGTTAAGTTAAAAGGCCTCGCCAGAAACGCTGCATTACGAACAGGCACAATGCCCAAGACAACTTTCCGTGATAACTTCCTGTTATCTGCCACAAAGGCCTGAGCCAGTTTGGCAGCCAGGAGCAGATGGTACTGGAGATTTCCTCCACCGACTTCCTGCTGTGTTTCTTGAGAGCATCATGGATCAGACACAACAGGTAAAAATGCAGCGTAGTTGTGCTGCTGAACACTTTCGGGAGACTTTTAAAGATTCCATCCAGAAAGTCCAAAGATCATGATAGATGGCGTTTTATCATGAGCATTCTGGGAAGTTAGGCGGAGCACAGGAAAGTGCCAGGCAAATTTCAGGCAGGTCATTTCCCATCCAAGCAGGGGACCAGAGCTCCAGACTCAGCAGTGCTGTACTCGAATGATAATGGTGCCAACGGATGTACCCAGTCCGTTCTGCTACCCGCCATTCCTTCTCATCTGGGGATCGGAGGGAGAGATCAGCTGAGTCAGCATAACAGATAAAATGGCACTGCGTGGCAGCTGGTGTTTGATATTCACTCTTTATCGAGGAGAAAATATCCACAACTTGCAGTAATTCAGAAGTAACTTGGTTTCACTATAAATCCAACTGTTCCAACAAACTTCTAAAGTCTTAGAAGTTTCTGAGCATCATGGAAGATGAAGGAACAGCATCATGCTTAGGGAAGCTGGTTAGAGTTTGTGGGGTTATGGATGGAGCTACATTATGAACAATCCTGGAGTAAAACTTGTTGTAGCCTGCAGAAGACAAACATTAGACCAAAAGAAGGCCAATGTCCTTAAACATACAGAGAGAGCTGATATCTTAGACTGAAGCCCTTTCATTAAAATGGCCGGTGAGAGACCAGAACCAAATTCAATTAGGAATCTTATGCAAGACTTTAAAACTGACTTTCACAGATGTTCTCCATCTGATCTGACAGAGCAAGAGGTATTTTGCAAAGTATCTAATTAAGCACCATTATCCATAGTTAAATACAAATATATTCCATACTTTACAGTTATGCACTACTTTGTCTTTCATGGAAAATCTCCTTAAAACACTGTGAAGTTTTCAGTTTTAATGTGCAAGATGGCCGATGGGTAATCACACTTTTCCAAGGCACTTTATGTCCTTTCGACCTCAATGTTTCACTCCAAGCTAAGTTTTTATAATTATTTGTTTTTAACGTGGGCCTTTGTTAAATTTAAGTGTTTCTTTAAATGTGTTGAAAAGAAATCTGTTTCAAGCACACAGTAGCCTAATGAGGAATAGCTTTGTTCAGTTTGCTCCAAACAAGCCAAGAGCTGGAAAATCTCTTTGAGTTGATTTTATTTTTCTTCCTCCTTCACCCCCATCAACTCTCCAAATGAGACAAGTCTAATATTGGCAGATAATATTTTTCATTTCTTTTTTATTGAGGAGAATATGACCTCATTTTCAGAGTGGTAAAGACGGCAAAGGTCCAACGTGAATAGGATTCACTTGTTTGAGCCAGAGACATGTCTGGCCATAATAATATTAAAAGGATGAAGAACCCAAATTCTGAGCCTTGATTTGACATTTGATATGAATGAGCATTTGATTGGGTGTCAGCTCACGGTGTGCTGCCTCTTAGTCTCAATGCGGCTAATGAGAAGATATTAAGCTGAGCCTTCCTTCACAGTTCTCACATAACCGGACAAAGTCCTTGACTGAGTTACACGGGAGAGCAGCGAAGCGAGATAACCCTCAATTTGATTGCCAGATTAGGGGTCTTCAAAAGGGGTCTTCAAGTTACAGGTGAGTGACGTTGCATCAGTATTTGGTTGCACCTGAGATTCCGTCGAATGGCTCATGTTAGGCAAGAATCCTCAAACAAGATCCAGACATGACACATCAATCATTTTCCAATCCTTGACCATTAATGGTGGGTGTTTGTGTTGGGAAATAGTCATATTGCTGTCCATATTGTCAGAATATACAGGCATAGCTGAGGAAGGTGAGTGTATGTGGATTTTCAGTGAGATTTCTGGTGAAAATGGGAAAATTCCAGTTTTTATAATGTGATTTTTTTCAACTGAATTTTACCATGATATCGTTTTTAATATTTTTCTCTGGATGTGATGCGGCTTAGTCATGTACCTTCAAAGGTCACTTGATGTGATTCACATTATTTCCCTTCCTCTTTTGATGACGGATTCATGCAACACAATAATACAATTTTCCTCTTTATTGTGAGACAAGTCTTGACTCATCATCTCCTATAATAGCACATAATTCACTAAGCTTATGACACACCATGTTGTTGTTTTTCCATAGACAACAAGCTAATGCATTTTTCCCAAAGATATAAATTCAGATGTCAAGTTAATCAGTTTCCATTCAAAGAATAGAACTACAAACAACCTTTTTGCCTCAAGCTTCTGATGCCTGTAACTCACCTTTGAACCCTCCATCAAAGTCATTCAATTCTGCTCATCTTTCAGTCTTCAGACAAAAGAAACTGTGTCTTGCTTCCCATACATACCACAGAGCAGAACTCAATGTCACCTCATTTTTGCCTCACAGAGCTTTTTCTTCTTTTCAAAGCAGTTGATTGCATTGTTTTGTTTGTTTTTTTTCATTTGCTTGTGGTTTTATGCTGCCCAACACTGAAAACTCTGACAGTGTAAGTCGTGTTACTTGTGCGATATATGGAGATACTTTTATTTTTATTTCTATGCAAACAACTAGGAGCAAGCTGTAAAAAAAAAAAGCCCAGCTATAATGGCTAAGTCCTTAATTCAGTAACACTTTATCTGAAGATGTGTGCATAAGGCTGAAATAACATCTGTTGTGAAAATGTAGGATTATTCTTGAATGTTATTTGGTAAATAATGACACTTTAATGCAAAGTTGCACTAAAAGTTGATTCCATTTAAAGTGTCAACTTTGCATTATTTGTTAGAATAAATTTTAAAAATGAATTTTATGCTAAGTCCCCTTTAGACTTCATTAAATGTCCATTAAAACTGTCAATGGCACTTCATGACAACAGTCATAAACATTCATGTTCATGAAAGGTGTTTTGTCACGTTTATGATGATGTCATGTCAGTCTTATGCACAGCCCTTCAAATAAAGTGTGAAGTACTCATTTTAGATTGTATTGTGGCATGAAAAGGAAAATCAGGTAGAGCAGGACTATATGATCCTTTTAACTTTTCCTGTTAATTGAAGCATCATTAAAATCATGCTGCCATGTCAGCATTTACATCAAGCACAAATCCCAAACCTTTTTCTTATGTAGCATATTATATTGTTGATATAGATTCTCACAGAGCCTACAGGAGTGTTTTGAAAAACATATAGCCAGCTTTTTTTCCTGAGATGGGTTGGAACAAGTCAAAAATCCAGCACAAGATCCTGTGAGTTATTGATACATCTCTCAAGGAAACTGCAGTTTCCGAAAGCCATACTTCATCTCGACATGTCAAGCACCATGAGGCTAATCAGAAATGGAGCCCAGGACTCTGTAATAACGGTGTCTTTACCACAGCCAGGCAGTACATTTGCAGCTGTGCTTAAATCTAATGGGTACTGTTGTCTTTGAAGTGGAAAGAGTAATAATTTTACCAGTAGGGACATCAGCTCTTACTTTTGCTTGCTGGAATCTGCAGATTGCCCTATTAGGCATTAATGGTTTGGATCATTACAAAAATTGTTAATAAGGAAGAAGAACAACACTATCAGCAGGAATATAAAAGCCAGTAATGACAGTATCAAACCACATTAGTAAGTTCAAATGAAATGAAAACATTTAATAATATTACTATTGTTCTCCTGGCCTTGCTAACGCTGCTCATGCCTAAATGAAACCAGCTTTGACATTCACAATATCAATTCTGTTGATAATAAATAGAACCTCACATCAAATATACTTAATTCAGATCTCATGATGCTATTAAACATGTAAATGCATCTTGAAAAATAGAATAGTATTGACAAGTCGATTTATTTCAGTGATCTGATGCAAGACTCATAAACAAGTTAATTTATACTTCAGTGTTGATTTCTCTTAGCAAGTCATTTAAAGTGGAAATACAAAGGAGCATGCCGTCTGAGTCAGACAGATGTGTGTTGCTCTTCAAGAGTTAGGAAATAGCAACAAGGAAACAGCTTTTCTCATGAACCTGCATGTTTCTGCAGGATCTATTTCAAACTTAAAAAAGTTGAAACTGTGGGAAATGTGAACTTAACACCTTTACCAGGGGAAATTATGGAATAATTATTGCTGTTTATTCCCTTGTTGTTGTTACCTTGTGCATTAATACCTCACTTATCGACTACAAGATATTGCATGCATCATTATTCTATATTTATGTGTATGTACTATAGTCAAAAAGAAAAACTTATGGTGAGTAGGAACAGAAGAGACTGTGTAAAGTCCAAAATTCCTGAAAGACGCAGCACACATTTCCATGCCTCTCATGACAGTGTGAATTTCAGTAACTGAGAGAATAAATGTGATTTGTTTTAGTCCTTTCATGTTTGGAGTGTACTTTCTAACACGGCAGAGAAAGAAGAATAACCTTTCATAAATCCCTAATTAAAGTAATGTGTGAATAAGTAGTGGAGGACTGGAGATGTTGATTGTGATAAATGTCTCCTGTTTGAAAGCTAAACTGCAGGTGAAAGTTTGCTTTGGAGTTCAGGTAGCCCAGTTCTGTTTCTTCTCTTTTTTTTTATTTTTATTTTTTTATATAATTCTGTAGACAAAGACGACACCGAGCCGATGGTTTCTCTTTGTAACGCGTTTCAAAAAATGCTTTGCTTTACAGCCCGTCTCCTTAACAGAAGGCGAGCAGTGCCAAGCATTTGATGAGATTCAGAGCAATACACCCAAGCAGTCACTTTGACAATTCATTCCCCTTAAAGCAAACAGTAATGTTTCCATTTATGTGGAGGAAACACTATCATCTTTGACATTTGAGCAGTAATTCCATTGGAACAGCTTGTCTGTTTGCATCAAGGGTATTAAATGGAGTGACTTTTTTAAAAGAGCGATGTGTTTTAATTTGACATTCCCGTGCAGGTCTCAAAAGTGGAACACAGTTGGAAAATGTCAGTTTTACTCCTTTGTGTGCCTTGAAAATATCTCAATAAAGGCTTTAGTGATTTTTCTCAATGGAAGGTTCCAGACTGTATTACAACATTGAAATAATAGCTTTATCTGTTTTACGAATGCGCTTTCATTATTTAGTGATTCTTTTAAAAATCTATAAGCTCATATATTTTTGCATACATCTTGAATTAAAAGTGTCCATTTAGTCAAGTCAAGCTGATTTGTACATCACACTTTAGCAAGAAGGCGGTTCAACATACTTTACATAATAAAAACATAATTTGTAAAATGTCATCATGAAAATCATCAAAAATAATCATCATTAAATTTGTATGAGGAATATTAATCACTGTTTCATTTATTGATAATCAAGGGCAACTCTAAGCAGCCGGGTTTCTGGCCCTCATTGTTTCAGCAACGTTGCAGTTTTCTGGAAGTTTGTTTCAGATTACACTTGATTAACTCAACTATTGATTTGGACAACAAGCCAATATATTAATAATTTGATGTATGATGCAATGTACCCAAGAGACATGCTCATCACATTCTGGTACAGTTAATATAAACACATATTATGAACTCCATAAAGATGTTGGCACGAAAGGCATAAGTTTAATACAGGCTTAAGAAAAGTGGAACAAAGAAGAACTACTCTGAACAAAATAAAACACCAAACCAAATCTTAAACATATATTTTTTAATGTTCTTGGTTTTCTTCTTTGGAAATAAGGAACCAAACAGAAGAATGGAACCAGGTATCTTTAAGAGGAACAAGAAGATAGCGCTGGGCTCCGAACCTGTCATCTGTGAAACTAGATAGAGAATTATGGCATGGGCAGGTACCGCTGAAGTGGGTCACTGGAGTTTAAGAACTCATCCATGTCACTCACGTCAGTTTGAAAAAACACAGACGCTTCCTGAAATCCACGCTCAGCCCTCACTTGAATAGTTGTCGTTCGTTGCATCTGGATGAGCTAAGTGGTGCACTGAAAATACAATCAGGCATCTCATTAATTATTTCTATGGCAACTTCATAAAGTTCCAGGAAAAAAGAGCAGAAGAAAGGACATATGGTGGATATCTAAGCAACCTAAATACACAGAAAAGCAGAAGATATTACGTACGTTTAAAGGACCTATTTGTTTTAAAAAAGAAAAAATGTGGAAATTGCATAATTTTAAACTAATAAAAGAGGGAGATGGGCAGAAAGAAAACAAGCTGCACTCAAAATGTGTGAATATAGCTTTGATGTTCAAGGTCAAAATACCTAGTTTTTTAGACAAATGCCTTATTGTAGTAATTTTCTTACAAACTCTATATTGGCTAAAAGTAAAAACTTGTTAGTGAACAAACTGAGAAAGAAACTGTGTGAATTTGCATTTGATTTCATGATCCAAGACATTATCTACTTTTCCAACACCATCATTTTGTTTTTAGTGCTGAAGCATCACCACCCACAAAAGGTTATGGTTTCTTCCAGAAGCAGAAATGCACTGCCAGCCTCAGGGTTATTCCGTCACTACCTCCTCTTTGTTCACCTCTAATTAACTGAGATTTTGCTTGACTGGATTTCAAAAGGCTGTTGGAGAAAAAGAGCTCTGCTTGGCCGTGAGCCTCTCAATCATTCATCTAAATTATAGCTTTTTAAAAGTCAGTGCATTATGAGATTGCCAGATGGTACGCTGGTGTGAAATACAACAATGTACAAATTAAGTAATAAAATCTATATAAATGCGGACTAAAAGCTATAGAACAGTGGTGTTGCTTTGGTGTTGCTCATGAAAAAAAGAAGACATGATTAAGTTCCTCAAGTACAGTTTACATAACCTAAAAGCCTCTGGAAAGCCAAATAGAGTGGAGTAGAACCATTGAGTAAATTATGATTCAAACTGATTTGATATAAATTAACATCAAATAAATTTTAAACTATGAATTACTATAATTCATAGCTGAGTGTTTTCGCTTTGTGTTGCTCAGAGGATGGATAGATAAAAAAAATGTATGCTGTCAATCGATTAAAAATTTAATCAGATTAATCACACTCAAGCGCTGTGTTAAATCATGATTAATCACTATGATTAACTTTGTAAGCTTGAACTATAAATATAGCTACTGTTGTTGCAGGTATGGTGCCCTGTGCAAACCCTTTCTAGTGCACTCCAACCAATTAAAATGCAAGCAATTATCTGTTTGTTGTTTTCTGTAGCAGAAAGCATGTAGCCTCGTCTCCCAGTACTCAGCAGCAACAGAACGACACGTGCATACAACTAGTAGCAAACATGAGAGTGTATGGAATGGAAAAGTAGAGTTGAAGAAAGTGTCTTAAAAATGATTGCAACCTTGATGCAAATGTTTTTAATCCTTGTTTTACTCTAAACAGCGTAGCACAACACTTTACTTTTGTCAATGATCAATTTAAGCTGTCCTTCATATTTGGATGCAAACACATTAAAAGAAGTATTTATTTTTTGTAGACCCTTCTTATGCCTTTTCAAAGATGATTCCTCCTTATGTGTCGGGGCTTCAGCAACATCTGTTTAATTTACGATATTTTTTAGCAGCGAGGCTACATAGTTTCCTGGTTGTTGATTTGGATGATTAATCTCTTGGCGGCGAGCTTACTGAACCTCCTCCTCCAAAGTTTTGTGGCGTAGTTATTAAGGTATTGCCAAGTTTCTCCCACGCTCTGGAAAAGCACTAATTGTTTCCTGGCTGTGCTCCTTCCATAATTTCATTATTAATTTTCATTTTTGTCATCCACAGTTCATTAAATGCTTCCTGAAATTAATGCAATGCGGTTCTGCTAATGGCTTAGCATACGGAATTCAATAGCCATGTGTTGTCTAAATATTGTTGTGCATAATCATAGTTAACATCAGCCAGCGGGAGAAAATTAGATAAAAAAAAAATAATAATAATCAGCATTGTAGCTCAAAAGATTCGAAAGTTGCAGATGAGGTGCTCAGGGTCAAACAGAGGGCAAATCCACTGGTGAGGTTCAAAGTACAATGTGAAAATAACAAGTTAGTTACTGTAGTGTAGCCTGATAATTTGGCCTACATACTAACAATGAACATTTGGATCTGTGGCACCCTGCTTATGGGAGCAATTAAGGCGATCCATTCAGAACTACTACTGCATTTGTTCCAACAACAAAAAAAAAGCTCCTTATTGGAATTAGAGCTCCCCGGAGACTCGGAAAGCAGCAACATTTCTTATAAATACAAAGAACAAGCCGCTTTCCCCTATCTGGGCTCGAAAAGAAACCTCATTTGAAAAACCATAAGCACTTTCAAAGGAAATGCTATACTAATAGAAAATATTTACAAATGAAAAAAACCAAAGGCTACATGAAACATGATCCCTGAAGTATTCTAAAAACGGCATTGAGGTAATGCAGTTCAACATCTGCTAAAATGTGGGCTTTTCATTGGCTTCATAGTGCTGCAGAGTTCCACTGTATTTCAATTAACATAATCATTAACATTCATCGTTTTATATATGACAAGATAAGTAAAAACACAAGACTCAAATATTAAATCAGATGCTTTACCCTTGCTAGTTAAAAACACCTTATTGAACTTTTTTTATACTTCATTGTGGAAGTATAAAAAATTGGAGAAAAAGAGTAAACACAAAATACAACATTATGTTCATTACTTCTAGCTCTCCTGATTGCTTTGTTGTTAATCTTCACCCTTTTAACAGCATAGTTTTGCTGTTGCCATGGCGCAGTCTTTGGAGCTGATGGTCTATCAGTGAGAGAATATCTAGATTAACTCACAAAATTAATGAACCAAACTGGAAGTCACACAAAAGACATTGCCAGGAGGCCAAAGGGAAATGATTTGGAGAACCATATTTCTTCTGCTTCGCAGCTCGATACAGTCCAAAAGGAGAAATGAGTTTTTGTGATTGGTTCAGATGCATTTGTTCTATAGGTGTTGAACCACGGCTTTCTAGTTCAGAATCAGTTGTCCTCACATAATCACATGATTTCAAAGTAATCGTTTTGTCCAAAGGTTTATGAGATGAAAGGAATCAAGGAAATAGCATGTTTGAAAAAAACATTGTTTTTCATAAAAAAAATACTCATAAAGCTATCCAAGCTTTTTGCCAGGTTTTTTTTTCAATTACACAAAATTAAACCAGGCTTTTCAGCTTTACTCTCATATCTCAAGGACTGTAGAGAACTTCACAAAATTTTTATTTTTCTTTCATCATGACGAATTAAACATCTTGCAAAATCAAGAAAAATTGAATTTTTCCTAATAGTCTTCAAAGTTGATGACTTAAGTGGTTCATTTTCTACTATTTTTAATCGTATGTCACCTTATGCCTTTCTGTCTGTATGGGAGCCTTTATGACAGGACAGGAGACAAGTGAAGCTGGACAAGCCATTACTGACAGAAACTTGCAGTGGGACCTCTTTTTCTGAGCTCTAATTAAACAAGCACTTAAATGCCAGGAATACCTCACGCTAACCTGCTTTTTTCTTTGTTCACAATAACTGCTGCCATCAAAAGGAGTGCTGAGAATATTTTACTACCCATATAAAAGACTGAGAATCCACTAAAACCATTCAGCGTCCTTGAAAATTAAAAACTGTGCATCTACGACTATTGAAAAATTTAATTATTTGTTATAGAGCACAACTATATTATTCTTTCTATCAGTAGTTAGTGTTTGTGTGCTACAAAACAACTATCTGATCCTGTTTTTTATGTTCTTTTTTTAGTGTACAGCAGTTCAGAACCTATTTTCGTTTCCTAAATATGTCGACTGCCTTTACGGTCCAATTTACATGTAACTCTTGACAAAGAGTTTTCTTTAACAAGTGAATTCCGCAGTATTTTCTAGTTCACCAAGATGTATGTTCTAATTACTGTGATTCATTTTGTAGAGTGTCCTGTTTTAGGGCTTGATTTATTGGTTGTCCTTCACCAGTCGGGAATACAAGAGTAATTACACATATTTTGGCTAAAAGAGCATTTGTGACTATGGACAGGGATGATTAGTCATAGACATGAGTCTTTAAAACCGACTCCCACAGCATTCAGCAAAATTGATAGCACTGACAACGTTACAAAGTTGTGTTTCGTTTTGGGCCTCATGGCGTTCAGTCTGTCAGATCCCTTTAGGAACCTTTCTCAGTCGTGGGTGTTGACCAGAGGAAAAGTGTTATCCTTTCACTTTCCTTGGGTGTTTCGCGGATTTGAGCCGCCCGTCCTCCAATCAGAACTGCCCCCTTCTGAGCCTGGAGGCCATTCGAACTGCAAATTGTTTAACAAGGTGTAATTTCTCCTTCTTTGCTGCAATCATGATCATATCCCTGAGGAAGAGCTTCATCCTGCCACCATGGCACTCTTATCCTACCTGCAGGGCGAAATCGATTGGTAAAGTGAAAGTGTGTCAGGTGGGACATTCAGAGTTTGTAAGGAGGAAATGGAAAGTGAAAGGCTAATCGCAACCTTTTACAATCATTTGTCACTTCATATGAACAGAAATGCGTTTTCATGCACCGGGCAGCTACAAAGAAACTCACTGTTTTAGAGTAGCAGAGAAAATAAAATGAAGCGCTTCACAACAGACTTTAATTTTGCATTCTGTTTTTATAGCGGTAACAGAATGCAAACCCCTCACTCTAATTGGCAAGTTCTACTCATCTGTTGATTATCACTGAAGCAACATGGACCGTGTTCACGAATCTTCACCTTATTTGAATTATAACAAAGTAAATCTGCACTTAAGAGTTTCTAAAACTTAATATCTCGTAGATGGACGCAGATAATAATTTCGCCATGATATTGACAGCTTCAGAATTGGCAAAAGAAGTATAAATTTGTTTTTTGTCACCGTGGCAACAGCCAAAAATATAATTGACTAAAATTGATACCTGAGAACGGTTGAGAAAGGTAGTTCCCTCAATGTAAAACACCTCACTGTTATGAGTTTTCTTTTGTTTGTTTTGCATGTTGTTTTAGCACTTTGTCCAATCATGTGTTATTTCTCAAAGTGCCATATAAAAACATGAGATCGTATGGTTTGTGTAAACACATTATGTAAAAAATATGTTGTTTTTTTTTTCCAAACAAGGAGTTTGTTTTGAGGAAAAAGAAGGTTCATTGCAAAATTGTTCTTCTTTGGCATGGAAATGAGATGAAAATACAATTCTTGGCTCACATACAGAACAGCATCAAGAAAACTAGCTATTGTATTCATTGGATAAATTGGCACGTTGACATGCTACAGTCCCGTTCCCAATTCAGTGGTGATGCCAGGGTTCACGGTGTGTCTTTGGAAGCTGTTAGCACCCTGCTGGAAGTGAAACCACCTGCTGTGGTGAAGATGTTTTATAGTGTGAAATTTCCAGGAGGGGTGCTAATTTGGCTTTGCATTCTGCCCACGTCAAGTAGAAAATAGTTCCCTTCTGTAATGAGATGAACTCTGTAAACAAATTGGAAGGAACATTCAAACATAGAAAGAAGATTTATACAGAGCGAGCAGTTTGCTTCCTATCAGAAAATAAGAAGGAAACGAAAAAAACCCAACAACAAACAGCCACAGTTTGAAAATGATCCATACGTTTTCATACAGTCTGTTTCTTTCAGCAGAGACACTGATGTTGAAATGCCAATTGGTGCATGTTCCTTCTCACTGAAATCCTTTCAAAGAGATGTCATCATCATGTCCTCAGTTCACAGTTGTTTGTTCTTTGAGACTCCAGAAAACATGGGAAGAAAGGAACTGATGTATTATTGAGCTTGTCTGGTCTTTTTCCATCTGATGTTTCCTATTGCTGGTCTCAATTTTTTTAAGGGGCTTTTATGTATTGGTCCACCTCCTCTCTTTTATCACTTGTGATCTGTTCAGCATTTCGTTTGAAGGCCTGGAACGTTGACACCAAACCATTGTCCATGTTTTTATCCTCTGATCTCCCTTTGTAACTTCCACCTTTCTCTGTGAAATACTCTCTGTGCATTTTCCTTCTTGGCAATTTTGGGTCCTTTACAAAGTGATTATTGACAATCGTTGACCTTTTGTTCCATAACTCAGGAGATTTGAGCAAAATCTCAAAACCTAAAACATCTCAAACTGATTTTCTGAACATGAGAAGTATCTCAACATAGAACAGTGGCCTTCATGCCACATTGATGCCTGGTGGCCTTACTGAAAGAAAAACTAGGCAGGTATTTGTCAAAAATTAGAAAGTGACTCCTAATTTTCAGGTTTAAAAAAACTAAAACAGTTTACTTTAATAACTTCAAAGAACAAGAACCAAATAACTGAACATCATGGACGGAACTGTCAAGCAAGACTCTGACATAAGCATAAATTCAAAAAGGGGGAAAGTTGGATGTATATTGGCTTCATTGGAAGATCCTGCACACTCATGCGCAACTCCTTTGCTTATCAGAAGTTTCTCTGGGGAGCGTGAAGACAGGGAATTGAAAACAGACATCAAACATCCTGGGAGACATGGTGGCCTACATTCTTGTGAGTTCTGCTGTGAGCAAGGCCTGCACTATCATGACAGCCTCTATCTTTTAGTGCACTGACTGCGCTAACCTGCAGAGGCAAGATAAAGAAAAATGGGTTTCATTTCTCCCATCCAAGAGAGTGTACTTGTTAGACCACAGGATCCATTCCCGGTTACCCCGGGACCTTTGATCTGGGATTACACAGGAAGCTCCGAGATGAGAGGTCTACGATTGGCCTGGAAGAGCTCATGATGGAGCAGCCTGAGGTGGTCGCGGCCTGTGAAGTGAAAACTACTGCTGAGTACGTTGCGAAGCAAGCTTGCACACTCATAAGTGGATTATTACATGATTGCCAAATTTAATCACTTGAGAATAGGATGAGAAGAAAAAAAAAGGGTTTGATTCAATTTGCCTGCAGCAACATCCAGTCCTGAGGGAGAAAAATAACATATCAGGGTACCTCAGATCAACTAGAGGTAATATTGCTAAATTAGCTTCTTGCAATAGTTTTTGTTTTTTCTGTGAATTTTCTTTTTTTTGTGGATATTGTGCTGCTCTTCCCTCTTCAGCAACAGGATTTTGACCATTTATATTCCTTTCTTTTATTCATATGTAACCACTGTGCTTAATATTGAAGAATATTCCCAAAACACTCTTCAGTAAGCCAAGATAAGCACCGAACCTGTTTGGGTTACTTCAGTCATTACACACACAGTGGAATATATGTAAGTGTTTATTTCTTTTAACTCTGATGATGATGGGTTTCTGCTAAAAGCAGGGAAGAGTGCTGACATGACAGCTGTCAGGCAGACATCGTTCACAAGCAGCATTCCAATTTTCTGATAACCTCAAGCCAAAAAAAGGTTGTTCCTGAAGAAGATGGCTGTTCATAGAGACCTAATGGAAAATATGATAAAAGTGTAAAAAGTATGGTTTAAAAAAAGCTGCACAAGCAAGCATAAAAATTTTCTTTAATCTAAAATAACTCATCAAAATCAACAGAAACAAATCTCATCTGAACGATTTCTTGTAATAAATCCATTTATTTTATTTTCTGAATGGAAGTAAACTCTTTCAAATATTTTCTTGCTAGTTCTATTTAAATTCTCGAGTTTGTCTGAACATTATTTCTTGTCACTATAAATGGATGACATTAAACATACGCCCTGAAACAAGAGAAATCACAAAAGATCAATTATTTATAAATGACTTTTAAAATAGAGGAAATTATGACAAACATGAAAGCCACTACATTCAGGCCAATATGTACTTTAAGTATAGCTCATTACACAGCATAGAAGTTTTGTAGAATTTTTTTTTTACTAAGTTGCTCATGCACATGTAAAATTTATGAAAGTTTTGAGTTGGAAATGAAAGCTTTGTTTTTTCTTGAATCATTACTTTTCTCACCTACAGTTTTTCTCCAATCATTCAAGAAAGGATTTGAAGTATAATAATAAATAACACATAAACATTTGTCAAAACAGGAAGTGAGAATCTTCAAATCCAGAAATAGTAAAGGGAAAAAAAGCAGAGCACATGGTGCCGTGTGTGTTGGCGTTCTGGATAATACAAACATGAATGTGGAAATGAACAAAACAAAATGCTAACAGAAGTCCAAAGCAGAAAGTCGCGGGTTTAACACAATGTAAACTGAAAGCTGAAAACACCAGGGGATGAAATCAGAACCAGGGAGGTGATTAACTGACGCTGTACAACCATTTTATGCTGTGTATTTTAACACATTTGGGGTTTAATGAATGCCAAAACACAATTTATTAACGCATTCAAATTTAACACTCCAACTTAACCTCAACCCGACACTTCTTGCCCTATTTACAAAGCTTAAACTAAATGTTACAGTTCAAAGATTTTATTTCTATTTTTATCCACAGCAGTTAAATTCTAAAGCACATAATAACTGTTTAAAACCTCTGTGCACCTCACCTCAATCTCTTTCCTCTCTTAATTGGTTTCTCTGCCTCAGTGGCAAAAACGCAATTTTTATGCTTGATAGAAATACACGAGAGTGTGCGTTGAGTGAGAGTGTTTTTAATATTATCAGCTTCGCACAGTGCATCTAAAATGACTCTGATAAATGTGCAGACCAGAGGGATCTGTTGTCGGCTTGTATTTACAATTTTTCAGTTGATGTCAGTCATTTTTTTTTCTGTCAGTATGAGTCACATGGGGCAACACTTTAACCACAGAGATGTTGTTACATTTTATTTAGCTCCATTAGATCCATTTTTATATTTTTGGCCAATAAACTAGCTGCGATGCAGTAAATTTGTGAATTTTTTAGCATAAACGAACTGTTAAAGCTCATGTAACAGTATGCCATGCATCCAAAACTGACGGCTGGACATTCTGGTTCTTTTAAGTCACTAATTCCCCAGGCCATTTTAATTGTCAGTACTTGTTTTCTGAAATACTGTTGCCTTTATGCCGGATCTAACGGCCCCATATCTCCCAAAACGTTTCACTTTCATCTGCTTGGTTACAGAACTTGTTTCCCAAAAGTCTTGGGAGGAAATATAGCATTTAGTTTTAGCAACTTCAAAATTTTCGTCAGTTTTAAATCTGCAGACTCCACGAATCAAACAATATTTATAATATCCGTCAAGTCTTTCTTTCTATACTATTGTGTTACATGCCACCACTTTTGCCAACATTTTCTAATGCAGAAGTTTTTCTCAAAGTTTTTCCTGTTGAGTTTTAGCCTGTTCTGTCTTGTTGTTTTGGGTGTCAGGCTACAATGCTCTGATTATAAGAGTGTAAACAGTTTTGATTTCAGCAACATATGCTTGTTTCAGGAGACTTGGTAGAAAATTGAGGCGTCATCATTTCAGATTGATTTTTTGCACCTTTGACTTACACTCACTGCATTCTCTCTACTAAATAAAGATATGACTGTCAAAACAGGAAGTACTCTTTTTACACAGTTTTTTTTTAAACATAGTTTTATCCATGTTGGCAAATTTGCAATATTTTGGGTTGAAGTCGTACCATTGCAGTTTCTAGATACACTATTAGGTTTATAGCCGTCAAACTTTGCTGCTAGCTCTACTGTTGACATAATCCATTGACATATTAGTACATATTTTCTGTCAATGCTTAACTTTGAGGAATTTATCCTTTCTTCTTTAACATCCAAGCAAAAGTTATAACAATTTCCCTTCAAATTGTTATGTGTAATGAGAAGCCCCAGACTGGAGTTAGTATTTTGTAGACATGGCAGATAAAACATTTGACTTACCACTAAATGAGATGGCAAATATTTTAAAGGCAGGAGTCTTCTAAATTATGGAGGTATTTCCAGTTCGGTGACTATAAACAAGATTAACCAGAAAAACAGAAGCACCATGCACAATGACAAGCCGAAGAGATGACATCCAGCAGCTACTGATGAGCAAAAAAAAATTATTATTTTTTTTTAAGTTGCTGTGAATGCACTCTATGAAGTAATGAAGTCTGTTTGCAGCATTTTTCCCAGAACAAGTATTTATGGAAACGTTTCAACTAATGTTTGACTTGGACTGTGCCTTTCTTTTTTGCAGCTGACCAAATCAGTTTTACTTCATCTCGTTTTAATCACATTAAAATGTGGGGCAGCCATACTATCTAAATGAATCAAATTTACCGAGACAAACCGATAATTATTTACAGTTAAATTCAAGTCCTTTGTAAATGAAATGGACATGTTGCAGTCTTCACTGTTACATTTTAGCCACTGATTGAACTGAGGTTTATTTTCTTTGCTTCCAGTTCAATTTCGATATACTTGCTATTCTGAAGAGGTGCCATTTTTTTAACATCTGTAACTTAAAGCAGCTTTTCCGAAATTGTTCCTACAAAAATAAGAAGCCAAAAGAATCATATTTTTCTGTTGAGGAAACAGACATTTAAACATTAAAGTAAAATACAGGTATAAAAGAAAAAAAATCCATATAAATGGCAGTACCAGTTACCACACACCACTGTTTCAGCAAAAACTATGTTAAACTATTAGTCGCTGTTGTTGTTTTTTCCTTTTTTATCCTTACAGGTTATCAATAAAGGTTGTAATGAATTTCTATGGATTACTTGATTTGCTTTTCCCTTTTTTCAGTCATCACTTGCAGAGACCCCCCTGCTGTGGCTGTCGGAGCATGCTGATACTCCTTGATATCAACCATCTTACCCCTAGGGAGTAGCTGGTGCAGAAAGAATGAAGCTGTGTTTTATAAATAGACTAAGACCTCTAGAAATTTTCCAGCTTTATTGACAGGAAGCCCTTTAATGCTGAGATACCTCCTTTGTAATGTTCTCATATTGTTTCCTTAACAATAATGCGTCGAGAGCCTATACTTAAACAGCAAAGCGAGACACCTATTTATTCAGCTGGTGTTCCACAGACTCTGACTCTTAGTCTTTTTTCCCTCCCCCTTGAACTCCTCTCTAAAGATGCATGTTGTGATCTTAACGTTATAAATGGGTTCTCTGGCAGTGCTTAGATTAGATTTGTTTCTATGAGATTCATTTTAGCCCTAACTCTGGTCTCTTTGCTCATGTGGCTTGTTTTCTTGATGAATGTCCTCTGCACTGTCAACAGTCATTTGCAAGACCCCTTCTCATACACTCACACGGACAGAGCGAGGCAAATATCCTCCCTGCTTAATCCATACTACGCCTTTAACCTTTACTAAAGTCCTCCAAACATACAAACTTGGATATTACGTAATTATATTAATGAGACAATTAAGATTAAAACTAATTGGTTCCTGGTGGACAGCTGGTGTATAGCCTCAAGGATGTGTGTGAATGTGTAAGAAGAGTGCATGGGTGATTGGGTTTTGATTTATATGTTTGCTGTGTTCCTAGGGGAGTGGAAAGAGGAGTATTTAATGCTTATTGCCTCATGCCGAGTGAAGTATTGATTGTCATGGCCTCCATCTTGCTTTGTCACACACCCGTAGGTCTGACAGCTCCCACTGTCGACTAAGTCGTCATTGTTTCTCGGTTAGCTGGAGGAACTGAAATTTGATGATGACATTTGGTTTGTTTTGTTGGGAAAAAGAGGACGAGGGAAGAAAAGAACATTCAACTAGTTCAGGTTCTAATCAGTTTATTGTTACAAGCAGGACAATTCTAAGAAATGGCGCTTTTGTTTTGGGTTTTTTTTTTTTATTGAATGCATGGCACAGTTCAAAGTGGAATGTGGGTCAGAAAAATAGTCTGACAAACAAATCAATTATTTAATGTTTAGAAAAAGTCAATAACCCAGAAGCAACAGCTGATCCTGTGAGAGTTAACAAAACAAGAGTATAATATTCAAAAGTATAACTGATATTGAGCGCAAACATTCTTAAACCAAATTCCATGGCCTCAATGTTTCATTGACAAATGTGTAAAAAAAAATTGTTTGCCGTTTTGGCACCACGCTTATCCCATAGAGATAACCACGTAAACTACAGTAGCTGCGTTTCCATTGACCATAAAATTGCACAGATTGGAATGAAAAAAATACATTTGCTGAATGGAAACAGAGCAATGTTGAAAAAACTCACATGTATTGATAATGTTTTTGCTCTACAATGAGATGGTTTTTCACCTGTATTGAAATTTGTGTTTTTCACAAAACTGCAACAGAAACATTTTGCAACACACTTGCCGTGTAATCAACAACCAGATCTACTGCTGCCAGAAAAGATTACAGGGAGAGGTAGGAGGATGGGGATTTATCATGTGAACAAACTTATTCACATGTGCTTTTAATTTAGTTTCTTATTTAGTGGAAACACCACAATAGTTAATTTAATAGTAAATTTAAACATTTTTGCAGCTCCTTACAGTGCTGCAGTCAGGCTCTTGGCAGCTTTCTTAGCCAAGTTCTGCCTTTATTAATTACAAAGGAGTGCTCAATTTTAGTAGTGACACTTATTCAACATTTTCTACAATTATTGATGGAAATATTAATACTTGTTTTACTTTCAAACATGGGGCATTGTAAAAGTGCTGAGAAAGTATTTTATATCTATTCAATGCCTAGACACAATAAAGGCCCAAACAAAAATGCCCATGTGTCCAATGTTACACTGGTCACGGATCTCTGATCTAAACCAAAAGTATTTGGAAGATATGTAGAGCAGTTAGAAGTGACTGAGTTATGACCGGTCTGCGCAATCTTGTCCAGATCAGAACTGACCGACCTGTTGGGGGTTGTTTCAGATGTGAAGAGAAAATTCAGGGGAGACCCATGAATGGATGTTCCTCAGGAGTCTGTAGAGACGAGTAAAACTTTACACATGAGTGAATATACTCAGGTTGGTAACACTGGACTTAGAGAAACAGAGATGGTTAAAATTTTAGGGCAGTCAAAGAAACAGTCCAGGTTCGGTTTACAAGGGCTTCACTCTATGACAGGTTAAAAAATCTGGCGTGTGGAGACGAGTCAGAAGTCAGACACAGATGAAAATGCATTAAATCAGAGTGTGTAAGAATAACGAGGCAGGAGCAGGCAAAGAGTCGGGGTTCGGCTGGTGGAATCAGGATTGTCTTCTCAAAGACTTGACTTGAAAATGCTAGATTTTGTCTGCATGAAATTTCTCATGGTCTGGCAACTGTGCTGTGACTGGAATGGGATTTTCTCCTGAACAGCACAGGCAGAGATAGTTAGAACATGGTTAATGGACAAGGATTACAGTGAAATGTGGTCAGTCATTCACAGAATGTAGATCATGCACTAAAGGATTATGGGGATTATTCCAAGAACTGGATATGCTGGTATTTAAAAGCAGTGATGCTTAAAGTTACATTTTGTTCCAAGAATCGGTGGAGCATTTTCACAAGCAAATAACAATGTACACAAAAAACTTTGTCCCACAACAGATTTATTCCTTTTTTGAGATTTTGATCACACAACACTACATGATCAACACATTGCAATATCATGCAAAGGTAACCAAATCCTGTTTTACAAAATGTTTTTAAAAGAGAATTTGATTTATGACGCTTTCCTTTTAAACAAGCCATCAAATAACCAACTTCTGATTGCTGTAAGATTCATGACAAGACCAACAAGAAGCAGTAAGAATATGTTAAAAATGGAACATATGGTGCTCCTTGTTTATTCAGTACATTTTACTTTTTTATGCAAGAAACTGCCACACGGGTTTCTTAACTCAGAGTTTCTCAGCAAACAACTCCAACTTTTAATTTCCCCCGTATTACGAGAATTTACTGGGAACTTTAAAAATGTCTGAGTACAAAGATAACACCTTATTATGACTGGGACAGGCTGCTATGAAAATGGAACAAACATGTTTATCTTGTTGTTTAACTAATGCCTTGCACCGCTTACCCAATACTGCAGCAACTCGTTCTCATTGTGGGATATATTCAATTCCTCTGACTCGTCTTTGTCCCAGCTCCGTATTTTACTGCTTGCCTTAGCAACAGCTAAAAAGAAGTTCACTGCTTGCTGCAAAACATTTACAAGAGATGGAAGGAAGCACACAGAACGAAAAGAGAGGGTTGTGGGAAGGAAGACGTAGACAAAGAACACAAAAGCAAACTCTCAAAAATGATCCATGGTCTCTTTCTGGCACCATGGCAACGAGCAGACAATGTCATTACATCTTGTTCAACACACAAATGCAATGTACACAAAAAGAGATATTTCTGTGGCCTGGCTACTTTCCCTTTCCCTTGAGACAGATAAAGAATTCAGAGCTTTAGGTGAGAAATGGCATCTTTGATGAACCATGCTGGGATAAAACGAGCTCATTTCACAGCGTTGACAGAAGATAAGCATGTGTTTGTTTCCACAGAGGTGTGTTCCAATCAAGCTCATGGAGCATAAAACATGAACAAAAACTGAACAACAATCATTTAATTTGATAGAAAAATGTGTGCTCAGTGGGATTCGGTGTCAGAGGTTGAATAGCTTGTTCTGCTGAATGAAACAGTGGATCATACAAGACACAGATTTGCACTTAACCACGCTGATTAGTTGAACAGCTGCGGCAATATCCCCATTACTTTAGTCCACAATTGTTGCAATTATACGTCAAAGAGAAAGTTAGTCATTATACATGAGGAAGAAAGTGACTAAGAGCACTTTAAAAAACATATTTTCCTCCTTTTATCAGGATTGGGTATGTAATTTATTTCCATCCCTTGGGCTTGTAAGTTAATGAAATTGCTGCTGTGTGTAACACTAAAATCAATCAATTTTTAAATTCTGTTTATGCATTCTACAATGTTGATCATATGATTTGTTAATCCCAGTCTTCCTGCTTGGTACTGTAAATGTAGAATTTTCCCTCGTGCAGATTAATTTATCACTAAATCTGCAACACCAAATGAATCTTTTTTTTTTTTTTTTTTTTAAGATTGTATAATATCAGCACTTATGAACAGTTAACATGCATACAGCAAAGGTCCCAAGTTCATTAATTAAACTCCAGAAAGCTGCATTAAGAACGTCTAGTGTCGTGTAAATGGAGTAGGTTCCTCTGAAACCTGGTCTTCTGAACCCTGCTGTCGCTTTTTGTCCTCTGTTGGAGGATCGGAGCGCTACAGCTGATGGGTTTCAGTTTGTGGGGTGTCAACAGGGACAGGCTTAAACAATGGTATTCACAAAGATAAAATATACCAATCTACTTATTCATTCAGCATATCATCACCTTCCTAAAATACTGACTGACGTATCTACCTACATTTGAAGCAACAATGTTGTGGGTCCTGCTGTATTCATTGTTCCCGGCAATAGATATTCTGTCCCAAACAGAATTTCCACAGGACAACATTAATATGCTGCTCCAACAAAGAGCTAAATCAGTTTAGAAAGCTACTGCTGATGCATTTGCTGCGCTGGATGTTCCTGACTTGACACAAAGTGCTATTTTCTTCAATAAACCCCCGTCTTTCATCTCGATCTGTGTTTACATGCACTGTGTGCTAATCTTATCCATAGATTGAGCTGAAACATATCTAGCAAACATGTTTTGTGTAAACATGAATTTAGATTCATTCATGTTTCTGAATGGGTACAAACACACACACACACACGCACACGCACACACACACACACACACACATATAAAAATATAGATATATAAATAAAAAACAATTATTAGTTCATAGTAGAATTTTATCTCAATTTACTCAATGTACTGAAATTAAAGGTTGGACTTTGTTCCGCAGTGTGAGATTACGGTGCCAGTAAATGTGGAGAGCTTTGTAATTGGTCCAAATTAAAATGCACTCAGGGTTCCTTTCCTAAGAGTCCAGAAATGTTGAATTTATAATTGAGGTGATGTGTTAAAATGAGCTGCAAATGTCCAGTCTATTAATATAAAACTGAGTTATGACCCTGATTTATGCCATGGTAAAACTCTTAAGCTGAGACTGCTAATGCATTCAACCTCAATGAGTGTTAATAATGGGGAAAAAAAATAACAGTCTCAATAAAATATGTAAAAGAAGATTTATATTGTTGCACTGAAACCCAACAGAGCAAAAGACATTTGAATAATGCCTTGGTGCTCGTTTTATTTAATTGAAACCATGTCTTGTATGTTTAATAAACTATACCATCCAATGACTTTTTTCCATGTTAACAATCAATTGAAAAGAAAAGCCAGGAAATGTAGTTTTCCAAATATCTGATATATTTGCACAAAGTGAGAGTTGTCCTTCTTTAGAATAATTCCACCTTCAGACATATTGATAAAAATAACAACTCAATATTGTTTTTTTAACAAATAAAAACATGTGTCTTTGATTTTCTGTAAGCTAACATAATCAATACGACCATATTTAATTTGTTGCAGACACATGAAGTTTCTTGCATCCGTAAGTTGAGAGTTTACTGATTTATTCAGTTGATCACTGACAATAAGTGAAGAAAACTTCTGTCACTGTTGAACCTCAATGTGTGAGAAGTAAATTTAAAGAGACAGTTTATAGGCGAAACAAACGTTTATCAATATTTGAATAATTGAAACAATATGTGCTGCCTAATTCGGTTAATTCCCAGTTGATTTTGTCACATTATGACCTCGATCTTCTGTGTGTTTTATTGGGGTTTTATATGATGGACCAACACAAAGTGACACATAGTTTTGAAGTTGAAGTAACAATATATATATTTTTTTTTATTTTAAAATTTCAATACAAAAAAGAGAATGCCAAATTGTGTGTGCATGTATTTGAAACCTCTAAATAAAATCTATCACATCATTAATTAAATGTCCTTTCCTTTGCTGGGACAGGGGAAGCTTGTAAAAGTCTTTAGACCGAACCAAAGATCCAATGTAATGGTGGAAGCATGACTTAGTATGGCCCAACCACACATTAATTCTCACCTAAACCTCTGTTGGACTTGTCAAACATTAATTCAAAATGTTTGACAAGCTCTAAAGAAAAGCTCTCTGTCCAATATGAATGTGCTTGAAATATTTTGCAAAGAAGAATTTCCAGTTTCTAAATCTGAAATTTTTAGGTGGTTCCACAAATATTGACTCGTGGAAGTTGAATATAAATGCATACCACTATTTATTTATTATATCCAAAAACTTTTATTTTCCTTCCACTTTACAATGATGGTTTTGTGTTGGTGCCCATCACTGGCACAAAAATCTCAGTACAACGTGTTAAATGTTGTGATTGCAACTTGACGAAATGTAAACTGATGCATACTGAATTTTGCAAGATGCTGTATAATGAATAAAGTTCACAGATCTAAAGTCATTGTATCATATGCAATTATAAATTCATGTGCAGTGTGGTCTTATGCAGGTTTAATTTTGTCCTTTTCTTATGATCGCCAATGCTGACACACAATGCAGCATCTACGCAGCCCCATGTGGTCTAATGAGATTTTTACAAAGGTCACTTTATGCTCTCCAACAGGTGCCAGTCCTTTGTGTTTTTTGCTCCTTTTTTTTTTTTTCTCCCAAAAGACAAAACCGTATTTCAGGCACATTTTTCTATTTGCCACTGTTGGCGAATGCTTGCGCGACATGACTCCTCAGCTTGCTTAGCGTATCTTTATTGGTTTGCTCAGAGAAGGACTGAGGCCAGGGAGGCCTCAGAGGGGAGGTGGGGGAAGGATTCCAGATCAAGATAGTAAGAGAGTGAGGTGAAACCCTCAGAGATTGGAGGAGGTGGGGAGAATCAAGGTCTGATGTGGCTGCAGTGTCCCTTGGCCGAAGCCCTCTGGCAGACTGACTGATAGGTTTGCTAAGGCAATCATACATCACTTTTCACCTGTATCAAACCAATTGGCTGGCCTTCTATAGACAGCTGCTCCCTTGCACACAGTTTGACACATTGATGGATAATGGATAGACATAGCCTCCATATGGCAGATTTGGAGCAGATTTAGATGGTCTAATCCTAAATCTCTTTTTTTCCAGCCCTCTCCAAATGATTCAGAGAGCACGACATACACACAGCATAATCCATGCACAGAACAGTGAGAAGTTAGTAGCAAACATAATCCTTCACATTTAGCCTGTCACAGACTTTGTGCAACTATAAAAATCCTGATCCTTAAGTGGGCTATTATTCTAATTAGCCCTTAGGTTTTTTTCGGAGAAACGAGCTGATTGCTTGTAATGATAGCTTGTTTGTGGTGATGGCAGACTTCTTCCTTGCTTGATAATGCTGTTCATGAGTTGTGCCACACATTGTCTGCATGATACTTGAGATGACTGCACTGTCATCAGCGACAGACCCTGTAAGAGAAGGTAAACACGGACATGCACGTTGGACTTGTGTACATTCTATTAACTTGGCTGCTGCTCTTGTAAAACATGTTTGCAAATTTGAAATGTTTTTATGACTTAACACCAAAGAAAGTAACTTTTGAGAACAAATATTCCAATCTTCAAATAGTTGTTTCAATGAGGGCCAAAAAAAAAAAAAATTGGATTCGGATTTTGCAGACTTAAAAATATAAACCTGATTTACAACTTGCATAGTTACAGGAGCAATGTCATTCCTTAAAAGCTCTGGTAAGGTACCAATTAAAATTAAAAGTCTGGTAAAATTATAAAATGAAAGGAAAACCATCCATGCTTCACAATATAATTTTACAAGTGAATATTTGAAAGATGTGGCATGCATTTGTAATCAGTTTCCTGAGTCAATTTTTATGGAACCAACTGTCACTGCAGTTACAGCAGTTAGATATTTAAGGTGTGTCTCTGCCAGCTTTGCGCATCTAGACATAATGAGAAATCAGACTTATTCCTCCTCCTGTTCAGCTCCGACGTAGTTTAAGTTCATTCTCGGTGTAACTGTGGTTATCAAAGCATCGCTGAAGCTTCTGAAAACAGCCGAGTCCCTCCACGGCTCAATCAAAACATGAAATAGATCGTATTCATTTCCTGTAGACGAGACATTTTCTCCATCGCTTATCTGCACCGTCATCAACTTCACTATGTTATAAAGCAGATATAATTTCTCATCTAACAATGGAAGACATTGTGTTTTAATGTAAACTTGATTGTTCAAGTGATAAACTGTTCATGTTTTCAGAATATATTTTCACATCACTTCAGTGTAACACTTACATGGTGAAGAATGTGGAATGCTTTTTTTTTTGCAATTATGCTATTTGAACATGAAAAGTAACATTGAAACATTGAAGTTTTCACATCATGTATGATATTTTCCTGGTGGCAGCTTTCTGCTTTCATCGAAATTGCATCCTTTTCATTTGTAATGCACTGCAGGAACCTTTATGCCCTCGACACGCTTGCATTTAATGGTGTTTTTCACAAAAGTCTGTGATTTACACAAAATGCTGTTTATGCAGGGTCCAGAAATGTTTCATGTGAAACACAAGTGCCAAATTAAATAAATGTTCCCCCAAAATGGTTGAAGCTCTGCCATTGTTATCACAGAATTAGATCCTATTGATTCAGATCCCTGTGGGAAACTGCCAGTCACTAAGGCTGTGTATGTATTCACTACCTTTCTCTTTTCAGATGTTGTAACCTAAATTTGCTCTGGACTTGAAATGTTGCATTTCTGTCACTGAGACGTTGATCTGGCTTGGATGATGCATCCTGTGGCAGTGGGAACATGACCCTCCAGCTGCAGCTTTATTTGATGCCAGGCTAAAATTGTAACTTATTGTGGCCTGAAAGGGATTTTGTGTCAAACATTTTCAAGATTTTTGCTGAAATTCTTTGAGACAATGCAAAATTCTTCACTGAATTTACAAAGGCTGGTAGAAAAATTGTTGGCTTCAGATCCAGAGGTGGTTATATAGTTTTTTTTTTTTTTTTTATACATCCCTCCAAAATGGAAAGCCTACAATTTAAACAAAGACTGCAAAAGGTTAGCTTGTACGTTTCAGCCCTTCATCAAAAGGTTGTGTCAAAGTGACTGTCAAACCCACGCTGTGTGTGAAACAAGAATCTGAAGTTGTTAACTTTTTATTCTTCCTTTTGGATCCAGAAAGGCGTTGATATATATATATGTATAAATATATACATGGGTGTTATAGCAGAGCCCTGCTGCTGCAAGAGATCAAGGTGCAGTAAATGAGATTTAACATTTAGATTCATAAGGCTTTATTAGGTGACAGCAGAGAATCATTTTTCTTAATACATCAATTATTCAACATTGTTTCACTTTCTTAATTAGGTTTATTTTACCTTTACCTACAGAAGCTCTTCTATATGGTTCCTTTCAGTGAGTTGTGGCTCTGACCTTTTTGTCTGTTTCATATATTATGAATTAAAGGGAACCATGCAATATTTAATCACTTGTGGGAATTGAGCTGCTGATGATTATCTTCCCTTTTCTGAAGAGCCTTTGATTAGTGGAACTTCAGCATGATAAGCAAAAAAATAAATAAATAAATAAAAAATTCCCCTCCAGAGCGCCGCTGAATTCATTATGTCATCACACGTGTACACAGAAATTAGTGTGCATAATTGTTTTGCGCTTTCAGTAAAGTGTTTCCCCGCTCCATGTCGATGATGCAAAGTGGATTGTCCTGAATGAAAGTGAATAATTAGTGAATTCCTGCGGTGGTGTCTGCAGCGTGGCTGTTGTGTAACAAAGGTGGCCTGCTTCTATTAACCCTTACCTGTGCCATAAACAGGTCAGCACTCCGGAGAGGTGATTATTCTCCAGCCTGGTTAATGGTCCTTACTGACAGCATTTAATGAAAATTAATGGCCAGCTTTAGGACACGGTGCACACAAACTGGAAGTCTACTTCTTGTTTCACTGTGCACTTATTTCCATTGTGAAACTTTGCTTCGAATGTGGGAACAGCAGCTCGCTTCATGAAGATTCATTGGGAAGCTTCTGATGAAGCTGTCTGTGTTATGTTGTTGTTGCTGGGTTTTTTTCATAGAGCTGAACACAACGCTACCTCAGTTTAGTAGCTGGCACCCCGGCATAAGAGAAGAGAATATTAGGACATTTAATACGCTTCATTAGGTTTCCATTATATTTTGCTTTGGGTTATGGGCAGAAATGAGCAGTCAGATTTTGCCTGTTTCAGTCGGTGATATGCAGACAGCAAGATGACATGATTAAAGGGTCATTTTATTTAATTGCACAATACTGCCAGTGTGCAGCATTCCTGTATAGGAAATAGATGCCAGCGGCACTGTAATTCATGCGACTCACATCACGAAGACAAGCTGAGCAAGCTATGATTGCTTTTAGCTTCTTGTTATTGTCATTTTGCACATAATGTCCACAATAGGGTATGCATTGTTTTGCACGAAAGTGGATGAAGAGGAAGCAAAGCCAAAAAGCAAGAGGGCTGAGGAGGACACAGTTGCTATTTGTCACATTTGCAGTCATGTGCCACGTGGAGCAGAGAGCTCAGAGGTTTTATGAGCATGATTGTGCGCCAACCAAAATGTAATCAAGAGACATTAATGGCGCAATTAAATTGAATTCCTGTGTAATCTCGAGAATAAAGTGCTCCAAGGCCGTGGAGGGGGGAGGCAGATATCCCTCCAACACATCCCTCACCGCATCCTCATCTGTATGAAAGCGGTCCTCTGCGGCTGTCCCCCTCGTCTCGTGTGTCCCGGCCCCTTTAATCTCTGTCGCTCACACAGCCTTCCTCTCTGTGCAACCTCCAACCTCCACTCCCATTTTATCCCTCCGACTCACCGTTTTCCAGTCATTCGTCTCACCAACAGCTCCCTCTGCACCCCGACCCCCCGCCTACCCCACTCTGAACCAACACCGAGGCAAGGCTGCCATCTCCGGTCAGGACATCGTCCTCCTGCTGCCATCGTCCCTTCTCCATTGAGTTTGATGCTGGAGTTCTCTTTATCCTTGGGAATGTGCTCAAACTGAGCCAGGAAGCGTTGAGACGAGGCTACACTGCCATCTACTGGCTGGCAGAAGGTTTCCATCCTCCCTGACGCTGCAACACAGACCAAACAACACTGCCACCTGCTGTTACTGTTGACTGGTTTATCTTAACTTATCTTAACTAACACTATGTGAATGAATACAATAAATATGACTATAAAACTGATACATTTATTATCAATATTTTCTGTCAAGTAGCATGAGCCATCAGTCAAATTGGTTGTTTTCATAAAGTTTTAATGAGGAGAAAAAAATATATATGACTAAATGAGGGAAGTTACATTTGAAGACACAGAATTACACATCCAAGAGGACTTTCTATGGGAATGATAGGCAGGAGTCGCTCATTCACTTGTAAGATCCAGAAAAGAGATTCAGTTCAACACAGAACTTGGATACTTTCTATTGCATGAAGAAAATAATAGACACAGTAGTAACTCATCGAAAGAGTCACTGAGCCAGCAGTGTAAATGAAAAGCAAAGGCACATTAAGTTCAGTGGACAAGTAAGTGGATGTAAAGCGAAGATGGAGTCAAACAGCAAAGCAACATTAAGCAGCATTTCAACCCAACACAAAATAACCGATAATACGGTTATTTTGTGTTGATATTTTTCTTCTGCTTTTCAACTTAACTGAACTGGTGGGTCTAATTTTTTGGAAGTGTTCATGAGTATAAACAGTTAAAGCATTTATATGTCTCCAAACTTATTCATAGAGTCCTTTGACAACACATACACACTGGAGACGGTATTGTGATTGTGTTAAGTTTTATTTTTCTTTAAGCCAGCTTTCGCTTGTAATTTGCATTCATGTCTTAGTAGCGTTTTGACTAGAAATTGTAAGTCCCAATAAAGCACTTGCTTTTTTTCTGCAGAATGTGTGCAAAGCAAATAACTCTGTCAATGAAATGCATCCTAAGTAATACACCTGTTTTTTATTGGATTTCAGTGCAAAATGTTTGCTGCAAAATAGGCATAATTAGATTGGAGGGACATTAAAAATGCATGGCAAAGGGAAGGAATTGAACATCATGCATTGAGCTAAAAGCACAATTTGTAATAACTGCACTAAATTATTCTAATGCCAGATGTCTGCCTGATACACACTTAGCAAATTTAAATATAAAAATGATTCATGATAAAAGAGAAGAGGAACAAAAAAAGCAGAACTTGTTATTATGCAGGATTTGAAAAGAAAAATACATTTTAATTTCGCTTTTCTTAATGTGAATAAATTTGAATCTAACAGTGTGTTTAAAAAAAGCCCTGGTATCTAACTCTGGGTTCACACATCAGAAATAGTATTGTGAGTGCAGGTACTCTGCAAGGTGCAGAGAGTTAAATCTATAACTTTTCTGACCTTTTTAGGACCATTTCTTTCTTAAAATCTAGGACAGATAAATATCTAGGTAAATCGAGTTCACATCCCAAAGGTTTCTAAGCTTTCTTGCCAACATATTAACCTTTAGCTTCTGTCGCAGATTCTGCATCAAATTCAAGCTGGGACCTATTTAAAGAATTATAGCATCATTAAAAACTTAATTTATTCTTGTCACTTAATTTACTCAGTGAAACACATTATGTTTTAAAGCCTTTATCTGTCTTAATTATGATGATTTTTCTAATTACTGCTAATGAAAACACGCCATTTAAGATTCGAATATTACATTCCTAATACAGGAAAGATGACCTATTGAAAAGTGTGTTAAATACCAACTTAAAGGTTATTTTAAAAGGCACCTTCGGTCTAGAAAACGAGCCTGATTGGAACATGAACACACACACACACACACACACGCACACACACGCCCACACACACACACACACACACATACACATCTAATATATATGGAGAGCAAGAATATAGAGAGCAGTATTAGTTTCTAGTATAAATTGGCTAAAATATGTCTGCAAGCCCTTGTTGGCATGAGCAAATATGAAAAACAGAAAATGTGAGTGAATTGAGAGTAATAACTTCTCTTAATCAGCAAAAAATTTCTCTTTTAGAATACAAGACCATATGTCGGTATGAAATATCAAATATTTGATTTTATTAATTAATAACAGTTCTGTTGCCGTCCCCTCTCCTGGATTTGTCTGTCACAAGTAGCTGCAGCTGAGGAGCTTTGTTGGGTCTTGTTTTTTTTAGATAAAAAAATTGATATTTTCTTTGTGGAAAATATCTAGTTTTCCACAAAGAAGATTCAGAAAAAGGTTGTGAACCTTTAGATTCAGCTGCTTTTCTCTGATAGCACTAAATAAGTTACACCATAAACAATTGTTTCCAGAATTTACCCACTCTCTAAAGAGTATGCTCTCTTTAGAAATTGGAATGCAACCTAATTATAAATCCTATTTGACTGTTAGCAGACAGGATGCCGGTGACATTATACTGCAAGGAAGGAAACAGAGAGGTTACATGGAAGGAAGCAGGAACTCTGAGAAATTCAGAGAGCGACAAAAACTCATTTTATCTCACTAGTAGCTTAAGTGAGTAAATACGCTTAGAGGTAGAAATACTCAGAATGTGTCCAACTATCAATTTTATTACTGAATTATTCTTCCACAAGGGGGCGGAATTGTATCATTTTAGACATTCAGTCTTCAGGGTTCATTTTAATCTGAGTTCAGCACAATAATTACACTGAGTGGTGTTTATCCTTTCTTCAAGTTTATCCTTTCTTCTTGAGCCAAACCTCAGCCAGATAGCGGCAATTTGATTTACTCAAAATAAAAAGAAAATACAATTCACTTGTTATATTGCAAACAGTATTTTGTTTCTTTTATTGGAAAGAGAAGGCCCATGAGGTGGATAAGGAGGAAGTTATTAAATTTATGCGTGATGTTAGTTAAATGCCAATAATTAAAACTTTTTCATTATTCTTCTATGAACTTCCAAGACCTAAAAAGAAGGAACAGAAAGAAGACCCATTTTGTCTTTTTTAGATTACTATAAATTGTCAAGAATAAAAATCTGGAACATTTCTTCATTGGCTGCTAATTTTTATCAGATGGTAAAATAATGATGTGCTGCATTGCATTTACCATAAATTATATTTCTATTTGTCACTTTCAAAAACATTTTTGTACTCTGGCAGCCCAATTTAATTTGTTGCCAAATATTGGGTGGCAATAATTTTGTAGACAACTGTTAATCTTGATCGAAAAAAAAAACTACTCAAACTTATTTCTCCTGTTTCATTTTTAATATGAAAATACATTTTTTATTTGCATTATAAATTCTGACCCTACAGCCTTTTTTGTAACCTTTCACCCCCCCCCCATGAACAAAAACTCAAAACATGGTTCTCTTTGCCAAGGTTAGATGTAAGGATTTTTAATTTTGAAAGTTAAATTGTTTGTGAAATCAAATTAAAAGCTGTTAAATGTGAAATTGTTTTTTTAGAGATCTAATCTATTTTGATAGTTAACTTGTTATTCCATTGAATGTATGTGATCCACACAAGTAGAGGTAGTAGAAGTACTTCTTGTTATGCTTTTGTGCCAGACTTAGTCTGAATTCTGACAATCATTGATGAAGTAAAAGAAAAATAAATCCATCTTACACGTTCAATTGATGTGAAGTGAAATATTAATGAGATTCGTTTTTCTGACCTAACTCTGAAAAAGGCATTTTGTTGCATCAAGACAAAACAGCACAAAGCATTAATCATTCATTGGTTTATTTAGCAAAACTACAAAGGAAGTTTTGTATCTGACGAGTCACATGATCACGTTTTTTTTTTTGTGACTTATAGCATGAATAAACTTATCGTGTGTGATTTTAATTGTGCTTCTTATTTAATAAACACTGCAATTAAACATCGTGGAGACGGTTTTTGTACTTTGTGTAATATTGACAATGATTTACAAAATGGAAAGGCAGCTACAATACATGAGAACAAATGGAGCTGATAAATAGATCAAATTTTTCAAAGGTTACATGTTATGTGAAAGTCTAAATTATTGCAGCAGAAAACATCCTGCAAAGCGCTCATGTCTTCCATTCACAGCAGAGCAGCTCTATAAGCTTATATTATACACTCATACTCTGTTGTCCAGCCTCAAATGCGGCCCCTTCTCCAAACCAGGCTCCCCAAATGTTGCCGTCTGACTGTGAGCCTGTGGCGCCACACTTACTACTGACAGCTCAACACTGCTGCAGAAACTGGGAAAAAACCATAAGACGGGATATTAGGAGGCTTCCTTTCCAGTGCACTTAGCTGCACTGTGTTCCCCATCAACTGTCACAACTGCCTGTTTTAGTAGTCTTAAGTGACAAAGCAGGGCACAGCCTGTACAGTGAGATACACTGCCTGCTATTGTGCCTTCATCTTCCTGATGATGGCTTGAGGTAAATGTTGTGACGCAGGGGAGTATTTCCACTCCAAGGCAATATTCTCTCCTGCCAAGTTAACTCTGTCAAACAAATCTTGGTTAAGATTCCCAGCACTGCGCTTTATAGTGGGGTTTTTTTTTCCCTCTACATTGTATGCCTGCATGTTACTTTGTTAGTGTGACACTTCCCTGTTAAAACCCCAAACATGCTCTAATGAGTAGTTTTTCTTGCTCAAAGGAACATTGGACAGATAGCAGGTCTATCTCTTTAGAAAGAACAGTTGCTTACGCTAGACACAGGTTGACGCCCTGAGATTGTGACAATATATCTGTGATTTACAGGATAATCAGAAGCCAGTTTGAGTGATGAATGAATGTGTGGAGCGGGGAGACATGTGAATTCATGTCCTCCAAATAGTGTACAGTCGGACCATTCTTTGCACGCAGATTGCATCACTGAGTCGTTCCAACCCTTTGATTTTCTCTCAACGACGTTCCCGCAAGCCAGATTCCAGTTACAGTGTTTGCCCTTTAATTAAAGTCAGTTAGGTCCACAGATGCATTAATCATATTACCTGAACTGATCCAAGCACATTTACACACGCCAAGAAGTTTGTCGACAGGTAGAGCTTCCACATTCTATTGTCTTTGGCGGTGAAGCAGCTTCATGCACAAACCCCTCTTTGTTTCATTCACAGAGATGGTAGAGGAGAGGGAAACTGGGTTTTATTTAGCAGAAATGCGATGTAGTACCTGTGTTTTGCCTCAGTGTCTGAACTAATGCTGCAATGAAATAATTTGGTTGACAATAATTGTGAAACTGAAGTCAATAACATGATCTTCTTCATCTTTTTTAAAAATAAAAACCTAAATCACAGAGTGGCATTTTTATTCACTCCTGTTTGCTCTAATGCTCCAAAATAAAATCCAACTGTTTAGTCATGATATAAAAAAGTTTTCTTGGAGGAGTCAAGATGAGGCTCTCAAACCTAAAGTGAGACATTGTGGATGCTGTGAGCCCCTGGAATAATCCCAACCTTATTTCTATAAAAACTTATGAAGAATGATTGAAAGTGAGTGTGTCATAGTCGGCTGCACTGTTGCCTTGAGGCAATAAAGTCTTAGGTTCTAAACTCTTGTTTGTTTGGAGTTTGTATGTTCTCCTCATGCATGCATGGGTTCACTCTGGGTACCCCTTGCTTCCTCCTGCTGTCTATAACACAACTGTTAGGCTAACTGATTTCTCTAAAATGAGAGAGAGAGTCATCTGACCACTTTATTATATAAGTTGAGTTTGTTTTTGATTACATGTGGTCTGTTTTTTAGCACTGGTACATCACAGAGAGGAGGTATGACTCTGGCCTCTCATATTTATTATTTGTGTATTTTGTGTCTCCATTGAGACGCTATCTTCATTGGATACTTGAGCAAAACAGTTGTCATCGTGGAAACTAAAAAACATATTCATGTGAAGATTCGGAAGGTTAAAAATGTACATGATACCGCACCAAAACAGTCCAACACATTTTACTAAATGCAAAGATGCAAAGCAATTTTATGGTTCATTGAATGTGGCTCTTAAAAGATACTTTCTGCATGAGTGGGATGAAAGTTATTGAACAAATATAAAACATACCAAATGGAGCATCTAAAGAAAATCTTGTTTCCTTGACCTGTTAGAAGGGAAATCTTTGCCTCAAGTTGTTTGCAAATTCTAACAGGTTTTCTTCATTGATTACCTTGGAATTATTGACTCTGACCAGCTTCAATGTCCCTGCTGAACAAAAGCATCCCCCCAACATAATGCTGTCACTACCAAGCTTTACTATGGAGATCATCTGTTTAAGGTTAGTTTTCTGTCAGTGTTCCCATTTTGGAAATGTGAGCTGAACAAATAATGTCCAAAGTTTGAGACATTGTTTATTAACCCAACCTTTCAACATTTCCACAACTTCATCCCTGACTGTTGGACTGTATCTGCTAATTGCTCTCTGACGCAACTGGCTGCTACGTTGATTTAACTTTTACTAAGTCTAAAACCCAGGCAGGTGAATTCCTCATGATTAGTGTTGATATTTATTCTAGATTAGAAATGTTTACATTACATAGACTGTGGCAGAATCTCACAAAACGTATTACCTTGGTTTGCTTGGATTTTCAAGGAAGCATAAAGTGTCTGCTTTCCTCATCAATCAACTGCTAAACCCCAAGCAAAATTACCCACACATGTTGGACTTTCCGTCTGCACACTTTAAAACAAACCATTTCAGTTCTTGCAACATAATGTCACATGTGTTTGAAAGCCAGACCAGACATCAGAAGAAGGGAATGAGAGGAAATAAAAAGCAATAGCCGTACTGTGGGAGGCCTTATCTCAGCTGTACGACTGACAGGCCTGTAACTCTTACGGCAGGCTGCAGGATGTGGGGTTAACCCGAGGTGGCAGCGAGCCAAATGCTCTAAGGTAAGCAGGGTTCAAGTTTAGGGCCCCGTGACCCCAAAATGATAAGGTGAAGGGTCGTGGACAAGTCAGGAAACCATTGTTTTTAGAAATTCCACTTATTTGGTTATTTAAGTCGAGTGGGATTTGTACCCCCACCTCCGCCACACGCCTCCTCCTGCTGCATGGAGACGTCTGCACACCATCAGCACATAAACCACATGTGTGCCGGACAGAATGCGGTGGAGGAGGGGTGAGGGAAATAAAACGACACCGAAAGAAAGGGAAAGAGCCGCTCGCTCAAGTATTTATGCTGCTTCAACTGTGCATGTGTTGTTTTACAACCACAGACTCAAATTTATTTGAAGGGAATTTCAAGAAGTAAACCAACACGAGTAGTATGTAATCGTAAAGTGGAGGGGAAATGTTGCATTTTCCTTCCACGTATTTGTGGAAGGACGATGCGGTACATAGTTGGACCTGTATGAGCTGTGCTCTCTAGAAATATGGCAAAAAGAAATCCATTCAGTAAAGAAAGCCAAAAGAATTTGTTTATTGTTTTCTACAAACCACCAGAAGACACAGCAAACATGTGAATGGTGTTCTGATCATTTTTTTTTCTTACTTACAAACAAAACTCTTTCCTGACCCATCGCTTTAGCGTTTAATTCCAGCAGCTTGACGTGGAGATGGTTGGACCTGAATGCAGGACGATCCTAAAAGAAAACCGGTTTGAAGCTGCAAAAGATTAAAGATGTTCATCTTCCAGCAAGTTGACTCTAGACGAAGATATAATGAGATTCTTTACGATATTGTGTGTTGGTGTGGCCCAGTCAAAGTTCTAATCTAAATCCTACTAAGAATCTGCTTTGCATCACAATCGAACAGGGGTCGCATTGACCAAATATTTTCTGACTTTCTATGTTTTTCAAAATGGTGGTGGAAAAATCTGAAGGCCATCTGTAATGTTGACTGATAACACTTCACATCCCTGACAAACATGTGTGCAGATGTTTTTAACTTTACACACAGAGCACATGTAACTGCATAAATCAAACAAAGATCCCAGTCTGAACAACAATGAGCTGCTCATATTTCTATTTGCAAAATAGAAAATTTTGTGCATTTTCTATTTGCAAAAAGTAGAAACTATATCTCTAAAGAATTGGAGCTGCAGTTAGATTTCAAAGTCATGTGTGGTTACAATGCAGCAAAAAGATCCAATACATGATTTCTCATAGATAACTCAATAAACAAAAACATTAATCGATTTTATGAGTTTTACTTTAATCTTAAAGATAAGATTTTTGATAAGAGCCACCAACTAGCAAGTTTAAATGCTTTTTCTGAACTTTGCATGTTTAATTTTATTTACTTTGCACTAATTAACCAGAGTTGTGCATTTTTTTTCAGGCTCTTTGTTTTAAGAGCAGACATGATGGAACCGGAGCCTTGTCTGTTCCCTCTATTGGCATAATTTGAATCTGTTTTCTCCCCCGAAATGAGTACATAAACATGCTAACCTCTGCATGAACTGCGTCTGTTGCGATAAACCAGAGATGCAAGCTCTTCAAAAACATCTATTTAAGAATTTGCAAGAATCCAGCAGTAAAAAGAAGAGGAGAGGAAATTAAAGAAATACGCATCTACTAAGATTTGACCTTTGATTGACATGAATGACTCGCATAGAAAGCACCCAATTCCATTATGTTCCTCTAATTGGCATTACATTAACAAAGATGCACCTTTTCTATACGGTACGCCATTAAAAGGAAGACCAATCCTTTATGCTTGGTTTTTATGTTTTCTGACCTGTTCACCAGCTATTATGAAACGAAAGAAGTCATTATGAGCACTGCAGAAGTGATGGGTCTGCAGAACATAAAAAACCAACAGAGGGAGGCAGTAAAGCAGAGATAATAAAGGGTCATCCAGATGTGGAGAGCCTGGCTTAGCGCAGCATGACACAACAAAAGAGTCTAAGAATGCAGATCTACAAACATCAGCTCTAATCGAATAGAGAGGCTTCCATGAGAGGTTTGGCATCTCACGATGTGGAGAAAGTTAGTCCTTTTTCATGATCTGGAGTGAACTTTTCTTCTTCTTCTTTAAAAATTCTGAAGGCCTTCTGCTCCGATCGCCGTGCGTGCTTGTTTTTAACCTTCAGCAATTTCCCTATATACCTTGTTATTTTATTCCTCCAATACCACAGAAACATTTTTCCGTGCATTTAAATTCCTGAGGTTGTTCCAAACCAAAGAAAATAAAGGTCACTCTGAGAGACGGGCTTTGAGAGAAGCGCAGCATTTGATTACCCGCCACTCTGGACGAATTGAGCTGTTTGTGTGTTTGCCTGTCAGATATTGAATGATTATTATTTTCCATTGCTTCCATTCTTAATACCATCGATCATATCTTGCTTTGCCATGTTTTTTTTTTTTTCTGTATGTATATGTTGCAGTCTTCCTGTTCACTGCAGTGATAAATGGAAAAGTGACTCTACAACAAACATTTTTCATTCAAATTAATGCAATGATTATGAAGGACCAAGGGAAAAGGTTTGTCCCCCTTCCTTTATTTTTCCTCTTCCTTTGTAAATAAAAAACAGATTGAGTCATGCCCAGAATACCAAAGAACAAATAGGTGAGGTTGATTTTTTTTTCGACACAGTAATTGTCCCATTAGACTTCAGGTTTTGTCATGTTTTGTTGGTAATTTGGTAAAACAAGGAGAGCATTAATTGGAAAACATTAAGATCCGCGGTAACTCTGAAGGAGCCCAGAAGATCTGCGGCTCTGCGAATCTGTCGATGAGACAATTATTTACTGTGAATTTCACAAATTCGATAATTAAGGGTCACCGGCAAGAAGAAAGTCATTATTAAAAGAAACAAGTAAAACGGTTTGCAGCAAATATGTGGAAGATGAGACGTCAACATCATCCTCTTTTCCATATTTTGCCTTCCTGTTGAATAATATCTTTCAAAAATATAATATTTTTGTTTCGTTTAAAGAGCGACATGTAAAACAACTCCTCTCTTTAACATTTTCAGCTTTGTGTTTTTGTAAAAATTGTGTTATTCTTCCGCTGTGATAATAATGAAATTGTATTGAAATGAAAAAAATAATGTTAAAAAGTCAAATCAATACATGAAGTAAAGGAACCTGTAAGGTAAAGTTGTTCTGTGTGAGTTTAGCGCATATTTACGTTAAATTGTTGTTTTTGAACTTTGCTTATATGTTTAATTATCTTTCAGTTTATCGAGATATTGTTATGATCTAGAAAGAATTTCTGCACCACTCTGATGAAAAGGTTTTATTTTATTGCCTTCAACCTAAGTTATCCATCATTGTTCAGAGATTTATTGGGAACCTGGACTTCTTTGTACACCAGGGTGGTGACATCTGTACAACAATAAACAATGTTTGCATGCTTTTCTTCTCCCATATTATGTCTGACTTTTGAAAGAGACCCCAGAGTCCAACGAACTCAAGTCCAGAGGAATAGAGTTCTGGAGTCTGGGCCACCGAACCGAACACCCTGCTCACTTTTGTTTTCATCTCTCTATGGGGAATCAGCAGCAGACTCTGATCACGGGACCTCAGGGACCTGCCAGCGACATAAAGGTAAAGAAGCCCTCTGATATCGCCCGGTGACGGACGCTACAAGTCAGAGAAAAGACCTTAAATCACGCAATTATATAACCCAGAAGACACAGTAGTTGCATTAAAATTAGAGACACAAGTCAAAAGTTGGAGGATTTCATCAGAAGCCTGGCAGCAACATTTTGATCAATTTGTAAGAGTTCAAGGGAGGTTAGCGAACTCCCATCATTCTATCAGATGTTCTCCTGACTTCTTTGTTATTTATCCATACTCCTCCCTCTGAACCCTGGGGTCTCATATGAATAATGCCTTATGTATTTCGTCCCAGTGCTTGTAAGAGCAGCTCTTCAGAGGCCATTTGCCTGGGGCAGGGAGTTGGGTGGGGGTGGTTGGTGTGGCTGGGAGGTGATGTACACTTCCCTACCAATTTGGCCTACATTTGTTGGGAAAACAAACATTTGTTATGTGAAGAGGGAAGCTGTCACTGTAAACTGGAGGAGGCGGGAAAAAGAGAAGTTTAGCAACTTCTTCAGCAAGTCTAAAACCGGTTACGACTATTTAAATGGATAGAAGCTCAAATGATTTTCAGCTAATATATCCGTATACACAAATGAAGAAAAAAACAATCATTCTTAAATGAAAACTGAATTCACCATTTGTTTTATACAAATGCTAAGAACAGTTATTCAAAATCATTGTGGAATACATACAGCATAAGGAAATAAAAAATAATATGGATTGTGGTTCTGTTTCTTTTTGCATTATATCATTAAGTCTAAGCATTATTATCTCAATGCTTAGACTTTTAAGAAGAATCTTTGTTTTTTAACAAATAAATTAATTCCTGCAGTTCTCTCAATGACTTTTGAATCCCAATAATCAGAGTTCCTCAGTTGACCAGGTTTCTATTTTGCCACACCTGATGTTCATTAGCAATCAGTGCACCTGGTTTCATGCAGTAATCACCCTCCCAGTATTACACTAATGATTATACTCTCACTGTAAAAATGTCTCTCTGTTGGTGTCTCAGTAATCAGTTGTGTGATTCTGGTAAATAAAGATATGTATGGTACATAACTTCTCACTCATGAAAAAAAGTCATTTCTGCATTCTGAGCATCATCTGACTAATAAACTACTAGATACTTGAATTAAACTCAGAGACAAGTCTGAGGGTGAAAACTCCAGCCTCACATCCACCAATGGCAGATGTGCAGAGCCAAGAGTAAGACGGACCAGGAGAGGAATGTGGCTGTTTGTAAGAACAAAGTTTAAAAGGTAAGATTTTTCTTTCCTTTTTCTTTACATGAGCTTGTACTTTTACATGTCCTCTGTTGATATGAAGCATCAAAAGCTGCATCAAATCTGTGCTCTACATAATAATTAGCCAAAACATCTTGCTAGCTTGTTTTCCCTGTTTTGCCTGACTGATGGAAATTCATTTTGCAGCTGCAGTCTGATCATATTTCCACATTTTGAGGATTATTTCATTAAAATTGCACTTTGTTAAACTCTCACAAGTGAAACTTGTTACTTGTACAAAGTAATTTGCTGAATAACAGTGCTGTTCATAACTCGAGCAGAAACCCTATTGCCTGTAGGAATGATGCCTTTTGGAGGGGGGTTAGGTTTAGTGATAAGCTTTCATTTTCCCTTGTGGTGAATTGCAGGCAGAGCAGACTCGACTTCTTTTGTGGCAGAAGTTGTTCTTCCTCCTCAATGACTAAACCGCTAAATAAATCTTCAATTATGAACTTAAATGCAAGCTGCAGACTTTCAGACTTTGCTATCACTAGGCTTGCCTTACTTACCTGTTGTGTTTCGCATTCATTTGTTCTTGGATATCTTACATTTTCTACTTAATCCTTCAACATGTAAATGAATACAATTTTGAGCTAAAAGTCTGACTGCATTTGAAAACAAAATGTTGTAAATGTTGCTGCATTTTGTGAAGACTTTAACAATGAGCACCTGATCTTTTTACAGCATGTAAAATGTGAAACTGTTTAGTCGAAGGGAAAATGGTTTAAAAGGCAAGTGCTGGGAAAAAGCCATGCAAAGATTCCTCTAATGACTTGAGGCAAAATCCTCTACACAATGATTTGCTTATTTTATTTAGCTGCAGTATGTTCAGAAGACAGAGTTTCAGCTTTTGCAGATATGCAATTATTGTTGTGTATGTTAGACATGATGGAAAAATAGGAAAACAGTACTAAGAACATTGGAGGAAAACAAAACTAGAATACTAAAACTCGACATGACTTCAAGAAGAGAACTTTGATTCTTCCAAGTATATTTCCTTTGTGCACAAAAAAATTCTTAGTCCCAGATGCACAAATATCCTGTATAAACCAGCTTACAACTGACAGGCTATCCATTCCTTCTTTCCTGCCTTCCTTGAAGTTTTGTAACCCACATTTAAATTATATAAGCCAAAGATTCTGTTTAATAAATCAGTTTTACAAGGCATCCTAGTATATATAAACTTAACCCAGGAAAAAATGGAAATTAGTGTTTTTGTTTCCTTGACTTTGCTGTTACAACGCTTCTTGGCAAAAAGTCCGGGAGGTGCCAGCCTCCAGTGGCTGTGAACGGTTATTTCACATGCCAGTGAGGCTCCTGTTTGCTAAAAGAATAAATTGCCAACATGTCTTGATTCTCCAAACCTGAACCATCCAATCCAAAAACAAAACCAAGAGCAGAATGCACTGTTATGCACTGGCAGAGAGAATTGGCAAGTTTTTTATGTGTGCAGCCCAAATACTCTGCTACTCAACCCACAAATGGTTTTCCTTAACAACATGGGGCCAGATAAGGGAAAATAAGAAGTTTTCTTATAACATTGGGGGGGGGGGAGAAATCAAACTAAAGTTCCTTTAATTACATTCTGACACCATGACAAAATGTTCCATTTACCAACCCACCACATCTGTACCATTTAGCGCAATTTGTTTGTTTAGATATACGTAGAAGCAGATGTCCTACTATAGCAGAATAATGTTTTTCAAGATACTTTAATTTAGAGCATGTTTTCAAGCATCTGCCAGTTATGATCTTGTTATAATTTGAAGTTGTATTGTAAACTTTAAAAAATAAACAGAAATATTAGGTATTTTTCCCTGTCTTACTATTTTTGTTTTCACACCAAAATGCCTTTCAGTCCTTGAGTTGAAGTCTATTTAAATATATCCAAAGGCTTTGGCTTATGACATTGAATGTGTAAACAAGATGCAGTCGGGCTACTTTTAGTGAAGTAAATTTCCTCTAAGGTTTTCTTTTTCCTTCCTCAAAAATAAAAACTAAAGACGGGTTATTTATAATCAAAGACGGGGATCAAATGGGATCCAACAGATTTACCCTTTACATAATTATTGGTTTAGTAAACAGTTCACTGCATGAAGAACAGAAAGTTAAGTCTGATTTTTAAGGGTTTAATGTGAGAAACACAACAACACCCACTGAAGTTGGAATTCTGTCAGAAAGTTGAAACACTTCACCAATCAGTGACGTAACTGTACATTAATTGGTCCAGAACCAAAAAGTTAGGAACAAAAAAATTGTGGGCTGACGCCACCATTCAGATTCATCCTGCCAGATAAAAAAAAACAAAAAAGTATGAAAGGATTTGGGACCCTGGTGAATTTGCCCTCGTCTTAAATTTTGATTCCACACGTCACCTTCCACCGAAATGAATTATTTTGCTTGTGTTCATGCAGACCCTGTGACAACAATGGTAGGGCAAAAAATATGTTTTATAGTTCTTCGCCCACAATTTATCTGTTTTCTGTGTTTTTCTTTTTCAGTATTGTTCTATTTTCACACAAGACCACAGACTTCTGTCTTTAGAATGTGGCTGTAAATAACAAACACTTTGAGGTAAATTGTCCTTGGATGGTTGTAAATCCTTTGTTTTTATAGAAATGTTCTTTATGAAGATTGTAAAATTTTGATTGACCTCATTGTTCAATATCTTTTTCAGTGTCTCGTTGTTTCTATGTTGCCTCGATTCTATATTTTTCCCCTCTGCCTAGAATTGGTCAGTGTCCAAAATGTTTTGAAAGTCTGTTGCCTCATATCGTAAAAATCAATGTTGCAGCGTTGGGAAAGCAGCTGATTGTAGGGAGATTTTAGAAATAACTTTCCCAACAGTGAGTAGTTTGTCATGTCTATGATGGCAAAACTGTTACAATCAGCAAGCCATTATGTGTCTCATTTTATCAAATATAATAAAGTAGTTGGGTTTCAGCAGATGGACTAATCGCAATACACTGAACCAGTAAGTGAGTGGATGTTTTTTCAGCTGAGCATGTGGACACAGGAAGCAGTGTCGGAGCAAGACCTTTTAGAGAGCTATTTGTTCCTCATTACAAGTTCATTAGGGCTTGGTGTACTCTTGATGGTGTTCCCTGGAGGTGAATGAAAGATTAACAGTTCTTTGATGTTAAATGATGCATATGTTGACTTCTCATCAGCTATCACACCTCACACATTGCAAACGTCCCCAACTCAGGAGAGGAAAACCGAGTTTTGCTTGTTTCAGTCTTCAAGGTTTCTCTTTTTTAGGAGAAATTGTTTCAGACTCGATAATAATTGACCTGGTGTTACTGAGCAAATGGAGCAGAGGGAGTCATATGGTGCAAAACCCTGGTTTATCTGTCTGTAACTAATATATTGAATGCATAAAAACATCTGTAAGATCATGAATCACTATGTATTTTAAATACAAGTGAGAAACACTATAGTCTCGTGGCGTCTTAATTAATTAATATTACCCTCAGGAGGAGGGATGATAGACATCGTCATTGGTTGGCAGGATTTCTAGTGCCTTGTGTGGCTGGTCTGTTCGGCATGCCAGAGGTGAAAAACACTTTTTCTCTGCCCTGCAGTGGTTTTTGTCTGTGCAAAATTAACATGGAAACTAACATTTTGACATCTTTTGGGCAGTAGCATGTTTATGAAATTGGAGCCCCTAATAAGGAAATGTCAATGGTGCATAAGTCTGAGATGAGAGTGCTAGTATGTCTATCTGAGTGGTGTAAGCTGGAGTACTTGACGTAACCATTCTAGAGACTGAACACGCATACTCCTAACACAAGAAAACAGCAGCTTTCACACTCTTTATCTTAATCTGTACAGAATAGAAAACAAGGGTGCATTCGAAGATTCACACAAAATCAAAGATATCGCAAGATATGACATTGCACAAAGTTCAAATAAGTCTTTTTTTTTTGGAGGGATAATTCGTATGGCATAAGAGCCCTCTTCTTTTCCCTTCTTGTGAAGAAACACTTTTTCTTCCTTTTTCTTCTTCTCTGCTGTGTCTCAGTCTGCATCATAAAGAACAGGCAGAAATGGACAGATGATTGAGACCCATCTTGAGGTTGAAATGAGGTACATTACTGAGGTGTCCTTCGCAGGAAGAAATTCATCTCCTGTAAGAGGCATGGCATGGCCAAGTGAAGGTGATGATGTTATGAATTAGGCCCACTGGCTGCACAAGGTAAGGCTGGGCACTCTGTCACTCAAGCCAAGAGATGACAGATCTTTGCACTGCAGACCAGAAAGGCCTTGGGAATACAGGCAAGGTCAATATGGGACTGATAGACTGACCATGGTGAAAATATGCATTAATGAATGTGTCATACATTTTTAAAAGAAATTCCTACTCCATGATAGGCCAACTTTCTGACAGGTCCATGCTGGTTTCACCTTTTGTGGCTATGAGTTCTCAGGTAATTGGAATGTGGGGGAAACACTGAGCAGGCTGATGCCTCTGAGCAGAAAATCCTATTTTGCTTTGATGCCTCACAGGAAAGTAGATTTTAGTCACAGTCAAGCAGCTTTTGATCTTCTATTTCCATTCATGTCATTGCTTCTTCTGCCTGGGCAGCTGAAATGAGCCAAACAGGTGATGATGCAGGGCAGCATCTTTCACCAGCCTGTCCGAGAGAGAAACTACTCAATGATGGCAGTGGAGTGGAGAGATGTAAGGTTATACCTTGATATGGAGGAGAAACTAGACACTGATTAAGCAGTGAACTACACTTTGTCCTTTTTTGTTAAATGTCCACAAGCAAGGTCCTTTAAGGTAGCCCCCACGGCTGGATGATAGTTGGGTGTGGTGAACGGAGGCTAAGGGTTCCTCATCCTCTCTTCAGAGGCCTTGTGGCTGATGTAATTGAAGTGGGCAGAGCGAGGAAAAGATGAGCCCTTCGCCCCACCACCACCAAAACACACCGATCTCTCCAGCACTCCATCTCTCTGTTGGATCTGTCAGGCAATAGAGCTGTCTAGGACTGAGCCTACTAATGGTACACCCAGCTGACTAGAGACCTCATCATGCTGTGGTGAATTATTCAGCTTCCAGAGGGTTCTTCCCAAATTATTTAAAAGCCGTCTGTGGCAGCAACACTAGAAAACCGCGGTCTGGTTGATTTCTCAAAACTGGACTGTTAGGAGTTTCCACAACTTTCACCCATTTCTTTCAAGTTGCAAAACCATGATGGATGAACCATGACAGAATTTTTTTTCCTCAAAGAAAAAAAGCTTAAATCGACTGTTGGCTAGTCATGCTTGGTTAAGTTGTTGGGCATACCTGTTTAATTGATTGTTAGCACAAAAAAAGGTCACTTGAATTGTAGTAAGTGAGTTATTGTAGAGATTTAGGCATAATGAAAACTAGCTGACGTTTATGTTTAGCACCAACTTGAGGAAGAAAGGAAATTTAAATGATGTGACAGTTTTAGTTTGGTTGGAGGTGCCACACAAGTTGGACAGATCTCTTTGAACCTTCAGTAGTTTTATCTTTTCTGAAGAATTTTATACATTCAAATAGGATATTAAAGAAACATGATCAAAGTTTTACAGCACTGTGCCTCACTAGTTTTAGATGCAAGCTGTCAAACATTTATCCCCCAACTTTAGAATAGAGGAAGGCAGATATAGAAATATCTGCACTTCCACTTCCTTTGGTGAAACATACATGATCCAGTATGTTATTTACAAACATTTAATGTGCTTTGTATAAGGATTTGTACCTATTAAATCTCATGGTTAAAAAAAAAAAACACTCCATGTTTCACACAAAGTAAACCATAATTGTGAGTTGGAAGGACAATGATGCCTATACTATAGGAGTTTCTGTGTGCAATGACCTGTTTTTTTTTTTTTTGAGAAGTTTATGCATAATCAGTTGTTTTTGTTTGTTTGTTTTGCTCCATTCTCCTTAGCTTACCATACATAAAATGCACAGATTTAAAGGCTGGTAATATTTTTGAGGACACTGAATGCACTGTACTTATTGCTTAGTATATTTCAAATTTGAGGTTGTGTTTCTACAGGCTTTGCTGACTCTGTCAGGATTTACAGGCTTAAGAATTGGTTGCTGGGGTTTCAAAATCTGTACTGTAATTAAGCAACCCTGTAAGTAACAACAATGTAATTATTAATCAGTGCAGTTTTCTTGTTTCTCTAATCCAACATGAAGTACAATTTCACCTCATTGCAGTGAAACTGCTCAGTTCATCATCCCTTCTGGCTAGGTGTTGCAGCAGGACTGACTGATTGGAATTCCACGTCTATATTCATCACACTCTGTCCTCATCCACTCGGCAGAAAGTGGATAAATCACTGCGTCTGGACCGTCCCTCAGCAGGCCCCTGAAAGCCTTTAGTAACAGGCTCAAGCTGCCTGCAGTGCCAGCCCCTGATAGTTTTGAGTGAAAACAGATGTGGTTGCTGCACATTGCAGCCCGCTTCACTGAAGTTTTAAACAGATCGCGCTCTCAAGGATCTCAGTGCCACCTGATTTTCCCCTTCCCTCTCCTCCTGGCGCACATTGTTGCAGCAACTCCTCGTAGGCACACCCCATCTAAAATAAATATTTCAAACAAGGTGGAAGCAGGCTTCCTATTTATCCTCATAAAGCCTCCCTAAGAGTCTGAGGGGGGATGCATTCGTGCCCCAAAGCTCTAATGAAATATAACACCAGCACCGTGCCCTTTATGTGAGCCAGAAACCTCGGCCATGTTTATGACATCTGACCATCTGGGTTTCACACAACCATCTCTGTTGAAGGGCTTCGGGCAGCCGTCCACTCTCACACATGTCAGAGGTCTCCCAAATACCTGATGGCATACCGCCTTTAAGTTCAGCATAAACGTGCAGCGGATGTGACTGCAAACGTTTCCATGCTGAAAGAAACACATTTATTTGGAAACTTCTTTAGTTTTTGCAAAAAAAACAAAACAAAACAAAATTTCCCAAGAGACAAAAGCCTCGGCAGCAGGGGAACAAGCCAATAGTCTCCCCCACAGGGTCTTTGGTGACTGATATTCTTCACTGATTTGTTTAAACAGTCTCAAATGTCTCCCCCAGCTTTGCCTAATGCAACCCAACTACCCCCCCACTCCCACCCTTCCTCAACGCCACATGTGGTGCGGAGCTCCAAGCGGTGGTTGGGAATCCCTTTAGGCCAGACATTTTAATTAAAAGCAGAGCAGACCTCTTGTTCTAACCTTAGCTTTTTTTGTAATGACTGGCATATAGAGTCCTGCTCAGGATTAATCACTCGTCCACATGGGGAACATAAAACCACCAACCTCAGCTTTTATTTCCCGCCATCCTCATCTTGTCCAACTTGTGTCTCGCACCTGAGTATCTGACTCAGCTGCTGAAACCAGTCGGGCGGTTCCACCTCACTGAGCTCATTCTGAGAAACCTGACTGGGAAGATTTACCCGGCGCTGGTGTGAAGAGGTTGTGACCTGCAGGTCAAACGGCAGGTCAGGATGTGGATGTGGTGAGCGTGAAAAAGTTTCGACTCTTCATACGCAATGCAAAACTTTAAGCTATTGCGGGTTAGAGAGTGCATCATTATTATTCTTTGTGGTTATGAATTGAGTCATTAAAGACTGCGGCTTGTTATATTTAATCTTTCAAATATCACAAGGGAATGGGTTAAAAATGGGTTAAAAAAAAAGAGAATGGGTCAGGGAGCCTGCAAAATAAAGTCTCTTTACTATTTTAATGTATGAGTTGATGTTTAAAATGTGGTTTTAAATATTCAGTGATTATGCACACAGATTTTAAAATGTTAAATGTGATTAAGCAGCTTTGTTTTTTTCTTGGAAGTAATACATTTCAAAGACTACTTCTGTGTTTTCCCTCCTTTTATACATGAGTAGGGTCAGTTTGATTCTTTCCAATGAAAAGGGAAAATTGTATATAATCTTTTAATTCATGGCTACTTATTTATTATAGTGAAATATAAATAAAACATCTGACTGTCTTGTTGCCAGGGAAACCATTACTGATTAAGTGATTTTTATAAAGCAGGATGATTAAAGGATACCATGTGTTGATCAAGATATCAGACACAAGGTCTGCAGACTTACAAAAATATTCACACCCTTTAAAATTTGTTGCATTTTGTTACATTACAGCCACAAAACTCAAAATATTTTAGAGCTTTTGAATGAGCTGTCTCCAATTCTGTTACATTCTAATTTGAACTTTGTCACAATTATTGTATTCACAAGAATATATGCAAAACCTGCCTTTCGTTTCTTTGTATATATTTAAAAAATCACTGTAGACACAAATGTACAGTTTAAATGTATTATTCCTTTTACAAGTCAGTTTATTTCTAAGTATTTTTACCTGATTTCTCTCCGCAGTGAGTGCCTGAAATCAAAACCAAATTTCTTATTTGTGCACAGTTTGGGTTTATAAAGGGAATTCTAGCTTGGGTTTACTCAGGGTTTCTCTTTTATTCCCCAAAATCTTTTCATTTCTCATTTCTTTGTGCTGCATGATGGCATGTTAAATGAACATGCCATGAAAGGTTTACACAAACCCCACAAAACTCCATGTCTGGTGTCGGATGGAAAAATGTTTAGAAATAAAATGTAATCAACAATGTACTTGTAAAAAGATGGTGTGACTTGTCTTGATTTAGTCCAGAGGCGGCGTTACTAACCTTAACATGTCCAGATGTCAAATGACACTCATGTGGATTTGACCTTATGTGACGATTCTTGTGATGGAATGCCAAAGAGCTTTACAAGCCTGAAAATGTGAGTAACGATGCTCCTTTCACTGTGCAACAGTTTTCTTGAGGGAGTGACATGACTGCTTTATTCATACATATTATGTATTTATTTCATGTACAGTTTAAAGATATAAAGTTACAGTAGCTACATTGTAAAACTATTTGTACCTGTTTATCAATTTAGCACCAAAAATGAATGTTTTATTGGACTCTTAAGAACTGGACCACATGAAAGTAGTGCAGAATTCAAATCCTAACATTTATTACTTATAAAAACTTGCCATATTATAAATTCTTGTCACTTTCCCTTGATATCATTCAATAAAAGTAAGTACAACGCACTGCAGAAGTTTCCTAAAGAGTAGCTTGAAAACTGCAGGAGGCTGTGAATATTTGGAGGTTCGTTTATCTTTTGTGCAAGATGCCATCTCCTTCATATTTGAAAATTTCAACATTTGTTAGCTAGGTGTTATTGACTAATCTCCTTTTCCTTCCAGTTTATGATAATAAACTGTTTTATCATGAGCTATCTTATGTGTGATTGTAACTTGAGTTGCATGATTAGTTTTGAAAATGTTGATGTTCAGATTTTCTTAGATTCCCATCAAATAATGGTTTCTGTCTATATAATTTGGATTTTATGATTTAAACTGCTTAATATTCCATTTGCTCTACTATCTTTAGTGAGAAAATGTTGTGTAAAATGCAAATTTATTCCCTCATAACATTTATTTGAACGGCTCCATCTGCATGTTCTGATAATATTTATGATTGTGTTCTTGAGCGACGTACCCTGCCAAATCCAAAATCGAAACAAAGTGGTGTTGAAGCCTTCAGAATAGTGAAAACAACTCCAAATCAAGAACTGTGGCTGTAGTAGTATTGTACTCTGTGCCCGCATGCATGAGAAAGTTCAGATTAAACTGCTCTCTTTCAACTGCCCTATAACTGAAGAAAGCCAGGATTTCCTAATGTGGAGAATGGAGACTTCTCAACAGATTGATATTCAGCTGGGGACTGTGCATTCTTTTTTAAAAAGAGTTGGACGGAGAGGGAGGAAAGTAGTTTGGTCAGGCAGCAGTCTGAGATAGCCTTCGCTGGATTTAAAATTTGCACCTGACAAGGAAGGAGATAAATCTGTGAACCTGTCGGCCTGCTCGCTATGGACCCTTTCTGTCTAGATTTTAGTGCGGGTGAGTCAAAGAACTGCTTTGTTTTATGATGGGAGGCATTTCACTAGAGTTTTTGTTTTCATCTTGGACATCTATGGATTCTGTTCAATCGATTCTGTTGCATGGGGGTCTGTCATTATGATTAATTTGAATTCACGTCTTTTATTTCAGTTGAGGTGAGACAACATGTTGTGAATTGGCACAATATGAAATTAATGGAATTGGGGGATATAAGAAAAGCTGAGACATGCAAAGTTTATAAACCAATTAGTCTGGTCTGCATTAACTATGGCAAAAATCTGAAATTGTTCATTATAATCAAGAATGAATTTTAGTCATGCTAAAAATATTCTGTTTATTTAAACAAGGGAAATGCAAACAAACAAATGTACAGAGTAACTTGTATTATAAACTAAAAGAGGCAGTTTTACTGGACAATCCTGAGAATTACAATTTATCAAGAGGTAATTGGTCTCAGAGGAATCAAAGTGTTTTCATCTTAAAATGGATTGTAATCTATGTGGCATTCTGCGAATGAAAGGAAAATGCATATAAAGTCTTAAAACCATCTTCAGATCCATCTGCTTTCAGCAGATTATGCTCACACAGATAAGACATGCATTTCTCCTCTGAAGAAAAAAGGAATCGTCCCATTTTCTCAGAGTAGTTCTCTGCATTGGGTAACTCCAAAATGGCATCCAGTATTGTGTTTTCTTTTCTTGTTTTTTTTTTTTTGTTTTTTTTTTTGGCATTGAATTTTTCACTTGGAATCGAATGTTGAGAGGAAAAAGCACAAAACTTGTCGTAACCTAAGACAGTGTAACTGACGGTGCATTCATTTAACAAGTCTATGGGTTCTGAGGTTTGGCTCTACTAAATATCTCCAGGCTCAGCTCTCCTCTTTCGCCAAGGAGAAGCCAACAATATCAACAAAACTTAACCATAGCTAAATTATTTATGACTGGGACTGTCATAAGCAACATTTCAAACATCACTCAACAGAAAAAAAGACTGACTTAATTCAACTCAAAAATACTCTATTGATCCAAATGGGAAATTGATTTTTGTCATAACTCATATTCAAGTGTCTTCATAGAGTCTGTGTGGATGGCCATGCTGTAGGCAGGATGCTCACCTAGCATCTGACATGCTAACTACATTGGCAACATGACAATGCAACATGACATCTGTGTCCAGCTGAAAATATGTTCAAGTATAATTTTTAAATTGGCAGCATTTATGCTTTGGAGATCTCTTTCACTGATTGAAATTTGGCTAAAAGTATGGTGAGGAAATGTGTAAGTGACCTTCAGAACAGTTACATTAGGTGAAAGGTCAAATGGAAAGTGTAACCATAAAACTATGCTGGTCTATATTGGTGTACAAGTCCCTTTATCACAACGGACTTAAAAAAAAAAAAAAAAACTCAGATCTGTGCAGGATTGAAGTTTTGCGCACATATGGAAACTCTTAAACCAACTGTTTTATTTCAACATCTAAAGCAAAACGGCTGAAAGAACGCACTTCACGACACTGTGGCCTAAAACTTGGCAGAATTAACTATTATTTCAATTTTTTGTCTTTTCTTTTTGTCAAGTGGGACTGAAAACGATTGATTTTGACATCATGATTGTCTGCATCTATTTGGAAGTTGTCCGCCTCACTGTTAGCATTTGTGTGCTGGAAAGGCCTGGCATGCAGCCACTCCATGCATGTTGCAATGGCTATAGTGGGTTTAATGGCAGGCTTGACTGCACAAACGAAAAATTGCTCAATATATATGGAAACCCCGGATGGATGTGATGTAGGTCAGAGGCCAGTTTGTTCCACGATGTTCAAACACATAGCAATAGAGCAGCTATGTTTTTTTTTTCCTTTATCTACTTTTTAACAAATTATCACTTCTGCCTGGATTTCTGTTTCTCTTGAAGCAATAATGTTAATGCCACTTGGTTAAAAAGTATATTCTCCAGACCTGTCAGCCGTTATCTAATCAGAAAGCTGGAGCCATTGATCAGCCAAGTTCTACTTCACTAATACTGATTTACTCAACATGAAACTCCAACTTCGGTGAAAGAGCGAACCGAGTGGAAAGGGTTCAGCTCTGCCCCAATGGACCCTGCTGAGAAGTTGATGCTACACGTTTTAAAATGATGGGTTTGATGGTATTTGGAGAGCTTATCTGAGGCAGAAATGTTCCATCAGCTCATAAATCTTTCAAACAAAAAATCCTGACTGGTCTTTGACATTTTTTGGTTCTTTAAAAATACTTTTTTTTTTTCTTGAAAAAAAAAAAATGTAAGAAGTAAAAGGACTTGACAGCTTTTAGTTATTGATTTGTCAAATCAAGAACAATAATGACTTCTGGTCCTTTTGTCATTGGTTTAAAAGTTTAAAACTTCACAATGTGCTGAGATGTGATTAGATTCTGGTAAATAAAAACTATCTTCAGCATTAAGCCAATCATGACACAAAATGAGTCCTGGTGTGCATCACCAGTGTGTAGAATGTGTGCATATGAAAGGGGGCGTGTGGGAAGGCATGCACTGCTGTTAATTGATCTCAGGTGTGTTTTGCTGCGAGACGAATGTATGTGCATATCAAAACAGCCGAATCATCAGAATTGAGGAGATTCTCATTTTTTTAATCAGAATTTAAAGATCTTAATGAGATTTATGAGTCAGTTGAACTAAGATTCAAGAGCCTGAAGATATTTAAGGTTACACTGCAACTAATATGAATTCATGCAACAAAATATACTAACTGTTTGTCAGGCATTAGTGTATTCTCATCCCCCCCATCTCTTTATTCCTAAATAGTTTGCAGGACTTGACTTTTTTTTTTTTTTTTCCCCCAAAAACTACAATGCATGAAACCGAGTTTTGGCCCTTTTCCTTCTGCTCCTACTCAGTATGAGGTCATGAGAATTTTTTCCCCCCCCCAAGCACTACAATAATTTACTAGTACTGTATAGTCTAGTATAATTGAGGTTGCAGTCAATCTGAGCCCTATAAAATGCTTTCACATCCACTGATGCCACACTCCTCCATGCCACACACAACCCAGATAATTACAATCACTCCCCAGACGCCCTATTGAAGTTTTATACATTTCCCAATTCTTACAAGTTATCATAGGTAATGGAGAGTCCACTGAACTCTGGGTTGGACATATACTGACTTTTACTGTTGTATGCTGTCTTCGGCCAGTGTGAAGGAAGGATAAATTGTGTGGAGAAGACAGGATTATTGTATACACTGTGGTAATGTTTCACAAGTTGAGCTTTATTTCTAAACTTTCTTGGAAAGCCTTGGGCAGTTATGTTCCAGGTTATAAATCAGTCTCCGAGCAAGTGTTGCTGCAAGAACTTGCTCCATTTGCAAACTATTCCTTCTTGCATTTTCAACACGGGAAAGAATATACATTTTCCATTTGTGTGGATTTGGGAAATTCCTATTTCCAGACGATTGAAGTTTGAGAAATATCTTCATTACCCCAAAGCCGGCCCTTTTTATATGTTTTTTTCAAACATTGTCTACACAGAAGAGATACAAATTGATATAAGTATGCTTATTTATGTTTTTTTTACTCATTTTGTGTGGATTTTCCAGTTGCGGCTTGAGAGAGAGGGGCGTGTTGCACTAACTCACTCTGTCAGGATGCTGTGAGATATTGATCGCTGAAGTGTATGAAGATGATGGGCTTTGACAGCCCACTGAGTGGACCTGAGCGCAGTCGGACTGCAGCCTGCTTCGCCTTCCATCTGTAAGGGCCCGGGGTCGCGTTGATGAATGACTGCATCACTCAAAGTGCATGAATGCTCCAGCATGCAGACTGTTAGTCCACAAGGACGCGAGCACCCTGGAGAAACATGACTATTAGAATAAGTGTTTATGCAAAAGATTGACATTGTGAATTAAAATGAAGAAAAACTCTAATTCGAAGTGCCTGAGGAGCTGAGTTGGTAATATTGTTAATCAGCCAAAAATATTTTTGGTCTTTGGTGACTTCCTTAATGTGGAAGTATAAGCATGAAGTTGTATCAAACATATTGAAAAAATAATGATCCATATAAACTAATGAGATGAATGGAAACGTTTTTCCTTTTATTTTATTCTTACCTGCAGCTTCGGTAAATAAATTGTGAACATCTGATAATTGTGTTCCTGTTTTTGCTCTGCGTGCAGAGCGTAAGTGAAAATTGCCACGTCTTTACCTCTGTCAACAGCTTTAATGGATTTTCAGAAACACTGGGAGCCCTGGGTTTCTGGGAAACTATGACAAACACTGCCGAGAGAGGAGGCTGAATGTGTCTGACTTTGGTGAATGCGTTTGGATTCAAGCTGGTCATCAATAGTGACTGGGGAAAAAAAACATATTTCACACAATATTCTGCCAGTGAGTAGCTGCAGTGCACCATTTATAAAGCAGCCTCTTTGGTGCAAAACATGTGTAGTGTTTTTTTTATTTATTTTTTTTAATCAAATATCTATTTTAATCCAAAGCAATGTCTGGAAAAAGCTAAACACGTTTGAATTTATCTCTTGTCCACATTCAAGGTTTCAGATCCTTTACTGCACTCAGATATGACTTTATGAACTTGATAACTATTTAAAAACACTGCATTCATGATTTACTTACCTTATATCTTCTGTAATTGAAATCCTAACCACTTCAACATTTGACACAGAAGATGATTCAGAAACTAATGATTTTCTGCCCTGTTGACCAGCTGGGGAGCTTTGGAGAGACAAAGCTCCATAATGTTCTCTTTGTTCCTGATTAATTGGTGTCACTGGACTGTACCACAAGGGTAGCACAGATAGTCAGAGAACACGCTTACACTTTTAGCTATGATTAATTCAGAAATCCTACTTAACCTGACATGCATGCACCTTTGGGGTCTGGAAAGAATGTTGAGAAAAAAGATGTACTATGAGAGACTCCAGGCCAAGAATTGACTGAGAATATCTTAGTTGTAAGGTGAATTGCCACTGATCACACTAAGAATGTCAACATTCACAGCAATGGGAAAAAAATACCACTCGAAACTGAATGAAATAAATAGTAGTAATGGCCACACAGTGAAGTGAAGGACAGGTGATAAATCCTGTGATTCCACTTGATAAGAGAAGGTGCTTAATAGCTTATTTATTGCCTTTGTCTTTTTTGTCTTTTGGTGTTTTTATGGGAACAGTGAGAGATTAGATTCCGTCCTTGGTTCAACGGTTGTCATTTCTAACCAGCTGACAGGCAAGGTCACTGTTTACAAATTTAACCATGATTAATCGTGTATAGTCAGACTGTAGATTAGTCCGGCTGACTAGGTTTTGATTTAAGCTCAGCATCTGCTGAATGTTAAACCTCTTCACTATCTTACGACACAATGATTTCATCTTGCTGGTATTGTTTTAAAATCCAGTAGCATGATCAACGAAGATACTTTGATGATTATTAGGTGCCAAATTATTTGTTCTTTTGAAAAGAGTGTCGTCCAAAGTAACAGCAATGCTATTGAACACTATATGAACAAAAAAATTTACAAACATACTTTTCTGTTTCAGCTCAGAAGGCAGCAGGACCACTGAAAACTGAGGAATAAAAAATATAAACATTGTTTTATTTCATCATATAATTACATCAAACTACATACAATGTTTTTGGGAGGGTTTTTATGTGCTGCAGTGCCTGTATGAATATTTTATGTCCCTTGTTTGGTGCAAAAGTTGTAATATTCTTTGCATATTCTACTAACCTTCATCACGTTCGTCTACCAAAGAATGTGCTGTGAGGTCACTCCTCCTGCATGAATCGGTCTGCGCTCACTATTTGAATGAACCGGGTTCAAAGTTAGAGGTCTCTCCTGAGGTTGTTTCTCCTTCTGCCCAGTCTCATGGATCCTCACTGTATTTTTCCTTGCAATCTCTTGCAAACGGAGCAGGCAGTGGGACACATGAGCAGCTCTCCAGAGGTCTACCCCTGGTGTTCTCAGGTGATCTGCCCGATGTGGATCCATTTACCAGCCGAGCAGCTGCCCCGGGAGGTTTGAGCCCTCTTAAAAGTCTACGTCCAGCTACAGTTACAAAATGCAAAGTCGAGATAGAGAAAGGACAGCTTAGGGCCAGGGGGTGCCGTAGATCTCCTGCTGTGAGTTCAAAGAGAGGTCCCCGACAGCTGTGGCTCTCAAGGGATGTTAACAGAATTGTTTGGGCAACTCAATCTAACCTCAATAAACCGAGGTGGCGTATTCGCCTTCCCACATTCTTCTAATGAGAAATATATGCTTCTTGCGTTTCATCAAAGGAGGAAAGAAAGTTGGACACTTTCTCAGGCTTTTCGACATCCTAATTTATTTGATGCTAAGCTGCAGCTTTGTCAGGACGGTATGCATACAGTGCCTTGCATAAGTATGAACACTCGGGGGGGCGGTATTCTCAAACTAAAGTTTTAGTAGTTTGGTGGCGCATCAATGCAAATTGTTTTAAATATTCCTGGACGTCCTTAGAAAAGTGCTATATTTATTTTAAGTTACAGATGCAGAAATTACAACAAACTACTATAATTGCTGGAGCACTTTTTGTATATTTGCTATGCTGGAGAATCAAAAAATTTGCAAGAAACTCAAAATGTTATAAACTGAAAAGCCTGCCACTACCTCAATATTTGGCTCCCCCCACAGTTTCTTTTTCAGATTTATGCCAAGACTCTGGATTAAACACTCAAACATTTTTATTACCTTGGATGTTTTTTTTTTGTTTTTGTTTTTTTTTAATTCACCGTTTTTTCTCCTCTATATGAGAACAATTTAGCTACTAAGTATGATTGTTTTTTTTCCTTCAGTTTGATTATCACAACGTGGAAGGCATGCTGATTATTTTATTCTATGACATGGCTACTGAGTCATTCTTCTACATTTGTGCCACTTCACGCTAGAAAATAAGAAATTGTTTACTTAACCGACTTGATTTACTGCCATCATCCTAGTGAATAAACTTGCCTTGAGGAAGTTTGGGAGCTTATTGTTGAGGAATCAACACATAATGTGTGCTATTCAACCTCTGTGGGATCAAATGTAAACAAACTGCTGGCTCAAAGAACTAATTTCAATCATTGCCTCCAAAAATAAATCATCTCCAGGTGTTTGGAGTCCATTTCCTCAGCCTATGATCAGCAGAGGATGCAAAAGTAGATCCTTAGATAAAGAAAAACTGTGGTACATGTGTATCTGACTTTTCAATCACCTTACCTATTATTGTCCCCTCTAGTTAGACTGTTCCAGTAACATGACACTATATAAATATTTGTCCGACATAACTGTAGGGCCATTCAGCTGATCCTGTGGCTTCAGCTCAGGCACAATAGCCCCTTATCCTCTGCAAGAAACACTACACTCTCTTCCCTGGTCATTATTGATGGCCGAGTAAGTGTTACAGTTACAAACCAATTACTCCACCATTAATGTTAGATGAGCTGCTTTACAAGTACAGCTTGATGCTTATCAGGTTTTCCTCTGTGGTTGCCGTTTTTCTTTTTTTTTTCTTCTTTCTCTAAACTGCACACCGTCTCCCCGCACGTGGTTTCAGTCTTTAATAAGTGGGAGGTGAGAATGACAGCTGGCAGTCTTGGTTGCATTTCAGGAGAAATTTTTTTATTTTTTTTCCCCCAGTTCAAGAGGTAAAGAAGTCAAAAGGTGAGCAGCATGTCCTCGCTTTGGCTTTGGGAAATCTGGTGACACGGTAAGGTGATATCACGGCGGCAAAAAGGAGAAAAAGGGATGGCGGGGGGTTGGGCTGGTGGGGGGAGAAGTACAGTGAGGTGTAAAGGATCGAATGAGTTGTGCCGCCACCTCCACATGGGGCTTTTCACTGGTGCAAAGAAATGGTGCGTCCCCAGGTCAGTGAAAGGTTGAACTTTTAAGTTTTGGGTGCACACCCCAGCAAACAGCTATTTTGTTATTCCTGTCAGAACTTGGTGGGCGAGTTGAGTCGGATAGGAGGCTCGTTTGTGAAGAGGAGGGAGATGAGAGACAATTTGCAGATCAGGTCGACACCTTTCACGTCTCTGTCAGCGGCATCTGCTGAGGGATCTCCCACACAGCTCATCTGCTCAAGTCATCTAAAAAAAATATAAATGAAAACAGGTTCACTTTTAAACACTGCAATGGCCTAAATAAAACCTGCACTTAATGGTAGCTCACTTTCCTTTTTAAATAGCTTTAAAAGAATATAGTTTGTGCATTTAAACTGAATTATGAAGTATTAAATGAAACCATAAAATATCAACCTAAAAAAAAAAAAAAGAAAATTTGGAATTTGTACAACCTTTAAAATAAGAATAATTGTTAAATTGCATAAACTACCACTATTGGAGTTTGCTTCTTTCAGTAGAAAGTAGATCCACATTCACTTTAGAAAAAGGTGTAACGTTTTTTTAACTATTAGCTCTGAACCCGCCTGAACGCGATTTTACATGACTAAGCATAATTTTTTTTTCTATTATCTACATGTGGAATTGAGAGCAATTTTTTTTTTTTTTACGTATCTTTAAAATCTGAAATTTGCAAGCATATGTTTAGTGTTGGTTGAATTGTGTTTTAACTGCACAGTTTGGCTCAATTTTATGTTTCTTTAAACAACAGTAGTTTACTGGAACTTTGGTCCATTTCTGTGGACAGAACAGAATTTACTTACTCAGGTTTTCAGCTAGAATGATGTTCCCATGTTGTGAAGATTGTCCCTTTTTCATAACATAACAGTGAGGGAAATTATGATCAACAAACAAATGCGTGAATACATGATGGTCTTTGTTCATGAGTACTCTGGCTTTCATGTCATATTGTAGTTGTAGCTCCTTCTATATCTCTATAATTTCCATTAAATTCAACTGGATGCCTTTACTTCGCTTTACCTCAAAAGCAGAAAGTCAAAGCCCGATCACTCTGACTTTTACACTTTTCTGTTAATGTAAGTTATGCAATGCACTTATCTGCTCCATCCCTTCAGTTGTTTTTTTTTCTGCACTCATAAGGAATCTATGTTCTACATTCAAAGAATGTGCCATAAACCAGTCGGCACATTAACACATGCATATGCACGTCTATAGGTGGCAGCTATGAAGCCATTCATCTGCAGCTTTTGTAGAGGACTTTGTCCTTAGGAGTAAGATACAAAGGAAGCAGGCATTTCCTCCTTAAGAGGGATGCTTTCCGCCGCACGTCCTGATTAGTGAGATCAGATCCTCTTCCCCTGAAACTCATCACCAGATGACTTCTTTCTACACATTTAGAGCAGCGAAAAACATGCAGGTTTCATACATCGCTCTGAGAAAATATCCTCCTGCATTAGGGAGGAAAGTGAATAATTCATAACTCCAGCTTTTGAATTATCATGAAATTAGCATGAGACCGCCAAGTATCCGGAGCCATTTTCACCGTTTTCTCTTTCTGAAATGTGGCCGACGATTGAATGACACCTGAATGCTCTGCAGAGTATTTAAGCAAGTTCCCTTCAGATCAGATTTGTCTTCAAACCCAAACCTTATTTATTGATAATTCTGCGCCATCAGAAATGGTCACTGCTGACAGATTCTCAGCAGAGGCTGTTCAGTTGCAAACGATCAAGACCTTGCCTTGCTTCCTCTGGAGTCCATCTGGGGGACGCATAGGAGGAGGGGCTTTATCTGAGTGGCCAGCGAAAGTGGGGGAGAGCGGCTGGCTGAAGTTTATGGAGATTTATGACTCCTTCCCCAGGCCTTTATTGCCTCCTCCTCTGTGGGTAGTCCTGAGAGGCCCATGGTGAGCATCAACCAGTGCAGGGGCTCCTGCAGGTGGGCCCACTGAACACATTGCTCACTGCGACTTGTTATAGAGACAAATGGTGTCACGGAGCACTCCGCAAGCAGATGACAAACAAAGGCGAGAGGGGGGAAAAAAGCCAGAGGGAAGGACAGTTGCTCAGTCAATGGAATCAGGACTTCAACTTGGCCCTCAACAACTAAAAAGATTTATGGCAGCCTTGGCTTTGTTTTACTGGCACCAATTAAATTTCTGTCATTTTGGAGTGCTGTGATAAAATTCTGACATAAAGAAACATTTGAACTCGATCCCAGGACGATAATTTCTGCGACCGCCGTTTTGAAGCCAGAATTGCAGGGTTTTTTTGTTTCTTTTCCAAGCACATGCTTTTTTTTTTTTTTTTTTTTTTTTTTTTTTTCATCTTTGTCCTTTTGGTTTATGCATTACAATAGAAGTGTAATGTCAAACAACAAAAGCTTTGAAAGCTGATCTTTTGTTCCTTGATTAAAAGTGTTTCCTCCAGCTGTCTGGACTTTATTAAAAATAAAAACTGATTCCTATTTTTAAGAAATGAAATAAACTATCTTTACATTTGCATCTTAGCCCTTCATGATATGATTGTAATATGACAAAATGTAAAAACATTCAGTGGAAAGTACAGCTTTCCACTGAATGCAACAAAACAGTGAAGAATTGTTGAAAATACAGCAGACTTGAGAAAAATTTCTGCTTCAGCTACCTGTCTTGTTAATATATTTCTACACATGGTTACAAGGAATTTTCTGGCTTTAATCAATAAGAAGATCCATTCTAAGAAGTGTGTACCCAGCTTTACTTGGTCAGCTTTTATTGGTCAGTCAATACAACGATGTGCTGCACTTAACATGCTTACTGAGGTTTGGCTCTTTTTTCCCCCTCATGTGTTCTGTTTTTCCCAAACAACAAGAAATGTGCCAGAGCTGGTGAGTCAAAATGTAGCTGAAGCTGAAGCCAATATCTCTAGAAGTAATCAACTACTGATGATCCACTTGAAAAGGATGAGAAAGAGTTATGCCATGAGGTTCCTGTAGCACATCTGGTCCATTATAGATTGTCCAATGATGAGAATTTTTAAATGTTTTTCATTTTTAAAGAACTATTGGATAAAGCTAGCTTTTTTTTCATGTTTTTCTATACATTACTTTATGCATGGGGTGTGAGGACATGAGATAATGACAGGCTCATGTTTCCTGCAATATAACACATCCTGAGTAAGTCACTCTGTGATTATCCATAGGCTGAGATGGCAGAAAGTGCACTTTCTGCCAAAGTGGTGGAAATTTGATAATCTACAGTCCCATCACTCAAACTCTAAATATTGGATATGTATAGCTGTACATCCTCTCCTAGGGCTGCCACCTTATCGTGGTGGAGGGGTTTGAGTGCCCCAATGATTCTAAGAGCTATGCTGTCGGGGGGCTTTATGCCCCTGGTAGGGTCACCCAAGGCAGACAGGTCTTAGGGGAGGGACCAGACAAAGCGCAGCCCGAAGACCCCTATGATGCATATAAACTTTGGTTCTCGTGTTCCCTCGCCCGGACGCGGGTCACCGGGGCCCCACTCTGGAGCCAGGCCTGGAGGTGGGGCACGTTGGCGAGCGCCTGGTGGCCGGGCTTTAACCTATGGAGCCCGGCCGGGCTCAGCCCGAAGAAGAAACATGGGACCCTCTTCCAATAGGCTCACCACCTATGGGAAGGGCCGCAGGGGTCGGGTGCATTGTGTGATGGGTGGTGGCCGAGGGAGGGGGTCCTGGCGGTCCGATCCTCGGTTACAGAAACTGGCTCTTGGGACGTGGAATGTCACCTCTCTGGTGGGGAAGGAGCCGGAGCTGGTGTGTGAGGCTGAGAGGTTCCGGCTAGAAATAGTCGGTCTCACCTCGACACATGGCTCTGGTTCTGGAACCAGTCTCCTTGAGAGGGGCTGGACGTACTTCCACTCTGGAGTTGCCCACGGTGAGAGGCGTCGAGCAGGGGTGGGCATTCTTGTTGCCCCCCATCTCGGCGACTGTACGTTGGGGTTCACCCCGGTGAACGAGAGGGTAGCCTCCCTCCGCCTACGGGTGGGGGGACGGGTTCTGACTGTTGTTTGTGCTTACGGGCCAAATGACAGTTTAGCTTACCCACCCTTTTTGGAGTCCTTAGAGGGGGTACTGGAGAGTGCCCCTCCTGGGGACTCCCTCGTTCTGCTGGGAGACTTCAACGCTCACGTGGGCAATGACAGTGAGACCTGGAGGGGCGTGGTTGGGAGGAACGCTCCCTCCGATCTGAACTCGAGTGGTGTTCTGTTGCTGGACTTCTGTGCTCGTCACAGATTGTCCATAACGAACACCATGTTCAGGCATAAGAGTGTCCACATGTGCACTTGGCACCAGGACACCCTAAGCCGCAGTTCGATGATCGATTTTGTTATCGTTTCGTCGGATCTGCGGCCGTATGTCTTGGACACTCGGGTGAAGAGAGGTGCGGAGTTGTCCACTGACCACTACCTGGTGGTGAGTTGGCTCCGGTGGTGGGGGAGGATGCCGGTCAGACCTGGCAGGCCCAAACATGTTGTGAAGGTCTGCTGGGAACGTCTGGCGGAGTCCCCCGTGAGACGGAGCTTTAACTCCCATCTCCGGCAGAGCTTCAAACACATCCCGGGGGAGGCGGGGACCATGTTCCGTGCCTCCATTGTCGAGGCGGCTTATCGGAGCTGTGGTCGCAAGGTTGTCGGTGCCTGTCGTGGTGGCAACCCTCGAACCTGTTGGTGGACACCTTCGGTGAGGGATGCTGTCAGGCTGAAGAAGGAGTCCTATCAGGCCTTTTTGGCCTGTGGGACTCCGGAAGCGGCTGACGGGTACCGGCGGGCGAAGCGGCTTGCAGCTCTGGCGGTTGCTGAGGCAAAAACTCGGGCGTGGGAGGAGTTCGGAGAGACCATGGAGAAAGACTTCCGTATGGCTTCGAGGCGATTCTGGTCCACCATCCGGCGTCTCAGGAGGGGGAAGCAGTGTAGCACCAACACTGTTTACAGTGGGGGTGGTGTGCTGCTGACCTCGACTCGGGACGTTGTGGGTCGGTGGGCGGAGTACTTCGAAGACCTCCTCAATCCCACCAACATGCCTTCCATTGAGGAAGCTGAGCCTGAGGACTCTGGGTTGGGCTCTCCAATTTCTGGGGACGAGGTGGCCGAGGTAGTTAAAAAGCTCCTCGGTGGCAGGGCCCCGGGGGTGGATGAGATTCGCCCGGAGTATCTCAAGGCTCTTGTAGGGTTGTGTTGGCTAATGCGACTCTGCAGTATTGCATGGACATCGGGGGCAGTTCCCCTGGATTGGCAGACTGGGGTGGTGGTCCCCCTGTTTAAAAAGGGGGATCGGAGGGTGTGCTCCAATTATAGAGGGATCACACTCTTAAGCCTCCCTGGCAAGGTCTATTCGGGGGTACTGGAGAGGAGGGTCCGTCGGATAGTCGAACCTCGGATTTTGGAAGAGCAGTGTGGTTTTCGTCCTGGTCGTGGAACACTGGACCAGCTCTACACCCTCAGCAGGGTCCTGGAGGGTGCATGGGAGTTCGCCCAACCAATCTACATGTGTTTTGTGGATTTGGAGAAGGCGTTCGACCGTGTCCCTCGGGGTGCCCTGTGGGGGGTTCTCCCGGAGTATGGGGTACCGGGCCCTTTGATACGGGCTGTCAGGTCCCTGTATGACCAGTGTCAGAGTCTGGTCCGCATTGCCGGCAATAAGTCGGGCTCGTTCCCAGTGAGGGTTGGACTCCGCCAGGGCTGCCCTTTGTCACCGATTCTGTTCATTACTTTTATGGACAGAATTTCTAGGCGCAGCCAAGGTGTTGAGGGGATCTGTTTTGGTGGCCTTAGGATCGCATCTCTGCTTTTTGCGGATGATGTGGTCCTATTGGCTTCATCGGGATGTGATCTTCAGCTCTCACTGGAGCGGTTCGCAGCCGAGTGTGAAGCGGCCGGGATGAGGATCAGTGCCTCCAAGTCTGAGACCATGGTCTTGAGTCGGAAAAGGGTAGAGTGCCTTCTCCGGGTCGAGGGAGATGTCCTGCCCCAAGTGGAGGAGTTCAAGTATCTCGGGATCTTGTTCACGAATGAGGGAAGAAGGGAGCGTGAGGTCGACAGGCGGATTGGTGCAGCGTCCGCCGTGAAGCGGACGCTGTACCGGTCTGTCGTGGTGAAGAGAGAGCTGAGTCAAAAGGCGAAGCTCTCGATTTACCGGTCGATCTACGTTCCTACCCTCATCTATGGTCATGAGCTTTGGGTAATGACCGAAAGAACGAGATCGCGGATACAAGCGGCCGAAATGGGTTTTCTCCGTAGGGTGTCTGGGCTCTCCCTTAGAGATAGGGTGAGAAGCTCGGTCATCCGGGAGGGACTCGGAGTAGAGCCGCTGCTCCTCCACATCGAGAGGAGCCAGTTGAGGTGGCTCGGGCATCTGGTCAGAATGCCTCCTGGACGCCTCCCTGGTGAGGTGTTTTGGGCACGTCCCACCGGGAGGAGGCCCCGGGGAAGACCCAGGACACGCTGGAGGGACTACGTCTCTCGGCTGGCTTGGGAACGCCTCGGGATTCCCCCGGAGGAGTTGGAGGAAGTGGCTGGGGAGAGGGAAGTCTGGGCCTCCCTTCTAAAGCTGCTACCCCCTCGACCCGACCCCGGATAAGCGGCAGAAGATGGATGGATGGATGGATGGATGGATAGCTGTACATTAACACCCTTATCGCCTCTTTCTTCTCCTGCAGAAACAAGTTGCTTAATGGCACGCCTCCTGTATAACATACCATATGTACCATCATACAGAAACCACAAACTTTGACAATAAGGAAGTAAGACAGAAACAAAAAAAATACCCCGAAGCACCAAACTGAAACAGAAAAGTTTACTGATTGAAATTCAGAAAACCTTGAGCATTTATCCTAAAAATGCATTTTTTTTTTTGTTCTGAATAATTGCCATCATTGAGGCCATTACCTTCAGTCTGTTTTGTTCCACTCGTCTCCTGCTGAAAGAGATGATTATTTTGTCCTGCAACATTCAGCAGACCAGCAATTAGAATATTAGCCTCCGTTATCTTGTTTTTAGAAAAACTCTGAACAGCTTGTGGCCTGCAATTAATCCATAAAAAGATTCTGTGATCCATCTGAATACCTACTCTGATATGCTCAGAGTGAAGAATAAAAGGACTGATGGAGCTCCATTATGCTGTGGCGATTTTAATTCATCTTCTCAAGACTGTTTCACAAAGCTCAAGCAAAGTGTTACTCATTTTCTAGGAAAATCACGATGCTTTTAAGGTAATTAGATTAACTATGCATCCAAAATATTTATTCTCTTAACAATCACCAACCAACTGTCATGTGGATTGTAAAATGTCACAAAAAAGATGTGAATTAAACGCGTTTACATCTGCTGATTTGCAGCAACTCAACCAGGCTACTCAGTGTGAGTTTTGTTGGATGTTAACTCTATATATTCATGGCTGTGAAATAAAATTTAGAGGTTGAAAACTGGACCCCTGCCTGTGCCTCAATAAGGTGGGGGGAGGAAGTTTGCTACATCGGACTCATTCAGTAATTGTTTCTCTTTTCCTTCATAAAGTCTGTAGCATTTTTTTTCTTTTTTGAATTTTGCCTTTTCCATCAATCTCTTCTAATGCAATACTTAAATCATCAAAAATGATTTTTCTTGTTGAAATACCGAGTTCAGGACCTTAAACTGCGATTGGATTGGATCATGTCATCACCATAACAAAGATCCAAGAAAATATGGGAATGTTTCGATGTTGCAGAAAGGAAAGAAAAAAAAATCTGCATCAACTATTCAAATTAACACAAAATTTAATATTTTTCTACAGTAATATATAGGACTGGGGTGATGCATATCAGAACATTTGATCAAGGTTAACATTTGAACCTCTGCAGAAATCCTTTAATTTTATTTGCTTAATATCATAACATTCAAACTTTACCATTGTGTCTATTTAACAAAAGGAAAAAAACACTTTGCCGTGATTTAGATTGCATGAGACAGTTGGTATTTTCCCAAGCTGAGTGCGAAAAAGGCATACAGTTTCTTCTGACGCTAAATAATTTGTAAGGAAATAATAAATCCCAACATTTGTGTTGACATCCAACACAAATGTTGGATGTCAAAAATGGTCTGTGACCCCCCCACCCTGCCCCCCCTCCGTACGCCCCAGGCATGCAGTGATAAGTACAAAAAGTTAACTGAGAAAATATGCAATCCCTGTTGAGAGAAACCCCCCTGCCTTCCCCCCATTCCTCGGTCTAATGAAGACCAGAGCAGAGGATATCAAGTCCTCAATCAGCCGCAAGTCCACTTCACATATGTTCTGCTGAATCTCCGCTCATGTGCTGAGCCCCGCGATCTCAGCGGGATCACGCCGCCAAGCCTTATCGGCATTCCTCAGAGGCCTCCGTCAACAGAACCACATGGCTATCGCTGACAGGCAATGCCTTGACACACAATGGCAACACTTCAGTATTAGATCATGTGATGCTCCAAAGAGACGGGGGGCTGGACTGCTGGTGATCACATGATGTAATTTGTCAGAAGCTTTGTGAAGATTCTCTTGATGGACCGGAGTTAGAGGAGGGCTTTCTGAGTCGGCCATTCTGTGAGCGTTTGGAAGCGGGGGCTTTGCAGAGCAAATACCAGCGGTACACAGACTTTCTATATCACTTAATCTGTCTTCCTCTTCAACAGACACACATGAGCTTGTCTGAGCTTCTATTTAATGAATTTCTTGCTTTTGATTTATTCCTCTAGCTCTGTGCTCTATCTTTCACGAAACATCCATTTGTTTAATTTGTCAAGTAAAGAGGTGATTTCTGAAACTATAATAATTAATAGAATATTGAAAATATATTACATAGAAAAAATAAGGCATCTTCTTACAATTATGTACTGAGAAGTCTAATTTTTCTTTTTATTTATTACTACAAAATAATGAGATGCCGAAGTTCAGGCGACTGAACTTCTGGGCGTGCCAAAATTTTATCATCACAGGTTCTTCTTATCGTTTCGTTTCATCATCTTCAAAAAAAAAAAAAAAATAATTGCAACTTTCTTTTACGTTGTGCTAAAATTTAAGAGGTAGTCAAATGATCTGCTGCTAACATGGAAAGCAGAACTTCTCTGTTGTCTTTTATTCTGGGATTAAACAAAATCTGCCTTTTCAGATATTTCCCTAAAGTATTCACAGCCCTTGAATATTCCCCCATTTTATCACTTTACAACCACACGATTTGTCTATTTTATTAGGATTTTATGCATTTCCCTGACATTGAAGGGAAATATTGTGTTTAACTTATCCAAAAAAAGACAAAAGCAGGGATTTGTATTCTGACCTGTACTTTGTAAAACTAACTTTAGCTTCAGTTTCCTCTCCAACACTGTGGACATTTCTCTTCCGGTTTTGAGATTTCTATTTGACAAAATATCTCAAACATTCTTTTTTTCTTTTTTATTTCATTTCCGTCCATCTTCACACCAAATATCTTTTATCTCCCCGATGAAGAAAAACAGGATGCTACCTCCACCGTGTTTCAGAGTGGCGTTGTTCTGGGTGGTTTGTGGTGTTAGTTTTTCTTGACACAAAATGTTTGATATGAAGACCAAAGTGTTTGTAATTGGTCACATGTGACAAGATAATCTCTAACATGTTTGACAGCAAACTGGAAGTTTGGTTTTCTTTCCACAGTGCTCTCTTCAATGAAGGTCAGTCAAGGTCAAAATTGTAGACTACGCAATGAACAGCCATGTTTTGTGGGCTTGCAGTTGTGCGATACTGTTTTATTATTGATATTGTTTTATAATCTAAATCTGTTTTAAACTTATCCACAGCTTTCTTCCTGAGTTGCCTGCTCTGTTTCTTGGTTTTCTTGATTCTGCTTGTTCTCTAGCAAACCTCAGAGGCCTTCACAGAACCGCTTCATTAATTCTAAATAAATCACTGATGAACTCTATAAGTGATGTTTAAATTTTAAAATCCTGATAGTTTCATCTGATTCTATTCAGGAGTATCAGAGTAGATTTGCTTCTAAAAGTTCTATTTGTGAAGAACTTGAAAACCGTGCATCATTCTCCTTTTACTTCTAAATGATTTGATACTTTGTGTTTTGTCAAATGAAAATAAATGGGAAAGGGCTTAAGAGAAGTGGAGACATCTACAAAGCTTATTTATAGCAAAGCAGGACCACCTGAGAGATCATTTATCTTTAGTGAAAGATAAATCAGTTTTTCACTAAACTGATTTGTTTATGGTTAAATAAGCATAGCTTACTGGACACTCTGACCTTTGTTGACCCCACCTCTCCATCAAGCTCCATGCTCTATTATTAGTCCACTTGACCTAAGCTTAATGTTTCACACCAAACTCTCCCATCTACGTTCAGCAGTCTACAACAACCAGCAAAAGAGCTTTCTATAAATAAAGATGATGTCCAAGCATGTTTTACTTCCTCCGCTCCGTCCTTTTCATTTTGAACACGAGGTTTTCGGTTTTCACAGTGAACGAAGCAGCAGTTGAGCAGCAGTGTCAGTCTCTCGTGGCACCCCGCGTGCAGGATGTTGAAAGTGTCAAAACAAAAAAAACAAAAAAAACAAGCTGGCAGAGGAAATACAAGAACGCAAAGAGATCGACTGTTGCACAACAGCATGCAGTCACGCAGCGAGCTGGAGACAGTGGTTGTGCTTCATCTGTCCTCCAGCAGGACGGGGGAAGAAATCTGATCTGCCTGTTTGGATGTGTAAATGGTTATTATTTAAACCCCTTTGTCAGTCTACTCCCAGAACGTTGTTGATGTTATTTGAGGAAAACGGTGCATGTAGACATGTTCTTTGCTAGAACTAGGTGTCCTTTTTTTTTTTTTTTTTTTTTTCTCCCTCTCTCTCAATTTGACTTGCTCTGAACATTTTGTTTTCCTGTGGCAGAAGTCACACTTTCCATAGCTCTATTTCCGTCTCTGGGTTAAAGTGCAGTGCAGACAAAAGAAAGAAACCACTCAGCTGGCTAACTTCCTGTTTTCTCACTTGGTGCCTGTTCTTTTAAAGCAGAAACCCCCCCCAAAAAAAAAAAAATGAGTTTAGTGTGTTTTAAAGGGCATACGCTGTTCTGGTAAATCACCAGTGATAACAGTGAACACACCCAAAGAGCTCTTTAAGCCCTGTTTGTGGGATTTTATAAGGCAAGAAAATAAACTTAATATTTCATAGGCAAGAAAAAGACACTTTGCGAGTTATACTTAGAGCTGAAAGTGAAAACATGTCTAATTCCCTCAACCCCAATGTATGCCATTCTACCGTTGCAGGAAAGGTGTCCAGGCAGCTAATAGTGGACATCTGCACCAGCAGACTGCACCTCTGAGAGCTTTTAAAGTTTCTGTGTTCTCACACAGCAGAGCAGGGAAATAAGCTGAACGCTTGGTGAAAAAGAAAACACTCCGTTTCCAGGAAAACTCACATCCTACCAGGTCTGCTCTTCCCCTGTTCATTACCTCTCCATGACACCGACGATGAATAAATCACAGCAGAAGTGCAGCAGCCTGTGAGTTGAACTCGGGTCGCTGTGACGTAGAAGGTTGAAAGCAGGGTACACGTTTTCAGCTGTCTCTTATGATGGCCCCTATAAAATCCACTCTGCTGCCGCTTCTCTTTTTTTGCTTTTTCTATTACTAGAAAACAAAACAAAAAAACTGACCACAAAATGAAATAAAATTGAGATGGTTTGCATATCAACTGGGGGGGAGCTCAAAATTGAACGGGGACCATTATTGTACAATTTTAATCTTTTACTATGATTCTCAATCAACAATCAATCAATCAACCTACAATCTTGATTTTGGCGAGTTCATTGTAACGCGTCTACTGAAGCTCTGGTTGTGTGGGGTTGAGCAGTTCCTCTGCCAGAAAGTGCTCCGTTCTCCTGCAACTTCGAACGGACTTCCTTCCAGGATTGCTCCATTCATCCATCTTCACATTATCTTTCATCACGTTTCCACCGCTGCTCATCCCAGAAAAAGCATCCCAAAAGTTGAATTCTGGTCTTGAATGTCCACGTTTTTCCACAATGCATCTTTTGACTCCTTATGGCTTTCTTCCAACAATAGCTTTCCGTCTAATATTCCTCAGCTGCATGATTTATCCTTGCCAAGTTCACAGATTGCATATATTGGTCAGATTTAAGAAATGTTTTTTGTTAAATCTGCAAATGGTATTAAATAAATTCAAGTTTTAAATAAATTCAAGCCATACACATGCACAACATGTGTATGGCTTTCTGAGAAATACTGTTTGGAGCTTCAGAAAGACAACAGAGTTTTAGAATAACACTGGAAGAGCCTGTGAAGCAAACGTCTCCCATCATTTTCCGAAAAGGATTTTGTTAGTTGGTGTGAACCATTCTTGGTTTGAATTTTGGTTTTTGGTTTGAGACTTTACAGGTATAGATTTTTGGATGCGCTTCTAAAGGGACATCCAATGCTCACTGCTCTAGTCGTGATGTGCGTTCGCTGTTTATTTTGTTCTGCTTGGCTTGATGGACTCCTGGGTTAAGAAAGGAGGGGGGCAGGAGGACATGGAGTTAAGAGGTCAAACAGTAAAGCAACCACTATAAAATGGGAAACAATCCCCTCTTTGAGTCAGTGGAAATGTGCCGTAATTAGGAGAAATCACTGGTTATGGATAAACGCATTATAAGAAGCTGACCAAGAATTAAAAAAAATAATTAAGGAGATTTCTCATCTTCACATTGTATATAGATAGATAGATATAGGAAAAAATAAATCTTGTTATTCTTTATGCATGTCTCTTGTATGATAACAATGTGTCAAAAAGACAGAAGTATAACCGCCTTTTAAATTAATATGGCAAGCATGTAAGCAAACAGGTGTCTATTTGCACATCAAGAGGTTACGGAGGAATATTATCATCCCTTTGTAGTCAGGGTTATGTTAAGTCACAGATGCTTTTTAGCACTAATATTTTTCAAACGGTGCTTCACAGCTCATTTCATACAACATGTTTCTCATTTTTCCTTTCATATTGCTCACTTTGACAGTCAATGTTAATGATGAGTGGGAATGGAAATAATGTCATGTTTTCTCGCAAACTGGCTTGCTACAAAAAGGAGTTTCTTATAAGAAAACTCTTGATATGGCAAACAAAAATTTGATGGTAAAGGATTTATACTTGTACTTATGCATACTTGTATGTGTGAAAAAGGAAAAGTCATATGGGGAAAAGTTTACAAGAAACCCTAAATATATTGTTTTGTATATGTGGTGCATGAAGGAAGCACATCGCCAACATACAAAACCTATTATTATATTATAGGAGGGAAAGTGGATGGAAAGAGAATTATAGAAGAAACATTTTTACGTTTTGGAGCTTTTTAGACTCAAAATCTCAAGTTTTCTTTGCTCCAATTTGACTTCAAAGACTAACTATAAAAGTTAGTTGTCATCCAAACACTACTCTTTCAGTTTAGTGTAATTCTATAACAACCTGTGTACGTCAGACCAACTGGTTTTTGTTTATTTATTTTTATTATACAAGTTCCTTTACTCTGATCATCCAAATTAAAAGACAATGCAGTCAATTGCTTTGAGACGTCACTAAATAAATAAAAGGAGTAAAAAGACGAAATATTCCAGAAGAAAGCCTTAAGAAATCCTTATCCCAGTTTGCTAAAAACAGACATATGGCAAGCATGTAGAAGATTGTGCTGTGGTAAGATGAGATTAAAATATTACACATAATTTTCATCACTCTGATTGTGAAATACGGCAGTGGCAGCATCATGCTGTGGAGATGGTTTTCTTCATTAGGAAACCATCTCCATGGGAACGGGAAGCTAGTCAGAACTGTTGGGAGTAAAAATTAAGATAGAAACCTAAAACCTGTACTGGATCAAAACATGTGTTGGAATGGACCAGTCAAAGTCTAGACCGTAATGTAATGATGGTAAACGGTGTTTCCACAAATTATTTATTCATGGCAAACAGAAATTGAAAACCTTTCACTTAACGAGCACGCTCTCCTCTGTTTTGGTCTGGATCGAAACAAAATACACTGGACTGTTTGGTTATAAAGTAACAAAATGTGAAAAAAGGTGGATTTAATTCTCCAAAACCAAAATGAACAAATTTTGGCTTCAAGGATAAAATGAACTAAAATGCAAATAAAGGTAGCTTGTTTAATATTTATACTCGACAAACAGGAAACAACAGGAACTCAAACAACCGAACCCTGAGGTGTGGAATTACACCGTAAACAATGAAAGTGTAATTATGTGCTTCTTTCTGATTGTCCTTAGTTTTCTGCATATGCTTGGCAAGGGATCTGCATGGTTAGAGTGGAGCAATAAGGTGACACACAAACATGAGTAAACACCAAATGATTGTTGTCAGGATCCCTTTCAGCTCTGCTGAGCATCTGCTTGTGTAAATAAAATGCTGCAATTACGAGTAAAAGTCTAAGGATGGCGTAACTTTTGTTAGTGTTGCAGCTGACTTCCTCTCGACATTAGTGCTGTAAATGCGTCGCTGTTATTTGAGACAAAGTGTAAATGGTCCATTATATCCATTAAACAGACACCAGCACAGCCACAAGGGCCACCATGTTGATTCTATTTGTGACAAAAACTCTCAATTGCTAAAGAAAACTGTGCAAAATGTGTGAAAGTCATGAGTGTTATCTAAATTACTATACTTCTTATTTGTATTTTTTCCAACATGTTTAAAAAATAAACCAGTAAGACAAGAAAAGAGAATGAAGTGATATGTTTATCACCACGTTTTTGCTTGAAAAGGGGTAAGAAAAAGTTGGTCTTCATGATTAGTTTTTTGGGGGGTTTTCACTAGCATTCTCATGCAAACCTCACAGAACAGCTGGATTTACGCTGTGATTAAACACAGAGGTGGACTCCATATCAAAAAGATTACAGTAGGTGCAGACTTGCAAAGAGAAAGTTCCACAAGCTACCAAAGGTGTAAGGGAGGAAAAAAAGTTCCCAACAAAGCCTGAAGCCCCCGGAGTTATACCATCTCCACAAAATCCCTGCAACGAGAAGGATTTAATCACCAGGCTCCCATGGGACTTGGAGGTTATTTCCTAAGAAGCGAAGCAAAGATGGGTGTGAGCAGAAAACAAAGGAATGCACAAACGGACAGAAAGAGGTGGGTGAGCAGACTTGGAGTCTGCCTAATTCAGGCTGGGACACAAACTGGAGGAAACGAACAACCTGAAGCTACAAAAGTACAAAGCCAGAACAAAAAACACAAACAGAGCCCACTCCAGTAACCCTGTGTGAAACCTTTTCACACTCCCATTTCCACAACAAAAACATCGGTGCAAGACGCAAGATGCCGCTGGGTGACAGTCAGAGCTGCAGAAAGCCAACCTCAGAGAGAGAAATACAGCGCATGAAACATTTTCCAGATTGCAGCGTCCTTTTTCCTTCATATGGTATTTACCTCAAAGTCACAGAGAACAAACTGTTATCAAAAGGGGACGGGAAGGCAAAGATATAATTCAGTGCTCCAGCTGGAGAACTCTGAGAGGAGAAAGCCTTCAGTGTAAAGTATCTGCAGGGACTCTGCTTTTCCTTTTATATTTTATGCGATAGACCAAAACACACTTGTGCATGACTGAGTGCATGGAGAAAGATGCATGGTTTTGCAACACTTTGTAGAAATACAAACCAGAAAACTATGCCATTCTGTTTCTCATAAAGGATAATCATTATAACAAACTGCTTTCAGAAGTGACCTAATTAGTTCAACTGCAAATCCACAAAAAGTGTTTGTCCATCGAACCTGAGAGCGTTAATCAGAGGAACCCAACGCTGGAAAGGGGGAACAAAGGTTTTCTTGTTTGTTTGGCAGTGTCTGGTTTGTATCTTTGGATTCGGTTGTCTTTTGTGAGAAAGCCCAGCTTGGTGAATTCATGTTTATGACACAGTGGCATAGATCTGGTTGACTGGAGGATGCAAGTTCTGAGGTTCTCCTTGTTGTAAGGATTCAGTGAACTGCTGTTTATTACCAGTTACTCACAGATTTGTCTGTGAAATTTAGCTCTAAATTATTCACTACAATTTTGCCCCTTTGCTGATTTATTAATTATTTTTTTTTAGTTGTTTTTTTTTTTTTTTTGGCAAAGTATTTCTAAAATATTTTGATGGAAAATGCTTCTTGGGAAGCTGAGATACTGTGGTGCAATGCTACTCGACTCGCTATTGGCTTTGAGACTAAAAGACGAGGACCTTTCAAAAGAACATTGACTATAAACATACAGCGAGAGCAACAGTGGAATGGCTTAGATTAAGTAAGACTTGAAAAGATTATGCTGAAGTAAAACGTGGTTCTCTGAAATATTTGGGAGAATTAAACACAAATGTTGACCTTGAACTTTGGAATTATATTTGTTTTTGTTTGGTTTCTTAATGAAAATGAACATTTCACTTTGACTTGATCCATCACCTGACTTCCTAATAAGACAGTTTACAGTTGTAATGCTACAAAAAGATTCATATGTTTGTGCATCTTATGTGTATAAAATTAACCATTCCTTTAGTTGGTATAAAAAGCATTCCTTTGTATATTTGTTCTGCATTTTTTAAATATTTTTGTATATTCAAAACACTCTAAAGAGTAAAAACAAAGTCCATCTGTGAAAGTTCAAAACCAGAACTGTTCTTTAACTGACAGATGTTCCCCTTTAAAGCTTTAAAAAAGAAAAACACACCCAACCTTGAAGGCTTGCTATCTGGCTGCTGTGACTTTAACTGTCACCGTTATGTGTGATTTAGGATGCTTGAGCGCAGACAATTTCTGCACCACAAATTCAAGTAATCATCCACACGGACTATAGAGCATGAAATGCATAAAATCCATGCTTTATTCCCATGTGGAAGAAGCCACAGCACTGAGAGGCGTGCGTCTCTGTTGATGTGTTTTTGGACATCGGGGGCGTGGAGGGCCAGGGTTCGCCGTGATCCGCTCCTTAAGTGCTACCTTTCCTTGTCCAGTGCGCTTTCTGAGACCATCTCACACAAAGTGTGGCTCTGAGTGGGAGGTTTAGTGAGGCAGCACACAACAAGGTCCTAGCTTTCTCCTCTTTCCCTGCAGGGAAAAAATGGACAGGAGCAGATGGGTGTGGACAGGACATCCATCTGAAGGGGATTTATGCAAGAAGCCGCTGACATGCCTTGTCAGACTGCTGGGCGCAGGGCTGATGAAATGGACAGGGTTATGGTCACCTCTTTAGCACAGCATGAATGGCTCCTGCTCTGCATAAGTGATCAATCCTATTTAGTCAACAGAGGAGGGAAAGTGGAGAGGATGGATGCGCCGCACCTTCTGAACTCAAGATTTATGTTCATTCCTTTTAAAATGACTAAACCAGACGGATTGCATCTCCTTTTAGTTCCTATGCAATGTATGTTTTAAGTATAAAGTTGTTTACATGTATTTATTTACTAATTACTGTTTGTCCGAGGGATCAATATAAAATGAAAAGGAAGGCTGTTTTTCTTATTTCTTTATTAGTAATTTACTTTTTTAATGTAAGAAAAAAGTTCAAGAACAATATCAAATGATCAAATTTCAAAAATTAAATATAGCATTATTGTTAAAGGAGACTAAAGTCAGCAGAATGCAAACATGACATGAGCCAAACATTTTAAGCAAACACAGGACAGAAACGGGCATAAAATATAAAAATTTTGTGAGCAGAGCCTGTTGGTTCTCTGTGCAACTAATAGTATTTGCACAGTTAATGGCTTTTTTCCACATTAACAAATGAAATGTACATTTAAAATCTGATCTTTTTTTAATTCATTATCTCAGGTTGTCTTGATGATGGCAAAATTTGTTTAATGATCTGGAACATTTAAGTGTGACAGGAAAACAAAAGCAAAATAAAAATCTGCAAGGAGCTAATGACTTTTTCACACCACTGGATATAAAATGAACGTAGAAAATCTGTTTTCATGTCTTTTCTAAACCCCTGATTTTCTGTTTTCATCAGGTTTCGCATTTGTTCATCCTGAACTGCTTGCTATTTCTACCTTAACATTCAGGCCTGTCCTCTTTCCATGAGGAATGCACATCCTTTATGTTTCCTGTGCCACATTTCATTCGAGATTTTGCAATGCTCTCAGCTTTCAAAGAATTATATTCTTTCTGCAGACTCAGATTCTGTCCACTCACTGCTATGGCTTAATCAATCCGTAACAGTGTGTGGCATTGAGCTATACATATATTTTCTTACTTTTTTTTTTTTTTTTTTTTGAAGTAAAATAAAATCCCAGGGTTTGTTTTGCATTGTATCCTGCTCTGAAGTCTAACCAAGAAGATAAAAGTAGGATAAATTCTGCCATGTGGCTCTGGTTTCAATCCGCTAGCAGAAAACATGATTATTTTTTTTTATGTCCAGAAATACTTATTGTTATTCAAAATTGTGGCACATTCTATTTTTTTTTTTTGCTTTTTTTTTTTTCTTTTCATTATACAGGAAAGAACAATATAAAATATATATAAAGTGGAACAAAAGAGGCTACAGTAGGTTCAGCAAATGCTGCGTCTACTTTCCAGGACTGAAAAGATAACTGGAGGAGGCATAATGTGAGCAGAACGGCCTTGAAACCATTGAGTTTTAGAAAGAAACATTCAAACTAAGCAGCTCTCCATTAAATAATAAAATAATCTATTATTTCTTACTGAATTTTTTACGTTAGATTAGATTAAGTAATACACTTACTTGCCACAAAAATGTTGTGGTGTGGTGAACTTGGCAGATTCTTCCAGAGTTTACCCCGATTGATTAAATTTGCTCTAAAAACAAAATTCATGCTACGAAGAAATGCTTCCATCCTCATCCTTTCTTTCACTGCACCAACATACAAAAGGCCGATGCAGCTTCTTGAATATCAAACTGACTGCAACGCAAACAAACAAGAAGTTAGTTGGTTTCGGTGATAAATGGTCTGCCTGTAAATCTTGGAGATAAGTGATAATTGAACCATCTGTGCAGATGTTGCAGTAAATATTTCAGCAGCAGTGGACTTGAACGCTCCTTCTGTGGCTGAGTCGCCCTCCCTGTTTGTCTCTCCTCCCGTTTCTCATAATGTGATTAATCCAAGACTGGATTTCCATTATTTGTTTAGTGTTGGAGATTATTTTCAGTGATGCACCTATTTCTAAATATATCTGGTTTCCTAAAGAGAGGGTGGGGAAAAAACACACGCTTTTATCTCCCTCCCTTTCTTGTCACTTCCAAGCTGAGTCTCTTGCAGCCCCACACCAGGCATGAGAGAATAGCTTTGATTTCACACAATGATCACACTTGGACTGTGCATGCGAGCCAGGGAGTCCACCGCCTGCTGCCTTTCTTCAGGCAGTCACCTGCTGCGTTCAGGCGTACCCTTCAGTTCTGTGCAAAAACAATTAACTTAGTGAGGGACTTTGAGTTCCTTGAAATACTCTGCACTTTTCACATTTTCTTCATGGTAAAATGCAAGCATGGATATACTTCAGGTTGATTTAATGTGATCAACACAAATTAGTGCATAGTTTTGATGTACAAACAAAAAAGGCACTTATTTTTCCACATTGGATAAATATATTCTAGAAAGGCTGGACTTTTCTAAAAATAAAAATGAAATAATGCCACAGCAATAAAAGATGATTTATGTAGCTAACAATGAATAACCCGTATTAATGAAAGATGCTTTCATTTATACTGCCACTAAAAAATATGAGAATCTGAGAGAAATAAAGTATTTGGAGAATTTAGGCTTAAAATTCGGCCTTTCCCTTGCATCCCCCTATTTTTTTCTAGTAAAACTACTCCAAGGGTCAGGGATGACCTATCACATTGCATAATTTAAGCCTGGAGCTTCTGAATAATGAATGTAAATTTTCCATCTGATATGACTCTATAAAGGCGCAGATGACTGAAATCTGCATGGCTTTGTGTCTCCCCAGTCCTACAGGATATTCCTTTTAAACAGTTTTTACTTTCTATTATTTAAATCTTTGGCAGATCTCTGTAAAACAGTTGTTCTCTTGCTATTTTTATTGTTGCTTATTAGCCAGGAAAAAATATTTTCTTGTAATGAAAGCCCTTGGTGATAAATCATCTTTAATCAGTGCTGCATCTCCCATCTGACCAACTGTCCATGTTAATGTTCCATCAGGCCTTTCGGCCTCATTCATCTTCTGCCTTTGTGTTGATGCCAAAGAGGCATCAGGCTATGGGAACCCAGTGTTCCTCAAGAGCCAGCAGCTATTTGCAGTCGGTGACGTTATGAACCTGAGTTTTATTAATAAACAAAAGCTGATGTGTTCATCGCCCGAGAAGCTACAAGTGATTAGGCCCTCGTTAGAAGTTTGTCAGAGGTTCAGGGGACTGTCAGGAGTTTGGGAATCGCGGCCACAGTTGGTGTCATTAGCAGCAGAGCAATAGATACAAAACCAGCCTGAGGCTGCTCATCAGTACTTGTCAGAAAGACGGCTTCATTAGTCACTGTCCAGATGACGAAGGCTATTGTCGAGGGTGTCTCATCCCCCGCGATGAGCCAAGTGTCCTCACCAATAGGTTGCTGACCTCCGAGGAGTCTCTGGTCCTGAGGGGGAGGAACTGGGAGAAACTGAAGATAAGGACAGGCCAGGACTGGGGTGAGGGTTTACTGACCGCAGGGCATACCCAGGACAGAGGCTCCCCTCTCCAAACAGCCCCCCATCTGAACTGCCCCTGACCCCATCCGCACAATGAACACGACTCCTGTGTGCTCGGATGAAGAGGCAGATTCCCCAAGAAGAGGAGAGAGTGCGCAAAACCTAACAACAACCTCCTCACCCCCAAACACCGGTAAAAGTTTGCAACATTTATCTGATCTGGATGATTTGAAGTACAGAGGAAGTGAAGAGGGATGTGAAATGATGCTTAAAAAATTTTTTGCACCTTTTTGATGTGTCTCCCTTTGATTTTTGTCTCTCTGCGGTGCAATGTAAATGACAGCATGCAGGCATCTGTCCAGCAAGCGGACCGATGATGGATGCTTTGATGTTAAAGTTGTCTGGATTTTCACAAGTGAGTTTTTTGGGGAGTTTTTTTTATATTCGTTTGATGCACTTTTGCAATCTTCACTTATCAATATGACATAATAAAGTCACTCAAAGAGAAAAATCATTTTTGATGATGATACAGTTATTTAAAGAAAACGAGAGGTTCTGACTCAATGTTTGTAAAATATTCATCAAAGTTCTGCAATATAGTTAAATAATAAACATTGTTTTCAAGTGGCTTCCATGAGATGTGCATAAACCAAAATAATGAATTGTTCATTATTTTAAAAACAATAATAGAACAGAAAATTGCACCAGTTGTTGCTAAATATTTTTGAATTTGTGCAAAAAAAAACCCTGAAAAAGTTCATCTTGTTTTGCAGTCACATGATGTCAATGCAGCTTGACATTTCATGTCAAGCTGCATGAAATGTTGAAAATCCAGCCGCTAATTTGTTTACATTTTATGATCAAGAGGAATTTACCCATTTAGGTTTAATAGCAGCATCTTAAAACCAAACAGTTTTAATATTTGTGGAAGATGTTTGCTCTTTAAAGTCTTCTTTATTGTTTAAATTTCAACTTTAGCACTCTATTCACCTATTTTCCTCTTTCTGCACATTTGCTCATGTTAGCATTTCAGGAGAAATTGATTCCTAAAGAGTCACACAGCTTCCTCGGCTTTGTTCTGCCAACCAAGACGCAACAGGTTGTAAGATTCATGCGAAAGGAGCTTTGCATAGAATGCGACTCTAATTTATTTTTCTCTCTCAGATCCAAAAAAACAGAAAAAAAAAATAAAGCCAGCTGCTTGTTCAATAAGCCCCCAGAGGTGGATTAAACAGGTGCTGTTACTGAAGTGGGGACTTTATTAAGGACATTACAGTAATCATGGCATAATGATCCCATCATGCTTTCAGATGGAGACGACGAGGGAGGTGAATTTTGAGCATGCAGGAGTCTTTCTAGTGTAAATCTTTTTATACAAAAATCTTTGTGACATCAAGCTTCAATCAAAGGAAGTCCAGATGTTGATCTGATCCAATATTGTAGCAGAGCTACCACAGAATATGTCCTATCTGGAAATATTTGCAGTCTGTATGCATTCCTTCTTGTGTCGAAGCTTTGCAAAAAAACAAAATGCAAAGTCTACTGCTGTGGTCAGTAATAGCCAGTCTGTATAACTAGTTCAGTTTAAAAACATATCATCTTCTGTTCCAGTAAACCTCTTTACTGAGTTGTTTATTGATGCTCTGTTTACTTTTTGCAGCCTCGTATGTGGTGGAGGTGTTAGTTAGACAAGCAGATTCAGCAGGAATGGAAGCTTATCACATTACAGAAAGTCGCTTTATTAAAATATTTTGAGCTTCTAACATCTGTCTGCAAATAACCAGATGGTGTTTGGCTGGAAGCACCTGATCAGAAGAATTTGGCACAAGGTAAAAAATAAATAAAAATGGAGAATACGCTGGGCCAAAGCTGTTAGTCGCAAACAAAGTGGAAAAATTTTGATTCTTTTTCTCTTTTTTAAATGAAATACAATTTTTTTTTTTTTTTTCAAAATTTGTAATCCGTCTTTTAAGTGAAGCCTGACAAATAATTGTGGACTTAACTGTGTGGACAGAAATTGCAGCTTATGTCTCTGTGGATAATTTTCACCAGCTCATTTACATTTTAAGTAAATGTTTACATAAAATTCTTTTGGTTTAGAAAATATTACTCTGCTTTGTTAGAACTGAGACACTGGAATAGGATCAGAATTAAAAGCATTTGAAATCAGAACATATCTGTTAATGTACGCAGTTGTTTCTTTATTTTTAGCTGCAGCAATTCTTTTTTAGTTAGCATCAAGAAATAAACATTCACACCTTGTCGGTTGTAATACACAAAAAAAAAATTTGACCATGTTTTACACACAAAAAAAGATAATTTGACACAATTTGTGCAGTTTATTATTTATCATAATTCAAGAAGAAAATGCCATTAATCACACATGCTTATTTCTGTGGCTACAGTTGAAGTCTGTACTGTTTTGACGCCATCCAGTTACATACTTGTTAATGTGGGTTGCTGCCTACAGCCCAGTGCTGTTTTGCTGCATATACAGGATTTCCTATGTTGATGTGGCCTGCAGATTTGCAATCATTCAGTCAAACATGTTGGAAACATTTGGAAGATTGACAAACACAGTATAAGCTTTATTATATTTCTAAATATAACGTATTGCAGTCTTAGATTGACGTTTGTGCCAATGCCTTAATGCAGCAGCTCACAAACTTTTTAGACCAGGCAAGCAAATACCAACTAGATTTTTATGTATTTTTTAATATATCTACCCTTAGACAAATGAAACGGCCTAGACAAAGTTTAGTTCTTTGGCCTTTCCCCTATCATCCCAAGACATAATCCCTCGCATCATCGTCCCTAATGACAGTCGACAGCTGCATAATCATTCTGTCTGGTGGTTAGCAATTCTAGAAATATTGTGATTTTTTTTTATTGTGAGTTCCTTCAAACATTGTGAAAAATGCATTTTTGCATAGTCTCAACCTAATACAGGCAGTTATTGCAGCTCTCAGGTAAAGAACTTCACCAGTCTGAATAATTCAGGGCTTTCCTATGAAGAGCCTGTACACTTTTGTTGCATCAGTCTTCAAAAGAAATTTGAATGGCACGGCTTGATTAGCCACAGAAAGTTTTTCAAAAACTGTCCCACGAGTGTCCTCAGCTGGAACCCGACATGAAAAGCCTAACTGACAGTGAGGAGATCAAGCATCTGTAAGCCGTCCTCCATGAATAATGAGTATGTGTCTGTTTGAGAGGGCACATTTTGCAGTGCATGATTGTGCATATTTGAAAGTGGGTAAGCGGAATGTTTGTTTGGGTGTGTGTTTGTTTCTTGTCCAGGGGGAAGCATTACATTAGGACACGCGCCCTCAGGATGATGCCCCCGTCTCTCCTGTCAACAGCACCGGCCCTCTAATCTGATATTTCACAGCTGTATTTAGGCAGCTCAATGACAAGACGTCCCAATTCCTACTGTAACCCCCAAGTAGCATGAAAACCTCCTTACAAATTGGCATGCTGGGACTGTTGCTTCACTCACACAGAACGAGGCTTTTGTGACTTTGAAAGCCTTTTGAAAACATTCTTACATGGAGCGGAATATCACTTTCATGACGGAGAAAAAAGGATTAGCTGTTAGCAGTCCGTCAGGGATGTCTTTAACGCCGTTAGATTTCTTTGTACTTTCATAAAGCAAATCCAGTCTGTTTATTTAGACAAATGTTATTGCCAAACATCTCCAGCCTTTTTCCTGTAATACAATTTGTTCCTTTTGTCCCCTAATGCCAGCTTTTCAACAACCAACTCTCAAATGTGTATGTTGGACTTTATCAGCTTTTTCCTGTGCAGTAAGAAAAATGTCAAATGTGAAAGCTTCCTTGCATTTGAGGTGTGAAAGCAAGCCTCCTGTCCCCCTCTAGTGGGCCCCTTGCTGGTGTGGGAAGAGGATGGAGGTCGTGGACTGTGTTCAGACGGAGAGGAAAAGGGTTAATCGTGCTTGGGACAGGCATCTCCTTGAAGAGGGAGGCAGTGGTAGGAAGTGTCCAGATTTATGGCGCTCCGTCCCTTGTAGCTACAACTGCCTTCACCATGGCAGTTGACCAGCAGACAGGAGGGGAGAGCAGAGAGGAGCTGTAAATCACGGCGAGAGCGTGGCTCAGACACAAACTCGCATACATAAACACAAACACCGCCAGTTCGCAGGCAGATAAAGTGTGAGGGAAGGGCGGCTCTCCAGTAGTCTGCTGACAAACCGATAAAGCTGCTCTTGGATGAGAGATTTACGGCCTTATTCCTGGCTTTATTTTTCAGCCAAAATCTTCTGTACATCTACAGTATTTGGTGAATTACGACAGACCACACATGACTAGGTTTCCCATCGTCCTGTGTTCAGAATTATACAAATAATTTGTTTTTGTTTACTGAACTTGTAGACTTCCTATATTGCTAAGTGCCTTAGTTTTTATTATTATTATTATTTCTTTTAGAGTATTATTAAGATAGCATTAATTGTAATCTCTTCTGTCCTGTTGTGTCAAATTGTGAAACATAACATTTTATATGGTACCGATGGTTTAATTTAAAATGTGTACAATCAGATACATATTCAAATCCAATTACATGCACTGCGATTCTCTGGATTCCAATTTAGTCCAATTAAATTTTTAATTAAAATGGGAGTTGCTGCAAATAAAAACAACAACAAGATGCACTTGTTGGAGATGATAAGACACAATACTAACTCTTCACATATTGGGAGTAATGGTCTAAAATAAAAGGTGATATCACAGAGCTGTGTGGACTAAAACTGCTACATTTGTAAAATAGTAGGAAACATTTATTCTTTTTTTACTTAGCGGCAGATAAATATAAAACTGTACTGCTATTTTCTTCATCCACTGAGGTGAGACAAAGTCTCACACACCAAAAAAAAACTCGCATACGTCACAAGAAAAAATGATTTTAATTTTGGCCAATGAAAACCAACCATTTCTATCACATCTGCATCTTCTGACTGAGAGGTTTATTATTAGCTGTGGTCTAGAGCGTGTGTGCTATAGACTGTCGACATTGGTTGGTGAGCAACCAGTAAGCCACAGACTGGGTGTCTACTTCACTCTAGTGTTCCTCTCAGTGACTCTGTTGCTTTCTAACTTAAGTCCCTTCCCCTGTGGCCAGACGATCACTCGGGGACCGTCAACATGAACATCTGGTTGTACGCAAGCAACAGCTGTAGAACAATAATCCCCAAAATCTACACTGGCCTGTCTTTTCCTTATATCTTAATGGTTCCAGTGGGCAGGGGATGTGGTCTCTGGTCACACTTTGACTGCTGTGCCCACATGGACTCTGGCCTGGTTAGACCATCCATCCTTGTGGCAGCCGTGTGGCCCCACTCGCTGAGCGTGTGCTGTGCCCTGTGTGTACACAAGATCTCTGGCCTCAGCAGGGAGTGTTTACCCAGCTGAAGTCCAACTGTGTCACACTATCTCCTTTCTCTGTACTGTAAAGAGAAAGGAAATCACATCAAATAAATCTATTGACTAATAAATCAATGATTCTCTGAGGATTTGAGGTTAAATAATAAAGCATTAGACTGCTTAGTCATATTCCATGCTCATCATTTTTTGGATTATGGTAAATGGGAACTGTTTTCTGTACAAGTATTAGTATCAGTATTAAAGCAGACATATTTAAGGCTAACTTTCCAAATAACAAATGCTTTAGAATGGCAAAAATAAAATAATTATCACTGATTCAGAAAAACAATATAGCAAAACCTTTTGTGGCAATGATCAACGTCACAATAATTGTGGGTGAACTGAGGTGAATCAATTTTGTTGCTGCACGACTATGAAATAAATGGAAACCAAGGTTTAGTTACAAAAGCATTACTTTTTCTCTTTGGCTGAGCTAAATAAAGTAGTGCACATTTTCTCTACCACATGTGTTGCATGACTTTTTATTGCCAAACTTTGTGATGTGAGAAAACAACATAACATGGAAGTATAGTTTCAGTGGTGTGGCACAGAGTGTCGTCAGGATAATGTCTTGACAGCTACACCCTTAATTTGTAGATTAATTTGCTGTACATGTAAAATACAGACTGATTATGTGTACAATAGTCATGCAGACTCGCTGTTCATAAGTCAGACTCTTGCGGGCTCACCATTGAAATCCTATGAGGTTGCATTTGCCATGCTACTACAGTCCGAAATTTCTGCTCATTTCCTGGATAAATCTTCAACTTCTGAACATCCATTTAAGTATGAAACTTTACCATCACTGCTTTTGTCTTGTGCACCAACTTGCTTGTTTTCCGACCTGCATTACAGTCATTTTTCCTTCTATAATCTTTCATATTTCTCAACTTTGATCATGGTATCTCAACCATAAATCCTTAACAAAACTAAAGTGTTGTCAAAAAGATATTTGCTTTTACATTAAATTCTTTTTTGGAGGTAGGTTGGAGGCACACCTTGCAGGTGGACCTGCTGTAGAGAAGGGTGATAAAATTCGGAAGCCAACCAAACAAGTAAGCAAGAAAAAAAATGAGTGACATTTTTCCCCATCATGTCAGATGGAAGCTGTTTTGTGAATGGTGAAGAGAGCTGGATTAAACATTTTGAACTCTGAAGAGAGTCTGGTGAAAACATTTTCAGTTGATGGGTTAGATTACTAAAGGGAAAAAGACTGACACTTTATAACTCTACATATTATTTGAGAAGGAAAAACAGATGTAGCGCTCAATACAAATCTTGCATTAAGAAAGATCTTGGAAGAAAAAAAAAGCAAATATAAATGAAATGATGACATCTCTGCTTATCAAGCTGTATGAAAAATACAAGTGCTTGACTACACCTTCAACCCTCCACACAGCCATAATTCACCCTCACAATCTGTCAGCCCCAGCAGCAGTAGCTCCATCATCTTGCAATAATGCTTCACTCGATTGTCGGGAGGAAGATGATGCTCTTCAGGGAGGGTAATTCGCCCCTCTGTGATAAAAGCAGCCCAAGCCGAGAGCTGACAAGATTTATTGTTGTGTCTTTTTAAATGTAGCCAATTTCACTTTAATATGATATTAAAAAATGATGCATGCCTGAGCTTTGACTATTTGTGTTGAGAGAATCTCATTTTAGCCAGAGGCAGCATTGAAAATCCAAGGCGGCACGTTAGAAAGATAGTTGATGGCATCTTCAGTACGGATTGGAGCCCTTTAGTAAAGGAGGTTCCAATCAATTATGAAAATACAGCGCCGATTTTTAAACCAGGATCTATGAAATGCCTTGATCTCATGACAAAAATGCACAAAACAAAAAATAAAGTGCTAAAAAAAAAAGTCAGAGGGACTACATATCTGTGAAGACATTTGTATTTTAAGGGGTGATTTTTGTTCCGAATTCAAATTAGTATAAAATAAAATTAGTATAAAATATATCAGCATAATTGAGTAATTTTGCTAAGAATTGCAAAACTTTTACAGTGCAATGGTATCACACTGAATAAAAAGTCCAACTATGTAGCTTTTTTTGGTTAATGTTGTGTTTCCTCACTGAGTAGTCTTATCCATAAATTTGGTATTACAGTAAGAGCCTAAAAGCACTGATATAAATAGCATAACTTACTATGGACTTGCAGTTCAGAAGAAGTCAGTCGCCTGGCCTCAAAATGTTACAAAAAAAAACAACATTGTTATTGCACAACACTCTGCTGGGTGGGAATGCTTTGTTTGGCTGCAAAAGGAAGTATTGAACTTTCTCCAACATTGCACACAGTGAAAACTCAGCAGAGATATGCATATTGTATGTTGAGCATGTACTTACACAACAAAGCCAGAATTGCGAGAAAACCTCTGACTGTGCTGGGATTGCAGACTTTGCTAACGATATCCTAAACACATTTGGGGGAATTTAGTTTGGACAGTCATAAGCTGTTTGTATTTCCGAATATACATGTCAAATGAAGTACCTGATGTGGAAACACGATCACATATACCTGACAAGACGTGATGTTTCACAAGATTTTAAAAATGTTTATGTTTGGACATACTCAACACATTTTTAAAGACACCAACGCATAGTAGATGACAAAGTTTGAAACTGTGAAAGCAATGGACATGTACTTCTGCTTTTGTTTCATATTAAGCTACATTGACTCACATTGTATCTTAACATTAATAGTATTCAAGAGGACACAGTTTGGGTACCTAGGTGGAGTGATACAGGAGAAATGTTTGCAAAGCAGCCAATCCGGCAGTGGCATTCTTTTTTTCTTGCTGCTGACTGGCTGTACAACCAAGAGCTGAGAGGAAAAAGACTGCAGATGTTACCTCAACTTGAATACTTCAAGTATTCAGATTTGATCTATTCTGGTGGACTGCTGAGATCCCTAACCATCATAAAAACTAATAAAGAGAGTCCACCTTATTGCATTGATCAAGCTATATCAGCGTAACAACAAATCTTTTATTTTCAGATACAAGAAAAAAGCAAGGTGGATCGACCTCCTATTCATAAGTTTGATCCCAGAGAATCCACAAACTAATTGTGGAACCTCTACCAGTTCGAGTGGTAGAGGTTCTTCTTTACAAAACTTTGGAAAATGTAACGGCTTTAACTCTGAGCCTGAAAACAGAAATTCATGAATCCACAACTAGCTGTTCGATAGGTTAGCATGTCCTCATGGTGTTTAGAAAGCACAGGAGTGTTTGGGAAACTATTTGTTACACGCACGGTGCTCCTCTTTCCTGCCTCTGTGCTCGTCTCCAGCATTTACTGCGTCAGCTCGTGTTGATTTCCGCAGGGGAAGTTGCCTCACTGCTATCCCCAGACAAAGCCCTGACCCTGGAGGTCAAGGAATGTGAACTCGGGATGTGATGATTGGGACCTTCCTTAGGGGTGGACAATGCAAATGACCTAATGATGTCAGGATGCTTTTGGAACTCCTTAATGCTGACCATGTTGTTCAATGTCCAATTTTCTCGCCAAATTTAGATGAAATTTATAAAGAAATTCAGAGGATCTTGAGGTATTAAGCAATTAATTGGTCTAATGGTTTTTAGAAACGGGCACATTACGCAAAGTTTCATTTCCGAACCCTTTGAAAGACTTAAAGATTTATTCAAATAGTCCTACATTTGTACCTGAATTTTGAAAACCATTGTCAAAGCCAATGAATAACTGTCAAAGCCATGATAACTTTTACGAATGAGCTTCTTGTGAATAGTTTAGGCACAAAGGACACCAAAAGGCCCTCGTCCCATTTATCACCCATTTTAAGAGCGGGGAGAAAGGGAGAAGAGCAGAGCTGCCAAAGCAACCACAGCAAAGCGTAGCGTAACAGTGGGAGTCTCTCATCCCCTGAGGCCCCAACACGTTGCATAAAGTTGAGAAACAAAAGACATAACGGAGCCAAGAGATATTGTGATTCAGAGGTAAGTGTAGACCTAGGGCCTTTTAAAGCCCCTAAAATGTTAGGTACTGAAGAGAGCTGATACACCCTCGAGAGAATTTATGTGGATGAAGGTGAAGGGTCGGACTGCTATTAATCATGGCTTGAGTCGAGGATTAAATAGCTCGATCCTGTGAAAAGATGAGAGAACCTGTCCAGATTGAGGTGTTTAAAAGAACCGTGTTACGTCTGCCTTGCATTATGAAAAGGGGCTCAGGACAAAAAGTCATTTGAAGTTAGCACAAAATACAGATAAATCTAATGGATCATCGTGAAAATATGATTTAAGAGTTTGAGTAGAGAGATCTAAGACATCTTAAAAACCAAGAAAGAGCCACTAAAAGAACAAATTGTGTTTTCTTTGCTCATCTGCAACTCTACAAACACATTTTATTCTGATACCTTTTGAATCATTAGACTTCATTTTGCTCTTTTTTTTTCTCTACTGCTTTGATCTTAGATGTGTCACGCATTGCATTAATTATGCATTATAACTCAGAATACACTGAGAACACCTTTGAGTTCTTAGTTAAAGCAAGATCACAGCAGGGGCCTGGAGGCTGGCTGCAGCAGGCATTTACATCGCCTGCAGAACTTCTATGTGAAGTCTTTTTGTTAAAACAATGAATGTTCTGCTTTCATCTAGTTTATGTGGCCAGTATTGGGTGTGGAAGTGCAAGGAATGTAAAAGGGACATGACTTAATCCCAATCGATTACACATGTCCAACAAAAAGAAAAAAAAAAAAACAATAATGAGAAACATCTAGACTGCACATTGGTCTAATGCTATGAAAGGTACTCAAACAACATACATTTATAAACAAATGCATAACTGTGACTAAGTTTTGCCCCTTGCGACTTTCTTTTTGCTATTTTGTCACACGTTAATGCTTCAGATTACAAAAAATTGTCAAGATCAAATAAAGTTTTTATTGGGGGTGAAATTTGATCCAAAGTAACATGGCAATGCAAATGCAAACTGGTGGACAGGTGTGCTAACATGCCAACGTTATCAATTCATTCATAGAATTATGTTTAAAACAGACCACATGAGTTTCTTGGAAATTATTTGAGTCATATTTTGCTATTGCTTTGCTCCTCCTAACTCCTCAACCTGAGAAAGAGTAACTTCAGAACTAAACCGCCCAACTGAAGAAACCTCAGCTCTATGAATTAGTAATGGCCCCAAAAACCCTTAAATGCAGTTTCGTTGCTCTATAAACCAAGCCAGGAGAAATCGGCAAAACAAAGTATTGAAAGCTGAAATATTTTATTTCCATAGAGGCAAAACAATACATGTGGAAAAAAAAAATAAAGACCAGTCCTGGAAAGAAAGGAGTGAGCAATGCAGCTCTGCAAATTTCGTAGCAAAAATATGAGCACAGAAGATAAAGCTCAATCAGTCAGAGCAATAAAATGGGCCAGATTTGAAAAATGTCAAAAGAGAGCGTGATTTAATAATTGTTAAAACATTTTTAGCGATACAGTAAAACTGTCAACAGGTTCAAGACAAAATCTAAGAATAGGGATCAGGACAAATTCTTTCTCATTTTAAATTATTGTAGCAAAAGGGTCAAACACATTTTACAGTGTATTTTATTATGATTTCATATAAAAGAACATGGTATTATTTTTGTTATACAAATATCAGAAAAATGTCACATTCATGCCCCTTTAGTCTGATGCCTTTAATTCCACTTCGGCTGAGCATCTTCAGTCGGCCCGTGATCTCTGGAGTTCCTCCGAGTTTCTGGAGCTCAGGACAACTATTGTTGGAGAGCTAACAGCTCACATCATCCAGAACACACCATCTCCAGAATGAAACAAACAATGATGCAATAAAAAATGCTTCCATGGAGCCAACGACCCAAAACATGAAGCCAGAGCTCCAAAGAGATGCTGATGAGCAACCAGGAATCTGTTCAGCTGCTATTCCATTTGACTGAACTTTAGCTGAGCTGTAAAACAAAGAACTTTCAAACATTTCTGTCTTTAGAAGAAGTCAATGAGCTTGCAGCAAAATATGGTTCTGCAAAGTGCTGAAGCAATTTGTTCTCGTGAATTTCACTTTAAGGCTCTACAGTAATGGTGAGCAGAAATTTGCAATATGCACTTTTTTCAGACTTTCAGTTGTCCTGGCAATTCTGCACTATTTAAGTTGGTCAATGATATTAAAATCCACTTGAAAATACATTTTACAGTTGACTGTAATGTGACAGTGTGAAAAGAGGGATAAATGTAGACCATGTATATATATATATTTTATCCTTAATCAAAGTGAATAAAACACTCGCAGATGCGAGTCTTCAGATTCTGGCAGTTGAGTCAGACAGAACTGTTTAGCTTATCTCTCACACAACACAAGTGACCAGGACATAAGTAGAGACTGAAAAGCTGAAGGAGACTCTGGGTAATGTAGAAAACTGTACGTGATGCGCTCCTTTTCTTCCATGTTGATTTCCCAACTTCGCAACAAGCCTTTCATGCCTTTCCGCCTGCGTCGCTGCAGAGCGGCGCGCGTTGGTGTGAGTACCCCCTGCACAGGTCCCTTTCTGCTGCGCTGTTCCAGTAGTTGGAGTTGTTGTACAACCGAGAGCGACAAAGAGAGAGAGAGAGAGAGAAAAAAAAGAGAGAGAGAGAGAGAGAGAGAGAGAACAGCAGCTGAGTGTGCAAACAGAGGCAGAAACATTAGGTTATCTCCAGATACTATCATCAGACACCAAGCTGTCACTTTTACCGCTCAGAGTCAAGTCCGCTCTCCTCCGAGAGGTTCCCCCCAGCAGCCACAGGAGCCGCAGCAGCAAGCCGGAGCAGCAGCGCCCAGGTCCGGTTCGCTTTGCTCCAGCAGCCGCCTGTGAGAAAACTCCCCGAACGCGGTCGTCAGCTGGCATGAGCTAACCTCCGAGTCCGACATGGAAACCAAACCGTTCCTGTCACTGGGTAAGTTCGCCCTCAATGTGTTATGAGCGAGGTGTTTTGTTTTCTTAGCAGCCCTTCTCTGAGGTTTCTCGCGAAACGTGTCCTCGCGCTGTCCCCTTTTCACTCCCTTTATTTCATTTTATTATTTTTTTTTGACAGCGCGTGGAGCGAGTTGCCAAACGCGCGAGCTATCTTTAATTCACACATCACAATCCGCCGGGTTTTAGTTAAAACAAACACATCTCTGCCTCGCTGACTACTTCGCTGCTGTGCGAGTTGATGACATTTTACCTTGATGCGGACTGACAGCGCTCGAGCTTCGCTGCGCGCAGAGGTCGCGTGCGCCGCATCAAAATCGACTTGGTTCAACTTTAAACTTTTGAACTAACTGTTGACACAATGCATCAACTTGCGTTTGCAACAATCTCAGCAGAAATGCCCTCGTTTCCTGCGCTACAGCTTGTTGGACACAACCAATTTAAACTTTGCAGCAGAAAAGGAAGCTCGGGCTTGAACGGACCGCTGAATATTTCGTATGTCTTATTGATTAGGACATATTTAAATGGAAATGCTGCTTTGGAGGCGTTTCGGTGGTTGCATTTAAATGCAATGTAAAGGCCTTTTTTAAACCTAAAGTAGAGTTTGAGATCAGATATAGATAGCCCCATTCTCAGATCAGCTGCACGAAAATGACCTCTGCACGTTGCTCAATAGTTTACATTTGAAAGGTTTTTATGGATGGGAATTATCCAGTTGATCTTCGCATGGATCATTGTCCAACATGTTTTGTTTTTGTTTGTTTTTTGCGCAGTTGTCGGTGCTTTATTACTTGGATCTTAAAAGTTTATTAAATATAATTTTCCTTTCTTAGATTTTGACGCATGTATTTGTTGCATGTAACTTTTTTCGATGCTTCACATCGATGAAATCACATGCAAAGAGGGGAAAAAAGAGAAAAAGTTAGAATTAAGTTTAGTTGTGCTGAAGCTTCTGCTGGTCAATCCCAGACATTTATCTGATTGCAAGTGGATTAAAAAGCAATGCATCAAAGTGATTCCTGTTGTATGCATTGCATTTATGCTTGTTGCATATTTTTAGTTTTTAGTTTTGATTGCTCTAATGGTAGAAAATAATTCTGGCAATTACATAACACAACCATTTTAGCCTAGAGCAAGCTCAGGGTGCTGTAGTAAGTAAGTTTAGAAACATATAAGGAGCCTCAAAGCCTCAACAGTCCAGAATAAAATCTTAAATCAAATTTTTTTATCGCACAACATGCCAGTGCAGATATATTAGGTATAACTAAGCTAAAAGCTTTAAGCAGCTGCAGAACATCCTAAGAATTGGACGGAGGCGTTTTAAAATGGAAATGCAATAGTCTGAGATCGGTTCTAATTTGTACTAATTGGTTGTTTGAGTTTGCAGCTTGAGCGAACACAAGCACACGGCACTGTGAATCATTAATGCCCAGTTCCACTGTAAGTTAGTCAAAGTAAACAGAGCGGACCCTTGTCCCTCTGTGGCACAGCTGAGCCCAGAGCTGCAGGTGAGCCCCCCTCTGTTATTGTGTCTGTTGCTTTCTCATAAGGGCGTCGAGTTACACCTTCACGCATTTCATCAGCTGCCTGCTCTCTTCGCACCGGAGGGGGAGGCTGGATTCGCAGGGAGCAAACAGGCTCTGGCCACGGCTTTCTTCAGTTACAGCCTCTGCTTGCTGACGGTGTTGCCTCAGCACCCCTCTCTGTGGCTTCCCAGAAACACGCTGAACCGCCAGCATCGCACACACTGACAGGCTGTTATTCCAGGTGCGCTGTATTGCGTGTCCACGCTGATGCTGATTCAAGTTTCAGACTGTCTGAACGTGCACCTAAACTTGCCCAACTGACAAAAAAAGCCTGACACTGGTGTAAATTGGTGTAAATTTCAGCTCTTTTCCATCCGAGTTGGACCTAATCGTTCTCTGCTCTATCAGCAGCTTTTATATTTTGATTCTTCTCCTCTTTAAATCATCATTTATGTCTTAGATTTCTCCATTAAAGGGGCCACTTAAGCTGCAGTTGTTTAATTGGTCTCTTCAAGGACACCCCGATCCTCAAAGACCTTGACTCTATTGATTATCCACTTGCTTGACGTAATTATCTAAAGTTGTGCTGCATTTGAAATTCTGACATGCATCTGACTGAAACGACAGCGGACACGTTTTACAATTATAGATTGGTTGTTGGCTGACAGCACCCTGCCTTGGCAGCGGATGCTCAATATTATGTTCTGTGTTGCCTGATCCAAACTACTCCACACATGTGATTTTAAACTACAAAGAGAGGAGGGGTGACATTGAAAGGAGAATGTGTCCTTTAGTCAAAGCAAATTGGAGGATAGTGAGGATGGAAATAGTCTGATAGAAGAGCTGTTGAACATAGAAGAGTTCAGTTCATACTCCTTGAATCATTTTCGACACATAAACATTCTCTATGAAAAGAAATCTTTACATTTTGGCATGCATTTATATTTCACCCTCTTCTCTCTGATACACTTGAATAAAAACCAGTGGAACTAATTTTACCACTCACACTTAGAGGCAACAGAAGGAGAACAAGCATCACAAATGCAGCCAAGAGACCCATGGATGCTCCAGAAGAGCTGCAAAGATCTTCAGTTCATTTGAAAGAAAGCAGACAGAGCAACTGATCTTTATGGAAAATTGCAAAAACAAAAGCCGTTGAGCATGCTGGTTGCAGCATCATGTTTTGGGACTTCATATGGAGTTAATGGGCTCAAATTGGCAACTTCAAAAGATTGACATGTATTGAAAAGACAGATAACCCAGTATTCAAAATACCTGCTAGTGAAAGATGTGCTTTTGCTCTCCTCATATAGTCACTTTCCTGTAAAACTTAGCTAAATTAATTGAATTGACAATTGCTTGGAAATTCGCAGCTTGTCATTATTTTTTTATTTTTTTTAAAAAACTACTTGGAAGTATATGTCACTAATCCTACGATTAAAAATCTTTTGGCCTGAAATAAACATTGCATATCAGTTGAGCAAGATTTTTTTAAATAGACCTAAAAAATGATCATCCTATGATGAATAATTGCAACACATTTGCTTTTTCCCTTATCTGGCCACTTCAAAACATTGAAATGAACTTAAAAAAGGCAAAGCCTGCTTTGAAAACTCTTCAGCACTACTAAAGAAGGGCTTGATTTTTTTATTTTTTTTCACCTGTAATAGCTGTGTTCATTTCTTTTCATTTTATGAAGCACAGCGCGTTTTATGTTCACTTGAACTTACCTAAGTCAAATAAACTAGCCAGCCCTCATTTCCAAAATCAATGAAGTTCATGGTCTTTAATGGGGAAGCGGGATTCACGGCTGTGTGCGTCTGGAGGAGGAGGGAAGGGGGTTCTATGGTCTGCATTCCTGCTCTGGCAATAACTCAGGAACAAAGGTAATACAGGGAGAGGTTGTGTGTCTGCCGGGAGGTAGGTGTGTGTGTGAGAGGTAAAATTACTCTGCCAAAAGCATTTGGCCAAGTTTGTCTTTTACGGCCGTCCAGTTTTGTGTTCCCGATGTGAAGCTTTTGCTCCCCTTTTGAGGAATAAAAGGGGGCTGCAGCTGTCATTTTTATTGGAGGAGTTTTATAGCGAGACTTAATGGCTTAAAGTGACAGCTCTCTCCCTCTCTTTTCTACTTTTTTTTTTTCTTTTCTCTTGCAATCTCACCCATGAGGCCTTTTAACTGAAGCAAGTCAAAGAAAACTTGCTTGCCGTATGTGTGCCCACTCTGGACTTTCCCACCCCTCACCCACAGTTGCATCCCAGCTAAATGAGGGAAAAATTCATTTTTCCCTCATTTATAGCAACAGTGCAAGCATCCAGACCTGTGTGTGATCCATCCACTTAAACGTTACGTCCTGCTGTCTTAAGTTTATTTGACTTTATTTGAGTTATTTGGTCTTTGCTCTTTAAATTATTCTCCCGGTATGAAGTGCAGCTCACAGATGTTTACGCTCTGCACATTGAATGAATCAGAAAAAGTGCTCTGAGATGTTCTGATGCACAAATCCTAGAATGAACTGAAAAGCTTGTTAATTATTTGTGTAAGGAGCTGCTCACTGGCAGGAGGTCTTTATTGATAACGGCCGCACTGAACTCTGCACCTCAAACCTTGACCTTTACACCCCCACATGCTCGATCATTTTAGGAATTTGCTCTTGGCGTTCAGTCCTTTTAAACTATTTCAAGACAGTAGCTTGTTCTTTTGTTGTCCTATGTATTTTTTTTTTTTACCTCTTTGTTCTTATCAGCTGACGTGCATTTTGACTCGTAGCTTAAAAACATGTGAGTCACTGTGATTGGCATGTTTAGTGTAAGAGTGAAAAATGTGCAAGATTTGCAGAACAATATTCTGTTTACAGTACTTTGCAGAGGTTTACATACACCATGAACATTGATGTTATAAGCACAAATTTTATTGGATTTGTGCTGGTCCAGTTTTATTAGCTGGACCAGCATGAAATAGTTTGGAATTGTTAAGTGAGTGGATTTTTCTATTTTACGAATGTTGTTTCATAAAAAGTTGTTTGTGTTTATCCCTCACTGATTCAAATATTTGCAGAACCATGATTAACTGCCATTACAGCTGCAAGTATTTTAGCTAATCTTTGTTGCAAAATACTTCAAGTTCAGTCACGTTAGATGGAGAGCATCTGTGAACATCAGTCCTCAAGCCTTGCCATCGATTCTCAAATAGACTTGTGTGTGAACTTTGACTAGGACATTTTATTTTAACTCATGAATATGATTCTGTTTAAACCAGGGGTGTCCAATGTGTGGCCCAGGCACCAATTAGTGCCTGGGCCACTCTAAATTCTCCCTAGGTGTGAGTGTGTGTGTGCATGGTTGTTTGTCCTGTTTGTTTCCGTGTTGCCCTTCAGGCTGGCGACCTGCCGGGGTGACCTCCCGACCCCACTAGGGACAAAGGTGAACAGAAAATGGATGGACGATGACCAAATGAATTTGGATATCATTGGTTTTTCTCTTAATTTGGCAAATGTTTGCCATTTTTATAATTAGAGTCTTTAGTGATATAAAATGTCACTAAAGATGGGATTTTTTTTGGTTGGCAGATAAAAAAAAAATATAACAAAATAATTTTTGCATTTTTAACTTAATGAATTTTGTGATTTTAAACCATTCAATGGTTAAAATTGCTGTCCTGCTAAAAGATTGTTTGTATTCTACAGATTGAAGTATGAAAGCTTTTCATTGCTTTACTTTCCAGTCCGTCACATAAAATCCTATTTTAATACATTGATGTTTGTAGTTGTAATGTGTCAAAATGCTAAAAACAAACTCAGATATAATAAAAACTTTCCGTCCTTCAAGCAGGGAATATTGTTACCTTGTTTTGTTCGTGTTCCTAATTCCTGTGGACTCAATTCATTTGAATTTTTGACAGAAGCTTGGTTGTTTCTCTGAGCGATTTCCCTCCTCGGTTATTGGAAATCATCTAAGCATTGTGGTTTCAGGGTTTATTGAAGGTCCTCTGAGTGTCTGAATAGCTTTTTTTGTGGGCTGGCATTATTCAGGATGCGTACAGCCACTCTTTTGAAGTGGAAACGTTGGTCTCTGCAGGGATTTGGGGCAGATCACACTCATAATTCGTATTGAGAGAAAGGTCGGCTTGCCCCCTACTCTTGCCAGAACTCTCCGCTCTCTGTTCCGCCTGCGTCCCAGAATGAGACGAGGAGGATCGGCCAAGAACACAGAGCCTGGGAATGTTGAGTAGTGCACCTTCAATGTGAACTTCTGCATAAAGTCTGCTGGAAAATGTAACAAGTTGTTGGTGGAGAAGCTTCATGAAAAAGTAGTTGACTTGAGTACTAAAGTCATACTTATTCTCAGAGTATGGAAACAAGCTGCACCTGAAAAATACATTTTTATTTGTATCATATTCTGTTTTTATCAGCAGAAGTTAAAAATATCAATTGGAATATGTATCAAACTCATAGAGGTGTTTTTATTTCTTCCTAAATTGAAATTATAGGTTCTAAGGATTTCACGTTAGAGGAGATTTGGAAATATTTATTGTTTTAGGTCATTTTGGATCTAATTACAGTTATAACTTTTACCTCTATCTGAAAATTCAGAAGTTTAGATACATTTCCTTAGTATCTTGGAGAATCACCATCTAAATGGTGTGACTTTGAAACTTTTTGGTATCTTTTCAGAAGCTTTAACAATATAATTTTTCCCCATTTCTAGGATAAGTGTGCTTGTTTTGCAGCCCACCTTGCTCACGCACACACACACACACACACACGCACACACACACACACACACACACACCTTTTCAGTTATACCATCAAATTTTCTTGCCTAATTTTATGGCTCATCCAGGCCTATATTTGAAGATTTTGGTTCAAGATTAGTCATTCAGTCTTTCTTCATGATAAAATCAATTTGTGAAGTGCACCAGTCCCTCCTGCAGCAAAAGAATTACACAGCTTGATAAAGCCTCGGAAGGGGCGACCTGCTGGGGCGTCTCGCTGGCGTTGCCGGGCAACTCTTGGGGGTCCCGAGCCGCGGTCTCTGCTGTGATTGTGTGGGCAGAGTTGGGGCAGGGCGGGGGTCCATTAGAGAGCTTGGGAGGGGGCTGCATTCTCTCGCATGAGTGCCCATCACTACCCCATAACATACAGTACAATACTATTAGTATAGAAATAATTAACTTCCCAGTTATGGGAATCTTTTTTTGTTGTTGTACCACATCTACATATCAGCAAGTTTCTCCATCTCATGGTGGATCTTTCCATGTCTGATAATGTAGTTTGATTGGTAATTTTTACCTTATTTTTCAGATGGTTTGGAATAAAAATCTAGACAAAAACACAATTTTCATTGAATCTAAAAAGCTAGTTCTTGACCTGTTCTTCATTTGCTTGTAAGCACATCAGTGAAAAGGCAGTGAAAAAAAAAAAAAGCACATGCAATAAAAGCTTTATTGTAAAAATGAACCCTCGCTTCATCTTCACAAGCTTACAGCTGGCATGTTTTCAGCAGAAAAGAAAAAAACAACTCTGTCTTTGAATTTTCGGGCAGTCATGATGTGTTTATTAACTCCGTTATGAGCGCATTGGCTTTGATGTTGATTTGCTTGGAAGAGATGACGAATCAACTGAATCAAAGATTGGTCGTGCTCTTTCTCTCATTATATTTCTTTAAGTACATGCTTTCTTACTTGTAAGTGGCAGTTCTTTTTTTTCATTATTTCTGTTGATTTATTACCTGAAACGTGTCTCTTTGGAACAAAGTTGTAGTGGATTGTGTTTAGCATGTTTGATGGTGCCTGAAGAGTCATAATCATTTGAAGCAAAAGGATCGGATTCTGAACTCCTGCAGTGAACTTGTTTTAATAAAACTGTATATCCATGTGTGTAAACATTAGCCTACCTGCTTTTTTTTGACACTTCCATATCATACGTGTGCCTGTACATGTAAACAGCATCTGCCATGGTGTACGCCGATTGAGGTAATTAGAAACATGCTTCATGCTGCTCCGCCACAGCTTCTTTTTGAGGTCACCGACAGTTAGAGGAGCTGTCCCGGTGTGCCCCCGCGCCCTCCTCCGTACCCACCACAGTAACCACCGCTGTTACCATTGTCTGTCACCTTGCCAGATGCCAATGGGAGGGGAGGACGAGTCTCTCACGCACTGCTGGGCACCGGGCCATGGAAATCCCACAGCATGCACAACACTTTGGTTGTGTTCTGAGTGTGCACGTGCGACTGTGTGGTAATGGATGAGTGTTTGAGTGTAAACAGAAGATGGAGGTTTTGAGAGATGAAGGCTGACGGTTATTTATGCCTTGATTCATATCATGAGAATATGAATCATCGTGATGTCTGTAGTTTTACACTGCAGTCAGCTGGCTGTTGCAAACTTTTTTTTCTTGAATCTATTTATCAATATCTATTGCAAAACACATTTATACCCCTTACTTTTTTTTTGCATTTTCATCAAACTGCAATCACACAACTCTGTGGATTTTATGCAATAGTCTAATGGAAAGTAGTGCAGGAATAGTAAATATGAAAAGCATGACATGAGTTTGTATTTAACCCCTTGCAGCCCCTAAATTCATCCTGTAGATCCAACTGCCTTTTCAGGTCAACTAACTAACTAAAGAGTATATAAAAATTGGAAAATCTGAACTGCACATCAAACTGAAGACACCATACTAACTGTGAAACATGGCGGTGGATTCATCGTACTATGGGGATCCTTTTCTTCAGTTCAGTTTGTTTCAGTAGCTTCAATTCCTTACAGATGTTGTCTCAAGGAACTTTGCAAAAAAAATCAAATTATTTCAGGTTATTATTTTCTATCTATGGAGATCCTATGCATCAAGTCACTGGCTTTGCAGCAATTATTTTTCCTCAACTAGCACAAAGCAAAAGCAAAACATTTACATGCTCTAATCAAAGCATGCTAGATTAGAGCATCTACATGCTCTAATATTTATCAAAGATTAGTGCATCTACATGCTGAACCCGAGTAATTTTACACAGAAGAATTGGCACAATATTTATTCCTCAGTCAATGGTGCAATAAGTAATTAAGTTTCAGGAAAAGAAAGTTGGTCAACTTATCACTGCTGAACTGTGCAGAGATGAAACTGAGAAGTTGTGATGTTCCCAAAAAGCTGAGTAATCATAGAAACTGTGGTTTGTCTGTGCCTCCAGTGCTATTTTGTTTTGATGTTGTCTTAAGCACAACATTTTTAAAGTGGTGTCACAGGAAGTAAGAGTTCTAAACCCTGGCGTAAAATAACATTTTAATTTGATGTACAAGTTAAAAGAAATATGCTCCAGGTCAACACCATTTTTAGTACATTTGTATATAACATTGCAAGCCTCACTTCTCAGCCATGTAGTTTTAATTTAAACAGAATTCTCTTAGGCAGAATATTGGTGAACTGGAAAAAATCCAATGCTAATTTTTAACCTTCATGCTGATAACAGAACGACTTATTCCAATTTTTATTCTTTTGTTGTATTTTTTAAGCGGTTGAGAGATGGTACCCATTCAGACTGTGTTTATGAAGGCTTTGTTAAGTTTGTGTTTGCACGGCAAAGCTAAAATGTACAGAATTAAACTGTTTATTTAATTTTATAGCATCGCTAGTTCACGCTGATATGTGAACTAGCGATGCTATTCTTGTGCATCCTATTCTTTCTCTTCCCTTGTTGCAACAGAACTGGTGTGTTTTCATTTTAAGTTTCAAAAAACTCAAGCGGTGGTTTGTTTCATGTTGCAGCGTGCAAGTAGCATGCCGTTTCCAAGCTGCCTGGGGTAACGTGACTACCATGCTGTTTTATCATTTCATTATATTATTTCAGCTTTTCTCAAGATTTGTTGCTGACTTTCAAAGACTTACTCATAAGAGCGTCTCCAAGGAAACATCAGCAGCCTACTTTAGTGTCTTGAATATGATAATGGCTCTGTAGTTAGAGAGACAGTGCAGATTGAAAATAGCAGTTTTTCATGCACTTGGAAAGTAAATAGTCAAAATTAAACTTCTAAAAATTTATAGAACAAACAGTCGATGTAATTGTTACATTTATAGACCATTACATGTGGCCAGTTTTCTTGCATGTTTTTACTTTTATGTAATTTTTTCTCTTTTATTGTTATCACTATTTTCTACATAAGACTTTTTTAAGGTCTGGTCTCACTAATATTTATCAAAAATGTCCCAAAGACAGAAAGAAATGTGGAATAAAAATGACTTCAAACCTTGGCAGAGGATGGGTCAATTGGAAACGCTTGAAAGCAAAGACAAATTTCTTCCTATTGTACATCAGTTAAACACCTGTGTGTATAGGCCTTCATATGATTCTCCCAATAGAAAGAGTTTAAGTTAAAAAAAAATTTTTGCAGGCCATATTATATGTTCAGTTTATGCAAAGAAATCTCTCTTTTGCATTATAGTCCTCAATGATGTTCGTGCTGCAACGGAATAACCAGATTTGCTTTTTTTAATTTCCAAGGGGGTAAATGCTAAGACTATAATTATAACGAACAGAAAATGTATCAGAGGAACTATAAAACACTCTCGGTTCTTCAACAGACGTGAGATATACATCGATGCCGAAGGATGGATTAGTTTCAGTGCAAGCCGGCTCTACTTTTATGAACGCAGACTTCATCTTTTTCTGTCTCATAGTTTGTTGTCTTCGCAGAATTTTCACTAACTGCCATGCATGTTTGAGACCAGAGAAAAAGATCTTATGTCAGATAACAGAGTTCCTCTGTGGGTTTTTGCTCTGCCTGCAGTAGTGAAAGAGCGATTAACCATTTGTTGACGCCTGCAGGTCTAGTATGTTAGTACATCCGCCCAAACTGTGGCCTCTTGGCCCCTTCGTACACACACACACACACACACACACACGCATAGTGAAACAGACAAACACACACCTGTTTGTAAATGTACACACAGACAGAGACGTATGCACATGTACAGGAGTCCAAAGGGCTTTGTCACCTATAGTTAAACACCTTGCTGCGACCGTCTGGTTTCAGGAATGTTCCCAGTGGCCGGAGGGTAAAGGGTGCTGAGAAGAGAGGGGGAAGGGCCGTCTATCTGGAAAATCTACACAACGGCAACACTTGTACATCTGATTTTGTACTTGCCCTTGCAGTCCCTTGCGATAGCAGATACACACCCCTTAAACATTCACACATGAAGCCTCATAAAAACACTAAACTTCATTGTGTTTTATTAGGATTGTGCATTCAAGACCAACACGGTAAAAGAGATGGAGGAGGTTGTAAGAATTTTGAAGAAGCTGAAAAGTGTGGCATGCATTTTCATTCGCAGTCTTCGAACCTGATCTGAAATAAAATCCAGTGCAGCCAGATGCCAGCTTATTTGATAAAGTCTGTGTATTTTATCAGAGTATAAACGCAGCTTTCCTGTTTATTACAGATGCCATTGGGAATGTGTCATATATGGGACACCAAGAAATCACAACTACTTGGTTAATATCCAAAACACTAAAGTAGCAAAGCATTCCATCCTGAACAAACCATTGCAATGGGTTTATATGGTGGTGGCAGCACCATGCAGGAACAGGAAAACTGGTCAGCATTGATGGGAAGATGGGTCACTTTCACTTCACAAAACACCAATACTATGTTTTGACTTATCATATCAATTCTTAATAAAACGCATTAAAATTTCTGGCTTTAACTTGACAAAACTTAAAGGTCACATATGAAAAGTTTTGCATTGTGTTGAACCACATTGAAATATGTATGTATCCTTTATTTAACCAGGATATAATATAGTAGATTAAAAACCTCTTTACTGAGAATGACCTGAGAAGACTGCAGCATAAAACATGCAACAAAGTAGACGGATAAAACATAAAACAGCATATTTATTCTTTTCTCTACATATAATTTTCTTTTGTCAGAATTATTTTTTTTAAAGGAAAGCTAAGAAGCCTTAACTTCTTTTAATGTGGTAAAATACTTTATTCTATGGACTTTAATGTTAAATAGATTTTTAAAGGGTGCATTTGGAATAAAAGTGCCCTAGAAATGTTAATTTATTCAGTGCAGATTTGTAAATCTCAGTTCCAGTGAAGCATAATGTCTTCTTGTTCATTCTGCGGTTCAGATTTTAGCACAATGCGTGGGCTGTTTTTAGGGAAAACGGTTAAACAGCCAGGTAAACTAGATGGAGACACTCAGACGTGCAGGTGCTGGTTGTGTCGTCGTCAATGCGGTTCTACATACCAAAGTTCTGACTGCATTTATAAACGACTCTGACAAGTTCAAGTGTCACATTTAGGTTTGTCTTTTAGCAAAATAGTGAGAACAGGGGAAAGGTGCCAGATATTTAGATCAAATCTTAAAATCTAGCGATCTAAATTCTTTTACTCTGTTGCTTAAAGATGCTTACGGTAAAAATAACTTTATGGTGTATCGGAAGAGCCCTACACCGGATGCTGTCGTCTTGAGTTTGATTACTGACCTTGAAAACGTTTTCTGCATGTCTTCCCCCCTTCGCCATCCGCTCATTTCCTGTCTGGTAACCGTCTGTGAAGGCCACTAGTTGTTGTAGTAAGAAAATGTTTAAAAAGATATCTTCATTGCAGTTTTCAAATTCAAATGAAACTCAAACTGATTTGTGTTACAGTTTAAAAGTGAAAACTTGTTTCTCTTTCAGGATTAAAAAGAAAAAAAATCCTGGTCAGGAATAATTACCTTCCTGGATATCAAAGCTAGGTGTTCTGATTGTAGCAGTGGAACACGATGTTAGGTAGCCATATCTTTTACATGCAAATTACAAGAAATGAGCAAATGAAAACGCCTCCTTTGTTCCTGGCATAAATATACAGCATCTGACTAAAAAAACAAAAACAATCCTACTTCTTTAAACTCCCTGCCAGTATTATAATCAACATATCCATATATCTTTTCAGGGTTTTGAGTGATACACCAATACAAAGGAGCAAGTACAATGTGAACTGGAAAGGAAACATTGTTAGTTTTACTTTAGTTTCATTTCTACAAATGAAGGTTTGAAAAGCATTTTTAAGCTGTGTTGAATCAGTTCTTTGCAGAACTACAATTATTGCTGAAAGCTTTTTTAGAAGCATCTTTTCCTGCTTTACACATCTGGAGACAGATGTTTTTTTTTTTCATTCAAACTCAGATTCAGAGCATCTGCAAAAATTAATTTTCAAGCTTTGTTATAGATTCACAGCTGGATTTAGGTCTGGACTTTGACAAGACCCTTCTTACACAACTATGCTTTCATCTAAATCATTCCAACTGCAGCCCTGACTATATGTTTATGTTCATTGCTCTGCTGAAAAGTGCCAATCTCCAGTCTTTTACAACCTCAAACAGGTTTTCTTCCAGAATTGCCCTGTATTTAGCTCCACTCAGCTTTACTCTAACCAGCTTCTCTGCCTCTGCTGTAGCAAAGCATCTCCACGGCATGCTGGATCTGCTCCAGTCAGCGAACGGCAGCCTTCAATTTTGATCAGGTGTCAGGAGTCACTGGACAGCGGGAGATTTAGTATCCGACCCGCCGATTAGCGGCCAACTCGCTTTGGCACCTGAGCTGAAAACGACTTTCCGTCATCTGATGAGAATCCCACTGACAGCTAGATTTGATGAACTGATATATGTGGAGCGGTGAATGGTGGTGCAGCTGAGAGACACTGTGCTGTCTGGGAGAGTTAAGGTCAGGGGTTGTGGCTGGGTCACCCTCTGTGGGAGAGGAGCGGCTTCAGCAGACATGACAGCATTTGTCTGGAGGTGAGGAGAAATGATTGAAACGGGGGAACAAAAACAATAGGAAAAGGAAGTAGGACGGATGTTTTTGTTTAGTTTTCACTTGAGCTAGTCTACCACATTCTGTCTCATTCTTACGAGGGGAACTTTTTACTTATTTTTTTGGATACAAAATGAATTGATAATTGATCCAAAGTTCCAGTGAAACCACGTTAGCTCGTCTTTCTTTCAGACTTGCATGCACATATAACAGCTGTAGAGAATGAGAGTGGATGTTTATTACAGGATCCTCGTGAATGCTGAGGTGCCCTGGGGGCTATTAAAGCCTCCACTTAAAAGGCACTATCAGAGAACAGTTAATGTGAGCTGCTTGAAGGAGACAGGGGAGGAGAGGTTGTAGAAAAGAAAGAGAAGCCATTGGAACATCAAGCAGGAGGAGGGAATAAACAGTGAGCACATCTGGATTGCCTCAGCAGAATATTTGTGCAACATCTGGAAAAATTCCCTGGAATTTTAGGGTCCCCTCCTTTCATTTCAGTCGTTTTCCCTCCTCACCGCCACCGCCTCCCCCCATCTTTATTTCTTCTTTGTCCCATTTTCTGCATCTTCAAAGTCACTTACCTTAATGCGGCAGCCACGTAAATACTCTCAAAGTAATGTATGTTGAGCCCTCGCAGACTTTATTGCGCACCAAATTGGGCCCATGTGACCAACTCCCCTTTGTGCGAGGTTTGGCTAATTAAGTGGCAAAGGAGCGGGAGGGCACCGGCTGTGGATCCAGACTCAGACCAGACCTGAGCCAAACACAACCCCTCATAAAACTTGGGGGGAGAAAAGAAGAAAATACAGCACTTTCTTCTCACAGGGCCCTGAAACTCGAAGCACGAAGAGTAGACTCTTTGTTTTTAAATGTAGACAAGTCTCCTTTAATTCAATTCAGTACAGTTTCTTTCTACGCATTCAGTATATTGCACATTCATAAGAAAATTGTACAATGCAGTAAAATCAACGAATAATATCAAATGAATAAAAACAGTTGAATCGACTCACTGACCACATAGACATCCTTCAACCTGAGCAAGCAAGTGGCAACAGTGGAAAGGAAACACTTTGAGACTTAGCAGCTGTCTGCCTTGTTCAGCAAGAACAGATCGGCAGTAGAAAACAGCCCTGGTTTTCATAACAGGTATTATTATGTTTAAAAGAAACAAAAGGGCTAACTGTCAGAGCTAAGCACGCAACTATAGGAAAGGTGTACTTTCAATGGGAAATGACAAAAGAGAGAACACACAATTAATTTGAGTCCTCTCTTTTATAAATTTTACCAACAGTTCAGTCTAGATTAAGAAAAAGATGAAGTTAGACACAAGCACAGAACCAGGAGAAGTTTTTATTAGAAGGAAAAACAAAGTTAGAAGCAACAATAGGACTGTGACTGACTGTCCAGAAAGTAGACCCAAGTAAACACAGAAGAGCTGCACCAGGATCCTTTCTATTGGGTAGAAACACATCTGGAGTACACAAAATAAGTTGCAACTTCTGCAAGTAAGAAAAACAAAGAATACAAAAAGGTAGTGGCAGCCAAAGCCCCAAAAGAGGCTCAGTGTAGGGAAGAGACACAAATAAACGCTGAATTATTGGCATTCACATTCCTTCAAAGAAAGAGAAAACTGAGCCAGAACCCAAAGTTAATGGCAGCAATTATTCCAAATAATGCATAACTGGAAAGTGGTTGGAAAACGGCGTAATAAAGGAATCTGGTCAGTGTGTCCTATAGCAGCCTGATCACATAGCAGCATAACTAACACAGCTCAGGATATCTGGCTCCCTTTCTATGATTAAATGTGATTAAAAGAAATCTCAGAGAAAAGTGCCTTTTAAATTACATAATAATGTTAAAATTTAAGCATCTGCTGTACTGCATCCACCTTGTTAACAGTACGATGTAGCTGCACAGGCACGCTTTTGTCTGTCCCTGCTGCAAAGATCACAAGATCACGTTTTTCTGTTCATTTTTCTCCCAATGCAAACTCGTGATTGTTAGTGTTTTAGGGTTCAGAGGAGCTCAGGAAGCGTTCTGTCTAACCTGGACGAGACTCCTCCTGGGGTCGCTGGCGGGCAGATATCAGCGAGCGGCCAGCTGCACGTTTTAATGTGGTAGACCACGTTGATTAAAAGAGATTCATCTTCGTTTTCTGATGGGTTTTCTGATGCTGAAGTTGCCAAAGCCCAGCAGGAGCAGGCCAGCAATCACAGGGAGACGAGAGACAGGAAGAAAGAGATCCAAACAGAAGGGGATAAAATGAAAGTAGCAAGAAGAGACAGATGGGGAAATTCAATGAAGACAAGTCAGGCAATAAAAGAAGCTTTAATTCATTAGTTGAAGTTGTTTGACATCGTACTGAAACATGTCAAACAGTTTCAGTACGATGAAACCTGGCCTGGTTGACGTGAATCTGTTTTCTCGTCTGGCTATCTGCATGGTGCAGAAAACACCTTGTCATTTATCCCAGTCTCCATGCAGATATGGAGCTAAATTTGAACTTAGATTTTTTTTTTTTTTCTTTCCTCTTGCCCGTGTTGATCTACAGTTGGCCTACATCTTTCTGCCTGGCTGAGCTGACAAGTTGTGCTCCTTTCCAGGAATGCTGATGTTGATGATACAGTTGACTGTACGTGTCAGTTTATGTAAACTAAGATCAGTGCTAAGCCCTCCTCTGTTAAAAGAGCACAGTTCTTCATGCAGGTGCGCTGAGGCTTTTTGTGTCGGCATGTAATTGATTAAAAGAGGCTAAATTGTATGAAACATATGAATCTCACACACATAAAGACTCCAGGCAAAACTTGAGTGTACAATACAATAGCATGCAGACAGGATTTTCTTCCCAAATGACATGTTGACATGGATTTTGCTTCCTTTTAAATTTTAAATCTGTCAGCGCAGAGGTCATGTAAGGCACACGGTCTCGAGAGTAAGCTACAACGGGAAAACATTTTCTTCATGCCCTCAGGTTATTGTGTATGCAGATGATCTGTGCAGCCCTGCAGCCTGACCTTCCTCTAGCTCGTCCAGTGGCCCATCTTTTGATCCAAATTAACTTTGCTGCTTTGAATCCTGCTTTTTCAAAGCGTTCACCTCGTTTTAGCTCTAAACTGCTCTGACGGACTGTCTCTCTCTGTATGTAATTGTTATTTGAGATATAATTTTGTTTCTTTACCCTGGGAGGCAGACTTAATATTTTCTGATCAGCCTTATGCTTGACTTGGCCCATCAGATCTTGAGGTTTCTGCAGGTAGACATGCGCTGTGACATTTCAATATCGTTGGAAAGGTGCCTCACCCTTTGACCTGAATCTCTTCACCACATGAAGATAAAGCGGATTCTTCTTGTTGCAGCTTTGTTTTTTGTTTTTTTGTGCCTGGGGGAAAGTGTGCTCACTCTGCACAACTTCAAACAAATCTCTGAAGATGAGCAAAGAGCCTTCTTTTTTTATCATTAAGTCTATGGATTCAAAGTGAAGTTATTGTTTAAATATGTCCAAAGCAAATTGGTCAGGAACTCCTTAAGGCAGTGACTGCATTCTCAGTTCTGTGCAACAGTGTGGAAATTTAAAGTAAAAATAAATACAAAATGCATTTTTCTACCTGGTATTTAATTTTCACGGGTTTAATCAGACAGAGGAAAGTTTGGGCTGGATGGATGGATGGATATAATTTTTTAGGGCTTTGTTTAGTGACAAAGGCCATTTTTAGAAATGACTTTTTGAAAGGTGATTTGATGAAACGTTTATTTGTCACAATCAAAACTAAACCACTGCAATCAAATTGGCTACATCCAGCCAAAGAAAACTTGGCGAGTACGTCTTGTTTTGTTCTTGTTGGTTTTCTCCAGTGTACAGACGAATCAATGCCGAGACTAAAAGCACACAAAGCTGTGCCAGCTCGTATGTTTTATTTGTTTTATAACTTTCATATAAAGTGACAGATGCATCATTTTTTAGAGTTGTTGATCGGGGTGATTGACATTTCATCACTCCAATTAGCTCAGGAGTCACTTATTCAAACAGTAATTGTAACATCAGATTTTATCTTCACTTTTCAAGCCTTTCGTGGACAGTAGAGCTCATCTTTGAGCTTGCTGCTCCCTAATCAGCACAGATGTGGATGAATGATTTGTATTTGGTATCCTGGATTTCCGGGGGATTGAGTTAGCTTATGACCAGCTTAGTCTGCAGTCCAGGGCTTGATTGGCAGGCATAGTTTCCTCTCTGGATGTGGCAGAGCAGGTGATAAAGGGGCACCAGTGACATTTCCCTTCTCACGACATGTCACCCTACATTAAAGTGTTTGTTAGACTCCCTAATAGGTTTGATATTCCACCAGGCAAGCTTTGAGTCACAATAAGACTGCTTTAGTTAACGTCACCACCAAGTGGCCTGAATTTGAGTTTTTTTTTAAATAATTGCATGTTCAATTGCTTTAATTTTCTGCTTGAATTATGTTTGTACACTTAAAAATACCCGCACACGTTTGGCGTCCTTAAATGCAGAGTTGGAATCCATGACATCTTTGTTTCCTAACATTTCACTCTCCTCTGAATTTATCAAGCATAATGGGCAGTGCATGTTACAGCCATTAGCCTGTCACAATGGAAGCTGTCTGACGCTGGAACCATGTCCCGTCCTGTTATGATCATTTCCATGCTATCCTGGGCTCCGGCTTTGTTTCCTGTCTCGGAGGGAAGAGCTCGCTCAAGTCTTTAATACTCTGTTTTTTTGTTCGCAGTGAAAAGCCTTGCCTCCAACCAGTCAGGCAGCGTTGCATCGTGCTCGCTCTGCCAGGCCTCAGACCCCATGGTAGAGAAATAATTCATAAAATGAAATCTACATTTGTTGTGTAAATGACCACATGCTGTAGGATATTTAATCCTGCCTGCTTTCGATCCCAGTCATGTGACTTGACCTAGTTTTTAGGCCTCCCTCTGCTTCTCTCTCTCTTCTTTCTCACTTTCCCCCTTTTTTCTCTTTCACAGTCTATAACCGTTACTCTCCTCTCTCTCATCTGTTTCTAGTTTCATTCTTATCAATTTTGGTCTCCCCCCATGTTGGCAGCTTTTCTTTCTTATAACTGATCCAAGGACTTGTCTTTTCCTCTTGATGTCCTAATATCTTGAAATATGTGTCTAATAGCTTTGTAGTGACAAAGGACACCAACTTAATGGTTTTTGTGACAGAATATTCATTATTATTAAAATCTTACGTCATCCCATCATCTTTCCTCATAACATTCTGCTTTTAGTGCTGATGTCAGAGTATTGATTCACATAAACTCATAATTTAAACCATTCGGTGTGCGTGAGTGCATATTTAACACATTCAGAACTGATTTAGATTTATTGTGGTGCTTTTTCTGGGAGAATAATGAGATCATGAGGCTTGATCTTGTTAAAATATTATTTTTCTAGTCATATAAAGAAGTCATGCTAACAGCAGCTTGCATGACTTGGCAGACAGAAGAACATATGACTTTGTAATAACTGTATTAAACATTGCAATGTCCTCTCATGCTAACCTTAGCATTCTACTAGCATCTCTTCATTCATTACTTGTCTAAAATCCCTACACTGATCAAACCTGTAACAGTTATTTTTGTGTTGTAATAACTGTAGCTATTGATTTAGTTTTTAAATAAATGCCCACACACAAAAATATTATTTTCAGATTCTACTTCACTTTAAATGATTATGGAGAGTGGATGGTAACAAAGTGACAGAAAATATCTTTTTTATGTACGGACTGTAATTAGCTTCACACCATCACAGCTTTGGTGTGTTTCCATCCAAATTTTTCAATGTGAAATATTTATACAGGTCAAACGTGAAGTGAATAATTTATATAACTGTTTATGCCTTTAGCTCTGTTCTCAGGCTGTCATTGAGTTGAAACATAGTTTTACAATCTTTAAGAAACATATTTCTTTGAGATACTTTTGTTAAAACATAATCTAAAAACCAAGTAGACTATTTGTTTTTAAGTTTAGACATCACTTTTTGAATACTTTCTAAATAAAAAAAGAAGAATATCAGTGTTTACTAGTTACTAACTAGTTTTCACATGTTCGTCATGTTGAGTCTTCTTATTAGGTTTACTGGTTAGAACATTATTTTGATTAAAAAATGCACCTTTTTAGTGTTAATACAAAATTAGCACTAAATTATTCAAATATTTCTAATTCCATAAGAATTCTTCCAAAAAGGCAAATTTGTGTGTTCCCAAAGTTTTTGATGCAGACAGTTTCTTCTTGTCCCTAAAGCCTTTGCCCCCCTGAGATGCTCGGCGCCTCCAGGCCCCCCGAGTTGAGAATCCCAGATTTAGATGAATAATTAGATGCTTATCTTAGACCAGCAGCAAGTTTGGCACACCCACAAGAGGAACGCCTCCTGGAATGGATGGCATCCCTCTGTTCTTGGAGTGCACTGACGTTCTCTCAGGCTACAGAATACACTGTAACTCTTTAGCAAACCTCTTGCAATAAACATTTTACTGTTCCTAGACTCTGCATGCTAGCACACACTTTCTGCGCTTGTATCTGTCTAAATTACTTTCAGCATAGAAGCTGAAATTTTTCGACAGACTGTTATGTCTTTTGACAGACACGGGTCGATAATGTAGCTTGGATGCTAAAAACTTTCTATGTGAAAGCTCTGAGAACAAAGTGCTTCCTGTTTCTCAGTAATACCAGAGGAATCCGCTTTCTTTTCTGCATGTTTACTAAGATGGGTTTTATTCACCATTTGTGGTTAGGCTGTCTCATAATTTTAGCATTAATGTTTGTTTTTTTTTTTCTTGTTAGAAAAAACTGATTTTGCTAAAATTATTCAGAGATTTTTCAGATATAGTAATATAATGGGATGTAATAGCAGTCTATTATCACAAGTACATTTTGCAGGCTTAGTCCATTTAGGAGCAATTATTTTGCTGCTGACTGGAAAGTTTTAGCGAAGTTCAGCCTGTGGAAGTATTTTATAATTTCATGCAACTTGCATGAAAACCTAAGGATAGTCGGAATCCAGAGCGTTTTTGGACATTCTCAAGAGGATTAATTAGTTTTTTGCTTTTTCAAAACTGCATCATAAGTTACATTTATTGAGAATCAATACATCAGCTAAATTATTCATGTCTGTATTATGCTTATGAACAGAAATGCAGATCTGTTGACTTACTATGAATGTTTAAAACTTTACGTACGTTAGCACCAGATCAACAAAATTTAGATGTTTAGGACATCAGTTAAAAATCTTTGATATTATTCGAACCAATCTTTTTCTTTTGCACCATAGTTGTAGCTTATAATGGGAGTAGCCTATTCTGGATATCCTACTGCAAAATATAAACGTAAATGAGTAAGCTCATTTGCCAGTTGTGTCTCAAGCTACAACAGCTACTGCCAGCGATGCCGAAGCTGAAACATTTAGTCAGATTGAGAGCGCCGTCATCGTCTCAATTTATTCTGGAAGCTAAAATGTGCTTTCCAGCCCTTCCCTTTGCTCTGTAATCCCTGACAACTTCTGCTTAGCTCCCTGTGAAGGAATGATATTGAATCATTTCTTCACGCTTCACAATCAATTTAGTGTAGATTTGAAATCCTTCTCCGGATTACAGCAATATTTTTTCCCTCCTGGATTCCTCCACTCCCTAATGGAGTTTTGCCGTCAACATGTTGAAATCACCATTGCTGGTTTTTTTTTTTTGTTTTTTTAAATCCTGCATTCATATTTAATAGTTCTGACTGAGAATTGCATTTTAGACAAAGAGTGCACTTAAATACATAGCAGTTTTCCTGTAAATGTCCTCATGTGTTCCTGAGTAATACATTCATTTTTGTGTTTTATTTTTTATTTATAGTATTTGGCCATTCTGGAATCAGTTACAGATGATCTTGTGTTAGGTGTTTTCATCTACTCATCTTTTTTTATATGGCATAAGAGACTCGAACATACTATATTTACATTTATACAATTTTGTGATTTCATTTTAATTTAATCAGATTTTATCCCAATCTGGATTTTGTTGGAATGGATTTATTGGGTCTGAATTGGATTTTGAATGTTTGAACAAATGGGAAATTTGTGCTGATATTCTCAATCTGAACATGTTATATATTAGGTATGTGATTTTTTTTTTTTTTTTTCTGGTTTTGTTTTCTTGTTATTTTTTTGTTTTTTGTTTTCTAGTTGGTGCAATTTATTTAGTTCCAGTTCACAAGAAAAAGACAAAAAGAAATATGGACCGGGGATAATTTCAGAGAAAAAAAGACAGAATTTTAGCTTAATAGTTGCAATAATTGCAAAAATGTCATAAGGTAGAGTGGAGATGTTTTAGACCAAAGATGTTCTTTTGCTATTATTATTCAAGGCATTTTTTAAGAAAAGCATTGGCTTGTTCCAGCTTCTGACCCGTCTAAAACAAAAGAAGAGCATTTATTTTTTATACTGCAGTTTGTGATTTGACTAAAAGGAAAAGGTGTTTCTGCAGGTCAGTGGAACGAGTGCATCAGAAAATAAAATGAAAACAATTGTATAAAAAAGGGAAATTTTTTTTCAAGCCTCTGTTGTCAAGCTACACACATTTCTCTCTGCATTTAGGCATTCCTGGTCTTTCTATCTTACTCAATGTAAAGGCTGCAGACACAGGTAGAAGAACTGCCAGGCCAGTCCAAAGTCATGTTGAAATGAAAAAAACTAATGGAAGCTATTGCTCCCTCAAAATCAAAACTTTGGAAACTCACCATGTATTATAGTTTGACTATAATCTCTTGTTTCGACTGTTTTTCTCAATTTCTCCCGCTCCAATTCTCTCGTTTTCCAGATGTTTGTTCCTTCAGAATTTCGTACCCCATGTAATTTGGTTCTTTTGTTCATACAGATTTCCAAATGATTTTGTACCTGACTTTTTGGAGTACAGAACAGAGTGAACATTTTATAACATTCAGGGATTAGTTTGAATGCACTTTGGAGGACTCTTTAAACACATTGACAACTACCAATTTTAGGTAATTTTCCAAATCTACTTACAGCTGATTACCAACAAATCAGATATTATTAATTATATCTGAACATGTCACTGTTAATGATTGATCAAATGTTTTGCAGCTTTTTAAGAAATTATTTAAAACAGTTGTTTTTATCCTGATGTAAATATACTTCACAGTAGCTGAAATTGATCAAAAGTTTCTTTTGAGCAGGAGTAAGTCAAAGGTTCCATAAAGATCTGTGACACAAAGTGATTCGGGTTTGAATTTTAGCTTTCATCATATTCGGCTGTCTGGATCTGGGCAGATGTTTTAGAGCACGATGCTCATGAGAGAGAAAACAAATCAAACACATGGATGGCAGGACAAGTCCTCCTCTTTGTTTTTTGACTTAGCAATTTTCATGTTTACATCCTCAGTGCATGAACACAAGCTGTGCTCTGCCAGTGTGGGAGGATGAGGTTGATGGGGGACTCTGTGGAGGGAGAAGCGTGGGTGTGTAGTCAATTTAGCAGGCTAACAGGAAGCGTGCTCCGGGATCCAGGCGGGCAGTGAGTGGGACACGGGTCGCGCAAACTCTTTGGGCCTCTGAGCTTCCTTTTAAATATCCATTCACGGTCCGTGCATTGGAAATCCAAGATTTTCTTTTACCTTCAGTGGCCGAGTTAAAGTTTTTTGATAATGCAACAACTCGATCAAATGTCTTCTATCAGAATGCAACTATATTTGACTTGGCACAGGAACACTGCAAATCACTATGAATGTTGCAAAACTGTGGACGAAATCCACCCGTGATCCATTTGAGGAAGCCCATAAACCTAAGTTTTATCTCTCCCTTTCTGGTGGTAATATTTCACAGCTGAGAGAGGCCAGTGTGTGCTTTGCCAAGGGCTGTTGGTGTGGGTAGATAGTCTGTCATGTGAACAGCTACTGCAAAGATCAGCAGAGGGATAGTGGATTGTTAAATGTTTCTTGTCTCTGTCCCTTTGGTGAAAGAAGCCTCTTTTACCCTCACAGTCCAGAAATCACACAAATTTGATTAGGAGTCACTTGCCCAAGGAGCAGCTCTGGCTGCCAGGCCGCAGTGAGGCCCTTGTTCTCCTATTTGCCCCGGAGAAAGGTTCTGACATGCAGAAGTAGGCTTTGAACCGGCCCCTTTCTTTTCTTCCCCTTTAACCTCATTTACCATACTCTTTCAGTTTTTCTTCCTCCCCCTGTGTCTGTCTGTGGCTGCTCACCGTTGGCTTGCCTTTGGCTTAATCATGTCACAGCAAGAGAGACAAATGACTGTTATAAATGATCAGGAACTGGGGCTTTGGTGTGATCTCTGCAAAAGACTGTTGAAGTTTCATGTTTTATGCAATCCAGAGAGAGTGAAAGACAAGGTGATGGCAGTTCATCTTTTTTTGGGAAAGGTGAATTTGAGAGATAGGTTGCAATGAAACCCTCTGCCAAAACGCATCCATCTGCCGTTTAGCCCAACCAGTCCCCGAATGCCGACTCTCAATCTACTTAGTGGCTGATATCTATGCAGGTGCACTGAGTGTCTGAGGGAGCCAAGAGTTTTTGTTTTGGCATAAATGTGGGTGTAGAAAATTAGATTTTTGCATGTGGTTGAGTTGATTATTCACACCCACAGCAGCAAGAGAAATTTTGCCATGCCGTTTTGTCAGAATTATATTTAATATTCTTCATAACATGGTACATGCTTAAAGTATGAAACTTTATATATATATTATATATTTCAAATGCTAACTTTTGATTGGGCTCAAAACCTGAGAGCTATTTAACTTTATAAGAAATTTTAATTCATCCAGAAAAATTGCATAACTTCATAAATAATAAAAAAAGTAAATTTATTTTAGCCCACATAAAATGTTTTATGGACTGCGTTAGAATTATTTGCCTTAAATATTAGCTCACAAAACATAGGTAACTTAAACATTTCCATTGTTTTAAAACTAGTACTTACCGGTTCCACCTGTAATGTTAATGTTTGCCGTTGTGAATTGTGCACCTCAGTTTACTCTCCTGTCTCTCTGTTAAAATACACACCTATCATAATCAGACAGAAATGTTAAAGAAAGGTGCTCTTGTTCCTTGCAAAGTACTTTGCTTTGTGTCTCACAGAAACTTGAGTTGCTTAATAAGTCATTCAGTAAAACTGTCCAGTTAACTTTTTATTGCTGCTTTAGACCTAAATAGCAGGCGGTTCTGCACAGTTCAAGAAACAGACGCCTGTCTGCAGATCTTAGTCACCTTTGTCCTTCTTTCAGACGAGGACAACTCAAAGCGCCAGCATCATTGTCATTTTGCTCAGGAACGTTTTGCAGCAGGTTTGGGTTGTTGTGGCTGAACCTGAAAATGTTGTCATCCTGCCAAGGTCTTTTTGGGCATCTGGTTCTGCAGAATCTGTTTATGCTTCCATTAGCACTAAAGAAGCCCTCGGGTAGCTGATGTTGCCTTCAAGGCAGAGAAAATTGTGCATCTTAGAAATCCACTCCGCTGTGTAAAGTGTCGTATCAAATTCTTTTATTTTTTTTTCTACTCAAATCGCAAATGAGCTACAAATGCAATGAGATTTCAAACCAAACCTTTTTCTCTTTTTTCAATCTCAGACCGTAGATAATCTTTCCAGAAACATAAACAGTTGTTGCCCTCAATACACACAGGCATGAAAATACATAGGGTGTGTTTTGCATGAAACAATGATCAACACATATCCATTATTTTAAGCTAGGTTATCAAAGTTGGCTTTGTTGTTGCCCAAGAATTGCTCCATAACAGATTTCTCCTCTTTATAATGAATTTGAGTTTTATGAGGGAAGGAAGATATTTGTGCTGATGGAGCAAATATGCCCAGGAATGTCAAAGATTCCTTCCCTGCTCGCGATGCAGATCACAGCAGGATGCAGCATGTTTAGTGTTTGATTAGAAAACGATGGGTTCTAATGTGCAGATTAGCTTCAAAGATAAAACTGCAAATAAAATAGAGTTGCATCAGCAGCATATAGGCATGGAAATCATTTTAAATTGTATGATAGAAATGCAAACAATGGTGAGTATTAATTAGGGGCAGATTGAGGTTCTTAGCAGGGCTTTTGATGGGTCATCAATACTGAATAACTAAAATGTGCTTTCTTTTTGTACAAGGTTTTTCAAGGGTTAGGTCCAATTCGATAATTACTTTTTCTTTATCCGAAAATCCCTCATATTCAGTTCAAATAAACAAAACCGAGAAGCACTGAACAAATGGGAATATTTCATTTCAATGAAACAGAAAATCCACTATGACAGAAACAGTATTTTAGACAACACGCGATTTAACAACAGTCTTCAAGGTTGCTGTGGAGGACAGACAATGGAGAGTGCTGGATGGGTGTGTGTGGGGATGGACCTTTTATGGTTTCCTTTTCCTCATGTGGACCTTTGAGGCCTACTTTAGAAAATGGCTGAAGGTGAATGGCATTCACAATGGTTAAGTATAGCAATTAATGGCTTCTGCTGGTCCATCCCTCTGTGCACTTTACAAATGTCTTACACTCTGGTTTCCCGTGAGGGAAACTATTTTTTATTACACCTTGGAGATGCTGTGAGGGCCCTGATGAACTTTGACCTTGGGCTTGATCACCAGGGCAGTAGGAAAAATGTACAGTAACCAGAAATTTAAAAATATATCTAAATAAGCATGATTCACTTCTGCTCTCATCTGCTGGTTTTGTTGCTGTGGTAAATTTACACATCTATGTTTAATTAGAACCTTGTCATTAAGGCTCTGTTTTACAAGCGAGTCTATCAATAAAAACCCTGGTTTCATTAGCAGAGCATCTTTTAGGCTCTCCTTCATTAACACCAGACTGTGTGTGCTATATGTGATTTTGTCTGCAGCCCAAATTTAATGAGGAAACCTCCAGCATGTTTACGTTGCCCTGAATGTCTATGATCTCTCTTAAAGAAAATGGAGTTTGGCTATTTGAGGCAACCCAAAAGTTTGCAAGGATAGAGTTCCTTGCAAAAGTATTAGTTTGTCCAGTAACACTCACACTCACCAGTGATAGCCCAGCAGATAGATGTGCACTAATTATACTGATAGTATAATTAGGACTCAGAAATGCATTGAAATTTGTGTTGTGGTCCACAATGTGAAAAACTGAAAGGATCTAAATAGTTTTACTCTTTCTTTCTGTTTTGAAATGAAAAGCAACAAACATTCTTGCTCAAAAATGCGAGCCAAGACATAACGATGCAACATGAACTCTGGGATTTAATGACGAGACATGTACCAACCTTTACCACGCATGGCAGCGGATCCTCGACCTGCACAAGCACGTCCGCCCGCTTTCATCATCTGCTTTGAGGCCACAAAAGTAAAACTGCTGAAAATAATTCAGGGTTCAGCCAAAAGAATAAGATTGATACGTGCCTCCTAAATCTGCAGTTTTCCAAATATTTTCTCAGCCGTCACGTTGCTGAATGTTTTATTAGCTCCGTAATTATATTTCTTGGAATCGGTTGTTTTTTAAGTCGAGCAATGAATCATTAGCAACTGACAAAATTTTCATCTAAGTCAGAGATGTGTGTTTACATTGAAAATAGCAAAGGATAAAGTTTCTTTCTTTTTTTTTTTTTGTCAGATGCTGAGATCATGTTCTGTCTAAAACTAATTTGTCCCACTTTCCTCTGCTCCCTCTCAGCTTTAGGTAAAAATCCAACTTCATACTATAGCATAACTTGGTCTCATGGGAACATTTTTCCAGTGGATGGCTTGGAGTGTGGGGCTTTTTTTTGGTGGTGGTGGGGGGGGAAGCTGCTGTCTCCTTAATTTACTCCTGATTTTGGAAAAGTGCAGCTTGACTGGAGAGGCTAGGCTCATATGCTAATGCCTTAATGTTCAATGACATTGCTCAGAACTTGGAGCATGTGTCACTGTTTGCCCTTCAACCTCTTTATACAAAATGGTTTGTACTTTGTCCCTTTAAAAGTTGATGCTTTTGGCGAAGATGGAGAAAATGTGGTTAAGGAAATTTAACCTTTTTTTCCCTGCTCTAATTCACTCTTAAACAGCATTTCTGCTACTCTTGGACTCATGGTATGGAGAAATACTTTCTGGTTATAACTCTGAAAGACTCTTTGTCTCGAAGCCTGGGAAGAAGGCATGTGTACAGTCTACTTAGCTTTTTATTTGTAGCACATTATTGAAGTCATTACCGGTTTTTTTGTATGCTAGACTCATTTATTTGAAATATCTCCTTTCTGGATCTGTTTTTACTGGGTTTTTTTTAATGTCAGGAAGATCATTAAACCATTCCAGATTGAGTTTTGAGGTGATATAAGACTTAAAAAAGCTAAGCAAAGAGATGAAGAAGGCTAGTTTTGTTCTGGGACTTTGAAGCAAAGAAGGATTCTTGATAAAATGACTGTTTTACAACAACAGAGTTACTTCAGTCAGAAGCTTTCTCAGGATTGCTGTGACACCGACTGCTACAGAAGATTTGCCAGCAGCCATTCATCAGTATCGTCAACAACTCTTTGAAGGATACAAATGATCAAATTTAGTTTCCCTTTGGGAAAAATAAAGTATTTTTTCAGTTTAATTGCTTAGAAACTCCAGTACTTGAGGAAATCAGACAAGATTTAATTATTCTACACTGACTGCAAACCTTTGAAACCCAGTTAGTGGAAACTAAAATTTTTATTTTTTCCTAAAAAAATATATTCAAAATCTTGTCCTGCTTTGGTTTGGGAACTGGATGTATTATTACACCATCCTCTGAACTTAATTCCAATTGTTTGAGTATTTGAAACCCAAGCCAGGCTCTAAAGTTATTGTGCACATTTATTAAGATACACTGTCAGAGCATCACAGTTTTGGCTCTCCCCGTTGCCATTGTTCTCAACGACGTCCATAAAACTGTATTTGAAAGACACTTTTTTTGTTTTTAACATTTACCAACATCTGATAACAATTGTACTTTGTACACAACAAGATAAATGATCTGAGGATAAATAATTTGTGCTTCTTGTGTAATATTTTGAAGTCCCTCTTCATCTTATGTTTAATTAGAAATTTTCGAAATGATCTCAGTTCGTGTTTGTCTTTGCTCCATCAGATCCTATCAAAGCTTTGAGCGAAAAGCATCAAATATGAAATCTCTGGTCACACATCTGCATAATTTCACATGTGCACACCAACTTTTGCTCGCGCAACAACCAAAAACATAAAAAAAGAAGAAAAAAATATCAGCATCCAAGACAGCTTATGATGGGGAACTAATTCAATATCCCGTTTCCTGTTTTAAATGTCACTCTCTGAGCTCATCTGGAGTGACATGTTTTTCATGCTGGAAATAAAGGAGCTTTATTGGGCTCCGAATAGAGTGACGCGGGAGGGAAGAGGCAGCGGGAGGGCGGCTTCTTCTACTGATGTTTGCTGAAAATCCAAAGGTCTAAATAACGTTAGAATTTTCATAAGTTTGTCGCTGCCTCGTGATCCCCTCGAGTCAATAAAAACGGAGCGTCTCAAAGTGCACAAGTAAATCTGAGCTTTGCTAGAAGCTTCAATGTCAGTCAGCAAAATACCTCTCATATGTCACTTAAAGTTTGTTTAAGGAATCATCAAGTCGGAAATACGGAATCTCATTTCTGACATGTTTTTGGTCCTTTTGGTTCCAAAACACTGTTGAATATCTTTTTTGTTGTTTTATTTTGTTGTAGACAGGCATGCCAGATTTAGTCACCTGGGATAAATTTCCTTTGTAGTCCACTGGCAGGTTTACAATAAAAACTAAAGAACAATTGACAAGAGAAAAAAAAAGGTTTCTTTTAGTTTGTTTGTTTGTTTGTTTCCTCTGTTTTTGCCGAATGATGCAAATGGCCGGTGAGTGCTTGGCTGGAGGGGGCTGCAGCCTCCACAGTTGCCTTATTGTGCCAGATAATGACCACCCCATTGAGAGTGACCCCCATGACCTCAGAGACAGACAGTAAGACGGCCGGGTCCAGCCCCTCCAGGCATCCTCTATTGTGGCATTTTGCCCACGCAGAGCAGCAGAACTCATAGCGGTACCCAACCGCCTTTTGCCTTCCACCCCTCCACCATTAATTATCATCTCGTCGATTCTCTACACTGTTCAGTAGTTTTGATCCAGATGCGGATGAAGGACGTGGTGAAGTCCAGCTGTATATTCTAATAAATACCAGCCCAATTTATTAGAATATAATTGAAAGTTAATTCATTCCAGTACATCAATTTAAACTCAATTTATGCATGATGTCTCGACTGTTGTGTGTCTCCTATCTTCCCATTAAAAACATGTTACATGGAGCTGAAATGAAGCAGACAGTTCTGTTATGTCTTTGAATTGTATTTATTACTTTTTATTATTCTCTGGCTTGTATCATGCATATGGATTGAGATTTATGAAGTGGAATTCACTGTTCTGTCGAGGTACTTTACATTACTGTCTTATTTCATTTCAATAAAAAGCTTTTACACGATATTGTAATGAGGAAATTACACAGCGTAGATATATGCTGTTTAGACTAATCAAATATTTATAAGCCAGGCAGATTTAGATTCATTATTTTCATCAATATAAATGTTTTAAGTTGACGGTTATCAAAAAAAATTACACAATGAGTATCAGTTTCAAAAAGTATGTTTTATTTAAATGTTATATAGTATATAGAAATTTTGCATTTCTATATAATTTATAGAATGCTGTTTTCTTTTGTAACAAAAAAAATGGGACGTTGGAAATTATTTTTACTCAAATCTCTACTGGCATAATAACAATAAGTTGCTTCTTTTATTTGCTGAGCAGCTTTTTGCATTTTTCCATCTGTATTTTAATCATTTTCTGTTTGGTGATTCGCTCCAAGTCTTTGAGGTTAGAAGACCTCAATCTTTAACTTCTTCAGATTCTCTATCAGAATGAAGCTCCACTCCACTCCACTTTATTACATTATTATTACAGTCTGAAATAACATGTTTCATATAAATTTAAAAACTCAGCCACTGGTATGACTAAATCTGGCTTCAGCTGTATATGAGATGCTTCAGATGTTGTCTCTGGTTCAGGTGAGACAACTGAGAGTTTGGTAGCTCTTGAAGCACTGCCTCCAGCTGCACTTCACACCTGGTGAATCTCCCTCAAGCTTTGGATTGAAGTTTACTTCTCAAGCCTCTCAAGTTATACTTGTTGCTCTCAGCCTCTGTTTTTTTTAACCACACTCTTACTTTCACAGAATTTTCTATTTATATACTTTGACACGGCACTCTCAAAGGCCAACCTTCTGGTCAATCAAATACAGTGATGCTGTGATCATTAAACCAGGTATTTATACTGTTGAGAGAATGAAGTCAGGGTTTCCAAAAAGTTTATTTTTACAGTGGAGGTTGAAGAAAATTTAACATTTGTACTTTCTGAAATTAGGCTGGATAACAGTGCGGACTGCTGGAAGCAGATGGTATAACTCGAATCATCACGGTCAAGTTAATTGTAGAATATTTTCTACTGCACTTTTTTCTTCCACTCAACTTTCTGAAAAAATACAATTTGTCTCTTTTTAATTTGTCTGTTAAATGTTAGTCCTTATTTGTACACTCCTAATGCATTTTTGCTTTCATATGTTGCAGGGTTTTTGAAGCCCCAGTGCTCATTGGCTCCCCCCATGCAACGAGGTCGTTCGTCTGAGGCGTGTTCATGTTTCAGCGGTGTTTGTCCCCTCCATCAGCGTCGCCTGTCCTCAGGTAACCGTGGAAACAAAGCTGTTGCTGTCTGTTGTTTCTTTTTTTCCTATTTAATATTTGAGGAATCAGAATGTCAGACACAATCATTTTATTTTATACATTTGCTGCATTAAAGTGCACACATTGTCCTTACATGCTGTATACAACATTGTCTAATATTCAAAAGTGCAATTTTTGCTGTCATAAAATACATTGCAGTGTTCAGTTCTACGTTTTGCCAAGAATAACTTGCTTGTGATTCAAAAAGTTTGCATCAAAATTCCATATTCCATATTTCTTACTCCTTGCTGGTGTTTTAATGTGGTGGAAACTTTTGCTTGTTGCTGCAAAAACACTCATGCACACGCCACTGCCTCCGGTCAGAGGTGTGACTGTGGGCGTCGCTCAAATGCAGCGCTCGGTCTGTTTTTATGATTAATCCCGTCTTTGCGTGCTGAGAACTGATGGACAAGGTAATAGAGGTGTTTGGAGATCGCCCACTTCCTTTCTAGCACTCTGGCCAGCGTGAACCAAGCTCTTTCTGGTGTAAAGCTAATGAATAGGGGTCCAAGCTATGCGGAACATCTTGTTAATGCTGATATATTCCTTCCCTGAGGCCAGCAATATCTGCAGCATCGTTGCTTAGGCTGGCTGCGCTGGCCATCATGTGAGGAAGGCATGACTTCTATGGCCAGATGAAGCCACTTCAACTTGTAAAAAGCTCTGTTGGAACATTTGATTATATGTTTTGTTTTGTTTTTATCCTTGAACTTGGATTTCCCAGGCTTTGCAAAAGTAATCATGCCCCTTGAACTTTTCCATATTTATTTACATACAGCCCCAAACTTCAGCATAGTTTACTGGGACTTTATGTGGTAAATCAACACAGTTCATTCCTGGGAACTGGTAAATGATGCACGGTATTTAGAATATTGTACAGATAACATATCCTGAATTTGTGACACAGTCCTCTTTACTTTGATGCCTCCACATGTGAGTGAACTCAAAAGCTGTAAATTGTCTGTAAATAGTCAAAAAAATAATCTAATTTTTTAGAGCGCCGTATTCCGTCTGTCGTCTAAAATGATGTCATGCTCCTCATGACATCAACTTCATAAAAATGAAGTTGATCTTGTCAGGTTTTACTTGTTTTAGCATATGTAGTGGAACATTATCCTGATCACGTCCTGAATGTTAAAACTAATGACAGAATAAATAAACTTCAGAGCAAAGTCAAATTTTGAACCTGTGCAAGAGTTGTAAGCTGATTTTCATAGATCATCACCTTCCAGTCTGAATGATCTTGAGCTATATTTGTTGGCGTTCCGAACTGTTGACTGCGGCATGTTGAATACAAAATACTAAATTAGAAACGTACAGCAATTTCCTTCAATTTAGTTGTAAAATAACAGGATATGGAGTAAATACCTCTTCAAAGCACTGAAGCAAATCATTTCTTTTAAATCTCCAGAAACCAGCTTATTTTTTTTATTATTATTATTTTAGCATTATAAACTAATATACTTTGGTTCATATGTTTTTAATGATATCTGAATTAATGACTGTATTGTCATTTGCTGTTGATCCAGAATATCTTCATGGGATGCAAGTTCTTATTACTAAACATATCTTTTGTTTAGTTTTGAAGAATGCAAACATACACAAACAAAAAATAAAAATAAAATAATAATATTAATAATAGTAATGTTATTCCCTGCATGTAAAAACAGCTTAATAAGTTACATTTGAGTTTGATAAGAAAAGATCAAACTGCCTGCAGGTCTTTGCAAATTAAAAATCATTCTAGGTGACAGCTGAATATTTTTAGAGCCGAAAAAAATCCCTGAACTACTTATGTAATTACGCTGATCAAATCCAGATGACACTTCTTTGGCTTCTTGTGGTTTTTATCATAATATGTTTGATGTTTGGAATAAAAGTTTTTTGCTGGGGGAAAAATGCTGTATTTTCATGCTTTGTAAAATATCTACATAAATTCCTTCCAGTGATTTTTGGAGAAACTGGCAGCCAGGTTTTACTAATCTAATGCTCTTAATTAAGTAATTACATTTGGTATGGCACTTTTTAAAAGGCATGAAATTTAGTAGTTTGTCCACCTGGAACATGCAACTTCCTGATAGCACAACAACAAAGAAATATATCAGCAATAACCTCAGATAAGCCACTGATGCTTCCTAGAAGGCAATATCCAAGCAATTTAAGCCCATCATACTTGAACATCAAATAGATTTCAAAACATTTTGAAGTTCTGCTTTTAATTTGAAACAATTGCTCCCCATGACTCAACTTCCCTCAAGACTATTTCTTAGTTGCTTTTCATATTTCACAGCATCACTGTTTCTGTAAATTCTGTCCGCTGATGCTTCGATCATTGCTGCTTTGGACCACAAGACAAAGAAATGAATTACCGCCACTTTAATTTTATTGAAATCTGGCCATCATAGCAAAGAGCCAAAGTGTTTTATTTTGGTGAAAATGGGTAGCTGTAATGTATTTGAAATTTATTTTGAAAATATCAACAATTTTCTATTGAGTCTTATTCAACATGGAAGCTAAGTTTAGCATCCAAACAAAAATACTTATTTCTACTGTTTGATCCAAATTTAATAAAATATGGACGTTAGAAAATAGATGACAAAAACCGTGATGCTGAGCATATTCAGTCACTGAGATACATTTACTGCCCTCCCACCCAGATGGTGTTGGGCAGGTTGAGACTCATTTCTGCTATGATACTCCGACTTGGCTCTGATTCCTGTATAGGAAATGACAGACTTATAAGAACGTCTCATTCTTCCTAAGAATAGACGTCAGAGTAAATTCACCTCTGTCAGACTGTGCAATGCAGTTTTAGGCCCCACAAGCCCCTCTGTGCACAGTGAATGTTAACGTTTTTGGCAAGACAAATAGAAGAAGATGAACACATACAGCTGATTTGGAAGGAGAAAACATCTTTTCTGTAAAGAATATGGCAGCAGGATTGTTTTTATATAGCACTGTTCACAGATACACAGTCATAAAGAGTTTTAAAAGTTAATGAAGTCCATGACTGGAGAAAACCAAATCAACTTACTCCAGCTGTCAAGAGAGTAATGATTTGGGCTTGACATAATGCAGTCACTGGTACAAACTTGAATTCATCTGTATACAAAAGTCTTCTGGTGCCAAATGTAAGGTCATTCGTTTAACAACTGAGGTTTGGCACAAAGCGTGTCATCAGCTTCAGACGTTTTCTAAACACAGCTGCAAATCTACAGCAGAATTACTGAAAATAAAAGAACCAAGAGGATGCAAAGTCCAGACAAAAGATAGATCCACACACAAAATGAAGTTCATGCTAATGTATTTATTGTGAACTTGATTGAAATGTAATCAACGTAAGACATAAGTGAATCCTTCCAAACCCCAGAGAAATGAACCTACATTGTACAGAAGAATCAGTCAAACTTCTTCTACAGCTTCTGAAAGTGATTGATGCTCAAGGTGCTCTACCAGCTCCTCAGTCTTGGATTATTGTACGTTTTCTCCATGACCGCATTCACAGTTATGAAAACTTTCCTTTTCCCATTACAGCATACCTTTTGAAAGTTGACACCCCTTCCTTGCATAAAGTTGTGCAGGAGAAATTTACAGTAGACTATCTTTGCTATTCATGACGAGACGCAGTGCGAGCAAAAAAAAAAAAAAAAAAGCCTTCCGCTGCGACTCAGCTCCCATCTGCTGCAGCAATCCCTGAAGACAGTTATTTATTTATTTACCTAATTTTACTTTCCTTTTTTATTTTAAGAAATATATGATTTAAATATATTTGTGTACCCCAGTGGAAGATGTAGTTGTTTTTTCTTATCTTAGGTAAAATTAAACCCCCTCTCCTCAGATGAATACACTTTCATGGACAAGTTTCAGCATGATGAGGCACACAGTTATTCCACCAACCTCGCCCCCATCTTTGTGCATTTTACACAGTTATCTTGATTGATTGCAACATATTTTACTGTCACAGCTTGTGGTGAGGGTGAATGTGTTTCCAGAACAATCCAGACCATCTGGTTTAGAAGTGTATAGTCTTGCTAAAGTATGTCAAAGGTTTTGGGATGTTTTAAGAGTTTAAGTTTCGAGTCAGATTGGGTTATTTTGTCTGTCTCAGAGGCAAATGAAGAGGAGAACACTTTCAGGGTTGTTGAAATTTATTATCACAGCCTTGTTGCTTTTGTTTTACATCAGATGTTGAAGTAATTCAGTGGTATGTTCGGCAGCCAAGTGAAGAAAAAAAAGAAAAGCAATTGTTTGGTTTAGAGAGTGGACAGCCTCTCTAAACTTTATAGTCTGTAATAATCGTGGGTCTAATTATGGAGAGTGTTGCTGTAAATCCACCAGAGTCCCCAGATTGTGTGATTGTCCTCCAACCTCTGCCTGCACCCACAATGACAAGCTGCTGTGGGAGCTGTGAGGCGTGTAGCGGTGACCAAGCAGGAGATTTTCTGGGAACTGAAGCGAACCTCACCCGGGTTTGGGGGGGGAACCGTTTTCATCCGCGATCCGCTGAACTCCAGGCAGCGCACTGATGTGGCTGGGCTCCGGTTTCAGCGGTTTTTACATTGTTCTCCTCCCGCCCCTCACCCAAATAACAAGTTATTGCTGGAAAAGGATCGTGAGAAACGTTGCGTTGGTAGCTTTTCCTCAGGATTATTTCAAAAAGAGGGCAACCTTTTACCGTGTTCTTTTTCCTCTTTTAATGAGAAAAATAAGTTTTGATGGAAAATGCTGTTTTAACTTTTTTTTTTTTTTATTGTGGTGTATGAGGTGAGGCAGGGGGAAAAGCGTAAAAAAGAAAGAGACGGCATTGAAAACAGGGCCTTCACAATGCAGGCCTTGTGCTGTGATTTGGTCTGTCCTCACCGAGCTGAGCGGAGGAATGGAAAAGATTATCCGCAGGAATGTCTGGGGTGCCCTCAAACAGAGCGGGCCGCGTGACTGGCCAATAGGAGCAAGGCTTGCAGAGCGGCGGGCTAATTTTTTCCTGATGAACTCAGCCGCCTACTCCACAATGCAGCCTGATTGCCAGGGCTGAGCTCACATATGGTCTGTGTTTGGAGGGTCCAAATGACAGGACCAATCATGCCTGCAGAGAGAAGGGAGTTAGAGTGAATCTTAGATGTGCATCTGAATACTATCGAACAGTTCTACACTAATCTGACAGCGTTTATCAATGCGGTCCGTTTTCACTCTCTCCTGATGCCTCTATTACACCCAAAGCAAATAAGCACTAACATCTCAGTACTGCCACTAATAAAGATTTAGATTTAATGATTAAAAAGTCAAAAAATACCGAATTTTATATTCAGCAACATTATACTCCACGACCCAGAAATAAAAACCACCAGGTGGAATTCAGTTGAGAGAATTCTCACTTTTTTTATCCACAAATAAGGAAAGAATCCCATTGTTGGATGAAACTCTTGCGTTCTATCTGCCGTTTGCCTCAAGGAACTGTAAGGAAGAAGATGTAGATGGAGGTTCTCAGGTTAATAAGATAAAAATTAACTTCTGGGTTTACAATGAGTTGGCTGAATCATGCAAAAAATATATATATGTTGGATTAATACAGGGAAATTCTGCATGAAATCCTATTATAAGCAGCAAAAGAGTGCTGTGAAGCTTCACCTTCTAAATGACAACAACCCTAAACATGTATCTAGAGCTAGAGTGAAATAGTTTAAATAATGAAACATTCTTTTCTTCAAACAAACCAAAAGTCCAGCGTATAATCGAACTGAGGATATTGTTGTATGCAGATACTGTTTATCCAATTTGCATGAGAAAGAGTAATTGCAAAAAAGTTTAAAATTGTCAGCCTTCAGATGTGCAGATCTAGTAACAATCTACTCCAAAGGATTTGCTGCTGTAATTGCAGTGAAAGGTGGATTTTCAGATCCGGATAGGGATAAAAATCATAAATCCTATGTAACATTTTTCTCCCAATCTACAATTAGGCCCTCATTGTGTCAGCCTGTCACATTAAATCCCAATAAAATGCATAGATATTTGTGGGTACAATATCTTCTCTAAGTTACTGGATTTCAGTGCCTTACAAATCCTGGCATCATCAATGCCTGGCAAGAAACCTTTTTTGCTTGCCAGATTAAATGGCGTACAAGAGAAGTGACATAGCTCCAGCTTTTGCTCTTAATGTATGTTTATGTCCCCGATTCTTTTAGGTTTTTTTTTTTCTGGGTAGCTTTTTAGGATCAGCAGTGCAACAATAAGCCATGTGGTGGGCCTCCCGAGCGAAGCAGCGTGTGTTTTGTAGACCTTGTGGTCACGCAGCAGGGTTTAAAACCAGCAGTTGGGGTGAAAAGAGTGTGAAGGAAGCTAAAGAGAGCAGTTCAGTGGGTAGTGGAGGGGGCCGACGTCAGGTTAAAGTGGGTCCTCATGTTTCCCATCGCGAGGTCCCGCAGAGGTGAAGAGGGTCACGTAGAGGGGCCTCATTATCCTCAGCGTGCTCCGTGCTCCCTGCGCTATAATTGGCTGGCCAGAGTCCATGCTCTCCCAGGCTGCTTCCTGCTAGGTCAGGAGCCAAAGATGCTGGAGTACACCACGCTGCTGTTTACTTGTGCTGGCCTCTATTCATCACAACACAGAGGAGACATTTTTAATGTGCAACTAGAGACGCTTATCTCGAGCAGCAATGTGCTAATCTGAGGCTTTCGGAGCAGTTTACTTTCAGACAGCGAACTGGAGTTTGTCCAGATAACACTTTTAATTGGCTGCTTGCATTTTGGTTAGTCATTTTTTTACAACCAGCTTGTTTTCATACAACTATAAACTGGATGAAAATAATAGGTTGAAATGAAAAAAAGGATGCAAACACAGAACAGTGGTCAAGAAGATTTAACCTCCTTCTATAACTTTTACATCCTCAATTAACATGTTAAAGTTCATGACAAACAAAAAGACTGAACAAGAGTTTCTTTTTTGGATGGTGGCCTGCATAAAACATATTTTCACTAAAAGGAAATTTGACGGCACAACAATTTGAGAGCATTCTGGGTTGATGTGATCACTGTGAAAAGTTTGACTGTAAAGCACAGAATAAATCCACAGAAGAAAATCCACGCAGAATATCAGGTCAAATGTCTCATATCAACTATCAGAAACAGTGATGCAGGAGTAAGGTCCTGCATTTATTTTGTTTCATGTTGTTCCCAGTTGTCCGTTTGGTATGTTAAGTCGTCCCAAAAGAACACAGTGGTGGAGCAGCTAAGAGTCGTTGCTGCAGTCTGTGTAGCTATTTGGTGAAGAACCATATGTTCATAATTCTGCATAAAACATGGAAACAAACTTTTCTTACTCAAGGTAAACACCCAGGATGCGTTATCTCAAAAAAATCAGGGTATATTTGCTGAATCTTTCCTCTATTTTTGGTTTTCTCTCTTGTATTTTTCCATTTGAGCTTTCTGTCAAACATGTAGTAAAACTTATATAAATTGCCCCATCCGTGGAATATCCCTAAGTGACACGGTCCCTGGAGGCCAGCTGCCACCGCAGCAGCCGGGACGCATCGGCAGAGGTGGAGGTCTCTGCGCTGGTACACTCTTATGGCAGCCATCCACGGCGGGTCACTGGAAATCAGAGCGACTAAGCCTTTGATAACTCTCTGAGCCTTTAATCCCCCAGCAGCGGCATCACAGTGAAATGCAACCTCATTGTTGCAGCTCAATCCCAGGGGAGAGGCAGAAGAGCAGGCAACCGGGGACAGAGGGCGGGAAGTAGCGGCTCACAGGAAGCGGTCACTTCTCTACTGCCTCTTAGTCATCATCATCATCTCCTCTGTGTGAATGAGGGTGGTAGAAACAAGGGTTGGGATTTGATCGAAGCTCTTCAGAGGCTGTTGATACGAGGAAACCTCAGTAGTGCAAAGTCAGCAGCTTTTAAGTTTAAACCATCGTGAGAAAAGCATCATTTAATGTCTAATGAACTATGAGGAGGAATGAAATGTATCTATTTAGTTTTCCTTTACTCAGATAGACCTTGGTGTTAATTATGGTTGCTGTTGTATTTTTAGGCTTTAATATATTCTCTCACAGGCAGTTTGCACAGATGAGATGAGTTGCCATTGTTGCACAGTTTCCAGCTGTCCTCTGAGTTTTCAGAGTATCCCGACCCCTTGAGTGAGATAAACGACACACTGTGTGAGACTTGTGGAGAAAAATATGGGGGAAAAAAAAAAAAAAAGAAATTCTGCATATTTAAATAAGCATTAATTAAACATGAATAAGCAAGTTTTCATTCTGCGGGCCTTGTGTTGCCTAACACAGAACGGCATGTAAATCACACGGAAGCTGGCTGGGTTCCGCTGGACTGTACTGGGGAATTAACTGAAGGCATGAATATAAAGGAGGACGCAGATCTCAACCCAGATATCTGACTCTTCTTCATCCGAGATGATAGGAAATGCCAGAAACAGCCTGCTGTGTCAGGCTACTTGGACCTGATGCTAAGCACCATGTTTACATCACTGGAGCTGACTTAAGTGTTGAAGGACGCTGGCCTCATCTAAACACCGATAAACACTGGAGCAGGAGGATGTGAAAGGACTTCATGGGAGTCAGATAAGAGAAAAAGTTGAAAGCGTGCAGATTAATTTGCTGAAGGTTGGGATAAATACTGGAAAAGCATTTCACTAAAATGTTTTCTCAAAATGAAATAATGCGAAGCATGTCCAGATTCGGAGAACTTCCAATTCATTATGGTTCCTCTTTTGTGTCTTCTTTGTTTGTTAAGATGATTGAAAGAAAACACTGGATTGTGAATCTGGTGTAAAAATAACAGCAGGGCTAGATATTTAGACAAGGTCAAACCAAAGGAAGAGATTATTTTTCATCATTTATTTGTCCAATAAATGTTTTTTTATAAAACAAGCATTTCCTGCTCAAAATATCCAGCCTCTGTTAGCTGTGAAAACAAAAAAGAAAAAACAACAAGACAAGAATCCAAGACTATTTCTGTCTTCCTCTGTTTTTTTACATAACTTTGGAATTTTATATAATAGTCTGACACAAAGAACTACATAGTTATGGATCACAATTTTTTTTTTACTGCAGTCACAGATTGAGGTTTCTTTCTAACATATTTGTGCTTTCTTTTTTCAATTCTTACAAATTCTCAATATTATTTAGCTTGGATCATTTAAAGCGATTGAATTCTTTGATATGAACTATTTTATTTTTGCTCCTGCTGTATGTTTAGAGTTGAACCTCTGCCCCAGGCTCAATTGTTTTGTGGTTTTTAAAGCCGGTAGCACTAAACAATGGAGGATTAAGCATTGAAAACTGTCTTAACACCTTTAGTTTTGTAGATATTTCAAACTGCAAAAGGCCATGGCTACAATTTTAGAATGAGTTGAGGACATCTTTCATACCTCTGGTGGATAAACCAAATGCACTGTAATCAACAGATGAACTGTTGATTATGCATCTCAAATTAATCCTCTTTAGAATAATTATAGCTTTTTTTTTTCGACTCCATAATTCTTTCAACTGAATGCACTCTGGTTTTTAGTGAATATTGTAATCCTTGTCAATGATATAAGTGTTTTTGGAAATCTATCTTATCAGAAAATTGATTATCATTGATTTTAAAATATTTTTTACACTAACGAGAAAAATAATGCTTCATTTAATGAGACTGGGATATATTCCTTGGGTGTATTTAAGTATCCTCAAGGTCGGACAGAAATATCAATTATATCCAGATTTGGACAGCAAGTGATGGGTGTAAATGTTCATCCTTAAAAGAGGAGGAAATGGAGATGGCTTGATATTTTGTAAAGCTGGTATTTGGTCGGGAGGTAGACATTGATGGTCCTGCTGATTGAACCTTTATTCCAATTTAAACCATGATCAGAGATTCCTATTTTTTATTTTTCCAAGATTAAAGCTTTTATATAGAATCACAAACTCTGAACCTTGCATAGCCAGAAATATAACCAGAAGGATTGTGGTTTAGTTCTTCTGCATGCATGTCATTTTGTAAGTATACAAAAAAATCTGACCAGAGCACCTTTCATTCAAGTCAAGTTTATTTGCATATTACATTTCAAGTTCAAAGTGCTTTACATGATTCTTATGCTAGCAAGGTCTCCCATATGACTTCTAGTAAGCTGCTTCTCGGGGGTTTCTTTCAACATTGTCTTTCTTCTCACCTTTCCATGCAGACCAAAGTTGTGGAGTACACGATTAATAGATGTCCTTGGCCTCTTTGCCTTACTTGGCAGATCAGCGGGTTTCATTGTACCATGCTATTTAAATTTCTAGACGCTCGAATGAACAGAGCTCTGCGTAATGTTCAAAACCTTAGTATTTTATAACTTACCCCTGGTTTAAACTTCTCCACAACTGTCCTTTAAAGCCAACTCAAAACTCTGTCTTGCTGCCTGTAGATCCAGTTCATCCTTTTGCTCACAAACATGAGATGTTTCTCTCCACGTCGGTTGGAATCCGAAAGGGAACGGCAGCTACACATCATCGGACTTTACGCGTCCCTTCAGCTTCAAAGGGGGGAGATGCAGGGTGAGAGAAAAACATAGGCAGTCAGGGATGTTGAGGCATAGAGGAAGAGTGGTGAGTGCGGAGGGTCGGCTGTTGGTATTTTGATGCTAAAGTGATTTGACACGCTTGGCATTATAGCAGGCTTGGTGGGGGGGGGTAGGGAGAAACTGTGCAGCAGAGCGCTTGATCCGAATGTCACCATTGCCGATCTCATGAAGTGGAAGGTCAGAGAAAAGCACCTGCCACCTCTGCTCAAACGGGGTCCGCCCTTGTGCTCGGACCAAAAAGGGCAAACCTAGAAATTGAGAGGCACATTGCAAAGGACGAAGGGCCAAAGATCCTTGTGCTCATGAGTGTGGTGAGTGGACGCAGGGTGGCGGACTGCTAACCTACCAATATCACATGCCTCAGCTGCACAGCAACAGGCCCACCAGAGTGTGCTAATGCAGGCCAGTACATTCTGGGATGTGAGAGCTGGAAGTGTTTGCAACTCCCACATGCTTTCTCCTCAGAGAGGCACTCCTTGAGGTGCGCAGAGGAAACGAGGGTGGGAGTGATGGTAATGCAGAGGCTAATGGAAATGTCTTGTCGAGACTCAACTTTGTACTGTGAAGCCGACCGCCCTTCGATGAATGTGCACCATGGCCCCAGTGACAACATTTATGCTGTAGGCCCTGTTTCACCAAGCAAACATAACAACAGCTCAGATGCAGGAGGCTTCCAGAGCTCAAAAGTGAAGAACACAATTGTTTAGGACCGGAGTGAAATTTTACATCTGTTGGAAGTATGCCCTGAACCAGGTTCTTTCAGCTTCACTCATGTTTAGTCATCCTGTCTGCCAGTGAAAAGGTTTTACCTGCAAGAGTAATTACAGTCATTTCTTACAGATCACAAAGAGAACATCTCCTGGAGTATAGTATTACATCAAACATGTTGGAAAACAAGTTAGACCACATTACCTCCAGTCGTAAAGGTAAATTTAGATCATCACTCCTCGGTAGATGCTATGTCAAGCATCTTTTGAAAGGTGTTATAAGACATCAAATATCATCAAAAAGATGTATATCAATAATTTGATTCAGAAAGTACTAGCTGTCAAACACATTAATGAAAGGGTAATCATTTGGGCTTGTTCAGTAGCCACGAAACCTAGACAGCTTGGAGTCATGGAGTCGAACGTGGACTCCTGTCTACCAAACCCTGCACATTAGCAAGTGAGAACTTGCTAATAAAAAGACGTTTTGCCAGTTTTTGGTCGGTACTATGCTTTGGGCTAACACAGCGCCACAGTGGAAAAGACATTAGCAATGATCTTAGAAGAGCAACTTCTGTTGCTGCCCACCAAGCTGGAAAGTGTTGCCAATATGTTGCAATTCAGCTAGAAGAGAGATTATTGGCAGCGGAAACTGCCACCACAGCTGTGAATCACCCCAAAGGTGGAGGGTGATTTGGACCTTTTTCAGAGTTATTCTGTGGAATCCTGCCTATTCGCATTTCAGTTTTTGCTCATTTGCCTACTTGCAGATTTTTCTGTGGAATGTAACTTTAAATTTTCCATGAAAACTTTGCCTCTTTATGAAATTTGTACATATTCAAAAACAACGCATCCTGGGAAACTCAAACACCTGGGCACAATGCTCATTAATATGCTATTGGCTGGCATTTGCAAACCAAAAAGACTGCTAAGATAGTTTTACCTGTGCGCATTACTTCCCAATAAGGTGTTTTTGGTGTTTGTACTACTCCAATAAGTAGCTGATAGTATTTTTAAAAGGGTTCCCAAGTACTTGGAAATTGTCTTGAACCACTACTTCTCAAAACTGAAAGTATTCAGTAATTGTAGCTGCTGTGTTGTCCCCACCAGGTGTAATAGTGTAATAGTACCTGTAATAAATTATAAATATTTGATCAACTTGACTATAATTTGGCCCACCGTCACTCTGGGTGCGGTGAGACCAGGGGCATTGTGGGGGAGCTATTGCAGAAAGCTGACCTTTTGCTTCTGCCCAAGCTGCCACCTCAGTCAATATGACTATGATGGAGTAGCGACTGTCAGGGGAGGAGGGAAAAGCACAACAAATGCCACAGGGGGATAGTGTCCAAAAGTCCATTACACTCACTAATATTGAGCTAATTGATAGCATGGTTGTGCATCACAGATTTTGAAATGTGTAATGGGGGGGTTGATGAGGACATTAGACTGTAGAGTCAAAACACCATCATTTACATGAGTATTTGGCAGATGGCGTAGGATACTCGGCCATCTAGTATCCAAGAACTTTATGACTCAAGATTTCCTACTCAAATATATTTCAGATAATGAAAGAGGCATAATAATGACATGGCATGAGAAGATCAAAATAACTCCTTAGGAATGTTAAGCCTTTCACTTTTGTGGATGAACACAAAGTTCATGGTTCAAGTCACAGCATGTGGATTTAGTGATGCATCCGGATGCAGTCGGAGGAAGGTGCTCTGCTAAGATGAGACATGCAACTTTAACATGACATGTAACATAAAATTAAGGCTTCACGTAACACTGAGCTCTGTGTACCCACCATGAAACCTGGCAGTAACATGCCGTGTGCATGATTTTCTTCACATCACACTGTGGCAAGATTTTTGCAGTAAATTGTGCATCGCTTTCCTTCTACTTTACAAATATACTCCGTCACATAAAATTGCAAAAGAATATCTAAGCGTGTGTTGCGTGACAAAAAGTGAAACACTTTAGGAATATTTTTGGAGGTCATAAACCAGAGTGATGTCAATGAGATCACCTGCTTTAGTAGTAACAAACTTTTTTCTTTATTTTCTGACACCTTTAATGTGCCATGGGACTCTCTTCCCCTCTCTTCATCTCACCGTTCTTGTTTGTCCCCCTTCCCCCTTTGAGTCTCCGGGAGTTAATCATTTATGTGACACTTTTGCACTTAACATCACGAAAGCACCTTGAAAGACCCAAAACATTTAGAGTGTATATAGGGCCTATACTAAGAAAAATGAAGTTGAGCCAAAAAGCAAAGCTCACGATTTACCGGAGCGTATACGTTCTGATTCCAACCTATGGTTGTGAGACATAGATCACAACTAAGACTAAGATTTACTAAAATGAGGTTCCTCAATAGGGTGGCGGGACTCAGCCTTGGAGAAAGGATGACGAGCTCCGTCAGGAAAGGAGTCAGTTGAAGTGGTTTGGGTATTGGCACTTCCTTTTGGAGGTTTTCAAGGCACATCCTACTGGGAAGATCCAGAACTTGATGGGATATTTAGGGAACATATATCCCGTCCAGCCTGGAAAAGCTTTTATACCCCAGAATGTTGTTGGGGAGAGGAATATGTGATCTACATATGCTCATCGGATTTGAATCTGTACTCTGTACACCAGGCCAAGAGATTAATGTCAAAAAGAAAAAGCCTCATGGCCAGTCTGTAGCGAGCTATGTTTGCTCCTTTCCCCTTTTCCTGTTCTGTATTTGAAAGACTGTGTGTTTTTTGTCTCTTTGCCAGCTGTATTCATTAACAACCCAGCTGAGTGAGTAAAAGAAGCAGCAGTTGTAATCACACTGCCGCATCCAAAGCGACTCTTGTTTTGGCTTCTTTTCCGTGATTTGGTTTCCTCCCTCGTATGTGGTCATTGGGATGTGATTGAACATGTACAGCAGCAGCTGCCTGTAACCCAAGCTGATAATGAGCATGTATTTGTGTTTATTTAACACCCCGCACTTGGCATCTGTTTTCTGTACTGTGATACATGGACCAGGCACATGTGCCTTGGTGCTTGATGATTATACAACATGGGCCCGGGCCGGCTTGGCGGTGTCAACTTCTCGTACGACACCAGCTTTCTGCCAGTTACATTATTCAGACTTTACTGGACGGCACAATGCCTGAAATGTAACAAGACAAGCAGACAGACATTATCAAGTGTCAAATACACATGCAACAGAGAGAGAGAGTGACATTTGCATACACAAAGTGTCCATTTGTGCTCACATTCTAACTGTGATGAGCGTGCACACGACACCTTAAGGAGATGCAATTAACCAGAGCCGAAGAACAGTCAGAGGACGGGAGGGTGTGTTTTGATGTTGTTTTGTTCCATGCAACTGGAGCTTTTTGTGTTTATCTGCCTCCATCTGCTTGCAGAGGTTAAAGGAGAATCTAGAACAAACAGATCTATTATCACTGATGGTGCCAGGGCGTTGTGTGCTAATTAAGCATTTGCTGATGTGTTTTTTTTTTTTCCTTTACCTGTTCACATAATCATTATTTGGGAACTCGACACATTTATTGTGTAGGAGGGAGAAAATAATGCTTAAGCACAGCAGCTCTGAAGGTTACATAATGATCATAACCCCTGTAGCATGATTAAACTGTGTTTATAGCACAGTTTACGACTCTTTGTTCTGCATGAGTAATCGTGACTTAGACGCTATCGGAAAAGAGAGATGGGAAGTTGACTTTGCTCTGATTTAGTGGTTGTATAAACACCTGATTGATCTTTTATCTTAACTCATTCTGCTTTTGAGTCAGCACAACCCCAAGTCAACAGATAGATAGATATGCATGAAACCTTATGCAACCTGTGGATGTGTGCACTCTGCTAATAGTGAAATATTTTCAGCATCTTTGTAAATGTGGCTTTGGCATAATGTAGAGTAGCTTTCTACAGCAAGTTAAGAGGGTTGATGTGTCAGAAGGGAGACATGTAAAATGGATCTCTGGCCTTAAAAGATTCATCTGGATGAAAAGATGATGAGGAGTTTAATAATAAAAAAAGCTAAAAATCTGTGTGCTAATAAAATATATATGCGGTGAGTCGAGCTTGATGACACAGCTGTTGGCGTTCACACATTTACCTCCTCGTGTGTCCTCATATTGATACAAGTGTTGCAGAGAAAGCAGGAGCTTGTCTGAAAGCTTAACAAATTCATGTCTTTCATTTGGCCTCTCCTGCACTTTGAAATTACCACCATCATCTAGCTGTTCGTATTGGAAATGTAAACTATGAGATTGTTCTTTATACCCAACGAGTAGGAAGTGTAACACAAGTCTAAAACATTTTCATTGCGTTCACTGCATTGAGTCTATGACTTTAAACTGAGTAAGAATGTAGCAACAGGGAAAACAGACCAATCCCTTCAGAAACGAAAAATAACTCAGTCAATATTGAGTATTAGAACCAATAACCATCTGCCTTTACTACCTGAAGATTGGAATGACATTAAAAAAAAAGTAAAAACCACAAATACTGGGCCTGGTTTGTATTTTTATGGGGGATAAAAACATGTTGAATTAATGAGAGTCAGGGGAGAGAAATAGTTGGAGAGAGAAAGGCCGAATCCAGGATTAGTTTAAAAACAATGAGAGTACTCAGTCAGCAGCAGCAAAAGCTCCTTTGATGGCTTTGTAATTGGCAGTAGTAGTTTCTTCAGTGGTTTTGTCCAGAAAATAGAGATTAGAGATAGAGTAATACAAAGGAGCACCAGTCTAGGGATATTTTATGGATTGAAATAACAAAAACTGTGCATGGAGTTAATAACAACAGTTGATGTATCAGTGGCTACTGGATCAGAAGATTTCATATGACACATAAGAAGCAAAGTATAGCAGACAGCAGATAATACTTAGATAATGATACTCAGATTATGGCAGTAAATGCTATTAAAGTGGCTTTGTCCAGGAAGAAGATAAACTTAAACTGTCATCTGACCAGATGTACCTTAAATGGAAAGACAAAACAGACAGTAAAACAGACTGAGCTTTATCAAAAAGAACGAGTTAAGGTGCAATTCTTTTATTTTAACTCTAGAAATAATCACAAGTGTAAAGTGCTCCTATAGTAACATTTTGAACAATCAGGTCTTTATTAATGAAGGAAGTTTGATCATTCAGAGATTAAGTTATTAGAAAAAGAATACTTTGCTAAATATAATCTCTCTGAATTTTGTTTGAAAAGATTGTGATTTTCTATGAAATTCTCCTTTCAAAACGCAGCAAAAGTTCCCATTTTTTAAGATATTACAGAGTTATTGTCATGTTTATTGTCCCAGCTGATTACTTTGGGATGCTGATTTGCTGATGGATGCTCTGAATGTTAAAAGGTTTGGAAGCTTTGGCAAATCCGAATGTTAATCTCCAAATATATGCATGTACGTTTGCACATGCAAGAAATTTCCACAAAACCTTGCTTGACTTGATGATAAGTTACAGGTCTGGCTTTTTAAAATATTGTCTATTATTAGATACCAAAGAAATGCGACTATGATGTTTTCAAAGCAACTAAAAGTTGTTCTGCTTTCTACAGTCTTTACTAGAGCTGGAAAGCCTAATTATATTTCTTAATATGTTCGTCTTCGTGTTTTAAACAAGTCCTGTTTATTGTTGTTCCACGACTTGATAATAGACAAATCAAATAAAATTTTAAGGAAGGTAGCCATGTTTTTAACATAAGGTATATAGTGTGTATGTGCTGGTTTTTATATTATAATATCCTGATTGTAATGGTTGCTCTTTAGGTTTGTGTGTCCTGGGCTGAGTTTTTAGTCCCTTTCAAACTTCAATGTGAACGTTAGATCTGAAGCGTAGCTGTTGTCTGCTGGCAAGCACTTAAAAAGTGAATTTAACTGGAGGCCTCAAGGTGTCTCGCGGATCTGGACAAACGTAGCTATGAAGTGTCTACACGGCCAGCTGTCTGTCCCCTGAGAGACTGAGTGACTGATCAGAGTGACATTAAAGTGGTAGAAAAAGGAGTATACAAACCCTCTAATAGACATCAGCTGACATGCTAGAAAAATAAGACCAGCAAGGGAGTGTTTACTGACTATGTTGGATCAAATACTGAGAAATCGCTGGTGGTGCATCATCAGAATCACTGGCAGGATTTCACTGAATAAATCCAACAGTCAAAACTGAAGTTTTAAAAGCCACATGTGATGAAGCAGAAGACGAGGCTTTTTCTAGGCATGTTTGTCAAAGTGTTCTTACAATGCAATACGATGCAGTTTGATGAGAAGACAACATAGATGTGCAGCATCTATGATGTTTTGTCTTGTAGTTTTTATTGTACACTGAGCTGCACTTAACAGTCTGAATGATGCAGGCAGCTTCTCTCCTTCGACCTCCATCTGAAGAGAAGGAACATGTGGGTGAGTTCAGCCCTTCCTGATTAATTAATGGGATGAAAATTTGGATGTAGAGAAAGCTGCTGTCTAAGAGCATGAGGGCGTCTTTATTAGGGATGCAAGATACATTGTCATAAACACTGGTATCAGTCCATGATGTCATTTTTGGTGTAGCATTATGGTATCAGAAACTATGCATAATCTGGTAATATTATTTTAATTTCTGTTCTCACTTCCTCTTTTATTCATGTAATTACTTATTACTTATCATATTCCTGTAGATCTCATTTTTACCAAGCTGTCAAGCTGAACTAAAAAAAACAAAAATGCTTTTCTTTGAAGGCCAGCTATTACCCTTCATTGTGTGTGACTGTGCTGTTGATGAGCCATTTATCTTTGAAGTTTTCAGAGAGAAAGTGGAGATAATGTGTAAAAAAAAAAAATCTAAATAACACAACACATTTTCCTCTGTAGCTGACGCTTGTTGCACTTTTTCGGCCTCTGGCGAAAGAGCAGATTTATGTGTGCAGCATGGTAGTGCAGCCGCAGCGCCATGAATCACCTACAGCATCAATCTTGTGACCATGCTCTTGCCCTCTGTCACCTCTAGGGTTCAAAGGTTGTCTGTTAAGCTTCTTTCTCGTCTGAACTCAAACTGTGTGTTCCAGTGTTGTTTTTGACCAACTCTGTCACAATGCTGGGTGTGTATTTACATTAGAACGTCCTCACACTTTGTTGTATTACAACTAGAAATGTTGATGTGTTTTTTGTGATAGTCCATGAACTACTTTTTAATTAACCATCTGGAAATATAAAGAGCGTAGCACAACTCTAAACCTACCGAAATATGACAACCTAATCTAACAGATGAGCCTAAGGTATCCATGGTAACTCATGTGGGATAATATGTTGACATGATAACTTTAAGCTGTGCGCTCCACATGTTTGGCGTTTATGAAAGAGTGCATAAAGAAAGACACTGGTACATGAATGCCAAAAAATAAAGAACAAGATTTTCTAATCTTGTGAGATCCAATCGGAGCTTTTTATCTTACATGCAAAGAGTAAACTAAATATTTTCTAACACTGCACATTACTCTCAACATACCATATATAATGTGAAATATGTTGGTCCTGCTGTGTAGATGCTCTTCATCTGCAGGGATAGGGAACCTGATGAGTTAAATAGAAGATGGATGGACGTAAGTTGTAGGTTGAACTTTCCAGTGCTGTTTTTTCTTTGTGACTCTGAAATAATTAGTTTTGTTTTAAGAGGAGCAGTTTGGATTTTTGTGGTGTTGGTTTCCTTTCAAAGCAAGTAATCAGTGAAGCTTTATGACTTGATAACTGACAGCACAGAAACATACTTTTTTTTCTGGAGTCAATGTTAATGTTTTAAAATTCAATCATGTGATTTCTTCCTCATAATCCCATCCTGCCCTCTGAATTTAACCTGCTCACCCCTGGAGCCCTTTCTCTCTCACCTGCTGTTGCTAATCTGCCTGTCAGAAAGCCACTTTTGTGCTTGACTCATGACCAGGGGTGGCTTTGGATCTTGTTTGCTGCCTTGGTGTCTGACAGCTGAGTTGTGATCTGCTGCCCACAGCGAGTCCATTAGCAAACTTGTTCCACAACGCTTTTTGAAAAAAATGTATTTTCTGCTGATTGTTTGCTGCCCTTCCCTTCTTCTTCTTCTTTTTCTTCTCTTTCCCTCTCCCGGCACTATCCCTGAGGTATGGCAGGGGGGAATCGAAAGACTTGAAGTAAGAAAAAAAGATACAGCAAGAGAGAGATGAGATATTCTACAGGGGATTGTGGGAACCTACTGATAAAGGCTTGCATCTTAATCCATCCTAAGGCCTGTCTTACGGTGTACTGTGAGCTTTTATGTGATCATTAGGACTGTGTGCTCGTATGCACGTCCACGCATGCGCTTCAGGCACATGAGTGTGTGTGTGACTTTACGTATTTGATATGTTAATGTTGTCTTTTTGTGCATTCACTGATGCAGCAGCTCAGTCCGTTTGAATCTCTTGTTTCAAGGCTCCTTAAGATCCTCAGATACCTCCTGCAGAAACACGACACACCTGTTCACTGTTGCAGCACACCTCCACATTCTGAGTGCATAATGGCTTGTTTGAAAGCTAATATGTGTATTAAAAGCACTAATTAATATGCCATAATTCTCCCTCTAATTTAGCACACAAGGTAGGGATTTCTCCCCCTCCCCACCCGCACACCCTCACTCTCTGAGGTTATGCCTTTGGCTCCCTCGTTCCTCCTTGAGCTTTAGTGGAATTTGGCTGATGCGCGCTCCAGGGAGGAGAGGAGGGAGGCGCTCATCTTGTTTCAGTGCTTTATGAGGCGGACGTGTATGTCTGTAATTGCGGTTATGGGTGATTAAACTCTCGATGCCCCTCAGGATCCCCAGCCAGCTATCAGTCAGCGTCAGGCCGAGTCGCGCGGTGCACAGACTGCTTCACTGGAGTGTGTGTTAGGATGGCGCTTTGTGCCAGGCGCCGATGTATTCCAGACTGTTGGTACAACCTCTACGTTTAGAATCGGAGGGAAATTGTGAATTTGGATTTGATTCTGGAGTTTACGTCAATTGCATTAAAAATTATTTATTGTTTCCATTTTTATTCCACATACTTGCAGGTGGAAAGAATGAGTCAGAGTATGCCTTGTCTAATAATATATGGTGCGTGTCTTTGGACCATGAGTACTTTTAATTAAAAAAAAGACAAAGGCAGTACACCATAAAGTTCAACAGTAACACCATAAATTGGACAGTCAAGCTAAATACAGAAACACAAGTTAATGGCACTAAAAGCTCAATGCATCCCTTCAGGATAGAGATGGAGTGGAACACGAGAAACACGAGGCCAGGTGTACTTTCAATGGGAAAGGAAAAACTAAAATCAATAGCACCAGCTTTTCCTTCAGTAACTCCACCCAGGAAGTAGCTGAGCTAGGAGTGACTTCCAGGAAGAGTATCCAGGAAAGAGACACGTCTAAGGTCAAAACACTGAGTCAGGGACACTTTTGTTGGGGACAAAAATAGAGTAATATTTTTTTTCTGTTTTCAAATATAAGAAAATGGAATAATAGCTTGATTTATTGACTTAGTACAGAAAAGAGAAACATTTGATACATTGCATAAGAGCTTTAATGAGTTGATAAATCCTGCAGATGAATTTATGATTACTTTAGCATTTTAAACATGTCAAAGTAGAATTTTTGGACTGAGATGTAGCAGCATTTTGATGTTTCCCAATACCTATGTCCTCAAATATAATGTTTACTTTCTTTGATGAAAAGTTCATTTTCAGTTTTTGGTGTTAGAAACCAAAATGTCTTACATCTGTGACTGAAACCCAAGATTTTAAGATGACTGCAATCACTGTTTCAGTGCAGTCTACTTAACACACTTCCATGATTAAAACACATGAGTGCCCAGAGGCAGTGTACACCAAACTCTGACCTCCATGGGTGGAGAACACTCTTATGTCAGAACATTTTAGTTTGCATATGTAAGGCAAACTAAAACTAAAAAAGGTACATGTACGAGGGTAACACCCTGGCTGCACAGTTCAAACTCAGCAGACAACAATATTGCACCCTTGAGTAAAAAACATGATTACTTTTTGCAAAATAACTAGGATTAGTTGCAAATTTTGTTGCAAAAATATCCATCTGGTTTTGTCCATTTCAAAAATGCATGCTTTTAAGCATCAGCTTAACCAGTTGGTGTAATTGGTGAGTTAATTATGCCTGCATGTGTGGGATCACTGCGTGTTTATGGAAGATCTTTGGTTTATCCTTGGGGCAACAAATGACCGCTGGAGTCTTGTCCTGTTCTCACACACCCAGTGGCAAAGGGAGGCCTGCTCTCAGCAGCCGCCCTGAGGAAAACCAGGCTTCTGAGCTCTACCTATCATTTGGATGAAGGTCCAGGAAAAACACTTGAGCATGTGTGTGGTAAAAAGGAGTTGAGCTTGTGTGTAAGAGTTATCCATTAGTGACCTCCTTCCATTAATTTGCTGACTTGGCAGAGTCCTTCTCTTGAATTTGGATGTTTTCTCTTCTCCGCCACCCCTTCTGGTTACAGTATTCAAGGAGGCAGCTTGGGGGAAAAAAAGAAGAGTAAATTCCACACCCTCCTCACCCACGAGAAACTCTGTTAGTCATGGTAGAGGGATCCTGAAGGGGAGGACGCCAGGTCATGGGGGCAGGAAATACAACTTTTGTCAAGCAAAGAAGAGACAGAAGAGTCAAGAAAAACAAGGAAGGGATTAGAAGTGAAAAGAAGATTAAAGTGAAGAACAACTCCTGTTTCTCCATATCTGTTAAGTCTTTTCTAGACTTGACTGAGACAGATTGCCCAGGTCATCTCAGGCCGACCCCGGTGTGTAGAGGGCTTAGTTGGAAGCCGGGGGTTGATTAATGGATGATCATCCATGTTGACTTCCATCAGCATGATTGTTTCCTGTCACACTGCAAAGGTTCTTTAAAAGCTAATACTATTATGTTCCATGGTCTCTGTGATATTCTGGCGTTAACGTCACGTTCTGGGTTTGCTAAGGCTACAACATGTTGTGCTTATTATGTTTTTAGATGCTGTGTCATTGTCAGATGTAGTGAATACAAAATATCCACATTTTAGGCTAGTTAACAGCAGCTTGTGTTTCAACAACTGGACATACAGATGCTCTTTTTCAAGCATTTTAATGTACTTTCTCTTTATAGCTTTGCAAAGACAAAAAAAAATCCCCCTTGACTTAGTGGAAAATCCCGAGCTGAAGTTCCTATTTGAAAGTCTTGCTGGACAGCATGTGTTTTTTGGAGAGCTGCCAGTGAAAATGCAAGAGAGGGGAAGTCAGCAGACTGGCTGTCTTCTGTTCACTGTTGGTCAGATTGACTCTGTCAGGCCAGGGCTTTGAGGCCTGGGTTCCAGGTGGTCTGTTCTCCGCAGTGACCCTCCCCCATAGACTCACTCTCCCTTCCTTTCACCCCGGCCCACAAACACGCCTGGCATCAGTGGCTTCCTCCTCAGAGCGGTGGTGTCTGCCCTCCGCCAATTGCAAAGCCCCACAGCTATGGTCACATCGGTGTGAGCCAATGAACAACACCTGCTTCGTCTGCAGAGGGGGCCGTCAATGCCAATCATGACCACAACTTTATTTGAGCTCTGTCTTGCAGCCAAGCCCAACACATACGTGTGTCCATCCAAGACCAGCAAGATGTACAAGCTAAAGAAATATGTATTTCCATGCCAGCGAGAAAAAGAAAATGCTTCCAAAATATAACTTTCCCAGCACAGATGTCTCTACAAATGCGTCTTACAGCATTGCATCACTGGAAAAAACACTTTCTGCAGCAATGCACCCTTTGATAGTACTGAGGGATCATTGTTCACTTCTGAGACTGTGGAAAAATAAGTAACTTTTCTGCCTTTCAATACTTTAATACCATTCCACGTGACCGTATGAACAACAAATAATGATGGATATTATTTGTGTTGACCAGATTTTTCCTGGGAAAATGTTTCCCGTTTTAGTTTTTTAACTGAAATAAAAGTTTAGCAAACCTGAAATCATTTCTAACTGTCAAGAACTTGTAGAGAGTTTGTAGAATATCAAGTTCTGTCACATCTTGAAATGTGTGTATCACTTTAACTTCTTCTGAATAACTCGTGCATATTGGGATCGAGTGAGCGAGTATAGGACATGTTATTTTGCTATTTATACACAATTTACCATCTGGAAAATACATTTTAAATCAGAAAATTATTTACTTGTTTAATTTGAAAGTAGGTCTTGCATCTGTTCCACATCAGTTTCAAGTTTCCAGCATTTAGAGGGGAGTGTAACATCTTGTTTGAAAGCGTATTTTTTCTTTTTTCAGCCAGAGTTTGACAAATATGTTTTTAAACTTTTGTTTTATGTTGTGAATCAAGCTATGGGGAACTTTAAAATAATCAACTGTGATTGAAAGTATGAGATGTTGTAACAATCATACTAAACTTGCATGTCTTGGGCATTCTGTGTCTGATCTCAACGTCCTTAAAGGTTTATTTACACTTGCGTGCTCAAGAAAAACAAACACTTAAGAACAGTCTCTATTTCACCCCAAGGATCTGCCTCAAACTCCCGAAAAACAAAATTTTGGGGTTCTTGTAAAGTATCAGGAGGATACAAAAGAGCAGAGTATCAGTCAGTGGTTCTGTTTAACAGGGACGGATCCTGCTCCCTCAGTGTTTTCTGTTGTATGTGCTGTCAGCCACATTTACCAAAGCGAAGCAACGGGTCTTCATAATTAAAGAGAACACAGAGCTGTGTGAAAAACACAAACAGAGTAAGAAGGAGCGCGCGGAGGGAGGACTGCGAGGCTTCGGAACCCGCAGGTATCGGTAGAGTGGAGGGAGAGAGCTGGCAGCGCTCACGCCAGCGTGTCTTCCTCCAACATGAAAGACTCGCTGCACCCGAACTGGGATTATCCTCCACCTCTGGGGAGTCCCTTCGATGAACAGGGAAGGCAAGGGGAAAGATGTGGAAAGAAATTGAAGGAAACAGGAGCGGAAGAGAGGAAGAGTGAGGGAAAATTAAATGTGAGAGCACGAGTGCCAGGGAGAGATGAATACGAATAAATCTGCAGGCTCTTTTCCACATTAATGCCAGCTCCACTTAAGGTACCACTGATCCAAACAATGCCTCAGTTAACCACCTTTGTGCTTTCTTTTCTCTCTCCAGCCCACTAAAGAGTGTGCCCTGCTAGCATTGCAGCAGTTTGGTCTACTGTAAATACACCCTGAAAATCATATGACATTTTAAATCACTTCCCTCAGAAAATACACAAGAAGATTAAAACGATATGTCTCCAAAAAGTCCCTTGCTAAAGATGGTGGCATAGCACAGCTAAAGACAGCACTGAATTTATCAAGATTGTATTTGATGCAACAACTCAAGAGTTGTACAACGCTATGAACTGAAAACAAAATTGTGTTTTTTAATTTGTTTTCCCACATGGATATCTGAAAAGGTTTGTGTGTGTAAGTCTGGAGGAGCTGCAGAGATCCAGGTGGAGGAATCTGATGAGACATCTAGTAGTCATCCAGTCTACTTGACTAACTACAATGCATCTGACATTTTTCAGATTTTTATTTGTAATTTGAAAACAACACTAGCTTATGTTTGTCTTAATTCTAAACTAAGTGGAAATAGAACAAAGTGTTTGATTGTGATTTTTTTTTTATGTAAAAAAAGAGATAAATGTGCAAAATGCATGTTGAGTCGATGACCTGAAGGGAAGGATGGAGGCGTGGGAGCTCTAAGTTCTGGCCTCATCAGTCAGATCAACTATATTTTCCTGATTTTTGTTTACTTATCTTGGATTCGGCATGCCTCCGATCCTGCGCCTCTCCCTGGGAGGATTTCTTTTTTATTATTGTTACAAGTCGGCGCACTGATCCAAAATACACTCCACCAGTGACAACCACACTCATGCGTACACACACTCCATGGGATGTCTAAGCCCCCTGCTCTTATGGAGGCGCGTGCATTTCCACCCGGCTTCTGCAGGCCTCTTCCTGCGGCACGTACGCACATACTTTCCAATTCCCGTCTCATCCCTTTCCCAAAACCCCCCAGGATCTCCAGCTTTCTCCTCCCCATTCTGCTCTTGTTTCCTCCATTCCTCATTTTTTGTGCCATCTAGGAACCTCTCCGTCTTTCCTTTAGTGTGCCCGTCCATTGATCAATCTGTGTTTATCCTCCCCTTTGCCTTTATCTCAGGGCTGTTCACCGTTGGGAAGACAAGAGGGGGTGTTTTGTTGAAAGTTCTGAGATAACAGCCGGGTCCTTCTGGCCACCAACTCAAAGTTTATCACTGAAAATGAATGGTAAAAAAAAAAAAGGAAGAATGAAGGTTATATGTTCAAACCTTTTAAGATGAAAGGTTCTGACGATCCTTCAAAAGTTAAATGTGATCCATGCAGCTCCTTTTGTCTCAACTGACAGAAACTAATATGGATGCCATGTTCTAAATTAAATGAAAATCTGGGAAAGTTTGTACTAGACAGCAATGACTATCAAAATATACAGCATGTTCTTCTCACTGTGTTCCTGGATTTCAGTGGAAAAGGCCCAACATTCGCTTTGTGCTCATTCCAAGCGTTTCACACAATCACACATTCAGATCTACTTCATTTATCAAAAACATTTCATACAACAATCATAAGCTCAGTATATTTTAAAGGATTTTTTTTAAATTGAAGGTATTGATGATGCATAATAAAAACAGTGTTTAAAGATTAAAAATGCAAGTGGGGTTGCGTATAAAATCCAGTGTGCAGTAAAAACATAAATTTTTGATGGGTTGCACTGAGAGGGATCTGATTTTGGATATTTGTTACAGGTGTGATTAAATAAAATGTGTTTCTGAACACTGAGATCACAATCTAAAGTCGTTAGTTTCTGCTTTATGCATTCTCAAAACGTCCAACTCTGGATTAAAAGAAAGAAACACGGGACGTTTCGGAAGAGCAGACCACAATACGCTGGGTTTATCATTCAAATTTAGGAATTTCCTGAACAATTAAATTTCCAATCAGATTAGTTGCAAGATGAACGTTTAATCATGTCAGAGGATGTGTGTGTTAAAAAGAAGAGGTCCGAGTATCGATCCTTGTGGAACTCCGTGACCAACATTGAATGGTATAGATTTGATTTTTTTTTTTTTTTTTTAGGTTATCTTCATTTTGTGGTTAGTTCTAATATCAGAATTTTGAACTAAGCTGCCAGTGGACAATGTTCCCTCCTAAACTGTGGTATTTTGAGATTTTAAGACTTCATGACCTTAGATATTGTAATGTTTTTCACCTTGTTTACAAACAAAAGTGGCCAAATAACCACAGTCTCTTAACTGTGGGTTAAGTGGTAGATTCATCATAGTGTTGTTACCAGAGGGCAGCAATGATTTAGTTTCCATTTCAATAATTGACATAGTTAATCCTAACTCTGAAAACACATTATCACATGTTTCTGTAATAATATTTCTCCTTCACAAAGTTGTTTTTTGCTAATTAATTTAATGTGTGCTTAAAACAGGGAGTGCATCCCCGTCACCTACTGAAATATTATTCTGGCAAACTTAAACTATCTGGCAGCATTAGAGTGTGAAAGTAATCCAAAGTAGAAATGAGATTGCTTCTCGCTCTTGCTGAAAGGACTCAAGGTTGTGTTTTTCGCTCGTGTTATTATCTCTTTATGTTTAGGCTAGGCCGTGTGCTTTCAAGTGTGTTTTGGCAATGAACACAGGAGATAAGGGCCTGTGTTGTGATTTCCGTGCCTGAGCTCAAGCAAATTGGAAGCTTGATGAAGTAGCAGCTCTTCTTTGCAGCCTTGTAGTTCTAGTTCCAATATATATATATATGCACTTGGTTTTCATTGTTTTTATTTTAAGACTGTTTACAAATTGGACGTGACATTGAGATCCTCTGCTGCCCTTTTAGCTGTCAAAAAAAAACACAAACATTGTTGGATCCCTGCAGCTGAGATGTGGTATCAGACACTAAGATGTAAGAATGAGTTCCTTTAAAATTGAAAGGGGGGGATCTCCATCGATTGCATTTGTTTAGCCGTTACATTCCTGAGATGTTGGATTGAATGAATTGAATTATGAAGATCTGGTACTGACAGAGGCCAGCCTCAACCTGTGGATGCAGAAAGGCATCGTAGGAGCTCCATTTCCCAGGATGCATCAACACAACCACGATTGCCATCGCAATTTAATCCCTGTCAGATCCTTTGATCCCATTTCCACGTCTTATATCCCCTGCTTCTGACTGATCAGTTTCAGAACAAAATGTTCACTTGCTCCCTAATCTGTGCTGCCTTATCACAGGTTTTTTTAGAAAAAGAATTGCGACATAATCTTCTTGTGCTGACAGCTGCTCCACGGGTTGGACTGGTAATTATGGCTTCATGCCACCTCTTTGATCACATTGCATTGTGCGTTACTGCACAGGACAATAGCTGCTGACCAAAGCACAGCTAGTGTAATAATTTGACCATGTTGGCTGTCTTTCATCCATATCCTGTATTTTTCTCTCTTTTCGCAAGTTGGTCTCTCGGCTATTTTAGATTCATCACATAACGTACCATCTCACTTTCTAGCATGAAAAAGTTCCATGTTTTCTGTGCTAATAAACCAGTCTATTGTCATTGGCGTGCTTTGAAGAGACCATTAAGGCTATTTAAGTTGAGGCTTGATGGCTAAGTTTTAAGCTTTATCCATGAGTACAATATTTTAGTATACAAGACTGTGATTGTAAAGTGCTACAAAAAAATGCATTGAATTTTCCTCGGAAACTGAAGCTCAGAGCTGGAGATTATGGGGATGTCCGTTCTTTGGAAGAAATATTTTTGAAAGTGCTTCACTTGAATTACGTTTTTCACAATGAGATACCTCGGATTTACACAGAATAACCTTATAGCCCTTTCCACATTAATGGCTTCAGCAGGTGTCGCTTCGCCTGGGTTTCTGTTGGTGTCTCGCCATCCTGGCATTGTTTCTACACGCCTGTATCCTCCAGACCAACAAACCGCCTCAACACTTTCTTTTAAAGACACTTTTGATTACATTTCATACTGAAACTTGCTGCTTTTGCTCTTAAATCCTATGAAAAGCAACAGATATGTACTTTAGTTTTTCAAAGACTGTGTATTTTAGGCCAAGTTATGGGAGGAACCTGATGAATCAAGATGTAACCCATAATATGTTTCATTTTTGAAGGAAATTACAAAAGAAAATTCAAACATAGCTCGACTACGTGCATAAATGATCATACTCGTAATGTTTGTCTTTCTGGCAAAGCAAAATTTGCTCAGCCAGATCGTTTGTTGCTTTATCCGTAATCCGGTGCAGACTGAGACTCAGAGCACCAGGGAGAGTTTGTGTATCACCTCTGAGCTAAAGAGAACAATTAGGCCATATCAACAGATCAGAGTGTTGGCAGCCGAGTTCACAGTTAGCAATAGTGCCAGTAATCTTTGGCTTAGCTGGCGCCGCGCCACGGCGAGCCGTGGCTCCGCGGCCTGTTCAGACACTTAAGAGTCACGGAGGGCAAAGGCATGGCTCAGGGGCTGGCACTTTCATCCGCCTGCAAGCAGGGAAATGAAACAGAGAGAAAGAGAAAGAGAGAGAGAGAGAGAAGGGGAAGCCCACAAGAGACAGAAAAATGTAAAAGAAAAAACAGTGGGAGGGAAAGAATTAAGTCTTTAATGAGGGCAGTTGTTTCAGCAGGCAAAAAAGAATCGGGTTATATCAACACAGTGTATCAAATGATGGCTGTTAGTGGCCCACCTACTGTGAAATGATGGGTGGCCTGTTTGGGTTCTTTTCCATCTTTTATCCAACATTAAGGCTTTTGCATGTGTTTGCTCACACATTCTTGCTATTAGTCTACAAGTTGGTTCACGGTGGCAGCAGATAGGGGTGGCGACAGATACCCTGAAGGGGCTTTGCTGCTTTTGATTAGAGCTGTCAGGAAGATATGCCTGATCAAATCTCATCATGGGAAGAATTACAGTAACGCCTACAACCTTCATCTCCACCTGGCTTTGTGCACTTTTCTTAATCCTCTCTGACTGTAATGAGGATTTGATGTAAATAGGAAGACTTGTACTTGAAGGCTGTTTTTCTTTATTTTTTGGAGTGTTAAAGCAGAGACAACAACATAAGGCCTTGTTTCTACCAAGACTTACATGTGATTTCTTTTAAACCTCATTATTATATCCTTGTCCCGCCAAGGTTCCTTTATGCATCGATTAGCATTACAATTTCTCTCCATCTGTTCAGGTTTTACATGACCTGTATTGTCTTTTATTCTCATTTAAAATAAAATGTTGACAAAAAGCAGGATGTGTGGGGAAAAGGAAGTACGATTTGTATCAAACTCTTTCACATTGCTATTTACTTGTGTAAACAGGAAGTAAAACGGTCATTATTTATTGATAATCAATTTTTTTTTTTCACTCATCAAACAAATTTCTGCCAAAAGGTCTGAAAATGTTTTTATTGACATTATTCGAATTGCATTAATGTGTTTTACCTTCAAGGAGCCTTTTGTAAATGGTTGAAATTTTACATTTGAAAAAAAATAACTCAAATTAATGATTATTGATCAATCTAAATAAAAAAAATAAAACGTCACTGCTCAACATATCTGCAAATGCTTTTTCTACCTACCAGTTAATTACATCATTTGAGAAAAACTCAAATATTTCCATTTGCAGATGCAGTAATCAGATCATTTCTAATTCAGTAAAGTTTCCTTTAATTACTGCCACATCTAATTTTAAGATAAATTAATAGGAAAATAGATGTTTTCTTTTCTAACCTTGCACCTTGTTGGCATATACAATAACACTATTCACGGGATCTAGTAGAGTTCATGCTTCAATAGGTCAGGCCTGTTTTGGCAGCAAAAAGGACCAACACACTGGTAGGCAGGTGTTTTAAAATGGTGGGCCTGATTCGTTTGTGAAGCGATTGCACAATCGTTTAAATGAGACATTCACCCTGTTTTTAACACACTTCCACCTCATGAATACGCCCCACGTCACCTGTTGCCTTTCATTCGCCTTTTTCCCGTCATTACTCCCTCCACACTCCCACTGTCCACAGAGTAAACACTTCAGACTCCGATATTTACGCTCTCTATCTCCACTGAAAGGACCAGATTAGTCTGTTTATGCTGTGCAAAACAGTAGACGGACGGTTACCAGTAATGAGCACACATGGATATGCACACACAACATGTTGACTCTGCACATAGTTGGATGCTGACGACGGCAAGGTGATGAATATTGGGCTAATTTTTTAAGCAAGCACCAACCGAGCGGGTAGATTGAAATATCAGCCTGTTGTCGTCATGGTGATACAGACGTCAGAAGTAAAAACTCTGGAAAATAAATCTGTTAGACAGACTATTGTGTTATTTTGAGCGTTTTTTTTTAATTTTTTTTATGCAACGTACTGAATCTCTTGGGTTTTTTAGCCGCGTCTTTTCCCCCTCTCCTCCTCCCTTCTTCCTCTGAACACATCCGGAGAAATGCTAATGACTAACGTTTCATCCTGGCTGTGCTGTGCTGCGCTGCTCTGCGTTGTTCTGCTCTGCAAGCTTCTGAAAGTGACTCACCTGCCTCGCCTAAAATGTCCCTGTGAATATTAACAGTAATAGAAACAAAGATTGCGGTTTTCATCAGGTTTTCTTCCTGTTGGAGCTGAAGTTTTGCTGTTACAGTACTGTATGGATGCACAGCAAACTCGGTGCATAAAATGTTGTTTTGGCTGAGGTCTCACTTTTTGTGCTCTGAAAAACCCTCTGCATGGAGGTATAGAAAACAAATTGTCTGCATGAGGACCTTCATATAGCCCATCTGGATGTTTTTATGCATGTGTGTCGGTTTGGTGAAAATCCCAGAGTCTCAGAGGAATGTGATGATTGGACAGGGGGGTATTAACCTAAATCTGCATGCATCAGGCTCAATCACACAAAATGCAAAGCATTATGATCGCTGCCTATAGAGGGTCAATTCCACTGATCAAGATTTAAGCGCCTCAGTTTCAAAATGGCAGCTGGACGCAAAGTGTGTGATTTGCAGGGATTTGCGCGCTTTCTCGCTTTGTCTTCTTTTTTCTGTCTTTTTGCTGCGTCCCACATATGCTCCACCTAATCGCTGCTGTTCCACAAGTAGTTGGATAACAGAGGAAGAGAAGTTGGCCTTCAAGCAAGAAACAATTGTATCTGCTCAAGGTTATAAATGTTCTTTTTTTTATTAAGAAAAGAAACTCAGAGTCACCAGAAGCAAAGTGAAGATTTAGCTGTTATGAGCTACATTTGTCATTTCCAAAAGCAGGATAAAGATACACACTCTTTTTTTCCTGCTGCTTTTAGAGTAGATCAAACTATCATATGAAGGTTTTTGCATCCTTTCTTTTCATAATGCTGACGGCAAAGACAACTCCAGCTTAAGGGCTCAATAAAAAATTCAGCCTTGATTCTTCAGAGTTCTGCAGAATCTGTGTCTTTTATTGTGAACGATTATCTCTTTTCTTTTCCTAGTGCTGATGAGGTCAACTGAGCAAATATTTTAGCAGGAAAATCTAACCTAACTAATTATCTTTATTACAGAACTTTGCAAATGTTTCAGTATTTAAGGTTTTTTTTTATGTATTTCATTGGGATTTTGAGAAATAGACCAACAAAAGGTAGTATCTAACTGCTAACTGAAAGGATGTTTTAACTTTTTTGCAAATACAAATCTTAAAAGTGTGATCTGCATAGAGGTGCAAGCCTTTTTGGATCTATCACTGCAATACACCGACAGACTGCAGCTGCTACACATTTTTCTTTGCATATTTCAAACAGAATTGATCATTTGAAGTCTTGCAGCAGTTTTATCTTATCTCTTCTGAGCATCTTGTTCCACATGTTTGTTGTTTAGCCATTCTGGCTTGTGCCAACATTCACATGAGATTTTTTCTTACTCTTTTTGTCATGGCCAATAATAATTGTTCCTGTGGAATGTAGCTCCAAATCCTGGACTGATATTGTTTTTTCCTGACTGTCTGCAGATAAGGAAAATTGTAGATATTAGCTTCTGTGATAGCGGTGAAATAGTTTCCACTTTGTGTATTTATGCATATTAAGGCACAGTTGGTGTTTGAACAATTAAAATACCCAGATGTAAGCCTTTTTTCAATGGTGGATTTTAGCTGTTCACAGCTAACCACCACAACTATAGCAGCCACCACAACTACAAATGCGAGTTTGCAAAGCACATGCAGTGTGCATTTTACAACATAAATAGAATTGCAACATCCACCACCGACATATCAAAGCTATCGGCTATGTTTAGACAAGCAAAGCTCAAAATATTTCTAGAAAGAAGAATTTATGTTGGACTCGTGTCCTGCAGCCATTCTTAGGTTTCTACAGTAAAACTTGCGCCGTGTCATGACAATCCCTTCCGTTTCATTCCACACAAACCTGAAGAGCTTTGTGCAAGTGTCATTTTTCTGGAAAGTTGTCATCAATCTCTATCACATCAGTTTCACTCCAGCCGAAGAATGTAAACAAGTTGTTTCCAGCGTAGGAAGAAATGCCACACGATTCTGTTTGTGCGTGGAACGCTTTCTCTTTTTCATCTCACTAACTGCTCTCGTCTGCATCATCCATTTATAACATTCTAAACACATAAGCCTGCGAGAGCCAGTGCTTGAACTGGCAGTTTCCCTCCATGGAATCACATCCAAAAAGCAGAACAAAGGAGGAAGGGAACTATTGTTTAGAAACGGGAGATGCTTGAATGAAGAGGAGAGCCGATAAGTAGGGGAGCTCTCGTCTCTGCCTGCCAGGAAGTTTGGGCCCTAATTTGCTTATTTGTAGCTGTCACTTTTGCTTTAATGTGCCAAGCAATTTGGAGCAATTGACAGGCAGCAGCTGGAGGCAACAAGGACTTTTTCTGCGCGTATTTAATCCTGAATCAGCTTTTTTTATCTGACACTTGTAGGACTTGGACAGACGTCGCTCATATTTATAGATGCTTTTGCTGCAGTCTTATCTGCCCTGCCTATGTTCAGTAATTTGTTTAAGCTTTTATCTAATCTTTGAAAGTTGATTTTATGCTGCTTGCGAAATGAAGCAAATTGATCCCAGAAATGTTGAGTTCTCGAGACTGTTGTAAGATCTGCGAGATGTGATAACGACGCAGGAACGAACAGTTTGCCAGTCCTACAACGTTCTGCTCCTCGCTGAATTCTTCACTTCTTTACTTCCCTTGTGCATTTGGTTATCTTATACATGCTGTTCTGGTTTCATTTCTCTTCAGCCTTTCTTTTGCTCATTATCATGTACTTCAAGGTCTTTTTGCTATATTGAAAATTCCTTAAAATATTTGCCAGTGTAGTACAATCCATCCATTTACTTATTTGTTCATTTTGTGTATTTTTGCGCCATTATTCCAGCCATTTCATTTTGGTTCTATATTTAAAACCTTCCTTTGAACCCTGAATCAGCTTTTTTTCCCCATTAATCCAGAATAAACTTTGTATTTATACTAAAAATATCCAGACAACTCTGCATGTTTCATTCAGAAAAAAAGGGGAATTTGGAGATGAGAAAAAAATGAGTAGTTTTCCAAGGATTAAGACAGAGTCCTTTATACCCAGCTGTAATCCGACACCGTTTACCCATCTCTAACAAGACAAAAGCACACACACACACGCACACACAAGAGCATGCAAGCATAATTTGCTTTGAGAAAGCTTTCTGAACTGGGAGGTTTTACCAAACTAGATAATCCACACCAAATTGTATCACATTGAGACATAATGTCACCCAGAAAAGTTCCTTAATCAACGAAATAAACAGAAAAGAAAAACATAAAGGATGAATGGAAGAGAAAGAGACATAAGCAGCCGGCTTTACCTCCCAGCTCGTCTCTGTCATCCCCCTTCAGGTGGAGCCTTGCTGTCAGTTAAGCCCTCCCACTCCCCAGCTCATCACACACACACACACACGCACACAGACACAGACGCACGCACACGCACACACACACACACACACACACGCACACACACACACACGATCTCCTGCTGAGCCATACAATGGTGGATTGGCAACCCTAATACCAGAGCTCACTTTATCTGCCTGAATTAAAACCCAATTGGAGGAACAGCTGTGGGAATTGCTGGTTCGGAACGAGACTTATTTCAAATTTATTTATTCATTTAATGTTTTTCAGGAATTATGTGGGCGGGCACATTCTAGAAACGGTAGAAAAAGTAATCAGATAGATAGAAGTCCATGATGTATCAGTCTGGAGATTACAGACTGAACTAATTTGTGAATGTGCAGAGCAGTTGTTAGGGCTTTAGGTATGTTTTTTTTTTTCTTCCACTTATTGTGATTGTGTCCATGTATCCGTATGACACATGGATCAGGCAAAAGACATAGGATAGATCCACTGTTTTTTTTTATTTTTTTACTTTTGTTCTGTTGAGTGAAGCTGGAGAAGCCACTAAATTATTACACATGTGAGTATGATAGAAATGCTACCCATATGTTTATGACACAGATGCAACAGCTGCATGCTTCCTTGGCCAGTTATATTCAATGGTCATTATAAATCTTCTACTACCAGTTTTAGATTACTCAGATTTTTCTCGTGAGTAGCTGTTTCCTGTCTTTCCACATCTGCCTGCACATTGAAAAAGGATGTTAACGTATTTCTGAACATGAGGAATCGTTGAAACCTTGTGTCCTGCAACAACTTTGAAGCACACGAATCACTTTTCCTGTGCTTTTGTCCTGAACACGGCTCTAGTATTGTGCCAAGGGTGTGGAAGTCACAGTGTTCTGCTGCATCTGGATGGGGAATATCACTTTTGGGTTAATGTGCAAGATTTTACTGACCATTTGAAGAAGAAATTGTTCTCTATTACAAACTCAAAGTGACAAGATGATTGCGATTCAAAGTAAATAGAAAATGGGCCATGCTATCAGTTTCACTTTCGGTTCAAGTCTTCTACAAGGTGAGTTTAACCTCATCAGTGCAAACAAAATAATACAGCAGGAGATAAAGCAATGTTATTTTTGGATCATTTAGGGATTAAATAGTGTATGCTAGTGACAAATGCATATCAAAAGGCTTATGTGTGATAATATAAGAGTTAACAGTGGAGTCATTTCAAATTGTGTTTCTTTTTTATCATCTAATTGAATAAAATGTTTCACATGTGAGCAGCTTTCTCACTCACTGGACGTCGCAAATAAAATTTAATTGTTACTACACCTCAAAATTTAAGCAAAACATCAATAAATATTGATTTTTCTGCAAGATTAACATTACAAGTAAATTGCTTTAAGAAAGTTTATGGAGAATGGGAGGAAAGACCGTCGTTCGGGAAACTGGAGCACTGAAAGAGGCAAAAGAGAAAAATGTCTCTATCAACGCGTATTCAAACCCTGTTCCAAAACTCTCATTATCAATGTGTCTTTGCTCATGTTTCTGTCTGTCTTAGATCTCTGTGATGACAGCTCAGTAAAGCCTAAGTCAAAGAGAAGTCTAGTTTTTGAAGTCAGATGAGCTCTTGCATACACGACCTTAGCTTCATTGGCGTCTGAGACTTACAACCCCGCTGCAGGTTTTCTCCTGGGCTGTGGTGCAAGGTCATGTTTTTTTTTTTCCGTTCTCTCAAGTTTACTGCCCCACTCATCGTCCGCATGCATTATACAGTAGTTTTATTCTGCATGCTGACCTCCTGCGTTCCTGGGGGAAGCACTTTTGAAGTTTGAGGGACAGAACCTGAGAAAGCAGCAGAGCAACTGTGTCGACATCGCCAATTCCCATTTGGCCCTCGTGTTAGCTTGAGCTCCTTTTTTCCCTCTCTGAACTAATCCTGTTGAAATAGTTTGAGGTGTTTTTTTTTTTTTTTTTTGCTAAATTGTCCGTTTTTTCCTGGACAGTGCCCAGATTTGACACCTGCTTTCACACTTTAGCAGATGTGCTAGACTTTTGGTGCTAACAGCTGTGGTCAAGAAAAGCTGTAATTATCTTCTGAGGGTGCTCTTGAAAACAGATCATTAAGGTTTCATGAGAAATATATACATTTATGGAGCTGTGGGGCTTATAGAACCTCAAAACTAAAATGCTGTTGATGCTTCTTTGATGTTCATTAATTAACCTTCTCTCTTTTTTTCCAACCAGATTCTTCAGGACAGGTGACCTCCTCACCTTTAGGCTCTCCGACTTCCCATCGTGGAATGCATCCCTCTTTGCTGAGCCCCACCTCCATGGGGCCCTCCGGCTCTCTTCATTCTCCCATCAGCACCCTGAGTTCACCGATGAACGGCCTCACCTCACCCTTCTCGGTCATTACCCCTATGGGGCCGCACTCCATGAACTCACCTGGCATGGGCTATGGCCCCAGCATCAGCCCACAGGTGAGGCCTCAGGCAGGCATAAACGATCTGTGTTTTGCATATGCGCACTTTGAACTTTTCCCACATTATGCGACATCGCAGCCACGAATTTTAGTGTAGCTTAATTGGGATTTTAAGATGCACTTAAAATTCCAATTTTAAATATCAATGATAACACTCTAAATCTGATCCAATGGAGCAGCTAGAAACTCTAGCTCAACAAGTCATTGTCTTCCCCTTTCCAAATCCTTCTATATTTTGCGTTGGTCTGTCACATAACTGTTTTGTTTTTGTTTTGTTGTGATTAAACATCAAATATTTTAAGGATTACTATTACATCATATAATGGAAGTGCTGCAAACTGTTAAGATGTTTGTATGTAGATGTGATGGAGACTTGTTACCCGATCTATGAGGCACTTTAAACTCGAAAGTCTAAGAATACCTTTTAGTGAATAAAATTTACCACTTCTGTCCACACCTACTTCATCTTTATTGGGTTTGTATTTGGCACAATTACGGCATTCCTTTTGAGAACAAAGCAGACCAATGATGTTTAAAAAAGATTGTTTTAGTTCAGTGATAGAGGAATTTGGGTGCATTGTGCTTATCGTTGGGATAGATATCGAATACTACTGCAGCATTTTTTGGCTGTGTCATGAATTTCCACTTTGCATCCCTCTAACATATTATGTATATTAGGCATCTTAGAGTCTCACTGCCTGCACCTCATACAAGCATCAGCACTGCTGATGAGAATGATGGAAGCTCCTTTATCATAATAGCAAATGCAGGATTTATTAAGCCTTTTTAGCCCTAGAAAATTGTCATTTAATGTTTGTAATTTGGCTCATTCAGTTTGTCTTCATGTAAACACCATTAGGAACGAGTTTTTCTTCATATGCAGCCACACAGCAACCTCCCATACGACTGTACTTTTTGGAAACTAAAATAATCGGCTCTAATTTCGGCACAAGTTTCGAACCAGAACAGCTCTGTTGGATGAGGCCGGGTTAGGAAATTGCAGCAGGATTACTTGTTTGGTTTTAGCCAGTCTGTTTATGAGACGTTTTTATTTAGTGTTTCTGGAGTCTGACTGTGACCGCACCAGTGACCCAAAGCCACCTAATCAAAAGCAGCTCATTTAGTCATTTTCTTATGTAAACCTGGCTTTCCTTTAAAATGATTGGTTGTCTTTAAATTCGAGTATGACATAAGTGTGACTGACACATTTTGGGAACAATGACTCTTCATGGTCCAGGTCCAGCCAAGCAAAGACTAACATTTTTACAAAGCTTTCAACAGTTTTAGCTTTTAATAACTTTTAAGTCACATTAGGACACACATTGATATGAACAGATTTATGATATTTATTAGTGTTTAGTTTGCTGAACACTGGATTTAGCTGTTAAAACATACTAAAAAAAGAGGAGGGGAGAGAAGAAAAATAGTGGAGGAAGTTGTTCCAGTTACAAATTTAGAAAACAGAAATTTATTAACTATTGCATCTTTTACAGCTCTCTCGGTGTAAATTGTGTTTTCATAAAATGTTTTCATAAAAATAAAAATGTACTCAGTGTGCAGGTTTAACTACTCTAGTATTTAGTATTGTGAGTTACAAGTGATGAAATGCAACTTAGATTTCTGAACAATACAGTCAAATATTGTTTTGTACAGTTAAATATTTTTTTGCAAATACTGCAATACTCTTTCAAAGCAGATTTAGGGTTAGGCTTAGGGTTAGCTAGCCCATTTCAAACATTAAAATACTTGTACAAAGTGGCAAAAACTCATTTTAATTTCACCATTTTTGTTTTAAATTATACTTTTCTGATAAATCATGGTTTTTCAAAGAGGAAAATTTGTTAGAAGTCAAGATCAGGGGAAAATATCCATATTTCTTTTGGGGTTAGCTTTCAGCAACACATCAAATAAGCATGTTATCTTAAAATACTTGCCTTTAGCTTGTTTCGAGTTTAATTACACCTTGCAAACCAGAAAGATCAATGTTTAGCAGCCACCACTATGGTTTTCCTAAATCACAGGCCAACACAGCTGCTCTGTAAACCAAGCAGACAAACAGGCCGTGTTTCATGTCTTACAAACTGCACTCAAACATCCCATAAGTGCAAATCAGAGACCCTCAAGACTTGCACACTCAGACGCGTACACCATTATACAATTTTCCACTGAGGCCCCGCTTTGACCCTGTGGCACAGTCAATCAAGGCCTATTCAAAAACACCAGCTTCAGCTCTGTGCTATTATTACTAAAGCATCCATGTCACTTTCTCCCACTGGTTCTCTCTTTTTCTTTTTGTCTGGGCTCCTTTCTCCCGTTTGCCTTTTTTGTTATTTCTTTTTTTTTTTTGTCACATAGTTTCAATTTTCCCATTTTTTCCTGCTCAGTCTCTTGTGTTCCATCAAAAAGGCTCCTTGGCATTAACAACACACACACACACACACACACACGCACACGCGCGCACACACACACACACACACACACACACACGCACGCACAATTAAGACATCAAAGCTTCCAGTGTCCCAGTTTCAGTCTGGACTCATATCTGAAATTGAAATTGTTTCTCCCCACAAAATGCATTCGCTAGGCCTTTTTTGTTTTCAATTTATTGATAATTGAGTTAAAGAATCCCGACAATGCGCTGCTATTTAGAGATGGGCTCCCTCCCTCTCTCTTTCTCTGTTGTTAAGCTCATCTGCACCTTCATAAGGAACGCGTCCCACATGTAATAGAGTTAGGAGGGGATTAGGGCCACTTTATGAAAACGGATGATATTTTTCATAGCTAGAAAGCTCCCGTCCTTCTCCCCATCCTCTTCGTTCTCTTTTCTTTTTATTCCCAGAACTTTTGTTTGGGCTCCTCTTCATGTACTGTAGTAGCATACTTTAGGCTTTCAGGTTAGAAGTGTTTTGGAAAGGGGTGAATTTGGGTTTATCTGTCTCATTTGAATCCCTGATGGAGGCGTATGCAACGTTCCTTCAGTGGCACGCAAAAGAAAATTCAGAACATCCGATCGACGACTTTTGGGGATCGGATTAAGCTTCCTAATGACTTTTGCTTGAGGCTTAAATGCAAAATGCATGTGCAATGAACCCGCACTATGTGGGGTTAGAGGTCACTACTTCCCATGAATAGCTAAAGTACACAAATACCTGAAACTCTGTAAAAAACTCTAATTATTTTAACAGTTTAAACACCAAAAATACCTAAACATGCACAGTGGGAACTGTACTAGCATTAAAACAGAAGCGAATATTTGTGGTCTTCCAATCATCACCAAGGAAAATGAATGGCGATTTTGGATTGGCTCGTTTGCAAACTCCAGCCAGAAGCATGTCAAGCATCATTGCACTGAGGGATTTCATCCTCTCAGGCTTTATTTTCTTTTGAATATTTAAGATATTCCCTTAAAAACAAGAAAATATATTTTGTAAATCTCTTTATTTAAAGTTACATTACTTTATGTACTTCAAGGACTCTTTAGGGAGGAATGTGTCTTGGTTGTGTACTTTGTCACCTGTTTGAAACATAATGCTAGGGAGAGCATTAGTTTGTTGATGTAACATTTTTGTAGTATCTTATTTTTCTTTGCTCATGTTGGACGAACACAGAAAACGTCTTGCTGTGTCTTCTGTGAAATGGATTAAAACAAGACTTAAATGGTGAGTTATTCCTGATCTCTAGTTGAAAAAAATACATATTTCTAATTATTATTATTATTTTCAGCTTCTGTAACAGAAAGTTTGGACATTTTTGCTGCGATAACCGAGATCATCCCGAGAACTGAGTGCCTGACTAGTCTAAGTTAATCAAAGAAGAAGGGCCTTGATCAGAGTGATGACCAAGAATCTGGTGTTCTCTGGGGAATCCAGAGGAACTGGCCACAAGGTCAACCAGTGCTAACACACTTCATCAATCAGTCCTTTATGGTAGATTGACCTGACAGCTATGAGAAGCAGCTTTAACCTCTTCAGGAATCTGAGAAACTCCTTTTGATCGTTGTTCCAAACCTTTTGATAGATACTGACCACTGCAGACATGGAGCACCCCACAGAACACAACTTGGTCCTTGGCAAATTCACTCAAATCTTTACATTGTTTCCTGCTTTTAACTCATTCATTTTGACAAAAAAAAAAATGTTCCTTTCTACCTACTGGTGTTGTTTGCTTCATCTGTCACTGGTCTTAATTTTAACATTTGGCAAATTCCCTTAATTAAATAAACATGACCAAAAAATAGTCGAATACTGAAAATATCCTACAGCTACACTAGTATCACAACAAGTGCTTGTTTTTGAGCCCTTCCAGTGATGCGTGACCCCCTGTGCCTTACAGGTGCTCACCAGCTGAGACCCTGTAAGCTTCTGGCTGTTGCTGCAGAGGGTGGAGATCAGCAGTCGGATGGGCTCAGAGGTTAAAAACGCTGGTGTTGCCCTGTGGTCAGAGGCGCGGCACCTCTGATGAGACGTGATTTGAGTCAGACGGCGTATGCCGCTTGCTCTTAACACTTGGCTGACTAGCCTTTTTCAAGAGCACTTAACTGGAACGAGGTCACTGCTCAGCTCAGCCTCTACTGTATTTAACCGCCCTGCCTTTGCTAACCACACACATTTTACAGGCATATACTTCTAATTTTGATGATTTACCAGGCATATTTCGTGCTGTGCACCGTCCCTCTTTTACTTCTTGCCGCCCTCAAGAAGCTTCTTCTCAGCATGAATCGCAATCAAGTGCTTTTTTTCCCAAGTACAAAAACATGTAATGGGGTTTAAAATCACAGTAAAACACTCAGTTTCTTACTGGAACCTGCTTCATTTTCCTCTAAATATGGTAATAATAAAAATAAGTGAGGCATAACATCAAATATCCACAAGACTGCTTGATGAAAGCGGGGACAAGATGACTAAATGTTCTGTTCTTTCAGTAGTTTTGCATGTTTCAAAAACCAAACCACATCTAAAGCGTTTTTCACCAGTCGGTTCTTACATCTGAAACAGCCATGCTTCTCATCTGTCCTGAGCTGTCCTCTTTAACTTTTCAGGAAGAACCTTGTAGGTTTCTCATGGCTGATGGCTGCGTTCTGGTTGCCTCCTCGGTTTTAAAGAAAGAGATCAGAAAGGAAACTACATATTTTTGCAAAGAGGCCACATATTGACTGAGTTTTACTGTCACTCAAAATGCATGGAGGGTCTGTGGGTTTGCTTTCAGAAGGCTGGTCTTTGTTTGTGGAGGTAAAGGACAAGGAGATCTGCAGGATTCAAGCTTTAGCATGTGGTTTTAAGGCTTCGCAGGCCACAACAGGGCTCTTTCTGATCAGACTCTTCAGCGGTTTGGTCCTCAGGGTTCGACACACCGACAGTACAGACCATCCTTTTCTATCAGAGACGCCACAACTTTTTCGTGCAGCTGGAAGGGATTATGTGTTGGGGTTGGAACACATTTCACACTTCCACTTACAATAGCAGGAGTTGTCTGGCTGTTGTCTTTTGCTGAAAAAGGGGTCCTTTATTATCAGACCACTGCAGGGTCCAACTTTCCATTTTGCAGCTTAAACCAGTACCCCTTTGGCTTCTGCGCTTCGGTTCTGAAATCTCCCCGAGGATCCTAAACCAACAACGGGCCCCTGTTGTTTCTCAGTTTCCCAGTTTGCCTTCAAAAAAAAAAGAAAAATACACACAAAGCGTGACTGTTTCTGGATTTGGACGCAACATAAACACTGATGCAGAAAAAAGGTGTAAATGTTTTACAAGAAAACGGAACGTGCACTTAATAAGTTATAAATGAGCGGCGGCGGTGATGTCATGTTCCAGCTCCAAGGGCGACGTGTTCAGACGGGAGTCGCTAGGAGACAAAAACAGAAAATATTCAAAAGAATGAAACCAATAGAGCTCAGTCTATTCCTGCTTGGGAGTCATGAAGTCCATTCCACTACTTAAGGTTTTGATGGCTGTTGCGGTCACTTTGCATGATGTCATGTCACATAAAGCGACTCTGTTTAGGCTCCTTAAGTAACCATTAAGGGTCTCTCATGTCATGTTATATTGGAAAATCATTTTTTTTGCAAAACCTCTTTGCAGGTAGAAAATAAAAACAGCCGAAAATATTATTTTTTTCCCCAACACTCCTTTCTGCAGCTAATGTAATGGTTCGGTTTACATGCACCTAGCACACAGCACTTAAGTCATTGTTCAGGGCAGCTTTGCTCCTCTTTGAAGCAAATCTTTATTTTGAGAAGTACAAGTAGACTCTGCTGAATCTGTTCCATATTATAACCGTTCCACCCATTGTTGGGACAAAATTCAAGTTCCTGCCAGAGAGGGCTTTTAGTCTGAAATATACATAGGAATTGTTGTTGTAAAGACGATGAAGTGGCATAAACCCACGGAGAGCAAAGGGCTTGACTCAAAACATAGGTTTCTTTGTGAAAAAGGAAAATAGTACAACACCTTTCCAGTTGGCTTTCAATTATTTGTTTTGACTAAATGTATGTCCTGATTTGGAAATGAAACCTGACAAAACTTTATTTTAATTGCCCTTTTCAAGCATAATTGTAATCCTCTGTGCTTTACACAAAGAATAACCAAGGATTGAAATGTAATAGATTGCAATTTATAAAACATAAAGCCAGCAATAGTGAAATAAAAACCAAAACGTATTCTCCATGACATAAATACAGTTTACCAGTTATGGGTTGGACCTTCTTTCACCTCCAGAACAGTCCGAATTCTTCAGTTTTTCAAACAATCTCAGTGATTTTGGCCCTGATTTAGATGATAACGTCATACAGTTTCTGCAGATTTACCGACTGTAAATTCATGATCTAAATCTCCGGTTCCAACCCATCCCTAATGCGCTAAGATTTTAGACAAAAAACGGGAGAGGAGATTGGCCGGCTGCAATGTGAGAAAAGGATTCCAAGTTAGTCGATTCATATTTTTCTGAAACGAGGTTTTCTTAAACGTTAATATGAAAACTCCGAGACGTTTTGTTTTGATCTGACTTGTATTGGAAACTCACAGTAGATGCCAACATGTGCGTGTCTATAGGGCAGCAGAAACAGTGGCATCAGGCTTAAGTTTCAAACAATGTTCTACGAAAGCAGGCGCATGGCTTTGCGGTTGAAGTGCCTCCAGGGAATACATTTATTCTGAGCTTGGAATAATCTCTTTTGGATCTAATTGCATCTATTGTTGTGATCTTACTGCAACACAATACTGTCTGCAGGCTGACATGCACACCGTGGCGTGTCTATGAAGTACAATACCGACTCTCCCGCATGTGAAAAGTGAAGTTCGTAAGTGGATTTTTTCCGTGTTTCTTTTATTTAAATGTCTTGTTTATCACTTTTATTATTTGCCTTTTTGTGCTGACTTTAAACAATAATGGGAGAAGAGAGGCAAATATGAGCTAGAAACACAGTTTACATTTTTATTAAGAATCAGATGGCCTCATTTTGCCAATTAATTTGGTATCCAGCACAAACACCGTCCCCAAAGCATTTCTGACGCATGAATATGCACACACTAGAATAAAAATCAGAGACAGAATGACACAGATGTAGAAAACAATCCCAAGTGTGCATCATTGAGATGAACAGGTACATTTTAATATATTAAAATCACTATTTGCAATGGAGAAATATTATGCTGTTGCTTAAAAACTGATAGAGAATATTGCTATTTCGACAGATGTCCTGAGACTCACTGACACCATCTACAGAGAGAGTTTGCCACAAAACGGCATTTCCTCTAATCTGTATAGATGCACAAAGGTGGAAAATTGAGTGGAAGGAAAAAGCTTAGTAGAAAAAGCTTCACATGCGAAGTACAGAACGAGGTCTGGGTTTCTTTTGGTTAGAAAGCTGCATTAGTGTGGGGTGTATGTTGCAATTAATCAGTTAATCACATAATAAATCGGATTGAGCTGCATTTAATATTTTTTTTGGAATATTCATAATCACAATCAAAAGCTACAGCAATTTTGTTTACAAAAAATCAATAGATATTTTCAATTATCAGTGGCTTTTATTCCCATTATGTGTATTATTTTTGGTTGTCGTATTTTATTTTGGATATTCTCAATACCTTCCAGTTTTAACGTTGACTGTTCTCGACAAAATGTGAGGGGCCAAACATGCAAATTATGCCATTATCAATACACTGCTTGAAAATGGTTTCAAAACATTATTGTTGATCACAGTAATTACTGGGACAATTTATCGTCCAGTAAAATAATTAAAAAAAGACATTCTGTGGTCGACGTCAGTGAATTGGCAATGGGTGTTTTAGTTCTGGATCTCTGTCCTTTTTTGAAAAAGGAACCAAATCCCTTGCAGCACTAGATTTTGCAACTACTGTTAATAAATTCTTTGAAAGACATTTAACTTGTCTGGACCTCAATAAGCACACAGCAAAGACCAGGCTGTGTGATTGCTTTTCTGTCCGTCTCTTTTTATCCCATTTCATGCTTGTTTAAGGGTCTAAAAAGGCAGAAAAAAACCTGTTTGCTTCTCAGTTTCAAGGTGGAAATAGTCATTAAAGAATATTGAACTGACATCTTAATACTCAAGTGAAGAAGTTTTTTAAAAGCTGGATCACTTGCACAGGGATTTACCCACCCCATTATCTACTCAGGGACAGACGGGAAGGAATTAATCAAAGAAATCCTAAACGCCGTTGTGGTTTGACACAAAAATACCCCTTGAATTATTACTGGATTATGTGTAGTTTGACAAAAGAACTTGCCTGTGCTCATTCGTAGGTAGCATAGCAAAGCACACTTGGAAAGATATGATCTATTTCCAGATGATTGCATACGCACAGAGAATGTATACCTGGACTGGATCTCATTTTTATGCTGAAAAGGCTTTTAAATCCGAAAACAAGCTACATGATCTCAGGTTTTTAATAAAGATGACATTTATGTCCTTAACAGTTTAACAATAAATGTAAACACGTGGAGATACCGCAAGAGTCTGACTTTATGTTTGAACTTTTGAACTGTTTTCTCAACACACACACTCGCACACACACTAAGCCAGATGGATGGGAAATGTTGGCAAACGGAGGCAAACCAACATTTGGGAAAACACCTTAGGGATCGCTTGGATGCACAATTGGACAGAATACATTAAAAAGTTTATGTATGCATGCACTATTTTAGAGACAGCAGACATTGTAGAATAATATTTCAATTCTATTTTCAGCAATGGAAAACTAGTTTTAATAATTGCCAATATAACTAGCTATAAACAGCTATGTCTAATAGTCGAGTACTGTTTATTCAAGAAACTTAATAGTTGATCACCAAGGTGATTATACATAATAACGACTGATGCATGCAGGTGTGTTAGCACAAAGACATCTGTAATCATGTTAAAGAAGCATCAATCTGGGACTGGTTATACGGCCATGAAAGACAATTTAATGTCACTTTATTTAAAAGAGCTACTAATTAACACAGACAATTAAGTCAGACAATGTTCAGAGAAACCACTAAAAAGAAAACCCACAAAGAACTCCACCTCAGACTCAACCAGCTGATTCGAAAAAACAAAGGAAAGGCTGAAGGAGAACGCTTCTTCTGTCTTAAAATAGAATTGAAGCATGACTTGAACCACGTTACACCTTATTAAACCATAAGACGAGTCAAACAATGACCTTTGATCAACGTAGAGATGTTTGGTCACAGTACAATGCAGTATGTTTAGATGCAACATTTGGCGCATATGAATTCTTATTTGCACCAGAATAAGGTGAAGTTTTTCTGAAATGAGCAGTGTGATATTTGCCCACATGTGAGGACCTGGTCCACATAAAACATCACAGACGCCTGAAAGTACAGAATCAACTGCATGCATGGAGGAGTGTGTGTTAGTCATCACACGCTGGAGTGCACATGTAACAAAAACATCCAAACACGTGTTTGAAATGCACCGGAGCTCTGCGTGCGCTCAAATGCTGCCACGCTGAGGTGATGCAACAGCTGAAAGTCACTGTATATTTCCACTTTGCCCCATAAGGTTCAGCTGTTTTATGCCACTGATAGTCTCACTAAAATCGCTTCTATTTTCCTCAGCAAGAGAACTCCACACCAACTCTCTCTCCCACACACACACACATATATCTAAACTGAGCCAGTAGAGCTTCATTTTATCTGTTGTGGCACAGCATGGGGTGAGTTGTAAACCTCCAAGCTGTCTGGAATCATGTCTGCTGCTACTAAGCCGCTAGGAGAAAGCCAAGACTGTGTTTTATTAGAGCCTGCGACAATAATCATGAAGTTGTTTTACAGGAAGGATTGCTTTAAAGGAATTTTTATGTAACCACAGACGGATTTTGTTAATGGTTGATAAATAATTACTTGCTCACTTAGTCCTCACTAATGCGGATTATTTCCCAGACAAGAGATTTTCTGCTGCGTTTGCAGCTTCCATCTCCATAGACACCAAGATTTGGACGCCAAAAATTGAGATTCCTCAAAGGTGGATTTGTGATGCAGCCATTTTGACTGTATATACAGGAACAGTTTTCTTATCTGCTTGTTCTGGCCGGACTCTGTTCCATTTACCATCAAATCTGAGTTTAAAATGTAACATGGCGGTGAAAAAAAGATACACAGTGTCCAAGAAAACCTAAGCTACAGAGAACCTACTTAAAGTCGTCAGTAGGAAAAGTAGCTATTGACCATCGTAGAAGTTGCCGAATAACTTCACTTCCTGGTTTGCATATTTTGTCTTGAGTGAAGTAAGTAGTTTTGTTTCCATTACAAATCTGTGTAAATCTTTTTTCTGCTAAAATGGAAATAACCCAATTTCGCAGTTACGATGTTTCCGTTAAGAGAAATAAAATTAAAATCAAATGTGACTCCGGTTGTCCAGCTTGATATGTCGTTACCATGATTGTTAATAGTTACATAACATATATTCAGTATTGATTCAGTGTTGATCACGTGACTTGTGTGATGCAAAAAAAGTGTTTCCATTTAAATTTTGCTAAATGCATTCATTTTACTACAACTGAAAAGCCACCTTGTCTTAGCAGAAAAGCATGTTTTTTCCTCAAAATTTTGTTTCCATTGAGCAAATTTATTTTTGTAAGTTTAATCTGCACAATTTCATAGTTTAAAAAAATATGTTGATGTCCAACACGGATTTTCTGCAAGTTCATCCTCAAAGAGACGCAGGATAAATGTTTCCACGGATAATCAAACCTTTGCGTGTTTGTTTGTGAACCATTTGCATTCAAACCGGTGTCTGATATTCAAACGGTCCCAGGAGAGAGGGGCTTGTCTCACTGGGATCCCCTGAAGGCACACAGGCTAGTCAAGAGTCCATTAACAGGCCTCCCTGTGTGAAACCTGATCCACTATCTCTGCTGATGTGTCCGGATAAGACTCTCACACAAACACACACCGCAGTTAGTAGAAGAAAGTTCCTCCTTGCTCCTCCCGTGCTTTGCGGAGCTGTCCAGATAAGTTTGCTTTTAGGAGGAAGTGATCGTCACAAGGTGTCAGAGGTGAAAGGGCAGCGGGGGTTATCTGGAGGTGAGATCTCGACCTGATCCCTGTCCTCACCTCTCCTGAGTTTGTCATTTAGGCCTCTCCCTTCTTTCAACAGGGGATTTGAACACTGCCCGCTGACTTCCTGGTACTTCACGTTCTATTTTTGGATGTTTTTTTTTTTTTTAAAGCTTCACGCCTCGAGGCAAAAGTAAATTAAAGCTACAAAAAATTAATCATACTTAAGATAAGCAGCTTGCAGTCGGTGATACAGTGGCAGGCAGTGAGATCTGTAACAGTGGATTGTAAAGTGGAGCGCTCTATTCCTGCTGCATATTGGAAAGCCTTTTGAAGGAGCTCCATTACAGCATTTTAGAAGAAAACAGTTAAAGATAAGTTCCTCTATATTAACCAAGGTGCCCTTGAATAAGAAACAGGTGAAGATCCATGTGAGGAGTTGATTTCTCTGTTTGAATTGCCGTTGTGGCGCTCCGACTCTGACTCACACTAAGCCCGTCTTAGGCTGAGGCTTCTTCTGTTTCGGCTCTTCTTTCCTTTTCGTCCTCTGTTGCCTGAAAGGACGACTCCTCCACTCTGTGCACTCTTAGCATGCTAACAGCTGAACCCGCTTTTTCCCCAGGAAACTCGCAGTGTATCTTGTTTAATGTGACGTTCCGTGTTCCAGCACAGAACATATAATCAAATGCAACAGTTCTGCGACGAATTTGACACCCACTGGCAGAAACTGTACCAGTTAGACGTCCTTCACGGCACATTACATAACACCTGCAGCACACGAAGCGTTCCTAAGCTGGAGCGTTCCAGCCGCTCACGCTGTACATTGTTCCTCAGGAAATCTTCTGTCCTACATTTCAGTCCTTGAAATGAATCGTTCTTCCTCCATATTCTGATTAAGTTTATGTCTAAGGCTTCCTATTAGCCTTTGACCCTGTGTGCTGAGGAAAGTATTGTAGCTGGGGTTTCCCTGAGGAGTGTAGTTCCACCTACAGCTGATATACCTCCCTGTGAAGCACCATGTGTGTGTGCGTGCGTGTGTGTGTGTGTGTTGTAAGGGAGAGCTCGTGTATTCTATTTCCAGTGCTGGTTCTGAGCTACTTTAATCCCCTTGCCTTGTCTCTATTGCCAATGGCAATAGAGAAAGAAACCCCCCCACTACCCCAGTTTGCCCACCCCTCCCAGGCTTTCTGCCTCTGTCTTGCTGGGATTGAGTTGCAGGTTTACTGAAAATAGCCTGTGAGAGGCAGAATCTTTTCTGTCAGGCAGACAGAGGGTTTGATAGAGACAATCCTGGCTGAGGAGACAGCTCTGCGAGTGCTGCGCTACGGGGGGAAAAAAATACTAGAGTCAGGCATTTGAGGGAGGTAAGACCTCATACTGTGAGTGTGTGTGTGACTGTTTGTAATCCTGTAAATGAACGTGGAGTCACATCATGTTTTCAGCTTTTATAGCTCAGATAAGGTCTTTTTTCCTCTTTTTTTCTTCATTTCTTTGATTTTTCTGAACAAAAAATGTTTTTTCAACATATGACAGGAGCATATTTATAATTCTAATATCAGAGGAGGTGAATAAAAAATGATTTTTAATACTGAAATATCAGCTTACTGAAATCTATACTGTACAGCACTTGATTAGGGCAACTTTCTCATGAATCATTGCACACACCTGTGACTGGGGGAAGAACCAGGTGTGCATTTACCTGTGCTGACTTTGGTAAAACACTCAGGACCAACTGCAGCAGACGAAATGAGATTTCTCCACTTTTTCCTTCCACTAAACCTTCCATTAATAATATTATTTCTCTTGCATTATTTTTTTGGACTTACCCTTCTCATGAATGGTGTCACTGACTGTTCAACTGCCAAGTCAGATTTTGTAGGCCATTTATGTTAGATTTTTTCTTTCATTGAATTTTGTGATTTGTGATCTTTCCAACTATAAACCATAAAAAATAGTTTCCCTTTTTTTTTTTTTTTTTACCAATTAACTTTTTCTTTCAGATTAAATCTTTTGTGAAAAATTAATATTTGATTGAGTGTAACACTTTTTGTGTTCTTATGAAAAAATAAATCACAAAGATCAAACGAGGAGGTGATGACACAGAGCGATCTAAAGATATTCCTGTGTTGCAGTAAAATCGCCCATTTTTGTGGATGCGTCTGGGAAATATCTGTCAATAATTCAAACCCTTTCAGTCTGAAATTCTGCCCATATTCGCAGAGTTGCTGTAACACTCCATATGTCATGCTGAATCGTACAGAAGCAGGGATGAAAGGAAGCAAAGAAGTCTGTATTTTTGAATTTTTCTATTTCAGCTGATGGTGAGCACTGTGGTCAGGAGTATTTCTGTTCATGGATGGACTGCATAAGCTGCGTTTTTCGTGGCAATGCTGTTAAACAGGTCTCATAGTCTGGGCTGTTGGAGTTTAAAAAAAAAAAAAAAAAAAAGATGAAAAAAGAGGCCTGGAGCCACAGCAGCTCATGCAGCCCTGTGAGAACAGCAGCATAATGTTCAGTATTACTGTAAGGGAGTTTTCTGACCCGTAGCTGGAAGGTCTAATGAAAATTGCTGAATTGCATTATGGCGCTAGATACACTAGTGCTAAAAAACACCCAAAACCTGGAAATGGAACAAATGCGTAAAGTTTCTGTTTTGACAACTCGCCTGGAATATTTTTCTAGATTGACTAGATCAATAGATTAACATTAATTTGGTTTCTTGGCACTTGATTAGTTTAACGAGACAAGATATATTAAGTTCAAAGCATTTCTGGGTCACACCTCCAAACTCCTATGATTTGTGATGAATGAGTTGGCTTCTCTTCTTCCTACCAGACTTTGTTCTGAACTCTGCAGAACTGCATTCTCTTATCTTGAACCTTGGTCATAAAATAATCTCCACTGCAAACTTAATGCTTTAGTATCACTTAGAGATTTTAAAACGCCTTCAAAGACACATTTAGATGATATTGAATAACATTTAGCTTGTTCTTTTACTTCACGATACTTCACAATTTATCCTAACAAGATGAGAAAGTAAATGAAAAATTTCCAGCTCATCTAAAAGCCCTGAATGAAGAACATTTTGGGCTTTTGATTACTTTGGACACATTTCTAAAGTTCTCAAACATAAATTTATACCCACAAACTGCTCTTAAAACTTTCCTCTGCAAAAACAAAGAAACGTTAAGCTAATCTCGTCCAGACTTATTTCAGTCTCAAGATGTCTGGGATGGACTAACAATCAATCATAGATCTCATACAAATAAATATAGAGAAATATAGAGGTGTATAATGAAGTGCAGAATCACATCTGGATATAAAAGTGACATGTGGAGCTAAAGAACTGACAAATAATTCTTCAACCTATATTAACTCTATTTATCCTATGTATCTAAATGACAGTTATAAAAATAAAAAATAAAAATTCATTGAGTAGCTGCCATACTTTGTCAGATGACCGAAAACATGAAGAGATCTTGTATGAAACCAAAACATGTTTCACTTGTGATTTTCTGTCCTACACCCAGAGCGCGTTCTCAAGCTGAGAAAGTTGTTGTCCACGTGTATATATTTAATGAAACAGCTTTCATTTCCTTTGCCAACTTGTGCTGAACTAGCAGACTTTAACGTTCCTCACTTTGTTATGAGGTAGTTCTTTTGGCGAGCTTGTTTAATGAACTGCATTTAGTCATTGCGAAGTACGTGCATCTGGCCATGAAACATTTATCCTCTCTGGAAGCAACGTTTAGGCAGTTGAAATAATTTGAACCTCCTGGCTTTTTGGTTTCAACATAAGGCAAAGAAAGGCCTCTTTGGGAGAAGATTTCTCAAACAGAAGGTATCAGGCAGCAGCCGAAGTTGTGTTTAAAAGCTGCAGTTTGCACTGCTGCTGCAACAAATTCTGCCTCTTTATTCTGCTGTGCTGTTAAATTTTGCAGGGTAGTTCTGCTAGCATTGAGCATTTTGGAGCCAGCGGGGCTTGTAGGGGGCATGAATAAAAGAGATTCTGAGGTTGAGTGGTGCAGCATCCCCGCCGCACCAGATTTAGATCCAAAACAGGAGCGGAGAGGAGGGAAGAAAACTACTGGGACTGCTAACAATTCACTTTACATAATTTCCTTTTTTTTTTTTTCCTTCATAAGTTTGGTCAGTTGATTAAAACTCCACATGACAAACTTCATTCTAATGTCTGCTTCAGGTAACTCGCATTTAACTCAACAGAAACTATCTAGCAGCCGCTGTGCAGTGAAGTGTGTAATATTGCCTGTTTTGAGTTCAGAGGGTCTGCTTTTGTGACCCGTCGGCGTGTGTGTTTGTGTGTGTGTTGATGTTTCAGTTGAACTCTCCGATGAACTCGGTCAGCAGCACGGAGGACATTAAGCCCCCGCTGGGCCTCAATGGCGTGATGAAGGTGCCCGCTCAGCCCTCAGGCACAGCTCTGTCGCTCACCAAACACATCTGCGCCATCTGCGGCGACCGCTCCTCAGGTGAGTGCACCGACACCGGGACGGCCATCAACACAGCAAAATACAGGTGTGTCTCAGTCAACTGGAATGTTATTGACAAGTTCAATTAGTCATTTCATTCAAAAAGTGAATTTTCCCGTCTCACTTGGCTCGATGGGTCCGATTCCCTGTGTTCTTTCGCTACCCTACTTCCTGTCCTGCTACTCATTAATAAAGGCCACTATTCCCCCCAAAAAAAAAAAATTAGTTGATATATTCTGTATATTTATTACACACAGAAAGCTATATTTTAAGAATTCATAGCAAACTCTTCAAAATGGTCTCTTTAGCTAAGAAAAACAGGTTTTTTTTATGGCAACTAACTGACGTCAATCTTTAACGGTAAGACAGAAAGCAAGGGTAAGTCACAGAGTGATGCATCTATGCACATTAGTGAGAAATTGAGTGAAAGGAAAAAATACAGTAGAAACTTGCACAAGCAACAGGCATAACCAAGCCCTGGAGAGGATTTTTAAACAAAGTCCAAGATTCAAAAGGCATAGAGACTTTTTTCTTTCACTAAACTTCATTAATATACTTGCTCATAGCTCTGTTCGCTCAGTCCTCTTTATTGACATTTGTAAAGTCTATATTTGTGAAGGTCAAAACATCCCCATAAAACAGTAATATCTCCCCTGAAATCTGTTTTTATTGGTCTCCTGTTGGGGTTTTTATGAGCTCATCAAAATCAACAGAAAAGAAATTCTACCCCACTCTCTCCCCGATTATATCATCATGAGCTGTTGATCCCTGGAAGGTTTGAAATAATCTGTAAACAGCTCGGATGACACGTCTCTCATTATTACCTAATTAAAAGGAAGTCGGACTACCCTAAATCTTGCTTAATCCTTCTGGAGCCGCACTAAAAAACCTCCAAAGGAGATCTAAACACGATCGTCGGCAGAGAGCAACCCCGCTGACCGCTCTGGCACAACTACAGACTGCAGCTTCTTGCAGCGGGACTCCTCCTGGATGGACAACAGTCGGCGTAATTCTTCAGAAATCTTGGCTATGTGGTAGGGAAGCCAGAGTCTGGCCACACTTTGGGGGGAAAAGCACATGAAGGCTGCAGCAAGGAGGCCCTTCAGAACGAACATAAATCATGAGGCAACCAAACCTCACATCAACTTCTACTGAAATAGAGAAATACTGTATGTGCGGGAAACTGCACAACGTTGATGTTATTAGTGGGGGGAAAAAAACTAAGAGGGGTGCAGCTGGAGGTGAAAACAGATTGGATTGAATAGAAATATATTTCAGTGTCAAATACAAAACACAATAACTTATTAACAGCCTAAATTTGCTGTGGCTTTAAAAAGTGTAAATCTGCAGAATAAATCAGCGAAATATATTGGTTACACTTAATTCAATATTTTCAATATTTCAAAATTGTTTATTGTAATTTGAAAAGTCAAATCTGACATTGCTAAAAGTGCTGTTTAACGAAGCATCTTCCCTCCACAGTTATGATAATCACGAGTTATCATTTGACCTGGAATTAACTTCAACCAGAGGAACTTTTAAGAATGAATAACTCTGAAGGTTTATGCAGAGTCAAAAAATGTACGCAATTTCTTATTTTTCCTTTTCCAGCATAAACAAATGGATCTCTGTTGAATCATTTTCCAGGGATGACCGTTAAAAGCTTTTAACCTTTAGGGGTTAGGTGAATTTTGTTGTCATCCTGCGTCATCGGAGTCGCTTCTGCCCGACAGGGGAGGAGGGAGAATCAAAACAGTGTTAAATAGCTAGTCATGCTTCATTTGGTGTTGCTCAAGGGCTTTATTTATCTTCTCTGGTGGTCTAAGCAGCAGATATTGAACAAAGAAGCAGTTTGAGCAATACTGCAGAGGGAAAATGGGCTCCATCCATCATAAAAAAACAAAAGCCGTAGCTGTTAGGAACAAGAGGCCGACATGAGAACAGAGTCCTGGTGGAATCTGTCCTCAGTGAGTCTTTGTTTCCTTTCACAGCCACAACATCAACTACAAACTCAAGAACAAAGAAATAATTATGATCAGCTGCTTATCAAACTACAGTTCCCATATGCTGCTAACATGACTGCGCGTTAGCACCATGTGTAAGTCGCAGGTTGTTAGGTAGCAGCTGTTTTTGTGTTTTGAGCACAACTTGAGTGCTGCACTTCATCTTAGTTATTTGTTCAGAGCCGTGTGTCACATAAATAAGCACCTGTGGAGAGCATTAGTATGTCTGCTTTGACCCAAGGTGAAAAACAGATGTAATCTTCATGTATTTTCATGTTAGACACAAACCTTTACTTTACTTTGGAGAGAACTCATGTCTTAGACCAACATGTCATTTGGTAGTTAAGAACCACAACCATCTGAAAATATCTTTAATCCACAAGTACTTCAAATAACGCTGCCTATTTTAATACTTCAAACACCAAATATACTTTAATATTCATTAATACACAGAGAGAAAACTGAAAAAAGGAGAATGGAGCTCCTGGATTGGCTGGTTCGCTGGCCAATAGCGTGTCACGCAGCACCGATGTTCTTTACTCAGGGTTGAGCTGAATACACAAATAATGAATTGTGAATAGGTGCATGTTTTTTTTATTTTATTTGTTTGTTTAGTTTTGCAAATAAAAATCTGAAAAGTGTGGCATGTATATGTATTCAGTTCCTCAGTTACTACTGTATCTATCAGCTTTTTACGTCTTCAGACCAAAATTTAGTCTGTTGTAGCTCTGGCTGCATGCTTAGTGTTTTTGTTCTGCTATATTCAGGATGTCCATCTTTATCCATCTCTTTCTAGCTGTCACGTCCCTGCAGGAAAAAAGCATCCACCACAGCATGATTCCACCACCATCGTGTTTCAGTTTAAGAATAGTGTTTTCAGTCAGAGTTAGTTTTCTCTTTAAAGTGGGAAAAGAAACTGGTGGCACTGGATTTCGATTCAGGAGTATCAAACAAAAGGGAACTAAATTTGTATGCATGTCACAAACCCTAGATTTTTATTTGATATATGATTTTCCTTCACTGCTATACCTTTCTTCATGTTGGTCTAGGAGATAAAATCGCAATCAGAGACATTAAACTCTGTGGTTGTAATGTGACAAAATGTGAAAAAGAGAGCAGAGATTATTGGAAAAGTAATTCCTACCATTCTCTGTAATACCAGTCATCTGGATATTGATTTTCTGAATAATAATCTCATGCATGCCCTGAATTTATTGCTGTTTCTACTGTATTTTATCTGATGCGAGACTCACTTTAGCATAATCCAGGAAACATCCTGTTAAAGCCCAAGGCAAACATCCTCCGTCTTCTCCCGTTTCCAGGAAAACACTATGGTGTCTACAGTTGTGAAGGCTGCAAAGGCTTCTTCAAACGAACCGTTCGCAAGGACTTGACCTACACCTGCCGTGACAACAAGGACTGTGTTATCGATAAGCGCCAGAGGAACCGCTGTCAATACTGCCGCTACCAGAAGTGCTTGGCCATGGGCATGAAGAGAGAAGGTACAGCACATACCGTTGAGGATAAAGTCCTGCTTAAACAAAACCTCCATCCTGTACAAACCTGCCTCAATCATTGTGTTTTCTTTTCAGAAATCATTCTTTAATTTCATTTAGGTTTCACCTCCAGAAGCAGAAAGAGATCATAGTCTTTCATCTTTAATTTGTTTGAAAAAAAATATTCTGAATATTTATTCAACAAACTTCTTCTTTTATTGCAGTGGGATGAATTTAAAAAAATACCTAAAAGAGAAAAACAAATATATAAATAAATAAAAAGCTTGAAAAGATCATCCACTTTGTGCCAAGAGAAAACGACGTATTAGTTGAACAAAAATGATATTTGACCTGGATGTATTCTCACCCAGCTTTGAGTCCAAAGGCTAAACAAAATGCAAAATTTTAAAAGGAATTAATGCATAAAAAAAAAAAATGGCTATATTTATTTTAAAGGTATTGTTAGGGGTTCTAGCAATAATATGTATGCCATGGAAAGGCTTCTTCTTGTTTTTTCAAAACTAGCTAGTGATTTAGTCACACACATGATAAAGAGTCTTTATTTAATTAATTATATCTACGTCTAAAACCATGAGCTCATGTGCAGATTAATATTGTCAGTTGTTCAGCAGATTTATAAGTGATGTTAGTTTTCATGAATTAACTAGCAGTTAACACACTTTCCCCTAATTGTTTAGATAAAATCCATCCGTTTGTGTGGATATAAATGTGGAGCATTGATCCATGCTCAAACCACAACTGAACAAGCAAATCAAAGTAAAACTGCAAACATTTATCCTTGAACGAGACCTTGCTCGTGTAAAAACAAAATTTGTCGCCATGGTAATTTTTGCAAGGCACTGTTGCGTCTTCTGAACAAAGAAAACTTTGATGATGACGTTTTGCTCTCTCCTGTCGCCGTTTCCCAGCGAACAGCTTTGATTAAACCCAAAGGTGGTCGATCAGATCTGAGCCTCTCTGTGGAGACGCCAGAGATCGGGCCACAGTGGGCCTTGGAACCAGGAGAGTTTTGTTATGTGAGGGGAAGAAAAGCAGGCAGCGAGGTGTGAATTTTAACACCCCATGAAGGTGTTAAGAATATTTGTGCTCTCAGCAGTGCTGTTAAGCTCTCCTTCTCACATTGAGCAAATAAATCAATGCATCTCTCCATTGTGGTAAAGAGGTTTTTAAATGGAGAGTGCAGATTACAGTGCCTTGCAAATGTATTCACAGCCCTTGAGCCATTTTTACCTTTTGCCAAATTAAAACCATAAGCTCCAGTGTATTTTATTGTGATTTTATGTGATAGACCAACACAAAGACAGTTGTGGAAGGAAAATAAGACATGGTTATCAAAAGTAAAATATGAAAATAAAAAGAACTTTCTTTTTGCTGCGATATTCCAGCTGCCTTCCCAAGATTTACGAGTTGGATCCATGCGGGTAAGAGTTTTTCTGACAAATAGCCCCCTGATGGAGTTGTCCACAGTTTTCATTATGGCTCAATATGAATTTGATCCACAGTAAAGCTGGATAAAAATTGGGATATATGCAGGTGTTACAGTTTCAATAGTTTTTTTTAACAAAACAGATCATTTGAGACACAACTAAGAACTGCACCGGGTGCATTCATTTTTGTTTTATTCAGTCAACTAAAGTGGGTTCTGTACAAACAGACCAACTGGAAATATAAATTTGAAATGTGTAAATATGAAATGTGTAAATACTTACACATTTGAGAAATAAGGCCTATTTTAAAGGCATGTGTGACTGAGCAGAAACCCAATAGTTGTGTTGTATCAGTGCAGCTTTATTTAGGGTTTGTTTAGCTCAAAGAAAGTATTTTAGATTTCTCTCCATTTCTCTTGACCTTATCCTGGCCTCCTGTCCGTTCCCGCACGCTTTTGTTTATGTCATTGTTGGGCTCCGTACTTCTTTCAAGGATATTATCGTTTACTACCTCTTGCCTCACTCCCTGCTCACCGCCACTCCTCCCTCCCCCCGACCCCACCGCCTTTCCCCTGCACCCCGAGGGCTGTGGTTAGCGAACAAGGCAGCAGCAGTAGCCCAAAAGGCTAAGCGAATCCACAGAAAAACAGGATTAAATGAATTTATGCGCTCCCAGTCAGGACAGCAGAGGAGGAGGGAAGAGGGGAGAATAAAGCTAACATGATTTCAGCCCTCCTCACCTCTGTGTGACTCCAACACAAGTATTCTACCCTTGGGCTGACCTCCACCGCCAGACAGCCGTTTCTCCAAAACTGGGGCCCCTTTCTCCTTCTCCTCTGACAACCTCTGCTTCCCTTTCCCTCACAACAAGGCCGAGGCCTCTCCAGTTCTCAACCTGAAATGGAAACCAGAGCAGGGAAAACTTAAGAAGACAGGCCGTCCTGCACACCCAGTGTGTAATGTGTGTGTCTTAAGGGTGTGTGCAGACCTGGACGGTCACATTAGCTTTCTAAAAATCTCCATTTATGTAACACCTAACAAAAAAAAAAAACCCTCTATTAATTCGCAGTTGAAATAAAAAGCCACAAAGCGTTTAAACGTTTATCTGCGGTGCCTTGGATAAAATAAATTACAGCCTTCTGAAAAGACAAAAAGATATTCGTACTGCTTTTTTTTCCACTTGAGGGTGGACATGCGGTTTCTCTCGCCTCAGCTATGAGTCTGTCTGTCTGCCTGGCAACAAAATCATTTCCTGTCTCTGAGTCAATCAGATGACCAAAACAACCCAGTTGTGTTTATATCTCTTTTTTCTAATGCACGACAAAGTCCTTATTTATTTCTATTCCAGCTTTTTATTGTTTTAATGCGGTTAAAGAAAAGGAGAAAGAACTTATAGAGTCTTGGAAAAGTATTTATATTCCTGAAACTTTCTGAACTTTGTTGCATTTGGTCACATTGCAGCCAAAAACTTCAAAATGCTGTTTTATCTGACAAACAAAAAATTTAATGAACAGCAAACTAAAACAACTGATCATTCTTAAAATAAAAAATAAAAAACTGGGATGTCATGGGAATGGCAGCATCATACTGTGCAAGAGTTAGTTGATTTGAAGATGGGTGGAGGAGCTAAATGTAGAACAATCCTTGAAGAAAACGTGTTTTAGGCAGCAATAAAAACAAACATGCAACTAAATAGGCTCGATATCTAAAAACAAATGCATGCCACACTTTTCAGATTGTGATTTTTCAAATAATGTGAAAACTGTGAATCAGTTACTTTGTGCTGGCTAAGAAAATATGTGAAAATTTGAGGTGGTTAAGTGATACGAGTACTGCTGAAAGGCACTGTATTTGCGGTGTAAGGGAGAAGTGAAAGGCCTTGCATTATTTATGTGTGAATGAAGGATTTGTATATAGAAGGCTATAGCTGTTTGTCATTGAGCACAACAGAGAAAAACAGGTTGCTTTGATGTGAAAGTGGAAGGAGTCCCTGAACGTTTCTTCTGTGCTTTGTTGATCCTTTTATAGGTCCAAGGTCCCCTTTAAAGTCAATGCACACTTTCAAAAAATGACTGTTGGTTGAACTTGACAAAAACTTTCAGCTCTAATCAAAAGTTTGGCTTCGCAAATACCTGTCAGCTGTTTCATGCGGGAGCTAAACGGTGTTCGGCTACGTAAACTGCAGACATGTCGGGTGGGTGCTGACGCCGGCAGTAAACAGCAGTAGTGAACGGAATCAGTTTTGTTACATGCAGCCGTCCAGGAGGAGCGCCAGCGAGCCAAGGACAAGAACGAGAACGAGGTGGAGTCCACCAGCTGCGCGAACGAGGACATGCCCGTGGAGAAGATCCTGGAGGCCGAGGAGGCGGTGGAGCCCAAAACCGAGACCTACATCGAGACCAACCTGGGGATGCCGTCCAACTCGGTGAGCGCAGATTCTCCTCTAATCACAAACTGTGTGATGAGAGGAAGAACACACAGTTTTTGACTTTTTCTGATGTCGAAAATAGTGACCATCACTGCTGAAAATGGTCACTATTCTCTACTTCTGCTTGTTTAATCCCCCTAAATTTAGACATCAGATTGTGTGTTTTTGTTACTAATATAGTACTGATAAAAAGAAAAAAAGCTTCCAGCTTATTAGCAAAACTAAATGGTTGAAATAATAGAAATCTTTAATGATAGAATAACTAAACAGCTGTTAAAGTTTAAGCTTCTTCCCTTTTATTTTTCTGTTTTCACATAATGAGATTCTCACAGAATAATCGACTTGATTAAAAAATAGCACAATTTTACTATATCTTCACAAAACCTCTAAAGCAAAAATGCAATTTATTTATTTTTAACTAAAATCAGATAGTAGCATGTTTTCACAAAGCTGCAACAGCATAAAATCAGTTAGTTATATTCAACACTTGCTCGTTGTTGTTTTGTTTCAGAATATAGAATAAAGCTCATATTGGGGTTTATTGTGCAGAATATTCTACAGTATTGTTTTCCGTTCTTGAGCCAGAACTAAAGCTAGTTTAATCCGGAACCATATTAGTTGTGGGTTGTTTTATTACCATATTTTTTGTGCAAGTTTTGTGAAATAAATTATAATGTATGCAGCTCCTGTAGACCTTGCAGTACAGGAGGTAACAGCTGCATTTCAGTGTCTCCTATAGTACTTTCTGTCTGCACTGAGAAGTCACTCAATAAAGCAGAGAAAAATGCAGTAGCTGAAGTAGAAACTCTGGCTGAGTGTAAGAGGTGAAGAACTGAGAGAGGAGCAACCTGTTCCTGTACAGGAACTTCTCTCCTGCATGGAGTTTATTCCTATGGAAAGTTTTAGCCATCATGAAGCTGCTGCTCCGAGGTACGGCTATCATGATTCTGGATTCTGGTTCTGTCTTCTCTCTGCAGTCTCCTCCAAGAGCAATTATCAAATATTGTTTTATCATAAATTAGCCAGCTTATTAACTACTAAGTTTTCCAAGTTTCACCACTCTATTTAGACTTTTTAAAACAGCATTACAAAAGATTTTTTTTCTTTTGATTTATGCCAAAATCTCCAACTTCCAAGTTGAAAAGAAATAACGCAAGTCACTGATGGATGTTTGTCACTAATCCTGAGTTTAGAGAGGCAGCCATCTGCAGCAAGGAACAGTTTACTTGCATTTCTGGGAGTTTGTATAAGAATAAATCATCCCACACATAAATACATGTAGCAGTCGCTGTGAACATGTACAAATGTAAAGAGCTGTGTTGCTATTAGCTTGCATTGCTAACAGTAAGAAGCCTGGTCACTGAATAAAATGTTCTAATGGTTTTCCTTTTGATCCTGCTTGCTTAAGTTAAATTAGGTCTTAGTTTCTGATTTCAGCTAATTGTGACACAGAATAAGTCGTCAGTGGCACTTCCTGGTTCTCTGTATGTCTATTTTAGTTTCTAATGGCAGGGATTCTTAAAATTGCCCCTTTTTCATTTCCTTTTTGAGTAGTTTGTTTTTGAAGCAATTATCAACAAGGCCAAATTACTCATCTTTTTGGCCGTGGAGCTTGTTTTCTTTACATTAGGCAATTTTCTTTGTATTCATCTGGGAATAGTTGAGGCCCAAATATTTAATGAGTACCACTCAAGGTAGCCTGAACATCGACGGCTATTTATGCCACAACTTGAGAATCAATGTAAAATGTTTCTACAAATTTTAACCCATTTGGTGAATCATGCTTGCTGTTATTGGACCATTTAGATATTTCTGTGACCCAGACTGTAGTTTCAAAGCCACATTATGGGTGTTAGCCCTTCGTCTTTCACACCGTCTGTATGGATTTGTCTTTCTGACGAAGCACAGAAACAGTGGACTGTCCTCCTTTCAACCAAATGACCAACAGTGCAAAGCAACAAGTGGGGGAGGGACAACACTACAATTTTATACTCTGGAATAATATTGCAACCCTGCGACTTTATCTGCTATTTCATGAAGTTCTTTTAACCACACAAACAGTGTAAGAGATATTTTTAAACATAAGCATTTCTAAAATATTGATAGATTCTTTACAATATTTTAATTTGATCCTATTTTGCATAACCTTGAAGATGTAACTTATATTTTAGAATCATCTAGAGCTTTTCCATCTGTGGCAAAATGTTCAAACAATATTTCTTCTTTTTATAGTTGTGATTTTTTGTTTTGCCTTGTACTAAGTGCAAAACGAGTAAACTTAGGGGAGGAAATAGCTTTTTTGGCAATGTTTCTTGTAAATAGTTAATATTTCATATGCTACAAATGTGTTTGTTTTCGTTTTAGATTTTTTTTTTTTGGTGTTGGATGTGGTTGCTTTAGAACACATGTTTATCTGTTCACTTTCTTTATTGAGCTGCAAGTTTCCTTCGTCCTGCTCCCAGTATCAGTTGGGCCGCCTTCGACACAGCGGAGACTAAAGAGTGATGAATATTGCAACAGACAGACTGTTCCTGAAAGCATCCCACATAAGCCGCTGCTTTTTCTGGAATTCTGTTGCGACATGAGAAGCAACGGAGCTGCGCTGCAGCTTACCAAAGGGCCCAAAGGCGGGAGGGAGACGGGGAGGGCTTCTGGGAATTATCTGCTTCAAAAGGGAGGGAAATGTCCTGTGAAGAAAAGGTAGAAATGTGAGGGATGTTATGAGAGTAAATGGGAACTATTTTGGGGGGGGAGATGGAAATGTAGGAGATGAGTGTTGACATAAGGGAGAAAGAGGAGGAGTTAGGATTCAGGAGGGAGCGCCTGGCAGTGAAGACTCAGTAATGCACTGAGTGTGTCTGCGCTCAGTCATGCTGGCTCCCTCGGCGTTCTGAACGGACAAAAGAAACATTTGCAAACTGTCCACAACTAGGAGTTGCATATACTTTTTAATTTTAAGCAAACTCCTATGAGATCATTTGATTTTACAGTTTAATAAAAAATGGCAAGCATGGTCCTACAAGCAAACTGCAGAAACATTATAGAGAAGCAAATAAATTGCTCCCAAATCCTTCCTGCAAAAGAACTTTTATTCTATTTTTTTACATGTCCTGTCCAGCAGCAATCACAATTAAGAGAGAGAAGCCTAACAGTTCTACTTTTGTTCCCCTATGACTAATCATGAACACTTGGACTCTTAATGTCACGTTTTTAATAAAAGCAGAGTATATTAATCTCTGCACAATATTCTTTTTAGGCTACTTCAGAAGTTCCACATTCACAGATTCACCTATTCGCTAGCTTTTCTGTGGAAACATTATTTACATTAAAAAAAAATCAGATTTGTCCATAAACCATTAAATCTAAAGGTGCAATGCTATTTAGCACTCTACTGTCTGGCATGTTCAGTTTTTAGCTATTGTGCTGGTTTACCCCCATGAACACTAGAGCACCACATTGAAGCCAAATTTAGTTGGTGTTTATATTTTTTTCCCTCCATCATTGTGTACATTTCAGAAATCCTAATGTCTTTAAAAATAGCCTGCTTACTCTGGTGTTTAGTTTCATCTCAGCACTTGAGGTTAGATTAGGACTTCAGCCTTGGTTTTAAATACAGCTAACTCTGCATTAAACACATTGTTAGTTTGTATCTGTTCTTGGAAATTCATATAAATCAATAACATAATTCTGAGTATCATGCAACATTGTAGCTGCAAAAGTAGTTGCGTTTTTGTATTTTAATAAAAATGGCATAAAGAATGTCATGCATTGCTTAACAGCATGAAACCGTAGCATTTTGCATTAGTTCAATGTTATCCTCCTGTCAGGATGCGTTATGCAATGTCTCTGCTAACAACATGGAAGTAACGGTGGCAAGGCAAACAGCCTGATTTTTGTTTCTCTGATTTGGGGGCGCTGACCCTTTCACTAAAGTAGAGCCGACAATTTTGGCACAGTTTCAGCATTCAGACGGCCCGACCAGCAGGGCTTCCCTTTCTTCCCGAAAAACGTCCGCGTCCAACCCCCCCTGCTGGTGTCCATTGAGAGTCGCTGCCCCGTGCTATAATTAATCACAGGGCCCGGGTCATGGGTGTACACCGTGAATAGGCCGCTGCCACTGTCTAATGGCTGGGGTCTGGTCTGGCTGAATGAAAGTGTGTTTATCTCATGGTGACCTAGAACAGGAGTTAAAGAGGCGTTAGTAATATGCCTTCACTAGGATAGGAGAGGGGAGATTTCTTCTTCAGGAGACGGAAACGAAGCTACCGTTCACTGTCCTACCTGAGGCTCTTATTTTTACATTTTTGATATTGCAAGGCTGGGACTTTGGAGTACTTACAGCACGCACATTTATTTAAAGGATAATACAGAAGTTTTTTGGGTTTTTTTTAAAGCACCTCTCAAAAGCATGAATTCCTTTAGCAATCTTTCACATTTTGTCACAAAACAACTTAAAACTTGACGTTTTTCCAGGTTTATGTAATAGATTAACACAGTTCCTGAATGTTCTTACTTTCATCCACTTGTAAATATCAATAAAATCGTGACAAACATGGACGAACATGGTGTTGGCAGCATTATGCTTTTTCCAGGCTTTTCCTCAGAAGAGGGAGAGAAGCTGGTCACAGTTAATGGGAGATAAATGGACCTCTGTGGAGAAATTATCGAACAAAATATGTTAGATGGTTTAAAAGACTTCATCCTTCAACAGAACAATGGCTCTTTAAATGGGACATTAGCCATTTCTTTTTTCATACCAGTCTTCATTGCAGCTCAGCTTTCCCTCTCTTGTCACACTGGTGTAGTTGTGTTCAAGTGGAATAATGAAAAATTGAGAAGGAAATCTTTCTCCACCCTTCCACAAGTGATGAAAATTTCATAGGACAGTATGCAAGCCTGGCAGTTCTCTTAAGCACTGTCGATGGTGATGATGATGATGATGAAGCGCATGTGTGCTGTAAATCCTTCGATTTGCCTGGAACAAACACCGCCGGTTTATGGTCACAGGGAAAATATCTTTCACACAAATTTCACGCCGGACTTTTGGCAGGCTACAGTTGCAGTCAAGTGTTTCCATACAGTGAGGTTGCAGTTACAGTTACAGAGGCACAGCTCAGTGCAGATTCTTTTCCTGCAGACTGATAACATCCCAAACACTGTTCCATGACCCGAGCAGTAAGTACAGTAACGCGATGCTCGTAAATTGTCTCAGGAAAGTGTAAGCTCCTCTCCCCTGTCATCTCCTCCGACGGAGGCAGAGAAACAAGGTCAGTGTAAACACGGCTAAGATATCCATACAACATTCATGAGACCCATAGTGTCTAACAAGAATCCCGGGACTCTTATTCTAATGAAGAAGAGGAGGAGACTGGGGGTTGGTGGCCTGATGGTGGCACACATCTGAGCCCCCATTCTGCTCCTTTTTTTTTTTGTTTTTTCTTTGTTTTTCGCCCAGCCTGCCCTTTGGAAGGAATTAGCTCAATCTGTTTGTGTTTCTGAGAGGAAACGCAGCTCACGAAAACTGTCGCTCAGAGCTGCGCCGTCCATCGTTTCCCACGGAGATCAGATGCTGAAATATTCATAAGACGCTAGTTGTCTCTGTGGCCCCATTGGGAAAATAAGACAACTTTTAGTTTCAAGAACAGTTCAAGCTTTGTTTCTGGTTTAAATTCTCCCTATATATGTACATAAATATATGCATTAATATCAGATACACATCTGCAATGCTCTGCAGGCATCACTAATCTCAGACTGTTTGGGGTGGGACGGGGAAAGGAAGACCGGGTCGCCTTTGGCCTGCACATTAAGAACACAGGATTCGAGTTTTCTCCTTCATCTTGAACTAATCTTCTCTAGAGAGCAGCAGTTGATGTCAGGATCTTCCCAGCTTTTAGCATCGATCTGTGGGATTTGGTTTAGGAAGTCGGGGAGAAGTTACTGACTCTCTTCAGCAGACTGCGAGTTCACACGGGGACGCGTCATTTAAGAATATTTGCTAGACTTAATTTTATGCATAAAAAGAAAAGTGTGCCTGTTTATACATATGCATATCAGTGGTTTGGACTCCTGGGATGATGGTAAACTTCTTGTCAAAGACTGACAGTATTGTTCAGGATGTCCAAAAGGAGTTTCATCTTAGCAAAGTAGTCATACAGTATGCATGTGTTGCATTAGTATTCTGCAGCGATTCCCATTGGACCATGATATTGTACCTCTGAATCTAAAGCACAGGAACACCGTATGAGACGCTGTATTTGATGTTGGTTTGCTGCAAACAAGAATGATTTTCTTTTTTTTCTTCTTCAAAAAGAAATGTTTCCATGACCTTAGGTAGCTGAAATGTTCTCTAAGAATCCTAGGATTTGGTTTTTGGTTAAAAGTGTCACCGAAAATAAGATGTGTTAAAAATGGCAGTAGTTTAATGCTCCTAACTTTCTATACTTAGGATGTCATTGACATGATCTTTATTCATACAGTTAGTGAATGTAAATTACTAACATGAACTCATTGTAGGCCTAAAAAAAAAAAGAAAAGAGGACCAAATTTTTAGACATAATTAGAAAATTACCTCGTAATTCTGTGCACTGCGACGTTTGATTAAGCAACATTACTGCAAATGTTACGTTTTGGGACTGAAAGAGATGAAAGGCTTTAAAACTCATTTTCTACAAGCTGTAAGATCTTTCTGTTTTTCTGCTTTTATGATCACATCTCCTCAAGGCCTGTGGAGTCCCATAAAGTCAAATCAGTAAATTATTCTGGCTTTTATTCTGGTTCATCTGCACTATTTATCAGAAAGAGAAACTAATCAGTGTTCTTGTTCTTGGCATTGAAAGCACAATCCGGTAGGACGCCTAACAGACAACACAATCCTGGGAGCTTAGTTTTATCATTTAACACACATTACCGATTACACTCCAGTTTATCTTCTAAGCTCCTAAATCACTGGGGAAACAAAAATAGGCACCGCTCCTGAATTTATTTATTTTTTATATGGGGTAAAACAAGAGATCTTGGAAACCTCTTTTAGCTGAATAACCAGAGGTAGATATGAGTTATGCACATAATTCAGGTTGCACATTTTACAGTCCCCTTCTGGTTGGCAATAAAGCTCCCTCTGACTTGTTTAGTAGTAAAGTGTCGGTTGAGCCTCTCGAAGGCCTTCTTGAGCTCTTCTAGTTCTCCAATAGTGTTTCAGCTAAAAGCTCCCTGAAGATAGAGCGCGCTCAGCAAACATTGTTTTTTCACCGGCAGCTCTCTGCAGGTATTTCCTCCACAAGCTGGGACAGAATCACTGTTTGTTTTGTCTTCCTGCTTGCCTTCCTTTTGACAGGCTATCACTCCCAGCGTAGCACTCATGTTGTCGTCATTATGTGTGTGAAAGCACAGTGATTGGTAGCTCACAGGTATCCTGAGATCAGGCTCTGGGCCAAAACACACTAACGTAACGAAAACACACACACACAAAAAAATGACACCTATTCATTGTGCCTGTGCTTCTTTTCGTGTGTGTGCGTGTGCTTTCCTGCAGCCCAACGACCCAGTGACAAATATCTGTCAGGCAGCAGACAAACAGCTTTTTACTCTGGTGGAGTGGGCCAAGAGGATTCCCCACTTCTCGGAGCTGCCGCTGGACGACCAGGTCATCCTGCTACGAGCAGGTATGTCTGCACGAGTTCAGGAGTTGCAAAAAAAAAATACGGCAGACTGTGGTGAATTGTATTTCCTTTAAATATTACTGTTTTTTTTTTTTGCCAACAAGAACTGTGATATTTAGATGAACCTCCCTGGTTTATTGTGCAATATTGCAGAAGGGTGTTGCCTATCTCCAGGGTCACTAAGCAAGAGGCCAGCTTGCCAGTCGATCTTGCACACAGAATGACCAACATGATGATGAAATATACCGCTAAATCCCTGTGGAACGTTGCTCAGACTCTTAACGAAAAAATGTTGGCAATTTGCTTCCGCAATGATCTTTGATACATGTGGAATATGCATTGAGCAGCACAAAATAATTCCAATCTGCATTAAGCCTGGAAGCTGATTCACGCAAATTCACAACAACTTACAGGAGGAGTGGTGTGATCTTTACTGATCTGTCAACGGTAGGCATTATCTTTTAAGGATTTTAGGTCCTAATACTATTAAATCAGAAGCTGTTCCCACATTCTCAGCAAACTAGAACTTGTCTTCACTGTGACTTGGACTCTGTCCAAACTCCCAGTTCTCGTCTATCTTGTTGTGGTGTTCAGGGACAGAATCTCATGGCACATTCTTGGAGAGGAGCGTCTCTGGTTCAGGAACCTCGGACTTACTTGTCGCACATGACTGGGTACAGTTTGTATCTTCAAGCCGTAGTCTTCATCAATCACTGGAGCACATTACGACCAAGTGCAAAGGGTCCAAGATTAGATTCAAGTATGAGATCATGGTTCTCCACTGGGAAATCTGGAAATGATCTGTTTGGGTTGGAGTTTGTGGGGGTTTTTTGCGGGGAAGGGTTGAAAGTTATGGTTCATTCAGTTGGTGTGATTATAAGAACACCTAAGAAATAGATACAGAAGACAATAGCTCTGACTCAGTGCATCCCTATTCATGCGGGCTAAAAGCCGTTTCTACCAACCCAGATTGTGTGACCTAAATCAAGAGACAGGCCTCCAGTTTCCATTTGCATCTTGTGAAAAACGACTTGAGCTAGCTGCTAAGTGTTAGTGATGCAGCTACTTGCAGTACAGAGTGAATCATCTGTCACTTCAGCTACATTCGCTGACGTCACAAGTAGGATGGCAACACATTGCCTTCATTCTTTGCCTGTCACTCCAAATTACACCATTATGTTATCTGTCCGTCCCTAAGAAAACAAACGGTGGGAGGGGGGGGAAATAAAATCCCCTCCTCCCATGATTGCTCCTCAAGTCTTCACACATAAAACGATGCAGAGACTTCACCAAACTGGAGTGAGATATTATTCTGCAGAGCTCGTCTCTTCTCGTCTCCCAGGTTTTCTATAAATAACCACTTTAGTTCTGCTGTATCACAGATAAAAGCATCACGGCTCCTCTCATGGCCAAACTCAACTGTAGGGAGAAGAGGCGAGTTGTTGCCAGGCAGAACAGTTAAAGGAACCCAGTCGCTCATCCACCGGCGTCTTTCGTCTGTGTCGCTCCCCCGTGTCAGGCCCCCTGCCTTGGCACATCAAGCTTGTTGTCTTTATTGTGATGGCAGGCGCAGTTCATCCTTTTTACACGCTTGTCTCCTTAGAAAGCATGATTCCAATGTCTCAGTGATAACCTGATGCTTGTGCTTGAGGGAACTGCAGGGTTTTTGCGGCTCGGCTTTAATTGATTCATTGGAATTCTGCCTTTGTTGTCGTTTTAATTTTGCTTGAACGCTGTGTGAACTTTTGTACTTGGATTTACCTTTTTCTTTGTATCTTTTTTTTAACTGTACTTTGCCTTGATCCTTCTCCTCATCTCAGGTTGGAATGAACTCCTCATTGCATCATTTTCGCACCGTTCCATCGCAGTAAAGGACGGGATTCTGTTGGCGACGGGGCTGCACGTGCATCGCAACAGCGCCCATAGCGCTGGAGTGGGAGCCATCTTTGACAGGTCAATGCTACTGTTTTTCAGTTCCTAAAACGTCTGTTAGTTGGAGTTACTTTTTTGGTTTATAAAGCTAGAGAAATTGCATAATGGGTCAAGCAAGACACATTATGCACGAAGCGATATTGTCTAAAATTAGTATAATCCAAAATCTTAGTATTTCAGAAATTAAAATATATGTTTAATATAATAATATATTCTTTCAAAGTCATCTTTCTGATGGAAGCAAAGCTTGCAGTTCACTTGCACACAGAGCCTGGGAGGAAAGATGAGAGGATAGCTTGAGGTCCAATCGGAAGTTTCCACAGGGAGGATCATCAAATGTGACTTAAAATGCTTGAAATGTGTCACTCTGTGTGAATTTTAAAAAATAATGAGAAGAAGTGTCTCACATTTTGAAATGAATTACTAGAATAAATTAACTTTTCAATAAGATTAAAATTTTTGAGATGCATCTTTCTGATGACTAAAGTTTGTTGGTAGCGAGAATTCTTTTGACCGAGTCGAGAAAGTTTTTCTCTTTCTGTGCAGCTAACTAGCTTTTGAAACCACGGAAAGTTTTCAGCCTTAAATAAATACATTTGAATAAAGTAATTTCATCTTTTTGACAGCATATGACATTTCTGGTTCTTCAATGAAAACATTACATTGACTGCAAACCACAGGGTTGCTTCGCTGAGGGTGAAGCAGCACAGAAATTATTGATTAACTCCGCTGCATTAAATATTTACACCTGGATGCATCAGGGCTCTCAGAGAGAACCCTGAGCTGCTTCAGAAAATGTCAAAAAGTCCATGCAAAGTTCAGTCACAGCCAAGTTTGGAGCGTAGCAGGAACCACCCTGGTGGTTGTTATTAACATTGCGTGGCAGTGAACTGACTGGCTGTCTGAGGTATCGCATGAAACCATGGCATGTGTTCTGCTGCAGCACAACTTGAGCACAAGCAATAGAAGTGGAAAAGTTGCAAATATATACATTCCTGACTGCAGAATCAACATCCATAGATGTCTTATCCTAACGGGAAAGAAGAATTATCTTGAATAAAACACATTCCTCACACAGATAACCAACTCTTTGAATACTAGTCAAATAAAACTCTTCCTCAACAACACATGGTCAGATGATCGAGCAAAAGAGAGCTCCAGAAAAATGAAAACCTCGCCCAAGTGAAGATCTTTATTCACATGCTCTGTGGGTCGATGTTATACAAGAGTTCACATTTTAAAATGAGAAAGCAACTGAGCTTTCAGAACACCTCGTAAATATCATTGAGTGACACAGCAAAAGAAAAACAAACACACCAGGCTGTTGACAGACATCATTCACGCACTTTGAGTTATTTCAGAAGAATTTAGAGAAGTGTACAAAGCGTGTAAGATCATCACTGAGACGACTCGAGCTTTCAGTCGGCGTCAAAACCTGCCGACTTCAGTGGAGTAAAAGTGAGATGTTTGGATAAAATATGTCTTTTTGTGAAAAATACAGTTTTGTTCAGAACTGTGTGCACAATTTTCAGCTTGTCCCATTCTCATGAATGACTAAATAAAGCTTGTGTGCGTTTTCATAAGTTTCTTTTTCTGTAGTTTTTTAGTTTATCCCTGTGGTATCAAGGTTTGTCTACAACTCTAAACCGCTGGAGATTCCTACTGCTGTTCTTTTAATGAGATACTCATGTTAAATTTTTAGGGTGGAGTCTTGTTGATGGGTGATCTAATTCAGATGGCGCACATCTGTTGGTGGGCTCTTGTTGTCTTTAAAAGAGCTGCTGGTTCATTACGTTCTGTTTGACTCCCTGAGTGAAGCTTTATTCCAAAAAACATGTCAAAAATGGTACTTTTTGCTTTTCATGACTACACCATGGAAACCCAATTAACCCAGAAACCACTTCAACACAAATATCTTTTTTTTCTAATGTAGAAGTAATTGATAGATTTTTGGCCTTTTTAAACCATTTTTGATTCACCAGCACATAGAAAATAGAGGCTCCTGTCCAAACTCCTTTGTATTACTAAAACTCCTAAATTTAGATGATGACTTTAATATCTTGGAGAAATTTTGATCTACCTTTTGCAAAAGCCACTCTACTGAGTCAGTGCTCTTCCGTCTCCAGTATATGACTTATGGGAACTGATGCAAGGAAATCTACAGCCAAAATGACTATGATTTTAAACATGTGGTGTTCCACAAGGTATTGTTGTCGGTCCTAATTTATTGTGAGTTATTTGACTCACTTACTTTAGGATTGATGATGAAAACATTGAGTTTTTTAGTACTTTTAAACATCACTGTGTTGCAAAACATTTAGTTGTGCAGAACTGTTCAGCAAATCATGGTTGTTGGTGAGATCATTTAATCCACTTCATTTTGTCAGACTGGTTATATTTATCTGATTTCTTGATTCAACAGGTCTGGCTGTAGTCAAATTCAGTTCAACTGTCCAAAAGACTTGGTTAAGCACAGTTAATTCATGAATTAACAAAAGGGAGATTATTATTCCTCTGTAGCACAGATTGGGGGTTTTTTGTTGATGCAATAAATGAAAAATTTAAGCGTGGGAAAAAACCCTGTTGGTTCCTGGATTGTTCTTGAACATCCAAAACGATTTTATGCCACTGGATGGTAACCGTTTGGATCAGACAGTTGAAACTTGGACGCGGCCGGGTTCTGCAGAAAGACAATGCTTTGCTGCAGAAAGGCGGCGTTTAATCTGCTGAGTTGTTCAGACGTTTAGTTTTTTTTTATCGATCCATATAATTCATTAGGGATTATTTATCAGCAAAATGAGCAGTGAGCTGGAGCCAGCAGACGACAGACAGCTGCTGCCAACAGGCCAGTTGTTGAGCCACAGGACATTTTCCATCTCTGCATTAACTGTGGCAAGTATTAAGATCCAGAGCGCAGATTATGCTTCCTTATCAACTCCTTTCTTTCTCTTTCGCCATACAAATGAAGAGACTGATTAACTTACACACTTTAGTCTCTTTTTTTTTCTCTTTTGGCTCTGTCGTTCCTCCTCGGAGCAAATCAAATTAGCAGTGAGTCACAATTGACTTAACAATCCTGAGGGCCTGAAAGAAAAGGAGAAAATAAGAACAGGCGGCACGGCGAGGGTGTGACCCAGTCAGAGAGGGGTGAGGAGTTCGGGCAAACCTACCCTGTGATGTCACACGCAGACAGTGGGTGTGCTGGTGTTGGATTACAGCTTGTGTTTGCTCTGCGGCTCTTTCTGTATGAAAACCACAAACTAAATATAATTACTCTGTAGGGTTGTAAACTTTTCCACTGATCTTACGGTGCCTCGCAGTGTGTTCGTGTGCGTTTATTTTTAAACAGATGTGAGCTGGTTAGCGGTTGAAAACATATTTTTAATATACATATACTCTGGATAATTAACTTGAAGAGCAGTTAGCAGCAAAAAAAAAAAAAAAAAAATGTACCAATTACAGTCAAGCGGTTTTCTGTGATGTGAACTTTTCTGGTTCTTGTTTGGTTGTTTGACATAAAACAGTAGCCAAGAAAAAAAAACTGAACTGGAGTTCTGGTCTTTGGAAAGCCACAGATCTGCCTTTATTTCATATATACGTATATATATAAATATATTCTCATCTTGCTCCTGTCATTTCTTGTGTTCAGGGTGCTCACAGAGCTGGTGTCAAAAATGAGAGACATGCAGATGGATAAGACTGAGCTGGGCTGCCTCCGAGCCATCGTCCTTTTCAACCCAGGTAACAATCACAAGCAAGCTTTCACTTTCAGCAGGAGCCTTGGAAAAAGTCTGCAAAGTGAGGGCTATAAAGGAGGAGCATAAAAATCCCAATTATGCTTCTAAAGAGGGTAATAACAGGGCGCAGGAGCCCTGTATTTATTCATATATTGAGTGCTGTCCAAAAGTCTTGAGTTAGCCATTATTTCTTTGGATTTTGCTTCCAAAAGCCAGGCTGTTTTTATGCTATTTGAACATGCTCTTGAATTGTTTTCCCAACTTTCTGAAGGTTTATCGAAGCACTTTTTGAATTCAGTTTTTTTCCAGACTGTGTACCTTCAAAAGAACATCTCTCTCTCTTATTTCCCAGAAAGTATGCCGCTCGTTTTCCGTGCAAGCAAACATTATTTTCATTTCATCCTCCACTTGTCAGATTTTCTCTAAACTTTTAGGACACAGTGAAGCTCCGAAGAGTTCTTCAGGAGTTACCTTGATGGATAAAAATAAATAATATTCTCCGTTAGGGCAGCCTAGAGATGAGATTCTTTTTTTTTTTCCAAGTCCTCCTGTATGCAGACACAACCCCAGTTCATCTCTAGAGCTTGGTTTCATTTCTTATGGATGAATGTGTAGGTTTGGAGGTCAGAGTTGATTTCTAGTCACCTATAAATACTGAAAGAAGCCAATTTTCCATAAAGAAAACTGCAAAAATATATGGATCTCTATATTCTGTCCATCCATTCATCCAAGTATTACGTTGTTAAACAATTTTAGACCCTGGAGATCCTTTTTCTTCATTTTAACCCACATGGGAGCTCCTATATTGTTCACTTTTTGTATTTTTCTGTAAGGTTTGTGTCAAAGATGGAAAAAAAACTTTCTGATTTGAGGTTCAGCCTGTTACAGAGGCATGTCTCACAAAATCTTATCAAGTCAAATGTCATCCATGTTTACCAAAGCTTCCTGTTAATGTGAGTCAGGGTGTTAAATGACTCCATACAGGAGCCTCCCTGATCCCTCCAGGGGCCACAGTGGATCTGCTAACCCCAGACGTGCTGATCCCCTTTTGTTCAACATTTTGTTCCAGCCGCATCCAGGTTCACTGACCTCGGTTTGCTTTGCTGCCTGATTCCTGTTAATTAGCGGTTTGCGAGATTCGGACTATCTGAGGGCGCAAAGGGTTGTGGGCGTAGAGGGGGGATGACGCTAAAAGGGGCCCTCAGTCATTCCTTTCCCACACCATGCGAACTAGTCCAGCCATTATTAAAAGTACAGTGCTTTCTCAAGCAGAAATTTTCCATCAATGACGTGTTTGTTTTCCAGTGTCTTTCTGTGGAGCCTAAATTAGCGCAGCCTTAATTGGACCGACCCGGACTGGGCCGAGCGGGTTTGGACTGAGCTCAGAGGGTTAAAGCTTAATGTGGAAGTCACATCCGAACTATCCAGGAAAATTACAGTGCTTGGTAAAAGTAAATGAATACAATCCAGTTATTATTGGCTTAATTAGCTAAACGTTGTTTGTCACTGCATCATTACAAAACGTGTTGACATGACTCATTGTCTTTTTCTGTGTTATTTCAGTTTTGAGGCTCTATTGAAGCCTGCAATGCAGTTTCATTTTAAAATGTTAAAAATTGAACCACTTATATTAGTAATATTTTCGGCCATAATGTGAAGGCATTTATTAATGCCTTATTATTTAGCACTTAGTACAAAAACAAAGGACTACAATATTATTGAGACAATTTTGTGAGTTTTCCCATAAAATTTACACAAACTGTAACTGTTTGTATTTGTTTGTGTGTATATATGTATAAACATAATGGATTTCCATGTATTTTAATTTGTTTTTGTTTTACATAAATATTTATTTAATCAACTGCCACTTTTGGCACGACCTTCAGCTGAACGTACGAAAATGAGGAAGCACGTTTTGACTGCAGTGAGGTCTGATCTAACCCAGGTTATTTCTTCCTGTGTGTTTACAGACTCTAAAGGTTTGTCCAACCCAGGTGAGGTGGAAGCTCTGAGAGAGAAAGTCTACGCATCTTTAGAGGCTTACTGCAAACAGAAATACCCAGAGCAGCCAGGCAGGTGAGATTAAAAAGCAGCGAACGAATCACATAAGCAATATCATATGTTCTATGTTATGCGGATGACATCTTCCTTTCATAAAGTCTTTATGTGCGGTTGCTTCCCAGCTTCCTATCTTATCAGTTCACTTTTTAACACCCACAAATAGGTAAACCTAATTTTTAGAACTTATATGTATATTGTAGATTTATAAAACATGTGTTATATATAATTAAAACACTTTTAATTAAATTATTTATATTAAAATGCTGATGATTTCTTATACGCTTTTGTACTAATTATTTAGGCTTAGGGATCCCAACAAGACACCATCAAGTCCAAGAATGTCATATTGTTAATTATTTCCTGTTGCTCTACAATGTAATATTCAGAAAATAAAATGCTGTACATAATTTACTTCAACATTTCTTTGTTTAGATGCATCAAAAAATTTAACTTTCTTACATGTCTGATTCTTCCAGCTGCATCTAGAGTTAAGACAATACAAGCTACTTTTTTATTTTACGTTAATAAACCTGGATATCCTCAGAAAACCATTTAAAATGTAACGCAATGGTAATGTATGTGGAGAAAACGGCAGAGGACCTAAAATGAAGCCCTGTGGAACTAAAGCAAGACTTTGTTCGTATTCTGTGACAAAATATTAGAAAAATATTTTGGAAATCTTTGGATATCTTCAGTTTTTCTCCCTTACTTGGACTCATTCCATCCCTGGAGTACTAAACCTCTAGAGCCATGTGTGGCATAACATTTACTTTTCATTATTTCAGAATTAAATGTTCTCTGTTTAATTACTACAGTAGAAAGCAAACTGGAGGTGCATGTAATAATTTCACCATTAATTCAAACCATTAACATGTATTTATTTTTTCTGTGATTTCTGAACAGGTTCGCTAAGCTGTTGCTACGGTTACCAGCGCTGCGCTCCATCGGACTCAAGTGTTTGGAGCACCTTTTCTTCTTCAAGCTGATTGGCGACACACCCATTGACACCTTCCTTATGGAGATGCTAGAAGCTCCTCATCAAATGACATAATAGGAGTGACCCCTCCTGACCCTCAGCATCATGGGCCCCCGAACCCCCGTCCCACACTTAAACCCCCAACATGCATCACCCCAGCTGCCTTGGATCCAGAACATCTACAAAAGGGCAGACTTAAAAAATAAACAACAAAAACAAACATCTCCCTTCTTGCTTTTGTCCCTCCATCCATCTTCTCTGTTCACCATCTCTGAAGTGTTTCAAAACGAGGAATCCATCATGAATATGGGTCTCTTTTATACCTTGTAACATATATAAATAAGAAATGTATATATATCTATATGTATAGATATATATATATGTAACAATATCAACGTAAGTGATGAGAAAGGACTGAAACGAGGACATAAACATACTGAGCCATGCTTTTCGTCTTTGCTTGTCGGATCCCCCTGATGAGAAAATAGCAGAGACGATCATGTTTTCAACACCCACAGTGCTCAGCGAACAGCGAAAATGTCACAGGCATTGTGATCGGGACAATCGCACATTCTGTGGAACCTGTGGGATGTTTAATCTGGGATCTGAGCCTGTTTTTGCTTTTCAGGACTGGGCAGCTTGGGGAAAAACAACAACAACAACAACACATCAACGCAAAGGAACTTGTCTCTTCAATCTGACTGAACATGTCAGGTCTTGCACCAGGTGTTTATTTTTTGGAAGAGTGAGCTTGCCAGCGGAGAAATCAGAAGTGGCTTAACAAGAGGTCAAGTTCTCACAAACCTCAGGTCTCTGGCCAATTCCGACAGACCCAACCATGTCTTACTGTACCAGCACTGTGCGGCGTTAGGGAAGGATGTCTTAGCAGTCCACAAATCAACCCTCAAGTACTCAGAATGACTTGGGAAATCTTGTTTAGTACAATCTCTGCGACTCTCTGTGCCCGTAAACTGATGTAAATTAGCTTTATAAGACTTGAGCGTCACTGGATGCTCCAGGAGGCCTCCAGCAGGTGCAGGGACAACACGTCAACTTCTTGCAGACTTTTTTTTGTTTGTTTGTTTGTTTGCCTCAACACACAGTCCCACACAAGAGGAAATGTCATCGTTCTGTCAGACTCTGAGCTCCTCACAGTCCTCTCTCTGCCTCACATTTCATGCTAATTTCTGCCAGGCAGACACACCTCCACGCTCAGAAATCCCTCTGCCCGTTGCAGTTGGCATCGCTTATTTCTTTCCAACACCTCATATCTACCTGTACTGAAACAACAGTATTGACCTTATTTTCAGTAATGCACAAATACCTCTGTTTCCATTCACTCATGTAGGACTTAGAGTATACAGGAGGAGCGCTTGTTTGTTGTGGCAGAGCCATCATTTGTTTGTTTGTTTTTGTTTGTTTGTTACTTGGCACTTAACCTCATGATAGTGTAATTGGGTTCCTAGATGGAGAGTGGATGTTGATGTGATCGACCTCTGCGGTGGAGTTTGACACTCTCCCGTTCAAGAACGCCTCAGTACTTTTCCTCCTGAAAAGAACACACACACTCATTCACTCTGTGCACTTCTCTGGACAACCAAGTGACATTTAAGTTGAACTGAAATGTTAAAGGTCTTTATGTGTAAGCGTGTTTTGTGTCCGCGTTCTTTTATTGTTTTTCGCCCTTTCTCGCTTTTCTCTAAATGCTGCAGCTGCTCCGAAACTATGCATAGTGTTCATTTCCAAAGACTGTCTGCAGAGCGGCTTAACGAGAGTAAATGTGTGGGAGGTGGGGGTCTCTATTATTCAGAAATTGATACTCACTTTAATCTGTTTTAATCACCTTCAGACAAACTAAGTTGGTAGCAGAAACCATTAGCTGAAAAGATGAGCTTTAGCCATTAGCGGCTCAGCATATTAGTGGAAATCATCAGATATGGTGCGTTCCATTTGTGCTTGGAAGTCAAATTTTCCAAGTTGGAAGAAATTAGCTAAACGTTGTTTTTTTTTTTCACTTTAAAAAGTTTTTTTGTGTCAATAATATGGCATCACTTATAACAATGTACATTGTTTGGCTTCACTGTTTGAATGCATGACACAGAGATGAATTATTTTGGGGTTTTATTGCTAGATTTATCCTATAGGGGGAAAAATCCCACCGATTCTAACTCGCTACTACAGCAATTAAATTAGAAATTATATCATAATTATTTGTATCTAATAAGTTGTGGATTTTATGGAGCAAAGCATAAATCGACTGGCTAAACTAGGAATTACAAAAAGTTTGCCTTAAATGTTAGCTAATGGGATATTTTAGTTCTACTTGAAATGTGGAATTTCTGTGTTTTTTTGCAGGAAAAACTCAAAAAACTTATTAATACCAACCCAAAAATTCAATATGGTTGTTGATATATTATCTGACATGTTAGGTGATATATTAGCTAAAAGCCTGTCCTGTTTTTACTCTGAATTCAAAGTTTCCAAGTTAGAAGTTGAAAAGCTTTAAGGGTCTGTTTAGTAAATAGGCCTGATCTAATTCTTACATGCAGGAAAATTTCACCTTTCAAGGTAAATGGAACGCACCATAAATCTACCAGAAAATCTGACAAACTAAAAAGCACCAAACATATTCACACGACTCCTGACTGTCTGAACATGGTCAATCAGAACAAACCTAATCAATGACTGTTTTTTTATCAGCTGTTAGGCTGAGATTTCAAAAGCAACAAGAGCAAACAAGTCCTGGATTCTTGACAGCAATCGCGTCTCACCTCATGGACGCTATTTATAGCATTTTCAACGCACAAAATAATAGAAATCGTCATTTCATAGCAGAATAAAATTTTAACTAAATCTATTTCAAAACTTTCAAACAGTTCTAACAATAGTATGTTAACTAAATGATGTTTTCATGAAACCTAAATTCAGTTCTAGTTTGTTAAAATCAAATAGCTTCTCGGTTTGGACCTTCCCCACTGCATAAGGGGCCCATATACATTTTTTGCGTCGCCTCTGCTTGTATCAAGTGGACTTTGGTTTTGGGGACTATAGCTGGGCACCATATGTGACTCACAGCTGGCGCTGACACGATTTCTTCGAAAATCAGTCTGAATTGATTATCACATCTTGTCCCTACACCAAGCCTATGCAGGCATTTGACATGGGGTTGTTATGTAACCCAGTGACAATCCTATTCGGGGCCCATTTTCCAGCTCATTACTTACTCACGTGGGCCCCATATGTAGAAGCTGGCTGGAACAGCTCACCAATATTCCCTGTTCTCTCTTTCCCACCCAGAACTTATAATGTGAAAAGTAAAATATAGAAGAAATGAGTACAAAAGAAACAACAGAACTGACCGGATATTGACCGCTTTCTCTTATGTTTTACTAGTTTTCCTTCTCATATAATTACATATTTAAGCACTATGAAATTTCCATACTTTTCCAGTAGCCCCATAGAGGCTCCACAGAGAATTTATACATAAATCACCAACGGTAGAATGTGCTTAAATCAGTTTTTCTTCTTCACTATTTCGGGTTGGATGTTGCTCCATCTTGTGAAATTGTTTCCAGTTATTCCTTCTGTTGAAAAGCCAGCTCGGAAATGTCAGATGTGATAGAAATGAAATGTGCTGGATGGATTTACCTCGAGCTGAGGTGAAGAAGTGTGGTGATCTTTGTGTGCCGTGAGCTCCCTCTGGTGGAAGAGAAGCAGCGCTGCAACATTACTTGAAAATTGTTTTCTAGAAGTATTTAAATGGACAAACAGAAGGCACTTTGTCACAGCTTTCTAATTGTCACAGATGCTCTGCGCCGAGCAGACAAGTAGCAATGAGAAAGTAGCAATAACTTCAGTTTAATCCATCAGCGTGATGTTTATTGCTGAAATGAACTTAAGCACGGTGGTTTGTGTTTTTGCAACCTATCCAGGTGACAGTATTACCTGCCAGCTTGGGCTCAGTTTACAGTATTTATATTCTGGGAAAACATTGTTTGTTTTCCTGATGCAGAATATGCTCTGTGTTTTGTAGACTTTTCTGATTTGAATCAAGAAAAGCTCATTTCAAACAGTCAAAGATTTGTTTCCCAAATATTCAAAAAAAAAAATATATATATATATATATATGTATATATATAAATATATATACATATATATATATGAACATCCTCTTCATTTATGGCTGGCTCGTTGAAGATTGGAAACAGTCGTGTAAAAGCCATATAAAGTGTGTGTGACATGCAAAAGTTCACGCCCCCTGCAGGAAATTGATAGATGTGGGAAAAGATGAGGAAATAACTGTCCACATAGAATGAAAACCTAAACGGATGCTTTATAACATAAAGCTATATTTTGTTAATATGTATATTTGTATATATTTATAAATATATATCAGCAGATCTGCTCATTGAATATTCCAAAACTGAAAATGGGAAAAAAAAAAAAAGAAAAAAAAAATCTGAATTTTCCTAAGCTGTGGGAGTTTAAAGGTGTTTTTATTATCACAAATACGGGTGGGGAGGGTTGGATTGTAACTTTTATTAAAAACAAAATAAAATAAAAACACAATAATCCACCAGCAGAAGCGCAGCAGCTCTGAACTCAAAAGAAACCAGCTTGAGCCGTTTTCTGTGACCTCGAAAAATCAGGAGAGGCAAAAAAATAAAATAAAATAAAAAAAACTTCAACTCTCCTAAATGTATATGTTGCTTAGCAAATGTATGTTGAAAACGTGTAATCAGGAAAAGCTGAGCTTGTGACACAATCACTGCTTTGTTTGTTGCATAAACGGTTAAATGTTCTAGTTTATAAAAAAAAAAAGAAGAAAAAAAAATCACTTGGGAAAAAGATCTATTTTTGTACAAAGGTAATTTTATCCCCTGCTTATTTACTCTGTTCTTTTCCTTCTCTGTGGCTGTTTTGTGGAAAAGCTTCCTCAGCTTCAGACTGAAAGTGTAATTTTTTGTGGGGAGTGGGAGGGAAGGATTGTCCGCTTTGGCACTTTGGTAACTGTGTCGCCTTTTATTTTGCCATTTTCAACCTGTCACTGCAAGATGGGAACATCTCTGATGATTCTATTTTTATTTTTCTGTTTTTAAGAAGACAAAAAGTTTTTGTTTTTTTCTTTTTGTTCTTTTTTTTGTCATCTGTTTGTGGATTGTTCTGATGTTCTCATGGAAAGAAACAAAAGTTATTAAAAAAAAAAAACCTTTAAACTGATGAAAGTGGATTGTCCGTCCATCTGTTCTTATGAGATGAAATGACAAAATAATGTTTTGTATAAAACTTCCTACTGTGTTTTATTTCACACAATTATTTCATGTTTGAAATATTTCAATTTTTCACTTTTTTAAAACAAAATGACAACAGCAGTTTTACAACAGGAATGATGAAATGTCAATAATGGACAATGTCAACGTCCATTATGTGTGTGTGTGGGTATGGGGGAAGATGTGAAGAGCACGTTTCTTGAAACTAGCTGGCTAACCAAGCAAGCTAACATTACTGTCTGTATTCTATCACCCACTGACGCATCAGAGGGTTAAGAGCCATACAAGTACACATGTACACACAGAAAACTTTACAAAGAGTTAACTGATGCACATTTAGGCACCAAAACAACTCACACAACATGAAACATACAAAACTTTATTGGGCTGCAGATTATATCTGAGAGCTGCAAACAAGTATTCCACTGAAATCCAGATTAACTACAGAAATTGGGTGTTGCTTGTTGTTTTCACACAGGTGTGTACAAGTAGAGCATAAGCAACCAAGAAAAAAAAAATTAGTACATATGTACAAATAGAACACGAGAACTGTGACTGGCTGCTCGTACAATTATGCTAAAAAATAAAATATCAAAACAAGTTTTAAAATTAACTTTCCACACTAAGTCAAACTCGGTTTCTGAGGCATTTTTGGACAAAAGAAAAAAAAAAGTGGCACAAAGTTCTGACGTTTAGGGAAAATAAAAACGCAATATTGATACGGCTTTTTTTTTTTTTCCTTTCATTTAATCAAGACTGAAGGTTAATGTAAATAAGCCCGCTTCATTTAAATGATACTTTACAGTCACACAGGAATTCGAGGAACAACAAGCCTGGAAACAATGACATTTATTGTACAGTAGCTGTTAGAAAGCAGAGAGGCAGAGTGAAAAATACTGAAACAGCTGAAGGTTTAACACGATTTACTTGTTTTCTTTAAGGAGACGAATAAACGTGACGCACTTCAGATGTGAGGAAGGTCTGCACTGCGAAGCTGATGTGTGGTTGATGGGTTTGCTACTCCTTACTGAACTTCAGGTACAGTTCTCTGCATCCATCCGAGCTCCATTTAAAAAGAGAAAAGGTCCTCTTGTCTTGCAACACAATGTAGAAAAAAAAACAACGTATATTTATATAGAAAGGTGAATAGGCCAAAAATATCCCAAAAACAAAAACTGAATTAGCAGTCGCTTTTCCATAGCTTGATGGTTTTGTCGTTTTCTAAAGCAGCAGATGCGATGATGTTCTCTGTCGGGTGGCAGGCGGTCGAAATGACGACGTCTGAGCAGAAACAGGAAAAAAAAGATTTTTTTTAAAGGCATGAGGTGCAGGTAATCTAGCGATACGGAGGTGGAAGCATTATGCTTTGAGGATATTTTTCCACTTGGGATTAAAATGTTTTCCTGACTGATCAAATACATTCATTTTAACGACACAAATTAAATTTGGAGTCGTTAAGTCACGTTTTTCATTTAAAAAGATTTTTCGAAAGACTTCGAACTCAGCAGGGAATCAAATAGACAACTGGTGTGCTGTACCTGTGTGGCCCTGCAGTTTCTGCACAATCTCCTTCGTCTGCAGGTTCCAGATGTAAACCATGTTGTCCTCAGAGCCGGACACAATCCACTGCAGGACGGCGGCCAGAGAGTCACGTTTAGCCGCATGCGGCACCGTTCAAACTGAGAGACAAAATGAGACGGGGACTTACCTTCCCTCCGGTGACAGAGAAATTAGCAAAAATGCAGTACTTCTCGTTCTTATGGCCTGTGTACGTCTTCAAGCACTGAAATTATGAGAAACATTCAGAAGACGATTAGAACTGCTACTGTGAACGAAAACAACAGGCGGCTTCACTTGTTTCAAATGGTTGAAAAAGGAAGAACTAATTCTATTAAGCAGACTGGGGGGAAACACATGACAGACTCGGGTAAAAAAAAGAAAAAATTATTTTTAAAAAGATGTTTTCTCACCTTTCCTTTGCTGTAGTCCCACAGCTTCAGCGTGCTGCAAAGACAAACACGAACACAAATAGTAAAACAAACTCCACTGTCCAGCTCCATGTGGCGTTGTGCTGCCCTCTGCAGGTGAGCATCACACACAACCCGCGTGACCAGCGTCTCTAAACAACTTCACCCTGTCAATGTGCAGGACTCACTTATCCAGAGTAGCAGCCAGGATGTACTTCCCATTGGGAGAAAACTTCACAAACGACACGGGAGGGTTGTCATCGTCTGTTAGAAGCAGGAGCAACGTTAGCAAACAAATCTGAACCTGTTAGGATTTCTGTCTGTATTTTTGATTCTCATTTCATCTCTGTGCTATTTATGGTTCTCATTAGGGGGCAGCTGCAGGTGGATGTGTCTGTTATTATAATACTGACGATATCAGAAAGGATTTTAAGGTCTACTGTTGAATAATTCACATAACAGAATAATATTTTATATTGGCGCATCAGGAAATCGTTAGTTTATTTATTTCAGTAATCAAATGTATAATTTGTATAAAATTATACATTTGTTTACATGCGACTCTTCACCAAAACTCTTGAAAGAGTTTGGCTTCACGCTACATTTGTTGCTTGTGTACCTTTTCCCTGCCTCACTTTTTCCTTCCACCAAACTTTCTAAAGTCAAAACTCATCACTAAGTGCAAGAATCACTTTTCGAATCTAGTCATCAAATGAATTGGAAAAATAACTTCTTGACGATGTTAAGTTCTATTGGTTTACAGCTTTAGTTTTTAGTGACTGATCTTACCGATGAGAGTTTTTAAGCACTGCCCCGACGCCGTGTCCCAGATTCGGCTGAAATGTAAACAAAACTGTTAGCTAACAAAACAAACACAAATAAAACAAAATAAAATAAAAACAGAATCTCAGAGTGGAGCGTTTTACCAGAGTCCGTCGTAGCTACTGGACACGATCAGAGAGCCGTCTCTGTTGAAGTGAACCTGCAGATTTAAGCAGATTTTACGTCTTCCTGCTTCAGACCAACAGGATAAATAAGAAGAAACAGAATCCAACTCACAGCAGAGACGGGATCGGAGTGAGCTGGCAGCGTTTTCAAACACTTCCCGGTCTTCACGTCCCATATCCTCACACTCTCGTCGAACTAGACGGCAAAAAGAAAAGGAAAAAAAAAACACACACACACACACACACACACACACCGGATGAGTGTTTCAGTCACAGTCACTAAAGCTTTGCTGCTAGTGGGAGAGAGCTCTGGCTGCAGTCCAACATCTGCTCCGTGTTTCTGATGGAGTGTTGTTGCCAGGAGCTGCGAGCGCACTCACCGATCCCGACACGATGAGGTTGGACTGCGGGTTGAAGTTGCAGCAGAACACGTAGTTGCTGTGGCCCTTCAGGGTTTTTAAGCACTTTCCCTGGATTGAAAAGAAAATATTCAGTGTCACATCTGCTAATCCCAGCACCGAGGGTTCCACGCTTCATCCCGCCCGACTGAGCCGCCTTACCGAGTTGACGTCCCAGATTTTCAGGGTTTTGTCGTCGGACGCCGACACCAGCAGGTTGGAGTCCGAGGACCACGCCACGTCAGATATGCCCTGCGAGTTCAGAACCAAAAGTCACAAGCGAAGCTTTAAAGACAAACCCGCTCAGACAGAAAGTCCAGTTCTACTCACCAGCTTGTGTCCAGATATGGTTTTCTCAAACTTTCCATCGTAAGCGCCCCAGATTTTTATGAGTTTATCAGCAGCTGCAGCAGACACACAGACTCAGTCATGACTGTTTGGAAAACAACCTTAAAACTAATGCTGGCGAATCTGATGAGCGATAAGTCTGTAAATCACAGACGGCTATTTTTAGAACAGAGGACTGAAAATCTTTTGTCGGCAACGTTGACCTAAAAGGAACTTATTTTGGTGTGTTTTATGGAATAAATTTGTGCTGCAGGTCATGAAAAAAATATAATCAACTGAATCCGTTTTCTCGGACTGCCTGTCTAGCTATTCAATATCATCGCTAGAATAGCATTAAGGAAGTTTTTAATTTGTCCCCGTGGTAACATATTGGGTGGAAAAAAGAAACTATGACATCGTGACAAGATCTGAAGCTCAGAAAACTTTGCAAATTATTGGAAGTTTTTGCTGTTAAGGTCAAAAAAAGTTGATGTCTGAAGCATTAAAGGGCATTTCTAAAAATACAGTTTTATACAAATGAACATTTCAATACTTTACTGGCTTTAGTATCACTTTAGGATCAGGCTCAGACTAGCATCACGATGATGTTTGATGGACTCACATGAGCTGGCGAGCCATTCTCCGCTCGGGCTGAACTTGACGGACGACACGGCCTTAGTGTGTCCTGCTAATGTGAACTTCAGGCTGTAGTTTGGTTTCGCAGGCGCAGACTGTGAACAAGAGCAGCAGAAAAGGTTAGCGCAGCCGCAGCGATCAGGCAGTCTGCAGGGACGAGACAAACAGGAAGCGGGATTGGTGGTCTGTGATTCGTCAGACCTTGCTTTGGCTGGCAGACGCTGATGGAACCACTGGGGGCTTAGTGTCAGTCTCTGGTTTCTTGTCTTCTGTTGCCATGGTGAGGACACTAACATTGATTGCACGCTAACCTGAAGTAGAGAACAAACAAGTAAGTGATTTACTATCATTTTTAAGTCTTAGAAAAGTAAATGATAATCAGACACACACAGCACACACTCTTGTTTTTTTATTTTCAGTATTTATATTCCTGATTGGACTAAACAGGCTTTTTACTTCAGAAATTGAGCAAACTTTCATTGCACTCTAATGTCCTGAACAGTAAATATGCTGCATGTCTTAGACAATGTAATGTTCTTTAAAAATACTTAATAAAACTCAGAAGACGTCAATAAAGTATCAAAACATGGAGTCCTCCTGATCCTATCATTTAGGTTCCTCTCATCCCTCTGGCTGATCCAGATGGATGTTGGTTCCGGTTCTGCTGGGAGTTTTTTTTTTTTTTACTGTTATCAGGAGGTAATTTCTCCCCACTGTCGCCTGACGCTTGCTCAAGATGGGACGGCCAAGATTTGATACCATCAGATGGACCACTTCTTGTTGAGCAGAATCTGACATTTTTTGGACCAGAAATTCAATCACCTTAAGTTGAATTCTTCACATATGTGCGACAACTGTCTGCAGATGTATTAAAATTAGACATTCCTGCTTGATGAAAAGTAATTTGCTCCAGGTATTGTGATCTGGAACTATATGACACTTCGATTCTGATGTTGATTATTGTGATGCTGCGACAGACTCAGGACCTGTCCAGGGTGTACCCCACCTCTTTCCCTGAAACGTTCGCTGGAGGGAGGCACCAGCACCCCTCCCAACCACACTACGGACAAGGGTGTACAGAAAATGGATGGATGGAATATTGTGATGACAGCTCACATTTAACTCTCCCTGGCCTTTTTGAAATCACTCAAATCTGTGGTAAATTATGGTCATAAAGGACAGTGAAAGTCCATTTTAATGCCCAAATATGTAATTGAAAAGCAGAGTTCCAACGGACGAATTCTGATGCAATAACAATGTAGTATTCTACTTGAACTTGACAGAGGCGTTTTCCATACTTGCGCTCTGTGAAGGTAAGTATGGTCAACACCTTGCAGTGACACAACACATGTCCTGATTCACAATAGTGGTGTGAAACTCATTTAGATGGAAAAGAACGAGAGCAGAAGAAAAATTTCAACTTAAATTCCACTAATATTGTAATTACAATAGTCCACTATAATAACCTAACTGAACGGTTTCCTAAACATTAATTGAGAACTTAAATTCTTCTCACTTTTTATGTCTTAGACTGATCTCTTTAGACAATATGATATTGTACTGTAATTCATTTGACTTTTAAGCTTAATAAAGGACTTTTCCAATGTAAACCCTTTGTTTAAGCTATATAGTTTTCAATTTAAATTGGGGGAGCATATTAACTGATTTTCTTATCTTCACTCAGGTGTTTACATTTATTTTGCATTCAAAACATCGTGACTGTTTAATATCTAGACAACAACCGTGATTGTTTATGTTTAAATTAGCTTTCAAATGACATAATTTGTTCTAACATTGAGATTTCATCTGAAATAGTCGATATTCCTTAAAGAAAGGGAATTAAACTACCGGCCTCCTGACAACAAACCTGCAGACTACTGATTTAAAAAGATGTGCTTAACTAAACGGCTTGCTAGCACAACGATTAGCTACTTTTACGCACTGCTTCAAAGTTTTACAAGCACAGCTACATTTCTAACGTTTAAACGTCCTTACCGTGTTCAGTATTTGTCATAACAAATCTAATTGGGAAGTAAAGTGGCTGTTTACTGTTGCCAACTGCTTAATAAATGCCTGTAATAGCTCAACCGTTACGCTACATAGTTAGCTACCGCAGCTAGCTTCAGTTAACTAACGTTAAAATGTTCATTTTTTGATAAAGGAATAGGTATAAACACTTTTAACAACCATCTTATTGAATTTAAGGTTACTATTAAATACGGGGTGATTTATGCATGTTCGTTGGAATATAATAAAATGTGGGAAACTAACATTAAACAAAGAGCAAGACGGGAATGCTTCGTTGTGTTTCTGTGGTACTCAACGCTGAAAACAGATGGTATTCCAAAGGCGGCTACATATAATGTGAACCAGGTTACCAAAACAAATTAACCGACAAAAAAAAACACCAATTTTTACAAAAAGCGAGTAGTGGCCTTATCGTGCTGCGCTGTTGACAAGCAGCAGCCAAGAAGGGGGGCCATCTTCCATTCAAACAATGAGATTTTGCTTATATGCTAATACTCACGAGGATTGATGCTGCTGCACAGTCAGGTATTATTTCATCGGAAAGTAGGAAAAGGGGGAGGAAAAGCCGTACAGTGAAGGAAAAGGCCCTGCTGAGCGGCTAAGCCAAGCAGCTCCTTCTTAATGTTTGCGTTGAGCTGGGAGGACCTGCGAGCAGAAGGAGAAGCGGGGAATGTGGTCTGCTAAGATTCTGCGCAAGCGCATTACCAGGGTTAAGGTACGGGACCTTACAAGGATCAAAAGTGTGCCTTAGCGCAGTTATTTTTGCTGTATTAGTAAACTTGCGTTATTCTCCGTTATCTGGTTTTAGGATAAAAATGTATTTTGAAACTATTACATAATTAGGTTTTGTGTCCATCTACGATATTTAAATCTAACCAGAAACAATGTTCTGTTTATGTTGCGCCTGATCAACAAAACAAAAATTCTCCAGTATGCAGATGACTATAACGCAAAAAAGGTTTTGGAAGAACGTGGAGACTGGTGGTCTCAGATTGTGCACAGTCTCACTGTTGCAATAGCAGCACAAGATTCCAACCCCCACTGCCAAACACATCCAAGATACAGAAGAACAACGAAAACTGAGAGAAAACAAGATTAATTTATTGAGCCAATTGACACCCACACCTCCTCACATGGTCTGTAGATTCACCTCCTCGACACATCACAACCTCTTCCGTCTTGGCTAAATGGATATCACAGAGGACGAAGTCCTGACAAGATGGCACTCTGTGAAGGTAAGTATGATCAACACCTTGCAGTGACACAACACATGTCCTGATTCACAATAGCAAATAGAGTCCACAGGCACTCTAAGTCTTTGCCACAAAACAGCATAAAATTGGTAGTTTGCGTTTCTTTCTCCCATTCCAAAAATGGTAGAAAATTATAAATGAAGAGGCAAGTGGGATAAAGGATTATTTGTGCAAGATGGTTTTATTTGAATATGTGCAATTTTAAAATGTTAATAGCCTGCATGTGTAGCATGACAAATGGATACTCAAGTGGTCACTGTGCACAAATGGTTTATGTTTTACCCACAACGTTTATGTTTGTTTTGTGTACATTTTCCTCTTGTAGACCAACATCAACAGTAACAGTAATCGAAGTAATCTCTCAGGCGATTCTTGATTCATGTACTTGGATTTCTGGAGCTATCTATCTTCAGATGGCTCGCTCTCCATTCGGTATTTTGACGACCCGCAAGGGGAAGCCGACCCCGCGCTTGAGAACCGCTGCTCTGGAACCTCCGGTTCAACAGGTGGCGGTGTGAAGAGAAACGCCCCTCCGTACCCCCGTCCCTCCATTCCTGCTCCAGCCATGTCAGCTGCTGGTCAGTTAGTTTTCAGTTGGGACCCCACTCCTGCGCTCTGAAGTCAATCTAACTCGGCTCTCTGATTTAATTTCCCTTCAGTAATAACTTTCTTGAGTCAGAAAAAAAAGTCTTCAGAAGATCACTTCAACTCCCTCTAAAGAGAGAGAAAAAAAGAGTTCATAAACCCTTCAGCTTTTGTTCAACCGTTATTTTCCTGGTCAGTTGTAAAGGATACTTTTGCTTCGTTAAATGACAACACGAAGGTTCAGCGTCAGGACTTCCTAAACTAGAAGTCGGCCACGACAAAACCAAGAAAAGCTACTCCAGGTTGGCTTCGTGTGTGTGAAACGGATTTATGCCGATAAATATTGAGCTTTGTGGGTTTTTTCGTCGCTTAAATCCGCTAGTTAGTAGCACTTTATGAACCAGCTAGCCAAGTTGAGCTAGCGAGTGTTGCTGTAACGTCACTGTGTGTTACCGCTGTTGTTTTCTTTATGGGAAAAAAAAAACGCTTAAAAATGCCCAACAGTTACCAGTATTCAATAAAAGATACTTTGTATTATTTCGACAACATCCAGTGCTGCTTGTTGCTGTAAACGAGTTGACCGTTTCAGTGACTGTTGGTTGAACTTTTCTTTGAACTTGCTCGATAAAACCAAAATACTTGGACTAAGATTCATTTCATAAATCCAAGTGACAGTTATTCAAAACGTGTTTCTTTTTGTAACGTCCAGCATTTTCGGTGTTTTTCATGCTATTGTTGAAACGACACAGCCCTTCATGAACTAGCATCCCATAAAAATGAACATTTTAAAACAGGGATTTTGCCATGATGGCCCAAATTGTCAAGTTCAGAGCACTTTCTGGGTTCAAAATAATTTGCTTCAATAAAAAAAGAATATGTTAATAAAGGTTTTTTTTCCCTGCTTAATAAGACCTAGTGTTTTAATGATGACATAAATCTGTTCTATTAAAACACCAAAATTTAATTTCCCAATTTTTTCCTTATTTTTGTATGATTATATCAGCTAATTTATTGAGCTAATTCCATTAAATGAAAGCTAGTCTTAGCATATACTGATTTGTTAGGCAGACTGAAGTATTTATTTCAGTTAATTTAGGTTATTATGGCATAAAGCTATTGAACAAACAAAACAAAAAGGGCAGAGGCAAGCTTAACAAAACCTCTACAATTCCCTGGCAGACAGCTGTGATGTCTTAATAAACCACAGCATTGTTAGAAGTGCACAGTTTTAACTGTTTGCTCTTTGATAAACAGGTAGTGTGGCATGAAAACTATGCATGAAGCAGGCTGGCGTTCCCTTGGACTCTCAACTGAGCTGAAAGGCACACGCTATCTGGCTAAAACGAGATAACGGCGAATCCCGTTTCACCTGCATCATGTCCTCTGACGTTGAGCCAGATCCCAAAATGCTCGTGAATCCTCCTCCTCCAGAGGTGACCAATCCCAACAAAGCTGGCCGACGGACCAACCAGCTGCAGTACATGGAGAAAGTGGTGGTGAAAGCTCTGTGGCGGCACCAGTTCGCTTGGCCGTTCTACCAGCCTGTTGATGCAGTCAGTCTCGGCCTACCAGTGAGTAATCTATTTTGGGGGTTTTTTAGCTCACATTGTTGCCAGATAAGAACTGCCCTGCATTGTTAGTCATACCTGGACAGGCTGTCTCTTACATCCAAACTCGCCTCTCTTTCAACAGGACTATCATAAGATCATAACATCTCCCATGGACTTGGGCACCATCAAGAAACGCCTGGAGAACAACTACTACTGGAGTTCAAGCGAATGCCTGCAGGACTTCAACACCATGTTTACCAACTGTTACATATATAACAAGGTTAGGAGCTTCTTGGTTTAAAGAAGGTAAAGTCCTGGATATGTAAGTCCTAACAGATTTTTCTCAATCCTCCTGTGCAGCCTACCGATGACATCGTGCTGATGGCTCTTGCCTTGGAGAAGATTTTCTTGCAAAAGGTTTCCCAGATGCCTCAGAAAGAGGAGCAGATTGTTTCTCATACAGGCAAAGGGCGGGGCAAAAGAAGCGTCCCTTCAGGTAATGTCGTCACTTCTTCAAACGACTGAGGTGAAGTGAGGCATACAGTGCATTGCAAAACAATTCGTACTCAAATTCTGTACCATTATAATCATAAACGTCAATTTTTTTTTGTTTTGTTTTGTTTTTTTGTCTACTTGCACTGCATATGTGTTGGTCTGTATTGTAGTTTGACACAATCTAAAAATTTCAAGAGATATGATTACCCTCTGCTGCTCCTTTCAGAAAAAAGGATGAGGCATGAAGGCGTGGGCCGAGCAACCACTCCTACCAAGAGCAACTATGAAGCAAGGGACGTTCCAAACCCAAACACAGAACACGGAGGACTGAGGGAACAGCTGAAGTACTGCAGCAACATCCTGAAGGAGATGCTGTCGAAAAAACATTCCGCCTACGCCTGGCCGTTCTACATGCCTGTAGATGCGAAAGCTCTGGGGATTCACGATTACCACAACATCATCAAATGCCCAATGGATCTCAGCACTGTGAAAGTAGAGCTACTGTTTTTTTTTACCTTTTTGGGGATTGAAGTGTAATCTTGGCATCACTTAAAAGATTTCTGTTCACCTGCAGAAAAAGATGGATGGAGGAGAATACCAGGACGCTCAGCAGTTTGCTGCAGATATCCGCTTAATTTTTTCCAACTGCTACAAGTACAACCCCTCCCATCACACTGTGGTCGGCATGGCCAGAAAGCTTCAGGTGTGTTGCGAATTATAGTACTGTATTATTTTTTTTTAGTAATTCTCTCCATTTCATGCTTGCTTATGGGTGCTTGAAGGGAGTGTTCGAACAGAGGTTTGCTAAGATGCCAGATGAGCAAGTGGGGGTCACTGCTCCCAGCTGCACCATCAGCAGTCTGGGTAGTTTGGACAGATCTGAGTCGACAGTGGAGGACTCCACCCGGTTTGCTGAGGCACAAAAACAGGTGAGTTTCATCTGAAGGAAAAAACTGATTGTTTTTCATAAAATCAAAGATGTCGCAATAGATGCTCACCTGACAAATCTATGAGATTTACAGTAGATTTGAGAGATGATGCGGTTTTATTGTCAGATAAACCGATTCTGCGTTGTTTTGTGGCTGCATTTTGTATTGTTTTATTTGCAATGTGAAGGAATTTATAATACCAAAACGTTTGAAACAGAAAGTTGCTCCACTCAACATATTCATGAAAACCCACATGGACAACGGACTTCTCGGAGTCATCTATGTATTTATTTATTTATTATTGACATGAAATGTGTTCTTTTCCATTTTGCAGAGTAGTTTAAAGAAATAGGCCCATAAACAAGGGTGATTATTAATTCTACTTGTTTAAAAGACATTTTATCAGTATATTTTCTAGTGTATTACTAAAATACACTTAAATCAACGGTTAGATGTTTTGTTACAATTTCATATAATTGCAATAAAAAATATATTTCTTAAGACACATGTTTTCCAGGGGTGCTAATGAACGGAAGGTGCTATTTGTAACATAAATATTGATGTGTGAACTGTGCTGCCTTTCCTTGCAGATGTGCCCCAGAGCCATTTTCACACGTGCACTTAAATGTTCTAGAGATGTTCCTGATTGGTGAAAAAGTGTGTCAACGAATTTCCACAACGTCCAATTTGGACGCCTGGAAGACACTTTTCGTTTGAGTTAAATGTCTGGAATGTCAGCGGGTGAGATGGCAGATGTCGCAGAGTGTTTACTGCAAGTTAACCAGCGTGCTTGCAGATCAAAATGGCTGCTTCAGTCTCCTCTCTGCTCTCCTGATTTGTTGATCTCTGCTTGGTTTTTGCCAGGAAGGAGCTGTAGTGAAAACATCTGTAACCTAATGTGTAGTGAGAGATTTCCTCAGGGTATTTTTGCGTTGTGTTCTGCCATTCCACCACATTTCTAGAGTGTTCCTAACAGAAAATGTCTAAATCAAAACCTGCTAGAACATTCTCTAGAACTCTGGTGTTCATGTGTGAAACGGCTGCATTTCTTTGTTCGCTACCCTGTTTTCAACGTCTTTGGCTTCTAATTGTTTTGGAGCTTTATTAGAAAGGCTTCACCACATAGAAATAATGCTCTGGTGTTTTTTCTGCCTAGCTAAAGGCGGTTGAAGAACAGCATGCAGCCGTTTCTCAAACCCCAAAACTGCGGAAGGAGAATGACCAAAAAGAACATGGCGGGGATCTACCTAAAAGTGCTTCAATCCCTATAGTTAGGTATGATTATTGGCTTACTCCTGTTTCTATACATTATATACAAGTTTACTCTTACTTTCTCTAATTTCAGGAATCCATTGAAAGAAAACAATGATTGGGATTTGAGAGGGAAAACCTTGCTGGCTACGCATGAGGAAAGACGGGATTCAGACGATAAAGCCTTGCCGATGACGTATGAGGAAAAACATCAGCTGAGCCTCGACATCAATCGCCTCCCTGGGATGAAGCTGGCCCGGGTGGTCGAAATCCTTCAGGCGTCGGAGCCTACCAGGTGCACCACGAACCTGGATGAGATCGAGATCGACTTCGAGTTACTGAAGCCGTCCACTCTGCGGGAGCTCGAGCGATATGTCAGATCCTGCCTGTTCAAGAAATTCAAAAAATATCAAAGTAAGTAAAGCATATCGGCACAAAGCTATCCTTGAATAATTCGATAATAAGATTTTGATGGTGCTTTGCTTCCTGTATGTTCTCCAGAGAAGACCAGCAAAAGTGCCTCTCAGTCTGTCAGCACAAGCAGCAGTTTGTCAGATTCTGCCTCCACAAACTCCAGTTCAGAAGACACTGACTCATAATCTTTCTTGTTCTCTATTTATATCTCGCTTTGAGGACCAAAAGTTGTTGCATGTTAAATGTTTTTTTTTTAAAATCTGTTTCTGTATATATTTTAATTGTTGAAAATAAACCTTTCTACCTTTTTTATTCAGTGTTTTTTCTACTGTCTAACGTCTTAAAGTTTTCAAGAATCGTTTTATGGTGTTCTGTTTAACATTTATTCAATAAGCGTCAACCAGGCTTCAGGCCACTGAATTGTTTACAATGATCCAATCGCTAGCCGCGGTTCTGAACTGATTTGAGTTTGTGTTAGGACAAGTCCAGTCTCCAGATGTTAGCTGTCTATGTTGGGACATCCTGCACAACGAGGATGACCCAAAACACAAGAGTAAATCTGAGAATTGAGAGTCTCTGGCAGAGTCCAACCCAGACATTGATCTCTTTGAGTAAATTCAATTCACTAGGTTGTTTCCCAGAGTATGAAAACAGGTTTGACTTCAAAATGTGTGTCTTAATACAGGAGTTTCCCTTTATGAATTGGAATACTGAAATAAATGACATTTTCAGTTATTTGCTAAGTTCCATTGATTCGATTTCAGATCTGTGCTACATGAACATAACAACAGGCAGCTGATGCCTGCAGAATCTAATAACACCATCTTTTTCCACCGTCTGTGAATGGTTAGACTGTGACAAAAAGCTGCACTGAATTACACATTAGCTGTGCTTCCAACAGGCCTGCCAACTGCTCTGCACAAACTGGCACAGTCCAGTCCTAACAGCTGGTCCTGCCACCAGCTTCTGCTCCACTGCATCGCAGCATGCGTGTACTTTGAAGCACTCCATGTCTGCAGTTGGGGGAGTTTTAGAGAAGAAATATGGTAGTGAGGTGCTGGCTGAGAAAAGACTGAGCAGTTCAGGAGTCTGCCAGGAGGGGGCTATCATGGATCAGCTTAGAGGTTGCTTCACTTGGTGAGATTTGGTTGCCACTACGTATCCAATGCATTTCTTACATTTTTGTTTGCATAAAGTATTAAATCAAGCTTTAAATCAATCAAGAAAAAGCCTGCGGTCCTTCTGAGTGCATGCTGCAGGATGATTCACTCTCTGTGACCCTCATTCCCATCATGCCGTATGGAAAATGCCATCCTGCAGCGCACATTGGCCTCAGGTCATGATCGATTGGTTCCACACCTGTAATGACAACAGGTCATTTCTCCCATTGCTGGCCCCGCTGCCAACTCCGCATATGGTGCACAAGATTGACCGCTTTGATTAGCTGGTGTCTGCTTTTCTTTTAACACCCCATTCAAAACCAGCAGGAAGCAAATGAAAACACAGTTACTGTCAATGTTGCTCTGGATCGAGATCCACTGAGCGAAATCCAGATGAACACACTTCAGTTTGGTGCTCAGTTCATACTAATGTGGCATCTTAATTGAAAATTAGCTGATACTGTTCTCTGAGAAGCCAGAGCCTCTTCTGCTTAATATGCTCAATTTGTATGAGGCTTTATGGTGCTTATTAATCTGTTCTGAAGCCATTACTTATGGTTGGAGAGGTTTTGCTGAACTGGTTGATTTTTAAAGACTTGTGTCTCATGCACAGAGCATGCTCAGTTCAGAAAGCTGCTAAGGAAGCAAAGAAGCAAACAATGACATTGACCCTGCAGCTCTGGGCTGAATCTGGAACACTGTTTATCATACCTTATCTCTGCCAGGCATGAGTACATTTATTTATTTATTTATTTATTTATTTATTTATTTATTTATTTATTCCATCTCTTTTTATATTTTGTAATAAAATTCATTTATTTGTTGAGGTATTTTTTAATTGTTGTCATTTTTTTCTTTTTATCGCTATTTGTTTGTTGGCTTGTTTATGCTATGCATTATTTGTTTTATGCATTCATTCAGTTGTTTAAGTAGTTTTTTTTTTCTTTATTCTTTGATTCTTTGGATCTGTTCTTTGGTTCTTTCTATTTATGACTCCTTCAGTCCTTCACTGCATGCCACTTGTTAGGGTCCATCACTCACTCCGGACCACTTCCTCCAGTGTCAGGGTAATAAAACTCCTAATCATGCGGCCCTGCAGCAAGGATGAAACCAAACAAGCTTTAATAGCTACCCTCCTTGTATTTTCCTGAAATAATTTGGCCTCGGTCTTGAGAAGATTTAGATTGTTTACTTTTAATAGAAACTGTTGAGAGCAGCATATTGCCATAATTGCTTTGGAACCACAGTCTGGTGGTTCTGAAAGCCACAAAATTCCTTGGGAATAGCTACAAGTTGATTCTCTGTCTCTTCCACTGACACTGATTCCCTGTCAGCATAGCAACACAGCTCACAGTGAACAAACCGCCTGCATGGAAACTTAAAAGCCATGTTTTAGGCTCACAGGACGAGAAAAAGCCCTTAAAGGTTAAGTGATCTCATGGCTCCGTGGCCACACTCAAAGAGTATTTATACATCACAGATTTCACTGTGCAAAGGCCATCCTTTTATGCAACTCCCTCGTCTTCATGAGAATAGCACTGCATATTGAAGCTCACAGAGTTAAATGTCTTGCTGTGATATAATGAGGTGCATTAAAACACAGCCTCGGCTCTCATTAACAGTCGTTTTCTGTTCTGATATCAGGGCCTCTTAAATGTCAGGGCTGTTGGAAGTTCAGGGAAGCCTTCGCTAAGAGGTTGTAACGTCAGGGAAACCCCAAAGAAGAAAATTTTCCAAAGCTTTCATTTCACATTTGGCTCCTAGCAAGTTTTCCTGCCTCCTCGACTTCACAGTTTGTCAGGCTAGACGAATGTATCTTTATACAATTTTATCCACCAGACCAACACAAAGAAGAGCTTAGTTAGGAAGTGGAAGAAAAAAATGATTTAGTTCAATTCAACTTCAAAAACACTTAATTCATCCCAAATAGAAATTACATGTCGCTCATATTAACTCAAAATTCTTAAAAAAGCTGTTTGGATGGTGATGGCTGTGGACAGGAAGGATCTGCTTTCTACTTCCATGTCCCAAAGTTTGTGTTGCTCAATCACATAAACTATCAAATAGTTAAATATTTGTGGTTAACCAAATGTGAGAAAAATAAATAAATAAATAAAATGAAGGGACATGAATAATCTAAAACAGATATGCTTGGTCATATGTGTGGAGAAAAGCCAGCTTTGTTTTGAGCCGGAAGATAAATTTGCTAAAAATGTTCCATCCCAGTGGGAATCCTGGAGCTGGGGAGGCGCAGTGATGAGTGAGCAGAGAGCGTAATGAGACATGACAAAAGCCATTTAACCATGAACAGGTGGCATACTGATGTTACTGGCAATTAAGTGTTTAATTGACCGTTTGTGATTGTTTGATTTACAAAAATGACACATCGGCAGAAATGGAAAAAAACCCGACCTGAACGATCCGAGCAGGAGTGAGATATTTGGAAAGAAAAGCAATAGTAAAAAGCTGTTTACTCTGCTGAATCACAGCAGGCTTTGGCTGTGTCCGTAATAGATTTTAGAGAGAATAAAGAAGAGGGCATAGATTTTCTCTTTTTTTTCCCCCTGTAAAGTATGGCAGACACAAACAACATATTGACCTGCTAGCTGAAAACCAAAGTGGGGAAACTTAAGCTTGCATGAGCTGATATTTGGAACACTTTAGAGGCAGCAGGTGTAAGTTTTAAATACCAGCAGCACTGGCATTCAATCGCCTCCTCAACTAAAACCCAATAACTCTTCTTGTTTTTCTCCACCATCACTACAGAGGTAAAAAAGTCTAGCTCTAGCTCTTTAAACATCTCGTGCTGCACTCTGTGCTGCAATATCTTTGTGTTTAAAAACAAAAATGATGGAAGTTTGGGTGGATTTTTCTCAGATTGGTAGAAATTGGCTTTCATCAGCTTGAAATATCTGAGTGATCAGTTGTCTGCTATCAAATACTTAGTTTAGATTAAGAATTTCACAAAGCACTTCATAAATAACAGCAAAAAATGTCTACCAATATTTAAAAAAGAGGGAATTATAATTTAAACAGAATATTATTAGACCTTCTGGCAGAGTTAAAATATAAACTCTGGAAATTTTTTGGGTGCTGACTCTTAATTTGTCCTCTTTAGGTCCAAAAATAATGACCTCAGTTTTGTTTATGCTCTGCTGAAGAAACTTATGGCATATCAAGGCACTGATCCAGTCTGTGCATCTGCTCAGTGTTTGAATGTTACATGGTCACCTGCAGACATTGTAATATAAAGCTGTGTATCATCTGCATATGGTCTAATCTTTTTAATACCTGTAACGAGAGCTGGCGGGAGCATGTAGATATTATAAAAGTAGAAGGGGTCAGAGATGGAACCTTGGGGTTCCCCATATGCGATTTTCGTCAGCTTAACTATTGACAGAACACTTTCCCACATATAATCTGACATATGTTGTACAGTTTGACTAAAAATCAAACAAATCTGTTATAAGAGAGAAGAAAACTATGCTCTAAATGCTGCTGTGGAAACAGTAAGTTGTGTAAACATGATACTATATTCAGTCGTTTTTAATACGTGCAGCATCTTCAACATGTTATTGTCCACTGTTTGCATCATTATTCTGCTTGTTTCCCCAGATTAATCGAACACCAAATTAAGGTGCATGTGATTCCTCTGATTTGTGTGTGTTCATGCTTCAGCAAAAATATGATCTCAAAGAGACTACAGACATTATAAAAACTGGACAGTTTGACAAATTTACTGAAAGGACAACATGGCAATGGCCAGGCAGGCTAACATGAGGCTGACAGAAATGCTAAAGGAATTGCAGGAATTTCCAACAAGGACTGGTTTTGTTCTACACTTGACAACAGTCTCCTCTACTTTCCATGTGTCTAGGATTGTGAAATAAGTGCCAGCTAGAAACCTGAAGATAAAGAGGGATTGTATTTTTCAGAATGATAGCGAGTCCAAACGTGCTCTACATCCAAAGTCATTCTAGAAGGACAAATAAAGAACAAATAAAGTTTTGCCATGGCTGAGCCAGAGTCCAGAAATAAATTCAACTGAAAATCTGTTAGGGTTACATTGAAGATGGCTGTCGGCATGAAATGTCTTCACTGTCTGATAGATTCAGGGAGAGTTTGCAAGACAGAACGGGGAAATATTACCAAGAAGAGATGGAGCGTTGCTAGACTGCAACCGAAGGAGAATGAATGTTGCAATTGAATCAAAAGGTGCTTTAGGAAAGTAGTGGTTGAAAGGTGGCATGATTCTGTAAGGTTATTGCTCTTTATTTATTTTTCCTTCAAACTGATTTTTGGTTGTCATGGACACTGACCCCATGATGCCGCTTTTTACTGCAAGGAGATTTTTAACATAAAATGGAAATAACTTGACATGCATGTAAAGAATACCACCTGTCGGAACTAATCGATAGTTAAATATAAAAGACTTTTATTTGAAAGAAAACATTCACGCTTGGTTAAAATGTCAAAGAACCGTGTGGAAGGAAGTGCTATGAGGGTGGAACATGAGGGTGGTGACTTCTCTTTTTATGAAACTGAAGTTTTTTCGTATATGGATGAAAATAAAAACACTTCCAAAACCTTTACATGTTTGTTAGAAAGGTGGAAATAAAGATACATTTTTCCAGCATCACTGAGTCCAAGCATACACCCAAATCAATAAAAAATGGCTTCATGAAAGAAAAATTGCAGTTTTGGAATAACATAACTGGGTGCAGTGATAACTAACTAATAGTACAGAAAGGATGACCTCCCAATATAATTGAGTAAAAGTTTTTAAAGACAAGGTGTCCATGTGGATTGACTCCTACCAAGCAATAAAAGCTGAAGTTAAACCAAAAGCTTTACAAATAAGGAGTTGTACATGCATACATACCTTTGCTTTTATTTCTCCATTATGAATATGTTTGTTTTTTTCTGTTAAATAAATGTTTTGTAAATAATTAATTGAGTCTGCACTTACATAATGTTTCACTTCCATTTATTAAGACAAACAAAATCTTAATTGAACGCCTGCAGTTTGCACATTATCCATCAGGGGGCGACAGACAACTCTCACTTTCCGAGTTCCAACAGAGACTGAAACTCCCATGTCTCTCTCTGTTTTTCTTTTTTTTTTTTGTATGGAGTGTGGATCCACTTTGGGAAAGTCGGGACACGCTGTCCGTGTTGTAAGTTAGCAGGAGACACCACCGGGAAGCCGTGAGCTCGTTTTTATCTCCCGAGTCCGGAGCGAATCTGAAACGGGGGGCAGCGGGTCAAATGTGAGCAGTGGGTTGTAGTTGGGACCGCAGAAACATCTCGGTGCCAAAAGAAACCAGTGAGAGGGAGAGAAGCGCGGAAGAGAATAGCGGCTGTAAATCTTCACCACGGTGTTTTGGCGCGTGCGCTTTGGATTCGGCACAAAGTATCAGAAACGTGACGTTTAACGGAGGTGAATGTAAACACGAGCTCCTCTGTTTTTTTGTTCCCGCTGGACATGTTTCCGCTCCTTGTGAGCGACGTGTCGGCTATGGACTGAGCTCCTGTTCTCCGCCTGCTCTCTGTCTTCACTTCTCTGCGTAATTTTATTTTTTGTGCTAAAAAAAAAAATGTTTTTTAAAAATTACTGAAAGTTGGCGTTTTGCCCCCTGCACGCCTAGTTGTGACGAAACGTAAAAATGCAAATGCGGTAAGTGACACCGGGCTTTGTTCAGTATTAAACGAGACTTCACTGTTTGGATTATCTGACGAACCGCTGCATCCAGCTGTTCGCTTTTTGTTTGGGAACTGGATTTTCTGAAATAAACTTTTTTTTTTTTTTTTTTTTTTTTCTGGGCTGTGAGAATGAAGAGAAGAAAATTCTCCTGAATTTTTTTGTCTCTTTTAAGCCTTCATGCCTGGGGACCAACAGGAGAGCTGACATGCAGTGATACAAGCTCAGCGTCTTACTGCTCTTAACCTAAAGTTGTGACATCACGTCGTTACAGAAGTAACAGTGAATGATCAAGAGACCCAGAGCGCAAAGGAAGCCGACCAGAGTGCCTGCTCGTGCGCCGAGAAACGCAGCTCTTCGCCGGCTGTGAAGCGGTTCCAGGGCTCGGTCAGTTTTGCCAGGAGAGTCTCCGGAGCAGAGATGGAGGAGTGGAGACAATGCGGGCGGTGGTTGATAGACTGCAAGGTCCTGCCCCCGAACCACCGGGTCGTGTGGCCCTCGGCGGTCGTGTTCGACTTGGCACAGGCGCTGCGGGACGGGGTGCTCCTGTGCCAGATGTTGCATAACCTCTCCCCCGGATCGGTTGATCTGAAGGAGATCAATTTCAGGCCCCAGATGTCACAGGTAAGTCTGTGCACAACAAACTTCAAAGGGATGATGAAGGGATTGGTTTACGCCCCAGACTCTGTTCCTGATCGCTCACACATTTTGCACTGCTCTATATAGGAGTAAATTACGTAAATTAGAATATCGCCCGAAAGTTAATAAAAGTGAAACTAATTTCTCATGCACATAGTGATACGTTTCGAGCCTTTATTTTTGTTACATTTGTTGATTAATGCAGGTAATCTAGCAACAAACTCAACACAAACGTTAGATCATGGCCATGTTCTGGTATTCATAATTATTTGATTGGATGCTGAGTTGGCAGTCGTCCAGCAGGCTGTCAGTGACACCATTCATGAAAGGCCGTTAATAAGGAAGCTGGCTGTTGAGAGTGCAATATCAATCTCCATGTCATAACGTTTAGTGGAAGGAAAAAGGATGCACAAGCGACAATGATAAATGGAGCTTTATTGGAGCTTTTTCACTCAATTGTTCCTTCTACTAAGCTGTTCATCAGTGTTTTTGGACACAGCACTGTGCAAACACCAAGCTTCTTTAGCCAAAGTCTTTTAAGGGTTGGACATACTTCTCTGGGTTTATGCAAGCCACTTGGAGTTTGTGAATAAGCAATGCGTGTCCATAGCATTATAATAATATGTATGTATGGGTGTGTGTTTATGTGTGTGTGTTTTATCGTTCTTCCGTAACATTGGCTTATTTTCATTAGTTTAAGCAGCTTTAATTATCAAGCTGAAAAGCAATAAATGCTTAAAGTAAATAAGCTTTTTGCTGATATCCCATTAGATAATTTTGATTCTCACCTGGCCAGATATCCTTTGTGGTGTTCTTTAATTTGCTTTGGATATCTTCGACACGATTCCTCCAGCGCTTCCTGTCAGAGCAAGCCCACGTCTCAGTTGTTGCAGAACTGTGGTCTGTGATAATGCAATGTGCTTGCAGCAATTTGGAATTTGCACGATTAAGTTCAGTTTTGTTCTGGATGAAAGAAACAATTAATCACCTCTGCAGGTGTGGGGCATGCTTTGTGTTTGCAGCAGCAGTTTTATCACAAACGCAATCATGTACATGCAAACCCCTGCAAGGTCTGAGCGTTTCATTGCCATTCACCTGTCTGCCAGAAATGTCGCCTCGTCAGCGAAATAATCATGCAGTTTTGCTGCGACTTCAGCATCTTCTCATCTGCTTCAAAGGATGTTAACTCAACTTTATCAACCAAGCCAGTTGTGCAAGTTGGAAAAGATATGTTGCATAAAAAAAGAGGAAGTTGCAGATTTTATTCGTTTAATCATTTACACTGAGATGTGGAAGTTGTTGCGCTTTGGCACCCTATCTAAGCAGTTATGAGGAATAGAAACAGAATATATTATTTTTCAAGCATTTTAAGGACATTTAGAATTTATATAAAGAAAATGAATATAACAGCTCCTATTCTGTTATATATTTTCTGACTAATATATGGTATATATATTAGTATACCAATGCAGAAGTGTGTTTTTATTTTGACTTAATTTCTATTTTGTTTGTAATAAAGCTGAGAAACTGTAGCATTAATTTCAGTTTTACTGAAATAAATTTTTTTCTGAATAAGATGTCAAAATGTTGCTTTATAATTTGCCTATTTAAGTGGTAAATGTTAACATCAGTATGAATATAAGTATCTTTTTTTGTCTAACTGTGGGAACATTGAGGTGACCAACAGAAAGTTGCAAGTAAACAGAAAAAAAATAACAGTAAGAAATTGTTATTTTATATGAGCAAACTTACAACGAAGAAGAAACAATACTGCTTACTTCAAAATCGCAATGTTACATTATCTGTGCATTTAAAGCAGCATCATATTACCAGAAACCTTAAAAAAATAAAAATAAAATAAAGATTGCATTGCTAGCAGCAAAGATGTAAACACTTATTGAGTTTGAGTTTATTGGGAGATGTGAGGGTTATAAAGTGTATATGCTCATGGGGGGGAATGATATACTATAATGCTACTTTCTCCACCTCAATCTGTCACTGAAAAACCTCTCAGATTTTGCAACAACTTTATGGATGGGAAGGCAGACATTTTTCAAGACAGTATGCTCTTAATCTCTATTTCTACACAGGACAATTCTTTTTAATTCCAATTCATTTTAATTCTTTTCAATTGGATGAACATGAGAAAATTCTGCAAATTAAAGCTGTTTTATACCATGTATGTGCCACATGCATGAAAGATATCTGCATGAAGATGTAAAGCTTTTCATGGATGACCATGAGTGACCTCTCCACAATAGGCAAACATGTCCCTGCAAAGGAGAATTTGGGAAGAGTAGCCATCCTGATATAATTAGACTAAGATTACACATGAGCCAACGTGGTTTTATGATTACATTGACGTACCTCCGTTTGTCTGGAGCTTCCCATTCACTTAATCTTGTTTATGCTTCCAACATCAATATGAGGAAGCATTTGGTTCCTCAGGAAGTTAACAAGACCGCAGCAGCAGAGTGAAAACTGCTCTGTGGAAAATGTTTCATTCTGCTTTCATTCACTCCCCAACCTGATGTGAATGCCAGTAGGTCTCTGTAGCTGAATGTTGAGTCATCTTTGTGAGGGTTGGCTGAAATTCTGAATAAAAGTTGCCAGTTTGGAGAAAATAGTTTGGATTACTCCCGTTCTTATGCCGTTTCGACTGCAGAGGGAGTCGAAACGGCCATCATTGGAGAGCAGCGGGTATTTGACTGCGTGTTTGTCAAATATTCTCAGCACACCTTCGCTGACCTGCTTCTGTCACAGTAATGTGTGAATATGTGTCACATGAGTCTGTCTGCTTTGCACCAGGGTTCACCGCTCTCCCCTTTGCATAATAAAAAGAAAATCAAAATTTGTATTTCCGGTCTTTCAGTTTAGTATAATGAATGTTCAAGAACTTTAACAGTTTGATACTTTGATTTAGACAATTGAAACTTCAAGTATCCAAAAAACGAATTGTATGTCTCGCATCTTTTGTGACTTCAAATGAGAATACACTCTGAATCGAGGGCTATAGGATGGAAAAGAGGCATTGAGGCACCTGTGCTTTGAGGCAAACTGTAGCCCTCACTTATCAGGGGTACAGCTATGGACGTCCATGATTACAAGGGGAAGGAGAGGTCTGGATGGCATCCTTTGATCCACCCACTAATTGTCCTCCCGGTCCTTCTGAGAAAATCTGCAGCGAGGGTGGAAGAGGTGTCCTTAGTGACAAATTGGGTTAAACAAAACCCTGGCAGGAGAACGGTGGTTTGTGATTTATGATAAGGAAAAGGTCAAAGAGTGTGTGTGTTCTGATACTTGGAAACACACAACCTGAGTGGCTTAACCAAATGAGAAGGATGTGAAGCAGAGGAGACATTTATCTTGCTTATAGCTTCTTCTGTGAAAGTTTTGTCAGGCTTGTAGCTTTCCATAGTTGATCTGAGTTTGGGGAATATGCAAACAAGTGCTTAAAGGAAAAAGATGAATTAAGTGGCGATTTTTAACATGAATAGAGGGACGATGTTGGCAAACCGCCTCCCAGTTAAGAGATTTAAAAGCACTACCTGTAATTCTTCAAAGGCTTCTTCTCTACAGATGGATTCAGTTTTATGGCTCTTATGGACATGCTGGTTTAATATTTTGCACAGAAATTAAACATTAACAAACTGAAATGATTTCCTTAACTTTTCCTACTTCTTGTTAGTCATCTACATTAATAATGCTAACAGGTGCCTACAGTTTGCAGGAATGGTTAATTTTGTCATGAAATTTAGAAGACATTTGTAAAAGATCCACTTTCTATCTGTGGTTTGTTAAAAATGCAACCGAAAATGACAGAGCAGGTATCCAAACACAATCTGGTTCCCAGTGCAAAACTTGCATCTGAGGTAGAAGCACAACAACAAGCATTACCAGCCGTCTAATTAATTCCATTAAAATCTATATTCTGAGGAACTGCAGAGTTACTTATCAAATGTGTGTAGGGAGTAGGAGGAGATTAAGATATTTTTATGTTTTTATCTGTGCAGACAGGAGTTTAGCTGACCCTCATTTATATAGCCCAATAAATCCTTCATTGTGTTCTCATCGTTTATTCATCTTCACCTCAAGGTTGTAAACAGAAACCTAATGAGCACTGGTGTTTGCAGACTCTCAGCAGCTCAAATTGTATGAGCTGATGGTGCAGCGCCTCAAGCTGTGTCTGGGAGACGAGTGAGGGCTTTGCTCTCTGTAGCCTTTTTGTGTTTTGCTGTATTTTCTTTCCCCCTCTCATTCTTTGATATTTTTTTTCTTCCCCGACCCTGTCAGTGAGGTTACTGTGAATGCCTTTGGGATGACTAAAGCAGATATGCATGTAGTACCATGCTTTTGTTTCCAGTGTGCTTGTTATGTTTGAAATTGCATGCGTGAGTGAGAAATGCTCCAGTACCTGTGTTACGGCTGTATGCCAAGCCAATCGAGCTCTCTTGAATCCTCCCAGATCTCCGCGGGGCTCCAGATCCCACACAGCGCCTGCTGCTTCCAATCACTGCAATCGAGGTTCTTTCTTTTTTTGTCCTGCTCCCACCTGACAGATTAGCTGATGACAGCAAGTAGCAAGAACTGATTTGAAATCGACCATTACACACTTGCCTGGCAAACCAGGCTCTTCAAAAGAAATTCTTATCATTATAGCAAATAAGATTACATTTTTTTAGGCAGTAAATCAAATTTTAGATGGTTAAAAAATAACACAGAGCTCATTTATAAAACCTCAGCCTTTTCAGACCACGTTCTCCACCTTGTTCCTGTGAGCCGTCAGTCAGTCATGTTGCATGACAGAAGAAAGTAAATGGCCACTGTTATCTGAGTCTGTTCTTTACACTTATGGCTCTGCATTAGAAGAGGAAAATCTTAAGCTGAAACTCAATTTTGAAACAAGATATAATATTTCCATTGTGCGTCTGCTAAATAAACAACCTGCTGCAAGTTTGCTACCAAAGCAGATTGTCTGGCTTTGTAAGCTGCTAGCATTTTTTGTTGGCTACCAATGGCAGGAAATAAGTAAGGCCGTAGATATTAGCAGTACTGCTATGACAGTTTCTACTTTTTGCATGAATCCATGTTAAATTATACTTTGTGTTCAAACTATTAAAATGGATGTAGGTTATTTGTTGTTTGGTTGATGAAGAATAAAAATAATGGCTGCCTTCCTCGGCTAACAAAACAAAGAAAACTCACAAAGTTGTGAAAGTGGCTATTGTTGTTTTTTCTCACCTGCCATAATATTGGACAGTTTTTTGTAGATAATTAAAGCTGCTCTCTTTATCCTTGTTTTTTTTTTTTTTTATATAAGACTCATTTATCGGCTTGTCTGGATTCTGTTGAGGTTACGAGCGGATGCACACCACACTGTGGCTTTTAATGGCCGTCACTCAGTGAGATGAGCTCAAAATTCCAGAGAGCGACACTGAAATCTTAGACTAAGTCCATTTCATCCTCTCCTAATCGGTCCTTTGATCGCAGCGTACTCTGAATATTCTCTCTAGGTTGAATTTATAACCCTGAAATCCACATTTGATCTCCGGTCTAGAAGTGAGATCAGACAGAAGTTTATCAAGAGAATAAATCCAGCTTGTTCTCACATTTCAGTTTGCGACTAGAGAAAGTCAGAGGATGGCAGTGGCTAAATTGCCCACCCACCCCCCAGCCTCCCCTAGGGGTAATTTAATCTCAGCGTTGGGTCTACTGTTGACCCGTGACCCCAGTGCTCACCGGAAGCAGGTAATACTGTTAATGGAGCTCATTAGAGATCCTCACTGGTTTGGACAGCTGGGATAGTGCAGCTGAAAGCTAATGGGATTGACAATAAGGGAATGAGTCCCAGCACAGGGTTGTCTAACCTTTTTATGAAGTGATCCCGCTCTTAAGGTCGCAAGATTCTTTTAAAGAGAGTTTTTGCTGCTGTTTTTTGTGGCTTCAGAGACTCTTTCCATCCTCAGCTAGCCATTTCTTCAGGAGATAAAAGTAGCTTTGTTGCTGTTCCAATTATGAAACGGCAAAAAATGTAGGTTTCACATAAAAAATACACGCAATCAATCTTTTAATTTCTTAATATCAGAGTTTGTGATTTAGATTGTAAGATGATCCTCAGTTTGACACCAACAGAAGCTACAGGAATTTATTATTCAGCCATAAATCATTGATGTATGTGGCTTTAGGGCTTTCACTACATGTTTGAGCACTGTGCTGCAACTTTCTTTGACCCTCTCTTAACTTTTTCCCTTTTGCAAAGGAAAATCCAACTCATGAAACAGTAAAATTACAAAACAAAGAGCACAAATGCAAGATTTTCTGCATGCCTGTGACTAGGTTTCTGAGATGCTTTATAATATCATGCAATAAATCGTCTTTCATTGCTTCTGTATTTAACCAGGAATTCTGGACAAAGAAGACATGATAATAGTTTCTGAATAACAAGGGAATGTAGTGATTCTTGCAGCACCAGATAGGCAGTTTGAAGCTTGTCAACAACCTGCCTTGAAAGAGCCAACTCAGTGAAGCATGAAGTCATGTGCATAAAGGCACCTTCCTTTTAAATTGGTCAGATAATGAGACGTACATTTTATTATCTCTATAATGTCACTAGTTTAATGCTCTGCTACAAGTTGCCTTTATTTGGTGATAGAATGTAATGCCAGGAATATAAATCAGATATAGAACAATGGTTGTAAAATTGCTGATTATTTCTGCAACCATTAAGCATAGTGTGTCATTATTGAGTCTAGGAAGGACCACATCAACCATTGACATGCTGCAGAAGCTAGTGTTCAGTTTCACTTATGTATGGCGAACGCCTATCATCAGGATGTGGCTTTGATATAATTGAACTTCTGTGTCCACATGACCTAAAAAAAAATACAAAGTAGTGTAGAAACAAGAGGAAAACATTAAACAGAGGAGGCCTTTAGATGCCTGCGTCCAACTGCTTCTTTTTAAGTTAGTGCAATTTTATTTAATCCAGATGAGACTCGTCCTCTTAAAGTTAATCTGCGTGTCAGCCGTACAAATGAGAGATTTGAATAGCGTTAATATATCTAAAGGAATGCCTGGAGGGACATGCTGAAAAGTGTACATCTGTATTTGTGATACTACGCTGCGACTACTGTTCGAACTATAAACTGCTGGTAATTTTGTGTCCAAGCCCCCTTTTGTTGTTGCAACAATGACCGTGGATATGGTATAGCATGGAGTTTAAGCCTGGATCCTCAGATTGTTATGGAACAGGATCAGCTTTATTTAAAACGTCTTGGTAGTTTCAAGATTTCATAATGTCGTACAGTCAATCATTTGAAGCCTGGCTCATCTGAAGAAAAAAAAACAGACCAAAACACCACACACCCTCTACCGTGTTTAATAATTAGCATGATGTAATTGGCATTTGTGTATTTTATAAGGTAAAGTATAAGTTTTTGTTTTACTGGTATAGATATTGATTTATTATTATTTTATATAAAAATCACCATTGAAAGATGGACACAAATTAAAGGTTAAAGTTCTCAAAACATTTGTAGTGTGAGATTTTGCAACAATACAAGACAACTCTGCTTAACATGGTGCTAACACATCAACAGCTCTCCATAATAATATGCTTTTATTAGATGTACAAACAAAATTACCCCTTGCTTCTCATTATCTGTCTGTGTAATATTTTTTTATGTGCCATGCGATGCACTCCTTGTGATCTCTGAGCTGTGAGAGAAAAATATTTCTTTTCAGATTAAGATGTTTGTGGAGCAGGGAGTGTTGCGTCTCTTTTCTTTATCACTTTCATTATTAAGATAGCATCTGGTGGTGTACCATAAGAATAAATCAATACGACGCTGTAAAAGTTCCCATTCTGCAGGAAGAATGCAGAACAGCATTAGTTGAGACTCAAATGGTAAAAAGGTTAAGTAGCTGTTGTCAGTAAATATGAAGTGCAAATGGATTCTCACACTTACAGTTTTGCAGCTTTGTAAAAGATAAAACTGGAAGTAAATTTTGAATTATTCGATCAAAATATTTCAATTTTCAATGCTGTAATTTTTAAATTCTTTTAGCTGACTAAAATTGGACAATATTTTAATTATAAAACTCAGTTTCTGTCAGATGATAACTAATACACCAGAAAATGAAATCATTTTGTAAAAGGACAAATGGGAGAGCTGGTAAATTGGTTCCATGTTATCATTAATATTCTGCCTTTGCAGAGGACTGCAAACCTATCCATGAAAGTGAATTAAGCACTGGTTTTACCCTGGAAATTTGGTGTTTAATTTTTCTAAAAATTGCAAATTAGGTCTAATATGTTACCTTGCAAAACCTTTCTTTTTGTCAAACCTCAATTTGTTGAACAAAACTGAACAGAGTTATCATTACTATTATTATTATAAAAAGTTCAGCTTTCTGCTGGGCTTGAACTCTGTATGTTGGAACAATTTACCACTTTCTAGTAACTATTTGAAGTTGTTTTGTAAAATCAAAAGGATTTTCAGTTGAGTGTGCATGTATATTTCTCATCTCTAATCAAACATAAGTACCTCTTTATCCCCCCAGCAAGCAAAAATAATCCTGTCAGACTTTGAGATTATACTCAGTTGTCCAGACACCAATGAAAAAATGGCTGAAAGTCCCCACGGAGTAGAAAGCTGACTGGAAGAATTAAGAGTGTAGAAACTTTGATGGTGGCATCTGGGAACATAAAACTGTGTTTTACTGCTAACTTGGTCCAAACATTGCAGAAAAACACAAGTATAAAGAGAATTTGCTTAACATTTGGTCAGTGATTCATATTTTCTTACTTTTCACCTTCATAACTTGAACATATCCTCCTTTTTTCTTACTCATTTGATCTTTCTAACACTGGTGATGGTGTTACTGCATCGTGATGCACATTGTAAAAATGTAGTCCACTGCTTTTTCCCCCCGCATACTGCACAGACTGTGCATGAGTCAGCCAGTCTGTTCTGAAAAACCAGAACCACATACTTTATCAATCACATTTAAAAACTCTGCTCCACCTAGCGCTTGTGGTACATTGATGTCCATCTTTCTTCTGTTTGCATTCCTCAGGGACGGCTTATTGTCTTAGATGTGAGTGCTTATGTGTTTTATACGGGGAACTCCAAGCTGACTTAATCCTTTGATTGAGAGGGATAATTCAAGTGATGTCATGTTGAGGCAGACTTCAGTGTCTTTTATTGGAATAACCAACTGTGGATCTCTGGTGTTGGTGCAGGTTAGAGAACACAACTATCTGAGTGTAGCTGAAACCTGCCAATATTTAGACTATGTCTAAAAATGCATATAACTGCCTTTTTTCAATACCTTAAAATGCTTTAATATGCATTAAAGCATATTAATGCTTTAATATTATCTCTTCTTTTTGAGGTACAGCCAATCAACGCCAAGAAAAATAAATGGAGGTGCTTTGGGAACGCTAGTCAACAGAATGTGAAGTAGCATTGCACCTTCCCAAGCTGCATGTACTTTCAAATGCTTCTAGTTGTCATCAACTGGATGAATCAATGAATACTCAACCTTGGTGGGGGTTTACTGTAAACACAAAGTGAATAAAATCTAAAATGGCAATAAATGAAATACCTTGGGACAAATAAGACTTGTCCTTCAGGCTTTTTGTTTCTTGCTTTTCTTCCATGAAAGTCAGCTTTGTGTAATTTGTGGACTACCTCTGACTTCTCTGTTGTGGTTCTTGAACTTTGTGATGATTTTTAGACTTCACTGATTTTCTTTATCAAATCTCAAAGTCATTCAAAGAACATCTGTATTTGTATAGAGATTGACCTCCACAAAGGTCAACTCTTCTCTACCTATTAGATGTCTTTTGAAGGCAACTGGTTGCATAATAGTTTATTTATGGGTATCATATTAAAAGGGGTTAATGCATACACACATGAAACTTTTCAGATTTGGTATCATTTCTTGTTTTCCATTACTCTTCAGTTATTTAGCTCATCAAATCAAAATTATTTGCTTAAATGTATTCCGCTACCTTATGAAACTGTGGGGAACTTGCCAGTTAGAGGGGAAACTGACCCTCCGTGGCAACATGCAGCCAGCTTCGAGGATCACTGAGCCTTATGGACACCGTCTGATTTATAAAGTGGCTCCATCTGCATAGTGGTTGTTGAGGGGGTTCATTTGCATGGGCATGCAGCGGAATGGCGCCTGAATGTTTCCGGTGCCAGCCACGCTTCGCTGGGCACCGTCACTCCATGGAGAAATGGGAGAGAAGAGGCCACAGTGCTTCCCCCTGTCAGAGCGAGACAGATGGCTGAATCTTTCTCCTGTAGTTCTTCTCAATCATAGGAAATCAAAACGGTTTGAAGTATGTCGTGTGATTTTTACAGCAGTCCATTTCTGCCTGGCCTTGGCTGCCTTTCTGCTTTTATTGACCACCGTCTTGAACAACATTTACCCTCTGATATGGGGACTTTGCTCATCTAGTTTGTGGCGGTGTTGTTGTTGTGGCAGACTGCTTGTGGCTGTTTCCTGCTGACCGAGAGCAGATAACGATCTGTGCGGGGGGAGAGTCACAGCATCCAAATCATAACCCCCTCTTCTTCTTCTCCTCCATACTCAGAAACATGGAGAAAGATAAACAGTTTCATATTTTTTTCTATCGCTTCTCCAAACGGAAGCAGATAACACGCTCATCATTGCCTGGTGCCTCCTAAGAATGGCTGTGTTTATTAAGGACTGCAGCAGTAGATTTTTTTTTCCCAAGGCTTTTGCCACTGAACTGCCACAAGAAGCACCAATATCCCATTACTGACATGTATTGATCATATCACATAATTAGCTGTGGGATTGGAAGGGCACAAAGGTAGGGTTGCAATGTTACACTCAGTCCCATAAAGGGCTGGTGCTTATTGATCTCCCTTGTTAATCATGCAAACAAAGTGGAACAGCGTTGTGGGTTAGAGGGAGCGGAAGAGCTTATTTCCTCACGCTCCATCTGTGGGACGCTGCTTTGTGACTTTTAATTTAAACTTCTCCCAGTTGCCGTTTTGATGCTTTCTGTTTAGTCCTCTAAGCATTGTGCTTTGTACTTGTTTTTGGCTATGAAATTATTTTGGATATGTGTAGGAAAAAAGTATTATTGAGCTTCCCTCAGTTGTATGCGGATGCATGTTAGGTTAAGGTTTGTCGACTATTTACACAATAGATAAACGTGGCTGTTTAGAGACAACAGACATTCGCCCATTCACGCTTCATTAATAGCAGCTTTTTTTGTGGAATGTAAAATATAGAGCAAATGTAAAATATTTGAAAGGTCTTTGCAAAGTAGCTAATCCACAAGCTCCATTCATTTCCCTTGGTGCTGATTGACCGAACGCTTAAATGCGTAAATAAGGATGACTGTACATGTTATCTTTTGCTGCAGTAGCCTTAACCGGTGATGAGATTCTTAGTCATTAAATCGGATAACAAAATATAGATTTTTTTTTTTTTTTTTTTTTGGTTTTTCATTTTGAACTGATCTGAACTAAAGTTTGTCTCACCACCTGAATCCCATCCTGGCCTAACGAGAGCATATGTTACCAATTCAGATATAATGCTACAAGTTCATTTTGTTCTCTCCTTTACTTTGCTGTTAATTTAGGAAAACACGTAAAATTCATGTTGTTGTTTTTTTTTCCTTTGACTAATCAGACTCTTTCAACACTAATAAACTGCTCAGCATGAATTTCTGGCTGGGAGTTTTGTTATTAGATTTAATCCAATTTCCCACATAGTAAATTGGTTTGAGTGATTATAGGCTTAAAGAAGCAAACCCCATAATGCAATGCAGGGATAAAACGCCTCTCCACCACCCCCAACTTCTGAATCATCCTCAAGGACTCGCACAACACAGTAAAGCCTGTGTGGGCTTTAGAAACGTGATAAAAAAAAAATAATAATTCTTGTGATGGACAGCTGCTGGAACCTGTCGAGAATAAACCCACCTCATCAGACGGCAAGATACTTTTTTTGTAATTAATGTATCATTTTTGCATACTAATGAGCTAATTGTCAGTAATGGAGGCCAGGGAAAAATTTAATAGGGATGACTCATATCTGATTTTGATAATGCGACAATAATAACAAAGCAAACCCCTTCACAATGACACTATCTGCAAAATGTCACACTATATCTTCAGTTCAAATCATTTTAGAAATGATAAACTTCAGAATAATCAAAGACGCAGAGCCTCTAAACCTGTATCCATACTGCTGAAACTACGGATGTCCATAACGCTGATTTAAAAAAAGCTCCCGCTGTTAAATGTTTTTTTTTTATGTGCTGTAAGTACATGTTGGAAAAAATAATTTAAAAAAACAGCAAAAAAAAGTGACAATCTTCCCATAATAAGCTTTACTGCTCTGAAGAGTCATTAATAATTCATGAACGGAGCCATAACCATCTGTGTGCAGAGAGACTGAGAGGAGTTGCACTAAACAGCTCAATAAAATAACAGTTTCCTGTTTTAGCCAATGAAACCGAGAACATCTTATGGCATTTTAAAGCCGTTTTAAACTATTTTGATTAGCCATTAGCACATCTCTAACTGCAACACCTACCATCTAAATTTTTAGTTGGTAAATATCACAAGTCTTCCATCTTATCTTTTTGAGACATAGCTTTTGCAGAACAAATGCAAAATTTGTGAAGTCGCAGTCCCTCCAAAATAAATGAGCTGATTGACTGGAGGACCAAAGAATTGTGAATTATTGTTGGGTATAATACAGGAATGAAGATGTGAAATCCACATCTTAAACATAGAGACTAGTTATTATTTCAGATAAAGATATTTCTTGGTGTTTTTAGATGCCAGAAATGTCAAAATTCCCACTGAAAATTGGTAAAATGGCTTGAACCATGTGAAATATGCAGAAACTGTGTGGTTTAGGATTTTCTTTGGACATCAAGATCCTCAAACCTTAATAAGCGCTGAAAGCTGTGCTGCTTTAACCACTTATCATCACATTCCTCAGTTTAGTCATTTGATTTAGTGCATGAGGCAGAAGAAAGGAAGGCTTTTTTTTCTCTCCCCAGATGATATTGACGATTGCTTCGGTTTTCTTTGACGCTGGCACGCTGTTCAGTCCTCCCCTGATTGATGACTTTTCTAAAAACCAATCTCTCATAAGTGGCAGTTGAAAGAAAGGCAGGTGAGCGTCCTCAATCCCATCTGAAGACGTGAAGAAAAAAGTGGGGAGGAGGGGAAAGAAGCCAGCTTGGTGTTAGCATAATGAAAGCAACAGAGTGTGAAGGCAGGAAAGCTAAACAATTTAGAATTAATGGCAAAGGCTCGGGGGGGGGAAACAAACTGAGAGGGAAAACAGAAAGAGAATTTGATTGAGGAGACGCTTTTAGTGGCGTTCTCTTGTGAAATTGAGCATGTCCCTCGAAGTGACGCACACAGCTCATCTGGTTCTCAGCAACTTATCCTCCATTACCAGACAAAGATGTGCCAAGACCAGGACGACAAGCTGCATTTACAGACACCATGTCGGTCCTGGGATCCACTTATCCTCTGCCTTAATGTTTATTTGTTTCAGCCTTGGACCCATTAGGTAACAGAAGCCTTGACGTGGGGAATTTAAAAAATGCACTGTTGATATATTTTGTAGTTAATATGTGATGCACCTGCTCTGGGGCTTGCCACTGATTTTGCCCAATGAACTTTGTGGATTGTTTTTCATGTTTTTTCGAGTTAAAGGATAATTTTTGCTCTGGAAACTTCCCAACATACCAGCATTGAATACAGTGGAGAAAATAGCTAAGCAATATGGAGCTTTCTGGGGGAATTTTAACATCATTATTTGGAATTTATTGGGATAAATCAAAATTCTTGTAAGAAATTTATCACAGTAAATGCTAAACAACATGGTAAATGCCTACTGTTACTGGAAACAGGTGGAGAGGTTTATTTCCTGGAAGCAGAGCAAAAACATACAGCTTGAGCTGGAGCCAAATAGTTTAGATCAAAACCAACTGTTGTGCTTTAATGGCCCAGTCAAAGTCCAGCCCAGTATTTTACGGAGACTCCGTGCCAAGACTTTTCTTTACTGATTATGCAACAGCATAGAAGAATTGGATGGATGGAAAATGTCCAAAGCAGCAACTGCATTTGCAGTTAAAAGTGGTTCTGTAAGATATTTACACAGGGGCTCACGGCAAATGCATGCCACACTTTTCAGATTTATATTAGTAAAGCGTGCTTCTTTGTGAGCCACTTCTTAACATCCCAACAAAATACTGGGAAGAGTGGTTGAAAATTACTCCACAATAAGCCGAGAGAGACTGAAAGAAATCATGCAGAAAGCAATTATTTCAATTAATTGCTGCTAAAGATAGTTCTAGCAATTATTGTGATATAATTAAGGGACGTGGTTATTTCTCCTGACGGCTGTACGGGTTGTTCTTTTTACTCCTCATCAGAACTATCCTATGCCCAACTTTAAAAAAATGTGAACTGTCTCTTTAGGTGTTAATCTTATCATGAAGGTGGAATGAGATTTGATAAAACTCTTCCTTGTTCATGTTCTGGGTGTGTTTACACAGTAACCAGTTCACGGAAATGTAATCACTGACTTGAACTCTGACAGGAAAGAGAATTTTGGTGTGAATAATAGGAGCTTTCACTACACTTAAATGTTTAAGCCTTACAAGTACATTTTAAGATTAGAAAATAATCCTTAGTAATAATAGGGAAAACAATGGAGTAAGAAATAGGGGATAGTGTCAATAAAAAAAAAAAACTCTTTTGTGAACACTAGCCTAATCTAACCTGAAGTATGACCCCAAACACATCATCCATAACAATCGTGGATTACATGTTGCAAATTTCAGGTGTCATCAGGACGTTTTGGGACAAATGTTAGATGCCGTGGTGTGACTTGATAGGAAAAGTGAAAATAATCAATATGAGTTGCTCAGGCTGCTCTGACAGAGTGGTTGAAATGCCTCAGCAGATGAAGGTAGCTGGTGATTTAAATTCTTCCCCTGAGGGCAAAAATAGCACAAGCACTGAGATTTTTTTTCCCCCCTAACAAACAATAGCGAATCTGCTTGTGAAATGCAGTTTGGCTTACACTCACTCTGACTGTTTATCCAAGTTTTCCCTCACCATTTCTAAGGACATGCACCGCTTCCCACTTCCTGCTCAGCTTAAAGCCCTCCATGGATTAAACAGACAGAGAGAGGGAGGTAGAGTAAGTGAAGGAGTTGTGTAATTCCTTTCCTTTCTCCCCCCCACTTAGCCAGACAACAAGAAACATCTGGCCAGAGAACAGAAGGCGCGGAGCGCACCCCTCCCCTCTTTAGATGAGTCCAACAATGCTTGGCTCTGGACTGAAGTCGGGACGCCCCACTGTTCTCCTACCAAACCCTCTCAGAGCGCCGCATTCTTATCGTTTCTCGGCTGATTTCAGAGAAGAATGCCGAGGGGCGGGTTTCTATCGTGAAATGCTCACTGAGATGTTCAAAGTGTGTAATTTTCTTGCTCTCAAAGGGTTAAAGAGGTGTTATTTTCCTTTCCAATTTTTCATTACGACACCTTGTTGCTTCCTTTCCAGAAGTTTAAATTTGTGTATCTGCAGGCTTTCACTCTGCAACGGTGTTTTATGACCAATTTTCACCTCATAAGTGCTGCTTCACATCTATTTTTGAACATGGATCACATTTTCCTTCTATTTCTAGTAAATTGTGCTTCTGATAAGTTCAGAGTCAATGCAAACTATTTTCTCACATCCTCCTATTTCAAAAAGAGACTTATGTCACGTAGACGTGTTTTTCTTCTCTTTTTTTTTCTTCCTTGCTGATCACACGTGAGCAAGCAGCGCCAGGTGCTGCAGCCAAAATTAGAGTTGCAGGACGAACCAGGCTGACTTCTGCTTTTACACAACTTTTGTATTTGCCTTTTTATTCAACTGTGTCTGTTTCGGTTTTCTCTCATTTTTGGTCCTGTTTTCTCAGCTCAGGCCGGCCCATCTGTTACATAAACACAACGTGGTTAGATGCACAGGATGCATTTCCCCAAACTCATGCAAATAACTCGCCAGAGCCGCAGTTTTAGGGGCACATGGTGGTAAATTGGTCCTTACTGTGGTTGTTGAGGCTGAAACTAACATTAAACAAGTGTTTTTTTTTTCACTTATTGTAATTTCACCATGATTTTATCACAATTTCCTTAATTCATTCTGGGGAAACAACATTCCCAGTGAAACTTGAACGTGATTTGTGCTGTCTTGTTAACTTTTGTATTGGAATAAGATTGAATATAAAGTTTGAGACTTAAACCTCTTCTCAGCGACCAAATAACCTTGTGTTCTACTTTCGTATAAACAATCAGATACATTTTATAGTTACATTCAGTCCTAACACATATTTTACAATGCAATAAACTCGTTTATCATCTCTTCTAAATGAAGAAGGAACTGAGTTACGAGAAAAGAGTTAGATGACCATGGAGTAAAGTCCATGTTATATGTATCACTTCCTGATTAGTTTATTTTGTTCTTGTCCACAGTCTAATAAGACCAGTTGCTAACTGTAAAGTGAGGAATTAAGTCATCATCTCTGTTTGCTTTAATGTTTAAAAGCTTACTTTAGTTTAGAATCCATCACTTTTAAACCACCAAGTGTCTGGTTTGTGACTTACAAAAATCTGTTTTGTATTAACTAAAATAGATAAGTCACTTTGGCAAAGTATTGAGTAAAATCCAGTATATTCACACTCACTGGTACAACTTACTCAATTATTAACAAATTTAATTCAGTGCAGTCACACAAATATTCTCTTCTGTGGGAAGGATCCCAAAGTGAAATCGGATCCTTCATGTGTTTCAGTATATATTGATCAGCTCAATGACTGCGTGTCTTTGTACGTGAGGGTTTTTTTCTCCACTCTCCTGGCTAACCGTTAGCTGAGGGCTAAATGCAGGTTGAGTTTGTCCTGCTGCTTCTCCGCTTGCGGCGGTGCTCCTTCCTGCCTCTGCATCCCTCATTCCTCCAACGTGTTCTGACCTTGACAGTTGAATATAGGAGGGGAGCTGGGGATGACATTTTGCCTGACCACAGCCCTCAGATAGGTTTCTGAGATGATGAACTGCTCTGCTTGGTGACATTCATCTTTCCCATGTGTGCAGCTCCTCTCCTTCATTCACCTCCACCCACACCTCCTTTCTCTGAGTTGCCATTGTTTCAACTGGGTGGGAGAGAATGGTTATTTTGAAATCTTAAGTTGTTTTTTTTCCCCCATACTGATATGAAAGTTTCTAAAAAAAAAAAAATAAAATATTCTTATATGCATTTTTATTGAGAAAGGTAAGTCGACTATTGCTGTTTTTGTAGGATTAAAAAGAGAAAATATAGTGGACAGCCTTTTACTTTGGTAGTAGTTGTGGATTTTGTTGTGGAATGTAACTCCAAATATTTCAGGGAAAATTAGCAAATTTGTACAATGGAGTATTAGGGCCACACTAAGAAAATAAAAAATATTTACATTATAATATGTCATATTATAAAGTCGTACGAGTGTAAGTCAAAATAACATGACAATTAAGTTGCAGTATTATGAGTCTAAAGTCATAATAATAGAACTTTATATTGGTAGTAATATGACTCTATTCTTGACATATTATGACTTTATTCTCAAAAAGTTATTTTTCTTAGCGTGGCCCTAATACTCCGTTGTATATGTGTGGATTATCTTTTAGGGTATATCTAAAATACTCAAAAGAAAATGCGGTTTGGGAAGCTGAAGTACATGCTCAGTCCACACGACAAATTGGTGTTTGCAATGGAAACAAGGAAGACCGTAGATGTTAGTTTTTGCAGAAGTGCTCCACTTTATTAAGGTGTATGGCAGCTTTCAACGTCTTTCAGAGTTAGTCTCAAATATTTTCAGATTTTAGCAATTTGCAGATAGCTTCCGCAAATACTGAGGATCCACTGTGTCTCAAAAAACTTAGTGAGTCAATGCAACGTGGGCCAAAACTCCTCAAAATTTAGAAGAGATTACAAAAAGCTCACCAAAAATCTGTTTAAAGGTTTGATTCTACGACCCTCAGAATTATGGGATATACTTTGTTTTTCTAATGTCTTTATATCTTCTAACCTATAAAGTTAACTTGAAGTGCTGTGGTGTGTTCGGTCCAGATTAATGGGAGCCATTAGAAGGACCCAGTTTGCTTGAGCACGCTGCTGTTCGCAGGCAGTAAACAGACATATTGCTCGTCTCAGGTTTTTAATTGTGTTTAAATGCCAGGACGAGTGATGGTACTATTGGGACACCATTACAGGGCTCGCTGGAGTAAATGAACTTACCTCTAACTAGGCAGCTGAAAGGCGCTGGTGACTGGCAGAACTGATGGGAATACAGTTTTGGTATCATCAAGCAAACCTCTCAATACAACTGGAGCTCTGCTTGATTGATACCTGCAGAGGGTTTTGGTTTGTCAGCAACAGTCTCGTTGGGTCGACGATGTTGAAAACCCTTAACTGCTGTCCTGAGATTTGCCGTTTTCTGCGGTTGATGTCGGCGGAGCTCGCTGTGCGTGTAGCTCCTAATAATAATAAGGCTCATTAGATGATTGTCATTTAATTATAGCACTTAGTACATCAGACCATACCAGTGCTCTGGAGCGTATGAAGCTAATTTACACAAAGGTCTGTTAGTTTACATGTCTGAGACATTTCAGTCATGTAAATCATGATATTATCAACTGGAAATCCTGTGTGTTTATGGGTTCTGTAACCATGCTTTATCGCTTCCTTCAGTCTTAATGTCGTTAAAGGCGGCAAAGTCTTTGGTTTGTTAGGATTTTGGTTCTTTGTTGTTATCCATGCATGTGATTTACTTGATGGATACCGCTGTTGTGTCTCATATTCCCTCAACTGGTCTCACTGTTTAGTCTGAAATCGAATGTGTCAACTAAAAAGATGAAATATCATAACGACTTTCATGTTTTTCCTTTTATTTTAGCTTCAAATTTCTTTTTGTTGCATCAAACAGCTCAAAGACCTCAGACATTTCCTGAATTAACTGGAATAAAAAGTGATAGAGGTTGTTTTGATTTAAATATCTATGACTGAGATTATTGGGAGAAGTGTTCGACAGAACCTATTTGTGGCAGTGAACTTTCTCCATAAGACTAGACAGCAGTGTTCAAAACCTGCTTTTCTCTTCCATTAATTAGAATATGGCCTGCCTCCCATCCGCAGTCAGTTGAAAAGGGACAGGATGCTGAAATATTTAACTTGAGTACTTGTACATTAGCCTTAGTTAAGGACATCTGAGAGAATATTTTACATTTCCAAGTCTCCTCTGTTTATGAATTAGGATATTTATAAGTTAGCAAATGGATGGAGAGGAAAATAGATGAATCCACAGCAAAGATATTAACATGACCATCAAAATTTTGTTAAATCTGTCCTTTGGTTTGTTCTTCCAGAGCTGCTTCCAAATCTTGAAAATATGTTTTTATTCAATGACAGAAGGCGAGTTGTGTTCAGTCCCGCAAACAAAAATCACTTCAGCACTTTTTTTGTTACTGACGCACATGAATCAAATATAAAAAAACGTGATTTATTCTCTGCTCCACCTTGAGCAGAAACAGGCATTGAAACACGAAAACATGATGTAACCTTAAGGCACTTACTTCTAATTAAAATCCCACTCTGAGGCTCGGTTACAAAACAAGGTTCTGCTCAGACGTTTGTCCTCAGAAGCTCCATCAAACCAGAATGAAACGAGAGATTTCCATTTTCTGCTTTTAATGATGAGTTGGTAGCGCCTCAGGACAAACAGGAGCCTGTTAATGAGAAAAGAACAATGGGATGTCTTTGTAAACTACATAATGTGATGAGAAAACAGGATTCCCCACCATTTGTTTTACTTTTAACGATGCATTTGATTAATTGGCTATTTAGTGGTAATGCAGTTGTAGGAGCACATTTTATTGCAGAGCTCCAGGGCAAAGGAGATTAAAAGTTTTACAAACTAAAGGAATCATCACAACACTTTGTTTCAAATAAAGGTGAATCTCAACTCAAGTGTTATTTCATTTTAAAAAGTAAAACCTGTGTGTTACATGAAATGATTGCACACAAATTGATCCAGTTCAAGTGTTTTATTTTGGTAATTTTGGTTATTATGACTTCAAAGTAATGAAAATGCCAAAACTTGTTTTTCACATAATCATCACAGTATGTAAGAAATGTGAAAAATAGAATGTTTAATGCACAATTATGTTAAGATTATACACAACTGCTCATTGGTGAGGCTAAACCACAAAACTGACATTCAGCATGCTATATCAAAGCATATTAATGTACAACTGAGTGGAAGGAATAAAATACTCCTACCACAACAAATTAGCGTAGATATTTTATGGTCCATGACTTTACTTTTCACTAGGTCACTATTCTGTTTTGTTTCATTTATTCATTTATTGTTCTGATCTTGTAATGTCGTAGTTTTAGGAGTAACCGATTTGAATTTTTGGATTTTCATCAGCTGAAAGCCATAATCACCAAAATGAGCAAAAACTTAGGATGGAAAGTTAAGTGGAAGGAAAAAGTATATGTGTAGCAGTGATGGTCATAGCTCTGAGAAAACTGTGGAGCAAAGAGCCTTCGAGCTGACGAGCTTTATGGTGATACCGATTTCCTTTTCCATCAGAAATTGGCTTTTGCTCACAGTCGGCACATGGTGTCTACATCTGGTTTAATGAGCATGACGTCACCGCGCCTGATTAGTCGAGTGATTTTTCATGCAGTGGTTTATGGGAACAGAGCCCAAACCAAGCGTCGAGGTCATGTAATATAAAGAACCTTTACACGTTTTCAGCAGGGAAGACATTTGTGTTTTTAGTCCTCTTACTATATCTTAGCACTGAGTGGACAACCAGCTGTTGAGCAGTGACCAGTTTTACCTTGAGAGTGTTGGCAACAAATTGCCATGACAATTCGTTTTTGTGTTCAAAAATGTTTTTATTGGTTCTTAGTAACATTCCTATGAGCTGATTTTTGGATTTAATTTGTTGTAACCCACAGTTGTCACAGATAAAGTTATGAAATTACTAAAATAAGTTAGTTTTTGTCAGAAATTGTCTAAAATATGAGATGCATCTGTATGTGTGCCGAAACTGTTGATTTGGGTGGAATGTGGCTAGAGAGCTGTCACCTACGTGACTTAACTCCTTAGTGCAGCATCTGCTCTTTAAATTATTCACTGGTTTGAGATCATTAGGTCTGTTTCTAGGTCTAGTTTCCACAGCAGCAAAATAAACTGTCCTCACAGCTGTTCATTACTCAAAACCGATGTGTTATGTATGTATATATGACAGACAATGAGTTATTAAAACACATGACACCTCTGGTTTCTGATTAAGCCATTAAAAGCTTTCTATTGGCAGAGAGAGTATTCAGAGAAAAAGGGCGACTGTTAATTTCATTGTAAGTAAAGGATAAAAAGTGTGTTTTAAACCATGGCATGTAAAGTACTTATATCTAAAAGTGGGTCACTAGTGTTTCCACTCTGTCACATATCTTCTGCTGCTTAACCTCAGAGGGTAAGGATAAGCACAGAACATGTGCCCCAACCCAACCAATCACTGATTACCAGATTGTACTGATAGCCAATGGGATGCGGGGACAGATTACCCTTTGACTCCCCAATGGAAAAAAATGGGTTTGGTTCTTAACAGTGAGGGATTTTGATGTGGGGATAGTGACATGAAAGAGCGATTACAGTCTTGGGAAACGGAAAGGAAACGGTTTCAGTTCAGTTTTATGGTTTCCACATCAGGTTACGATAAAAAAGAAGCTGATTCTCACAGTGTTCTTAAATTATTTTTAATATGCCCCAATGTAAACAAGAACACAATAGAACAGTTGTGTGTGAAAAAAAAAAAATAATAAAACGAGGAGGAAATGTATCAGCCTGGTACAGACAATCAAATAATCATCAGCAATTGTGATCACTGATTTGGAGAATAGAGGTTTGTTCACACAGTACCAGGTTAAAAAGACATCCACAATGACCTTAAAGAAGCAATTGTTACAGCCCATAACTCTGGGAAGGGTTATAAAGCCAAACATCGTGAAGTGAAGCTACAGTTATTCCCCATCACTTCAATCACAAGTGGAATATACTGAGGAAGTGCACAGTATTCCTAGAAGTGAATGTCCCAGGCAATTCACCGGAAAGTCAGAGTTGCGTCAAGAAAATTAAATCTCCATCTCCGACTCTGACGGCTCAGTTAGCATTTTAAAGTTAATGACAGGTTTTCCAAGAGGAACCTCTCCTCTCTCAAGAAACATGACTGCATGACTTAGGTTTGCAAAACTGAATCTGAATGAACCACAAGAGCAGAACAGAAATCTTCCTCAGCCATATTGGAACAAAAACTGCCTACCAGTTGCCACACTTGGTGGTGGAGGGAGAATGATATGGGCTTGTTTTACAGCCACAGGTACTAGACAAGTGACAATACCTAAGTATTCAAGTTACCAATATTAAGACCAAACATGAACAAAAACAGAAGTAAATCAACAGCAGAATGTGTGAAAAAGAAAAAGAATCAAGATCTTGCATTTGTCTAATTAAAGTCCACACTTCAAATGTCTGTGGTAGGAGAGCTATCCAAATAAATAGCAGCCTGGTTTCTTTTTGCCTCTTGTTATCTCACTTTAAACCTCAGTGTTGAACTAAGAATCTGTCTGTAATAGAAAATACATTGATAGTGAAACTGTGAACAGAAGGTTTGAGGAGGAGGGGAATTTTCTTCCAAGTTGAACATAAGATTCCTTCATGTTACACACTTTCTGTGGAAAAGTAAAAACTGGAAGGGGGGTGCCCACTACTTCCTTGTTCTCCTTCGCTGTAGTTTGTTGGCCGTTTTGGCGTTTTGCATTTCTATATGATCTTCTTCCTGGGTGGAGCACTTGTGTGAAAGATACGACGGTTAATTTGCTCCATATTAAAGCCATCTGTTGGCGTGCGCTTCCTCCTCGGGACATCCCTCTAACGTGTCTCTCGCTCGCCGGGCGTTGTAACTACAATTACATTAGACTGACACATGAAGAGGGGAGGACGAGGTTTAACAGATCAGAGAGTGGGAGGGGGTGAGGTGGGTGTGTGTGCTTGTGTCTGCTCAGCCATGCATGTGGAGAACTCCACGCACATGCAAATCCATTTACATGTGCCATCTGGAAAACTTGACTCAAGTTAACAAGTTCAGTCAGTCTTCATTATCCATTTCTAAAATCTCTTTGACTTACTCCAAACATTCTTTAGTATAGATGTATGAAGATTATGCTGAGTTATGCTTTCAGGTTACACTTCGGGTGCGCTACCAGACTTTGATGGATAGTTACCAGGCTTATGGCGGCTGTGGTGATTGGTTGTTTCTGGTGCGAAGCAGAAAAGCTGATCACGTCATTGTTGAACAGGGAATTGATCAGGAGGCCCGTGTAGGCGGATCCGGCTGCAGGTTTAATGAATAATTTACATGTGGATGATGAGTCAGCACTCGTTGCTGCGTTTGGCCTTTTGGAAATAACTGCGCTGTAACATCTGATGGGGGGGGTCGGGCTTTTGTTTGACGGGTGGACCACAGAAAGGGAGTGTTTGCTGATTTCCATACTGTGTGCGAGAGTTTTAATGGCAGTTTGTGTTTTCCTGCTTTCATAGAAACTCCTGCATTGTTTATGTTCCAAACGTCAGGAAATGAAGTGAAAAAGTTTCTAACACAAAGCAGCTTTATGTGCAAAAAAAAAAAAAAAATCACCAGTTTACACCGCCAACAAGAAAACGAGAGACATCCTGTTTGAGATCCTAAAGCTTTGAAAGCATCTCTCTTAAGTAAAAGGAGGAGAGTCCAAATTTATGCTTCTTTGACAAAATTAAATCAATAGAAAACATAAAGACTAGCATATTTAGATTAAACTTTAACACTTTTAGTTCAATCTAAACCCTTTGTCTTGGTCTGTCATCAACAAAATGTCAATAAAATACATGATATTGTGTGATTCTAAGGTTCCTTTTCCATGCAGAGGGGAATGTTGACAGGAAATGACTCTTTTCTATGAAGAAGCTCTGTGAATGACATAGTTTTGCGCAGCATGTTCCCGTCAGCAGCAGAGTGATCTGATTTAATGCTGAGGGGGCTGTTAGTCCCTCCTTATCAGCTCCGGTCTCTGTGCTACAAGCCGGAGCCTCTAATGGATATGTAGGGAAATCAGGGTAATGTAATGCAGAGATGAAGAGCGGTGGGATGGGGGGTGAAGGGCCATTTCCCGTTTTTGTGAGAGTGCAGAGGTTGACGTGCCGGACCGCAGGCCTGTAATCTGGGAGGAAACTTCTGACCCCACAGAAAGCGGAAGCAGTGATGTAATTGTTACACTAAGATGAGATAAAAGCTGCTGTTGAACATGAACTTGATGTTTCATTTGGTTAATTACAGCTGGTGACACAAAACAGTCATAGAATAACATCAGTGTGATTAAGTTGCATACATTTTTTTTTACGATTTGTACTAAGATTCACAATATAAATGTTTCTTCCCACCCTAATTTTGCACACCAGCTAAAATGAAAATAAAAAAAAATAAGAGGCAAATGGTCATGTTATTTTTTTTTAGATGTTCTTTTCCCATTTCTTACTTTATACCAACCACTTGACCATCATACCTGCTAAGTGTAAGATGCAATTTAAAGTTACTCAATAAATAATATGCAATTAAATTAATTTGCAGCAATCAAATTTGTTGCACTCAGTTGGTTTATGAGAATTTATTATTTTTAAAACGACTCGCCTGCTTTATAAATGCTAGTTTGAAATTATTTGACCTGGTGAAGGGTTGGTCTTTTTTCTTCTGTTTCACTTATCTAATGTTTCCTGTAGACATAATCACACCTGCCTGCTAACATTAACTTAATCACTAATATTAACATTATTTGATTTTCTGATTGGACAATAGCTTATAAATCCATAGAGAATTATAGATGCCTTGTTTCAAGCTATTTTTTTAAATGCTTGAACCGATGTACTTTGATTTCAGCAATAATAAAATCCAATATAAAATAATAATAATAATAATCATAAGCTCCAGCTGTGATTATCTTGTGATTTAATATTTATCTCCATCTTGTCGGCTACTATTTAAGGGTCCTTTGACCTCATATTTCAGTATTATAGTACTTGCTTGCTCCAGGAGTGTTCACATCTGTTTTATGAGAGTTGATTGTTGCAGCAGTACAGCTTAGGGTTTTTTTGCCCCTCCTTTTCCAGAGTGTTGCATAAGATTATTGGTTGGCTGTTGCATGTTTCAGCGCTGCAGGCGGACCGTTCTAATGCTCCCGCTGCCCGGGCGCGGAGGAAGTCGGGAAGGAGCGCCTTTTTATTTATAGGACAGGGAGGTCTTTCCCTTCTCTGCGCAACTCTCAGTCAACCACAAAGCCAGCAGAAGCGTCCAGAATGATTTCATGTCTGCGCCTGTGACTCATTTTTACAGATTTATATAGCAGAGTTTTGCCTGTAAAAAAGCTTGCCTGGCGTTCTTGTTGTGGGAAATCCCTGACGTTGTTAGCACCGCAAGGAATGCTATTTGTGTTTTTTGATTCTGTTACTAGCTGCTTCCACTGGATTTAGGTGGTTATTCAGTGTATGATACTTATCTGAGTTCTATTGTTTTAACCTTTGATGCTATTTATGCTTAAGAGAATTTCTATTATTGAGATTTTTTTTGGTTGACTTTAATGTCATGAAGTTCATGGCTCTTTTAAATATGCAAGTTCCTGAACTGTTTTCTTGCTTAATGGAACTTGGAGTAACACAGAAAAACCCCTCACCTGTTGATGCACCCTACTGGTCAGTTGGTTAAAGGAAACGTCTAAGACAAATTGCCTCCCTTGCATCACTTAGGAACGTATCCAAATTGTATATATAAAAACATGCACACCCAGTAAAATGCAAGATTATGATGCAATCATTTCAAAAATTTCCACTTTGACAGGTTTATTTTTCATCACAAAAACTCTCCCAAAAACCTGTAAACTTTCTTAATATCCTTTTGCAGCTGTGAATCACATATAAATATATCAACATTATCCAAGGTTGTCCCACTGTGAGAATCTCATACTGTCCCATTCCTATTTAAATGAATGATGTCTCACATGCAGCAACATTTTCTGCGACTTTATTGTCTTTAACCATTATTGCAGGTCTTTGTCCTCTGGTCCTCTGAACTAAATCAAGTGGAAACAGTTTGACCCACATTGTCCTGCATGAAAATGTACTGTGCCGTAGTGCTTTGCGTTACTGCCTCACTTAATTGCATATAGGCACACATACACACACGCACGCACACACACACACACACACACACAGCACACACACTGTTTAATGCACATGCACAGACGCACTGGTCCAGATGCTCTGTTTGCTCTGTTGCCAGAGGGCTATAACTGAAGTTATTCACATTGCAGTTAGCATAAGAAAATGGCACCTCTAGAAAGATGGATTCTTGCAAATTTTACAGGGATTAATCAAAAAGCCACAGAACGAGTTGAAAGCTAAGGAACGTCTCTCTCTTTTTCCAAACTTCCCTGTGCTTTGCTTTTGTGTGTTCTTCCTGGGCGGGGCATTTGCAGCTGAGTCACGCCTCGGCTCTCTGGCCCTCCTCCAGCAGATTGAGAAGCTCCTTTATCACAAATCTCCACTGCTCCTCTGAGACCCCATCATCCTTATATCTGCTGCCTCAGATGGCTTCTTGTGGTGCAGACGTCTTAAAGCTCCAAACAGCCTGGCAGCTGTAAATGCGTGAGGTTATCACTCTGAGTCTTATCTGGTCATTTGCATTATGTGTGTAGAAGGGGTGCGGATGAACTGATTGCTGGTAGTGAGATGTTAGTTTGGTTGTTCTGCATGAATAGGTCCAAGGAAAAGGGATGAAGAGGAAGAGGAGGGGGACAGGGAGAGGCCAAACCGTTGTCATGGATCAAAGATTGTCAGTGTGATGATCAGGAAGAGGTTAAAGGAAATGGGAACATGAAAATTCCCAGAGCAGCCTTTGCCTTGCCTGAGGCTTAAGACAATTTGTGTATAACTGTTTGCATATGTGTGATGAATACAGTTTCTCAAAACTATTCTTCTATACTTTGCTATAAATGGTTCATTTTAAAACCACATTAGTTTCCAATATTTTGGAAAACATGATGTTTTGTTTTGCTATGGTAAACAACCTCATTTTTTCTCACGATCATATTTTTTGTAGAACACCGACTGAAAACTGATGTGTGACGTTGATCCTCCACCCTGTTGAGATCTTCACTGATCCTGGTGAAAGCAGCCTCAGACTCAGATCTGTTATATTGATCAGAGTTGAACAGAGATATCTATTTTTGCCAAAAGGGCTAACAACACTCAGAAGAAATTAAGACCTATCAGAATAATTTGTATAAAGTGTTTTCCCATCTCTGAGAATAGTCTGGAAATGATTGCACTGGCCAATATTATCATTGCTAGCATAATTCAATTTCCTAAGCTAGCTAGCTATTGTGTATGGATCTATTCTAAGAATATCTGAAATCCACAAATAATCGAGACTCCTCCTAAAAACACTTACTTTGTAACTAACTATTTTAATAGTTTGAACACCAACTGTACCTTTAATATGCAGTAGAAATCATCTTAGCTCTACTCTAGATTCAAACGTTCACAGTCTTCCTCATCTCTTCTCTTGGAGTACAGTCAATCAGCGCAAAGAAAAATGGATGGGCGGGTTTGCAGACTCTGTCGAGTAGCATTATGTCCAGGTATCTCAGCTTCCCAAGCTGCGTTTTCTTTCAGATATTTCAAATGTGCTCTGAGAAAAAAAAATCTGCAAATAGGTGAGTTTTTCACCTAAAATATGGAGTTTTACAGCATGCATAAAGTTAGAAAGAAAACTTTCCAAACTGCATCAAAAGTCTGGCTAACATTACAATTTATCACACTATTAACCTCAAACGTTTTAATGGCTAACATGTATGTACTTTAACATGTATCATTACAGCAGAGGCTGAAAGGAACTTGATAAATCCCAGAAATAACAGTTTAAAATGATAGTTAAATACATATGAATCATGCTTTGTAAGAAAAGTCTCCTTTCTACATTTCTCAACCTTTGCTGTCATGTGCATACACATTCCCTTTTTACAGACACTGTTGGGACTGCCTTGCTGTCATTCTCACAGGAAGCTCCAAGGAGCACTTGTTACCAGAGCCTGAGTTCCTTGTCAAAGGAGCATACATCACGTCCCTCCTTCATGTTACCTTTCCCTGCAAGTGAAGCATTTCACAGCAGCAGAGGACGAAGTGTTGTGCTAATCTTGCCTGAGGCACTGAATAATTTTTTATGATTGCTATTTTCAAATTCCTGTCCCTCTCAGTTCCCTTGTCACAAAAGGAGAAGTGGCTTTTGTGTTTGACCAGAACAGTCCATAACGATGCATGAAGCTCCAGTTAGAATTTCTTGTAAAAGTTCACTTTAACTATATGAACCCAAGACATTTTGATAAATATCTTTGAATGGAAAGCTGTTGGTCACGGCGCTGCTTTGTGTTTTTGTGAACCACATGCCAAGATGTTTCAGAATACCAACCTCTGCTTTTAGTTTGCTCTAACTATTTAAAAGCAAGAGACTATATCCCCATTCACATAAATCCCTCATCTCTAGATCTGTTCACATATTTCAACCACAAGTAAAACCACTCCATAAATGTACTGCTGATCTGCCGCAATCACCTGGTGAATATAGTATCCTGCTTCCAAGGAGGGAGATGTTGCAAAACAGCTGTGTGGATGTGTGCAGTTATGAATCTTACAGTTTTATTCTGTAATTTATTGTTTTTCTTTTAAATATATTTTTAAAAAGTATACTGGATTTAAGAGATTAAAATGTGTTTATATTTTTAATATTTTATGCTTATTGCGTGGCCAAGTCCTTTAATTGTTCCTTATTGATTCGCAATATAGTATATATTTATAAGGTTTATAAATGTTGCCACTAAAAGATGATCAATATTTCCCATTTAAAGAGTCGATTGGATACTGGTTGGTTTTCTTTGCATCTTTTTGTTTCTTTTTCAGAAAATTTACATTGGATCATTCTTAAAAATGTTATCCATGTTAAATTAACACATTACTTGTTTCCTGTTAACATCTGTTTATGCTAATAACACTTTTCTCACTTTGAATCTATTGTTGCTTCAATATTTGCAAGCTGCTCTGTTCTCAGAAACAAGTAACATTTTTATTGTTCTACCTCAATTAATGGCTCTACTTAGTTCTACTTAGATGTTATCTGTCTTTGAAGCAGCAGCTCTAGAGTCTTCTGTCTGGAAAACATCCGTCTCTCCTGAGTTACAGCATCTTTACATAATCCCTGGTTGAGAATTTATGAGACGTTGGTCATCATGTTGGGGACAGACTTTTAACTTGCTTAGCAATGCCCAGCGTGTTCTACGTACTTTTCTGTGACGAGCATAAAAACATTTTTTAATAGATTTTGCTTTATTTAAATCATCTCCGCTTGAATGAGTTTTACAAATGCAAGCAATCTGCTGCAAATGTCAAATTCTTTTTTTCATGATGCACACACGCTAACATCAAAATAATACAAGAGGCATATAAAATATAAACACTATGTTATTGATATCATGGTTATGATCTCTGGAACTGTCTGAAATTTGGTCTTTTCCACATCTGCATAAGACAAAGAAAATAGAGGATGATAATTTATCTGTTTACTTAAATTTATTTGTATTTACTTGTTGTAAAAGTCTATCTGTCCACCCATCAGTCAAGCATGATAAATAAAACAATCAACTTCAACCTTGAATGGGATGTACAGTATTTCTACATGTTTCTATTATTTTTACTTCCAACATGTGGCTGAAGCGGTCCAAGCTGGTGCCAGTGAGAGATGCAGAGACACACAGAAAGAAGGAAGTCACGGCAGTGCACACAGCAATTTAAATTTTAATTGCCTAGATTTATCTTCCCCATACAGTGTGACGGGGTGATAAGTAAGGCTGATAGCACAGGGAGCCTGTTTGTTAAAGCCTGGCAACACATCCAGATATCTGGGCAGGAGTCACAACAAGAGCCGAATGGATTTAGTGCAGCATTTCTTTGGCCTTCGACAAACACTCATATACACTATACAACTCACACGGCTCAGCTGAGGCTTAAGTGCTGGTTCACTCCCAAAGCTGAGCAAATTGCTCGATCTCAGCCTGTCTGTGGCACTTCATCACCTGTACTCAGGAACACTGTAGATTGCTTTAACAGTCAGCTCTTACAGCAAACAGCAGAGTGCCAAGGTAAGCTTTTCCTCCGGTTACTCAGTCAAAGGTTAAACAAACTTTTGTGATTGGCAGCAAATAAAGCTACACTACGTCAATGCAGGTTAAGTGTTTAAAATCCTTATCTTATCAAAGTACTTATCAAGATCCCAAAGTATGCCAACGATCCTTGCCCAGGTGAAGCTCCTGCACTGGTATCCTTCTGTTCTTTGCAACCTTATTTACATAAAGTGGATATTGTTGCCAAGCTCTTTAATTGGCACTGACTTTATCTTGTTCTGAATATCTTTGTGTCATGCTTTATGACAGGATGTTTGTGCAAGCAGAGATTGTAGATCCATGCTCAGTTTGCAAATGCAACTTGTTCCATTACAGGCAAATCTTAAAAGCTCACAGGAATAAAAGCCAGGAAATGTCACTCCACTTGGCTATCTTGCTTTCTTAAAGTATTGCTCTCTCTCTCTCTCTCTCTCTCTCTCTCTCTCTCTCTCTCTCTCTCTCTCTCTCTCTTTTGCCGCCTGAATGAACTCCAGACATGCTTTTTCCTTTTAATGACACTGTTACTGAAAATGAATAACAATTAGTTCATATACCACATTAATAAAATATACACTGATAGGTGGATTTTTGGCTTTCTGATCAACAGTCGAGGTTGACCAAGCAGAAAGTCAGCTGATTGTCGTCACCTGCCAATTCCTGTGTCCATCTGTAGTTAATAAAAAGCCATAATGCACATCCTCAGGAAGAGTACACATGAGGATGTGCACTGATCTGCAAACTCATTGGTTTGTTCAGGTGTCAACGGATCAAAACCAAAGACTGTATTTGCAGAAAATGTTACAATAGCATGGGTCACAAACTGATGGGGAATTTGTACTACATACATTTTTTTCTGCTAATATTTCAGCTACATAGCTGTAACATTTCTCGGTTCTGATGCCTTCTGTTCAAGATAAACACACTGGAAGAACCACTTAAAGTGGGAACTTGGTGACTTCAACACCACAACTTGGTCTTGCTGAGCCCAGAGCCTGAATATAATTTTGATATTTATGTCTAAACACAAAAGCCTTTTTAATCCTGTGAGATTCAAATTCGCTCTAACTGTGCAGTGATGTGGCTGAACATGTTTCCACTAGAACTTAGGAAGAGTGCCTCATTTTCTACTAGTTTACAAACTGCATTGCTAACTGAATGTGTTCTTTCACTCCAGACTGATGGATTTGGACAGCTTGGCTTCTGTCAAGGTTACAAAGTGTAATTGTGTTTGAAAGTAGGCTTCTTCCATTTACCTTGAAATATAAACTGTTGTCTGTTGTGACTCAGATGTCCTGAGAAGTCCTGCCCTTTGCCCCCTTTTTTACGCTCCGTAGAAACTAGTAAGGCATGAAGAAGCAGAGCAGAGACAGGTAGGTGAAGACAATGTTATTAGAGATGACAAAGGCAAAAGGAAATTCCCAGAATGGGACACTGCTGTCATCTCAATGGGAACACTGTTTGTGCTGTGTCTGAATCAACTTTATTGGCCAAGGAGTTTTGTAAAAAAGAAAAATATTCTATTTATTCAGTTTGTTCTGAAATTTGACCTAACATTGTTAATAAGCAGGATCAAAGAACACCAAAACTCAGGAAGGTTAATGTCAAATCACTGTTGATCTGTTTACTTTCACTTGGAAAAATAAGAAAGAGGTCTAAATTTTTGTTTCTGCACAACCCTCTTCAGCGTCTCAGTGAGGTTAAGCTCTGGACTTTGACTGAGCCATTTTAATGCTTTGATTTGTTGTTGTGGCCTCAACTTTCACTCTAGAATGCTTTGACATGCAGAGGAGTTGACTGCCCTTTCAAAGAAGCCAAAGATATTCAGCCTTTTTCAAATGAGTCTGCTGAAAACTTAAACATTTATCATGTAAACAGAGGCCTTTAGAGTCTCAGATGGAGTTTGGCTATTTTTGTTTGTTTCAAGGAGGTCTGATGTTGATGAACGTGGTGCTTACTTAAATGTTTCCCACTTGAATATATTAGCTCTTAATAAAATCAACAATGAACAGGAGCAATCGTTTCTGCTGATGTCTTTTTAACTCATATTTGGATTCTTCATAACCCCAAACTGTCAGCACACCAGCTTCTTATTATCAAAATATTCAAACCTGGTTATTAGTTCAAGTGCATTTGATTAGCAAAACTGTGGAAACAGATTTATCTGAAAGATTTCCTGACTCCTTTATCGCCAACTTGAGTTTTGCTCTACATATTCCTCAGACTGGAACTGATTTATTCAACATCAATATTAAAATTCCCCAAAATTTTTAAAGTTTTGCAAGTGCATATTAGCTCACCCGGCTTACTTAGCAACAGCTAATAATTCAGTGATTCTTCCCCAAATCCCTAAAAGATGGTTAATATTCTCATGCTGAAGAAGTAAAGAGCATCTTTCCATGAAGTATTGAGAACAAGAGGTCCCTGGCATGTCACACAGTGCAAATATGATCAGTTAGATCCTGTCTTTCTCCCCTGCCTCTTTCAATCTGCTCATCTTTCATTGCACCCGTCCTACATGCATCACTTAATTTTCCATGCCTTTCAGTCAGCTTCAAAATAAAGACGCTCGACCTCCATCTGTGGATTTTTTATTTCTTGTTAAAGCCCTCTGCTTTCCCTCCTTCTGTTAGCGCGCTATTCCCAGCTGCCACTGAGACTTGTTTTTTAGCCACACTTTCATCAACAAATGCAATGAAAGTGTAATTGAATAATTTTCTTAAGGGATGCGAAGACATAATGTGTAATTTCGCTGTGCCACCATGCTGTTTTATAATATGCTCTCACTCGGTCGCCCCGGAGTTTCATCTCCAGCTTCTCCGTGTGAGACAGCCCAAGTGGGCGATGGTGAGGGATGTGAATGATTGCATATTCTATTTTTCTTCATATCCCTACACTAATTTTGCATCCCCTCCTGCCTGCTACCCAACAATTAAAACCTTACAAATGTACTTAATTAACTTCAATAAAACACACTTAAGATCTGTTACTGGAAGTGTAATGAACCCCGTCGACGCTCCAAAAAAACTTGAGTTTAAGAAACAAGCTTCACTCCTCCGTTTGCCCCGGGGAATCTGCAAAACAGGTTCGCCCGAGGTGGAAACAGACAAAGTGAGAATGGTTAGGTTTTATTTAGATGATAGCAGCATGAGCCTGTCTTTTGATTGAGGGCTCATCAAGTAGTTAATGTTGTGACTCCCGGTGACTGATGGCCTTCGAAAGATAGTGGAACGCTGAGTGGAATAATGACTCGCTGCTGCTGCAGAGAAACCCTATTATCAGACTGTCAGCAGATGTATGGGGCTCATTTATAATTAGCATCATGATAAGAATTTAAAGATCTAGCTCAAAACGCTGGTTTATGCATGCTTGTTGCTTACGTGCTTTATTTTTATCTTGATTTGCAATGAGTAAGAGACTAGCGAGAGTTACACAGCAGTTAAAAACAGGTGCATTTGTATAAAGTGAAAGAAATGGTATGTCAGAAAGTTCGTACTATGAAAATAATGATTTTTTTAAATAGGATTGTTCTGCAGCCTCCACATTCTTGGTTCACAGTCATGTAGTCATTATTATACCTTTTCAGAGGTGGATAAGATTAGTTTCACAGCTAATTATCAGCCAACATTAAGGAAATCAGACCGGCTGATCAATCAGTGCATCACCAGTTCAAAATGCTGCATATCACTGCAGAGTTTTACTGGAAGCAGAAAGTGTGATTGAAATTAGATTCTTGCTCCTTCAATGCAGTATTAAGGGGCCTTTTTGAAGTCAGCCTGCATCTGACTTTGACTTGCAAAGTATATTAGTCACAGTCCAGTGTTATCTGACTTATAGGCTTGCAGGTCGAGCGACCAATGTAATGCCAAATATCACAAACAGCATGAGTTAAAAGCAGAAACAACAGTCAATGACTTCAGACTACAAGAAAGATCAGAAATACTGCTTCGCTCGCTCAACAACAAGATCGCTCCGTCTTCTTTGTCCGCCATTGTTGTTTTGAAAAGAACGACATGGAGAGTCTCCCAGTGCAGATTTATCGGTAGTCCTGACATCAGTGCAGGACGCCTGTCATCCCTCACTGCCATCTTTCTTTAAGAAATTCCCAGCTGTGTGGAATGTCGTGGCTCTGGATTGGTGATATGAATAACCAGAGGGCGTTTATATGTTCAGGTTTCTCAAGAATAATAGAAGAAATCTAAATATCAATAGCATAAATATGTTATCTGTATATTTTTTAATTCATTCAGTAAAATAGATCAATGTTTCAACGCTTATAGACAAATTAGCAAGGGAAAGATGACACAATGCATCATATGTGTTAACCTGATTATTTGTTTGATGGTTTTTTGTTTTTGTTTTGGTTCAGCAGGATCAGCTTTCCAGGATGCCTGTTTGTGTGTAATCACCAAATCTGTTGCCTTGACTTAATCCTACTACTTTTCTTCCCAAACAACACATTACAACAGTTTAAATCACTCCAAGAGTTGGTGCTTATGCGTGTCTTAAGACAATAGGATGCTCTCATACAGTAGTTTATTATTTGGCTTCCTGCAGTGTGATGGATACACGGACAGTAGTTTGTCTCTAATTATCATTAGCCTCCCGGAGAGGAAAAACCTGTTTTAATTGCAACTCTTATTTCTGCAGCGCCTTGATCAGCAAATGACTCTCCTCCTGCTGTTATGCTGAATGGTTGTCTTTTATAGAAGTCCAAAAACGATTCTGGCAGTGATACTATGAAATTCTCCATGTGTGCTTTATATCATTTGAACAACGTTGGAACAGGAAATCTGCAGCTTTATCATGTTGTGTCGTTAAAAGTTGAGTCTAAAAATGCTGAAATTTAAGTGGATTATTGGAATGTATTTAACCAGCAAATCTTAATAAAACAAGATTTTTATTCTATTTCCTAGTGGGTCCAACTTGACTATGCCTGCTTTGAGGATGACGGATGTCTGCAGTCACACAGATCATCTGTTGGATGGGGCTTCCTGCCTGCTGTGATTCACCGTAGCATCTTTGGTTAAACTGTCACTGTGAATGTGGGTGTTGCTCCTGCTGCCGTTGAGGTTGCTATTACAGCATAAAAAAACATTTGTTGATGTTGTTTTTCTCTATATAGGTAAAACTGAGAGAGTCTGACCAGACACAATGTTGTAGTCGTAAATCATCGTTGTGCTAGATTAGCTTAACGTGTTTTGATGTTTAAAGTCATCAGGTGTTTCTGAGTTCCAGCTAGAAGTGTATTTTTATAGACCAGATTAATTTTGTGCCTTTCTCTGAAGCACAGAAATGCGGTCATGTGGTCATTGAACTTCTGGAAAGAAGTGAAGAGGAAAGACTAGAAAGGATTGAAAGTATTATTTTCCTTTTGTAATGTATAATTTGTCAGGAAATGTAGATGCAATAAGTGTAAACAGAAGCAAGGAAAGAAAAGATGACAAAAAAAAGCACAAACTAAAAGTCATGGGTATCTTAAATTAATTGTTCCTTATTTGTATGTGTCTTATTTTTAAACATGGTAAGAATGGGTAACGATTATGACTAAAAGCTGACGTATTACATATGTGAGATTGATTGTGTAGCTTTGCAAAGCCACTTCCTTATCAAGAGTGGAACAAAGCCAGAGCTGATTTTAATATTTAATATGTAACATTTCCAGGCAAACAAAGTAATGTTGATGGAGGGATTCCACAGCTCAAACCTGGGGGTCATTATTATAACATATTTTGTCAAAAATTAGTGATCTTGATCTGTCTTTTTTTTTTTTTTTTTTTTTTGCATCAAAAAACAGCCAAAGCCTTTATTAAGGGTTTGCAGATGAAAAACTGGTGGAAAAAACATGCCTTCTCATGGAAAATTCTTTTTAAAACGCCTTCTTTTGGTATCTGTGGTCTTTTTATGGAGGCATGTTGGCTACATCTGATTAATGATTGGTTTGTGCTGCTTTACTCTAAAGAGAATCAAAGAGATTTAAGAGAAAAGATTCGCTTTGGATTCACCTGCTGCTCTTTTGGGACGTTGTTTTTAAATCTTTCATTGCATGAATTCCCGGCAGGGCTGTAGTGTTTTGTGTTGCACAGTAAATCTTCTGACCTGTACTCTTTGTTTGGTACTCAGTGTGCGCACATGCCTCGCCTCTGAACACAGCGATGTTTGTCTGGATAGAAGAGGGGGATCTTTTTGCTGCATTCTACCTCTGGTTTTGCTCCATTTATTTTAACTGAGAGCTATAAACCCAAGCTATGTATTCACCACAGCAGGCAAGTTCACCTGAGTATACAAGTGGGTGGTTGTTATATCGACCGATCTATTGAGTCATTAAATAGTGAAGCTGGCTTCGGGGCTTTGTCTGAGCTGGGTGTGTATGTGGAGGGAATAAAAAGTTAGTAATTGTAGCGTTTAGACTGAGATGTTATCTGGGGTTTATTTGACTAGGTGTAATTTCTCTTAGTCAGCGTGATAACTTCTCTGATAAGACCCAATGGATCGTTTGTCTTCTCCGTTATCGAGGTAACATCTGACCATGCGCACATGCTAAGCTAACATACAATGCCGTGTTAGTGCACACAAACGCACACATGCTGCCGAAGAGACAATACAAAACGTGCATGAACATGTCCATGCATACAAAACAGAGGTGGAGATGATGATAATTGTTAAGACATTTGACTAGTATAATGATTTAATAGAGAAATAATGGTGCAATTAGGGCCACATCTGTTTTATTTTATCTGCTAGTTTTAATAGTTTTGTTTTTTGTTTTTTGCCTTGCAGTAACTTTCCAAAATAAATCCTAGTTTTCAGTTGTTGCTTGGTACAAGTAACACAGCAAAACCTCAGGAAAGTGTTGCTGTTCTGCAATAAATTTTCATCGAGGCGATAAAGTATTTTCCTCTTTTCCCTCCAAAGAGCTCGACTGCCTGTTTTAACAGATCAAACATACATTAATATGCATCAATATGTGCATTAGAAACTGTTTTGATACAACCATTTATGGTCTCTAATATCTCCCCTCTCGGGGGTTCAGCCAAGGAAAATGAATGCCGCTCCTGGATTGGCTGCGTTGCAGAGGGCAGCCAATGGTGTGCCTCATAGAAAAATCTACAAATCTAAAAAGTCGAACAAAAAAATAAATAGTGTGTCTTTCTAACACACTAGTATCTCATCTCATTAATGTGAACCTAGTGTCGTTAATAGTCTTGTGAGTTTGATTTGAACATACATCCTTACCCACCAATATTTGGGATCTTCACCTAACTGCACTGGAATGAAGCGCCCCGTTTGCCCTGGAAGTGAATCTGTCCTGGAGAAAAAAGCAATTATTTATTTAATCATGCTACTCTCTCAGACGAACGTTCGCTCAAGATTGATGCCAAATATCAGTTGACTTCTCCAGCGTGCGGATATTAGCCGCGCGCTGTTGGTGATGATGTGTCTTATGCATTCTGATCAAATATTCCATTACTCTGTCAGCTCTGCTGTATGTAATAGAGTTGGCCAGATCCATGTTCAAACAGCATTAAGCTCTCAACTCTCCCACTCCAGCTACTCTATCCAAATAATGACCTCGCTGTCGGTGTGCTTACCACACCTCTGCTGTTTGGCTGACACCTTGTGTGTACTCTGGCCTGATGGGAATGATTGTTGCATCCAGGCTTATTGACACTCCTGCACCATCTATCTACTGCTTTTTTGTTGTTTTTTTGGTCATTTATATTTGTTGCTGGACTGGTGAGGAGATATTGTGGGATTTGGAGGGAGAATGTTTCTTGCTGAGATTTTGCTGTGGAAGTGGAGGGTGATGCTTGTAGCGATGATTTATTGATTTCTGTGAATTCTGCAGGCAGTCCCTACTTGAAGGGTGAGAGGTGAAAGTCATTTCTAGCTGTGCGTGTTTTTGTCTGCCTTTTGGTTTGTCCAGGATGGAGCTCAGAATCATCTTCAGTTTCACCGTTTCAGTGAAAATGTATTGAAATGTGGGATATGAATAGTAACAACAGTTGGGTTCATAAAAAATATTGCTGTTTTTGCATTACATCTTTAAATTTTAAGCATTATAATCCATCCATTGTCTTTGAAACTGTGGTCACATTGCCTTGGGTTTAGCAGAAACTGAAAGCTGATGGTTGTCTGACCAACAGTTGACATAATCAACAAAATATTAAAACTACTAACTTGTCAAAAGCAACTAACTGGAAACCAATACAGCCCATCACTAATCTGTCTAATGCTGCTGTGGGTATAATGCAAGTTAATTCAGGTACCATCTGTTTATTGCTTCCCAGCCATACAGTCAGACAGAGATTTAATAGAGGAGAGGTCACAGCAAGTGAAGTGGATTAGCGCTTGCTTACTAACAAGTCATGGCGTCAACCAGGACATGTAAACAAACCACAAAGTTCTTGTTTCTAACCCAGATAATGAACCTTTTGCATGTCATTTGGCTGCCACAGTATCTTCAGTCAGAGGCTTCTTCAGATTTATTGCAAGACTGACTGCTGCTGGAGATGCTTCTACCCACAGCATCTCCTTCCACGACTCTTGGATGATACGAGTTATGATAACATTGATTGTCCCTTTGGGAATTCAAACATTTAGTTGAATTGTATAGGCTATAATGGAACATTTCTGTCCAAAAATTATGTGGAGGAATCAAGTCATAATCATCAAACGGTACACAAATAAAGAAATGACCATACGTATGGAAGTTGGAGTTAACATGTTCTCATTTACTCCCCAGTTTTCTTCTTTCTAATGATGATAGCTGAAGTACTGGCATGGAGCGTGTGGTGAAATCAACATGTTGGGATTTAATCGATGGTTTCACGAGGGGAGTCGACCCGTCTTAGTTTTTCAGGAGAGAGACTCAATGATTCCACATCATCCCCTCCACCCTGCTCCTCTGCCCTTGGGTCCTGTTGCGTGCGTTTGTGTCCTCCTGATTCAGGCATGTCGTCTCTTAGCCAAGTTTTAGTGTAAAAAAAAAAGACAACCTAAAGTAGTTCTCCAAAAGGAATATTTGACGAAATCCCCAGTAACACTGCAGTGAAATCATTCTGTATGTTACTGAAACCAGCCAACTTGACAGGAAAAAAAAAAAAACACACACCTCAAGGACTTTTGTCATGATGGCTGATCACATGATTAATGATTGTCCTTGAAGAGCGCCTGTTTGTGCTATGATTTACCAAACTCACTGCGCATCTGCCTAACCCACCATGGGCACGCATGTTAATTAATTACGGGTATCTTTGATTGCAATTGAGATGATTGCTTCACCTTGCTCCCCTTACAGGAACAGCTTCATCAACTCGGTGTGGAAGCGTTTACTGCTGGGAATATAGGGGTTTTAAATCAGATGTACTCTTGCTTTGATTCATTTCTTGATCTTTAGTAAATATTTTGGATCGATTCACACACCTCTCACCCCTTAAATCCCCTGGTACACAGAGTGTCAGTTGGTGTCATTTTTGTTTGCCGTGAGTCACTTGCCCCATATCGTCAACCTGAGATGAAAACACACATCCAATAACCGCAAACTCTGAAAAATCATGTCAAAAATGTTAAGGGTCAAATCCACTTTGAAATAACTACTCTCAAGTCAGCGTACGCTCGTCTTCCTCTCCACTCTGTAATGTAGCAGCTTAGGAAATATGTCTCCCCTCCCCTTCCCAACTCTTCCTTTTTCGCCATCTGCTTTGAAATGAAGGCACATGTTGGAAAGTAGGCTAAATCCAGAGTGACAGCTTTTTCTCCCTCCTATGTTAAACCAGTTGCTGTAGGCGGTGTCCAATAGCAAGGGAAATGAGTGAAAGGAGTGAGCCGGTTTATCAAGACACTACAGCCTCACGGTTTCTTAAACCTGTACCTTTAGTACTCACTCACAGCATTGCATTCTGGTTTCCAATCTGCAGTTTCATAGAGACTCACTTTATTGTCATTTTACTCGTTGGGTACTCTATTAGGGGCATCGTGCAAGGACTTACTTTTGTGTGGCAACAAGATTACATTGTCACTGTAGGTTTCTTTATTATCCTGCTGAAAGTATCCACTGGATCATAGTAGTGATAAAAAGAAGGACATGGTCAGCAAGAATACAGAGGCTGCTACAAAAGTCAGTAGTAAGGGACTCTGGGTTTATAAAGAAAACACCCCCATCCACAGCATCATCATCAGCAGCAGCCTGAATAGTCGGTACAAGTCAGAATGGAGACATTTCATGCTGTTTGTGCTGCATATTAAAGCCGAGCATCTCAGTGTCTTCAGCTTTAGTCCACCTACTTCAGCACTCCACTCTGCTTTTAGAGTTGGTATGACCCACATCTCTTGGCTGACCCTGTTGCCAGAGTCATCCAAAATCCAGTCTGTTCTCTTCTGACCTATGACCTGAACACTTTGATCCATGCAACTGCTACCAGCTGGATTGTTACGTTTTTCTGATTCTTCTATAAGAATCGAAGTGATGGGTGTCACTGATCAGCTCACAATCAAAGTCACTTAAGTTCCCTTTCAAGCCCATTTTGATGTTCTGTCACTGATGCTTTTTGGTGCTAGCAAACATGCTAACTCAAACATGCTATTGGTCTGTGATTATTAAGAGCAATGCACATTTCTCTAAATGTTAGCCTGAATTTATTAATTTTCACATATTTTTAGCATCTATTAAATGTTTGATTGTCTTTTGTATGACAGAGTCTCTGTTGATGTCGATATTAAATACATGCATGAATAAACTTGTTCTTCCGCTCATCTGTTTGGCATGAAAATGAAGCAAACTCTTGTTCTTTTGTGAGTTCACTTACACAGCTGCCATTTTGTGGCTTTTAGACATTGTAGGTTGTCTTAAACCTCCAATTATGGACCAGCCACAATGTACATCTGAGAGGCGTAAGCAGTTACATATGGGCACTCTCTCTCTCTTTCTCAGACACACTTGCACACAAAATACACACTTGGTGTTTCCACGCTGCAGGCTCAGGGCTGTGATCTTTCCAAAGGTTTTCCTCCCGCGGCCCGTGTGCCAGACTGTCTGAAGAGCCACGGAGGGTTTGGCGTCTCCTTGCCTGCCGAATGAAAAAGCCAGCAACGTTTGCTTTCCGTGGCACAGCAGACAGCTTTCCCTCACGGCCCCCCTCCCAGCTCCCGCCTCCCGTTCCTCTTGAAGAGGATTATCGGCAGAAACTGGACGTTTGATCCCGACTGGCTCTCTACCATGGCTATATCCTGACAAGGCTCTTTGAATCTCTTTCTTTCCCAAACTTCTCACTTGCAGCTGCTTTTAAAAAAGATAACAGCTAAGCCTTTTTCCCTCTCTCCTGTCTACTGTTTTATGTCTCAGATGTAGCTCTTGTCTACCTGGAAGCTGGCAGTACAGCTGTGTCACTGATATGCTTGGATTTAATTGAATTTCAACCAAGATGGTGCAGAAACGATCATAGAGACAGGTGTGGGTAATTTATGACTGTTTCCTCTGATAATGCAGAAGGAGTAGATAATTAGCTGTCTTGAAGATGAGAGGGGCTCTTGCATAAAAACATCCCGATTGCATGCCTGCCTGTGTGAAGGTTTCTTGTTTTTTTATTGTTCTGCTCACTTTCCGGTCTGATGATGTTTTTGTTTTAACAGTGATTAATTGCGAGGGACAGTGCCAAAGAGCCTTCTAAAGTAATTTGCACTGCAAGTATAAACAGGAAGTGTGTTTCCAAATGCAAAATGCTGTTGACTGTTGCAGCGGTTTGCAAGGGGAGCCAAGATGAAACTGTGCTCTGGTGATGCAATGTGACAGAGGACAGCACTGAATGACCTTAAGCTATCTAAGCTAAAGTGTGAAATAAAGGTGCTTCATTTAAGCCAAAAATCTGATGTGCTCTTGGAAATGAGCTGAAAAACGTCCCGTTCCCTTCAGTTCCTGAAAGTATTTGTAATGCATAATTTTTAAAGTAAAAAGCCTGCACATGTATTTAGTAGTCACATATTAAGCAAATAGACTCTAGCTCTGTGTAATTTAATCGGTGTATGAAATCAGCTGTGCTGTAAGGAGTCGCTTTGAGAGCATTAGTGACAAACCGCATCATAAAGACGGAGGATCACAGCAGAAAAGGTCGGGGAAAGTTGTGGAGAGGTTTGAAGCAGAAAGAGTACAGTACAAATTCAAACCGACCTAGACGTCTAAACCAACAGGTCTGACGAGGAAACCATTCATTTGAGAAGAGGGAAAGTGGTAACCGTGGAAGGGATGCAGAGATTATGGATTGGACATTAAACTTGAACACACAATCCTCGTACTTTAAGGATGCTGTGTAAGGATGCCAACACAAACACTACTTTGTGTTGGTTTACGACATAAAAACCAAATAACACACATTGAGCGTTGTGGCTGTAATGTGACATAATTTGGAAAAGTTTGAGGTCTTGGAGCAATTTAGCAGGGAATCGTAAATGCACTGTGAAAGCTGCATGACAGGAGACTTACTTTCTCCTGCCTGGACAGAACTGCTTCACAGCTTGCGCCCATGCATACATGAGCCCCACCACACCCCGTGTCGCGGAACATTGTCTGAGGGCCCATGTTACAGACGTACAGCCCTCAGATGTGCAGCAAGCAGACATCGAGTGCGGGCATTACTCTGACCGCCAGCTGTGAGATAATCAGTCAACCCATCTAAGAAAAGGCTTCCCTAAAGCTCTACAGCCGCTTTGGCCAAGTGTGGTCTCATGAACTGATCTCTATTTAAAACCCCCAGCAATAAGACGATGGATTCACACAATGGGGCGTATTTAATAGACTCCTCTGCCAAAGGAAATTTAAAAGACTATTTGTTAAATAGTTTATGCATAGTTCTTTTTAAATCACTGGTACTCCAGATAAGCAATTGTAAAAAGTCTTAAAATAAACTCACTGACACAGTGGATCTTGCCTTTCCACGGTTCACTGTTTGCAGATTTTTCTGTAGAGTGTAGCTCTAAATTTGCCTATTCCCAGATTTTTTAGAGCATGTCCAAAATATTCAAAAGAAAATGCATCTTGAAATGCTGTTATCTGGTGTTTACAAACCACTCAGTCCAAGAGGATTGTTTATTTTCCCTTGTACTGATGAGCAGAGATAAGGAAGACTATGAATGTTTGTTTGTTTTGATGGCATTGCTAAGTTTTCACTGCATCTATGAATTCATATTAAGGTCCATTTCCTGTTTTTCAACTGTTATATGTGTTTAGATAAAATCAGACGGCTTTGGTCCTTAACGCCAATGAGAGGTTTTCACTTCTCATTTTTACATATTATAAAAAAAAAATCAACAATAAATTGTATACATGTTTTAAGAGTTTGTGGCAGAAGTGGCTTTTTGTTGCCAAATGTCTTGAAGTTTTCAGTCGACCCCGAACATCCTTGACCGCTTCCTCCTCTGCAAGCAGCAACACACGTTTCCTCAGTTTGAATGTTTCACTGTCTGTTTTTTCCCATTGAATAAAAGCATTTAAATGGAAGTTTAAATAATTTTTCAGCATAATTTAATGTTGCTGCAATAAAAGATGCTTTGTTTCTATTTTATGTGACTATATTAAGAATACCTATTTGTGTGCAAGGTGCTATCCTTGATATTTAAAAAAAATAAAGATGACAATGTTTTTATGTTGTCATTCATAAAAACATAAGAGCTGCTATGTTCTTATGTAAGAAGAACTGTGTAAATATCTCTGAAAGGTTGAAAGTCTGATTGGAATCATAAATCATCTCATTATAGATCATTTTCCACCTATTCACTCATCTTGAACACAGTTATGTATGCAATGAAAGGACACATTACTTTGCCTTCCACTAATGTGCCTTTGCATGACATGAGAGATAATTAACACAATATATTGTTAAGAAAGCAATATGTCAGTGTCAGAGAAAGGTGCAGCATTGGCCCAAACTGAGTATAATAGCAGCAGTAAGCTGAAACCCTCTTTGCTTCATTATAGGTTTATTGAGTACTTATACCAGAGGTACAAAGGGTACATAACACAACACTTGTATTACATAACTACTTGTACTTGGTTATTTCACAAAATACCAAGTATATATATATATATATATATATATATATATATATATATATATATATATATATTTATTTATAGCCGGTTTTTCATGTTTTGACACATCAAAAAGAAGAAAAATTGTATTCTGTTGCAATTTTGTGTGATAGACAACAATAAAATGGAAGTAATTCATACAACATTATGACGTGCATTTGTATTAACTCTCTGGAAGGTGAAAGGATGAGGTGAGAACATGGCCGTTGTTGGAAGAAAGCCATCAAAAGCCCAATTTATTGTCCTGTAGGGAAAACCAGCAAAAATGCAATGACTAGAACAGACATTACTGGCAGTAAACAATCATCCTGAAAACATTCACCCCAAAGCGACAGGTCGTGGTGGGTTTCTTTCTTTTTTTCATACAGCAAGGATGTCACTACATCCTTGGTTAGTTAGAGAAAAACTGCACTTAACTCAATAATCTAAATTCACATGGTTCATTCATTTGAAGTTGTTGTTGCGTATCTTCAGCGTCTCTTTCTCAGGCAGGAATCAATCCGTCCACTCTATCTACAAGTCAATTGCTTTAGCTTCACTTGGTATTTCCTCTGGTCGAGTGGAAAGCTCACGTCTCGGTGAAACCAACAGGAATGCAAACCTGTCCGATCACTGAATCTGTGAAGCGACTGATTGGTGGACTGTGTTGTGCTGCAGAGCCGCGAGTGGATTGAACCCGTGTTTATCCGAGCCGTGTGATGATTAAAGCGGGCCGAGCTCAGCCTGGAGTCAGATGGGTAATTAAGAGGCTGGTCTCCGGTGTTAACAGCATTAGTCACCTTGGAGATAATCGACAGCACAAAGCTGCATCCCGCCATGTTGCCGATAGCCTCCTCAAGTAATCCTGCACAAACAGGATCTTAGGCGTTTCTTTGTACGTTGACTCATTACAGTTCCTATATAAATTAGAACAGCAGCAGCAACAAAAATGTAATTCAAAAAGAGAATATAGAATATGACATATTGTTGAAATGTTTTACTTTCATAGTATTCATGAATATGGCTTAGAGCCAATGTGAAAACAAAGTTTGTATTCCAGAAATGGCAGCTTAGTGACAACCTTATCCATGTATGGTACAGCATGTGCACTTTGGAATGGTGTTTGCTGCTTGTAGAAATATATTTCTTCCTTCCACTAAACTTTCAATGCATTTCCCTATGTACAGGCCTCCTTCAGCAACTACTTTTTATGACTTTCTTATCTTATAATGGGTACCTTTTAATGGATTGGACAGGCCATCATGTTGTTATCAACATCTTTGTTATACTTTTGTTGGTGTAAAATTCTAGTAATTATTGGATTGTCATTAATTGTGGGCCATAATCCCTAAAATCAAAAGAATGAAGTGCTTGAAATAAATCCCTCTGCATGTAAATAAATCTATAACTTTCAGTTTCTGGAGCAAATTCATGAAATCAATCAACTTCTAGCGATTTATTCTAAGCCTCCTAATGCGATGACGAAACAGCCTCTGCTCTGTGGAGATAACGGACGTTTTGCACAATATTAATGCTCCCATTACTTTGCACCTGTTGACAAAAACTCATAACCAGCATGCAATAAAAATGTGTCGTGCTTTGATCTCGTGTCTTAGCATCAGTATAATTTTATTAGAAGCTTTACAAGAAACCAAGCGTTTTCAGACGCGGGTCGGCCGAGTTGAACATTATTTAAAGCCGAAGAGTTGCAGCGGTGCTCTGCACAGTTGGGGATCTCTTCATCTAAATAAAATTTAAGTTATACCTATAGTGGTGAGCATATACTTGGTGAGGTAAAAGCGATTGTTTATGCGTCCTCCGGGGGTCTAAATCACGGCGATGAGTTGTGAGGGAAACTCGCCAGAGAAAAAGATGGATGCCGACTTTCTTCTCGCCCATCCCGTTCATAAATTACCTGGCCATTGATCCATGGTTGTCTGGGATTCTCGGCGGACCTCCTCCTCGCATTCATCACACCCCGCGTCTGCAGCTAAGCCTGAGTGGAAATGTCTCCTACACATCCTCCCCTTCCTGAGAAAGCGGCAGCATGGCCTGTTGCTTAGATACAGCAGTATTTTTTTTTAAAATTTTTTATGAAGAGTGGATAAAACCTAAAGGGCTGCATTATGCGGCAAGATGTTTCAGCATCTTGCTCCGTGTTGGACGTCTGGTTTCATATTGAGTGAGCGTTGTTTGCTTTAACAGCAGCTGTGCGGAGCGTTTTTCCTGTTTGCAGGCTGCTTTTGAGACAATGCAGGGAAATAAATCACTGTCGGGTAAGCAGGATATCCAGGCTGTTGATAATATTTGTTATGAACTACTGTGAAATCCAGCTGCAGACGGAAATCAAGCTGGTCATGCAAAGGTGAATCCAAAAACATGTTGCATGCAGTTTTAATCAATTTTGGAAGCATTGCTGAAAAACTGACATTCAATGACTTGAATAGAGTACAAAGAATATGAAAACATGCATTATAGGTCAGAAAAAAAAATACAATTTGAATAATGAAGTCTTTTTTTTCTGTACATAAACCATGTTCCCTTTATTTTATCTTAAAGATCAATGAAATAAAACCTGTCTGACAACATGAAGTGGGCCCAAACACGTAAAATGTTTGCAGCACTGAGGAGGTCTGTGAAAGAACTTTTTTCATTCATTAGGTGAAAATAACATCACGTGATGATGGGTTTGTTTCTTATAAGCAGTATTGAACAGAATCTGGTCTGTTTGTGATAAAACTACAACACAAAGTAGCATCTAGAACCCGTGTTTATCAGAGCTGTCCTACAGATTTCAGTACAAATTTTTCCAAAGTGGGAAAGGTGACCCACCTGTGCCATAGAGCTGAAAACAGATGAAACAGTCAGTCAGCTGAGCACCAAACAGAAAATGAACAGGTCTGCTGATGTTTCTGTATCAAAACAGTAATTTTTGTATCTTTTATCCTTATTTTGGGAATCTTGTCTACAATTCTGACGTATCCTCTTTCTTATTGCGTGTCTGTTTTGCTTTGCTGTGCAAAAGCTCTGCTGTGAAGGGCTTCACGTGTCCTGTGTGTGTTCAAATGTCGAGCTCGCTACTGATGGCGTGTTCCTCCGGTGCAGCAAATGCAAACAGTGCCTGCTCCTGCTGGGCTCCTCTGATCTCAGCGCTGCTCCACATCAGCGCTCCTGGTTTTTATGACTAGCCACTGTATAAAAGGTAAAGGTGGCCTGGGTTTAATTACGCAGCTGTTCTCTACAGTCACGCTGGATTTTTCCTGACAGAGTCAGAATTATCCTCTTTTGTAATGGAGATTAACCCCACTAACAGCCTCACTTAGGCTATTTAGCTTCCATATTTTAACACCAGGCCGCCTCTAACGAAGCGGCTCTGCCTCGACAGCTGGGGGTTCTCCCAGATACAAAACTGTGGTCAATCCTTTCCTACTTACAGGCTTCTGGGGGTAACAAGATGAGATTAACACATTTGAATGAAATTTTAATGTAATACATAATTCATGCAGTGTCCTGAGCTCTAATTTGAAGGAACAGGGCCCTTTTCCTCAGCATTCCAAGTATCAGAGCTTCCCAGATGAGAGCTAGAAGCCTATCAGGATCCTCTGGGTGTCTCCTGGCAGATCCTGTCCAAACATTTGCAATGCTGGACCCGCTTTCATTCCTTAAGTGTAATTGTTTTAGTTAATGCAGGACTCAATGTTCTGTCCTGTTAGTTACGAAACCTTTACTTTTAGTGACACAGTGACCGTCAGTTGAACTGCAGTCAACGTAGAGTCGCAGATGCTCGAGCATTGATTTGCTCTCCAGGCCACAAAAGAGTAATAATTTTTAAAAAAGTAATTTCCTGGCAACAGCACTGATACCGCTTACGTTTTCTCACCTTTTGCCTCATTGTTGCCTGCAGTTGCTGTGCAAAGCAAAAGACAAAGTCTACAAAGTTATTCCTTAGTCTCTTTAGAAAGATGAAAAGCAACAGATTACACAGATTCTCCATAAACTGCACCAGGGCAAACCCAGAGGAGATATTGGCTGGTTTAAAATATTTATCAGGGCTCACATTGATTTCAAATAAGGGGAATTTAGAGATCACAGTTGGGGGAAGTAGACTCTCGTGAAGCTCATCCTCTTCGATTTATTTTACATATTTCAAACTGAATGGAAGCAACGCAGCAAATAGGTGGAGATTAGATCTGACTCCACTGATTCTGTCAGTGGTTGAACTTGTTTATTGGAAGATAAAGATGTGAGAAAAATGTTTAACATCTCAGAGTATTATACCGTTTTATTTATGTCCGGCTCTTCTTGTAGGACGAATATGTAGTACACGGAAAATCTGGTGTTTTTTCAAATAAGGAGATTTGAGTTATTTAAAATGGCAAAGTGACTATCTTTTGAAAATCTTTTGACTAGTTAGAGTCCTAATGGCTTTATTTATTGCATTAGAAAATACTAAATGTTTGTATTTTAATTAATTAGTCTGTCACTTTATACAAAATAAAAGCTGGTAAAGAACTGAATAACTTCAGCGACACTGTTTGAACACTTCTACAGAGCAAATTAGTGTGTGTGAAAGTGGAACCTGACAGGAAGAACATAGAATAATTTCAAAATTACACTGTGATTATATTGGTATGAACTATGGTTGATCTATTCCCATTTTACTTTAGCATTGAAGAGGGTGCAAAGATTTTTAAAGCAGCTTGAAATGTAAAAATCTGTTCATTTTGAGAATGAAAAATGATCTTGTCTTCTGGTTTGCATTGATCTGGTGTGGAGTACTTTGGGATTGTAGCTGGATCTGCTTAGTTCCTGTTGTGGAAGCAATAAAAACACCTGTTAACATTACATCCATATTAATAACACAGTGTCAAGCACATGCATATATTTTATTATTCTTTCTAAGCATAACTGTATCTTGTAGGAGAATGTGAATAATATGGAAAAAAATCATTTACTCATTACCTTTTCACAGACTAACTATTTTGATTGCATTGTGATTTTACTGCAGTTAAAACTAGAAAAAATAGAAATAGTTCCACTATCTAAAGCTCATATGAGTTTATCTTGTGTTTTTTCGCTCTGGAAAAAACAAATGTGCAAGATTTCAAAATTCAGTTTTGCCAGACCAGCTGTAAAAAAATCACTCATTTCCTTCCACTCGATGTTGATTCAGGGGCTAATTATTGGTGGCTTGGTAAATGAAGTTGGCCATAAAGATGCTGTCATTGTCGCTGGTAATATCATGTCTGGTTACAGATAGTAATATAGTGTTAGCTTGCTGCGTTGAGATCAGAGGACTTTAGACATTTGAACAATGAAGCAGACCGCTGTCGGTCCTTTAGCTCTTGTTTTGATGTTCTCCAAAGACAAAGAGTCTGAAGTTTATGAAATCCATTGTCACCTCCACCTGGCATCAGAAGGATTCTTGCTGGATTGTGAATCCCCTGCAGCTTTTTAAAGTGAGTGTGTGCACTTACAGTCATAAATAAGTCTTCCAGGCTCCTCCTGTGGTCATCTGGGTACATTTTTTAAGTGCTCCATCACCTGCTGAGAGCTTTGGAGCTGACAAACGGGGTGTACGATGATTCACTGCCCCTATTACTTCGTCTGCTGAGGGGATTTTGTTGTGAATCAAATTTAGTCTTCCTCACAGTTCTCAGACAAACATCAGTCTCTTTCATTGACTTTAATTCTCTGACAGGCTGTCTGGGTATCTGATCCTCTCTCTGACTCACCTCAGTTTAACCCGAGTTCTTTTTCTTTTTTTTTTCCTCGTCTTTTTGTTCTGGGCCCGTTCTGTGTCTGCTAGAGGAACGAGTCAGATATGGGCAACAACAGTGTTCTTTTCTTGCAGCGATGTGATAAAACATGTTATTAGATTACCACTAATTGCTCATTTCCCAAAGGTGGTGAAAATAGGGATATGAGGGGAGCCTGAACAGATTGCATGATTTTGCTTTTGCAGCCTTATTTGTCATTTTCTGCTTACAGTTTTTTTGCTTCTTTTTTTTGGCTTTCACCCTCATTATCCCAAACGGAGCAGATCTACAGCGTTGGTGGAACAAGCTTGTTCCCTTAGACTTTTCACACGTCTCATTTCTGTAATTTGCTGTTGTGCGACATTTTGGTGGAATTTGTAATTTGTAGTTCCTCATGAATGAGCATGTAGGCGTGTGTGCAGATGAAGGGCCACCCCCTCAGAGAAATAATGCATTGTTCTATGTGCGATGTAGCGTGATGATACGGTAGAAGGGCATGTCAGGGTTTTTTTTATGAGTCTTTGTTGCCTGACTCTTTGCTCTTTGCTGTTCCTCTCCCACCTGCTCTCCTCCGCCTGTGTGTCTCTGACAAGTCTGCCGTTTTCAGGAGCTGTTTACTCTTCAGTGAGAAGTCAAACCGTTTCTTTGCTGTCGCACACAAGCCACCCTTTTAAAAGCCTGCTGACAAGCTGGAGTGAGGCTCTCGTGGCTCTCCTTTTAAGTTTCTTTTTCCGGTTTAACTTCCATCCCTTCCAAGCATCCGATTTTCTATTTTCTGATCTTTAAATGCCCAATTCCTTTAATGTTGACTTTGTGCTCTTGGTACTTAGCATGGCTTTCAGTCGATGGCTTCATTGCTTACCCTTAACTTAATGCCTCAGACAAATGACTTTAAAATTTCTTTCTAGAATATTTAGTACACTGAAGACTTTGTGGACAACTCAAAGACTCGTCAAGTGGCTGAAAACAAGCCCAAATTACTACCCCTCCACCACCATGCTTGACAGTGGCATGTGTTTGTGGTGTTTCGCAGTAATTACAACATTCTCGCTCATTGGGTCAAAGTACATTGATCCTGTAGTCCTGTGGTTTGTTGTTTGCAACTTTACAAACCTAAACTGCTGCAATTTTTGTTGAGAAACGAGGCGTCCTCCTCCACACTAGAAATAATTGTTGTTTTTTCTCTGTAGAGTTTTGAATCATTTCTCTGAACATTGATTGGCTGACCTTGCTTGAATTTATTGGGAAAGATTCTCCTCTGTGGTAAATGTTTTCCACTTGTCAGTGATCTTTTTGAGTTTATAAATGGCCTTATAATCCTTTCCAGATTGATGCGTTGTGATAATTGCTTCTTTAGGGTTGCTGCCGATGTCAGTGACTGGCTTGTTTTAGACAGATGGTGTAAAATTTGATTCTGGAATATTTTGTGATGCAAAGAAGTTGCTGGTCTTGTCAGTGAATCCCAAATTTGTGCATCTTGTCTAAGATACTGGTGAAAATAACATTTTAATCTTAATTTTCCCAAGCTTGCCCAATTTTCTTCTTGTTGCCATTTAACGAACTTTAATATTTGACATGCTAGCTGAGGCTTGACGATCCTGACATGGAGCTCCTGCATTTGTTTTACAATTTCTCTCGACATTTTACAGTCTGAGCTTAGAGGGAATTTGCAGCTAGGCTCATTCCTAGGAAAATTAACAACTCAATTAACTTAAAATGGTTTGCAGTTGACTTAGAAACCCCTCCCAGTTTGATGTGGAGCAGCAACTGTTTTTTTTTAATAAGGTTATTGATGTCGTCTTTCCTTATGGATGTAAGTGCGTTGATGGAGACGGTTATTGGGTTAAATAACAAACCTGTGGAGTCAGTTGGATAAGAAAGTCTTATTTTGAGTTATATTTGTTTCTTCTTAGGCATGAAAAACTTATTTCAGGGCATTTTTACAACCTAAAAGTACCTCAAAGCACCAGTAAACATAATGTTATTTGCTGTTTTTCCAAAAGTAATTTTTCACCTAAAACAGGGGAAATTAAATGTCTGTCATAAAACTGACAGGCAGAAAAACAAACTGAAAAATAGACCTGCTCTTTTGAAAGCTAGGAATAAAATAAAAGCAATTTATCATCTGAAATCTGCCATATTTGAAACAAAACCTTCCTTTGTTAAATGCTCATATTAATTGCAGTCTTATAAAGTATGATGTTGTACCAGATTGATTATGCTGAAGGCAGCCTCAGCCTGAGATGATCATATATAGTTCACTCCCAGGTGTGAACTATATATGCCCTTGACGCACTACATAAAAATACCTCTCATTTTTTTAAATATTATTTATTTGCTGCTTGAATCGTAGTATTTTCATTCTAACCCCACCTCTGTTCTGGAATTGCCAAACATACATTAGAATGTCAGACACATCTTTCCTGTCCTGCTCCGTATCTGCAGTGAACCTTTCTCTCTCTTCCTCTCTCGCCCGCAGACCACTCCGCCTTAGCCCCTCATTTTTTCCTCCTCGCCCCGCAGCACAAGTGGATCTGCAGGCATGATAACCTCTGCCGCTGAACTGCAAATGTCACTTTGGCGAGGCGACCAATCGCAGTTCTTTTTCCTAGTCTGTGTGGCTCTCTTATGGGGTTCGCACCCGTGACACTGAGACTGAGCCGGCGTGCTCGTATGAATGAGAATGAATCGGCGAACCTCTCAGGTGTGGCCCAGAGAGGCTGACGGAAATATCATAAAATACCAGGCGAACCAGGAATAACTATAGCAGCAATGGGATGGATGTTGCTTTTTGAAAGCTAATTAGAACATCAGTCTGAGGTGGATATTACCTCACAAAGTCAGCTGCAGGAAAAGAAACACTTTGTCTCCTCAGACGTCTGCAGAGTTCAGTGGAGAGCAGTTTTTACAAGGAGTGGTTTGAGATTCTGATGTTCTGATAACCTTGAGCTAAAAGTAGATAGTAGTGAATATCACATCTGATTTATTGCATGTAGAAAAACAAACCTAAATTGCTAAAACCTTGACTACATTCCACCTTAAAAAGTCACATTGCAGGTTTTTGCTGCAGGCGGGATGCTTGTCATATAATTTAACGGCGATTCTGATTTTGATGCAGGAGTGAGTCGAAAGAAATGGGAGTTTAAAGTCATTAGTATGACTTCTGGTTGCTAATAGAGTAGTAGGTGGGGTTTTCTCTTGACTCCAGGCTCTTTGATGATCAAATGTAACAACTTAATGCAACAGGAACTTTACACTTAAAGAATTACAATACAAAAAAAAAATAATAATTATTATTATTTATTTATTTATTTTTTATCAGTAGAAATTACCAGATTGAAAGAATACTTTAGTAATCCCAGAGGGAAACTAAATCTTATTATAACTCATATTATCCAAAGATTCGCTGTACATGCAAAGGAAGGACCTCCTGTAGCAGTCTGTAGTGCAGCGTACCTGAGGAAGCCTCTGACAGAAGACACTCTGTTGTTTCATATCCCTCTTATGAAGGAGATGGGTATGAAACCCAATATTTGGTTTTTATTACTTGCTTCTTATAATATGAATCAGTTCCAGTTACTCACTGAGCTTTACTGTAAGACTCAACTTGTCCTTTTCTATCCTTGAAGATGTAAATTTTTTTCTGAATCGCTGTTAAACAAGCTTTTATGAAAGACATAAAACAACAATATAAATAGTTAGAATTTAGCATCTTATCCACAATTAGCATAATTGGTACGTCTAGCATTTAACAAAAGTGTGTATTCCAGAGAAGGCGGACTTTTAACTTTATGTTTTAAAGGTCACCATATGAAGCCGGTGAGGGAAAGATTTGCAGTCTAAAACTGTACCTCCACCTTCTGGTGCCATCGTTGCTGCCCTGATTGCTGTCTAACATCAGCCCTGCTTCAGATGGGCTGATGTTGGAAGGCGGCTGGTCTTACGCAACAGCCATTACAAAGAAAAATGTGGTCAAGGCCTTCAGCAATCAGGCATTTCGCTCCATATAGACTCTTTGCCTCAGATCTTGTGTGAGTGGCCGTCTGCTCCCTGCTCTTCAGCTCATATCACACACCACACACAGAACTGAAATCAGGGCAGTGTGTGAATTTACATGCTAGGTAATGCATTCTTCACATACAGAAAGATCAGAGAGCAGGTTTGATTATAAATTATACGACAACGCTGCTGTAATCGGTCTGTGCTCTTGCCTTCAAGGTTTGGCTGACTGATGGAATATTTTAAGCAGCGAGAGCATCGATATTTAGACCGGAGAAGCGTTGATTCCTGTAACCCCTGCAAAGATTCTCTGCCTCGACACATGCTTCACACATGCTTTGGTTTTGTTGCCAGTGATGAAAAGGAATATTTTGTGCTACACTGAGTTCATTCTGTCTGTTAAATTGACCAGGTCAGCTCATCAGTTTGCCAAAGATTGTGGTTTTCTCCCTCTGTCTGTGTAATTTTACATGTTTGTATTGCCTCAGCAGATCACAAACACAGAGAATTAGTCCTGCAAACCTGAAAACTGAGGTTGGCAGTGAAGGGATGTGAGGCACCCTCTAAAAATGTGTCAAAAACTTTTAGATAAATAATATTATTGCAGTGGCATAATCTTAAATATGTCAACATTCATTTAATTAGTTAAAAAACACAGAAATACTTGTGTTTAATAAACTGCCTGTAATAATTTTTGACTTTAGAAGCTGGACAGGTCATCCATCTTTGGCCAATGTTTATCTTGGATCTGTGATTGATTCTTCTGTCATTTTCTGGTTTTAAACACCAATAAGATCTTTGATTTCAGTCTCTTGCAACTTAATATGAAAACAGGTAGAAATGTCTCATTACTTCCCAGTATGCCAAAAAAGAAAAAGTGTAGAGTTTTCTTATTTACTCTACTCTCAGTGTGCTTATTCTTTGCTCTTCCTTAATATCTAACGATGTTTTAATGATTGACAAGACTCCCCTTCATTGGAGCTGGAGGCAGTTTCTGCTGTTGATTGACAGGTTAGCTTTTACTTAGAGGTCTCATTCCATCTTAAGGACATATCTCAGGACGCTGTGAATGTTGATAAGACATCAGACGACATGATCGTCTGTGGCAGTGAGGATTAGATACGCAGTTTTAAAGTTCCTAAGCCCCTGAGAGGAACAGGTCAACTACAAAGCCACTTCATGTGAAAAACTACAGTGCTGCGGCATTGTTGGCCAATCCTAGCCGGACTTGTAGAGCATGTTGCTAAATATTCTTCATGATGATTCATGCTGGTGCAGCGCAGGCATGAAATATTTAATCTTTTCATTGTACCGTTAATTATCTGATGGAGATGCTTTAACGCAGACACTTACGTCATTTTTATTTTCTCTTTCTGCAGTTCCTGTGCCTGAAGAATATCCGGACATTCCTAAAAGTGTGCCACGACAAGTTCGGCTTGAGGAACAGTGAACTTTTTGACCCGTTTGATCTTTTTGATGTCAGAGATTTCGGCAAGGTAAGTTTAAAAAAAAAAAAAAAAAAAAATAAGGAAAGAAAAACTCTTCCTGGTTAATGTTTTCCAGAAAGTCATGTGATACAAGCTGGCTGCTTGTAACCTTGAGAGCAATTTATGACAATGAGATTTCCAGTTAATAAACTTATTTCAATCAGTAATGGAAGCTTACGGTTCTTGTTGCATTTTGGACTTTCCTTATGAGTTGGACATATGTGTGCATAGAAAAGTGCAGGGATTTGTGAGTTCATCTAAAGTGCAGATTAGCATCCCTTTGTGCTTTGCATGAGTTTAAAGGTAAATCCGTGTGTTACATTAATCCCCGGTGTGGCGCTGAGAGCTTGGATGAGCATTTAATGTAACACCTAAAGGTCAGCAATCTTATTCCATGTCGCTGGATGGCTGATGCTGAGACCCTATACTCATGAAAAAACACAAAAATGAGACTATGCAAAGTCATTTCAAGGCTTTTTCAACCTTTTTAAGTTATGTAATCCTGAAGTTTCAACTAAAAAGCAAACAAAAGATTCATTAAAAAAAGATCTTGTTTATACAATTTCTCTCAAATAAAGTTAAGTTCTACTTTTTTTGTCTTACATTATTAATTTGTGTCTTTTAAATTAAAACATAAGATGAAGAAAGATCAGAATGTATCTTTCTAACCCTAACACTAACACTAACCCTACAAAAGCCATTAACAGACTTACAATTGAGCTTAAAACCCTGGCAGATTTAGATGAAAATGTATTTTTATTCAGTCAAGAAGATGGTTTCTGAAAGAAACTTCCAGGGAAAGTGGAAAAAAAAACATCTAAAAATAAGAAACATTTCTCAATTAAATATGCTTTACCAAAGTATTCGTTTTTTTACATCATGAAGTTGAATTATAGAGGATATATGTCATATTAAAGCTGGAAAGGGTTTTGTTTACACTTGGCTTTGCAGTTTTGTTCCCAGCTGCATTCATGCAAACATATTACAGAGTAATTGCTGATGGTTGGTGGGTGCTTAATTATCATTGACCTGCATGCTGCTTGAAAGATGTGCACATTTACCTCTGAGCAGGGGAAAAGTAGGGCTCAGTCTTCCTTAAACTATTAGCATTCAGAGATTTTTGTTCTGAAACATAATGTGATTACTATGCTAGTTATACATTCCCATGTAAGGAAAATGAGACGAGCACCGTGACTTTCTACAGTGATGCAGGATATTCCAGGGACAGATTGAAAAGTGGATCAGAAAGGATGATTTTAAAGAAAAAGTGATTTAATGACAGGTATGTGTGAAAGCTGTCATCAGGGTAAAACAACCCTGATGCAGCTTTAAATGGGCTTCAACTCTGAATCAAATTCTATTGTTGTGCCTTTATACTCAGCTAAACACATTTACAGTGTGTTATAAATCTTATCAACTTTATTGGGAGTTTTTATGGGACAATAAAATTGACTTTTGCACTTAATTAAATGTGTGATCATGTTGCAACGGTTCACTCTTTAACATGGGAATGATATGAATGATGGCTGATATGAACTTTTCTGATGGTCAAATAGCTGCTGCAAATAAATTCATTAATGTACTTGCATTTTATCATTTATTGTCATGAAATGGAGCCAGATTGGACTGTTCATGAAGGTTTCCAGCAGTGAGGATTTTGCTGAATGTAAAATGGGCCCGTCTAACACGAGATGGAACAACCTAGAACACTTGGGGTCCAGTAAACGGCTCTGGATAGACCCAGATAGTTACCCTTCCTCATCTGGTGTGGAGCAGAATTCAGTACGAGTCATGGATGGATTAATGATATTGTCAGTTTGCATGAATGAATGAATGAATGGATTGTTTGATGCAAGGGCTTCAGCTAAAGACAGAGTGTTTCACTCCTCTTTCTAATCCCTTTCCAAGTTTTGTGTAGCTCCACACAGAAGTCTGGTTTAAGAGGTGAGAGCCTCTCTCTGAGCTTGTAAGCTGTTAGTAACGGCATGATGTCATTAAATTCATGATGACAGCTGATGCAGCTGGGAACGTTAATAATGCACCGCTTCCTCTGAACGAGCATGTGTTTCTATTAAAACAAGGAGGGTAAAGTATGAATAAACTGTTAGCGTCTGTTATTTGTGGAAAGTCTTCTGCTCATTTATCAAACATATCTGTTGTAATCCAAACTTATCAACTCTCTGGAGCATGCACTGAGACAAATAAGGAGCAGAAAAACGATGAGGGAGAAGAAAAAGGAGACGAGGACTCACTTGGCAGTTTGTAGATAAACCACAAGACGACGTCTGACAGTCAATGAGCTCGCAGTGAATGGTATAAAAATCCAACAGCAGTCAGAATCAATCACACAGGCCCTCCATATGTCAATTTAGAAATTGCTTTAGTATGGTCTAAGCAGTGGCGGGCTTGTCTCACCATTGATTTTCCATTAAGGGCAGACATCACATTATAATATATTGAACAGAGTAGATCCCTGTGATGTAGCATACATTTAAATGATCAGAATTTCTCAGAAACAGATAATAAAGCTAGGTCTTTCTTTCTTGCACATTCTCAGGTTTCAGCATGTTTTTTTTCCCTCTGTGGATACAAACATCAACAATAAATAAATAATACACTGTACATTCTCATCAATAGGTGCAAAAATGGCTTGCAAACAGAAGAAACAGTCAGAAAACCTCATGAAAAATTTTCTTTTCGTGTCAATTTAAATTTAATCATAACAGGTCCGTTAAGATTTTATATTACTTTTTAGGCAGCTATTGATTAAGCTTTTATCAGATTGTCATTGACAACAGTAATAGTTAATCCAATCCTTCTGAGAGTCTTCCTTGTGTGTTTCTCCCTGTGTTGTTGTTGTAAATGGAGCAGATGTGAGATTCTCATAATATGGTAACCTTTAACAGTGTCATAGTATTCTCAACAAAACTTTATAAAGTCTGTGTAGCAAGCCCTATTAATTATCTGTCACTGTTCTGGTTTCAATTTAAAAAATTAGCACTTGCACAATATTTATGTTATAAGCAGATTTGTGGTTTAGCATGGTCCTACAAAGACTAGTCTTATGCATTGGTTAAAGTAAAGTGTGCTTGAGACATCAAGTGGCTGATAAGGCGACTTTTGTCTTTACTCCTTCTATAAACATTAATCGGCTCTGTATTCACCTTTCACTCCTTCACACCGACCCAGAAGTCAGCCCTCCTGGCCTCCAGTTCCTCTAATGGCGCCTTTTCCCAGGTCACCAGGAAAGGCAGACCAAACCTGTCAAGGCATGGTGCTGATAAAAAGTAATTGCGCCTTCAAGCCCTCCCTTTTTGCCTTCCCATTGGGCTCGTACTAAACCAGATGGAGCACGTAACCTGCTCGATGTCCTCTACTAATTTTTATTTTCATTACTTTGCATTAGCATGAACTCGAGCTCCCTTGTTAGCACTCTTTTTGCAGATGTAGAATGTACAGTTTCGTGCCTGTTTCACCACTCGTCTCTTCTCTCACCTTAACCCATCCCCCATCATTAGAAATTCATTATGACATCATTAAACCAATGAAATACAGCTTATTACTGAGGCCCCAGAGAAGGCTTTTATTTAAACACCTCCTCTCTCTCTCCTCCAAACCCAGCCGCCTCGTTTCCTGTCTTCCAACCTATTTTAATTACCCACCAAAGGAACATTGCTGTCATTTAAATGAACATGGCAATCAGTTTATTTGGCTGTTGCCATGATTAGCATAATTAGCCTGCACCTGTTAACCATCTATCAACAGTTTGGTAATTTTCCGTCTGTGAGCAGCGAAGGAAGGAAGCTCTCTGACAGATTTGCAGTCTTCATTAAAGGAAGTTGCATCGTTTTTTTGAAATGAATGTCTCGCCAGAACACCCTCAGAGACGCGACCGACTAGTGAAGTGTCCGAACCGTCAAGGTGACGCTCACCGACTCCGTGGTACAGCGTCAAGGTGAATTGATTTTACTTGTGCGCTGCAATGGAATGGAAATCAGTCCTTCCACATGAAAACAGATGCTCTTTGGGTGATTTAGCTTTATACAAAGCAGGAAGAGAAAAAATATGTAGTTTATATCTGTATATGTCCACCCTTCTTAACTCTGATACCTCTGCACAAAATCTAGTGCAACAAATTGCCTTCAAAAGTCACCAAATCAGTAAACATGTAAAATACCCAATATGGTTTAAGAATAATCCAACCATGTAAAACTGAGTAGCGGTACATTCAATTCATCCATGACCATCCACTTAAACTAACAGTCTGGGCAAGTAGAGCATTAAGAGCAGCATTGAATAGAATAGAAATAACCTTTATTGTCCCTCAGTGGGAAATTCAGGTGTACCAGCTGCAAAACGACTGGCAAGCTGAGGCACGCAGGTTCACCCCACGGTAAAAATCTAGAAACAGAAAGTGAAAAAAGAGACGGTACGATCTTTGCAGATTTAGAGTATAAGAAATAAAAGGTTTTCTCAGATAAAGCAATGTGCCACAGAGAGGGATAGTTCAATACACTTCAAGTTTGTGGTTGTAATGACAAAATAAGAATGCTAGGCAGGAGTTTCAATTCAGGATTTGCACAAATAAAGACGGATTTTCTACAAAATGTTGGATTAATCGTCTCCCAAGTGATTGTAAATTAGAAGTATTTGCATAAAATTCCCAAAGAGGAACTATTTGTGCTGTTCCACTAATTTGACATCATTCTGTGGTCCAATACTCAAAACACACCACCAAACAGCCAGTGTGTTATAACATAAAGCTCAGTTGAAACACCAACCCCCAGATTTAATTTGTACCAAGCGCTCCCATTTCTGCTGCTTTTCTCTTTCTCTCTATTTCCCCATCCATCTCCTCCCGTTCCTCACTGTCCTCCACTTCCCGCTCATTCATCTCGCACCTCTCTCACTGCGAGAGAGTGTTGTGATAAGACAGAGCTAGCGGGCAGGCGAGCCACTATTGTGTCGAGGCGACGTGATTGCCATTGGACGTCGGTGTTTGATTACCCTCCCTGGCTGCCCCCAAAACCCGTGCACGCTGAACTCTGCTCCTTTTCATTTCCTTTTCTGCACTCTGTGGCTGAAAATAGCCGACTCTTTAGTCTCCACGCCCAGTGCTCAAACATCTGGAGCGTGCCTGCATGTTTCAGCCTCCGTTGCTCACCCTCAGCACGGCCTTGTGGTTCTTTCTTGTTTTAATTATTATTATTTTACTGTTAAGCGCTTCAAATTACAGAGCATTGAACTTGTTGCATCTTCAAGAATTGTTACATGCCACAGAAAGCCCATAGCAGACAAGTTCTTAGAACAAGATTATTTTTATATAAATATTAAAAATATTGTCCTTTTATTTATCCCAAAAGATAAGACATGTTTGGTGTCTGGTTCTAGCCTAACTTTCATTTTGATAAATATTTGTGTGTTTTTGTTTGTTAGGCCAACAGAATAAATAAGCTTTTATTTGTAAAAACGTCTTAAGTTTCATTTAGGAAGATCGTAATCAATTTCCTCCCCCAGTTTATTAAAAAGTGCCTGTTTGCTATAATCTGTCAATTTTATCTTCAAAGCCCAAGATAATCTCTTCATTCTGGTTTAAATTTTTTAAAATTTGTATTAGAGTTCCTTTACATACACATTATTTTTATCTTTTCTAAGGTAAAATGATGCATTTGTAATGCCTGCTTTTATACCTTTAGCTTTGTGAAACATACATTTGCAATAATCTTCTGTATGGAACATAAAGGCTTTAATTTTGAAAGGTATCTTTAGGTTTTATTTTGAAATGTAAACTATTGTCTCATTAGTTTTAGTTCACTTATTGATGCAGAAACTGCTTCTGCAACAATAACAATAATATGTTCATGGTATTATAGGACAAGTTTTATTTTGAAAGGTCAACTTCACTATTTTTCAGCAATAGTTTCCATTAATTATGCACAACCTGCTTTTATATTGAAGAGTATTTTCAAGCTTTAAGCAAAGATTAATTCATCTGGATATTTGCTTTTGCTGTTTTCTGCTTCATAAAATATTGACTTTTATTTGAAGTAATATCTGTGAGCTGCGATACACAGACGTCTCTCTGAAAACATGGACATGTATGTCGAGCCTGCAGGTGCTGCTGTAAATTCCCGTGGCGATCCATGGCTGCCAGACTCGAGCCGGAGTTTGCTGTAAGTGATGGAGGGGGAAAGTTCAGAGGTCAATCAGCTGGAGTCAGCGTTTCAGATGAATCCGTCCCCTTCCATTAGCGACCGCGTCCTGAGCAGCAGTTCTTTACTGTCAGTACCTGAGTGGGTTTTTAAGTGGGTGGTCACATGGCCTTGGCCGTGTGTGTGCGGGGGGGGGGGTTAAGTGTTTTTAGATTTATTGAGAAACGTGTTTACATTAATCTGAAGCAGGTGGATGTGTTTACATATATATGTCAGCAAATACTGTGTTAATATGTGCTTTTGTACACTTTTAACTTACTCTCCCTACTGTTAGCTCTCATTTGACCATTTTCTGACCCTAAAAGAAATATTGCAATGAAATATTCTACTTCCCCCAACAGGTTCTTCACCCCTAAGGGGAAAATTTAACTCCTCGACTCCGGACACTCAGTCCCTGCTCTCCCAAGTAGCTCTGGCTGTCATTTCTATCCCCTTACCCCTGTACTTTACTTAATCGTCCGTCAGGACCGCCCCCATCTGCAAGTTTTTACATAAAGCTTCCAAGACGCAATCAATAATTCATTCCAAAACGGCACAGCGCTGATGATATTTCTCTTGACATGAATTATAAATGAGATCGCTCCCCCTGTAGTCTCTCCTGTCTTTTTAGACCCCCTCCAATCGCCCCCGCAACGCTTCCAACTCCAGCAGCTCGTTACCCTGATAGCCATGGAAACGGGTGACTGCGGGGCCGGGGCGGGCTGCTGTCTGGGGAAACGGTTCAGGAGTCCAACAGTCTGAAGTGTTCACACTTCAAGTTTGAGTTTGAGGTTTTGGTAACCAGAATAGTAATTTGTGGTGAAGCGACGGCTGGTCTTGGCTAGTAGAATAACTCTTATCACTAAAATATGGTTGTAACAGCATCATGCTGAGAGGATGGATGGACATCAATTAAAGAACTGAACCTTTTGTCTTCGTTCCCGGGTCATTGTGACCTGATTAGTCAGCAGGTGACCAGCAGGTGACATTGTGTCTTTATTTAATTCTCATCTCCTCGTTTTGTTGAGCTGCTGTTTTCTCTTGGCGAGCGTTCAGCAGCAGAATCGTTTAAATCCACCAGCAGGAAATAAAAGAAAAAGAGAAATAATGACATTCATAACAAACTGTTTACTGGCCTTTTTAATTCCGAATCTATCCTTCATTTTTTTTTCTTCCTCTCTCATTCTTTGTTGAAGTGAGTGTTGCATTCTGTTGCTAGAGAAACAGAAAGAGCGAGACAAACGGATTTGGCCTCAGTTTGGCTCTTTGAAGCGTCGCCTCTCTGCTGCGTGGTGCTGATGGCCCAAAAAGGCTGCGGAGCCGCGATCACAAGAGACTCCTGCCTTTGGTTTGGGAGCCGTCGGTCACAGGAGGGAGTTCCCCGTTCGTCTGGGTGGCGTACTCGGAGCGCAGCGCGACTAATGTCAGGGGATAAATGGGAAGACCCCCCCGCTGAGCCAAGAGTCTGTGAATTCCTTGGAAGCAGCTCATTATTTCCCCTCCCCCAGTTTCTGATCCTGAAGTCCTCCTGTGGTTGGGGCAGTGATAGGCAGGTACAATCTCCCAGGAATCACTGTGGTGTGAAAAGAATAAACGATAAGAATCTATTCTCATTTTTTCACTGTTCACTGTATAAGCAGTTCTCACTGGGAATGCTGAAACGCGAGCATGCTGCGGCCATAAATTGTGCTCAAATAAGCGGAAATGTTGTGTTATGTAATGCAAACATGTCTGCACTCAGTTTGATGTTAATATTTTCCAATACTTTTCATAATGTTGTAATTGCTGGCTGAAAAACAAGACCATCAAACAAGCCGATGACAGGAGAACGAAGGTCCCGTTTTTTTATTTCCATTAGTTTTTAGCAACAACGTACAACTTTGGAAAAAATTAACAGACCGTATGTATATGTTTGAGTAAACTTTTATTCTATGAACGAATGACAACACGTCTTCAAAATGCCAAGCAAAAATTTGGTGTATATTGGAAGAAAATGAGAAATGATCAAAATAACAAAAAGTTCGGAAATTCGGGGAAGCTGAGCGGACCTGCAGCGTGAGCTGGACCTGCAGCGTGAGCAGGACCTGCAGCGTGAGCAGGACCTGCAGCGTGAGCTGGACCTGCAGCGTGAGCTGGACCTGCAGCGTGAGCAGGACCTGCAGCGTGAGGGTGCAGACGGTGTGAGGATCTCTGGCAGCCAGTCGATCCCTGCTGTGTAAATGGAGCGTGTGTTCACTGTCAGAACTGCAGCCAGTCATTAAGGATTGGCTGCAAGTCTGAGAGGCCTGAGCTGGAGATCTCTGCTTTACTCGCATCAAGTCCAGCACACATGAGTTGTTGTGCGTGACACAGGAATTATATAAATCATATTTGGTAGGGACATTTCTTGCCTTGTGGTCAGAAAAGCTGGATTCAGGGACACTTTCCCACTCGGTAGCAGCACAAAACAGCAATCCTCTCAGCACTGGGAATGAGCCCACCTCAATACGATTACGACTAAAAAAAATTCAAGAAGAAATGCTTTCCTATGTTTACTTTCTTTGAGACTTCAGATGCCAACTTTGCAGAAGTTTTGGCAGATTCACTTTCTGAAAACTGTGCTCACCTGTAATCAAAATAAATATTCCCCAGCTGGATTTTCTTGGATACAAATTAATTCCCACAACAGGTTTTGAATTGTACGTCAGTGATATAAAAGCACAAAATCATCCACACGTCATTTGCATTATTAGAGTCACTCAAGAGCATCTTTCCACATCAGTACAAAAGGTTCAGTCAAGCACATAAATGCTGTATTATCACTTGCTCTGACTAGAAAATTACTGTGTCAGATATGCATATGCGTGGAAGGGGAAATAACCACTTCACTCAATCGGAACATTGACAGCACTGTCTGTGGGGGCCATTAAATTTGTCATTGCTTTTTGTACGGTTCAGTTCATCAATGCGAGCACATCACTGTGACACACACACACACACACACACACACACACACACACACTGAGGCCATAAAGTCTCGGCTGGAGCCGGTCCTTTCCGATTCCTCTTATGAAAGGGCTGTAAAATGGAAATTAGTCTGAATAGATGACACGGTCGCTCATCACTCACCGCATGTGTTAAGGAAAGTTGTTGGGACTAATGTCGGCAACAGACTGATAATGGTGAGATGTTTTAGTTTACTCATTTTTATGGCCTTCATTAATCCACATCCCTCCCTCTGTTTCATCACTTGGTCGAGACGGCCTCCACCCTCAGCTCATTTTCTCTTCACCAGGTTCTGGTTGATTCTCACTTTGCTTTTGGCCCCATTTCCCATTTCTAGTCTTTCTAAGAATGTTTTCTCTTTACAATTCTTTTCATAGTTGTGGTGTAGCACGCTGTAATTTGATATGGGTAATAAAAAACTGCCAGACAGGGTTCTTATTGTGTGGGATTGGGCAGCTTGCCGGGTGTTATGAGCGTCCCCTGCAGTGGCCACTAAACTGATTCCCTCCTCAGTGCTTTCGTTCATTTATTTCACGGCAGGTGCATTGGAACAGGTAGCAGCGATGAAAAGCTGTTCATGTTGTAAATCTTGCATGTCGGCTGGGGGAAAAGTTTCCTCCATGTTTTTGGAATACCAGCAGTATTTCGACTCTTACTAAAGGGGAGCATGCAAGCTGTTATAAAAAAAACCATGTATTTATTGCTCAATATTTTAACAGCTCTGGAAAAAATGAAGAGCCCACTGCACTGAAAACCTGGTTATTCCACCAAATTTATGAACTCTTTCTGATTTAAAACATTAGTGTTATTGTTTCTAAATGAATATATTGACATTATTTGAGGTCTGAAAACCTCTTTGTTGTTATTTCGACCATTTCAAATACTAAATATTTGCTTGTAATTTCAGACATGTTGTCTGTGGTTCATAGAGTAAAAGAACATTGTTCATTTTACTCAAACGTATGTGGGAAAAAAAAGAAGTAAACTCACAGGAGTTGATTATTTTACTGCATATTAAGATGGTTTTAAGTTTATTTTAATATTTAGTGTTGTTTTTATAGACATGGGCTACTATAAAATCACAGTGTGTGCAGAATAATGTTATTAAAAGTATTATTTCTACTGCTGATGAAATAATAAAATATATTCTTTTGCAGTTATGATAATAATCCAAAGAGACACTGCTCCCTAAATGCTTATTGTTCTGCTATCAGCTGATTAACAGAGATAATTCTCATATTAACCAAGTGTTTAATAACTCCAAAATATTCCCCAACAGCTAAAGGTCTAGTTATTTGGCTGTTAGGGAACAAGTGAGGGAGGGGAAGCAGAGTGTTATTCTGTGCTGAACAAGAATTGAAATGTCAGTTTCTCTCCCATCTAATTAAAAGGTTTAAGAATCACTAGAATAAAGCAAAGTGTTGGTCTTGAAACCAAACTGTAGCAAAAAGTATATTATGTTGCAGCTAAACACTAAAAGGCATAGATGAGTGGTTCTGAACTTTTTAAAGTGTCATGATACTCGGATAATCTTCTGTTTTGACTCACCTCAAGCAAGTTTATTGAATTTAAACAATCCAAATTTACTCCCACCTTCAAACATTTCAACAACAGCAGCACAAACGTTCACCAGTTGAATTCAACCTCCAGAAAAGGCCAGTAGGTTTTCTGGACATAACATGAAGCTGCTTGTGTATGAGCATCTCCCTGCCTGAGCCTGGTCACCGCCATGCTGCGCTCCATCTGCCTCAGCTTCAATTACCAGCAGCAAGACTGTCTGCACCTGCTCAACGTAACAAAGTCAGGCAGGACCCCGGCCTGGTAGTAAACAAATATGGCCGCCCCCCGCCAGAGAATGCATTACGCAGAGAAAGGTGAAGGATAGACAAAGAGTTGACTAAAGGCTCATTGAAAGATACGATAAAACCACAGGAGAGGATGAAAAACTTAAGAGTCTCTTGCAGTTTAGATCTTTTTTCACTGTCACACACATTCTGCACCAGCATAAACTCTTTTACTTTTTTTACTTTTGTGTTTTGTTTTTCTAATGGTTCTATGTTTGTATGAAAAGATTGCATATTAATCAAAACAGTTTTTGCAAGCATTGGTTCAACAAAACATGACCGACTGTCTCCAGCGCTCTCAGTTTTAGGCTCATAGCTTCTCTGAGGTGCAACAAGGAATCTGAGTGAATAAGGTGAAACCGGACAGACCGCGTGATGAAGCGAGAGAACATGCGAGGAACAGGGACTCACAGACTAAAAAACACCGCCAGTCAGAGGTGAAGTTGTTTGATAGGTGAGATAATGCCACAAAAAGTGGACATTTAAAGAGAATCTGACCTGAATTCAGGAGAACTTTCAAAAACGAGAACGCTGAATGAAGAGTGACATTCCTATCATTTCCTTTGAGGCTGAAGTGTGTTCACTCTTCTGAACACTTTGATGCCCTTTGTGATGGAGGAGTGTGGTCTCAGTGCCGACAATGGCTGGCAGGACAGCAAGCTAATAGCTGGACTGGGCTTGTGAATGGCAGAAATCAATAATCCCCTCAGTTACAGACTCAGAAGGTTCCAGACCGAGCCGCAACCATGCCAACCATTTTATTAGCATTTTCTTCATGATCTTCTCTTATGTTTCTTTCCTTTGGTCAGTTTTGCACTTAATATTCTAACCTGCTGGCCACTTTATTAGGTACACCTGTTGAATCACTTCCATTTACACTGGGTGTAGGTAAACATGGAGACAAGTAGGCAGTGCAGTGGTCATATCACAGCTGGTGTGATATTTGTAACATTTTAGCCTTTTGAATTCACAGAAAGCTAAAAAAAAAAAATTCTTGCAATATAGAAACTTTTGTGATCTAAAGCAAGAAAAGTTTTGACTTCAGACTGTGAGAAATGAATGTGTATGTGCCTATTTATTTGTGAATATTAACTGTAATATTTACTGCTGAAACATTTATGAATGCAGCTCTTACCCTTTCAGTTTATATTCTCTCATTTTCGTGGGAAACAGAACCGTTTTGGGTTGAGGTTTTACACACAGCATGATTCGCTTTTTGCAGCAAAAGGTGCCAAGCTGTGCACAACTTTAAAGGCCAACATACAGTACAATTATTTACTGCCCACACTTCTCTAAAGTTGTTAGAAGGCCAACTCACTTAGACCCACACGCTAAACACACACTGCAGACTTTGTTATCTGGCTGGCAGAGTCAGACTTCCCGCTACAGCAGTTTTCCATCCTGGGCAGAACAGTGTGCTCGTTGTGTGTGTGCTCACAGCTTTGCATGTAGTTACACTGGACTGCATTTATTGGGGAATGTTGCAGATGATTGCTAAAAGTAATAAAACGGAGACACTCTGACAGTAACAGTCGAGTTTGAATTCAAAATTTGCTGCATTTGATTATTGAGTGAAAACTGTTTATTTTACAGGTCTGAGTGATATAAGTGATCTTCTGGTCTATATTTATTAGAGATGATTTCACAAGTTCATCCTGAATTGCTTGGCTTTGAACCTCAAAACTTTTTGTGATGACAGAGGAAAGTCTCTGCCACAGGCTTTGCTCTAATTTACTTTGATTCCCTTGTTGTCACAGCGTTTGTGAGCTTGTTCTCTGTCCTGCTCAGGGATGTTCAAGTGCAATTGAAATATTTTCTTCGCTTCTGCTTTTTTCCTTTCAGCTTGTTCTGGGGCTCGAAAATTGCTCTCGTGCAAGAAAGTCTTTGGTGCCATAAGCACTTGTTTATGTTTTTACTCACGGTGGAAGTCCTGGCAGCGCTCTCCCTCGCTCCCTCGCTCGCTCTCTGGGTGTTCACGCTGCAAAAGCAGGAGGCAAGGAGGATCTTTCTCACTCTTCAAGCCTCACAAACAGAAAAAACACCCAGACATGCTGGACACACATTAGGTTGCATGATTTAATGCAGCAGCGTTCATACAGTATGTTCACTTATGCACACATTCAGACACTAACGGGAATTCATCCTTTCACTCTGTGACTTATCCTTCTTGACATGATTTCACTCAAGTGAGTCAGCTGGAGAGAACATCATGTCGTTAGCCTGGGGTGTGTATGTGTGCCAGTGTGTGAATGACCTGGATAGAGCTTTTTATGCTGTGTAAGCCAGCCAGTGTTGCTGTATAGTGAGCTTATGGACGCAGTAACTGAGCGTCGTGCCATTTACAGTGTCCCACTGAACACAATGTGCTGGTTTATGTACATCGAAGAAAAGAGAAATAAACGAACACGGTTACTGCTGAAATCTCTACATTGAAGCATCATTATGATTCTAATCATCAGTTTAAAATGCTGATGTATAAATGATCAGTTAGTCATTGCATTTTTTATAATCATCTGTGTCACAACCATTAAAATTTGAAAAGGCGGAGAACAGAATGTTATTAGCTGCATTAGCAATGCGTTGAGTTCGACTGTGCTTGTGTTTCCATGGCGACATGTAGGCCTCAAGCACATCACTCTGAATGCTTATTCAACAAACATTTTAAGTGTATAACATATCTATTTTGATTTTTTTAGGGAATTCAGCAGACATGATTTGATGCTTTAACTTTTATGCTCATCCCAGCTGGGTGTCTGATTTCTGGTGAGGCAAATCTGTTGACATCTCAGAACAGATGTTTGAAAAAAAATTAAATAAAGTTATAATAACAGGGGCAAACACAATAGAAATGTGTTGGCTTTGCACATTATATGTTTATGTATCTGGACAGAGCCATAAACGCCCTTAACATTGCCAGCAGATTAGCATTAATCACATTTCAAAACACCCTAGTCCTCGCAGATCAATGAAAACATGCTGCTTTTCAAAGTTCACAACTGTAAATTACTGCAGTGTAAAAAACTGAACTAACATCACTAGAATAACGGTTTTCTACTTTTACTGCCATATTTCTCCAAGTGTCGCCAACTAGCTGTGTAAATTATATTAAAAAAATATTGTTGCAATAATAGCTGCTTAATTTTCTTCCCCAAAGTGAATTGGAAAGTGTCTTTCTCTAAATAAATTGAATTCTCTGAGCCAACTGTGGTTGCAAAGGAATTTAAACAATAACGAATTGTGTAAACTGCCGCTGCCTGCTTATATTTGTAGCTATTATTTTCTAACTTAGAAAATATTTGACACATAACAAAAGGGAATCGTAAATTTTTTTCTTGACTGGAGGATAAATGTGGCAAAATTTGCAAGCAAATATTGACAAACTTTCTGTTTCTATTGTTTAATGTGAAAAAATGAGCTTTTTCCGTGCATACTCCTGTGCCCTTTGGAAACTCAGTCGCTCGTATCAAACTGATGTTCTGCTCAGCTGAACATTGTCATTTGTATCAAACAGCTTCACATATCTAAGCAATTTAATATCAAAATGCAGAAATGTTTTGTTACTGCACAAAGACTGGTGAAGAAAATGTGATTAAAGAAAGGAAACGAGCTTTTGAGTTCAGATGGTTTTGTGTGGATTCATTTAAGATTGCTTGTTGCAGGATGATTTGTACTTTTAATCTGAGGAGATGGCAAAGTCAGAACTCTGCAGGCCAAAGGAGACAGACTTTCGTCAGCTCTATCAAGATAATCTCGCATGTTGAGAACACAGACTGTTCCAGAGGTTGGGACCCCTTAATGCTCCATGCATGAGGGGATCTGTGCATCAGACGCCTGGTGTATCTAAGCTCTAATGTGACCTTGACACACTTTCTGACTTTCAAGAAGTGCACACTGCTATGGGGAAGATGCTCTTGATTATGATGCAGGCTGAATTGCAACTTGCTTTCATTCATTCACTGCTGAACTCTGCACATTTAAAAAAAAAAGCGACTTTGGTAAAACTATTTGCAATTATGAGATTAAATTCTGGAAGATCAGGAAAGTGTCTTCCATTATTATGTTATAGTTTTGACTTTATTACCATTAGATGACATTTGGGCTTACCATATGATCCACTTCTCTCTATAAAGACGAGCTGAGCATCTGAACAAGCTGGTGGCTCTTCAGCTTCCTTCTTATCAATATTGGCCATTCTTGTATTAGTTTGGTGTGGAGTGCTGTAGATCTAATTAGATCTGCTGTTTTCTGCCATGACCTCAAATCAATTGAAACATTCCTGAATGAGAATTGTAATTATCAATGACTGAATTATTCTTTGTCTGGATGCAGTTAAGATTGAGATTTTAGTATAAACAAGCGCACGATTACTTACCTCAACCTGAAATGAGCTGGAACACAAACTCTTGCCTTGAGTGACAGTGAGCTGCAAAATCCAAGCAATAACAGTTTTACGGCTCCTTTTGGTAGCATAAGGAACTGAAGCTTTGTAACTAAAGTTGATCTTTAGTTCACATTAAGCGACATCATTAAATTTAAAAAGCCTGTCAGTCAGAGTCTTATCATATCAGTGTTCCAGTGGGTGCAGTGGTGTTAGAGGCTATCAGCTGATGAAGAACGACTGCTGGGATTATTTTTGTCATGCTGTGTGTTGCTGAAGTCAGTGACACAGTCCTTGGTGAAAGTGATGAAAAGATGAAGAGACAGTTTGTATTCCAGCTAGCTGCAGATTTACTTTGCAGTTTCCCTCCTCTTCCCTGCCTTTTCACCTCCTCATCTCTGCTCTTACCCCAGGCTCCTGACCTTAAATAGCAGCCTCTTTATGTATGACTGGCAGATAGATTTTCCAATAAGTAAAGCATCCTGCTTCTGGGAAAGGCCACCTCACAGAAACACAAATGTTCCGGCAAACAAGAATCGTGCGCGGTCTCTCTGCGAACTGACATCCTCACTGCTTTTTTTAGCCTTGTGCCATCTCATATGAAAGTGTTGTACACGAGGACGAGCTCTGCTGGAAGCGGGGCCATTTTGGAGCAACTTATTTCCAATTCTTTGGAGTAAAACTCCCAGAAGGAGCTGAACGAAATGCTTTTTGTGCTCACACTTCCTGCACAAGAAGAAAAGGTTCCTATTTATATAACCTCTGGCTTCTCCTCTGACTTTTACCCTCTCTTGGTCAAGAGAACAGTTAACCTTAAAGAGCCTTCCACCATTTCTCTTGTAAAAGGGCAATCATTTATCACAGCATGTCAGATCCTATAGCATGATCTGGAGTTTGATAGAGTTCCCCGTACTCCCTAAGCTGCAGTTGGATAATGAGTGCCCACTCCTCATTTCCCATCCTCCAGGGGCTGGGTGTTAATCCGGCTGCAGGATGCTGGCTTCATTTTTGCCACATCGAGTTAAACCAGCTTACAAACTTACAAAACACATTAGAAAGCATACAAGGATGTATTGAAAGAGTTCCATCTATCAGCTGGTGAGTCGTCGGTTTGACGAGTAGTAATGTACGCAACAGGTCAGTGAAGGTCACTTGGATGAACTATTACTCTCTCTAACGCCCACATCTGATGTAGTTTTTAGTGACAAGGATACAAAAGGTGAGGGAGACCGGTGAATGGAGGAAGCCAAGAATATGAATGTTAACTGCTATCAATATCATCACAGAAATATTCATCATTTGAAGAATACCGAGTTAAAGATTGTATTTCTACACACTGAGGTTGCTGTTTACGCATCATCATTTTAATGCTAAAGTTCAGGAACTATTATTTTAGACAAAATTTGTTTTGGGAAAATTTCAAATTCCAAATGTACCAGCCTCGTTTAGAAACAGTATGAGCTCTTTTTCAATTTCTCAGTTGATTATGTGTGTATTCTTTAGCTGGTTTGTCACCAACGTCATTCCGCTTTTTTTTTAAACATCCCGTTTTGTTTCTAAGCCTAATCCCATTAGCCAAAGAGTGAGATTTGATGGATGATTCCTTTAAAACCAATCACAACATATAACTAAAAGTAATAACTAATCTGCAAGTGCAGACCTTCCTCTTTATAAAGATTTTAGAAAGTATTTCCATCAGCTTTGTGCTTGATGTCCTCACTGTGCAGCATTATGCCAGTTTGGAGTCAGAAATTTCCCCCGCCCCTCCAAAAAAGGAAAAACTGAAAAAACGAGGAGAAGAAACCTCATTCTCTCTCGCGTACCTGTTTTTTTTTACCTCAGACTTTTCACCACAACCTCGCTCCTGCAGATAAGGCCTCTGGTGGGTTGTTCTTGACACAAATGAATTCAAAATCAACAAAAGCTTCAGGCTGTTTTGTGAGGTTTGTTCGTTGTGGAGGTGGCAGACTTACTTTTGTCTTCCGCCGCCTGACAACATCTTTGCTTTTGTAAGCGGGAGCTGGCAGAAACTAACATATTGTCAAGAACAACACCTTTGTCTGATAGCAGGAAAAAAAATGTCAATACATGTTTAAAAAGAAAAAAGGGAAAAAGTATTGCTTGACTCATTACAACAAAGTAAACCTTGGGTTCATATAAATAGACTTTCTATAAGGGCAACACTTTCTTTATGGATTGCTGACAATGCAGCATTGGGGGGGAGGAAATGGCTAAATCTATTGTACGCTGCGACAGTAGAAACAATAAAGGAAATGCCAAGGTGGGGTGCGCTTTGCTTTGTGAGCTGCTGGAAGATCAGATGGGTGTGAACTGATGCGGAAACCAATCATCCGGCGCAAAAATAAAACCTGACCTGCTTAATTTTCAACTAATCTGCCCTGAATTGGGCAGGTACACTTGGGAATTGCTGTGCTTAGCCTGCAAGCTGTTCCATAAATTGCATGACTAATGGCTGGACTGAGCAGCTTTCACTCGCTGATAAAGGCAGATTTTATGGAGATATGCGATATGGAAGCATTTATCAGTGGCTGACAGACAGGCTTCCCCTCTAAACAAGCATCCTTACCTTGATTGGCTTGGGGCACATCTTCTCTCTTAATTCTTCCACATTATCTGACCAGCACAGATTAACATAACTTGATTTGTTCAAATTAAACCCAACAGGGCCAACAAAACGTGCCTAATTTACATCATTTTTGGCACTACTGAGCAGTTATTGTGATTATGCATGAGGAATGACTCTGGAAAACACACAAAGCCTCTGCCTACTATCTTTCACTAGGTTAATGTCGGACACATTCCTCAGAGGTTATTGGCATAATGCCATGCATTTGCCTCATAGCTATTTGCTTCCCATCGATGAGGAAAGGTGTGAATATCCTGGAAGGTGTGGTGTTTAAATGATGGTCTGTTGGTCCCAATTTATCCAAAAGTGCCAAGATAATAGCCTACCACCTCAATTTGGCAGCTGAAACAGAGACTCATCAGATTTTCCAATGTGTTTACGATGCCTTATTGTCCAATTTGCCTACTTTTGCTGAATCTGTGAAAATTATAACCTCAGGTTCCCATTACCAGCTGAGCAGCACGCAGAGTCATCTTGTGCTCCTGTAGTCCATCTGCTTCAAAGTTTTACCTGCTGCCAAAGATGGTCCGCCATCTCTCTTGGTTGCAAAAAGTGACTGCATGAGCAAGGCATTTCTGACCACTCAACCGTCTCTTATTGGATATTTTTCCTTCTTGAACCATTTTCTATAAATTTAAGCGATGGTACTGTGTGGAAAATCTCATCAGATCAGCAGTTTCTGAAGCTTGTGTGACGCCAACAACCATGCAATGCTCAAAGTCAATGAAATTGTGTTGTTCTTCCTCATTTCTGATGCTTTTAACTACAGTTGAGTCTCTGTTGTGCTACTTTTTTTGTGTTAACAAGCAATTATACAGTTTATATCTTGTAAAATAGGCTGTCAAGGCTATTTTGTCTTTCAACAAATTTGCAGATATTTTTCTCTGTTTTTGGTTTTCAAAGTTATCCTGTCATTGTACCAAAATTAAACTTCAAGATAATATTAAATATAGAGATAAAGGGGCAAAATTGGTTAAAGGAAGAGAGAATAAAGTGCAACATATAAATGCTGAATCCCCAAGGCAATTATCATAAGATAAAAGAAATAAAACAAAAGAAAAATAAAGTATAGCCTGAATATATAACAGGGTCTATGAACAATGTGAAAGAAAATATCAAAAGCCTGAGGGTGGAAATCAAATCATACAAAGTGACCCGTTAACACACAGGTTCTGAAGCTTCAGGATATAAATGGAAAAAATGTTAAATCACAGTCAGTTTTGAAGCCATATTTGAAAAGAAAAAAAAAAACCAGCCCACGCCTGAGGATGTCTTTGTTGTCCTCACTGTGACCTCACCTGACCAGAGCTGCCATGTCCCCTTTTGTTGCTCCCTTGTCTGTTAGTGCTTCTCTCAGGGGGATTGACTGCTCTGTGCCTCTCTCCCCCATCCTTTTGTTCACCTCCTACTACTACATCTATTTCTGGATCTGGCAATTTAATGAAGACCACACTCGCAGTGAATGACTCCTCATCATCAGCTTTCACTGCTTTTGAATTTGTGTGCTTTCATTTGACATTTGTGTTGTTATGCAGAGGTAAAATTGCTCTTGGGGGTTTTCCTATAATGACGAAGGCAACACATGGCATAATAAATTATCTTCTTAGGAGAAAAGGTAATTTATTCAATCTGAGGACTCCTCTGACTGAATAGCACACATGGTAAAGATATGTAAAAAAAATAATTAATATTTTACTGCAGTAGCATACACTTTCCTGTGGTAGAGAGATACGGTGTCCCTCAGGGTTAAGCTATAGGTTCAGTTCTATTTTCCCTATCATGCTTCTGGATAATAATGAAATTTGCTTTAATCACTATGCAGATGATATGCAGCTTGTTGTACCTTTCTTTGAATCAAAGAGGCACGAATCACCTGCCTTAAAAATATACAGATCAGGAGGAATCACACGTTTCTTTCCCTGAATTCACCGTTTCTCTAAATTGTGTCTCTTCATCTCCTGAAAACTATGAGGAACTGTGTGACCGTTCTTAACCAGAACTTTTGCTTTTTTTGACACATTTACCAAATAATTAAAACAGCCTACTTTTATCAATCTAATATTTTAAGATTTGATTATTGTAAAGATATTCCAGGAGACATTAAAACATCATACGGCTTACTGTTACAGCTCTCCACCTTAAATGAAACAGCCCTTTTGGACTGGAGTAATTTGACCAACTTTAAAGTTTAAAATGCTTTTTCTGTCCTATCACAGTAAATGAAAATATATTGCTAAATTTGCTCGGGATTTAACTGGAAACCTGAACTTTGGTCCAGTAAGGCTGATGGATATTTTTTGCCAATAATGAATGAACATGGAATAGCTCTTCCCAAATTAATGGGATTTTTTTCTTTCCAAAGATCTCGAGAACTTTGTTGATGAGCATGGCACCGTAAAATTATTAAAATAAAAATCAGATCAGGTAGCTTCTCCTAAAAAGCTGAAAAACTTGGATTATTTTTTTTTATCAGGATTCAGCTAAATCAGACACAAAATAAACCTTTTTCCTTCACTACCTGAGTCTTCACACCAAAAGCCTGTGACTTTGAAGAAGTAATATAATTTGCAAGTAATTCTTGCTACGGTTAAAGACTGTACACTCAACACATCTGACACGTACACAGCTCTGTGTGTGGACAGGGTGGTGGTGTTAACACTGGCTGGGATGCAGCTTCCCCTCGTCAACGTAATGCTCTGTAATTGGCTTTCTAATTTTGCGGGATAATGAGACATGGAGAGGATGGCAAAAGGCTACACTGCAGTATTTACCTACAACACCAGACAATTAGTACATGTAATCTTAATCACAGCCTGGGAGGTGGACCTTTTAATGAGGCTGAAAAGGGAATTGTTCCTACTTTCCACTTAGCTGCTGTTAATAAGGTTAGAAAAATGGGTTAATTGGACATTTTATTAAACAATTTTTAATTTATCATCAGCAAAATGCATGTTTATTTTTACTAATCATTAATAATGTTGAAACTATTATGAGGCAGTAATATTATGGACTGAACTGCATGTTTTACAAAATGCAATTAAACCAACCAAGCAGAAATAATTGCAGTTGTTTGGCACGTTTTCGACTTAAGCGTTGATTACAGTTCCAAGTCATTGTTGTCACGGTGATTCCAAAAGCATAAACAGAAAAGTGGTCACATTTCTGGCTTCATGGATATGTTGAAAGTAGAACGGGTTGGTCTCGGCTTGACTTTTGTTGCTTAAAAGTTCCCATTTTAGACTATATATCCAGCAATGTTTTGGGAGATTTGTTTAATATTCCCCCCGACGGAAAAACCTTCCAACCTCCAGGCAAATCCTGGCGTTAGCTAAAGATTACAGGCAAACAAAAGTCAGGAAACTCCTTCACCTAATTTTAGGTTGAACAGACTCCCTCTCATCGAATGCAGGTGTTGAGTAATGAAGATGACTTCAGACAGTTTCAAAAGATTGACCACTGCTCTTATTCTACATTGTCCTATCAATGACAGGTAAACCATGTTGCTCCTCTGCTTCAGTTTTACTACCAGACCAATGCAGTAAATAAATCTTTGAACCAGTTGGGACAGGTGTGAGCTCGTTGTGCAGAGTGTGAAGCTCTAAGCCAGAAAACACTTTTACATTTCAATCATTAGGACATTAACCTCTGAGCTTTGTTGTTCGTCCTTCTGATAATATAATGGGCCCTTTGTAAGCAATACCCAAAACAAAGAATATTTCTACTTTTCATGTTTGAGTTCTTTCTCTTTTTTCCTTACTGATTGTTGTTTGTGCAAAACTTTTCAAACTTAAAACCATTTACTTTTGATGTTTTGTTTTGCATCTATGATCACCCACCCGCATTTTATGACTAATTGGGGACGTGTGTGCACAAAAAATGTTTCTATCTTTTCTGTTAAATGTTTCTTTTATCAACTAATCTGAGAGTTTTGAATGCTTAATTTGAGGGCTACAGTTTTAAAAGCTAATGGATAAATGATGTGAAATTTATATCAAAGATTTTCTCCTTTCTGATTGGTCTTTCCACTTCCCATCAGGTTGCTGCTTTGATTCCCAGTCTGTTGAAAACTGACAAAACGCCACCTTTCCCTCCTTGCATATGCATGTAGAACGAAAGCAAAGCATATAAGGAGCTTTTAATCTGTGAGGGTTAGTGTGTGTAAAAACGAGAATTGCAAACATGTCGTAAAATCTTGAAAGGAATGTAAAAAGCCCAAAATATTCCCATTTACAAGTTAGCAGCTGCCTAAAGCATGTTGGTTCATGAACGCTGCAGAACTACAAACCATGAAACCACAAGATTTGGATGAGTGTGGGCAGGTTGCCAGTTTGTGACGTACAGCAGATCCCCGCCTGTTTGTGGTGCAGCATTCGGGAATTCACCTATTTGTGGATTTTGATGTGGAACAAAACTCCAAATTATTCATGGAAAAATCAGCAATTTTGTGTTTCTAACCACAAAGCACAGGAAAGCTACTATTTGCATGTGCTTTTCGCAACTATCAAGTTTTGCTTATGCTCCTTTTTTGCCTGCCCTTTAAAGTTCATCCACAAAGCAAATCATTTCTACGAAAGGTTAAAAGTTTATAGTAAGTTTTTTCCACTTTGCCAGTTCAGCTGCTCAATGCTGAGGCAGAAGCACAGGGGGTGTGACGCTGCTTTGCTTTTAATATTGTGAATCTTAGCACTCACTGCTGATGAATAATGGGATCTTCTGTTGCCACAAGCTTAGTTAAATCTCAATTATGTCAACTTGTGGTTTGAGGTGTCTTAGAAACTCTACCAGTAAGAATTACTGCTCATTTGGAAGCACTTGTTGCCCAAGTTCTGCAGTCTTTGATTTTCAAACCTCATATTTCTGAAGATGCCCAAAATAAATGCTCCTAAAAGGCTCTGTCAGAACTTCTTCAGCTAACCATAGCCGATAAACCTTTAGGGATCTTCGGAGGGATCTGAGGGGGGTTCTGATTAAAGGAGGGCCCTCTCGGGTTGACAGCAAACTGTCGGATATGTCAGCTAAGACCGGCTCCTATAAATTGCCAGTTACAGATCCTAATTTAGCTGTCTTTAACATTCCCAACAATTCATCAGCCAGGGTCCCTTTGGGCTCACGGGCTCGGAGGAAGGTTACAGCAGGGTGACGGGGTTTGGAAGCGGTCAGACTGAAGCCTGGAGCTCAGAGAAAAGAAGTCTTTCAGGAGCGCAAAACAATAGTTGCAACTTGTGCGTCTGTCACGCTCGTTCTCACAGACCAGACGAGAAGACAGAATGAAGTGGCAGGCGTCGCGGTGGCTTTCTGCCCCCAGGACAACATATGCTCCGTCTAATGACACTATACAATAAGCGTGTCGACATGCATGCACAGGGAAGTCCAGTTGCATGGAGTTGCACATTGGAGAGAAATGCATCCCGGCGAAGTCGCACAGAAAATGCATTTAAACACTATGTGTAAATTAATAGAGCAGCTCTTCAGTGATAAAGAAATGTAATGCTGCTCTTAGATTACCTTTTTTTGCTAATTAAAGCCAGTAGTGGGTAAAGTAGCATTGAGCTTTGATGTGTCAGCTCTCCACTGACCCTCCCTGCCTCATTTTCTTAGTGTAATGCCAGGCGCACCCCAGACAACTCCTCCCCTTGTTATTTATATTTTCTTTGCACGAAATGTTGAATAAACATTCATTGATGTCAGTGGACACCATTTCTGTTGTCCACTGGACTTCGGGTTGCGCCGGGTCAGCTGTTTGGGATTCCCCTCCGTAATTTCCCCTCAGAAAGCACGGATTCTTCTCCGCGCTTTCTGATTGGCTACCTGTCACATTCAACAGGCTGCGGTCGGGGAAAAACCCCTGATTTAGATCGGAGCGCCACGATGATCTACCATAACACACCACACAAACGTCCAACGTTGTAAGTTTGTCGTACAGGGCAAAAAATGGTGTAGTGTGAACTATTGCATCAAGTACATTTTTTGTTAATGGAGACTGAGAATCCATTTTATTTTTGGTTTTGTTTATTTTGTTCATCAGTTGCAGTGTTAAGTGTCTTTTGAAAATAAAGTGTATCTATGTTGTGGCAGGAAATCGCATGTATTATTCAGTAATTTCCATTAAATCAGTGTATAAAGGTCTTCAAACGATATTATCATTTATCGCAATTATTTTTGAGACAATTAATCGGTCAGCTAAATCTGGTGTCGTGCAACCCACTTTTTCCACAGAACTAAAATACTACAAACTTTAATTTATTTGGTTTCAGAGTCCTTTGTATTGCTCAGAACCATCAGCTCTTGCATTCATTAGTACCTTGTTTAAATCTGTTGTGTGCAGACTGATGAAGCAGCAAACCCTGAGATGTCAGAGCAGGAAACAGGTCTTCAGCCTGTGTGCGTGCTGCTGAATGAATTTTTGCTGGCTCTTTATGAGTCTGCATGGGTGGGACTGTGATTTGTGAGACTCCTCCTGGGCTTGAATAAATAGAAATAACTCCTTCTGAAGTGATAACCTCCAGGCTTAAACACAACACAGTGGCAGCATTTGTTTTGGTTTACTTTATTTATATATTTCCCCTGTCCATGAGAAAACAAGCCATTGTCTCCCTGGGATCATAAAGTGGAGATCAAAGACGGGGTTTGATTCGCTGCCCAAAGAAAAAGCTCCTGATAGATTCATCTTCTTTGTTGTTGTCTTGAATAACAGCTTCATAGCTGTTGTTCTTTCATTTGTTGTGACTAAGGGAGTTGTGAAATGAATCTTTAAAATTGATTTTAAAATTTTAAACATCTTTAGAAGTTGGATTTCTTTCTTTTCTCCCAACACAACCACGTCTACTGCTTTTGCCGATGTCCAAATTCTTTCAGTGGGTATAGGCCTAAGGTATCACAGGTATCAAGGTAAGCCGAGGTGGCAAGCAATTAAAGTTGTCAAAGTTACATTATGGCATTCAGATGAATTAAAATCATCTTAGGAGGGAGGCTGTAAGGCTTTTTTCTGCCTGATTCCTTTTTTTTAAACACAAAAAGTTCTTTAATAGAGGTAGCATCAACAACATGAATGAAACGCAGGAATATTCACCTTTATGCATTCAAACTTTTGGTTATTATTCTGGAGAAGTGCTTCCAAACTGATACAAACTGCATCAGAAACTCCAGTTTGATCAGCCGTGCAGAGTTAAATACTAAACCCAACTTAAACAAGAAAGAAAGAAGAAAATACTGCTTCTCCAGGCAGTACAATGATGGAACATTGTACTCTGAGAAAGTGAGAGGGCAGTAAGGGTATGATGGATCCCAAGGCCCAGAGCATGCCAGCCTTTTTCCCTGGAGACAATAGGCTGGCAGCAGCTGAACTCTGCACTTGTTTCCTGACAAGGACATCCCCCAAATGGGGTCATGACCTTCTGTGTGCACCTGTGCTGCGACTGCCACTTTTCCCCGACAGAACTAGGAGATAAAGTGTTTTTTACTGTCACACTAACATCCAGAGAAGATGAGAAGATTGCAATCAGCCAAAGTGTTTTCACAGTTTGACAAAATGCCACTGTATTATGGCATCATCGTGTTAACCAGAATGAACAGTTATTTCTGCTCTTTAATACAAATAACTGGTTTGATCCATACACTCACTAATGTTCTGGACAGGTTTAAGTTATTTATTGTAATATTATATATATCTTTTTTGTTGTTGTTGTTGTTTATGGAAAATTGAATTGAACCATAAAGCACAACTTTTTAGCACAGTATTAAAAAAAACAACTAGCAATTAATCAGCTCTTTCTATCCATACTGTGGTAAAAGTTGATTAGATATTGCATGCCTGTGTCTTTTGTATAGCTAATATCTGCAGCTCATCACATTCATTCTTGCGGCTTCTGAAAAAGACTGGAATCACCCCACGCTGCTTCCTGCCTGCCTGCTGACGGTTTGTTTGCTCTCACATCGATTCAGCATTAACACATAAATGACCATCTAAATGAGCCGTAATAACACAATAATCTCTGTGACCTATTAGAGTAATGCAGCAATAAAACAAACAGACACACACTTTCATACAGTGCTGCGTGCGGCACACTTTAATTGATTTGCCAGGGTTATTTGCTCCGTTGCATGCTTATTTAAAAGGAGACGGTGTTTTATGTGTTCATGCAGTGGTGATGATGGACCACTGCATGGCCTCGAGCTTTTTGGGACATTTTGGCACAGAAATGTCCAGCAGAGGTGGGATGGGATTAAACCACAAATTGACAGAGTGTCACAGTAGTTTATGCTAAACACATAAATAAGAAATGGTAAATAAAAATAATAATCTAAACGTTATTTTGCAGAAAGTTGAGCAGAAAGGGGCTAGATGAAATAAAAACCACATTAAGACTGAGTTTGACAAGTAAAGAGAAGCTCTGAATGGCTGGATAACAACCTCCTGTTGTGAGAGGTGAACATTGAGTGTTTTTTGAAATGATATTTATAATCACAGCGTTTCATAGAGATAAATTACCTTTTTTAGCTCAGGAATCAGAAGAATGAACATAACTGTGTTTGTTCAGAGCATCTTTTAAAGGAGCTCTGATTGGGGTTTCACTTCAAAACCAGAATATGTGTCACTATTTTCACACTCATTGACATAACGAAGGAGATTCTATGAGACAGTCTGCAGGACTTTACATCGTCACACTGGTTATGAGGATTTATACAGCCTGTAATGCATTTTGTTGTTATTTTCTTCAATCTCTACAAATATACTTCTCCTTCTGAGAAATCCATTTTATTTGTCGCTGGAAAAGTATTTATTTATCCTATTAAATTGCCTCGCTGTAATTTTGCTGAACCTGATCCTGATTCAAGAACGAGTCTTCTTTTATGCTGGTAACAAAAATCAATACCGGGAGCTGAAAGTGTCAAGTGAGGGCCAATTTGTTTCTGGCTCAACATTATGATCGCTGGGGGTCTCGGATTTCTCTGTTTATTTTATGACCTGAGACATGATACGCTGTCAAAAATAGCTTTATATTTCCTGTGGCTGGTGCTTGGAGCGGTAAAGGGAACGATCTTTCACTCAGAAAGCCTTGGGTGTACACACAGTCAAAGAAATGAGCTGTAGGCCCTTTTTTCAGCTCTTCAGTTGATCTTAAAAGTGTACATGTTGTAATTCAACAACAACAAGAACAAATCTGTTTGGGCAACCTCAACAAATTGCTACCACCTGGTTGCAAAAGCCTTGAACACCCAAAGCAGTACTAGGAGAAGTATACAACTTGACTTGGCAAAAATCTTCCCACTACATCATTCAGAAGCTCTAAAAATCTCTCATCTAACTATCTCTTCGCATATTTCCTGTCAGATTTAATTTTTCTTTGGGGAAGAAATCCTTTTGTTGATTTGGAGTAGCGCTGTGATGCTAAACAGTGAAGTCAGGAGATTGCTAAAGCAAAGTTCACTGGTAATAATTGCCATGTTAGCTGTGCACCAAATGAAACAGCTGCAGTTTGATTCATTTTAGCATTTTGAAAGGTGTGTGTATTCTTTAGAGGTCCACTGTGACTAAATGAAGTGTTTAAAGTAACAGACTCACTGACATAATTTCAGACTCATTAATTACGACGCTAGTCAAATACAAAGTCAAGATCATGTTCATCTGATGTTGATGGTTTCAGTGACTTGGAATGATCACACACCACAAATTCACAGCTGAGAGCACTATCTTCCCAAAATAATGACTCCATTAACTACCAAGCAGCGTTACCGCGCGGCGGCTCTTGCTCTTCACCGCGTTAATTGAATGAAGCAGTAATGAATTCACCGCTAATGTTCTCGAGCTAGTCAAAGTAAGCGTCAGATGCCGTTTTTGGTCTGTGAGAAAAGATGGATGGGGGATGAAGTCAAACTCATAATGAAGCATAAAAACAGGCCATCAATGTTTGATGAATGTGAGGCGAGAGACGCAAAAGGGAGATAGATGAGAATCAGGGAGTCTGAGCACCGCTGGCACACAGAGAGAGAACGGGCTGAACAGGCAGAGGAGAATGATGGCAAACAGGGGAAAAGCTTGGGAAGCTTAAATACCTAGCTACAGCACAGCAGCCAGTCCTAGCGAGCCATTTGTCTTTTTTGGTGCTGATTGGCTATACCTCCAAGAGCAACGATAAAGAAGACTGCGCGTTTCAGCTTCTACATAACTGCCAAGACGGTTTCCACATATTAAGGTACATTTGGAGTCAGAAATATCAAAATAGTCGGGAATAAGTATTTTCAGTGGCAGTCCCAAGTATCCATGTATCTGTTGGTAGGTAACCTAAATGCCAGGCCCAAAGACACATTGACACATGAACGTTCAGGGCTGAAATCGCATCGCAAGATGACCGTTCCTACCACCGAGCCTCAGACCCTCGTCTCTACTGGAGGAATTTATCTAAAATATAAACGTCTACAGATTTGTTGTGGTAAATTTTGATGCTCTCTGCATCTCCCCACACCTTCCTTTCACTTTGGAACAATCATCCTCAGCGCTCTGATATTCCTCAGTGTGATTATTTCACAACTCGTTCAGCAGCAGCAGCAGCACATTCTGCCTGGTGCGACGGAGCGCTGGATGTCATTGTCACAGTCATTAGTGCTCCAGTGCAGGTGCTAATAGAACTGTTAGTTGGCTTCTTTTCTGCAGGTTAACATGTCTATATTTACTCCATTTCTCTCACCTCTCCTTCCCTCCTCCTGTTGCTGACTTGTCATCTTCTCTATCACCATCCCAGCCGATGAGAACCTCAGCCTCCACCCTTGCTGTCTTTTTGTCTCCTGCCAGCTCTCGCCCAGATTGATTGTGGAGGCTGTGTGAGATGTAGTGTGAGCTTTCTGCTGTCTCCATTCACTTGCACAAGAATGAATGCTAATCAATAGGAGGTGGCTTGGAAATTTGTCAAAAGATACTCTGTCCTCCCTGTGAGAGCAGTGTGTCACATTTTACTCAATACCCAAACATGCAGATGTTGTTGTTGTGGAAAGACGCTGCGTTTCACTCCTGACAAAGATGGATACGTAGATAAATAGATGGACAGACAGACCAAGCTGTGGTTAAAGGATAAATGAGTGAATGGATCCATTAACAGATGAATGCATGAATAGACGGACATGTTGCCTTTAAGTTTTGAGATAAATGGTTGGATCTTTTCCACCAAGAAGTGTGAACAGATCCTTTCTTAGAAAATACAGAAAATATTTAAATTCATTTAATTTGAGACTATTTTCTTGTGACTTTTCATCATAACTTGCAATTCTTCTTCTAAAATATAGTTTCACTTCCAGCCTAGTCATAGACTCGCACAAGTTGTTTGAATTATAGCAAATTTTTTCTGTTGTCCTTTGTGTCGGTGTTATTTATTGACAGGATTTTATGAAAAGTCATCATCCGAGGTTTAGTGGCTTTTATAGATGCCTTTGGCATGATGGAATTAGAGACAAAGTTTCCTTATGATTTTGTCCGACCGTCATAACTAAATGTTTACTGCCACAGACTCTGGAATTTTCTGAGTTTTATGATTGTTTCTTTTTTTTAATGCGATGTTAAACAGCAGCAACAGTAGCAGCCTGGGCTTCAGGTTAGCAGCATAGACTTTTATAGAATGTCTTCAAGCAAGAATTTGCAATTTGTACTTTATTGCTTGAAACATGCAAAACCGCTTTTATAGTCCTTTAAAAATCGGAGCCACCGACGGCTCCTCACCGTACAATATTCTCTTGCTCTTTCTTATGTTTTTATGAATTCCTTGCCCTCTGTTTCTGTTTTTTTAATGCCTGCTGTTCTCATTCGTTGCTTCTTTTTAAGTCACATCTGTCTGTTCCCCTCCTTCATCAGTTGGATCCTTTATAGATCAATGGTAGAGACACGATTCCCCATTCCCAATACAGATCCATGTCTCACCTGCTCTGTTTCACAGCGTGAGGAAGATCAATCTCCATAAGTCAGTGAAAAAAGCCCTCTGGGGTGCATTTCCCCTGAACTGTTCCACCAGACGCCATCAGACATTTCAATCCATCGCCTCTGCTGGGTCTTCCACCTCCCGTTTGTCTGAGTTCTGCTTGCAAGCTAAGATGATACTTTCACCCTGTGTGAATTTATTGAAGAGGCTCATTTTTGATTCGATCTTTAATCACAGCCGAGACGAAGATGGCATGAATGTCATCGCGCAGGCAGCTCAACATGGAGACGGGCAATTGCCGCTGTATTCCCTGGATCATTAACGGATGCTGATAAAATGTAAAAGCAGAGAATAGAAAGGGAAAATGGAAGGAAACGAGTTGGTGCGTGTTTGATGCCAGAACCTTTCTGCGTCATTAACCGGTGCTGTAACAAGTCATCATCTGGTGGATCGGTGCTTGTGTCTGCAGCTCGTCCTTAATATCACACAGTAAATGTTTTACACACTTTACAAGTACTCCAGCATTATGGATTTACCCTTTCATGCTCCCCATTGTCATTGAAACTTCCTGGATGATGAAACTGCATAATATATATTCAAATCTTATTTTTCCTTTTGTTAGTTTCTTTACTTTAAATAAAATACACTTTACATATATTGATGTCTTTGTTGTAATGTTCTTTCACAAACTCTAGTCACAACTTTGTCACATCTCACTGTGCCTACATTTGTCTGTTCATAAAGAGAAACTTGCAACATAAAAAGACATTAATGATCGTTGTGCATGTGTCACAGGTGTGCAATGCAGCTTGTCATGTGTGCCACTGAATTCACATTATAATATCAGAGACAATGCAACAATAAGGCTTAATGGGCCACCGCAGAGTTAGACGTAATGCAGCGTAGAGGACAGTACCAGCGGGCAGGCTATTCAGATGAGAAACAACTGTGAAATGAAATAAGACATGGACAGTAAAGCCAATCCGACTGGCGAGAAGAACATAAACCTGAAAAATCGCAGAAATTTTTATTGCTAGGTTGGGTGGAAAACAAACATCAGCACAGGGTAAAGTTTCAACCTGATGATAAAAGATTTTAGATGATTATATTTTAAGAAATATGTGATCAATATGGATCATTTACATCAGGGGAAGAGCTGACCGCATCATCTACAACTCTATGAAGACAAATAGCAGATGGCTGCTAAATATGGAAAACAAATCAGTCGACTCCCGTTGTGATTATTCTCTTACTTTTCTTTGTCTGAAGCATCCTCCTCTGCCAGAGCTGCACTGTTGCATCTGTTCTGAGCTTGTGTCAAACAGCAACATTGTCTTTAATGACGGTCTCGCACAGCAGTGGATTATAATGGAGGAAAACGCATTAATATTTTTTAATTATGGATTTTAACTCGCAGAAGCATTCAGTTCTGATAAAGATACACATTTTCAGCGCTGGCATTTACCTCTGGACTTCAGAGAACACAACCATGACCTGACAGAATAGCACACAGTGTCATATACAGGCTCCTGTCATCTTAAAAGTCTCAATGTTCATCCGTTTTCCCCCTGGGATCAGCTGTGGCTCTCCAGAGTGTCAAGAATCCAGCAACATTGACTTTCATCTCTGACGTTCCGTTGAAATGCATCATATCCTCCATATTAAAATATCTTAAGATGGGATTTTTAAAGCTTCAAGTCTCTTTGGAGCTGCAGCCCTGCTGCTAACACTATGGATACATGAACTGGGTTCCTCCCAGAACGTAGCACGATGAGCTGAGCGTTTGTTATTGCAATCAACACCTCGTGCATCTTTTCTCGCATCGGTACCAGATTTGCATGGTGAGGTGTTAGGAATACTCAGTATGCAATGTAGGGAAGTGTAGTATGTTCTTGTTGATTACAAGAAATATAAAAACTGTTTGTTTGAGCAGAATTGCATGAAAAGATAATAATCAAAAAGACAATAAAATCCCAGTAGGTCAGTGTCTCTGATGTGAAGACTTTCCAAATGCATTGTATAAGTCAGTCCAGACGTATTTGCATCTGAGCCTGACAGCGGAAACTGCTGACATTCAATGTCTGCAGCAGAAACATTGCGTCTACCAACACTCGCTGTTTAACGCTCGTGGCTAAATGAAGATGGCATTATTAATTGTGACTGACTTGCTGTTCTTAACAGGACCTGAGTCTAGTTGGCAGGGCGATTGCTGATACAAGCCAGAATACAGATTTCTTTAGATTTGAGAATCAGGTTTCCCAGAACTACAAAGGAAGAGTAGGGATCTCTTGAGGATGAAAGAACCAATTGCATGACTGCAGGAAGAGAACTACATCAAATATCTAAATATTCCATGGGCCCAACATACCTTGGAATGAGAAAAATAATCTATGCCTGCTTTCAGTTTGAGGATTTTTGAACCTAGAAATGATAAAATATATTACTGGAGTTTATTAGATTCACAAACTATTTACATCTCACCTCAGGTACAAAACCACACAAGTATGAAAGCAGTGAGTAAAGAGTGACACAGATCCCTTTATTCAATAGCTTCTGAATACCATTTAGCAGCAATAACTAGAAGAACTTTTAAGTTATTTTTCTTTATAAACTCACTAAAGTTTGTTGTGGAGTTTAGACATTTGCTTCTGCAAAACTTTCAAGGTCTCATGTGACATTCCACTCAGGCGAAGGTCTCCACTTTAACTGAGACGCTGCAACACAAACGCAATGATCTTTCTTTTCTTTTTCAGCCTTTCAACTCCAAATTTGCAGCTGTGCTCAGATTACCATCCTGCTGATGACCCAGTTAGAGCCGAACTTCAGCTGTCGGACAGACCGCCTCATATTTAACTTTAAAATGCTTTAATACCAACAGAAGTTCAGTGTCGACTCAATGGGTCTCAGGCGAACTCCAGTCCTCAAGGGCCGCTATCCTGCAGTTTTTTGATGTGCCACAGGTTCAAAACACTGGAATAAAATGGCTTAATTACCTCTTAGATCAGTTGACCTAATGACCTAATTAATCTGTTCAGGTGTGCTGCAGCAGAGGTGCATCTAAAAGGACACCAGCCCTTGAGGCCTGGAGTTTGACACACCTCTGGTCTAAGGTGTCTAGGTTTTATATTTTCTACAATATAATTTCAGACATTGTGACCAATCCACTGAAGTTGTCGTGTTGTGTTTCTCGCCGATGTGGGTTTGCAGGAGGGTGTAGATGTTGAACAAAAGTGTCCCGAACATGAACCCTTGAGGAACGTCACGTGATATTTGTTCACTTGGATTCAGAATTGTGAAATGACACAAAGTCATCCTGGTCTTCCAAATAAGAACTGAACCAGAATATTGCAGCGCCACTTTGCCAGTTACATTTAAATGGGTGCAATTTTGGGTTGTTTAAACGCAAACTAACAGTGTGGATGTAGTGTGTTGTTGGACATTTGAGGTTAGAGTTCAATAATTGCTTCCCCAGATCATTGAAGTTGAAGTTTTCAAAACTAACAAACCATAAAGGTATAGTTTATAAATGTTTTAAATTCCATTTTACTGATTTAGAGAGAAAACCTAGAGTAAGCTGTAAGTGATGTTTTCATGAACCTTAAGGAAAGGCAATATGTGAATCAGAAAGAGGACATTCCTGGAGAGCAGAGACGGATAAAGCTGCTGTCAGAATGACTAATTTCCCTGATGAAATCCTTCCTGTTGCACCTCCTTGAATAGACTGTATTGCTTGGTGGATTATCATCAAACACTCACTATAGATAGCTCTCCAATCCCTTATAGACCTCTGCAGCCCAGATTCAGCTCATCAGAAGATGTCATAAGAGAACTCAGTCTATCCTCCAGGGGTTCAACCTTTAACCTGATTGTTTGGATCTCCTTAGGAGAGGCTTGACATTCTGATGGATTGAAAGATGATGGGTCTGAATCTGACTCTCGATAAAGCGATGGTATTATTCTGCCCCGTCGGAATACAAATCTGCATTATATATTAGCTTAGTAAAACTGAAAAAGAAATCCACCGTAGCAGCAGGATTTATCGGCCAGTGCTCTCTACTGTAAATCCTGACCTCCCCTCATAATCTGCCTGTTAATACCCATCAGCTGCCCTTGAATGCAGAACGGCACTTGTGTGTTTAACAAGGCCTGTTTGTACCAGATTACTGGATCCCGATGGGACGGTATTCAGAGCGCTCCCCCACCAGGGTCAGAGTAGCTCTGCTCGCATGTAGCCCCCACTTTATCAATCGATTCCTCCTGGTAGACGGACGCGCCGCTCTTGCTTTCAACCCCAGCGTCCTCCCGAAAGACCGTCCGCCTGAGTGAAATGGAAAGGAGGGGGGTGGAAGCAAAGATGAAACAAAGAGATGTTGATGTAAACAAAGGAAGTGGAAGAAAATTGGGACATGATAAGTTTATAATTGATAGATTTCTGCTACTTCCAAATCTAAAACTTGCTCGTGTCCATCATGGCACTTCGAAACCGGATGGCACAAGCACCTCATGTTCCTAACACACCTGCCCTCTGACACACACATCCTCCCAGCCTGTTCTCCTCCAGCCTAATGAGGAAGCTCATTACGAGCAAACAAGCCGCCGCTTCTCTGAATAAACAACTAGGACATGCCCTGCAGCTCAGTGAGGTGTGGAGCTGGAGGCTGAATATTTTATTGATTCTTCAAGTCCAGCTGTTGATCTGTCTTGTGTACTCGTGTCATTAATGTAGTGTCTACAGAACAAAGCCATGCTTCCTCGGAGTTCATCAGGTTGCAGTAATTGCTAAGTGGTCGCCGGTTTGCAATCTTCCAGCTGCTCCAAAGACGCGTTCCGTTGGGAGGCTTTGCTTTTGCAGGATGAGATTCTCCTTTTTATGGTTTTAATGTGGCTTGAGGGTGAAGGTGACACGATATCTTACAAATTACAAATCCTGGCAACCACTTTCAGAGTTAGTTAAATCTCTCTTTTTTGTCTATTTTGCCTGAGAAATGGAAACTATTTAGTTTTCATTCACACTTTGTACCACAAGGTTTTGATTTCTATTTCCATGAAGCATTACAATTTATGCAGATTTTAGTTGGACAATATTCATAAAAACGATGATATTATCAAAGTGCTCCCTTGCCTAATGACTGTTCACACTGTGTAACTCCCTATAATTAAAATAGAAGCATTGCTCTGTCATAAATTTGCTCAGTAACACATAATTTTGATTTCAAAAGCCAGATTTCATGCTTATGTAAAGCTCATTTATTCTCTGAGTGACTGAAAGCTTGGCTAACATGTCTTGAAGTTCCAGCAGCTTCATAAAAATGCTGCTTTTCTGTGTGTTGATCCAGTTCCAGCATATGCATGACTTACTGTGACTCCGGATTGAACTGGACCACTAAGTGAGATTTCCTTCTCCAGTGTGCAGCTTGTTGTGAGTCATTTGGTGCATTTTGGTGCAACTGTAGCTGACTTGATGTTAAACATGAACTCCCACTGACTTCAAAAGGGGGTGGGAGTGTAGAAAGATTGCAGCCATCTCTGACAAATCTCACTAGTATGAATAATCTGAAATTTGGAAATAGTTTGACATAGATTCCCTCTAAAGCGTGAGCTTTTTTTAGCGTTTCTGTCTGTTTTGTTGAGAGCTTTAAACTCCGTATCATGAAATTGTTTTACTGGGTGAGATGCATGTAAACAACTGTGAAGGTTATTAAAATATCACACATTAAAAGTCTTTGCCCTTTTGTTTATAAAAAAATATATATATATATTCAGTTAAGTGAAATACAAAAAAAGACAAAGGATTGAAGGAAAGCTCCATTCACTAATGATGAAAATGTGATTTAAAAAGTCTGCAAACATGAACATTTTTGTACTTACCAAGATTCCTAATTAGTCTAATTGGTTCTGATTTGATTTCAGGATCATCCAGGTCTTCATCAGCGAACACAAAGACAGTTTTAAGGGTCGTGACCTCTATGGAAACATTAACATCTAAAAACTTACAAATTTAAACCCAGAAAAACTCAGAAAAGATATCTCCAAAATGACTGAAATATGATAATGTTTCAGAATAAATAAAACAATTATAATTTTTTTTGCTTTTTACAATGGCTGCCCAGACATATTTTCACCTGTCCAAGCTGGTCAGGCCAAGGCGCATTAAAGGTGAGGTTCGGCCATGTAATGAAGGTTTTCCCTCCTGTGTAATTAATTACAGCGTTTATCTGTCTGGAAAAAATGATGCTGCTGATGGATTATATGAGGATGCAACACCTCGGGCCGGATGGCTGATTGGGAAATGGATCATGATTATCTGGGTTAGAACAACAGAAACATTGCGCAGGCCCATCACATCCATGAGCAGAGAGGTCGTAAACTCCAACCTGCCATTACGTAACTTCTGCATTTGTTATTTAAATTCTGAAGAGTTGGATATGAGTTCAGTAACTGTATCTAAATTACATTTAAGTGGAATGCAACCAATATCCAGATAACTTATTTTATTTTATGCAAAATAAGATGGAACCAAATTGAACTGCAGATATTTAAGAAGATGTCAAAGAACAGGTGAAAGAGAAAAGTGGTAGTGGAAGCTAAAATTTCACTCAAAAATGAAGAAACATTGATGAACACCACACACAAAGACATTTTAATCTAAAATTTTCCCTAATAAAGGTTTATAATATTGTGTTTATCCAATGTTATGATTTATAAGTGCTCCTACTTTATTCTATGCTGATTTAGTTAAAATCAAATAACTTTTCCGTTTCATTTTACTTGTATGATCTTAATTGAATTTATGATCCTTAGATTTCCATGTTCCAATGGAAATCCAATACCACCATTAAGTTTGACACCACAGTGATCATCAAAAACAATGATGATGCCGCCTGCAGGCAGCATGGAGATCGTCCGACTGGGTGATGCGACACCATTACGACAATAAAATCCAGTCTTCATTTTCAATGCCTGTGACAACTTTGCTAGGTGATTTTTTTTTAAAAAATAAAGCCAAGATATTTATAATTACTGAGAAACTGAGTTACTGTACCTTGAGCAGAAGTTGCAGGTGAGTGTTCTTAAATGAATGAATGAGTTGTTGAGAGGGATTCATTTGAGCCAATCCAGTCTTTGTTGAAGGTCACAACCTCCTGTTGCTGATGCACGTCTTCTCTGCAGCAACCATGCAGCCGCCACAGCGTCTTTAAACGCAGCGTTTGGAAGTTTAATACTTTTGGCTTTGCAAGCAACAGCAGCTTTCTCGGCGAGCCCATCTGTGAAAACGCAATAACGTTTCCTTTTTTTATTTTATTTTTCCTACCTCCCTCGGGGACGGGGGTGGGGTGTGTTGGGCACGGGCGTCTTTATCTCTCACCGGCCGGCACTCTCCATATTCCGGCTCTAAATTACTTCCTCTGCCTCTGTGATGGAGAACTGAAAGAAAACGATAAGTCCGAAGGCGTGAATATGGAATTTATATGCTGTATAAATGCTGGTTTCGTGTGGGAAACTATTCAAAGCGAATCCTCTGACAGATTGGCGAAATGACTCTTCAGAGCTCCGTGAGAGCTGATAGGGAGAGAAGGATCTGCATTGGAAGGGGAATGAAGGACCGGAGAGCAAACATCAACAATTTTTTCCTCATCTATCATTGTGTCATAAAACAGTCGACAATGTAACCAGCGTGTTTCTGGTTCAGTAAATATAGATGGAAAGGCTGGCGGTGGGAGTTTAAAGGAATGATAAACAAAGCAGTGTTGTAGCATTTCATCTAACCTCAGCACCGGTCAGGGGCGTAAAAGTTTCAATTCATGGATAAATAAAAACCATATTTGTCTGTTCAGCAGGTTATGAGCGCTCTTCATCATCCGGCTGATTTTTATTTATTTATTTAGTTTTTTCAAACCAGGAATTTTGATTAAAATGTTCAGCTGAGATATTCAAAGTTGACTTTCGATTGGAAAGTATGAATGAATGAATGAATGAATGAATGAATGAATGAATGAATATCTTGGATATTTACCTGAAAGTAACTACTGTTATATTTGTTTTTATTTTTTTGATAAATTGTTAATAAGTAAATAAGTAAATGAATGTAAATAAGAGTAAATGAATGAATGAAGAAAGTTGGCTGTTAAGATTAAAAAAATATGTAAACATTTTTTTCCATTTGTTTATATTAAGGGTTTTAATTTCAATGAAATAATTAAATAGACATTAATGCGTTAAAAATTTTAATGCAATAAATCAATTTTGTTCCCAAGCCGGAACATTTGCTGCGTGTTTCTAGTACACCTGTAAATCTGACGCACAAGCTTTCTCTGCAAACAAAGCGATATTTTCATGTTTATTGTTTATTTATGTACTGAGAGTTCAGTTCTTTTGTGTTTCATCACATCCATGTCTTACAGAATGAAATTAAAAATAAGCAAATTACACAAAAACAAATCGAAGCCTTTCATGTGTTAAAGCAGCTCTATGGCATGTTTGCACATCAGGTTTATTTATCTGTTATAGTTAAATAACTGACCAGTGAACACTTACAGTAACAATACACACTTGTAGGTTGTTGTAAATAAATCAAAATCTGTGAACAACATGAAATGTGACGAACAAATCCAAGATCAGCTTGTTGTCTGGCCGATGAAAGAGGACATTTTACACGCCTAGTTATTTTCAACAGACTGTTTCTCACATTTAAACCTTATGTGAGTACAAGGTAGCCCAGCTTGACCCTCACTGGGGGTGGTGACGAGTAACAGCTGCCTCCTTGTGATCTGTCCGTTCTGCCAAGCCGGCTCCAGCGGGTCGTCATTTTCCAGCACATGTGTACATGGGGGCATTAGGTGTGACGTGCTCTGGGCTCTGGCCCACAAGCTCTCACTTAAATATCAGCCGATGCAGCCTGACAGTCCAGCGGACGCTCCAGGGCAGAGAGGGGTCATCAGGAGAAATAACTTAAACATCACTCAGGTTGGGTTGTGTCAGGTTCGTCTTCGGCGAACTCTGACCTGCAAATTTGAAATGTGGAGCAACTCTGAGTGAGCTGTTTTGACATTGACGGTGATTAAGGCTGCTTTTTCTGTGACTTTGCCGTTTTATCTCTGACTAATACCTGCTCATCAAAAGAGGCAATTGAGCTTTACTAAAATGGTAAAATATTAACATTCGGTGCCATTAACAAACTGTACTGTGGATTCCTGGTATTTTCCCTGACCTTAGCTAGAGCAGCTGAAATCTGTGAGGACTTGAAAAATGTCAACAGTTCAAACACCAAATATTCCTTAACATGTGGTAACACAGTGTAGCTGCTGAATGTTTTTTCTAATCTGTGTAGTCCCTTCAGGAAATTGGTTTGCTTTGCACAACTGTAAGTAATAAGCTTGGAGAATCTGAGGCTAGTCGGTGACATATGCTACGCTGAGTTTGACTGGACTAGAAAAGACACGTAGCATCACACCTCAGACTCTGCAGGCCGTGTCATTGGCTCTTGAAGGTCAGCGCTCGGGGATATTAGCTCTTTTTAATGCTCAGCGCTGCTCTGGTCCGCCAAGGACCCGTCCTCCATCCTTCCTCGCCATTTGTTCACCAGCGTCGTCCTTCTCTTTCTGCTAATGTGAGACTCAGAAGGTTTTTCCTGCTTCACTCTATTTCTTCACTGGAGCGTCTTAACTGCTCCGATAACTTCCTTTTAGTCTTGCCTGTTTGTGGGCCACATGTTGACTTTTGAGCAGCTGAGGGAATACTGATGCCACCTCCTTCCCTGACTGTGAATATATCAGCAAACACATTGTTGAAATACAAATCTCCATTCATTTTCCTTCACTTAAACCAGATTACCTCTCCCAGAAACCCACTTCAGGAAACGTGTGTACATTTCTATGCAGCTCCTCTGCCACGAGAGTCAATCTGGGATGATGTTTGATAATGCCCCAATTAATATTGCATGGTTCGTCTCACTTGGCTTTTAATGTATTCCTGCTCGCTCGTGTGTTATCTCCGCGGCCCATCTCTCAGGCATCCCGGCTTGTTATGGCGGTCCCTCGTGGGTTTGTGTGTGTGTGCCGAACCCACGCGCACACAGCAGATAAGAACTCATCCTGAGGCCCACGGTGAGTGGCAAAGACGAGACATTCGAGGAATACAGCGGCACAATGGGACGTTACTTTGTTTTGTATCAGAAAGCAGAGAAGAAGCAGCGGGATAGGAAGGGACTTTGTTGGCATCAGCAATATTAGTTTTTACCCAAAACATATAGCTCTAATCCACAGTTTTTTGTGGTTGTACATGCAGAAGTGAAGCTCTATACTGTCTAGTAGACAAAATTGGGATTTGCAAACACTCAAATAAACTCACTGAAATTTTAAGGTGTATAACTCTAGATTTTTGAGAGTTGGGAATGTCTTTCAGGACCATTTCTAAACACTTATGGATTCCAAGATTATCGATTCAATCATTTATACATAAGTGGGAAAAAATCCTTTGGCATTTCAGGAAGAAGACCCAAACTATAATCCATTGAATAACGATAGGAAAGAGGAGAGACTGAACAGGAACACACCCTCTTGCTCCAAAACTGATTCCACCGTGACTGAAATGTGCAATTTCTCATATGATTAGTCCAAATACCTTCCAAACAAAAGTCTCTGGTTGAGTTGCAGGGGACAGAAATAGCTGACAGGGATGATGTATTCAAATACATCAGTAATTTATCAATAAATCCAAATTTCTAATTATTTACGGCTGTACATGCTCTTCAAACATTTTAGGACGAAGTTGTTTTTTACAATAAAAGCTGGGTACAGTTCTTGGCTCAGTTTTGCTGCCTTTGCTGGAAGTAATGGGAGCAGCTCAGCCTCATCCTCAGCTCATGCAGACCCAGCAGTCTGCACGAAAGCACATCTGTCCCTGGGGGAAACATCCTGTCCTGACGCCCCCCGTGGAGCAGCCGGGGATGAGCCAAAGAGGAACCGAATTCTGCCAAAGAAAGAGACAAAAACAGAGATAGACACAACCCAGGCAATAACCCAGATGTGTAATTTGTAGTCCACACATGCAATAACCCTGCACTTTTCTTGCCTTTTTTGAAATTTCAACTCATTGAAGGAAAGATGCAATGAAATCCTAATGCTTAAGATGAAATAAAGTGAATTGAATTAGATTTGTAGGTTCTCTATATTCTTGTGATTGATTGATTGACCTTCGGCTGAGCACAGGCATGAGATCTCAGGTTTTCTCATTGAAAGAAATATTTGCTTTGGAAAACATCAAAAACTTTACAAACCCTTCATCTTTGCTTGAAATGAAACCCAATATTTTCACAATGAATTCAATATTTCCCACTCTCTGGACTGAAATCAACTTTCTTTTTCCCCCACAGTAGTAAATTATATACTGTTTGAATTCCAGCTGCTCCAGAGGCTCCAAAGTTAGATTATAGTGTGGAAGACACTCGACCGGCTGATGGTCCAGCTGGTCTTGGATGTACTATTTCTGGAATGACTTATTTTCCCTGCGGTATAAACCTCAGAGCTAATCGGGTCGTATGGGGTCATCAGATTGTGTCTGTCCCTTTGGTAGACATCAGCATCAGTGAGTTTCTTCTTGGTGGCAGGAACTCAGAATAAGAGTTTTTGAACTTGTTGACACTGAAACCTTGTATGTTTCACATCGTCTTGTGCCTGTATTGTTAAAGGAACTGGTTTTCAGTCGTCAAGCTAACATGATTGGCCAGTAGAAGATGCCATTTAATGTAAATGCATGGAATATTAAATCATTTTTGGTGACGGTCGGCTTTTCTGTAGAAAAAAACATGCGATCTATTCAAAGAGTTTAAGAGAAGAAAAGCGAAGAATATCTTACTTCCTGCATATGCAAATTTCCTCAAGCTCGGTGACAGAAAGTCTTTATCTCCCTGCAGCAGTAGCAGAAGTTTCCCACTCAGGAGAGCAGATTCTGCCATCTTCCTCTCTCGTCTCCACAAACTGTTTGATCAGTTTGATTTGTTCAAACATCGCATGTCTGTCCGTGTTTTTTCAAGCAGTCTTTCCAGCCCACAGGTGTCCTGTCCGGGTGTACTTTTCATTTATTTTTAACGTCAGGGCATCGGATTAATGAGCCCTTTCCTCCTTCACACCCCAGTTTGTTGCAGACCTTCCCTGACCGCCGTCTCTGGGGGATTTCTTAAGGGTAAATGGCTGGAGGGTGAGGTCATACCTCTGTTGCAGGCAGACGGGAATCATTGAAAGGTGGTTCCAGAGGGAACCTGACTCTGCACTAATTATCAGTGTTGTGCAATGTAGCAGAACAGAAATATATTTTTCAAGATATACGTTTTAATATGCATCAGTATTTTTATCCAGTACTTTAGGGTTATGCCTTGTCGTTCATAGACAAGAATCTCAAGGTGTGGAGGAAGGCACCTGGTTTGGTGAGTTAAGAGTCAGATTTTTTTATTTTTTTATGCTGGTGATCTGGTTCTGACGGTGTCATAAAGTTATTACCTTTGGTGCACACATGAATCAGTTTTTAGCTGAATGTGAGAGTCGGCTCCTCTAACTCCAGGGTGATTGTTGTCAACCGGAACAAAATCTGAAAGGACGCTCACGGTTGGGGGTCAGTCTCTGCCGCAAGCAGAAAAGTTCAAGTATTTTGATGTCGTCTTCACAACCGATGCTAGAAAAGAGGAGGAAAATTTTGGATTGCGTTGGTGCCTCATCTGCAGTAATGTGGGTTCGAGTTGGTCTGTCAAAGAAAACCAAAAATGTCACTAAGCAAAGCCCTTTATTTATCCATCCATCAACATTGTGAAGGATAAATTTTAACCTGCATCAGATCTGCTTCTGGTTGCGTCTCCTTCATGTTGGCTAGTTTTTCAATTGTTTAAAGATTTTGGAATTGTACAAAGGAAATAACTTATCAATGCTTATGATCTATAAATGACTTTTCAGCCATTTAGCTGGCATGTATCCCAAACAATGTTTTATATATGAATATAGGTGTTTGCTGAGCTTGCAGTAAAATGTTCTGAAAGCTCTTTGCTGCTGGAAGTGATATAATTTTCTCAGCACCTCTGTCCACATCATACCCTTCTGTTTGCTTTTAAAGCACCCTTTTCCCAGGAATAGGTCAGCCTGTGTGAGAACAACGATTTCTCACACCTTCCAATTACTGCAGACCTCTCACAACCCTGAAGCTCGCCGCTGCTGCTATCAGCAGGTTTCTCAACTTTTCCTAAACTCATCAGACATGCACTTCCCTCCCAAAGAAACCAGCCGGAAAAGCAAAGATTTTATCGTAGGTGTAAGTTGAATGCAACAAGATGTCAGAAGGTGTCTGTAAAATTAATTTTTCATTTTTAACAAAAACGTTTCCTCCTTGACTCTCTGCAGTGTTACTGTAAAAAAAAAAAAAAAAAAAAAGCTGGTCTGAAACCTCCCACAAAAACCACTTATCAGGGAGTTTGACGTTAGAAAAAGAAACGCTACACTTAATTAAAAACTGACTATTTAAACGTAAATACATGCACATCGCTATTGTTTTAACCTCATTCTTTTCTTAAATTTTTCATTTAATTCCTAGTAAATGCAATTGTTCTAACGGACAACTCAATAAAAATATATCTTGCTTTATTGACGTTCATACTCTATGAATCCACACACCAGTTTATGTAAACAGACCTTTGATTGAGGTCGGATTCTTATGCAACTGCTAATAATAAAGAGCCTTGAATGACGCAGATTCCCAGACTGAAAGGAAATAAAACTCTATAAATGTTCATATAATTTGATTTGGTCTTGCTTTACAGAAGCATTAAAAGCAGTTCCCTGAAACAGCATTATAAATGGAAAGGTTTAGGTTTTGACAACAAAAGCAACCTGTGATTTATTTGTTGGTATTTAAAAGAGAAGCGTTTCTCAACCCTACGGTTGATTTTTTTTTTTTTTTTTGTTAAGAAAACACCCAACAAATGACAAATGGGAAAAGATGAAGAGTCCTAACTACTCAAATGTAGCAATTAACTCCTAACAAAAGCTCTAATGGATTTATATGGATTAGAGTTAAGTTTTTATGGTCAGATCACCTCCTTTTTAATAATTTAGAAATCACCAGAAGCTACAGTGTGGGCCACTTTTAATAAGCAGAGTCCCATTTCAGAGCAGCCCTAAAACCTTTAATTGTCGCCTTTGTACTCAAAGTTATTCATATAAGCTTTTAATAGGAGCTCAGGGGTGCATTATCTGAACAAAAAAACCCCAGCTTCACTCTCTCAACAAAGTGGCTTATTGCTTTGAGAAAATGAACACTAAGGAGAACAGCCTCATGAATGAATTAGTTGTCTGCAACAGATTACTGCTGCAGCGAAGTGGCGCGTTTCTCACGCTGACCTTTCCGACCGTGGAAAAGCCTGTTGTCACCTTCAGCTTCTCTGTTGGATTAATTATTATACCCGTTTTGTATTTATCATTATTATTTTATAGTTTTTGCATTGCTTAGAAGAAAACTTGGCTCTGTTTTTAACATTATTTTTGCATTAACATATTCTTATTGCCCGATGTGTTTAAAAAAAAGGTGCTGGTTATTTTGAACTTTCACCTTTTTTAAGGGGTACTTTTTATGCCATAATTTGGGGCGGGTACATTTTCATTCTGAAAGCAGGCTTTCATGTCTTTTGTTCTCAAAACTTGTAATGCTTGTACTCAAAACTTCTGCTCTCTTTCAAATACTCACTCTGCTTTCTCAAACCTTTCTCCTCACGCTCAAAACGTGTCTCTGCTCGGATCAAATCTCCACTTGCAAACCTCACTTTCAAATCATTTTCTGCTTGCACTTGGAACAATAAAGTACTGTCGCTTGGCAACCTCTCGGCCAATAGAATGACAGTGTTATACTGGGTGTGTTTGTTTCTTTTTAGTGGGAGATCCTGTTTGGCTACTACCAATTGTTGCATTCAAGTTTTGAGAAGAAAGACATGAAATCCTGCTTTCAGACTGAAAATGTCTGCTCTCGAATATTCCCCAATACGGCAGCTTTGTTGTAGTTCACAGTTCTTATTTCCCCAAATAGGGAATCATAAACAAGGACTATTTATCTCCATAATAATTTAAGTTACTTAAACACAGAAGAAAAAGGATTTGATTTGAAGCAGAAGTAGTAAAATGGATGTAGAAATCAAATTTTAAATGATGGTTGCTGTACCTCAGGCTAAAGGTGGACTTCTTTCTCCTAACGACACTGAAAATGACTCAAAATGTTCCCATAACTAATCCAGCTGCATCTGGACTACACAGTTACGGGGCATTGTTATTGGTATCAGCTGTTTGGCAATGAAGAATGGCCAAACGTTGCCCAATTTGTAATCACTTTCACAGATTCCAAGAATACTTGAATCTCTAAAAGTGGGTTTGCAAAGTATTCATTGGAGTTGAATGGGACTTTCATTGTCTTTATATTTTGTTATTTTTGAAAACCATCAATATTAAAAAAAAAAAAAGTAGAAAGAAAAGTATTTGTTTATTGACATAACCCAATTCCCATGTTCATTAAACCCGATTCAGTTATAGGTGCAGCCAGAACTAAAACATCATATTCAGATACGGTGGTGAAAATAATCAATTGTTTGCCTTGCATAAAAGCACACAATTCTAAGCCAACCTTTCTGGGTTCACCACTGAATGTTTCTTGAAGCAACATAAATGTCATCAAGCAAAAAAAACCTCACATTTCTACCTTTGCTCTTTCTCTCCATCCTTCCGTGCCTTTGTCAGCAGCCCAGGATGCAATGAATAAACAATGGAGGAAGTATTACTTGCACAGCCCAGAGTCAAAACGTGAAGGGTGGTCTGCTTCCATATGCCTCCCTCCGTCATGTTAGCGCCGGCTTGTTCCAATTTGACAAATCCAGCTTTCTATTCTCTAGAAACTACCTGATCAAAAAACAAACAAAACCAAGCAAATCCTTTTACATTTTGCTGGTAGGAAGAAGAAAAGCATACATGACAGAGAAAGGGATGATGTTGAAAATAAGATGGGTGGATTTGGGGGAAAGTGATTGCAGTACCTTGTAGCCCAGTGATCTGGAAAAGAGTTTGCACTGCTTTCATTTCTCCCTGCTGTTTTCATTCAGCTCTTGAACCAAGCACACCTCTAATGTTCCTTCCTCAATGCAAAGCCTGCATTTGGGTAATGTACCAGTTTATGAAATGAAATCTTCTGGAGAATAAAATGCATTGTCGCCGTCTCCACACAAGAGCCCTTGAATGGAGAAACAGTACAAACACCCACACCTGACATAAGACTGGTAGATAACCAGATTAAATCAATTTTATGACAACCTTTTTTTCTGTCTATGGATACCCTCTTGGGACAATAACAATAAGAAGCACATTAGTGTAATAGCTCTTTGCCTTTCTGTTCTGTAAATGGCCATACCATTAGGAAATTATCTCTGGATTTACTATTCTGAAGCAAGCAGCCAGTGGTGCTGAATCAGACTGCATACAATTTGAATCTATTATAACAGGTGGAAGCCACGGATGAAGGAGCAGTGTAGCAATATGAAGTTACTGTAAAATATTTGAATGTTTACAAATGATTTCCTGATCATTCTGGAGAAAATTTAATGTAATTTTGGAACAGTTAAATCCACGTCTTTTGCTTTATTATGGTACGATTTAAATGAAGATATATCTGTGTGCAAAGGGAATATAGAGGAACGTCTTAAAATTTTCAAGACTTGTTGTTTTACAACTTTTTCTACCACATGTTTTTCCTTCCACTAAACTTTTCATTGGTATAACAGAGTACAGTTCTCCAATTGGTACTTTTCTATACTTGTATGTAATCTCTGTAGTACATCTATATGTTTCACATCATCAACTGAAAAAAAAAAATTGCTTTTCAATAAAATCCCACCTTCCTGACAAGAAGGAAAGCAACACAGTTTATACTGGCAACCTCCAATGTAGATGACATCATTCTAAGTGCTTTTCAAGGTAACCCTTCTTGGTAGCTCAGGATCCACATTAAACCAGAAACAAGAAAATGTGAGAAAATGCATGGCGAGCTCTGAACTCACACAGAGATGGAAAAAATCCATTAGACTAGAAATCCACTGATGTAACACTAAATTAGAAGTATGTCGGCGTTTGTTGTGACGCTGTGGCTTTTCTTTAGAGGCTGAGCAAATGGCCCGGTTGCAACTTTGGATCCAGAAAGCCTCTACAAAGACAAAAAACCCTCTCCGTCAGATTCCTCCACCTTCCCCAGATTGTGGGTTATTGAGTGCGTCGTTGTCTCATTGTGTTTGCGCCGATGCTGGTGGACACATGTGAGCGGCGTTCTTCTCTTTCTGTGTGTCGCCTTTGTAAGAAGCTGTTTGTGGCTGTCCTGTCCACTGCAGGTTGTTTTGACTCGGGTTGCTGTCTAAGCGACAGACGGGTCGCACCTGTCCTCTGAAGAATGAACTGCCGCATCAATAATAAAACCAAACTGTCGAACTCTATTATTCCACTTGTGGGAGGCATTCCTGACACCAGTAACATTGTTATGGTGGCAGAGCAGGAGACCGGCTCGGTTTTGCTCGGTTTGTGTTTTTTATTTGAGATATTGGGGGAGATTTTGAGAGACATTTGTTTGTCAATAACTCAATCGGTTGTGCATTTTTTTTTTTATCCAATCAAATGTAAAGCAAAGTCAATCAGTGAAAGAAGTACAATCGCACAAAAGGACAGCAAACTATATTCATTAAAAATTAATTTGACGACCAGAATGAAATGTCATTTCCATGTGAACATAAAAACATAATTGTAAGAAGGAAAACTGTAGAGAAGTAATTTTCCTAAGCATTTCTGGGTCAATCAGAACAAAAATCAAAGTTTTCCCTGAACTACACATGTAGGTTAATCTGATTTATATGTAGATTTTCAATCAGATCTTATATTTTTTAGTTTACCTCTGAAATTCAACTCACTGTAAAACTCAAGGGAGTTGAGATGACGTGATAAAAAATTGTAATGACATCAAGTTGCAGAACTTCAGATTGAGTATTTGTGTCACTTTGATTTTCTTAAATGATTCCAGCAATCGGCAGTCGGTTGTGTCCCACAGTAATGGCACTGATTTCATGGGTAGAAAAGCATGGATTAGCAATGAAATTAGACACGTAAGATAGCACTTTGCAACAGCTCTGACACGTTAATGGGTTTCCATGGTTTGAAAGCCCTTTTTAAAATCCCGCCAGTGTCGTTGCAGGATGAAAAACATCAGGCTGTGAATCAGCTTTCTGAGTGCTATCGTGCTATGGCATGTTTTTTCCTCATGAAACACTTTTTCATGAGGAAAAAACACCATTGTGTTTCTCAGGGAAGATTTCCAGGCTTTACGACCCAAAAGGGAACAAAAATAAGCCAAAGGATGACAGAGACTGTTGTAGGAGACATTTAGTCCTCTGAGGTTTCACAAGAAAGACTAAAAACTTCTTTGAACTGATATTATTTGTAAAGAAAATACCTTTTGTGAATAACTAAAAACTCTTGTTTTTACAACCGTACTGGAAAACTCTCACAAATGTAAGAATTAATGTAAAATAATAGATCAGAAAAGACATTTTGAAGACCTTGCAGTTTATGTTTTGTCTTTTACTGCTGAGTGGATTTTAGGTTAGTTTGCTTTCATATCAAAACTATTTGCTCCAATTGGACCAGCTCTGCTCCAGTACAGTTTGCATAGAGCTAAAATGGGTTTTCATTGCCAAGCAGACGACCCGATCACTCAATCTCTGTTATTGGAACACACATTTTAGTCGTCTTCAATAAAATGTTGGACCACACCCAGAGGTATCCGACTTTGACAATGACAAGCTGTCCAAGATTTAAAAATATTTGCCTTTTCAGCATAAAACCCCTCCTGTTCAGACAGCATCTCAGCCAAAACTTTAGGAGAACGCACATTAAACTCATGTAGAGAATACAAATATGAGTTTTAGAGTCAAAAATAAAGGAAATGTCTCAGATTTATTTTGTTTTTTTACAGAGAGAGAGGAAATCTGTTCTTGGTGCCGTTGTGAAAAAGTGCAGGCTGTTCATGGAGACAAGGGAGGCTGACACTTTATGACAAAGTCTCGTTAAAAAAGCTTTTTGTCCTTTTAAAGCATCAATATAATTGCAAAAGCTTTCTCTTATTTCTGGAATCAAGGCTTTTAAATCTTCATCTTCTTCCAAACCCATGAAAGAATGAAACCTTGACGTTGGATCCCCTTTTCTGAGTCCCATCCCTTCCCCCAGCCTCCTGCGAGCCTCCCTGGTGAGACATGCTGAGCGGAGACCCCATAATGAGCCTCTGTCTGTTCCACACAGTGAGCTGTCTCAGGCTGTGATGTGTCACTTGTGCTGGGCTTCTCCCTTCAGATGTCTGCGTGCACAAAAAGGGATTCCTTCACAAAAGTGTTTCCAGTTAGAGGGGATGGGTGGCCTACAGTCGAAACACACCCTATCGCACACAGCCATCTCTGTGGAGAGGACAGCTTCCATTGCTGAGCTCTGACTTCCTTTTGTGTACAAAGTAAGGGGGGGGAATCCCATTTAACAGTTTTTTGGGGCTTTTGTCCTCTTTGTTTCAATCACTGTGGAGGATTAAGTTTGTTGTGTCTGCCTTAAATTATCCAATTCATGCTCCACAACACGCGGTCCCGTTTAGTGTGAGTTTGTTTTTCGTTCGGGTGAAGGAGGCAGGCGTGGAAAGCGCGTGTCTGGCACCAAGCAGCAGGAATGGCAGCCTGACAGCCGCTGCCTGCGAGCGAAACGTCTGCCGCTACATCTGATAGACCTGGCTGTTTCTGTCGGAGGACATAAAGTGTTTTCACACAGGACAGAGGAGGTTTTTATTGGACGCAGCGCTGCGAGATGTGTTAAAACTAAAGCTCAGCTCAGTTTTCTCTATAAACAATGATGAGAGAAGCTTCCTAATATCTAAACTCTCTAACATTTTTAATTGAAGATCAGTCTTTGGACACTTTGGTTGCCAGATTAGTGATGATGGAGATACATCAGAGCATGTTTTCCTAGCTGAGAAAAATGTGCTCATGTAGCAGTAATACAACTTGCGGTTCTATTTCTTAACAATCGACATGTAATTGTCAAGTTTCATCACTTCACCCATTTGATTTATAATGCAGAGTGAAGATGGCTTTTCATGTTGGATTCATGTTCTACCAACACTTTGGCTTTCATGTTTTCTCAGAACGTATTTTCCAGTGTTTGGAGCAGCATGTGATTTATGTGCAGCTCTTTATTTTTCCAACAAATAATTAATGAAAGAACAAATCCTATCTGAAAGAAAAGGTCAGAATTGTTTATTTTTTAGGTAGATTTTTTTTTATTTTTGAGACTGTTTATAGGTGTTTTTATATCTTTTTTTTGTACTTATATTTATCATTTTTTTTCAAAGTACTTTTTTTTTTTTTATATTATATATATATTATTTTATTTATATTAAGGATCTTATATGTTTGCTTTTTTTTTTTTAGTATACTTATAAAGCGATTTTTGGAGATAATTTCCTTCTCAAAGCAGCCCTGGAATCCTCTTGTGCTCTTGGGCTCCCCCTGCTGGTGTGTATCACCTGTGTGTTCCTGACCAGAAACTGATAAAACAGTGCAGATATTATCCTTTTCTACCAGCTGACTTGCATATTACTGGAAAATGACTATTAGAGAAATCAAACAACATAGGGATGCTGTTTCACTGTAAGAATATTTCAGTTTTTTCTGCAGAGCCGTGTTTAAAAACAAACATTGCACCTCGGTGAAACACGTCCTCACGTTAACTACCCTTAAAATTGGTCGCCTTTTACAGAGATGCCCTGCTTCCGGCAGTCCTGCCACACTTGCGATGCTCTCTGACCATGTTACACATTTGCAACTCACGCTCAATCTCCTCCACTTTGTCAAGGTGACAAGCTGCCAACTGGAATTTCAGTTTTAAGGAAGGGGAAGAGAATGTTGCCTCTTTCTTCCCTGCAAAACCTCTGGCACGTTCATGCAAATGTTGCTTTTAAAAGCATGACAGTGATTCTTTAAATGGTGGAACAAAGTAAGTAGATGTCAAAAAGATTGTGTAAAACACAAATTCAGGCTGGAAACATTATCTCATTGTGAAAATTCATCATGATTGACAGACAAGTTAAAATGCGCGCCGTCAATATGGCGTCTGATCACCCTTCAACAACTAAAACACAACATCTTGAAACTGACACATGGAGACAGGAGGAACGTTCTGGCAGGGCGAGAAAACAGCTCTGCAGTAAATAAGACACGCTAAAACATAATTAAAAGTTGTCAGGGTCATAACAGGAAAACATGTCACCTTTATTTTAGTTTCATTTTTGGAAATCAAAAGTGTGAACAAGTCACACGTTCGGCGTTTTAATTGCACGGCTGAGGAACTGAATCATCTGGTAGCCTGTTTAGTTTCTTTTCCTTTCAGATTTGTGAAGATTGTCGTTTTTTGGTGGCGGAGGCGTTTCTTTGTCCTGTTTGGCTACTTTCTTGATTCAAATCTCTGTGTCGATTGAATCTCAATCAATAAAGCTGTCATTTATTTTCTGACTGCATGAGATCAACATGTAGAAATACTTTTGCTTCAATAAATTTGAATATTTCTTAAAAACTTTCTAATATTGGAATTTTTTGAGTTTATGTTAAAACTCCCAAATGAGTCGGGTTAGGGTTTTGCTAAGTAACCAAAATAATAAACTGAATTTTTGATGATAATTGTTTGCCTTTGTATATGAAGATCAACATCTGAGTTCAAAAGTGGCATCAACAAAATGCCACGGCGTTCCCGAGTGGCACGCCAGTGGAGACATTAGCCTCGCCTCATGTGAGGGAATTATTCACCGCCGCGGCGTTCGGCGGCCACCGAACTTTGAAAGCGGCTCGCCCTCATCAGCATGCATTATTCTATCTTTTTGTGTCTCTTCACGTTGGCTGACGAGCATCGCCCGCAGCTTCGTTCACATCACACATACAGGCTGTTAGCTGTGTTTTCATAGGCGGGGAATGTGAAAATATTCAGTGAGAGGCAGGAAGAGAGGGGGTGACGCCTGAACAGAAAGGGAGCGATGGGGGGAGGGGGGATGGGGACTTGGAAGAGCGACGCCCTTCGAAGACTTGCCAGTGTTGGCGAAGGCTTCTGGCCGTCCTCAAAGGTTAACTGGCACCAACTCTTCCCCTCCGTCCGTCGTGACACGGCGCCGTCGTCGCCCCGGTTTGATGTGACGCGCTTTCATGCCGACAAGCCATCCACTTTCCGCGGCTTTGGACATCACGCTTGGTGGCATCACAAAGAGAACCCAATTAATTGTTTTCTGGATTTCTGCCCCACATTTTGATCCGTCACCAACAGACACATGGGGACAGCCACTGATGTCGCTCACACAGTGTTGAGTGCACAGATAATGTCTTTGGTCACCTCTTCGTGCCATTGTGTCCCTTCAGAGAGGATATTAATAAGACATGAGTACTTTTGAAGCCGTGCTGCTGGCGGTTAGATTCAAAGTGACATAATCTTGCCCCAGAATAACTTCCTCCCAACTTGGAACCGACCCTCCTACACATTCGGCTTTTCTCTGCGCGGATGGAGCGCTGGAAGAAAAGTCTGCCTGCTACTGTTGCTCCTTAAAATCCAAAAGGCCTTCATCCAGTTCCTGAAAACGACACACCCCCACACATTTTCTTCCCGTCTAACTGCATGCATGTTGGCAGTAATAAAGGCTAGTAACACTTGGCTGTTTTTTTTTTTTTTTTCTCACATTCCCCTCACCCACAACTTAATTATTTTTGAACTGATTGATGACTGCATGTGTGAACGTTGACGGGATTTTCACTTTTTCATTATTATACTAGTAGGGATTCATCTCTTTTAATTCTGCTTTTTTTCACAGTTAAATGTTTCACCCAACATAACCCACAGACCATAACGTCCATCACTGCGGAGCCCTTTAAGACTCTTGTCTCAAAGGGCCATTAACTGGCCCTGATCATGACACCGCCACCACCGTGTTTGATATTCCTTTTCTGAAATGCTGTCTTAAGCTAGCTTACAAAACGGTTCAGCTTTCAGCCCATTAAATGGCTTTCTGTAACTCTGTAGTTGTTTTTAATAACTTGTGAAAAAGTCATTTGTCGTCTTTTGTATTGGTCTTGTAAATGTTAAGTAGATGCCATTTCTGGCCGCTCACATTGAGTCATGACAATTGATCTTAGCCGAGGGCAGTGAGGCCTGGGCTGCTGTAGATGTCCTACATGAGTCACCCGCCATGATTGAAGTGTAATTTTGGCCAGTCGATCACTCCTGGGAAAGTTTAACGCTGTTCCATGTCTTTTTCCATTTCTGGATGATATCTCTTCATGCTGTCACCCAGAGTCACAAAACCTTCAAAATCATTTCAATCCTTTTCCAGTCTGTTGGATGTCAGCTAGTTTGTCTCATCTGTTCTTGTGTTCCTTTAAATTGGGTCATTATGCGTTGCTTTTTGGGATGTTTTTGTCTACTTTATTTTCTGTTGTTGTACAGGTCTGGTTGTTATCAGGCCTAAGTATGTCTAAAAAAAAATTTTAATGTTTGATTCTCATGATTTGTTTGGAAAAATGTTCCATGTGACAATCTGAAACGGGGCAATTTTTTTTTGTTTTTTATATTTTTCTTTGTGGGTTTCTAGTACTTTTTTTTCAGAAATTTCCTTTGGCTTATTTATATTTATCCAAACTACATAACTCTGTTTCCTCGATTCTTCGTGCCGTAAAACTGTTTGGATTTATTTCCCTGTTTACTCTGTTTGGTGGAGGATTTTGTTTGCTTTACGCTTTTTGCAGAACTATGCAAAAAAGTTTCCTCCAAATGAAGTTTGATTCTTTAAAACAAAAAGTGCCTTCCTCTGTTTCTCATTCACTGCCTTTGCTCACACAAAAAAAGCCTTTTCACCACCCAGCCTGTAAATGGAGCGTTTCTCAGTCTGAGTCCAGTACTGTAGCTGCGATGATGCAGAGCACCCAGTGACCTCTTCATCACCCAAATCAACCTTATTTCCAGTCTTCATGCCACGGCGATGATATGGCTCTCAGTTCCACACCTTGAAATCCCTCTGGTGATTCCCTTCACACCTCTTATTTCCCCCTCTGCAGTGTGATCAGTGGGTGGGAGTGTTTTGTCAGGTCACAAATTGTTGTTGCCAAGCTGCATCTCATGTGCATCCAATAAATTGAATACATTAAGCCATCAGATGCATATTTATTTGACTATATGTTGAAGGACTCATTAAAGATGCTGCTGCTGAGTAAAAGTATCAGGATTTGCTTCTAACAGTTGTGGAAATCCTCTAATCAGAAAGTTTTTTTGGTTTTTAAAGCTCTGCTTTAAAATTAGTTAAATTTATATGTTATATTAAATATTAATATATAGAACATAGTTCCTTAAATCAAGGCTTAATGCCCACCTGTTAAGAGTTGACAAAATGCGAAGTTTATAATTGTATATTATACTTGTGTCAGAAAGGGTAACATGTGGGGTAAACTGGGTAATATTCTATGCAATAATGATTTAAAAGCTATTATTTAATAATAAATAATGGTATACATAACAGTAAGACCCTCTTGTGTTCTAAAAATAACTATTAGTGACTTTCTCTCACAGCAGGAAAACCCTAGACCGTTGGCAAACGCAAGCTTGCTGTTAGAAGGCCAGAAGGGAATTGTCCTGTAGACATGCATACTGTGTCCATAGTATGTCACACCACTCCATCAATCTGATAGATGAAGGCAGACTGGGTGTCTCACCCCTCTCCCCTCATACCTCTGGCTCATTTCACACTTTCCAGCTTCCTCACTTCTCTGCCAGCCATCGGTCATACTGGACAGAAAGAAGCATCTTTCACCTCAGTGGAGCTCTGTCGTTATTTCCTACCTGTGGCGCTGAACGCTGTGCCGACCTGCGAATTTTCATTTAGCCTTCTGTGCAGGAAATACGGACAGTAAAGTGTTGCGCTTCTATTTTGGAGGCTCACTAAAGTTGCAAATCAATCCGTAAGATGAACGTTCCCATCTTTAGGTGCAGGCTGCTCGACCCGTCCACCCACGTTCACGAAAATCTGAAGATCAGAGTACATTTATTCAAATCCCTTTTATTCAAAGAGACAAACCGTAGAGCTGAGGAACATTGGGGAGACAATGTGGCATTCAGAGCCTTTCCTGAAGATACTTCAACTTGTGAACAATTGAAGTGAAGGGCCGACCTTTTAGCTAAAATAATGTCCTGCCATGTTATCTAACACTGGATAGGTGCTGCCATCTTTGCCCTGTCATTGTTCCATATGGATGGACTCTCCAGTACATTCATTCATCTCTTGCTGTGCAGTTTTTGTTCTGGTGGAACATCTCTCAGCCTGTTTGGACATGTTCTGCTCTTAAGGACTTTCTCTCCTTCCACAGGCTGAGACAGGAACATTAAGAGTCCTGTTGCTGCTTCGGGCTGTGATTGACACAATTGGTCACGCGTTTAGACACTTTACATTGATCCTGTTCTATTCATTATGTAGAGGCTTTTTCAGCAGTGTGAAGGATACGTATGACCTCATAAACAATGAAGGTGCATGTGACCTGTGCTGTCAGTGCCTGCAGGCTGCATTCTTGGGGAAACTTGAGTAAATCCTATGATTTTATTGCTGTGGTTAGTTTTTAGCAGAAACTTTTTAGTCTCATTGATTTTTGTTAACTCGTCTTTTCAGTGTTGATTGAGTTTATTGAGGTTTTCTGACATTTTAACATCTTTCATTTATATATATTTTTTTTACGTACTCTTCTCCTTATTTGTCCAAGTTCTTGAGCTGCAAACGTTTCTGCTTCTGCTTCATCTGCCCCCCAAAAAACATGCTGACAGTACGGCTGGACAATGCGGCTGAAAAACACATACAACCATACAAGCGCTTCATATCATTCCATATTGATTAGTTTTTTTGTTTTAAATATCGGAAATACTGCCAAACAGTGGCATGATGCTTCCTCCTTTATCCTCAGTTTTCATTTCACTGCATTACTTTTTATTTTTAATCATTTAAAAGGCAAAACCTGAAACTGCTGCTGCGCAAATTACTCAAGAGGTTGTTGCTAGGTAACTAAATAATGCGTGAGTTGCTAGGTAACCACAGAGTGAAGGAGGAAGTCGGATGCCACCCACCTTGCTTGGCTGGCAGTGAGTGGTCGAGTTGCTAATGTCTTTCTGCCTACATTCCCCAGAATGCTGTGCATTGTTTTGAAGGTGGCTTTATAACCCATCCAAGATGGCTGTCGCTTCTGAACTGTCATTGAGGAGCTCATGCTACATCGTCACCTCATGTCTGAGGGTTCAGATGAGATGTTTTAGCTCTGGGCCATGCATTTCTTTTCCTGTGTAATTTGCCTTAAGGATGCTGTTCCAGATTCACTGGCTTCATTCAGAAGCCTGCGATAATGAGTCATGCTACTATGTTATATCAGAGAGAAGAGTTTCTCTAATCAACGGCTGGAGGAAAACACCAGATTCAGTGTGAACGAGCTCACCAAGGCAATTTAAGGTTTAAAAAGTTGGAATCCATCGCTTTTATGCAGGATTGTTGCAGAGTGTGATTTTACTACAAAAGGAGTTTGGTTTGGCAGTTGTACAGCTGATGACAAGTCTGCAATAAAAGGTCATCAGAATGAAATTGCAGAGAGCTCATTAACATTGTTGGAACATTTAATGCCTGTCTCACCCTGCTAATTACCATTTACTGCCCCCTACTGTTAGCTTCCAGAGCATTAGACCCAGACTCAAATGACTCTCAAATAGTAAATATTCTCAGGCTGTTCGATTCCTCAGCTCTCATAAACCCTCATTATCTTCTGTGCTTGTTCCACTTTTGAATGCCAGCTTCTTTCTTTCTCTCTTTCCTTCTTTCTAGCTTTCTTTCCTTCTTTCTTTCTTTCTTTCTTTCTTTCTTTCTTTCTTTCTTTCTTTCTTTCTTTCTTTCTTTCTTTCTTCCTTTCTCCCTCAAATCTTAACCTGCACTTTTCTGAAGCTCACTGTTTTATATAATGTTCTACATTGCTTATGTTTTATTTTGTTTGTTGGTTTTTCTCCATGTGTTGTTACATTGTTGGATTTTACTATATGAGTGAAAGTAAATAAAATGATGCTTCATTAAGAGAAAAAGCCACCGGTTCGCTGGTTGGGTGTCCTTGCTTTACTTGTTCAATCTAAGATTAAATTTGCATTGCATGGTCTGTGTTTGATGTGAATGAAAATGGCATTAAAATGCTTCCCAGATCAATGGACAGCAACAACTGCTTCTCTAAGGTCATTGCTGATGCTTTTCCATCTGATTAGCAACACCTGACTACTACTTCACTGATTAAATCCTGAGGAAGCAGGAATCTAAGTCTGCTTAGTTTTTTCCCTTGACTCTTTTCTACTTTACATGCAAAGGAAGGCTGTGTAACCGTGAGGCAGACATATTGTGCTGTCAGTGTCCTATGATCTTATGAATAATGTAAAAGTGAGATTATGTGAATATTAGAAGCTGTTTATGCTGCTGTAATCTTTATAAGAGTATTTATTATTTATTTTTATTGTCTGCTGTTATAGAAAGTTAACTGAACACAGTTTGTAGTCAGTATTGTGAGGCTTATTGGTAACACAGGAATAAGCAGCAGTTTTCTTTCATTCTTGCAACCTGTTTTTCTCTTCCCACTGCCTTAATTGTGTGTTTTCTTCCAACTAAATTGATCAAGAAATGCTTACACTGTGTTAGATTTTTTTCCCTGAGGTCTAAAACGTTCATGAAATCTCCAGGATTAAAGTTTTGAACGTCTTCAGGTGGTGTGAAAAAAACCAGAAGCCTTGATATTCTAATGTTTTGACATTCTGCTGCGCTGCAGCTGCGTGTGGAATCGGCCTCTCCGGTTTAAAGCGCTCCCCGTTGCCTCCTGCTCCTCTCCATCTGTCAGGAGCATTAGGTGTCCCACAGACAGGGTCTTAATAGCTGTGGAGCGACGGGGACAGGACCTCTAATGGAAGCCTTTTGTTCAGTTGTCACTACCACTGCTCCCATGGAAACACCCTGCTGGCCAATCAGACGAGCTTGTAGGTAGCAGAGGCTGCATCGATCACGCCAAACTATCTTCGCTCTCTTTTTCTTTCCTCGTCTCTCAACTCATTTAGCCACCTACTAATCATTTTTGCTGCACAATAAAGTGAAGTTAGGAGTTTTTAATAATTGTGTAATTTAATATCATTGTGTGAAATTGATATGCTCTGCTTAATGTAGAGTCTACAGTTTATCCTTTCATGACTGGAGGGGATTAAGGTCTATCTCCAGTATTCATTACATCCCAAACAGGACACAGTCCATCGCATACAAAACAAACGATGCGCACACACAAGCCAGAGTACCTGGAGAGAACCCACACCTGTACTGGGAGAACATTTAATCCTTATTCAGAAAAACTGCAGGCAAGGATTTTAAAACCAAGGATCTTCTTACTCCAATGCCACTAACATGTTTGTACATGTTTGACCAAATTTGAATACCAAAGTTAACCACAAGTATATAAAAAAACCTTTATGATTTCCTTTTGTCCAGAAAGACGGGAAATCCAGTGTGTGAAAAACACAATGTCCCTCTTTCCCCTTCATTTACAATCTACCTGTGGTTCACCACAAGTTTGTGGTTCAATTTCACTTTCTAGATTTTTGCCTGGTCTGTATAATCAGAATGTTATTCAACCTGAACCTGAGCCTGAAGAAGGCTAAAATATCTGAAAAATTAACACACCAGGCCTCAGGCTAAAGAAATCTTTGACATCTGTCATTCTGGAAAGGGTTACAAAACTATTTCTGAGGCTTTTGAAGCATCATTAACAGATGTAGACCTGGAACAAAATATTTAGAGGACTAGGAGGCAAAAGGGACATTTTGGGAGGGTGACAAGACTTTGAAGGATGGGAAAAAAATATTCTAAAAGTCCAACAAGGACATTTTCATGGCAGTTTCCATGGGTGAAAGGTCGCATTTGGGATTTGTGAGCTACTGTTGCTTGGTGAAAATTTCCCTTGTGATATTGAGAGGGGAAATCTTTGTTCCTTCATATGTTAGAAGCCAGAGTTCACAGCTTATCCTTTCCCTCAAGTGTGTGAGAATGCCTCCCCCTTGACTTCGTATGAGCTGGTTGTGAATTGGCTTCGGTTACATGCGTCTCTCCTGCTAAGTCAACACTGTGCTGAGTGATAAGAGTTTATGAGAGAAAGCAGGAGATGAGGGGAGAGACAACAAAGGGATCATCTGTGAATATGAAACACCACGAGGGAATCTGTAGGATTTATCTTCTGTAAATGTGAGCGACACATGAATAAACAACCAGGGCTCTGATTGTTAGAAATCTGGTGCAGATTTATTCAGATAATTAGTGAAATATGGATGCTTAAAATTAAACAAACTCATTGTTTATTTAACCATTTACATCCTGCTGCATGAAAGTAATACTCAGAAAGTCTGATGTTAAATTAAGTGCTTGGGAATTAGCATTTATTAAGAATGTTACATCAGACTTAATGGTGACACAAAAACTAACTCTGCGGATGGTTTTAGTGGAGTTTCAGCTTTTTCCAATGTGTGTTGATAATTGAGTAGTTTCTGAACATCATCTGATGGTTGTAGTTGGAACATAGTTTAGTGTTTCAACATGACGATAATCCAAACCATGTTTCCACTCTGGGTTAGGAATAGCTAAATAAACCTGACTGTTAGCTTCTGGGAAAGCCAGATGACGACACCTTGCTTTTGAGAACTGCAGTTTCTCTGGTTTCAAACACTTTCATGACCTCAATCAGAGAGCAAGAAACCAGAACATTCAGATTTATTGTTTCTGAAAAAAGGGCATCCTCCTTCCCCCTCTGCTCCCCTTCTGTCTTATCTCCCCCAGCAGAGGGGTGTGTGCAGACCCTCCTCCCAAAGGCCGGCTGGATTATGCATGTTGGTCTAATCCCTCTCACTCTCTCTGCGCTGCGTGTCAAACTGACATTTCCTGGCCTCTCCTGTGCACGCAAACAGACTAACGCACGCACACGAACGCAGGCTTCGGTGGCCGCTCCTGATAAGACCACGAGGAAGCTTTAGCCTCATGAGCCCAGCCTCGGCTGAACATTGGGAAATCCCGCTTCCTCCAATGATCCTCACTTCGCTCTTATCACCACAACCTGCTCCAAAGCCCTAAACCCTTGTGTCAGCGCACGCCCTCAGAGGCTTTGTGTCTCGGATCCTCTGTGATGTGCACCACGTGGCAGATTGATTTCAAAATGCTGCTTGTGTGACCAAAACTTCAGCGTTTTGGTTTCATGCGTTTTGGTTTTTATAGAGTTGTTCAAATTTAAGAATCTTCTTGGACTTGCTAATTCTCTGGAGTCGTGCCTTTTTGAAGGACTTTTCTAAGGATGACATTTATATAACTTCATACTTTATCACAAAAGTCAGTGTTGATGTGTATTTGAAATCATTCTGCGTTGGAATAACCAACTGTGTCCCAGTTTCAATAACCTTCTTGAGATAAAGAAGAATACTTTGCAGTTGCAAATGGACCTGAGCGTCTTTGTGGTTTGGTATTTGCAGATTTTTTTCATATTTTAAATATTTTAATGAAAATGCAACATTCAACACTTTTGACTTGCGTTTGCAAACTGGCCAATCCAGGAATGGCATGAATGTTTCCTTGGCATCTAGTGCCACAATGGTTTCCACTGTGTGTCTATTGAAATAGACATTTAGAAGTGTTTTTAGGTTATGTATATGTATATGCAATACTTGTGGTGAAAGAAGCCCTCAGCATTATGCTTCCAGCACCATGCTTGACATTTGGACGCTGTGACCAAGTAATTCAGTTTTTGACTTTCCAATATTCAGTTCTTGGATCATATGTGCAACTTTTAGTGAAGTTATATATTCTGGGTTTACAATTCCTAATCATTAAAGTTGTTACATGCTACTTTCAATAGTTGTTCTTTATCTACTAATTCTAGTCTTTCCTCAAAGTATTTCTGCACTAAACCCAAGTCCTACATTTTTTTCTAATTCTGACACAAAAACTGCCTCTTATCATTTGTCTCAGCGCTGTTGTTATTTTCTGGCTCCGCTTTTGTCACAGAAAGCAACAGAGTCCCAGCTGGTTGGACGGTTCATAGCCACTGCATGCTGATAAAGGATTCTCATAAATGAAATCTCCTTAAGAGGATCACAGTGTTACAAGACTAAGGCAGTGACCTGCTGCTTTTTTGCATCACAAACGCCTCCCGAGCACGAGGCCGCCCTGTGAAAACGTTTTAACGTGAAAAAATACTGTTAAGGATTACTATCATCTCCTATTTTCTTTTTATTCACTCGTTGTGCTTTCAGGTGCACGCTGTCTCCATCTCTATTTGTTGTGAGATGGAAAGAAAGGTTCCCCTGCACCACCTGCATGCCAGGCCATTTTCTGTCAACTGTTTTGCTGAAGAAGTTATAAAAGTGCAAAGTGGGGTTATTGTTCTGATTCTGATGTTTGGAGATGTTTACCTCCAGATTAAGGGCACAGATTAAATGTAAGTGGGCAGTTTTGCTTGAGATGTTTTGGCTTTAAAAAAAAAAAAAAAAAGCAGACTTACTTTGAGTTAAATTTTTCTAATCATCTAACAGTTTTAAATAATTAACCTTCATCTGAACTCCCTCGTCGGGACTCTTTAGTTGTGTTTTGACAACCAGAAAGAGACGTTAATTCTCACTTTCATAGGTTTCTTTCAGGTCAACATGTGGCTTTCTGTTTGCTTCAGCCTGGCAGGGCCGTGATTCTCTGCTGTAAATAATAGTTCCAGCTCTGCAGTTTGCGCCGCAGGCTGTGGTGTTGACACCATATTCACTCAGGGCTTGTTGTGTCAGGAAGTGTTCACACCTGGCAGGTGTAGCTGGATTAGAAAGCAAAATCTGGTATAAAGATGCTGTTTTTGTAGATTATTGGAATGATACAGGAATCCCATCCATCTATTCATCCATCCTTTTGTTAATTGGTCTCTCCTTCCTCCACCCATCCATCCATCTCTCACTCTATCCATTTTCTCTCTCCATTTATCCACCTGTTCGCTAACATCTTCCTGCTGATCCTTTCATTTGCTTCATATTTCCTTCCTCACTTTGTTTTAGCAACTTCCATATTCAGAATCTGACATTTAAGATAATATTTCTCATGAACGTTTCATGCATGAAAAAAGCCTAAAGCCCCCACAGAGAAATATGAAGCTTCGATTCTGGAACAGAACTTCTGTTTTTAAACCATGATAGAAGCACGGTGTGTGTGTGTGTGTGTGTGTGTGTGTGTGTGTGTGTGTGTGTGTGTGTGTGTGTGTGTGTGTGTGTGTGTGTGTGTGTGTGTGTGTGTGCGTGCGTGTTCATGCGTGTGTGTTCATGCATGTCTCCCTTGTGTCACACATGTAGACACGCCTCCTGACATGCAGGCATCGTCATGAATAAGCGAGCGTGCGCATGTCGGGTGAAATGGCGTGAAATGTGACCTGGCTGCAGCGCATCGGCAGGTGTTGGCGAGGCTGCAGCGATCCATGCAGCACTATTTGCCACCGCTGCCCTTTTTCACCGAGGCTCAGAGCAAATCGATGCTGTAGGTCCTGAAGTTAAATAAGCTCCTGAATTGATCGGGCGGTGCATATTCTCATCAATACTCTATTGACGGCTGTGAGGAAAGGCATCACAGAAAGGCTTGAAACACTTAACTTCATCTGCATCATGTTAAGCTAACACGCGTTACTCATGTTTGCCGTAAGCAGGATCGCCGCAGATCCAGCCTGCGAGCTTCCAGCTGTTCGATTTGGCTCTGATGAAGCTTATGATGCGTCTTTAGATCAGAGGCGGCCCTCCTCCGGCTCTGCAGGCCGGCCTGCGGGCTTTTCTTGCCCACACATATGCAGTGAAATCCCCTGTAATCAAGCAGCTGCCAGCTCTGCTTTGAAGAGATTTGGAGCGCGATGTGGCAGGTGCCAATCTGAGTGGAATCAGGATTTATTAAGGCCCAACTCCTGATGGCTTTCACCAATTTGCCGGGAGAGCGAGCGCCGTCATTCATGAGGCTCTGCGTCCCGTCCTCATGGTTCAGAGCTGCACTGCTGTGTGTGTGTGTGTGTGTGTGTGTGTGTGCGTGTGTGTGTGTGTGTGTGTGTGTGTGTGTGTGTGTGTGTGTGTGTGTGTACCCAAGCTATTTCTAGACATTGTACAAGTTCTTTTAATGTTGATCCCTAATACTACCATATTAATTTATTGTCTTTTTTTAATTATTTCTCATTAATAATCTTATACTGAAAAGTACAGATTTGAAAAAAATTAAGAGACGACTTAAAATGAACAGTTTCTCTGAATTTATTCTTTATAGGTATAAGTTTGAGCAAGATTCTTCTTTTATTCTATAAACTATTGACATGTCTCCAAAATTCCAAGCAAAAAATGATTTATTTGCAGAAAAATGAGAAATGGTCAAAATAGTGCTTTCAAATAATGCAAAGAAAACAAGTTCATGTCCCTTTAGAAACAATAACGTTAATAATGTTTTGACTAAAAAAGAGTTCAGAAATCAATATTTGGTGGAATAACCATGAAGTTTCCATGGACTCTGTTTTTTCCAGAGTTGAATATTCCTTAGACAGAGAATTAAGAATTGGGCCAAAATCAGTCCAGTAGGTCAGACGTTTTCCTGGAAATCAGTGCAAATTGTTGATTGTTCCTGAAGCCTGAAACATGAAAAATAGAAGGAACAAAATAAACCACCGAACCTTTTGTATTTACATTGCCCACTTAAACTACTTGGCATTTTATGTGTAAATCCTTTTCACAGGAATATTCTCTCTGTATCCCATGAATGCTTGGTGTGAAATATCTTCTCACACCCTCAGAAGAGTCAAAAAGGACAGAATCAGACATGAAATGGCAGAGTGGGTTTGTAAATCCTGAGGGCAGAGGGATTCAGCCATTCCTCCTGTGTCTGTCTATTATTGATGTACATGGAGGGTTTCCTCTCTGCCATCTGCTCCCAGCACTCCCACTCAATGCCCCATTGCTTCATGGATCCCATTTTATCAGGCTGGCAGAACCAGAGCAATGCTGCCTTATCAGCATGTTAATATTTCATAAATATGAAAGAGAACGAGGGAGCAGGAAAGGTACAGAAATTGAAAAGTTGGGAGACAGTTTCATCTTTTATCATTTTGTTCAATTGCTTCCTCTGAATCTATTGATCTCTGTGTGAGACAGAAATCATGTAATCACTGTATCAGGTTTTATTTATTTAGTTTTATTTTTTTAATTTTTCCGTTCCTAATAAGATCCCAGCCACACCTCAGCACCCATCTGCAGCTTCATTGTGATCCGAGCCATAATTTGTGACGATGCATATTCAGTCAATCCCTGGTTGCCACGGTGAAATGTTGCTGCAGGTCGCTTTATTGGCTGCAGGGTGGTCACATGTGGCGTGGGCCTGGTGCCCAGCTGAGACGGCGGTCCGCATGACCAGACATAAAAAATGTAAAAAAAAGCCTGTGTGTTTTTCCATTTGGCTTCACTTTGCTGTAAAATCTCTTCCAAGGCATAAAATGTCACATGAAAATTGGTTTTGGGTTCAGAACTCATTGGTGAAGGCGCAGGCCTGGATACAGGACGTGTGTGGGCTTTGGAATAAAGCAGTATAATGGTTTGGGGCGATAGCAACTTAAGTTATCACGCTATTGTGTGATTTGTCTTTTCCATATTCCTAATGAGGTTAGAGATGCTTCTGTTTTCTCTGGCGAGCCCTGAGTTAAGAGTCCCAGGGGAGAAAGAGATAAGAAGGAAACTAATAAAGTGCAGAGATCCAAAGGCTTGGACCGCATCAAAGGATCAGATTAGGGAGAGAGGAGGGAGCTGGAGGCTGAAAGGGAAACAGAGAACACGGACCTTAAGAAGAAAGAGCAATCAAACAGATAGACCACCTTAGAGGAAAGACTGGAAGGAGGGACGATAAAACACAACTGAGCCGGCAGAGGTTATACTGACTTCCTGTTCTGGATGAGAACGGGAAAAGAAAATATAGGAACTAAATAAATCCATCCATCATTCGTCCTTCCATTCATTTGTTTATGTATTTATTAGTCTGTCCGTCCAACTCGTCATGCATTTGTCCAATAATTAGTTTACTTTTTCAACCAACAAATCATTAGTTTATATTTTTCTTTTCACTCATTCATTTGTCCATCCGTCTATTCATTTATCTATTCGTCCATTAATTCATCCATTCATCCAACTGTCTATTAATTTATCTGCTTTCCAATCTACTCATCCACTTGTCCATCCATTCGTTAGTTCATTCTTTCATTTGCCCATCCATTTGTCCATCCTTCTGTTCATTTATGCATTCATCCGTTAATCTATGCATTCATCCATTCAACTGTCCATTAGTCTGTCTGTTAGTTAGTTTCATCTACTCGTTCACTTGTTTATCCAATACTCCTTCCGCTCATTTATCAGTCCACTCGTTCACTTGTCCTTTTTTTCTTCCATCCATTAGTTCATTTATTCATTTGTCCATCCATCCATGCGTTCTCACTCAGGTTGGGTATTTCTGGTGAGCGGTAATCAAGCAGTGGAAAGCTGACCGCTGCGTTTTAGGTGTCGAGTCAAGGTGTTGCACATTTTAAAGTATGCTTCACTCTCTCGGTTTTTCCAGACTTTCTGCCAGCTCACATAATCAAATTAAGAAAACTGAGTGCATGGCGTATTTGAGGCTTCGAGCTCTCATGCACTGCCAACACCTCAAGTCTAGCAATGTGTCCAATTTCCCCGTTTTATCTGTCTCCAGGTCACGTGGCAACCATCTGACCAGACACTAATTGTAAAACAGTCTTGAAGAGCAAACCCCTGATGTTGAGGAAAGTTAACTTGAGCTTGGCTTCCCCCTGTAATGTGTGAACGTTACGCTAACATGCAGCACTGGCGCGCTGCAGGCTGGTCTTGGCAGGCTGCGCTCCTCCTGTGACCTATCTGGGAGGAAGCCAGTGGCTTGGCTGTCCTTTGAAATGGGACCAACCTGAGCTGAAGGCAGCTGTGTTTAGAAAGATCCACCCCAGCTGATTCACACCAGTACATATTTAATTATTAATAGCTCTTAAATACTAGCGTTAGCTGCCACCTGATGGCTTCTTTGAAATGTTATATATTCTTAGTCTTGCTGCCTTTTGGTTGATGTTTTCTATGTTTTGTTTCATTCAGAAAATGGAAGCTATTTTAGACTTTTTGAGCTAATAAGGTCAGTGGAGCGATGACACCATATGTGATCTCTTTATGCAGCAGGGCAGGGCAGGGTGGGCAGAGAGCCACAGGGCGCATGATGGATCCATCCGCTGTGATTTCTTAGACAACCTGATCATCTTTTCTCCCTGTGTGCAACTCTACCCAATTAAATAAATGTTTGGAAACATTTTATTTGAAGGAGTCTGACATGAACATGAAGGGGTCTTCATAAATGTTTATAGCCATTGTCATACAGTGTCATTTGGTAAATAATGACTCTTTTAATGCAAATAACGTCTTACCAAAATGTGAAACATGGTGGTTGCAGGGTAGATTATGTACTTTCAATTTAAATTATCTCATTGCATATTTGCTTTTCAGTAAAAGTGTCACTCTTCACTGACCATTTTAATGCAACTTTTAGTTGCAACTTCACGTTAAAAGAAGTTGTACTAAAAGTTGCATGAGACCTTTTTATATGTAACCTATAAGATATCTTGTATTAAAGGTGGAAAATATTCCCAGACTTCTTTTTTTATGTCATAATAATAAATAATCTCAATATTTTCCACTTTTAATATAATATATTGTGAAAAAAATAATAAAAAGTGTCAACTTTGCATTAAAAGTGTCAATAGTTACTAAATAACACTTCATGACAACATTTATGAAGACTCCTTCATGTTCATAACATGTCTATAACAATGTCATGCCAGTTTTATGCACAGCCAAATAAAATGTTAGCAAATATCCAATAAGTCAGAGAATATATTCTTAGATTATGGAGTCATTCTGAAACCTTCTGGTGAATCCAGGTAATTTGGATGAATTATTAGACTCATTATCTTTCTATAAAAATCTATTTTATCTTTTTTTTCTTAACAGCATGAGCTTCTTTCGATGTAGAATACTTAAAATTTCTTTTCTTTTTATATATCTTGCAAGATATCTTATATTAAAAGTGAAAATATTGAGATTATCTATCATTCCCTGATATAAAAGGGGGAATTTTACAGCTATGTACATTGTGTGCTTTCAATCGAAATAATCTAATTGTGTATTTGCTTTGCATTGGACCCATTATATCAGCAATTTCGATTACTCAAGAAAAAAAATCCCTTATTAGTCTTTTGAGCAAATATCCTCTGTAATACACCACTTAAATGTAAATGACGATGATGAGCAGACACTCAGTGTAATCCCCGGTCTGGCTGATTACATGAAACACTGTGAATGGAGAGAGTCTAAGGTTTTGGTCAACAGCACTTCTACAGAAGTGGCTCACGGTCCTAAAGTGCCAGCTTTCTATTCAGGAGAGTCATTAGCACAGGCTCAACTGGAATAATGACGACTGCGGGTGCCGTGTTGTCGCTTTGTGTGCTTAGAGAAGAGGTTGTGGATGACACACCTGCCTCCAAAGAGGGGTTGAGATAACAACTTCATCCTTCCTGTCAGGGAGACATCTGGCTTTGCCATGGTGTTGCAACCTGAAATACACCCCAGAGTGGGTAATGAGGCTTAGGAGACGAGGTTTGTGTTGTGCGTTGTTGCATTTGTGTGTGCGATTTCTTGCATTAGCCTGCAAGCGTGCCATCTGCGGTACTCACATAAGCAATGTTAAACCTTTACAAGGATACAATTAACCTTTTTATGCCAAAACTGACTTTAAAATTATGGTTGTAAAAAATATATACATGTATATATATGGAAATTTAAATAGCCTGTTTATAGGGTTTTATCTCCAAGGTTAACACACTTTTTGAAGTCTTTAGAGCATACAGTATGTGTCAAACAAAAAGTAAGCCATAGCTTTTTATTTGGCCCTCTAGATTTTAAACTAAAGGTTAGGGTTAGGGTAAGGAATATTTTATTCACTGTTTCTCTGCTTTTTGTGTGTTACAGGTCATCTCTGCCTTGTCGAGGATCTCCCACCACAGCATTGCACAAATCAAAGGCATCAGGTATGTGTGCAACACACAAATGACTCTGTTAATGCTTCAGCCACTCCAAGAATATCAATGTCAAGAAAAAAACGGCTTTTCCCCATTTCATTTAAAGGCAGTGTATTTAAATGGATGATGCTATTAGCATCTGCTGCTCATTTAAAAGTCAATTTACATTTTAGGCAATTAGCAGCAGCTTTTTGCCAGCGTTATCTTTCAGGGGAAGAAATACTCCACAATGCGTTTCCATCTGTCACTCATATCGGCCCTGCGTCATTCTGAGTCAGATCCTTTATTAAATGAAGAGTAGTCATTTTTCTCCAAGGCTCAGGGAGTCTCTCCATCTTTTTTGGCCTTCTGATCTCTTCATTCGCTCAGCCTGTGTGGAGCTCGGTGGCTCACAGGCGCCATGCAAAAAGCCATTTCATCTGGCTTAGTGATAAGTTGATGGTGTGCACCCATTAGGAGCTGCGCCAGGAAATGAAGAGAGGGGAGAAAGAAGTGGGCGGTGGGCAAAAGAGGAGGTATGTCCCCTGCTATTAATAAAGACAAACAAAGCAGGCTGGCTGTGTTTTTAACAATGCAGCAGAGTCGAAATCAATATCGGCTTGTGAATAGTGAGAAGTGAGAAGTTAAGTCTAAGCTTTTTACCAGAACAGCACAAACAATACGCATAATTGATTTTGTGTTATATTCAATGAATAACAACAAACAACAACAGAACAGTGAAGGTGATAGAAATGGTAACTAAACTTGACTGTTTTTAATACGACACAATTTAAAATGTCCTTAAATCAGAGAAAAATGTCTTTAAGTAATTTAAACTTCCCATCCGACACGGAGCTTTGTCATCAATAAGGCAGCTCAAAATGCTTTACATGAATTAGAAGGAAATGCAAACGAAAGAAGGACAAAAAGGAAGAGCTTTCTCATAAACGTTTAATAAAACAGATTGAATGTCGCTGATAAAATGTGAAAACTTTTCAAGAATTCGAAAACAGAGAGCAAGTTTACATCAGCGTTGATCTGCTGACCGCATGAAAACGTGGCCATCGTGTTGCTCACGGATTTCACATTCAAATCGTTGTCGGTTGCCACGGCAATAATGTTTTGGTCGTCCACCTTCTGAATACCGATGAATCCTGTGGCGAGATCTGCACCAGGCGTGTTATCAGGGTGATACAGAGAGTCTGTCCTTTTGAAAAACAGAACGAAATTCCTAGAAGTTTCCTGCCAGGTTCTTCTTTTACAAAGTGAAACGGCCTGAACAGAATCATTGCGCTAGCTTTGCTGCAGCACCGGGTCATGGACTGACTTGATCGCTAGAGATCTGGGAGCTGAAATAATGTGTGTGTGAAAGCTTCGTTGGTCAGAACAGAACGTGAATGTTCATATTTTTGTTTTAAATTTAAGATGAATATCAATTGTGGCAGTCCAAATGAACAGAGAGTTAATAAAGTTGATTTATAATATTAATATCCAAAGGCAACAATGGATCAAAAAAGGTTTTATTTACTGAGATCATGTCTGTAACAAGCCCTGAACAACAACGCAAAGCAAAAGTCTATTATTTGGTTCATTGAGACAAATCCTCGGGGAAGCTCTGTTTGCATAATACAGTTTTCTTGGCCAAAATGAATGTGCCAAACGCTGCTAGCCGTGTGGTCTGCTTTGTACTCGGAGTATACAAATCACGTTGCCCCCCTCCCACACTTATTGGCTCCCCTGGGAGCGCTGTGGGAAAAAAGCGCTTCAGAATAAATTACTTTTTATTGCAGCAGCGTAACCTCACATAGAAACATCTATAACCTTTTGTTTAGCTTGGGGAAAAAAAAAAATCTCACACTTATTTGCACATATAGCCAAAGTTTTTCCTATTCATGCCAACCACAGAGCTGAAGTCACAGTGATGTATACAAATTTGGAAACAACGCCGAAATGCAACTGAGCTTGAGCTTTTCAGCAGATAAACACTGCAGTTTAAAATAAAGGAAAAATATACATAGAAACACCTAATGACTACTCTTATGTACAGTGGAGAGTCTGTGATGCTGTGGGCCAGTTTCTCCACCAAAATGCACAGAAACCTGGTTGGAGTCAATGACATATTGATCTCTTTTAAACAGAGCTGTTCTAAACTCTCAAATTCACCTCAAATAGGGATGTTGGATTTTCTTTAGGGGTGTCATATTAAAGGGATATGAACACAAATGTGTGGCACTCAAGACTTAGACAAAATCAAGATAATAATAATAATGTTTACCTTGCCTTCAACAATTACTCTTAGGCTTTGTGTTTCATTTCTCGGTTCTTTATATTCGATTCAGTTTTGTTTTTCATTCTTAAATGATGTAAATAATGTAAAGTAAGCAGAACATTTTAATGACTCATTCTTTTCTCCAAAGTCATTTAAAAGATCTTCTCCGTCTCTCCAGGGCTCAGGTCAAACATCGACCCGAACCTCTTGAATCTTTACGTTCAGAGCAGACGGCGAGTAAAAATCGGTGGATGAAATCACTTCAGGCGTGACGATTGCTGCTGAGCCTTGTTAACACGCCGCAGCTCATCTCTGTAACGCTGGCCTCAAATTTTAAATGGGTTTACAACATCCCGAAAACCGCTCTGCTAATTTAGTGCAGATGAATCCGAAGAGCCATATGGGATTGTTAGGAGTTTTTGTTTTAATCCTCACAGACGACAGAAAGCTTCACATCTTTTTAAAAGTCTGAATCATAACTTGTGGGGCTTTGGGTTGTTTAGTGATGTAACAATCTCATAAAAAGATACAGTCATCACCCTTTTAAATAGTAACATTTCACCATGTTTGGCAAATTGGTTATTTCAATTATTTCAAAGGTTTTTCCTGTAGCTACTTGTTCGCTTGACATCCCGATAACCTTGGTTTTCCCACCTCAGGCCTTCTGGGTGTGCTTTGAGTTGACCTCCTGTTTATCCGTCTCACCCACAGTATAAGCCTATGTCACTTATTATTCATCCTCTTTCCTGCTGATTATCTTTTCTGTCCTCAGCAAACCCCACTGTAACCCTGCCCTCCATGTTCGCTGATCCCTGCTGCTTCCTCGTGTGCTCGGGGCTCTGACCTCAGCTTTAGCATCATGCTACGGGACACCTGAGGGTTTTGCAGTGTTCAAGGTGTCACGAGCGCAAAGTTCAAATGTCAACAAATGTGACTCGGATTGCTGATGGCACAACCTTGCTCGTCTGGAGAGAAACAAGACACTTTTGCAATGATGTGACTTGTGGTGAATCCCTGGAAAAGAAACATTTTGATGAAAATTTGCAAACAGTTGAACAATTCAGAATTAATAAAGCGATGAACAACATTGCTGGTGCTCTGTGGCAATTAAAACAAGATGAAAAGTAGGAAAATATACGACTGAAACACAGAAGATGAAAATGAAGTCCAAGGTTAAGATCAGCTGTTGAGAATTTTCCTGGTTATTAATTAATAACATAAAATTAATGTACTGATCTGCACCTTGAAGGTTTAATAATCTGCAGACAGCAATGCTGAAGCAAAACAATCACTTTTGCAGATTCGTACCACATAAAGGTGCCGAAATTGACGTCTGAGAGACATCAAAACTATTCACCTCCAGGCTTTCTGAAAACAATTCAATCGTTACCAACCTTGAAAACAAGTGAAAAAAAATCCTAAAGCTCAAAAGTATAAAAACAGCTAATCTATATAGATGGGTTTATTAAAGAAAACATGCAAATGCACCTGCCAGATTTCCTTCTTCAGTTGGACAAAGAGCTGAAATCCTTCAAAACTAAAATAATTGTTTGCTTCTAAGCAATCGGTAAATTGCAAAATTGACCAGAAAGTTGTTTTAGCCGTAATGTTGACAGGTACTGAGTGAAGGGGACGACATGCGGCGAAGGTCGTCAGGCCGGGAATCGAACCTGCGCCACCACAGCACGCCTTCCGCCCACAAATTCAACTAAAATACAGAAGAAATTGGTCTTTATAAAGCGTGTGCTCAAGTTACACAAGAGACAGTTATTACGGAAAATATAAAATTACATAAACGTTTTTTTTTTACGTTTGCCGCATCACTTTCTCCCGTGGTGATAAAGACGTGAACAACATGCATCCGTAAAAGCCCACAGAGCAGCAATAAATTGCCGAGTGTCGGCTCATCAGAGGTAGCTTGATGAAATTAGGAACAGAGTTCAATTACACCTGGTTGCACTATTTAAGGGAAATTAAAACTGCAGCAATGGACGTTGCGCGGCTCCACGGAGGAGCACAGGGATGATGAATGCGTGCTCGGAGCTCCACAAACTACTGTGTAATTAGATTTTGCCCTGCGGGACTCCATTAATAACTTAAAATATAATGCACACTTCATTGGAGGGGGCCATCAAATGTGGGTGTGTTACTGCACTCTGGAGGAGGCACCCTGTGTGCTTCATAACAGTGAGCGAGAGCTTGACATAAATCAGAAGAGGCAGATTTCGTGGAAGTAAAACTTGTAATTAGCTTTCAAAATTGCATGTTTTAATCACGTTACCAGCTGTAAAACACGAGGAAATTGTTCCAAGAGAAGGATTTCTAAAAGATAAGAGGAGATTTCAGGACGCGTTTGTTTGTGTGGGGTCGCTGACCTTTGATTATCTCGCCCAGCGTTCATTAGCTCGATGACTGACCCGGGCTTTCAGTGTGATTGTTGCTTTAATTAAGCAGAGGCTGATTACTGATGTGCCCTGCGACAGACTGGCGACCTGTCCAGGGTGAACCCCGCCTCTCGCCCGGAACGCAGCTGGAGATAGGCACCAGCAACTCCCGACCCCGTTAGGGAGAAGGGTGACGGAAAATGGATGGATGATTACTGATGTCACAACCACACACAAAGCAGAAAATGCGCAGCCAGAGTCCAGTTTACTCACTTACATTTAAGCACAAAGTGCAGCAATTAGCCACTAACCACTGCCTCTTTAGAGAGACGCGCAGCACTGGGAAGCGTGTGAGTCATTTGATCATATCTTGGGATTAAATACAGCAAAAAGGATTTGAAAGCAGAGAGCTAACGGAGAGCAGAGTGCTTTCATGAGCGCTTTGAAGGTCTTCTCTGTGACACTAAACTGTCGCCATTGGCTCCAGGCTGACTTGTCTGTCTAGACAGCGACATGACATGCACAAATAATTTTTTTATTTCTCTTTGGTCTCTTTTTGTCAGCATAAAAGTTGAATGTTTCCACATTTGTCGTATTAAAACCATAAAACTTGACGTATTTTACTGGGATCGTTTGCGATAGACCAACATAAACTATAATATTGATTAATCCTTATTAATTATCCTCAAAAACTCAAAATATTGCTGGAATCATGTTTAATATTTGCCCGATGAGTTATCAAGTAGTATAAAAATTTTAAGAAATACAGTCACTATTTGCAAAATCACAATAAAAGTGATAAAATGTCACGATCAAATTCCCAATCACCAGTTCCTACCAAAGATTTGATGGTGTCCCTGCAGTAGTGTAGGTCATCAGGCCTTAATGTGCAGCATTCATGCAGCTCTGAGGGACAAATGGCATCATTAACCCTTTGAAATCTAATCCTTCCAACTAAAAGCTTCCAGAAACCTGACATCATTAAAAACAGTTTGGATAAATGCACCCAGATAAACACAGTAAGCAGCCATCTTGGAGTGTTAGGATTCAAAACAGATGATCCTCACCAACCATGAATCTCAACACAACGTTTTATTTATTTGTGGGGTTTTTATGTGCAGCTTGTCTCACACCGGGACGGTTTGTTTTCTGCAAGCGCTGAAGGTCACACCCTGCAGAAAAAAAAAAAATATATATATACATCTCCAAACTTTCTGGTTTTTTATTTTGCTTGTATTGTCCCTGAAGATTGTTGACTGATGGTTGAAATCCTGTTCGGATTTCTCCGACTCCTGCCTATCAATCTGGAAGGAGGAGAGAAAAAAAAGAGCCAGCTTCCCTCCCTTGAATTCCTAGCAGTGAAGTTGGTTCTCGGAGGACGGCAGGCTCCTTATCTGTCAGCAGCAGCGTTTTGATGTGTTTTGACAACGTTGTTTGTGACTGATGGGGTCCCTCGGTTGAATAGTTCCTGCTGTTTAGCTGCTGAAGTGATGGAGCGAGGAGCGACAAGCTGACAGATGGAACACCAAGTTTCCGACTGGTTATTTTTCTACCTGAGACAGAGCGGCGTGTTTATGTGGCTGTGTGGCGATAAAGTGTTTTGTAACCATCTCTGGCTGTGTGTGCTCTGTTTGTGCATCAGGCCCTTCCCGTCCGAGGACACGGCTCTGAATGAGGATGATGTGTACCGGAGCCTGGAGGAGTTGGCAGAGTAAGTGTGCATTCTACCAAAAACACCCAAACTGACTTTCTTAGTCACCCAGCTGGACGTTGCAGTAATTCTCTGGAGGCTTCCACTAACCTTAATCTTTTTCAAACATTTTTGTCACTTTAAACAAGAAAATCTAAACCCCAAGGGGGAAATGGATGTACATTATTTTCTTTCTAGGAAAATACAGCAGTATTTTTTTCCTCTCACATAATTTTCTATTTCAGGAATGTATAAAAAGTTATCACCATGTACGAACAAAAACCTTTTCCCTCGGTCTCTGACTTATACTCAGAAAAAACTGCACTGAAACTCAAACCTTGAAATAATTAAATCTTAAATTACAGTAAAATTAGAAGCTTTTAAACAACAACAACAACAAAAATTCAGCCTTTATTTTAGATACATTTATGGCTTCCATATTATTGGCACCATTAATTAACTCCCACGAAAAAATAACTATAATGTGAGTCAAATTTTGTATTTATTTTTTAAAAAGTTGATAAGATCTTCTGGAACATGTTGATGCATTAGTATCCACTTCAGTGGTCTGTGTGCATTTTAACATAAAAATCCAAAAGAAAATGGCTTAAAATATAAATACAATATGCATGAAAGGATTCAGATGAACCTTATCTGCATTTGAAAATTAAAACTCCTCAGATTATTCTAATTGTTTGCATATTGTTTCAGTTTTGCTTCTCGCTGACTTCATGTTTTCCGTCTCTTGGAGAGCATCTTATTCATGGTCGTGTTGTCTCCAAAATACCATCATCTTTCATTGCTTTGAAGCAGAAACCATTTTTCAGATGTAAGGATTCCTGTGCATCCATTTCACATAACTAGCGATGCTAGAAGTCAACTTGTGATTGTCACTTTTCGCCATATGTGCTAATTGCCTAAGTACATAAGCAAAGAGCGCTGTTCCACGTCGTCTGTTGCGTTGGCGACGCCAGCTCTGCTCTGCTGAGTATTTTCTATTTTTTTAGGCTTGGCTGCCTTTCTGAAAGCGTCTGTGGCCGGATGCTTGGATTCGGTGCACAGTGGTTTGGTTTTCCTGTGCATGAGAGGGATTTGTAGGCTCTGAGGCTGGTGACAGCAGCTGCTTGACTCAGATTAATGGAGATTAATTAGCTAACCGCTCTGAGATGGGTGTCGTTCATCATGGAACGATGATGGGGAGAAAGCAGATCATGCAAACTATAGATATAGATATATCCCTCCTGAATGCATGATTGGGATGAACTGTGTAGGATGATGCAGGATATGAGATGCTGCCAAGCAGGGTAATGCTGGATTAGGGTGCAAATAGTGTATGCAGGGTGACTGCATGAAATAAGACTCAAATTATTTTACATGATGATAGCCTGATTATCTGTTTTATATTTAAATGATACTGGTTTTATTTATTAATGTACAATGCATTTATGAAGGGCAGTGATAATAAAAATGTGCCTGAATGCAGCAGATGTCATTGGCTGGAGCCTGCAGACAAAAAAACAACAAACTCAGAGCCGTAATTAAGCCAAAACTGTTAAATATATATATACGTAGATTTGCACTTTATAAATACTTCATTGTCTGTAAATATGTTTTACTGTTTTACCCAGAAATTCTCAAGTGGACGTTTCAGCTTCATCTGGTTAAAATACTACAGAAACCAAAATCTTCTTCTAATCACCTTTTCTATAAATAATCAGGTGTACGATGAAATACAATCAAATTTCCTTTTTTTTTTAATGAAATTTTATTATTTGCCTGTTTTTATGCATTTCTAATATTGCATTAAAAAAAGGTTAAAATGGTTAAAAAAAATTTACGTATGCTTTTTTTTTTTTTTATCTATATAATAATCAATTACAGAAATAATCCTTGGTTGCAACCCTAGTTTAGATTAAAATATTTCCAGGGGTTAAAACGGCCCAGTCAAAGTCCAGATCCTCAACGTCTTGAAACTTGAGTAGAATAAGAACAGGAATCACTTCAGCCTCTAGATGTGTTGACTCTTAACTTAATGCAGGTGTAATTATTGACTTTTTTGCTTATTTATTTATAATTGTAAACAATTTGAAGCGACAGTGTGTCATTTAGTTGCAGGTTTTGCTTTCCAGAATCAAGAGTATTGATTAATTTGCACACCTGACTGGTCATTAGTTGAGAGTTTGTACAAACTCCTTCAGAAGTCGGTGTATAAACATGGGAACCGAGCAGGTGATGGACTTGCCATCCTATAGGAAAGGTTATATCAGTGATTAACATCTAAAATCTCTTCTGCACATTGATTGAAATTAACCTTGGTACCCAAAGCAGCAGCTTCACTGAGTCTCAGGGTTGAGTCTTTTGTTTTCTTAAACGGTCAGGGATGCTACCAAGCTAAGGTCTGTGTGTGACCTTTACTGTAGGAGCAGAGGGCAGGTCTTATTAAATTAATCATTCCCTTCCACCATATGGCTGCACTTGACCTTTTACGAGGAACATTTTGTCTCACCAACGGACAGGAGGATAATTGATTCATCAGCAGGTCCGCCGCTTAATGCAGCAGGACACGCTTAGCACATAGGTCATGCTAGCAATAACCCCGCTCTCAAAGACGTATTAATTAGCCTGAAATATTGATGCATGTGTGATTTATGATGGCTCCATGACTGAACTGCGAAAAATGGATGATGGGGACAATAATCATCTTTCCACAGTAATAACAGTCATGTTTTATCGATGTAAAGCCAATCTGTTTCCCGTAGGAGGAAGCCAGCGCTCGGGGAGAACATGCGGAGCCGTAAAAAAAACAAGAGTGTGAAAGACATAAAGCAGCAATATTGCCACCACAAATTTTGATTGTAAATAATAAAAGCCAGCAGGAAAGTGCAATAATAATTTTATGGCAAAGCAAAGAAACTCCTGAAACTGGTGAGTAACATGGGGGTAAAAAAAAAAAAATAATAAAAAAAACAGAAACCAACTGCTGAATGATGTTAATAAATTGTTGGACATTTTCAGCAACGAGGCAGTTCAAAGCACTTAGAATGATGTGTCAAACTCGAGGCCCGTGGGCCAAATCCAGCCCGCCGTAGTGTTTTATATGGCCCTCGAGAGTGTAGACTAAACGCTAAGTGTGGTTAAATATTATATTATTAATCAAATCAGGGATGCTACCAAGCTGATTTGGTATTGCAGTTCATTGCAGATTTTTCTCAAAATTTGTCAAAAACTTTCTTACTTGTCCTAAACAGCCTTAATGGATGTCAAATTATAGTCCATGATATGTATAGCGAGTAATGAAAAGTCACGTTTACTGTGAAAAGTAAGCGCAAATATTGTAAATAATTCAAACTTTGACTTTTATTGCAAAAAAAAAAAAAAAAAAAAAACTAAAATAAAACTAAATACTGGTTCCCCATGTTTAATAGGAATAAGAATAATTACTCTGCAGTTTCTCTGGATCTGAAGGTTTAAACCTAAATGGTTTCATTCGCAGGCGTTAGGAATCATACCATGATGGTTAATAAGTTGGTCACAATGTTAAGCCTTGTGAAAAGAATCCCTCTTATGTTACTCAAGTTAGTCTTGATGGATTTATGTCGTGAACCTGAAAAGCAGCTGCATGTGTTCATATTCAATAGGACTCCAGTAATGACAGTTAATGGAAGCTTCATTGACTTTTTGCAGAGCCACATTGATTATGAGTGATGAAGACTGTCTGGCTTTTCACCGTCCATTTCACCTTCTGCAAAACTTACCTAAAGAACAGAGGAGAAAAATGACTGATGGTCATACAGTTTCAAACTTCTGATCGTTTCAACCCAATGTTAAACTCTTTCGATGTCTGAGACAGATCTGTTGGTGTTCGCTCTCAGTCAGATCAATACAGTACTAAATATTGAAGGTTTAAACTTCAGAAACCCCATTTGAGATGTTCCTAGTATAAACCCTGAAGAGATAACTGTGTATTCTGCACACATCCTCCCCAGAACAGAAATTATTTCTCATATTGCTATAATTTTAAACTCTGATCCTTCATCCTTAGAAAGTGCAAAGTGGTTCTTGGACTCCTGATGTGGACTTGCTTGATGATCTGTGAAGTCTTCTTGTTAAGAATTGGTCCTGTATGAGTAATCTACATCCAGCAGCGTATCCTGCAGCTATAAACACAAGAGATGGTGTTTTGCTTGACTGAGTATCATTTAAAGGTTAAGTGCAAGTCACTTCAGTTGTTAGAGTATTTCCATATTGCACACGCTGCGTCAGTTGAACTCATGTCGAGTGAGGTTGATTGAGGCCTGCAGCCATCATTAGGAGCTCACCTGAAAGCAACAGATGTAAAGTGGATGGTTTGGATGTTGCATAGTGCCGGCACGTAAATGTTTGCGTCCCGCTACGCGGTGTCTGTTTCTTCGTCTAATTGAGGTCTCGGAGGTTAATGCGGCGACCCCGGTCCTCGCCTCTTCCCTCTGGCGTCCAGATGATCACCTCGCTTCAGTCCCCAGTCCTCCCCGTCTGGAATGACTCCATCCTGAGGTTGACAAAGCATGAAATGGGGAGGATCTGGCACAGTTGCCAGGGGAGTTATTTCCTTTGCGAAAGGCACACATAGATTTCCATTCCCAAGCATGGACTGTCACAAGCTCTTTGTGTCATCTTTAGCAGTTTATTTTGGTGTGTTATTCCCCTGGGCACACACAAAAAAAAAAAAAGTCAATAGCTTGGAAAATAGGAAAGTTACACAATTTGTGATTTATTTTAGGCATGCATAAATATTAATATTTCTTTTTTGGTGATTGTTTATATTTTTTGTGACTTTTCACCTGCAGTTAGCGAGTGCATTATTCCTGGCTTCCTCTATTTGATTGTTTTCCTCTTCATTTATAAAACTAGCAGTAATTTTGGTGTTAATAGCAGCTTTAACTGATAGTAACATCCTTGTATTATTAGATTCAGACATAAGGGGGATCCTGCAAAAGTGAACAGTTGAAAGAAATTTCTCTATGGAAGCACTAAGTCATCTTAAAGTAATGCAGCTGATTAAAAATAGCATATTTGCTGCAGCCATTTTGCTTAAATGCACTCAGGGTCTGAGGAAATCCATCTCTGAACGTGATTATTGACATTGAAAGCAGCAGGTTTATGTTGCAAAAGTTTCTGCTCCAAAGAGAAAGCACACATTTTGAGAAAAACTGTAAGAATGTTCCTAGATGTAAACCTTCAAGCAAACAATTTAAGCAAACAAGAGTTTTTGTTTGCTCTGTTTTTCTCTCCTTCACGCTCCCAGTCTGTTTTACCGCTTTAGTTTGTTGTGCTGCCATCTCTTTATTCTGGAATTTGCCGTCACAAATGTGTCAAAACTAAATGATAACAACATGCTTCTGCATCGCCAGTATAATTTATGCATTTAAATTTTCATTATCATAAGCAATTATTGCAAATGCTAATAATTATTGCAATTTGTTTTTGCAACATGCAACAACTTTTGTTCTCTAAGCATCTTATGATGAATGAATGAATTGAATTCCAAACATGCAATATATCAGTAACAGCTGCTTTATTTCATCATGGCAGCATAAGCAATGAAAAAGAGCTTGTCACAAAAATATATAATTTAAATATAAATACCATCCATATTTTAAAATTCAATCTTTTCAAACGTTTTCTTTTCATTTAGCGGCATGAGCTGCTTTACTCGTACTCTTTGTATTCTCTCCTTTTACATGTTTTAGGCCACATTTTTACCAAAACCTACCTTTTTAACTTAAAAAACCCAAATATTATATATTTTTTTGATTTACAAAAACCTCAAACATATGCACTGTAGCTCTCATACAGTGAATCATTGTCCATTCCTCCTCCTCACTGATGCAGCTCTATGTCATCATAAGCCTGGAGCACTGACTAAACCGATTGCATGCAAACGCAGTGGACACCCTCTGGCTTGTCATTGTTTTATCAGACAGAAAATTAGACCCTAATTCCTGAGCCCTCAGGTCCTTTTCTTCCCACTCTGTGTCCCACCGATGCATTCTCAAGCTAAGACATGCAAAAACACACACCTACACACACAAACATGCCCACATTCAGGCATGTGAATTATTTATAAATGCTCACAACAGAAGAACAGATTTGGAAATTCGTCCTATACAATGTTCCACTTGTACAGATAAATCTTTGGTTTTTTTCTCTTTCTCACATTGTCACATATTTACACACATTATACAGTATGTAGGACATTTCTATTCATATTTAGCCCTGCTACATTCACAGAGCTCTTATTGTTTTGTAATTTTTCTGGAAATGTGATTACCCACTGGCTTTGCAACGGTTTTCACAAAACTCGAAAGTTAAAACAAAAAACCTGAACAGGTTGTAATAAACCAGAGCAGAATAGTGCAACTCTATCAAATGTCTTACAACTGACAAATTTCATTTACATGACCAAAACGCTTGTGTGTGTGTGTGGTGAAAAACTGACATTATACATCCCCATAAACACATTATCACTGAATAATACAACCAGATCTACAATGAAAGAGTTTGGATGAGTGATACTGTTTTTCTTGAACTTCAGAAGTTGTGGAAACCTTCGCAAGATGCTCTGCATCAAATATAGAACCCAGTAAAAGTTCAGTTTTTAAATTAAAGAGGTAATACGGTCTAAATTCAGGTTGATAAGGAAGAGTTTGAATGAAACAACCAATTGACATTCATATATTAAGATCATTTCCAAGCTGAATGATTGAAAATGAACTGATGATGAAATTACTAACTGAGAAGATGAGGAGAGACATGACAAATCGATAAAGATGCTGGAGATGCATAACTACCAGTGCAGATAAAGACAGATGCAAGAGTAAAGCTAAGGATAAGAAGCCAGTCGATACTGACTGTCTAATCTTTACGTATTTTTTATCCTACTGTATAAAAAATCACTTAGTCTTAGATTTCTCCTCCATGTTCTCCCAGGAGACGTTTCCTCTCTTAGATCTATCAATAGGTCAAAAATATGTCCGTAACTCCCCGCGGATAATAGAGCAAATTTAAGTTGAGAGTGTGCCTCACTGTAACCTCTCTGCCATCCTGCAGTCCCACTGCTGGGAGGGGACATGCTGATAGGACAGCATGAGCTGGATACTGTCCTCCCACGCAGCCTCGTCAGTATTCAACTTGAGCCGTTTTGACTTAATGAAAAAAGAAGCGGCGCATTACTGAGAATGAACTGAGACACCCCAATTAAAACTTCAAACCAGCGTCACTTGAGCGTTATTGCAAAGCTGAGTTTTTGATTGAGGGCAGATGCGTCGACTCTTCTTCTCCTCGGCCTCATGTTTGTGCAGACAGTGAGAGGAGGATTGTTGTAGCTCTGAAAGCAGATGAAGGTCGTCACCTGGAACCAACTCGTACCCACATCTTACAGGTCGCCTTAGTAACCCAGAGCTACCGCTCTCCACATGATGCCTTAAAGGTTTACCACGTTTCCTGTCACTGCAGTCACTCTTCCTAATGAGACGTTGCTTTGAAGCTACAGTTAGCATGCAACGATTAGCGTGACTGTTGAATAGCAGACTCTACGTCAGAAGATAACCGTAAGAATTACCAGCCTGATTTAGCTTGTAACATCTTCTAATTATCAAAATAGAAAATGAATTTGAACTGTATTCATCAATGTGGTGATATTTTGGCAGAATTAGAAATGCAGATAGCTAAAATCTGAAAACTACTCTCTAAGAATGCTTAGAACCATCTATTCTAATAGTTCAAACACCAAATATATCTCAGTATGTCTTAATAGAGACAGTGGAAATTGAGTTAGCACTACCATCTTCCTCATCTGCGCTCTTAGAGGTGCAGCCAACTAGCGCCAGGGAAACTGAGGGACTCTTCTGCATCTGCTCCTTTGCAAGTGGAGCTGAAGCTAAACTTGTGACTCAAGTTAGAAAACTTAATAATCACCAAAGAATATTGAATTTATGAGAAATTAAACTAGGAGATTTGATTTAGACATTTAAAAAACAACATCTGTGGCATCAAACATAAAAACCATCATTCCTTCCTTTCAAATCCAATCTTTTGGGGGGAGAAGACTTTGAAAGAGATCTGCATCTTCTCTTAAAGTCCCTTTCCTGAGCAGTAGTTACACCTGCAGTGCAAGGCCAGGCACGGTATAATCTCCGACAGCATGAGGAGCAGCAGCCGTTCCTCTCCACAGCAACTGTCTTTGCTCTGCTGGCTTCTGGCCTAATTAAAGGTCAGTTAGCTAGCTGGGTGCCAAAACAATATAAACAGATTCAAGGGAAATGCCACATGGGAGCACAACACTTCGGAGGGGTTTGCAAACGCTGGGTGCTGCGTCCTCTTCCTGGGAAACAAAATCGTTAAATTAAAATCATGTCATCCCTCCGGCCCTCATGTGTAAAAGATAATAAAATGGCTCTGATTTGATGGCCCAGGGTGTGTTGGCTGTCCTCAAGTTTTACTTTTTTATCAGTTGGATGGGGATTTTCATCTGACCTTGTGGCACGTTTTCCCTCTCCTCAGTGAACATGACCTGGGCGAGGACGACATCTACGACTGCGTGCCATGTGAGGACGACGGCGACGACATTTACGAGGACATCATTAAGGTGGAAGTACGACAACCCATGGTGAGAGCTTTGCGTGGAAGGCCCCGATTTCAGTCGCTGATCGCCTGACGCGCATTTTCACATGAGATCATCAGCATGAACACTAGACAAAAAACAATCTTTGAAAGAAAGAAGCAAGAGCAATTAACTATAACATGTAACGCATGCTGACCAGTTGACATCTCTTTGCCTTAAAAACTGAAAATCATCATGCGGTTAATTAGCGACAAAACCACAGAGGGCAAGATAAGTTAATAGATCCAGACTTTTCCTTTGCAAAACCAATTAGCCCTGGCAAAGATGTTTTATTTAAAGCTTAAAATGAATGTATCTTGAAGTGTTGCATTAATCCTGGAAGCTGAGGAGAAAAAACTAAAGTACAACTTAATCAGCGAGGGAAAAAAAATATCATTTTGAAAATATTTGGGGAATTTTATAAAGAAGTCTGAATTTTTCATGATATTTTAAAAAATTACATTACAGTAAAACACTGAGGCAAAATGCATTGTGAGGGTGGACTGCTGGGTTGGACTGGGAACCCGTTCATAACTGCGAATCACTGATTCTCCTAAGAATCCCAAGTGTAAGTCATGCAGAAGGTTCTCAAAACTCTTTAGGAGTTAGTTTGTGTTTCTTTTCTCTACACAAAAACACACCATGCAACGTTTGCTAAACTTTGCAAGAACTTTAACTGGAACTTTCTGCTTTGGTTCGATTATTGGTTTTTGGCTGCTAGTGTGGCATGTAAAAAAAATAAAAAGTATGTGGAAAAGCATCTCAAGCCAGTAGTGATGCTGTGGGCCTGTTTCCCTTTCAAACCAGCAGGGAGCTTTTTAAATCTCTTTCTAGAAACAGGAGACTGGAAAAAAATAGCTTGAACAGAATAAAGTTAATCTTTTTTCAGGAGGAGAATAAGAAGAACAGAGAAATCGTTCTTTGTTTTGTTGAAAGGTTTTAGTCTAACATGGAAATTTGCTTCCCTCAATCTTCTGTTGGTGAAATTAAAGTTTGGATTTTCATAAAATATTCAGTGTGAACTTATGCTACTGCAATAAAAGTTTATTTTAAGACTTTTGACACATTTCCAGCATAGTTGACTGTAAAAGTAAACAGCTCTGTGTAATTTTAGGCGCAGAATCTTCAAACTGTGAACTACAAGATTTCTTTCCTCCTTGTGAATTTATCGTTTTCAACCTGCTGCTGACGTTAATGAGAAGAAAGCATAAACACACAACCAAAGTGAGATGACAGTGTAATGTCTTGACTCCTGTAGCATTTTCCTTTACTTCAGTTCAGAAACGAGGAATAAACAGTAGGAATATGAGCGTGTGCTGCACACAAACCTGGTAATGATTGGAAGAAGCCAGTAGATTGAAATCTCCGCTTTGACTGTTTTCGTTTTGCATTATTTTATTTTTCCATTATTGTAAAATCCCGTATTCCATTATGCGCTTCCTTGCAAATGTTGATTTATTTTTTTTTTTCTTTACATTCTGTCATATTATAACCACAAACCTTAATGTCAGATACAACTGCACAGTTTGTTGGATTTTCCTTAAGTGGAGAGAAAGTTGTTTTTCACAAATTAAATAGGGTGAGCTTTTCTACTTACCCTCCTTTAACTAGGACCATCAAATTAAACCAGTCACACCATTAGTCAACAGAGTCCATCTGTGTGTGATTTAGTCTCGTTATTGTTACAACAGTTTCATGAAGGCGTCAGGTTTATTAGAGAACATTTGTAAACAAACATCATCACCATGAAGGCCAAGGAACACAGCAAGACACGTCAACTTTCAGAGAAAGTGACTCATATCCTGCAGTTGTTGTTGTTGTTGTGTAGAAAAACACATTTGCATTTCTTTTTCAAAATGTAAATGTGAAAATCCCTTATGTTTTGGCTCTGTGCTAATTTGCACGACCCTTATCTGCAAGATTCTGCTTGTTTCATTGTTCCGTGTTTACTGTCTTTTTAAGCAAGAACAAAGTTCACCTAAAACGGCTGATTTTTAGATGATAGCAAAGTTTCTACTACAGTAAATATAGGGGAGATCCAGAAGGTTCTGCAGAAGACTTGAGACCAGGCAGAGTTTGCAGGGGAATTGTTTAGATTACAGATTATTCCTGAGTTGAAATTCAAAATTCATACCTTTATCCAGCTGAGGATATGTGACAAGTAGTTCTCCATCCAGTACGACTGAACTGGAACTATCTTGCAAAGAGGAATGTGAGAATATGTCAGTCTGCAGATGCACAAACCCCAACAGACAAACAGCTGTAACTGTGCCAAAGTTACAGAATCAATGCAGGGAGACTGAAAATGAGATTTATCTACTATTTTGTGTCTCTTAAAGAAATAAGTTGAGGTTTGTGGTTGTAGTGTATGAAATCTTCTGCAACATTATATAAGCTTATATTATTATAAGCTCGGTGCTTGAGGATGAAGCTGTTCTTTGCAGAGTTTATCAGATGCATTGTGATGATCTAAATGACGCTGCAAAGACCAGCTGATGATGCAGCTTTCCATTTATTGTCTATTCCACACGTGGTGATATAAACTTGTCACTTGCTTTGCCCTTCTCATGCTGCAGATCAGATACATGCAGGTGAGTGGTGCTGTGCTTGTGACTCAACTCCCCCTCCTCTCTCCTCCAACCTCCTCCCCCCCATCAGCTAACTTCCCCTCATCACTTCATTTCAAACACACAGCATCCCACGAGAATGACCCGCCGATTAGGGTTAGTGACCCATGCACGGTGGCGGGGGAGACCCCATCTGGTTGAACGTCTGACTCGGGGCCTGTGCCTTCAGCTCAGTGACTGCAGAGTTAAGTGATGTCAGCGAACACCACCCGCTGCCACAACAAAGACGGACACAAACTTTGTTGTGCTGGCTTCGTGCCCTGCCTCTCTTTTTCTTTTTCTAATTACATGCTGGACCGAAGCCTGGACTGGACGTTCTTTTTCTTCTTCTTTAAGCATCGTTAGCTCCAGGTTTTTTATTGTTAACGGCCAAATCTGGTCCAGATGGCTCCCCTGCTTCTTCTTTATCTTCCTCTTAAGTTTAGCTGCTTCCAGTGCGCACCAGATAAAAATGTGTTCAAATTAAATCTGTATGTTTTTGTTCCAATGCTCTGTGGATTTTACAGAGCTGTTGGCTAAGTTGTGTGTGGAAACCAGTCAATTTCCTACATTTATTCAGATTTTCTTTGTTTTCTTTTAGTGCAGTGGTTATTTTTTAATTTAGTTTTACTAGTTAATTGTCAACTGATTGATCAGTGAACTTTGTAATCGCTCAGTGATTTCACGAAGCGATTTCACCCTCTGTATGCGAGGGCATCGTCTGCGAAACAACAAGAATCAATTTTACGCTTCCTTGGAATATTAGTGAAGCCCATGAAATAAAAACAGTTGCAGAGGCACAAATATCATGCCCTGTGTGACACCGAGTGACACAATCCTGAAATCATTTAAAACAACACAGTCTGTTCTCTCAGGCTGGTACGAACTGAACCAGTCCACAAAAGCCTACAGAACGATTTAATACTATGATCCACCATGTCAAAGGCAAGGATTACATGCTTCTTTGAATCTGCAGCCAAAGGGATCTCATTAAAGAACCAGAAACTGCTTCAGATGCTTCAGCAGTGTTTTTATAACTTGAACTTGGTTCAACCCTTCTAACCCAACCCAGTCCAAAGTTTTGGTGGCCTGCCAAGCTGAGCAGAGAAAAATGGAGCCGTAATCATAACTAGAGTGCCAACATCAGCTATGATTTAAATCGCTTCTTTGATCAAGTGTGGTCTCTAGTGCTTGTATTAATCGATGCAGCGCTCAGGGCTGTTTACTCAAGTTGCTAAACAGAAGTCATCCTGCAAAAAGGCAACGTGGCAAAGAGCCTAAAATGAAGTATAGATGGACTCTACCTTTGGGGAAAATAAATTCTCAAATCATATGAAACAAAATTAACTCCTGGCTTGTCAGAACCGTTCCTTACGGCTAAAGTAACTTGCTGTCGGCACATTTCTCCTGCAAGTCAGAAAACAAGTTGGTAAAAAAGAAAAAAGTAGGATCTGAGGTTATGTAACGAGGCTCATCTTGAGTTGAAACCTCAGCCTTGCAGAATGTGTTTTTATGGGCATTCGTTTTGCAAGAAGAATGGACAAAAAGACAAAAGGTGTTGTTAATTTTGAGAATTATCTTTGAGCATAAGTATGTTTGAGTTTACTTGAGCTCTTAGACGCCTTCCAGCCAATGAAAGATGAAGCATCTGCAACTTCAAGAAGTCTAATATAACATTTTTTTCTTGTCTCAACAATAAATATGAATGACTCTCTACCTTAAGGTAGACCGACATGATAATCTGTTAGATAATCCAGTTTACCTGACACAAAGCGAAACAGCATTTTACGGCAGAAATCTAGTATGAAACTACTGGCATGTGGGTTTTATGCTGGTCTCATCAACGTTTCATCCCATATAATCTGTTCAGCGTTTTGACACATGGCAAGATTATATCCTTAAATTGACAAGCTTTTCATTCGAAAACTGTGGAAACAGCATAAATTTACTACAACCAGCAAAATCCCTCAACATGTTTATCTTAAATTCCAGTGACTTCGATTAGTTCACTGTGTATTTAAACAAATATAATTAGGTTTTTTCTTTGTATTTTCTAGAAAATGGGTATGACAGAAGATGACAAGAGGAACTGCTGCTTAGTTGAGATCCAAGAGACTGAAGCCAAGTACTACAAGACTTTAGAGGACATTGAGAAGGTGAGTTCTTATGTTCTCATTCACTCAAGAAGAATCTGGTGCACAAATTAAAATGTAATTGATAAAAATATACCTAAAAATAAACCATTTTCTAGCTTTTGCATAAACATTAGTCCTTTTATTCTGGGATTATTCATCAGGTGATAGAAGGCTGACTTTGTAACTGTCTTTATATGTCTCTAAAGGTTCAGATTGGTCACTAGTTTCTAGAGACCAACAGCAATAAATAGGTAAAAGGAATCAATATTAGAAAGAAATAATATTCTAATAATATTTCTGCAGGTGTTTCTCTTCAGAAAAAAGGTTCAACTGTTATTATTCTGCAGAACTGTTGATGATGCAGGTAGTGAGTGTTTTCCTACTTGCTCTGGGTTCCTGTTGACGCCTCCTTGTTGTCGGCGCCTGATGCCCCTCGGCTGTGTGTCAGCATGGAAATGTCACATATCGGCCGATTCATTTGGGAGCACAAATGTCACGGGAACTGATCAATATGGTTATTATTGGCTGAGCCCACAGGGCAGACGGTTATCCCCGGTGCTTTAAGTGCGCATTACAGGTACCGAGAGGAATAGCTCGATTCATATTAAACCTCATTATAATGCAAAACAAAGTCTCATAATACATCAATTCAACTTATGAGGATGTAAAATTCTATATACTTTTGAATTCAAGGACCTGGGTAAATAATTTTCAATATTTTTTAAACAAATAAAACAGAAAAATGTGTTTTCATCATTGATGAGTCGATACTTTGCAGAATCGACTTCAGGTACAGTTCAGCTGAACAACAGCAGAAATACATTCATGCTTTTCTTCTGCAGCTCAACCTCAGACCCACTGGATGAATATGTGAATATACTTTGATCCTAGACATTTCATTGCAGCTCTGGCTGTATGTTTCGGGTGCCTGTCGTGTTGGAAGATGAACCCTAACCGTGTTTTTTGTAACCTCCAGGAGGTTTTTCTCCCAAGTTTGACCTCCGTTTTATATTTGTTTTCTTTCATAAAGCTCTCCTTGCCTGGCCTGTCAGTTTAGGTGAACATACATCTTTCAGTAGATTTGCAGTCCAGCCATGAACTTTTTATTTTAAAATACTGGATTGAACAGAGCTCTATGAAACATTCAAAAATATTCCAGTTATTTCACACACCTTTTCACAAAACAGACTGGTAAAGTCGAGCAACCTTCACGCAAAACAGACAAAAACACTCCAGCTCTCTCAGCATAACGATGAACCTTTGTTGAGATCGGCGCTGCTAACGCATCACTTTCGTCGTTGGCAGATTTCTTCTGAGCGCCACAAATCATCCGCTCTGCTAATTTCATTAAAGCGAATGTGCATCCTGTGTTTTTCCCCACATTAGACCAACGTGAGAGTGAATGAGAACAAACGTGCCTCTCGTCATCAGAGGACTCGTAAAGCTTAATTGAGTTGGGGTTCATAAAGGCTGTCATTTTTTATGTTGCTTCTTAGTTGATCTATTTGTTATCATTATGATGATGAAATGTGGCGGCCATAAAGCAGAGCTGTGGAAAATAACAGGCAGGTTTTTCCTGTCGCCTGCAGCAGCGCTGCGTCTCCGCGTAGCGCTAGCTCACTAAGTGTTATTTCCATTTAGTAAATGGCCTGATATATGTTCACTGTCTTTTCACCATGTTGTGTAACATTGATTTGTGCTAAAAGCTTGAATTGATTTCTTTCAAAGAAAGAAACACAAACTCTGACGTTAAGACTGTTGAAAAAAAATTTGGCTTTTCGTGTGACGCATGTTTTGATTCGTTCTTCTCTCCCCTTGAAGAATTACATGATCCCGTTGAAGCAAGTCTTCAGTTCGCAAGAAATGGAGGCTATTTTTGTCAACCTGGAGGTGAGTACGCGGTCAGGCAAAGAAACATCTGTCTTTACAGCATGTCTGCATGCCTCTGACAGGTGAATAATGGAGAGTGCATTTGGATAGCTGATTGACTGACATGGCATGTTATTGTTTCTCCGCTCTACCCTGATACATAATTTATAGTTTCATATATAAAGCAAATATTTGTCTTAAAAACAGCACCAAAGGAAAACACAAGATATTTTTTCATAGATCGTATTCAGTGATGGATGCATGAGCTGGACTGAACAATGGAAAAATGTGTTTTTTGTGCGGTGACTCAAAATGCCAAGCAAAAGATTCTTAAAAGCAAAATTGTTGGACGAGTTTTTCTACATTTTTTATGGAACCTGAATCAGCTTTTCTTTCTAGATTGTAGGTTTAGAAAACAGGTCATTACTCATTGTTCCAAAGCACCTCCAACATGTTTGACTTTGTTCACATCTGGTAAAATTGTGCTTTTCATGCCAATTGTTAAATAGTCGTAAATCATCATTATTACAAATTGAGCTCATGGTCGTTATACTCATTTCCACAGAAAAATGTATATTTAAAAAAGCATCTGCGGTAACATTATGTCTGGAACACCAAACTTGGACATCAGTGTGGAAAAACTATATAAAAATAGTGATAGCAAAGTCTCCAGCTATAAGGAGGCGTTCAGGAAAACTCTTGTTTGGCTGAAATATATCTTGGAAATGTAACAAACCGGCATCCTACTCAGAGATGTAAAAGTTCTCAGCCATGAACCCAATGTAGGTGTAAAACATTACAGCTGTGAGTGTCAGATTGGGGTAAAACTCAAGTTTTGCTCAGCATTTTTACTCTAATGTGTTTAGCAAACCAGGTAGTGATTGTGTTGGATCTGATCTTCAGCTGGAAAGCTTAGCCATGTTGAGTCCTCAACCTTTCTGTTGCATTGTGGAATTATCATACATTTATTGCTTAGATCACTTGATATGTTGCAATTTTACTGAAAAAGCAACATTTAATCTAGAAAAGGTTAAAAATGGAGGACCACCATTTATTTTCCTCGTCTTTGCTGAACCTCCAAGAACAGACGTAAGGAAGACGTCTGATATTTCCTTCTGCTTCTTCGTGATAATTAAAGAATATTTGGTGTTTGAACTATTATAATAGGCAGTTCCACGCAGTTTTAGAGGGAGTTTCAGTTTTTTCGTTGTTTTTTTTTCTTTCCTAAACCCTCAAACCAGGAAGTCCACTGTTTGGCAATAGTAACATCAAATATTGATGTCTGTCTGCTTTTACATGTAATACAGACATGTCAGTGTGTTCTGTTGTTTATTGTGTTGTTTTCCTAGGATATAATCCGGGTCCACTTTGCCCTTCTGCGAGCCATCGATCTGAGCATGGTCAGCGGAGGAAGCGGTCTCGGAAAGATCTTTCTCGACTTCAAAGAAAGGTTGGTATCCTGTAATCCGCGCCAAGTGTTTGACCTCATGTCGCGGTCTTTTGTGCTCAGGACCCAGAGCGATGAAATCCAGTTACGACACAAAGATGGAGGCCTTTTTCTATCCTTTCAACTCTCTGAGACTGCATTAGGATGTGTATCCACAGATCAAACCGCCCATTGATGGGATTAGCACACAAAGAATAAGTCACTTAAAAATAAATAAATCAAGTTGTGTGCAAAAGAAGCTGAAAGAGCATGAAGCCAATTGTTTCTCTTTTCAGCCAAGGTTGACAAAGCAGCAGCTCTTAGCCTGTCATTCATGTACATTTTTTCTCTCTCTTATTGTCGCAATTTATTATTCTTTGCATCAATATTGTATCCTACAAACACCAAAACCTCCATTTTTCTTTACATTTTGCATAGAAGTAAATTGTGCTCATACAGTATCTTCTTCTGACATTTCTTGTCGTTTCCTTCAGTGGTTTTTGCTGCAGCGCCTCCACAGGTGAGGCAGCGAACAGCTTTTTCTAAAGGGTTTTGATAGTTTGACGCAGTGCAACGTCAATGTGAACTGCATCAACTAAAAATGGAACAAGTGTTGCATTTTTGGTCACTATTGAATCTTGTCTACTTATCATTTTATGTCACTTTTTAAATAATGGAACCAAAATAAACTAAATTAATTTAAAAACTTGCTCTGCCTCATTTACATATTTACCTGAAACACTGAGGATTTTTATTTCAGGGACAATTGCAAACAATCAGACTGCGTCATGTGCTTCAAACAGCAATAATGTCTGAATTATTTGATTTCTCTGAGGATGTGGGAGAACACAGAGTAAATCTGAACGAAAGTTTGTTCCAAACTGGGGATTTCTCTTTGATCTCCACCTTTCCCAGCTGAAGAGCAGCATGTAGATAATTTGCACCCCTGACGGGAGCGATGATTTGCCCCCCTGCTGCTCTGAGTGCTTCGTTGGTAATGGTAATGATGGTGATGATGGGTTCTGGCTTCGGTCATGATTCCATACGCATCCACGGAAAACGGGAGCCTCCTCGAATAATACGGCCATTACCGCAGGAATGAGTCACCCACTGCTGTGTGGGTGTGTGTGTGCGTGTGTGTGTGTTTCTACCTGTTCTTACATGCATAAGTACTAACACACTTCTGTGAGCAGTGATTCCAGCCTATAACTCATTATTTCTGAGATGTTTTCCCATCTTTAAGCAGCTGTTCTCACTCCAGCTTGAAACCAAACAGACATTAAGTTTCAACCAAATATCTGTATTAGGGCTGCAACTAACTATTATTTTAGCAACTGATTTTTCTGTTGATAAATCGATTAATTAGGGGGGAATGGTCCAATTCAGTTATTTTTTCATTTAATTTACTAATTTTGTTTTCTTAAAAAACAAATTTTTTGGAGAAAAAAAACTTTTTTTTGCTTTTTTCTTAAATGCAAAGTATAAAAATATATTTGTACAGTTTTGAGTGTGATGTTCCTTTAACAAATGGCTACTTTTGAGTTTGTTAATTATTTATCAATTACTAAATTAGTTGATGATTATTTCAGTAATTGGTTCAACCTGATTAATCTGATTAATAACATCTGATCCATTCATATATATGTCATCTATGGACATTATGAATGTTCATTAATGTGACAAATTAAGATTATAAGAAGTACGGCTTGTGTCAAAAGCCCACCTGGCCACCAAGTGCAATGAATATTGAGTGTTTTGTTCAAAGTGTCGCTCAGTTTTTGCTGAAATTAAGAGTTTCGAGCAACCGGCCATTTCTTCTCCTTTCATAAACAAATGTGCTGATGACCCGCCGGTCTTTGTTCCCGTTTACCTTTCAGTGACATTCTCTGAAATGTGACACAGGGTTATTTTCAGAAAACGATTCATTTGATGTGCAGATGCTCTCCATCCTGGTCTTTCACCACCTACAGGTGATTGACATGCGTACCGTCCTCATTTCAAGCCACCGGTGCATCTTGCGTCTCCGTGGTGATAAACAGTCGTAACCGAGGGGATTTGAACCGGCAAAGCTCTCCTCCGGCACCTCGGCGGGTTTCCTGAGGACGGGGGTCTGGCATAATTAATTTGGTTATCTGTGCTTGTAAGTCTCTGTGACCTTTACGACAATGTGCTTGTATCTTTTTTTCCTGGTGTTGGTGCAAAAGATGAAAAGGCCTTTTTGTGTGCTTGTCATTGAACTGGCAGCCATGCTGAAAATGTCACCGGTTTATCTTCCCAGCTTTTAAACAGCCAGACTGAGGCGGAATGGAAAAGTGCACTCAGAGGAAGCTCCATAAACTAAATGGGCATCTAAATAGCCTCTTGTTGATATACTCATTTGCAACATTCCAGAACTCATTTCCGGAGTAATCTGGCTCACAGATATGCAGGCGGGGGCCTAATCATAGTGGCACTGTGAGCCTCTTTAAAGAGGGCCTTTGCTCTATGTTCTCCACCATTTGCTGTTTGCTGGGAAGGCTGAGTGGAGGTGAGGGGGTCCCAGTGCCATGTGTCTCTGAATATTAGTTGCTTCCACAGCTTGTCACTTCTGGTTTGCTCACAGAATTCCTCCGTCGCCTGACTCAGCTCGCTGCTCTGCTCGGGTGAGGGCGGATGCCCAGGGCACAGTTACCCCGAAATTGTGTTTGTGCTGGAATAACGTGCGCAGCAGCTTTCTCGTCATGGAAAGCTGCTGCTTCTCCTCCTGCACACAGCAGGAGGAGAAGTTTTAACTGCTTCTGCAAAGCCCAAAGGAAAACTCTCAACATTTCTGCTTTTCGCAGACTAATATCGCCAGCTGGACAGCTATAGGACGTCTAATGGCACTTGTGAACATTTGGCAGCTGAATTTATGATAAAAACTTTGGCTTTATTTTCTTCCCTAAACATATAAACCGTCTCATTATCTTTTAATCCTTTTCTATAATTCCTGCCTGGTTACTGGCTACTTTCAGTTCAGTGAAGAAGATGATAAACATTTGTCCAAATATATAAGAAAAGCACATAAAAGCTTGTAACCTTTTAAAGTCACCGTGATCGATAGTGACTTTCTGAAGCTCTTTAAACTTGTGTTTCTTCACCTGAGCAGCTTTTTCTGTAGAAAGTGCTTAACAAAAATGAGAAAGAAAAACTAACAGTTTTTTTAGATCTGTAAGATCTGAGATGCGCCACCATTAACCCTATAAGACCCATCTTCAAATCTCTGCCTGGATATTTTTTGCTTGCTTTAATTTTACGCAGTTTTTTAAATGTTTTGAGAGTAAATATATTTACCCTTTTATCCATAACAACTGGAGCTTTCAATATCTAAAAAGTTATTTTTGTAGTTTACTGTGTGGCATATTTAAATCTGATTCTCATGTTCTTCTTAGAAAGCAAAGTTTTCCTCTTTGGCCACAATCACTGGAATGCATGGAAGATATGAGCTAATCTGGTGCATTTCCAATATCTGGGTCTGAATCTCAATAACTTGTTTGCTAAATTGTGTTGGCACAAAGCTGGTGATTTTAATGTCTAATCAGCTGCAGGTCAGAGTCACTCTACTTCTCTATCACCTCTTAATATGTTGAATTTTATAAAAGTGATCTTTTTTTTTAAATTTCTAACTCAGGATTTTCTCTGAATTCTGTTTTTATTTTCCTCCCAAAACACAGAGCAGATGATAAGCTGTGAGCTGCAGTAATCACAGCTCTGACTGGCTGGGGGGAAATGATGCAAGCTGCCCTTTCCACTCACCATTAGAGCTTTTGTTAAACTGGCTGGTTAAAGAAAAGAAAAAGAGGACAAAGCGTGAGACGACAGGCTGCGTTCTTCTCTGAATTATCCCGTATAATTATTTTCTATTTAAGCAGGTATTGAACTCAAACTCTTAGAAGCCCAGGGGAAAAAAATCATAGAATAAGTTTCTTGTAGCTTGTAAGCAGCTGCAAAAACAATAAATCGATTAAATGAGCCGCAAATCAAAAACTGTGACGATGGGCTCCTTTGAAGAGAGCTGAACGAGAACAAGAATTAAACTCGCATTTTGAGCGCGATGCTGTTCACTGCCTCACCTCCAATAAAGGTTTTAGTTGACGTATTTTTGACGCAACCTGCAGTGAAAATCTTATAGATTTACTTCCTTTGACAAAGTAAAAAGTTTCAGATCAAGATTTTTCAAGTTGCAAAATTCTAAAAAGAGAAACAAATTATTTCAGCTTTGTCTGAAATTAAAATTGATGACCTGAAACATTTAGGTGTGACATAAAAAAACAAAATTTGAAGGAATATGTTAAATGGCTGACTTCAAACGTCTTAAAAATAAGACCTTCATGTACCATTATGTCCTGATCATTCATTCTATAATTTCTATCTTTGGTCTGTGCAACATTTCATGCTCCATCTGCCGTCTTACAGCTGGTCAAAGACGCCCATTAATCTCAATTACAGTTCCAGGAGAGCCGGAGTCGAGGGACCGTAGATCCAGTCCTAATCGAGATCTTATTGGATCCTCTTGATCATATTTCAATAAACTTTTCAGGGAAAAGTTTGGATTCGTTTTTGGGAATCTTGTAGTTCAGGACTCCACCTCTGGCAGCCTGGTCCCATTTTGCAGCCTGAACATTTTAGGAAGATTTCCAGCGTGAAATTATTCATGTGGACATGCTTTCACATCAATAATGGAGATTCGTGAGTTTGCACTTTTGTGCTTTGGGGAGCAGCCATGAAATCACATTGCAGTCTAATTTTAACCACAAACATTTTGAAATAAATCTTACTGCATGTTTATTGTAAATTATTAAAGCACATCTTAAAAACAAATTGGGTCATGACATCATAACAGGAGTAGGATGATTAATACTGTGCCTCATAGAGAGATAATTTACTGATCTTATCTTGGATATAAAACATGTGGGCAAAGGAAATGCAAAAAAAAAACAAAAAACAATCACACAAGCATCCTGAGTTCATTACAAAGTACAAATGTTAGGTTTGCTGAACTAAACTGAGGCTATAATCCTGTTTGCCTATTGAAAAGCACAACAGACTGAAAAGGCATTTATTTCTTCCATAGAAAACTCCTTGTAGATCTCCTGGCATCATGAGATATTTGATATTCAAGAACATTTCAATCAGAAATCTGCTGGTTTCTTCCTGAGAACAGCTAACGAGACATTAGCTCGTTAGCCAAATCAACAAAAATGGTTCATCAAACCCAAAATAAATCTTACATAGATGGATTCTGAAGAGTTTTTACATGATAATTTGGTCGACTCGGTTCGATTCTACCGTTACATTTTCATCTGCTGCAGTTTGCTTTCCCACCTCACTGTGTTAAACAAACTACACCACTTCCCCTCCTCGCCTGTGGTGGCGCTGCTTTGCAAACTACTGAAAGAAATTACATCTCAGGAAAACATGAACGCATCTTCCTACTTCTCAAATTGTAAGCAAAAATTCAAGTGGCGTCAGATTTTAGCGCTTGTATTTGGTAAGACACTGCAAGCCATTTTTCTCTCTTTCATATTTGTTTTGGCTGTATTTACCCAAAATGCCTCGCGCTATAACCCATTTCAGTTTGCATCCACATATTCATTCGAACCACACTCTTTTAACCAAAAAGAGACCTAGATTTTTAGGTGGAGTTTGCTTTTAGTTTCGATTGCACATTCACTTCTCCACAAACGTTTCGGACTTCCCAGGCAAACGAGCTGCAGTTTGATTAAAGCGGATTAAACGCGGCTGGTGTGAATGCGTCCCGTGAGAGAGAGACCAGAGATTCCTGTGGGCACCAGCCTTGTGAAACGTTTAAACTGCACATTTCTCAACAGTTTCAACAAATTTGCCCCACATCAGTAAGGTAAAAATAGTAAAACTGAAGCACATTTTGTAGCTACGCCTCCAGTTTGCAGATATCTTGCTCTCGGGTATCTGCGAAGAGCTCGATCAGACTCCAGATTGCCAGTGCTCATCTCCAGCTCACCCTTCTCAAGATTCAGTTGAAGAGCCTCGCCAGCTCTGTGGAAGGGGCGAGGGGTGGAGTGCGCGCCCGCCGTGCCAACGTCCTATTTCCAATGTGGGCCACGTGTCGCAGCGTCCTCCAGGCAAGATGACTTTGAACTCGCTCCCAGCTGAACCATCCCAGATCTGTGTCAGTGTCCCATTGTAGCATCTAATGAAGCACCGCTTGGAACGACAGGATATTTTTCCTCTCACACTGATAACAGGAAATATGCCTTTCATTAGAGCTCTGTGATTACAATTTGTTGGCAGTAAGACGCCACCCTGACGAACACTGCCTCGAGTTCAGCCTGCTTTACTTTTCTAATCAGAACACATTTATTCACACAATCATTTATCTGCCCCCCCTGTGGTGGTAAATGTCTCTTAAACTGACCTCTGGAACTGTGTTATTAATCTTAAAACGAATGTGCGGCACACAGCCTGGAGGCCGGGAATCACAGAGCAGTTCAGAGCTAATTACGGACTCAGACAGTGATCTCTCTTTTATCTCTGATATTGTATCTTAAACATTTCAGACATTCCAAAGAGCCACATTAGTTCTTATTAAGCCTGATATTGCAGCTCAAGCATGCAAATTCAGTCTCAGAGGACGGCCACAGATATCTCAGTCACAATCTGAAGTGATGTTTCAATTTGCGCCACATTGAGATGGATATTGCATTGGGCTATTTATAGATTAGATTTTTCAGTTTAATTAAAAAAGTTGAAGGTGAGGCTTTAAAGCTACGTACATTTGTTTTGTACTTATAGATGTTGAAATATGTATTATTACTCCAGTTAAAGATATTCAGAAAGTCTTAAAATTGAATTAGCGTTCATCACAGTAGCATTATTTCACTCTGGAAAATATCCAACATTAAAAAGTTATTCATCTGGAATTATGAACAATTATATATGAAAGTAAAGGGTTTTTCTGTAATTAATAACCAAATTATGACATCAAGTATTTGGAATGTAATTTAGTTAATTTAGCACATAATTGTGATCATAAGATGGCAGCAAAAAGTCTTAAAATGTGCTCCTTGGTATGTGCTGAATATTCATCAACAGGCATTAAGAGTATAAATCCATCATCTATGTAATTGTTTTTGGTGAATTTTGTCAACAAGCAAGTTAATAAAATCACCTGTTCTGCAATTATTGGTATTTAAGTAAATAGTAAATATGCAGCCACCCTTTCAGAATAAAATGCCTCTGTCACATCATGTATTCATCTGAGGGGAAAAAGGAAACTCCAATCAATTTTTAAGGTACAAAATTTGAATCCTCAGCAAATTAGAGGTTGAGATTATTTTACTGCAATAAAGGAATAATAATTTTGTGGGTTTTTATACATTTTTGACAGGGGTGCCAATATATTTGTCTGTTCATACACTGAGTGATAACATACTAATAGATTAAACTATAATAATGTGAACCTCCACTCGCATTTTTGTGTTTAATTAGAATTAAATTGTACAAAGATAGAAGTACGACATCATATTCTGGGATCAAATTAAATGACTGATCCCTTTTTATGTACTAGGAGGGAGAATTCATTTGTGCAACTTTCTGAAAGAATTTGCAAAAACAATTAGGAATCAAATTATTTCCTTTTTCCTGGTGTTTGCACAGAGCCAGCTTATCAAAGGAAGCATCTTAGTGAGGAATTACCAAACCCAGGCTGTGATAAAACTCACCCGTTATATTAGCTTCCTTTTTTTTTGGATGTGGTTGTGCGATATTGCTCTTTTGTGAGTCCCGCAGGAAGAAATGGACGCCTCAAAGGTAAAGGAACTATGAGTATTCACATGAATTAATTTCCCCACTTTACTGTCCGTCCCACTTTAAGATTCATGCACATTGTGTGTGTCGGTGTGAGTTCTCTGTCCACTTCATGTGAGCAGAACTGACAGAAAGGTCAAAGAGACGTGCACCTTACTTCCTTTAACGTGTCCTTTCCCCACTGACTCCTGGAAGGATGATGAGGCATGACAGTTTGGATTTGTCCCCGCCTCAGGTTGCTGATCTACGGTCAGTACTGCAGCCACATGGAGAACGCCCAGAAGACACTGGATGAGCTAATAGCAACACGGGAGGATGTGAAAATTAAAGTGGAGGTGAGCTACTTTTAGCACTCTCTGCTAAACCGTGATATTAGGAGTTCGGTATTAACTATACACACTTTTGTTTAAAGAAATTACAATAAATTTGCAGGTAAGATTCAGTTTATTTGACTGATCGATATCTAATGCATGATGTTGCTCTAAAGCTTCATCCAATTTACTGTAGCTTAAAAACATGAGTGGATATTTGACGCTATTTCTGCATTCATTCATATGTCCAACGTATAATTTTCAAGTACAAAATTAAGTTATAAACTGATTTTATTTGAAAAATAGAGATTTATTTTACATCAGAGTACAAGATGATGCTCATGAAAAAAACACAAAACAAAGAAAATATTGTGTTTCATGGAATGAGTGTTATAAACCATGTATAAGCAATGATGGGGGGAAAAGAAAAGGTATGCAGTAATTTTATATGCATCGTCTGTTGAATACAGAAAGCAAAGATTGCTGCTTACAGCTTCAACGTTAATGTCAAATTATTACTTTTTTATGGCCAATATATACATTTTTAGGCGAAAGATATTCACTTTTCACTTCTTCGCAAACTGAACATTTACAAATTTCACTGCTTTTATTTTTATTGTTCCAATCTGCTTTGCGTCTGGCTGCTATAAAGAGTGTTCAGATGAAATGCAATCGGCTGCAAAGTTAATAAAGTTAATGAAAATGAACTAAATCACAAAAACCTCATTTGCACTTGGCTCGCCGTAAAATGACCCGCTAGCGTCTTTGCAGTGATGCTGGTGACTGAAGTAGATGAGCAGAGTGTCTGCTTTAAAATAGTCCGCTGTTACCTTTAAGAAAACTTTCTGTCATGATTAATCTGGTGTTCAAAACGTTACTGCTAGTGGAATTTCACCCTAATTAACCATTTATCCAAACATCAAGAGCTCCATCTGTGGAGAGGAACGGCTTAGTGTCCAAGAAGGTTCAGGGCGTCGCCGAAGAGTTTACTAAGTAGTGGCAGCTTCTAGTTGTTATGCATGAGGCTTTTGGACCCTCAAAGAAAGTGGGAAATGAGACACTTTTCATTTAAGAACAACAACAACAAAAAAGACTGTGGTTCTCCTAAAGGGATCTGGACTGGGCTGCAGAGAGCTGGGGTTATTTCCTCAGATGACGATGCTCCCTTTGGACTGTCTTGGACAGGAAAAGAAAAAAGAAACTTTCCAGAGAACCAGAAGTAACACTGCAAAAACACAAAATGTAACCAAGTAAATTTAGTCTAGTTTCCAGTGCAAATATCTTAGTACACTTGAAATAGGACAAACTAACTTCAAAAAGTTGCTTAAGGCTTGTCGAGCTATAGAGTCAATAATTCCTTCTTGTTCTGTTGGCAAATAAATTAACTTATAGCACAAGAAAAATGTCTTGTTATAAGTTAAATAACCTTAGAGCTTTTTCTTCAACATTAAGGAATGATTGACATACCAAACCTCTATAGCTTGCTAAAAAGTTACTTGTAAGTTAGTTTGTCTCATTTCAAGTTTGCTAAGATATTTGCATTAGAAACCAGGCCAGATTAACTTGGTAAGATTTTGTGTTTTTGCAGTGAATTTCGTGTCATGTAACAGTGGAGAATCTTGTGAAGATTTGGAGAATTTTATTGTGATCAAAATATCCTCCAAGAGCAACTTTACCCAACAATACAGGAGCAAACCAGTGTTGAGGAAACTCTTTTCCAGCTCAGTTTTGGACCCCAAATCCTAACTACTCTAAACCTTTTTGACACTTTGTATAAACCTAATTTATTCCCTAATAGAATCCTGTTAAACTTGTAAAGTCTGCATTACTTATTTTGGATCTGCCAAAGTGAGATGTAACAAAAAGATCTGAGATCTCTGACTCGTTAAAGCTTGAGAAAAACTGCTTTTGTCTCCAACTCAGAGTGTTGGCACGAACTGCAGAATGTGAATGAGCGTCATTTCTTGTGCAGAGCTGTTGTGTAATAGTTGCATCAGCAGTCTGAGAGCGTCAAAGGGGCTCTGGGTGCCATTGACGGCGTAATGGGGTGATCACAGTCTGAGAGCGTCTCAGATTGGGCCAGCTTTGTAGCGCCCTAAATCAGCTTCTGAAGGTCTCTTTAAAAACCTTGTTGGCGGGGAGCGGTAAGCTTCCGCACAAACCGCTGTGAGGGAACAACAGCCACTCTATCTGCTGATGATGCAGACTTAATCTGAAAGTTTTCATTATTTGGAGGAATTTCTTTGTCAGCATGCAGAGCAGTTGGGCTCAATTTCTTCCATTGTGAGGACAGAATAACAAAAAAAACACCTCACTGTTGTTACTGGAATGCAGCAGCAAATTATTTAACAATGCTTGTGGAAAATGAACAATTCTCCGTTATGCAACATGTGATGATGAAGACTGCCTTGCTGCTCGTGTTCCTGCAGGAATGCACCATGAAGGTGCAGGAGGGGAAGTTCAAGCTGCAGGATCTCTTGGTGGTTCCCATGCAGAGGGTGCTGAAGTATCACCTACTACTGAAGGTAAGGAGCTGCGTCCTGACCAGCAGCGTTCTCCGTTTTAGCCCACTGAGTCAAAGGTTTGCCGTCTACATGACTTGCAGCACTCTGCAAACGGGGCTTCTGTATTTTCTTTCTTCTTGCTACTTTTCAACAATTAAAGAATTTTATACACAACTCAGACTCAAATCGTTTGCAGCTCCTCCAGATTTACTATCGATCATTTTCTCTTCGTTTTCCCTTTTTAAATGCTTTTCTTTGCCACCCTGCTGACTCCCCATTGGTTACTGAGGTCATGGTAATCAACAGGATAAAATATCTACATTTCAAATTAAAAGCATGCACATAAAACACAGGAAAAAGTACACAGGTTCATCCTGTGACACAATACTTAATACTTAATGAAATCCCAATTAATTAAGTTCTTGCTGTTACTATTAAATATCTGGTGTTTATTTATAAAACAAGTGGATCACTGCAATATTCCGCATGATTAATTCACCCTCATCTTCCAAATCACTCAGAAAATAAGTTACTTGGCTGCAAGTTGACTGTGGACGCTGCGACTTTTCTGTTTGTTGGTATCGAACCGCTGCAGGAGCCACAGTGAGCCTCCCGGGTCAAATCAGCCGAGCGCTAATCAGATTAAACACGCCCCATTTCACCGCCTCCCGCAACTTTGCAGGAGAGCATTGGTGCCTTGCGCTGATCCCCGAGGGCGTGTCACACTGACAGGTCCTGTTTTTGTGTGGAGGGGCGCTTACGCAGGTCTAATCACGCCTGAGGGCATCACTTGACTTTATGTTGCGTAGATATCATCGCAGCAGAGTTCACCGTTTGTTCGTAGTGTGAATAGATGCTTTACGCGCTATGAATGAAGATAAATTTTAATCCCAACTTTGGACTGAAAGAAGGTTATGATTCAAGCTTTCTTTAAAGAAATAATCAACTCTTAAAAAACCTTTGCAGGAAAAACGTCAGTGTTTTGAAAAACATCAATAGCCAGTTTGATTTTGTGGTTTCTTTTCTTCATAATGTATTATAATTAGGGAATTGATTTAGTGCCACCACAATAAAACATGAAGTTTTTTGCTGCTTTTGCATTCACCCAGGTTTTATTCTTGCACATTTTACCCAAGAGAGATAAAATGCTGTGCTCACTGTGTGCAGAAAAGCATGTTACTGTAAGCTAGTGGCTGATTATCTTTAGATAGCATCAGAAGCTTTAGCCGTCATCCTCTGTGAAGCTTATGCATGCAGGCTGCAGCACAGGGGAATCCCTGAACAGCCCCATTTACCATGTGTCACTTCAAAACTTCATTTTGTCTCATGTGAAATCAGACATTGCAGGGAAAAAAGTGAGTGAGCATGTGTTGCGTCTTAGCCTGTAAACTAACAGAATCTGGCAACCTCACTGTATTGCTTGGAAAGACTGAGTTAGTCACTTTTAGTGTTTCATTTACAAGCATTTCTCTGTGTGATAACAAAGAAATGTCTCTTTTTAGTGAAGCAAGCATTTAAAGTAACATTTTCCAGCTGGACAGATGAGACGCCTGGGGTTTTTCACATCAAATTTATGCATTAATAAAAACATAAAACTTTTTGTGCTGTTGTTTTAGTGCAAGGTTACAACATCAACAAAAAGTAATTCGATCCATAAAGTGAAACTTACAGACACATTTCTCACAGTGACATTTTTCAAACATTTCTCTTCAATCATTTGTGGTTGTTATGCGTTACAGCTGATAAAAACCTGCTTTTCTTTTGACAATTTGAATATTATACATTGCGTCATATATTATATAGTGCTATGCTATGATATTTAGCAACATGAGGGAACGCCTCAGAAAGGAGGATACATTACAAAAGGTCATTGGTAAATAAAGAAGCTGTTCTATTATTGCAAAGTTGAGTGGAAGGGAAAAAAAATCATCAAACACCGATGTTTGATACAGTTGCATCTAGGAACATTATGTTGTTCTGTTGTTCATAATGACATGATGATAAAATGAACCGTGGGGATTATGGAGTTGCCCCGAATTCATAAATTGCTCGTTTATTAGTGTTTTACACCTGATTGGTTCTGATTAGATCGAATTCGCTGCTGTGAAACTGAGAGAAATGTGCCAGCAGAAAAAATGGAGTTCTTGTTTTCATGAAATCATAAGCAGCGTTTTCTCAGAGCGGCTCTTCAACACTGTTCAGGTTCACTATTGATTTTGTGAAGAATGCATCTGGAGAGATCTGGTTCACTTTAAGAAAGGAAGCATATAGAAATTGATTTGTATTTATAATATTGTTAACCTTCCCTGATAAAACCTGCCCTGCTACTCAGACACAGTGTGTTAGCACCCATCAGTGGCAAACCTAGTCAGATTTGGCACTTCTGACTAGGTTGCAGAAAGTGCCAAATCTTCCTACTATATTAACATAAGCTAAAACAAAAAAATGCCAGAGAATGGAAAAAACTGATTTTTGTGTAGCAATTTCATCTCATTTGCAACTGAATAAAGCTATTTAATTAGCTAGCCAAACTGGAAACACTGAATGGCTGAAGTGGGTTTAGTTACCCTGCATGTTGCCAACTTAGCGACTTTATTATAACTGATGTTGTTGCTGTGCATAGAGTTATTTACTGGCCTTTGCATAAATGCTAAGGCTAAATGCTAATGAATCGCTTTTCTTTGCAGGAGCTGTTGAGTCACTCGACTGACCGACCTGAGAGGCAACAACTGAAAGAGGCGCTGGCTGCTATGGAGGTTGTTTAAAAATATCTTGTTGTTTTTTAGTTTTCTTTTATTAATAATAACTGGAGCGTTGATTAATTCCAATTTTTTGACCTTTTTAGTTTCTTGTGTTAAATGTTTATGTATATCACTTTTAACTGCATTGTTGCTGAAATGTGCTGCACAAATAAACTTGACTGTCTTCCATGCACATTTGTTTATATGCAGCCGTTTGAATAGTGTTTTTATTTGACTTGTGCATTCTGTCTCTAATCATCCCCTTTTAGGACTTGGCCATGTATATCAACGAAGTCAAGAGAGACAACGAGACGCTGAAAAAAATTAGCGAATTCCAAAGTTCAATAGAAAATCTTGTAAGTGTCTCCACTGCCACTTGCTTTTCGCTGTAGAAAAAGATCTGCTAATGATTATTTCTCATCTAAATGCCTGGAAAATATGTCTAATTATTTAACTTCTCCTATATAAGATGGGCTTGTGGAGCTTCTTTCGCTTGTTTGGAATATGAATGCAGTGAAAAACAGAAATAAAATGTTGCTCCAGGCAGAACTAAAGTCCAACGGAGCCTTAAACGCATATCCATAATTACCAGCTGTGTCGTGCCCCGTTTCTGAGTGATAAAGCCTCAGATTGCCACCCTGTGTGTCTTTACGATGTAAGCAGCAGGTGAAACTGGAGGAGTACGGCAGGCCAAAGATAGACGGCGAGCTGAAGGTGTCCTCCATCGTCAACAGAACGAAACAAGACCGGTGAGCTTGAGTTTGGCCCCAAAGGGTCAGCAGGACTGAACTGATGCACCACTGCAGCTCAGTACTAACATTACAGCAAATGTGTAACAGCTGGGTAGTAAAAAAATTCACAATTTATGAACTTCAATTAAGTTTAGTAAGCTTGCAATAAGATGCTGGCAATAAAGTCATTATTTAGTAGTAAATATGTGATAAAGTTGCATTGTGTAATAAGATATTAACAACAATATTAGATATTATGAAATGATGTGCAAAACAATTTAACATACGATAAAAGTCTAATTGCATTTATATTTTTGCAATTAAACTGCTCTTACAATCAAATATCTACAGAACATTTACAGTTTTATTACAAACTGTCGCCGCCAGTAATTTTCATTTTCATCCCATTCATCCCTGTCTCATTTACTGAGGTGCCACATTTTTCTGTTTGCAGCTACATTTTCCTTTTTGACAAAGTGGTGATTGTTTGCAAGAGAAAAGGCTACAGCTACGAGCTGAAAGAGATTATTGAACTCCAGTTGTACAAAATGTCAGACGACCCCATGAACAACAGAGACATGAAAAAGGTAAGAAACCAATTTAGTTTTTGTTTTGCCGAGCAGAGCTATTTGCTCCACAGTTTAATCTCCGCAGCGATGGCGCCGCTCGCGCACATGATCAAAGAGCCTGTATAATCATTACCAATGGCGTCCTTGAGCCGAAGGAGCTTGTTGATGATAATTTCAGATACGTATGAGTAATGCATTGAAGTGCCGATGGTGCGTCGTGCTCGTCCATGCTTGAACAGTCATGTAAATGCAATGAAGGTCATTTAGGATTCATGGAGACATAGTGCATTGTGATCTAACATTGCTTTCTTTTGGTTTGGATCTGCATGTCTCCGTCCATGTTTGCATGTGTAACTGGGTCTTTCTCTGGTGTCTTTCTTTTTTGCATGCCTACCAGTCAAGTGGAAAAATGGTAAGCCCAAGCGACCCCCTTTTTTATTTAACGCATCTTCTCATGTAGGCCTATTTTTAGAAGTGTTGTTCTTTGGGTGTCATGCTGTGATTGCACATGTCGCTCTCTGCTCTGTGACTGGCTCTCCAGCTTTTCTTTTTGCTCAGATGCATCGCTAAAGCATGCAAGGGATTTTTTTTTTCCCCTCCCCATCTCCGAACCGACTGCGATCACGCACAAAGCACATAAAGTTTACAAAAATTTGCTCTGTCTGCCACTGCCATCCACATATCCCTCTCCCCTGTCCCATACGCTCACTTTCTCCCTCTAGTGGTCTTATGGTTTCTACCTGATCCACCTGCAAGGGAAGCAGGGCTTCCAGTTCTTTTGTAAAACGGAAGAAAACAAGAGGAAGTGGATGGAGCAGTTTGAGATGGCCATGTAAGTATGATTACACAGAGGAAATGATGGGATTTGAATTGCAGCGCGTTGCTTTTCTGGAAATTCAGTTGAGTAAATTGTTTTTACGTTAAATAGACATTTCTACTTTTAGCAGCACACAACGTAGCATAAAACCTTTTAGCCATCAGAATCAGATTTCTCTTTAAGAAGCAACGTGCTGTTTAGAAGAAAAACTAGTTTTCGCTCCACGCCATTGTTTTTTTATTTTCAATAGGAATAAAGCTAAAACTTAAAACTGCTGCTGCGCAAGTTACTCAACAGGTTGTTGCTAGGTAACCGTGAGCCACAAAAGTCTTTCCTCTACCTACATCCCCCAGAATGCTGTGCAGTTCTGGATCTGAGTTCAGTAAATACTCTACGTATTGAATATTCTGTCAGTTATTTAATATTGATCCTGATTATGTGTATATTGTGATATGTTTTGTCATTAATCTGTTGTCCATCCGGTCCTGACGGCGATTGCATTCTTGTTAGAATCTGCCTTGGCTGATCGGTTTATTTTACAAGAAACCATTTATTGTTCAGGTCCAACATCAAGCCTGAGAGAGCAACCGCCAACCAGCACAACTTCCAAATGCACACCTTTGATAAGAACACCAACTGCAGAGCCTGCAAGATGCTCCTAAGGTACGGCTTTTACTTCAGGGTGTTTGCAGTGGGGGGTTAGTAACCAGAAATCCCTCTTTAATCCATTTTAAGACACCCTTATCTACCGTTTTAATAGTTCAAACACCAACTTTACCATAAAACATGTAAATATTGGAACCATCTTACCACCTAGCTAACAGCAGGCGGCACTGTGCCTATATCTAGATTACTAATCCTGAACCCGTTTGTTTTACTGCAATTTTATCCTTTGGACAAGTGCAAAATTGTGACCTGGAATGAACATTTTAAATAGTTTCCAACATTTCTTTTCACTAAAAGAAGTGTCTTGTATCTTAGCATGCATTGCCCTTTACTCCATGGCAACTATCTGTAGACAAAGGTCACCTGAAGAACAGGAAGTGTAATTAAATCTCAAACTAAACCCAGCTGTTCTGTGAAGACCTCAGTGGTTTGTCATGCCTAGTTTCCACAGGTTGGGTTGGTGCTTTACGCTATTGATGGCTCGGCGGATTCAATCAGATTCTCACTGTTAGAGTGGCTTTATATTACCGCGATGACAAAACGTGTCAATTTCCTTCAGTTTCACACTTTACCTATCAAATCCTGATAGAAATTTTGGGATGTAGTGTGAGAAATGTGAAAAAAAATCAACGTTTATTGATAGTTTTATGGAGTGCAGCACATGTATTGACATATGAAGTCACAAAGAAAGTGAAGTACCTACTTACGTCTTCAGCTAATGTCCAAACTTGGCTTTAACTCTAAAACAAATTAACTAAATTGAATAAATTGGTGAGTGGATGAAAATACTAAAATACTTTAGAACTTTAGAGCGAGAACACTCTTTGCAGATGGATATTTTTAAACAATAAGCCCAAATCCGAGCTTCCTCGACTGCAGCGGGTTACGACCCGCCGCTGTTGTGGATCACCACTCTCACCTCCATCCCAGTAAGCCGGATCAGCGCCGCTCTGTGTATTGACCCGCACATTTTCCCGGCCTTCGCTGACCTGAATTCGCAGAGCCTTCGGAAGCAGGAACCAGCCATCTAGATGCTAATTAGTGCTGCATCTCCCGGTGGATCCCGTTGTGATTTATGGGAGTCGGTATTCGCCGCGGCAGCATTGCTATGCATGCAAGTGTTTACGGTGGACGTTACAGGAACACCTCTGGACCACCTGGGTCAAAACAGAACCGCTGGGCTTTATGATTCTAAAGAATAACACAGCAGGAAACGATGAGAAAGCAGCCATATTTCTGGAAGAGCAAGCAGTTGGACTCTAATGCTGGAGGTTAATGTTTGTCTGAGACACTTCCTGTTTGCATTACAGCTCTGAAAGTTTGCGTGTGTGTGTGTGTGTGTGTGTGTGTGTGCGTGTGTGTGCGTGTGTGTGTGTGTGTGTGTGTGTGTGTGTGTGTGTGTGTGTGTGTGTGTGGGTGTGTGTGTGTGTGTGGGTGTGTGTTTCCTCTAGGGGCATCTTCTATCAGGGCTACTACTGCTCTCGCTGTGGAACAGGAGCTCACAAAGAGTGTCTGGAAGTGATCACCATCTGTAAAATCAGTAGGTGTTTTCTTTCTCGGAGCATCTGTTACTCACTTTAGGTTTATGGAGTTAAGAGGCGCTCTTTGGGAGCATCCTGACAAAAAGTGTGTGGCGAGTGGCAACGTTAATGGTCTGTACGATGACAGTCAACGGTTTAAATCACAGCTCCTTTCCCAATGGTTTTCACTCCTGGGAATATGTGAAAAAAGCCTGAATGTATCTTTTATTGCAGCGGCATCATCTTAGGACAGCACTTATTACGTTTTACAGGGTCGGAGTATACAAGGGCATGGATCTATAACCATCACTCTTTGTACAACTTTTACAAGTCCTGCTGGGTTTTAGATCTGGGGACAAATATGACCATCAGTCAGTGTTCGCTTTGTGTCTGGTGAAGCTAAAAGATCAAAAGATGATTCCATAATTTAAAAAATGTCAGGATGTTATGTTTTACAACAAGACTTCTGGAACAAAAACACAGGCCCACAGCACCACAGCTCCTCCACCGTGCTTACCTGTCGACATGAGAAGCTTTTTCACATATTCATCCTTTCTTTAATGAGAGTTTCATGCTGAAAGGTTCAGTCCTTATTTTATAAGACCAAAACAGATGATTCCAGTAAAAGTCCAAGTGGAGTTTAGCAAAATCCAATTGTTTATGTTTGTGATGGTAGACCAGAAAATCCTGTATTTTCTTTAAATCACAGTAGCATCTTTACAAGAAATGGCAAAAAGGTAAACAAGGCATCACAGGAAACAGCAGGAGAAATCGGGAGGAAGGTGGGATTAATTCACTGTGTCGTTGAGTTTTGGTACCAAAGAGGAAAACAGCAACTGGGAGTCAGGATGAATCATGGGAAAGCCGTTTCAGAGCCACAGGGGGGTTTCATACTTGGTTTTGCAAGAATTATTCCCTCCAGTGAGATCCAGCGGTTTTGGCATTGCTGCTCTTTAAAATTAATGATCCATTTTGACAGATTTTCTATCTGTATTGTTTGATCCTAAAACACCAAATATCCATTTATTTATTTTTTTCTTTTTAAGCACAAGCTTTATAATGTAATTTGTGTGTTGCATCACATTTGCACATTATCATCCCGTTTCCAGCTGGATTATTCGGAGCGATCCCTCCAGGGGGGATTCACAAGCCCAAATGTGTCCCACAGATTTCTTCAACTTTAGCTCAGATGAGTGTTGGGCTCTTTGGATGTTTATGTTATATTAAAGTTCATGTCAGTTTAGCAGAGGAAACCTGATGTTAGCATGGCACAGCTGTTAGAACAAAATTAAATATTGTTACCCACCTCCATGCTTCCTAATCTAAAGTCACATATTTGTGAATCTGCATTCTTGTTTATTATGTAACTACAAAACATTCTATTGCTAATAAAAATATAAAATAACATTAATTTGTCTTGTTTCAGATCCCCACGACATGGTGAGTTTACTTGTTCTACTAAACAGCAACATTAGAGTTAAACATAAAATATTTGAGCTTTAAATAAGTTTCTGATTTTGCATTTGTGTTTGTTTTTCAGGAGCCTGGAATGTCACCAGGTCAGTTTTCTCTTCTCTTTGACCTGAAGCTTGATTTTTCTGAAAACTGTATTGCTTGTTGTCGCTGCACAGCTCTCTGCCGCCATCTCCTGGATGTTTCAGGTTAAACCTCATGAGCTCTTCAGCATTGATTGAGCCAAATATTATGAGTTTAATCAGAACTGGTCCAAAATGTTATTAGGGCTCAAAGAGAATTTAATTTGAGAGACTTTTGGTAATTTAAAAAATAGTTTTTACACACAGAGTTAGTAAAAAACTAACCTGTGGTTCAAAAAGGACTTATTCTATTTTAGCCGTTTTTCTTTCTTCATTTAACCTGGATAAAAATACTCCAGTGAGTGTCATATCAAAAAGTAAAACCGTTACATTTTTCTACAAAACACAAAAAAAGTTGAGTGGAAGGAAAAAGTGTGGTTTCGTCCATGAGGAAAAGCAAATGTCAGTACGTCATTTAATTTTATTAATGTTAGTTCTGCAACCAAATATTACTGAAATTGTGATTATAGTGCAGTATTTTGACTCATAAATGCTGATTCAACTCTTCCCTTCCTCTGTCGTTAATGGAGCTGTTGCTTTCTGTTTTCCTAGGTCCAAAGATGGTGGCTGTGAGGAACTACCACGGCACACCGACACCTCCAGGGAAAACGCCTCTCTGTTTCCAAACAGGAGACTTCATCGAGCTGCTAAAGGGGGATCCAGATACCCCGTGGTGGGAGGTATTTACTGAACAAAAACAAAATTAGGTACACTGTTACCACTTAGACAGGCTTAAAGGAAGATTAAAGTTATAAAAAACACTTGATAAATTGTTAATCAATATAAATACCGTATTTTCCAGACTATAGATACTATAAGCCACACCTGCTGCTAGCATGTGCTTGTCCTAAATTCAAATTAAATTACAATTTTGACTTCCAATGATTCACTTCCTGCTATAGAGCCCCCTGGTGGTTGCAGAAAAAACCCCACAGAAAAGCTGCATGGTTCTAAAGAGTAGCGGCTTAAAGTACGAAAAATACGGTTTGTGTCGAGACTAACAGTTTTCTAATCTGGAGCAAATCTGTAAGAGAGAAAAATCTGCAGATTGATTCATATAAAAAAAAATTAATCTTCAAAAAGGTTTTTATCTGTTCTGGTAAAAAAGTCCAGAAGTCAAATCAGAAAAAAATCAGAGGCTGAAAATAAAACATTGAAGTGACATTTTATTATTATTATTATTATTATTATTATTTAGACAACCATATTTGTTTCTTTATCTCATGTTTCTAAGACATCTGGGATCAGTAAACCAATTTATTTCCGCTCCATACTTTCTGCTTTAAATGCACTGCAGCAGGTCGCAGATAGTTTACACTCGGCTCAAGCCCAGTTGTTGCAGATAAGCTGTCATTGTATGATTTAGTCGCCAGAGGCACAAACTGGCGTCTCTTACTACTTAAGATGTTAATTAATGACACTAATTAGCACTTTTAATTTATCTTCTTTCACATGCAGGCGTGTTTTAACACAAAGACATCGGTAATGATGTCATTAACCTCTGAGGAGTTATAAGGCATTTCAAAACAAACATCAATGCGGGTTTGTTTTGCATAAACTGTGAGCTGATTATGAGCATTGTAGTGTGAAATAACTGTCTGGAATCTGAAGCTGGGCCAGAACCGGGTCGTTGACAGGACGACAGACACAAACACTGCAGGAAATTTATGTGTGAAAGGCTGGAAAACAGGAATCAAAGTCCAGATTTCGGTCTGATCATCATATCCTGATGGGACGTGAAGCAAGTGAATGACAGGAAACACCAAAAGTTATTGACGTAAAAGCCGTTTTACCAGCTTTTGAGTCTTTTTTTCCTGCCTTTTACAGAAAGAACACAGTTGAAAAACAGACAGAGCTTCACTGCCGGAGCTGAATAACACATTTAATTAATTGCTGGGCCTTGATATTTCTGTGAAGAGTCAGCTGAGACTTGTGGAAGTCATTAATTTCAGGATGGCTGGAAAACCTTTTAGAAACTGTTATTTTTACACTTCTGTCGATAATACAAGAAACATTAACACATAAACTTGCAATTTACTTTATGTCGCTTCTTTTTTGTCTGAGTTTTGCTTTTTTAAACAGAAGTAGCAGCTCCACTGATTGCATTAAAACCTGCACACCTGGAGGGGATGTCTTTTTTATAAATAATTCTTTTACATGATAGGTGATGTCCCTGCAAGGTCTCTCATTGTCTCAGCGGCGTAATCGATTTTTATCCACTAATGTCGGGCCGGGCTTTTCAAAGAGCGACTCGGGGCGACTTTGTGATGCCGTGAATTTATCTCGGCTATTAAAGTTGGTTATCCCTCGACAGAACGCCGGTTTTAATCTCTCTGCACGAAGTCGGAGGGCTGCCGCGGCTCCCGATCGATGGCTGCAGGCAGGAAGCGGTGGAGGCACTCCAGCTTCTGTCTGACGCTGATGAGCAATCTTGATGGATTCTTTGCTTTTTTAGCGAGTGCCTCATCTCCCATCAGAATGCAATCTGATGTAGTGGATGTAGCATCTCCCAAACTGGTTTATTGGCTTAGTTTTAGGTTATTGTATAAGGAAAACACTCAGGGTGAAAGATTTTGCTTTATTTAAACCTGTTGCCAGCATTAACTTATGATGTTGCCACTAGGGGGCAGCAAAGATTCACATCCTATAGACATACAGTTGTGTGGAAGATTTATAAACTCATTATATAATTCAGGATATTTAACCTCTTGTTCTTAAAACTGGTTGGTTTTCTTCCATAAATCTTTTTTTAAAAATCTATTTTTCACAATATTATCATATTTTTTTAAACATTTTATTTCTGTCTTGCAGGGGAAGCTGATGCAAACACAGAAGAGTGGTTTCTTTCCCAGTTCTTGTGTAAAACCTTATTTAGACCCGAAGGTAGGTTGTTACTCTGAAGCGACCATTTTACTGCCTGTCCAACTTAAATTGGAAGCATATTCAGCAGAAATTCAAGATCATTTTTTTCAAGCGAAATGTCCAGAAAATGCAGCAAAAAAGCTTTTGTTCAAAATAATCAATTTTATCATCTTACAACCACCAATTTAAAGGTATTTCATGACATATCAAACTTATTAACACAAAGTTAAGGCATCGTTTTTAAGTGGAAAGAAAATGTTTAACAAAAGAAACATTGCATTTGTAGTCCTTCAAATGCAATAACCCCAAATACAATTGTCTGCGTATAATTGACTTTTTATACGGCATTTATCCTCAACACACCAGCCCTATGTTGATGCTTGGTGGTGGTGGCATTATGTTTTGGAAATATGGCTAAATACTGGAAAATCCTGGGAAAAGAAAACCTTAAAGTACCATAAAAAACTTGAAATTAGCGAGGTTTATTTTGAAATGAAAGTTTGTTCCAAACATTAATGAAACATTTTATTTATTTACTAAAGTCTGTGCAATGCGTTCAAACAAACACACCTTTAGGTGTTGTTGACATTTTCTCTGAATTATGAAAATTTCTTTAAACCCATGAACATTAAGATATGAACTTCCTGTTCATGTCGGGGTCTTAGCCCTCGCCGTTGCTTCCTGCTGTAGGGATCTGTCCGAATATTTCTACGAGATGCAAATCCTCCATTTAATCTTGACTCGAGAGCGAAAGCTTCCCGTGTGCTGAGCTGCCCCGATGTGGGTCGGTTCTGCATGCAGGGTTTCCACTAATGAATCATAACAAATCTGCAGGAAAGTGCAGGAGGAAACGGAGAAAAACAGAGAAACATTTTCGTTTAAATCTAACTGAAACGTCGGTGCAGACATCGTCTGGCTGGTTCTCTGCATAACGTTCCTTCCTTCGTTTGTGACAGCCTTTCCAGTCATTATCCAGCCGGCAGTCATCAAGAGAAGCAGACTACTATGGATATCCTTGGTATGTAACTCTTAACATCTCAGCGTTTTAGATTTAAAGGGCCAGCACCCTAATTTTTATAATGCAGAGCTGCCATTTTCCACTCTGACTCTCTATCAAACCATCAGTCTGTTGATTTATCCTCTGCTTTTTCAGGTTCTGTTGGTAGATCCTGAAAATGTTATGTTCATAGAAAGAGAAAGAGAGAGAGAGAGAGAGAGAGAGAGAGAGAGAGAGAATTCTGGGAATTTGATGCTGGCAAGACCAATAGATAATAATTAGAGCATGTCATGAATTCCCTTCTTCTCCTTCTCCTCCTTCAGGTTTGCGGGGAACATGGAGCGCCAGCAGGCGGACAACCTCCTGAAGTCCCACTGCAGCGGGACGTACCTGATCAGGGAGCGGACGGCCGAGGCAGAGCGCTTCGCCATCAGCATCAAGTGAGCATTTCGCAAAGAGCTGGAGGAGAAGCTGCTCGGGTTCTTATTTATATCCCAGGGAAGACAGGAACTGTCTCAGGAAACCCCGGCCAGCTTGTGCAGAGTCTGTTTCTGGCTCCAACTAATTTCCATAATTGCTTTTTTGGTTTATTTTCTCTCTCCTCGGAGACGGTGCTCCACACAGATATTGTTGTTTGAGCTCTTGCTGGAGCTGTCACATTGTGATGAATTAGGGTTGTATTTGCAAATTTGCTTCCAAGCCTTTAAAGCAGGTGCAAAAGGCCTGCAGGGATGAACCTCTCATGTATTTGCATAAGTGAACAAATCTTTACCTTTTAGAAAACGACTTCAATTGTGCTGCGCTCATAAAAGTATTACGCCGGAATAAAACTTTGACATTATGAATCAGGTTTTCAGATTAATTACATCAACATCTCCTCCTCCGGGTTTCTCTGTGCAGATTCAACGATGAAGTAAAACACATCAAGGTTATTGAAAAAGACAACTGGATCCACATCACTGAAGCAAAGAAGTTTGAGAGTCTTCTGGTGAGGAGGGAACTACTTTTCATGCAGGAACAAAATGTTTCTGTCTCACAAAGATACATTTTGTCATTTAAAAACCATCAATTTCAGTTTCTGGATGTTTAAGGAAAACCAGAGCAAACTGCCACGACTCCAATTCCTGCCCCAAACTTTTATGTTAAGTTTCCTAAAGGAGTGTGAACAGTTTGGCTCATGTTGTGTGTGTCACCATGCAACAGGAGCTGGTGGAGTACTATCAGTCGCATTCACTGAAGGAAAGCTTCAAGCTGCTAGACACCACCCTGAGGTATCCCTACAAGTCCAGAGAACGCTCGCTAACTCGGGCTAGCACACGCTCACCAGGTAAAGTTTCCCTCAGCATCGCTCTGAAACTTCCTGCTAGCAAACATGAGGTCGACTACTGAGGCTGAACACAAGACAAGTAATAACTGAACATGGTTTGATCGGCGTGTTTTGCTCTCAACATTAGATTGCAGCTTAAACTGAATTAAACGACGACAAACAAATGCTTCACTTGTTGGTCACAAACATCACCAGGAAGTTCAGGCAGACCTTCCCTTTTAGAAAAATGAAGAGTTCACGCTTCTTAATTTTAATTTGTGGCTTTTAAATAACTGGTCCAGATCAGTTCATTCAAATCCACAGCATAAAGTTCTCTCAAGACTTACTGGTACCGATGGTAAACATGCTTTTGTGCAATGATGCAATCTGTGGTAGACCTCCATTAAAAGCACTTATAGTTGCATATTTTATAGTTCAAACAGCAAATATACCTCAATATGCTTTGACAAACGTTTTCTTTAGAATATTTAAAAATGCAAAATGAAAGATCTGTGAACCGGAGTCAGAAAAATGTAAACTTTTCCGTGGTGGGAGTTTGATGTTTCCTCTTCCACCACTCGGACGGCACCTGATTTCTCCCTGTAACGTTTCACAAGGTTGGAACAAACAAACCGGCTTTTCCTTTTTGCACATCTCTGCATTGTTCAGAGTCCTGGCTCCTTGCTCTATGCCTTCTTCTCCAAAGAAGGACGAATGGGCTTCCACTGCTGGCGAACTGCCACCGCGATGTGAAGCTGGAGAAATCAAGGTCACCGTTTCTCTGCCCAGAGATGAACTGCTTTTCCCTGCATGGCCGCCTGGCTCTATGACTGATTATGGCTGTGGTAATGAGCCTTAGGGGAGCGAAATATGCAGCGGATGCCGGGTATTTGTGGTAACTTTGGGTGAAACAACAGACTCACTCCCACTCAATTTGGCTTTCCTGGTGTTCTGCTCCTGCCAATTTCAAAGCTTCTCTTGACTCATACAAAGAGTAATTGAGGCAGGCCGGTGGGGAGCAGAGAAGAATAGGAAGATGACACAGTTAAATGCTGGAGCGAGGGATAGAAAATGGAAAGTGAGCGAACCCAGAGGTTTGTGGAGCCACAGAACTGGCTGCCATCTCTGTGCATCAGACTGTATGAATACTGGCCTCTGTCCTGCACTGCTCTGCCTTTGTTCTCTCTCCTCAGCAGAGCGACACCGCTCCCCTTCTGCTTCTGCTTCTGCTTGTGCTTCTGCTGCGTTTGGACGCTCTCCTAAGCTCCACTCTGCAAAATGTGCTGATCTTTAAGATGCAGCTGCGTCCTCTCACCGTTTCGACATGAAAAATGACTGTGAGACCAAAAAGGAAACTAGTAATAAGAGACTTTATTTTAGCCTTTTCATCCAATTCCATTATGCAACGAAACAACTGCAGGAAACTCATGTGACGATGATGTCACTTCGACAGCTTCCAGATGGCTGTAGGTGGCATGCAAAAACTCACAGGAATTACCAGCAATAATTACTTAAATAATTAGTTTAATGGTCAAACATGTTTACCTCAAAAAAAACAAGCTGTAATCTATTTACTTACCTATGAATGAGCCACAGATTTGCTCTATAAATACGTGAATTTACTGGTAGAATTGTGAAATTCCTTTTTCAACCCTGCGTCTCCTGCTTCAGCTCAGCATGCCTGCATGTCAAAACATCTTCCAGCTTCATTTCTTCTCTTGTTTTCTCTCTCTCTGTGTTTCCTCCTATCAGCAGCAACATGCGCCTCCTACAATTTCTCCTTCCTCAGTCCACAAGGCCTGAACTTCTCCTCCTCTCAGAGCTCTGCTCCGTTCTGGTCAGGTACTCCTTTGTGCTCCCGCTGACTTCTGACACTTATTAACCTCAAATTACCTACTCAGCATATCAGCTCTCACGCTCATTATTTCCTCTCTGAGACATTCTTTCTACTGGCAACACTGCAATGTTTCCAAGAATTACATTTTACTTATTAGACGAAAGAAAAAATGTTTTTTTACATCTTATTTCCACGCGTATTTGTCATTTTGTACAATAGGTTCCATATAAAATCAAGTTTTTTCACTTTCAATGAGTAACGAGGTCTGTAGAAATCAGCTGTTACACACTAAATCAATCACAGACTCGTTAGACCATCTTTAGGAACCTCTCCTGTCCTCCATTCATTGACCTTATGAACTGCACCTGTGTGAACTTTTAGTAACACACGACACCATCATGGATTAGCATCCTGCAGCACGTAGCATTTGCTAACGCCTGATTTGCCAAAGGAGGCATTGGAGAAAGTCATGTGTTCGGATTAGACTGAAAACTTTTCCAGGTATTTGGAGGAAGAAAGATGGATACAATCCCAGGGATACGGCGGTATCCCTGGGATACGGCGGTATCCCTGGGATACGACTGTATCCCTGGGATACGACTGTATCCCTGGGATACGACTGTATCCCTGGGATACGACTGTATCCCTGGGATACGACTGTCACGATCCAGCAGTGAAGTGGAAACGGTTTTCCATCCTCTACGTTTTGTAGAGGATGGATGGAGCCACGTGTTGAGAGATGTTAGGCAGCAATCTCCTTTCACTAATCAGAGTTTCAATGGTCTATTGACAATTGTCAGACTGTCTCTACAAGAGAGGACTTTAACACCAGCTTCCTAGAGTAGAGGATGTCAGAACCTGAAATTTGTGTGGAATAAGGATGACATTTTGCCAAGATGTGATGTGTTGGGACCCTGTTTATGCACGTTATCAATACCCCTACTGTTTCCATTCTCCAGTGTTTACTCCTCGGGTGGTGAGCACGGCAGTAGCCAGATATAACTTTGCAGCGCGAGACATGAGGGAGCTGTCCTTGCGGGAAGGAGACATTGTCAAAATATACAGCAAGATCGGCGGAGACCAGGGCTGGTGGAAAGGAGAGGCCAACGGACGGGTAAGAGCTACGATGAAAGATTAAATTTCATGATTAAACTACCTGAAGCAGGTGGCTGCCAGAACCTTTCCATGAAACGTGGATAGGATGTCAGCTCTCTATTTCAGAAATTTGTCCCCATTAAGCTGCACATTTGACCGTCCTAATGCGCTCCTGTGGTGACAGAAGGAGGCCATTGCTCTGAGCTCCTGCAGTCACAAAGCCATAATTTTCTGTTTCAACTTCTTGAAATGGTCTCATTTAGATTTATTCTCCATGCTGTGCTTCCACTTCTGCTCCCAACTTCATTTGAAACTTTAATAGAAGAAAAAAACTCCATATTATTTAATGAACAGGCAGAATAAACCCTGTAGCTGCAGTTGCTTCTAAACTGATTATCTTTGCTCAAACGTCTGAACTGGAAGATTCTGTTGTGATTTTTTTACCATTTTTATTTGCTTCTCATCTCAAATTCGGTCGCTATGCCAACAGGGCTCCAGCCAAATAATTGACACATATGCTGTTGGCATTTAACTACAACCACCTTGCCACCGCATCAACCTTCACATCCCTCAGATCTCTTTGTACGAGTTTAGTCTGCATCGCCAGAATCAGAACCAAACATGGAGACCACTTCTAATTTGACCTTAGATATCAAATGGACAAAAGATGTTCCCCTGTGTGGAGGAAAGGGGATTGTCTTGTCCTTCATGTCTCTGGGGACACACGTCTCTGAGGATGGCAGTCAGTCTGTCTGTCAAGCTGCTCAAAGCTTCGTCTCTCTGCACCACTGAACGCCTTTGTGCAAACAGTATCACAGCGAAGCTTTAGACTCTAAAAGGAAAATCCTCAGGAGAGCCGTGAATACATCCTGAGAAAATCATGGCTCTCTTATCCCAGACTAGATGACATTTTCAGAATACGCCACAAGCAGCAGACTGAGAGCTGAAACTTGTCATCAGCTCCTCTGCCATCTGGCAGGTGCTGCAGGGTCTTCACAGCCCACACCTCAGCGCTGAAAAACCGCTTCGTTTTTCAGCTTTTTTTTCCCCCTGACACTGAACTCAACTTATAATCACGTCCCACTTCTTCTGTCACCACCTTCATCATCATCATGCTCTCGGTATTTTTACACCTGCGCTACCTGTGGAACATTTAATTTCTCTTATATGAGCTGCAAGGGCGAATGTCCAGGACATTTTATCTGTACAAAAGAAATTATGCCCTCTAGTTTTTAAAATGTTTTATTCCTGGGTTGTTTTTTTTTAACTAACTCTTTTTAGTTCTTTGAGCTCAAGGTCTGGTTTCTCTTCTAGAAAACTTAAAATAGATAGTAGTTTTTTTTTAAGCAGGATACTGATTCAAAAATATGCGGCCCAGATTCAGGGGAATAAGTGAACTCTGTTAACGCGGCTGCTCTGTGTCCCGTTTCCAGATCGGATGGTTTCCCTCCACCTACGTGGATGAAGAGGGAGTGCAGTAAAGCTCCACTCGCCAGTTTCCTGGTGAATCGGGAACCAAGTTCTATCTGCTGTCCTCAGAGGAAATGACTCACTCTCTCCAGGAAAAAAAAAAAAAGAGCAACATGCCTTTTGCTGGAAACGACTTTTTCTGCAAGAATTTTTACTCGGTTTCTTCATTTCCCTGCCCTCTATTATGCATCAGCTTTTGTTTTATTTTTTTTTTGTTTTTTTTGTTTTTGTTTTTGCAAGGTGTCCTGTTTAAGTTCTATACCTGGAAGGAAAAAACCTGCGTTGCTGTGTGTCCGCCTCCGTGTGCTCAGCAGAGAATTTACTATAACGAGGCGCAGCAGGACCTTGTTGTCGATAGCTTTATTTTGCAAAAAGAAAAACGCTCCCCTTTGTTGCAGGTCTGTGCCAGGTGAATTAATTGTACAGTATAGATAATTTATTGAATAGAGATTATTATCAGTACTAATGATTATTGTGGGGACGGCTAGTTTGAGCAGGGAGTCGGATCAGACGAACTAAAATATGGAGAAGGGGGGAAAAAAAGTGAAGCGGTGTTTTTATGTCGAGAGATTTTTTTGCCTTAGTTGTCATGGTGATGCCTTGTGGGCTGACACCAGTGGATGGAATCGACTTTGTGGACTGGTTTTTACTTCTCCGTGTATGCATGTGCCCACACACACACACCCACACACACACACACTCATGTACATGCACATTAAATACAAATGTACAGTTCGGTGCCTTGAGAATAAAACGGTGGCGCATTAGTCAGTCGGTGAAGTGAAGAGGCTCCCGGTTCGTCCACAAGCACAGGACTTTACTGAAGGAGCTGCAACTTTAAACATCAACTCCAGACCGGATGGACTCACACAAGCAGCTTGTTGGGTGGGGATTTTAGCCAATGACGTGCACAGGTCACATCTGTTGAGGCGTCACAGTCCTATGGGATGCAAAAAGGGAAAAAAAAAGACGCTCAAACCTAACGTCACGCTTTTTAAATCTGTACGCATCGTTCCGTCGTTTCCTGCACAGAATCACAAGTTGTTATTGAATCCAGAGGCGAAGCAGCAGCCAAATCCAGCCGTGCTTTGAGTTTTCTACCTTGCCTTAATTGTTTTTTAGTATCTGTTTTAAGTGGTTCATTAACTTCACTCCGACCAACATGTTCATGTGACGAATTCATTTTCTCTCCAGTCTCCAGTTCGCCTGAAAGGAGAAACTGGGACAGTTGATGTGCTTCATGTTTTATTTTGGTCCCAGTCGATCCCGGTGCTAAAATCACCTCACAGTCAGTTAGTGTTGCTTTTCTCTGTATTTCTCTTCAAACTATAGATTTTTATTTTTTTTTTTATTGCACCTTTATTTGAATCAATTCTTTAGAGCCTCCACAATTCTTTTTGCCGACCTCTACAGTGAAAGCCATACCTTTTGCTGCAAAACGTCTCTAGAAACGCCTCAGTTCCTGCGATTTGTGAGGGTTGAAATGCAAACAGGAAGCACACCAGCTCCAACCGGATCAAGACTCTGGAAACGTCTGAGTGCAAAAATACAAACAGGGCTGCTGCGTTTGGAGGAAACCAGGACGAGTCGGTGGAGGCGGCTGATGGTCGGTGGTTTTTTTTTGTTTTTTTTTTTTGGTTTCGTTTTTTACAAGGTGGACAAAAACCCATTGCATGTGACTGTTGATATGTTGACTCCTGTCAGTTCATCCCAGAAAAATGAAACACCTGATTGTGTAAATGTTTTTGAATGGTTGAGTATTTCCAAATGAGGTCTATTATGAAATAAATATCTCTTTTGATTTAATGTGTGAATTCATTTGTTTTCCTCTCACAACAATAACACTTCAATAATTTAATTAAGACATTTATGTTCATTTCTTTTATATGGAAGCATTGCACACAAAAAATTTGGATGTCCATGTGCAGCATCGTCCTCAGAAGGCTCCATTTTCTCTTGTTGCTAATGTACCATTTTAGAACTATTTTCTTCCTTCCACTAAACTTTCCTTTCCTATATTTTGATGCTTATCAGCTTGTAAACTGTGTGGTTTTATAATTTCAACTGGGAACCCCACATATGATGCTGCGTATCGCTGCTTGCTGTCGTCTCCAGCCGCTGCATGTTGCGCCGCTGTTCGTCCTTGCCTGTAGCCGGAGGGGTTGTGTGTGAGACAGCTGACACGGTTCTGATCCGCCCAGCTGTAAGCGGTCAGCGGGGTCGGACCGCTGCGCCGGCTCACCGGGCGGCTGTCAGGTGGCCCCACGTCCTCCCTGATAAACATCACAAAAGGAGAATAAAATAAATAAAATAGATTGAGCAGAACTAAATTTGCTCCAAATTGGATTCTAGTTAAGAATTGGGGCTTTTTGCCAGTTTCTAAGATTTCTCCTCTGCTCAAGCGTAATATTACCTCTGGTTACTTTCAGCAGATATTTTCCAATTGCATTCAGTGAAGGTGCAAGAAGCGACTCGGATTCATTTTGTACCTTTCAGTCAAAGACAACACCACCAACGACTGACTGATTTTTTTCCTGTTTTCTCTTGTAATCCAGTTCTTGGGAGTAAAAACCTTTTTTGGTGAATCGAGTTGGAAAATTCTTCCCCCAGGTGGTTTTTCTGGCAGCTCTATTTGGGGTTCTTTGTGTAACGAGAAATAATTCAGAGCCTGCAAACAAAATTCACAAAATTAAATCAAATGGCTTATGGTTCACGCCGGAGTATTTCCATTTTTATTCGTTCTGCTGGTGAAGTTATTTTAGTCGGTGTGTTCTGTTCAAGCATGCAGGCAACATTAACAAAAAAACATTTTTATTTTGGCTCCTTGTTTGCAGAAAGTAGATTTGATATATTTTGTTTTGCATTTCAAATAATAATACATCTAAAAATCAACCAACAAGTTATTTAAATCCACTAAACAGAGTCACAGAAGCTAATTGGCTGCAGTTTTAATTTTCCACATCAGGTTTTGCATTCATAATGCTGAATAAAGTGTCTTTCAGCTCATTGTTTTGCCCAGTTAACCTTCTCTTATGTTTGTCGCAGTGGGGATCATCATTTTGTTCTGCTCAGTTTAAAAATATAAAACTAACCCCTTCCTAACATCATCAAAAAAAACAATGACTTTATATGTACTTTCAATAAATTAAAAAAAGAAAATCATTTTGGCTTTTGAAATAAAAATAACAGAAAATATGAAATATTGAACACTGGTTGAAATGCATCGACTCTGAAAATGAATGTGAAATTCATGACGATGAGCTTTTGTGATTCTGTGATCACACTTCAGCTCCAACACGTCTATTGTCTTGTTGCCCCCGTCTCCATGGTTACAACACTGGCTTTTAATAGGTGTAAGCTCAAGCCTCGCTTGTATGAACTTGAAAGAAAGAAAGAAAGTTTTAATTTACATTGTTTTTTGCTGCTTTTGAACGACTAACTGCTGGAATTAGTGCTGTGAAAGTTTCGGGTGTCGCTGACTCGTCTCACTTTCATAAAACTTTCCTGTAACCCCAGGCTTTTCTCTGCGATGCATTTTTATTGCAAGGAGAACTGAACTTCTTCTACATGGGCAAGTCCTCACCAGCACCGCCAAGGACAGCGTCTTCCTGTGCACAGCGCTGTCCTCCCACACCGATGGGCCTCACATTTCAGTGTCTACTTTGAAAGCCTGTGGGGGTTTTGTGTTGTGTGCAGTGCAGCAGGTTTTAGGAGACGGTGTTTATTTACAAAAGGAGAAACCCTTCCAGAGATGTCAAATGTAGGGTCAGTTATAGATCGTCCCCTCTGAGCAGCCGTGCATTTCATTGTCCTGCATTTCTATTTTTGTGGCGTTTCAGAGCAGCAGGGAATTCCTGGAGAGAGGAAACGCCGATATTTGAACGCAATCTTTTCTTGAAAACTGTCTGTAACTAAATTAATCATCTTATTTGATGCCTCGCTGTAGTGGAAATCCGTAAAGACATGCTGAAAACGGCGGCAGTCTTCACTCCAGCAACTTGATTCGATTACAAATTGATTCGAACTTAAATAACTAATTTCACCTCAGTTTGGCTTTTATTTACCGTGTGACATTTATTTGTGCTCTTCTTGCAAACAAACCTGATGGACCGAAAAAAAACTCAGTTTTGAGGACAAGCAAGCAAAAACTCAGAGTGATAAGTTCAAAATGGCAGCAAATTGCATTTTATTAAAAGTTGAATTGGATATTTGGGTTAATAACACAAAGGTCTTTCCAGAATGAAATCCTTTTTTTTTTTTTATTAAAAGTTTATTGGAAGTATAAGAACAAATGTTTATTTTCCAAAACACAATCAATATAATGCCTTGAAATTGGGCCTCTGTCTCTTTAAGAAGCTCTTGTTCTTTCCAATGCCTTTAGCATGACATCACAACAACGTTCCTCTAGAATTTTTTCTAGTTTTTTCACTGAAAAGTAGTTTGAATGACAAACTCAGCGATTGTTTGCTAATAGCTGCTGCCACTAGTCTGGAGGAGCCATGTGTGAAAGTTGCAGAGGAGAGTTGGTGTCTTTGTTTTAAGTTTAGTTTACAATAAAAATTCAAGGAAGTGTAACTTGGCAACCGCAAACTTGTTTTTCCCACGTGGTAGAAAGATAATAAATAAACTGGAAAACAAAGCACAGTTTCAAGGAAGACAGATCTGTGTTGAACTAAATGCTCACCAACCGTCGGTCATAATCTACCGCAAGAAAAACTGTGACAAACAAGTCTGGAAGATTTATTTGACTGCTGCTTTTTACATCTTTTGCAGGAGCGTCAACAATATTTGAGGACGCAATATGTCGGGTTTTATCGAGGGGGATTACCCGGAAGAATTATGTTTACCGAAAACCGAATGAGCGCTCACTCAGACTATCGTGCAAATAAAACCGACGATAAGAATTTAATGGAAGCAAACTTGCCTGATTATCCCATTTCAAGGTTTCCACCAGCACACTATGTTTACTTTAGTAGATCAATAATGTATGTTTTGAGGGGGGGAAAAAATCTGATAACTTCTGTTGGCAAGGCTGAAAGTCGCTTTAAGCTCTTTATAATGAACAAAACGGTCAACATTGGCTGTTTAAAACACTCTGAGTTTTTCTACCTCCGAGCTGCTGGAACAAAACTCTCCACAGAGAAACTGGCTTTAGATTTCAGGAACATTTAGCCGTTTGTCCACAAGGAGAAGAAACGCAATAAGGACTGTCGTGGATGGTGCTGGAAGCGTCATGCTGTGGGCCAGAGAAAGCAGGCCAACATTAAGCTTGTGGAAAAACCTTGAATCGCTTGAACATTTGAGAAGTGTGCTTAAAAAATAAGTCAAGGCCATGAAACACCACCGATTCTCCCAATTCGACTTCTCAAAAATATTATGCCAGGTTCTTGTTGACAGTAAAAGCATGTGGTGAATGTCTAGCTGACATTAGAAATCAAATAAATAATCTAGGGTTGCAAAGAACTGAACCGCAGCTAAAGATTCATCCACAAATGTACAGTGAGTCTCAAACCCAGTCGTGATGCAGGAAGTAACAGAGTCTGACAAAGAGTTTTGAGTCAGAGGGAACATTTCAAACATTCGATCAGACATTTTTAGTGTCTGAAACACAGACAGCTGTGGAGGCGTACCCAGAGGAAGAGGAGCAGTCGGGGCGTTTGTACAAATCTGCTGCTAAGCTCCCAATTAGTAATCAGCACCTGGGAACGTCCTCTTATTGCTCTCTGGGGGAATTTGGATGTCTCTCTCAACTCTTGTTCCAAAGTTTAAAAGAACAGTACGGTGCAAGTGTCAGGCAGAAACTCGCGGGGGGAATTTGACGGCGCCGAAGCATCCGACCGCTTTCCCACTCAGACAGAAAACTTGCATTTAGGCAACACAATTAACTGAGACGCTGAAACGGAATTAGATTATCTGCAGACCAGTGAAACTTTACCAGATAGTGTTGACAAAAGGTTTATAAAAGGTTTCTTACCTTTTGTCATGTTGCAGCAATAATCTTTAACGTGATTTAAAGCGATAGACTAATTTAATGTAGTGCAGATTTAGAGGATGTTGGTCGTCTCAAGTCTTCTGGAGCCTCTAAAGTGTCTAATATCAAGTCAGTGTCTAGTCAGTTCATGTCTGATGATGTTATTTTGTGAGTATGTCAGAAATCTCTGGGTACATTTGCTTTATATAGACCAGGAGATTATTTACAGAGGAATAGCTCACTATATGTGACTCTGGTTTAGTTTGATTGGTTCACTTGGTTTTAGTGAGATCTGGATAATCAATAATCAGACATGTATGCAGTTTATTTTTATACTGGCTTCCCACCAATTCATGATCTGATGCCTGATTACATCAACCTGCATTTTTCAGCGTTTTTTGCTGCAACCTGGTTCCATGCATCTCTCGTTTTAAAAGGTTAATGAATTGTACATTCCCAGATATTGAACAATATATTTGTTCATTGAAGTTTTCCCGTCCAGTTTGCTTTGACCTCCAGGTTTGACCTTGGCATTATCAGCTTCCATTTTGCCATCTTCCCAGTTACTACAGTCTCATCACAAACTGATGGTTTAGATGTTGTTGGCGTAAAGCCAATCAAATCTTGTGATACTTGGTTTGATCCGGTTTGTACCATGACTGTTGGTTTAAAAAAACGGGGAAAGAGCAGCGCAGGATCTGCAAATGGAGGCGGATCTGATGGGATTCGACCAGGAAACAACCAGTTAGAACCAAACCTGCAGAGGAGAAACGTAACAGTTCCTGCTCTGCATCAACTTCGATCGATCTTTAAATCCACTCTGACCAGCGTCCTTATTCCTTCCATAGAGAAGCATCTCAATAGCACCAGGCAAATGGTTGGTTCAGGGTGTTGTGCTACCAGAACTCATTATTGGGCTTTATTCACTTTTGATCGTTTGCCTGAATTGAGGAAGGGTTGGTTTTTCTTGTGGTTTGTGCTTTAAGATTCTGTCTACTGAACGACGTTAGCTCTTTGGTCACATGAAGGCTGAAGTTTTTGCAAAATCGTTTTCAGGAAAACTGTGAAAAAGTGTGCGTACAGTGGATGGATGCACAGTTTACAGAACTGAGGAAACCGCTTTTTTACGATTTACTCATCCCTCCTGCACGACTAATTGCCTGTTGTTTGCTTTTAATTTCTTTCAGAGCTGCTTTATTTCTGAGTATTTTAGTTTTTTCTGATGTTTTTATTCAACATTTTTTTTGTTCTGATCTGAAAGTTTACTCAACCTCGACTTCACAAAGTTTCTTCAGTTTTAAATGAAGGGCACGTCGAGTTCTTGCAGAAGTTTTAGTTATCGACTCTCTCAACTCCTCCAGCACAAGCTGCCAGGATTTACCTGATCTCATTGGAGAACTCCTCATCATGGCGGCGTCTGTCCCTCAGCTTCCAGTACAGGATCCCAGCAAACACCAGAAAGATGTAGATGAGGAGAAGCGAGCCCACAACGTTCCCCCCGATCACTGCAGATCTGTTGGGATCTGCAAATCCAGCAGGGAAAGCAGATTTATTCTATTAGTCTGCTTTTGCGCTGCATTTGTTGCTGATGTTGGAGGCTGTGAAATTCATTTCTATTTCTAGGCAATAGAAACTCTCTTCCCCTGATCTTTTTCTCTCTCTCGTCTAATCAAAGCATCATTTCGATGGCGATGAAACGGATGTTTGAGGTGATTTTGTGGTGCAGCTGCTTGGAATGAGACACGTTCTGGAGTCTTGCACCTTTATCTCCACCTCGGTCATTCTGGCTAAATCATCAGCTAAATTGGGTCTGCTGATGTTTGTTGCTTCTCTTCACAGCTGCACAGCTGGAGGGCCGCTGCAGCAGCTGAACGTCGGCAAAGTGAATGTAACAGAAACTGCACAGCTCTGGGTGAGATGCATGAAATACATATTCATCTTTCTAGCTTTTAATGATTCATCTAAACATTTCTCTGAATTTAAAAATGTAGTTTGTGTATTTAAAAGGCTGGACTTCATCTAAAACATAAAATAGCCTGATGACAGTAGGTCAAACTTTTTTTTTTTTTTTTTTTTTCACAAATAGTGGAAAAACATGTTTTTCCACTATTTGAATTGAATTTCTCTCATGAGAGTAAGAAAGTAATACATTAATCAGAATATCGCATCACAGAGCAATTCAATAAATCAGTATATTTTCAGGATCTTTATATCTAATGAAACTTATACACAGACGGACGATGAAAACCTTCATTTTTGTTTATTGTTATAATTTTCCACTTACAGTTAAAGAAAACATGACACTGAAAATTAGAATATTACAGCAGACCAAAAGAAAACTGTTTCGAAAAGCAAACATTTGGGGTGATTGAAAAGTATGTTTAATACCTGTATATTATTATTATTCACTAAATATGACTGAACATTTATTTAGTAAGATTTGCTCACAAATGATGACAATTTAAACCGCTGGTGTTGATTCTATTCCTATCTTTCAAAACAGTGTTGTATCTATTTTAATCTGGACTGTACAGATATGTATGGACTTATTGAAAACAGCAGTTTATTTATTTCAAAGCTGAAGGTTTTTCTATTTGACCTATCGAGAGGAAATGCGACTTTTGTCCACACATCATTTCAGAACCATTTATCGAAAACAACACACTGATTCACAAACTGTGAAACTGAAAAGAAAAATGTATCTTTAAACGATCTGTCCGTGTTTAGCAATTATTTAAAGAAAAAAATTAATACTTTTAGACCCCAGTGGCCTTTATTGAACAGTGAGTAAACAGGAAATGGTGCAGAGAAAAGGGAAGAAATGCAGCGCTGCTGCAGCCTCTGAACCACTCAGTGCTGCATCTTCAGTGATTATATGTTCATCGTTTTCTCCCCTCAGATCTGCACAACAAAATATGATTAATAACTCAGACACTTTGGAAAATTTATAACTACCCAAAAGAAAACCTAGAAGTGAACCAACTGAAACAATATTTATTTGCTCACTTTGGATTTTCTTTACTTTTTTCTTGTTTGCAAACTCTGCCATCCTGAAAGTAAAAGTCTAAACTGTTAGTGTCCAGCATGTGTGGGGTCTGCAAATATGTTAGCTGCCCTTTTCCTATCTACACAGACTTAAAATGTTCGTTACAGTCTGGTGCTGTTCTGTTTTGTGGATGAGTGAACTGAAACAGGAAGTGGTTCACAGCAGTCACGGTGTGTGTCCCCTGGAAGTCCTCCATCATCTCCACAGTCCTGACCAGTTTAGCTAATGTGCTTCCATGAATACAGCTCACAAAAAAACATGTTCACCCCAGTTTGTGTTATTTATACAAGATGTTCTCATAGCTTGAAGAGAAACGACGATCAGAAGAGAGACAGAAGGGGAAAAAAAGAAAAAAGTTATGCGGCAAACTCATTCTATAATGTCCTGGTGATTATCCTGAAACCCCTTGGCGGCGTTCCTGAGCCGCAGGGCCGGAACCTCTGGTCTGGAACTCAAGCCTGCGCTTGAATTGAAAATGAATCATTCACCGCCTGGAGCCAAAAATCTGAGCGCTGAGTCAAGGAGCCAAGGACTCGACAAGATGTCAGTGTCGTAAGCTTGCTCCACGACTCAGGAGGCAGGAGGCTGAGATTCAAAAACAATGTGGGTTTTTTCACTGGAGTGTAAATATAAAAGATGATTTTTCTTTGAAATATCAGGCTGAATCACTGAGTGTACCTACTTGAGCTCTCAGCCCCTGTATTCATCCCCAAAGAGACACAGGCATGCTCTGTATCTCATTCAGAGCTCTTTCTGTGTATTAATAGACTTATTGAACTCCCTCATATACAGTCTTGTTATTTGCTGTAGTTTAAATTGAGGCTTTCCTTTTCTTCTGCTGCTACCTTTCCCTGCAGAAGATGGCAGATAAACAACAGGAAGCAGGCTCATTCTGGCTTTACGCTTCAGCGACTTTGTGACTCAGCAGCAAAAGACACTGACATGAGAACATTACATAAATACAGTTATTTCTAGACATTAAAAGCAACCTCTTCCTGCCATCATTAAGGGTGACGCACTCGTGTCCCCCGAGCGGCAACACTACAAAACAGGAGCCTTAAATCAAAAAGAGGCCCCGCATGATTTTATGTGGGGCTCATGCACTTCTGTGTGTGTGTGTGTGTGTGTGTGTGTGTGTGTGCGTGTGTGTGTGTGTGTGTGTGTGTGCGTGTGTGTGCGTGTGCGTGTGTGTGTGTGTGTTTTCCTCTTACGCTTGTTGGCTCTCAGGCTGATCCTGCAGCGTTCGGTTCCAACAGCATTGTTCACCTCACAAAGGTAGATCCCTGCAAAGCTCTGTGTGTGGTTGCTGATTCTCAGCTCGCCGTCTGCAACGCACATCGAAAACAACAACAACACTTCCCTGTGAGCTGCTCAGATACCAATTTAAATTTTCTGCCCCCTCCACCTGATGAAAAATCATTTTTCTGTGGCATGAGCACTCAGACAAACACTGACCCTTCATATTGAGCCCTTTGTAGTAATTCCTTAATCTGGATTATTTCATTGAATCTCTGGCTGCATGTTTCGTCCAGTCTCTTATAGCCTCCTAAAGGTTTTTTCTTCCAATTCAAAAGTGTCATCTCAGCATTTTTCTTAGACGTTACGGTTGCATCCATCAGAATATATCTATTTCATTTGTGACAAAAAGTGCAGAAAATTCAGGTTTCTTACAAAATAGCATTCTTATAAACAGCGCTTCAATATAAGGCAAATCTGTGAAGTCAATAATGGGATTTATTCACAAATAACAGAGTAAAAGGGGGCAAATACTGCCACACCTTTCAGTTAATTTAACTTCCACGGTGGCTCCTTCGGGTGTTTGCAAGTCATAGATTTGTTTTCTGGGAAACAAAACTCTGAATCATTTATAAGAAATTCATCAATTTGTGAATTTATTTAATAAAACATAAAATATTATCAAGGAAAAAAATCAGGTTTTGACATGGCTATACGCTAAAATGCTAGCACTGTTGGCTGGCGTTTGCAAAGCAGCCAATCTAGGAAATGTGACGTATTTTCCTGGAAGCTGATTGGCTGTGCCACAGAAAATAAAGGAAACCGTCAATGTGAGCTGATGTGGTCGTGCTAACACGGTTTGTGCATCGCTATGTGTCGACCATCACAAAAAACCTCAACAAAATACACATTCAAATATTAGGAAAAGACTCGAGGGGTGTGAATACTTTTGCGAGCCACTGTCTGTAGTTTGTGTCAAACAATGTGAAGAACAACTCGCTAAACCTGTGATGAGGAGAAAATGCCAATGAAAAATGCAGCCAATGCACCAAAGTCCACGGAAAAAGCGCTGCACGCTCATCTCAGGAGTGCAAATCATTACTTCTTCATTCTTCTCCTGGATGAGTCATCATGTCAATAATTTGTAAAAACCACAGTAAATCCCTTTTAGAGAGTTAATAGGCAGCTATTGTGGAGTCAGGAAGACGATGGGTCCTTCGATTTTGTGCACAGAGGATCCAATAACACAGTGCTTCCTTTTCCAAACACGCACACAGACACGCACACACACACACACACACACAGGCATGTTGTAATGTGCAGTAACAAGATGACCTCAACAGAGGTCAGACTTACCCTGTGTGGCGGCAGCAGGCATGAGGTCTTTGCTTTCTCTCCGCCACTTGTATGTTAGGGGAGTGGATCCTTCAGACGACTCGCAGTGCAGAGAAACGGCTTCACCGACAAGCTCCTCTCCTTCCAGCCAGCAGCGAGGTACAGATGGTTTTACTGCAATCACAAAACCATTGGGGTATTTCCTGCATCGCCATTTCTGTCGCGTTTATTTTATTTACGGCAGGGTGAGCTGAAGTGTTGGATGAGAAGGGGAAAGACTGAGAGAGAGAGTAAATAAGCATAACCTTTTGAAATGTTCTCAATGAACTAAATAGTGCCTTCTATCAAAGAAAAGAGAAACAAATCCAAAAAATGAAAAAGACTAATTGCAGTTTGATTAAATTAAAATCAGATGAACGAGTCCTAATTTTAGAAAATAACGCCAAGCAGCTTAAAATTAATTAGATTCTAATAAAATCTTGCATCAGTTTCTCAAAAACAAAACAATCTAAATAGGTAGAAAAGTGAAGCGAGTCGTACCCTCGCAGCTTTCCTTTCATCGCCGTCTCTTTGAAACTGCTAGCTGCTTGTGCAAGTTATCAGCTTACAGCTTTCTTCAGATTGTAAATCTTTCATTACAAGTTGGATTTTAAAGGTCAGAATGAGCGAAGGCGATGACTACAATGTTAGTACAACTATAGAAAAGCCTCAGACATGAAACATTTCCTGACAATAGCTGCTCTCATCCAAGATCACTTCAAAGCATTGTTGCAGACACTTTAAATTTGTATATATATAAATATATATATAAAGCTTTATCCCACAATGATTGTGTCCCTGAATCTTAAAATATAAATATTTTCATGATTTTTTTCTCTGTCTTACTGTCATAATTTGTCAAAACAGTGCTGAAAAGATTTTAATGTCTGATTACATTTGCAACTAATTTTTAATTATTATTAAAGTTTCACAATTAAATTAACATAACATTGTTGGGTATCGCTTTATTTAGGTTTTTTCAACGATACAAAATGTTGCCTCAGACGAAACACCCAAAGAGGAAATACTAGCGAATTAAGTTTGGATCATTTTTAAAGAGATTTTTTCATCGTCATGCACCCAGAAGGAACTACAGCTGTGAACTGCAAAGTAAGAAAACATTTGTGGTGATTTGTCAGCTTGTTACCAGCTTATCAGATTCATTGCAGCATTAAATGGAATGATCTGCTAAGATTTCAGCCTGACAAAATTGGCGATGAATATAGAAATATATTGATGCAGCAAATACTGGGACCAAAAAAGAAGAACTTTTCTAACTTTATCATGCAGTTGAGTAATATTATTAACGTATAGTAAAATCGCTTAAAGCAGAATGAGAGCAAAGAACAATAAAAATCATGAATCTGATTTTCAGAATGATGAGCTCCTGGATCCATCTGAGCTTGTTAGCACCAAACGTCCCACTGCCTGTTGCAACCTGATTAAAGTTGAACTTTTTACAAGCAGCAGAAAAAATGGCAGGAGAACAAACAGCAAAAATAAACAACTCTCCACTGATCCAATATTTACTCCTGCTTCAGAACAAGCTAAATGTTTAGCCGCATCTGAACTCCTGAAACTTAAAAGTTTCAATTTATTTTTATTATATCCTCTTGAATTGGCGCCAACCATATTAAAAGAGCATCTGTTGTAAAATTACAAAATTAAAAGTGGAGCGACAATTAGCGACGAAAATGGAACGTCTTGGGAAATAAAAATCTCTCCTAAACTTTTACTTGCAATAACATTTAAACACATAAATGAACTTCGCTTCATTTATGTTTGGTTTGTGTAAGAAACTAAACAGCATGAAAGATAAAATAAAACCTTTTTGGCTTCAGCAGCGTTAGGGAAGCAGACAGGAACATACACAAACCAGCTGAAACCAAATTACTTTTGGTTTGAGTCAATAATAATATCTACATTGTCCTTTGAGAAATGTAGCTGTTATTCATGGTCATGCTTGATTTAGTTCAATTTTCTCATTTGTGATTTCAATAAAATGTGAAAATAATTTATTTTATTTTTGTTCTTTCTGTATTTAAAATACCAGAGCTTCATATTTTTGTCTGTCTGGTTAGATTTATTTCTTTTTTTCAAATATTGGATCAGATTTCAAGATAAATCTTTGACAGAATACTTTATTTTTCTACTTTTTCTGTTGTACAAGTAGCAAACATTTGGGTCTTCTACCCAAATCTGGTTGCAGTTTTGCTGAAAACAAGCCCCACTGCCCTCAGCGGTCACTGCTAAGTCGTGACACCTCCAGTGTTTCTATTTAAAGAGAAAAAAGGTGACAATCTTATTTTTCTCATGCAGCTTGTTCTGCAACAGTGATTGTAAGAAAAAAGCAGCGTTCAGCATCTATGCACCACAAATTTGGAACAAACTTCCAGAAAACTGTAAAACAGCTGAAACACTGACTTCCTTTAAATCTCGACTTAAAAACGCACCTGTTTAGAGTTGGATTTGACACGTAATCGATTACAAATTTAATGATTATTGGCTTAAAATGCTGCAATTGTACCTACATATTAAAAATGTTTTATTTGCATTGTTATGGCACTTGACTTAATGTAGTTTTTGATTATTGATTCTATGTTGCATAACTGTGTTTTTGTGTTTATTATGTAAAGCACTTTGAAATGCCTTGCTGCTGAAATGTCCTATACAAATAAAATGTGATTGATTGATTGATTGATTGGCTTGGCATCCTAAGACACGCTCCCTTCACCCCGTCTCTAGCTCTATTGTTAAGCGACTCCCATAAATAATGCAGCGGGTCAATGTCCAGTCTTACCCTTAACCACCAGTGACACCTTGCGGGTGTCGACTCCAGGTGGCTTCTTCACTTTGCACCGGTAGGTAGAACTGTGGTTGCGTGACAGCTGAGCGATGGAGAGAGAAGCGTCGCCGTTGGAGGGATCGCCTGCAGCAAAGCTGAAGCCTTCAGTAACTCTCGGACCTCCATGGTGGTACTCGGTGCCGCGGGTGTATGACAAAAGCTGGAAAACAATATGAGAAAAACATTGAATCAAGTTAACTATCTGTAAAAACAAACTCTTGATCAGAGATGTAAATCTCAGCAGAAACTAACCAAAATTATAACTTTCTCTTTTCCAAAGCTCTCTGGGTTCATTGTTCAAGTTTCACTGCAAGCTCACTGTGGAGTCCAGCTTCTGCTCTCATGCTGGCACAAGTCCAGCCAGACAGCAGGGAGCAGTTTTCTCACAAAGCAGCAGCGAAACGCTCAGTGTTCACCCTGTGCCAGTCAAACAAGCTGGAGAAAAATTCAGCTAGATAAAAATACATTTTTGCTTAATTAGCTGGGAAATCTCAACACTCGTGGAAATCTGTGGGTCAGAACGCACATCCCAAAAGGAATGCTAATGACTTTCTGTGAATTGCTGCGTTCCTTCCAATCTTTTTTAGATGTGTAAAAGGGCCCCTGTTGACTCGTGTTTTAGAAAAGCATGCAAACTATTATTTCTCAGAAATCTGCGTTGCTGAGGTTTTTCAAAGTCACAACTAAACAAATGCTTGGAAGAAAATCTACTTGCATATTTATATGAATCTTCTGAATAGTTGTACCCAATCAACTCATTGTATACTGAGATTTAGAGTTCTGATCAATATTCACCCTTTAATACAGTTATCCTTTTTACTTTTCATATCAAACCACAACAAGCTGGTTTGATATACATATTTTTGAATCACTGAATGACTTTTGGCCCACTCCCATTTGCAGAATTGCTTTATTGAGACTCATGAAAGGTCCATTTAAGTCATCCCAATTGAATTTAAGAGAAGACTGATGAAGTCACTTGGAAACCTATTGTTGTCACTTGAGAGCTGGATTTAAGATGTGTTTTTGATCAATCTCCTGCTGCGTGAAGAGAATGCACTTCAGCTGCAGGTCAGGAACTAGTTGATTTTCTGGCAGACAAGATAATTTATGGTTAAATCAATTACTGGAAGTTGTCCAAAATGCAAAAACAGAAGGAATCGGTTCTTTTTCACAGAACTGCATTTTCAGAAGAGGGATGTTTTAGTTATTTACAGTTGGCTAAAAGCATATTTTGCTTTCAAATTTTAGAAACGTGCACAATGCAGAAAAATAAACTGACTTTACAATTCCAGTAAGCTTCAGATTTATTTATTTTTCATGCAAACTTCTAACTTTACAATGTGAAATAATATTTTATTTTGGGAAATTAACATTTTTCTAGCAAAGTTATAACTATATCCGTGTTTTGTTTCCCCCCCAATAAATAAAAATTGTTTAGTTCGTCTGGAAACTTCTGCATTTTTTGGGTGAAAATTGATCAAAAGTTGATCGCATTTTAAATATAACCATAGTCTGACTGATTTGGGGTATTAAAATGAAAGTACAGCCTCTTCACATCAGGATAATCTTTTTAAAAGCAGAAACATGGCTAAATTACAAGTTTTAGGATTTGCACTCAACATTTTTTTCAAGCTGCTTGTGTTCTGATTCTCAATAGGGAGAAATCCTTTGATTTTCTAGCCAAATTTTGTAAAAACCCCTTGGATTCAGAGGTACTTCCCGGAGAGAGGAAGGCAGTTTAAAAGAAAGATTGTGATGGAAATACTTCTGCATGAACAAACGCATTAGGCTCATATCCAACATGTACTGACATCAAAGTCAGGAGAAGCACTCAAGGTTTTAGTGAGTTCATATTCTTTCTCAACAGAACATAAAACCGAAAATAAATAAGAAGAAAAGAGTCATTTTCCTGAGTATTTTGTTGTTTTCAGGATGTTTCTTTACGTTATCTTGGATCTTACCATCTGATCCTTCTTGGTCGTGTCTGGACTGACCACAGACCATTCAATGTCAATTTCTCCAGTGTCCAACAAGCTCGGCATGTAAGTGCAACCCAAAGTCACGCTGTCTCCCTCGGCCCTCTGGATGGTCTGCGGACCCGTCGATGTCACCTTCAGCCCCTGTGCGCATCTCAGCTCTGTAAATTCAGACCGTTCTTGAGATTAGTCACAATCAAACTAACATTTTAATTTACTCTTTCTACTACCAAGGGTAAATGCTGTTTCTGATTCACTGCTTGTTTCTATGCTCCATTCAGGCTCCATTCGGTTACTGGAAACGTGGAAAACAAAACCCCTCGAATTCAAAAGCGGCCGAACGGGATGTGAAGATGTGGTTGTGAGTTTTTTTCAGGGGTTGCAAATCGAAAATGTCGTCATCAAGAACATTTCAATAAGAGGCTGAGTGTTCATGGAGCTTTTTGCAAAAACCCATTCTATTCGTTGCATTGTATCTACCATGAGACCTTCTACAACGTTGTAATCCTCACAAACCCTTCAAGGTTTCAACTATTTCAAACCTTTCACAACAGAAAAAAATGTATAAAGGTTCAACACCAGAGCTGAAAAAATAAAACCCCTCTTTCTGAACCCACTCGGATGATGCAGAGGCTTAAAATCCTGAACCATTCATCTTATCAAAACAAATCTAAGTACAGATAATAGGAGAAGCTTGAATTGGGCTCCAATTTGCCCTTTGGGAGAACAGAAAATGAGACTATAATTTAGCTTTTCAGGGATTTCAAGTGTACTGTTTAGTATTTTTGTAAAATCACCCCATAATGCTTTTATTCCACTCCATACAAGTACGCTTCTGTCCTAACATGCGTAAAATGGAGCAGCATTTAAAATAAAATACCAATGTTTATGTGTAGCTCGGGGGATACCAGTGAGACTAAACGTGCTGCTAAGAGCCACACTCTGAACAAAGCGAGCACAGACCTAATTTTAAGAACAATAGGGAGTTGGAAAATCATTTCGGAAGAGAACATCGGACCTTGTTGGAGAAGCTGTGGCTGCCGTGGTGATGTTGGGCAAACTCAGATCCCCTGAGGCTCCACTTTCAGCAGAGAACAGATATGAAGGTCATCGTGATTGCTTCTTTCAGACTCAGGTGAAAATTGTTTAACTTTCTGAATTCAATTCCAATCCAACAGTGGATTACAGAAATATTCACACACTGAGTTTTGTTTTTAAACTGCAGCCAATGACTTTGATATATTTCATTGGGACTTTATGTGACAGACCAAGAAAAGGTGGCACATAAATGTGAAGGGGAAGGAAAAGGACAGATGGTTTTGCATGACTTTTTGTGACGTACTCATGCAGTACTTTGATATCCAAAATTACTGCAAATTTCAATCCAAACAATTGGAATTAAGGGACACATAATTGGAAACGTCCAGGTCTGTGTAATGCAGCTCATATGGCTGCTGAGCAAAAATTAAATTTGGTGAGGTCACAGGGAATGACTTTGAGGAAATTCTGGCCACCATCTGGTATCACAAGAGAAGGAAGAAGTGCATGGCCATGATGGAGAAGAAATGGTGCCGACTTCAACCTGGGACATTGAGTCACAAGGCAGAACAATTCCTTCAGTGATAACTTCAGGGCCCGTCTGTCCACCCATCCATTGTCTTGCCCTCAATCCGGGAGACAAGAGTTAGCAAAAAGCCCAGATTTCCTGCTGCCCGGTCACTTGGACCAGCTCCTTTGGGAGATTCACAAGGCTTTCCCAGGCCAGCCGAGAGACACACTGTCCCTCCAACGTATCCTTGTCTTCCACTGACTGCTTGCATTCGCAATCTTGTTTGTTTGATCACTACCCAAACTTCGTGACCACCAGTGAGGGTAGGAACGTAAATTGGTAAAGATTGACCTTTTAGCTCAGCCCTCACTTCATCAAAACAGGCCAGCAAAGTTACTGCATCACTTACCAAGCGTGCGCTACACTTTTCCAGGTGAAGACAATGGTCTTGGCTTTGGAGGAGCTAATATTTCATCCCAGCTGCTTCACACTTGGCCCCAGGGATTGGAAGAGTCATCTGGAGTTAGCAAGCCGCTATCCAGCATGCAGGAAATTGCTCTGTAAATGGTTCACGCCCTCTCTTTGACTTACATAATAGCCCACTACTGAAAGCTGGGTTAGGCTTAAGCAAACTGGGACCCATGTTTCAAGGTGGAATTAAATCTTTCTGCTTTGGTCTCAAATAGGATTTAGATTAGCTTTAAAATCCGCCCCAACAACGTTTACTGGAAGAAACATTTAGAGGTACATTTGATGTGAATAAGCCAAACAGAACATTCATGAACAAGTAGCACCATGAAGAACAAAGATCACAGCAGAGAGAGAGAGAGAGTTAGGTTACTAAACAACATCCTGAACAAAGCTCTGCTCAATCAACCCAGCACAGCAGCAAACGTACAAAGATGTGGCGGTCAACCTGAACCACTCGTGTCCACAGTCTTGAGGAGGAAGTTTGACCATTTGAATCTACAGCTGGCAGGACACCAACCTTTGAGGACTGGAGCTGGACACCCAAGTCTTAAAGACTACAGAAACCCCTTGAATGGTGCAAAGATTCACATTCCAGTACGAGAATGACCATAAACATTCAAGTGGAGCAACAATAGAAATTAGATGCTAAAATGGTCCAGTCATACAACAGACCTAAACCCAATCGAGAATTTGAGCAAGACTTTAAAAACAATGGTCGATGTCAACAGTAGTAATGAAGAATGGGTGATGTGTGGTCTCTGTTGTAGCATGTAAAACAAGGAAAGGTTGAGGTTGTGTCAGAATTGCTGCAAGGCACTGTTAGTTTGTGTGCAAATACATGAATTCCCATTGTCTTGCCTGTGGCCATACCTGTGCTCATGAGCACCGCAGAGCACAACAATAACCACGGCGGACAGCAAAGGTTGAAAGGTGTCCTTGGGTGAGAGCAGCTCTGTCTGCACATAATCATCCTGTTTCAAATAGAGCAAGAAGAGCATCTCCACTTACAAATCACAACTGAAACCCATAGCAAGTACAACGTGATTAAAAATAAATTATATCATAGCAACATTACCTTGAAAAAGGCCACTGCGTCCAAGGAGAGCAGAGGAACAAATGAAGGTGTCGTGTTACTCCAAGAAACACCTCTTTTCCTTCTGGTTCAGTAACAAAACGCCTTCTGATTGCTCCAATAATTTTTGTTTTTCACTTTACCTCAGCCAAACCTTCTATAAAATCTTGCATTTTAACCCAAATTGTATCAAAATACAGTAAAACCAATAAGAAAGCATAGATCCATGTGCCTAAATGTCAGTTATTGTTCTGACAAAGACGTTAAACAAAAAATGCAAACAATAGTTTAAAAAAATACCTCTAATATGCTGAAAATATACCTGCAAAATTCAGCTTATATCTGCCAATTACCCACATTTGTTTACTTGTTTATGTCGAGCTCTCTTCTGACACTAATCCTGTCTTTATTTTCTCTTTTCATTTTATCAACATGGCCAGACTATTGATTAAAAAAACAACCTTCCCTTGGAAAGAAGAAAGCGTTTGCAATCCTGTTTTTTTCTTGGATACACAATATACCACATCGCAGTGACAGACCTGTTATTAAGTGGACTCTTAAATAGTAAAAAGGGAAACAAAGGCAAGATTTTGGGTTGCAAAAGAAAACAACACAACAACAGGTTTTTCAGGCAAAAATACAAAGCATATACAATACAAGAGGTTCTGAAAGAGTAGATATATTAATAATAGACTGCTGGGCTTATCTCTCTGGCGCATCTACAGAAAAATCGCCTCTATAAATCTGATACGGTGGGGGATCTTTCAGAAGACACGCACAGAAAATGGATACGAAATAGAGGATAAGGAGCTTTATCTGAACTCTGAGCTGCATGTAAAATATTGGACACTCTCTCCAGTTGTCAGCTCATGTTTTTCACAAGCTTCTGCCGATTTCTGAAAAACACTTATGCTCATTGTCATCTGTTTATAAAGTGGGAACGTAAGCAAAACCTAAAAATGTACCGAAACCCTCGCTGACCTCACACTCCCATTCATTTTAAACATTTTTAAATAAAATGACAAAAGTCGTGGATGGGTTTAGTTGAAAGAAATTCCCAAAACACAAATTCTTCTCTTTAAAAGTAAGTTTGGGCAAATTCCTTAAAAAGGGGTTGTTCTATATTTTCCAGGCAAGTTGTGCCATTTTACTGAATACTCACATAACCATGTAATCTTCAGTTGTATGAAAATACAGAATTTATTTATAAGAACAACTTAAAATAAATTTCACTTTGCGTCATTGCTTCAAAATTCTTCTGTCTCTTTAAGAACCCTTGCGACGCTCGCCCTTCAGCACATCATCACATTAATACCATATGTGAAATAGATATAAATATATATAAATAATAATAATGATATATTTATTAATTTAGAGATACTAAATGCACATTCACTCGATCATTTCAGATTTTAATTTTCTTCCAACTTCACAGCAAAACGTAAATGTGTTGGTCTGTCAGATAAAATCCTAATGAAATACATCAATATTTGTGTTTTGAAACCCAATAAAACCAAAATCACACTTTTGTAAGACAGTGTGCAAAGAGCACTTTCTTCATTTTAATATCTTTTAGACAGATAAAGCCAGAAAAACTGGTCCTTGATTATGTCACGGTGTGCTTAATTGTTGGCTCAGGTTTCCTTTCTTTCATCAATTTTAATGAGTTACACAACACCTTTCAAGCTGGACCTTTTACATGAAAAGCTTTAGATATAATAACCTCGTCCTCCATCATTTAAAACATGTTATTTCACCTCTTCCCAGCAGGATCATTTTTCAGATGAGAATTGTGGGGCAAAAAAGGAAGAAATGAACTTATAAAATGTTTCTTTTGATGCAAAATGCAAAAACACTAGTGGCCTATTTATTAACCTCTCTGACAGAGAAGATACGGGGAATAAAATCTAGTTTTGTCTGTCTGTCCTCACAGTTTACCACCTCTTCAACAACATTCAGCACCACTGAAGTGACACCAAGTAGGAGGAGTTTGCACATGAACTGCTGCACACCGAGATGAAGATAGACAAGGACTTTATTGCTTTCTTGTGGAGCACAAAGAAGTTGTTTCTTTGGTAGCCAAAGGTGCACAAAAAGAACTTTATGCAAAATAAATAATGCAATTAATGGAAATAGTAGTAAATGGTACTGAAACATCATAAATTAATGTACACCGTGGGATGTGTGGATCTCATAAACTAAGTAAATATAAAACTTTCCATCCACACCTTGTTAAGTCAAAAAAGTAAGAAATAATTTCTACATTTAAAACATTACAGACACCAGGCAGAAATCACATAAACAAACACACGCAACCAAATACTTTGTTGGATAACCTTTTGAGTCATTTTCCACATTCAGTCGACTCTGTTGCAGGGAATATGATCATCACTGAGTAAATTTCAGCTGTGAATGCAGGATTCACATGACATTTGCTCAATTGGGTCCTTCTGGTTCAGTCACAGTAAGCAGAAATGTTACATCTCGTTTTTAAAAGAGCTCAAAATGATCTCATTGTATGAAGGAATCACTAGTGGAAGGGTAAAAAAATAAATAAAATCTATATACATAATGTGGGGAGAAACCGCAATAATTGCAGCTCAACAGGAAACTTGTGTCAAAAATCCTAAAAAAAACAAAACAACAAAAATTAATTGTGTCCTACATGCAACAACAATCCCAATATGGAGATAAATTTATTTATTTTTAATTTTTTTGGTGGCTCAGTTGCTGTGTTGCCCCAAACTTTCCATCTCCTTTAATGAAGCCCAGCCTCCAGCTCACAGTTTTACTTTACTCTGTCTCCACGGTGGGTGTGTCCTCTCTCAAACTAATTAATGCACTTCTTCACATCTGCAAACTCCATTACAAGGTGAGTCTGTGGTCATCAGGTAGCTGCATTGTTTCATGTCTTAAACTACTAGTTGATTGCTTATTGCTGCTCGTTCAGAAATCCACTGGGTTTCCGCCATTTTTAGCCACCCGGTCGCTATGTACTTAGCATTAGCATTAGCTCTTTACGCCGCTGAAAAGGTGAGACAATTATTTTTAATGCAAGCCGAATTGTGGAAAAAGGTCTGATATATGCGGTCAGTTGTTGTTTGGTGCATCAGTTAGATGTTTTTTTCCCGTGTTTTGCTACTGTTTGTATTGACGCTAAAACGGCAATGAAGTTTGGTGTGATGGTGAAATCAATCAAACAGAATGTCACTAAACGTTTGGTCAAATTTAATATTGCGCAGTGTCTTTAGTTTTTCTTTCTATCTCCCTTTGCGTAAGTATTTTTGCAAGAATTGATCATGAATTTTATTTTTGATAATTGATCATTTTTGAAAGTGCACTGTGAAGTGACTTGAAATCTGATTCTGTTTTTTTTTAAATTATGGTGGATTTAACATGACAGAAATGTTGGATCCTGTCAAAATTATTGGTAATTGAATGATTGAATTTAATGTGCATAAACTAATGCACACATTGAATGTTTATATTGATATCTATTTCCTCTAGATGCTGTTAAAACAGTTTTTTTGGATAAACTTCTTAATGAGTATTTCTAGGTTGAGGTTTTTTTCCTGGACCAGAATCTTCACATAGACTATGACTTTGAAACGAGTCTATTTTGACTCAACGATCTCTTTGTTTTTGCTGTTTTATGTCTTTTTGCATATGAATAAATCCACTAAAACTGAAACCACTGCCTCCTGTTTTCATTCACACATTCCAGGCTCTTTTAAAGGAATCTCTTCTGGTTCCTAAACTTTGTGTTACACCTGACTAAAATCATACAAAACATTATGGAAGATTGCGTCACGGACTGATGAAACCACATTTAAACTTCAACATTTCCAAAACGGTACATTTAGCACACAAATAACACAACTTCCAGTTGTCTGCTAACCTGAAAATGAGGAGCAGTTTCATTTTCAGCATCACTGTGACTCCAGGATGTTTCAAAAGAATCACTTCAAGAGAGGAAAAGTGATGTTTCGGAATGACCTGACCAAGGTCCAGAACCACATTTGTCTGAAAAACCTGAGACGCCTCCTGCAAAACGCTGTGGACGAGACATGTCTTCACAATCTGAAAAATTTAGAGTGTTTGCTTTTGGATAGAGGGTTGATGCACTCACTGGGTTATTGCATTCAGTTTACTTTCTTTTCTCTCTGACAGGTTTTACTTTTAATCCAAGCTATGTGGAAAAGAACTGGAAGTTATTTGTAATGCACTCAAAAAGGGTGTGTGTAAACTTTTACATAGATGATCAAGTGATTTTTCTTCCTGTGTAAGAGTTTAGAGTTTGACACTTATGATGCAAAGCAGAGAAATACTCTCATTAAACAAGTAGGAATGGTTCTAAACTGGTGTCTCCTGACTTCTCCCCATCTGTTAACCTGTGCACTGCACCTCTGCTGTTAATGTCTAATGAGATAACTGATTATACGGTAAGTAGTAGTGCTAAAATAATAATACTTAGCATCTTTTAAATCATGTTGCACACCAGCTGATCATGGAGGCGCCACAGAAAAAGCAGCATATGGAAACTCGCTGCGGCATTTAATGATAGAACGAGTGCTGCTCAAGATGCCAAGTCTGAGCAGAGCAAGCTGTTGGTGTTACTCGTGTGTTGCACCGTTTTTCAGTCTCATGTATGTGCAGGTTAACGGACTCTACACATAACTTCATTTTATCACTGACTTTGCGTCACATCATTTAAATCCTGAAAATTGCTAAGTGGGGACCTGATGGATTTGACTTGTCATACAGATTTTCAATTGGATTGAGATCTGAGGAGTTCACAAAATAATCCATCAACTCCAAGTTATTTTTGTTCATTTTAAATCATTTCTGCTTTTTGCTGGAGCACATTGTCTCGCTGAAACAGGACATCTGTTACTTCCTGCTAGTTTTCAAAATGTTAGCAATATGAGAATCTGAATTATTGTGTCTGCTGCCTGGATATTGAGCTGTTCTCTAATTACAATCAAACTTCAGTCAGAGGCCTCTTCAGAGACAGTGGAAGACTGACTGCTAGGGCATCCCCATCCATAATGACTGTTTTAAGATACTTGTCAATGTCAAATTTATTTACATGTCACTTTTAAAACTATATGTTTAAAACTGCACTGAAGTGCTGTGCAAAAAAGAATAAGTTGGTGAAAAGAGAAAAAATAAAACCAAAAATGTATAAAATAATAAAAAATAAACATCACAACACAAAAGTTACAGTGTCAGGTCTCAATTAAATGCCAACAATTAAAAATGCGATTTAAAATGCGTAAACTATTCAATTTCACTTTTAATTACAAAAATAGATGAATTCTTAATGACAGAATAAACTTAACAAATCTCTCCAGCAGGTCATTCTTCATTTTAAGACAAAAACTCCTCCCACGGTCCGAGTCCCCCACCGGTTGACCATCAAGGATTAGACCCGCCGCTCCTCCGATAAACTTCCAACCAATCAACGTCTCGGGTCCGTGAAACGTCACCTATCATTAGCTACAGCTGCGGTTAACTTTTCACCTGGACTTCCACCATGACGGCCGACATCTGGGACGTGGTGGTGGTCGGAGCCGGGCTGTCTGGGCTCAGCGCGGCTCACCTGCTCACCAAACGGGACGCCAAGCTGCGAGTCCTGATCCTGGAGGGGAAAGGTCGGGAACTGTGCGTCCTGGAGGGAAAGTGACGCCTTTAAATGTGTTGTTTACCTCACGGTGGCTTGTGTTTCTGTCAGATCGAGTGGGAGGTCGCACCGTGTCCTCTGAAATCCCAGCAGCCCACGGTGCTGATCGCTGGGACTTTGGAGGACAGTGGGTCGGCAGGTAATTAAAGCCACACATGAGACTTTTTTTTCTTTCTTTTTTCTGTGCATAATTAAGTCGGAATAAAGATGAGGCGATTTTAACACCTGCGGGCAGACAGGGAGGCGTTTGTCTCCAGTTTCCTGGGATCATTAGAAAAAGATAAGAGGTGAGCTGCTAATAATAAAACCCTTGGAAAACTCCCGAGTGGGGATTAGGGAGGATCAATATCCATCTCACAAACAGATTAGACACATAATTGCTCATTTATATAAGAGCTCTTGACTAAGGATGCTGAAGATGATTCTACACTCAGCTTTCCAGATGCATTTCCAATTAGTGTGATCTGAAAAGTTCATTTATTTTAGCGACTCGGTTTTAAAAGGAAAACTTTTAAAAGTGAGTGACAAACGACAACAAGAACACTGAACGGTATGTCGGGAAAGTCGAGTGGAAGGAAGAAATATTTTCATCCTTTCAACATTCTTGCTGTTTTTTGCACATTTGTTCTGTTTGCATACTTCTAGTTCACTTCTTGTAAACAGCAATATGTTTTTAATGCAGAAAAACTCATGGACATTTGTATTTTTTTTTTTTTTTTCAAAAAAATAATCCTACTTGGTTACACATTTCTTTGGAATGAGTTTAGTATTTTGAAGAACTGTAAAGTATTTCATGTACTCTTTCTATACAGTAACTTTTATCTTTCTGCATTGCTTTGGTTCCCTGCTGTGGCTCAGAGGAAGTTTTATCTTCCACCAAACTTTCCAATATTTGACCTACCAGGCTTTTACTGATGGCTCTACCTTTTAAAAGGTGACAACTGTACAACTTCCCTATTGGTTAGGCCTTAAAAGAACTTTAAAAGGGAATGTGTTCTTGTGTTTAACTTGCAACTGATTTAGCCTAAAACATGTTTCACGTTCATCAGACAAATAGGTGTCAGAAAAGGACATTTCATAGAAAACGACTTCACAAAGTGAAGGTTGTTCAACTCAGATGACTCTCTTCCAGTATATTTTTGTTTTCTTTTTATATATATATATTTTTTTTACCCAGCATTAATCTTGTTTTTCTGGTTTGTCAAGGATTTTTTTTTAATGAAGATTCATAAAGTTTTTTTATTATTATTTTTCTTCCCACACAGCACACAAACACACATTATGAAGCTCATAAAAGAGTTGGGCTTAGAGGTGTATCCTCAGTTTAATGTCGGGAAGAAGGTGCTTCACGTGGGTGGGCCCACTTCCAGAGTGAGATCCTACCGGACCAGCATCCCGGCTCTGTCTCCGCTGGTGCTGCTGGACTTCACCCAGATGCTGTGGAAGGTGAGAGTCAAGAAATGCAACAAACCCAAGTCTCCAAATTCAAACCTTGAGAGGTTTATATCTTAGAATGTCACAGAAGTTTGGAGCAGAGCGAATTCTTTGGATTGACAAGTTCACCACATAACAATACCACAGCAGCTCCAGTCTGGTTCAGACGCTTCAGAGCAGCAGCCGCTTGTCGTCCCTCCTCTTCAATGTGTGTGTTTTGTCTGAACTGTCATGTCAGGTTCTGATCATACGCTGTTCTCAGTTTGACAGGCTGTGCAGAACGGTGTGTGTTCAGGATCCACTGAGGACCCCCAACGCGGCGGAGCTGGACAGCATGACGGTGCACTCGTACATCGAGCAGCACGCTTGGACTGAAGGTCCGTTTCCGCTCCACTGCCTCCAACCTTCTCCCTTTAACGCAATTAGTGATTTTTAAATGAAATGCAAAACATCTGGATGGGCATAAGTTGACACAGGGCATCAGTTATGTTGTTTAATTTAACTTGGAACTGAAGTACCATTCAGTTTTCACCGCAAGCCTTCTGCTAAAATACTGAAAATTAAACAGAAATTTTATCTTGTGGAAGCAATTTTACAAGGATTTAGATCTGAATACTTAATTGTTGTTAATTAAGTATTCAATTGTTTTTAGAGCACAACTTTAAAAGCAAATATTGTTGAGTCACACAGAGGGATGCTGATAGACCTCTGTTAGAAAAGAAAAACATTAAAATCTAAAACTGAACCAAAAAGTCTTCAAGGACTGGAGCTTTAATGGATTAATTCTGAATAATTATTTACACCAAAAATACAGTTTTTAAACTGTTTTATGTATTTAATCTCACTGTAAAAATGAAAACACATCAGTTTGATGTTTAGATGGAGATGCACCTTGTATTCGCTGTAGTTTTCATGCCAGGCCACTAGGTGGCACTGCAATGTTGGCATAACATCAAAAAATGCTTGCCCTTTTGACCCTCAGCTTTTACCTCACTGGCTTCCACTTCATTTAGAAAATAGTAACCCGTCTCTGACAAACCGACTTCTCATGCAACACATTTACATTCCTTATCAGAAGTTGTGTTAAATTTATGAAGTTGAGAAGCGCCTGCAGAGTACTTTACATAACCTGGAACCTTTTGGTATAAGGCCCGGTTTCAAAAAGTACCAGAGACTGATCAGTGGAGATGTTAGCAAGCGGCTAACTCACATCAAAACTTTTCTGAAGAATGGCTTTGTGTAAAATAACATCGCATCAATCCAGGTGTATTGTTTGAATCTGGTTGCCCTGGTTACCGTCACACTACCTCATTGCCCAACAGCGCCTCTAATCCTGATCTCTAGTGAATTCATGTATGCCTGCATGAATTTGATGGATAATGTAGGTGTTGCTGCTTTTCATTAGAATGATAACTTTGTTATTTTGCCCCATTTTCAGTGGCCATGTTGCATTTTCTTTAGTTTTGTTCTGCCCAACTTGATTTATGACACCGGCTTCAGAAGTAGACCACAGTCCGCCTTAATGTGTTCAAGGCTGGACTTTCATCCCAATGCTAATTCTTGTCTTTTTCTCTGGAACCCAGATTGCAATAAACTCTGAGTCAATTATACTAAAAATACCGTTAGCATAAGGATTGCTAGCGGTGTTAAGACGGCTCTGTTTTCTGCTCCAACATGACAGTTGGGTAGCGTGTTGCTTCAGTCTCAAGCTGTTTCAGGAAACACCGAGCACATCACGGTCCATCTGTACATCTGTGTCTCTGTCGTGCTAATCAACAATATCACCCGAGGCTGCATAACCCAACATACATCCTGCAATCTGCTGTAGATAAAGGACTGGCCTTTGCTCTGGAAGAGGACTGGATTCCTCCTGCCACTTTTGTCCACATTATTCAGCAATTTTTAGTTCTGCTCATGACTCCATTTCAGAGGCAACCAAATGAAGCAGATTTTATTTTCACCTGGTTTGCTTGGGGGGGGGAAAAAAGTTATATTTTATCTGCTTATAGCAATCTTGATGGGAAAAGTAAAGACATTTTTGCCTGTTTTTAATTCATTTCAACCCTTTAATCCTTATCTTTTTGATGATTATTGCTTACAGATTATAAAAGCCCCAAAATCAATGTTTTTAAAACTTGGAGCCAATTAACATCAATTTGGCGAAGGTTTTCTGAACTCGAGGCTTGTGGGCCAAATCCAGCCCTCCGTAGCTTTTTATGTGGCCCTCTAGATTCTACACTAAGCCCTAAGGGTGCTTAAATATTATCAATCAAATCAATGCAGATTTCGTCCGTTTACTGCCAAATTACAACAATCGCTCCCTTCAGGGTCTGGAGAATTATGGTGGAAATTCTCGCAAAATCAACAAGTTCCTCTGATAAATTTTTGGGAGTTTATGTAGATTTTTCTCAAAAACTTTTACTTGTACTAAACAGCATCCTCAGCCTTCATTGACGTCAGACTGTAGTAAAAAAAAAAGTTGCATTTACAGTTATAAATAAGCAAAAATATTGCAAATATTTCCTAATTAGTACCACAAACACTTTGATTTTTACTACAAAAAATCACAAAAAACATCATGAAGGGACTGAAAAGATGTTCAATAATATTTAAATTTAAGAATTTAAAAATGTGAACAGGTTTTATCAGGACATTGAATAGATGCAGTAATTTCTCCAAAATGAGGTCAGACTAAGTTTTGAGTGTCGGGGAATGAACATAATCATGTCTCTTAAAATGATTGTGCATTTTTGAACAATCTGTTAAAGTTTAAAGGCATTCACGACGTCACTGAAATCTGTTGGAGCAGTAATGACACACACCGCTGTCATTTCAACAGAGAAATCACCGGGAATGCAAATATGCAAATATTTTTTTCTTTTACTATTTATTGAGATGCATTTTATTCTTCCACTTTTATGTGCAGCTTTAAATTCAAACTAGTGGTTCCACGGAGTCCCTCATGTTCAGAACCGAGCATGGCTCTTGTTCAGGTGGCACGTCTGCACATGCTGCGACAAGCTGGACATCTGAAGTGCGACCAGGAAGTGGCGTTGCTGTGATTTCTGGTCCATGCACACTGTGAAGGTCCAGCTCTGACTGTGTTGTACTTGTTCTTGTGTGAGGCTCGTTCTTTCCGCTTTCATACCTGATTTAAAAAAGAAAGATTTCATGGCACTCGCATCAATTGAGAGGCATGAAACAATAATTGGGCAAAAATATCATGCATTTCTCCTGATCAGAATTTATGAAAAGGCAATAGTTTGCTACTAAATAAAAATATTTTCTTATATTCATTCATCAAATTCCCATTATTGCATTATTGCAGTGTAAATATGGATTTACACTGCAATATGTAAATCCATATTGCAGAAGAGAATTGCAGAATTGGTTGCTTCAGTTTGTGCTGTTGGTATGTTTTCATTCTTGCTTGCTTGATGTGAGGAGACTTCTGGCCTTAGAAGTCTTAATCATATGTTTTTGTTAAAAGCCATGACTCTGTGGCGCTGAATTTATCGACTTCACAATGAAAAGAGACGCAGAAAGTGACAAGATGATTGCAGGTAATGGTCGCCTCCTTGAGTGGAACAGTGGATCTTTTTGTTGTGCTGTTTTTACAACTTGTAAAAGTAAGTGGAGCTCTGTTATGGCTGGGAAATGGCTCAGATTACCGCTTGTTTTTATCCGTTCTTGTGTGGCAGAACTGAAGGAGCAGCTGGGAGTGTGCAGCCGGTCCGTCTTCGGCATGGAGCCGTCCCAGATGTCCTTTCTGTTCTTCCTCATGTACGCTGCAGCGGCCGGAGGGCTCCTGGCGCTCCTGGAAAGCACTCCTGGTTGTGCTCAGGAGTTTAAGATAAAGGTATATCCCTTCATATCCTCCCACTCAAACTCTGCTGCAGTTTTAAAAACCGGAGACGGAGCAGAATATCTCCTCTCTTGAGTTAAGCCAAGCCCGTTCATCGCAGCCTGTTCTGGCTGTGCCATGTCTCAGTGAACACGCAGCTTTTCTTTGGCCCTTAAACATTGAATTACAGCATGCTAACACCCCTGGCTCAAAACTTGATGTGGATTTTTTGCTACTTTTCTCTGTATTCCCTCAACATGAGACCAGTGTTTCCTCTGTAATCTGTTTTTGCGCTCTCACAAGCTCTCTCGCGCTCTCTCCTCCTACAGCGCTGAAGTGTAGAAATGGCTGAGAACCAGTGAGAACTAATGGATTAACAAGGTCATTCAGAAAATGGCAGCACAGCTTTTGGTTCAAACCTCCACAAAAGACTTTTTTTTTTCTTTTTCTGTGATTCCAGTTTACTTTTAGCAGCATTTTTATGTTTTAATTCCTGATTTGCCCTGAAGAAATAACTATAAAGATGGAGACAGCCTGAGATGCACCTTTACTGCTTCATTAATTTTATTTTTCTTTATGATAAATTTTATAGGCTCATCTGAAAATTAAGACATAGAAACACTTTATTGTCATTCAGCTGCAGCATACTGAGCAAAATTTAACAGATAAAAATGTATCAAAGATTCATCTGATTGCCTAAAGATTGCATCAAACATAAACATTAGAATTTTAACATTTTAAAATAAGTCTTTCAGATTTGAATCAGCCTTTGACTTCATTTCACAAATTCCTCATTTACTTTGAAAAGTGAAGCTCATAATAGACTTAATTGTAAAATGAGGTATTTTTCTGTTCTCCAGATTCCTCCCTCCGTCCAAAACATGACTGTTAAAATAAATTGCCCTCAGACGTCCCAGTGTTGCCCTGTGACAGATTGTCAGCTTGTTCCTGTTGTAAATCAGTTGGAAACTTTGCTTCATGAGTAAATCGAGTCTTAAAAACAGTTTGTGGCGCGGCTGTGACGGATAACTCTTGTGGAGTTTGTGATTTTTAATTTCTACGTCTTGTTTGTACGTCTTGCCTGCAGATTGTGTGGAAAAGGATTCTGAATCTAAATCACAAAAGTTAGTTTTGTTGCTTCTTTGTGTTTGTACAAGATTATCAGAACTAACTTGAGAAAACTAACTTCAGACGTCCTGATGGAGCTGAAATGATGACAGTTCAACATCTCGATCACTGCAGTTCAGTCAAAACAGACAGATTTATTATTTTAAAAAAAATCAAGATTTCCAGCTGCTCCTTTGTTTTGCATAGTATAAAGTTTTTAACAGTTTTCTGGAGAAATTGCAAGCTGACCCCTGCAGAGTAAAGGGTCAGCAGTCATCAATTATGAAACAAGCAATAGATATTACATTTGGTGAAAATCAGTTTTCTGGAAGTTTGTTTCAGATTTGCAGTGCATAGAAACAATCATTAGTTTAAGTTGCCTTATTGATCAGTTTTTATGACTTCTTCCAACTCGTTGTTCGATGCATCTTTACTTAAGTTGGAGACTTTTCTGTCTCTAATGTCACTTGTCTCTCTTTGGCCGCTGGATCAACATCCTTATTCTACGGCAACTTTTGGCTTCATTTTTGCCTTCCCTGTGCAAACTCTTTGTTTTTTATTTTTGCTCTTTTCCGTAATTTTGTCTTGGTTGCTGATATGATCCTGAAACCACTTAAAGTAGCAAAGCCTCAAATATAGTGGAAACAATGAGGAGAAGACTGCAGATGATCAGTTTCTCTGATTTAACTCTTCACAGAGTTAAATCAGAGAAACTGATTTAGAAAGAAATTTAATTATTTCTGAATGTTTTCGTGGGCGACAGAAAAATTTGCGGGCACTTCTGACATTCAGCTCATCCAGCGAGAGCTTCTGTATTTATCTGTTTGAATAAAATGAGCATTTTTATTTTAGTCTATGAAATTCTGACATGTCTCTGAAATACCAAACAGAAATTTAGTATTTCTGCAGAAAATGAGAAATGGTCAAAGTAACGAAAAAGATGCAGGGCTTTTAGATCTCAAATAATGCAAAGAAAATAAGTTCATGCTCATTTAGAAACAACAATACTAATGTTTTAATTCAGAATTCAATATTTGGTGAGATAACCAGGAGGTTTTCAATAGGATTCAGTCCTGTGCTCTCTCATTTTTCCAGAGCTGTGTAGCCTTGAAATTCAACATAAATCTCATGCTAAAACGTCTTCATCCATACATGAAATGTAAATTGGATCGCCGTCCCTTGTTTTGTCCAGGAAAGGCCATTAGCATGCACCAAGTCAAGCCTGACTCATGGTGCCGTATCTGTTTCTCCACAGGGAGGATCCCAACAACTTTCCGAATGTCTGGCGCAGCAGGTTGGCTGGAAGAACGTCCGGCTGGGCTCTGCTGTGACGGCCATATGGCAGGTAGAGTACAGTAACGTCTCACTCGGGGACTGATGAGGCGTGACACTGAGATAACAGCTTCCTCACTGGGGAAACAGGCTGTCTCATGTGAAGGCACTCTCTGTTCCGCCTGATTTTCCCCTTCATCCACAGCTGAGAGACTCAAGGAATGAGCGCATTAGACCCTGTCAGCATTACATATTTCCTGGAGATTCTGCTGGCGATTAATGTATTTATTTATTTATTCATGGAATCTAAAATTTTAAATATTCAGCATGGCATGTTGTACAGAATTTCATGTCCTCCAAAAAGCCTCAGTGGACAGAATGACCCTTTGCAGCAAACACCTACAGTTCAACCTAAACAGAGAAAAGTAAGAACACCTTTTCCCCGGAGGGCTTCAGTCAGAAGCTGTTGGATGCGTTTGGTTTTTCACAGTTTGCTGGTCTGAAGCTTTTCAATGTGTGTTAACACAATCCTGACATGCTAAGACATTAGCAGTGACCTTTAAGAACAGACTGACTCCCGAGTTACACGGTGATCTCCAAACTACTTAAAGTTTTCAGGGGGAAAGCTTTTTGGTTGTTTTTTTTACAAGTGGAAAGAATTATTCCATGGAAATTTACTCCCAGTATTAGATGCAGAAAATAACTGCAAAAACCAAGAGTCCTACAAATGTAAAATGTTAAAGTTCATAATAATATGTAACCGCCATTGACCCCAAAACTCCTCTGCAAACCAAAGTTTCCAGTTGAAATGATTAGAGCTGCAACTAACAATTACTTTAGGAATTGATTATTGTGATGAATAATTGATTAATCAGATAAAAATTTGGCACATTCTACAAATCTTTCATTTAATCACTAAGTGCAATAAGGTGCAAATAATACATGTTATCATATGCATTATAAGGTGCAAATAGATAAATATTCTTAACACATACCTACAGAGGTGTTTTTTTTATCTTAATTAAATATGTGTATTTGTGCAACTTTGTTTAATTACTGCTATGTTTTTTCAGCAACTGGCATTTTTAGAGTCTGTATTTAATTTGTTGCTTATTAAATTAGTTGACATCATCACCATTAATCATTTCAGCCCTAGAAATGTTCCATTTTTTTGACATTGGGTCAGAAAGTCATATTTTTCTTAAGAAGAGATTGCAGCTTAATTTTTCATTCTTGTTAAAAAATGGAAATAAAAAAACTCATGTGAACTTCTTTTAAAATCCAAAGTGGTGAAAAAGGTTGTATAGAAACTGGCAGTTTATTCTATTTAAAGGCATCTCCACTATCAAGCCACTGACAATTTGTTGCAGTTCTGTTGCCTTTTGAGCGACAAAGGAAAGAGCGCGACTGCAACATGAAAGAAAATCCATCCGTTATGCGTTCACCAGATCCTCCTATAGCCAAGGTTAGCTGAAGCTTTTAGTTTGAACTGGGTGAGAGGCAGAACCTTGACATTTTGCCCCGTCTATCAAAGTGCTAACACTTATTGACGGAGAAACACATTCACGCCAACACTCTCAGCCACGGGCGTCCGAGAGTTTCCACTTCACGTCAGCTGAGGCGGCGGCGCGCGGACAAAAGCTCTCCCAGCTGGGGAGGTTGTGTTAACGCCCAGGATGGTCTTGATGAAAGACATCCCAGCACAGTGGTGTGATGCATTTCAAACTGCAGCAGAACGCCAATGTCATCATAATGCTAGTGTTTCTAAATCAATGTGATGGAAACCACAAAATCATCTTTCAAACACTCTTTGCCACAGAGAAGCTTTATTGACTTAAATGGAAAATATCAGTTGAATTCAATTTCCATTTTAAGAGTTTTTGTGGATGCTGATGCTGTGAGCAAAGATTTCTGATAGCAGTCAGTCTTGCACTGAATCTGATGAAGCCTCTGACTGAAGTTTGTTGATATGCTCCATTTCCTGTGAGCAGAGATATTTCACATTAAAATGACCTGGGTGATGATGTCAGATGATGGAAAGCTCTGCTTATCCTCTTCTTTGGCTTTTGCCGCTCCTCCTTTAATATCTGTCTGGCCGTACGGTTAGAAAGCCAGGCAGAGAGACGCTGGAGTAGGGATATGATGCAAGAACATTATGACCAATGGAAGAAACCTTTTCAACTCCAAAGTTCAAGGTATTTCAAGTCAATCATCTTCACCATGTTTTTACTTGTGGCCATGTGATTCGTTTGATTTAACAAGCTATTTAACACAATTCAAATGAAAGTAGCCAGTAAAAATTTATAAACTTATCACTCAAACGTCAGCAAACGTCTCGTTTAATGGATGATGGTTTAAATTGCATTTATTATTTAATAAAAACGGTGCAATTCCAGAATTGGATCGTCCGAAATAGTATTGGAAAAAGTTTTGACGTGGTTGTCATAGAAACGCAGCGACCGAAGTAGCTCGCTTTTATGCCTGCCCTGAGGCAGGACCAGAACATTCTGGAGTTTTTATATCCTTCCCGACCTTCAAACTCGTTGGACTCCTTCATGAAGATGAAGGGAGTTTCACTTTGGAGAGCAAAGTCTGTGCTTTTCTCTGATCAAAATTATTGTCAGTCCCCAGAGTTTTTGGATCTCTGTTTCCCTCAGAACCTGACTTGGCATATGAATTGATTGCACAGACCCATCTGAGGCCTGGGTTGGTTAAACCTGCACCTTTGTGTATCATAATCTAACCGTGCAAATCACACTTGAAGTTAAAGTAGCAGGAGGTGCAGCATCAGTCAGAATATGCCTGGAGTTCAAGTCTCGACTTTTGGACCTTATTTTTTTTTTCTAACAATTTGTTGTCAGATTACTCTGAGTAAAGGCAAGCTGTTTGTTCTCCACTGGGATGCACAGAGCATCAATAAATATTCTGTTATTGACAGAAATTGAAAAGAGTGGCTGTAACTGTGATTCACAGCCTGTGATTCATTCAGAAAGTGCTGCCAGCTCGGTTTAATCATTTATTTTTTGTTCCCGTGTGGAGAACCAACAAGAAGTGGAACAGCAGGAGTCTTGTGGTACATGCTGTCTACCAGCCTGACTGAGGAGCACCGATGTTAATCTGGTGCATTTGCATTGCATGATGGCATTCAGTGAGAGCAATTTGCTAATTCAGTCAGTTTCCTGACTACCGTATCTAAAGTATTAATGTCATTTGTATCTCAGGAAATGCATGTCTCTAATTAATTTAATGTATAGATGATTTTCGCTGCTGGAGAGAAATGGGGAAGATATAAAGTTATTCCTGACTTGCTGGGATTCCTGTGAAAATGTGAGATCTGCAGTTGAAAGTCGAACAAGATGGCTGATATTTTCGTGCCAGTTTGGACCGAACGTGTCCACAGAACATGACCGTTTGATCCAGATCCATGGGAGTTGATATCAACGAGGCGTGGCAATGTCTTCTTCCTCCTGGTCATCTGACACTTTCCACTGACACAGTGAAGGGAAATATGCACAACTCATGCTGTCCTCTTTGTGTAACTTAGAGCTGCAGCCATATGAAGTTTCATCTGAACATGTAATGAGCCAGAATCCACAGAGTTTTTTTCATGTTCTTATTGCTTCTTGTCTAAAACTTCAGAACATCTAATAAAAATAACGTGCTATTGCTTTACTTCTTTCTTTCTTACTGGCTCTGAGAGCCCAGATAGAGTTCATGGCATCACGAACTGCTTGAAAGTATTTTGACATTTAGAATAAAGTAAAATGTCCTGGCCTTTCCAAGAAAGCTGGACATGAGTCGTCACTGAGTTTTTCAGCAAGATAGTGACCTAAAACATAAAAATCACCAAAGATATGACTCATCAGACTCAACTTCAGCTTTCTATTTGAATCCCCAGACCCACTTTGTATCGAAAATCTGCACTGTGAGCCAAACAGAAGAGTGAATCTAGAGGACGTTGCAAAGAGTAATGGTCAGAGTCTCCGCTCTCTGTAAAATATCAAGCTATTTAAGGCCGTTGTCAATGCTTGGGGAATGTGTTGTACGTTCCCGGATATTTATTTCATGCATTTGATAGTTCTCCAGTGCCAGCACAAACATAATGGTAAGCAGAAATACTTAATTTTACTTCAAGAAGTCTGCAGTTCAGGACACTCTACCAAATATGCACAGACACAGCAGGTAAAGAGGTATAATTTAGATCAATACATATATTTCTCATATTTCTGTGAACGTCAAACTCACACCAGAGCGACTGGACATTTGTATGTGTGGAACACGTACAAAGAAATCAAAACAAATTAGTCCATAAATCAAGTTGTGTAATGAAGTGAATTGGACAAGGAGTATGTAGCGAACATGCACCAAGAAGGCTAAAAAAAACAGCAGAAATCTGTCTGCTGCTATGTGCAAATCAATACCAGCTGGTTCAATATCAAATAATAGCTTTTAAAGGTTCATTAATTTCAGTTTCTCATTACCAAAGTGTATCACAGAGTGGTACGATTAGTAAAAGTGAATGGACTCAAAAAAAAAAAAAGATATTACAGTTGCAAAACATAAGGGAAATGGTTACAGTTGCATGAGTGTGATGGGAGCTATAATCTGAAATGAGAAAACAATGTAATTTTTACCATAAGCAAACCACCGATGCACAAAAATAACATTTAAACAAGTTTTACAAGAACCAAAGAGCACTTAGAGAGTTTCAGGGCACATCTCCACCAGCTTTTAGTTCATTCAAACTCAAGCTTGTGTGTGTAGAAAGTCTGGTCTGTTTCATCCGTTTCAAATAGAAAAGTTACCAGTTTCACCATGAAGACTAAAGCAGTCAATCGCACACACTCAGTGCGCAAGACTCCACTGTTGAAGGTTTGCTGTTTAAAGGTTGTCACAGGGGATTTGGATGCGTCAGAGAATATCGTCGGGTCAGAATTATATAGAAGAACTAAGTAATATACCAAAAGTAAAGTTTGTATATAACAATACCATGGTGTGACTTAATATAAATGAAGGATCAATGGAGAAATATACCAGGACTTTTTGATTAAAGCAAGACTACAGCCCTAAACACACAATAAAGAAAACTCTTAATTGGTTTCAGAGAAAAAAAAATGTAAATTGTGTCCCATTGAAAATCTATGAAAAAAACTAAACATCGGAGAAGTTTTGGAGAAAAGACCTCCAGAACTTTTCGGATTTAAAAGTGTGGAAAAGTGGGTATAAAACACTTGTTTCAGTGTGACTAAATTCACACTAAAACATCACAAAACCCACTCATTTCTTTGAATGTGAGCACTTATTCTCCAGAATGCTGCTAACTAGTTTCTCCATGCAGAGCATGCCTTGAACCTACCAATGCATGCAAAAATATTTACATTTCAGTAAGTGTGTGCAATACTTCCGGTAAACAATCATTTCCTCTTCCACTTAATTGGCTGACTAATTAGCTTATATTTTTTTATGTGAATTTACTTGTCTTTTGGGTTTTTTTTTCCAACATCGAGTGTGAATTTAATTCCAACAGAAGTATGTACTGAGGAAATAGTCATTTAATTTACTATAAGTGAGGTCAACTTGTAACCCCAGCTTGGTTACATCCTGTTTGTCCCTTCTGTGATTGATTGCATGCTTCTCCAGATGGCATCCACTAGTAAATTCTTCACAAAATGAAAGTTTCTTTCTGTTTGCACAGGATGCCGAGTGGGCCAGGGTCATGACAACCAGCGACACCTTCCTGTGCAGGGCTGTGATCGTCACTTGCCCCCCTCATTTGGCAGGTCAGTGTGCGTCTCCCACGTTTCCCTCGACTCGCTAACTCAAATCCTCACTCATGCAGAAGGCAAATATCCCACTCTCTCATCAGGTCTGTTAAATGTGGCTGACCGCGCAGCCATGCGTTCATATCAACAAATTTTCTCAATCTTTTTCTGGCTCCGGGGTGCGGGAGTCACTTTGGCTTAAGTGCATTCAGACCGAGGTCAGGTTCCGGGCTCAGGATTTGCTTTAATTTGGTTTTTGGAACCGGTGCCAGAGTTTGAGGTCTAAACTTTTAACTGGAGGGGCAAGGTGACATTTGCTATGCTCGGATGTGGGAAGCTGAAAGTGGTAAACACGTCACTGCCTGCTTCCCGGCAATCAAGTTACCAAGTGGAGAAACATTTGCAAACCTGCAGGGGTGTCACATTTGGCGTGAACCATGAAGTTTGGACTCACCCACTTAAAATAACGAGGAAAAATCATTCCAAGTCGAAAATTAAATTCCAACATCTTTAACCCAAAATATTTTCCCATGCAGGCACCTCCTAATACAGAATATTGACAAGGGTTTTATTTTAGAATTTCATTTGTGCAACCCACGTTTTATAAATTTCTTTGACATGGTTTGGTTTTGCATAATTTCTGGGAAATTTGAAAATCAGCTTCCATTAAATTGGAGTATTATTGAAGAGTTTAGTCTAGTAGAGAGTTACTGATCGCCTCCATAAAAAAGATTAATGAAGAAAAGTTGAGTGAAAGAAAAAAGTGTGGTGTTAGAAGATGATGCACTTATCAAGCCCAGAGTCTAATTTTAGTTCACACATCCAAAAGAGAAACTATTCAATCTGGTAGAATTGAGATGAGACATAATATTCAGATGAAATAAAGGTTGAATTTCAAGCATCCCGTCCTTCCCTATAGGCTGAGCACCGTAATGCTTCACTGCATTGATGCAGAAGTGGCCACAACCGAGTATTTAGTGCAGTTACTGTACAGCACATGTGCTTACATTAGAGACGGCACAGAAGCATTTACAAAAAATATTTTATATTGTTGAATTTATACTTTCATTACATGTAAGCCTAGATTATTAAATAAACATTACTGCCTTAAATGTGTCACTCGGTGTAATAAATTAAGAGTTTACAAATTATTGAAAGTAACTTTCTGAGATTATTCTGATTTAAGATGAACTGTAAAGCTGATGTTTTGACAGTAGGGCTTCAAAGAGTCTTTTTTTTAAATCAGTTTTACAAATTATCTGCCTTAAAAACAGTGGAAATGTCGAGTCAAGACTTTTGTTCTTATGTTGTTAAAAAACTTATCTAAATTTATTAATGTTTTTGTTAATTACGCTTGTTATAGCTGTCCTTATTCCGTTAATTTAATTCACTTTAGCTTCGATTTAGTGTGTTTAAATAAGGTAATCTCAGGAAAGAAAATTTTCACTTGAAGCCAATCATGAAATGCAAACATTCCATGTTAAACTATATTCACATAGTTCATTCATTTAAACTAATATTCACATTTGTTCAGATGTCGTCTGTCTAAGGAAACCCATCAGATTGTAAAGACTTATTCAGAGCTTTCAATACGGGAACAGAATCATTATCCAGGAGTACTTCCTGTAAAAACGCAATGGCAGTAGTGGCTCCTTTAGGCTTCATTTAAGAGAAAGATGAAGTGAAATTTAGCATTTAAACCTTTAATGAGCCTTGGAACTAAATTAAATTGATTTATTATAAACTACATGTTTCATATTTCACTTTCAACTTGTGTTAAATCATTTGTCTTAGTTTCTGTTCGTTTCCTCCTTCCTGTGATGCTGAAGATGATCTTGGTTGAGCATAAAGAAAAATGACTGTTTTATTAAAAAAAAAAACAACTCCTGGAGGAGCAAGAATGCTTTTGAAAGGATGCAGAGACCATTCTTTATGTTGTTTTTATCCATCCTTCATCGTTTTACAGTTAAACATAAGCAAAATCTCAGGTTGGTTGTTATTGGTAACAAGCAGGCAACATGATGTAGAGGAAATCAGCCGACACTTTCTAAGGGTACAATTACCGGCAAACCTAAAATTACAAAAATCAGGTGGATCATTGGATTGCAATCCAAATGTCGGCTGTTGTACAGAATAAAATCTTTTTTGTGGAAAGTCCAATGAATCACTGATTGCTGGCTATTTTCAATGTGGTTCAAATAGCAGCTGCATTATCAATACAGTTATTATGGAAATATATAAATAGAGATGCTTCTCTCATTCCTATTAACTTTGCATGCTGCATCATGCTCTTCGAAACTCCACCTGCCGTGACGGGCATCAAAACAACGCATGCGCTCCTGTAAAGACTGTCAAAAACATGCCTAATGTCGCTTTTATTTAGTTGACTTCACTTTAAAATGGTCATGGGGTGTCGCATGGTCGTCTGGATCAAAGGTGATCAAAGCGTCAGGAGGGAGGAGGTATGGATCGGTTTCTCAGTAAATATCACCGTCCATGAGCCCCAACCAGGTCCGTTACGTTCACCGACAAATTAGCTTGACTTTAACAAGTAGAAGCCATGAATAAACTGGCAAAATCGACTTTGGAAGCAATTTCAGTTCCCTCACTTCCAACATCCATCATGGCGCCTCAAATAGGTTCGTGACATGGCTGCAGAGAGTCAATGGCGAATGTGAGAATTTGACTCCTTGGTGCAGAAAAGATTTAATATTTGAACATTTCAACCAGACTAGGTAGCCTTATGAATTACTGCGTGCGATAGGCAACTCTTTGAGCCTCTTTGTTCTGATCTATTATTCCCTTCAAAAGGAGCAAGGGATCATTTTAGTGAAAGCTGAAAAATGGAAACCCAATGTAGTGATACCTGAATTTTTTTCTTTTACTATACTAGTAAAATGGAGTGGTTTGGTGCATTAAATGTCTTTACCCAAGATAAAATTTGTGAAATGCATGAATAATTTATCAGATAAATGTAAAAAGAAATCCAGTGTTATTGAGACAATGATGCTTTTGCTTTTCATAGCAGTGAACATTTGAACATTGTTTTCATCAGACCCACTTGTATATATAATCTAATATGAAGTCGGAAACACACAATAAAACTCCATAATGGTGTCATAAAATTGTCACCGCAGGATATCTCTTTTATGCAGAGAAATGATGCTTTCAGTCCAAACATCCTGATGTTGTCAATTCAGTATATTCCATGACTACTGATCTATAAATACAGAAGCAGAAGTCAGAATATATGCATTTACCAACATCTCCTCACACAGCAGCAAGTTACTGACAGCATAGATTTACAAAGCTTTGTTTGTAAAATAAACTTTATTCACAGGGAGTTTTTTGTTTTTAAAATATTCCTAATTATAACAATGAAAGTTTTTTCACATCTGATCCATCTGAATATTCCCCGCAGCATAATCTGACCAAATAAAACTGCATCATATTGAGTGTCTAATAAGAGATAGTGCATGTTGTGATAAATACATAACTCTACCATGTGCAAACACACATCTCCTTTGCCCTCACTAGGCTGTTTACTTACACTTCAAACAACCTCAAATCTAGAAATAGCCATTTTCAGAACCTTTCTGTTCGCATGTTGTGGAAAGATGAAAAAGAATGTAGCTTTGAACAGGTTGTACCTGAACATGATGGTGTGAAAAATGTAACGCTAACTAAAAGTTAAAATCCTTTTAAGAGCTCACACAGCAGGTGAGAGATGCATCATCCTTCTGTTGATGCCAGATGTTCAGCTAATAGCTCTTTGGGAATCACTTTGTTCAAGCCATGTTGTTTCATGCCTGACAAACTGTTTTATGTTGAATTGTTATTAAATTTAACTGAAGAAAATAGGAGCAGATACACAAAGATTCTAAAAATCCCAGTTAAAATCAGCTCTTTGCCAAGTTGTCACAAAATTATCATAAGCTGTATTGAACTTTGTTTCCATACCTAATTGGTCGCCAAGTGATCCTTAGGCAACATAACTAAAAAAAACACAAAAACAGCGAACGGATTATACTTTTGTTGAAGAAAATTCTGCATATTATAGAGTTCATTGTGAGGCCATGATAGATTTGTTTGGTAAAAACGCCTCCACACTTAATTTGATGATGGAAACAAAACCTGCTGAGGTAAAATCTTACAAAATACTCGATTCCAAGTTGAGCTACATGGTGGAACCACTGATTGGCTGTTCCGCCAAAGGTGTAGATGAGGAAGACTACAGATGGTCAAGACAGTTTGCTGTATAGCTCCCACAAGTTTTATTCTTTAGGATTAGGGTTAGGAACCCTGCGTGCGCCACGGTCGTGGGCTACTGACGATATGTGTATTGGTGTGTATATGTGTGCGCGTTTGTGATTGCAACTAGATGAATGCGACTTTAGTGTAAAGACTTTGATGGGTCAAAATCTTTGGAAAAGCTCTTCATAAGTTCAGTCCATTTATCATTTTACAAGTTTATTTTTTGTTTGGTTTTGGAAGTCAAGAAAAACTGGACAAGCCCCCATTTATCGCCCTGTCCAACCGTGACATTTGCTGCGCTCCTTTGGAGCGTCGCGCTAAGACCACAAAGGGTAAGAAGTAACGATTTCCAGTTTTGTTTGCGCTTCACCTCCTCCTTTCAAGTAATTTTGAAAAATGTGGAGGAGCTTGAAATTTGGTTGAGGTAATTTTGAAGACTCAAGAACTGCATTGAGAAATAAAACCTGCCACTTCCTGATTTGACTTCAGAGCTAAAAATTGCAAAAGTCCCATCTGTTCATTCACCCAATTCTTTTCCAGTTCTTTCATGAAACATGCATTGAACTCTGATTCTCGCTCAGATCCCAATTGGGGGAGACCAAGACATGAGAATAGCACTTAGACTGAGCAAGAGAAGATGCAGAAATTGAAAAATGAGATGAGAGGAAGCGGGGAGTGGAGCTGATGCAGGTTGAAGTTGAAATGGGAGTCAAAGCCGGCCCGCCAGGAGCCCAAGCTCCAGCCTAGCTGTGACTGTGCCTGTTTGTACTAAGCTGGCTGCAGATCTGTCACTCAGAGCCTCACACTCAGAGCAATGGAACATGGCCAGGATTCCTAATGAGACAGGTCTGAGAGCGGCGTTGAATTATGCAGAATGGTTTGCTTTAGCTCTTATGCCACTGTTCCACGCTTGGGCCTTAAATCAGCGTGGTGAAGTTGACGAGGATCCTCGAAATAAAAGGAAGTCAGCTCAGTGATTGAGACCTCACCGTGGTAAGGAAGCAGCATGTGCCGTGTTTCACTTTAATACCCTGCGGGGGGAGGAAACAGGACAGATGCAGTTGATGGTGAGTTTGTGGAAGTCAATCTTTAGGCAGTAAAGATCTAGAGCAGTGAGACTCAACATGGATCTGTTGTGTGCAGATCTCGCGTTCAGACACATTCAAATCAATTCTCATACATCTTACTCCTGAGCAAATTAAAGAGCATCTGAAGAAACAAACAAGATGATTTTAGGTCCAGGGTTGGTCTGGCTCACTGCCGATAAGTTATGCCCGTCTTGTTCTTGGCCTCTGGATTTATCTCCCCAATCATCCATCATCCATCCGTCCATTATTTATGATGACTACTGTCATTTTTCTATCCTGTTTGTTGCCACTGTCCTCACTCACCTCAATGATTTATGAACTAGTTTGGTCTCGGTGCATTTTTGAGATTAGTATGCATGGAAAAGCTGTTAGTTTACCACGTTTGCTCATTCTGCCACTTCACAGACTAAAATCCCAGTGCAGCCTTTCACAGCAGCCACTTTGAGTATAATGCAATTAGGCATGCTAATTTAGCAGCTCGCTTCAACATGTTTTCCTGTTTCTGTTTTGTTTTTTTGTTATTTTGGGGTGGGAGGGAGTTTGGTGCAGTCTGTCAGGCCGTGTCACACTTGCCCATGTGTGCATGTATTTTTCATCCAGCGGAGTAAAGCCTAACTTCTTGGCAACTCTTTCAAAAGTATCCGAACTTTGACTTTGACCCAACTCGACAATCAGCCAAGGAACATCTATTTAACATCCATTTTCTCATGGAGGGGAAGCTGCTGTGTAAATAAAGCAGGCCTGTCCAGTGGCGTGGAAGAGATTGCATCTGCCACTTACTTTTAGTGCAGAGCCTTGTTTACATTAGTGGAAAACAGGTAAGCAGCACATTTGAACCAATTTGCCAGCTGACTCGGTGTGAGACAGATTTCTGGGTCAGCGCGTTTGCTGTGCTGTGAATGAAACTAATGGAGCCTAATTCAGGAATTAGACATGAAGTGGGAGCTCCAGCGATGGCGGAGATAATTAACACGGTGTGATTCTTATCTCATCCAGTTTCAACACAGTGGAAATAATTTAAACTTTCTCAGTACTTTTTGCGTCTCTGCTCATGAGCAACTTGGTGAGTGCTTAGAGGATAATAAACAAAACTTCCCCGACTAATAAAGACTGCCAAACGACGAAATTATTTTTAAACTGAGTATATTTCGGTTAGTGGACAAGTTGGTTAACTTTCTCCATCTGAACAGAAACAAAACTGGAGTTTTCTTTGGACCCAAAGATGAACGATCTAGAGTAATAACACAGCTTCAGTTATTACAGCTAGAAACTAACGATCAGGCCTGAAACCTGGTGCAGTGATGGACTCTGACCTGGACATTCAGAGCCACATAAAGACAGTTACAAAACCAGCCTTCTTTCACTTGAGGAACATTTCCAGACTTAAAGGACTAATGTATTTGCTTGATGATTTGACAAAATGTAAAGTTTGTTTCATAATTGAGTGAACAATTTGAATTTTCTTGTTGCTGAAGAAAACTTGACTTATATTAAGAGGTAAGTGCAGTTCATTGTAGACTTTATGATGTTGGGAATTTAATGTAATAGACCAACAAAAATTACTGTACAATTATGCAGTAACTTTAGGGTACTGTTGAACTGAGGGGTTCTCTTTGAGATCTTCTAGTTTAGGTTGTTTTATAACCCAACCCTGCTTTAAACCTTCTCCTCATCTCGTCTGTGTTCCTCTGTCTTTACGATGCAGTTTGTTAATCAGCTTTTGTGACCAATTTAGGAGCTTGTTTAAATATAAACTGCATTTTTCAGTTCATAACCAAATGTCTTTCTCTTATATTCCCCACTTTTGCATGTATTTGTGTTGGTCTGTCACATAAAATACATTAAAGTTTGTTTTAATGTTATTTTCAATGTAAAAAGTTATAGGGGAATACTATACCACAAGACATACAGCGCTTTGCAAGTATGTTAATGATAGTATATGCACAGAAAAATGTTGGAGGCGGTCTCTTTCAGCTGCACAGCTTTCCATTTTCATAAGTGTCAGAGGTCTGAGTAGGTAATTCACTAAAGGGTCTGTGGTGGAACCTGCTTTTAGATGTAAACCTATCTTTAACATTTAGATTAAATGGTTGATGAAGAATGCTCCCAGTTTCTGATGGCCTTACAGTTTATTGCTGTAATTTTTCTTCTTGTTTTAATGACATCCATTTGTCATTATTGCCTTGTTCTTTAAAATTGGCTGTGTATGGATACCTTCCCAGAATTGTGAGGTAAGGGGTACTCTGTATCTTTATGATTAAAAAAAAAAAAAAAAAACGATTCATTGCTGCTCTTTCCTGATTCACATTAAATTGCCTCAGCCGCACACTAAAATAAAAATGTTGTGCATATTTTTCATTTCAGTTTGTCAGGTTGCATTTTCCCCTCCAGTCTGTTGCTTTTTGAACATAAAGAAAATTATCTAATTTTATAGCACGTAGAGTAATAAACCTCAGCTTTTATTTTTCTCACCAGACATTTCCATTTGCAAGCTTAATCCTTGAATCATCAATTCTTTGATAAAATGCATGCATTTTATTGGCTTTTCATGTTTCACTGTCAGACCTTGAGAGCTTTTCGCAGTGCTTGAAAGTTCTGCTTAAGACAGCGTTGGAAAATGTTGAAGCCTTCTCCTCAGCTCTTATTGCAATTTGACTCAGATCTCTGTGACGGAGGAAATTGAGAAGGGAAGGTCAGCGGGTTTCTAGTGGTGTGTTTGTCAAAATGGACTGAGACAGGATGAAATGCAACGGTGCTTTAAAATGAGAACGTGAGATTAAGACAACTTTAGAGACCAGAATTTGTTTTGACACTTGGTCTTTAAAATACCATAAAAAGATATGCTGTAAGAATGTCAGAAAATTACAAGATTTGGGTTGATTTTACTTTTAAAATGTTGGGACACATTCCAACATTTTTAAAGCATCTTTCATCAGTTTCTAGCTCATAATATTTGTTTCTGAATATCAACACAGAATGAGAGCATCTCCTTCTGATGCATTTTTTATGTGGCTTTATATGTATTGAGTCTGCAAAGGGCCAGTTGTGTCAGAACGTATTGATAAAACCTGTTCAGAAACTGTCAAAACATCATTGAATTCTAGAGGATAATAGATGTTAAATATATATTATTGAATAAATATTATTGAACATCTTTTCAGTCCCTCCCGTATTTTGTGATACTTTTTATGCAATAAAACTTCAGTGTTTGGGGTACTAATTTGGAAATATTTAATAGTGATCATGGACTATAATCAGATTTATCTCAAAAATTATCAAAAAACTTTCTTGTACTAAACAGCTGCCTCTGTCTTGATGTCAGAAATAAACTCCCAATTATGTATTAGGACAAAAAGTGTAGGGATTTGTTGATTTTTGCATGAATTTCCATAATAATCATGAAAAAAGTAGAGGGACTGACTGATATAATTTGGCAGTAAACAGATAAAAACTAAATTTTTTTGATTAACATAATATTTAAGCAATTGTGTCTTTAGTCTAGAATCCAGAGGGCCACATAAAAAGCTGTGGCGGGCCGGATTTGGCCCACAGGCCTCGAGTTTGACACATTTGATGTAGGGGAAGCAGAAAAGAGAAAAAAATATATATTATGAAGTTATGAATTGTCTGTTTTAAAATATCTTGGAAGTGTCTAAATCACAAACTTTAAAGACCATGCACTCAAGAAAAAACTAATCAAAAAGAAGAGGAAAAATAAAAATTGGACAAAAAAAGGTTGAAAAGACAGTAATTCCTGATATTCCTGACCAAATGTATGTAAACTTTTGAATCTACAAAAAATGTTCTTGTTTTCTGACATTTAGCAAATAGAATTAATTTTGTATAATTAGCTAAGCTAAAAGAAGAAAAGTTTGATCTGATTTAACTCGAGACAGTGAGGAAAAAAAGTATTTTTATTTAATTTGTAAAAATACAATAAAAATGTTTGGCTCTCATCAAATGTTGATACTGATTAAAAAACTAAAAACAACCCTTTCTTTGTCAGTGGTCTTAATTTTAAAATGTGCTTGTTCTCTCTGGACTCATTTATCTTTGCTGGTTAAATAATGCTGCACTCAGTTTGCTAGAAACAACTTTGAGTTGTCGTCTTTAAAAGTCTTTGACCCCAGAAATGAAAACATGAATATTGGGGGTTGCTTCACTGGTTTGAGCTGCTGCTCCTTTAATGGATCCTTTAGCTGCTATAAAGAAGGTTCATTCATTTATGGTTGAGATTCTCTTGGACAAGTCGATCTTGTCGTTGACAGACTCAGGCCTCCTTGCTGTATTCTCTGTGGAGCAGCAAGAGAGAATGATCAATAAGGTCTTCAAAAGGTGCCAAAAGCAATGCACATTCAAAAGGCCAAGAGAAGAAATTGATGGGTGTCTGGAAAAGTTGAGTAGTGATCCGATTTTGTCGCTTCAGTGGAAAAACTCCCTTTTAGAGGGTTTTCGGCTTTCTTTTCATTTTTACATTTATTTTGTGAGTTTGAGTGGCATCTTCAATGCCACATGGTCTTGATTATGACTGAAAAAGATTGCATGCACATGTATATCTTACCTTCTTGTCACAATCTTGATAAACGTTTATTGGTCTTCTTAGAGACGGGAGCAAAAGAAAACATTACAAAACTGTATTTAAATTGTATTTGTTGAGATCAAAGTGGTACTGAAGTTGGATGTATTGTTTGAGTCCATGAATCTCAGACATTCAGAAATGTCAACCACTAGATGTGGCAGCTCTTTAAAGTACTGACTGTTACGTCTTTTTCCTCCAATTAATAATTATGCACTACTTTCTGCTGGGTTATTACATCAAATCCAAATGATATTCGTCACAGTTTGTACTTGGATACTTTAGCCAGACATTGTATCTGATTCAAGCCAAGTACAAGGTAATTCTCCATCAGCTCAAAACAAATAGGCGCCAGCATGAAGCACCGATTGACGAGCTTCAAGTTCTGCATGTGCTGGTGTCCTTCAAACGGCAGTGTGACCATGTCAAATTAGTTTGCTGCCACTTATCATTTCCCAGTTATTCAACTTCACTGCCAGTGGCTCATAAATTTAGTTCGGCATTGTTTTGAGGTTAGTGGCAGGTCTTGACAGTTGAAAAATGATGCATCACCTCTTTCCTGTGGTTCATTTGTTAATAGCTTGGCTTCTGGCCAGATGTTGCCTCACCTGCCAGGCGTTCAGAAATGGTCTCGCTTTGCCTCCTGGGGATTAGCACTGCAGGAATCTAGCAAAATAGCTTTATTTTGTGGGAGTTGACTGACAATAAAGATTACTTTAGGTGCTGTATTAATAGTTTCTTTTCTGGACAGATTAACCTGAGATGCTGAAGTGATTAATCCTATCTGACCAATAAAAGCTGCTGGATTTAAGTACAAAACATGTTATTTACAAAAATACTGACATTAATTGAAAAAGATGTTTGGTAGTCATGAAAAGAAATAATTAAAAAAAAGTTTGAAAACAACCAAACAGAACAGATTAAAAATTAAACGATCCAATTTTAAACCTTGAGGACTTTGATGAACCTTCGTCTCCATGGAACAAAATGTCTTAAGTAATTAAAATCAAACACTTTGCAGAAACCAATCGAGAAAAGTCAACTCAATGCAGTGGTGGTGACAAGAACTTTTCAACATATTGGGACAACAGCTGTGTGGCCTCATGGAAATCGATCTGAATGGAAACAAGTCAGTTTAGATTAGACGTTGTGCGGAGAACCTTTGATAAGCTCAGTAAATTAAATTAACAGGTTCCAATCTGTCAAAACTTCGTCTGAAGAATGAGTTCTGTTCTTTCCACTGAACAAGTCGGCAATTAACGGATCAAGGAAGTTTCTGTGTTTAGAACAGACACTGAAATTGATTTCATGTCAACTGAAATGGAGCCATTAGGAAATGGTTATTAAATCATCATATCTGATCACACCGAAGCGTTGCTTAAAAAATGCTACTGACGCTCAGAAAAAGCTACAGAAAAACGCAAATCTTTCAGATTTACGGAAAAATAGATGAAAGAAGTTTATGTTTACGGTCTACAATAAAAGTGTATTTTTTTTATCCTGTTAGATTCAGAAATGGGATTATCCCAAAGTTTTCTGAAGTTCTAAATTGGCTAAATAAAAGCATCCATGTAAGAAAACCTTGGTATATTTTGACAGGCATTCAGAGAGAACTACTCTTATCACTTTGGCTCCTCTTGAGGTAATGAATACATAAAAACTTTGTTAGGGCCACAACTTCAAATCCAGCAAGGACATTTTTAAAGTTGGTTCTTAGAAAAACAACTTTTATAAGTGAAAGGTCAAATCCAGTGTAGATTAGTTGTTTTCTTTCTGAATATATTTGTTTTTCCTTTTCTGAGATGACAAAAACAAGCCATGAAAATGTTAAAAAATATGCTTTTCCATTCCATCTTCTTGCTGTAGTTGCTTTCTAAGATTATTTCCTGTCTTTGTTCATCCTCCAGCAAAGATCCAGTACCAGCCGGCCCTGCCCAGCATGAGAGCATTCCTCACCCAGAACATGCCTGTCGGCCATATGATGAAGTTTATTGTAACGTATCAGACGGTGAGTAGCAGCGGATCACTAGAAAATATCTGAAGATATTTCATGCCGCACGGCGAATGCTCCTCTGACAACAGCCAAATGTTTCTGTGACTGAGTTAGTCTGTTTGTGTGTCTCTGTCTTGTCCTGTCTGTTATGCCATCTTGTTTGGGTAAAAGGTGATCTGTATTTGATAATCTCCGTTAATCCGATCAGCTGTTTGGGAGTTAGAAATGCAAAGTCACAAATCTGTGTTTGAGAGCATCGCTGTGGGGAAGTCTGAACAGATGCTTCTGTGGCAGTGAAATGAGTCCCATTATTTTCCTTTAGAGGCCTACAGTACGGAGTACCCCAAGGCTCAATCTCAGGACTCCTCCTATTCAATATCTATATGTTCTCCAGCTGAACAGAAACAAAAGTGAAGTTATTTACTTTGGATCTGGTATCAGACCTGAACCTTCAGAGCCACATAAAGACATTTACAAAGTCAGCCTTCTATCACCTGAGTATTATTACCAGGATTAAAGGACAAAGGGAAAGTGCTGTACAAATAATCTTGATTGATTGATTAATATACAAATAATTCTGCAATGTTGAGGCTATTATTTTGAAAATATCATTTAGATTTGTTTTAAAAGATTTTTAAAAGAGTTTCTGGAGGCTTTGGGGGAAAATGGATATAAAAAAAGAGTTTTGCTTGTTGCTAAAATCTTATGTTGCTCATTATTTAGACATTCAGCAAATAGAAATAATGCTAGCAGTTCTACCTGATCTAAAACAGAACACATTCAGTTTAACTTAACTTAACACACTGAAATAAATATAGTTGCTTGCAGGTAAATATTTTACCTAATGTGTCTTTTTTCTGGTTTATTTGTGTCTGGTTTTCTCCGTTTATCTCTGTGATTAAATGTACTCTGTTGTATGGATTTTATTTTGGGCATTTGATTTTATTAAGTTGTTGAGTGGAGCTTGGAACCCATTGCAAACCGTTTGCTCAAGTCAATCATTCCAGACTCAAACAATGGTTAATATCGCACAGTTGTATGTTTGATTGATTTTCAAAGTTGCATTGCAAGAGGGTCAAGTTTAACATAAACTTATTGGAGACCCAGAAAGTTGCTCTTCTGGTTGTGTTGCAACTTTGTAATCAGCTTTCATTAAAACCCTTATGTAACACTGAAATGTGTTTACATTTTTCCCTAAAGTTAAATTCTCCGTATACAAAAATGAGCTTTGGAAGCTTGAGCTTCAAACTGCAACTAAATGCCGAGCTGAAGACTTTGCACAGCATCTGAGATGTTTTTTCTTTCATCTTCATTTTGTGCTTTCCAACCACACCATTAATTACCAGAATGCACCTTGTTAGTAGATTAAATTTGCCAGCTGTAATGAATGCTGGATCATTAGTGCTCATGCAAACATTTATTAGATCTGCGCCTCGGTGGCACAGCGGGACGTATTTAGATTTGCGGGAACACGTAAAATATCGTCAGCTGAGTGACAGCGCGGCTCAGATGAAGCTCTGGTCCTCTTCCTGCGTGTCTGTGTGGAGTCGCCGGTTTCATGCATGACTGAAGAGCTCACTTTATACTAATTACAGCTGTGCATTGAAGCCTGAGGGGGGGGGCTCAAATTAAGGTCACAAAGGTAAAGTATAGGGTACGCTCTCCTCTGGAGGATGGAAAATACTTGGCTGAAGTGTCGGGGGGAAAAGATGAGGAGAAAAAAAACTTTTAAATGAAGCTGAAAGAATGATTAAAAAAAGACACCCTGCTGGCCTGACGGCTGGGCCACATCCGACATGACAGCAGCTTCCACGGTTCAATACTCTGCTGTGAGGTGCTTGTTTGTTCAATTTCCCTTGCCCTCCATGTTTTCTGTCACTCTCTGCTGCATGCATGTTAAAAATAAGAGGAATTTATTTTTCATCTTAAAGGAAGAGAGATTTCAATATGGATCCTTAACTTCAGCTTGTGATTCATTGCTGCTTTCTTCTTCTGTAGTTTTGTATTAATTATGTAAGAAGATGCACTGAGGGGAACTTGAAAGTGCTCTTTAAAGTCTCAAGGAAGTCACAAAACAATCTTATCTTCATTATGATATGCTTATCTTTCTCCTACAGCACATCCAGTCCTTTTCTCTTTGAGATGTCTAATGCTATGCTGGAGTTTTTTACCAGTTTTCTAATTAGAATAGAAATGGCCTTTATTGTCCCACTGAGGGGAAATTCAGAATAATTCGGGATGATTAACTCCGGCCTCGCAACTTTTTGCTATTATATGTTGAATTTGTTGGTTGTTTATCACATGCAGCTTCAAGATGAGAACACAAAGTTCTCTTTTTACCGAGCTAAAGATAACCAAAGCTGTTAACTCTGGTGGATTTAATTTTACAGCTACACGTGCATCTAAAGTAGAGCAAAAAGAAAAAAATTAATATTGTGAAAAAATATATATTTTTGTCACTTCCTGTTGTCTGTTTAAATCTTGCTCTTTCCTGCAGCCTGAATAAACCAAATGTTATATAATAAAAGCAACTTCCTTTAAAATGTATAAAAAATAAAGAGGCTGTTTATTTTATTCACTGAAAACTTATTGCATCAAGTTCTGCTGTTTTTTCTGAGTTTTGGAGTTTTTGCTTTGTTTTGCCCTTTTTTATTTCCACAAACATCAAAATGAAAATCACCACTTCAGTTTTATTTCTAGAATTCTTTTTAAATTAAATGCAATTTTCAAAAAGTTCTTCCTCATTGAAAAATATGCTCTAAAATTATGCAGATTCTCTATTAAACATATATGTAGATTTAAAACCATGCAGGAGCTCTCTGCAATAAAAATAAATATGAAGTGCTTCCATTCTCCATCCTTTAATATGCCCTTGGATGCCGGTGCAGCAATATCTCTTCTGACTTGCTGCAGTGATTGGCGCAGATTTTATGCCTTAATGCTGCTGGACAGTGACCAAAGTGTCTAATTTTAACTTTAAAGTCACATGCAGAAGTTTTGCTTGCAAGTTTTTGTCTTGTGAACATCTAAATGTACAAGCAAGGGAACACACTCCACTTTCTATTCCCTTTTATTTCACAAAGTTGTAATTATCACGTTTTGAACTCAAGTTCTCCCAGAAAACATGCTACTGGATGTTGCCTGTATTTGTTCCTCACATTGTACTGTGAAACAAATTTAATTTCCAACAGTTATAAGCTTTCAGGTCTAAAACTCAACCTTCTTTCAAGTCCTTGTTTTCACTGGAGACTGAAAAAGAAATTACTGCTTGCAGTGGCCACCAAGGGACTGAGCTTGTGGGAGTATGTCATCTCTGCTCCTATTCTTCTCATTTTTGAGACCATTTTCAGGGAGGTATTTCCGAACGGCGCCGGTGTTTTGACTGGAAACGGCTTGAGAGGAACGCGCTCTGGAGAATACAAGCGGCTCCATTAAAATGACATCAAGAACCACCAGCAGTCCCTGTTGATGCCAGCGGAGGAGTGAGTTTAGTGCACTAAACTGCCATCTTGCTTCCCGTCTCCCTGGCGGGAACATCTCAGAGAGTGGCTAAGAATTACTCTCGTGTGAAAACCTATAACCAGAGGAACTCAGAGACGCCATGATAACAGATGGCAGCAGAGTTCTCGTTAGGATGACGTCCTCGTTCGGCGCGCAGGAACACTTTTTCCCCATCATCTCGCCAAGCTGAAGGATTTTGCATTATCAGCATAAATATTGCAGTCTGCATTCTTGATTCGTTTTATCCCCCCATTGGGTGCAATTTTTGAAGCACCAGCTTGTCCCTCTCACGGTCTGAGTCCATGGAGGGTTTCTCAGGCAGGCAAAGGCATCTGTCTCTTCAATTACCAGTGACAACGCCTCTCTCCCCCATGTGGTCGGTTATTTACCGAGGCAATGCCGGTAGCAACGGAGTCATCTTCATGTAGTTTAATAGGGTCTGAACGTAGAAAAGGAGATTGGAGACATTCGCCTCCAAAATTGCTGGTAAATTTGATGAATTTTGTATTGTGTGCTCACAGATACCCCTCTGTTGGAGCTTTATTCAATTAGGAGTTAAAATATTTTTGCTGTATCACTGCAGATTATTTATACTTAAAGAGACAGTGTTATGTAAAATTGGCTTTTTTTTTTAACCTTTACACCAGGTTATAATGTTGTATCCCTCGTCAAAAACATACCTTGATTCTCTTGTTTAATCTCCATGGCAACCATCCAGTTGTGCTAAACGCTTGGGTAGAGCTAGTCCCGGCTTCAAGACGCAGCTCCTCCTGCAGTTTCCAAGCCATAGCTTCCCCAGTCTGCTCCTTCAGACTAGCCAGCAGCAGTTAGCAAAACACCTGGTGGAACAGCGCGTCGCTACGAGCTGCTTCTCTGTGAAATGCTGGTAAAAACTTTAAAGGGTTAATAGAGGAGCGAAGCTGTGAAAAATCAGGAGTTTTTAAAGAGACAGCGACCCAGTTTGTCAAATTTGATATTTTTATGACGACTTAAGGTAACAATTTAATTGTGCAGTTTCAGAAAACGCATGAACAATGTAAATATGGCAATAAATTGCATAAAATTTATCATCAAGCCAGAAAAATCATTGACATACATTATTTTTTATGCTTGTTGAGGACAAACAACAATCAACCTTCACCTACCAGTTGATTTTGAGTTGTTTACTCAAAAACATATTTACATTGTCAGTAAATATAATGTTGGCAGACTACATATTTTTTTTACATGTCAAAGAAAATAAATCACACTTTTTTTCTGTTTTATTCCTAGAACAGATAATATCAATTCCTGTTCATTTTTTACCATTTCTTTGCTTGTTAATATGAACTGAAATTTATATAAACCAAACTCGCTGGTGTGCGTCATGATATAGTTGTAATAACGTTACATTCTTTAGCTGAAAACTGTGAAAGACGGGAAACACAAAGACGGTTTGTTGCATTTGTCTGGTGAATAGGTGTAACTAAAGCTGAAAAATATGTTGCTGATATCGATTTAACCTCTTACACTCACATTTATCCTGACAGTTCTGTCACATTCTGTTTTGTGGATATTTCTTCACTGCATTACCAATCTCTTTATTCCCTCTACTTTGGCCTTCGATAATTTTCTCAGCATTTATGCTGAGCAGAACGGCCTGACAGTGGAATAATATAGGAACAAGACTGAATATGTAAAGTCAAATAAATGGTTTCTCAATGCAAAAACCTTGTGAGAGTGTTTTACCTTATCGGACATTAACGCACTCAGTGATTTCATGCTTCACTAACTAACGCAAGGCCTTCTGCTAGGGATAAAAATAAAAACTGAGTTAAATAGGATGTAAAAAACTGATATACAGCCAAGATATTTGGACAAGTTTTGTGTTTATATGCTACAAATGTTTTACACAGCAAAGAGGCTCGTTAATGATTCCAGAGAATCCTTATTCATAATTTATTATCTAATTTGTAAATTACTTGCTGGATATCAATGTCTGCATCAAATCTTAACTGAAAATGATCTAAGTTGAGTTGACAGTTTGTTGGATTTGGGTGAATCTGACGTTTCTTGCTTGTAGGTCCAAATATTGCAATGGTTTGGGGGATTTTGTCCGTTTGAGCTTGATATTAGAAACTGCTAGCCTTGGTTCTCACTGGAAGCTGCTGCTCTGCACTGCTGATCCAATGATTCTCTCTTTTGGAGAAAAAGGTCGTAATCTCCTGAAAAGCGGTTTTGGTGCAGCAAAAGCGCTCACTTTGAAGTTGTTGATGATCCAAAACATCATCCTTTAAGTTCAGGACTATTCTGATTATTCTGATGCAAAGCAAAGATAAATGCACAAGAATGTGTGCAACAGAAAATAAAATGAGCAGATTCCTCTCCTGAGTTGAAGACTAGTGATGTAAACTGTATTTTTTACAGCTTGTACTGATGACAGCCTAACCTCATTTTAACATTGTTCTATCAATATTTGCAATGGAAAAAAGGCATTTAATCTGAAAACAATAAAACTTGTCACAGTAAGAAGTTTGTATTGAACTGCTGAACTTGTGCGAACACAGGCCTGCGTTCTCATCTCTGGCGAAAGTACAGATGTTTATATAATCCTAACCGGAATGAAAAAGGCCTAAATAATGTAACGTGATGTAAGTGTTATTTGGTGCAGATTCAAAGCAGAGTGTCCTCCCCAAAACCCTTTGTTGTTGCTACATTTAAGGCTCTTATCATTACATGAAGTTGCCAGCAGGCTACAACTAGCATATGCAAAGGGGGCCAAATTCTTATTTTTTCATGAGAACATTTGCACAACATTTGCTGGTTGTGCTGAAGGATGTAGACTTGATCCTTCCAGACAAACACGGTGACTAATTAAGCTGACAGGTTGACACCAGCCCACCCCCAAACAGCTCAGAGGGCTGTCACTCATCTGGATCAGCCTCGTCAGTCGTGCTATCCAGCCCTTCTGCCTTTTTGCAGATCAGTCCTCGTGTCATTTCAGTCTACCGGGTTCATCGCGTCTATTCTGAAGTAGCATTGCCCCAACCTGTGGAATATGATACCAAATTTTGTTTTTTGTTAAAATGGTGAAAGACGAACGACTTTTCTGATTTGGATAGAGCAAAAGATGTGTCAAACTCGAGGCCTGTGGGCCAAATCCAGCCCGCCATAGCTTTTTATGTGGACCTCTAGATTCTAGACACTAAATGTGCTTAAGCATTACGTTATCAGCCAAATCAATGCACTTTTTATCTGCTTACTGCCAAATTATTTCAGTCTCTCCAGTTTCTAAAGAATTATCATGGAAAATCTACAAATTCCTGCACTTTTTCATGGTATTGCATAACTGAGAGTTTATAGATTTTTTCTCAAAAATTGCCAAAAACTTTACTTGCAGCTGCCTCACCTGTAATTGATGTCAAATTATAGTCTATGATCTACACAGCGAGTAATGTAAAGTCACATATACTGTCATAAATAAGTGCAAATATTCCCAAATTAGTGGCACAAACGCTTTGATTTTTATTGCAAAAGAATCACAAGCAGTATCACTGGAGGGACTTAGAAGATGTTCAGTAATATGATTTAATCTTAAGAATTAATTGATGTTTTAACAGGTTTTATCAATACATTCTGGCACGACCGGCCCTTTAAGAGCATTCGTGTCAAACGATGAGTTTGACGCACCTGGAGTAAAACATTAACAGGAAAATGATTTAAAAGATTTTTTTAAATGTTGCATTACACATGTAATAATCAAATTAAATCTAGTTTATTTGTATAGTGCTTTTTTTTAAAACATTATATAAGCAACCCAGGATGCTCTCGTCATCTCTCCGTGAACATCTGTATTCTTTGCTCTTTTTTTCAAGCTTCCAGGAAAATAACTGTCCTGATTTCCTGTGTGCGGTTTCATATTAATATTGAGAATAAATCTGTTCCAGCTGCCAATTTCCCATCTGCAACCAAAAATAAACACCTTCTTGTCATGCTTGTCTTACTTCAGCGTGACATTGCCTGACTCGAATCGACGCCTGTGAATTCAGAGTTTGATTCATTTGTTCAGAAAATAAAACAGGGATCCTAATAAAAATGTTTACAAGTCACTCACTGGAATAAAACATGAAACTGTTTGAAAAAACAATACGTGATCACAAGGAACATTCATAGATGGAGTTAGCTTTATTGCAGCCTGGCAAAACATTTCCTTATATTAAAACCACTAACTGTTTTTTATAGGGACATGATGTGACGGACCAACACGTATTATTCAAAGCTTTAAAAATTTTACAGAGCACTGTTCAGTCCAGCGTTTGATGGCACAACTATATAAAGACATGGCTGTCCACCTGAACCAACGTGCTTAGACCTCTTAGACATTAATCAGCCAAGAAGCTGCAAAAAGGACTTTGGTAAGAGATCAAACACTCCAGAAATAAAACTCAGGAGTCGACACAAACATGTAGAAGAAGGTGCTCTGGTCAGATGAGATCAAAATCAAAATTATTTGGCTTTCATGCAAAATACCGTTTGGATCAGAAGATTAATTCTGCATGAGGCAGAAAGCTGGTCAGACTTTACGATGGATTTGGATTCAGGATAGTTCTGGAAGGAAAAACTGAGCCTGCACAAGAGTGTGTTAGAGTGGCCTAGTCAAAGTCCAGACCCAAATCCAATAGGAAATTGCTAGTCACAGATGCTTTCCATGCAGTCTGACAAACCTTGAGGTATTTTTCAAAGAACTGGAGGTGAAGACTTGCCTCTAAATACTTGCAGGTTCATGTGCGCGCCGCACTTTTCAGATTTCTTTGTGCAAATCACAGAAAAGTAGAGACAAAAAAGTTTGTTCTTGTGGCAGAACGTGAAAATTTCAAGGAGGAAGGATTCCTTAGTTTGCGCTTAAAAAATACCGATGTATGCTTGTCAGTAAGGTTTAACTGTCGAGAGCAAGAATTTGTTAATGTTCAGGAGGGATGATAAAGTTTTACACTGTCGACATGTGTCAACAAATGTGCAACATAAATAATAGCAGTTACAAAACCCTGCTACATATGCATCACGTTTACAGCAACCTCTGCTGACCACAGTGCTTCACAACAATCACAACATCACGGGCAGATAAATGACAAAACAGAAAATAAAATAAAATTTGGTTTAAAAAAAAATCAATGAAGTACTAATCCACCTTTTTTCTTCCCTTTTTCTTTAACTGGTGTTGAAGGCCAGTCTGGATGCAAACTGACCTACTGACTGAGAGGAATAAGTAAATTATTGTTTCCACACCTGTAGAAAATGAACAACTCCTGTAAATGCAGCAGAAATAAAGTAATCTATAAGAATTAGCAGAAAAATTACTCATCAAAATGTTGCCCCCTCGCTGTCAGCTTAAATCAATTCCGCCTCTGAGCGGATCCACTTCATGCTCCCCTGCTCAAAATCAAAGAAACTCCTCTTTTCATGATTATCTTTCTTCTTAAAATTGGATGCCCATTTAACATCTCATTCGGGATTTTATTGTTGAACTTAACTTCAAACCACTGATGGAGCTGGAACGTCTCTGTCTTCCTGCAGGCCTTTTGGAAGGAGAAAGGTTTCTCCGGAGAAATCGTGGCAGGATCTTCCACCGACTGTCCGTTCAGCGTCACCTTTGACGCCACCAGCCCACGTGGGAACCCGGCCCTGGTGGGCTTCATTTCCGGCCAGCAGGCGACTCTTTGGAGCGCGAGAGAGGTAAAGTCAACAGGGGCTGAGAGCGGTCTAATCAGATTATTATGAACCTGTGTTTATCTTAGCAGAGCTCTCATCCTGCATGCAGCAGCCGCTCCTGAGGCTTGTTTGATATTTGATTTGAATTCAGCATGATCTCATGTGAAGTCATGGAGCATGCTAATGGTAAAATGAGGAAAGCGAGATGTATTCGGCGTGGATATAAAAGGCTCAAATATTAGGCAGGAATAACAGGTCACGAAAACTGAAATGTTTTCAAACATTCATTTATTTCCCATTTACTCTAAAATAACAGGCTACATTAACATTACGGAGAGGCTCATTCGATTTTGACTGCATGTTGAGGGTTGGTGCAGATTTCCATTGTGTGTGGAGACAAAGGCAGAGTATTGTGTCTTGTCATAATAACAATATTACTTGAGTGCAGCATTAAGAAAATTGCATCCAGGAATGAGGCGGATGGAGGGGCGGATGCTGCTGCCAGCTCGCAATGGCTATTACTTCATAAAATATAGGAGATAAAAGCATTTTTAAGTGGCCCAAAACAAAACCCAATGTGAGGGACATTTATGTCTAAGTGCCCTCTGCAATGGGCATCTGGTGCTTTTAGTTCATTAGGTGTTAATTGGCTGGAAAATGAAGATGTGGCTTTATGTTTGCTCTGGATGTGAGGTGAAAGAAAAGATTTTATTAAGATTACTTCAGGAAAAAAAAAAATCATTAGTGGACATTGTAGTGCCAGTACCTTCGAGGTTTTTTATTTTTATTTTTTGGGGGTTTTTTGTCCAGCTTAGTTTCACTGATTTGCAAAGTTTCTGTCCTAGACAAAGTAAATGACTACTCTGTTGTTGTAATTGTGCTTTTTTATTCCAAAAGAAAGTACCCCTGACTCCATATTTCTGTGTGTAGCTGTTTCTTTCCTGTATTAAGCCAATGATGGAGATGTTCTCTGTTGCTACTAACTCAGTGTTCTGTTCAACAGGGTCTCCTTTTTGGGATGAAGCCTTTCATTTTGGTTTTTGTCTTTTTCTTTCCAGTAGAAAGTACACTTGGCTCAGTGCTTTTGTTTGTTTTTTTTAACTGACTCTCTTTTCTCTTTACTATCAAACACTTTTATGTTTTTGTCCAGCTCAGTTTCTCTGATTAGCCAGATCTTTTCTCTAGATAAAACAAATGGCAGCGCTATTGTTGACATGACCTTTTTTGCAGTGCTGAAATAGAATAGAAAGTATACCTGACTCCATGTTTAGCTTGGTCTTTTTCCTATATGAAGCCAATAATGGAGCTATTCTCTGTTGCTAGCAAGTCTCCTGGTTATAGAGACTTGTTTAACACCATCTCCTCCTGGTGATTAAACCTTTGGCGTTAATTCTTGAATACTGGTTTTAGAAAGTACATTTAACTCAGTGCTTTTGTTTTTTAGCTGTGTCTCTGTCCTAAAAGAGTGCTCCTGTATTTAGCTGTCTTTCTTTCACAGACAAAGCCATTGACATAATTCTTACGGCCGTCATCTAAATCCACTTGTTGAGCTCCTGGCTCAACCTATTTGTGTTTAGGTTGAGCCAGGTCTCGTTTCTAAATTAAGGGTGGATTCACACCAGCCCTGTTTAGTCTGCTTTAATCTGATTCTAGTTTGTTTGCCTAGAAAGTCTGGTTCATTTGGGGAGATGTGAATGTGTAATCAATCTCTGATATAGACCAAAAAAATCTTCTTTTTTTTTATCTCCATGTGAAAATGTTCCTTCTTGATTCTATTCTGCTTCATTTTTAAATTCAATCTTAACATTTTCTAACAGTTGCTTGTGTTTCAGATCTTCACCAGGAACCCTTCTTGCACTCATAGCCGAGTGCAAGAATATAACTCCTCTTTTCCCCCTTTTCTAGTACTTTTTTGTTTTTGTTTTTTACTCGGGCAGAAAAAAAAGACAAAACCCAACACTGTGTCTGGTATTGTTTTGCAATTTAGGTCGTTTTCCTGCCTTGCTTTAAAGCTCTGCAGCTGTAGTAGCTGTCACCCTGCAGAGACGAGCAGCAAAAGGTTCTTAATAATTAACCTCCACTTGCTGCTCTGCTTCTGAACACAGAGAAAATGTGGTAGCGTGTGACGCACAAGGGTTACAATTATGCACAGTATGTGCTGTTTAAATAAGAGGAAGTTGTTGATCGGATATGCCATTTTTCATTTGGACCCTCTTGCCCCACATTAATCCCCACAGCAAGAGTTTTAGATTGCTGAATGCCGGTTTGCTCTGGTGGAATTAAAGTGACAGAGACCTTATTTATGACTAATTTTAACTAACTTTAAATTAATAAATCTATCCCAGCCTAACGGTTATGGTTTTGGACTGTGCAAGGAAGCTGGAGTACCAAGAGAGACTCCAAACCATGATTTGAACCTAGAACTGCTTCAGCTGTGTTCTTATACTAAACACTACGGTAATATGTTTGACTTTTTCCATTATTATAATTGCAAAGATGCATTAAATCTGGTACAAAAAAGAACAAAATTCAATCATGCATGTATCTTCTTTTTAGATGTAAACACTAAACTGGCAGAGTTGTGCCCTGAAGAGCTGAAGTTAAGCGGGTGCCAAGGAGACATGTCTAGATGCCACGTTTTGCTTTCGCTGGTGATTATTTAACCTCCGCCTGGATAACCCGGAGTTAGTTATCTTCCAGCAGTCTTTTTCCAGTTGTTTAAACTTCTGAATTGTTGTTCTGAATGTCGACGTGGGAAAGAATCGATCAAAACACGACGAGCATGTCTTAAAATGACATATTTAACATATTTTCACATTGTAATTTGACGCTATGCAAAATAACTGATTTGATTTTTATGGTGTTCTTATGTTGGGGTGTTCAAAGTGTGGGCTGGGGGCCATTTGTGGCCCTTCGACCGAGTTATAAATTTGTTATACTGAGTCCAAAAGAAAACAAGATGCACATTTTATGTTTTGGATTTTAACAAAATCGAAACCAAAGGAACCAAAAACGTTGACAATTTTATTTGTTTGATTTTAGTTTCTTCCCTTTTTTTGGCCCAGGTGACAAAAAGTTTCGACCCCCCTGAGTCTTGAGGGCCACATAAATAGTTGACACATGAAAACTTTTCACCCTTCCTTATAAATAATTGGTGTAACCGAACCGTGTTACGAGTAAAGCTACATTTTAGTTTTGCAGTTTTGCTCTTTGTGCTGTGAAAATGTTCTATTTATGTTTTGAGCATATAAGCCCACGCTTTAGTGCTGCAGAGCTCTTCTATTGTCTGTAAGCTTTGCTCGCTTTAACGAGGTGTGAGGTGACCTGCGGTTAACAAAACAAGAGCCAATCAGGTTCATTTTAAATCAATGCGCCGTTATGTAGCCCTCTTTTCTTTTCTCATGTTTCAACAAGGATTTCAATAAACATTTCTAATGCAATTTAAAATGGTGGATGGACATCTGATGCGTTTACTTCTGCTTTAAACTCTTGCAGCCCTGTTGTTTGTTTTTCGCGTAGAGGGAATCCTAATTTTTTCTTTGGGATGCATTAATAGGTCATAAGCAGGGAGACGGCGGAGACAAAGAGATGCAGTAGAGACAATTGAGACGAGTCAGGAACTGTGTGTATGTTGCCTTATTTCTATTCTTTTTGTCAGTTTGTCTGTTTTTCCATCCCAGCCTTTCCAATTTGCTCATCCTTTCTGCAATTTTTCTGCATCTCACTGTGTTGTTTATATCTCTTTCCTTTGAGTTTCATTTTTCTCCTTTGCTGTGTTTTGCTTACATTGTTTTGCTGAATGGTTCAAATGCTTTTCCTCTCCAGTTTCTCGTTTTCGTCTCTATTTTTACCCGTCTGAAATGTGTCTGAGTTATTTCCCACTCTGTTATTACCATTTTCTTTCACATTTTCTCTCTCATGTCTTGCCTGCAATTTGTTTGCAACCTAATTTCTGATGGAACGCTAAGAAGATTCATGAAATATACGGGCAAGTTTACAGATTTCATGCAGCTCCAGCTGGATCTTTTCTAATAAAAGCACTTCAATTATCAAATAATATCCCATTGCTACTACAAACCTTAATTACCTCAATGGTACTTTAAGTGTTTTCCTGAAACAATTATACATAGCTACATTTTTTTCAGTTTTTAAACACACTCTAAGTGGTGATTTTTTTCAGACTCTTGGCCTTAAAATGAATCCTGCACAAAATCTGTTTAATAAAATTGCTGGATAAAGATTATATCAAAGCATGTTCATGTACTAGTTGAAAGTTAGCTGAGAATCTGAGGCAAGGAAAACAGTTTTTAACAATTTTTAAACATTTTAGTTCATCTATAAAGTTGAAAAAAGCTGCTGCCGCTCCTCCAAACGGGCAGCAGCATCAAAACATTCATTGGGTTAGGGTTAGGGTGGGTAGGATTAGGGTTAGGGTGGGTAGGGTTAGAGTTAGGGTAGGGTTCTTTCATATTGAAGCATCATTTAGAAACAAAAAAAAATCAATTGTAAACAAAACAAATGAATTTGGTGTGTTCCAAAATCCCATTTAGTAAACAGTTGTCCATCTAAGGCAGCAGCAGGAAGCATTAAATTACAGCTTTGATCCCTCATCCCCGCTGCACTGCATGTCGCTCCATCCTCTCCTTTATTCCTCCACACTCTTACATTCCTCCTGGTTTCATGCTCAATGTTGTGGCTCCTCACAAAATACAAACCCTCTTAGAGCTGGGAAAAACACGGATGTGCATTATTATTTCAGCAGTACGCCGCTCTGCTTTTAAATGCTAAGCGCTGCTGCTACAACGCTGAGCCCGGATTTTCTCTGTTTGCAGGCTGGAGAAAGAAGAACAGCTGTGCTTTCTAGTCTGGTGAAATATCTCGGTCCTGAGGCTGCATCGTGCATTCACTATGAGGAGAAAGTAAGTACTGCAGTGGTCAAAGTGTTTGTTGTTTTGGATGAACCCAACGTTTTTGCTCTGAAATCAAACACTGGCACATAAAAAGATACGTTCGATGTTTTATTTTGTAAAATTCAATCCCCCAAGTATCCATGATAACACTGCATGGCAGGATTTAAGGAAATGAGGAAGGTACATCCTTCTTTGCTTCTGCTAGATTGGCTTTTTTTGCATTATAATCCTTTATAATTGGAACCAATTTTATGAACCGTTTCTGACGCTCCTCATCACTCATCATAACGTTTCTCCATGTCGTCCATTAATGGAGTTCTCAACCGTTTTCTTGGAGCAGTTTAAGCTCAGTAGTTCCACCAGGTGTTTGCCGAATGCTGCCGCCACTAGTCTGCAGGAGCAAGGTGGGGAAATGAAGCTACAAGGAGGAACTTTAGGGAAATAGGTGGGGGTGCTTTTGGTTGCCACGGGAGATTCAAGGATTTCTCAAACATGCTGGACTGAGTCAAAGCAACAAAGTCTTTATAATAAAATTTCCAAAGTCCATTAACCTGTATGGGTTTTATTGTGAAATGTAGTGAAGTGTACCCAAGGTTTTTCTGTGAAGAGTAAATTTGAATTGTTCACAGAAAATGTTCCCATTTGCTTATTTTTATTTATACTTTTTTCCATAGAGCATGTGTAAAATTTGAAAGAAAATGCAGCTCCGGAAGCGTGAATCAATGCAGGAATGCGGTTGATTCTCCTTTGTATTGATGTACTGCACTGCTCAATAACTGTGGCCACGAATGGCTTGGAGCACAATCCCTTCTTAAATCCTGGAGACAAGATTCCTCCACATTTCATTACTCTGAGATGCTCCTAAGTGAGGTAGCGGCACGTAAAACCAGCCTCAACTACTAGCTGTAATTTACCTGCAAAATCCAACTCCCATCCAACAGGGTTATAAACCACTTTATTGATTTTATACACTATTATTAAAAAGGGAATGCAGATGTGTTCTGAATTTCAATGGCCATTGTAAACTCAGAGGAACTTTGGGTTTAAATTGATCAGAAAACAGGAAGTCACCAACTTTAACCAATGAAGCCCTGAAGGCAGGAGGATGTCTTTATGCTCTTTACATTTAAATATAATGTACTTTGAATAAAAATGCTCCCATGGGAATACGGTAAACCTGTTTGAGATACAAACAATACTGATTGGTCTGAAGTGTTGCCACTGTCTTCTTTTTAAATTGAAAAACTTTCCTCTGCCATACATTCCACCCTTCTTTTGTCTTTCTGCTTTTCCTGACATGAACGTTAATATTTAACTCTCTATCTGAGGCCTTTAGACTCAGAGTAGAGGTCTGACAGTGTAATATTTTCTGGAACATCCACTTCTGTGAATATCGGCAGCTGTCAGATGTTTTCCATCTCTGTGTGTAAAACTTTCTCGCTGAAGACTGAAGAATTTCAGATAGTTTGAAAGTTGCTTCGTAACACTGTGTGTGTTATGGTATCTTAATGTTTCCGTCCTGCAAACAACACACAAAATTTGATTGCAATATTTTCCAGGTTTGATAAGTATGAAAAATGTATCTTTCAAGGTCGAACAAGAGTTGAAAATATATATATATTTGACCTTTATGTCTCATTGACCTGTTTTGATAAAACACAGAGGAACTGCGGCTAATTCAACTTCATGAATTTGCTATTTATTTTTTTGACAATTACAGTAAATGATAAAGATAGAAAAGCAAAGCCAACCCATGAGATCCACAGGTGGAAGAGGACAGAGGGTCCCAGGTTCAGGTGGTTTTTCTGAGACTCCCCGAGGAGAATGTGAAGCAGCGACGGTTTCTTAATTTCTACTTTTTTGACGTTTTAACAGTTTAACTCTCTCAGCTTAGCGTGACGCTGGAGAAAAGCGCGGCAGATGTCACGGTCAGTCAATGGAAAAAGCTGTGGGGCATCCCATGAGCACTCCAGTTAAAAAAACAACCTTGTAAAAGCACACAGGGTGAAAGGTTCAGTCGACCCCTCTTAAAACTGCATGAGGGCTGAAAGTCTGCTTATTGATTTCCAGCTAACTTCACTGCATCGTCACATTTAGCTTACGGAAAGAATGCCGAGCCGCTAAATGAAAACAAATTGACCAATAACATTCAGGTTCAGGACGGACATGTGCCCACCACCACATGCAGGATATTTTGACACAAAAGTAGATTTTTATGTATGTCCACGACTTTGTGAAAAGCAAAGTTTTATTTTCTTCTTTTATTTTTGGGGGGGTTTTTTTCTTCGTTTTTTACACAGAAGAGGAAACATTTCCTTTTCTACTCCATAAATTTAATCAGGAATCTCCAAAGAAGGTGCATTAATCTGATTTAAAATGGTTCCCTCTAAATACATGGAGGGCAGACAGGAAAGAATATGAAACCAGCAACAGAGCGACTCTACTGGAGAGGAAAATACCTGCTGGGAATATCATTTTTGCCCTAATCATGTTGTGTCACACACAAACAGAACAGCTATTTAGCTGCATTACATGATGCATAGTGCACATTGATTAAATGTGAAACAGTACATTAATCATGCCGGATGTGTGATTCCAGCTCCTCGGCTGCTTTTCCTCCAGTGGAAAAGCGCCTTGAGCAAACCGAAGGCAGCAACATTAAAGGAGATATCATGATTTTACTTCGCTGACAAAGAGACTCAGGGGGGACATCACTTTTAAGAACAATTACTTTGAGTAAAGCCAGAATAATGAATGAAGGCTGCTTAAGCGGCGGAAAGATTTTCCTCGCTTTTCTTTATGGCCGCTAAATTGTTATCAGATTTCTCCTCCACCTTCTTTTAATTACCGTTATCCGAACGTCCCCGACGATAAACGTACAGACAAGAACGCCTTCGAGTTCAAAAGATCATTTTAATTTCTCCGCCACGTCTCACCGGGCTCCGAGCGGTTGCGTTCCTCCGCTTTCCCATTAAGCGGGAAAATTGCAGGTTTACGTCAGTGAGTCAACTTGGACCCAGCGAATATTCAGCAGGTTTGGCGGTTCTCCACCCGGGTTCACCGTTCGCCGTGGATCAGCTTTTCTAATCCACACATATGCTTTGGAAATCTTAACCACGTTTTTATACATTCCCCGTCTCTCTCTCTCTTTTTCCCGCTGACTGAACGCATGTTGCACATACCGGCTCTGCGTGACCAATAAAAATGTCAATGAATGTAACTGAACGGCGTCACAAAGCGACAGCTTTTAAGCTATGCAGCAGAACACTTTAAAAGCATCTAATTCAGTTCCTTCAACACTGACAGTTTAATTTGTCTTATAATCACTCAGAGCAGTTAAGCTGCAGCTCACAATTGTAGAAATTGCCACAATTTACAAAGCCATGCTGTGTTACAGAAGAAGTCTTCATTCCATGAGGTTTTTTTTAATCAACAGGGTTTGGCAAAGTATTTAAGTGCTGGAAATGTTCAAGTTAATGTTTTTCTTTATTTTACATGATAAACCAACAAAAATAGTGAATAATTGGAAATTCTTTAAAAATCTGAAAAGTGATTTTTTTTTATTTTATTTTTTTTTGCAGTAGCAATTTTACTCCTCTATAAATCCTATTATTGTCTTCAAAATCAGAAGTTTAATCCACTTTTATGTTTTTAATCTCTAAATCCAGCTGTTCTGTGTTTGTCTCAGATGGTCAGGAGAACTTTAAAAGCACAAACCATCAACAAACACGGTGAAAACGGTGATAAAATTGTCCAAAAAAGCAAAAAAATCCAGATGCAAGAACAATTTTGTAGCAAATAGCTGTTGTATCTTTGTAATTTCTACTAATGCAACAGGAAGTGAGACCTAGAATGTGAAATATTGCACTCTACTGGCCTCAGTTTAATATAGACATCAATTAAATAGCTGCCACATCATCCTGCAGCGGCGCCGCCTGTTTCCCCGGCTCCCTCTGACTCTTTATCACAGCGCTTCAAACCGTTGTCAGATTCAGGCCCATCTTTCTCTTGCTCTCCCCAACGCTCATTTCTTCTGTCTTAGATTCCTCATCCCTCAGCTCTGTAATTTTGTCTGCCTTTCCAGCCTTCTCTCTCTCTCTCTCTCTCTCTCACACTTTTTTCTGTTTTCATTTCATGCTTTGCTCCTATACAGTCTGAAAGCGAAACAAAACACCACCTATATGCAGTCAACCAGAAGTTTGCATAAGTAACAAATGCATTGCGACACATTCCCATTTTTTCTCACCAGCTTGTTTTATGTCAGAATGACCAAAATAATTTCTGTTTGCTAAATGCCACAATAATGAAAGCGAGAATGTTGGATTTATGTATTATTGTCTTCAAAATCAGAAGTTTAATCAAAATTAATACACTTAAGACACACTTAAGTTAGTTAGTTTCATTTCAAATGCATTAAGATACTTTCTCTAAAATCTAGACCAAATTACGTCGAAGAATTTGTGTTTTTGCAGTGATGAAGTTCCTGTTTAACAGTTAAAACCATTTTATACAAACCATAACGGCATTTAGACCTTCGTATGAGCAAAACTGAAGTATGTTTGAACAATTGGGCAACTTTAACTGTCCAGGTGAGTTTTTTATTATTTGTGTTTAATTATTTGTGAACGCTGGTAGATTTATATAAATAAACTCTCATAATCCTGCCAAACGAGGATGTCTTGGGGGGTGGGAGGACATCCTTCATTAAATCCGAATTTTAAGTAGTATATGCTAGTTTTCCTGGAGTTACTGTCATTTTTCCTTCTTCTTTTTTTTTTCTGCTGCACCATTAAAATCCGAGTTATATCTTTAGCCCCGTTTTGTTTTGAAGGACTGGGCTAAGGAGGAGTTCAGCGGCGGCTGCCCCGTCAATGTCATGGCTCCCGGTCTGCTAACGTTTTACCAGCCGAGCCTGAGGAAGCCCTGTGGCAGGTAATCACCCCGCTGATGACAAACATAATCACACCTCTGCGTCTCCAAGCTTTCCAAGTGTCCCGTCTTCTTTTGCACTCTCACTTGGACAAACCATGGAGAAGAAGAAGAAGAAAATCCTGAATCCTCCAAGTAATTTTTTTTTTAGTTTATTATTTAATGAGATTCGCTGGTTGGTTGCTGACAGGTTGAGAGAAAGTCAGTGTATTTCCTGGTTGTTTATTCTATTCTTATACCATTTTAATGCCTCCTCAACTCAAACACACGAGACATGAAGAGTGCCTTGAATTATAGCACGCTTGTCCAGATCAAAAAGAAAAAGGTCATCAGGAGGTTTATTCCTTGAAGAAAATGTCCCATAATCCATTTCTAATGGCCTGTTCAAGGATGCACAGCACTGAGTAAATGAGAGCGACTGGAAGGTAAGGGGGTTCGGGTAATGCATTTATATAATGACATCCAGTCTACGGGGAGCAGGGGACGCTGGTTGCATAACGTGACTGAAACGGCAGCGAGGGGATGGCGGCCCCTCATTGGCATTCTGTCCCTGCGTGACAAATGAATTCCCAGAGATGTGCTATGACCTTGACCACGTCCAGCTCAAGGAAGATACCTCATTTAATTGCTGGAGAAATGACGATATTAGTGCGGTTTGATTTGAGATCCTTTGTATCTCATTAGGGGCTACATTACGCTTTCTGTAATAAGCCTAATAGAGTCGGATGGTTTGTCCGGCTGCTCGGCTCTGAGAGATGTTTACAAAGAATGAAAGCACCTCTGGTATCCCAAAGTAATTCTCCTAATCCTTGATTCGCAGTGACCCTGAGTTTAGACCCGCGGTAATGATGTTTCTTATTTCTGTTTTTTTAAAAAGATAAATCTACATTCACCAAGGTGAAACAGTGATTCACTTCACTGTTTCTTAGACGATGCAACACAGGACAAGTGGAACAAACATTTAGTTTTATACTTACTGATTGAGAAACGTTCACACCAAACGCGTTTCGCGCTTCATTAACGGTTAAAATCGTTAAAATCGCTCCAGTTGTTTTTCTGTATGTGGGACTAATGGTGTGAACGCACAAGTAGACCAACATTTAGCTTTATACTTTAATATTGGAGCAAGACCTGGAGAATCTCCTGTTAGTTTATAAATTATGGATTTCCAAGAACCAAATATGGAGAACCAATATTTAGCTTTTTTTGTCTGTCTTCTGGTTTTGTTGTTTGTATTTCGTTCTAATTAATGTAAAGCACTTTGAACTGCCTTGTTCCTGAAAATGTGCAACATAAATAAAATTACCTTTACCTTCTTCAAGTTTAGCAACTCTATCCTAAATATTAAGGTATATTTAGTGTTTGAACTTATGGAATAGGAGTTATTAATGTTTTTTGAGGGCGGTTTCAAGTCGTTTTAGTTATTTGGGGGTGGCTCTGGTTACGGAACTGAACATTTTTAGTTCTGCTTCCAAAAAAAAAAAAAGAGGAATCACAGTTAATTGATGATTTAATAATTGAAGTGAATATTTTTTTATATAAACCTGGGTTGGTTTGGATCTCTCAGGATAACTCGCATTCAAAGTCTTTTTTTCCGCATGTTTTTCTTTGAGTTAAAAATTAATTCAAGCCTGTATTCGAATATAAGAATTATTAACATGTATATGACATTTATAACATATGTAGACGTTTACATGCATTTGTCCACTTCACCTGTTTTAACTTCCCACAACCTCTTACAGAATATTTCCAGTTATCTCTGATTTAATATCAAAACACTATCTGCAGACTAAGATATTGTACCCAAGCTTAGAATAAATGTCTTCACAATATCTTTCCTCTACAAGGTTACAGCGCTGTGCTTTGAATACCAAGAACAAGAGCTTCACTGGGCTACAAAATATGGGCAGGCCTTTACAGCGCATCAAAAATGTAAGAGTCGAGGTCTCCCAAGTGAACTGCAAACAAAATGAAATGCACTGAGCCAAGAGCTAAACAAAACTTATACATGGAACGGGCAACAGCTGCTAAATGTTGCACAAATCTTTTACAGCTTCTGGAATGAAAATGATTCAGTTTCTTGTACAATTTTTATGAAACACTTTCAGCACATTCTCTTCATGCCAACACGTTTGCTCCAAAACAAATGTAAAAGCAATTAAAGGGCGTTCGGTAACGCTTTGTTCTCAGGCATGTGGAGAAGCAAAAATGGTGAAACAGTTTGGAAAAACGTTCAATGCAGCGGAAATGTCCAAATTTAATCATAAATTTACACAAATTATCTGAAAAAGCAACAATCATAGAAAATCTCGCTGCCAGTTTTTGACCTGAACTCCAAACGCGAAGCACACCTGTTTCGAAGTGGCCTAGTCAAATTCAGGGCTTATCTGTAATATATTTTTCCACAACACTGTGATCATAATATAGATATGAAAGGCAAAATAAACCAAATGACTAGCACATCATCATTTAGTCCAAAAGTCAAACATTTTCTTTCTAGTGCTGAAGGAACTAATTAATCTGGCTCTGTGAATGAAGAAGTGTCCAGTTTATCGGCACAATTTAACAATCTGGGCTCTAATGAATGAACAAACAACTTGCTTAACTTTACAGCAAAAAGCAAGAGTCATCTTTTTCATGATATACCAAAATCCATAAGTACTTCAAAAATGTGTATCTTATGTTCTTGACCCATGGAGGTCACCATTTTTGAACCTGCTGGGTTGATGATGGGTTTTGGTCCAATCTACAGGAAGGCTAACTTCACCTGACTTGTTTAAAATGTTGCGTTTGACTGGTGTAATTTTAGATACACTCTCATTGTCGGCTGTAATTTAAAAGAAAAAAAAAAAAAAACAGTGAGGTGAATCTGGAGGCTTCCAACACAAAAAGAACATCAATGTCTAACAGAACATCAGAGCAACAAAGATTTGTGCTCTCAACATTTCTCTCCAGAAGACTTTGAGTCATTTGTACGAGCAAATCAGACAAAGGCTCCAATAGGTGATTGTTACCTTAGCGGCTAAACCCCACTGCTGCCGGAGCGCAGTCATTCTTTGAATGGCATCATTTATTCACTGCAGCGTGAACAACATGGCGACATTCGTGTGACAATATTTTGTTAAAATCCATAAAAATTAAAGGTTTAATTTTTCTCAGTCTATTGCTACAACTAATTGTTTATTCAGACTAAATACAGAATGAATGAATTTATTTTTCACAGCTGTGTGAAGGACAATGTATATAATTCTGTCCTTGGGGGACGTCAGGCAACCTGTGGAAGACTTTAACAAGCAGCGCATTGCAAAGAAAGCTTCTTAACATTTCTCCCAAAGTTCAAGGTGTTCTGTTGATGAAGTCCCTTGTTGAGCCCATTAGGAAATAAAAATGCTTGCAAAAACATCCTCGCTGCAACTTGCTGACCATTTGTTTACATGGTCAGTCTGTGTTTTTATTCATCTTGATCCTGTTTTATACTCCTGTAGCGTTTCTCTTACATCCAGCTGCATCCGCAAAGCAGTTTGCAGCAGAGACCGCACCAGAAAATATAAATTAATCATAAAAGATGTTGGCCAGACGTTGTGGGGATGGCTTTCGGGCTATAGGTTAGTTTTGTGGTCTGGTGTAGGCCTGCACTCGTGAGGATTAATTTGTCCCTTCCTTTACCTCTTCCCTTTAAATAATAAATCAAATGAATGTCCTCTTTTCCGTTCTGGCTACAGAGATGATGCATAAGCAAGAATAAAAGGCGTCCTCTTGTGTATTTGCAGCAAAACAATTCAGATTATACACAAACACACATTGCTTAACGGCTGTAGAGTTAGCTGCAACAGTTGCTCACATGGGAAGCTAACTTGTGCTCTGAGTTAGACCAATCAAGTGTGGAGAGAGCCGGATTGGCTCCGTTTTGGGAAATGAGGTATAATGCTCTACAGAATGCATACAAATGATCTGCATATGATGAAAACAGTCATCTATGAGAAAACCAACAGAGGCGCGGCTGCCAGCGTGCTAATGGAGGCAGCATGTTCCTGCCGCAGGGCATGTGAACCGCTCACCATCAGGGGGAAAGATTTTCCTTTTCATCGTTTGCTGTGTTTTTGCAGGTGGAAGAAAATATTTGGACCGCCGTTATTAAGTCATCACCGCTACATTTCGACTCGGGCGCCTTCTGTTGAGCACTTTAACAGGCTTTGACTGACTGGAGCCGACCTCAAAGGGAAATCAGTCGAGGCAAAACCAGCATAAAACGAATTGATTTCTGCTATAAAAACATGGAAACACCTTTGATTACATACCATCAGAGCAGAAAGTTCTGCGAAGGTCCAGACGGTCTTTGGCTTTATTCATTTTCACTTTATTAACTCCAAGTCATGCACAGAAAAGGGCAACTTCTCACCATTTTGCTTAACATACACTGACATGAACAACCTCAAAGCTCCTACAGTACTTTAATTTCTTCCTTATTCTTTTAACAAAAACGATAGATTTGATTTTACTTGTGCTTTTAGTTACAGGAACAAAGAACTTCACTGAAAAATCATGAAGTGCTTCATAATGATTCATAATGACGGGAATCAAAGGGGATTTGAGGAAGGACAAAGCCCTCAGCATGTGCACTAACCAACCTAAATACAACTGAAAGGGGAATGAATGAATAGAGATTTTTATTTAAAAAGTCATTCATCACCATTCAAAAGTGTTTATTGCCTTGGAAATGTAGATTTTGTGTCTTCAAAGCCACACACTGCAATATAGTCATTGGGATTTTATGTGATAATAGACACAAAGTAGTGGAGAACAAGGATACATGGGTGGAAATGTGTATTTTATCATCATATCCAAGAAACTGTTACCTTCAGTTGCTATAAAAATTCTCTATATACCAAACAACTTAAAATAAATTTGAGTTTGTCATTTGACATCTTGAAATTGGCTTCTGTCTCTTTAAGAAGCTTCTGCTCTTTCCGAGACTCAGTGTGTCATCATAACGCGTCTCTGTTATGCCGTTTGCAAACATTTTTATTAGCTATGGGCTGAGAAAAAGTTTCTATGATAAGCTCAGGAGACATGCAGGTCCACCACGTGTCTAATTGCTGCTGCCGCTAGTCTGGAGGGGCTGAGTGGGAAATTCAAAAATGTGGTTCCACCAAACGTTCAAGTGATCACAAATGTTTTTCCAACCACATTTCTTCCTCATACATGTGTTGGTCAGTTCTTAACCCAGTTTTATTAGTTTGAACATTTTCCTTAGATGTTTTCTCTGCTTTATGCCAATAGTTTTAGCCTGAACATCTTTTCCATGTATGTCCTTCCTCATGATTGTTTAAGAAAGGAGAAGCTACTCATTGCATCAACTGGAAGATGGTTGTTCAGACACCATGAGTGACTTCAGTCTGAACTTAAAAGGAATAAAAATAAAACAAAGCATTTTGCTGGACTTTCCATGTCAGCAGTTTAAATGGAAAAAGGGATTTCCTCAAATTACTACTTCCAACCTTTATGCACTAAACATGTTTTAAAATAAGACAATATTAGGTTTTTACTACAAGTATCTGCTGTTTATCTAACTTTGGGGGAAGTAAATCAACATTTCAAGTTGCTAATGGTCCCGCTGGACGCAGCCGGTTCTGTCACCAGCTAATTGGTTGCAAGTACGTATTGTTTCAGCCATTTGGCACGAAAACAATTTAAACCAGGAAAAGATGGTTCACAGGTTTTACTCCAAGACAATAGAGGATGTACTCTTTGAAGAAATAAGGAAAAATAAGAATAATACTTGCTGTTCACCCTTCTTTGTATAACCTTGACTTTCAGAGGAAGAACCTTTTTGCCCGGAGGGCAGAAGAAGGAGATGGGATGGTAAAGGTGGAGCATATTGTGTTATAGGTGGCACATTAATTAAAATGAAAAGAGAGATTTCTCTGCAGTAACAGAGCAGCAGAGGATGTATGAAATGGATAATAACTAATTTAGTGGGTTTTGCTTATAGCATCTCCATCTGGGCATATATAAGGTCTGTGTGTGTGTGTGTGTGTGTGTGCGTGTGTGTGTGTGTGTGTGTGTGTGTGTGTGTTACATGCTTCTGTATGTTTTACATTGCATGTGATTGCATAGTCGAGGTGCAGGGATCAATTAGAAATATCAACACCAGGTCAGTATTGATACTTGTGTAGTAAAATAGTAAAATTTTTCCTTTTGAATTTCTTCATTTTTCTTTTGTAGTTTGTCAAATCTACCGCAGAAAAGGTTTTGTTTTGCTCTTCAGTCGTAATTTTTTGCTTTTTGTTTAAAAAGAATGCCTAAAAATGTCACTATGTTGTTAAATAGTTTTACAGAAACCTATAAAGTCTGCTGTCGGCAGTGTGTTCATGTTTGCGGTTCTCCATCTGCAGCGGCATCAACACCAAACCCGAGTAGAGCCACGTAGAAGCAGCAGCATATTCTGCTTTCCTGCTCTGAACAAGTTTATCCTAATTAGTTGAGAATGTTGAACACAACTAATAAAGAGCAAAGTTAGTGACCGTATCAAACGTTCGCAGTTGTTCTAGTTCTGTGTCACGATTTTTGAACGTTTCCGTCTGAGCTGTGTTTCTGCAAAGTGGGTTAATTTGAGATTCAAATCTGGTCTCAGGTGTAAACGTGTGTGTGATTTTCTGTTGAATTGACTTGTAAAAGACAGATGGTAATTAGTCTCAGCTATTCGTCAACAGCTATTGTTGTTTTTATTTTATTGAAAGTGATGCGTCTGCAAATAAATCCAGCTGATATAAAAAATTGTTATATTTAATGGTGCCACAGCAACTTGAACCTATTTTTCTTTTATTGTTCTTCTAAACTACAAATAAGTCTAAAATGATAATGCTTTCATTTGAGGTTGGATATATTTAGATGTTTATTCTGAATGTGCTGATTTGAATGTAAAAGCAAAGAGAAAACGCTTTGTGACGATTTAAGGACGTTTTTGGGTTTACAGGATCCACTGGGCCGGGACTGAGACCGCCACCCGATGGTGCGGCTACATGAGCGGCGCCGTGCAGGCGGGGCAGCGGGCCGCTCTGGAGGTTCTGGCTGAAGTCTGCCATGTTGTCCTGACAGCGGAGGAGCAGGAATCTCTGATCCAGGGTCAAACCGTCCACCGTCCCCCAAAGCCAACGGCGCTGTCCGCCCTCCTCAAGAGGCTCACGAGGAAGTCCGTGTTGATACAGGTGCTGACGATAAGTGCTGCTCTGCTGCTGGTTCGGAAGCAAAACGTTCTGATGAAGATCAAAACTTACGTAGGAACTTTCTAAACTACGAAGCGATACTGTAAGATCATGTTCAGGAGAAATGTTTCTAAAACTTCTCAAATCCAATCTGAGGGATAAAATCTTCGTCATATTAACAGAAGAACAAAATAATGAGTTTATTTTGAATTAATACTTCAAATAAATACATAAATAAATAAAATGCAGCTTTTGAAGCTGAGATAGCTAGCCACAATGCTACTTCACATATTAGCGAGTGGCGTTTGCAAAGCAGCCAATCAAGAGGCACCAGTATGTGTCCTTGGTGCTAATTGGTTGGAAGAGCGTAGATAAGGAAAACCATAGATTTCAGTTTCTTCAGTAGAAACTGTGTGTATTAATGCATTTTCAGGTGTGTTTAGAGTTTAAATGATCAAAATAGGAAGTTCTGAGTGTTTTAAAAGGGGGTTTAAAAGAGGCGGCTGCAAAATATGATTTTAAAAAACACACCGACTTTCTGCCACTTCTGAGTTTATGGATTTTAATTTGCATCGTCGCCTTACTATTTTCATTTGTTTACTTGCTTCACACCAGTTAATTTAATCTTTTCTCTTATGTTATTTTACCAGGTTTGGTTTGATTTTTGCTGTTCATTACCTTTGTGCCACCAATATTGACTTTAAACCATCCACACACTAATTCAGTAACAAGAAAATAATCAAAACTGCTATAATTAAAACAGCTTAAAAACCTAAGAAAGTTTCCAGAAGCTGAATGGAAAGAAATTTAATAGATTTTTTAACTTCTTGTGCCTAACTTCAGTCTAATATAGAAAAGGTTTTTATAACCTTTCAAATAAAGAATGTTATGTTTCCAGCATCACCTGCACCAGCATGCAGATTTGCACAGCAGCATGTCTCAGGTCTGGCGTTAGCATCTTAGCGTTCATGTTGGGTTTACAGCTGAAAAAAGCAGCTTGTAGCGACCTTATAAAACAGAACAGAGGGCACAGAAACAGGAACTGTATCAAACTGAGTCAGAAACCAGTTGCTTCACCTTTAATGAGCTTAGAGGAGACATTGTCTTGACATTTGAAGCTTATAATTCACTTTCCTTGAGAAAACACAGATACACACTCATTGATGTCCAATTACATTCAAATTCAAGGTTGATACAGTCATTATGAATAATTAAAGCTAATTAAAGTGTAATGCAAAACCTCAATTTTGTGCTAAGACTGATCAACTCTGGAGATTTAAAGTAGGTTAATTACACTTTTTAGCATAACATTGGTTATTAAATAATAATTAATAAATGTCCTAATTCAGCCATGTATCCCTTCTCCAATAAACCAGAACAACATGAATGACTTGTTCCTGACTTAAAATCTAAATTACATGCTAATGAGGGGATGCAGCCATTTTATTCTCTGGAATTTAAAGAAGGGATTCATGTAAAATTTGTAGTAAATTATTTGTAAATCTTTTCTTTTTTTAATGCTTTTCTGCACAATTTCTACTCAAAATAAAATAAAATGATCGCAATCTTTTGGATTCTCTCATTATTTTCATGCAAAAAATGGCAGAAATCCTTGAGATTATCTTCTCATAGTTTGGTTTGAAACCACCTCAGATTGTTCGTGTTTAAACGGGTTTGCGGAGAGACGACAGAGCCCAACGCGGCTTCACAAATCGCCATAAAACCTGCATGAGCGGCTTGGAGCGCAGCCACGGGCCCATTTGTGCGGCTTCAAAACACCAGCAGATATTAGAATGAGTGTAAGATGGATTAACTCGTCACGCAGTAATAACATCTCCGGCTAAGTGATTTAATCAATATTACTAGATTGCGCAGTCGATTGAAAGGATTTTTGTCAGCCCTCTCGAGAGCAACTCAAAAGCTCACTAATCACCATGAACCACGGATCGCTATTTGTCTGTTTTCACTGGTTTGGGCTAAATTAAGAGCCTCTGAAGGATGGATATCATCTCAGACGTTGTTTGCATGGTTTGAAAACGGAAAACAATGGAAACAAAATACATCCATTGCTTTTTTTGACTTGACACTGAAAAGCTCAAACTTTTCCCCTCATCCCAAAACCCAGCTTAACGGGAAACTTCAGGACAACAGTTGCGTTCTTAAATGTGATTTTATCAATGAAGTCAAAGCAGTTTTCATGTGAATAGTACACCAGCATGAAGAAATGTTCAGTATTATTTTATTTTAAGGAGTACTAATCGAGTGCAGAGACAGTTACTCAATAAAATTTTAACAGTGTCTTATTGGCAGAGGCGGTCCTAATCTTTTTGGCGCCCTGGGCGAACCACCTTTCTATATGAACCACCTTTCTTAATAATTATGTCAGCATTATTAAGCTGGCATACTGTAAATCACTGTACACCCAGACTGTGATCAATATTAACATTTACTACATTTTAATGCTTAAGGACTTTAGCACTTAAACAAACAAATAACCTGTAAAACTTAACTTGAATAATTAACTTTAGCACTTTAGAAAATACTTTTTCTTCACATGTATTTCTCATCACGCTGAATAAAACACACAAACCTCTGCTGGTGTTGGGGAAACCAGTTCAACCCGCCTGCATGCCTTCAAGACAATACCCTGGGCAAACTGACCCACCTCTCCTGCCAGGCACTGAGGAGGGCAAATTAACCCACGAGTGAAACGTGATGTGATTTATAAACTTTCTCTACATTTTCAGGGAACATTTCTGAGTGCTTGGTTGACCTCTGACCTGATTTGACAACCGATTTGAAAGCGTTGATAGAAAAGAAGAGTGTTTAGCTTTTCATACAGCCACATTTAGCTCCAGCAGGCGGCCTCCATATGACTCCTTCAGATAGATATAGATATATAGAAGCAACATCTTCTGTAATGTCTGGAAGTAAAGTTGCTGTAATTACTGTGGCCTCTGTAAACAACAGTCAAAGCGCTTGTGTTAGTTTGCCCTCAGGCTGCAGCACCGTCTTTAAAAATTCATCCTTTGCAGTAGAGGGTAATCAGTGTTTGTGACCATAAACAACTCCTTTAACAGACTACACATGCAGCCCATTTCGTAAAAGCTGCAGATTCTTCTTTTGTGCCATGTTTTCTTTTTTTTTTTCTTTTTTTACTTTCATCCAGACATAACAGTCTTCTAAAACGAGTCTCTCTTTTGCAGTCCTTGCAAAACTGGATGAAGTATTGTTTTTAATTTGTGTCAGAGTTATGCCAGCGAAGCAAAGCTGCAACTCCAGTCATTTATTTCACATTGCATTTCGCATTGTTTTCATATTTCACGTAAGTTTTATTGTTATGAGTACATCTAAACTGGTAATTATTTACAAGAATTATTAACAAATCTATGTAGGTTCTCCATCCATATCCATCACAGAAACATTATGGATTTGTCTTTTACATTATTTGTGATTAAATAAAATCTGAAAGTGAGTTTTTAGTCCCTCTCAGTTGGTACTTTGTAGAATAACAAAATAAAACACAAACAGCTCAGTTTCAGAAACATATTTTGTTAATAGAAGGTAGTTAGGGTTTTAACAAAAATGTGAGTCAAAGCAATCAGATAAAATCATGTTTTTTAGAGATAAAATAAAATCATATTTAATAACGGAAGAAAATAAGAAAACCCACATTAGTTTTATTTCTATTTTTCATTTAATCCAGCTGTGGTCTTATGGTGATGCTCAGGAGGAGCGCTGCAGATGTCACGGTCGGACAGAGGCGAAGTGAGGTTGTCCCGTCAGACCGTCAGTTCCCAAAACTGTAACGGGTCACACACTGACCCTTTCTTTGTTGAGAGTACTTTATTGATTATTTTGAATCGGCAGCAGGTGACTAATATGACAAATATGTGATTTTGTTCTGGATGCAAAAGAAAAATCTTCTGTAGCTAAAATAATGCTGGCCTACACTTTTTTCTCTGCTAAAAATGTTTTGTTTTTTTGGCCTAAAATGTTGGAGAGTCACTAGATTAAGCAACAAAATCAGGTAAAGTATGACCTTAGATAAGAAAGCATTTACCACCTACATGGCTTCATTTACTCTTTCTCTGCTGTATTTCTCTGCAGCTTTACATTCTTCTAGCTGAAAAGCTCTGTTGTGATTTTATGCTGTCTTTTTTAGCATTAAACAGTCTCCAACACCCACTGCCCAGCGAACAGCAGCCTGACTTCATTGCTTTTTGGTCAACAGAGTCAAGGCTGAGTCATAAAAAGCGCCGTCATCTCCAGCACCATTTTTAACAAATCCCATTTCGACCTGGGGGTCAAACACAGGACAACCAATGAGCAACAAGGTGCACAAAGCTGTTCGGCTGCCGGGCATTCAGAGGAATTCAGAGAGAAGCCCATCTCTGATATAAACAACACACGTTGCCTGAGAAGCCGCGGCTCCGTGGAGCAACACTAATACCTTCGCCATCTGGTACCAAGGACGGCGACTCGTAGACAAAACATGGGAGTAAACAAGCCCAGTGCGTGAATCTGTCCTAGAGCGAGAGCGAAATAATAGAGTTGGATGAAAACAAGCTTCACTCACCCTGAAAATAGCTGAAGGCGCGTGATGTCTGAGCGTAACTGTGTGAAGATAGCATCTTTCCCCTCATTAGCAGAGTTACTGTAACTTCTCTGCTTCATTTGCTTGTATGACACAAATATTCTACAGAAAGATGGAGCCAGAGTGACCAGAAATGCTGGAAACTTGTCATTTTCACTCCTTGTTTCATTAAAGCTGCAGTAAGTAACTTTTACACTAGTTTATTTTTTATATATTTGGTAAAACTGTCACTATGTCATGACTGTATAATTCGTAAAATATGAGAAAAAGTTAAATTCCTCTATTTTCTGCCATTTGCGAAAATAGAGGTTTTTGGATCAATCCAAAATATTGATGCCAAGTTGATAATATCAATACTTTAGATTGTAGTTTCTTGACGATGACACTGTCAAAATATTTTTGCTTTGATTTCATTTCATTTGATTCAAATGACAATTTTTTTTTTTTGCACTTATTTAGCAAACGCTGCACACATTTGTTCATGCAAAAGTATTTTCTTTTCACCTTTAAACGTCAATTGAATTTTGTCCTGGGTTTTAACAACGTAAGTCGAAGGAAAAAGCATGAAAACGCCTCAGAGTTCGAGGTTTGGTGACGTAAAGGTCCAATTTTCCCAGAACCACAACACAACTGCAGCTTTAAAAACAGATAACTGCGAGGTTGAGGGAAGTAGATCTGTGTGTGGGAAATGTTTGAGTGTTTCTTGGTGTTGAAACCTGATGCATAAAGTGGCGTTGTCGTCAGTTGCTACGGCAACGACTTTCATGCAGTGCAGCCGACACAGAGAACAAGGAAAAAAATAGTTTTTGAGTTGTTGTTTAATGGTTTTTCTGCTGTATTTTCCCTTTCCTGTGGCAGATCAACATAAATCAGGTTTCATGTAGTTAACGGAATAGTTTTACTGAGGCAGCGCGGCTATGAACAGCATGCAAAACAATCGTCTCTCTGCCCTCCAGCGTTGTGACCTGCATGTTATTACAAGCAATAACATGCAGGGAGTTCAAAGGTTGAAAACGTGACATTCTCCTTTCAGAGCTGTATGTTTGCTTTTACCTTTACTTTGCCTCTTTTCTTGTTCCATCTATATACTTCGGCTTGTCTGTCTCTTTTCTGCTGGCGCACCTGAATTTCCCCCTTGAGGGGTAATAAATGTTATGTCTAAAAGATGCATATATTGTGCTTGAGTATGACCTTCAACATCAGGCTTTTTATTAATTAAAGCTTCATCTTACCTCAGGTTTTTATGACTATATGTCTTAAAATTGTTGTTAAATGTTGAAGGAAAACGTGAAGATGTCTTGGAGACGTTTTAATTGACAGTGAGGAACAATTGTGAGATAAAAGGCTGGATGTAACTGCAGACGAAAAAATTCACAGACAATCTATTATTTTTGGAAGCCTGAGGTTTGAATCTTTTATTTTTAGAGCTCTTGTCTTTAGTTTCAACATCAGAATTGTAATAAAATATGAATTATGTCTGGTTCAATCCACCACCTTCTGATAACCACATTTTGTTTCAAAATGTTTTGTTAAAAAGGACAGATATGCACAAGGGTATTTTGAATTGGCAAAAATTAAAAGACGCACTCAAAATAAAATGTTTGGTTTTGGTCTGGTCCACTTATCTTCTCCTCTCTTACCAAAGTAAAGGTGCAACCTTGAGTTCAAATTAAGTTACTTGACTTAAACAGAGTTTAAAACAACACACTTTAGATCAAGATCAACATGAACATTGAAATAATTAATCAAAACTGACAAAAAAAATTTTACAAAAACAAATTAAGATGTTTCCAAGCTGTTTATATTTGCACAATAGTTTAAACAGATGAACGTTGAACCTCTGCAGATCTGGACATTGAACTGAGTTGTGAAAGATCTAAACAGAAGCTACTCTTTTGTTTTTTTACTATTTCTGAAAAAATAAATAAATAAATGTTACAGAAGTTACTATGAGGTCAATGAGCCCAGTGAAGCTGTTCTAGTCATTTAAATGAGAAGAATTTTAATATAACAGAGTTCAGCAAAATCACTTATTCCCTTTTTTCTTTCCTGTTTCTAATTTGCCAACATATCAAAGCCGTTCGCACCTTATGAAACTAAATACACACAAATGAATTGATTCAAGATCTTTTCTTTGGAGAAAAATAAAAAGTGTAGGGATTTGCTTTTTTTTTTTTCTTATAGAATACAACTAAATATTCAGAGATGAAACTGCTATAAATATCCATATTATTGCATATTATTGAGGCTGCAATTGTCTCAAATCAACAACTTCTGACTGAGAACATTTTATGTTCAGTTAAATAACATAACTTAAAAATAATGTCACCCTGTGGGCTGGAGAGACTTCAACTGCCTTGCTGCATGAAATACAAAGATGATACTTTTTTTAATGACAAACACTGTATTTTAAAGAAACAAAAACATTTCTCTGAAGTTCAGTAAGAAATGTATCTTGTACCGTCTTTGAACTTTCTTCCTTTTGCAAACCTAAAAAAGAAAATGACATTTGAGGATACATTGACTTTTTTATTATTTATGCTCATCCTCTCAGTAAACCTGAGTGAGAGGAACATATATTTTTCAGTGGATCATCATGAACAGTGTTGAATATGAAAGGGTGAATAAAAGTTCATGCACACTTCAATATCTGCAATTTAGAAAAGAAGCATCTAATTGTAATTGAGACTTCATAGTTAATTGTATTTGCTCTTTCTGACGTTTTGTTCATTTTGGACATTTAAAATGTCTTCCAGTTTAGAGCGTATTATTGTTTTACGTGAAAATGGTCTCAAAGTAACAATATTATTGTTTATCACAACAACATCTGGGACAATTTCTCTTCCAACAAAATTTGTTGTTGTGATTGTAGCAACAGATGTGTTTTAGATTTAGAAGTTGGATAATATTAGATGTATTTTATCATCAAAATGTGCATCATCCATGCATCAGATCGGCCTAATTCTCATCATCCTTTGTACGTTTTCTCTCTGCTTTTCAAACCGAACATTTCAGTGGCAACACAAAACTCTTAATTCCACTATCAAGTTGCATAATCCGCTAACAGTTGGGCTGCTTTGCTCCATAAAGCTCTGTGGAGGAGAAAAGCCTGAGAACTCCTCAGAAAGTTGTTACATAAGTATTTGGACTCAAACGGGCTTATTTCACATCCTCCCTCTGCCAAATAAGGGTTTTCCCAAGAAAGAGGTTTAGCATCTGCAAAGATCATGAGATTTGCAAGAAGATGGTGAGAAAAAGCAGCTCCTTCTTTCATAGCTTGTAGCAGAAGGTGTCTGGCGAGTGTTGGTGTGAAAATGCTTGGCATAATCATCTTTATCAGTCATACATTGATTAGAAAATGATGATGAAAACCATCTTTGGACTAGGGTTAGGGTTAGGGTATGGGTTAGGGTTAGCCTAACCCTAAACCTACGCAAATACACCCTGGTCTATTTTGTATATAATCATAATTGTCACTTTAAATGTTCAAAGATATACACATTTAAAGAGCCTCAATGAAAACATGTTTATCATTCTTAACTTTTTGGTGCAAAAACCTAATTTTGCAGCAAAATGTTTGTGCAACCAGCTCATTGGTTGAACTCCCAAGAGTCCCAAGAAGACAGTTGATGCTATCCGTGGTAGCGCCAAGATGGCTTCCACTGTGCACTTTATTGCATATTGAAGTATATTGGGCACGTGAACCATTAAAAAAGCTTTTTAAAGGAATTTCTGGTATTTAAGGAAGCTGTGAATACCCTGCGTTTACCCAAAATTCCTTCTGGCTTTCTTGATTCTTGACCAGGTCTGATCTGCTGCCCTCTGCCACAAAAAATCCTCGTCTTTCCAGCTGAGAATGATGATCTCATCCCAGCTGCTTCACATTATACAGTGACGTAAATTAGCACCATTTTTCCACTTCCAGGAATAAACCAAACAATCTAGAATTTGGTCAGCCGTATGTTAGGGTGACCATTAAAAACCAATTTCAGACATTTACAACAAAAGACTGATAAATAATCCAGTATGCACTCCTTCCCATGAATATGTTGTTTGCTCTCCTTCATCATCAAACGTCTCATGAACCTAAAACTATTTTAGTGGCAGAAACATCAATACTGTATAATTGGGTTGTTGGGTACCCATAATTTTTCTATCAACCTTCCCTTTTGAAGTGAGCTGGAAAAGGCTTATTTCCATTTTGTGGAGCCTTTGAGCCTCAAATATGATTAATATTATCCATCAAGTTCAACAGCAATGTCAGAGGTTCAGTAAGTTATCTGTATGAAGCAATCGTTTGTTTTCTCAACCATATTTTCCTCCTTCAGCATCTTTGATGACAATTTACCTTCTTATATTTCAAATCTTTTGCAGTGTTCAGCAACACCTTTAAATTATCCCAGAGTGAAAACTCAATTTGGTCAAATTACTTTTTTCTCCTTTGACTATTTCTTTGGTACAGAGTTCAGGATGTCATCAATCTTCAGTGCTTAATATTTTCATGTCGTCTTAAATTTGCTCTCAAGGACAAATTCTTTCAAAGCCATTTTAGCTTAATTTAATATTCTATTAGCAAAACACGTCATCTCCATGTCCTTGTATCTCTGTATCAGTTCAGTTTTGTGTACAGGCAAGTATTTTTGACAAATTATGGGAAGAAATACTCAAACTTAACCGTATACCAGAAAACAACAGGAATTCAAAATTAAATACAAAGTGAACCTGGATGGTCACTTAAACTCATGAGCTAAGATTCGCTAAGAAGCTAAAGCTTGCTAACTTTAACCATCAATTAAGACATATTTTTAATCACTTTGATAAGAAATCATGAGAGAGTTGGACTTTTGACAGCAAATTCTCTTCTGTAATTACAAGTATCCACATATGATTAAGATCCACATCTTCTTTTGACATTTAAATTGCTTCCCTGGCTTCGGTCATTAATGCACACTTATGCTTACTTTTAATTAAAACGGATTGTGTCATTTAGTTAAACGGCTCTCAATCTCGCCTGCGTTGCATCTGATCATAGCCGTTAAGTTATTAGAGTCCTCATAACCTAAAAGGCCTCAGCATCAGTTTGCCAGATGCAAGAGTTTGTATATGTGCAAAGGAAATCCTCTCCTTTGGTATAATGAATCAAATTTTTAAGTTCTTACACTCCTGGAGTGCTACTTCCTTGGGGCTAAAGAAGAAGAGCCATCTGGCTTGTTATTCGTGCAAAATCTGAACTGCAGCATCTGTTTTGGTGTGAGGGTACATTAGCGCTCATGACATGGGGAGAAAAAACATGTTAATGCAAAAACAAACAAATTGATGCAAATCATGTTGTCATCCACAATGTTGTATATAAAAGGCCAGGTGGGTGTTCCACTTACGGTCCATTGTTTTTGAAAATATTTACTTCTTTTACCAAATGTTTAACGTTTTGAGGAATATCAAAACTAAATATCACGATGAGGAGTTATGTACGGAGCTAAATTGGGGTCAGAAATTTTGTTCAAACTTAAAAAAGATCGGCTCACAAAAGGATTCAAACTTTTTCTAAAACTAATTTAAAAATAAAAATTATTTATTTTTTTTTAGAATTGGCTGAAAAAACAAAATCTTTTTACATTACAACTGACATAAATAATAAAAAAAAAAACGTTTATCTTTTGAGCTTTACCTATATCTAAATCTGCCAAAAATATGAATAATTTAGGTATTTATTATAGTTGAATTCAGGAAAATACTCTTGTATAATTAGATTCTTTCAGCTGAAATTTATTTTAACCGTACAAACGATAACTTACCTTTAATATATTCCACTTAAATCTTCATAAAGTCTTGGGAACGGCCATTCTTTCACTCAAGCAGGCAGAAACGGTCATTGTAATTCCATAAAAAGGAACTTTCCGCTCCAAGGCTCGGGTCTGAGGAAGGCGTTAGATGATAATTATCAGCTGCCGCCAAGCCGTGCAGCCTGCTGCTTCCTCTCAGGTGGATTATATAGTTTGGATTTATCTTTTCCAGTTCATGGTGCAGCAGATAACATTTCCCCTGCAGCGGATGCTGTTGCTTTTGTTGAGGCCATATAGAGGCTAGTGATGATGGTTCGAAGATAATTGATACAGTAACGTTGCTTTATCGTGATTCAACCAGCTACATTATCTGTCTTAACCTTATCTTTTCAGTGAGAAGTTCCTATCTGATTTCTTTATTGCTTCTGATATGAAACCAAAAATAAATGTGACTTGGTAAATCGTGCTAACAGAGCAGCAGCTGGTTCGAGATGATCACCGCATGAACCTTTCTGTCCGTGTTTTAGGAGCAGATGGAGGAAGCAGATGATCTGATGAACAGCTCTCCCGTCATGTGACCGTTTTTTAAAAAAACGCTTACAGAAGGAGTAGCCGTTTGTCCTCTCCTGAAATATCAGGTTTGATAGAGGTGGGTTTTGGATAAAGTGGGATCTGCGCTCTAAAAATGGAGATGTTTTGAAGACGTGATCAGAAACGGCACCGACCTGGAGTGCTGCAGCAAATTTCTGCGGCTTCCATAAAAAGAATGAAGCGGTTGTGAGTCAGCTGCAGAGATGTTGGGTGAAGTTATTAGAGAAGCATTTTGTTTGAAGCGAAGGCCAGCAGGAGGAGGAGGAGGAGAAAGAGGAGGAGGAACATGGGGAATCGAAACGGGTTGCTTTTTTGCCTGCCAATCAGAAAAACCTCCCAGGAGATAAAACAATTTACATCAAGGTTCGCCTCCTCTTCCCACAAAGTCTGGAGGAAGTTTGACATTTTTTCTGCCGACTTACTTCTTGTTCGTCTCAATTTTTTACTAATAAACTTCTGTTATCTGTCCTGCAATTACCATGTTAACTTCAAAGTCCCTGGCGCGTCGTAAATCGTGCTTTTGTTGTCTTCCAAGAGTCGTCGGATGAAGATGATATCTCGGCCGCTTTGTTTACGGCGTCGCAGGAGCGTCTCGATGAATCTTAAATCAGTTTGTTTTCATTTTTAGTTAAACATCTTCTTCCTGGCGTCTATCTGTGCGAGTATTGTGGGCTGCCAACTGTTTGGACTCAGGTCAACTGGGAGCCTAAACGTCATGAATTATGCATGAGGTCGGCTCACCCGGAGACAACAGCGCTGTCTGTGCTGCCGCGGCTCAGCCACACTGATTTGCAGAGATCATAGGAAACAGCGGACGATAAGACAGATACAGGAGGATGGAGGCGGACGGAAACACGAGAAGATAAAAGGCGCACGTTGGGAAATATCTGAAGCTCAGGTTCATTCAACTTGTAAGAAAGAAGAAACTCCTTTTTTCGCTCTACAAAACCGGCATCCCATGAAAATGTCTAATTCTGTCTTTCAGTAACTTGAGTTTTTGTTAAGGCTTCAAAACTAAAAATATATGTGGAAACAAGAGATTCAGTCATTTAAAGTGAATTCTCTCATATTATTTGAGATGCGTTTTCCTTTCTGCAAGAATATAAAACTTTTACCGGGCATGTCTGCTCTCGCTCATCAAAATATAGGAGCTCGTTTTACGTCAATAATTCATCAATACTGATGAAAAATCGAGTTTCTAGTTCTACTGGAAGATAAATTTACTTTTAACAAGACGATTTCCTCATGTGAAATGTGTAATGAAATATTCTGCCAATGGAATTAGACCTGGGTTGCTAGGTGACGGGCTGGGCTTGGCCGGGGTTGCTAGGCAACGAGAAGCGGAATATTCTGCCACTGGAACTCAAACGTTTTCATCAATATTAAGGGATTATTGACTTAAAATAATATTTCTGTCTAATTTTAATTGAGATGCTTGCAGTCAAAGCCAAACCAAAACTACTTGGTAAGATTTTGTGTTTTTTTTTTTTTGGTTCATTTCCAACTTATTGTATCAGAAAAACTATTTTTACATGACTTAAATAATCTTTAAGTCAATTTAATTTTCTTATATTCAATAAGACCAACAGAGTTGACATGAAAAGTCTCCTCTGCTTTCACTCAAATGGAAATGAGTCATTTTTCCTGGAGCACATTCATGAGGTCAGACACTGATGTTGGACAATCTTTCATCCCAGAGGCGTTCGTTATTCCTGTGTAAACTTTCTATTTTTATGGATGCAGTTTGTCAGTCATGGAGCTCTGTACGCTTTGTGGCTAAGCTAATCTCAAGGCGACCGTCATGTATCAGGATCTGAAGCTTTTTCTATGATTTTATGTAAATTTGCTGTTATTTTTAGCTACCTCTCATGATTATTCTCGTAAAATTGTGATGCTTATCATGCTCAGTCGCTGAATTTTTATGACGTAATTAAAAAAAAACCTGAATCATTCAGCATTACTTTTTACTACGGATACTTCAGGGTCACAAATTTCTATCAAAGCACTTTGCAGCAAAAGTCAAAGAAATCCATTTATGGTGTTGTTCCAGTGGGGGAGCAGAACTTTATAACCTTGACACAAACATTAAGCTTCTGTCTGGCTTTTTAAAGTACTTTCAGCTGCAACTCCTGCAGTCTGACAGACCTGCAATAAAATGTACTTTTATTACACATTTCATAGGAAATGTCCAGGATTTTATAGCCAGCTGAATCTAAAAGTGCAGCCATTTGCTCGGGTAGATGGCAAATCACGGCAAATTCTCTTCAGTAGCGTCTATGAGCTGATAGTTAAAGAGCTCAGGAAAGAGCAGAGAAATGATTTTATGAAATTAAGAAACTTAAGAGGAAACTATTCCCGTTTTCCACATCACAAGCACAAACTTTTGTGTATTTTATGCAATAAATCAACTCAAAGTCGCAATGTGTTTCTGTTTTCAGATGATGTATTGAAAATGTTTGTTTTATTTTGGGGTATTAGAGTAAAGGAGGATTAACTTTTCACATCTTATTTTCCTTCCACTTCACAAACAGCTTTTGGTTTTGAAAAGAAAAATGTAATTACGAGAATAAAGTCAAAGTTAGAAAGGAATAAAGTTGAAATCATATCAAAATAAAGTCATAATTTTATGTTATTCTCATATTTCAATTTTAATCTTGGAAATCTGTTTTTTTCTCTTTTTTTGACTGTTTATATGACTATTTTTGAAACATCAGCACTTTTGTATTATTTCGACTTATTCTTACAATAACATGAGTTTTCATACGACTTTATTCTCGTAATTTGACTTTATTCTTGTACAACTTTATTTTCATAAAGCTGGTTTACTTCTGCATGACTTTGTTTTTGCAATACTATGACATTCTTCGGATATTTCGAATTTATTCTCATAGTTTTTAGGACGTTCTTGTAATTTTATGCGTCATACTCTGGTATTTATTGTTGGAGTGAACGTCGTGGCTAAAAGCTAAAAGGTGTGAATACTTTCGCAATGCACTGTGGGTGCAAAGAGGGAGAGGGCGCCGGACAGATCGGCCATCTGGACCCGCGAGTCGACAGCTTGACATGTTCCAAGAACAGCAAACACGGAGCAAACGATCCGAGCGCGGCTCCTGACTGCGACCCGCAACGCGGAACACGGGGAGCGTAATTAGAGGGGCCCGCCACGAACAGACCGCTCGAACAGAGATCAATGTCCTGCTCTCTGAATTAATGAGGCTAATGTGGATTTGACAGCCTCTTCATGGGAGATCTGCGTGGAAAACCCGACGAGAGAAAGAAGGAGAGAGAGAGAGAGAGAGAGAGAGAGAGACAGAGAGAGAGAGAGAGAGAAAGAGAGAGAGACAGAGAGACATAGAGACGTGCAGATCTTTGACACACAAGAGGATCAATGGAGGCTTTTTTAATTTGACCAATTACTATTGCTCACCAGTAAAGTCATCATTTTAATTATAAAACATACTGTTGAAAGTGAACAAAGAATACCGCAACAAATCCAAATGGGGAGAGAAGAAGAAGAAGAAGAAGAGATTTACATTAAAAAAGTATTATTCTTGTGTAGAAAGAGTTACAGGTTAAAACAATCCACAACTCAGTGGGTTTCAAATACAATAAAAACCAAAGAAATAAAGAGAAACACAAGCCCACGCAGAACCGTGCACAGCAACATTATGCAGTCTGTTTAAGGGAGAGCAGGGTGATTGTTTCTGAAGAAAGCATGACTTTTTTTTTTTTTCTTTTATTATTTTTATTCTGGTTTAAGAAAAGTTTTACGATGTAAAGCAGTGCTGAGAGTTTTCTTTCCGACAAGATCTTCCTGCCGCTGCAAGGTCGTTTATTCACAAAGACACACACGTTGCACACATGATGGAAAGAAAAAAGGGGAGAGAAAAGAAAGAAGAAGGGATTTGAGGCTTTTTAAATATTTAATCTGTAAAGAAAACAAATGCCAGATTTGTGGTGAACTATAGGTGCATCTTATTTGAAGTTTGTTTATTTCAACACATATTTCAAGCTTTTATTTCTGCTGATTTTGATAAATAAGCCTTATGACTAATTCATTTTGAAGTTATATGAACATGGCCGCTCAGAGACATGTATCCAAGCATATTGGGGGAAAGTTTAGTGGAAGGAAAACATGCAGTGGGGGGGGGGTAAAATTGCACAAACAAAATGAATAACAACTTTCTTGGTAGGATTATGTTTCATTTGTTTTTATGAATCTAACTTGGAGATATTAAAAAGATAAATTCAACTAAAATATTTTATTAAATATTCATATTTGTATTGTAAGAAATAAATTACATATGAGCAAATAAACTAATTATTTTAAATTTTTACACTTAAATGCTTTTGGAACTTTTTCTACTGCAGTTTTTCTTTCCATTAAACTTTAATTTGCTTGGTTTCAAGGAGGATGCTGGATAATCATCAAGTCTAATTTCATAGCATTTCTGTTTTAAATACATTTTTCTCTTTAACTTCCTGAGAAACTGTTTATGTCTCGTTTAAATTTGCTGTAATCATTGCAACCAACAGAAATAAACGACTTCCTGAAGCGAAAGCTCCAGTTTCACTGAAGCAAATCAACGTTTTGTTTGATACAGAAATGTTTTGAAATGCGCCTGTATGTTAAGGTGAGCCAAAAGTAAAGGAGGGTTCATTTGGCTCTTTGGTATCTGTTGCTCAAACACAGTTTTTTCTTTAAAAATATAAATAAAGAAAAGAAAAACACAACATTAACAATTTGTCCTTGATTGGAGCATCTGTCCTCATTTCTGTTTTTTTTTTTTTGTTTTTTTTTGTCTCCCTTATTAAAAGTTATCCTTGAAATTTCATTTCATTTGGAAAGAATTAAAAAAAAACTCTCCGAACAAAACAAAATACTTCTAAACAACCGAAGCAGATTCCTCTTTTCGCAGCTCATGATTAGTCTTTCTTTCTTTCTTTTTATTTATTTTTTTTTCAAAAATGTACTGAAAGATTATATAATGAAGCTTCACAGGAGTTGAAAACATGGCAACCCATTTTAAATTACACACCCCTGTGTTGTAGGAACAGCTTGTCCTTTTTGCACGACGCCATGTTGTCCTTCAGGAGACAATAAGCCATCATGGTCCCTGCAGTGGGCGGCCATCTTTATTGTATCCATCCCTCGGCTCTCATTAGTCCGCACAACAGGAACTCTCAACCATCAGTGCGTGTGTTTGTGAGGTGAGCGTCATGAGAAATGCCAAAATGATAATTAAAAAAAAAAAAAAAAAAAGATGTTATAAAATCTTAAGAAAAAAGAGAAGCCAGCACGTCATCTCATCTCTTTCCGCCGGATCGATTGAATCCGTTTGCATGGAGGACAATTGAAGCGTCTCCTCCAATCTGAGCGAGGATGAGAGAGGAGTCCTGGCGGGACGGGCCGTGATCTGTTGCATCATCTCCAACAGTCCTTTCTCTGAGAGTTAATGGATTGTAGGCACATCTCCCAGCCAGGCACCGGGTAGGGGGCGTGGACACGTGTACTCGTTCTGCAGAGAACAGGAAGGAGAGAAAGCAGAACATTAACGCCGCGCAGCTGGTGGTTACCGTGTGAAATTAATTGCAGTTCCAGGTGATTGGATAACAGCACAGTGGGCCTGTGACAGCACCAGCAATGCAAATAAGAATAAGCAATTAAGTGGTTGATAAACCCCCATGTGGTCCGACATCCTGGCAGGATGAAAGAGGAGGCTGTGGATTAAATTGCAGTTACACGACGTCGTATCTGTTCAGAGCAGCTGGAATGGGAGACGCCACTGTTACAGTATAACCCAGCATCTCCAAAAGCATCGGCTGTGGGATTCACTGCTCAGACCAGCACAAAGCAAAACGTAACGGTCAAGAAGTTGGACATTTATTCATAACTTTACAAGTTTCCAAAGTCAAAATAAGAACAGTGAATGTTCTTAAAGGGCCGGTTGTGCCAGAATTATCTAATGAAACCAATTAAACTTGCTTTCAATAAGTGTGTTTTTTTTTTTTCAATCAAAAGTACAGATTTTGTGGTGCTACTTTAGGAATATTTGTAAGGTATTTTCACGCTAATGTGTGATGTTAAATGTGACTTTTTATTAATCGATGTTTCTGCCACAGAGGCTGAGGTTACAGTCAATTAAACCTGATGATTTTGATCAAATCTGAGAAAAATTGGCAGTAAAATCTGTTGATTTTGTGTGAATGTTGAGGCTACAGTAAAACTTTGCTGACTTTAAGATACACTTAATTTAGACGTATGAAATATTCATTTCTGTGATAAAATGTCAATTTCCTAACAAAATATAGTGATTATTGGACATTATTTTCTTAGCTAATTCCTCTAGTTTAACATACTTATGTTTTTCAGGTTAAAGTGGTGTTGATATGCATTTGTATCATTTTCCTTTCTCTTCTCAAATATGTGCCGTCCATTTTCTACGTGTCACAAAAACCTCATAAAATCCGTTAAAACTGCAGCGTGAAAATGTGTGAAAAGTGCAAGAGGCATGAAAACAGAAAGTATCGTCTGTTTTTACTGACAGAGCTTCAGCGTTCCCTCACTCACTCTTAACAATCCCACATTCATGCTGCCTGCTCTGACCTTTTTACTCTAATTTTTAATAATGCTGCTCTTCTCTACTCTCTCAATTAATTTTTCACCCATGACAGTTTCATAACGAGACACGTATTGTCACCGCGCCAGACCTACTGAACGTTTTGGAAAAAATGGACGGCAAGCAGCTGAACGCAATAGATACAATGAAATGCATTGGGGAAATAATTATTTGATCCGCTACAATTTGGAGAGAGTTTGGGTTTCATGTCCATGTGGTAAATAAATCAGTCAGCTGCAGATAATCCTGACCTCGACTCATTGCCTACACAAAGCACGCCTGTCTGCAAAACCAATTTTCTCCCATTCCAGCCGATCCTCCACCGAAAGGAGGACCAAAGGTCAAAATGTGACCCCAGAATATGTCAGGAACAAAACAGTAGACCTGCGCAGGGGAGCAATGGGCAAAAAGACGATCAGCAAGCAGCTTGGTGAGACAGCAATCGAGCTCTTAAGGTAACGTCAGATCAAATCTTCACACTGCCAGGCAGGAGAGGAACGGCAGTTCAGACAGAATAACCAGAGCTGAATGGTTTAAATACTGCAGAGTGCCGTGGGAAAGTCTTCCTTGAACAAATGGGCTACACAAAGCTAAATCATTCTTAGATAATGAGATTTGAATCTAGTCTGTTCTGCCTATCTTGATCTTGACAAGACGTTTTAGGGCGTCTTGTCACTTTAAATCTAAATAATCAGTTGCTGGTTACGCCCCCTCCAACGTTTACACTCGCACGTGAAAATGGCTGCAAACTGATGCACAATTATACAACTGTGCATCTTTGAAAAGCAAAAGTGGAGCCTCCTGCACAACTAGGCAAACACTTGTCTTTTCCAGCAGCCATTGTACAGCGCATGCAGCAGTAAAACCGGAGCTCGATTTGGGTTTTGGTTTTGGCTTTCCTGGACTTACTTGGTGAGGGGAAATGCCTGCTGACATGTGATGCCACATTTAGGAAGTTTTTGAAACGGGTCGTTTCACCAAAAATGATCAACGTAACGCCAAAAACCAGCTGGGTGGGGTTTTCTTTAAGCACTTCGGCTGCTTTAGAAAACCAAATGGAAGTACAAAGATAAACCTCACTAGATAAACCTGAAACTTCATGTTTCTCATTACATAAAACAAACAGCTTTTTAGGAAAAGGACGGCTGCAAAAAACAAAAAACATGGCATCTGTTTTGTCTGCATTGAGCTGGAAAATATGTAAACTCTTCACTTTTGTGAAAAGCTGCGTTTATGTGGAGACAACGGAAAAGTCAAAAGTTGAAGTGCTTGTTGAAATGAGCCTGTAGACGTTGAATGAAAGTGACCCGGAGATCTGAAGAGCTGGCAAACGACAGAAGTGCCAACAACACAAAATGTGCACAAAAGATTTAACAATTAAAACACAAAGAAACTTTCCAAGTAAATCGATAAGCAGACAGAGCAGGTAATTTATGTACAGCATCATCTCCATAAGCCGCATACAATGGATTGATTTCAGGAACTAATTTTCCTCCAGAACATAATAAATTCAGGAGAAAGAGTCAATTATGCATCTTGACGGGTGAGCAACCCTGGCACATCTAAATGTCAGGGATTTCCCCACAGGACAAGTCACGCTTGTTAAAATGTAGTTGCAAATTAGTGCAACATTTTGACATTTTCCCCTCATTCAAGAGCTTACAAGCCTCAAACTGTTCTGCACTCCAAAACAGACAGAGCGGCACTCAGCTCACTTTCTGAGTGTTTTTAACCGCACTGTGACATGGCAACAAGTCCTTATTGATTTAGCAACACAAACGCTCAACTTAAGCAGTCTCGAAAGCTTTTCGAATTTGCTCAGCTGAAGCTGAGATTGTTGTCGGCGTTGAAGTACATCTCTTCGACGAACGACTCAGGCGAACGCGCCCTGAGCAGAACTTTGATTTAGGCGTCATCAAATGGGCCGAGGAGTCTTCCAGCAGCCCTTCATCTCCCTCTCAGGTAGAAGCGAGCGAGCAAAACTCTGCGGCACAAATTGTCAGGCAGAAGACAATCTGTGTGAGAGCAAATCGCAGTAACGTTTCGGGTTGTGGTCTGAGCGGATGCACGCAAAAACAGACACAAAAGTTGAAGAGCAAAAATCTGTAAAGGCAGAAAAAAAGAAATCCTCCCATCAGGTGACGAAAAATGTGTTATTTTAATTTTCTGGAGAAGATTTATTAAAGTATTTTACATCTGATTCATTTCTTTCTTTGTCTTGCAAGTCCTTGAGTCAGTGGTGCAAAAAAATACTTTCCATAAACATAAACAATTGTGTGCATTTATATTCAACACATTTTGTTTTGATACCTCTAAACAATCCAGTCAGCCAGTCCATTGTCCTTAAAAGTCACCTAATTACTCAAAATCTGAATGGTGCTGAAAGCAGCGACTCACTTTCGCTCCCAGTCTCTGGAGGCTTGTTTTTAACAGCTTGGAACTTCTATAGAATACAGATCTTTGCAAAATGGCTTGAGGTCAGTCAGGATGAATAGAAAATGTCTATGAAAAGCAATTTTCTGCTTCTACAACAGACTCTCAATTTAATTAGCGACTTCGATTGGGCCGTTCTAACACGAGGCGCTAATTTGATCTAAGCCGTTCCTCTGTGGCTCTGGCTGCATGTTCAGGGTCCTTGAACCTCCACCAATGCTTAAAATCTTCTAATGGGCTCCTTTTTTTAAATTGAGGAGGCAGCAACCTCCAGCTGCTCACGCCGGCTCCTCCAGAGGGGAATCCAAAGGCGGTCCAGGGCCAACCGATCCTGTCCTGGTTTTCCTCCCAGTGCAAGGTGTCCAAAAGCCGACCCAGAACCCAGAAACTCACTTTGGTCTCTTGAATCCATGATCTTGTTCTTCCAGTCGTCTACGAGCCTGAAGTCGGACACGAGGACGATACATTTCTTCACTATGACAGACAAGATTCTTAAAGGCTAATACAGACTTTACCTGGAGATTTATTACAACTAAAAACTAGCGATCAGCACCGAAACCTGGGAGTCGTGATGGACTCGGACCTGAACCTTCAGAGCCACATAAAGACAGTTACAAAGCCGGCCTTCTATCTGCAGGAATGGACTAAGGTTTCAGCCAGCGCTACAGAAACTCATCTATGCGTTTGTCTTTAGACGCATCGATTAAAGCAACAGTGTCTTTACATGCCTGTCTAAAAGTAAAATAAAGATTCAGAGACAGAGCAATGCTGGTCGGGTTCTGACTGAAACTAAGGAAACAGAGCACATCACAAACATCCTTAAACTGTTTCGTTTCTGTTCAGCTCAGAGATTGGACTTTAAAATGCTGTTGTTAGTTTATAAACCACAATACATTAAATATCTGCTGCTGCTGCTGCTGTTGTGTCAGAACCAGGTCTTCTGGTTCTGGTTCTGGTTCTGCTCTGCATCCCGAGAACCAGAACCAAACATGGAGACGCAGCATTCACATCTGGAACAAACTTCCAGAAACCTGCAAAATAGCTGCAACACTGACTTCCTTTAAATCTGGACTAAAAACTAACATTTTTCTGTGTCAGACATTTTCTTTACAATTATCCTCCACTTTGTGTTTATCTCAGGAAAAATTACCAATAAAATAAAAGTTAATGGCATACACTTTTGCGAGGCACTATAGTCTTCTGAAAAGTAACTACTTTTTCACATTTTTGGGGTGAATAAGGAGAGTTTTATTGCACATCTCTGCTTGCAGTTCTTTAAACACCAAGCAGACGGTTGTTCAATTGCTTGCAAGACCGTCTTAATGATGTTATAAAGTGTTTTACAAGAAGCGGTGGGTGGTTTAGGTCACAATGAGGTTTACAAGACCACAACAAAAACAAAGGCGTAATGAATATACAACAAAAACCATAAAAATGCAGCATTGGAGACGCAGGAGCTGAACCATCACTGAGCCTGAGTTTAGGGAGCAGCAGCTCTAAAAACCTGCCGTCGCAAACTGTGACCTGGGGATAGTTAGCAGAGCGTTGTGTGGAGATCGCAGTGGTCAGGTCGGGTTCGTTCCCGGTCAATAGGTCCGAGAGGCAGCCAGAGGCAGGACCATTACAGGCTGCGGATGTGAGCGAAGGCTCAGAATCGCTGCCAGACGTAACAAGAAGCCTGCGCAGCGAGGAGAGCGCCGGGGCGACGGGTTCAGCGCTGGGTTCTGGTAATGAGCAGCGTTCTGACCCAGTTGGAGATGGTTGAAGGCGCTTCCTTTCCTCCCTAAGCATCGAGAATCATCTGGGAAACATATCCATACGTTTTGTAAAAAGGTAGATTTAAGAATGTGCAGAAAAACTTCTGAGATCCACTAACAGATAAATCTATTCAGAATATCAATCATCTTGTCGAGTGTCTTATCTTCAGGGGTCAGAGGTCAACATTTCATTGCAGAGACCGTGCCCTGGATCTGTTGCTATGCCAACCGTGTAACGGAAAAGTTTTCATTTGGAAATGCGCAACTAAATACCATTTAATAAGATTTTTTCTTTAAAAAAGTGAAGTTGAAGAATGGAGAGACTGTTCATTATTCCACCGACTCTCTTTGGTGCACTGACACTCAGCATGATGCTGCCACCACCTTGCTTGACACTGGGTACATCACACAGTCACTAAATACAAAGTGGATCTTATTTGTGACGTCTAAAGCAAAATTTATGTGGTTTTCACTCTTAGAGAGTGTCATAAGGTGCAGAACCTAATAATAATCGTCCGTCCAAAGTAGTTTTGCTTGGAAGCCGCTTATATCTGCTCACAGTTACGAGTTTCCTCTTTATAACGTTCATAATGAGGTACAGCAAGAAGAGCAGCACCTTTCTTTACTCTCTGCATGTCTGGCAGAAACCATAACTTGAAGCTGAACCAAAAAGATGTGATCAATCAGAGTTAATTCACGATTCAACAAGAGATTGGATAACGTTTTCCTTTAATGAAATAAGTCACGTTTAATCTTATCCAGACATTGTTTTAAATGTGCAAAAATAGAGCAAATGAGAAACAGGCAGTTAAAGGCTTAATTAATTTGTTCATTTTTCTGAAATGACATCAGTTTAAAGCACATTATGAAGTCCATGTTTAGAGCGAATGCATCCAAATAGTTGCCTCCACAGAAACACGTACAGAGCAATTACTATCTGTCACAGGTTATACGTCGCTGTCTCTACTCTGTTCCACCCCCTCTAACATCTTTAATGTGCTTTTAATTAGGTTAGTAATTAGCATGAGCCCAAAGTTGATGTAATTAATCTCGTCTTTGTCCAGACAGCTGGAACCAACACAAACTCTCTGCATGCCTGCCACTCTCCCAGATCTCCAGCTTGTTCCTCCACTCAGAGACCCAACCACCCGGCTCCGTTTCTCCGCCCCAGCCGCGTGAACTCGATGTTCCCTTTTTTTTTTTTCTTTTTTTTTCCCACAGACCAAAAGAAAAAGACGCAGACAACAAGAGCTGCACTGATTATGTCAATTCTTTGTGAAATTTTTGTCTAATGAGACAAGCAAAACCCAACTTTGATGTGATGATATTAAGGTAGCATGTTCTCTGTTCGTGCTGAAACGATAACGGCGTCAAGGTGCATGTCTGATCTCAGGCTCTTTTATCTTTGTCTGTCGCTCTTATCTTCATAAATATCACAGACAAGGAATTACAAAAATGAAACGCTATCTGAGGAGGCTAATTTATGCTCACAGACCAGAGAAATAATTAAAAAATGAAAACTTTTTTTTTTTCATGGAAACTAATTCCTGCTTAAGCTCTTGATCCCTGCAAAACAGACCGACTTACAGTTCCTCTTAAGCTCTAGTTCTTTCTCAGAACACACATTTAATCCTATTCTGACTTCAAACAGGGATTTTTTTTTTCTTGTTTCTCATTAAAAAAAACCCAATAAATGTTAATTTAGAGAAATTAGATTCTTTTGTTTTTAGGTTGTGGAAACAAAACAGTAAAATATTGATCTCTTGGCTACAGCTACGTCAAAGCCTGTTGAATAAATCCCACATCAGCCATTAACCTGATCGCCCTTTCAAATAAAACCAGAGGCTTTAAGTCGTTACCATCGCAAACATCTGGAAGGTGATATGATAAAATGCAACGCACTGAATACTTTTCCTTACTTGGCATTTCCATTTCTTTTTCAAATGCATAAATAATAGCACCCAGATTAATATTTGTGCTGAGAGCATGAATACATGAATATATAATCTTGACAGCATGGGCACTATTTTGCCTCCAGCTAAACGCTTTATACTGACTTCGATTTGAAATGCTAACTTTGCAATGGAAGCATTTAGAAATTTGGGGGTTATCAATAATACAACAATAAGATGTTACAGTATTGCTAAACCTGGTCTACAAGCACTCTATCCATCTGTAGAAAAAATGAAGAGACCACTGAACTGAACCTCATAATTATTCCACCAAATATTAATTTCTGAGTTAAAACATTAGTATTGCTGTTTGTAAATGAATATGAACTTGTTTTCTTTGCATAATTTGAGATCTTTGTTATTTTGACCATTTCTCATTTTCTGCAAATAAATGCTGAATTTCTGTTTGGAAATTTCAGAGACATGTCGTCAGCAGTTCACAGAATAAAAGAACAATGTTCATTTTACTCAAACATGTTAATATACAAAGTAAAATCAGAGAAACTGAAATGAACTCTGGTTCGATTCAAACGCAAAGCAGGAAGTGGACTACAACGCAGGGCATTGTGGGTAGATGAAACCAAAACGAATGCATGAGTCTAGTGCCAGTGGGAGAAATGGCTTGTGGTATTTTGCCAAAAACAAGAGAGAAATCTTACAACCACTAAAATCTGATGCCACTCCATTTCTGTTTACATTACGTGAAGGAGGAAGTTGAGCTCAATGTCTTCTTCAGAGGCTTTTGTGTCATTTCCTCCAGCAGGTTTTGGTGCAGAACCACCGCAGGTGAGGGGAGAAAAAGGTTTTGAAAGACTTTGGATCATTTGACACAATCCAGTGTGAAAGAGAATAACACCAGCTCAAAATGGACCAAGGTTGATCCCAAATCGAGGGAGTCTAGCGGAATATAAGGTATGAAAACATCCTGAGTCTATTGATAGAACCATAAGTTCTGGTCTCAAGGAGAATATCCATTAAGAGATCACCCAGTTACCAGTTAATAGATTGTTGCTACAAACTCACCTCAAACCACTAATGTCTATTGATGCATATTTAACACAAACCAAGAGCCATTTTTACTGACAGGAGCTATCTAATGTGATTTACTACAATGAAACAACTCTATCTACCAAACAGAGGATGAATAATAACCTTTGTGTGAACTTATTTCAGGCATTAAGAGTTTACACTAACGCCCATGTTTGAAAAACCCTCCAAAATGGCCGAACTTGGGAGGCCAACATTCCTAAACAGGGACTCACTGCCAGTTATCACAGACACTCAAACATAAAATGCCAGCTTTGTAAAAGCAGAATAATAGTTTATAGGGTGGAATCCTATTTGGTCACATTTACCTTGATTTGCTGAGGGGTTAAAAACAGCAACGGTTTCTGTGGAGTAATGTGAGTTTTTATGCTCATCACTGCACATCAGAGTGAAAAAACAAACAAATGATTTGGCCTGAAGTGGGTTTGGCCTTTACACCTCCCCATCTATCTCTCTTGCAGCACTAAATGCGTTCCAGCAGCAAGGGGAGGATATACTCAACCACAACTAAGTGGGCCGGTGAGAGTACGCCGCTCTCTCGCCATTTGAAGTTAAAAAGAGAGCAATTTTCAGGGCCGACGCATTAAGCGAGACGTGAACAGCGCGGTCCAAAGGTAGCGCACCGAGATCTCCCCGAGGAAATCTGGACCGGCGAACGAACGCCGGGAGCAAACCGAGCACATCCCTGATGAGACGCCTCAGCATGCAAGTTTATTTATGGGTGTGCATGATCATGCATTTTTATCTGTGCTTGAGTGTTATGACTTATGATTGCTGTGATTTAGGTAGGTGATGGATGGCACCATTAGGAGCGGCAGATCCTTCCCCTTAAGTCACTCTCTGTGTATATCACCTTGCTTGCTATAAATTGTGTTTGATGCATAAACAAAGTGTTTCTCACCATTTGTAAAGAACATCAGTTTCTTCACGCTTCATGTTTTCTGGAGGCTTAGAACCTAAATAATACCTCTTATACTGATGGAAATTTATGCAAAATCAAGAAATCCTCCACTTTTTTGCACCAGAACTTAACTGGGAGTTTGTTGCAGATTTTTCTCAGAAACTGTCAAAAACTTTCCTACTTGATCTAAACAGCTGCTTCAACCTCAACTGATGTCAGATTATAGTTCACAGTCTCTACAGTGAGTAATAAAAAGTGGCATTTACTGTCATAAACAGGTGCAAATATTTTAAATATTGGCTGCAAGTGGTGCAGATGGTAGCAGTAAGAAGGTCCTGGGTTCGAGGACAGACATTTAGTGCATCTGACTCTATATTCCTTCAGACATGACCTCGTTACCTCAGTTGTAACAAAGTGTTATTTGAGGTCAGTGGATGTTTTCCCTTTTTCAGACCACCCTCTGTGTGAAAATGTCATGAAACATTCAGTTTCTGAAATATTCAGACCATCTGACACCAGCAGCCGTCCAGATGCTAAGTTTGAACCTCTGCAAGTCGTTACCACGACCTCTAAATTATTAAATGAACTGGATTGCTACTTGTGTTAGCAATCTACTGAACATTTGTATCTAATAAAATGGCCAGTGAGTGCATGTCCCACATGTACAACTTCAAATATGAAACTCTTATGAAAATTAAACTATAATGCAACTTAAATTGGAACATTGGCGTCTAATAGCAACTCATTATTTTTGTTTCTGGATTTTTATTTTTGCATTTTTTGGCTCAATTAGCTTACAGAGAAGTAAATGTTGTAAAAACTATGCTGGTTGAGAAGCTGGTAGCTTCTGCACTAATTGTTCATTCTTGCCAACCCAACTAGTTAATTGTTTGAGCTTAGCAACAACTGAGGCAATTCATTAGCAAAAAGCAAAAACAAAGACCCATCACACATACAAATAGGATTTGCTGATGAGAAAAATAATCCACTGAGTTTTTCATTAGGGTAGAATGAGCCCCTCAAACAGTTCAGTAAACAGATTTGAACTATTATTCACCATAAAAGTGCGTCAAATATATTCGATACACCTGTCACAAAGAAAGAGCAGCTTTAAGGAGCTTTGCCAAACTTATCCTAATTATCATATAATCTTCTAACGCGCACAATATATTCCAATTGTGTTAAATAAATGAAAACCTCCAATTAGGAGAAGAAAGTACAGCTATGCCAACAGTTCGAGCTTCACTTATAAATGTGTAGATTCAGGCTTTACTGGTTTGCTCGTCTTTTAAGAAAATGATGAGTTGCTTTTCTCTAATGGTTTTTCTTGTAATTATTCTAAATCTGTCAAACAAGGAGGGTGAAAAAGAGTGATCAACGCCCCAGTGCTGCCTGACAAACAGGAATTATTCCCAAACTATCGCCCTGATTTAAACACAAAACGTATAACGCTGAGAACAGTAAATTCTATAATTATAAACCTCGTCAGATCAATGCTGTTAAAAATTGATTTTCCTCTTTGAGCAAAATATGCTCATTAGGCTTCTGAATATCTCAGAAAAAGCACATTTCTTTCCCGTAAACTAAAGCAGCTTGAATGTGATGATGCGTTCAGAACCAGCGCCAGGTGTCTTGCCGTTGGGTAGACTACAAATGAAGTCAGAGTTCAGTGTCGTCATCTCTTGCCCCATTTCTCGTGTGCATTCAGTTTTTCAAGAGTCTTCAAAGTACAGTGCACAGAAGTAGTTTCAAACATTTCAGTGAATTTGGCTCAGCTCTTTAGAGAACTCCAGCTGCTTCATGTGGTGTCAGACAGACTGCATAATGTTGAGATCTTTGGGTCGGAGCATCTGTTGCAGGATTTCTCTCTGTCTGCAAAGCATCTATTGATGTCTGAACAGAAAGCTGCTCATTGTTGGAACCTGTGGGTTTAATCGCAGCAAAATTATTGGCAAAATTGTGCCAAAACAAGCAAAATCACAGAATAATTTTAAAGAATCCCACATCTTATTGTTACAGCTTTTTTTACAGTAATTTGCTATATCTTTATATTTTATCATTCCCGCATGTATGATAAAATGCCATAGTACAACATATTATATTATACTTTTGAAATGTGCTCCCTATTTACAGAAAATGACAAACAAAAACCTGAATATCTTCAAGAATATATCTATTTTTACAACACTTTACAGTAGAACTGCAAGATATAAATGGTATATGGTAGAAATGATAGAAATTTGGCCTACGGTAATGATCTGTAGCCTATCGGCTAACTGCAATGACATAACTGGCTAATATCAAAACAGAGGAAGCGGGAAGCAGCATGGATGAGAGGGAAAAGGAAAAGCTTGTTAAAAGGCAGGTGTAAGAACGTAAATGATCTGGATCTGGTCTGGGTTTAACTTCCTGCAGTCTCAGCGCGATGCTCAGGAGGGGTGCAGCAGATGTCACAGTCAGACAGCGGGAAACGAGGGGTAAAAGCGCATGTGGGATCGATGCAACCGCCGCCGGGACATGCATGGGGTTAAAGCTAGTTGAATCCAATGAACACCGTCTCTAAACTCTCCAGCAGCTGCAGCACGATGCTCAGGATTTGCGCAGCAGATGTCACGGTCGGAGCCGGGTGACAGCCTGACGATCTTTCTGGAACTACAAAACTTCACTTGGTAAAAGAGCACATGGGCTCAGTGTGACCCCACTGTATCATGCATAAAGTGAAAAAGAATGTGGGATTTAAATGATCCCATGTGCTTGAATACCAGCAATACTGCTGAGTACAAGCTCCAGTCACAACACTGGGAAGAAAAGGCAGGATTTGACGCAGACAACAGTGTCATGACAGTCTTATTCACAATTTGTCAGATAAAGTTTCTACTATAAGTTTGACACAAATCTTACCATAATCTGAATTTAATGCCATATTGAACATTCCTACTTCATAGTAAAATTTATTGTGTACAACTCTAAAAGTATACGGTATAAAATCTGTGCCTGAGTTCGGATTAGACGTTTCTGTGAACCCTGCAGAAAGCGGATCAACCCAGAGGTTCTGCCTGCGAATCACCTGCAGACATTTAGATTCTTCTGCACGTTTTAACAACGAATATTCAGAGTCTGCAAATGACTTTCTGCGCCCCTTAAAAGAAGCTCTCCACCAGTCGTTAGAACCGTGTCACTTGCATTTTTATTTTCACATTTTTTAGATTTTTCTCTTACTCTTTCAACTAAACCAATACCACTGATGCGATGCAACGACTTTCTGCACGAAAAATAATCAAGGAATTAAATAAGAAGTTGTCAAGGGAGGAGAAAGTCACCCTGAATTAGAGCTCATGGGCTGCAATTCTGCGGCCGGAGACCGTTCAATTAATCAACGTTCTGTGGGCATGAATAACTCATTACCAAAGTCCCACAGAGGAACCAAACATGTTATTAGTGATTTTATGTAATATTGAGCAAAACGGTGCAGTCCTCTGAGCGAACGCTCCTTCCTATTCCTAATCCCACTGATGTGGGGGGCTGGAGCCGTCGTTTCTGGGGAGGTCGACTCTGGCTCATTACATCTCTACAGGAAATCAAACCCTGCACTCATTGACCTACTGAAATACAATTCAGTCTCGCTGTTCAGGAATACAATGCGCTGCGAAATGATGAAGTGTGATGGAGGTGCTATAAACACTCGGGCGGCGGTTTGGCAACAGCTGGAAGGAAAGATTTAAATGAAAATGTTCCATTTGGCAACGTAATGGTCATCATAAAAAACCTTCTTGGATGAATAATTACATTCTGTAAAGACATATATTAGTGTATTCTTATTGTATTAAAAGTAAAATATAAGCCAAATTAGCTGAAGCCTTTTAAACGGGCAATTCTTCATCCATAATGTGGTTCTTCTGTGGGTTATAGAGTCTTTAGTCATTTATGCGACTATGACTGGACTGTGGTGAGGCTTTTGGACAGAGCAAAAAGCTCGGTCGCATTTTGGCAAACCTTGAATAAATATGATGCAACAAGAAAGACTCAAAACGGCTCTTTAAATATTGATTTAGAAAGAGCACAGTTTAAGACTCCAGAAGGTCAGAAAGATGACAGGATTTTTGAGAAAAGTCCTGTCGTCGTTTGAAACCGAAACCGAATCAGTTGGAGGAAAAAGAAGCTCAAAACCTGAGAAAACCAAGAGCAGAGATTTGTGCGCTCAGCAGAACGGATGCAACATTAAAGCTTGAGGACGAATGAAACGTCATCCTAAGTTTATGTTTCATGTAAAGATTGTTAAGAAAGAGATTTTTGTGCGTTGAACAGTGGAGAGTTCAGAACTCGCAGATGTTTCTGTGACATTTATTCACCAAAAATTCACCTTTTTTTGCAGAGCAAACCTGAGATATTCAACAAAGTGATTCAGCTTGGGAGCAGCTTTTATTCTATTTGCTGCAAAAAGTGAAGATTAGGAAGACTGTAGATGTTCTTCTTTAGAGCTAAGACAGTTTCCACGGTGTATATTAGTGAATATCGAGGCATATTTGGTGTTTGCACAAATAAAATAGATACTTATTAGTGTTTTAGACGGGATTTCAAATATTCAGCTGCTTGCTGTAACTAAAATCTGTAAAACTGAACTCGGCTAAAATCAGCATCTTGTAGAATTACAGAATCAGATATTTGCAGAAAATCTCTTATAGGACAAAATGTGAGAAAATCTAATATAGTTGAATCTTAATTTCAGGCTTCTTTTGAAGCCAACATTTTAAAAAAACTGATTTTTCTTGTCTTTCTCATTTATCTTGCTCTTACCAGCTCCATTTTTATGAATGTGCTTCCTGGCATCAAATTGCAGACTTATTTACACGTTTTAAAAAAAGCTCCCTTCCCACGTGTAACACTCTTCCATCTTGTGAGACGCCACGTGGCGGCGTCTCTACCTTCAATCACGATTTGGGCGAATGAAATGCAGCGCAGTCACATTGAAATCTCGTGATCGGGTCATTTAAGCCGTTCGGTCTGAAAAGCCCCTCCGGGCGCCCTGGAGGCGTTCCGTCTTAGCGACGGGTGAAATGTTAGACACAGCTGGCTGCAGCTGAGCACACACCTCTGCCTTCGTTCTGTTGAAGTTTTCAGCAAACGCACGCGTGCCACTTCCATTACTAGTCATGCATGTCTGTGCCATAATGGGAGCGCCTCCATGTTTGACAGATAAGGTGATGCAGGGCCGTGTGCTCGTCATATTTGCTCGTTCAGTCAGAACTTGGCAGAACATTCCAGAATAATAATGTCGCTTCGCAGCTTTAAATCTGTCATTATTTACAAAATCACATATTTTACCAAATTCTGCCATGAAGGGCAGCTGATCTTCTTCTGATTTCTTGAAGACATTTCAGGTTTCATCCAAAAAGCCACTTCAGTTCTGATCATAGTTTGGGAATTTCTGGCCTATAAATCATCCAAAGTCCAAACGGATAAGTTTGGACCAACCCATCCGTGCTGTGAGTCTTTTGTGTCGAGGAACGTCTTCAAGAGTCGTGTTGGGTAAAAACCAAACATCAAGCATCATTTCCACTGAGGCCCGACGCCTTTTCTGTTGCTTTCTAAACTCATCTGAAATGTCATTTTTAATTTTTCCATTTGACAGTTATTCTGATTTTATCTCATAAATGATAAATATAAAGCTGTAAATTATCACTGGCTTTTGAAGAGTTTTGCAGCTAATCAAATTTACTCTTTTGAAATAGTTTTAATAATTTACAAGAATTGGACGACGTGTTCAGCATCGATACCTGAATGTTTGTTTTCCCCCCATAGTCATAAAAACACAACAGTAACGACTGTGTGTGCATGATTATGTCTTTCTTAGCTTTCTGATTAGCTTCTCCATCTCGACTTTTGAACATCGCCTACTTGTTTTGGCTCCAGCTTTTCTGCAACTCTGAACATAACCACCCAAAAATGATGAATTCTGGTGTAAAGATTACTTTGTTTGTTTCATATTTTCCATTTTCAGTTACTTTGTCCATTCTTCCTATTCTAATTAAATTGATGGAGAAAAAAAATAGAACTTCTTCACACTTTCTGTCAATAGCTTTCCTCTTTCCACACTTCCACAGCTTGAGATGCTTAAACTTGGAATGTTATCTTTACCTAACACGACTCTGACCCTCCGTACTTAAGTTGTATCTTTTTTAGGAGAAATGATAGCATGTGTTAATGTTAGCTGAAGACTAAATCTGACCATCGAGGTCTCAAAAAAGAGCTTTACAAATGCAAATAGTTTGAGAAACAGAAGTTATCGATGCAGCATTTCGCATATTAATTTGAGGCTGTGAATAACAACTTCACCTCATTTCCAGTTTACAAACACCATTTCTAGGTGTGAGTTTTCTCATTTAAAGGTATCTGACGGCTTGAAACCCTGATTAAACTTTAGCAGCTCTGGATACGCTGTTGCAAAACAGGCCAGGGATTAAAAAGAAGCATAACACGTTTTGATATATTATCACCACATGTCACAGACAAACAGCGCAGGGAGAGGAGTGCGACTGCAAAGTGCGACAATATTACGTACATAAATCCCTGTTCAAATTTAGCTTTGAATTATTTGAGTTTGAACTTCAGATCAGCGAATCAAGCAAACAAAAAACAGGAAGTTCTGAAAATAAGGATGTTACCACAATAATTATGGTATTTACACTGAAAAACAATGCAAAAAGTTCAGTCAAACCTGCTGTGTTAAGTTTCTCACACAGTTTACAACAAAGTGATAGGATCTGTGTTTCTCCCTAAGTGTGTCTTTTTTCACTCTTTCTATACTCTGACGTCATTCACGTCTCAAGAATGCATCCTGATTTTATCCGACATCAGAATATATTCTTAATATTTAATCCAAGTTATTTAAATATTTCTCTGCAGGATTTGATGGATGCATGCAGAGATGTGTGTTTTGTGCATCACTGATTTTTCTCCAATCTGGAATTTGCAGATTTGTTTGGATTTTAACTCTTTATTTTGTTCCTTTTTCATTACAGGCATTTAGTTGTGCAAAATTTTAGTTTCGCAATTAATTCTTTGTCAAATAAATTAACAGTTGCCATGCTCCACTGATGATGCTCAGTGTCTCTGAATGCCAATAAACCCACAAGACTCATGAATATAAATTTTAAGCATTTTACTACAGTTTGAGGCTATTTGCTCCTAATTAGTTGGGATTGTTTGACATAATATGATCTGATATTAAATAACTTCCAAAGACCTGCAGGAAACATTATTCTCATTTTCTTCTGACTCCTCATGACTGGTTGCTCAGAGTCGCCAGAAGGGGCGTTTGTGCAACTAAAGCCACTGCTGTGTCTGCTGGTGACGGTTTCACATGCAGCTGTTGGTAAATGATGTGTGGGATGTGACATGCAACAGAAAGCTGAATGTAAACAATATGATGTCGGGGATTTGAACTCTGACCTCTTAATGTGTTATTTTAAATGACGACAGACTGGGAAAAACAAAGAACTTGCTTCTAAGCTGCATTTAAAAAAAAAAAAAAAAAAAAAAAAAAAGGTCAAGCATTTATGGACAAACCCTGCAGTTTCTCAGACAGTTTGATGTAAATTTTGTCCCGTTCCTCCTGACAGGACGGGTGTTAGGGGCTCCTGCTCCTGACCCACAAAAGGACGGAAGTGAAGCAACCATGTTTGCTTCATTTCTACTCGTTTAGCAAACGTTTCAACTAAATTTAACCGTTTAACCTGCAGTCTTTGCACAACGCTCAGGAACAGCGCAGCAGATGTCACGGTCAGCCAACCGGAAACATTATTCTTAGTTTCTTCAGTTTGTGAAACCACAAGGGGAAAAAAGAAGCTGTCAAACCGGCGAGTCCACCAGCTCTGCACACACTGTAAAAAACTCTAGTGGGGTTTACTCGACCCCTGGTCCCATTCAAACTCCACTTATTTGTTTTAGCCAGCTTCACTGCATCGTCACATTTAGTTAGCTTACAGAAAGACGCCAAAAAGGTAGAAAAGGTAGAATCAGGGACGAGATGCGGCCCAAAAGCTGAGGCCGAATGTCAGGCACAGGGATGGAGGAACATCTTTGGGCGGATAAATGAAGCCTTTAAAATATTTATCCTGTTTCCCTGCACAGTTTTAAGGTTCATTCAGTTGGGCGCCATAAGGACGCCTAAGGACTCTGGATGAAAGAGATTTAATAATAGTGCTTTTTTACTGAAACCGTGAGTCACAACCCTTTCAATAACGCAAGCAGGTCTTGCAATGGCTTGCTTTCAAGTATCATTTCCACTGAGGCACGATGCCATTTCTGTTGCTTTACCGTCTAAATCTGAGCTTTTTTCAAACTCAAAACCACTGAAACTCATCTGGAATGTCATTTTTAATATTTCTATTTGACAGTTAGTCTGATTTTATCTCATAAATGATAAATATAAAGCTGTAAAATCTCCCCATCTAGGTTTTTAAAATGCTTTGCTTTTTTTTAAAAATAGTTTTAATAATTTACAAGCTACGTGTTTCGCATTGATACCTGAATGGTTTTATTTAAATGAAGACTCTAAATGGCCTTTGGGGATAAATGATTATGTCTCTGTCAGTTTGTCCTGACACTGGCTGCTTGTTTTGCTTTCATCTTTTCTGGAACCCTAAACATAACCACTGAAAATAATGCATAATTCTGGTAATCAAACGATCCAAAATTAAGATTAAAACCATTCCTGAACTCTAGACTAAAACACGAGGTGAATATCAGGTGAATATGCAGCACAGACTGATTCTGCTGCCACACGCTCTTCTGTCTCAAAACAGTTTTAAGTCTCAATAAAACGCATCGAATGGACTGACACGCTGTCCGCCTTTCGCCCAATGAACGCTGGAGATGGACGCCAGCTGCCCTGTCAACCCTGCAAGGATAAACGTGTTCAGATAATGGATGGATGGATGGAAAATGCACGATGTTGAAAATAGAAGAGCACAATCCATCACTCTCACTAAGGTGACACTGTAAAGTTGGCCTGTCTGACTGCAGACTATTAGACATCCAGTCCACAAATCTGTCCTGCAGAAAGACAAGAAGATCCACTGACTGCTGAGCAAAAGCCGTGTGAGATGTTTAAAAAGGCTTATAGCTTATAGCTGCTTATTTTAATAGGGCTTTCCCATCAACCCTCTGTGATATAATTGACCCTATGATGTAACAGTATAGTATGAGTGTGTACAAAAATAAAAAATAAATAAATAAACCTAGCTCTTCTGTCTTCTCTCAGTGTAACCAATCAGAGGAAGGAGGCGGGTCTTAGCACTGCCAATCACCTGTAACTGCAGATAAATAGTTTTCCTGGAACAATAAGTTGTTTCTCCATCATCAGCACATTTAGCAGTGTGTACACAATGATGATTGACAGCATTACAACCCTCCTTTGGGCTCTGCTTGGTTGTTTTTAACTCGTGAATTTCTTCAGATGTCGATCGAAATCGATGTAAAACATTTTTATTAGCATATTGCATGTAATAAAATACCAAATCTAACACTTCTTTGTTGTATGCATCATAATCTAAAGCAACATAGAAATTGCTGCTCTTCATTAAAGCACTTATGAAGCTTAAAAGAAAGTGTTTTTCCAGGTCAGATCATTATAAACGAGTCTTTGCCGTTCGGTGCCATGTGTTTACTGTAATAACCTGAACATCCTGCGTACAGTTGGCAGGTTTGCCGCTCAGTTTAATTGTAATGTCATGACAAAGTGACTAATTTGTTCCCGCATGCATGTACATGAGCTTTGAAGTTATTAAAACTGTGGCAGAATGAAGTATTTCTGTTTTTCCAGGGCGAACAACTAAAGGTGGGTGGGTAGATGCCACTGTTATCTGAGGATGAAGTGCACAGCGGCTGCCAAAAGCCCGCAGCAAAGGGGGGCAAGTAGGAGATTAGAAAATTCAATTTAGGGCAAAAGAGGGGGTGGATCTTTTATATAAGGTGCAACTGAGATGTTTTTTCCTTCTCTGTCAAAGACGCACACACACACACACACGCACACACACGCTTTTAAGAGTCTGTCATAGGATCTTTTCTCCGTGTTTTGGTCGTGTTATCTGGTAACACAGAGGATCCCTGTTTGTCTTAGCTGCAGGGCCAAAGCAGCTAATAATACGCAACTCACCGAGGTTCGGGTTGACTATGTATGACTGCATTTCAGTGTGGGAGACAAGACGGTGAGCCTGGGGCAAAAAAAAACAAAAAATAGAGCTATCTTACAATTTTTCAGTACATGCATCATCATCTGGCGCACCCTTGGTGGGATGCCGTTTGGAGAATGACCCAGCAGTCGAGGGAAGAGGGCATGAAATTGGACCTCTGAGAAAGTGAAAAGGTTGCGCTGTGGAAACAGAAGTAGCTCTCACTCAGGGCAGTTACTGACTCGGCGGTCAGTCCGACTGTCTTTTCTGACCCTCCATACTTTTAAATCAATACGGTACAGATTTGTTTTGTCAGTCTGAAAATAGCAGCTGCGTCTCTGCTATTGGTATGTCGTATTGTAATATCACAGTAATAGATATAAATATAAAATTACTACAGAAATAAGTAAAAGCTAACTCTCTTTCTGTGGAGCTAGCATGTTCTCTCTGTGCATATCGAGGTTTTCTGCTTTCTTCCCTTAAAGCACTTATTATATTTATTAACCTCTACAATTTAAAGGTGCAGTATTATGTGTTTTTCAGCCATATTATAGCACAATCAAAAAACTATGTGACCATAAGTTGTTATAGAAATTATATATTTATATATAAAATATGACTTTTGAAATTGGGCCTCTGTATCTTTAAGAAATTCCGCCTTCAGGAAGTCATCCTGACACTCCTTATCAACACTTTAACAATGTTTTTACCAGCGTTTCACTGAGAAGTGGCTCACAGAATGAGCTCAACTGTTCCACCAGATGCTTGCTAATTGCTGCTGACTAGTCTGAAGGAGCTGAGTGGGAGAGTCATGATTTACATTCAAAGTCTATGTGGAGGACCAATAGTTAAAGTGTCTAAAAATCCCTATAACGTCCAATTTTAAAAGCTCAAACAACAAATATTTACTAAAACGTACAGTACCTGCGACAGACTGGCGACCTGTCCAGGGTGAACCCCGCCTCTCGCCCGGAACGCAGCTGGAGATAGGCACCAGCAACTCCCGACCCCGTTAGGGAGAAGGGTGACGGAAAATGGATGGATGGATGGACGTACAGTGGAAACCGTCTTAGCGCTACCACAGAAGCTATCATCTCTACCAATCAGTAGCAAGGAAAACTAATGTTGCTCCTGGATTGGCTGCTGGATTAGTTACAGTTTAGTTGCATTTCAGAAAAATCCTCATGAATCTGGAGGTACTGGACTGGACTTTTGATTTACTCTCAGCATAATACCTGCTTTTGTTTTGTTTTCTTACGCGTCAAAGTCATGGGAATTTACCCAAACTGCATTTCTGTGAACTGCTGTCTGCTTTCAGTTACCATGGCATCACTGCGCTTTAATGTCTCGGAAAGAGACAAGTCTTGAATTATCACTTTGCAGATAAACTCCCTGTTTTCACTGCACCAGTTTATGTTCTCATGGCTCTGATATTGCTGGATCAGTTTCTGCTTTAAAAGCCAGATTTGATCGTCGCTGAATGGTTTCTGAAAGCCTTTTAATTACTCAAGCTTAAAAACGTCATCCTGCTTCGTTTTTAGCGAGGAATTTACAATTCAGATTCCATTCAAGAGCAAATCAGTTTTGAGGAAAAGGAGAGCAAATGAAATGAGCAGTGTGAGGCTCTTCGTGAGACATATTGTGTTTTCTTTTTCTCCTGAGTTCGCCTTCCTGCCTTTAATCTCCTAATAGTTGTGATGAGTTCGAGGGGAGCAGGAGCAGAAAATGAAAGTCTACCTCTAAATGGTTTTTGGAGCAACGCCTGTCAAGTGGAACAGGACTGAAGGGAAAATTAGCCAGAGGCTCATGCAAAGGGAGTACCGTGGGAGATTTCTGCAAACCCGTTTGGGGAAAACGGATACAGTTTAGTCTTCCAGAGAATTTCAGGAAACACCAAAGAGACGCAGCGAACTGCCAAAGCTGCTTCCCCCCCACTTTTTTATATTTTTTTTATCTCATACTTACAGAAATATACATATATTTATACTGTCAGGGGTTTTACTTTCAATTTGGAAAAAGCCTTGCAGAAGTTTCCCTTTGAGATGTTTCCCATTTCGTCACGTTGCAGCTACAAGATTCATAGTTTCATTTTGGTGTTTTTATGTGAACTGAATGTTTTTTAATAAGGAATATCCGTCAATTTTGCACAGAATTTGAATAAACATAATTTCCCTCAAATTTAATTAGTCAATTGTGACAACTTTTGACATATTACACCTATTTAGTGTCATCTAAATCACATGTGTCCAAACTTAAGGCCTGGGGGCCAAATCTGGCCCGCCAGAGCTTTTCATGAGGCCCTCAAGTCTCTGGGTGCCAAATTACATCAATTTCTCACTAATGCAAAACTGCAAATGATTGAAAACATTTTGACTCCCTCCAACAGGGGGCAGTATTGCCTGCCTCAGCCTAATTTCATGTTGTTAGTCTATGATGGACAATCAACAAAGTCATAATTAAATGCAAATATTGCAAAATTCCTTGAAAATATTTCCAAGTTATCGCCACAAAATTTGTGATTTTATAGTTAAAAATAAAGAAAGAAATAAAAAAATCCTAGAAGAACTCAACAATGTGAAAAGATGTTTAATTTTAAGAACTTCTTATGAAAATTAATAGATATTTATTAATATTTTAATGGGTTTTATCAATACATTCTGGCATTCATGGTCTGGATTTGACCCAAAACGAACATTTAAACGGTTTTGCCTTTTCAAAATAAGACAAATAATTAGTTATTTTAAATCTTAAGGAAGCTGCAACATTAGTATTACTACTAAGTAGATTAATGTTCCCTCAGCAGCAGCAAACACAACCATCCTACCCGCAGCTGTGACTCGTATTTTAATAAACGTGTGGGTGTTGACACGGCAAACTGAGCTCACATTTTCTAACGTTATATGTTAATAAATAGGAGCGCTGCTGATTGTTACTGTTTGGCAGGAAGTCGAAAACAAAGCTGATTTATGATGGTTACTTCCAATTCGGTCTCTCCAATAAGACCGTATAAATGGTGCCAAAGGTCGAAGGTCAAGGCAGCTTTTAGCCAACGAGATAAATCACTTTTTTCTGTTTTAATACCCGGAAAGTGTTTCACAAACGTGTTCAAACCTTTTAATGAAGCTGAGTTACTGAAATAAGCATCACGAGAGTGAAGTGCACAGAGCAAAACTGCTTTAATTATTATTAATATTTAAAGAATTAAATAAATTATTTCACGTTAAACATCTGTTAGGTGTCCTAGTTCAAGTTTAAACTAATTTGAACTAAGTTAACATAGATTAAGTTAATTTATTTTCTAAATATATTTAGGCATTAAACTTAATAAATACATTTATTAATGTATAAATAATTTATTAAGTACATTTATTTAATATATTTAAGCACATTTATTGACTTATTCAATAAATGTAAGCAAATTTATTTATTTAAATGCATTCAGTACATTTTTAATTCATAAAAAGTTACTCAAATTTTTATTAAGCAAAAGTTTTATTTTTACCTAATAAAATCACCTAATTTTAATAAAATTGTACTTTTGTTTTATTAATAAATGAAGATGGTTAACTTAACTGAATTAGTTGTTACCAACTGAAGCAACTGAATTAAGTTGGTTCGACTAAATTTTTTTCAGTGCAGATTTCAGTTTTTGTGCTTCAATAATCTGGAACAAACATCCAGAAAACTGCAAAGATGCTGAAACCCTGAGCTCCTTTAAGTAGAGGCCAAAATCCCACTTATTTGGAGTTTTTTTTTTTTTTTTTTATTAATATTAGCTGCAACATCATTGATTTTAGTCTGTCTTTGCAGATGCATTTGCTTAATCCAGTATTTCTGCAGATTTAAACTGAAAACATGCAGCAACATAAATGCCGTTTGGGTTAAATAAAGTTTTCTGATCAATAATTTGCTGGTTTCTTCCTTTCTTGGTCCGCTTGTGACAGAAACTGACAGCAGCTGCTTTAACGTAACTCTGTGCAACTGGAGGTGAATTTCAGATGGTTTTAGGATTTCGGTCACATCGGCAGCCTGTCAGTAAAGCAACACGTATCTGGATTTGCAGGGCGGGTTTGTGGAGCCTGTTTGTGTTCCTCCTGCTCTGAAAATCTGTTAGTAATGAAGCGACAGCAGAAGTGAACAGTGAACCGTTTCTCGCTGTGCTCAGACGCCGGTGTGCGTCAGTCTCTCACCGAACCTCTCAGAAGTCTTTCCTCAGCAGGGGAAATGTGTTCTGCTGGCTTTTGTTCCCTCACGTCGCCATCCGCCGGGATTGATGGTGCTACGCTGAGCCGTAATGAAAAGCCACAAAGCCAGCTGTGCAGACCTGCAAAATGGCACTTTCAAACTAAACAAGGCTGGCGCCAGCTTCTCAATTATTTAAGGTTTGAAATAAGCAACGGCACGGAACGCTTTTGAATCAATGACTTTGACACCCATCAGTGATGTTAAAAAGACGAGAATGTTATTCAGAAAATGAGATTTGGCTGATGGTTACGTAGCGAGAGATAATCCTCCAACACTGATTGCTACTGAAATGTCAGAACATTAACTTTTTTTCCCCATGACAAGCTGCCATTAAACTACATATGGCTGAGAATCACACCAGGCTAAAACTCTCTCCACATTGCTTCATCGCTCGATCAAGTTTGAAGTGGTTTGGTCAATACATTTAATTAAAAAGCGTTGGCACTGTAAAATAAAAACTTTGAATGGAGACATACTGTAAAAAAACAATCTATCAGTGGAACCAAACATTTTAAATCAATAAAATTATCTTTTCTGCAAGGCAAAGCCTTCCTTTTATCAGTGGAGGAGAAAATATATAATTGATGTTACAAGCATCACCATGGCGACTGGAGATTTAACATACGATCTTGGAGCAGGGGCGTCCAAATGAACCGTTCTGAGCGTCCGACATGTTGTTTGTGTTCAGGAACTGAACACAAAATGTCCAGCAAAGATTGCAGAAGTTTTTAGTTATTAAGGATTTTTTGCATTTATTTTTATTTTGTTTTTACTCAAAAGAAATTTACCAAAACATTTGAAACTGTGGGTTTGTCCTGTACGAGATACGAAAAATCCAACTGTTTCGTTGCTTCCGATTGTTAATTTTTTTATTATTATTATTGAGCAGATAAAATAAAAAGGCACAGAATGTTCATTTTAAACCTATTTGATAACATTTGCACGTGTGCATGCAGCATAATTTTGGCTCTAACATATATACATATATATACTCAATTTGGCCCTGGTGGCCAGTGGTGGTATCACAATAAAAACCCTGAATCCCTGAACTATATCAACAATATGTGCACCAAGCAATACATACACTTAGCATTCCACAGATAAATGCTTTTAATCTGGTTAAGAATAATAATTGTACTATCAATCGATGTTCTTAGTTACCAGAGGAACAATAAGGCCTTAATCAGCCCAGAGGTTCAAACTGATGAAACATGAGGATGGAGGCTCTCTATGAAAACATTCCTCACCATCTTCCATGTTCTTTCAGCAAACAGTTGAGCCAGAGCTGTTTTTGGTTCCACCACTATTGACCTGCTGCTTTACCCGCCATTGAAAGTTTTCTTAAAAGTCTGTCTGTCAGTCTGCAGATCATGTGACCAAACCAGAAAACACACTGGAAATATAAATTACTGCATTCCTTGTTTTAACTGACAGCCATCTTGGTGGGCGGTTGCTATGACAACAATAAACAAGCCACAACAGAACATTACAACCGTTGTTTACGTCTCTTTATGATACATTTTCTTTCCCACTCTCGTTTTCGATCTGGCCCCAAATGGAAATGAGTCGGATGCTCCTGATATACGGGATAAAAACAATGAATCATGAATTATTCTTGTTTTAAATGTTACATATGCAGAATTGTATGTAACACAATTCTGCATATTTGTCATTGCTTGCAATACCCCTGACTTGTTCAGACGCTCTTCACGGAAGTTTTCCAAACGACAATTTTAGCAAAAGCATTAGGAGAAAATGTCTCATCGTTCACCGAGATTCAACTTTGAACTGGTAGGACCCCACGGGAGAAGGGGAGCCCAGCAGAACCACCAAGGCCAGTTCCCTCCCGCGCTCCCCAATGACTCCAACGAGGAAATCGGAAGGCTGAGCTCCCTCCTGGAGATGGAGAGAGCTGGAAGGTATGAGGACCACCAGCGACTGGCCCACCTGGAGGCAGAGCTGGAAGAGTCCTGTTGTGAAAAACATGTATTCTAGACCGATAGACCAAAAACGTGCAAGCACACAAGCAGCAAATCAGCCAACACAAACTTTCCTTTTTTTATTCTTTTTCAGCGCTAAAAAAGAGACGCTTACCATCACAGACTAGAAGTGAAAACCAGGGGCCCCGAGTCTAAACAGAATAATAAAGATTGCACAGGAAATGGTTTCAGCTAACTTTAAAACATGTTTCATTTTGTATTTTCTCATGTTTCAAACACAAACGTTGAAGTTTTCCTGGAGGTTTTCCCTCTAACAGCCCAGAGCAACGTTGCAAAGAAAAGTGGAAGATGCAAATTTGAAATCTTGGGAGTTTGTTTTCCTACATGAGCTTTTGATAAGAATGTGTGATAATAGGTCTGGATTTTCAAAAGTTATCAAATATGCAGGTCCTAGCAGACGGACATAAACAAAATTTAAACTGTTGTATTTACAAAAAAGGTAAAAACCTTCTGTTTGAACGTGGAAACACAAACCATGGTAATCATTTTCAGAGCTAACATTTGTTTTGCCCTTTAACTACCCTGGACGGTGCATTTAAAGCACTCTTCTACTCAAAGACTCAGGCACTGATTGCTTGATTACAGGCTTCATTCATGAATCTTTTCCTTCACAGGCTGAAGCAGAAATTGTGGGTTTTACTGCAAGAATCGTTCAGAGATCCAGGATTCAACACTCAGCTTCTTAGAAACAAGTCGAGTCTCATCATGTTTATCTTTATCTTCTGAAATGTTTGCACATTGCATTTCACAAATTTCTCTATTTCATAACATCAGTTGAGTAAAGTAGCTGCATTTTAACAGCATTAGCCTCTTCAAGCTTTACTATTTCCACAAAAAAATGGACAGTCTTGTTCTTATTTTTTACTTTTTTGAAAGAAAATGAAAAAGTAACTTTCTTACTCACATATTTGAGCTTAATCTGATTATTTTTAAATATAGTGAAATCTCACTGCATCACATTTCAGTTTACAAGACAAGGAAAACAAATTTGATTCTTATGTGGGATTCCTCAAGGCTGCGTTCTTGGGCCACTTTTATTATTATTTGCTGCAAAGACTTAAAGCTTAAAATAGCCAAAAATTAGCTAATGTGGCTGTAGCAGAGACTACAGAAAAAAAAAACCCATAATAATCCTGCATGCTATTAAATAACTGCTCTCTCTCCATCTTTAGAAAATAAAATATGTAAAAATCCTGTTATTGTTCTACAAGGCACTAAATGGCTTTGGGTCTATCATCAGAAATTAGCAACAATAAGCAATTTTTAGCATTTTATGTTCAGTTTTAATGACGAAGAATTAAAACTGAGGGCAGAATTTCCCCTTTTGGTTCAAACATGCAGCTAAAGCTACAACAGAGTGGTTGTAAATGGTGCACACATTTCGTAAGCACACCGCACTTTTCAGATTTTTTGATGTAAAAAAAATAAAATAAATCCTTTTGCCATCCTCTTCAAAACGATCCACTAATTCATCTTCTTCTCCATAAATCCCCAATAAAACACCAAAAATGCCTCAAAAAGCTGCTTTTCCTGAATCTGTCTTATATTTTTTTTATTATTTATATATTTTCTTTCACTTCACCGTTGAAAGACGTTTTCAGTTTAAGCTCCACTGAGCTTTCAAACGCTCATTCAACTCTGTAATGAGAGGTTTATTCACTGGAGCCTCAATGTAATATCCTCTGTGTGAGTGTCACACTGCTGTTGTGTTTTGTTGCTTCTCCCTGCATATCACAAAGTTCTGTTCATAACCTCAGTAAGACACTTATGCTGGACATTTACATATAATCTGGGGCAGGATTTTCCCAGGGGGCTGCATTGTGCAGGAAAGTGTGTTACAGTCGAACATAATCGTAGTAGAAGCTCTAAACATTTCATGCAAAGAAAACTGTTGGTGGCAAATGCACCCATATTTTATTAACTTATGATAAACGCTGCTAAGTCCAAGTCTGACTTATTTAATTTGGGATCTAAAGTTAAAAAGCTGCTTTTAACTTGAGTTTTGCTACATTTCTCCCAAAAATAATATGAAAAACACAAAATCTTACCAAGTATTTTTGATCTAAATATCCAAAATAAGACTTAAAAGTAACTTTACTGCAAGATATAGACTTGTTTTAAGTAATTAATTTCTAAATGTTGATGAAAAGGTGTTAAGGTAATTATTGAAAAGGACATTTCTAGCAGCAAAGTGATTTAAATGAACTTGAAGGAAATACAAACAAAACCAAAAGAAAGACGAAAAGGTAAAAGTATTATTATTCTTACATGAGTTTCTCTACGTTTTGCTGCGACATTAAAAGCTAAATGTTGGTCTAAAATACTAAACTCCACAATTTAGTAAACTAAAGACAGAAATGGAGCAAGCAGGGCGAAGGAGGGAGAAGAGAGCAAGAGAAAAAATTATTTACTTAAAACAAGTCTTTATATTTTGCTAAAAAGTTACTTTTAAGTTTGCTTTGTCTTATTTGAAATGCACAAAGAAATTTGCACAAAATATTAGACTAAAAATACTCGGTAAGACTTTGTGTTTGTGCAGAGACGAAGTTTACATACGCTCTCCATTAGTGAGACGATTAATCCTTTTTCCCAGGGTGAAAAGTTTAGAATAAAAAAATGACATTTGCACTTATAGAAAATGCACATAAACTTTGTAAGATTGATGTTTAGTCGATCAAACTGCGCGGCACAGACTTCATCCAGTTTCCAGTTCTCCATGACTTCAAGACGTTTCTTTAAAGAAGCCGTCAAGCATGTTTACTTCAGGATGGAAAGTCTGAATTGGCCCCAGAAAACAGCCAAAGATGCAAGTTTGAAGGAACATCAGTGATGCACAAAGTCCACACATCGTCTTCAAAGTAGGCGACACAGCACATAAACCAAAGCAAGAAATAAAACACATGCTCATGTGGAGGAGGGAGAAAACAGTCAGGCAGTATCCAATTATTCGCTGCTCTTTAAAAATCACAAGATTATGCACCACTATTATCTCAAAAAGGACGTTTTGTTGAAACTGAACTGCATTAAAAATGTTTGTAAACCCAAAATTATTCAAACCTCCAGCAAGTTGAGGTGTTTTTTTATGTTTAACAGAAACGTTAACGAGGATTTCTGACTCGAATCTGATTATTTTTTACAGGGAGATAAAGATTCCCAAAAATCTAGTCGGAAATCACAGAATGAAACGTTTGATTTCTGTAATGTAAAGAAGAATACAATGTTAAAATGTAAATATAGCAAGTAAGCTACTTATTTTGCATATTCGTATTAAATTTTCAGGGTTGTTTTCGTTTTAATTGAATTAAAATAATTTTAAATCCTAATCCGTAAGGCGTATTGAATAACTTTGGGCTCAACTATATTTACAGGTGCATCTCAAAGTTAGAATTTAACCCAAAAGTTATTTCGAGTGCATTTCCGTTCAGAAAGTTTCAACAGACACAGATTTATGTCTTTTGAGCGAAAAGCTAAAAAACCCAAAATTCAGTTTCAGCTCAAAAGGAAAATAAACTGATAAAAATGATTTTGGCAAAAGAAATTTTATGTAACTGACATGTTGTGGCTTGCATGATTAATGTGAAGACTGCTAAAGAAGCACATTGATATACAGCGGATTAATAGAAAGTTGAGTGGAAGGAAAACATGTGGTAGAAAACATTAAGGAGAAATAGGCCAGGATTGCTTCTCAGAAGTAAAAAAGAAATGCATTTAATTTTCCAGCAGAACCTAGCTCGTGTATATGTGATCGTATCACCATGATACACAACTGTTACCATGGTTACAGCCATGTTGTAGTTTAAAACCTCATCAAAAATCTACTGACTCAACAGCTGTTCTGCAAACAGTCACTCATTGTTCAAAAATCTAGATGTTCAGACTCTTGTAATAGTGGAAAAATTTCTGGAAAGTGAAAGTTTAGCAGGAAAAAAAAAAATCTCCTCAGGAATCCCATCAGTGTTTATGTCGTTTACTGCAAAGTCAGCGCAAAAAACAAAAAAGATTTTAGAGCACGTCTCGTTTTCTCCTGCTGTCAAAGTTTATAGATGCTGATTAAATTTTCTAGCAGGGCTTGGCATCTGCCCACACTGCCAAAGGTACCAATAACTCGTTTAATGACCGTGGTAATAATCCTGACCCGAGCCCCATACAAAACCTTTGGAGCATTGATGGAGTCATTTATGCAAAAGGAGCCCTGACCAACTATAGAGTGCAGTGCAGATTTTTTCAGCACCAAGAGAAAAAGCGATGACGTTAGCTCCTGCTTTTGCACCGTCGTTTTTACTTGTGCTTTTTTTCACGGTTAGCTTTTGTGGCTAACTTATTTAAATCAGCACACTTTCCAATCACCGTCTAAGTCAAAACATTAATCCTTATTAGGCTGAACTGACAAAATGCAGTATTTTAATTAGAGAAAGCCAGATAGTTTCAGGAAGTAGATATAGAAAAAAAAAAAATATTGGTATTGCTATCTGTTATCGTCCAAATGAGTTTTAGTGTATCGGCGTATCGAGTATCAACCAAAAATCAAATATCGTGCATTTCTGATCCTTAGTTTCCTAAGAAACTGAATTTTGAGTTTCCATTAGCTTAGCCACTGTCATAAAAACTAGCAAATGAAAGCTTGAAATTCATTCCTCTGTGTGAGTTTCCCTTTTAGAAATGAATTAGTGAAATTACTGGTCAACAGCCAAGAAACTGTCTGGGGTTTTTCAACTGTTTCAGGGTCGTTTTGATGTGCTGAATCCGAAAATCACTTCGGTTTTGCTCAATCAGGTCAACTTCCTGATCTGAGATACATAATTTGGGATGCATTGATCACTCTTGGACTCTAAAGACAAACTTCCCTGCAATGCGTTCAGAGAAAAGGAAGTTCATGTCCTTAATTTTGCACAATGAAGACGTAATTTTCAACTCGCATGTACTGACCCGCATCAGTTTTGTTTCAATTAAAACTATTTGTTTTTCTCCTAAAACCTGTATTGGATGTGATATTAATGATAACAAAAATGTAATCATGTAGATTGGATTTTTCTGAATCAAATCAGAACAAAAGCCTGACCCGATTGAGAAAAATGGGTGTTATTTTTTAATTCAGCGGTGCAAAATCGTCCTAATTCAGTTGAAAAAACAAAACTTCCAAAATGTATTTTGTTATATTCCAACTTACTGACATGCACCAAGTATGTACGCATTTCTCTGACCTCATTTTGCTGAGTAAAGTTTGTTTTTTCTACCTTCAAGTGGAATAATTGGAGACATCCGACGTCTGAGGTCAAAGGTGTGAACAGTGAGGAATTTAGGGTGTAAAGGTGGAATTTCAAGGGTGTCTTTTCACAGGGCACACTTGGTGAATTATTTACCTCTCTGTTGAGCCTTGTGTTTGATTTAGACTTTGTATTTTTAGGCTGAGGTGATGGGTCATACCTCACACTCCCTGGAGCCAGAAATTGTGCAAGTGCAGGAACCAGTGCCGTTGCCAAGCACCTCCAGTGCCTCTGGTGTGGCAGCGGGGTTGTAACTCATGTAATACTCTTGGAGTTGGGAGCTGAGGTTTTGCTCGGGCTCTGGGCTCTTTTTGCGCCGCTTCCGTCCCACCACTGACCGCTGCTGCAGCAACCGCGTAGCGCCGGGGTAGCGCCGCCACAGCACGTAGATGATGGTCAAGATGAGTGACATGGTGAAGAAGAGCGCCACACTGCCCACCACCACTTTGTGCAGCGCCATGTGTTCCATCGCCGGGGGCGATATGAGGGTGGGCCGAGTGCGAATCGCTGTGTTTCTCGTGTCTTTGCTCATGTGGCCTGGATAGGTTGGATGAGGAATTGGTCGAAGTCTGAAGGGCGGGAGGGGACCGAACGTGCTGGTTGGTGGGGTCGTTGGCGAACCACTGGTGGGGGCAAAGGTCGGTTCAGCCGTGGCGTCAGAGATTAGCTCCGGCATCGGTGATGGCGTTTCAGTCATAAAGTAATCGTTCTCCTCGCAAATGCCGTGGTTCCGTGTGACCTCCATGATTTTCTCTCCCTGGAGATGCTTGGGGCTGCTGCAGATCATGGTGGTGTCTTTACTGCCCCGGAAATTTCTCAACCAGGCAACAAGGGGGCAAATGCCCGCTCCACAGTCCCATATGTTGCCAGCCAGGCTGATGGTGGTCAGAGAGATCCAGGCCGTCACAGCCTCCTGGGACACGTTGGACAATTTGTTGGATTCCAAGTTCAGGACCTGAAGGTTGGGTAAGCAGTGGAAAACAGCCGGGTCTAGCGTCTGAATTTCATTCCCGGACAGATCCAGTTTCTGCAGGGTGTACCAAGTCCAGGGGAGGCCCTGGTTGACCACTCTGATGCGATTCCACTGCAAATAGAGGGATCTCAGATTGGCTAAGCGTGGAAACAGAAAAAAATTGATCCTGGAGAACTGGTTGTGCTCTAGATGCAACTCCATCAGCCGCTGCAATCCCAAGAAGGTGGTACGAGTGAGAGCCTTGATCCGATTGTAACCCAAATCCAGAAACTCCAAACTTCTGCACTCCAAAAACGCTCGAATCGGGATGTTGGAGAGACCGTTTGAGCGCAGGTGGAGGTTTTGTAGCTTTCGTAAGCCATGGAATTGACCCGGCTGCAGGATTTCCAGTTTGTTGTAGGACAAGTCGAGGCTACGAAGGTTGGGGACGCCATGGAACGTGGAGTTATGTAGAGACGCGATCCGGTTGGAGCTTAGTATCAACTCTTTAAGCCTTCGAACTCCCTGGAACGCTCGACTGTCCACCACTGAAATTTGATTATGGTCCAGGTATATCCAAAGAAGCTGTCCCAGGTGAGCAAACTGGTAAGGTAGCAGGGTATGTAGTTCATTGTAGCGCAGGGAGAGACCCTGGCAACCGACTGAGATGTTTTCCGGCACTTCTAAAAACCCAGAGGAGTCGCAGTGGATTGTTTTCCCCTCGCAGCGGCAGCTGTTGGGGCACGTGCGCTCACCGAAGCTGAACAACAAGGGAGCTCGCAGGAGCAGGAGCAGAGGGAAGAGAAAGCATGTCAGCCTTCCATCACACAGCAGCGGACCTGCGAGCAAACAAACACGAAATCAGGGTTAGTAAAATCAGGAGACGGGAGAAGGACAGATACAAAAGAAAATTAAATTGTTTCGAAACACATGGGCTGACCAAAATTTGTTTATTTCCAGTATTGGTTGGGTTTGTAGAAGTTAAATCGGAGAAGGAAATCTGGAGGATTGTACAGCTCCAGTATTTCAGAGATCAAAAATAATTTTATTTTCAAAGAAAAAGATTCTTTTTTTTTTATTGTAATTAACTAAAATCAGCTTCACAAAATTAGAGATTTGAAACTCTGATTGGTGAATTTTAAGTGAAAATATTTTGTTCCCAGACTCCTGCAGTCACTTTTTATGAGGATTCATAAAATAAAACAAACCCGTTGTGTATGTAGCCAAAAGGTTTGTTCTTTTATTTATAGAGTGGGGTACCTGTAACACTTTCCTTGAGTTCTGCACACAATATTTCTTGAAAATTAAGTTTCTTGACATTTACTCAGCATTTTATGTTTTATGAGTCACAGAGCTGAAATTTGAGACAGTAGATTTCCCAGGAACCTTCCTGGAACAGGAGTAATGTCTGCTCCCACCACAATGCACTCAACGGCAAAAGCGACTTTAAATGGTTGTGATTTACTGGCCGCTAGTTTCCTTCTGATTTATTTTTCTGTCCATGCAGCCAGGACGCAGCATATTTCACATGATTACACCACTGTGTCCAAGATAACAGGGGAAAAAATCTGCAATCATCTGTTTCAAGGTAAGAACTCACTGCTGCTTGGAGAGCAAAAATATATAATAGCACTAATAAAAGTAAATACAAGAGTCTGTTGGTTGAAAATGATTCTTTGATCATATTTGGGAAACATTAGAAAAATTTTGGGTTTCCATTCATTTTCTTCCTCTGATTTTTAATGAATGTTTAAGTCCAGCTGTTGACCTTCAGGAAATATTACCATATTTTCCAGACTATAAGTCGCAGTTTTTCTTCACAGTTTGGCCAGGGGTGCGACTTATACTCCGGAGCAACTTATGTGTGGAAATTAACACATCATTATATCATATCACATGTTATTTTCACACTAAACCGTAAGAGGGCGCTCCAGGCCTGTGTTATTCTACCTTCGGAGTTAACAAAGTTGTTTACAAGGACAAAGATTTCATTGCATTTAGTGATTTGGAGAGACACTAAACGGTTTGATAAACTTGTTAGCATGTTGTTTATGCTCTAGTTATCTGAATAACTCCTAATATGCTATGCTAACTAACCAGGCACTTTCTCAGTTCCTTGTTTGTCATGTAACGTTAGCATATCGTACAATTATTCAGCCTGTTGTTGCCTCTATTATATTTTTATTGCCTTTCAAGTTGACATGTCTGTTCTTGGTGTTGGATTTTATCAAATAAATTTTCCTCAAAAATGTGACTTATATGTATTTTTCTTCTTTATTATGCGTTTTATGGCTGGTGCGACTTATAGTCTGGAAAATACAGTAATTATACTATTTATTCTTGGAGATTTCATAAACAGGAGCGATCTTATTTCAATGGATTGCAGTAAATATGAATCTAAACATATACTCCAGTGAACTCGCTAAATCATAATGAAATACTTTTAACAACTGCTGCTGCAAGTTTCCATAGATTTTCTGAGATTTTCCTCCAAATGTGTTTCCAACAGTGAGAATAAACTGAAACGTTTATGAAACAAATATAAAAAAAGCAAAAACATTTTCATTCTGTTTATTATTTTACTCGGCCACTGAAATATTTTTATATTTCAGGATATGAACCACAAATCCTTTAAATCTCGACTGAAATCCCACCTGAAATGTCTGTCACTAGTTTTTACGACTGACTGTTGCCATGTTTGTGTTTCCATGGCGTAACGCACTGTGAACTGCTGAAATGCTAGAAAAACAAACTTGATTGATTGATTCAAACTCCCCATTTTAGATACTTATTCCTCTCTTTGTTTCCTCTAATTTCTCTAATCTCGTTTTCTGGATGAAGACAAGTGAAGACTGCTTATCTCTGCTTTGCAATGATTCACCTCTGGTGGAAATTATTGCTCATTTCAGCTCTTCCGCTGATAGATCAGGGCTTTTATGAGATGCTGTTTGCAGCAGTGGCTTTTTAAACCTCTTATCAAGATAAAACATAAGAATCACAGGCACTTTATCCACTACAACATTTGCGAAGGTTGTAATATTTGATCGGATGAGGGCTAATGGCAAGAAAACGTCAATTGGACTCTCTGCCTCAGTTTCAGCATGATGCACTTAGCAGGTCCAGAGGTCCTTTAACGTAACATGAGATGGAAATTGGATAGTTTTCATCCAAAGCTTCCCACATTCTGACACAAACTGCAAATGGTGAAGTGGAGAAGCGAAGAGACTCTCGTCAGAAATCCCTCAAAACGTGGTTTATTCATGATGCTGTTCAGAGGCTTACCACAGCGAAGACAGGTGAAGTTTTCAAGTCTGACGCCAAATAGTAACACCATCTGCGGTGATTTCCCACAGTGTGAATTAATGTCAGCAAAACAAAAGTACACGCTAAGAGAAACGATCCAGGACGTAATGTTCATGCGGATGCATTTATGGGATGGTCAAAGGTTCAGCAGTCAGAGCTGGAGGGAGGACAACAGTATCCTGCCAAAACCATCGACAATTCCTCCACCGCACAGCTAAAATGAAACGAGCAGCAATTAAACAACGGACGGATAGAACTGGCAGAACTTTCACACGAAACGATGCTGGGCTGAAACATGAAGATAAAACAATGAGATTCTAAAAAAAGAGGTTTTGGTAGCATTTTATTTTGAAGGGGCGTACATAAGACCTATTTGAACTGTTATAATTCAGTTAATAATGACACTTTTAATGCAACTTTCAGTGCAACTTTGCACCAAAGTGTCATTATTTACCATTTAAAGTCGACACTTTCGATGCTAAACTAAAACTGTACTAACTTCACTAACAGGATGCTGTACATTCAGCTACAACAATAAATACTGCAATAGATCAATATCAATAGATGATACATCTGATAGGATATTGATTCATTTCACTGAACTCAGATCCAGAACTGCAAAGCATTCTGGGGGATGTAGTAGTGCAAAAAGGTACACATCTGTAGTTATTCTTGAAATTTTTCCTATAAAAATAAAGATTTTGTAAGATTTATCATTGTGTTACATAAAGATCCTCTATTTGAAATAAAATAAAATAAAATAAAAATGTTAAGCAAGGTTGGTGGAATCAACAAACGCCCTCGTTCTTCGGTTGCCTAGCAACAACCGCAGAGTAACTTCTGGTTGCCTAGCAACGACCTTGTCAAGCAACTTGCGCATCCAAAATACCACCAATCAATCTCAAACACTCCAGGAGTGCCAGGCAAAGTGTGGTGTGGCCCCTTCCCCACCTGTTGCTGCTCACAGTCCTAATTTATTTGTTTGTTTGTTTGCATAAATCTTTTAGGTCCACATTTTTACAGTTGGTTTTCCACTGCAAGGGAAAAAACCATAAGCATAATAAAACGTCTTATTGCATTTCTTTTGGCTTGATAAACAAGTTTCCACTTTTCTTTCTCGATCTTCACTGAGCTTCAAAGCATTAAAGCTAAAGGACAATAATAATGATACCACTGGTCTGGGATTTAATTGTTTGACCTATTTTATAATGGCTACAGTTCAACAATTTCATTTTTTATAATAATTTCTGTCCCATTGTGCAGGCGAATGATTATACAGCTGCAGCTTCCAGGAAATACGAGTACAGATATTATGACGCACAATGTGTATTTCTGTGGAAAATATTCTGTAATTATGTCTTATATAAACAATTTATGTAATATTGCAATCTCTAAACAACTAAAATACTCCTATTATTGTGTATTTCCATAAAGAAACCCGTTTAAGAGCTGTGACACGCAGGGTAAATACATTCATAAAAAAGAAATAATTCAAGAGGTTTGCTCTTAATCTTGAATGAAACATCTGTTGTAAGAGTTTAGAGATTTCTACAAGATTAATGGAAAAACTAACTGCACAATTTCTGGAACAGAAATCCAAACAACAGGGGTGCCACGGCTGAACACTGCAGCCATCTGGACTGTAAGATCTGCAAATGAAACCTGACAGACACCAAGTCCTTATGTGACTGTTTGGTCCAGATTCTGCGTGATGCAGGACGGAGCTGGCATGTCAAAAAGCACAACAGTCCTAACGCCAAAATTAGAGCAGGAACACAAAGACGAACTCCTAACTGGTGTTTAATGACCTGATTTTGCCAGAAATCTGAAATGTGCGGAGCGCAGATGAGCTACAAGAAAATCGTCCAACTTTCGTTTTGGGCCAAATCAAGATGATGAATGCTCTTAAAGGGCCGGTTGTGCCAGAACGTATTTATAAACCTGCTAAAATACCAATTCTTATAATTAAATAATATTATTGAACATCTTTTCAGTCCCTCCACAATTTTGTGATTCTTCTTGTGATCTTTTGCAATAAAAATCAAATTGTTTGTGATGCTAACTTGGAAATATTTGCAATATTTGCACTTATTTATGACGGTAAATGCAACTCGCTGCAATAAACTATCAATAATGTATGACTGTAAAAAAGTGCAAAGGATTTGTTTGAATTTCCATAATAAATCTCAAGAAACCGGAGGGACTGACTGGTAAAATTTGGCAGCAAACAGATAAAAAAAATGCATTAATTTGATTGAAAACATAATATTTATGCATATTTAGTGTTTAAACAGCTGAAGGAAGCGACACAAAAATCTCTGACGAGGAAAATCTTCACATAACGTAACCATAAATATAAACAAAAACAGAAATGGCATTTAATTCAGCAGCTTTAGGATTTTTCTTTTGTCTTTGGTAAAACTGTCCAGGCTAATTTTTGATATAAGCCACTGTTTCTACTTTAAGCTGGAAGTAGAAACAGTTTATTTCAGAAATAACCTTCTGAAAAGTTTTTGGAAGAGGGCAAAAAGGTAACCATTCAGCGATGGCATCAATACGTCCACACGCTGCCCAAACCCTGGAAAGCAGCACCAACAGGGTGAGGATTGTCAGATAAAATGCAGCGAAGATGTTTTCAAAGCAATTTGTCCGTCTTCCTGTAAGGAAAACGACACGACAAAAAAAAAAAAAAATGCTTGTAAATGTCTTTATTCTCACAGTAAAGATTGTTTTCTCCTCAAGTGAACTTTCTCTCTTCCCTCAGGCTGAAAATCTCCTCATGCATTAAACAAGTAATGAATTCGCCATTCACTTTTCTTACATGTGGGTTCCAACAATGTTCTGACTCACACACACAAAAACATCATAATTTACAATTTACTACTGAAAACTCAGACTTTAAGCTAAAGGTGCAGAAGGTCTTTAGGGAAAAACACGTAAATCTCTTGTGGAAAAGTAACATTTACCACCTGAATGGTGAATGTTTTGTACAATCCAAACAAATAAGTCGGCAGAGCTGCAGCATATTATTTGAGCTATATGAGGTTTTTACAATCCCATTTGATTAGAGACGGTGAAGCTACAGAACCAGGGGAAAACAGTCTGGGTATTCAGAATATACGTCGACCCAAAAGTGAACTTCTATAAATAAACCTGGCACAATAATGTAAGGACATTACCGTTTGGTTGGCTGGTTTATTTCTTTTTTTGTAGCAATTATTCTTGGTAATAAATCTCAAACTGTTGGACAGGCTATTTCCCTTTAAACGTCCAGCACCACATTTGGAGGAAAAATGGGTTTGTGGGCTGAGCAGCAGAGTTGAGTGTGTGGGTTGTTGTGTGTATGAACAACTAGCCAAACTGTTTACTCTGCCATTGACTTCTGCTTGGTGTCACTGGATTGGATGGTACAAGTTTGAGACAAGCTAGCAGTTTAGCAATCAGGGCTGCAAACTGAAACTCATCTTGAGATATCTCCTTCACGTTAAAAGACTGTTTCCCTTTCAATCAGCATTCTGTTCTCCACACTTTGACCTTTTGATCCAAATGCCATTGGCAGAATCTGGACAAAACATTCTTCCACATGTTCATTGCATCAGTTGCTTCCCTAAAGTCTTTGCTGCAACTCAACATTTCATAATCCGGAGCAGCAAACTGCAAAATCTAAACTGCACAAGATTAAAGAAACTATTTAGCTTTGAAGTCCAAACTTATGTTATCTGTCAAATTTAGCTTGAATTCACATTTTGGTGAATATCACGGTTTGTTGTGACTTTGTTCTGAGCTGCTGTGGCTTAATTTCCTCCATACAACACGATCAGAAATCCTGAATGAAAAGAACGGTGGGTAACGACGCTGGACGGTTCTCCTGAGACGCCGCGCCTCCCCCAGGCTACAACTCTGGTATTTGAGCAAAATGTCAAGAACTTATCAATGAACTGGCAGAAACTAAACATTAGATCGTTAATTAAAACATGGAAACGTGACTCTTGAGGCTGAGCTTTCATAGGAGCAATATGTAGAAGATGTCAAAGGTCAAACATAAAAGCATATTTTTATAACATTCTCATTATGAGATGAGTATATTCTCTATAAATGTATTATTCTTGCAATGTTCAGCAATGCTGACTGATGGCAGATTGTAATTTTTTGTCCACATGTTTTAGATTTTACAAATCAAAATTTCAGTTGGCTAAAACAAAGCGTCTACAAAACATAAACGTAGCTGGCATTTTCAAAGCAGCTGATTGCAAACTGGCCAGAGCTGACGGCCTGACTAATTCACCAACTGTTTTGCTCCAAATTTTACTCTATTAATACCAAAAACGTGCAATTATTTGGAAATTACAACCAAGTTCAGTTGGTGTTTTGTTCTGCAAGACTAAGCAGGTTTATAATAAATATGATAAATGTAAAATTATTTGGCTAAAGTTCTTGATGGCAGGAGATGCAGCGATTGATTCGATGCTCATCTTCTAAAATTTGTTGATTTATACAATTCCAACATATGAGTAGCATAAAATATCTGTGTGCAGGTGTGTGTGTGTGTGTGTGTGTGTGTGTGTGTGTGTGTGTGTGTGTGCAGAGGGATCGCACTGCAACAATATCCTACAACTGTGACATTTGAGTAAAATGTCAAGAAACTTTTCTTTTGCGCCAAAGATCAGAGAGCAGTCGGTTAATATTCAGCTACATTTTCTTCATTTAAAATCCTAAAAAATGTACTCTACAGACGCATTTATATATAAAAAAAGAAAACCTTAATTTCTTCTTTAATTTAAAAGGTGAAACTGAGAAAATTAAACTATTACTTAAGACTAATATAAAAAAATCATTTTTGATTCAGAAATCTGAGGTTATGAGGTCATTGAAGAAATCTGATGTGTTTATAAAAGGATGCGAATAGAAAGTTGAGTGGAAGGAAAAGTCCTTTCTATGATTTAGTGGAGATTAAATTGATAAAAACATGCCTCATTCACATTCTCTGCAATAGTTTAAAAGTTTTGTGTGACGATTCGACGGAAACAAAGAAGAATCGTCAAAGGAACGAAGAGATTGATCAGTTTTGAAAATTATTGGTCTTCTGTGACATTTAGGTTTTTTCTTTTTTATTGGAGAAACATAATTCTGGGGATTTCACGTAACATCTTTTAAATGCATAAATTATGTTTTGTATTCTTTTTGAACAAAATCAAAGTCTGCACTTTTCTCCTCTGCAATTTTTCCTTCCACTAAATCGTCAATTGAAATATTTTGCTGAAGAAGTGAGTCAGAAATTTTCCTCTTGAGATCAGAAGTTATAACAAAGCATCTTTTATTTTAGCAGTAAGCTTTAATAATATCTATGGAACAGAAATAAACCAAGTATATCCACTTTTTGACTTCAAAATTACTGAAACATTTATTTTCGAGGATATTCCTTAGGAAACAGAGAACTTGTTAGCAAAAAAGAATTGCACCAAAATGCAACCAAGAAGTAAAGCAGCTGAAGGGGGAAACTGGAGGTAAATGAGGTGTGATGGCGAGTATATGATGAACAGAACATTAACACAAGAGCTATAAATAAACCCCAGAAGTCCTCCAAGCGATGGCTGCACCGCCACTTCCATCGCTTCCAATAACGGCTTCGCTAGCACACCCAGAGCTCCACCATCACAACTTCATTTCATCAATGCTAATCTAAATAAACCGGCCCGCTCTGGGATGAAGAGAATTTTAACCAAACTCTCCTGCGTTTTCTTCTTTTTGTTGTTGTTGTTTATGTGTGTCTGTGACAGCAGGGGGATGCTCACATTGATTTTAGATGACTGGAAACTCCAGGCTGCACACCCACAGAGCGCTCAGCCACTGGCTTACTGACGCCTCCACATGACAGCACCTTTAAATTAGGGCACATCGGTTGGCTATGGATTTCTGAGCAGAATAATAACGACTGGCTGAATATCTGCACACCGGGGACCAAGCGGGACCTTTACTCAACACGGATTGATCAGCCGATCATTAAATGTACAGGGATGACTCGGCTTTTCCCACTTTTGTTCCTTCATCTTTCTCTGTTGTGAGAATTTGAAAGAGGAGTTATGAAAACCGGGTATTAAATACGGCCGACCCAAGAGCAGATGTGATCCGTTTACCTGGTTCCCTTCGTCTTAGTGGAGCGTGACCAAAGAGAGCCGAAGGCTTTCAGAGATTTCTGCTCCTTCTTCGTCTGAGACGTGTGAACAACAACGTCAACAATGAACAGGAATCAAAACGAAGGAGAAAAATTAACTGAAACATTTAAGGGATTTGAAGGATTTAGCTGGAAAGCTTGGCTTGAGTCAAAAACAGCTTTCTATTATTCATTTGAAGGCTTTTTACTAATGTTTTATGTGCACAAGTATGATACATTTTCCCAGAAGTTATTGCAAAGTTATCGTATTAATGCAAAACCACATTCCTTAAGATTAATAAAATTAACACAGGTAGTGGAAGATAATTTAAATATCCAAATAAACAAAACACAAACAACTAATAAAACTGATAATGACACCAAAACAGTAGCTACCACTGTGTTGCTCTTAAACCACAGGAATAGTCAATGAAGAACAAACGTATGAAACAACAGGCTTTTATTGTGCACAGAAATTAAAGCTCAGGCTGGATTTCCATCTGTTGTGAGCAATAAATATCAATTAAAACCCAGAGCTTCTGCGCTCCACTTCCCTCAGGGCCCAATTACTCCCAAGAGAAAAGTTAGACTCTGAGCTTACACATTAAATGTCAACTAGAATTGGCTGAAAAACGAGGAACACATGAAATGTTATTACATAGAATATAGAAGCATAGCTTTTCCCCCAGTTCCAGCCTTTAAGGTCAGCTTCCAGAGGAAAACTTCCCTAAAATGACTGTAAAAAGTGAAGTGGCTCCTCCCCTCAGGACAGAGCGCGCGCGCTCTGGCTCTGGCACGCGGAACAAAGTCGGCCGTCGTCCTCCTTGGCCAAACGTCAACTTGGTATTTCATCTGAAAGCACCGATGCAAAAGCTATTACCCAGAGTGGCCATGTCGATTGGCCAGCGGTGGCGTGGCCACACACTGGGGCACTTCAGGGAGATGAAAAGTGTCCAAAAAAACTAAATATGCTTTCTATTTCTAATTAGATCGGCCGCATTACCAGTCGGTAATGCATATTATAAAGGGAGAGGTGCTGCGGCGAGACCTGAAGGTGGCTAGTATAATAGTAAAATTACCTTTCATGTGACACAGAGCCAGAGTTTAATATGAGAAAAAAAGTCTTCAGCTGATTAACATAAAAAGGAGCATTACATGTTTAAATATAACACAAAGCACTAAAATGGTTGTCAGGACTACTCATGTTATGGAGAGTATGAAAAGTATCTCCATGTGCATTTTAGACATTTTTCTGCACTAATGTCTAAAATGTGACCTTGCTGCAGGCCGGTCTCTCTCACTACTCGTTTTCTTGACTTTTCTTTAGTTTGGAGAGGAGATGTTTTTTCCTAGTGTCACTATTGTCTTATGTTTTATTCATTTGGCTTTGACAGTTGCCTTCTTTCTACCTTTTAAAAATTTGATCCTTGTGGAAGCTGGCCAAGACTTCAGCTATGAAAGGCTATTTAGTAAATGTCAGGAAAGGCCTGAGTCATGCAGGACATGAGTTTGAATGTTATAGCTGATTCTGAACGCAGCCGCGCCACGAGATATGGACCTGCTGCAAGGTATTGTTTATATACGCAGGTTTTTAACTGAACCAAAATACACCGAATTCCACAGCACATCTACATGTTGCAGATGTCATAGTCAAGCTAGCATTACCAGCCAACTTACCTCTCACTTGCTATTTGTTTCCGACTTAAAACGTTTTGCTGACCTTATCTAGTTGTTGCAGTGTTGACAATTAGCAGCAGAGAACTGCGTCCCTTTTTGTTTTAGACGGCGTAAATTTAAGACTTAGCGCGTTGCATCGACAACTTAACAGCTAAAACCAAAGCTACTCCTCGTTAGCCAGCAGCTTTTTGCTGTCCAGCAAGGAGATGGGAGCAGGATCTTACACGTGTGCCGTCATGCTAACAACGGGTCCACAGGACGCGACTGTACACTCCTAAAGCCATGCTGCTTAGCGCAGGAAGTGGTAACCGGACAGCAACTTGAATAAAACATTAGACTTAAGAAAATAGCAGCAAATATCATATTTCACAAGATTGTTTGAACCTATGCTTGTCTTACTTCCTTTAGCCTGCTAGCTTCCTTGCAGTGCTAACTCTAGCTAGTTTCTGCATTTTGTTACAAAGTAGTGTTAGCATTGCTATGTAGCTGGATGCTAGAAGGAGAAAAGTAGCAATTTACAAAGAAAATAAAGCAAAAAGTTGTTTTTTTTTTCTTTTTATGTACTTTTTATAATTGGTGATATAAGAGATGCACGATATGCATTGTTTTAACACGTCGGAGCCAATATTAGTATTTGATATGAATTTCCATCTTGTTGCCATTTGTTTCAGGACAACAAAGGAAGAAACAAAAGGACAGAGCTGAAAGCGTATTAAAGTAAATATAATGTATACAATATTGATCATTATCAGTCATAACAGCAATATTAACATGGGTTCATATTTGACCTTGCAACTGCTGAAATGTAGAAGCAAAATCTGTTTTTAATCGATAGGATTAGTATCATGCGATGGATTTTGAGTGACCTACAGTTACAAACTTATTTAATAAAATCCTATTTGCTGCTGCAGCTCTCATCCCCTCTGACAAGAGCCAAGGGGTTTCAAATGTGTGATGCATGCAAAGACCTAGGTCAGCAAAAAAACCAGAGTCCTCCAGCCTGTGATAAACTGCATTATTGAGTGACTTCATTCAGATTCAACACATCTAGAAAGAAAACCCAAAGCTTAAACTGTCATGATTTATCAGCAGCCAGCTTCGCAAATTGAATTGAACCACCTCTAACGCATTCGTAGTCATTATTTTACGTCCGTTCATTTAATTTTGAAACAATAAAAGGCTTCTTTTATTAAAACTTGGACTGCACAACCTGCAGGAGAAGCAAGTCCTAAATACATGCTGTTCCGAACATCAGAAACAAGATTGGAAAAGTGGAGCACGGATGGTTAATCACTGCAGGAATGGCAAAAATACAGCTTAAATGGGGCAGTAACCATTAAAAATTGAAATGAAATGAGAAGTCAATTCTGTTCGCTCAGTTTTCCTGTCTGTCTGTGGTAGTGGAGGAATGTAACAACCACGGTCAACTCAATCTGCTCAGGCAGAACCAAGGGAAGCGAATGAGAACGGACAGAGCTGCTCCTGCTGGGACTTAATACTCAAACCTGACGAAAATAAAACTCAATAAATTACACATTATTTCTCTAAGGTCTCTTGTTCTTTGGGTTTGCGCCTGACTTTTGTCGTTCCACTAATTATCAGCTCCTAATGACATTTCATACAACAGAAACTGTGAACCTGGAAACACTTGACATTCAGTTTCAGGTTTCCAGCCGCTTGCTAATAGGAAACCTAATTTGTTGAAAAATTACAACAAGGGTAAAAATGTAGAGACAGAACTGGTGGAGGTACCAAACTGTTTTCTAATGAGCGGCTCAAAAAGTCCTGGTAGGGCGCAAAGACTTAATGATGGCAGCCGAATAAATCAGGTTTCCAACACTTTCATGTCCTTTTTTGACGTTTAACTCGGTTTTGTTTAACTTTTTGAAACTTTTTGTTGGTTAATTTTGTCTTTATAAGCCCAAATGTACATTTGTTGGCGTTTCCACTTCGAGCAAACGCATTAAAAACGGAAAGAAAAGAAAACAATCGACAGGAAATATTTCTTTGTGGAACAGAGCCAACCCTGCAAAAACACGAAATCTTAAGTCTGTCTTTCAACTTTCTAGTACAAATATGTCAGAACACTTGGAATAAGAAAACCAACTCAAAAGTAACTTTTCAGCAAGTCGTAGAAGTTTGTTTAAAGTCGATCATTTCTTCATTTTGATTAAGAAGTTCTAATTCCATTGGTAGAATGTTCCTCTGTGCCGTCACCTAGCAACCTCAGCAGAGCCCAGCCCGTCACCTAGCAACCTCAGCAGAGCTTAGCCCGTCACCTAGCAACCCAGTTCTAGTTCCGTTGGCAGATTATTTCACTTATATCAAGACATTTTTCCCCATGTTACAAGTGAAACCATCTGAACTTCTTCATCAACATTAAGAAATTGACTTTAAAGAAGCTCCTCTATCCTGCTGAAAAGTTACTTTTAAGTTAACAGAAGACACTTTTATTATAAAAGAGACTAAAATATCTTGGTAAAATTTGGTGTTCTTGCAGTGAATTTGTTTTCTGAAACATTCCTCTGACATTGTTTATTTTAACTCCTTGGAGAAGCTTTGAAAACAAGTTGCATTTTTAACAGAATGACGCAGACCTTCATGTAATTATTAAAGATTGAGGTCATTTCTGTATGAATGCATTCAAATGGTGCCATTTTGGATTAAAATCCTGATTGCTCTGCTTTCATTCACCTTTTTGTTATTTACCTTTTTGCTAAAAGTGTAATTTCCGATGCGTCCTGTGATAAAAATACCAGCTTGCGAATTCACTGGGCAGCTGTGGGTGAAACAAAGAAAATAATCTGGACAAAAATAAACACTTCTGTATCAATTTCAGCCTCCTTGGTCTGTAATCTTTTTCTAGACGGCTCATTTTAAGCCTTCAGCGCTCTGCGCTGTTCTATTTGTAAACTACAGAAGGAAAATGGGGGCGGCGGGGAGAGTCAAACTTAATATGGCTCCAAACTGGCAACCCAAGTTCCCGACGTGAGCCGCTGCCCAATGTGAGTCACACCAACAGGAGCACAGAAAGCGTGGGCCAAACGGTGATGGAGATATGAAACTCAACTTCAGCCATCTTTAAAATAAGAAGCTGCATCAGGGAACATGAGGAATTATTCTAAATTTTATTCACAGATTTGTTTTTCTTCCCAAAATTGACATAATTGGTTGTTTTTAAATCATTAAGCTGTAATTTGGATTGGAGTATTGGTCATCCTTCCATTTGAAAAAAATTGTTTTGTTTTTTTTTGTCTTTTTTTAAAACATAAAACACAAAACTTTGGGTGTGAAGCAGGGCAAAAGAAATTGCAAAATGATACAAGTAAAAATTTAACCTCCCCACTGCACTTACAGAAAGAATCAAACAAAAAAATGGCTTCAAATTAAACAGAAAAGCAATTTAAAGCTGCAAAAACTATCAATTTTAAGATACTTTTATGCTTAATTATTTAAACCAGCTATTTGCTCAAGCAGCCAGTCTAAATACAAATCAGCCAAATAAAACTGAAAGGTGTCGCTTTTTCGGTTGACTGGAAATATTTCAAGTTGCAAAAATCAAGAAGAAACAACTAAATTTGTCTTTGTCATCCAAAACGAAGCACTTTGCTCTATTTTGTTCGGCCTTCCCGTTACTCTTGCTCTCTCCTTTCTCACTGCAGATACAACATGTAGAGATTAAAATGTAACAGAAATACTTTCTTACATCTCCCTGCTTTCTATAATTTTAGTCCAAACACCTTTAAAAAACAAAACAAAAAAACCCCCGTTAAATTTAAAGAATTTTGATTCAACAATCATCCACACTGAAGAGTGTTGTTCTTGACAGGATGGAGATTCACAATTATGTATGTCAACCGGAAAGTTTCTGAAAATACAACCTGAAAGTTTTGAAAATGTCTTCTTCTATAAAAATTCAAAGATTAATTTAAACCTAAATCTGTGAATCTATGAATAATTTTGCACTTTACTACATGGTGTGTTGACTGACCTTTTAATGCAAATTTGCATTAAAATGTAATTATTTATTGAAGTACACTTCACAGTTATAAACACTTATGAAGACTTTTTTTATACCAGGTATTAGATCATGTTTATGGCAGCATCATGTCAGCTCAAATAAAGTGTTAACAAAATAAATACACAGGATTGTTTTAAACGGAGCAAAAAGAATCAGTTCGAACAAGGACAACACGAAGGCTAGGGAAGGAAGATGTCTTTGTCTTTCGACCTTTATCTGCAGTGGATTCTCTCCCAGGCTGATCACCATTCTGTTTACGATCCAGAGGCGCGCTCAGATGTAAAAGCGGCTATATTAGTTTTTATGAAACAACCCTCTGAAGCCTAAAGCAGCACATCCAGGAACTTCTCAAACCATTTATTATCCATCTGTGCTGCTGGAGTCCATTACTCTTTCTAAAAAGGAGAGACGGGCCTCACCCATGGACACATTAGCAGTCCAATAAAAGAATTTCATTAGAGTGGACCATCACACCTACAGTGATTGTGGTAAGTATGAACACTTAGACATTTGTGTTATTAAGCTGTGGAAGGAAAGCTACATAATTTAATGAGACATCATTCAAATGTCAACTTAAAAACACATTTAATAGAAGGAAAAATAAAAAATGAAAAAAAAGCTGCATGAGAGAGAGCATCCTCCATTTATTACTTTCAGGCACACTTGTTATATATTTAAAGGTGACATATTAGGACAGGTCTGTGGCCTATACAAAACATTTTTTGCACAAAATCATTCTTAAATAATGAGAATTCAGGCTAGTCAGTTCTTCCTATTGTTTCAGGGAGTCCTGTCCCTTTAAATCCGAATCAACATGTGCCCTCACATGTGAAAATAGCTAAAATAAAGCAAATGCGCAATTATACAACCATGCAACTTTGAGAAGTAGAAGTGGAGTCTTCCGCACAACCAACAAAATGCAGCAAATGTTTTTTAAATAAGTCAACAAAACACCTTATCTTTTCCAGCAGCCATTGTAAAGCACAAAAACCAGCTGACCCAACATGGTGGCACTCGAGAAGGGTTGCTAGGTAACAGGCTGGCCTTCACTAGGGTTGCTAGGTAACGACGCAATGCCTGCTGATTTGTGACGTAACATTGTGGATGTTTTTGAAACTCGTCAATTTTCAGAAGCCAATTTTTATTTTTATTTTTTCAAGTGCTCAAGCACTTCTGTTGCTTTCTTTAGAAGCAGCAGAAATCCAAATGGAAGAACAAAATGCAAATTTCACATAATATTTCCCCTTTAAGGATGCGTTAACTTGTTTTTTATGGTTGATAAAATAGCGAGAAGTTTAGACTAAAATCCTGACAATGAGATTTATTTTTAGCATACACCCAAATCGATAAAATAACTACGTTGTAAACATTTGACCTTTGTTTCAGTTTTGTAAATTTACAAAAATTGATATTTCTACCAATTCACGTGAAGTTTTAAGACCGCAAGACGCATTAATGGTCAGCAAAACGAGCACAGCATGAATTTTTGCCCTCCAGGATTCGCATTTTCAGCAGAAAGCGAGAGAGTTCACTTTAAAAAGGCACCATAATTAAATGATTAAAGGTTAAATTTTCATGAGGCACATCTGGCACTTTCGTTGGCAAATCCTGACAGCATTTACCAGGTTTGTGACCAAAATTAATCCTTGCTTCACATGTTAATTGTACATCAGCATAACGTGACAGTTCAGATGAAATTTCACATGGAAAAGATAACTTGGCTATTTATAGAAGCCACATTATGCTAACTGCCACAGGTATAAAGAAAAAAAAAAGAGCAAAAGAGAATACATTTGTAGATCCCTCTCTCTGCTTCAGCAGGGTATTTTTGTGTGTCTGTAAAAGTTGCTCACTGGCGAAAACACCCACTGTTTAGGGAAAGTCATAAATTAAAAATAAAAAAGTAAATCTGCTTATAAACTTTACTTTTCACAGATGCTTCAGCCTGCCCATTCTGGTCATGTGCCTTTAGTTTTCCCTCTGCCATATGGGCTGAGTGATAATGCGGTGACTTAAAACCTCATAAATATTCAGGAACATAAACAAATTTGTTCAAGTACATTCATCCAAATAAGAAGCCAGAAGCTGAGAAATGCCATCAGACATTAGAAATTGCAGAAAATCTCAGCTTTAAATGTGAGCATACATAAATGTACACCCATAAAAGCTGTAATAAATTGTAATGTTGATGCAATACTTTGAGAAAGTGTCAAAATATGAAATTTAAAGGATAACCACCAATAAAAACTACTGAGCTTAGAAAGTCTATTTTACTTTAAAACTACTTATCAAAGTAACAATAACTGTTATAAATATTCTAAATTATTTAATGTTATATAACACCAGGAGGAATTATGTTTCTGTTTGGTCTAAACTTTTTTTTTTTTTTAAGCAAACTCAAGGATTAGCTAGCATTAGCATCATAGCACAGCTAGCAGCTGCGCTAGCAAATTCTTAGCAACGTTTTGTTCCGTTTGTTGTTAAATGTTGAGTCACGAGAATAAAGCAACTAAACTCAACAGAAGTGTAATTTTTGCTTTTCTGTTTGATCTAAACTGTGTTTTTAGCTAACTTAACTAGTTGGTTTTTAGTTAACTAGTGTTAGCTAACTAACAAAAAGTTAGCTAACACACCTAGCAGCCACGCAAGAAAATTTGACGTTTTGTGCAGTTTACTCATTTTTAGTGTGTGGATTTTATTATTAAATCATACCTGTTTACGCTGAATAATGAAGCATTTAAGCTCAACAAATGATTTTTATTTATTTTTTTGCTAACTAGGATGGTTAGCTAGATACAGAAAGATATTCCTCAAAAGATTTAGGCTGTTAAAGGATTAATTTAAAACAAAACGTTGAAGTTTTGTAAACACGTTTAATTAGAAGAATTTGACACAAGGAGTAAAAGAGACGTGGCAAAAATCTAGAAAAACAACATAGTTCCTGCATCTGAAGGTGAGCTAATTGTCCAAAACTAACAGTGCACTTCCTGTTAAACACACAATATTTATCGCAACACCTGGTGGAGGCAGCAAGATGTTTTCCTTTAGCCAGGAGAAGATTAAACACAGGCTAATCCTCTAAGACATCAGGAAATACAGAGTCCAAATCTCAAGCCAATTGAGATTTTATTCCAAGACTTGAATATTTACTAAAGCCCTTTATTAATTGTAACAGAACTTGAACAAGTTTAGAAGAGGGTTACACAACATATTAACTAACTGCGTCTGATTAAAAATTAATGCCTCACATTTCAGACTTATTTATAAAAATAATTCAATAAAATAGTAAAGATAAGTTCCTTATTCATCCAGTTTCGTATTCCGTGCTACTCGTTTTCCAGCAAGCAAAAATTCAGTAAATACATGAATGTTTGTGGCTGTAAACTGACATGGGAAATAAAGGAAGCATGATCAATACACGCGAGGTTAAATAACTTATCGAGTACTTTGAGTATTGTAGTGAATGTCTCCAGTAGTTTTCCATAACGGTCTTAAAGAGCTGCAATTATATAAAGTCGCTGCAGAAATGAGTCATAAGATGTTTCTATAGGGCTAGTTGTTCCCTCCTGGAGAGGAATATTATGATCATACGATCTTGCTTCTTGCTTTCAAATAATCTGAGGTGAAATAATTCAAGCTCTAACTCTGCTCTGACCTCTAAACCCAACAGTGAGCACAAACTACATGGAGGAGTTGTTCAATTATCCACCTTTTGAGTCCTCTGCTCATGCGTGAACCACGAGGGACCGCAGCCCTCGCTGGGAACATTTTCCTTCACGTCAGCCCCGACTGCAACAACTTTATTTCAATTATCTTCCATCCTTCTAACACCAAAAATGTCAACACTATTCAAAGAAATGACATCGAGATGGTTTGTTGCTTCTTTAAAAGAAACATCTTTGTGCGTCGTCGAGTCCCTGAATGTCTGACTTTTACTCCCACGCCCCTTGACATCCAAACCCGAGCCGTCAGGAAGAGACAGACAGCAGAACCTCTTCACAGGCCAATAACGGCACATCTCTCTGCCTTTTCCTTTGGACCGCACCGAGAGGTGACGAGCTGATCAATAAGAGCAGGAGACCGTCTGCTAAGCCTGACATTTTGGAGTTCTTTTTGAACGAATGTGTTCACTCAAAGTGACCAAGGCACTCCGGCGTCAGTGGCCTTATTTTCTCTTAAAGTCATTAAGTGGCACATTTCTTCACTGCATTCCCGATGCAAATGGCTGCTGGAAGTGATGGGCATATGGTTCTCACTCTGGAGAGTCAACTTCCAGAGTAGTTCCTCAAAATAACTCAAAATAACTCAAAAAGCGAGCGCTGTCCTCAGCACAGCATATACAAATGTGTTGACTCGAGTTTCACACAAAGTAGATCAATAGATCTGAAAGCATGTTGTTGATCAATACTCTGATTCAAATGAATAAATTTGATGGTTTTTAGAGATAGTCAGTAAAAAAAATTGCAACATCTTTACACAAAAACAACTGCCATGTTGAAAACATCAGTTAAAGTAGGACCAGTTATGTCTATTTAATCCAGATTAACCCATAATCACATCTATACTGTGTATTTCTATTCCAGTGATCACATTTCAAACAGCTGAAGACGATTTCAGGCCAACTTTTCAAAAACCAAATCACGTGTCTAATTGGAAGCTAAAGTTCAAGAAACATCAGATTGAAACTTTTATGTAATTATTTAAAGTAAGTGCCTATTAGGGATGTGCAATATGTTAAAAAATCTCAGTATATATTGTGATGAGTGGTGGTAACCAGGTTTTCTTTTTGTGGTTTCAGACAGTCTGAACGTCACTTCCTCCCTCCCGTGACATCTGCTGCGCTCCTCCTGAGCATCGCGCCAAGACCGGACCTGCCTTTTTGACAAACTCTATTTTTAGCGGCGTTAGCTGTGCTGCTTCCCACTTCCTCTGTTTTGATGCCGGTCGATTACGTCATCAACAAGCATTACCGCGGTAACTTAAATTTGTGTCATTTCTACCATATACATCATGCATTTCTAGTGCCTGTATCATAATTTTTGGTATTTTTTGTAACAGTACAGGTTTTTTTCAGAAATGTATTAATGTGACTGCTCTGTCTGGCTTGAAAGTGATTTTATAGAAATATATATAAACATAAAACAGACACCGATATGTTTGACATCCTCTCCTCTTGTGCGTCTTTCCTCAGCACAAGATGTTTCAGATGTTTCACTTCTTTGTGAGAAAATGAACATCTGGCATCTGTGGATTCATCAATAGCTAATGAAATGTTGCCTGCATCATTTGCAATATTTCAGATTTTCTGATTGTTGTCCACATGGGGGTTTGTTTGATTTTGTCGCTGTTTGAAGTCTGATCTAATCATTTCAATGTTGAAGAATCTTTTCTAAGGACAGTAAACCAGAATATGCTGCAGGTTAGTTTTTGAATTCAATGGAAAACGAATCACAATATCATCCCTGTTTCATAATTTAAAGCATAATCACTGACCTTCATCGCTTTAAGCCACTTTCTTTCAGAAGACAAAGAACACGCTGCTGAATGATTAGATGCGTTTGGGCAAAAATGTCTGGTTTCAATCTTTGGCTGATCGATTGGATGATCAATCAGCCAAAAGAGAAAAAAGATCAAACGTCTGTATTTCTGTCCTGTCTTTCAGAGAAAAATAAAAGACAATACAGAAAAACGGAAGGAATGAAAGAAAGAAAACAGAAAGAAGAAAAAAAGACAAGATGAGACCAAAATAGATGAAAAGATGGAGAATAAAGTCTGGAAATGTAAATATTTCATCCACACCTTCAATTCAGACCTTGCAGTCAAACCTGTTGCCTCCCGTCTTATTCTAGGCAAAAATAAAACAAACAAATCAGTGAGCAATTTTCCCACGCATCGATAAATTGTCTTTCCCATCGATCCGGCTGGCAGTGATCAAAAGGTATGAAACCATGGCAACCAAACGCAAGCAAACCTCTCTCGCCGCGCTGCTCGTCTTCAGACCGTTTCAGGTTCGAGATTTCATGGGAGGCACGACTTCAACATATCCAGGAGAAACTGCACACGCTGCACAGCAGGAGGGAGGAAGGGAGACGGAAATTCAAACTACTGACCCCGAGACACACGGAGAACAAATAAGAAGTGATATCGTCTGCGACGTGACAGCTCAGAGTGGCGAGTGGGCTGCGATGGAGAGAATAAATCACTACACGCCGTCAGAAAATGGCTGGAAATATTCCACTCATTTATGAAGTTGGTGGGTTGAACCCAGAGTTTCTCAACCGTTCTCAGAATATTAGTCTCTTGTTTTCTTTAATGAGTAGAGTGGCGCCACTTGGGCATTTTGAGTTATTTACAGATTCTGAAAGTGTGGAGTCTGAGCTTCCCAATGATTCAATCACCTGGAAACAAAAACTAAAGTAAACCAAAGTAAAGAAAAATAGACTTGAGTTGCTGCAGCAGAAACAAAAAAAAATAATCAACTTCTGTGCCATTAAATATAAAACTAATTCATCCATTTCCATCTGTTGTATTTATTTAATCATTTTAATTAAATAAAAACAGTTATTGACGTGTAAGGAAAGCCAGAAAAAGCAAAGACGACTTCTCACTAACTGAGAACTGTTCAGTTCAAAGAGCCGTTCAAAGGAATCTAATCATAAAAGCCACGAGACAAAATATGGCTCCTCTTTAGGCAAAAATCAATTATCAATTAGACCCTCCGGTTTTTCAAATACGCAAAATACAAATCAACAGATTCCCACATTTTTTCAGGTTTTCACTGCAACTTTTTCTCAAAACTGATCAAAAACATTGACTGCCTCAGCCTTACTTCATGTCAAGTTAAAGTCCGTAATCAATACAGCGATTATTAGAAAAGTCACATTCAATGTCATGAATTAGTGCAACTATCGTAAAAACGTCCTTACAAATTTCACTACAGTAGCGTCACAAAATGTGCAATTTTGATTGCAAAAAACTTCAAAAACGATCCCAAAAACCTGGATGGATGAAAAAAATTTCAATATTTAATTTTGAAAAACACTTATTCAGTAGAAAAAACAAGTTTTCCATCATTATATTATTATTAACACAATCCTTTGGTGAGCTAGCGGCACCAAAGGATTTACCGTCAATAAACGGTTGTTTAAATGCAGTACCTTGCAGACCGCTAGGGGGCGCCCAGGGACCACAGTTAACTATTTCAGACCTTGTTTTGTCGCCTAAACCTATGCCTACATGCTAACGCTAATTAAATCCACCATTATGAGCAGATAGGTGATCTCCGCCGCATAATGGGCCAGTTCTGGTAATCGTTTACGCCGCAGGCAGCCCATTATGAGCTTTAAGTTGGGGAAGAAAACAAAAACATGCCACTTGTTTTAAAAGAGTTTATGTTTTTGTTTTTTGAGGGGGGGTTTGGTACTCAGTGGGATAATTATTGTTTCAGCCTGATGGAGGAAGCCGACGGATTATTGAACAAATGGGACATTATTTGTGCCTAATTGCCTTGTTGCTCCTGCAGAAGCAGTTCCACCACAGAAGATTAGCATGCTCCATCAGACTGGAGACCATCAGGCCACTGTGCAGCTCTTGTATTATTTATGCCTGTGCTGGTGTGTGTGTGTGTGTGTGTGTGTGTGTGTGTGTGTGTGTGTGTGTGGTGCTGGAAATGTGGCTTATTTGTGCTGTTTGTTATTGTGGGAGGCAGGAATGAATATAAATTCCACGGATTAGGATACAAGTAGGTGATTCGCATTCATCACTCCCGGGCTGTTATGCATCCACGCTTGGCAGCTATTGATGAAGGCGAAGGAAGATGTTTCTGCATTGCTGTTGACTAGTTTCGAAATTAAACTTGTATTGTTTTTTGATTGCCGTGCAATTACTGTGATCATTCAATTATGAGCTATGCAAAATGTGACTTTTTTTTGTTTGTTGTTGTCATACTGGTATTTTTAAATCATCTTTCGAAGAAAATATTAGCACTTATTCTCTCTGTAAATGAAATAGTCATGAAAAGTTAAAGTTGTTTTTCAATTTTTCATGCCAACTTGTTTTGATGCGTCAATCAATTTAAAGGTTTTTGACAAAAATCAAAGTTTTCTATGTCCTGAATGGGCAATTAATGTTACAGAAAGCATATAAATATATATAAAACTATGAAAAACGAAAGATGTACACATGTAATCATTTCACTAAAAAACAAAATGGCAAGAAAAACAACAATTATATCAAAATCTACGCTTATTTTCTTATTTCATGTGACATAACTTGTGTTCCCAGCCAAATGGACTTTAAAAAGAAACTGGACGAAGAGTTAAAAGGAAATAAATGTAAAAAAAAAATATGTATATATATCCAAGAAAATGTCACATCCAAAAGTTAGAGTAACAATAAAAACTCAGTCTAATTTACATGGTCAGGTGACCAAAATAAATGTTTTCTAGAAGCTTCTTGAATTTCAAATTTATTTAAAATTTCATCATTTCTTTAATTAGTACTTTGATAAAATAAAACTGCACATCCATCAAACATCTTAGCTGACAACTGTTTTACCAACTTTTCGACATTTATAAAATAAAATCAGCACAAATGTTGTGCAAGCAGGGAGTAATTAAACACTTTTCCCCTGAGGTGTAGCTGCCAACTTACAAATTTAATTAAAGTTCATTTTAAACGTTTTTTTTTTTTTTTGGGAATCACAATAAATGCACCGAAATATTTCTGAATTATATTAACGAGCCTGAGGCTATAAAAGTAAAGGCTTCAACGCCCTGAATCTGTGTTTGAGACTTTTATTTTGGAAGTCAGGAAGTACTTCTATGTGTTGCATTGATTCTAAAGTTATGCACAAATTAGCAAATTGTGAAAACAGAAGCCAAATTTTCTTTCACCCCCAAAAAAATTCACCTTTTTTTTTTTTACAATTTTTTTAACTCAATATTTTTGTCTTTTGGGTGTCGCATTACTGAAATCCTAATACAGACCCGTCACTGACATTTAAAAATATTTATAAAGCATCAACAATGACAGGAAACATTTTAAGCAAATCTCTTTTTGTAAAATTTAGATCAAAATTAATCTGTTCTCTTACATTGAATTGTTACGGATTGCTTGTTCGTCCACTTAAGGGGAAAATAAAAATAATATCATACCCAAGACAAATGCAGGCACTTATTTTGGGTAATTGTGGTGACATAATTAAAAGTGCATCAGTATCTGCTCATTAGCTGCACCAAGCTGCTTATTACTTGGGGAAATGCCACAGTTCTGCACAGATGTGTGGGTTGCATGGATTCTTAAAGACTATTAGTCTAATTCAAATCAGAGAGATTTATTTATTTTTTATCTTTATATTGCTTCTAATTTGAATCAGCTGGGTTTGAAGTAGGAGGAATATAAAGCGGAATGTGCAGAATTAAAAATCCATGAAGAAATGAGTGGAAGGTATGCAGATTGATTTTCTATTCTTTTCTAGCGGTGCTGCAAACAGTCTAGATGATTTAGATCTATGCTATTAAACACAAACCCATTACTGTGATTTAATTAAAGTGCTGCATATTAGTTTGTCATAGCAACAAACAATAATTGTTTAACTACTTTATTATGGCAACAAATTCAGTCTAAACATTTTGATTATAAACTTAGTCAACAGCTAGCTAGCTAGTTATTCTCGTTTATTGTTCTTTGTGTCCTATTTCTAAGGTTCATATGGTTTATATTCTCTATATATCTAATAAGTAAATATCAGAGTTTCCTTAAGAAAAGTTGCTGCAAGAATTTATATTTGCATCCAGTTTTAGCTTGTTTATCAGCAAGGCTACTTGCTAGCATGCTACAGCGTTAGCATTAGCTGTGGATTGTCACTTCCAATTACTGACTTAGCTCTGGTTTTCAAGAAAAAGGAAGGAATTACTGACTGACTAATTGAGGTTAAAGGTTTTATTCTCCATCAGACTCCCATATATTCAAATATCGATTAGCCCAGTTTATTAAGAATGCAAGAGATCATGGACTAACTCTTCATGATCACAGACAGAGCATTTGCATAGCTTATCCTGTTATTACTGGTTCACTGCTGCAAACTTTGATAGTTCTCTCAGACATTTCATATAAGGGTGAATATATAGAAAATTATCCAACATCATACTGCAGGATTTTCCAAAAATGTAAAAGAAAATTACACAACTTTGGTGCTACAGTGTGAAATGTATTTTTCTGAGCTGTCAGTTGCGTAAATGTGTTGTACTTCTATTGTTTTCTGAAGTATAAAAAGACAAAAATGTCACTTTAAGTCAAACCAGTTTCTAAAGAGATTAAAATTATCTTAATTTTTTTTATCTTTTAGAATTCAGAAACTATTTTTAAAGTGCATTTTAAAATTTGTTTGGCGTTTTCCCAATTTAGAGACCAAATAGTATATTTTAGAAGCAAAATTAACATGCATGTTTTTAAAATATTACAGTTCAAACTTTTCATTGCATTTACAAGAGAAAAATAAATATGTGCTTCCATAAACAGATAATTATGTTAAGAGAAACCAGATAGTTTCATTGACAAAAGAAAACATGAGCGATTGGAATATCAATCAGCAGAGGCAACAGAGAATCCATGTTGTAAAAACTGACATCTTGACCCCAGTTTAAAACAAACCAGTTGTAGGAAAAGTTGCATGTTTTCCCTCCATAATTCAAGCATGACACAAACTGAGGAGTTTTTTTTTTGGTAGAAAATAAAAACCTTATGCAAAATGGTAACAATGCTGGTCAGAATTGGAGCAAAGATTTGAATTGGAGATTGTCAAAAGTGGCGAAGTCCAAATCGACTGCAGAACATTTAGATTACTCTGGAAAAAAAAAAAAAAAAAACTTAACTTGCTTCTTAATTTTTTTTATTTTTAAAGAAAAGTTTTTTTCTTAAAAAGTTTTAGAAAAATTTTTTTTAAAAATAAAAAAAATTTTAAGAAAAAAATCTTTATTTTCTTTTTTAAAAATTTGAAAAATTTACTTTGTTTTCAAAAAAAGTTTAATAATTTTTTTAACATTTTTTTAAGAATTATTTAAAAAATGTTAAGAAAGAAAGCCAAACAAAGTCACCCTGAAGGGTTTTAGAAACTCAATGCTATTACTAAAATATTTTAGTTGTTTTTTATTTTCTCCTTTGTTCAGTGTGGAGTTTTTAAGCCTGAACATGAAAAGTTTAAAAAATAAATATGACATTCAATTGCTTGTGTGATTGTGTGATTTCTACTCAAAAACATTGAATCCAAATGAAATGTATGGCAATAAAAGTTTGGGAGGGGATCTAACAGTTTGTTTTATACAGAAAGTTGCTTAAAAAAAAAAGACAGAGAGAAAGCTTATTTAATTATTTCCCAAGCAGCTCAACTGATGAGCCTCAAAATGCATCGAGAACAAAAAACAGAGAACATAAATTTAGAAATTGGAGCATCTGAGCCCAAAAGCGCAGAGACGCACAGAACCGATGCGTGTGGGTTTGCGGGGTTGAGCGGTGGATTTAGCTCTGGAGCAGCCAGTCAGTAAAATGGAGGAGGTGATGGGCAGTGTGGGATGAGATTGTAGGTGCCCAGAGCTGTCAGGAGGAAGAGGAGGAGGAGGAGGAAGAAGAGGGAGGGGGGCATGGGGTTGAGTCAAAACATGTCAGGGCTCTGGAGGGAGAACCGGGAGGGATGGCAGGACAGGGGACATAATCAGCCAGTCACATCTCTCCATTCTGACCGTTTTAAGGTCAGGTTCAGGCGGTGTTAATGAACTTGTCACAGCAGCTTTATTGGCAACGACAAAACAGAAGGAACGGTTCTGACTCACTGTGCGCATGCAGCCACCGATTCTACATTTTTATTTATTTATTCCAAATCTGTCCCTGTAAACGCATCCAGACAGAACCGCGGGTAAAAGACGTGGATCTCTTCAGAATATGAAGGAAAATGTTTCCCAAAACCCCCTTTTCCCTCCACTTACCCATGTTGTCTCATCGGTCCAGTTCCCCGCTCCTCCGCATGCAGCACGACTCCCTCCGGTCCGTGTCGCCTTTCCCAGCCCAGTCTACTTGAGGAGCGCCGCGGGTGATTCACCTGCCTTCATCGTGGAATAACTCTCTCATCAGAACAAGAAGAAGAAGAAAACAAAGCTCTTAAAGTTTGCGCTGTTGGTCCATGACGCAGCGCAACTTTCCCCAAATAAACCCGAAAGGATCCGTCACCCAGAAAGCGCCATGGTGTCGGAACCGGAGCGCGTCCGAGTTCAGAGGTGATGGAGAGCGGCGGCTCTCTGCGCAAACATCCAGCGGGGAGGCAGAGAGGGACCGCCGACAGTCGGGATGCTCCTGCAGCAGCGCAGGTTGATTATTGGCGATGTGCGCGCGCCTGAGCGGAAAGGAGGGGGCAGGCAGGCAGACACGCGCGCACGTGTGTGGGCTCAATTAAAACGAATCAGACGCCAAATACCCGACTGGACTCCGCATATCCAGAGACTTTAATGTCATCATCATCATCATCATCATCATCATCCGATCAGCGCAGTCAAAGTAAAGCGGCGCAGACGCAGCAGCCGCGCGCCGCGCTCCTGACGCTGCGTGCTGCAGGTGTGGTGGAGGATAAACGGCGGCTGTATGTGGGCATCATCATCATCACTACATCGTGAGGAGGCAGCCCGCCTGATCCCACCTCGTGTTGCATAATTACTGCAGATGGGGAGGTTCAGTTCATGAGTTCATGTGAGGCGCTTTCCAGCAGAGGCGGTCCGAGCCTGTTCGGCGCCCTGGGCGAACCAGACTGGACTCAGACTGGACTCCACATTAACAAGTCACTAAATTGTAACATTTAAGGACTTCTGCACTTAAATCTTGGTTTTACTTTCACTCTGAAAATTGCTGTTTGTGATTCACCAAAACTCATAATTACGTCAAAAGACGAACATCTTTTGTTACATTTTTCTCCCATGGAGGTCGCCATGTTCTCACCTTACTGGAATCTACACAGTAAACAAAGGAAGGCTAACTTTACCCGAGTAGTAGTTTGTCATATTGTGTTTGGCTGGTACAGGCCTGGCGGCATGGGCAAGTATTGGTGGACATTGATGGGCATTGGGAGACACTGGGGACCATTGGGAGACACTGGAGGACATTGGGGGACACTGGGGACCATTGGGAGACACTGGAGGACATTGGGGCGGATTGGGGGTCATTGGTGGACACTGGGAAGCACTGGGGGGCATAGGGGGGGAATGGGGGTATTGGGGAGGATTGCCCGCCCACAGAGTCAGCTGTGCCCTGCTGGACTGGAAGCTGTTTGTTGTTTTTACCTGAGGGCCACCAGCTCTCTGTTATTCCTGTCGATTTGATACAACAGGGGCTTCTGGACTTCCCATATCTGTGTCCTCTGTCGCTATTTTTAGCAGTGAAAACTGTTTAATTCGTTGTTAGCATGTAGTAACCTGTTTTTCCCAGCCCCCGTTAAACGCAATATCCGAGTTTATATCTGAGTGGCAGCGAGGAGACCTGCTGCTGTGCAGAGCCAGCAATCATGCCAGCAAACCAGCAAAAAGCAAAGAACTTGGCACAGTTTTCCCTCCAAAACTAAATGACTGAGCTGAGTAATGCGGTTGGATGCAGCTAATGTTAGCTAAAAGATGACTAGCTAATAACAATACAGCACTGCAAGCTAGTTAACAAGTAGCCTCCTCTAGACTATTGATGATGTTGTCTACATTCAGCTACTGAGATTTATTTTGCCTCCTCCCCCCCAAAATAAGACGATACCCCTTCCCCCGTTAAACTCGGCTGGAGCGGCTGGTGTAATTTTAGATAATACCACACTGTGTCACTGTTGTGTGTTTAAAAAACAACAACAAACAAACAAACAGTGAGGTGTATCTGGATTGCGTCCCACACACACACACGAAAAAAAAAAACACAGTGGGAGAAAGCCGGAGCCAAACAACTTCCGAATTATGTACATTTGTCCCCTCAACATTTCTCTCCAGAAGACTTTGAGTCATTTGTAAGAGCAAAACTGAAATGCTCAAACAGGTGACCGATTTTCTAATTTTGGGAGTAGAAAATTAGAAAATCGCTGACTGCTGCTGCCATAGAAACATCATTAAAACTTCTTTCCAACTTTTCCGTATTGCTTTGGTGTGGCGTGCTTTATATACGTGAACATTTGTAACTATGACACTTAGTATTTTATCGCCACAAAGATCAGATTTCTTAATGTGACATTTTAAATAAAACAAGCAAACCCAACGTTTAGCTATGCAAGTGTAATTTCTTGAATGTAAAATCATAACTTCTCCTTAATATCACATAATTGACTACATTTCATCCCTGGATGTTTTATTTATGGTCAGAAGAAACAGAATTGAAGCGTGTTTTTCATTTGTATGTGTAATTTTCCTGCTGTGGGCAACAGATCTGCTGCATCTGGCAACGTACGGCAAAACTAACACTGTCTCTTTGAGGTTCTTCTCCAATGTTTGAGTTTGAATCTAAATCAATTCAACATCCAGCTGTAAATTCACTGTCAGTCTCAAAAGGAAGTGTTTTTTTCCCCCCCTTTTTTTCTTGACGTAACAAGAATCTCAAGAGAAATGTTTCTCTGCAGGTCACTCAGGAGGAAACATTAAAAAAAATAAAAAAAATAAAAATGTAACAAGCACAGGCAGCGACCTGTTTGGAGCGCCTGGAATGTTTTCTGTCCCAGTTCGAGGAAGGCAGGACCTTTAATCAGTTTAGTCTGGAGACGCTAGGCCTGTTTTCTCACCGACTGTAAACCTAGAAGTACCAGCACAAAGTACCAGCACAAAGTTTAATGAACTACAACAGCAGCATAAACATTTAGGAGATAAATTACTCTTTATAGAGTTTCACCTGGAAAAACTAAATCCAGGAAATTAGATTGGTTCAGATCAAACTCTTTAGATATTTACATGTCAGAGATTAGAGAAAATCTTCCACTGAGAAAAATATAAAGTTTTTTTTTTTGTTTTTTTTAAAAACAGAAACAAAAAATATAACATTTTCCTTAAATGCATTCTGCAGCAAAATCATTTAAAAATTGTTTTATTTACCCCAAAGAGAAATTAAATATTGTCACAACTCCAAAATGGTAGCAGTCAGTCTTGCAGTAAATCAGAAAAAGCCTCTGACTGAAGACAGTTGCTCTATAAAAATGTGATGAACCTCATGACATCAGCTGTTGGAAATAATTAATAAAAGTAATCATTTTTTAAAAAAGTGTTTTTTTTTTATTATTCAGAACGTAGAAAAATCCAGAAAGAGTAAAAATAAACCTCAAATATCCTTAATACTCTGGCTGTTGGTAAATGCTGCTAATCTACCTCCTTTGCTTTTGCAGCTCCTCTTTAAATCTCTCATCTGTCTGTATGGCAAGACTCAACTTCCTAATCCTCTCTCTGCTTTTTGGTCTTGCTGTACCTCCATAAACTACGAACATATTTGACTTTACAAGCTCAGAAAATGTAACTGGTTTGTAGCTGGTTTTTTCTAGAAATTATGTCAAATTAATGTTAAACTTCCGAGTTTGTTTGTTTTTTCTTGACATTAAAAAAATTTTTGGAGCTAAGAAATTTCATCCAAAAATGTTTGAGTTTTTGGCAGTTTGTACATTTCCTATAAGAAACATTCTTGGTGGAAGATCAACCAAAATATTCTATTTCCTTTTTTAAATGCATATTAATTATATACTAAATATACATATCATATTGACATACAATTAATATTGTATATCAAATATTTTTAACATTTAAATTTAATATTTTTCATATGTAGAATGTTTTGAATATTCTAAATATTTTAAATGTTTTTTTTTTAATCATAATAACTCTCTCTTAACTAAGTTAAATAAGTCAGTTATTTCTCCTTGTTCCTTTTTTTGGCTAAATAAATAAATAAAAATGTTGGTGTTATAAAGAGGTCATTTCATCCTTTTGGGTTTGTGCCTCAAGTGTGTTATGCAACACTGTGTTCATGTAAAAAGGTCGGCTCAGTTACAAAGCCCGAAACCCACACCAAAGGGAGTTATTCTCTCCCACGGACGCCGCAGCGCCTGAACTAACCGCCTCATCTTCCCTCACTTGTCCACATAACCAGGAACCGGCGAAGAAATGCCAAAATTATACGTTTAAAAACAGCCTTTGCCATACATTACTGAATTTCTCCAGGGATTAAATAAGTGAAATGTTTCCGCTCTCGTCAGGAAACTTAGAAAGACACACAAAGGAAAATATTCTGAGGATTGGGTTGATGTTAAATCTGGTGTAAATAACAAAATAAAAAAAAATAAAAAAGAACTACAAAGCAGCAGTCAAGCAAGGCAGTGGTTTGAGATGGGTTTTTATTTTATCGTTTATCGTGATAAATTCCAATAAATTACATTTTAAACCCTTAAAAACTGTCCGTATTGTCACTTTTACCATTTTCTCCAGTTTGTTCAATGAAAGTATAAAAAAATTATTAATTTGAAAATATGATTAAATGAAATCCCACTTTTTATATAACTGTTGACCTAAAGAAGCATCACAAATATTTATTATCACAATAGTGACAAAATATCGTGATGAAACTTGAAGTTGCTAAACCTTAGTGGTGGTAGTGGGATGTTGTTAACGACAAAAAAAAAAAAAACAGAATAAACTTTTAAAAGTGGCCTAGTCAAAGTCTGGATTTAAACTAAATTGAGACACTTACCAGCTCAAATGTGGCTGAACTCCAAAAATGTCTCCACAGTAAAATAAAATCACCTAATGGGAGTCGATGTTGCAGATTATTATTATCATTATCATTATTATTCCTGTAGGGAAATAAAACAGACACAAAACAGCAAAAATAAACTGTGCAGAAAACTCAAGAGAATACAGCTGTTAAAATATCTGGGTGTTTTTCTCATTTAATAAATTAAATAATTGCTAGAAAACAACTGTTTATATCCATCCAATAACAGAATTTTATGATTTCAAGCATTTTCAGACCAACCAACCAGTGAAAACTTAATGTATTATTGGCTTAAATAAAGCTTATATCGTACTGAAAAGTTATTTGTAAGTTAGTTTTGTCTCATTTCAAATGTACTAAGATGTTTCACACTAGAAAAAAAGTTTTGATGTTTTTCTACTTTCCTCTGAAAAACAATTCAAGATGGACAAATTTAAATGATCACATTAATTTAACGTTTGGCCAAAATATTAAAATAAGGGATTCTATTATCTAAACACCAGTGACAACATTTACTCGTATCGACAGACGGTTGCACTGCGAATAAATCTTGAACTTCTGAATCAGGCAGCCATCCGTCTCTCTTTATCTCGTCACTCGGCTCGTCGTGTCTCAAAATCATCATGAGAGATCGACTCTGAAGAGCAGAACGAGAGACGCTTTCATTATTGATGCTCATGCAGACTTTGACTTTAACTCCAACTGATAATGTTTGTAAATAGTGACGCAAAGTGTTTCCTCTTAATAATGCAAAAGATGCGAGTTGGTTTGCTGAGAAGCAGAACTTCTCGCAGCGCTGTAAAAATATACATGTTAATATATTTAGTCATGATGATTTCATTTAATAGTCGCATGAAAAATAAAACCGTTTAGACGAAATTAAGGTTTCCAATGCAGACGCTAAATTACTTTAGTGGCACTTTTAATGTTTCACAACAGTTCTCCACTTTGCTCTTTTCGATGCTCTTTTGTTTCTGATTTTACTGAATACGTGACCATAATTGCTTTCTCAGCGGTTGCCATGGCGACTCGTTTTCTCGGGTCTCCGCTCATCGTCTCTCTTTACGGGACCAGAAACTCAAGGTGAACGTCAGCCATCAAGGTTCCTCAGTTTCTGGCCCACTTGGGTTCTTCGTTCACAAAGACTCTTAAAAAGATTTTAATTTAAATGTTGAGCCTCAAAATGGTGATTCCAATGCTTTTTGTTTGTAAAAAAACACAAATTTTCAGTCATTTTAACCGTTAATATGTTACAGAATGATATGAATTAAAGCGTTGAGTTTGATGAGACCCAAATGCATAAAAAGAAGTGACGTAGACATCGTGACAAATCCCAAAAATAACACAACTACTAAAGTTTGTGACATTTAGACATCAGTTTTAGCAATTAAAGTTTCTCAAAACAAAACCTACGGAAGGAAATTAGGGCCACGATATAAATAATTGCTACTTTTATTTTAGAGGAATCACGTTTGAGTTTTGGGACGTCTCTTGGGAAGATTGGTGACTGTCTTGGGGTTATCAATCATGTTTAATCAAACTTTAGTTCTTGTGGTTCGTTTGGGGAGGTGAGAAAGGGAATCGAACTCTGATCCACTTAAAAAGCCTCGGTTCGATTAAAGTGAACTCCGGTTGGTTTTGAATGCATATGTGAATGCAAGCCGTTCCAAAACCAGTAAGTGGACTACAGCGCAAGGCATTCTGGGTAAATAAAACCAAAACACAAGTCTAGCGATAGCCGGAGAAATGGCTCACGGTCTTTTCTTAGAGACAAAAGAGAAATCCCATTTCTCCAGTCATAAATATTATCCGATCCCAACCAGACTCTCCTGTTTGCTCCGCTGGAAGTAAGACGCAGTGATTGCAGGCGAGGCGTGAATAAGAGCATCAGGATCTGGTCACAGTGTGACGCGGTCATGTCTCTGCGCTCAAACTGTTGACTCGCTGGGTGTATTTATATTTCCACGCTCCCACCTTTTTATTGAACACAGCTTGTGCGTGTTGGTTCTTGCAGAATTGAAGGAAATCGATATGTGAAGCGGAATTAAAAAGCAAAAATGAAGGAGGAGGAAAGGCTGCAGTGAGAAAAACGAAATGTATTGAATTCTGCTACGGTACAAATGTCTCAATGTTGTTGTTTTTTTTAAATGAATGCAAATTACCCTGATAAATAATTTACCCAAGCACAGAAAAACAGGAAAGGTGTTGCATAACGAAAAATACAGAAACATGAGTAGGAAAAAATGGACTTTTGATGAATATTTTTGGCTCTCTACTCGGTTGCACAACTTCTGGCAACAAAAACATTCCTAAATGTTTCTCGTAGCCGTTTGGAGTCTGTTGGCGTTTTCTTCCCGTCTTCTGCTGTTCGCTCTATTTTAAGTTTGCAGCGATTGTGTGGAGGGGCAGGTCTCAGGTCTCTGCGAAGCTTTCCAGTGGGATTCGGGTCAGGACTTAACGCTGGGCCGTTTAACGCTGCGCTTTTCAGCCGCCCCTTTGTGAGGCTGGGGGTGTTCTTTAAGTCATTGTTCCGCCAAAAGAGCCCTTTCTCCTCCGGGTCTTTGTTGCTGATTAACACGTTTCTCTCTAAACTGCCTTTGTAATATTGAGATTTCATCGTTTCCCTTCACATAAAATCAGACGTGTATAATGACCATGTTGTACCGCGTGGAGGCTTGATGGTTTTCTTCCTTTCATCCACTGCAAAACTAAAAGTGAGGTTTTATTTGATGTCCTTTCCAAAAGGAGCAAAATGAAAATGAAAGCCTTTCCAGGCTACATTTAACACCCACTTTATGAAGTACAGCTTGGTAGATATAGATTCAACAAGGTACTGGAAACTTGTTCTGGTCTGGTCCATATTGACATGATGGCATCAGTTGCTGCAGGTTTGTTGGATGCGAATCTCCCGTTCCTTTACATCCCAAAGGTTCTCCATTGGACTGAGATCTGGCGACTATGGAGGCCATTCGAGTTCAGTGACTCACCGTCACGTTCAGGAAACCATCAGTGTGGGATGATGGCGCGTTATCAGAAGATGGGAACACTGGTCATAAAGGGATAGCAATACTCAGGTAGGCTGCGTGTGGCGTTGACACGATATTCAGCTGGTACCAATGGACCCAAAGTATCTCCCCACACCATCTCACCGCCAGCACCAGCCTGAACCGTTGGTACCACGCAGGATGGATCCACGCTTTCATGTCGATGTCGCCAAATTCTGACCAACATCCGAACGTCGCAGCAGAAATCCAAACGTTTTCCAATTTCCTATTGTCCAGTTTTGGTGAGCTGTGCCTCAGTTTCCTGTTCTTAGCTGGAACCCGGCGTGGATCTTCTGCTGCTCATCCGCCTCAAGGTTCGACGTGTTGTGCGTTCAGAGATGCCCTTCTGCAGACCTCGGTTGTAACGAGTGGCTGTTTGAGTCGCTGTTGCCGTACCATCAGCTCCAACCAGCTTGGCCGTTCCCCTCTGACCTCTGGCATCAACAAGGCCTCAGAACTGCGGCTCGCTGGATACTTTCTGCTTTTCAAACCGTTTTCAAATCCCAGTAGAGATCATGTCATGTTTAAAGCAACTTTCTTTCCTTTCTGATGTGTAAGTTGACATGAAACATCAGTTTGGTCAAAGCGGGACTCCAGGCATGTGGACGAACTAGAGCATGTGCAATTTGACATGAACTCTAAACATATGCATCAATTGTTTAGGATGAACATGGAAGGTCAATCAGGCGTATAAGGTCACATTAACATAACATCACTTCCAGTGATGTTTCATCGATAACTACGAGAGCCAACCAGGATCTCAGATTGATGTTTAATGTAATACAGCAAATAAAAAGAAAAAAAGATCCTGGCAAACGCAAGAGATCGTTTACCATCTGGTACATGAATCCTCCGTCAGTCGCAGCTGCAAAAATAAACATTTTGTAATATTTAGAAATCCCTCTGTTGTTTTGAAAGACGTAATGTCAAGACGTCAGAAAAGATGCATTTAGTTTGTATCTTTTACAAACTAAAAGATACATTAGTTTGTATGTTTTCTGCCGTTTTAATCATTAAACGTCTGTTAAAAATCTATATATTTTAGTTGTATTTGCTAAATATCCATCTCAGGCAAAAAATTAAGGAACCATTTATCAGTTTCACTGATTTTACTTTTAACAGGTGAGAAAAATGAGCTTTGTTCTTTAATTCAATGAACTCCCGACAACATGTATCTGAAATTTAAAAACAAAAATTTTGTATTTATTTGCTTAAAATGAGAAATGGTCAAAGCAGCAAAGAAGACGCAGTGCTTTTTATTTATGGCCTCAAATAATGCAAAGAAAAGGAGTTTATGTGCATCTGGTGGATCTGGAGAGCAAAGGGTCAAACATGTTTTTATAGACCTAAAAACAATTAAACATATTTATCAGGAATAATTCAAGAATAAGGAGAAGGTTGGTGAAATCCTGACTAACAGCTTTTTGCTTTTTCTTTCTTTCTAAATGTGCTGCAATCATAAAAACTGTGGCATTGTTTCTCTCCAGACCCGTCAAAATCCAAATGCAATTAATGTATGCATTCTTTCTTCATCTGGGGTGATTGAAAGCAAGACAATAGTGGCATTCATAACGGCAAACAATCACTGATTAGGTAGAAACAGATGTAAATGTGAGTGGAGGCTGTGATTTAGATATTTAATCGTGATGCGAAACCTGCCAACATTTCCCTATAGCTGCGAGTTTCATTTCGTTCACCTGAGAGGCTCAATTTAAAAATGAAAACGTTTGTCGGAGCAGAGGTGACGGAAACAAAAGCAAAACTAACAATCGGGAAGCATTGCAGTCTGAGAAGCAGCAGAAAGCAAAAACTGAAAAGTTAAAAAGATAAAAAGCTGTTTGATCAAAGATTGCAGCGTGAAAAACAACTTTGCTGTTATCAAAAAGGTTTGAAGTGTCTCTTTCATAAATGTCAAAACGTTTTCAGTTGCACAAAAAAATATATTGAGCTTTCTCTTGCATTTATTCCAAATAACATCTTTGCTTTGAATGAGGGAGGTACGTCTCATGATGAGTTAATTGTTGGTAATTAAATCAAACTCCTTGCCTGGATAGAATTTCACCAGTCAATTTAATTGCATTAATTGAAAGTTAATTTATTTTTCTAACGCTGAGTGAAATATTAAAACTAAAACTCAGCTGGGATCATTTTCTTTTTTTGTTTTGACGTACATGTTTATAAGTCGTTTATTTATAAATACAGAAAATTTCAAAAGTCATTTTGACCAACAGCATTTAAAATTTTTACCCGTCAAAATAAAATCATAATGACTTTCAGCTATTTTGCAGCATTTTTGTGTGGTTTAGTTAATATTCAGCTAGTCGAGTTCAGATCCCATCACACAGAAAGCACCAAATTGTGTCTCCATAGTGACACAAACCCCAATACCTTATATTAAACTACTCCAATTCACCTGAACGCCTCACAGCCTCACAGCCTCCTCCTGGTCGCATCTAGACAGAAAACTGGCTGGTTCATCAATGAGTTGGATCCAAACCCATCAGTTGGATCCAAACCCATCAGTTGGATCCAAACCCATCAGGTGGATCCAAACCGATCAGTTGGATCCAAACCGATCAGTTGGATCCAAACCCATCAGTTGGACTCTGCAGGCTTTTCACTCTGCGCTTTTACCAGGATTTCATTTGATTTCATTTGGTTTTGTTTCCTGAAATGGACAGGTGTTGCGGGAAGGTCCCGTCTTCCAGCTCCATTTGTTAAAATTACAGCGCGAGTTCAGGTTAACTCGCCGAGTCCGGTTTGGTTGTGCAGCGCACTGCTAATGTCGGTCCGATTCATTTAAACGATAAACTTTAATCCATTAGAAGAGTCTCTTCTACCTTCATCTTGAGGCTTGTCAAATCAAAGTTTTCCAATCTAGCGCTCTAAACAGTGATGGAAATGGACGTTTGAGGTGTTCACTATGTTAGCAAGTGTAATGATCTTCAGTTGTTGGAAATAAATGACTCATTTATCCTCCTCCTTTAACGACGGGTTCATTCATAGCCCCACAATCCTCAGGCGGATGATTCTTTTTTTTTCTTCTGTCGGAGGTAAAAAATTATTTTCCGCAGCCTGATAAGACCAGAACCCATAGTTTCATCTCTTTTAAAGACAAAGATGAAGTTTCACTCTTTTCAATTTGTGCAATTTCATACTGGCAATCTTAATAGAATCTCGGGTGTGCGTGTGCCTCTCTGCAATTGTTTGTTTAGCCGAGCCGGAGACAGACAGAAACAGGAAGACGAAAAGAGAAAAGGCTGCACCACATCAATCCAGCAGACAGTCATCAGTATCCATTTGTATGATTCAGCAGGGGGAAAATATCTGACTCTAGTTTCTGTGTCAAGTAAACACAGTGGAGGAAAAAAGGCTATTATTGCGCGTCTGGCAGATTCAGATTTATCTGAACATTTTAATGCTCATCGTGAAAGAACACCTGCGTCCGACTGACTTATTCACACGGCAAGAAATGCAACATTATTGTCAAAGCCTGAAGCGTATCGGATTTTTTGAAAGCATGTTTTGTGACCCGCTGGCTAACTAAATTAACACAGGAAATCCTTGAATCTCCCATGGCAACCATTTGAGCATCCATGTCACTCGAGACGTTGGAAATGAGGGACGGTTATGTTGACCAATTCGCCTGAACGCAACACGCCTGGTTGGGGCTCGTGGCTCAGAAACGACCCACATCTCCTCCCTCCTGACGAGTTGATCAATTCACTGACCCGAATCCACGGCACACCACTTAAACCGCGATGTCATCAACGGCGTTTCCTTTTACAACCGGAGCAACCTTAAAAACGAACAAAAGACGAGATGCTAACTAGTTCTTTGCATGCATGCAAAGAACTAGTTTGCATGCATGCAAACTAGTTCTTTGCATGCATCTGTTCTACAGATGTTCTTTGCGAAACATCTGTACGTGATGTTTCGCCGTTGTCTCCATGGTTACTGACGGTTAGACGCTACCTTCTCCATAATATTTGATATCTTTCTAATCATGTTTACTTATAAAGCATGTAATCTTCATACCTTGTGAAAAGTGTTTGCATAACCGCCGTATGGCGGCGGTTATGGCGGATTTAACTTTGTTAAAAGTTAAACAGTAAAATTACCAGTGTGATTTCTAAGCTCGTCTGTTTCTGCAGACTAAACAGTTAAAATTAACTTAACAGAAGCAATATCAGGTTACAGATATCTGTCAATCGACAGGCTTTAGAGGTTGTTTGGACGTCCATCGCGGCGGAGCGGCAGAATTCAGTAGAGCGCAACTTGGGTAGCTCCTCCCCCTCTCAACTCCACCAGACTAGCGGCAGCAGCAATTAGTAAACATCTTCTGGAACTGAATGTCTATGATAACGTCAGGCAGATCGACATTAGAGCCGTAACCAGAGAACATCCCGTTTCTTTTCAAAATAAGAGCATCAACATAAATCACACATTTTTAAAAGCAAACAAAACAGGGATAAATGTTACCTATTAACCCTATTAGCCAGTTTAATGCTTCGCAAATCATTAAAAATGTGTCTTGTGATACTTTGGTTTAAATTAATTTCTTTACATAAAACTCCTATTCTTGCTACTGACGCTATAAATCAGTCAGATATATGTGACGGTGATAGAAACAATAGAAATCTCAAAACAAATCATCTGTTCGGTAAATTCAGTCGTGACTTTTCCACCGGATCAACAACATCCACGGTTTGTAAAGCAAATGTTTGCCGTTTCAGACTCAGCATATCTGTACAAATGATTTGATTAAACAGTTCAGACGAAATAAACTTATGTGTTCAAGCTTGAGCTCTTGTTTAATATGACTCCCACACGAGGGTTTTATTACATCCTCTTAAGTTAAAAGTCAAGGCTGCTTGGAGAAATATTCAGAACCCAGAGAAAACCAAAAATAATCAAATTACAGCATTGTGAATTTTGACGGATTAACATTTTAATCTACATTATATAAGCCATGTCATAGTTTATTAAACACCTGTTCTCTGAAATGTCTAAAAAAGATAATATAATCATTTTAAATAGTTTGTTACGTTTCATTTACCTTTTAAGTCCAAACCAGGAGTTGGAATCAAACCCGACGTAACAACGTTCCAGTTAACGTATCGGAAAAGTCGAGATTCCAAAATGGCGACGCCCAACTAGCCATTGTTCGTGTCCGTTTTAAGCTGGACTTAAATCTAAGTTTAGAGTTGCAGATGCAACATGTAACCTTTATTTTAGATGAACTCTTACCAGTGTGTTTTGTAAAATAAATACATTTCCACATCAGTTTTTGCTATTGATGCAAGAAGCTGCCATGTTGAATCTCATTCTACATCCTGTAGTGACCCAGATTTTTGTCAGATTTTTTTGCCGCAATCATTGACGCTTCCAAATATATGCGACCTGAATGTTTTCCCACATGGACTGTAGAGGGCGCCATAACGTCACACAGAGAGCTCAATGTTTTCCCAACCATCATAAAAAAGTGTTTACGCAATAAACATGGATGCTAATGGTTGAGCATAGCTCACGATTTTGAACTTCTTCCTCATTATTGTTGTTTTTCTTCCTGGTTTTGCCTTTTAGATCATTTGTTGAGTGTCAGGTTCATCAAAATCCCACCAGACCAAACTTGAAAACTGGATGTTATTTTGCTAGCAGTTCGAAACAACTTATAGAGCGCTGCGCAACATAAATAAACACGGTGCGCAAAATTATAAAACAATTTAACGAAGCTCGCTCCAACCCTAAAATGTAGGAACTGTCCTCTCTGAACAATAGATGAATGATTCCCAGTATGCAGGAGTGACTTCATGTCTTCCAGTGAAAGTTAGACCAATACCAGCTTGTTCTGTCGACAAACTATTACGCCGCTTATCGTTCTGTGGCAGTACGCGTTCGCAAAGGGGACAAAGGAACTTCAATACAATGATGTTTTTGATTCTCTCGAGTTGGGTTCGCCTCTGAGTGAGAGCAAGGAAGGATGTAAAGCTGGGAGCTGCAGATTCGGTTGCTAGGCTGCAGAGTCATGGACGCAGAAAAAAGAAAAAGAGCCAGTGACAGAGAGTGCCTTTGAACACTGTTATTTTCCTGAGACTGCACACTGACACCTTCCAGTCCCGCTGCAGCCCCGGCACCACATTAACCAATTGTCTGCCCCATTATTTGCTTGCACATGGAGAATATGATAAAAGGAAAAGTAATCATTATTAGACATACCTGTTTTGGTTGACTAATACGGTACAGTGAAGACACGAAAAGTAGGTTCTCTTACAAACTGAAGTGCATAACTAAATTCACAAATAAACACCACAGTGCAGCGATTTGGTTCCTACAACCTTCCTCTGATCCAGTTTAATCTTTAAGTGTTTCTCTGCCTGTTATGCACTTCTAGATTGATGACTGAAACCCATCTATGTGGTACAATCTAAACCAGTTGCATTTTCTGGCCAGTCACCGATTACCAAGCTCAGAGTTTGGCTGATGACAATTTTTTTTTTCTGAAATATTCCAAGAAAATCACCAAGACGGGAACAGTGAGGTGATTATTGTTAAGTGCAACCTTTCATGGGAGAGCAGAAAGACCTTTGCTGAAGTAGATAAGAGCAGCTTCACACAAGTATCGGCCGATTGCTGATCTCCAAAAAGTAAGAAAATCAGTGCATCTTACTTGGTCGCTTTTGAATGCCGATATTTTTCCAGTTACGGCTGATGAACTAAATGTTTCTCTGACGTTTAAAGGTTTACATCCAACCTCCAGATTGGTAAAGTTTATTTTTATAACACATTTCAGCAGCCAAGCAGTTCAAAGTACTTCAGATGATTAAAAAATAAACTCAAACAAAAGAACATTTACATTCCAAGGGCAAAATAAAAAGTAGGGAAAGTTTCCACTAAGGCTAAAACTGTCCTATTTTTTAATAACCAAAGACTCGTGGTGAATAGAAGCTGATGCTGCTTCTCAATGTTTGGTTCTGGAGATGCAGAGCAGAACCAGAACCAGAAGACCTGACGAGTCTGGAAGGTTGATGCAGCAACAGCTGATCTTTAACGTGGCGCTCAGTGATTTATAAACTAACAGAATTATATTACAGTCTATTTTCTGAGCCATTGTAGGGACTTTAGAGCTGGGCTGATGTTCTCCGTCTTCCTGGATCAGCTGACATTAATCCTTTAATCCTAGAGATGTTCTTCAGGTGATAGAAGGCCAACTTTGTAATTATCTTTATGCGTCTTTGATGGTTCAGGTCCAACACATCACTACACTTAGATTTTGCTCCTCATTTCTAGTTACTGACACCTGAAATAACTGAATCTGTCAACCTGAAACTTCAACAACTTCGACTTGTCTGCTGTGTGCCTCGATCTTCATCAAGTTATTTTATCAAATGATCGGCCTTCACACAATATCTGCTAAATTACACAAACAAAACAGATTGAAGGATTTTTACTCTGCTCTGATTTTGTGAAAATTACTGGGAAAGGAAATATATTGGAGTGTTAATCCAGAGGCAAGGTCGGGTTGGCGCTGGAAGCAGAACGTAACGAGTCGCCAGGTTCAGCCTAATATCAGGCGAGTAATCAGAGCACAACTGTGGCAAGTCTCCCAGAACGCTGGCATGCCAAAAGCAAAAAACAAAAACAGCATGAAAATTATGATCTGGTGCTCTGCAAAGGCAAATTAGTTTTTACTTTTACAGAACTTTGAAGTTAACAGATGTGGGGAGAAAAAACACCAATTTTATGGTTTGTTTGAGTTTTTACAATAAATGTTCTCTTGAGATATTTTACAGTTCATAAACACATGCTCAATATGTTTTCTAAGATTTAAATAAATGTCTACATTATGGTAATCTTATACACGTTAGTATTTGCTTGTTAAATCACAGGAATTCTGCAAATTGTTAGCACTGAATGGGATTTTCCATAGACATTAGCCGTAAGCTAACCGTCTCGTCTTTAAATAAGCAAGCTTTATGCAAAATATTCTGATATTTAAAACAAGATACTGTCTCATGTTTGTGTAAATTATGTTTTATTTAAAATACTTTTAAACTGCTTATTAGAATTTCTATCACAGGAATTCTGAAAACTTAGCATTGAATGGGATTTTCCATAGACGTTAGCCTTAAGCTAACTGTCTTGCCAACTTTAAACAAGAAGCTAGTCACTTTGTTTTGATATTTAGAACATTAAGCAGTCTCTTTTGGTCGCATAAACCTGCATGTTTATTTAAAATATGTTTATTTAGCCGTTTCTTTGTACGTTCACAATAAATAGCCTGAACCTGAAAGTGTTTGCATTTTACAAACTGTTCAGGAACACCAGAGAGAGCAGAATCACCACCATGTTCCCTTTAATTGCATAACTTGGTAATTAGATTTATGTATCATTTTAGCAGCGGCGCTTCTGAGAATTACATTACCGAGACGTTAATTAGTACAGTTAGTAGTTAATTATTTCTTCGAGATGGTAAAAGGAACGCTTCGAGAAATAATGCAAGAAGCACTTTTCTGAAACAGCTGGAGTTTCTATGAAAAAAAAATAGAATAATTATTTGGAGAAACCATTCAGAAAAGCTGTTTTCCCCTGAAAAATAAACCAAACGGTGTCAGGTGAATATTAAAAGCTCAATCTTTGGTTAACTGCGGTCAAGATGAGTGTCTGAGTGGCTTTGCAGTGAGTATCATAATGATCAGCACTGACATCTGGGTGCAAAGGAAGGACTAAAACAGAGACAGTAAAAATCCATTAGTTCATAACAGTTGCCACCTGCTTGAGAGGGATCAGGACATCACAGTCATGGTTCAGAGAAACTGGAGCGTATTGCTCATTAAACCCACTAACATCACCTCTAATCAACGGCTGAAAGGAAGATAATACACACACATGATTTTAATCAAAATTTCTTTGTATTTTTGCAACTTTTATTACCCTCTTGATTTATTCTTATTATTTTTTTAGCATAATCTAGGGCTGGATGATGTGGCTGAAAAACACTTCACTATATAATCATCTCATATCAGTTGATATTAATAATTGTTGCTTAGTTTTTGTGTTTTAAATCTCTTAAATAGACTAGTGAGTGACCTTTCTACTTTCATCCGCAGTTTTCACGCCACGCTGTTGGTTTTTGAGCAGTTATGAGACACGGTGACAAAACTTTAAACTGCTGCTGCGCAAGTTACTCAGCAAGCAGTGTTGTATAGTAACGAAGTAAAAATACTTCACTACTTTACTTAAGTATATTTTGGAGTACTTCATACTTTCCTCGAGTAAGAAAATTTTTGATAACTTTCACTTTTACTTCACTACATTTCCGAACTTAATTGCATACTTTTACTCCGATACATTTTCAATGTGTGGTTTCGTTACTCGTTACTGTGACGGAGGAGCGTCACGAGTTACGGCCTAATTAAAGAGCCGCGTTAACATACGCAAACACACACAAATATACACAAACACACACAAACATACGCAAACATACACACACAATCGCTAACTTCCGTTTTGTTGCAGTTTAAACTGGCGCGGTTCATCGTGGGTCACACGCGGTGTTCCCGCTTCAGTTCACGTTAATCCTTATCTGTCATTTTCAAACATTTTCCCGGCTTTATTTTCAATTAGCTTTATTGTTTCCGGATCGTGACGCACCGAGAGAGAGTTGCGCGATGTGGTGACGTCATCAGAACGTACTGAGTGTTGGCTGTTCCATGGATTATTGTATTTTTTGGATTACAAGTTTATTTATTTTTTTCTCTTATTAATTATTTAAACCTTGTGGTTTAGGTAAAGCTCCTAATTTTCTTAACTAAATGATGCCTGCAGGTTTATCTATTAGCAGGTTTAATTTTGCCTGCACTTGGTTGTGTTCATTATTTTAAGTGTATTTGACAAGTTTACCAAAATATAAAAAATGTCATTCAAACTGCGTTTGCCTTGTTTTACTTTTTACTTGTACTTTTCATTACATTACTTGAGTACATCCATTTTTACAGTACTTTCCATACTTAAGTACAAGACGTTTCAGATACTTTAATACTTTAACTCAAGTAACATTTCAATCAGTGACTTTTACTTTTACCAAAGTCATATTTTGGAGCGGTACCTATACTTTTACTTGACTCCGAGATTTCAGTACTTTATACAACACTGCTCAGCAGGTCGTTGCTAGGTAACCAAGGAGTGAGTGAATAGTTGATGCCACCCACCTTATTTGGACGGCCATGAGAAGTTGAAGTCTTTCGCAATATGCACCCCTTGCATATTGCGAAGGGGTGATGCCACCTTCTCCCTGCTGCAGGACAAAAAGCTGCTCGCTAACAATGACTAGCATTGGTTTTAGCTGTCAAGTTGTCAATATGATGTACTAAATCTCAAATGAACGGCCAATATGTAAAAGAAAAAGGGATGCAGTGCTTTGCTACCAATTCTCAACACTGCAACAGCTAGATAACGAGGTCAGAATAAAGTTTTTATGAAGAAAAAAAATAGCAACTAGAGAGAAGTAGGTCAGTTATGCTAGCTTGACTCTGACAAAATTAACATCTGGATGTGATGTAGAATTCTGTGAGAATGCACAACATTTCTGGATGCAAACAACAGCTTGCAGAGGGTCCATATATTGTTATCAATTTATTGTTCAGCCCTACCATAAACTGCTAATTATCAATTCCCTAAATTTCTTTCTATGCTCAGGTAATCTGGCAACTCAGCGACAATTTAGCCCTTAAGCTTCAGTACAATTAGTTGAAATCAGAAATGGATAAACGCCAAGTTGTAGAATTTTCTGAAAGTTTGTTTGGATGAGAAAACACAGCGCAGAATAAGACAATGTGTATGAATAGGAGAGCAGGAAGTGCACTTACATCCAAGAATAGCAGAAGATATTCAGAAAAAATGAAGCTAAACTTCACCATTAAAGACACACAAGGATAAAAGTTTGAGAACAATGCAGAGCATTTCTATAGGAGGCTTAAAGATGAAAACAGATTGCAATAACGGTTTAAACTATTGTTAGTAAGAACTGACAGAGGTCACCAACAAAAGTTCAAATCTAGACATCTTGTTGTCTGAATACACCATCAGTTTTTCTGTTTTCTTTTACTGCAGTGAACAGAGAATCATCGAAAAGTTGTTGTTTTTGGTCCAAATTTGTATATTTGTTAAAGCCGTACACAACATGGAATAATCTGGAAAAGCTTACGGATACTTAAAATGTTTATTTTCTCCATTCAAAGCAGCAGAGAGTATATGAAAAAGATTAATTAGCATTTTTAATCCATACTTTTACTGATATCTAACAACTTCCTTACATAAGAGGCTCTTTGTATTGACAGTCCCCTTGTTCACGCAGGAAAAACCATTTTGTTTTGGAAAAAAAAAAAAAAAAAAGCTAAATGTCGAGGTTGGAGAACAAGACTTTACATCTGTTACTTTTCACAGAACACAATCCAGCCTTGCAGCCCAGCGTCTGGGTCCATTAACACATGTCATTACCGCTGTGTGGACAGTGACCTTTAAAGAAACTCACACAGGAGAAATACCTCTGCAGACGAACACCGAAATCCACTTTAAAGGTGCAAAAACGTATGAACCGAGCCTTTTTGTTCGCTCAGAGAATGACTCTCTGCAGTTAGCTTAAATGGTTGCTAATGCTAGTTTGGGTATTTTTAATTGATGGGTGAGCTTTTATAATGATGTATAAGTTTTGTAATAAACAAATAAACAATATTCACACATTTAGCTTTTTCTTGTCCTTCTTTTGGTAGCCCAACTTGTTTAAGCTAACTGCTAATTGCTAACCTGTCAGACTTTGTTTACAGCTCCATTGAAGTTCCCTGGAGATAAATATAGCAACATAAGAAGTAGTTTAAGAGCTAGGCATTCTGCTAGGAGGCAAAAACAAACTAATAAGTACTTCAGAGTACATGTATTTATAATTTTCTCTTCTTGCTAGCATTGCTATTAGCATCCAGTTCATCTATAGCTTGACTAAAATGTAAGTTCAAGGTAGTTGGGAAAAATTCAGGCCATATTTTCACCTGTCAAAGCATTTAAGTTATTAAAATGAAGGAGTGTTACATACTCTATACCAGGGTTGACCAAAGGGCGGCTTGAGGGCCATTTACAGCCCTTGGTGTGATTTTGTGCGGTCTCTGATACTGGGCATTTTCACTTTAGAGACAAAAACTCTGACTTCATTGTATCAAAATGTCATTTCCAAAGTGTTTTTTAATGAAGAGAAATACAAACAGTGATGCATTATTTGTGTACTCCAGATTTAACTGCGACTGATTTGACCCGCATCAATATGACTGCTATGATCTGCTCCAAAATGAGAAACTGAAATAAGGAATGGCAAAAAAAAAAGGAAAAAAAAGCTGAAACGTAGCATTTTGCTCATGTTTTTGCTTTTCCCTGGTATTTATTTTGAATTTTAAAGCCTAACTGCTACAGTTGAACTAAATGCCTCCCTTTCCTCCAGGAAACCAGCACATATGGATTCTTTTCTAAACCCTGTCACTTAAGTTGAAGCGTTTCAGGTGAACAATCGTTTGTAGCAGTTAGAGTTGGATAGTTTCCATTACTGGAAGTGTTGTGCCAAAGAACAAGCAAGACATTTTTCTTACAACCCAGCACAAACCTTCACATTCTGCTGTGTTCTTCCAAATATCTGAGCTGTCAGAGAGACTCTGATTCGCGTTGATAACCCACTGATGTGTAACATCCGTAGCTGTTTCCCACAGACGGATGATTTTTCTACCTTCTGGATATTGCTGACGTTCATTTTAGTTTGTCATTGGTCTTCCATCTCTTTAAAGCTACACTTTTTTGGGGATGTTTCAAACTTTTTACTCCTAATGCAGTTTAAACTGCAGGGATCCCTCAGGTCAGAAAGGTGCTGGAAGGGCAGCGTTTTATTGGACCTGCTGCTCATAGGGAACGAACAATTTCTGATTCGCATCGGCCTACTTGACTTAACCTTTTCCACAAATTGTTGCATTACAGGTTTAGGTGTTCATCCGAAAATAGCCAATGTTCAGACTAACAACCTTTCACTGTAATTACATCCATTTTCGCTACCAGCCCAGCAAATACAGACCAGGGAAAGTGTGGACTCTTCTGTCCAGAATTGCTCAGACATGATGGAGAGTCTATAAAACCCAATTTAAACCTTGCCTTCAATTTGGATGAAGACTTTTGGTCTGGCCCATTTCTAAAATCACCCTTTTAGAGCTTTCACTGTACATTTATTGAAGCTACAACCATCTCCTCATCATCTCTGACTAGTTTCCACATCCATATTTTACAGTAAGCATGGTGTGTTTGGTATATTTCTCTTCCATCACACCTGGTACCAAACATCTGTTCACAAAAACCTGAACTTTGGGAACTCATCCAACCAGAAGCATTGCTGTTCCACAACATTGCATTTCTTCAAGTGACACTTCTAAAAAAGATTTTTAAAACAACTTATTTTAAGAGAAAAAACAGTGTCAGTCAGTGGTACACAAAGCAGCATAAACATAGAGCCTTCCTGTTAGACTGTAGAACCATCACTGCCCTCAACAAAACCTATTTGCACTATCGAAGTCGTGTTTCTTGGTCTTTTGTTCACCAAGTTCTTTAACCTCAATGGTCTTTATCTGACAGCTGTGTTTATATGGAAATCAAGGTGGATTCAATACCAATTAGATCCTTTGTGAAGCTACTGGTTTCTCCAGATTTTAAGGGTATCAAGACAGGAACATCTTTATAAGGACTTTATTTTAGCTTTCCGTCACGTTTCCATTCCCAGGACAGAGAATAAAAAGATTTGTCTTACCGTTTCAAAGCAGGAATAGACAGAGGAAAAGGAGATGGGTTGATGGCATGAGGAGATGAGATTCAGGAGGAGAACAAATCTGACAGATCGGGGAAAAACCAGGTGTTGATTGGAGAGTTTCAGAGCAAGAAGGAGATTTCTGACAGAGGGACTGGAAACCAAACCAAACTTCAATCAGGAAAGTCTCATCATCAGGCATCTGCACACAACCCAACAGCTCCTTAAATCTCCACACACTTCTCCTGCAATCATCTCACACAGGTGTGTAATCTGCTGCAAGCCAGTGTGCCCTCCAACAGAGATCTTCTGTTCAAGAAGAGAACTCACACGTACAGAGAAAACCTACCCTAGCCTTACATAACATGATGCAAAGCTCAAAATTGCCTCATTTAATGGGAAGCGGATTTAACACCTGCTAACAGGTTGTTTTCAAAAAGGTCAATGAAACTCATCTCGACAGATTTTCCAATTTATTGAACAGAACCGTCGCAGGACATCAACGCTGAACTGATTCAAATAAATGTGGAAATCCGGACCTTCAGCAGGCGCCTCGTGTCCCGCTGAGCGACACGCCAGCTGACCCCATCAAACGCTCTCCGGCCTGCATCGCCTGCTTTTCATCACTTGTTGAAAGCAAGGCTGCGTGTGTTTGAACAGAAACAAGAGCTGCGCTGCAACAGGAGCCGCAAATACTCTCGGCGTGGCGCTTGTTGTCGCTCATGCATGATGCATGACGCATCTGAAAGTGGTTGCTGTGCTTGTCTGCTAAATAAAATAAAATAAAATAAAATAAGATAAAACCCCGTTATAAAATACATTGCGGCGCTCGCTTCATTACTTCTGCACCATTGTGAAGTCTGGAGATTATTGAGGGATTTTGAGTCAGTGAATTTTAATTGCCTGAAACTGCAGAAGTCACCTCTTCAGCTCACTTCTTCTCCTGTCTGCTTTGAAAGCGTCCCTTTAGATCTCAGAGATGCGGCTGTAAAACAGAATAAATAAAAACAACCAACACTTTATCAGGCAAACACAAAGTGCCGCGAGGTGATGAACAACACAGAGGTTGGACAGATGTTGTCCAGATGCCAGTGACGCTGGCTGTTTGTCTCGCACGGAGCAGTGTGCGATTTCACGCCGCACCGAGATCACACTCTGTGTGTGGGAGGAAGCACGAGTGGGTTTCTGATTAGAACCAGAGGGAAGACAGCTTGCATAGATGATGCTCATTATTCTAAATATCCCTGTTTCTGTGCGAGCGCGTGTTGCGCGCTGCGGCTGTGAAATGCCAGTTAATTGTCAGCGCGGATGCTTTCTGTTAACACTTTGCCCACAGTTCAACTCTCCGCTGTCACCTAAGCTTGCACTGCCTCATTGCATTTGTCCTAAATAACATCAGATTCGTGGCTGCGTGATGCTTTTTCCTTTTTTTTTAATTAATTTATTTTTTTTCTGGACTCCCCGCTAAGCAGAAATGACATTGTTCCAATTCCCTCATTAGCATAAACCCTGAATGCCTTCAGAAAATGTGCAGCGCCGAGTTAATTTTCTGACCTGGCACCGAAAAGCAGAAAATTCCCAGCATGCTTATGCATCGCTCCTGACATCTGTGAGGAGACGCACACTCCAAGCTGCTGTTCAGTCATGTGGCAGCTGACAAGATAAGAGAGCACTGATTTTCAGCCCTTTGGCATTACTTGAAAAGGAGAATCCTATATGCTGATAAGGCTGCACTCTGAATTTTTTTATTTCTTTCTTTTCCTACAGGTGAAGAGCATGTGAGCTTTCATATGGAAAACAAATGAATAGAAAAGAGGCTCTGCAGGCTGAGCACAGATGAACTGTACAGGTTAAGGTTGGTGATCTTCTACCTTCAACTATTCAATGATAACTTATAAAGAAATTAAAGTGATGCTATTTAGAGTACCAGGTACTCTGGGTACTCCAGCTTCCTCCCACAGACCAAAAACATGACTGTCAGGTTAATTGGTTTCTCTAAATTCTCCTTAGGGGTGTGTGTGTGTGTGTGTGTGTGTGTGTGTGTGTGTGTGTGTGTGTGCGTGTGTGTGTACGGTTGTTAACCCGCCTCTCACCCAAAACGTTAGCTGGAGACGTTAGCATCCCTCCCGGCTCCTCTGGGGACAAGGGTGTCGGAAAATGTCTGGATGTTTAGTTGTAGGATTGTAACGATTCCTCGAATGATTCCAGTGGAAATTCATCTGCTTTGAAGACTTGTTAAATTATGTTTTATTATTTAGTGCACCGTGTTCCGAATGGGGTGATTGATGATGTTACGCAGCGCTCTCACTCCCACCTGGGGTTGTTGCTAAGTGCTAGCAGCATCATATCCAATTTTCAAGTTCAGCCTGGGGAGATTTTACTGATTGACGATAACGTCCGCATTTTCATTATTATTGTGGACCAATAAGCTTCCTAGAACTGCTGCTTGGAGGCGGTGAAGAGCGCGGCGGGTGCATTGATACAGGTGAGCGGATAGATGCTTAACATAAGTGTAGCTTTACGGATGAACCAGAAAATAAATTTCATATCATCCTGGTGTCAAATCCTGTCGCTAACATGGACGTGAAAGCTGTAAATGTCGGGTCCATCATGTTTTAAGGTACGATAAAGTAAGGTAAGTTTATTTATATAGCACACTTTCATGTAACTTTTCTCTATGACGGTGAATTCATGTGTTTTTATTGTTCAGAAAATGTTTTTATAGGGTCATAAAATGTAAGTTTTACGGTAAGGTGTTTCCTCTCCTGGCGGTTCCAGAGCCACCAGGAGACCCTCGTTCCCGTCGGCTTTGCAGGATCTCACCGAATCAATATTTCTCTTGTTTCGATGCATGACACTGCACAGACCTGCAGCCGACAGCTTTCAGAGCAGATTCAATAACGTCGATATCAATGAGGCGCAGCTGTGGGGCCGCTTTTCATTCTCTCATTTACAGTTTTGATCAACCGCGAGAAAAAAAATAACAAAAGCCATTGTGTCTTTTTTCTCTCTCTGCCCGGTTTATCGATTCGGCCTGGAGACGAAGACATGAAGGCTTTTTGCTTTGAATCTCCCAAGGATGTTAAGTTTCACTTTTGAAGCTGAATCAAAAGGTAAAACTGCTGGACGTGATCATGAGAAACCCTGGGTTTGGATTACGTCAAACAACTGCAAGGTTTCTTTTTATAATTGCTGTAAATTTGCCAATATACATATCATTTGCTTGGTGATGAAAACGGAGCTTTCAGACACCTTCACTTCGTGAGAACGTTTAATACAGAAGACAATTATTAATCATCCTTGACCGCAGCCTTTGTGAAGAGCACTACTTGCTTTGGGTTGCTTCTGAAGTAATAATTTCATTATTTAAATAGAAATTAGAACATTTATTTCACTCAATCTGCTGCAGAACATTCATAAATAAACAGAAAATATGTCCTTAATTGCATCTGGTAATGTGCAACATAACACTAGTTATTACCTCAAATTTAAAAAGTTGTGGAAGGCTACATGATTAAATGTTTTTTTCCACTTACAGCAAACAAAAACATGCCGTTTAAGACCAGAGTAATACATCCAGACCAATAAAAATGCATGTTTTCAAATCAGAAATGTGTGTTGAATACCTGGTTAAAGGTGAGTCTCACTGGAACCCAAAGTCTCATTTTTAATTGGTCAATTTTTCTGTTGACTGTAATGAAGTTTCTACCTGTTTTGCTAAAATTACAAAATGAAAAAACACAGCAAATGTGTTGGTTTCTCTTTCTTGAGAAACCAAAGAGCCTTTTATTTATGAAGTAAGAATGACAGGATGACAGGATGAAAAAGTGCAGAAAGGGAAATGAGCTCAGGAAAATCCAGAGCAGATAAATTAAACAAACTTTCCCCCAAACGGGCTGGAACCGACGAAGAACCTCGAAAACGCAAATAAGCTAACCCATGTTATTTCTACGTGCTTGTAAGAAATTTATTTAGCTTTTGTAAACCCAAATTCATGCTAAATTTGTATGTTAATTCTGCATTTCTACAATGTAGGTCAACCATTCACAGGGATCTACAGAAAACCAATTAAAAACATGGTGTCTGTATCATATACATCTTACCTTACATCTGATTGCTTGTCTTTCTAAGTAAATGTCCAACAAATTTATCTTTCTCTCTGTTAGAACAGTTGGAAAGAAACTATAATTACTTAAAACAAGCTCCCGAAAAGTTATTTTCATTAGAAACTAAATAATACTTGGTAAAATATTGTGTTTTTGCAGTGAAGGCTTTTGATTTTATTGTCTTTTTTGTAAATTTGAAAGGAAGAAGTAGTTAAAAGAATTATATGATGTATATTCTCTAAAGGTAAAATTCTTTGTGCCATTTTTTGTGTTTTATGATCCGTCACTTTTCAAAACCTCACTTTGGACCAGTCACCTTTTATTACACACTTTATCATGAACTAACTACAAAAATGCAGCATTTCTGAAATCCTCAAAGCCTAATTCTTGTTTTTGTGGGCAGGTGAAGTAATCAATGCTCATATTCAGACATACAGAAATCTATACACCTGAGATTGGTAGTGATAATAAAAAAGTGAAACATTGCATCGAATGATGTTGGAAGCACATCAGTTTACTCTCTGTAACAGGGAAATGCAGTAAATGTTCTCATAAACAAACATACACAAAGTTATTGATCGTAGAGACAGAGAGGTTTGGAGTTTTGAATGTTTTAGACCTGAGGCAGCAGTCGGGTTGTTCCAGACAGCAGCACAGAAATAACCTGAGAAAAAACAAAAAAAAACATTTCACCTGATGACCCAGCTCAGTTTCTGTCTCTTTATGCCACACAGAACTTTATTTCTGACTCATTTCATTGTGTTTAACTCAGAAAAGTGTCTGGACATGAAGTCATTTTTATCATCAATGTGGTTCAGCAATTTAGAAAAAGAGAAATGTAATCTATTTGGTCCAGGTGATTTAAATGCCACTGGACTCTAAAGAGTATTTTATAACTAAAAACTGTTCTGGAAATGTTTTTGATGAAGATCCCGCCCCCGTCTCCCTGCTCGCTATCAATGACTAGCATTGGTTGTAGCTGTTAAGTTGTCAATGTAACACGCTTGGTCTTAAATCTACGCCTGATATGTGAAAGAAAAAGGGATGCGGTACTTTGCTACAAATTGTCAACACTACGACAAATAGATAAGGTCGGGAAAAGTTTTAATTCAGAAAAAATACTCAGAAAGAGGGTCAGTTATGCTAGCTTGACTATGATAACTTTAACACGTAGATGTGTTGTGTAACTCAGTGTTTCGGTTCAGTAAAAAACTAAAAAGGGAGACATAAACACCAACTCTGACAGATCATAGGTAGGTGTTTGAATTAGCTAATCAAATGCCACTGCGTTAGCTTAGCTAATAGCAGCGGCGGCTAATCTACAATAGCAACTGCCATCACTTGTTAATAATCAGAAAATAAACACAAAATCTAAAAACATAAAACTTTAACGGACTTAATGTTCTGTTCAGTGTGGGAAGTATTTGAGTGTCTTTTCTTTGTTGTTGTTGAATCCCGAAACATAAAGCAACGTTATCAGTTGCTATGGAAACGAGTTTGCGTGTAGCATCCGTGACACAGAGAGCGGGAAAAAGGTAGCTTTGAGTTGTTCAACAGTTTTGTTATTCCTGCATTATCACAATAGTAACTACGATCCAGTTCATTTGGTGAACTGGATCGTTTTGCGTTGGCAGCACGTTTATGATTAAAGAATCGTCTTTTTTGCCTCTGGTGTTGTGCAGATTTCTGCATGTAAACAATAACATTGTTATGCCACCGAGGTCTAGGGATTCAGGAACGGTGACATAAAATTGTCCAGAGAGAATAGGGGATATAAAAAAGGTGATTTATTACAAAAGGAAGGTTGTGCAGAACCAAGGCACAGTACAACTTAACCCAATTAAAACAAAAGAAAAGGACTAACAAACTCAATATTGGTTAAGTGCAAATTAAATTACAAAATGTCCAAACAGTCAGTCTAAAGTAACTCAAATCACCCAAAAAGGAAAAGAAAAAAAACACACAGTCTTCACAGAGTCACAAACTTTCACACGTGTGAAGTCTAGACTTCTCCCCTGCAAGTCTTCACAGAGCGTGTAGTTTAGAGATATCTGAAATACCAACCAGAGAGTGAGGAGCAGCGCAGACCAACAGATAGCAGCAGGAAATAGATGATTTCTGTGGAAGATAATTCACTCAGCTTGATATCAAGAAAACTGCTGTTTTCTTCCTGGGTGTAAATGCTTCTGCTCTTTGTCACGGGAAACTGGTTTTTATGTAAACGTTTTATTTTCCTTCCACTGGATAATTGTCAAATTAATTCAGAGCTGAAAGAATAGCGGGAGAAAAAAGGCACAGTTGCAGACAAAGAAAAGTCGTACGCTTCTCAAATTCAAACAAAAAAGAAGACATTTTGTACAGTGTCATCCAAAAATGTCAATTTTAAAGGCACCGAGTGTAACCCTGATTACAAACCCAATCTCCCTTCTTCCAAGGACGTTTATCTATGAAGAGTTTCATATCAGAAAAACAGGAATATTATACGTTGCACTAAAGTGTCAGCCATGATGGATTATCTGAGATATATTTAAGAACTGGTACAAACTGTCCAATGATAGCGGCTCATGCTGCTGTTGACATCCAGGAGACGTTCTGAATAATTGATGCTGTGAGCTCTTCGCAATAAAAACACGTCAGTATCGATATCTACTGGTGACGTTAATAGATGGTTTGACATTCAGCCTAAGCACTTATTAAACGCACCAACAGTGTCTCTGGGTTAGAAGTTGCTGTCTGGGCTTTTTGTTGTTGCTGCTTCTTCGGATTTGCTGATACACAGAGCGCTAACCGCCATTACTGACGGCAAAAACTGAAGAATCTGAATTAAAATGAGTTACAACATTTAATTTGCCTTTGAAATCAATAAAGTATTATTGAATTTGACTCAAGTTTTGTTGTGGCTTGTCTGTTTTTGTAAAGTTGTGGCTTTTTGGTGGTGAAATTGGGTTTTTGCACTTTGTTAGCCCTTCTGGGCCACTGTAATAATGAATGTGCAGAAAGAGGAGAAGAAAATAAAAACGATTGTGGACTTTGGGTGATGCAGGAATAAGCTATTTCCCTTTTGGAGAGAAAAAGAGGAGGTGGCGTAGGACTATAAATGCATGAGTGCTCATTTCGACAACACAGACAGCAAACACGAAGGGAGCTATTTGCTCCCGTTCCTCCTTAATATGTTTGAGTTATTTTATTTTTTGTTTGCACAGATTTACTACAACACTCTTCAACATCTCAGGTTTGAAACTAATTCCTCCTGCACTGAAAATATTAGCTCCACGATGAGCAGAAATGCATCTTTGACCAAAAACACCCGAGTGAAAATGAATGAATGCCTTGCTGGTATTTTCTCATTTGATCCAATTTAGATGACGTACTGCAGCTAAAGTTAGCACTGAGGCAGAAGAAAATTCATCTCAGCCTGCAGCTATTCAGGCAGGAAAAATGGAGGAATATGTGCTAAGAAGACACCTTTGGATGATCAGCTGATAGAGTCACTAATATCAAATCTACATTCAACAAGGTGTTTTTAAAAGTTATTTGAACCGTTTTGTCTTTTCCAGGGTGTTGTGATCATACAATATGCGGCTTAAAAATGTACACAGCATCCTGCTATTTTTGTTTCACCCAAATACCAGCTACATGGAAAGGATCAGAGCCAGCTGGGTCTGTTATTGATCTATTACAACTGTCAAAATAAATCGGCTAATTACATAATCATGATTATTACTGATTAATCAAAAATAAGCTCCAATTCTGACTGAAACTCCGGTGAACAGGAGCAACACTGCATGCTGCTGTTTAGTTTTTATAAAATTTTATAACATTGTCACACAAGCGTCGCCATGTCGTTCACGCTGCAATGCATTCTGGGTAAATGACGTCAAATAGTCTAACTGTTCTGGATCCATCCAGCTAAGACAGTGACGAGTCAACTGTTAGCACAACATTCACTTTTAGCTCGGTAAGGTAACAATCACCTGTTTAGAGTCTTTGTCAGTTTTGCTCCTACAAATGATTCAAAGTCTTCTGGAGAGAAATGTTGAGAGTACTTTGGAAGTTGTGTTCGGATTCAGCTCTTTCCCACTGCGCTTCTCTTTTCTTTCATGTGGGAAGCGATCCAGATTCACCTCACTGTTCTGTTTTTATTTTTTTACTCAGCCAATAGCGACACTAAAATTACACCATTCAAAAGCAAAATGGCAACAACTTTGGTAAAGTCACCTTTCCTGTGTTCACTCTGCAGGTTCCAGAACAAAATGGACCCATCAGGTGAAAAAACAGTGACCTCCATAACAAAAGATATACAATTATGTTTTGGCAATTTTTTACTTAATAGTGAAATTACAACATATTTAGGCTAACGTGTTGAGCTAATCTTGGATCTCTTTAAGACGAAGACCTGATCAGTTTTAGTCTTCCTGTGTGCGGTTGACGTATTTACCGGGACACTCGGGTTTTAGCGCCAGCGGGCGGTTTGCCGTTCAGACTTTAATCGAGCATGCTGCTCTCCAGGCTGCTGCCGAGCTCCGGCTTGATGTTTGGCTTGTTAATATTGTTATCACGTCTGTAATAAAAGGAGGTTGTTTTTTTTTAACTACAGGATATTCAAGGTGATTTAGCTTCCTGTAATTATAGATCTTGATGAAGGGCTGTCAGTGAGCAGCCATTACTTCACGCCAGGTGTTATGAACTCATGAGTTTTAAAACCGGGTGGATTTTTTACACTGGCTACGTTGTTAATAAAGTGTTATACCATGACATGCAGTTTCCTGAGCAGGAGTTTCATCCAACGCTGATAAGAACAAGGCGATACGTGCGTCAGACTTAGAAAGCGTGTCTGCAAGGAACACAGATTTTAATGTTCTAGATTATTATCTGCTGTCCTGCTAATTATACAATCCACATAACAACCCGAAGCTGTTTTACAAACTTGCTAATCCGAGGAAGTTTTTTTTCTCTAGTTTTGTCCGTTTAAGTGTGAGAAATGCTCTTTGCCTGCGTTCATGTGCCAGTGCCAAATTATTCCAGCTGAATGAACTCTAAAAATATATTTAACGAACAAAACGTCTTCTCTGACACCATGTGATGTTGCAGCGTGACATCTTCAGATGTTTAATTTGCTTCCCTTTGTGTTATGTAAATTTGTTTGACTGACAAGTGCAATTAAGGCAGAGTTATGGCAGTCTGCGCATGCAGCTGACTGGCTGCTGAACTCAGAGAAAGCGAATGACAAAGTAGTTTCTCCGAGAGAGTTTCTGGGAAACTTTCTCCCAAAGCCTCACGTATATTCTGCACATATCAGCCGCTGTCGTTTCTTATTCCTGCAAGATAATAAGAGATGCAAACAAAAGAGCTTCTGGCTATCAGAGTGGCAAATTCTTATATTTTCTTCTTTATTACAACCTGAAAGCAACACACCAACAAATAGATTATAGATCAACTGTGTTTACTGTCAACTTTTAAAACCCAGAATTTATTGGCCCACCAATGTGGGATTTTATCTCCGTATAAATCGAGCGGCTGTGTGAAGGCCTGAGGGGTTTAGGGGAGAACATTAGATGAAGACTATAGAAATCTGGGAGAAAGTTGTGAAGTTTACCTCGAAGTTAGTGTAGAAGAGAATATCCCACCATGGCTGGTGATTTTAGTTATTTGCAAATTCAAAAAGTGTGGATTTTAAGCTTCCCAATGATGTCAAGCACATGGAAATTAAAGATTTCCATGTGTTTTTAGGACTATTTGTCATTTAAAAAAAAAAATCACAAAAACAAAAACTACCCACCCATTTCTACCTCTTGCATTTACATAATTTCATCATTTCTGATTAATTAAAAATAATTGCTGACGTGTGAGCAGAGCATCATAAGCAAGAAAAGTTATAAAAACAGGGAGCAGTTTTTGTCAAAGGGAAGAGTAATGTGTGAGTTTTACAGATACTTTATGTGGCTCTCAGAGTGGATAATGTGATCTGGTATAATGCACAACTTGTTCCTAGTGTTTGTTTGCAGTTTGGGGCAAATCGTGTTTGTATTATTTCTGACAAACAGAACAAAACTTCATCGCTCCTGGGTGTTCAGGGTGTTGCATTCTTCACAAACTGCATCCCTCTTTGGGGCTATAAAAGGGATTTTCATAATGCTACTGACATGACCGCAGCTCATTAGCAAACCACTGTTTTGGCACTGAAATAGGTTGATTTTTTACAACATGAACACGTTTAAATTCAGTTCAAGTAGAGGTTAGGTTATTTTTAAGGATGGTGACTCAAACCAACTGTTAGCTGAACCGTTGGCCTCCTCGCCTGCTACTTGCCCCCTCTGTAACTTAAATTGTGAATTAAAAACGATTCAAAATTCAATGTTTCCGATGTTTGGTCTATATTTAGGTGTCCTAAGAAGCCTGCTATTACTTTGACATCAGTTTTCAGGACATAAAATGATTTTGTCCTTAACAGGTTCGAAAACGGTTCCAATTCCAGGCCGTCATTCATTAAACACGAGTTTATAATAAAGTTAAGCACAATCTTTAATTCAGCAGGTTATAAAACCACCTGTAACAGCAATAAGTGTAATGAATAGTTTTCTGCCTGACTTCACTGGTCGCTCAGGTCACGATGGAGGAATTTTTGCTCAACGTTATTAGCAAGGTTGGTTCAATTTATTGTTCTTTTCTTCATGTCTTTTGTAGGAAATTCCACTTAATTCTCATCTTTCTTCAGTAATTCATCTGGGATTTCTCCCATTGAGTTCAATTTCTCCTGCTAAATTTCTGCCGGTTATATCAGTGAACCGAAAACAAAGTTATAAACAACTGTCGTCCATTTTCTGTGCTTTCTTAGAACCTCATTCTGCATTTTGTTATAGTTTAGCAATTTCAGAAGAGGAAGTTCAGGTTGGCTTCCAAATATTGAGCACATAAAGTCAGTGCAAGAGGAATGATTGACATTTTATTGCTGGCAAAGATGTTGACAATACATGCAATTTCCGGTAAGCTTCATAGCGTCACGGCCAGATGTTAGCTACTAGGTAACATCAGATCCGAGTGTTTAGAACTTCAACACCAACATCAACCAACAAAGTCTTCTCACCAACAGGAGGAAAAATGGTGCAAGTGAACAACTGAGATGCTCAAATGAGGGTTTGAACCAACAACCCCTACCATTGTTTCTTAAAGGGGTAATAGTGCCATTTTATAGCACAGTCAAATAACTGTTACCTTCAAGTAGTAAAAAAAAATGCTTTGTATATCAAATATGACTGAAAATAAAACTGATATGCTCTTAAAATGGGCGCTGTCTCTTTAAAAAGTTCTATTCTTTCTGAAACTCCACCTTCAGAAAGTCAACACAACATGGCTCCTCTTTTAACCCTTTAACGTTTTCACCAGCGATGCACAGCTTGTATGATGAGGTCAGCAGTTCCCCCAGGTGTTTGCTAATTGCTGCTGGCTAGTCTGAAGGAGCCTAATCTAGGAGTCATGGAGGCAGAAGCTTGAAAGCTTGGAAATTGCAACATCATCAAGGAGGAGGGTCATCCTCCGTGAAGGCGGGGCTAGGTCCACTCGGGCGTTTGTGTACAGCTGATTGGTTGCCATGGAGATTAAAGCATTTCTCACAGAATAAAGCCAACACTCCAGGTGTGTTTTTGATGACAGAATAACGTTATAACACAATGTAAAGCTCAATAAAGTCGATTTAACATAACACTGCCCCTTTAAAGGCACAAAAAACCTGGCAACTAATGAGCTTAATTGGCAGGAAGTTGCTGAATAATCAATTAGCTGGTTCAGATTCCTGTTAATCTAGTTAATCTGTTACTTAAATTGAAACATCTGATGCCATCCCCGCCCTCACGGTTGAGTGAACAAAGGTCAGACAGTCCACTTGATTGTGAGACCTGTGGGTGTATTTTCTGAAACATCCACGACTTGATCAGCTTCCATAAATGTTTTCACCTTATGAAGAATCTCACTTTAGAATAATGAATGAAAATGCAGCTTTTACAACTGTATGCTGCTGAATCGCAATCAGAAAAAAAAAATGCAGTGCAGCTTTTCCAACATAAGTGTTTTTTTTATTATTATTTAGTTGAACTTCAATATAAAGAAAAAAATGGATCTTTCTGTCATTTTTCTGAAACAGGAAGTTAAAAGAAAACAAGAACAAGAGCAAGAAAACACAGTGATAGTTCTGGAAGTGCAAACCTCTTTTTTACACACACAGAGACACGCACACACACACACGCACACGCACACGCACACACACACACACACACACACACGTCCAAAGGAGAAAGAAAAGTACACATGGTAAGATTGAACCTGGTAGATAACAAAAAAGATATTCCCAAATGCACAGTTCTTTTTTCACTGGAAAAAATGAATTAAGATTTAAATAATTGATTAGCTTCTTCAGTACAGATCGAACCCTTCTTTAAATCCACACAGGCTGAAACTCTTTTTGCAGGGTTAGGGTTTCCGCTTTCTGTTTTATTGCATCTTTTAATAAGTGTCAGACCTTTTATAGTAACTTATACAACTAAAATACATTTATATCTGTGTTTTTTTCATTGAGAAACTGTTAAATATGCAGAATCTTGCGTATTAAACGAGTGTTTTGTGATTGAAGCACTACAAAAACCATGGTTACCCAGTGGGGGACGTTGACAAATCAAAATGTTGAAAAACCAGCTGGTTTCACGCTGCTCTTCCTCCAAAAGCATCTCTGTCAGAAAGTTTTATCTACTTGTCCTATTATTACTGCAGCAGGTGTCCCATTATCACCACTTTTGCACTTTAACAAGCTGCTGGTTTCATAGTTTACTTCTGATTTGTGATCAAAGATGAAAAGTGGAGTTGTTAAAGGGGCAGCACTGTGTAAAATCCACTTTGTGATCTTTACCATCATGTTATAATGTTATTTCCTGGAGTGTTTTTTTTCCTTTTCCTTTTTGGGAGGTTAACAGCTGAATGGCAACCATTCAGCTGTTCAAAACGCCTGGGTGGACTTAGCCCCGCCTTCGAGGACGTAGCCCCTCCTCAGAGATGCAGCTTTCAAGTTTCTTGCTTCTGCCTCACAGAGCGGCTCCTTCAGACTAGCCAGAAGCAATCAGCAAACACCTGGTGGAACTGTGCATCAGCTGAGCACATGATACAAACTACTTCTCAGTGAAACGCTGGTAAAAATGTTGTTAAATGGTTAATGGAAACTTTTTAATACTGACTTGTACCTTTGTCTTCATGGTGTTGTTTGTTTTCTAATATTCCCCATCAAACATTCCCAGAACAGTTGGATTTGCATCCACACTGCTGCACAACCATACAGTCTTTGCAATATGGGTTTTTGAAACATTGACATCCCCAAAAGAACAAGGCCTGTCAGAAAAATGTGGGGCTATAATGTGACAAAATGTTGGAAAAAGTTCAAGGGGAAGCAGTTCGTCTGCAGGGCACGGTCTGCGTCTCCGTTCTCTGACAAAAGCAGATTATCCTGCACTCTCTTCTGTTTTTCCTCTTCAGATGTCGGAGACACCAGCCACCTCAGTGACCCCTGAAGCGTGCCATTACCCTGTCAGAGCGCTCACGGCCCCCCAAGCTGACACTTCACAACGGCCCACAGGAAACGGCCGGTTAATACACCCGTCACAATCATGTCACGCTCTTTGTTTAACACAATGCTGGGAAAGTAACGGAGAAACAAACCGTCACCGTTTTCTAAAATATCTTTTTCTCTCTGCTTCCCCATCTGCTGATGTTGTTTCGTCAAATGGATTCACACAATCGATACGTCTGGAATGGGATGTCTATCCAGTCCTGTTTGTCAAAAACTGACAAGAGTCGGATCATAATCAGAGAACAGAAGCAATTTCAGGAAGAAATCATCTCGGTTTGCTTCGGCGGAGTTTGTTTCAGTTTGTAATTAAAAGTTTGGTGTATACCACCTAATAAATCTTTGCCACATTTCCAGGATTCCCAGGTAGCCCAACCATTCCTATTAATCATGGATGGCGTTTGCTCTTTTATATTAATGCTCTGAAATATCATCAGTTACCCTGCGGTAATTGATGCAGCAGATTGCCTCCATATTCCCCGTCACCACGGCTGTGCAGAATACCAAACGAAAGGAGATCAACTCTCACACGCCATCCAACTCGCCGCTGCATTAATGGAGTTTCTGCTCTCAATGACAAGCAGCGATAAGAACGTCAGAACATTAAAACTGAATATTTTGTTTCTCCTCGTGTCTCTATCTCTATTTGCAGTGAACGTCTTGTGTCTTTCAAGCTCAGCTTGAGATTTTTGCTCTTTTCCTTCCGCCAACCTGCAGGAAACAACCTCATTAAGCAGGTTGAACCATTTCTCCAGTGATTTAAAAGAGCAACCGGTTTGCTCAAAATCAAATTTTGACTTTTGGTTTTGTGTTTTTTTTTAAGGCTTTGGTCTCAAACTGATGATGTTTTCTAGAAAATGGTCGAAATGAACCAAATTTATTCACCATTTTTCTGGTCATAGCGACCATGCAAATGTTTTAAGACAAAACAATCAAACACAAGTACAGATCAGAGCATTCCAGTGACAGTTATTTGTATCTTGCTCCAGTCAAAGTGCATATAAATCTGGTTACAATCCAGCAGCAGGAAATGGAAATACTTTTAACACTTTCACGCTCTTAAAAATCTTGCAACTTAATGCAAAATTTGACTAAAATAGTCACAGTCGTCTCTTTTTGAATGTAATGAACAGACGGTGAGTAGAGGGTTTAAAGTGAAACAAGATTAAACACCTTGGCTTAAGTATGTTGTAATTTTCATATTAACTAAAAATTGCTAGTTGTGATACACAGATTACTTGAAAAATTTATATCTTTTGTTATATTTTTCGCCCATGGAGGTTGATGACGCGTTTTGGTCCCTTCTGTACTGGAATCAACACAGAAAGGTCAACTTTACATGACTTATTTAATTTCAGATAAAGCCAAACTGTATCACTGTTGGCTGTAATAAAAAAAATGGTGAGGAGATTCTGGATAATTTCCACAAGAAAAAAAAGGAGAGTGCATCGAACCAGTCGAACACAGCTTCCAAAGGATGTAAATTTGTGCCCTCAACATTTCTCTCCAGAAGACTTTGAGTCCTTTGTAGGAGCAAAACTGACAAAGCCTCTAAAAGGTGATTGTTACCTTAATGAGATAAAAATAAATGCCGTGCTGACAGTTTTTATCCACAAAGCGCCTAAACCCTGCTGCCGCCGGAGCAAGAAACGCTGAACGAAACATCAGACTGACAGCACTAGAAGACATTTCAGATGCTAACTGAGCCCTGCAAAGACTTTAATCATCGCTGTTTTGATTGGACCAAGCTGGAGTAGTCAGACCTTTGGCCTTCATTTACCCAGAATGCACTGCAGTGTGACCATAGCAACATTCGTATATTTTATTATAATTTACAGCCTACAGTATTATTACTGTCCAGTTTTTTACATCCAAAATTAATATTTCTCAAATAAATATTGTTACAACTAATTATGGATCTTTTTAAAGCTTTTTATTTTAACAGAATGGGGAACTCCAGAGAAAACACAAGTAGATTCTTTAAAAACCTCTTTACAGGAAAGATACTAACTAATTCATGAAGCCAAATCTCCACTGAAGCCACTTTAAGGATCTAGACGTGTGTAGTGATCTTAAGTAGGAGGATGTGGAAAGTATTAGGCTGAAGTCAGGAGCCGGTGACATTACATAGTGAAATCTGGACACTGGACTCCACCTTGTAGAGATAAACAACCTCAGGACTAAATTGTAAGTCGCCCGGATCGTCACATATTGATGCATGTGGCAGTAAAAAGCCCCATGTGGTTCAATCCACTGCAGCATTACTGTTCCAGGTAATGATCGCACAAAGGGAAAGGTGACAGAGCATCACTGCTGTCAAATTAGCAACTCTGTCGCTACATTTAGCAACTTTTTGGATTTTCCTTTTAATGTGACATATTCTAAGGGTTCATTTTGATTTGATTAAAGTTTGAAATTCAGGCAGGAGATAATATTGTATAAAATATACGCTAATAATCAGATTTTACAGGCACCAAACAATGCTTTCCTCTCTCATTGTTAGATCTGTGGCCTTCCTCTCTATTCAAGCTCAAACTGATGCGTCTGCTGCGTCTTCCTGTTGACTCCGAGCTGCTTTTGTGCTCATTGAGAACTCCTGATGCTATCAGTTTATGCTGAAGTTTGTTTGAAAACCTTGAGGTAAAAAAACATTTCCAGAGAGCTCTGGGTTTACTACAATCAAATACTCAGAACGTCTGAGTGTTATTAAGCTGGTAGGATTGTAGAGTAAGGGTGGTGGGAGACTTTGTTTACTTTGACTGTACAGTTTCTACAGAACTAGAGCAGCAGGACTTGACTACAACAAAAGCACAACAGTAAACAACGAAGTTACAAAACATTTAAATGCGAAAATTCATCGGGTTTGTTTATGTTTGCAGTACGTTCCCCAGAGGATCTCCTCAACTTGACAGATCTGTGTTTATTCTCTGCTTGCGCCTCCGTGTCCTTTATGCTCTTCACATTATTTTGCAGTCGTGTCTCAGAATGAGATGACATGAAAAGAAGCAAAGCGGGAGTAACACTTGACGGTTTTGAGGTTTTTATACATGCATCATAATTGCAGACATTTGCGTGCTGAAAGCAAGATAAAGAGTTTACATTTTAGTGAGCTGGCATTGATGCACGTAGCAGACATTTCTTAAAGGAATCTAATGTTTAAGTGTTTAAGTGTCCTAGTCAAAGGTGTTGGAAGACCTCAGTGACTAAACACTTCCAATTTCACGTGCCTCTAGTGGCTCATGTTTTTTCTCCGATTCGTCATTCGGCCATCTGGTGTTGCATGACCAAACCAATGTTTTTAGCTTCTTTTTTTTTTCTCATCTGTCTCTCCACTCAAAAAAAAAAAAAAAAACAACAAAAAAACATTTTAAACTAGATTTGCATAAACCGGCAACAGTCACGATTCTACCATCTGTGACGCTGTTGTCAATAAATAATGCAGCAGATTGTGAACTGCAGCTCTCGTTCTAGTTAAGTCAACTCTGACGGACAAAAGAATGTTATTTCAGTCCTTATACCTTTGAGAGATCTGGTTGTTATTTTAAAGTACTTTGAGCACCTTTGGCTGCTCCGGCTTCCTCTAAAATCACGAATATTAGGTTTATTTGTTTCTCTAAATTGTGAAATTGTCCTTAGGCATGAGTTTGTGTCTCTGTTTGTGTCCATCCAGCTCCTTTTACATTGACCATATAATTGTGAAATTTCAAATTTCAAAAATAAACAAGACAATTTTGATAAAAAGTTTTACCGCTAGGATAATTTGTTTTGGTTTTTCTTTTTTTTGGTTGTATCAAAATTGGTTTATTTATTGTTTCCCATCGAACCAACAAACAGATATCATCATTTCTGCGAACCACGAAGAAGAAGATGACAGGAAGTGGTTGGAGGTTCATGGAGCTGTTTTTATATAATGATTTATCGCGCGAACAAACTTAATCTTGAGTGACTTTAATCATGTTTCTGATTTTATGAAAACACTACAACTGTGGAATTGTATTTTTCCAACATTAGACAAAATGTGCAGTGGAAACTTGTGTTGACCTGTGGTGGATGGACACCATATGCCATCAATTAACCGCTGAAGAGAGGCAACAATGGATGCTTCACTGTTTATTCGACCTCATTTCCAACCATCTGCAACTGGCAGAATCACATTTGAGCCAAAGACGTGTCGGTTTCAACCCAATGACAGAAACGTTCCCAATTCATCTTTTTCAAATTTCCCCATGAGTCTAGAATGAAATCATCATCTAAAAACGTCATTTTTATTTAATTAAGTTATTTCTTTCTGCTAAAATCTAAAATATTTAAGTGTGACTTTAAGCAGGATCACTAAATCTAAACCCTAAAATGAACAGAATGTGTTCTTTCTTTTGCTGTCACCGTTGTGACAATAGGATGAAATTTTCAAAGAGGCATTTCTGCCAGCAGGATCCTCAACCACTTTACTGAAATAACACCAGTCTCCGCTTTGTTGCATGCAAATTGTGTTGCACAGGTCTGCAAACTGACACTTGGGCTTGCATCCCATCTTTTCATGCTGCGTGACAAAAATTGTTGGCAAACACCATCACCAGGTAAACTTATCAACACTGCGCCAAGGCAGCTCAATTTTCTCTGTACAAACTCGTGTTTTTTGTAGCAAAACGTTTTCATACAAGTTCACAGGTGTGTGTGCAAAACATGACTTGGACACAATGCATGTGAAGGATAAAAGAAGTGGCTCGTGTTTTCACAAATTCTGCATCTCAAAGCAACAGAGAGAGTTTATTGTTGTTCCTGAAGATGCTTCACCTATTGTTTAAAAAGGTTTGGTTTTGAAAACGTCTTTCAGGTGTTTTCAGAATTAAAGAAGTGAAATTTGTCCTACTGAAGGACATTTTCAAGATGTGAGAAGCTACAATGAACCCTGAAGATGCAAAGGAAGTTTGCATCTTTTGAAAAGATGTCACATCCTTCTAATTTGTAAACTACAGTTTACATGTATCTGATATATAAAATAAATATGTAGCATGTAGTAAATATTAGCTTCCCAATATTAAAAATATTAATTATGACGGGCTAAATAACCCAAATTATTGCTGTTAATTTTTGACTAACTTTTCAAACAGCACACTATATAAATGCAGCTATATTAAGATTTATAAATAAGTAAAATGGTAACTTATTTAAATATAAAAACAATTTTTTTAAAAACAATTAAGGTGCTAATTAAACGGACAGAATCTTTTCAGTCCTGCCTTAAAGCAGGGAACCATTATCTCCATTATGTACAAACACACCAGGCTGCAACATAAATGTGAACATAATAAAAGTGTTTTCTCTCATTAACGTTCAATGATGATACGTCATCTGATCCCTCATAATAGCCTCACGACAGAAAGTACAGAGGCGAGACTGATTGAGTTTTCTTTAAATCAGGCTTTTGTCATTCGACCTAATGAACCAGTTCTCGCACTGCCAGCTAATCACCAACAGCAGCAACTTCACTGGCTAACCAAAAGAAAGAAAAAGGCTGGAATCGAGCATTTTTACATTTACGTAAATCCGCATCGAATGAACAAAAAACATTTGTTCACAATAAGAATAATAAGTTGCTGCACAGGAAACTCTTCTGCCTAAATGGGGAATATTGAAAAGCAATCATTGTTTCAGATTTTTAATCACCTGTGACTTTCCTGGTTTATTTCAAAAGATGCTTGAAGAAATCACAGGCCATCTGTTCATAAGTGGAAATTGTAGTGAAGTTACCTTTCAACAGCATAATTAGTCTCAGAGGAACTTCAGATCAACCCAGTAATTGCTCAAAAGCATTTGCTAAAATATTCAAAACTAATTAAAATCATACCTAGAGCTGAAGAACACATATTTTTTTAGAGAGTCAAATATTTAACAAGTTGATCTGATGCTATTAAACTATATATCCAGCCCTGAAACAAAACAATTAAGAGACTACTGCAGTGAACCCCATTGAAGACCTCCTGGTTATTTCACAAAATATTGATTTCTGAGTCAAAACATTAGTATTAAATTAAAATCATTTGCACTATTTGAGGCCTGAGATGAAATTATCTTTCTCTTTTCCCCCCATTAGCTCAGCCACACTTTGTAAACAAAAAAATAACATGGAGAAACAAAATGTAGCTTCAGTCCATCACAATCTGGAACAAACTTCCTGAAAACTGCAAAACTGCAGAAACACTGAGCTCCTTTAAACCTGCCTTTGGTTGGTATTAAGTGAAACATCGATCATTTTGATGAAACACCAGATCAGTTGGTGACATTATGATATTTCTAAGTTTTTAAAGCAGCAAAAATTTACTTAATTTTACTTAAATAACAACAATAAATCAAATCTATTAGAAAAGAACCACAAAACCCTGAAGACAGCAAAAAGTGACCAGAAACTATCCATCCAGTTCGTACCAGTTTGTTTTTGTGTGGGTTGGTGGAAAGGTCGCCAGTCCTTTACAGGTCAACAGAGAAACACAAAACAAACATAAAGCATAAAAAAAATCTACAAGAAGAATATTCTATATTTATTTACTGCAGCAAAAACACAGATTGTTGACCCTGAAAATATCTGAAATACTTTTATTTACTTTGTGATAAGTGTTTTCAGTAGTTCGGCCATAAATATGAAGAAAACACGAGTAAATTATTCCTATTTCTTAACTTCTTTCACTATTTTAAATTTATAAATGTGTCACAATGCATTGGAGATCCTTTAAATTATTAAATTATTCTTTAAAATGTATTTTCAGTTCAAGATGTGTTTTTAAATATATATATAGAAATATCTCAGATTGTTTCCTTTAATTTTTTTTCTGAAAAAACAATACTGCTCTGTAAACATCCATGAATTGATAGTTTATTGAATAAAAAGGGAGATGCACAGTGTCACTGTAGAGTATGCCTTTAAAAAATAAAAAAAATAAAATGTTTCTTTTAGTGATAAAAATTAAACGGCAAAGTGAAAATTCACAGGTTTGCGTTTATCTGGTGCAAGGAGCCTGAAGGATATGAAGAAAGTGTGAAAATATAAATTCAGCCCTTTTGGTTTGTTCAGGATTAATTAATTTAACCAATGTGTGCTGCTGATTTTTATTGACCCTGTGCAGAAAATGCCAATTATTCCCAGCTTTTTCCCCGGCCTGTTCTGGGTTCTCTCGCCTAATGGCTGCTGGAAACGGACACCAGAGCACGAAGAGTTTCCACCTTTTCACAACACAATTATTCACTAATAAGCAAAAATCCAATATTTTAGTTTGGCGTTTACGTCTCCAAATGAAAGCAGCTTCTCTTTGCGCTCTGCTTTTTCCGCATCTCTTCTTGCTTTTTAAATACTCCCACTGATGATGGCGTAATGAGTGGCGGCACTCCGCCTTCCTCTCACTTCCCCGCTGCAGCCGCACACAGTCATCATGTCGTCGCCGTCTCTCCTCCCAGCGGGCGGCTGGTAAGTATCAGTGAACAGTTTCAATTTGATTCACTCTGCTGCAGCTCCAGAAAACACACAAAGCCTCCCTATGTGCGTGTGTAGGTGGGTGATTGTGATTTTGTGGGTGTGTGTCCGCCTGTATTCTGGAGGATTTGGGGCATCTCCTCAATCCTAATCCATTTGCTCACACTCGCACCGACACTGAGGAGGATTCGGCTGAGCAGAAGCGTGTCAGCGCTGCATCTTTTTTTTTTCTCTTTTTGTGCTTCATGTTGCTGCTCTGCATCAGCCAAACGCCGCCATGGAAACTCTGTCAAAGCCACGTTAAGAAAAAAATCTTTTTTTATTCTGGTTCCCCAAACACAAGCTGTGCTGCGGAGGGTTGTGCTGGAACGCCATGGTAACCGGCTCCAAAAACAACAAGAATAAACGCGGTGCGGAGAGGAATGCATGACCAGCGCATACGTCCCGTGCGTCGTGCGATGAAACCTTTTCGGTTAGATGCTGCTCTGAAGCGCTGCAGGCTCTGAACGCCCTAATGAATGCTGCGGCCTGTTCCCCAGAGAAAGCGCCCACTGTTCGCCTGCGTCCCAGAGGACGAGGCAAGGTGCTGCTGGCTGCCTCTTTAATTCCCGCCACCGAACGCGGAGCCTCCACAAAGCTATCTCTGAAGGATTAATCCACTTCAAAAACCAATTAATAGGAGGCGCGGTTTAAACTGATGCAAGCAAACAGCCAAGAGGTAAACAAGACAGTTTCTGGCTCACTCTCTGCTGCTTCATGTGCCGTCAGACAGAGAGTCTGGAGGCCAGAATATGAAGAGAAATGCATCTTTTGAGGTCAAAAATGCCTTAAATTGTCAAAAACATGCAAAAAATCTGAAAAATAAAAGTTATTGTAGCTCAATAATCTCAAATCATTGTTCAATAATGAAAAGGAGATTAAATTTCTTAGACAAATGCAACAAAACTAGATAATTCAAACTTTAAAAAGAGAATCTATATCTAAGCAGCAAAGTTAAAGTTGCACTTTTAAAGATACATGTATATAATTATTTTCTATATGATTGTTGAAAATCCCAAAATGTTGCAACAGAATGGAATGAGACAATCTGTGAAAGAATATAAATGTCCTCTGCCTTCTCTCTGTGGTAATTATAAGCAACAAATCAGTCAGGAGGTGGGGCTTAGCGCTGTCAATCATCCCTGTGTGCGCACAGCTAGAGGAAAGCCTGTCATGAATGCTAAGGTTAGTTAGCATGGCCTCCAATAACTGTGAGTTGTTCTCACCATTAGTACAATTAGTGGAGGATTCACAAGGATGATTAACAGTGCTAAGCCCCTCCTCCCAGCTCTGATTGGTTGTTTTTAGTCTGGAGCGGCGCATTTTGTAGCACAGTAATATTTTCACAGATTTTGTATCACAGCATGGTGACAGTTTAAAAAAAAAAAACTTTTTATAGACAATTCAGTTTTAAAAGAACATTTATCATTTTATCTTTCTAATCTTTAATGAACGAAAATGTGTTTAAAGATTTATGCAAACAGTAGGAATGAACCAATATGTAAACTTGGGCTGACATTAATGTCACCGTTATGTCTGATAGTCGATATTTACAGATGTACATGTTTTCACTACTTTTCTGAGTCAGTTAAACTTCCCATAATCCTTTGCTGCATCACCAAACTAATATCACATGACCAAACTTCCTCAAGATACCAACGGCATCAAGATGCTGGTAGTTCCAGTCCGTTATCGGTTAAACTTTGGTATGATTAAACCTTGTGTTTGGTGAAAGCGTAAGTTTGGCCGGTCCAGACGATTCAGACTCTTGAGTGATGAACCTGAACTGGCAGATTTTGATTGTGCTCTCCGAGTTTATAAAGGTTAATTGAAGATGTCCAGAAGGAAAATTTGCAATTCAAGCCACATTCAAGACATCAAGTGGAAAAACGAACAGCCGATGGAAATAAAGTCGATGAAGCATCAGCATGAGAATCACGGCTGACGAGTAAATTGATCTGAATGTCTGGAAGCTTTTAATAGCAGCAATTAATGACTTCCTGTTTCCCTGGGGAATCATTTTTATGTGACACGAACACCATTTTGCTACTGTACAAAATGTTAAAAACAAAACATGAGATTCTAAGTAAGATAAATAAAGACCATCTTAATTTATCTGCAAGGTGATCATTTTGTTTCCTCCATTTTGTGCTTTTCCACTTATTTATCTTTTTATCTATGCAAACTTTACTTGAATTAGTTTGTGATGGCAGCAGGGAAATTATTTTCTCCTGTCATTCTTCCTGGTTGGCAGGTAGATAGCATCTGATGGTTGCTACGGAAACATGGCGATCCCAAGGTGAGATGTTTGCTGCAGTTCTCCATCAGAAAGCTTTGAAGATTTCTCATAATTATCCTTCCTCACTTTGCATGGTGGGAAAAAATAGATATGGTTCAGTGACTGAAAGTATTGGGCCATATTAACCACCATATTTGCCATCAGGGTTAAGAATTTGAGTTTTTGTCACTGCATTTATTTATTGCAAAAATAAATGCAATAAAAACAGAGAAAATGAAGAGACACAAATAAAAAGGTTGGATTTTTTCACACCTGTCGGTACAGAAGTCTCAGTTGCAACATTTGTTACATTTTCAGCCCCTGTGGTTCACTTTCACACTGTCAAACCATCTAAACTAGGAAAAAACATGTTCCCCTCCTCGCCTGTGGGGGCGCTGCACCAGAAACCTCTGAAGAAAACACTTGAGCGCACTTCCCTTCTTCTCCACATAAGTGGAGCAGAACCAGATTTAAGGAGTTGTACGATTTCTTTATTAATATAATTTAATGGATGGTACATCTCCTGTTAGCCGCTAACGCTAACGCAGGCGGCCATTACTGAGTCCACAAAAAAAAAAAGTTCCAATATGAGCAGGAATCTGTCAAAAATGGTGGTAGCTCCTTATTTCATACCAGATTTCTATAAACTATGGATGATCGCCACATCCTACAAACCGACGAGGCGATTATTAGTCCAGTTTTTGTCATTTTTACTGAACGTTTAAAAACTACAGCGGCTGCAGCGTTTCACATGAAATGGAAAACGGACCGAACTTTCTAGACAAACAAACTGCAGTTTGATGAAATCGGACTAAACGGGGCTGATGCTTGGTCATATAAAACAATGACACTCAAGGGCTGCTGGTATGACCAACAAGTGGAAGATAAAGTATGTCTCGTAAATCTCTAAGTAGGTATTTCTTTTGCATTTGATGATCTGTAGAGAGAACAAGCGAGCGGATTGATGCAAAGCCAAACAAGCAGCTCCGGCTGCAGAACTTAATTAACTTGTCCATCTGTGAGCCGGCCCTCACTTACAGTCGCAGGCTTCAGATAGCGAGCGTCTGACTGAAACCAGGGCTGCAGAATGAAAACAGAGCCGGGAGCAACAAAAGCAGCCGTGGGAACATCAACATCACCATCTTTTCATGATTTATTTAAAAGCCCTCAATCAGCACCGATAATTAGTCTTTTCCTATTCACATGGAAATTTATTTGAGATGCTGATTATATTCTAATTTCTGGTTTCTTTGAGGTCTGGTGGCTGATTTCCAGTTTGGGGCTTAAATATGACAAACATTGACAAAGGAGAAAATAATGTGCTTGAAGGTTCATTAGCAAATTTGAATGAGGAAAAGTTTCAAAATTAAAAGAGATTTCTCTGTCTGTTGGCTAACTGCAAAACTGACACTGTAAAACAAGTTGGTGCTTTTGTGCAAAGAAATAGAAGATCACCACCATTTGATCTGCTGATCACCAAAGGAAAATGTCAATAAATGAGCAATTTATTTCCAGAAAACGACGAGGTTCAGCAGATCTGCTTTGATGTGAACGGATGCATCTTTATTGGTTCAGTTAGACTGAAAGTAAAACATCTCATTTTTCATCCATTAACGTTTATCTGGACTGAAATCATGAATTTTTCACCAAGATATCAAGTAGTTTTCGCTTGCAAAAAAATCTCCATTAACTTCAACCTGTAATTTATCAAACTTTTATAAAATACATCAACCCAAAGTGCTGCAAATTGACTGAGTCACACATTTAAATTATAATACAGCATCAACACATTACAGTTTTCATTTTATTGCTTTTACAAATCAGTCATGATGAACAAAATGTGGCTTTTAATGTCAAAGTGGTTTTGGTGTTTTAGTAAAGACGATAAGATTTACGGTTGCAAGCAAAGGTGAACAACTTACCTGCTAAATACTCACTTAATTATCTCGTAGAAATCTGTTTTTATTTTGGCATTAGTGTTTTTATGTCGAAAACGCCTTATTATAGATAAAACAACCAAGAGGTGAATACTTTTCCTGGTATGTAGAACCTTACAGTCCATATTTAAGAACATTTAGAATATCTTTGTACGACAGAAGGTTTTCCAATTAATTGGTTTTTATTTAAATGAATGATTCCTGTCTGGGTTTCAGCACAGGTTTTCTCTCTTTTTAGGATTATTTGCTGACCCCAGCAGTAAAGCTTTATGTTGGATTTACTTCAACAATCACAGCCTGGATCTAAACGTCAAAGAAAAGAGAAAAAATTGTTCAGATGTTGTAACGCTGAAGCTTTTTATAAAGGCGACAAAGACGTGGCCTTGGAATAAAAATCAACCAATGTTTTCAAAGGTCTGTTGACAATGATGTTGTACAAACCTTTAAGCGTACTCTATATATGCAATACAACCACTATTTTTCTTTTCCATCTGACAGACTAGTAATGCTGCAATAATGCAAGGTTTCATAACAGTGACTGCTTTAGAAGATCAACAACACTCTGAAAAGACATAACTTTGTTATTCGTCTCGTTTCCTCTGTTCTGCACTGATTCAAAGTTATAAACAAATAAAAACTACAAATACAACTCCACTGAAGGCATAAAATAAAGTTATACATAAAAATACCTTGCTGAAATAATTTTAAAAGATCAAATATGTAAAATAATCAAGTTTTCCCTCATTTTGTTGCGTTTAAAACCCAAACCTGAGAGTATTTGGGTTGTGTTCTAACAGGGCTGACGATGCATTGGCCCAGTTTAGCCAGACTCATCAATCAGCTCCATTCTATGCACTCTTGTTTCCCCACCTTAGTGTTTCACACAGTTACCAGCTGTCACTTCGTCATCCGTAATGGGAATCGAACTACATTCATTTCTCACAAAGATTCTTCAAAAACCAGGAAAACCCCAAGGTTTGGTCTTCACCTTCTCATCAATTACTGATGATAATAAAAAGATCTTAAAATCCCACCTACATCTGTCTTGCAGCAATTAATAAATTAAGCCTATGCGCAATTTGGAGGAGTCCACACAGACTTTGATAGTAATGGTGCGTTCACAACAAAAGTGTCCGATGCGTCACGTTCGGCACTCTGAATGCCGACGCTTGTCATTTTGCTCTACTCGCGTGTCTGGTTTACATTCAAAGTCTACAGAGGCGCGTCAGATGCATGAAAATCTCTCTAACCATTGTTTTCTGTTGCCGGCCTATTTGTCGGATGCTTGACAAGTCAAACGCTCAGAACGGATCCAATTGCGCCGCGTTAGACACATTAATTGCGCCGCAATGGGCCCTCGACGAACCTGATGCTCCAAACACATTTGGTGTGAACACAACATTCGACCATCAATATCTTGGGATTTTCCCAGCCCAAACAGGACCAAAACAGTCCAACTCTCTCTTGCCACACCACTGTATTTATCTCTGCAAAGACTTTCTGTCTTTCAGTTTATTTTGCTGCAGCCTTTGTCTGCGGCAACGAAGGCCAAACAGAGAAATCCGAGCAAATTTCACAAACTCGGAAGGACGCAGCCATTACTCATTGCATGCAGAAACAGTTCATAAGGCAAATCCATATTTCCGTAACATGAGTCTTCCTGGATGCCTGCCAGGTGTTAAGCACCATCCAAGAAGGACATCAGAGCAGCTGGCGGAAAGAAACACAGGGCAGAAACCCTCGAAGGCCTTTACCTCCCCTTCGACAAGGTCTCAGGGTTCACTGAAAATGTGTCATTCTTTAATTAAGCAAAACACGTATTTGTTTTCTGTGTTAGCCATTTTTCTATGTTTTTAGTCATGTTAGCCAAAGCGCCAGCTGCGTCCAGAATAACTTAAATGCTTAATGAAAAATACATAAAGTTTAAGCTGCATAATCAAGACGCTGTTGCCATGTCAGGGGCAAAAATCTTTAAGGTTCCTATTAATGGGATGTTTACTGGGTTGAAACCTGATCTCTGCTGATCTTTTCTGGTTGAATGGATTTGTAAAATGCTCCACCATGTTGTAGCTGGACTGATATTTGGATGCAGTGGCCTAAAGGGTGTGTTTTGCATGACTCAGTCTGTGAATCTCTGTTCTGAGCATCTTTGGGTCAGAAAGCCTTATTAACCTCACCAGTATGCTTCATTCTCCTACATGAAGGAAATAATGGGACCATTTTGGATCCTAGTGCTTTAGGAATTTGGCCTGGAATAACTGGCTTTTAAATTCTTTAATTTTCTAAACTACATGCGTCAAAGTCAAGGCCCTCGGACCAAATGTGGCCCGTCATAAAGTTTTAGGTGCCCCAGAGGAACATGTAGATAGAACTTTGACAATAACTGTTGTATTTTTCTCGTCATAGAAAAGCAGTTTTCAATGGAAGAGGATTAGGGCTACAGAAAAAAGAAATCTGACTTTTTTCTCAGAATCAATTATTCTCACTTTAATCTTATGAGATCAAAAGTCAGAATTATGTGGAAAAAAAGAGAATTCTGGAGGGGGGAAAAAATTTAAATTGTAGAGAGAAAAAAAATTAGACTTCTGAAGAAAGAAGTCAGAATTATGTGGAAAAAAACCGAAATTCTTTTGAAGTCTAAATTCTGAGACAAAAAAAAAGTTCAAATTCTGCAAAAAACAAAAGACAGAATTCCGGAAGGGGCGAATCTGAAATCTGGAGAAAAAATTACAGAATTTTGAGGAAAAGAAAGAGTGAACCCTGCAAAACAAAAGTCAGAAATCTGAGAGAAAAAAATGGCAAAATTCTGAGAAAATAAAACTCAGAATTCCATAATTTTCTCAGAATTTCGATTTTTAATTTAAGAAGCCAGACGTCTTTCGTTTTCACTGACTATGATCTTCTGTAGAGTATGAATATAAAACAAAAATACTGCATTGATACATACACTAGTACTGTAAAATAAAACAGAGTTTGATATTCCTCTGGCTGCGTTCAGCGAAATCAAACAGTAATGGGCTAACCGTGAATTAGCACACTTCCACACTGGGATGCGTTCGGGGAATATGCAAAAACAACTTCAACCATCTGCTTTTAATGACTAAAACATCAATTTTCTCATGTGTGCCTTACAGTTTTGCACAAAAGAGGTCAAACGGTAACAGCTTGCAAAACTTACATTACCATCTCAGCTTGATTAAAATGCAAGCGTCACATTTGTTTGCGAGAGGGATGCATTTTTAACATTGTCGCATCTTTTCACCTTCATTTAACATGAGTAATTATAGCAGAGAATGAAGTCGCAAACAATTTGTCTTTGCGATACTTCATTTTCAAATTCAATTAGCATTACCCAAAGCCTGTGAGCTTGTTTAAACACCCGCCGTGCTGAATTATGCATGACGATTAGCTGTTTGTGGAAATTAAATGTGAAAGCATAATGCTGCTCTCCAATACCCAAACTTGCAAAGGGAATTAAGATCTGGAATTAATACAAAGATGGATAATAAGCAACTGTAAAGGAAAATAAATCTGGTTGTCAAAAGCAAATCACGTAGCTGTGAGTTCTGGGTCATATTTTAAAAGATAAAATATTGTTTTTTTGTTGGTATTTTTAGTCACCTAAAAATAAAAACAATCAGATTAACGCAAATTCAAGGTTCTTAATTATGACAATAAAAATGAGAACAGAATTCAATGCATGCAGAAATTTCCAAGCTGTAAAATCAGGTTTTATTAGAGGTGGAGAAGCTGCTGCATTATGCAAATAACTTCTTTCCAGAGCCATAATGAAGTAGAGACAAAAAACCAGTGAATTTTTATTGCCATGTCTGCAGAGTTTCACCGGTTTGTTTCACTTTCATATCAATCTTTAACAATACAAACATTTCTTCCATTTCTTTGTTTCTGTTGAGGAATAGCAGAGACCGTTTATCAACATCTGCATTTTGCAAACGGCTGTACTTCAGCTTTTTAAGGTTTTGCATGTAGACATAACTTCTGCACTCTGTTCTGTAGTAAATTACATAATTGTATGAATTCTTCCTCAATCACACACAATTGTACTCGGAAGTGTTCGCAGCCTTGTTACAATAACCCACGTAAAAAAAAAGAGAGAGAGACTAATTACAACTGATTCAGTCTTCCACAGTTCACACCTGCCATCAATTATGGTGAATCTAATTACAAGGAAATAATCTTCAGCTGTTCCCCTAAGATTTTACTGACATTTGCTCATTCATACCTTATAACTGAAAGTAAAAGCCACAATTTTAAGAGAACTAACAAAGAATCAAAATGTATCAGTCAGGAGAAACTTTTAAAAATTGTTGTGCATGAATTTTTTTTCCAGATATTTTACTCCACCTTTAAACAATTTGTGAAAGCTTATAAAGCTTCTGATTTGATATTGGATGTGTTGTAAAAACAATAAATGTCCAATGCATAAGAGTGTTTCATTCAGTTATCTGGAGGTAAAAACAGCAGGTCAAATGTGGGGTACCCCAAGGTCCAGTCCCAGGACCCTTTTTATTTAACAACTATCTGCTCCCACTGGCTCAGGTTACAACAGGAGGTAAGATTATAACTATCCAGATGATACATAAATCTACATCAAGATGCCACCAGATGACTCTGAACACTGAATAAATGCTAAATGTCTGGATTTGCCAAAACTTTCTCCGGCTGAACAAAAACAAAACTGAAGTTTTGTTTTTTGAACGATCTAGAGTCGACAAAAAGCTTCAGTTGTAACAACTAAACACTAGAAATAAGGCCATAAATCTTAATTGATTGATTTATTGGTAAAGTCCAACCAAAATATGTCATAAAAATTGCCCAAATTACAGACTGGATGCCTTATTGAAACATTATTTAATAAAAAAACCGATTGACTTAGAAGCAGAAGATGAGCAAAAGAAACTAATAATATCAAATACTGTGGGAATGTGACGTAAACAAAGTGAGTATAATTACCAGAATAAAAACACAGGTAACTATAGAAAATATGGAAATGACACAAAATACAAAACTCAGACCAACATTTGTCAGGAAGAACGTGGGATTATGACATCATATCCTCCAGGAAGGAGATGTATACCAACCTCAGAGCAAAATAAAAACAACCTTGTGTCATTTCCACATTACAATGATAACTAAACAAAATAACTAAACTTTGAATTCTAAGAGTTATAATGTCAAGGTGAAGAAAAATCTAATTTGAGATCCAAATCCATCTCCCCATTTCCTATCCAACCAACCATCGCTTAGGAACAAGGCATTGAGATACTCCAACTTTTCTGGTCCGCTGACCTTGTCTTACAAAATTAAAGGTAAATTTTCATCATTTGGGTCCTAATACCCTTAAAATTGTTGCTAGAAGTGGATCCCACTCAAGCCCTAACAATTTAATTGCACCATTTGATGAAGACTAACATGCTTCGCTAATTCTGCACGTGAATAATCAGAGGGGGCATCTTTCTCTCCTCTGTGACCCTGTGAGTTGCGTCTTGATGAGTCCCAACTGCCTGCGGGGAAAAAAAAGATCCTCTGAAAGCAGATGGTGTGTGTGGGACTCGATAACGCGCAAAACCTCACGATAACAATGTAGTAAATAGTTGATGGCTTGGATAAGTATGGTTTGTAATAGTAACTCCTGCAGGGACAGCAGAGTGTTACTGAAAGCCAGGCTTTGGTAGGAAAATGATTGTAACGTCTCTTTTAAAGCCCACTGCATTTAACATGCAGGACTGGATAACAAGTACAGACACTGAAGTGGTTCACATTAAAATTTTAGCAACACTTGCGGTCTGGTTATGGTATGGATTGCTGTGTACAAGCTGAGAATTAGAAACTTTTGATTATAGCTTGCAATGTTGGTCTATTAAAGCAAAGCTTAAAGTTTATTGTCGTTTTATATGTTCTGCTGGAATGTAAATACAACTTACAAAGTACTGTAATAATGTAAGGTTATTGTACACATATTTGGCCACTGCTGAAGGTAAATGTCAGGCTTGTTTTGACAGAAAGGCGCACACAAGCACATGCAGCTCCCACACCTTCATACCAGCGTTCTGGTTATAGCCTCCTTTTTATCCTGGATTAAATCAGCCAGTGTGGGTTGCTAGGATGGTGCAACATCATGAATGTCAGGCTCGTCCCTCCAAGATAGTCACAATCTCTAAAACCTACCATTTGTGTATGTTACGACCTAAATAATAGCCTATTAGGCAAAGGGTTGCAAGTGACATCCTATTGACGATACTTCAGGATGTGTTTTGTCATAAGCATGAAAACACAGAATAAAAATTAGCTGTTTCATTCCAGAATTCATTTTATGACTCCTATTAACCTTTTGGACCAAAATCTGTGTTTCACTCTCCTGGTTTCTGGGGCTAATTGCATTTTCTGTGTACTTCCTGGCACACAATGCGTCTGTTTTCAGAACAGCTTGTGCTGCTCAGATATTGCTTAATTTGGCATGTCAGTGATATTATTCATGCTCCCGGATCTACATAGGGTCAAAACAACGAGAATAAACAAACACATTACTAAATAACACTTCCTGACAAAATTTATTGGACTTTTCCAACCATGTGATGCTATTAGGTCTTTGTACAATCAGTCGGAGACCATATGGAAAGATAGAGGCTCATAATCATTTATGCTTGAGGAGATCACGGCTGGTGAAATTTCTACTGAAGACAGAAGGAGAAGTTGTGAACAGTGACATTTATTTGCTGCACTGTTTTATAATTGTAATCTTTCTGCAGCTTTAGCAATGGCAGCAGTAGAAATGAACAAAGCTGCTCAGTCTGTGTTGGCCAAATATTGATGTAACAGCCACCAAGTTCGGAGCTGCGCTTCTCTCTTCACAGCAGAGGATGGTTGTTTACGGCGCAGGCAACAAACTGGACTTCTAGCTAGCAATAGCTTAGGGTCAAGACTCTCTGGAAGAAGAAAAGTTTTAAATAAGGGGCTGGTTTTTACCTGGCTAGTGTGCAAGTCCTTAAGTTAACAGGACTGATCACCACTTCTTCTACTTTGGTGATAGGTAGAAGAAGATCCAAATTGTTATGCAGACTGGCTGGAATGTTCAGGACCAACCCCAGGCAGTGGGACTCACTGTAAGGACAGTCTACACCACCACTACTGAGAGAAGTCTACCATCAGAACTGCCAACCTCAACCGTTCCATCAAATAGAGTGAAAAATCCCACGTTGCTGTGCCGTGACCTGAACCTCCGTCAAGATTTAAGTGTCTTTAACAGCCTCCTCATCTTCACACCTCCTGCGTGTTTAGTCACGTTCAGCGCTTATGTCTAATCGATATCCATGGATGGTCTTGAGTGGGCTGTTTTTTCCTCCCACCAATCACAGGAGCAGCTGCTGATGTCACCGACTAAAGAACTTACACTAATGCATCGTTAACGTTTCCTTTTTTACCCCACAATGCATCTTGCATATTGCTTTGCTGCTGAGAGGATGAAGCACAGGAAAGAAGTGCTTGTGGAGACGAATCCTGCTGATTTTATATAGGAACATTGATGGAGATGTATGCATACTCTGTTACTTAAACAGAAAGAGTGCCTCGTATACTTTTACAGCTCATTTACTTACTATACATTAAACTCCTGAGAGTGATCATGATGCCTGAAGCAGAACCTTGTAGGAAAGGTTATCGAAAGCACATAAATCTGTGCTCACATTTCTCCCTGTAGGTCTTGACCAAGAAAAAGCACCTCATCAATCTCTTTTAGCTGGACGGAAAGGTTTAAATCTCCCATCATTTCTCCCCAAACTTCTTGCTCTCTCGTCTCCCCATCAGTCAGGAACCTCAGTCAGTAGATTCCTCAAATCCAGGCGAATCAACACCCATGGAAACCTGAGCTTCATTGTTCAAATGGTGAGAAACATTCAGCTGTTGCTGTTCTGTTGCAAAATTACTGGCTTTTGCCAGTTGGCTACAAAATATAAACACTGGGGTCTAAATGGGATTGTGTCCAGCACCAAGAGAAAATGACTTCATTTGGATGTAGCAATGCTTTTTTACATTTCTGGTAAGTCAGAAACAACAAATTTCAATGTGTTCTCCAGACATTTTATGTGAGATACCATCATAAAGTGATACTGAGTAAAGAAATTAAAAGATTACCAATAAAAATCTAAAAAGTATGCAGTATATTGAGTTTTCTCCATCATATCAGTCGCAAACCTTTAGCTGAATGTCTGTGTGAGTTTTGCACATCAACACTGAAGTTTTTGCCAATTTCTCACTGAAAGTTCAATGGTCGGGTAAAGAGTTCACGTCAGCAATGAAGAAGGGCGATGAGGCAGAACGATTCCAAAGTCAGGGAGGCAGAAATCGATATCCAGATACAAGAAGAAGAAGGTTGGAAAAACACTGAGAGCAAGCAAAGGCGACGGTCAGAATACAGGAAACGGGTCAGGCACACGATCAGGAAATCAGACAATGCTCATCAGACGGATTATCTCACACTGAGTGAGTGCAGAGCAGAGTTTGACACATTTAGCAGCAATCAGCAACCAGCAGAGGCTGGAGGGGCAACATGAGATTTAGCTGACTTGGTTCACTTTTTGAGGCATTATCTGCATTTGCATTAACCATAAAATAAATTAACTTCATGGAAACATGCCAAAGTTTTTCTAGGGATGCACAATATTATGAGCATTTTTTAATCAGCAGATTTGTGTCTTTATTATTGAATAGAATATAATTTCAGATTTTTGTACAACTTCTTCAGTGAGCTGTTATTGTTCAGAGTTAATTTTCTGAACTACAGAAAAGTTATTGTTAGAGAAACTCAAGTGTGAAAAATTGGCCTGATAGTCATACTGCTGTTAGATGTACCAATGTTTTAGTTCATCTTTTTAAATCTGATTACGTGAATAATCGTAAAAATAATCACTAGATTACTCAATGACTACAATATTTGTTTACAACATCCCTAAAAACAGCTATTTTTACATCAGTCAGCAGGCCAAGTCTGTAGCAGAACAACTGGAGAGGAAATTGAGGAAACGCCAAGCAACTCGGCTGTGAAAGTGATCAAAAAAGAAATTTTGACGGCTGAAAGGTGATTACAGAGATGATTAATTGCTCATTTGTAACAGCACCTCATCGCACTTGTCCAATAAAACATAATTTGATATTGTGCTCTCCAAAAGATTTTTGGTGTGTGTGTAAGGATGAGTGACAAGTCATATAAAATGCTGCGTTCGTGGAAAAAGTAAAGCAGCATTTGAATAAGTGTGGACACAGCCTGACAGTCCTTTATTGTTTGCAGCTGCAGAAACTTGCAGGATTTGGAGAAAAAAAAAAAAAAACACTCTTCCAGTTTGCTTCAAAAGAAAAATAAATCCAAACTCTTCTATATGTGTAGCTGAGCAGCAAATGCAGGAAGCGTTAGTGACAGGAGGAAGCGTGCAGGCAGGGGGCCGCCATGCAAACATCTTACTGCTGATGCAGCTTCTTCTCACAGAAACATGGAATATGAGCATTAGTTTTAAATACTCAATGCACTGGTGCAGTTCAGGGAATACATTAGATGAATATCCTCCACCTGTAACTCTGTATCTCTTTGACAGTGCCTTGGGAAAATACCCCCAGTTTTCACTATGCGTAATAACGCATATTAGGGTATTCACTGCAAAAACACCAAATAGGATTCTGGAGTAGTTTCTACTGCAAATGTCTTATTGCACTTGAAATAAGACTAACTTACAAGTATATTTTCAGCTAAATATAGGAGCTTGTTTTAAGTAAATAATTCCTTAATATTGATAAAAAGTACTAGTTCCATTGGCAGATAAATTTACTGAGAACAAGATAATTTTTCCAAGTTCCAAGTGAAATAATCTACCAAAAAAAAAACTTTTTCATCAATATCAAGGAACCATTTACTTAAAACAAGCCTCTGCACATCACTGATAACCTACTTTTAGGTTAGTTTTGTCTTATTTCAAGTGTAAAAAGATATTTAGACTAAAACTAGACAAGATTACATTAAGCTCCCAGCTTTCTGTTTTTTGACCTGAAACGATATAGTCAGGCTTTACAGGCGCGAACAGCTGCGGAGCTAAAATTGCCTTCTTCTTCTTCTTCTTCTGTTTTAACCAAGTTAAGGTGCATTTACTGCCACCTACTGGACGGCAGAGTGCACATCAGTGATCGTCAGAAGCTCAATTGGGGCCATAAAGTTTGGTCAAAAGAAAATAAAATGAAACTGAAAAACATTTAAACTTAAAAATAAAGATTTTTACCTGAAGATAGATATGTTTTGAAACTGAAAAAATATTTTAACATAATGCTTCAACCCCAAAACTGTTTGTTTCCAGCGACAAACAACCTTAAGAAGCCTGAATTCGATAGGGATTTGTTACAATGAAGGTAAATGTGACACAGGCTGTTAATCCTTTGCTGAATAGGCGACCAGAAACACAAAGTAATTAATTAATAGGTACAATGCTGCAGCTGTACACCAAAAATAAGTCATAATGTCCATGAAATAAAGCCATACATGAAACAATACACTGAGGAATTAAGCTAAGAGTGTCATAATGCTGTTTTATCTGCCTTCTCGACTCAGCTGCACCGCTAAGTGAATTTCTTGTTTAGTGGAGCAGGAATATAATTGTTTAGTGGAGAAGGTATGTAATTTGATCCCATTAAGAGCCGCCACTATGGAGTTAAATGGTTAATGGGCCACATTTATACATCACCTTTACAACCTCATCTGGCTTCTATAAAGTGTTTTAAATGTGTTTCTTGTTCATCCACTCAGATAAACACAACGCAGCTGGAAGTAGATTCTTACAAACACTGTAAAACAGTTTTTTCCTCTCACCGTTTGACTTTGACTAAACCGTTCATGTTGCAGGAAGATTAGGGTGAGCAAAGTTACGTCTGGTAGTCAAATTGTAGAATAAAGAAGAATGAAAATATTTCTAGAATGTTTTATATTTTATTACCGTCTCGAAATTCAATTTCTATGGAAGACGCCTCCAGTTCTCAATCTCAGAATTCTGACTTTTCTCAGAATTTTGAATATTTCTTACAGAATTCTGAGTTTAATCTCAGATTACTTCTCAGAATCTGACCTTTGTTGTCAAAATTTACATTTTAATTCTGAGGGTTTCTTTTTGGATAAGCCCAATGTCCTTCAATAAAATCAACCAATGGGCTGTCGCAGTCAATAAAAATTAGATTTAATATAATTTTCTGTTAAATTATGACAGCGTAGGGCCGCCAGATGTGGACAGTTGTTTTGTTCAAATTGTCCACCTGGTGCCAATTTCTCAACTAGGATTTATTTCATAATTCGGACTTTAATTTAATTCCGAGAACAAAACCCAGAATTCTGAGATTAAACTCTTTTTCCTTTTTTAATCGGCTCGAATCCTCTTGCGTAAGCGTCTTAGTATTTTGTAAAACTGCTTTTAAACAGTTTGACCTGGATGAGGCATTGGTGGGAATTCTTCCATGGTCTTCCCACAACATTTTGCTGTAATTTTGTGCTGTAGCTGGCAGATTTGCAGCCTGACTTGCTCTCACGCCTCTGTTGAGTCGGCACAGAGGCGTGCAGGGGAGGCACATGGTCAGAGATTTGAAGAATACGATTGTAATCCCTTTAGAAGATACCGATTTCAAACGATTGGTGTCCAAAGGCTCAGCCGTGATTCTAAATGACTTTGGTTGACTGAGCAGGAAGCCTATGTTGATAAATTCATGGCTTAAAGGGTGAAAAAAAAAGATATATGGGCTTTTTCTTGCGAGAAGACATGAGGAATAAAAGCATCAAGCAAAGGACCTAATATATCTAAGTGTCAATAAGTAACAAGCTGATGATTACATTGACTAAACCATTTAATCAGGCAACCTTATAACCCAAGAGGCTCCCGCTGCTGCTTCAACGTAATCAGCAGATCAGAACATATTCAGCAATTTACATGACAAAAATTACAAATATAAACAGAAAACTCTGTTTTACAAACTGAATAATGATGCAAATATAGTCAAAAACACTCAGGATGATGAAGTGTAACCAAAATTTAGTCTGTTAGGATTCAGTTTATGCGGCAGATCAAGAAAAAGTGGTGAGTAAATTGTGAAAACATGCAGCATGTTTCTGTTTTCAGAAAATTCCAATGAAGCAAAACTCAATCCATCATTCAGAAACAAAAACTCAGGCGCAACTGCAAAACAAGAGCTTGTATTATCCAAGAGGCTCCAGGTGACTCTGGAGGAGCTGCAGAGATCAACCACTCTTTTCATGTTTTATGGACAAATATTAAAGTTTTTAGTTTGTATGTGGAGAGAAAGCTGCAATATAGTGTAAAGATCTAAAAACCAGAGTGAAAAACTCCAGACATAATTTTAAATCTAACCATGTCGAAAAAGTCCTAGTTAAAGTCCTTAAAGGGCCGGTTGTGCCAGAATGTGTGGATAAACCCGATGAACAGTTAGAACCGTCTCTTCATGTAAAACTTCTTCCTAAATTTAAATATCAAACATCTTCTCTCATCCAGAATTTGACGTTTTTTTGTGATTTTCTTTGCAATGACAATCAAAAGATTTTATGTTGCTAATTTATAATTATTATTATTTCTTGCAATTAAAAATAATTGCAAGAAATGTTGCAATGTGATTTTTTTAAATTAGTGTAAATGTGAAAAATACTGCCACCTGCAGGTGGGAGTTGGCATCACTTGAAACAAACGTTTTTGATCATTTTTCTGGACATTTTTCAATAAAATGTAACGAACAATCTCCAAAAAAATGACTCGATTTGTTGATTTTGTGTTAATTTCTTGCGTTTTATCATATATAATCCCACTCTGCTGCTGTCAGAGCTCAAAATCAGAAAACCTTGTCATTCTGCAGAATTAATAACAGATTTTCACAGATGCATTTCTGTTTCTTCCTCCAGAATTATCGCTATTATTTGCAACACAAGGGGCGCGTCTTACAGCAGCGGCGCCGTCAGAGGAATTATTCACCATATGGTGTAATTTTATGCTTTGATTGTTTCCTACAAACAGAGCTTGTTGACAGAGCTAAGCAGAGTGAGTCACCTCCCCTCTGCGCCAGATGAACAATATCAACTGACTGTCAGTTTGAGAGAAGATTCACTTAGTCTGAGTAATATGACATGATGGATCAGTAGAAAGCTGTTTTTGACAGAGCAGCATTGACTGGAGCTGCTTTCCAGAAAGATTCTCCTATAAAGGATCTAATGCTGCTGTCAGAGCTCAAAATCAGTCAGCCTGTTATTTAAAGAGTTTACATCTTCCAATTTCTAATAATTAGATCATTAGTTCCCACATAAACACAAAAAATGTGACACATGTTTACAGAGGTGGGAGGAGAATCCAAAAATGCTCAACCAGCACTACTTCAACTTGTAGTAATGTAAGAGTAGAGATACTGCATAATAAATATACTCAAGTATATTGTGGTAAAAATACTCCTAAAAATACAAAAACCAAATAAAAGAACAAAGTATTAGATTTAAAAATAAGCAGGATTCAAATATTACAGATGCAGACTGACGATTTTTATTTAATCAAATTTATTACAACTTAAAATCTTGATCCATAGTAATGTTTGTTACAAAAAGTATATATACATATATTTTACCAGTGTTGTTCTGAATCGTAGTCTGTATCGTGAAATCAGCAGATGCACAGTCCAACCAGGTGTTTGCTAATTGCTACTGGCTAGTCTGAAGGAGTTACAGCTTAGAAACTGCAGCTCTGAGGAGGAGCTGCGACCTGAAGGAGGGGCTCAGTCCACTCAGGCGTTTTGCGTGGTTGCCATGGAGATTAAGCTTCCTAAAAGAATCAAGGAGACACTCCAGGTATGTTTTTAATGCGGGAATAACATTATAACAGGATTTAAAGTCGAAAATGTTGATTTTACACAATACTTTCCCTTTTAAAAAAAGTACATATTTTAGCCTGAGGGTTATTTTGAAATCCTTGCCACCTTGAGTTCGGCCTTTTCTGAACCATCCAGCTGTTTCTCCCTGGACGTTCCCACTCATGGTTTATGACTGACAGGCTAATACAGCAGGGAGTACCAAATTAACTGGAAGAATATTAAACAAGCAGTGTGTCATAATGCCCTGTGAGCTATAAATCAGCGTCAATGCCGGTGGAAGTGACAGTGAAATATTTAATGTCATCTAATTCTGAATAGAGTCCTGCGAGGGCTGGAGGATGAAGAGACTTCAAATCCAGATCCCTCTCTCTCCCGAGCTGCTCTCGTGCTTCATGAAATCCCCAGAGTGGAGCGGAAGAAGCGGATGAAAGGAGAAAAACATAAACACAAGCATGCTACGGAGGACGAGCTGCAGCCCTGATCTCAGATGTCAGTCAGATTCTGTCACAGCAGAGAAAGAGAGCGAGAGACGCGAGTCTGAACATCCCCTCCTCCCAACGCGTCTGTACGGCGGCTGAAAGGCAGCTGTTACGGTTTTGATTTATGGCGTTTTACGGCCGGGGAAATTGATTTGTTTTTGACACGAACGGTGAGGGGAAACACGCTCGTCATATTAATAGAGGCCCACATGGAAAAACTGTCCGGCCATGTCGAAAAATACGGAGTAACGGAAAATAAATGAAAGTTCTGCATCTCAACATGCAGAGGAGAGCAATAATTCAACACTGTTTACACTGGTGACATAACAAGACACAGAAATACTCTAAAAAAGTACAAATGGCAAAAATACAGCAGGATATTATCTGATTAGTTAAATTTTAAGACAAACTTCACATGCAAATACTTCTGACTTGAATTTAAACCCACAAAAAATGAGAATATTACTGAAAATCACATTTTCTATCACCAAGTGAAACGTCATGGCGATTAATTACAAATTGATACCGAACCTGGAGCGCCCGGCCAGCTGACAGCCGGCGAGGGAAACCAGAGAAAGCAAAAGAAACCCAGACCTCATGTTGGATAGTTTAGAGAAAATTAAGTTTTTGCGATGCAGTTTAACTCGTTTCAATCGTCAAAGTTTCCAAACAAAGTATCGGGCTGCAGAGTAAGTCTCTGCCCCACTTCCACTGTAACACTCTGCAGTGGAAGAGTGTTACACACACACACACACCTTTGGGAAATACAATGTTAATCAGTTGCACTTTACAATTGGTAGACGGTCCTTCAAACTGTCGTCTGTGTGATTTCACGAACAAAACTTTCCGAAACAAAACTCCCAACAAATATCCGCGACCAAGGCTTGTGAGGCGCTTCTGCTCTCTGCTCTGCTCTCATTGCTTTAAAAAGTAATGAGGCCTGAGTGCATTGTCATGTTGTGGGCTTTGACAAATCAATGCTCTCAAAACTTCATTTGGAATAAATCTGCTCCCTTGTTTTTCATTCCCTCAAACAGCATCAACAGAAACACTGAAACGTGGACGGGGTAAACAACTCTATATTCACTACTTCACTTGTACGCATGCATCATTCATGCGACTCCTTCTCTCCCATTTCCATGTAGATGTTTTACTGTCTTCTTAATCAAACAGTCACCCATAATCAAGTAGGGAATAGTAGGATACATTAAAAAGGGTTGTGTTAGATTGTTCACTTCGGTTATGTCAATACCACAGAGAGAGAGGCCTGACAACAAAATGCACTCACCCTGTGATTGCCCCTTCATTAACATCCTTCTCAAACTTGATTACATTTTCTAACCAGTGAGGGAGTTTTCAGATTCAGCAGCTCAGTCTGGATCACAAACCTAAAGACTTTGCCAGGCAAACATTCGACAAGATCGACGAAATTAGTTTGTTCTTCAGGAGGCAAAACTGAATTTAAAAAATGATTGAAAATGATTCAGTTCAAGACGGTTTGTTTATATAATGATTTTTGCTGGACAGTAAATTGTTCCAGAAATCATTGCGATAAACAATATTGTTGTTTTGAGGCCATTTTAAAGTAATTTTGTGGTAATGGCAAAATAATACATTGTTCCAAAATATCACTAAACTTTACATTTTAATGAATATTTAACACCACAGCTGGAAGACATGATAAATATCAAAAATAAACAAATAAAATAAATCATTAAGTCTTTGTAAACAAAACTGTCCTTCAAAAAAAGGCCTGTTGAGACAAAAACTGAAAATTTCCAGATTAAATATTTTGAGGTTGTAACTCAACAAAATGAGTGAAAGGTCAAATATTTTAAATAAATAACCAAAAGTGAAGCTGCCTAATCATAACAACTCTGGAAACTTTTCTAAATTATCATTTCCAGTCAAGTTGAAATGATTTTTACTCCTGGAATTTAAACATTTGAGATAAAATAATGAAACAAAACTCTTCTTTATGGCATGTTTTCTGTGTTTTGTCTCTCTAAGTTGAAGCTAAAACGAGTCCAGCTGTGAATCCTCCAGCGTCCCCACTAAAGGGGAAACATAATCTACAGAAAATGGACAATGCACGCATCTCTGTGTGTTTTTAATGTTTTATATGTGTCCTGATGTGTTTCTCTTGTATTTGGAAGAGAAACTACCTAAGCGCCAACTCTGAGCCACTTCTGGAACTCACTGCTTTGTTTTTGTCTTTGTTTTGGACCAGGAAGGCAGAAACCTTTTGGCCGCGGTTTGCAGCTTGTGGGGAGGGTCTCATTTGGAGCGATCTACTTTTCGGTTTCTGGACGGACGCCTGGGTCGACCCTGCCAACCAGCATGCTGTGAACGACAAGGGAGGGGAAACGTGGCACCAAGTTAAATAGATCGAGCCTGATTTATGTGTCCAAAACAAGCTTAAGGTTGCATTTTCTCCCACACTGACCATAATTTCTGCGTAATTGAACGTGGACAGTCTTCTAATAACTCACATTAGTCTATCTTTGCTAATAAATGATCCCAAAAGGATTCTGGGAAGAATTTGACTCAAACTTAGGACTTTTATCAGTGTCAAATGTCAGGACTGATGTAACACGCTGATTTATTCGTTATGCCTTTTACAATATTAATGTTTTACATTGCCATTCGCTTATAAACCTGGTTCACTTTTCTCACAAGTAATAATTAACTTGACACATTCACATTTCCATCCTTCACTTAGATGAAGACAGTGTATCAAAAGGCATAAATCAACTGCATTTAGCTGTATATTAATTGGTTTAAGCATCAAAATGTACACCGATTTTAGCCGAATACCGATCAAAAATAGAATTACAAGACTTACAAAACAAACACAGAATTTAACTTTAACCTCAATTTTCACACATTATGAAAAAATAATGAACAACACAGTAGTTTGGTGTGTTTTTACCGACCTGAAGGATGAGAAAACACAGGAATTAGCTACCGTTAGCATCCAGACTGCGGGTGAGGCAAACCGGAAGTCCACCCCCCCCAAACCAACCCGGAAGTAACGCCCCCCTTAAAAACAAAGGTTCCGCTTCGCCAACTGCTCCCATATCAGGAAAGCACTGAAAATTAACAGATTAACATGCAGAAATGCAAACAAAGAAGAAAAAAATGGAATAAATTATTTATGAAAATATTTCAAAATGATAAAACAACCAAAATAATGTGGTAACATTTTAGGTGCATCACACTCATGATGATTAGCATTAGTTTTAGCAGTAAATCTTAAATACACAATATATATTAATGTAGATGCGACAGACTGGCGACCTGTCCAGGGTGAACCCGCCTCTCGCCCGGAACCCAGCTGGAGATTGGCACCAGCAACTCCCGACCCCGTTAGGGAGAAGGGTGACGGAAAATGGATGGATGGATGGATATTAATGTAGAATATAAGAATGTAGAATAAAATCTAGAAGTATTGCCTATAGTAGTAAATGTAAATGTCAACTCTACAACAACTAGGTTACAAGGTAAGGAAAAAGTTTTAATTAAAGAAAACAGCGATGGAGAGGGAAGTAGTTCAGTTTGACTTTACTTTGACAACCGTAACATGTAGATGTGATGTGTGGAGTTTGATGTGTTTCGGTTCAGTTAAAAAAATAAAAAAGTTTAAATAAATTACCGGATGTAAACAATAACATCCAAGGAGTCCGTACTATTTCGTATTATGCTTGAAGCTTATGGATAAATGCATACTAATGCAGCAGACTCACCTGCATGCATGCTAAATGATAAGAGCATAAATCCTGTGGTAACAGAGAGACAGTGTGTCTGTGGGCAGTGGGCTGGAATCAGTTTCTGCCTGTCACTGGTGATTGGCAGAGGTGCAGGCTGCAGCCTCCAGGAGAGCTTTGTTCTGTTGCATGGTACTGCTGAACAAACATTAGGCTTGCTAAACTGCACTTCAGAGCTCCCCCTCAGCCACTCAGACATGAAGCAAAAACCCAAAAAAAGCCTTTCTGTAGATGCAGGGACCATACTGTAGTGTAGCATACTCTCCTCAGATGTAAACTTGTTGAACTGTCGTTTCACGGCCGCTTCAAATGGCCTTCAGAGCCAGAGATCTAGTCAAAGCAAACGCTTATCCAAGCATTTAGAAGAACATATTTCAAAACACGAGGAGCAAAAGAGCTTTAAAGGTTGGTGTTACTGCATTTTTTAAAAAAAATGAGTGTTTTACAGAAGAGTTTATTTTTCATTCATGTGAGATAATCCATCCTCTAACATGTTGTGCATGTTGTAACATGCCAAATCTTGTTCAATTAAGAGACTGAACTCTTTAGATTACCGGATAATAATTGAATTTGGAAACAGAACCTGTATTCCCATTACAAATATGTGCCAAAAATTGGTTGATGTCACGCAAATTGAGTTGTTCCCATTAAAATGCAATAAAAATCACATTTATACAGGTTTGGTCGCACAATAAGTCATTAAAGAACATGTTGCACAATCTTCCTCCAACGACTTCCTGTCGTATTATTTGTGGTTTTCACCAGTGGCAACATGAATGTTTATGTGCTTCACTGCATATCAAAATTAGCTATTAGAAATGTTTCCCATTTGTAGAGATTGATTTCTGAGCAATAAAATAACCTAATGGAGCTTTAACTTCCACATTAACAGTCAGGATAGACAGAACATGCATACAATCTCGTTTTATTTTAAAAATAAGAAAACAGGACAGAGGAACTCCCAGAAGCCGTGAGAAGATGGCGGGCGCGGTTTAACTTGGTGGATTTCTTGGCTGAGGATGACTTCCTCCTGCCAAAAAAGCAAAGCATTTCAAGCTGGGGGCCACTGCAGGAAGGAGTTCACATTTTGATCTCTCTTCCTCCTCCTGTGGTGACTTCTCTGAAGTGGGGATTCAAGCGCACAGCACCAAAGACAGAATGAATTTGAAAGGATCCGAAACTTCAATCTGCAGTCGGAGGTCGCACGAGATGAAGCAATCAGAGAGGAGCTAAAAGCGAATGATCACAACTAATCAGGTGTCAAAGCGACAGCAGGAAGCATAAATAAATCAAAACTCAGTTTCTGTAATAAAAAAAACCCCATCAAATGTGAGAATAGGAGGTAAAGTCGACCTCATAGTGTAGCTGCCATTTTAGATTAAAGCAGCAAAATGTGTTCAAACCCCTGACAGTGTGGGATGGTCAACTTTTATTGCAGCAACATCCCATTTCCAGGGGGAATAAATATGATGTAACACAGGATGTAATTTCTCTTAACCTCTGTTTTCAATGGCAAAGACAAAAGAACATGCTGGTCAAGCACTTCATGTGATCAATAACCGGATGTTACTACTGCTGGAAAAGACGAAGAAGACAACGACAGGAAGTAGTAGGAGGATCATGGCGCCATATATAATTTGAATTGCTTTTCTTAACACCACGATTGCGAAACCGTGTTTAACAACTTAAGCAGAATATCGACAAACTTTTTCACACATTGGTACGGGTCTGTAACTCCAAAAAAAAAAAAAAAGCTGCTTCAACGTTAACAAGAGGCAAAGACACAACAAAACATCGGCGTTTTACTCTCCCGGCATTGTCGTTTGCTCCCAAGGGGGGATGGTAAGTGTGACGGACGACGTAAATGCAAGTAAGAGACAGTGGGTTGTGTTAGTGTGTGTCGGCCCTGAGTCAGACTAATGACCTGTCCAAGGTGATCTCCTGCTGGAACAGACTCATGTGACCCTGAACAGGATTTAGAGGGAACACAGAGTGACGACATCAAAGCAAAGCCTCTTGTTAGGAGGAGGTACAACCACCAGTCCTGATCCTTTCAGCTCTTGTCAACAAAAGACAATCCCTTCAGTTCGTCGGCCAGAAATACTGACTTCCACAAAAAATGCTAATGCAATCAAATCAGATCCAACGTTTTTGAGAGATGGAGTGCAGACCGTAGAGCCAAACTATAGACTTTGCTCTAGTAACGCCACAACTGGAGCTGAAACAACTTCCATCCCTCTGCAGCCTCAGCGTTCACACTTCCAGCCCCGTGAGCGTCACCTGGCCGGTCTACCTTGAATGTGAGACCTTGCCGAGTTTCTCAGGAGATGCATAAACACAGAACGCTATGAGGATAACAGCTGCGGTGTGAAGCCTGCGGAGTCTCACTGCCAGCCCATTATCTGTGTTACCAGACTTCAACGGCTGCCTCTGCAGCACAGAGGATTGTTTGTAAAACAAAGGAAGCAACGATTTTTCTTTAAAGCTCAGCTTTTGTTCAAATGAGAACTCCTATATAAAACAGACACGACCACTTTCTGTAGAGCCCAAAATATCCTTTGTACTCAACATAATAGATCATCCATCCAGGATAATTAAATTATTGCATCACAGATGACCTTGAAAAATGAAACAAGCTCCAGCGAACACACAATAATGCTAAGAGTATTGATATTCTGATCATACTTATGATGCAACTGGTGTAATTTCTGCAGATCTGTTTGTCCCTATATGCACATCTATTACTAAAATCTAGATCTGAGGGATGATTCTTCTTTTTCTAATATGTTTTAATCTTTCTGTGTCACATTTTCTCAATGAAAATGTTAGTGAGCAATAAAAAAATCCCAAATATTCTCATGATTTTCTTTGCAGATGTTGACAAATGCTTGTTTACAAGTCCAAGCCAAGCCTTAAAGGGACAAGTCAAAGTAATGTTTCAAGTCTTGAAGCCCAGTCAAGTTTTCTGAGGGTCAAGTCTTCATCCCAAATCTTATTTTAAGTCTTTAGTTTTTGGGGGGAAGTTCAAGTCAAATCTCAAGCCCAACTCATGAAACGAGTCTTTGAGAGGCAAGTTCAGGTCATGCCTTTTATGGTCCAGTCAAAGTAACATCTTGAATGTTTTCAGGGAATGCACAAGTCACATCTCCAGGTCAAGTCTCAAGTCTTGTGTGAGTTTAAATCAAATCTTTGAGGGACAAGCTCAAGTCTTCAAAAGAGGCTGCTATGATCCAACATTCATAATTTATAAGAGATAGTAATTATTTACGAAGTTACACTCACTGGATTTCTTCCCCCTGAGATAAAGATTGTTAATTAGACTTGAGCAAAACTCAAATAATCGTCTCTGATTCCTGGCACTTCTAACTGCATCCATCAAAACTCGATTACTGTTTTGTTGCTTTATGATAGTAATTTGTCTAGAAAAGTTGTCCAGACGATGGAAAGAAGACGACGACTTCAGAGAGTTTCTATTGAGCGTGTGCAGTTTCTGTGTGGTGAATGAAGCCAACCATCTCTCCCCTTCATGCTGTCACATTCTCCCTGCCAAAGGAGTGGGTTTCGCTAACAGGTGTTGCTGTTCATCAAGCAGACTGGAAATACCTTTTCACGTTGTGTTTTGAAAGGCAGTGGAATAAAAATAGATGTGCAGGGAAAGCAGCCATGTGGTTGATTCGCCCTCCTGATCGGCTTCTAAAAACGGTGGCTGCAAAAATAGGGATTTAAGGGATTAATTTCTACGTTTGACTAATGACAACCAATAATTACAGGAGCCAAATGAAAATTATTTTTTCCTTTTTGTCTTTATGTACTGCGTTAGTTTTTTTTTTATTATTATTTGATTTGTTCAAGACTTTTTCTTTCAAGACTTTATAGGATAATTCCAGCTTATTTTTCTAATTTGTCAATGAGTTCAGGTGTTAAATTGGATAATCTGGTCTTCAGATTTATTCCCACCCATTACCTGGACTAAGCCCTGTTGCCTAGCAACTGTAACCAAATCCCCCCAAAAAAACAACTTATATTTCTGATTTTCTTTTTTCTTATTTAATCTTTTTTTATCAGTTTTCTTTGTATTTTACATTTTATTACACTGGAGTATCAGGGCCATAGTAAGAAAATTAAAAACGCTAAAATCGCAAGACTAAACTCATGTGAGAAAGTTGAAATAATATGAGGATAAAGAAAGGAAATATTGGGACCTTATTCTCAAAATAACGACTTTATTCTTGTATTATTTGGAATTTATTCCTGTGTGACTTTATGACTTTATTGTCGCAATAAAACTAATGAAATTGTGAGACTAAAGTCATAAAATTATGAGAGTAAGCTCATGAAAATATTCCAAGAATAAAATCAGAGAACAAAGTCGTACGAGAATGTTGAAATAATATCATTTTGTTATTTTTGTTTATCCTTGTTAGTCTTTTTATTTTTATGAGTATTGCCCTAATTCTCCACCATGTTTTATACATATAAATGCATAGATTCAAATTATAAGCGCCCTCTCACTATAAGCTTTTAATTTTAGAACCACCATATTTTAATAAACTTATGTTTAAACCCAATATTAATCATTTTCTCCTCCAGATTTGTCCTCCATTATTACAAAAACAAAAATCTCCACAGTGAATCTTTGATAAAAACCAAATTGTCGATGCTTTTGCTTTCAAATTTGAATAAAGAAATGCACTGTGGGTATTTTCAGTCTTGTTTATCATACAAATGTCTTATTACACATGAAATAACCAACCAACTTCAAGTGAATAATTCCTTAATATTGTTGAAAAAGTTCTAGTTCCATTGGTGGAATGTTTCGCTGCGCCGTTACCTAGCAACCCCAGCCACGCCCAGCCTGTCACCTAGCAACCCTGTTTCACTTCCAGTGGCAGATTATTTCACTTATAACAAGACAAGACAGCAAGACAGGCTCCTGATAGTTTTCTCTTATTTCTAATGTACTGAGATGTTTGCACTGGAAGATAAAAGATACTTGGTAAGATTTTGTGTTTTTGCAGGGAGTAAAAGGAAATGAGCAAAAACCTTCGACTGTATTGTGCTGAATTCGAGGCAAAAGCCCTTCAAAGTAAAACAAAAGTCTGTGTAAACTCGCTGTAACGGCAGAAACTAAATATGTTTTCTAAAAATATTCGGTGTTTATTCAGATCTTCCTGAGAATTAAAAACTTTTTGCTACCGGGAAATTTTCCTGAAACTTGTTCCTTGTGTTCAAGGACGTCGCTTGTCAAAAGCTCGACTCCGTTAGCATTCGTTAAATCCCCGCGACTGTACAGATTTTCTTCATAGCTGTAAACTGTTTTAATGGAAACAGGTTTTCTGAAATTGTGAGTCAAAGCTGTAAAATGTTTCCAGCAGATGCTTTTGTTTGCTTTTGCTGCTGTTTCATTCTCTCAAAGTCCCGACACACACAAAGACGTTTCGAACTTTCTTAAAAATCCTGACCTTACTCTGAGAATTCTGACTATTATTAATCTGAATTCTGACTTTAATCTCAGAATTCTGACTTCTTCTGTAAAAGAAATAATTTGGTTTTCAATAGAAATGAAGAACCAAATATAAAACCTTCATCAGAGCCTTGTATTAAATTATTAAATAAAACAATCAGAAATGAAAAGAGAAGGAAAGTAAAGTCTAACTGGCCTTCAAGACCTGAAGAACTTCTAATCTAAACTATTTTTAAACACTTAGCAAGTCTGGCTGCTGGGAAGAAAAATATAATAAACTTCTGGGGCAATTTAATGTTTTTGCAAAGCACCATATTTCGAAGTGTTGCTGGCCAATTTGTTTAAACCTTGAACGCACCAGAATGTCTCAGTTGGAAATCTGATGGCAATAAGACGCGTTTATAAAGACGGTTTGGTGATCTAACGTCCCTGAGCAGCTTATTGCCGATTTACTGCAAGAATAGAGACGCTTCTTCGGCCGCTTCGTACCTGGAGAGAGAGAGGAGAGCAAATAATAAAAACAGGGAAAACTGGCAGAAGAAGCAAATTCAGCAGATCTTAAAGTGGGTGACAGCGAGAAAAGCCCAGGGCTTCGTTTCCCTGCCATTAGCAGAAGCATGTACTCTCAGTCATGGACTAATGATATGCTGCAGGATCCAGCTTTGCATCCTTTCAACAGATGGAGCCAAGCAGAAAAAAACAAAAAAAAAACCCTCAGACTGAAGGGTGTTTTCCATTTTCACCATCCTGCAAGAGTTTTACCGCATTTATTCTGTCATCCTGCTGCACAAGAGGAAGATTACTAAAAAATTACTAACTTTCACCACTATTTATTTTTTTAAATGTTGCCCTTTTTCTACAGTGATTTTTCTTTTTAAAAAAAATTACTTTGCTGCTGTCGCACAGAAACTATTTTACTAAACTTTTCCAGATGCATTTTGTTAAATCTTCCTAAAAATGTATTTAAATTTACTCCAATTATGTAGAAAAAAACTAATAAAGTCAGAGAATTGAACATAAAACATCTCTTATAAACTACTAAATATATTTAAATTTATATTAGAAACAATTCACTACCAAAATGTTAAAATTATTTATTTCATTTTCTCTTTGTTTAATGATAACTTAAACTATTGAAAAATTGGCTAAAAAATTCAGTGTCCAAATTTAATCAAATCTGTACTTCCTCAAAGAAATTACAAGTGATAGAAAATATTTTAAATATTAAAAATTTAGCTAAATTGTGTTTTGTTTATTTTTAAACTACTCTATTCAATAATTTAGGCGACATGGTTAAAAAATAGATATTTTTTTATGTTCTATTTGCAATTTTAATCAAAAGAAATTAAAATTACAGAAAATATTTTAAAAATCATCGTACTTTGATCTGAATTCAAAGTCAGAATAAATACAAGCTGGAAAATACTTTCACAAAACAAAATGGCGGGAATTCTGGCGCGAAGGAATCAGCGACAAATATATTTATTTCACAGTGGAATATTTAAAAAGCTCCACTTTCTGGCATTAAATTAAGTGTCAAGGGATAAAAGTAGGCGTAGAGCAAAACACAGAGGAATGAGATTCCTGCAGGAAAAATATACCAAAGGATTTTCTGCTTAAAGCAAAAAAAAAAAGTATGAAAAAAATGAAACTGATGAAGCCAAACTGAAAATATTCAAAGAAAATATTTAGATTAGAGAGCAGAAACCTCTGGGAGTTTCTACATTCATTCAGTGTGAAGTGTTTTGTTGAAAGAATAAAACATTTTTTTTTAAAAGCGCATCAACGTCTCTGAGCCTCAGTGGCTGCAAGTTTGTGTCTCTGAGCAATAAAATTATTCACAAATCCATAATGCAAATGAAAACTGTCACTGTTTTGTATTTTATGTCTATAGAATCCCAAAAGTCTGGATCTAACAGAAACGAAAAATATCTGAGTGAACATTTCTTAATAAAAGAGCACAAAGCCTAAGCTGTGCATAAAATAGAGAAAAATGGTTGTGCATGCTGTCGATAAACAGAAATGTATTGTTCTGTTGCTAACTTAGCAGTTTTTTCTCTCAGTGTTGCAACTTTGGAGACACTTTTCTATTGACTCAGCGTCAAAAAAGACTAGAAAAAAATTTGGTTTCTGTTTCCGTCTGTCGGCTCCTTTTCCCCCACAAAATGCTTCTGGTAAATAAAGCTGGACTGGAAAACGTGCAAAATGTTGGTGTGCAAATCAAATACAGAGAACCGGAAGGTCTGGATTGTCACAAATAAATCTCCGTCATTTCTGCTTGAGCGGACAAAATGCCAAAACAATTGGTTCAATTTCTCAAACTTGCATCTGCAGCACCAAATATAAACGTTTATTTCGGTTTATTCTTTTCCTTTAACGCAACAGAAAAGAACAAGAAGCCATTATGGAAAAAAATATTACTGTCAAAACATTTCAAGTGTGGAAACAAGAATAAACATTAGCATGCTCACCCCTCATGTTTTCCATATTTCCCACTAGGCCCTTCAAATTCAAGATGGCTGCCATATTTTAGCCTTTCCAACCAGTTATTAAAACATAGCCCCTCTTAATTACCTCATATGTCATCATATTACTCAACTTTGGTCATCCTACTCATACCAGTTTAAAATGGCCCAAACTATCTCTTGTGTCTTAATAGTTAGCGTTATCGTCTGCTGTATTTAGTGGATTAGAATTAGCTAATCCGCTAAGTAGCTAATTCTAATTAGGTAATTAGCAGTGTTTAGCAGTTTAGCTAAACTCCTAATCAGTGATTTATGTTTAGCGGTTTAGTGTTAGCTTCTGATAATATTTTTATGTGTTTAGCAATCTAGCTCTAGCATAGCTAAACTATTTGTTTAGTGAATTAGAGGCTTTTTGGCTAGCTATGCCCATAACTAGCAGTAGCTAGAAAAATGTCATTAAATATGATTTTATGTATGATTTGACACCAAAAAATGGTCATTTGTGATAAATATTGCCAGATTTTGTGCAAAAGTACATTTTCTTTTATGGCCACGGTGGCCATCTTGGATTTTTCAGTGGCTAAACTTTTTTTCTCCCCCAAACAGACATTGGAAAGGTTCTTCTATCCACACACTCAAGCGTTTGCTGAAAAATTTGTATTATTTGCTGCACTGCTACGGGGAAGTCAATTCTAACACTATAACACAGGTTACCATGACAACAAGCTGGCGCTAACACCATCGCTCAGCCATCCACTTTGATTTACAACAAAAAGCTTCACTGACAATATCCATCTTTGTAAAACGATAGCATTTAACCTTGAAAGTTTCTTACAGAAAAAGGACTGAGGTTGGACATGTGGAACCAGTTTTCATTTTTTATTTTTTTCTTCTTATTGAAAAGATCCTGAAAACAAAGAAAATCTTAAACACATCAGAATGAAGGTCAGGTGTCATAATATAAAAGTTTTTATTTCCTCTCCATAGAAAGTCAACTAAATTACGTGCCGCATCTAAATGTCTGCAGACGATGAATGTGATTCTGATGTAATTAATTGCTGGAGAAACTTTTAATTATGGGAAAATGTTTGTTTGTTGTCAAAATGTCAAAATGTGTTGACTTTAAAGTCGCCGTGTGCCTCCTGGTTTCCTCCTTTATCGGTTCGTCTGAGCATTACAGAAAGTCTTTTCTTTATGTTTAATTTTTATGTTTTTACCCCGTAAAGTGGCTTGGTTTTATTTTAATTAAAGACAGAAAAATTACATCCTGCCAGAAAGTGGAGACGAGGTCTTCCTTGACTTTAGTATCACATTACGTCAGATTTTTATACGAGTCTTGACCCCCTTAAAAAACACATAACTGCTTAAAAGTGCTGCTCTAAAGTCAATAAAGATGTTTGTTATTAGAAAGCGATCAATCAAAAGTACATCATAAAAGTCAGCTTTGCAAATATCTTAGTACACATGAAATTACAAGTAACTTATCAGCAGGAAATGGGAGCTTAAACTAAATACTTCCTTAATATTAATTAAAAAGTAAAAAAAAAAAAAGTGGCAGATTATTTCACTTACAACAAAAAATAAAATTGGTCTTGTTATAAGTAAATTTAGTTTAATTGGTGGAATATTCCACTGTGCCGTTACCTAGCAACCCCAGCCAGGCCCAGCCTGTCTCCTAGCAACCCAGTTCTAGTTCCATTGGCAGATTGTTTCCCTTATAACAAGACAATTGTTAAAATGTTAAAAGTGAAATTAAACTAGTATTTTTCCATCAATATTAAGCAGCTATTTACATAAAAGCAGCTCCTCTATCTTGCTGATAAGTGACTCATAAGTTAGTTTTGTCTTATTTCTATTGCAATGAGACAATGAGATGTCTGCACTAGAAAAGAGGTAAACATACTTGGTAAAACTCTGTTTTTGCAGTGAGTTTACTCGCCGATCTGCACTGCGTTGCATCAATCCCCACAGAGGGCCTCGAGTTGATCGGAGAACCTTATCAGAACCATCAGAGGATGATGTGATCCCTAGAAAATCCCTTTATCACTCGCCTGGCGACACATCGGTCATCGCTGCTGGAACCTGCAGGAACTCAGGAAGCAAAGTTTCCCCGCTGTCAGCGACAAACATGATAAATCTCCGTCTCCCAAAGGTAACCTTTAGTTTGCGGATCCCTCACAAAGACTAAATGGGTTTATTACAAACAGACGGCACGTAAATGCCGTAAACACAATAATCCGGTGTAAAAGTCAGCCAGGCGTGGAGAGAAAATGCGTGTCATTTATCATTGAGTTTTGTCCATCTGAAAGATCTCCATCGACTCCGTGAGGGGTTGGATGCTCGTTAACTTCCCCGCCTGCTGCTGGAAGGACAGCAGTCTTCTCTACAACACACAGCTGCATGAACAGAGCAAATACAGAGGACAAACGGACCAAGATCTGAGCCAAAAGTCCAACAAAACAATCAATTCAAATTGTATTGATGGGAGATTGCAGAACTGGTTATCAATCAATGATGACCCCGAAGCAAATGACAAGGGCAGGTGATTATTTAAAAAGGAAATTCAGATAACCACATGCATAAGTGGGCTTAGGTGGTTTAAATCCACCATAAACATCAATAACACCGTTTTATAATCATAAACTTGTCTTTAAAGCCTTTATAACTTAGCTATATTTGGTGAATTAAATAAAACATTCTTCTCATTACTCTAGTCTTGTGTTTCAGTCACTGATCAAGTGAAATACAGTAAAATAGAACAACTAAACATAACAGAATTAATCGTTTTAAAGTGCAACTTAGCTTCTTCTGGGCAAAAATATCATAAAATGATAATAAATTACATGTGATCCTTCTGAAGCATAAATAAACTGCAACTTCCCAGTCGTATGAATGCAAACTCATTTTTAAAAAATCACTTAAACTATCCTACAAACACAATATATGTCGATTTAAATGCTTTCTGATCAGCATTTCCACATAACAACAAAACAGCCGCGCCCCCTACTGGCGAAATGTCAAAACTACAATACAGTCCTGCCCTCAGAATAATCGATTAATAAAAACGATTAATGGGGGGAAACTATAAATGTTGGAACTATATTGTGCATAAATAAAACTAATTAATTTATTTAATAGCCTTTTCAAACAGATGTAAAATTATGGCACTCCAAAGACCTGCAGGGGGCGCTAAGCTAGTCCCCAAAATGAAGACAACAAAAGTTGGAATAAAACAGCAGTCAGTTGTTTGCTCAACAATAACTGAAAACATGTTTTTGAAAACGTTATCTTCTGTTGACTATTCATTAAAACACTTTGCTCTTTTCCAATTCTGCACCAACAATGAACCAAAAACTAAAACTACCAAAATAGAGAATAAAAACCAAACTGAAATCTGAATATATAACTAACAAAAACAAGCACACACTCTAAAAACTAATTACAACTAACTGAATTAGACAACAAAACGTTTGTGATGAAATAAAAACTATGATGAAAAACCCAAAACAATTATTTCCAAAAGGTGTTTTAATTCACTAAACGTTGGATTGTAAAGAAGTACAAAACAATCCGGTAAAACCTCAAACAGATAATGAGGTTTTGCCACCAATTGGTGCTAAACTGTTTCCACGTCTTATTTAATATTTCATTTCTCTCTCTTGTTTTTCAAGCATCTAGCAAATTGAAATAATTACAGTAAATCTAATTAACTTAAGCCAGGAAAGGTTAAGTATGATTTAATGGCAGAAAGTAAGGAAAATTATCTTTTGATTGTGTGTGTAAACACTTGGTTTCAACTTCATTCAATTAAATATAATTAAGCTAAAAACAAATTATCATATTTCTGACAGTGAACATTTAACCAATAAATCAGTTTTTCACAAAACTTTTTTAAAAATCACTTTCTTTTTAATCAATTGAAAAGCTTCAGTCAAATCCTTCACACAATGAAGGGTTTGTTTGAAAACTCTTAAAATGCAATGTGAACAGCAAGCGGACCAGAAACCGCTGCAAAATCAGGAAGTGGACAACAGCGCAGTGCATTCTGGGTGAATACAACCAAAACAAACGCACAAATCTAAAGCTAACGGTATTAATAGCTTGTGGTTTTTCAACAAACACAAATGAGAAAAATACAATGGCCACTCATGTTTTGTTTACGCTGTAGTTTCCTTCAATGGTTCTTGGTGCAGCGCCTCCAGAGGCGAGGAGGGGAACGGCTTCTTCACATGTTCGGTTTGTTTGACACAGTGAAGTGAAAGATTACAAAAAATGTTGCAATTTTGGTCCCTAACTGAACCGAGTCCACCGGACTGTGAGGTTTGAAAACCATGTCCATATAAGGATGTTCTCTTCCAGCCGTTTCTTGCCGACCTTCAACTTGAAGCTACTTCACAGCGTTTGGTAATGCAAAGGCAAATCCACCTGCTGTTATCTGCCGCTGAAAGCATTGGACTGCAAAGTGCTTAGTGTGCATTTTTAGTGATTTAGGCGCGGCTTATCTTAGGCTTATAGAGACGTCAGCAGAACCCTCTTTTAGTAGCACACGACACATAATTCATTACCGAATGCGAGCGTCGCTGCAGAGGAGAACTGGAGAGAGAATTAGAGGGTGCATTCCCATACTCAACTAATTACTCTGTGAATTCAAACCCATTTCCTCGTAGGAGCAAGAATATCTACAAGGAAAATCCATTAAACCCAAAGGGTGTCATCTCTTTTAGAAATGAGATTTAATGTCTTTTTGTTTCATCCCAACAGGAAGAGACCGTTTTTCAGAGTTTCACTTTGTAAAAGAAAAGAAAAATGTGAAAATAATCGTCTCCAACTGCCTCAGCCTGGACTTGAAACGGCTCCAGCGTGAATATACTGATGCGCGTTTCAAAAGAAGTTTCCTGCTGTCTGCCATGTTTCTTTAATGATGTTGCCAGGGATACAAAGCTGCAACATCCAGCTACCTGTCTGCGATAACTGAGGTGATTAAGCCCCTTTGATCCAGAGCTGCTGCTGCCCCGACTGGCTAAGAGCAGGAAGAGGGTGGAGACACAAATCCCTCATTTAGCTTCAGACCAGAAGATCCAAGACCTGCAGCTTCCATCCAAACCCCCAACAGAACAAAAATAAAAGTCCATAAATGACCAAAAAAAAAAACAATCACAGGAATATTTTTTATACCTAAATGTTAATTTAATTAGATTAAATATTCTTATTTGGAACTTGACCAACATCTGAATGAAATAAATGAAATATGTAGGTCTGTCACAATGAGCAATAAATTAATTACATGATAAATAATTTAGTTTTTCTCTCTTTTTCTACCAAAAACTGGATAATAAAACTCTTCAGTCTAGTGTTTTAGGAGCAGTTTAATTTACACATTTCATAATTTGTTTTATTTGTTGTTTCTAGCTCAGTCTGCCTTCACGCCCTCCACTCACACCTGCAAGCAGTTAGCTCATGAGCTCAGGTCTATTGTTCCAACATTCACCTCCCAGGATTTCAGCACTTCAACATCGGTCACTACTTGCCAGTTCCTCTTCTCACTCTCCTCACTTCTCCCTGGTTTCCCTTGAGTCTCCAGCCTGGTTTTGTTTTGGATTTTCTTGCTTCCTGAACTTTGCATTTTGTAAGTTTTATTCTTTATTGTTTCATTAAATATACAAAAGCATTTTCCATCTCTTGCCTGCTTCATTCAACTACACATCATGACAACTTTGTAGATTACATGTTACTTTCTAGATTATTTTCTATGGAGATGAAAACATATTTTTACTTATTTTTCTTCCATTTTTGCAAAATTTTATCAAATGTAATATTAAATATAAAATTGTGTATTTTGCACACTTGTTGAACATAAATTATAGTGTGTTTTAGACATTGAGTTGAAAACTTTTCACTGCTTTTTGATGAGTCTCGCACAGTGAATCACAGGAAGAGCTTGTATGCAAATTTCCAAACTAACAGCATTAAACCACGAAAACACTTTTATAATTAAAGCTGCAGTAAATCTTATTCACTCATAAGGAAGTCAAAGGAGAATCTAATTCATGTTCCCAGCAGCACAGCAGACTTTACTTCAAATCTGAAGCGGCTGCTTTTATATAGATTCTGCATCATTGACTTTAATTACAGTGTGTGGGTATAAATAATGCCTTTGTTTGCTGCAGCATTATCAGTGACGCCACCTTGCACGGTCAGTCAGGCTGCATGCTAAGCATGTAGAGCGAAGAAGGACAGAAGTGAGAGGGAACAGGAGAGTAAACAGGGATCTTACTGATGAGAGCTGAAACGCCTCGTCTGGAGTAAATTACCTCCTGCAGCAGAGAGTTAGCCGCCTGTGCAAAGCGGAGTTGTGATGTGAGGGATAAATGACAGGAAGCGAACGCAGCTTGGACAACTCGGGGTTAAAGGTTAACACAGCAGAGGCTGCTGGAGGCTGCAGGGCGGCAAACAAAGCACAGAGGTTTGATTTCTCTGTTTTACAGTAGGAAGGTTGAGGTTCACCTCCAGCAGTGAAATATACCATCATTATGACTACAAAATATTTCATTTTTAATCTTGTTTACAGCCTCATTAACAGAAAGGCTGTTTGAAATTAACATCAGTGGGTTGATTTACATCAAATACGCTTATCAGAGAAATAATATTTCCTGAAAAGTGTCATTAAACTCTGATTTTAATTATTTATTTCAGCCCTTTTAGCAAGTTGGAATGAACCTGTAATATGAAAACCTTATTACAGGTTTTCATAAAGATAAGTTTGAAATATTATTATTGTCTCTTTTTGATTCACCAGGAATGATAATTAAACTCTCATGCTAAAAAAAATATGAATATTTTTAAGTAGTGCTGAAGATTCTTGAAGGTTTTCTAACCTGAGAAAACCAATCAATAACGATTGGCCACAACTGGATGTTTCTTTTTTTGAAAAACAAGTTTGACAGCATTAATTATATCATACAATTTTTAGAGTATTGAGAAAATCAGAGGTACAGTCGACTCCATCAACCCCAACCTGAGTGGTTTTTTCTGTGAAATGTAATTATTCTAAAAGAAAAATTCATCTATTTGCTTTTTTTTCCTGCTTCACTAAAATTTTCCAAAAAAAATGCAGCCAAGGAAGCTAAGCTGATTAGCTTCCCAATGCTACTTGACACGCTATTGGCAGCCAATCCAGGAGCAGCATTTATTTTCTCATGTGCTGATTGGCTGTATAAAGGAAGAGGTGAGGAAAACTGTGAATGTTAGCTGCTGTGGTACGACAGCTTCCACAATTTAACATCACAAATCAGCAGGCACTGCCCGTCACGTAGCAACCCCAGCAAAGAACCTAACAACTAATCAATAACAAGTATAAAAAATGTAACAACTAATCAATAACAAGTATAAAAACCTAACTAACCAATAACTTGCATAAAAACACCTATCTCCCAAACATATTTAAAATGACCTTTTTCATGGCCCTTAATGTTTTCCACCGAGGCTGAAGTCTCTTTTCCATGGTCGTCAGGACGTTTCTCTCCATTATTGGGGTTCCTGCTACCAGGAAAAAAAGGATGTTGTCCACCTTGCTGCATTCCTTCGTTAGGTCCTGGACGATGTTCTTGGTCCGGCGCTTGATCTTATCCGGGCTCACATTCAGAACTTTGGGTTTGTTTTCGGCACAGAGTTTTTCAGTCAGCCGTTCACATGCGTCACTGTAATATTCTTCGGTGTTGGATCTCTGGACCGACATGTCAACCGTCCTCTGGATCACGTCTTAGTCCAGGCTTCTGACGGCTGCTTTCATCTCTTCGGGCTGGTCTTACTCCGGTTCCTTGATGGACTCATTTCCTGACTGGAAAACAGGTTTACTTCTTTTAAAATTTATTTCTGAAGGCTTAGTTTGTTAAATGCCGATGGAGGGAGCTACAGCTTCATTTTCCTCTAAATAAATGATTTTATTTGTTCTTTGCACGCTAAATATAAATTGCGTGGTATTTGGTTTGTCCATGAAAACGGAGTTAAATCTGTATTAGTGGATGTACAGCACAAAAGGCATCAAAGCGTGTAAAAAGCGTGAAGCACCGGGTTTTATTCGCCATGCCTGCTCCAAAACAAACTACCCACTGATGAAAACTGTGGCCGCAGATTCGTTTCTTAAAATATGGTGAAAAAGACTCGATAAGGTTTTCAGTCCTTACACTGAGCTCAAAATGATTTAAAAATAAAAAATGTAAGGCTTGCTGTATGTTATATGTTTGCTTTTGTCAATAAATATCGAAAGAATGAAAAATAAGCATGAATTTGTTGATGATTTTGTCTGGAAAGTGCTTTACGGTGAATAAATGTATTCAGTAGTGAGCTAGCTAAATCACGATGCTAACATCCTAACGTCAAATTATGTCTGCTTTTTAGACTTTATCCCTCAAAACCTATTTAATTTCGACATCATTTACACATTCACATGTCATTAGATTCATATGTCATTAGATATTGTGTTTATTTTTGTTTCCTGTAGCGATGTTAGGTGATGTACCGAGGCTTCGGCGTGTGTCGAGTAAAGCGCGTATCGAGGCTTTCTTCATGTAGGGGAGGAGCCGAAAACGATGACGTCGGAAGCCTCGCTGCCTGGCTGTACCACGTGACCGCTTCGGGCGCGGGGTTTGACAGCTTTATAAACCCCACAGGCTCCGTTCAAAATGTGGGTTGTTGTAGGCGAGTTGCGGACAGTTGAGAGCGCGGATAGAGGTTTGATAGTTTGTATAGCAGAGTGTGGATAGTGGTTATTTAGTTTGAGTTTAGTGGTTATTTAGTTTGAGTTTAGTGGTTATTTAGTTTGAGTTTAGATTAGATTAGATAGATAGATAGATAGATAGATAGATAGATAGATAGATAGATAGATAGATAGATAGATTCTTTTTTTGTATAAAAGAAATGAACAATACTTATAACTACATATTTTAATTGTGTTTGTGCTACCATAGAAGCTAACCAATGAAAATTAATGATACTCCTGGATTTGCTAACAGCATCTTTATATTTCAGCTTCAAAACCTCAAATTTATCGATATTTTTAATGAAAATATTTGTGAAGACGCAAATTGTCTGCTAATAATTTGGAGCAACGGTCCAACAGTCCCATGTAAAGCAACTAAAATGATCTAAAAGTCAAACTAAGCTAAAATAATCATTTTTATGGAAGCTGAGATTTTGTACGCATCATAAAATACGTAAAGTATTCACTCCTAGATTTATTCTCGTTTTTGCAATTTTGTCACACCTAAATGTTCCAGATTACCTAATAAAATATAAATATAAATGCTAGATTACTAGAAATAATCCCAGAATTAGAGCATTTCTAGGTCAGAACTTGTCTGACAGCATGAAGTCGGCTTACAGTTTGCAAAAAGCAGCATGAAAACAGACCAGAAACAAAGCTCAGTTCCTGCAACAATGGAGGACGGCGCATCAAGTAGAGCGAATGATGTCCATGAAAAACCTGGAAAAGACTCCAGCCGACCTCGACTTCACCTTGGAACCTGGAAAGAGAGCTTGTCAATGTAAACCTTTAGCTCCAGGACGTCAACGTTCATGTGAAATAACTGCAATCCACTTTCAACCCTTCATGAAACATACAGACATACGGTGCTCTGCTACTTCAAATGTAACGTTACGTAGAGACTTTATTATGTTTCTGAACTTCCTGATGCCAAAGCATCAGTATCACAAGCATTCAGAAATCTGCGTAAATTCAAGCTTCAGTGTTTAATGCATCTCAATTAACTTGCTGAATATCCTAAAGTGCTACTCAGTCAGTGCTGTGTCGCTGTGCCTCATTTGGGAGGGAATGCAGCCTATTCAAGCTTACATGTGTTGCCTATTTTTCTTTCAATTGCAGATGACCCAGAAAAGCCAGCATCAATTTATAAGCAGGTGAAGTGCTCTTGTTGTAACACTTAAGGATATGTCACGAACGCCTCGCTGCTTCTGTGCCGCCTTGCTGCTTAATTTGCAGAAGGAGTTGCTAAGGTGACACAAAATGGAGGTGAGGAAATTCATTAATGTCTGTTGGACGCGTCCAGTTGCTTTCTTAAAAGTAAAATTTTGCTCAAAGGGGCGATCAGGCTTTAGCATGAGAACTAAGGCCATACTGAGTCCTTAGTCCTCATGGTGGCGGTCGCAGGTTCGATTCCCAGCCTGGCAACATTTGCTGCATGTCTTCCCCTTCTCTCATTACCTTCTTTCATGTCAAAATACTTTGAAATAAAGGCCACTAGAGCCAGCAAAACCTTTTAAAAGAAGTCAGGCAGTGGAAGGACAACAAGGAGCAACAGGCAACGGGATGGAGAATAACGAACGCCAAAATACCCTGAAGGAGGCGCAGGAACCAGAGGGGCTAATCAAAGGTAAGTAGAGGCAGCAGGGGAAGAAAGCAGGGAGAGGGAAATTAAGAGATGTGAAAAAGTTGAGAAGGAGAAAGAAAGAAAGTTAGAAAAACAAGGGATGAAGAGGAAACTAACCCCTGAAATTAGCTTCCATAATACAAACAATAAAAAAAGGGACTAACACAGAGACTAAACTAAAAGGGTGAGATGCAGGAAAATACTTACTAAATGATAACTGTCAGAGTTTAATTAGATAGAGAATAGATTTGAATGTGAATCATTAATGCTATTATTTGCTAATCCTAACCAGCCAACTAAATACACCGACTTAAAAAACCCTCAAATTAATTCTTGTTGCCGTCTTGACTTCCCTGCCCGAAGTTATTCAAACTCAAGTGTCCTGAATAAACGTCCTCTGGGCTACAACCTCTCCTCAGTGAATTTTTATTGGCTTTTCCTCAGCTGCAGTTACGCATAAATTTAGATCATCACATCCAGGGCAGCGGTTATTTCCTGATTTTCAGGTACCAATTAGGTCGACCTCACGCAACTTCTGATCCCAACACCATCGGAACAACTTCAGAAACTGTTGTGGCGGTAATTGCACGTCTCCTCTGACTCCATTTTAACAGAGCAACATGTTGCTTTCATAAAAGGCTGTGCTTTGAGTGAGACGCTCTTTGAAACCTGCAGGCCAGCTTTCATTCTCATCACATTTTAATTGTGACCGTGGCCACTCAAGGACATTTGGAAAATAGCCTTGAAGAAGCTCGGTGCTCAATTTCATTAGTGGTTTCTGGTTTAATCCTGTTGTACTGCACCATATGAATTACCTGCCACTCGTCCAAATGGATTTTGTCCCCATTTGAGGCTTCGGTGCAGATAAAGGCAACGGCATAAAGCCACTAAGAGGACATTTTTCAAAGCAATGAGTTATATATAGTGAAGCAACGTCTTCAGCAGCACCAATATTGTAAACTATTACAATGATTATCAGCCTGCTTGTGCTACAAGCTAACACTGCTAACAGCTACAAGACTATCTCATCCTAGAAGGTAAATAAAATTACTAAGTGTGTTACTTTTCAGTTTTTTAAAGTATTTAAACATTTAAAGTATGAATTAGAGCAGAAGTGTTGAACCCATTTTCATTTTGGAGTGTTCTTAAAGGGCCGGTTGTGCCTGAATGCATTGATAAAACCCATTAAAATATCAATAAATAGCTGGGTCAGGTTCAGCCGACCCAAAACATTTAAACACCACACAAAAAGGAGAAAGACAGAGTTTAGAGATTTACTTGCAAGGAGAGACGGACAGAGATGTACTTCAGTTACAATTTCTCGCTGCTCTGAGGCGCGTTCTGCCGTAGCCTTTCTTTTTATTTATATATATATATATATATCAGCCGTATATTTAAGATTTAGCGGGTTATATCGCAACTTAGCAGCCAAAAACAACGCTAGTCATTGTTCGCAAGCAGTTTTTTGGAGAAGGGTCGTGACATCACGCTGCAGTGAGTCCATACAACTTTCTTCTTCTTGGTTTCATTTTTATTTTAGACCAAAGTGTACTTAAATCTTTGGACTCCTCAGATAATCTGAGGGATAAACAGCAAATCAAATACCAAATATCACCTAGCGAAAACCTAGCAAAGCAATGAAAACAGTTTGATTATGATCTACTACACAACTACTGCAGTCATGACAAACTCAATAGCTCTTAGCACACAATCCCCGATTGCATTTACTTTTTGTCTAATTTATAGCTTGGCAAGTGCAGTCGACCTCACTAAACCATTTGTAATCAATTTGACTAATGGAGTAATCTATTTGTCTGAAGCAGTGAACATTCGTCGAGTGAAACAGTCCAGAGACGGCCGTTTTCAGCGAGGGACAACAGATCTGTTGCCTTCTAATCATCACCTGCCACGCTATGCATCAAATTTATTTCAGTGCAGTTTGAGAAAGAAAATGTTTGTGGCGTCTTTTCATCCTCAGACAAGCAATTAGAAAGTAAGATTGTGTAAACAAGCTGTTCCTCAGCGATTTCCAGCAAGGCATTTCTCTTGCTGTTTGTGTCGGTATGACAGCTCACCTTGATATGAATGTGCTGGTTTTTTTCTTCCCCGTTGTATTTCATTTCACTTTAGCATATGCCATTTTGTGAAGCATCTGTAGGGAAATAAAAGTCTTGTTGTGGGAGGCTGTATTTTGAAACGGATTAAATAATCGGGTCCCTTCTGTTTGCCGTCAGCCGTCTGAGGTTTCCGATAAACGTGGAAGATGGAACAAATCAACAGGTTATGGAGATTGAGGACGCGTCACGTCACGCCAGGGTTGACACTGAAACGAACAGCTGTTGACGGGCCTCATCTTCCCGAATGGGGCCCAATCGTCACAAGAGTCAACGAGATCAGGAGAGCTCCTCCAGCTGGGAACCAATCTCAGAAATACTGAAGCATCGCGATTTCATGAACCAAATGAAATCTGGAGATGTAGGTACTATTAACTTAGAGCAGCAAAGGGAAAAATCAAGCAGAAAACCCGATAAATAATAACTCAAAACCACTACGCTACATGCAGACTCGTTGCCACAGCAACCGACAACACTTCATGTGTCAGGATTCAATACCAAAAAAAAAATAACGAAGAGAACAGTTGGTTCTTGATGTTTAATATTTTGTGATCATTAGTAAATGAGATCACCGTGTTAGATTAACTTCTGCTGCTATTAGCTGTGCTGATGATCTGTCTGAGTTGGTGTTTTGGTCGCCTTTTAAAAAAAAAAAAAAATTAACTGAAACAAAAAAATTCCACACCACATCTACATGTTATGGTTGTCAAAGTCAAGCTAGCATCTCCAGCCAACAGGTGTACATTTGAGATTTAGCACATTATATTGACAACTTAACAGCTACAACCAATGCTAATCTCTGATAGCCAGCAACCTTTTGCCCTCCAGCAGAGATGAGGGCGGGATCTTGCGTATGTTACGTCACATAAGATGATTTCTGACCTTGTCATGACAGGAGGGAAAATGCAGTTAACGTTAAATCAGATGTGAGAGCGAGACAAAGAAAAAAGGCGATCATTTCTGTTTTGTTTGGCCTCTTTTGTTTACAGCAAAAGTTCAAAACATCTTACATTACAGTGTGTTTTTCTCTTTTCGGTGAGATATCGGAGAATATTCCACTGCTCCGTTACCTAGCAACCCCAGCCAAGTACAGCTTGTTACCTAGCAACCCAGTTCTAGTTCCACTGGCAGATTATTTCACTTATGAAGACATTTTCCCTTCGTTATAAGTTAAAAACAAGCTCCTAAATTTCCCCAAAAGCTTACTTATGTGTTAGTTTTGTCTTATTTCATGTGCAATAAGACAAACTAGACAAAAATACTTGGTTCGATTTTACGTTTTTGCAATATAAAAAGAAGATTCGATAAAAAAAATAATAATCTACATAGCTTCTGGTACCAAATTTGAAGATTTTCCTTCAATTTCTATCATACAAACCAACATAACTATAAATTATCTGCAAGCATGAAAATAGGTTAAACTTCAGGTAAATTAGACTAGATCTTGTTGAAGCAATTAAAATTTTACTAGCCCAGTACTTCAATCAGCCTCTCTTTACCATCAAAACAAGTTTAATTTCTGTTATTTTATAATCAGAGCTCGAACTTGCAGCCAGACTCTTGAGTTGCTCCCATATGTCACCGTCTATAATTAAATAGACACATCTGGCAGGTTCATTGCTGTAATTACTGAGAAAGTATCAAATTTCCCACTCCACCCACTGATAGTGCACTTAGGTATTTATGAGCAATTTGTTTCATTTTGCTTGTTTTCCCTGTCAAAGTCGTGGTCCATTTTAGAAGCTAATTTAAAATGTATGATGTGCAAATTGTCGGCCAACAATTCCCCTCGCCTGCGAGAGCGTCGGTGATTTCTGGGAGAACAAGCGTTTTGTCAGAAACTAAACTAAAACGTAGTAACTGTGGCCCGGCCTTGAGTACGTTATTATTGCTTTGGTGATTACGCAGAAGCTGATGGTCGTGTTTGAGAGGAGAAAGAAACTTTTCACATTTCTGTCGACCCGAAGGACGTAAAGGAGTCTCAGATTAATTCAGACTGCAAGAGTCTTTAAGCAGACGGCGTTGGAAAAACATGGGATAAAATGCTCGGATCTGGCCGGCGAGACAAGTTTTGAATTTGCTCAAGTTTAAAAAAAAAACAAAACCCAGGTTGCTGCCACTGTTGATTCAGAAGAAAGCAAAACAAATATAACCTTCACTCCAGGTTTGTCAGGAGGAAAATCTTTGCTTTGCCTTTTCAGAAAAGATCAAGTTGTTTCTCCAGACGTTCATTGGTGCTTGGCGGTTGGTGGTCACCATAGCAACCAGTAACCGACAGCTCCTCCCCCTTTTTGCTGTTGCCGTGGTACTGTATCTGCTCTGTGTTTTCTTCACAAGAATTATATTTTAACAGACATTTTAGATCAATTTGATCACATATGTCTGTTTTTGCAATGTTTTGTATTTTAATTGTGATTATTGATGTGCAGTTTAGCTGTTTAAATTTACATGAGCTGCTGCTAGTTGTTGCTAACTGCTGTTAGCCACCATCTTGAGTTCCTGTTTTGTCAGAATAAATGCAATGAACCTGAATGTTTCTGTCGTGACGTCAACCTACTGGACCTGAGACGAATAGAAAGGTTGCAACGAGACGAAAGACAAACAAATGAATGAGTTTCTCTTGAGCGCGTTGGGACGTTCGTCCTTTAATCCTAGAAATGTTCCTCTCACCGTTTCTGAGAGGAAGAGTGTAACTCTGCAGAAGAGTAACTTTTTCCTCAAAGGCACAGTGAAGGCCGCCACCAACAACTGGAAGACATAAAAACAAACAAACCAAAACTATTTTCAAATCAAACTAAGTCCCCATTAATCAACAAAGTGTTTTACAATCCAAACAGTCGCCACGAAAAGCTCTGCTGTGTTTGTGCTGCGTGTGGATCGTCGAGGACGAAGTCGAAGCGGCCATTTTAATAAGGTCATCAATTCTGGTTGAACACAGAAGCACTTCCTGCGAGGGTGTTCCCCCTGGGACGACTAAAACACGGAGGTTTGGGTTTTCTTCCTCCCGTAAAGTCGCCTCTTGGGTAAACGTGTAATTAAAGTGAAATGGGGGTTAAGAGAGATTCTCCACAGCCGCACGACGGAGGGGAAAATCCTTCTCTCCCCTGATGATATTATTCCACACTCTGCTGGGAGACAATCGGTGAAGTAATTAACTCCACCAGCGAGTTGTGGATTCTCTCAGACCAAACAATGCATGTGCAGATTGAAGACAGAAAACGTCTCTCTTCAAACGATCCACCTCCAAACATGTTTCTATTTTAATTTCGACAGTAATCACACTTATTTTACACTCGGTTGGAGATAATACTTGCAGGTATCCTCGGCTACAAGCACTAATTGCTATATTTATGAGCTCTTTCAAGCAAATCATAATACCTGGGAAAATAAATTGCTGCGTGAGGGAGGAAAAACAAAAATAATCATCAGTCTGCAAGGTTAAATGAAAAATGAAAAGGTCGCCTCGTTTTCGCTTTTTTCCCCACATCTTTTGTTTATTTTAAAAGCTAGTGTTTCAGCTGATTTGGATGATTAAATAAACTTTCTCTGCTGGTAGTCTAATCAAAAATGTTCACTCATCAAAAATGTCTTTTTTGTAAATAAAGAACATAATCAACTTTTAATTGCACTCATGTTCAGGCCTGGAGGTAAAGCAATGGGTGAACGCTTGCAGTTTCCATCTTTAATTGCACTTTTGGATAATTAAAGAAATTTACATTTTAGGCAGAAAATCTGGATAAAATATGTTCTGTTGAAAGAAATGCAGAGAACCCAGTTACTCAACACAACCTTATCTGTTGTCTGTGCCTGTTTGTCCCATGGGACACACACACACACACACACACGCACACACACACACACACACACATTAGAAAAACCAATTAACCTAACAGTCATGTTGGACGACCTCTCTACGGCTGAAGGGAGATAAAAGATTTTCTCGATGTCTCAACTGCTGTTCAGTTAATTATTGGTGACAAAAGGTGGATGTAGTTTAGTTTAGTTACTATATTGATTAAGAAATTGAAATCCGATTAAATGCACTATAAAACAGGGCCGGTCCAAACCTTTTTGGGGCCTTAGGTAGGTTTTCAATGGGGCCCACCAAACCAACATGTCGCTCCAAAGTGACAAACCTACAAGCATCAGTGTTGTTTCTTAGTAGCTAATAGCAAAAGTAGCAAACAAAAACAAAAAAATTTCAAAATGTAGAGTCTGTCATATTATTTTTAATCATTTTTAATTTAATTTAAATCAATAAAAGTTTTTTAAGAAATACTGAATTTAAGTTTATTCGTTTTTGTTGCATTTGTGTAGCTATAAAATAGCAGAAATCGTTTTCCATGTGTAATAACATTTAGTTTATTCATGGTAACTTGGTGTTTTTGGACCCTGAGCAGCTGCTTATCTTGCAAATGCTTTGGTCCGGCCCGGCTTAGAACATAGTTAACAGGACATATTTATACACCAATATGTTGGGATATGTTTTCTTCTTTTGACCAGTCTACATTGCTCTGTGCATGAACAGTCCAGCAGCTCAGCTGTTTCCGATGTTTCCAGATCAACCAAATAAGCACCAATAAAACATGGCAACATGTCAAACTCCCTCAAATCTCCTTTTTTATTCATTTTGAATCTCAGTTTGAACTCCAGCAGCGTCTATGTGATTGGTCTGGTCACTATTTCTCTTAGCAAGTCCATAAACGGGTGCAACACTGCAAAAACGCAAAATAATACCAAGTATTTTTGCCCAGTTTCTGGTGGAAATATCTTAGTAGACTTGAAATAAAACATGACCAACTTTTCAGCAAAAGATACAAACTTGTTTTAAAAAATAATCCCTTAATATTTGTGAAGTTCAATAGGCAGATTATTTCACTTATAAAATGGGAAAACTGTCTTGTTTGAAGTGAAATAATCTGCCAATGGAACTAGAATTTGGTTGCTAGGCGACGGGCTGGGCTGGGCTTGGCGACGGTTGCTAGGCAACAGAGCAGAGGAGCGTTCAACCAATGGAACTGGAGCTTTTCATCAATATTAAGGAATTACTAAGTTAAAACAAGCCTCTGAAAACTTGGTTTTGTCTCATTTCAAGTGAACAAAGAGAAACAAGACAAAACTACTTGGTAATATTTTGTGTTTTTGCAGAGAAACTAACAAAGTTTGTATCATTTTTTTTTTTGCATCAGTGATGTTGATTCTTTATACTTTCTTAACATAAATGTAAAGATGATTTAAAAATAATCCAGGACTTAAAAAGCTTCTCTGGAAGTGGAAACTTACAGGAAATAAAATAAGTCAAAGTTCGTCTGAAACAAACTTAAAGGAGCCGAAAGCCAATCAGACGCTGTGAGCTGGAAGCTAGTTGGAGTTAATTAAAGCCGAGGATTTTCACTTAGTCAAAGTAACATGAAAGTCTTTACCTACAGCTTTGTTTCACACCTGCAGCTCCTCAGCAGAAGGCGGTTATCACCGGACGCAGAGCTGCTGGAACAAAAGGAAAAACTGAAGCACAATCTGATTTACTGTGTTTAAAATAAAAGAGAGAAAACATCCCTTCATGTCAGCCAGTTTCAGAAGACAAAAAGCAGAAAATAATTCATGCTACAGCTATATTTAAAGACAAATAACAGAATTTGATTAACAAAAGAAGCTCACACCAAGTCGTCCAGATTAAAATGACTATTCCAATTATTATTGGTTGCCTAGGTGCAAGTGACAGGTACAAAGAAAACAGGAATAAATTTGCCCATTTCTGCAGCATCCATCCATCCATCCATCCATTTTCCGTCACCCTTCTCCCTAACGGGGTCGGGAGTTGCTGGTGCCTATCTCCAGCTGCGTTCCGGGCGAGAGGCGGGGTTCACCCTGGACAGGTCGCCAGTCTGTCGCAGGGCAACACAAAGACAAATGGGACAAACAACCATGCAAACACACACTCACACCTAGGGAGAATTTGGGAAGGCCAATTAACCCGACAGTCATGTTTTTGGACTGTGGGAGGAAGCCGGAGAACCCGGAGAGAACCCACGCATGCACAGGGAGAACATGCAAACTCCGTGCAGAAAGACCCCGGGCCGGGAATCGAACCCAGGACCTTCTTGCTGCAAGGCAACAGCGCTACCCACTGCGCCACTTTCTGGACAAACATTTTTAATTTTTTTATTTTAGCCGCTTTGAAAAAAAACAGCCTCCAGTTGGTGAAGTTTATGCATCACTAATCTCCATCTTTCAATTAGAAAACCTGCACCATATGGCTGCTCTTTACAGTTTCCTATGTGATATTTTCTTTCACAGGAACTTAATTAGTTTGATGCTTTATGAGAGACTTCATGGCATTTGAAAGTAATTCATCCTCCAACCAGCGGAGCATCGCACTAAATCCTCAAAACAATCCTGTTTACTTGGTTCTGCTGCCGCGTCACCAATCAGTCGGGCTCTTTTTATTTTTTATTTTTCTCATTTGGCCCTCGACTGTCGGGGAACATGGTTTCAGAAAGAGATTATGTTTGTTTTAGATTTTATTTCTTATGACTAATCCTCACAGAAACAACCTTAGAGAGAGAGAAAGCTACAAAAACATTGATTTGGACTAAATGTGGCCTTTATGAGCCTTTATTCACTTATTGAAAGGATTTCCCACAATGCTTTGCAGCACTGAGGTAATTATTAGTGAGAATAACGTGTGATACAAGGGAATATGAGGCAATTTTTATATTTCTGCATGTATACGGGCATAAAAACAACAAAAAAGTGTTTTATTTTATTTGACAGATTCCTGACTAGTTTTAAATAAATTCAATGTAATTTCGTTTAAAGGCCGTTTCATACAATAAACATGATTAAAACTGTGATCATTTCTAAACTGTTTACTTTACAGACAATAATTCTAATAACGGTTTTATGGTGTTTAAATTGGCATTTTCAGATGTTTTTCTACTATTTTATACGTTTTAATCTAATTTTCTTGGTTGTTTTGTGTATGGAATATCACTCGACCCCGTCTCTTGCGTCTCCTTGAAAGAAATAAACATGTTTTCATTTCTTTAAAGTGTTGATTAAAACACTCAGTCAAAGATTCAGGCGGCTCACAAACTGTGGAGCCTTTTTTAGCCATTTTGACGACTCTCATGATTATTAGGCGACTAAAATCCTAAAATGAACATGAAAGCACAAAGTCGTTGAAGTGAACATGATGATCCGTGCAACGATGAAGTGCACATCATCATCATCATCATCTCCTCCTCTTCCTCACCGTCTGAATGGCTCAAAATGGCCGAGTGCAGCACAGGTAATAATGTCCTATTTGAATTTTTCTTTCTGTTCCCTTAAAAAGGTCAGCATTGTCACGAATGCTTGCAGTGACGGATTTCAGTAAAGGCCAATCAGCAGGTGTAACAACAAACTACAGTTAAAAAGATTTGCAGGAACTTTTGTTTTTGGCAAAAACTCGCCTCACAAAGTGATTTACTGTAGCATTATAGCATCATAAATGCTAACTTTAGTACAGTTGCATTGGCCCCATCTACAGTATTAGCATGTTTATGTTAGCTTTCGCACAATATCAAAGCTAACATTACTATTGTTAGCTACTAACGAGTATTGTTAGCAACTTAGCATGCTAAACATTTATTTAGCATGTTTAAATGTGCATAGTATACTAATTATCCATGCTAATTTTAGCTGTAGCATAGTAAAATTGGCATTTTGTTAGCTTCATCAACCAAAGGGATTTATATTTAAAAAATTAATCTGAATACATACTTTACTCTGGTAGATATTCCTAACATCACGTACAAGCAGAGATTTCTCAATTAGTAAACTGCAGAACATTTACATTCTCAACATTTTGGTTGATGCTGATTCTGATTTGCTTTTGCTCAAATTTGTGTATTTGTTTGACTGTTTGTTCATACTGCTAATTAAATACAAATACAATCAGATTTTTGTGTGAGCAGAACATGAAGGAAGCTAATAAATAGAAAGCTAAGCTAACAGTTTGTGTGGCTGGAGCTAAAGAAGAGACTTCTATATTTAAAATATTCTAATTCTGTCCTGTTATTAATTGAACTTACTAAATACCTGTGACACAAAATGAAGCTCACAACAACATCGAAATATAAAAACATACTTTAATTTTTAACAAACAAAGACACTTTGATTTGAAAGCATTAAAGTTGGATCCGATAATCCTACAACGTGGCAGCCATTTTGTTTCATACTTTACTTACAACAAATTTGTAAGTAAATTTCTACCAAATCAAAATGCTGAATTTACAGTTTTAAATTCCTATTGAGGTTTTTCTTATCCCAAACATTTAGAAAATGACAATATATTCCCTGAAAATATAATCAATCAATTCAATCAATATCAATCAATTCAATATCTCTTTCTAAAAAGAAGCTACGTTATAACTTTAACATCTTTTGCAAAAAAATACATCATTATTCTATATTTCTTTTAAATTTCTTAGATGTCATGAGAAACCTAACAGAAGGAAATAAAAATGGATAAAAAGCATAATAACGGATTACGCCTCTCACACATCTTTACTTTCTAATTACAATAAAAACTACATTTTTGAAAATATATTTAAAACACTACAATCATCTAAAATGATTCTTGCCCCTGCAGATGAATCAGAAACTCGTGAGGATTCATGTGTAGTTAACTAGTTTTTGGCCTTGATTTATACTTTTAGTAAAAAAAAAAAAAAAAATTCACATCTTAATATATCAACAATAAATCACAGGCGGTAAAATTTAAAAATGGAAACCCGGTGAGTTTAATGAGAGAGAAAACTTTTTTTTAACCAGTTTTATGTAATCATTCAAACCAAAACCTGAAAACAGGTCAAATTATTCTGATTTATTTATTTTTATGACACATCGAGCTCATACCACATACAGATCCCACAAATACGTTAAACCTCCTGTAAAGATGCTTATCCCTTCCTATTTTAACATTTATATACCAAATATACCTTGATGTGCTTTAATATGCTCAGTAGAAATTGTTTTAGCACTGCTGCTACTTCCTTTTCTCTGCTTTTGGGGTTACAATCAATGATTGGCAAAGAAAACAAATGCCGCTTCCTGATTGGCTGGTTTGTAAAATGCTGACCAATAGCGTGACTCGACTGCGTTGTCGAACGTTTTTGAAATTTTCCCTGAATAATTTAGAGTTGCATCACTAAAAGGCGCACACTAATTATGTGAAGTTTGTCAAAATGTCTTTTATTCTCTGAATTCATTTTGTTTAGTCAACAAGTTGCATTCTTGGTTACCATAGCAACCAGTAACTGACAACTAAATGTGTTCAGATCAATGGCCTCAGTAATTATTGTTTTTCTGCAAGGTGTTGCACAACTCAGAGATTTTCGGCTCCATTAACAAAAAGAAACTCAAAGACCGACTGACTATCAGAGCAGGAGTTTAAATTAGCCAATCAGCCACCGCTGTGTTCATGAGAGGCTTATTAATAAAGGAGAAATAAATATCAAGCCTGAAACCTGATGTTGTAACGGACTGAATGTTATGTTTTCAATGTAATCTCTGCTGGGCGGATCCGACTAGAGAGTGAAAAGGTCCGAGTTGTTCTTTATTTTACCTTTGCTGCGGCTCGTTGCAGCCGCTGGAGTTTCTGAACGTTCAATAAATGACTAATTACCTCGTTTGTTTGCTGTAAACGTCACAACAAACATCAAATAAGACAAATATATTTCATTAAGTAGCAAACTAATGGCTTCTACCAATTATATGAAAATAAATTAACTGTACATCGTCTATTTGGTGTCTCTGGCATTTTGCTTTGAGCTCAGAGTCTGAGAGGCTTTTTCTCTTTCAAACATATTTATTTTTGTCTCTAGTGGAAATGTTGATGATGCTTCCTCCAAAATAATAACCTTTTTCAGCCTTTATAGCGCCGCTGTTGAAAACAAGGCTCTAACGTTCACAAATGACATTGAAATAAAATGCTGTCCGACTTCTGGTTGGAGGCGATTCCTCTGGAAAAACATCCCAACTTCACAAGATGAGCTTTTATCTCGACAGACGGCCGTGGCTCCTCCTATTAGACTGACGTTTCTCACACTGAGGTCATCAAACCAGAGTTCAGATCCACAAGAACCCATTAATAACCTTCTGTCAGAATCTCACGAGGAAGAAACTGCATCAGCTTTTCTATCACTTGAATATTTCTGCTATAACTGACGGGTATTTGCATATAAAATAAGTCAATAGAGTTTCATTTATAATTGTTATGAGGTAGAAAAAGTGGATCTTGGTCTCAAAAAGTTTGGTTTATTGGGAACTAAGACGAGATTTTAGCTAAAATAACATTATTCATGGCAGCTACTGCCTTATGCTACTTATATTCTCCCATATTTAAGAACAATAAATTACATTTTAATGCTCTGTTTGTTCTCCCTGGTGAGTAAATCTATACTAGCTGGGAAAAAACTAAGTATTTCTTTGTTTCAGTGCGCGACGTTCTCTGCAAATTTAATATCGCTGATCTCACAGCAAGAGTTTGTCTAAATCCTACAAGATGATTCATCCACAGTTAGCAAAGTAAACAAAGGGGTTTGTAATCTTTGTGCTAAGCATAATTAGGTAAAATGTGAAATTCTGTGCTATAAAAGACCAAACCTGCCAAAAAAAACTCTCCTCTTTGATCGTCTTTTATCGACTTTTGGAATAAAATTAAATAAAAGAATGAGCTGGATCACAGAAGAGCTCACTTTCTCCGGCGTGAGCTTTGGTCGCCCGGCGCTCCGAGCGGCGGCGGCTGAGACGAGGCGAGCGGCGACGCTGTCAGAACAGCACGGCGTCCGGTTCTGGCTCAGCAGAGCGCCTGCTTTGATGCCCCGGCAGCGACGCAAACGCAGACGAACGTTTTGGTGCTTTCTCGGAGCGCGGCATGCTGGGACGGCCGCGGCTGGCACTGGGCTTCTGCGGGTTCGGTGGTGGGAGAACGCCTGCAGGTACAAAAGGAAAAGGTTTGTGAAATTACAAGCTGTTATTTCTTTTCTTTTTTCTCTTTAACCTCAGCTGGTGTTTGATGTATAAATTTCATCTCCTTGATGGTGAACATGCATGTGAGAGAAAGAGTCACTGCTGAAGGGCTGGAATTAAAAACAGGCTCTTCCAAGAGAGACCTGACCTTTCTCTAGATTTGTTCAAGGAAATATATTTATAAATGTTACCCAGGCAGAAGAAAGTTTCACAGGAATTAGTTTGTTAAATGTTGGCTTCCATCACAATCCAAAAATACTAACGGTCAAAGTTAAAGAACATTTTAAATCTATTCTTTTTTTATTGCCAGTTGTGTTTTTAAACAGCAATTTACTCTCGAGGGACATAGTTTCTTTGTAATTGCATTTTTTACATTCTCAATACGTCATGCAGCTTCATTTTTTTATTTTATATTTTTCACATTTTTTGGTTTCTATTTCAAAACCTGTAAAAATTAAACATAGCAACAGGTAAAATAGTTAAAATATCATTAAAATATCATGCTCCAAACTACAAAAGGTCAACATAAATCCAAATACATCACCCAAAATGTACTTTTTCCCTCTTTTTATCATTTTGGCCTTATTTTTACATTATTATATAATTTTCTATGCTCAGATGACCAGATCAATCAATCTAAATGTCAATATTTCATTCTGAATTTGTTGTCGATATTTCTCTGGAGGTGAGGCTTTAAATATAAAACTACAAAAATTAGTAAAATTAAACAACAGCATGTGTAATCATTGATAATTTGATACATAATCCAAAAATACAAAATAATAAAGATTAAATTAACAATGTAAAGTACACAACTTACGTGACAACAGTAAAACAGAGCTACTACGTGGATAAATATCGAAATCTACCAACTAATCTATTTAGCAGCTCATTTGTGTAATTTAAACAAGTAATTTTGCTATAAAACATTAATTTACAATCAAGAAAATTAAAATTCTCACCATCTTCTTCTCCAGGCTGTGAGCCGATGTCGCCAGCATCCCATTCATAATTCTCATCTACCGAAAGCTGCCTCCTGAAGAGGAAACGAAGGATTAGCCGCAGGCGCTAGCGTTACTTTTTGCTTAGTGAACTCTTGATAGATTTAACATCACAGCCTTAGTATTAGCTTGCTAACAATCGATTCATTGGCATTTGTATGCTAGCAGTTACTTTAGCATAATAAACTGGAATTTGGCTGCTAATGTTAGCTTTAGAACAACAATACTAGCATTAGCATGTTAATGTCAACTTTATTATAGTCACTATTATAAGAGTGACTTATTTAATTGTAGTATTTAATATAATTTGTATATATGGCCGTGCTAAAGCTGGTATATGCAGGATATTGCATGCTAATTTTACCTTAAGTATGATAAAATTTACATTTTGTTCTGTCAAACCAACACCAGGAGGCAAAATTTAACAAGTAAAAAAAAACAAAACAAAAAAAAACAAACATACTTTTGCATTCGCATGCTAAGCTTACCATTAGCATGTAAAGCCTCTACGCACGACCTTTCTGCATTATATTCTGAACTGCTCTTTGTTCTTTTCAGTTACCAGTTATTGACTTTTAGACATTAGATGACTAATGGGCTCGCGTTGACAGTGACCATAGAGGTTATCTAAAATCCCTGACATAGTCTTCAACTAAATCAAAATTCAGTAAATCTGTGTGTCCCATCACCTTCGTTTTGGTTCCATTTGTCCACCTTCCTTGTCCTCTGATCCCCCCTGAGTGTCCTCTGCAGTCACAGGTGAGTCTGTCAGCATTGGGGACAGGTGAGACAAGGGCAGATGCCCATTAGCAGTCTCCATGCTGCCACGGCCGCTGCTAGCGTAGCTGCTGTAGCTGCCACCGGAGTCTGGCACTCCCTCGTAGCCTCCTGAGCCCACTTCCAGTGCCTCTAAGTCGTTGCTGATGGGCGGTAAGTATGTAGAAACCTCCTTCAGGCTGACAATATAACCTGATTCCTTCATTGTGTCCTGATTGGGAGTTGGATGAGTGGCAGTGTCAGCTGAGGGGCGAAGTTCACAGAAGTGGGGCACATCAGGTTTTCGACTGCGACCCACAGCAGTTGAGGAATGTTGCTCACTTTTGGTACTTGTTTGAGACAATTCAACAGAACAGTCCTCTTGGCTGAGTGACTCTACCCATGCAGATGGTGTGAGAAAGGTACTCTTCTTCTGTCTCCTCAAGTCGAGACTCTGACTTCGCTGACTGCGGTCCAAGGTTTTGGAGCCTCGGGTCTTGGCTCTCCAGTGTTCTGGTCCAGAGGTTTGCTGACTGTGATGAGCCATGTCAAAGCTGCCAACAGAAGCATTCCTGCTGCCATTGAAGCTCGTGCTTCTTCTCATGTCTTCATGCCTGCTTCGCTGAGGCAGCGAGCAGCCGTGCTGAACATGAGAAGCAATCCTGTGGTGTAACATGGGCTTTGCAGGTTCTGACGTGGGCAACTCAAACTCCGGCTCGTCTACGCTCATCTCGACACACGACTCTTTGCCAACTGAACCAGTTGGTTCACTGAGCATTTCTTCCAATCTTGTAGAGTCTGGTACTGAATCTGGAGTGTTTCTGTTGCTGTGAAACATTGAGCTATTACTAAAAATGTTTTCTTTTTGTGAATTGTGGAATGAGCCACTTGTTTGGTGGTCAAAGGACGAGAATCGTCTTGGACTATGGTAGCCTTTTGGTGGATCTACTCGACACCTCTGGTGAGGGAGAGTTGAGCTGTCAACAAAAGAGTGACGGACTCCATTGGGTTTCTTAGTAAATGATTCAAGAAAATAGGGAGAAAAAGAAGGAATCAAAGGGGGAGACGTATTCAAATGATCTCTGAATGGATTCAAAGTTGAACTTGAGTCATAAGGATGGGCTTCCCAGTTGTTTGGGGACGATGCAAAGTATCGAGATCTCTCCTCACCACCTTGACGATAGATGTTTGGTAAGGTCTTGCTTTTGTATTCCCACATAAGACTCTCAACACTTTCGTCCCCATTGCTTGTGTCTCTTTGCTCTGTCTTGACTTTCATGGAGTTTCTTTCCAGTGTGTACCATCGAAGCTCCCTTTCCATTTCTTCTCGCTCCTGTGCCAGCCTCAGGCACCGACTAAGGTTCCCTTTCTCACGTTCATGTTCCATTTGGAGAACCAAAGAGCTCGCTGTTGTTGAAGGCTGACCAATGCTGGCTCGGAGATGAGGCAGGACGGGAAATACTGGAGGCAGTCCTCTGTTGACACAGGGCATGGTGCAAAAACTGGTGGTTGAATACAAGCTGTTCTGATCAGGCGAAACAATGTAGCTTTCCTGAAGTGGCGGGAGTTGACTAAAGCTGCGCATTTGACTTGAATCACTCTCCAGTTTAAACGGAGGAACGTCAACAGAAAGCACACATGGCAGGTCTTTCTTGTCCTCCTTTTCCAAGTGGAGCGACACGGATCTTTTGACTCTGGAAATCGTTTTGCTGTTAACACTTATTGTGTCATAGTCATCAAATGCAAACCGACCATCCGGACCTCTAGAGATCAACTCAATGGAGGGAGAAATTAAAGAAGTAGTCTTGGTAAGGCGGCCTCTGCTGTAGGTCGGCTCTGGAGTCCTGCGCCGACGGTTTTTCTCTGTGCTCAAAGTGGAGCAGTCCGTCTGAGAGGAAGAAGTGGTGGAAGACGTTGTGGGGTAGTGGGAGTTGGCTGGAAGGAGGCTTTTCTTCAGCAGACTGTCTGGACTACTGGAGCCTGAAGTCTTACTGTGAGAGTGAGGGGAAAGATGGGGAAAGGGCAGAGGAGAGAAATTTATAAGTGGAAGAAAAACTGACTGCATTTAAGCTCAGCCAGCAGCTTGGATAGATCTTTGCGAGGGAGATAAGAAGATGAAACAGAAACCTGTTGGCATTTTCAGCACATTCAAAGGAAGGAAAAAGGGAAAGGTTACCGTCTAATATTGCAGTGGAGTGATAAAGGGGTACTCACATTGATGGGGAGCACTTATAGATGGCAGGAAGGGGTTCTGAAAGGGAGGGATGAAGTGTAAGATGGTGCACAACTTTCTGACCAGGAAGTGAAAAACAATCAACCCCTTCAAGAGTCTATGATTCGTTGTAACAATACTGTAGGTTATTTAGTTTTTACAAATGTTAATAAAATATTGTCACAGGAACATTGCCATGTTGTTCACGCTGCAATGTATTCTGGATAAATGACGTCTAATGGTCCCACTGCCTGGCTGGGTCCAGTCAAAACAGCATGAGTAATGTCTAAGTCTTTTCAATTTGAACTGGGGAGCAATGGGAATGTAGAAATCACAAGAGATGATGAAGATGAGGAGAACCAAACAGAGGAAGAGGTCAGTGTGGGCCGTAGCAGCTGGTGTTTGCTGCTGCTGCCACCTTCAGCTTGGTAAATGAAACACGTACATCAGGTTGGACTGTGTGAACCGGTAAGTATTGTTATAGCTCTCTGTCTGGTCCGGATATAACTGAGCGCCAGTAGTGCCACTGGTACTACTGGCGCAGTTAGCACTTAAAAGGGCTTCCAGAGTTGAGTTTTGCTCGTACAAATGACTCAAAGTCTTCTGAATAGAAATGTTGAGGGCACAAAGGAACATATCACAGCCAACTGTGACACAACATGATGAACTAAAGTTGAGTACAAGCTGTAAAGTTAGCCTTTCTGTGTTTACGCTACAGATTCCGGTTGAGAATGGACGTCTTCAACCCCGCAGGTTCAAAAATGGCGACCTCCATGGGTAAAAAACATAACAAAAGGTGATTTTTTTTTTTTTTTTAAGTAATTCTGAGTTTTGGTGGATCACAAACAGCAATTTTAGTTAATAGGAAAATGATAAGACATTCAATTTGTTCAACTGATCTTGGACGCCTTCAATGACTCAAGACGAGGCTAGCTAAAGTTAATTACCCTTTATTTATCACCAACTAATGAGAAATTACACAAATCAGCAAGCAATGTGAACAACACCCATAATTTTTACAACTGGATGGGAGAGGAAGAGACAAGTTGATTCCTAAATCCATGAAGAGTAAAGTTATTACATCAAGTGGCTCAATATTGTACTGAATAAAGGATCATGTTCAACATGCGGTTCATCAAAATGTGCCAAGTCTTCATTGGAAGATGAATACTTGCCGTTCTCCGTCTTCCTGCGGCGACGGTCCCTCCTGCGGCTGATGAAGCAGGCAGAACCGAGCAACAAGACCAGCGCCAGAAACATGAAGCCGACGCCGGCCAGCACACCGGCCAGCAGCGGCTCTGGGACCAACGTAGACGTGGCTGCGAAGCTCTCCGTCACTGAAAACACAAATACGTCTAAATATACAAAGAGATAAGTAAATTCAGCCACACGTAGAAAAATAAACCACCAAACTCCAAGTTTCACTCTCAAATCCTAAAACTCAGTTCTGTGACTTAAATGCTGCTTATGAGTCCAAATCTTATCTGCTAAACATCAAACGTTGATTTTTGACCTGAATGAAACACATTTTGTTTTTACTTAAATATTTAATTTTTATTTATTTATTGTTATATAACACAAAGAAGAAGGTGAACATTGGCAAAGAGCTGGAAATTATTCTGATGCTTTATGTCTGGTTATTTACAGTTGTCATTATTAATATCACTACTAATACTTTTACTACTATTATTATTATTACATAGATTTTCTTGTCATTTTGAGTTATTTTGTAATAACTTTGTCTATGTAATGTAATTTATTTGTCGGCCCAGTATATTGCACAGGCCCATGAATATTATAACATGGTTTTAATTATACATTTTTAATAATATACGAGTTGGTAAGTGACATATTTTATTAAACTGAGATAAGGGCTAAATCAGGGTTCACGTCTTTTTGCTCTTTTTCAAACAGAAAAGCAGTTTTAAGCTAATTATTTTGTTCTTATTTGTATGTTTTCCCTCCTTGTTTGTAAAAATAAACTCAAATCAGGAAGTTTTAAACCATTTGTTCAAACTAAACATTGATTAGTCAACTTGATCTTTTAGCAGTTTACTTTTGAAACATCGTTTTGTGAGCCCAGTTTTTGAAAGAGTTATTTAATTTTTAGATTTACCTCTTAATAATTATTCCGTGACACAGTTGTTTTTCTACTATCCTTGAAAGCTAAATGCAGATTAACTCCTCATTTCATTTCTTTCTTTACAATTTAAATGTCTTGACAGAACAGTCATTGTTAAATCATAATGATTTGGGTTTAGATTTTATGTTTTATTTAATTGTTAATCCTTGAACATGTTTGTTTTGCAGCCAGATGACTGAAACTCAGCACAGCTGTTTAAACAAAAGCAGTTTGGAGCTGAGGCTCATCGACTCCTACGTCTGATTTAACATTCATGTCACACACAAATAAAACTCGAACGAGAAGAAGAAAAAAAAAAATTAGTGGAGCTATTTCTATGGGCCGTGCTTCAAATGGGCAGCGTTCCCAGGGGTCTCGCTCTGATTCCTCTCGCTGAGGAGAGACGGCGTCACTTTGAAGAGGAGAGGCTGCTCTCTCTCAAACTGCTACCTGCGGTGGAGACGTTGACTGATGGACCGGGCTCGCTCAGCAGCTCCCCCTGACGAGAAAGCATCCGCAGCTCGTACACACGGTCCTGGAACCGCGCGCGCGCACACACACACACACACACACACACACACACACACACACACACACACACACACACACACACACACACACACACAGAGGATGAAACCACACTTTGTCAACACATGGCGCTGTCTGCAATGCTAATGAAGTTCATTTGAATTCATGTGGACCCGTACAGGAGAGGGGCGGGGGGGAGGAGACGGGCACAGGGAGGGAATAAAACAATGAAAAATGGAAGTGATGACTGTCATGTAGTCCACAAACTGGAAACACTGCAGCACAACCAGAACCAGAGGGACCGGCTCTTTACCTTCTGCAGACCCGTAACCAGGATGTGGCTGCTGCTGGCGTTGATGTTCTCCTCCACATTGAACCAGTCCTCTGCTGCGGCGGTGCCAGTGGCGGAGCGGGATTGGAGGACAAAGCCTGTGATGGGCGGCTGCTGGGCGTCAGGGAGGGCCCACTGCAGGACGACACCTGCTGAGCTCTGATTGGCCGACAGCGACGCGGGGGGCTTCGGTTTGACGCTCCTCTCTGGCGGATCTAATGGGGGAGAATCAGAGACTTTGAGTCCATCAGAAGGAGGCAATTAAATCAACGCAGAACCCCGAGCGTTTGGGGCGAAGGAGGCAGAGAAGCTAACGTTAGCGCCACTGAGGAGATACAATTAAAGGGGCAGCAGTACATAAAATCCACTTTGGGTCATGTTTTAATTCTATTTCCTGGAGTGTTGCTTTGATGGTTGATCTCCATGGCAACCACTCTGCTGAAAACGCCTGGGTGCAGCTCGCCTCGCCCTCGAGGACGAAGCTCCTCCTCCGAGCTGCAGTTTTCAAGCCGTAACTCCCCCACTCAGCTCCTTCAGACTAGCCAGCAGCAATTAGCAAACACCTGGTGGAACTGCGGATCAGCTGAGCTCATTAAACAAGATACTTTTCAGGAAACGCTGGTAAAAATGTTGCTAAAGGATTAAGAAGGAGTGTTATTATGACTTCCTGAAGATGGAGTTACAGAAAGAGCAGCTTTCCTAGAGGTCACAGGTCACAGCTGCCGAGTTATTAACATTTCTCTTAGTTTGTTAAAGTTCATGTATTTGCTGCTGGAAATGTTTCTCACTTCAATAAGTCACAACAAAATGCAGCACAGGCTGAAAATAAGAACATCACCAATAAACACAGAGTTGGGAAGTAACTAGATACATTTACTCAGTTACTTGAGTAACTTTTTTTAGGAGTATTTTTACAACGCTATAGTTTGAGTAATTTTATTATAAAGTATTTCTACTCTTATTTGAGTAAAATTTCTGGATTTTCTCCCCCCTGAATGAAAAACAAACGTTTTAACCAAAACGGAGACAAACTCCTGCAGGTTTTGTTAAAGTTTCAATTGAAAGAAAATGATTAGGAGACATTTTATTTTGGTTACTTTTTGTTACTTATATTAATTATTGTCCTCAAAAGAACAAACTTTCAACTTAAGTTTACATTTCGATCCTTCTATGGATGTAATTTTTAAATATTGAGTAGTTGATTATTTACTCAGAACTTCAGTAGATTTTTTACCAAATACTTTTTTACTCTTACTCGAGTAATTTCATGGCGGTTACTTTTTACTTTTACTTGAGTACAACTATCAGTCTTTGCATAAAAAAGTTTTTTTTTTCCTGCTGAAAGTCAGACTATCTTTGGCGTTTCTTCCAGTAGTAACATCCAGCTGTCAGTCAGGAAATATATCCATTTCTAAACCTCCTCTTCCTAAAGCTTTTTTCAGAACTGGCACATTTATTTTTCTACTTTCAATTTGTAGCTTTTACAGCTACTGAGAGAAGCAGGTTGAGTGTAAATATTTGGATTTTGCTAACAGTAGAGTCCTGGTTCCACTTCTGCAGAGACAAAAAGAATAAATGGAGCAAACTCGGAAAACTGAACTGACCCAAAGTGCGTGCAGTTGCGATCTCGCTGAAAGGCCCTGTGCCAAACTTATTCTGAGACAAGACGCTGAACTGGTAGTCGGTGGCGGGAGAAAGGTCCGAAACCTGCAGGCTGGTGCCGGATGAGGGGGGAACGGGCACAGAGAACCAGTCCTGCCTCCCGTCGCCATCGCTCACCGAAGTCCTCTTCACCCTGCGGAGCCGCAGAGAGCGAGAGGAGGAGGAGTGAGAACAAAACAGCAGCGGGGGCTTCTGGGAGTCTGGCTGTATGAAACATGACAGGAAAGTAGGTTTCATTAATCATTCATGCTCATCATCTGCTGGAGATTTTGCGGCAGAGACAAGCTCTGATGGATCGCCGATATTGCACAGAGCGCACGCAACTCCAATTAGGTGTGATTTTCATGTTGCTACCAGAGATGAAGCTTTTATCTGACCTTCAGGGCTTTAAGAGGGAAAAAATTGATCATTAGCCTATTGAGAACGACAGGAAAATATTCACGTCAGTCTGACAATAAGAGATGAGAGCTTTGTGATGTGGTTCGATTCTTTAAGAAAACTTTATGCTGAATTAAGTTTGTTTACCAACAATTATCCGACCCTTTTTAAGACGTGTGAAAAGCATCTGGCAAAGAACAATACGATCCTTTACAAGACAAAGTGTAAATGGAAGGAAATATGAAAACAAGCTGCCATTATATACTTTCTGTTCGGTTTAAATACTGAACTCCGTCCATGTCAGGTGGCGCAAACAAAACGTAAAAGCAGAAAATGAGTCGAATTTGATGCAAAAAAAAAAAAAAAAAAACAGAAAATAAGTCCAAGCTCCACAAAACACATCTGCTGGTTGTTTTCTGTCAAATAGGAGCAAATATGTGTTAAAACATTCAGACGCCGTTGGGAAAACAGTGTCTCCAGTCAGAGGCTTCTTCAGACTGGTTGTAGTACGGAATGCTACAGGAGCACCTACAGCAGCTCTTAAGAAATTTGTGAGACAACTTAATTTATCTTTGGGATTAATAAAATACTTTTGAATTGGGTTTTAAATCAGGAATCATGTAAGACATGGAGACCTCATGAAACACAGTGGTGGCAGCATCATGCTGTGGGGGAGCGTTTTCTTTTTTTTCTTAGCAGCGACAGAAAATTTAGTCAGAGTTGATGGAAAGACTATAAAAGACTTGGGTGAATGTTCACCTTCAAGAGACTAATTTTATGTATACAAACGTGTTGGAATGGCCTAGTCAAAGGCCAAACTCGAAAATTTGCGACAAGACTTTAAAAAAAAACAAAAAAAAAACTGATTGCAACTAGAAGCAAAAATGGGGAAGAAAGTTTTATACGGCATTTAGCTTCTAATCACCTGAAATTTGGAACAAACTTAAGTGAAAATATCACAAATATTTACAAATTAGAATCAAACCATTTCATTTTTTATCGCAAAAAACATCACAAAATCCTGAAGGGACTGAAAAGATGTTCAACAATAATATAAAATTTTAAGGATTTAAAAATGAGAACCGGTTTCATCAATACATTCTGGCGGAACCGGCCCTTTAAGAGCGTTCTTGATCTGGATTGGCCCAAAACAAAAATGAGTTTTTTTCCTGTTCTGGTTGAGTGAAGTTTGTCTGAATCCAAATCCGTTTCTAAGTTCATTCTGTCACATAAAACCCCAAATAAGCTCCTGATAAAAACTGGACCCTCAAAAGAAACGAGCTGATTACGTCGGCTTTTATCGGTCGCTCCGTATCGTCGCTTTGGGTCCGAAGCGTCGTAAAGCTACACTCCACTCCGCCGAGAGGCGATAGCAGATAAATGAATTCCTCATCCCGGAGATCAATAGAGCAATTCTGGGGCTGTCGATGGCTGCCATGGTTACGGCCCGAGAGGAAAGCGGGCGGCTTCACACCCACCAGACTGAAAACGTCTGCGCTGATCCTCCGTCGAAGCCGGCCTCCCAGGATAGGTTGGCCCGGCTCGGCCCAGGAGAGACGGCCAGCGCGGCGGCCGCGTGGGGACTGGTTCCTGCAGCGAGAGCGGAGAGGAGAGGAGAGGAGTTGGTGGAAACGGGCCAGCGCTCCAGATACCTGACGGAGCAGAAGGTCAGAGGAGCATCGACTGAAGTTCTGCATTTATACATCGGAGGCGGAGCGGAGGCACCGGCTGGTCCAGGTGGACCGAGAAGATTTCAGGAACACAGAAACACAGGAAGCTGCTCATGTAACCATCTCAAAAAAGAAGAAAGCTGCTGAAAAAAGATGGCCGTTCAGAGCGCTGGATACAAATATACTCAGAGAAAGTTTAGTGGAAAGAAAAAAAACAGTGGTGGAAGATCAAGTGATCATGATATATAAACAAAATACTTAGATAAAAATAGAAGACTGCTGCGCTGCACTCCCACTCCCCCTGGTGGCCGTTCAGAGCACTGGATGCAAATATACTCATGGAAAGTTTCGTGGAAGGAAAAAATGTGGCAGTAGATCATGTAATCGTAATACACCATCTCAAACAATATTTAAAAAAATACTATATTTTTTTAGTATTTTCTTCTTTTGGGAGGAGACTGCTGCTAAACAAGATGACCGTTCAGAGCGCTGGATGCAAATACACTCATGGAAAGTTTAGTGGAAGGAAAAATGTGGTAAAAGAAGATGCACAGCAGCCATGTGAGAATTGTTCAGCAAATGTAATGGTTTACTTAAAGGGTTGCTACATGGGTCCATTTTTTCCTCTGTTGCACTTTTTCCTTCCACCAAACTTTCCATCAGAATACTTGCATACTGCATTTTGAACATCCAGCTTCACTACCAGAGATTGTGTGTTAATTTCTGCTGACATGTTAGCATGTTTGCTGTTTATTTCATTGATCACCTGAAACGTGTGGTGTCACTTTAAGGAGGGACTCACCCAGGACAAAGACTCGTGTGCGGGTCTCAATGGATGCAGCGCGGTTGGAGACGCTGCATTCCCACTCCCCCTGGTGGTCCTTCAGAAGAGGCTGCAGCAGCAAAGACCCGTTGGGTTCGATGGCGTAAGAAACAGAACGGACCGGGTCAACCTAAAACATAAAGAAAAACAGTAAAGTAATTTACATTGAGGAGAAATCTTAAAATACTTTCAGTTTTTACAAAATTACGTATCTTTTACTTTCACTTAATGATTTTCTGCAACTTTATGTTGGTTTATTACCTAAAAACCCAGAAAAACATAAATGTTGGTTGTGATCTGTCAAAAAGGGGCCACTTTCAAGGAAAATACAACTTTAGTGGTGCCTTAAAGCTTAGTTATTTACATTTATATTTTTTACATAGTTATAGAAATTGTCACCATGTCCTGATCTCATAATATGAGACAGATAATCTGTAAAAAGATCCTCCACCTCCTTCCCGAGCTGTTATTGTCGTCGTTTCTGACTCCAATCAGAGCCAGGAGGCGGGTCTTAGCGCTGCTAATCAATCTGGTGTATGCACTGATGAATGTGCTAAAGGCAGAGAAACAACTTACCGTGACAGGAAACCCATGCTAATTAGCCCTAGCATATATAACAGCCTGTGTTAAAAACAGAGAAAGAGTGTGGTGATTGGCAGCGCTAAGACCTGCCTCCTGGCTCTCATTGGTTGTTTCTAGTTAGGCACAGGAAGAAAGTGATTTTTTCAGATTATTTGTCTGATACTCAGTGACAGATTCACAATATATAGAAACATATTTTTATAGAAGTTACACACTGCAATTTTCAGATGCTAAATACTTAAAAATGATGTACTTTCTGTAACTTCATGGGTTTTTTTTTTTTAAACCTAAAAATGCAATAAAACAAATATTGGTGGTAGTGATCTGACAAAACGTGTTAAAGGGACGATTGAGAAAACAGATTTAAAGAAAATGTGGAAACGTCAGCAGAATAAAACAAGCTTAGCGGGGCCTTAAGATGTCAGATTTCAGAATACTTTCATACTTTCCCTGCAGATGTTCAGGACAACATCTCAACTTTAGATAACATGTGAGCTATAAGGCCCAACTTGGCCCAACTTGGATTTCAAACCGTTTAATTTAAAGTAACTGTTTCCAGACTGGTCTTTCCCACTCGTCATCCCTTTGGATGGCGTTTCTCTGCCCGTTTCTTGGAGGCAGTCCGGCCTTTATCCCCGTAATGTGGTTTCTATCCAGGTGAAATGGACGATGTGGATAATAGATCACAGGGGATTGTGTGAAATCCTTTGGGCTTTGACTGGATCGCCAGAGGCGAGTCTGTGAAATGACTGAGCTGCATCTTGCTGTAGGGAACATTCCATCTCCAACACTCCAAACCTCCTCGTCATTTCCTCGGCCGCAGCAGAGAAACTCTGGGAGGATTTAGAAATCAGTTTATTGAAGCGTCGACGAAGCTTTCAGAGAGAAAACTTTCTAGCCAAAGGATATTTAGACGCACGGCGCCGAAAGTTTACTGTTCTAAGAGCTACAACTACACACTGGATGGATGGATGGATGAACCGATAGTCTATCAAAATGGCTGCCAGTGAAGAGTTGGTCTCACGATGCCAACCCAAGCGTTTCCCACCCAAATCAAGCCTTTAATGATCTGTTCTTAGGCTTTTGGCGACATTTTAGAAGTTTCTTTGCTTCATAGAGAGAGAAGCAGCTTATGGTTAAAGAAAAACATGTTCGTTTTCATTTAGGATATTTTTATTTTGCTTTGTTGGTGTCAGATTTACCTTGCTCCAGGTGGCTGTTGCGGTTCCCTGACAGGGGATGAGCAGCGTCCTCCCAGCGTCCCGCCTGTACTCCTCGGCTGGCGTGACGCTGAATGACGGGGGGTCCTGCCAACGCAGGAGGCTGAATCAGGGACATCGCAGCAAAGCAAAACCAGGGATTTCCAGACTGGATTACCGCCGCCTTGGACTACATTATCTTAATAACAAGAGGATTAGCCACACAATTAACTCCCCCGCTAAGTGACATCGTTGTGGTCGGGCGAAGTTGACTTCTATTAACGTGGGAGGGCCTCGCAGGTCAGCGGGAAAAGGTCAACCAAACATTTCTTCTTAATACACAGAGAGAAAAGTCATCATGCTTGATTTGAATAGAAAGATTTAATGCAAGTGTCGAACAAGTCGAAAAACAAATCAAGATGGTAAACAGTAGTAATTATACACATTTTTTAGACAAATAAAACTCATTATGTCTTCTGGTGTTCCTCTAATTACCATAGCAACCAATTAGCATAAACTAGCACAACATGGCCGCCGACTTAAAACACAGAACTGATCTGAGGAAGCAGCTGTGAGACTCAAAGTAACTCTGGAGGAGCTGCAATGAAACTTTCCATGTGTTAGAATGGCCTAGTCAAAGGCCAGGATTTTAGGTAGGAACATTTTTTCTTTACTTCACAACTTTACACGCGTTTGTGTTGGTCAGTCGATTTTCAGTAAGAAATTTTAGTTTTTGCATTATTTATTAAATCTATTTATTAAATCTATTGCTGGGTGAAACGAGCTCAGAGCTGGTTCTCGTTAAGTGTGACCTTTCAGCAGGTGAACCGCTTTGCTTTGTGTTCGTACCGACCTGCAGAACCACCCTGCTGGGTCCAGATGGCCCCATGGTGCCGTAGCTGTTGTATGGAGTGCAGCTGTAGGTGCCTGCTGCGTCTTCATTGACCGTCGCCATGACCAAAGAGCCGTCGGCTTTCAGAGTCCATCCTGGATACTGGAAGAAAGTCGCACAGCTCAACTTCTTTCTTTTGTCCCGGGCAGGGATGTCAAACACTTTTTCGTTTTGGGCCTAATCAAGATCCTGAATGCTCTTAAAGGGCCAGAATGCATTGATAAGAGCCACTAAAAAAACTCTTAAAATATTAATGAATTCTTAAAATTAAATATTATTGAACAGCTTTCCAGTCCCTCCAGGATTTCATGATTCTTTGCAAGAAAAGTCAAAGTGTTTGTGGTACTAATTTGGAAATATTTGCGCATTATAAACAGTAAATGCGACTTTTTTATTACTCGTTGTAGAAATCATTATAATCTGATATCAATTAAAGACGAGCCAGCTGTTTAGTTCAAGTAAGAAATCTATTGACAATTTTTGAGAAGAATCTGCAATAAACTCCCACTTAAGTGTTTGAATTTGTTGATTTTCAGTTAATATCCATGATAATTATCAAGAAACTGTAGTAATTGATATAATTTGGCAGTAAACGGATAAAACCTGCATTGATTTGATTGATAACATGATACTTAAACACATTTTGTGTTTACTCTAGAATCTAGGGGGCCACATAAAACGCTGTGGTGGACCAGATTTGGCCCACGGACCTTAAGTTTGACTCATGTGACAGAGAGAAACTGGTTGCCTATTTTTGTCATTACAAAAAAAAAAGCCAAACTGATATAATGGTAATCTATAAATGGCTAAAATGCATCTATCTTTGGCCAATATAATGTATAAATTTCCCTTTTTCAGTTCAATTATGTCATAAATGTGATTTTATTTATATTATAATTCATTCACATTCACCTAAATGTATAGGAAGAGCAAAAATATGAGAAACTACAAAGAGGCGTTTTCTGTCATGTTTTTTTGTTTTTTCTCCATTTTCATCCATCTGGCATTGATGGAAAAAAGAACATTACCTCCAATAAAAATCACAAAAAACATAAAAATATATTTTCTTTCTGGCTATTTCAATCAAACTTTCCAGGTTTCATGATCAGGTTTTGAGAAACAGAATTAAAAGCACTCAAAGTGATTTTTTCCATTACGCCTTCAGTGAAAAGCTTTCGCTGCGTTCAGGAAGTTCTCCACTCGGCTGCTTAATGAAGCCAAAAGTGCCATTATTCTCCGCGGATTGAAGCCGTAAGTATCGCCGCGGCAGGATCGGAATAATTGGCAGAATAACAGCACCAATCTCCTGCGGTGCATCTCATTCTGATACATTCATCGCTCTCACCGCCAAAAATACAGATGGGAGGAAACGCCGGACGCTTCTTAAGAAAAAACTAAGTTTAACTTTTCCCTTAAAAGAAAGAAACCAATAAGAGGAGAAGCGGTTTTCCAATCAGGAAAAGTAAAAGGGAAGAGAAGGGAAGTTCTAATCTGTAATGGGTCCCCCACTCATTACAGGGGGGAAAAAGATCGAAGGGAAAGTTGGGGATAATGCGGAGGTGAGGGATTCCTGAGGGATTGCGTCCAGAGCTCCTAAGACTGAACACATCACCCATATCCACTAAAATGTATGGGATTGAATGGCCTTCCGCTGCAAAGCCGGCAGGAAATTTCCATCATGAGCAGAAGGAATGTCAGAGAGGATATCCTTCCCTTACATATATATTTATTCACAGCTAAGCCCAGAATTGTTCAGATCTCTGGCAGATTTATGGTTAAAGTTCTACTTATAAAAAATCTGAACTGGCAAATGGAGAAAAAGATGAAGTGGCAAATCAAGAATCACCTGCAAAAGAATAACATCACAGCTTTGTTTCTCTGTGATCAGAAAATAAACTCCTTGTTCAGAGACAAAACTGAAGAAGCACTACACGTCGTTTCTTTTTTTTTTTTGAGGTTACAGATCGGATTGCTCTTTGCCAGCCATGTGGAGAGGACATAAACATCATAAGAGAGTATATAGCCAAAAATATAAACTTCTGTGTAAACAGCATCAGAACACATAAAATCAGACAAGTTATGAATGAAACCCAAACAAATTGAAAAAGGTTTTATAACAGATAAAATCATCATTAAAAGTAAATTTTTATCTCAAATTTTGTTGATCTGAAACATTTACGTGTGACAGAAAAAGCAAAAACAGGGAAAAAATAAAAACTATGACAAAACAGTTTTTACAGCCTTGTAGGGATCATACCTGCAGCTACTATCCTCCTAAATACCACTGAAAAAGCAAGGCTGTTTACTTTTTTCTCCACACACACACACACACACACACACACACACACACACACACACACACACACACACACACACACACACACACAGCCTGAAGCAGATACGCCAATAACTTCATTTCTGCAAATCCTTCAAAACACATCTACTGGAGGGTAAAATCCAGCTCTGCTGAGGGAAAATGAATAGATTCATCCACTTTACCTGGAACCACCATCATTTAAACTGCTGTTGACAACATAATGATGCACAGAAATTTGCTTATTTTTGAAACCGAGCACTGCTCAGGGAAACTTCGCCAAATCGTGAGATTATTGCTCATTACCAGAGACAGATCCAGAGGCTTTCCGTCTTTTATCCAATCCACACGCAGCAGCGGAGGCTGAGCTGCCACCGGGCATCGGATCCCGCCGCTCATACCTGTGGGTAGGTACAATTCCTCGGGCATTTGGAGAGCCTTGGCTGGGTCTAAGTGTAGATAAAACAAAAACCTGAGTTATTAAAGTCTTAAGCTAAATCATGCCTCAGTATCCTACTAATGCTCCAAAGAAAACAAGACGTTAGATCTGTTTCACACAAAAAGTCAAGGATTTATTCATCTCCAAATCAAAGACTTCCTCTGGGAAAAAAATCATCACAAGTTTATTTTTCTATGCTCAGAAGATAAACTCCTTGTTCAGAGACAACCTGCAGAAAAATACCTGCTGAAGAGGCAACAGATCGGATTGCTCTTTGCCAGCCACATGCAGAGGAAATAAATGCCATGAGTGTAAATATATAAACTTCTATGTGGACAATGGCCTGATGTGAAGAAGGACTTTACATAAAATCAAGAAAATTATGAAATACACAGCCGTCACCATCTGACATAACCTTCTTGAAGAATCTTGAGTTAAAACAATATTTAAATTCCCCTCTGGATCAATGATGTAATTTTAAGTGCAGCCTGCTGTTTGTGTGCAGAGAGAATCTGCAGACCATCACTTGTTCGTTCTGACATCCAGCAGAGCGGAGGGTAATGTATTTTCTCAGAGTGAGCTAAGAGGAAAACGCTGAAGCCGCAAGGAAACGAAATGATTAATTATACAACAATATGAGCATTTCTTTGCTAACAGGTAATTAGAGAAACAGCTACCCTTCAAACAAACAAGCAAACAAACTGAAAACTTGGCATTTTCTATTGCAAACACCAGCAACCTTTTGAACACGCACTTTTTAATGCATAAAGGAAATAAAGGTGTATTTATTTTAAAAGAGAAAGTATTTTTACATAAGTACTTTAACTTTTGCCAGAGCAACTTTTAATTGCGGTTGAGAAAGATTAGATAAACGAGTACTAATACTTTTACTCCATTTTCTGCGTTGTTTGATGAAACTAATGTTGGTTTAAATCATTTTTAAATGTAAAAACCCACCTAAAAGTTTGGTCAGTTTGCTCTAAAGCCTGAGTCAACAAATACACGATTAGCTTCAGCGAGCCATTCCTCTAAAATAACTGGTAAAAGTTTGATAAGTTGAGTATTGCGGTATCCCTGTAACACATAAAAAAAGAAAAATTGTCACTTCGACTTCAGCCGTTCTCTAAAGGTTTCTGTCTATTAAATAAAATCTGAAAAAACAGCGACGTCGATGTTTGTCCTGGCCTGCAGTCAGAAGATGAAGAGCGTATGGATTCAGAGAGCGGCATCAATAATCAATACGCCTCACCACACTAAACCGGTGCAGTGAGGCGTAATTGGTCGAGTGGGAAAGCCGTTATTTAAGGACTTTATGGGTTGGTAACTTTAATCTGCTACGGTCTGTTACTGTACTCTGAAGTGGCTCAGGGTTTCCTGTGGCTTGAATTACAATAAATAAATCCTGTTACATTTGAAGTGGAAGGTAGATCCTGGAAATGGTGCCGTGAATTACATATTATTCCCCCAACAATTAATATTTAGCTAAATTAGTGGCGTTAGATTTCTGTCCATTTTTCTTTCATTTCCTGATTTTGTTCCTCCATGTCTTCTTCCATTCTTTTCTTCCTGTTTAGCTTTCTTTCTTTTCTTCTTCCCATCCTTTTTTATCCAAACTTCAGCTTATTTCATTTTATTTTCAGTGGTCCTTTCTTTTATCTTATTTATCTACCTTTCCTTCCTTTCTTTCTCCCCCATCTTTTTAAGTTTCCTTTTATCCTCCTTTCTTCACTCCCCATTTATAGCCCTCCTTTCCTTCCTCCTTTGGGTTCAGTTTGCAGCTCAGTTGAAACTGGACCCAAATTCAAATCAACCGAGTCGTTTTTCCCTCTTTACCTCCTCATGTTGCCGAGTTCAGTAGAAATTATTTCTGTCTTTAATCACCGGCAGCAGCAGCAAAACCTTTAGCTTCATTTCCGTTCATCAGAAAATCATTTCAAACATTTAAAACGCTACGTACGCATCACAGTTAAGATGGCGGAGGCGGTGGGCGGGCTCAGCAGCCCATTGGTCGGTACGCAGGTGAAGTTCCCGGAGTCTTCTGGCAGTAAACGGACGATCTGCAGCGTTCCATCAACCAGGATCCTGACGCGCGACTTCAGGGACCTGCAGAGGAAAAACCATCACATCAGGCGTGCAGAGAGTTTATCTGGACAACGAGGGGAACAAAAACCAAAACAGCAATGGAGGTTTGTTTATGTCTACAATAGACACCGTAATGAAAACATGTTTTTGTATCACTTCATCAGCAGCAGGGTTTATGCAAGTCTTCAGGACCTTGTAAGACCTTTTAATGTCACCTCCAATTTAATTTAAGACAAAAAAAAGGAATGTTTGGGGCTCACAATAAGACATGGCAAAAAGATGCACAGATTTGTCATTTTTAAGGCCTTAATTTTCCGTTCAGAGGTTTTGGTATTTTTAAGACATTTCAGGACTAAAGTTTAAACGTGTGGATTGAATTTGTAGGACTTTCTAAGGCCTTAATTTTCTGTACATGAAACACTTTTAAAGTCATTTGAGGCCTGAATTGTAGTTACATGAAATTATTCTCCTTTTTAAGACATTTAAAGGCCTTAATTTTCATTCATGGAATTAGTTTTCTAAATATATTTCAGGCCTTAATTTTACATATGTGAATTTAAGGCTTGATTAATGTTGTATTAAAAAATCTTTAACTTTCATATGTGGATATTTTTTAATGCCTTAATCTTGAATTCATGAATTTAAGGCTTTTTAAGGATAATCTGTGTCAGACAGTAGCAGATGTTCTGCAGGGAAAAACAGCAGGAAACTGATGGAGAGAAGAAAAGGTGTGACCAGTTCCCCCAGTTCCTCCAGTCCCAGCTCTGCTGTGGATTAATTTTCCCAGCAGCGGCAGAAGCAGCGGGAGCGTGTGGGTCGTGTGGATCCGTCCTGCCTGGTAGTAAATCTCCTGAGTTCAACGTGTCGTTGCCCCACAGCGGAGGAATGGCAGCCGTTTACGGCCCGGCCCGGTTCTGGCCCAACCCGGTTCTGGCCGAGCCAACGGCGGGAAAACAGCCTTCAGGTTTACGGCGCTCAGAGCAGAACAGAGTTCACAACACAAGGTTTTCCTGTCGTATTCAGGCGGCTGCTCACCTTGGATCAGAACGACGCTTTAATTCAAGAATGTAAAAAATGACAATTTTCTTTTTTTTTCTTTACTTTTCCTGCTTCCTTGCATACTTTCCTTTATCATTTTGCCTTCCTGTTTTCTTTCCAATTATTTCAGTCAGTCTTTCCTTCCTTTATTCTTTCAGTCCTTGCAAATCTCCATCTTTCCCTCTTTCCTTCCTTTCATTCTTCTCTTCCTATTTCTCCTTCTTTCTTTGCTTCCTCTCATTTCTTCCTTACCTTTGTGGTGGAAAAATTACTACAATTTATGATCTGCTGCTCATGTTGTATGAAATACTTGTGAACCGTCACCACAACAACCATCTGGGTTACATGTAAACCTTTGTTTCTACATCAGAACCAGACTGACTCTCCATGTTTTGAATTTATTATCCTTGGTATAAAACTGAAGTGTCTCTGCCTGGCAGAGCTTTTCATCCAGACCTGCTTCATTATTGATTGTCCTACAAGCTCTCTGTGTTCTGCACAATATATGATAAACCTGATTGAGTGATTTCATCTGACAGTGCTTGGTAAAATTGTTTTTTCCATGACATCTCCTTTCATTTTATTCCCTTTTCTTCCTACATTCCCTCCTTCCATCTTTTCTTTCTTCCTTTGGTTTTCAGCTTTTTGTCCCATTGGTCCTTTCCTCTCTTTCTTTTGTTGTCATCCACTCCCTCCTCTTTCCATATGTTCCGTTTCTTTTTATTATTATTATTTTTTTGCCATTTCCCCCCCATATTTCCTGTTTAGGCTCATAAAAGTCTATGGTTTTCACCCCAACCTTAACAAAATAAGATGTAAAAACTTGAAGGTAAATATTCAAACCTGGATTTCCTCGACTATTTTTTTCACCCAAACTTCCAAAGGAGTTAATTTTCCTGAATTAGTAACAGATAATTAAATCATCTTCATGTTTTGAACTCCAGTATTGCCTGCGACTTCCTGCACATCAACTCCAAATGCCCCTCTGAATTTCTCCCCTCATTAAAATCGTGTAGAGAATTAACCTGAGCTCCACTGTAATGAATCGCGATGCGTTCAATGGAGAAACGCTAACGAGGGGAGCCCTAATGGAAATTACCCCAACCCTCTTCACCCCCATCTGCTCGTCTGACCTCTGCCATATTCAGCAGCTGCTGGATGGCGAACGCTGGTAATCACAACCATTTGCACTCAGATCCTCCGTCTCCCAGTTAAACATTAACAAACTTCTTCTTTGCTGCATGTTTTCGCTTTTTTACGATGAAATTAAACACGAGAAGCTGAGGTGAGCACAGCTGAATCACCTTAAACTGGTGAATCATTAATCCATTTTTTTTTAACTAGCCACACAAAGACCATCTTTAATCCCTGACCTGCAAAAACACAAAATGTTACTAATTCTTGACTAGTTCTAGAGTAAATATCTTAAATAAGACAAAACTAACTTACAAGTAACAATTCAGCAAGAAATATGTTTTCAGTCAATAATTCCTTAATATTGATGGAAAAGTATTAGCTCCATTGGTAGAATGTTCCATCGTTACCTAGCAACCCCAGCCAAGCCTAGCCTGTTACCTAGCAACCCAGTACAAGTTCCATTGGGAGATTATTTCACTGAAAACATTTTTTACATTTTAGAAGTGAAATAATCTGCTTAAAAGTTACTTGTTAGCTAATTTTTTCTTATTTTAAGTAAATTAAGAAATCTGCATTAGAAACTGGACCAAAAATATTTTGTGTTTTTGATGAGCTTTTCAAAACCTGAACGACCAGACACAGGACAATAAAAGTTAAAAACATAACAAGCATAACAAGTTTGGTCCTGTAGTGTCACAAGGCAGGAGCAACAAACACACACACACACACACACACACACACTGATTTCACTCACAAACATTCAGGTGGGAAATCTTTTAAAACCTCAAGGTCAAGTTCAGAGAAAACAAGCATGGCCGACTGGAGCGAAGCAATAGCGATATTTTGTGGACTATATTTAACAGGAAAAAAGAAAAACAATAAAAAAGACATCTGATGGTATTTTCTCAGTGTTTCCATCACTGCGCTTTGTCACACTCAACAGCCTGCGTCCTCATTTGAAAACCCAACATAAGGGGAAAATCTGGACAAAAATATGAATAACAATCTTGCCATGCAAACTCAGCATAACACTTAATCTAGAAAGGGTTAAAAAACCTTTTTCTGGCTTTGGGATTGGAGTGACCCACTGTGAGAGTAAGGTACGGTGAGCTCTACCACAATTAGAAACATTAAAAATATCATCAAGTCTTTTTGGTTTCGTTTCTACAAAACTAACTTACAAGATACGAGTTTTTTTTTTTTTTTAAGTAAGTAAGTCTTTATTATTGATGAAAAAGAGCTAGTTCTATTGGCGCATTACCTCAGTTATCACATGGGGAAAAATGTCTTGTTATAAGTGAAATAATCAGCCAACAAGTTCTTCTTCATCAACATTAAGCATTTCTTACCAACTTTTCACCAAGATATAGGAGCTGGTTTTAAGCCAATAATTTCTTTATATGGATGAAAAAGTTTTAGTTCCATTGGTAGAATATTACGCTGAGCCGTTGCCTAGCAACCCCAGCCAGTCACCTAGCAACCCGATTCTAGTTCCATTGGCAGATTATTTCACTAATGAGACAATTTCCCCATTTTCTAAGTGAAATAATCTGCCAAGGAACTTTTTCATCAATGTTAAAGAATTATTGACTTGAATCAAACTAATGTCTTAATGAAAAGTTACTTCTAAGTTTGTTTTGTCTTATTTCCAGTGTAAAAGGATTTCTGCACTACAAACTAGACCAAAAATACGTGGTCAAATTTTGGGGCCATATAGTCCCAGAGTTTGACAATAACTGGTGGAGCTGCAGGGATTTAGCAGTCTACAGTAGATGTTCAAATATGGTAGAAACGCATCCAAAAATATAGTCACAATGCAAACTTATGCTCATTTTTATTTGTAGGAAACAAAATAAAACATAAATACATCTTTTATATCACAAGAGTGAATTTCAGTCAGACTGAAGAGCAATTCTGTCTTTAGCAGCTTTTATTTACATCAACTAGATGCTGTAATAAGACAAGAATAGATGATCCCATAAAATTCTAGAAATATAAGAAGCACTTCTGCTTCTGCAGCACAGGAGGGACAGAAAGAAGGTCAAAACCATCAATTTTAAAGCCACAAATAGAGGAAACGTTTGTCATCCAACCTAACAGGCTCTTAGAAAATGGTTTTATAGATTTAGCTTGAAGCAGCGTTTATGTAGAGTAAAACCGAGATAAGAAAGTCGCCACTCACTCGATATGATGGACGTTTTCTCCGGCTTTCTGCCACACGTACGTCATGTTGGGAGGGTCGGCCACCGCCTGGCACTGCAGCAGTGCATTCTGGGACATGTTGAGGGTTGTGTCTTTAGGAGGAATGATGATGACAGGCGGACCTGAACAAAAGTGAATGACAGAGTTTTTATGCTTCTTTTTTGTGAAGAAACAAAACAACTTTAAAATCTGCGTAGAAAAACAAACATTTAAATCTTATAAGTGGGTGGCAACATTTAAAACAAGCGGCTAACATTTCATGATTTTTGGAACTTTTTTATGCAAAAATTTTCAGTTTTTCAGTTTTAATTTTCCTTTTAATGAAAGCAGTTATAGTTCATCGACCTTCTTTCATAGCGATCTCAACCTAAAACCTTTACAAAACAAAAAGATGCAAACTTCTGGAGGACAAATTTTTGTTTTCCGGTGAAAAAGGCAAAGACGGTGACTAGATTTAGGGGAAAATGACTTTTTAATTTGAAGAGCTATTTTTCCCTTCAACTGTTTAAATCAATTTGAAATTTTATTCAGGATATTTCGTTGGATAACCAGATTAAGAAAGTAAAGAAGCAAATGCTTATTCACAGACTTGGCCAAAATGCACAAAAACAGCAACTGAAGCAGGTGAAGTTTAAAAAGCTGGAGGGTCTGAAGAAGATTTGACAACAAGCTGACACCTGACAGAGGGAAGACGTTGGACCGCTCCGCATATAGACACGAGACTGAGAGAAACACGGTGGTGGTGGAAGCTAATAAAGGGAGAGCGGGCAGTCTCACGGGCTGGAAAATACACAAAGACAAGGAGAAAATCAAACTATGACACCTGTGGGAAGTGGTTATTTGAAACAAACGGGTTGGGCTCAAACAATGACAGAAAGGAGACAGCTGCAACATGACAGGAATTATTTTCTGTGTGGGTTTGTTCTGGTTTTGTCAAAGTTTCTGGGCCTTAAGATGATTATTGTTGGGGTAAAAAGTTTAGTGGGTAAAGAAAGTTGGAGCTGAAATCTAGTTTCTTCCATGTGGACATTTTCTTACGGATGGGAATTAGTCATAAATACAGGAAACATCTGAACAAATGAGGTGAACTTCTGTCACGCAAGAAAAAAGAAAATACCTTTAAAACGGCCTGCATGTTTTCCTAACATATTTTGACTTTTACAGTAATGGACACTGCTATCTTAAAAGATAGTTATGCTAACCGTAAAGCGCTACATCAGTTTATAGGTACACTAACTTAGCTTATGTCCCATCAAGGTTATCGTCTAGCCTAGCTAGGTTAGCTAACGCTGGGATTTGCTAGATATTGCTAACTCAACTAGAATATCTTATATTCATGAAACCATATACTTTCAAGCTAAGTTACCTCTATCAACTGGTAGAGCTTTAGGGTTAGCAGACACATTGGTTCCACTAACCCTATAGCTGTACACCAGTTAATAGTTATGCTAATTTAGCTTAAGTTACATTAACTAATGCTGGGATTGCTAGCTGATGCTAACATATCTAAGACATCATGTCTTATCAAGGATATCTTATGACCTTGAAGCCATTTACTTTCGAGCTAAGTTAGCGTAACTGTTAAATGGTGTAGAGTTTTAGGGTTAATGGAAATATTAGTTTTGCTAACCCTAAAGCTGTACACCAATTAATAGGATAAGATATAAACCTTCTCAGAATATCTCATATCTTATAACCTTGAAGCTATGCTAGCTTTAGCCTTTGAAGCTAAGTTATCATCTAACTTTGCACTTGGCAAGTAAGCTAAGTTAGCAAAACTATGAAGTGGTGTAGAGCTTCAGGATTAGTGGAAATAATGTTACCGTTGACCCTAGCAAGTACTAACCTAACATCGGCAGCTAAGTTAGCGCCAACAACCATTAGCAAAATAAATATTCACTTTGAAACATAAATTCTTTACTTTGTAGCAATTATACTTATAGTAAGCAATACATTCAAACTGTAATATTATATTGCAGTAATTAAGAAGCAAAACACTTCAAATAAAGGAGATGTTCCAACATGTGAGAAAAATGTATGTTTTGTAGTGAAGTCAGCCGTTAGCAGAAGGCTAATAATCAGAAGCGTGTCTCTCCACCTGCTTTACATGTAAACAACAATAATCTCTGCAGGAGTCACTACACATCAGGCTCGTAATCCAACATCTGTGCGTCAGCAACAGGTCAAAGGTCACCAACGGCTTTCAGACCGACTTCATGCACATCAGATATTAGTCTGGATTAATCCGCCTGTTGTGAGAACGCAGCAGGAAGCCGCCGCCAAAGCCCAGATAAAGTGATTTCAGTCGGCTCATGAGGATTATTAGTTGTAATGTGACCACTCCGACTGCGAGAGCCTCAAATTAAGTTAAACCTGGATGAGATTCGGTGGTAAAATATTTTAGAAAATGATGTAAATATATTTCCTGGCTCTCCTGAGGAAAGGGATCTGCAGTAGGAGTTGGAGTAGGAGTACAGGAGAAAGTCAGAAATAAATCCCACTGTTTGTTATGCAGAGCTGTGTTGGTGTAATCCAATGATGCACAGATTCATATTTGCATATTCTTCATGCTTTTGTCCACAAAATTGACTCAATTTTACATTTTCCTGACAGCCAGTCATGACTGCGTAAAAAAACTGAAATTAAAACCGAAAGACTTCACGATACTAATAAATCCCGTTTCATTTTTTTAAACTTTCACTTGGTTTCAAAGTGAAATAAAATAAGGATGACTTCAGTTTGAGCTTTAATACAACGGCGTCGTCTGACGCAAGGCCGGGAAAGAGAAATGTAAATCACAGCGTCTTCAGGCACAAAGAGACAGGCGGCGACGGCTGACCTTTGATCTCCAGCTTCGCCATGCGGCTCGCGTTTCCCTCGGCGTTGGAGGCGTGGCAGGTGTAGAGCCCGGCTGCCTGCGCGGTCACCGCCGGCAAAGTCAACGCTCCTCCCTGGTGAGAGCGACGAGACGGAGAAACTCAGGATGATTTCACATGAGAGGTGCTTTAAGAAAAAGTTACGCACATTAAAAATGCAACATTCGCGTCAGAAACTCGCTGATATTCACTGTTATTCTCTGCCAGCGGCTGCAGAGAAAAGTAATGCTTCATTCCTTTTCGTTTAATTTTAAACAAACTGACACAAAGCTGTCAAAAGAAATAATGTTCTTCACTCTTTCTTCACTAATTAAACTAATAAAATAAAGATAATTGGAGAGAAAGAAACCAATATTTTACTGCAGCAGCATAAAACATTTTTAAAAAACCAAACCTCAATTTTAATAAATTTATCTCCTGGAGGAAAAAAAAGGAGAAAATCATCCGTTTACCTGTCAATTCCTGTAAAATAAATGTAATTTTTGACGAAAAAACAGAAACCACAATGTCATTTATAAGGATTTTATCTGACCAGAGCGACATTTCTACAGCATGATGCTCTTTGCTGCTCTTCAAAATGGGAAAAATAAGAAAACATTTCCGTCTGCAATTTTTCTTTCAATGTTCAGTAGTGTAAAAGCTTTTAAATAAGGACGACAAACTGAGTCATTAGGCGTAGTAACAGTCTCCACACTTCCTTACTTAGCTTATGACCAATACTAGATAATAAATTACATTGATTAACAATAAAAACACATTTTTTTAGAATAATAGTTAAAAAATATTAATGCAAAAGACCAAAAACTCAGAAATAAATACAAAGCGAACTACATATAGGAGAAAAAATACATGGATTAAAAGAGAAGTAGAAGAAATCAATATTTGTAACTTTTTAAGGTTTATTCTGTTTATTTAGGAGAAATCCAGTAAGTTATTGTTTGTGTACCTGAAGGTTTGCACTGGGAATGGCGATGCCGTCTTTTAGCCAGGTGATGGTTGGCGTGGGGTTGCCAATAGCAACGCAGTCAAGAGACAGACGACTTCCCACCAGGGCCTGGACGACAGTGGGCGGGGCTTTGGTGAAAGTGGGCGGGGCTAAAAAGAAACACAAACAAGCAGGAAATTACATTTTTTTCCCCTGACAAGATAATAATCAAAGGATTATCAAAAAGACTCAAAACTTTATTTCTCAATCATTTCACCTGAAATTTATCAAATAAATACATAGTTACATATAATAACAAAAGGAAAATTTCAAATACATGTTGACATGCGTTCTTTGCAAATGTATTTTTTCCCTTTCAGCATAGATTTATGAAAATATAGAAACTTACTTTGTTAATATATTGATTTATATTTTTTAGTATTGCAAATTGATCAGATAACCATAATTGATCTCTTTGTGCAATTTATGTAAAATAGTTTTATGTAATTACTGGAATTACACAGTAATAACTAAATAATAAAGTACAATATTAAACGTTTCTGTCAAAAAGTTGATCAAACTTTTAAATAGAAAAGCAGCTGATTATTTTTATTTCTTTATTTGTCATGTAATTAAGTTTTCCTGCTGCCACTTGGTTACAGATTTAAAAATATAAAACAAAATCAGTTACAAATGTCTGCAACTTTACATTTGTAACTACTTTTCAAATGATGAATTAATAATCTAAACTAAATTGGGGTTTTGTGAAAGAGCAATTTAGCCAAGCCAAACCCCCCCCCCCCAAAAAACAGCTCTATACCTAAACGCCTGTTGTATCAAATATGATACAAACAGCTTTTGTAGCACCAACAGTTACATTTTTAAAAGAAAAAAACATTTGATTCTCATTTCTTGTATCAGATTTAAGTCAGACAGAATTCAAGATATAATATGAATCATAAAATCAATATTTCTCAGATATTCGATTTGAGCCTTTACAGAAAACTCTGCTGATTGCTGGACTTTCGCTTCGGCGGTTTGATTTGTTGAGGAAGAAGCGGGTGAAGATCACGCCAGCAGAGCCAGAACCCGTCATCGCTCCCGACTTTCACGCGGTCCGGCTTCGCTTTGATCTGATCGCTTCTTCTGAGCAACGATCGCAAAAGTTTTTCCAAAACAAACAGACTTCAAAGCACATACACGGAGAAAAAAAAGGGATAATAATCCATATTTTATACCAGGATTTAATATTTAAACCCATCAACAAGCATAACTTTACTTATTTTACCCCCAAAATCAGAGATTATTAAATATTACCTGATGCAAATAGAAACTTTACACATGTCCAACTTCTTTAAGCAGTATTTAAAAGTTGGAAGTTTGAAGAAGTTAGATTATTTATAGCATCTGTCATATAATGCTTATTTTGGAGAGCAAAATAAACAACATAAGTGCAGATATTATGGAAGATCCACTTTTTAAAGAGGCAGAAACTACCTAATGAGGCTCTAAATCATTCTTTTGATTTTTCTGGGTTATAAATAAATAAAATATAGACTTTGATGTGTTTAGAAAAAACAGAAAACTGTGAAATTGGATCAAAACAATGTACCTCTGAAGAGGAGCAGAGAAGCCGGATATCTGCTGGTAAAATGCTGGTTTTCCCTTAAATCATTACTGATCATTATAAATAACTAAAGAACTGTGTTTAGGTGGGTATTTCATACAAGCAAACGCTGGAGGCTCTGGTGTAATCCCACCAAGTGGAACAGTAGTTTAGGATTTTATTTAAATTCTTGATAAATGCATCTTTAATGTATTTTATGCCACAGCTGCACCCCGTTGATCAGCTCTGTCAGGGTAAGGATTGTTTTGTTTCTGACTGAATGGGACGAGATTTCTGCAACATGATGCAAGTTTTAACCAGGACATGAGATCAGCTTCCCGCTGTGCAGAAGTTTGGTTTTGTCTTCATGTAAAACATATTTTTATGTAAAAACTGCCAAAACTAACAGGGTTCTTATGCAATTACTGTAGAAGTATATTAGAAATATTAGTTAGCCTAAATTAGTCATCAACAGAACTACTTAATTAGACTTTCAAATTAAGTTTCACATCCAATTACCAATTAAAAGCTCACTTTATAAGATAAGCCAAACTCGCCATAATAAAAGCTTCTGTGTTCTTTCAAAATAAAGTTCAGAGATACTTTCACATATAAAAATATTTTATAATGATTACAGATAACTAATCTACAAACAAAAGAATAAGTCCTGTGGCCTTTTATTAAAGCGCTGACCATCGTTTGTGTAGTCAACATTAGCTAATATATAGTTTTAGCTATTTATTAGCGAAACTATAGCTAAAACTAGCTGTATGTCAGCTAAACTATAGCTAAAATTATATGAGTAGCTATAAACAAACATTTGTGTTTAGCTATATGTAGGCAAAACGTATAGCTAATATAATATATATAAAGATAGCAGCTAAACATAGATAAAACTGTACCTGTAGATTTAGCTACATTTTTAGATATATTATTAAAACTAGCTATATGTTAGCTAAACATATTCTTAAACCAACTACATTTTAGCTAAAACTAGCGATAAAATCTTCCAGACAATAGCTGAACACACAAAAAACAGGCAAAAATTCCTTTTTTGGTTGTAACTATTAAACAGTCTCCCCTTCTGCTCCACCTTTCCTGTCGAGATACATTATTGATGTTACCATTAAGTAATTAAGTAAGTATTGGAAAAACTCATTGTAATTATTATATTGAGGTAGCGGAGGGTTCTTATCAGCAGCTGCTGAAAGTTCAAGTAATCAGTAAAATAGCCAAGTTACTTTTTCATGGAGTAATCAGTAATCCACATAAAGTTACTTTTCCAAGTAACTATGCCATCCTGATTCTCACTGATGACAGGAAAGGTGAAAATCACATTGTTATCGCAAAGACGGCTCACTTTATGAGCATTAATGCAGCTCACCAGTCACAGACAGCAGAGTCCAGTTGCTGCTCTGCACTTCCTCTTCCAGTTTGTCCAGCTGAAATATCCGGCAGCTGTAGAAACCCTGGTCGTCCAGCTGCAGGCGCTCCAGCCTCAGGGTGGCGCTGCTCAGCAGAGACGCCCGGCCTGCAGGGACAGAGGCAGACTTCACTTTTCATCTTTCAACTTTTCATTTGTGGAGAAAACAACAACAATAAAAAAAAGGTTCAAGTTTTTATTTTTTCATTTTATTTTTCAGTAACAGAAACAGACACGCAACGAACGCTGCACACTCGAACTTGGAAACCGGATCGCCTGGTTGCCAGGTGACGGCTCCCTCGAGCCAGCGCCGCTTGTAACATCAACCCTTTATCTCTCGGAGGCTGCAGACTAACCGTCCATGTAGATTTCACACCTTAACGGATAGATCCGACAGAAAGGAAGAAAAAAAACTGCACCTCCTCGGGAAGAAAATAAAACGTGAAAGCATCAAACAGACTGTAGGATTGCTCTGTACCACAGGGAAGCCAGTGTTGTGATGGTAATTATTAACAGATTCAGTGGATTGGAGGGAGCCTGGTGGCGAGGGACTGGCCTGACTGTACAGAAAAGATCCAGGAAGTTTGAGCCAGGTATGCTTCCAGAGATAACGCACCCTGTTTACTTTTCCTCGCCACCAAAGGGGATCTAATCCACAGAGAGGGGACAGAAGTGGGAGCGAAAGTGGAGCAAAACACACATCAGCATACACTCAAGGGATTAGCTTGTTTCAAAACCCTGCCCTTTGACCCCCTCTGGTTTTTATCTCCGCTGCCTTCCTGTGATGTAGGTCAGTGCAGCGCTGAGCGGGACAGGCACAAATGCTGCTGCATTTCAGAAAAATGGACAGAAGTGGAAACGAAAAAGATCCGAGCGAGATGAGATGCAGAAAAGTAATCAAATTTGTAAAATCCCTTTAGAGCTAATATCCAGCAACTTTAATCAAATGGAGGAACAACGTCTGCAGAAACAATTCAGGGTGTTGGAGGAGGAATTCAACTGAAAACTACGAGTTGTTTTATACCATTTGTTCTGCAACACTGCAGTTCAAAGAGCTTTACATCATAAAAACACCAAATAAAAACACACAGGCACAAATTGAACAAACTTAACATTTTGCTGAGTGACATCATCATATATGCTGGTCAATGATTCATTGATTATGCTTCAAAAGAAAAGCTAAACTGTTTAGTCTTGATTTAAAAGAACAAGAGTTTCGGCCGTTTTTAAATTTTCTGGAAGTTTTTTCCAGATTTGTTTATTTTCTGTTGTCGTTTAGTAATTTCTTGAAATACAAGAGCTCTCAGAAGTTTCTGTATTTTTAATTCCAATCACTATGACGGCAATTCAACTAAAAAACATAAAATCTATGAAGAGTGCTGCAAAAACACAAAATCTCACCAAGTGATTTTGAAGTATTTTCTAGTGAAAATATCTCAGTTCACTTGAAATAAGACAAACTAATTATGAGTCATTTTCTAACAAGAGACAGAAGCTTGTTTTAAATCAATAACTTATAATATTGATGAAAAAGTTCTTGTTCTGCTGGTAGAATATTCCTTTCTGCCGTTACCTAGCAACGCTAGCCAAGCCACGCCCGTTACCTAGCAACGCAGTTCTATGGAATTAGAATGTTATCATCAATATTAACGTATTTACTCAAAACAAGTGCATATTTCTTCCTGAAAAGTTTATTTTAAGCTATTTTGTCTTATTCCAAGAAACTAGACCAAAATTACTTGGTAAGACTTTGTGTTTTTGCAGTGTAAGTATTTTACTTATAAAGTGCTTTATATAACAATCAACCTTGACATTGTGCATTATGTATTTTCCAGGCACACTTTCACTTGATTGTGGCTTGAAATTGGGCCTCTGTCTCTTTAAGAAACTCGTGCCTTCAGGATGTCATCACAACATGGTTCCACCATTAACCCTTTAACTTTCTCACCAGTTTGTCACTGTCTCTTATAATGTGATCAGATGTTTATCAGACATTTGCCAATTGCCGCTGGCTAGTCTGAAGGAGCTGAGAGGAGGAGTTACAGCTTGGAACTGCAGCTCAGAGGAGGCGGAGCTAGGTCCACCAAGGCGTTTTCAGCTGAATGGTTGCCATGGAGATTAAATGATTTCTCAAACAAGCATGAAAGAATCAAAGCAACACTCCAGAAAATAATATAACATGATGAAAAGCTCAAAAAAGTTGATTTTATACAACACTACCCCTTTAAGAATATTAGTTAAAGTTAATAGCATCTACACCAGTTAGTTTCCAGCTACATTTCAGTGAACCCAAACCTTTACGCAAGCAGAACCTCAACCACATGCTTGACCAACACAGTTTTACAAGTTAAACGGTTGATTTATGGAGCAGATATCCAGCTGGATGCTGACCAACGTGGCTTCGTCTGCAGGCGGATTGAAAAGAGGCAACGCGTTTGGAGGTGAAGGACTTGCAGCAGTGTTTGCAGAGTCAGAAAAACAACCGTATATTTGCAGAAGAAAATGCTTCTTCGCCTTGGAGCATTGGAGTACAGGTGGAGGCAATAAAATATTCAAAGTAAAGAAAGTTTAGTGGCTGAATTTGAATGCAGGCAGGAGCTTCACGTTCGGCTGTAGAGGTAAAAAAAACAAAAAAAAAACAAAGAAACCGAGAGACCAACTATCTACAGCAGACGACACCATTACGTATCAGAGGTAGTAAAGTTCCCACAAATCACTACTTCAGCATATCTTTACTCAGGTAAAGTAAAAATAAGCCACACTTAAGTCCAAGAAATGACTTAAGAGTAAAAAAGTATTTGGTAGAAAGTCTACGCAAGAATTGAGTTACTGATCTGTTATTTAATATTTACATAAGAATGAACAAAATATGAAGCTAAGTGGAAATTTAAGCATTTTAAGGGACAAAAATTACAATAATTCATGAGTAACAGTTATTAAAAATGTATAAAAACATATAAAACTTTAACAGAAACTGCAGGTGTGCGTCTGTGTCTGGTGAATTTCTGGTTAAAACGTGTCTGTTTTTCATCCAGCGAGTAGAAAATCCAGAAATTTTACTCAAGAGTAGAAATGCATCATAATAAAATTACTCAAGAAAAAGACTAAAGTAAATTTTTTCAGAAAAGTTACTCAAGTGAATGTAATTGAGTAAATGTAACTAATTACCACAAAAACTCTGCGTATCCAAAGGAGATCTGATACAAAATGAATAACAAAAAGGTGTCAAAATAGAAAGAGAAAATTACAATTTTATATTTTTTAGGGTTGGAGATCAGATTCAGTATTGAAGACAAAAGGCTGGGTTGAATCAGGAATCAACAGAAACTTTTTCAAAGTTAAAATATCTTTGGTTTTTGAGAGGATACGCAGGAAAACTTGCCAACTTCCAACAGAAATACCCCAGATAACATTTAAATCCAGGACTTTCAGGCTGTCAGGGGAAATTCAAGCTTAAGAGTAACCCTAATCTTTGCTACGCTAAGATTAGCGTATTGTAGCTGACAAAACAGAAAAGAAAAAACATCAGTAGACTCTGTCCTTTGCATGGATTTAAGAAAAGTAGAAACGTTTGGTCAGAAACATTTTGGCACAACTGTTGGCTTCTTTGGAGACTCAGCAGCTTTAGTTGATTCACCTGAATAAAAACTCCACTCTGTACCAAAGGGTTTTAGACAAGCGTGGCGTTATTGGTTCAAACTGGGACATCAATGAGACAATCATCCAAACTACCAATGCAAATCCACAACAGACGGACTGAAAGAGAAAAAATAAATCAATAAATCTAGATAAAGTTGAAATACTGCATCAAAAATGTGAACTGAAGAAGAGTGGGTCAAATACTCTGCTGGTATATCTGGGTGTAATTATCAGATCACAAATGTAGTTAAATGAGATGGCTTTAGTTTTGCATTACTGATGTAAAAACACAAACAGGATTTCCATTTTCTTCTTTGCCCAAACTACAACTTCACTGTTGGAGACACACAACTTTTATCCTTCAGATCTTCTGTAAATATGTTGCAGAGAGCGTCGTCTCTTCTGCAGCATCAGAACCAGGGGTCTGAAAAGGCTCATCACTGCAAAAACACAAAATCGACTGAAAATATCTCATTACACTTGAAATAAGACAAACTAACTTACAAGCAACTTTTTCAGGACACACAGAAGCTTTTTTTAAGTAAATAATTCACTTAGAACATGGTAAAAATGTGTAATAAGTGAAATAATCTACCAAAGGAACTTGAACTGGGTTGCTAGGTAACGGGCTGGGTTTGGCCGGGGTTGCTAGGTAATGGCTCAGTGGAATGTTCTACGATGGAAGTAGAATTTTGAGCTAACATTATTTATGTAAAACAAGCTTATTTATCTTGCTGGAAAATGATGTGCAAGTTAGTTTGTTTTATCTGTCTCTGCAGCTCATTCAGTTTACAGGTTTCTATGAGTCCACTAAATTATGGAGTTCCTCAAGGTTCTGCTCTGGTGTCCTTGTTGTTTCTGTTGCACCTGCTCTCACTTTGGCATAATTTAACATCTTAAAAAAACATTTTTGTGTTAAAATTCAGTTACATAACTCTTCTAAAGTTTTTGAGGTAAAAAACTTAGAAGAATGTAACATTCTAGAATATTTTTGACAATGCCGAATGCTGCGAAACTGGGATTTTTGTCCACACAACCCCTTACTGACTTCATTTTAATACCCAACTTTGTAATACATAAAATTACTTTGGAATAACAGGCTATATGCAAACAGTGATGTTTCAAATGTGTTCTTTTGGGACAGAAATACGCTAAATATATAATCAAAACCACCACAACAAGGCCTAACGTTCCTACAAATAAACTTTTTCAAAACAATATTCTCTTCTTCTCTTTATGCTAATCTGTTTGCGCACAGCACTCGCCATCAAAAGTAGCAGCTATGTGGGTTTTTCAAACGCCCAAACCAAACAATACCCTTTGTCAGCACAATTCAACCACGCAATGCATTCATTTGTCAAACTGCCTTTGAGTGAATCCCCCTAAAGGCTCCTTCCCCCATATGCTTAGGTGACACTGAAACACAAAACCACAGAGTGAAACTCTCCAAAAGTAAAGAAAATAATTCAGAAAGGAGCTGCTGTTAAAGATTAGAGCATGAATTATAACGTGAGAGAGTCGTTTCTGTTCTTTCTTAAAAGACAAAAGCTAGCAGAGGGAATATCATCATCATCATCAGTGTAACTTGGTGAGATATTTTTATCAAGGGGTGACTGGCAGAAAAAAGCTAATATTTCCCATTCTTCTCAGTTCCAGTTTGATGTCCTTCATGAAGCACCCAAACGAGTCGGAACAATGCTGACAAAAGGAATATCTGCAAAGACCACGGCTTGTGATTTTATAACATCATATTGAGAGCGAAAGACGCATCAGACATATTGATTTTCCATCTCCCAAAATGGATGTGTAACATTTCAGAAATGAAGTTTTCAAATTATAAAAAGAAGCCTTTAGGGAAATCATCCACAAAGTGTCTTGTTTGGTTTGACAAGAGCCTGTAGACTAAAATTATTTTAATTCAATACCATTTTGAGAGCCTCAGACATTTATGTCCCTGAAAATGTGATATCCACGGGCAGAGAGCCCACATCATCTCAAAGAGATGTCGTCAGATGCTGTCGAGGAGATGCTGTCAGGATGAGGTTACGCTCCGTCCTGCCTTTGGCTTTACGCACGGTTAACGTGTCATGGCTGGAAACCTGAATTAAAGCGATTCATGTAAATCTAAGTAAGAGGCCTAACTTGATGCTCCGCTGAACAGCCCCAGCGCCAGGCTATCATGTTTGTCCACATGGGAAGGAAGCACTTTAACCGTGTTTAAAGTTGCTCCTGCTTTCAGAGGGACAGAGCATTTATACAGCTGTATTTGCTTTTAATAAAGTCAGCAGAAGCACGGTGCCAACCTGGGACTACACTTCCTGTCCACAGAGCTCATGTTCAGGCTTTGATCACTTGCTCTGCAACAACAAACACTTAGACCTCTGCTAGCTGTCTTCACAGCGCAGTGGGAACGCCAACAAATCCTTTATTAGGTCTACAAACATTCAAAAATACAAAAAAACAAAACTATGAGTATATGGAAATAAAATAAGCTTGAATTGACACTGAGGGACAAAAAACCGAGAGACGCATCTCTACATCCAACCATTTTCATAAACCAGGGAGAAATTCTTCTAGGTTAAGCTAACAGCTACTCAACCAAACAACTATTCAAGCTAACAATATTTGGCCATTATAGTAAGCAGCTGTACAAGCTAACAGCTACTTAAGCCATCATGAATTTGAGCTGCAGATGTACAAGCTAACAAGCGACTTGAACTAACAAGTACTCAAATTCAGCAATTCATGCCAACAAACAAGCCAAGCTAACAACTACTCAAGCTAACAGCTATCTGAGATATTATTAATTCAAGCTGCAAGTACACAAGCTGTCACTGAAACAAACAAGCTACATGAGCTAACAAGTATTCAAATTTAGCAACTGATGCTAACATCTAGCCAAGTTAACAGCTACCCAAGCTCACAGACCATTAAGCTAAGCCAATCAAGCTAAAAATTATACAAGCTAACATCTGAGCTAACAGCTAAGCTAACAAGTTAAAGGAAGTGGGTTAATTTAAGAGACTAGAAGAACAAAAATATAACATTTACCTAGCAGTTTCATCAAGAAGTTTTATAAATATTTTATGCCTTTTTATAGTGATGAAACTCAATGAGACACAGCTTCAATTTGAAAATAATACTTCAAATATTTCATCTATTTGTGACTTATTGACTCAGATTAGCCATCAGTTTCACTATTTGCCTTCCCTAGGAGACTCTTGCCTAATGCCTCCAAGATACTGACTTCTCATTACTACTCTACATAAACCCACTTCACAAAGAAACATGGAAAAACCCACTAATGTGGGGCAGAGATGGAACCGAAACATCAGCCTCTGCAGACCGATTCACTTGGATAACTTGCATTTGAATCAAACATCAGTTTGTTTGGCTCTTGAAGCCAAACTGCTCTGACACCCGAGAACACGCCTGAGGGGCTGAAATGCACACTGCTCATTTCAACACTAAAGACTCCAAGTTTCCCATGCTGCACCTGTGGGAAAGCTCAAGCTCAGCATCAGTGAGGACAAAGCATCTTTTTCAAGCCCTTTGAATCGGTGGAGAAACGGTTTTCTGTTTGTTGTCCATTTAAAGACGTAGAATGAGTAAGGTGTGCAGAAACGTGTAATTTGTCATTCAAAAGGCAGGCAAATTTTAAGGTTATAAGCAACCAGCAGATTGCCTTGCTTCCTCTGACATGGACGATGATTTATGCTGCAGATTGTCGCCTGAATCAGCAGCAAAAGCCGACTGTCTTTTACGAGCCTGCGCTGGAATTAAAGTGGCTACTGCTCCCACTTTTGATAATTCAGCCAATCAGCTAAGGTTCACCCTGACTTTACTGCTATGTAAATATCAGCATCGGGTTTCCTGGTTGCGGCTGGGAGTGGGAGTGGCTCCCCACGCTGAGGGGAAAGGCTGTGACTCAAACTAAAAGCAGGTCCTGATCCTTTGACAAACAAAACCAATGGTGGAGATTACGGCACATTACTCTCCGTTAGCACAAGAGATAAATCTGAGAATGGTGTTACAATATACTAGAAATTTGGATATGCAATACAAGTGAAATATCTTTATCTAAATAATGAAATATTTGAAAACTGGACTCCAATCATTCCAATTGCCTTGCAAAATTATTCATTATTCACATTTTATAATGTGAATAATGATTAAAAAAAAGTGGATCAGTGCCTCCCTAATTTAGACCGTTTTTTTTATTATTTCAAATACAGTAACTGATTAGTAATTAATACCAACTACATCAACAAATACAGAAACTGTGAGGACAAAAGATTGGAAGAAAGGAGGAAAAGACAAAACATTTTTCCCACCATTATTTACCATTCTTGAGCTGCTATATAATTCAAAGAAGTGTATGATTTTAGAAAATAAGAAAAAAATCAAATGATATCTTTGCACAGTTCATGCACATTTTTCGCCCAGGTAGACTTGCTGTCAAATATAACTTCAGTTCTGATAAAAAATTTAAACGTCCATCAGATTATATCACCTTAGATTTGTTTTCCATTCTTCTGAAGAAATTCTCTTTGCCTTAGACATATCAGACGTCTCAGCTGGACGTGAAAATCAATCGGTGTGGGTGAGAACTGCCTTTAGTTGCACAGCGTGTAATGAGTGATGCAACAGGGAGTAAGATGGGTGTTGAAGAAAATTTAGAGAGCAGTAATTATGCAGTCGAATGTTAATTGGTGCTGGCTGCCCCTCGGTTTTCATATTGATGGAAATAAACGAATTAGGTTAAAAGCTATACTTACTACAAGTTTGCTGCCTGCTTACCTCCCACCTGAGCGTTAAAATGTACCAATTAATTTCACTCTTAAGTTTTTTTACAAGATAAAAAAAGAAATCGCACTTTAGTTAGAACTTTGCTTGGTGCAGCAGGACATTCACTGCAAAAACACAAAATCCTACCAAGTAATTTAGGTATAATTAATAGTGCAAATATTGTAATAAACTCAAAATAAGACAAACTAACTTACAAGTAACTTTTTAGTATGATATAGAGGAGTGTTTAAAGAAAATAATTCCTTAACATTGATGAAAAAGTTCTAGTTCCATGGGCAGATTATTAGACTTATAATATAAAACATGGAACTAGAACTGGGTTGCTAGGTAACGGGCTGGGCGTGGCTGGCGTTGCTAGGTAACAGCGCAGTGGAATGTTCTACCAATGGATCTAATATTTTTTCATCAATATTAAGGTATTTACTTAAAACAAGCTTCTGTATGTTGTGGAACGTTAGTTTTGTAGTATTTCGAGTGTACTGATGTATTTGCTCTAGAAACTAGACAAAATTACTTGGTAAGATTTTGTGTTTTTCCAGTGTTCTGGTAATTTTCTCTTCCTAACATCACACCTTTTGTCAATAATTTTGTACAAACCTTCTTTGAATATCTAATAGTGTCGTGTGCTATATTTAAGTAAATAATGTTTTAAAATTGATGAAAAGGTTGTAGCTACATTGGTAGAATATTCCACTGCGCCGTTGCCTAGCAACCCCAACCACGCCCCGCTTGTCACCTAGCAACCCAGGTTTACCTCCACTGGCAGACTATTTCATTTACAACATGTCATTTTTCCCATATAAATTAATTTATCTGCCAGTGAAACAAGAACTTTTTAAATCAACATAAAGAAATTAATGACTTAAAACACACCTAGGCATCTTGCCAAAAAGTTATCTGTAAGTTACTACACAGGAAATAAGAGAAAACTAAGATATTTGCACTAGAAACAAGACCAAAAACACTTGCTAAGATGTGTGTCTTTGTTGGATATCCAAAATGAAAACCCTGCACAAGTTCAGAGTGACAATCTCTTCAGGAATCTAAACAACGCAAAAAACTGGACCTGCACAAAAGCGAAGATCTGAGCCACCCAGACAAACTGTCTTTTTGTCCACATTTGTCCTACTGTTTGTGACTTTAAAGCCAAACAAAGGTAGCCCTCGCCCATTGAGGCTCCTTTTTCACCTCCGACAGCCTTTGTTCGCCATGCCGCGGCTTCGATCGTGAACAATAAGCGGTGATGCAATGTGTGAGTTTGTCTGAAAGGCCACCAAGGTGTGGCGCACAATGAAACCTGAGAACAAGAGCCTCGTTTCATTTTTGACTCCAGCTAGACGTGCATTCACTTCACCGCCTGTATTGCTTTAATGAGAGAAAATTTTCACAGATAAACATTATAATAATGCTGGCAGGAATAGTTACATTCCAAGCATGGTGATAAGTGCAGAAAACATTGTGCTGGCAAACAGAAAACCTTTCCTCAGGGAACCGCGCGTTTTTCTGTAGAAGGGTTTATGGCCATTTTCACAGTTGAGCACAAATTTCAGTTTCTAAAATAAACATCTTCAAATTTCAAAACATGTCCAAAGGTCGTTTTTAAAGGGCAGTAAATTGCAATACAGCTTAAAGCCCTCCAACTAACCCACGTTTCTTCAAACAGGAGCATCTCTAAAAGTTAGAATATCACACAAAAGTTTAATTTAATTCCATAATTTTATGTATTATATGTCTGGAAATCTTAAGCTTTTATTTCTGAATGGTTTACAGCTAAATAAAGCACAAAGTATCCATCTGGTTGGTAAAAAGAGTCACCCTGTTATATTAAAGCAGAGTGTATTTATATAAATATCTGAGAATACAAAATGTTCTAAAAGCTAAAATGTTCATACTGATGTTTATTAGGAAATTATTTATTCATTTATTTTCTAAAAACAAAAAAATAACCATTAGCACACAGGAAACTACCAGGTCCACGGTAAGGTGCTAGCATTATAAATAGCTCACATAAGGTTACATGCTAGTGCTAACAGTTAGCAACTAATATGGACCCCTTGCAATATGATGTCAAGGGAGCAAAATCCGGTCCGATTCCTCTACAGGAGGGCAAAAAGCTGATCGCTAACAGTGGTTACCATTGGTTTTAACTTTAGTCAAGTTGTAAACATACGCACTAAATCTTAAATGTATACCTGATATGTATAAGAAAAAGGAACGCAGTGCTTTGCTACTAATTGTCAAGTAGCTAGCTCGACTATGACAACTGTGACGTGTAGATGTGCGGTGAAACTTCGAGTGAAAGAATCGTCTTTTCAAAATTTCCAGATGTAGAAAATAACACGTAAGGGGTCCATACCAGCATTAACACTACAGCTAATGTTAGCAGCTAACAATAGTACAGCAGTAGGTTTCATCTAGCATGCTAGCACCAAGCAACTGTTAGCATGTTGTATCACTATATTAAACTTGTTGGTTCTGAACTTCTCTTTAAAACTCTTCTCTAGATCTTAATGTACCACATTTAACTCAGAGAAACCTAAACTCTCATGCAGAATTGCTGTTTCTTCAGTCAAAGATGAGGTTCAGATGTTCAGTCTGAAAACTTTTTCAGCTGTTTTCTAATATTCGTTTTGCGTTTAGTGTCCTTTTTTAAGCAACAAATTACTTTAGTAAGTGCCACTCACCTTCAAAACCTGGATGGACTCGGGGCGTGTAGGACCCAAATTTTATCAGGACAGGAATCTCAATGCCTTGCCGCACCCATTCCACCACATGTTGGGTTGCAGATGACCCAGACCGCCGCCCTGCTGGTGGAACACTGCACTCCAGATCCACCCAACCTCCAGCCTTTCCACGGACCTCTGACTTCCCACCATCAGTGGCCACTATGGAGTCCATAAGCAGTGAAATGAGAGGCTCGTTTAGGGGATCCAGGTTTTACAGCCACAATATTTCCACTGGAATCAATAAAGAGATACTTACAAAAGTGGCAAACGAGTACAACTGCAGCAAAAGTCTGCCAGTATGATCTTCCTGACCCCATATCTGTCAGTCAAACAACCTGCAGCATGTTCAGCCTGTTGGCAAAAGACACACAATTGTCACATTCCCATTACTTCCTTGGCTGCACATAAGATGACAGCCATCTGTGACAGCTTTCCAACCTCAGAAGACTCTAACCGAGCTGTCGGTTCTGTCATCGTTTTACAGGAAGGGGAGAGAAGAGAACTCTGGGGTTTTTCTATAGTTTTCCGATAACTGGAACTCGTCCCATATCATTACACAAATGGGAAGAGCAGCTTCTGCAGCCAGAGAGCCTGGCCTGACTCTCCTTTTTATACAACCTACTGGTACAAATGCCAAATAAATCTCTGGAGTCATGTGTTTTATTTAAAGGTGTTTGGCTGAAGGCTTTGCAGTCAAGGACAACCGTACCAATAAAGTCCAACAAATGGTTCAGTTCTGCTTCAGTGTTTGAAACGTCAATGAATTTTTTATTTAAAACATTCTTTCGTTCCGTCTAGATTGGGACACTCCAAAGCTTTGTACATATTTGTCACACATCCTGAATATTTGTGATGTTGTTGGAAAAATAAAAGCTGCAGCTGTAAGCAACCATCTGTTCCCACTGTGAAAGGTCGTACCACCAGCTGTTTCAGCTCTCAGTGCAAAATTAGAAGATCATGTTGATTTCCAGGCTCCTACACTGCAAAAACACTCAATTTTACCAAGTATTTTTGGTGTAGTTTCTAGTGAAAATCTTAGTTTTGTCTATTTAACAGGCAAACTAAAAAGTTTTGCACAAAGTATTGGTATTGAATCGGTACCAGCTTCAATTTTACTCAGTATTGGAAAATTGATAAGATTGATTTTCAAGTTGAAAAAAAGGACAAATTTTGACCATTTTTGTGCAAAAGAAAAACTGAACAAAAAGACAGTTTTTCGGTGGGTTGATCATCATTAATTGGAACTTATTGCAACAATGACAAAAACACTCAAAATAAGAAATTTATCACAATAAATCTTCACCCCTGCTGAGGCAGGTAAATTTAAATTTAGCGTTTTGTTTGTTTTTAGTTTAGTAAAGCATCTTAAAAATCCCTAAAAACCCCTAATCGACATCATGATGCGTTAAAGTCAAATAAATGTGAACGATCAGCTTGTCACATTCTCCACTTCCTGATTGCGATCAGCCGCTCTCCACCGCCCAGGCAGCGGCCGTGCAGATCCTATTTTCAGTCCCAGTCCCACGCTAGTTTTTATGGCCGTCTTCATCTTTAGGGCCGGGGCAAAGTCTGAACCGGTACAAAACAATTACGCCGGCTGTCAACAGTCGCCGTGCTGCGCTCAACCCGCTCCCATGCCTCAGCAAACGCCGTACGAGACTTTCCCCAGAATTAATGCGAGAGTTAAAACTCAATCTGCAGCCGTTCTGTTCATCACCGTCAGCTGGAGCGTAAACACACCAAACCACAGTCCTTCACCTGCCTGGCTTCTCGCCGCCTCAGAAAAACTTTATGCTGAACAAACTGCATTTGATTTAAAGTGGACAAAGGCAGGCGAGATTAGCCGCAACGTTACGCTTCTGCTGCTGCAAAGAAGAAGAAAATAACTGCAACTCCAAGCCTGGCAATCCATCACTTAGTGTGTTTCTTCAGCTTGGAGCGTTTGACAAAGAGTCAGTAATTCATTTCAAACAGCAAAAGTTCCACATGGTTAAATAGATCCCACAATTATTCGTTTGTTTCTCCTAATTTTCACAAAAGCAGTTTTTTTTGAAAACTCAAAATTCAATGTCTCAGAAGTTTTTATCTGAAAGAAAAGAGGAGTAATAAAAATAGTGTTGCAATGGAAAGTTGAGTGGAAGGAAAAAGGTAGGGCTTCAAACATATCGATCACTTTAACGGTCATGTTTGTGGAGTACGCCATCGTTTCTGCAAGCTAACAATGGCTAGTAGCATTGAAAGTAATATCAATATTTTAATGTACCAAACATTAAAACTTTTTATGTTATTTTATCAATATATGCAACTATTTGGATGGAGTTTTTATTGGAGTTTAAGGTTAAAAAAATACTAAACATAAAAAAAGTATTAGAAATAATTTTTTTCCCCTCATTCTTTGTTGGGTGCTTGTTGCTTTTAAGTACTTCATAAATATAGCATTATGAAGCTCTTCATTTGCTGCTTTTGCAGTTTCATCCCACCCTCCAGCTTTTCCTTCCACTCAACTTTCCACAAATATGCCTGAACGCATCACTCTGAAACGCCAGCTTCAACAAACACTAAAAAATGTGCAGTGAAGCTGCAGTTTGCTTTTTTCAAACACACAACTTCACATAAAAGTTGTAAGGAAGCATAAGAAGAAGAAAAAACAACTTACAGCTCCAGATAAATAAGTCTGTTTCTCACAGCTTTATTGGTCAGAACTGTGGCAAAACAAAAAGCAATAAAAAAAATAAAGAAGAAACGAGGGACAGACAAAGAGGCAAACGCAGCAAGAGAAAAGATAAAAGGCACAAAAAATCTCATTACGCTGCAGGACATTTCCTGTCATTAAATCAGAACTAAAAACTGTGAGAGCTGCCAAACAAACGCACGGCCACTTTGTTTGGACGCCATGGCGACTCAGAGCGTCAGATGTATTCTGCCTCCGTCTTGACACCGATAGCACAGCTGCGGCGCCGGCACTCGCTCTAAAGATATAATGAATGAGCAGGTAGCTCCCAAAGCGAAGCAGCTCGTCTCTCACTGATTTATCACATGACAGAAATAGAAATGTCAGTGACAGGCATGCTGTTGAGATTCTGCTGCGGCCTGCTCCATCTGCGTAAGGAGACGGGCTGAATAATCAGGACTGAAGCTCAGATTTATCAGGGAAACAAATGTTTTTCCCATCGCATTGAGTTTCTCCTCCAGGAAAAAGTTCTTCCAGCTCTTTGCCAGATTATCGATTTTCACTCGGACCCTTTAAGGAAAACGAAGCACTAAACTTTTCCTCAGAGGATGTGCAGCATTTCTGCCTGCCAGAAACAGAATTGGACATCAACTTCCATACGGAAACAGAAAACACTCGGAAAAAGGAAAAAAGACGTACAACTTGGGTGAAACATTAGAAATAATCAAGACCAAAAGTTTGAAATATGCAGATAAATATATAAACGCAGATGGAGCAGTAGTGACTCTTCATCTAAAAGACCTAAACTATAAACACTTAATACAGTAACTAGTTATTAGACATAATTATATTTGGCAAAAATGCAATCATTAAAATCATTAAGCAAATCATTATAAGCCTGGCGGGCCACCAGGCTTAACTTGTGCCCCACCAGGCAAAGCATTGCTTATTTATTCAAGTCTTTTTAAAATGTTTGCATTTAAGACTTTATAGTTGGTGTTCAGGTATTAATCTCTCAATAACACGTAATTATTGACTGATATTTTCACATATCCTGTAAATTTTAAACATTTTTTAACTCAAAAACATGGTGGGCTGCTGGATGAATGCTAGCAAGGCTAATGGCTACAAATCCCTTCCAGAAAACCACAATCAGAGCCATTATCCACAGTAGTGACCTTCAACAGAGAGGTCAGTCCACAAAAATTACTCCAAATACCAGAATAGCATTTCACTGCATGCTTAATCCAAATATTTATGATTAAACAATAAAAAGAGAAACTTCCAGTGCAAAAAACACACAACTAAAAAGAACTTGAAGGCCAAACTGTCAATTACTTAAAAACCAAAAGGCTAATGTTGATTGGCTATGTAAGCATGACATCATTCTCCTGACTCCACCTCTGATTGGTCGATCAGGTCCCTCCGACGCCTCCTCTCCTGACTACATCGTCAAAATGTGTTTCTATAAATTAAAGCCTAAATTGCTTTTAATTTTCTTTCCAGATATTTATTGTCACTTTATCTTTTTATGGGGTGTTTTTCATTCATGTCGAACATAATTTTGAATCTATATTCGCATTCAAAAATACTTTACTAATACCAAAGGAAAATTTAATGGCTAAAATTTTATTTTAATTAAAATTTTAATTTATATGTTTAAAAGTATTCAATTTAAACATTTAAAAACCAGTGGGCCAGATATAACCATTATTAGGAAAGCAAAGAGACTGAGGGTGAAACTGGTCTTAATGGGGTTTTTTTGTAATTTGTTTCTTTAGCTTAATTAAATGTGAATAGATTGTACTTTAACTGATTAATTAAAATAAACATGCTCTGTTCAACATGAAAGCTTAAAGGTAAGAAAGGAAAATTTGAGTTTGAGAATTTGATTCATTACTCCAGAGAATCAGCGGGTGTAAAAAAAAAAAAAAAGATGTGGAAATCAGCAGCAACGTAGAAGATGAGTTAACAGAGTTGCTAATTTGTTAGACAGGAGATTTCACTTCATAAATGTTAATGGTGCTGACACAATTATGTTAAAAAAAAAAAAAAAAGGATTGAAAAGCACCGAGCGCAAAGTACGGCTGTGGCTTTTAAGGATTATCGTCTTCAACCCAAATATTCCCCTAGATAAGCCAGAAAAAGCACTGAAGCTTCTGCCGTTTATCATTTTGGGAGCTGATTTCGTGATCACTAAATGCCCCAAATGCAAACCCGCCATTAGCAAACTCTCTCTTTTTAGAGAGAAAGAACAGATGAAAGATTCGCCTCATCACTCGCTTGGATTTTATTTCCTACTCTGTTTTTCTGATTACCTGGGATGATCAGAAAGCTGGAGAAAAATTACCTTCTAGTTTAATTTGTTTTGGACACGCGGCACGAAAATTAAACGACACATAGGAAGATTTCCTGCAAATAATTTGGAGATAAATTCTTCAAGAAAATACAAAGAAAAATGTGAACAGCTGTTTCTGTTCAGCCAAAGAACGTCAGCTGGTGACACTGAAACGTAGAGCTGAGTTTCATCAGCGTAGTTTTGCTAAATAATCATTTTTTCTTGTTATAACCTTAAATAGGAAGAGCAAATTGGAGGTGTCCTAGGATTAAACCTTGGGGTACTCCAAGTTCTCTTTACAAATTAGTTTGCATCTAATAAACATTTGTGCAAAGTTTGATTTAAAACAAACGTTTCCACAAATGGCTTATTAGTTGCCAGATAATTTGTAAACCCAACTTGGAGTACCTCAAGGTTTAATCCCAGGACTCCTCCAAATTGCTCTCACTATATCAGTGAGAGGAAATTGGAGGAGCCTAAAATGTGTGCAAATAAAACTTTGCACAAGATGGAACAAATTTGGAGCAAAATTGCCCTCGCTAGATCACAGCGTATTTGGTGATATAGTTGTCGCTCCATCAGTGTACCCTAAAACTGTGCAAATAAAACTTTTCACAAGGTTTAAAATCTTCCTTTAAGAAAAATTCCTTCCTTAAATTAAGGAAATTTTGATCAATGTAGCTGTTGAGACGTGCAACAAAAAATTTAAGGGAATGCAAGTTTAATTTTTACCAATTTCAAAACAAAGTGTAGAAAAGAATGTATTTTCAGACTGAAAAACTATTTTCAGGAGAAAACTTAAATGACAAGGCAAAAACGCCCAAAAAAAATAGTATTTACTTCTCAGGATTTGACCTTGCCTGCCAATCAGGAATCTGAAGAACGAACGGCTTCAAAACATTTAACACATGCTTTTCATATGAAAGGTTAAAGACTCAAAAATGTCAAAATATACATTTTAAAATTTGCCCTCAAATCTCTTCTCTGTTACAGCTCCCTATTCCATCTTGTATTTAAATTTCATGTCATTCTTTGCCAAACTCGCCATCACCAGAACGTTTGAGGCTGTAAAATGTCATGTTGGAACATCTACTGTCAGCCATCTCTCTCAAGAAAGGAATAAAAAATAAAATGCTCTTCATTGGCATTCACCCTGCTCCAACCCGGTTCGTCTTTGTTACCGTGATAAGAGTTTTCCCCAGGGAGCTTACTTCATTCAGCCTGGCTCCTGTTAATCTACATCATATTTTTTCCCCCATCCTTGCACATGTGTCAGAAAGGCTGGTTTTTATAAATCCAAACACGCTCCTTCCTTCACAATGGGTACTCTCTGTCTGGCTCGGTTTGATGTGCACTTAGGGGGAAAATAGGACAGGCGAAATAAAGAGGGTTCCACTTTAGTGGCCATACAAACGCTTGGAGTGCAAATATTTGGCATCTTATCTGGGAATCAAGGTGAACACAACAATGTCTTGCTGACCCCATAGATGGAGTGACTGTAAAGCTCTGGCTTAGAAAGGAGAGAGCAGCAATATGGAGGTCAAACCAATGTCACAAAGTCAGTGTGTAACTTCACAGTGGTCACGAATTGCTTCTTTTTCTGTTGCAATAAGAGAGCAATCACACAAACCCCATCTGGTCGGAGAGTTTAATCAGAGTCTAGTTGTTTTGCCAAGAAAGTTTGGTTCATTTGGGGAGGTGTGAAAACATAATCGAACTTAAAAAAGTGAAATCCTGTCCGCTTGCAAACCTTGGTCTTGATTCGATTTTGTTGACGTGAACTGCGGTGCTGTTGGAATGCGCATGTGAAGCAGGAAGTGGACTACAGCACAGGGCATTCTGGGTAAATGCAACCAAAACAAACGTGTGCTAGCAAACTACGCTAGCAGGAGAAATGGCTAGCTTAGTAAGCGAAAATCCTACAACTGCTAAAACCCGACGCTAGTCCATTTTTTCCCCCCCATTTACAATCTTCAACCTTTAATAAACCTTAAAGCAAACATCAGGTTTCAATTTTCAACCTTCGTCTGGGGCTTAAAGCAACATGGACTTACTTTTATTACAATACTATATGATAAAATGGTGACCATTTATTACACCTTCTTAGATAACTGTGGCTGTGACAAAAATACTGCTCTTGGAAAAACATTCCCATTTCTAAAATGCTTCTTCAGAACATTAGTTATATTTAAAAAGTTATTTGTATCACCTGCACAGAGTAACTGCATATTTTCACATTTGTTTATATTTATTGATGCTTTATATGAACAAAGAGTGAAGAAAATAGTAAAACTAACAATCCAGACAATATGGAAAGTTTGGAAACCAAGTATTTCTTTCTAGTTTATCTTAGTACACTTGAAATAATACAAAAATAACTTACAAGTAACTTTTTTATTAGAGAAAAATAGAAGCTTGATTTGAACCAACAGTTGTAGTTCCACTGGTAGAATGTTCCACTGGGGGTCGCTGTTACCTAGCAACCCCAGACAAGCTCAGACTGTTACCTAGCAACCCAGTTCTAATTCCACTGGTAGATTATTTCACTTAAAAGACATTTTTCTGATAAATGAAATAATCTGGCAAAGGAATAAATAATTTAGAGTCTTCTGTAAATTAAGACAAACGTCCAGCTTGATTTAAGAAGTACTTTCTGAAAAGTTACTTGTACAATTAAAATAAGAATAAAACTAAGATATTTGCACTAGAAACTAGACAAAAATACAGGTACTTGGTAAGGTTTTGTGTTTTTGCAGTGTAAATTTACCACAACAATAAGTTAAAGTTCTTATCACAAGTAGCATATCGCGATAAATGATAAGATAGTATAAATATGCCTGATTAAGCTAAAAATTAATTTTTTTGGCCTTAATGATTGTTTTTATGACTAGAAAACAAACTAATTTGCTTTTTGCCATTTGTATCGTGCAAATAATAGCTCATCATTTGAATAACATAATTGTCTTTCTTTTGATCTGCATTGCAAAACTCACCTCAGAACTACTTCAAGGCGAAACTGTTGTATGAAATATTAAGAGATTATTACGATTAGGATTTTAATATTTCAGCCAAAGGGTGTTTGAGAAGAAACCCAGAAATTAATTGGTTTTAATTTAAAGTCAGAGCATTCTTCTTCAGATCCTGAGAGCTCAAATATGAAACTGCTCAAGGACACAAGCTCATCTCAGTAAAGCTTTACTACTAATGCCTAAAATTTATTTTTTTCTGTATAAATAATATTTGAACAGCCATGTTTTATAGCCCAAGTAGCAAGGTGAAGCTTTTATAAAATCCTTAATTCCAGTTTCTCAAGGTTTTAAAGAGCTCCTGTCAATATTTTGACACCAGCAGTTTATGGGCTGACGTGACCTTTGTTATATCAGTGATTTAATTCCACTTCAGTCTGCTTTAGTTGTCAACATGAAGTGTTTACGGTACTGCTGCAGATCAAGAGGCACCATACGGACTCTTCTCCTTCTCAGGTTAATTAATTTCCACTGAGTTCGTTTTTCTGATGACGTAAACTTGGTGAGAGGGAAAAATTATCCATTAAACCGGACCAGCTGGTGCGTCGAGAGGCTCGATAAAAACCGACGAGACAGTTTCTGAAATTGTTAAACGGGGCTCATCTGGGGACTTTACGGACATTTTTTCCTATTAACGCTGGAAAATGAAGATAAATGAAGATAGACTCAACACTACAGACAAATGCATATTAATGCAAACAATTTTTTTTAATATGGGAAGCAAAAAATAAATCTAAAAATGACCTTTTGTTGATATGCATTTGCTTTGAAAGTTTGCTTCCTAATAAACTTTTATATTGAACATTTTATAGTTCAGTTTATCAGAAAGTCCAAAGTGCTCATTAACGCATCAAAAAGGTTTCAGCCCCTGATAAAACCATAGTTAAACACTGTAAAACATATTTTCAGGTAATTAAATGACAGTAATTAAATTTGGTATTTTCCAAGTACTTTACAGATTGTTTATGTTAAATTACATAGTTTTTGTCCTTCTGAAATTATATTAAAAATATTGAATCAAATGAGCTGATGGATGCTTATTACTTAAGTAAAAAAAATGTAAGCAGAGATCTTTTACCTAGCTCTGGGCCAAACGTTTTTCTTTATATTTTTAATTATTTAATCATTTAAATTAACGCTTTATACCTCTTAAACTTTTCAAATAAAAGTTTAACTGATAAAGTCATTTGGTGAAGTGGAGTTAAAGTCATTATTTTGTTAGCGGACGACATTCAGACAGATGTCAAAGTAAAACACCATTAAATGGGGTGAGAATTTATCGCATCACTTATAATTTATTGTGATAAATTTCTTGTCATGATAAGAATCTTGATTTCTTGTCACATAAAAGTAGAAAAGTATTGTTTTGATTAGTTTTTCCCCATTTTCTCCACTGTTCAATACACGTGTCAATAAATATGATTAAATTCATTTTAGTGACATAAATTACACTATCCTGAAGAAGCTAATTACAAATTAGTTTATATTTTTAAGAGCATTATTTGAGTTTGTGAGGTACGATTGTTGTCATGCAGTCCCAAACTATACAATAAATTTAAAAAAAGAAATAGTGACTTTATCTACAGTAACACATATCGCGATAAAACCCATATCGCCCACCCATACCATTAAAAAAAGAATATCAAGCTAACGTCCGCCAAATTTCCGGACAAATAAATATGATTAACTGCATTTTAGTGACACACATAACATTTCTTAATAGCGTTTAAAAGAAGCTAATTACAAATCATTACATATTTTTAAGAACAGTATGTGTGTTTGTGAGGGATGCATTCACTATTTCTCTTTTAATTTAATTAGAAATGGTGTCGTTTATCTTCCATCAAAATAGTACCACCAAATATCGCGATAAAACGCCAATATCGCCCATTAAACAATGGAAGAAAATCAAGCTAACGTTATTTCTAGCTAGCTAGCTAGCGTTTAACGTTCGGACGTTAGCTAGACGTTAGCTAGCAAGCTAGGAATCGTTCGACACTTGTTGGTATCCAATATTATGTATCGATATTATGTTCCAGCTCATCAGTAATTAGGCGCCTTATCTCACCTTTATGAGTCCAAAGTGCTAACGCTGTTAGTAAAGGAGAAAAAACAGGAGCTTTGTGGATTTATACCAAGAATATTTATATAAAACTGTCGTTTTTGACATCATACGCCAGAGAAAGTTCATTAGTTTAGTTTAAATGGTCTACATGCCACATACAGCTCAGTAAGGTTAATTTATCCACATTTAAACACTTTTTATCGTGTTTTTAACCTTACCTGGTGGATTCCCTTTAGAAATAAATCCTCTACATGTTCCCTCCGGTCCAACTGAAGCGACGGTTTGAAACCGAGCAGAATGAAGGTTTTGTTCCTTTAAGCGACAAAAGCCACCGGGATCCCCAGCCGTAACACGAGCCTCTTCCTTTCTAGTGCGTCTTAAAGAGCCCACCGGGCAACAGGTGTTCGTTTCACGTACAGGTGACGCCTCTCCTCTCTCCTCTCCGTCCCTCCCACCGAACCGCTGCTCCTTCCTTGTTCTGCCCAACTCCTCCTCATCACCATGAACAGAGAGCACAACCCAATTCTGGAAGCTCCTGAATTTTTAAATCCAGGGTTTGTTTGTTCAAGCTGACACGTTTTCCTATTTCCAATCCCCCCCACCCCTCTCACCCCCCCGATGACGTCATTCTCAGCTGCAACCACCAGAGGGCGCCATTTACCTGCTGGAGGCCAAACTGTTGGGCTTCCGTTAAAAGTCATGAAAATGTCTGAGAAAACCTTTCCCACAAATTCAGTTTGTCACAAAATTTGCTTGTGTGTGAAATAAATGTTAAAAAATGAAACAATATTCTGAGATTTATCAAACTCAAATAATTTAGATTATCTCAGCCTAAATAGTTGAAAAAATGAGTCTTATTTTATGTAAGTGTAACATAGTTAATATTGTATATAATTAAGAGGTTACATAAGACGGTGAAAAAGAATGTTTTCTGTCTTTAGTGCAAAATTAACTACCAGGTGAACAAGAATAACAGTACTTCAACACATTTTTACTTAAGTTAAAGTGAAAAGTAGCTCTCCAGATAACTGATTGGATCAGAACATCTGATTTAAAATAACGTAATCGGACACAAAAAAAGTTTTTCTACATTTTAAAGCAATTTATTTAACTTAATTAAGTACTAATTTAATTAACTTATGTTGGTATTTTAAAGATTAAAATGAAATTTTAATTTTATCTTACATTACAAAAAAAACTCCAAATTAAGTTTAAAAAAAACTGACAAATTACACTTTTCAACGCAAAATGTCACAAATATTGACAGCATGTTAGTAATATTATCACAGTATATTTAGGCCTTTAATTTTTTATATAAATATATAAGAATACATTTCTGCCAAAACCTCAAGATATTCCAAGAATAATTTCAAAAATTTTCAGAGAAATCAAGAAAAATTTCAGAATTTGAAAACCCAAAAAATAAATAAAATTTGAAATTTACCTCAGAAAATTTCTAGATAAACACTCTGAAATTCCCACGTTTTTTTCTCAAATATTTCTTAAATTAATCTAAAAATTTCTGGATGTTTTTCTAGCAAATTTTCCAAATGTCAAACTTGATTTTTCTAGAAAATCTCAGATTTTTTGGCAGAAATTTCCTCCCGATGTCCCCTCATCTACAATTACCTTAACATGCCATCACAACCTTAAATAAACCACATTTGTTAATATTTTTGACCTACTGATGACGTTTAAAACACGCAACATTTAATAAACACCCAACATTTAATTTTCTGCTTCACTGCAGCAAAGTCAAAACATTCTTTCTTGTCACTCCAGCATAACAAAAAGAGACACTGCTTTTAAACAAACACTTTACAAAATATATACCTGCACACCTTTAAAAAAAAACAAAAAACTTTTCTACTTTGGATTATATTGCAAACACACCAGAGCTACAGCCACAGTGGAGCGACGGTAAATAAGAAATATGATTTCTCTGTCGAGTTTTTGCAGGCCGGCTTCCTCTGCTGCTAATAAAGCAGCTTGAGTCTCTGAGGTCGCTCGTGTTTCGGCGTGGAGGCTAATAAAGCGAACAAGAAACAAGAGCAAACAGAGCAAAGAAGAAACACCTCACAGTTATACATTTCAGCAAAGCTGCAACATGTCGGCCTCCGCTGCTCCGCTCGTTCTGCTACATTCGAGTCAGAGCGTAAACAGTCGCTCGGGTCAGTCGCCGAAGTCCGGGATGTCATCGTAGGAGTAACCGCGGTAACCCTTGGCGGCGTAGTAGGCGATCCTGAGGTGGTAAAAGCCGGGCAGGAAGACCAGGAGGCCGATGACGATGATGGGGACGGTGCGGTTGGGATTCTAGGAGCAAAACAAAAAGATAAACAAACATCAAATAGAGGAGGTGAAATTAAAAAGCAAGGTAGGAAAATGTGAATCAGAAGCAGAAGAGGCTTTGCTTTTATGTAAACCATGAGTCAGTCAGGGTGCAGCGCTGGACTCCACCAGCAGATGGCAGCATCGTGCACCGAGTCGATGCAGGAAGGCGTCCCTGCTGGTGCACTGCAGCATCACTGCAGCATCAAGGCTTTAAAACAATCTGTTTTTCTGTGCTGGTGCAGAACTAAAGCCGCAGTGCAGAACTTTAACTCTACATCTTTAACTTTCCTCACTAAAAACAAAGTGAGTTTGGCAGATAAACTCTTTGCCTCAATGTTGGCTGTTCAAAAACTGTAATTGAGAATAATAAAAATAAATAAATAAAACAAAACTCATTCATCAATCAACTGACGACTTTTCACTAAACAGAACTTCTACTGAACTAACTGTAATTTGATGCTGGTGGATTTACTTCCTTTTTTAAAAAAATTTAAACTTGGAGCAAGTTTGAGAGTCAGTGCGTGGATTAGCGAATGACTAAGTTACTGAATTAATGAGTTAGTAACCAAGTGAGTTAGCAAACAACTGAATAAGTTACCGAATGACTGAGTTACTAAGAGAGTGAGTGAGTGAATGAGAGTTAGAAGAGTTAGTAGCCGAGTGAGTCAGTGATTGAGTGAGTTAACAAGTGAGAGACCAACTGAATTAGAGACCGAGTTAATGAGCGAGCAAATAAGTGGGTGAAAGTTAGTAGTGAGTGAGTGAAAAAAAGGCGGCAAGAGAGTAAGAGAGAAAATTAGTGAGCCACCACGTTACCTAGAGACTGAGTGAGTTAGTAAGAAACTGAATGACTAACCAAATGAAAGAGTGAGTTGCCAAGTGAGTGAATGATTCTGAGCGAGTAAATGTGAGTGAACGAGTTAATAGTAAGTTAGTGTGTCACCAGGGGAGTTAGCAAACAACTAAATGAGATATAAATGTATTTCTGTCATTTTTGTTACCATCAATGAAGCTTTTTCTGAGGTTTGGTTGTTTTAGCTGCAGCTGCGAAGCGTCTATTTTCAACGTTTGTCCAAAAACAGAGGCAGACGTCATTTTGACTGCACTGATTATCAGACTGAAAGCAGCCATGTTTCATGCAGGCGAGTCAGCTGAAGCATCCTCAGGTTTCACAGCTCACCGGGTCGACTAATGGGACCAACCCAGCGGTAAATTCTGCTCCACCTGGGCTTTTCCTGCTATGATACGATAAAAATATCTGTAGCACCAAGTGGCATAAATTATAAAAACTGTTAATGTGAAGCTTAGGGTACCTGACTTGCTACTATTTAATTACTGTATTTAATAATTTATTAAAACATCTGATATGTTTTATCTAACGAGTGCATGTAGTTAGAATTTTATTTAAATAATTTCCGAAGGTCTTTTACGGTTTTTCTTTGTACTCTGGTTGCCTTAACAATAATAGTTTTTCCAACATTTGACCATTTTTAGGCAAATATTGACAGGAATCATGCAGGCATAAAAAATGCTACAAAACTAAAATGAACCAGTGCTAAAAATGCATAATTTCCAGACTTCAAACTCACCTCGACATTGATGATCCCGGCCACAAACAGGGCTCCCAAAATGATCAGCAAGGAGCCAATCAGGAACAAGACAACTGCCACGCCAATCGCCTTGTAAGGGATCTTTGGTGGATTTTTCTTGAACTAGTAACACAGAAAGTATAATTATTATGCAGTGAAACAAAAAAGCTTTTCAATCAGAATATAATTTGGCACCAATTCAATTAAACATTTTGCACTTAAAGTTGATATCCGATAAATATCTGTATCGGTTCTGATGCTATGCTTTATTTATTTTACATTACACTTATAATTCCTAATTACACTTTCTGAACCATTTAACACAAGTTTGTCGAACTTTATTTTAGGAATGCGCCGATACAAATATTTTGGCTATTAATATTGTTTTTATTGCAGATACTCAATATTTATCAATACGATATTTATTGTTTTGACACCTTTGGGGGGAAAAAACAGCAACAAGATGGAAATTAATATTGGTTATTAACATTCTCAGTTTTATTTTGCGAGCCAATACCAATATCTTAAAAAAAAAAATAAAAAAAAATAAAAAAAAATCACTTAAATCAGCCGATACCAATGTTAATGCCGATATATCATAACTAGTTTATTTTGGTTAAATACGTAAAAATAATCAACTTATTGATTTTGTCACATTAAATTTCTTATTATTTATTTACATTAGCTATTATAGTCCTAATTGTACTGACTGAACAAATTAAAGTTTTTTTTGCACGTTTGACCAAATTTGTTAAGTTAATCAAAAAGTTATCAAATAAATTTTAATACATTTAAGTAAAACAAACAGGAGACGTTTCAAGTCAATTTAAGGTTGTTTTTCTGTCTCTTCAGCATCAGACGATACTAAACCCCAGATATCGGTACCAGAAGTGAAATAAGTGGCTCAGTGTCAATTCTAAATGCATAATCAATCAAAAAAAATGCTAAAAACTTAACAATGAGGCGCTGACCTGCAGGTCGATGTAGCCATCGTCGTCAGCTGCCAGTCGGGAATATTTGACCTTGTTGTTGGATAATCCAGCTGTCAACATGTTGCTTCCAACTGCCGTTAGCGTAGCATAACAGCTGTTTGGGGAGAGAAATGCAGGCTGGTAGTCCCAGTCATTTACAGCTTTTTATACGAGTTCTGATTAATCCAAACAAATAGAAACCTGGCAAATGAACAAGGTCGACATAAAGTCAGAAAAAGTTTAGTAGTAGTTTAGTAACATCCAGGTGTGGATAAATCAGGAAGTACATCTGTATAAAAAAATCATGTACAGACACAATGTGCTGGAGTTTACAAGACTGTCAGATTATTAATATTCATTTCGCAAGGTTCGTTTCCTGTCCCATTGCTTAAAGGCTGCATTCAACCATCCATTTTCTATTGAAGTAAAAAGACAAAGGAAGAGAATCTGGAGCAAGTTTTGGATTCACAATTAGACAAAGACTTGAAAAAATGAATAATGCATTTAGATTTTACGAGTTTGTAAGCTGTTTGCCTTTAAATAAAAATATTTAAACCAAGTTGGAAACAATAACTTAACTCATTGCTAATTACTTTGTTAATGCGCATCTTGTTAGAGTGGTTTACACAACTAATTGTAGAAATTATTTCACAAAATTAATGTTTTTAACTTCCAAAAATAACAGGATAGACTAGAAAGTGTGGAAACATTAACAGTTTTTGGCAGATATAAAAACTTCTAGACGTAAAATATCACACTTTTCGAGGCTGCAGAGGAAAGTCAAGTGTAAGAAGTTCAATAATAAAACATTCTGAAGCTTGTGAGCTTAAATCATTGAAAAATATAAAATAAAAATAAAAAAAAACATTCTGAAAAAGGCCAGAATGTAAACAGGAGATAAAAAGCAACTCTCCCAGCTAACTGACAGGCTGTTTAATGTCTTATAAGTGTCTGCAGAAATTGATAGGACTCCATTTATTCATCGAAATGGAAGAACAGTGATCCAGTTTACACCTAATGGGTTGAAAATATCCTCAAATTGTGTTTGTATGTTGTCAAAGTTACGTCTTTGTGCATTTTTATGCTAAAAATTGAGTTGCTCATTCTTTTCTAGCTTACTAAAATCACTAATAAGGGGATTAGCTACCTTGTGCCTTTTGTGATGTCATCGATAAAGCCTGTTCTCTTGAAGGTAGTTTATTTCTTGGTCAAATAATTACAATAAAACTAGCAGGAACACTGAATAAGGCAGGTTCTGTAGGTAAGAGCTGAAGCTAAGGTAAATTTTATTGGTAATAATAATAAATCTGAGTGGCTGCTTTAAGTTGCCTTAAAAAGGAGGTAAAAGTATAAGATGAGATTTTTGATACAAGTTTAATCAGTCGTCACACTGAAGATATTTTAAAAAGGCACTCGGGTTTCCTAATACTGAATTAGGGTCATTTTTAAAACGCTTAGCTAATATATGAAGGATTATTCGCTCAATTAAATTGCTCTTGGTTGAGTTTACCGTTTTGGTAGCTTAATTAGCTCCAGCATTAGCCTCCAACAAGTTATGCTAGGAGGAAAAAAACTCGTACAAAAATAGACGGACACGACAACTTTAGTTCCGCTGCAGACTCTCTTACCTTTACATGAGGCAGAATAAACCCAGTTAGCCTCGCTGTGTTGCTCAGTTCTGTCCCATCCACCGTGTTTCCATTGATGGGAAAAACTTCCTTGTTTTTCCTTCACGGCGCATGCGCACACCCAAATCCCGTTGGTTTGTTGCCTGGTCACGTCGAGCCGTGAATTAAAGAGGAAGAAAACAATTAGCCATCTGTAATTAGTTTTTAGAAAGATAATTATCGGCATTATTATGAATGAAACTATTTTTTAAGATATATTTTTAAATAAATGTCTTTTAAGGTTGAATATTTCCACTACAGCTGAATATAAGTGCAGTAAAATTTACCAACTTTTCAATTTAATCTCAAAATTGCTAAGATTTTTCTTGCAAATGTTTTAACTTTTGAAACCCAGGAATGGTTTTTGTTTTTTCTTAAAAATGTCTCAGATATTTTTTTTGCAGAAATTCATTATTTTGCAAACTTTTACATATCTGCAACACTTGCTGCCATAGCTTTACTACAAAATAATATTTTATATTAGCTTGTGTTGTCAGCAATATTAGCTTCTTTAACTAGCATTTCTGGATGCTAGTTAAAGAAGCAGTCAGACTTGCTGATTTAGTTAGGTTGGATGTTATTCCTGAAGTTTCTGAATATAAACATTACTAAAACAGGAACATTAAAGTCTTGTTTAATGTCAGATGAAGGTAGTAATAAAATGTAGTTATTTGTTTTTTTACAGCTGCTGATGGATGAATGATATGTAGAAAAATGATTCCTCATTAAAGCGTTGTTTACTGAGACACTTATTGCATCCTTGAAAACAACAAACTGACTTTTTGTTCCAGGAACAAAAAGTCTTCCTCCTCCGCCTGCAGGGAACAATATAAAATTTACTGTCCGTCTCTGCACATGGCAGGAAACCAAGGACGTCCATAACAACGAACGGCACTCAGACACACACTCCTTACCGTCATAAATAATGCAGCGCAGTTAAAGCAGCAACACTTCAATCGTTGTGAAAACCACAAACAAAAATAATAAAAAATGTAATGTTGAAAGCTTTGACCATCATGACTGCAGACTCCAAACTGCATGTCAGCAGCATCCTTTTGTTTCTATATTAAATCAGACTCAACATCTGCACAGCTGAGGATTTATGATGAGACAGGAGAGTCAATGTTTAGACATCCTGATAGTCGTTATTTAACATCCCAGCTGTTGCAATTAAAATAAACAATTAAATGTATCTGTTTAAAGGGGCAGCATTATGTGTTTCCCAGGCACATAGTGCCATTTTATAGCTTAATTAGGGAACTAAGTTACCTTCAGCTGTTATAAAAATGCTACATATAAAATTTGACTTAATAGAAAATTTATCTTGTAAATTAATGCCTTGAAATTGGGCCTCTTTTAACCCTTTAACAGAATTTTTACCAGTGTTTCACAGAGACGTTTAATGAGCTCAGCAGTTTCACCAGGCGTTTGCTAATTGCTCCTGGCTAGTTTGAAGGAGCTGAGAGGGAAACTGCAGAGGAGGAGCTCGGTAAACTCAGGTGTTTTGTACAGCTGAATGGTTGCCATGGAGATGAAAGGATTTCTCAAACATGCATGAAAGAATCAAAGCAACTCTCTAGTTTTTTTTTTTTTTTTAACATTATGACACGACGTAAAGCTCAAAGAAGTAAACTTTACAATCCTGCTCCATTAAGGCATCAACATATGATCTTATGGTAACAGATTCTGGCTTCTGCTCCCTAAAAAGTGGCTGCTGGAATCGAATCCCTGCATTTGGAAAATATCAAATGTCCAGCAAGGTCCTATTCTCACCGCTGACAAAACCTGAGCTCCTGCTGCTGTGACGGTTAAAAATAAAAACGTCTGTGAGGCAGAAAGGCTCCTCTCGCTGTGGGAGGCAGGCAGGAAACTCTGCTCACCTCAGAGAGCCCGGACTGCTGAGTTCCCAACAGCTTTTGATTTTTCTGAGCATCTCTTGGTCTCATTTTCGATCTCAGAGATCATGTTAAAGCCTTGAAACCCAATATGAAGTAAAACAAACACTTCTATGAGAGGTCTGCAGGATTTCTGTGTCTAGGAATTCAGAAACTGCATGAACTCCGGTGGGAAATGGGAGGAAACTGGTTGAAATGACAACTGTTAGTTATGAACTCCAAAAATCTGCCATTTTCAAAAGACAGGGGAATAATAAAGAAGCCAAAATATGTCAAATAAGACTAAAACTGATTGTTTTAAACATCCAAAACATCATCTAATCAGAGTGATGTATCAAGATTTTTTTCTTTTCCATATATACACAGTAAAAGTCCTAATATCTTAAGAATTTATAATTGGTTATCCAAACTTTCTGAACATCCTTTGATGTTATTTCCTTCTTTCTGTTGCTCTTTTACTCATTTAAACCATTTTCTGTGTTTGTATGGCCTGACTTTGTGAGCTGCAGTGTTTCCATGTAAAAACATCAAGTGAAATTTATTCCTAAAACATTAATTAACGAATCTGAAACCAATCAAAACAGCCCAATTTTAAGCTCAACATTTACTCCATGCAAATAGGTTAGTTTTACACTTTAATGTTTTGCAGTGTAAGATTAGAAAGAACCGCTCTAGCTTGCTAGCATGAACGTAATCCCTCTGTTTGCAGAGTTTAATACAGTCCTGAGGACGTCTGAGATAAATCCCAGCCATTAGCGTCTGGCTTTAAGCATAGTTTCCACTTCATTTCCCTCTTACTTACTTCTGTCTTTAGCAAACCCCAGAGTCTTTACAAGTTAATGAAACCAAAGGGCTCATTTCAAATCCTGTTTGGCTCATCTCTAAATGCATTTGTTGAATAATTGAGTACACAGTACGCATTAATTCAGCAGGTTAAGTAATACTGCAGATGCTCTCTCACTTCTCTCCAGAGACGTTTTCATCTCAGGGAATTAAATTAGGATTGACATAATCTCTCTGGAATACATTTAGCCGCATCTCTGCAGGGAGGAAACGCTGAAACGCCGCACAGGTCAGCCTGAAGGAGGGAAATGCCGAGATACTGCGCGGTCGGCCTGACTGAGGGAAACACTGAGACCCCACGTAGATCGGCCTGACGGAGGGAAACACTGAAAGGTGCACAGGTCGGCCTGATGGAGGGAAACACTTTCCGTTCTTTTCCTCCCATTTTCTTCCTTATTTTTTCCTCTCTTTCTCTTCTGTTGGATTGAAGCAGATTGTTTGGATTGTTTGTTTTTTTACGCGACAAAGCAGAAAATTATTTGATTCAGAATTTCTTTAACTTAGAAATGAAAGTTCAAAAGTTTTCAACCTTCAGATGAATTTAATCAATGCCAATAATAATAATAACACTTAAATACACAGACTTGCATTCTGTGTGAATAAATAAATAACAGTTAAATTTAAAAGATAAGATATTGGTGTACAAACAGAAGAAATATTGAACGACTGTGGAAAAACTGAGTTTATCTGATGATTTCTGTGGGGAATAAATTCTTGTTTAAGTCGGTCTGAGTATCATAGAAGATTTATTTTATATTTCCAGGCTTTCAGATTCACTCGCAGTGAGCCGCAGAAAAATACCGACCTGTTTTTGCTCAATAACTGTTGATCTCCTTTAGGATTCCTCTCAGCAAGCAGAGTTCAATATTTTCTTCTGAGCCCTGAAACAGAAAAACTTCCCTGAAAAATACAGAAAGGAAAAAACTTTTTAGGCAACATTTTTACATTACAAACAGCCCTGCAAATGTGGATAGTTTCTGGCTTACAGAGGAAGCCAGAAATGGTCATAAGTGAAATTTAAAGTTCTACAGTTTTTCCTTCCACTAAGCTTTCCATCAGTACATCTGAATACAAGAGAAACTATCTAGCCTCTTTAGCATGTACCTCTGGTGTCTTACTTTCTTAAACTATGAGATGAGTACAGTTTCATATTTTAATTTCTACAGAGTGGCACAGTTTTTCCTTCCACTAAACTTTCCGTTAATATGTTTGTTAGTAATAAAAAATTTTTGGTCTACCCTGTCTCCTGGATAACTATTTTATCTTCAGCCTTCCCCATAATAATTGTACATTTTTAAATAAATTAAATTCCCCTGTTTGTGTAATATTTTTCCTTCCACTAAACTTTCCTCGACTGTGTTTGGAACCTGCTTCATTAGTAATTACTTTTTGTTGATTACCTTTACTCTGCCTGCTGGATAGCTACTAATTCCCTTGATTATTATATAATTATGAAAGAACTAAATTCTCCTGCTGCTCTTTTCCTTCCACTAAACTTTCTTTCAATATGTTCATCTCCAGCTTCCTTAGCAATAACATTTTGTGGTTTATGCTGGATAATTGAAAAGTCTTCAGTCTTCCCCTTATTAACTGTACATTTTCATAGAAATTAAATGTCCTTGTTTGTGCACATTTTTCTTCCTTCCACTCAATTTTCCATTAATGTGCTGAGCTTTACTCTCTTTTTGGAAGATGTCTATAGCTTTCAGTTTTCTCCATGATCTTAAAAATGTATTAAAATTCCTCTTTGTTTCTCTTATGCAACATCCACGTTTCACTCTAGAGACAATAAATTTAACCTTGTGAATTTCATCGCTGAGATAAACAACCTGCAGCGCTGGAAGCGCTAATATGTATTTATTCTTTCTCGTATTTGGATGCAGATAAAATAAATTCTAGTCTGTTGAAGGTTGCCTTGCTTGCCGTGGCAGTATGACTAAGCCTGACTGCATTAAAATGCACCAACATCATCAAATAAAAGCAGGAACGGATGACAGACGCCTCAAACATTTCAGTAGTTTAGACGGCTTTACAGGAATAAACAGAAACGTTGCCAGAATATGCAAAAAATATACTCAAGAGTAGCAATATGTCAACACATTTGTACTCAAGTAAAAGCAAAAAAGTGACTGTATAATATTTTAAAATTTAAACAGACTGAATAATATATAAAGTTAAGTGGAAATTTTGGTATTTTAGGGACAAAAAATGCAATAACTAAAAAATAACAAAATCAGACAAAAGAATGTTTTTCCAAATGTTTTTTTTTTTTGCAAGTGTCAAACTGAAGGTCAAGCTGCAGCTTTTTACACCAACGAGTCCTTCCAGTTTTCCACAAATCTGCAAAAGTCACAAAATCAAAAACTCTCCGCATTTTCTCTCATTTTACTGAAAATTTTCTCAAATGTTTAAAACATTGAGTTTAAGTGACTCGATGTCCATCACCGATACAGCAAGTAAAAAAAAGTCATATTTAACATCAAACATTAATGCAAATATTGTAAAAATTCATTGGAACAAAATCTGTCATTTTAAAGAAAACACACTGTAACAATCACAGAATCCTGGAGGAACAGCTACTTATTGATATTTTAAAAGTTTAATTGGGTTCGGATGATGTCATCTTTAAATATTAAATGACTCAGTACTTGAGTCATTTTTTTTTCACTTTGACTTGCATAAAAACATTTTGAGGTAATGCTTCTCTGCCCACCGCTGAATGTAATTAGGTAAATGTAACTCGTTGCGACCCGGTTCTGGTTCCCCTCCTCTTGAGCCAGCGCCGTGACGAACCCCGAACCGTCAACGGAGGTCGGGACGATCCAAACGCATCAATAACATGGTAAGGATGATAAACAGGCTGCTTCTTCTCTCGGGTTATTGTTTCAGGCTGATTTATTTATAGCCTCTTCGACGGGTCAGCAACTTTACCACAGGTGTCTCAGGCGTCTGTGATCAAACGTTCCCCTCCTTCAACTCTGCCTCAGACGCAGAGGTAATATATTTATCTTCAGTGACAGAGACGTCTCGTGTGTCTGCTGCCTCTGGCCGAATCGATCCAAGTTATAGATCTTCCTGCTCTGTGGTTGAAACTTTTTGGTTGTACATTTTTCTCACATTGTCCTCCCTGAACTCTGTATTGTTTTCCAGTTGCTTAAAAACTGTTACTACCAATTTTCTCAGGATTGGACGTTCCAGCAAATTCACTCCAAAGTTGCCCACATGTAGTTATTTCTGAAATTACAAAAAACCCAAGATGTCCATCTGAGACTCTACAGGCTTTAGTTTGCATATTAAATGTTAACATTTCTGAGTAAAGGTGGGCATTAATTGCATCATTTGCAATTCATCATGATCAAAATAAGAATTTTAATTTATTGTTCCAATTAATGATGTTTAAAATCGTGAGGATTGTTAGCTTTACTATTTTCTCCACTGTTATTACGATTAAATTATCAATAAATATGAAAAAATCTGTGCAGGTTAGTGATGCAAATCCAGGGCTTCCCCCAGAAAACTTGCTATTGCTGTGGTGCATTCAGGCAGTCGTTCGTTTTTGAGTTAAAAACTATTTAAAACTGACATAAAATGTGAAAATATCACTTGATAATTTGTGTTATTGGAAGAATAATATCTGAACATCAACTGCAAAGTCTTAGAAAATGCAAACATTTTTAAAATCTTAAATAAATAAGCAACACTTAGCCTGGTGGGACACAATTAAAGCCTGGTGGCCCGCCAGGCTTATACTACACTGGGGGAAGATTGAATATTTTCTCCACTGTTTTTACAATTAAAGTATCAATAAATATGAAAATATTTGTGCAGGTTAGTGATGCAAATCCTGAAGGTCAAGACCCCAAATTGGTGTTACTGTATTATAAGATGTGATGTTTATAGGAAATGTAAAATATTACTGGGTAATTACGTTATTCCTTTTTTGTTGTTTTTATTTTCTGAAACTCTCCCACTGGTCACTTTTATTGTCATAAACTTTCATTAGATTCCAGACATCATTCCTGTGGTGTGAAAAATTGACTCAGTGTTGCATTTAATTGTCAATCCTCCGTTTTCCTTCCTTTCCTCTGCAGATTTTATGATTGAAATCATAAACTTTACATAACCTGCAGCCGAGCCGCTATTTGGGGAGTTTCTCCGTATTTTTTGCTACCTTTCGAGAAGCAAATATCAGAACTCCTTAAAGGTCAGATTCCTCGCCGTCTTGGCAGATGGGCATCTGGAAGAGGCATTATTGCACCACGATTCCCACTGCATCCCCTCATAACTGATGTTGTCTCGTTTTGGCCGACTGCAGGCATTAAACCGATTACACTTCGGCAGAGTCTTCCTCTCTCTCTCTCCACTTCTGCTGCCAGGGGAAGACAAACACACACCCTCCACTTGGCACAGAAATATGTTTTGTTGCTATCAGCTTCAGCTGGTTAAATACTAAATTATTCATGGGCAGGTAGAGGCTTGTGTTGGTGAGATTAGAGAACCTAATTGTGCCTTTTGCGGAGACAATTTGCCTTTCAATGAACGTCCAGTTAAGAGGAAATTAAGGGTAGGAATTTATCATTTTGCCTATCATTTATCATGATCAAGATAAGATTTCTGATTCATTATTTTCATGAGAAAACCTCCAAAAACTGTCCTTATTGTCAGTATTTATTTCACATTCCATATAACCCTGAATGTACACTTGTACAGAGGGTGTTTTCACGCCTCACAGTTCGGTAGATTTGATTGGGTTGGGGACCAAACTTGCAACATTTGTTACATTTTCAGCTTTCGGCTTTCACACCGTAATACATGAAACGATCCAAACTAATTGAATAAAGCTATTCCCCTCCTTGCCTGTGGGGGCGCTGCACAAACAACTACTGAAGGAAACGACACAAAATGTAAACAAAAATGGAGTATTGGTTAGGATTTATCTTTTGTTTTTGGTAAAGACTACAAGCTAGCACCAGACTCACACGTTTGTTTTGGTTGCATTTACCCAAAATGCCTTGCGTTGTAGTCCACTTCCTGCTTTTGGAGCGCTTGGCATTCACACCAAAGTTCACTTCAACCAAACCAAGGTTTATAGATTTTTTTATTTTTTATTTCATTGTTACTTTTTGTGTCACGTTAGGTTCAGTAGTTTTAGTTAGTTTGTTTACTAGATTTATTAATTAGTTATTACTGGTTAAACATTGTTTACTTTTAGGTTAGTTTTGATTAGTTACAGTAGTAGTTTTAGGCGAACGAGAGTTTGCTTCACACCTCACCAAATGAACTGGTGATTTGGATTAAAGTGGACTAAACTGGGCTGATGTGAATCCTTGATATCAGTTTGGAAACACGGATTAGAACCCAGAGAGAAACTACGAATGCCTGGAGAAATCCCTGTAGAAAGACAGAATATCATGGAAAAGTAATGTATTTCATTCATTTATTTAAAAAGTTAAAATTCATTATACAAAGTTACATCCTTACTACCACAGTTTTTCCTTCCACTCAACTTTCCTTCTTTAAACACCTAGATACAATCCACTGTGAACAGCCAGATTCTTCATTTAAGATCTTTTATGTCTGTAACTGACTCTGTGGTGGAAAGTGTCTGCTGAGTAACACTCACACTTTCTCCTTCCACTCAACTTTCCATTGATGTGCTTGTTTACTAAGAAGAAAAATATGTTTCCAAAGCGAGACGACAGAAAACTATGAAGCCTGAGTTAAATGATCCATAGCCGACGACTAGGAAAGACTTTGCAGAGGTCACCACTCAATCACAGCCACCCACACTAAAGGGCGATTTAGACACTCCAATTAGCCGAACGTCTAATTTATCAGAGTCACTACTTACAACCCACATATTATCATAACCTAATGAACGGACATGGATCACCAATGAAAAACAGGTGCTTAGAGAGAAACCATATCAGAATAAACTGAACCTATTTTTATAACTTTATACAAAATTAAGAACAGAGAATAGCAACTGCATGTGTTGCAAAAGTAGTCCAACATATTTTTACTCGAGTAAAAAAGTATTTGGTAAAACGTTACTCAAGTACTGATTAACTGATCAAGTTACCAATGATTTAATATTTAAAAATTATATCATTTGACGAACCAAAACATAAAGTTAAGTGGAAATTTTGGTTTTTAAGAACCAAACTGACAATAATTCACAAGAGTAACAAAAAACATAACAAAATCACACAAAATAAAATGTTTTCAAAAATATTAACAAAAACTGCAGGTGTCTGTCTGGCGAGGTTTTGGTTAAAACATGTCTGCTTTTCATTCAGTGGGTAGAAAATCCAGAATTTTTACTCAAGTAAGAGCAGAAATACTTCATAATGGTATTACTCAAGTAAAAGAAGAAAATACAGCATGGTAAAAATACTCCAAAGTAATTTTTTTCCCCAAAAAACGTAAATATAACCAACTCTAAGATCCCAACAAAACTATTTCTATAGATGAAAAAAGCCCCAAAACCCTCAAATAATTATTTTTCCATATTTAAAAAAAAAAAAATAAATGTAATAGAGTAAATGTAACTAGTTATTACCCAACTCTGCCTATAAGCAACAGTCATTTCTTTTTTCAGTGGACAATGAAGCAAGAAGTTGAAGAAAACCCAAAAGCTTTGTTTCCCGTTTCCAGTTATTACTCTTGGAACCATCATTTGTCAAAATGTCAGTTGAGCGACGCTTGCAATTGCAATTTCCTTGGTCCCAAATCAAAAGGGATGACAAGTAAGATCAAATTTTACACAGACTGTTTTCCGTTTCGGAAGGGAGAGTGTGCAGGCAAACCCGTTAAGATTTGGCTGGAGCTGAAAATGTGAAGTGAGGAAACAAAGGATCTACACTATCAGCATGTGATGAGGTCTATTGCACTAGTTTTAATTTTAAAATATTTCAAACCATACATTTGAAAGCTGACATTAAATAATCCTAAATATCTAAAAGTAACTACCAAGACTATTTGCTGATGAGTTCTCATTAATAATGTTGAAAATGTTTTATGTTTATCAATGTTTTATCTGTCAAATTGTCAACATAATCTGCGTAAGTTTAATTGTGCGCATCATTTATAAAAGAAAAAGGGACTACAATACTATGCCAACTAAGATAACAAGGTCAGGCAAAAAGTTTTTATAGAAAAAGAGCAAGGGAGGGGTAAGAAGGTCAGCTATGCTAGCTTGACTATGACAACTTAACATGTAGAGGTGCTGTGGAATCCGGTTTTTCAGTTCAGTAAAAGAAAAAGAAAGAAAAAAACGACTTAAACATACCAAATCTGACAGATCATCATTAGATCCGGTGTTTAGATTAGCTAATCGACACTGCTGTGTTAGCTTAGCTAATAGCAGTGGTAGCTAATCCACCACAGCGATCAGTTATTAATAATCGCAAAATAAACAAGCCTGAAAAAATAAAATTGTAATGGACTTCTCTATCTGCTTTTCCACTCACCCCTATAAATTTAAAACCATTTTCTGCTGCTTCAATGTAAAGTTCACTTCTCTTCCTTTTACCTAATTCAGTTGTTGGATTCTTTAATTTTGCCTCTGCAGCTCCTGCTTCCGGCTTTATTTGAGAATATCTCCTTTTCAAACGCTGTTTTTCATCCAAGCTTCCATAGAAACCCAGCCGCCAGGGTCAGGCTCTTATTCTTGACATTAGTGCGGAGGCGAACGCTTCAGACGCGAATTAAAGTTTCTCCTAAACCGCCGACCCACGCAGCGCTGCACAGAACAAACCGTCAGCTTCGCAGATTTCCGGCCAAATGTGTCATCCTGTTTCAAGGCCACGGCAAAATTTAAAAGGTGAAGATTTATTTCTCTTCTTTGAAAGATGGAGAAAATACTGAACCATCTATTCTCATCTTATCGCAGGATTTACAGATGTAGTGAATGACATCAATGTCAAGTGTAACAACAGACATAAACTAAAGCAAAAAATATTCACAGCAGATTTCTGCTTCGCTAAAATCAGATTTTTTTTCTATAATGTTGCTCATATTGCTAACTAAATGCAACAAAATGTGACTTCTGTTTGAACATTTTACCAGTAATACCAGTATTCACAAGTACTAATATTAAATATCGTCTAATCTTTTTCATGTTTTACCATAAACGGATTAATTTCCTAGTATTTGTTCTCCTCCTTTTCTCTCTATTGTCTATTTATTTAGATTTTTTTTTCTGTCATTGAAACAGAAAAAAAAAAAAAAAAGAAACCTGCCGTGCGTCACAGCAAAGGGGGAAACAAAGTGGAAAAACCGTTAAACAACTCAAAACCATCATTTTTCTCACTCTCCGTGTCCCGTTGCCATAGCAACCGACATCAACTTTATGTTTCAGGATTCGACACCGAAAAACACTCAAACATTTCCCACAAAAAGAGAACATGACATCCAGTCAGTTACAGTTTTATGTTTTCAGGCTTGGTGTTTATTTTTTGATTCGTAATAAGTGATCGCTGTGGTAGATTAGCTATCGCAGCTATTAGCTAAGCTAACACTAGCTAAGTTAAACACCTGATCTGCTGATGATCTGCCAGACTTGGTGTTTAGGTCGACCTTTTTTAAAACTTTTTAACTGAACCAAAACACTCAGAATTCCACATCTCATCTTCATATCAGATTGTCATAGTCAGGCTAGCATAACTGAACTACTTCCTTCAACCTTACTATTCTTTTTCCTGACCTAGTTATCGAGATGTCATAGGGTTGATCATTAGTACCAAAGCAAAATATTGCTCTTTGTTGCATATATCATGCATATATTTAAGATTTAGCACATTATATTGACAACTTAACAGCTAAAACCAATGCTAGCCATCGTCAACCAGCAGCTTATTGCCCTCCTACAGAGATATGGAGGCGGGATCAACATCAACATCCATGGTGTAAGTTGGGAAATTTATTATTTTTCATTTTTTGGATTAAATATTTGCTGCATCAATTATTCTAGAAAGCCATTCATTATTTCTATTTTTATCACCAATTTTGGCATCATCAGTCCTCCATAGAATGATAGAAACTTGCACATTTTTAACAAGTTTTTACTAAAAAAAAACTTGGAAAAGCCAGTGTCAGTTTAAACTTTGTTTTCTTTATAGTAGAAACAATTAAAAAGAATGAACCAAAAAAAAAAAAAGGATTAATTATAAAGAGGCAACAAGTTATAGCAATGTAGATATTTTTGATTATAAGCAATTTAATTATTCAAACAAACAAGTTGTTACAAAGGAAAAAGATTATTTAGGCTTTTAAGTGGTTGTAATGTTTTGCTACTATTTATTATCAATCAAGACGTTTTATAATGTGTTTTTTATCTGTATTAGCCTCATTATTGGAACCGTAATTACCAGATCCAGATCATAATTTTGTTATCAAACATGCAAAACCAGAGAAGCAGCGCTCCACAGGAGGTACTTTGGTCGTTGGTGTGTGAGGATGCAGGCAGCACCTCACACCTCAGAGCGCGCCGGCGGGAGGCGGAGCCACAGCGGATCAGGTTGGTGGTCCACTCTGATTGTATTTTCCATCAGGGGAGGCAGCAGGACCGACTGCAGGAAGGAAAATCACTTCCTCCACTGCGTTCTCCGGGTTTTCTCTGGCTGTGTCGGTGACGAATGGCAGCCCTCGGAGAAAATTAGCTCAATTCTCCTCTCACACTCTCAAAAGAAAAATTTAAAAAAAGGTAAGACTTTCTTTTTCCTGTTTTTCTCCTTTCATCCTGCCGCTTCCTTCCTGTACTAAACTACCAATCAGTGCAGTGAAGCTTCCAGTTTCTAAATATTTTGCTTGTAATTTGGGATGATTAAACATGATAAAAATGTAATCCTTTCAAGAAAACAACAGGTAGGATTTATTTAGGAGTTGGAGATTCAGACTAAAAATCCCTAAAACAAAATGCTAATTCAAATTTAGCGGTGGATTCCCGCAGATGCATCCCATCAGTGCGAGAGCATCGTAATCACGGCTGTCGCTCAGGCATTGAATTATGAATTTCAAGCAGTGACTCATCCCTGAGAAGAATGGCTAACATTTTAGGAAATGGATTTCTTCTGATTTAATTCATCACTCGAGTGCTTTTCGCTCTGCAGACGATTCAAGAACCGAACGCAGTTTGGAGACGCGCCGGCGAATCTAAAGTGAGTTTTTATGAAGCTGCAGTGTGTAAGTTTTACAGAAATAGGTTTGTTCTTTAAGTCGTGACCAGAGTTGGGTTGTAACGAGTTACATTTCCTCCATTATATTTACTGGAGTAACGTTTTTTGTTTTTTTCTACATGTACTTTTTACTTTTACTTGAGTAAAATTTCTGGATTTTTTCCCAACTGAATAAAAAACAAACATAAATTTACCAGACACACACCTGCAGTTTCTCTTAAAGTTTTTTATTGAAAGAAACTGATTTGGAAAAATTTTCTTTAATTGTTGTTACTTTTATAAATTATTGTAATTTTGTTCCTTAAAAACCAACAAATTTCCACTTAACTTTACATTTTAGTCCGTCTGATGATTTTTCAATATTACATAATTTGTTCAGTCACTCAGTACTTAACTCGACTTTTTTACCAACTACTTTTATTAAATGTTTGAATTTTGTGCCCACTTAATTAAAAACAAACATTTTATAACCTAAATTCACCAGACACACAAATGCAGGTTTTGTTCAAGTTTCATAAGTTTTGTATGGAAAGAAACTGATTTAGAAACATTTATTTTGCTTGATTTTGTTTATTATATGAATTATTGTACTTAAAATACCAACATTTCCACGTAACTTTATACAGGTTGCAGGTTATGTAATTTTTAAATATTAAATGATTGAAACGTTTGAACAGCTGCTCTACATTTTTATCTATATCATGAGATCCAAACATTTTATACAACTCTGTTCAATTATCACCTAAAATGCATAATGGCACAAAAAAATATCGATTGACAAAATATGAATACTTCTACCAGACTCTGTGCATCATTTAGAGGATAATCTCTCAGATAAATATTCATGCTTAAGCAGAAAGCACCAATGGGTTGCTAATTGCTGCTGACTAGTCTGAAGGAGCTGATAAATAATGCGGAAGTTTGAAAACTGCAGCTCTGAGGAGGAGCTGCGCTTTAAAGGCGGAGCTAGGTCCACCGGCATTTTGTTCAGCTGAATGGTTGCCATGGAGATTAAAAAAACCTCTAACATGCCTGAAAGAATTAAAGCGGCAGTCCAGGAAATATTAAAACATTTTTCTTTGCTACGAAAATAACCAAATATGAATATTTTTATAACGTTCAGAGGAAAATCTCTCAGAAAACCTTTAAAAAACATGGCCGCCTTACAGTACATCCCTCGGCTATTTTCAAGCCACATTAGTCCGACTAACACCCCCCTGATGTCCTGCCTTTTTCAAACTGAGCGGCGTTTTTCCCATGATGGTTTCCAAGCATCAAGGACAAAGCTTTAGTCCATTACATCCTCTAATGCAGCAACGAGAGCAGATCCGTCTTTACATTTCACATGCAAATTATACCGCTGGCTGCTGGCTTTTGATCAAATCTCATCTCTGGAGGACAAGAGCAGGTGTTCAGTTTCAGCTACTAGCAGAGAAAATGCCGTTTTCTTGGGCGGTATCATTGTAACATCTCCATTATTGTCGTGTTTTTGCAGCACAAATTGAACAGAAAGAGTGAAGTGCCTGCAGAGAAAGGCGGCGTGATTCTGCTTCCAGTGAAGCGATGAAGGTTGGGAGGGCAGAGAGGAGATGACCAGCCTGAAAAGGTCATTTCACACATTATAACCCATCATCATTTCATCTGTGTGCTGCTCTCCGCCTGCTGCCCTGCAACAATCTCACTGTACATGAATGAAACATGAACTGGAGAGAGTTTGGCTGCATCACGACCAGCCGCCGTGCTGAGTCGGGAATTAATGAAGCCGTTTAATCGCCTCAATGTTGTGCAGCTCCATTGCTCATGCTAATTGATTCATTTGTCCACCAGATTCACAAAGCAGATAGCAGTGAATGCAGGAAGGAGGACAAACTCCACCCATGAAGTTAAAAAGATGGCAACCATTCTCACCAGGTTTTCTCCAATTTTTCAGTCAGTTTTCTAGTGTTTGCACATTTTCTTTTGGCAAATTTTTATATCTTTAATGGCATACAATTTAAAACCCTTCTGGACCGAACGTATCGGCGACAATCCAGACAATTTTGCGGTACCGTAACTCTGCCACTCTTTGGCTATCTATAATTCCAACGGTTTCTGAATAGATTTAAGAATGTTCTAGAAAAAAATGTGGTAATTTCTTAGATTGAAAAGTAAAAAAAAATGCTAGAAAAAACTAGAAAACTTTGTAATCAATCTCGAAAATTTTCCAGAAAACAATTCAGCATTTTCTGAACTTGAGAAGTCAAACATTTTCTAGAAAACAACTTGAAAATTTCTGAGCCCCGAAAGTCAAAAAAAAAAAAAAAAAAAATGCTCAAAAATATGAAATAACTCCCGCCACTTTTAAAGCCTGAATAAAATTTTATGTTGTTGATATTAAGTTAATTCTAAGAACAACTAAGCCAATCTGAAGCAGTTTCTACTTAGTGAATAGAACCGATATTTTGTTTTTACTCTGCAAAAACATTCAGGCGTGCCAAATTACCAGCCTGCAACAGCAGCAGCATAAATCGCTTTACCTGTCAGTGGTCGTAATGTTATGTCCGTAACAACGTCTATCTTTCGAAGCCCATGCAAATAAAATCTACCGACTTCCCAACATAAACATGTCGCTGCTGCTGACTTACTGCGCCTCTAAACCAGAGAGCAAACGGCGTGTTGCTGCAGAGGAGTGAAGCATCACTGATGCTGCTTTTCTTCTGCTGAGGGTTCACTTATTTCCTGGTTGACCCTCATTTCCCTCCAACACAATGACACTCAGACGGAGAACTTAGCAGGAAACAAACAGCTGCTAAATACAGGAAATGCTGAGGAGAAATAATATTTGCTCCATTGTTTTGGTGCCCACTTCAGTGCAGCACCTCAATGCCGCATCGGGGTCGCTGCAGATAGCAACAAAAAATAAATAAACGAGAGAAAACTTCTACCAAAGAGCTTGAGGTCCATCTCAGACATTTTCTAGAAAAGAACTTGGAAATTTTCAAGTTTGAAAAGTGAAAGATTTTAAGATTAATCTCAGAAATTTTGCAGAAAATAATTTGGAAATTTCTGGGCTTTAAATCAAAGATTTTCAGGAGAAAACTCAGAAATTTTTGAGAAAATTAGAAAATTTCTAGCTTCAGAATAGAAAAAAAAAACTTTTAGACTAATCTCAGAAATTTTAAAAATTTTTAAAATTTCTAAAATTAAGGTTCCAGTAGATTTTTCTTACAAATACTCAACTTTTTCTAACTCTAAAAATTTCCAGATACTTTTTAATCTCAAGGTTTCTGAGTTCTTTCTAAGTTTTCAGCTTTTCAAACTCAGAAATTTCTAAGTTTTTACTAAAACAGTAAACTTGTAAAAATTTTAAATTTCAGTTTTTTTTGGCAGAAATCTACTTTTATCTACATCAGCCTTAATACTTTACTTACACACACTAAACAGGTGTTAAAAATTATTATTGCAAATAATGTCTCCACCAATATTTGGCGCCCCTCAAGAGCAGCACCCACATGTGTTGCGTAGAGCATAACCTGTTGTTTTTACGCCACTGACTCCTCACACTAAGAAATCTCATTACAACTGTATTCAGAGTCAGTTCATTCCAAGCAGTTCGCCTCAGGCTCCTGAAATCGCAGCGTCCAGTAATAGCGAGTGTGTGGTTCCGCCTCACAGCAGGACGTGCAGCACAACAAGTCTTTGATTCTGCACAAACGTGCGACGACGACTTATTTAAAAAAAAATGCTTTTTCATTCTGATGCAGCTTATCTCTGTCAGCGACATTTGTCACTCTGAAAGGTGCGGAGGGAGATTATCAGCACCCGAAGCGCTCGCAGGGGGGTTGTGTAGCGCCGTCCTCACGGTTCAATTCTCCGCCTGTCAGCCAGCGAATGACATAAAGCCCAACACACTCACACACACACGCACGCACGCACACACAGACCTTCAGCAGAGCTGCGCGGGCGCCTGGTGGACTGTTTTAAATTTGCCCTTAAAAACATAATTATATGGCTTTCATTTATCGTCTCGCTGCATGCTTGGTTGGGTTTCTCATAACGCCATGAATGATTTTGCTGTTGCTCCCTGGAGATCATCGTTTCCACTCTGGTGTCTTTGTGTTTACATCTTATTTTTATTCAAAGTGATGATGCTGATACTTCAGAGCTCCAACATGGCTAACTGAAGCCAGGAGGTACTTTGGTCCAAAAGCAAAATTACTATTATTTTTAACTTTAATGAGAAAGAATTACAAATTTATACAAAATAATAACAATTAAAATGAATCAACAAAAAATAAGTACATAAATATGCACTCCTTTTACGTCAGCATTTATGCTGTTTGGAAATTCTGACTTCCTAGTCAGAAAAATCAACGGGAACACTCCCCCAAGTCAGATTTCTCACTGGGAAACTGGGAGTACTTTACTGGATCCAAGGCTGCCACATCCAAAAAAATCGACTTGAAAAAAATCCAAAATTTTGAGATTAATCTCAGAAATTTTGTAGAATTTTTTTTTAACATTTCTGAGCTTGAAAAAAAAAAATCACAATTTGACAAAAGAAAAACTCCTAATTTTTTTAGATTAACCTGAGAAATTTTATACACAATAAAAGTTCCGAATTCAAAAAGTTGAAAATTTCCTCCAAAGAAATTGTTTGCTTAAACTCCAAAATTTTGTAAGAAATTTTTTTTTACCATTTCTAAGCATAAGAAGTCAAACACAGATGTGAAAAAACCCAGAAATTTTCTAGAAAATAATTTGGTTGGTTCAGAGCTTGAAAAGTTGATAATTGACATAAGAAACTGAAATATTTTGAAATTAACCTGAGAAACTTTATAGAAAAGAAAGTCATCATTTCCAGATTGAGAAAATCAAAAACTTCCGCAATTTTAGATAAATATCAGAAATTTTGTAAGAAAAAAAAAGTCAGAAAAGTTGAAAATTAGCCTGTTCAAAAAAAATTAACTTTGTAGAGAAGAAATGAAAATTTTAAAATTTTTGACTTGAAAATTTTTGAAAATTTCCAAAAGTTGAAAAATGTAAGTTCACGGAAAGTGGAGCAGTTTAGTGGATCTCGATAACTCCTGGAGCCAGGTGTTAGCGGAGCAGCTCATTACTGATAGACTCTTAGATCACGTATCATCCTGATTCCAATACGTTTGTTTCTCTCAGTTTGTTTCATCTGCGACTCCATCTTGGTGTCTTCACTTTGAGAGATTTGGCTTGCAGAGGCAGAAAGACGACAGGGTGAGAGACTTCTGGATAATTGTGTATATTCTCTACTTCATTACTCTGATCTCTGCTGCAGATGTAATGAAGGGAGAAGATTGTTTTTTATACCTTTGAACCTCATTGGAGATGTAATTAGCTTTGTTTTTCCATTTGCATCTAATGTGTTTTGTCATTTGGCTTCTCCACCAACAGAGAAAGAGCATCACTTCGGTTTGTTTACTGCTAAATGTGACTATTATGAATATTTTTTCTTCTTCTACAGACATCCTGACAAATGGCTGCTTTTTGAGTATTTCCAGACCGAATGTGACCAAATTTGACGTTCAGCGAAAGAGTCACATAATCTATGGGTTGTTGGCAAGAGCTGGTGTATCTGCAGATGAAGCGGTTTGTGCAGCTGGGGAAGCTTTTGTCCTCTATTGGAGCACAACCATAATGGTTCCCACTGAGAACACAAGTGTTTTGTCGCCAGATGACTTCTGCCCCAACTGCAGCTCGTCTGCCCAGTCGGAGGTGCATGTGGGGAAGGCGCTGGCGTTGGGGGCGGTGCTGGTGGTGTTTCTGTTGTTTGGCGTCCTCGGTAACATCCTGGTCATCCTGTCCGTGCTGCTCCATCACCAGTGGCGATCTGTGACGCATTATTTCATCGCCAACTTGGCGGCGGCGGACCTCTTGTTGAGTTCGGCCGTGCTGCCGTTCTCGGCCACCTCAGAGGCGCTTGGCCGGTGGGTGTTCGGACGCTCCTTCTGCAACGTGTGGGCCGCCCTGGACGTTCTCTGCTGCACCGCGTCCATCCTCAGCCTCTGCGTGATTTCCATCGACCGCTATCTGGCGGTGAGCTACCCCCTGCGCTACCCTGCGATCGCTACCGGACGGCGCGGCCTGACAGCGGTGGCGGCACTCTGGGGAGTCTCTGCCGCCATATCAGTGGGCCCTCTATTCGGCTGGAAGGAGCCCGACCCAGAAGATGAAACAGAGTGCCGAATCACGCAGGAACCTGGATACGCCTTGTTTTCCGCGTTGGGGTCTTTCTACATACCACTAGCCATCATCCTGGCCATGTATTGCCAAGTCTACACCGTGGCACGACGAGAAACCAAAAGCATCAGGGAGAGCACGAAGGGAGAGGAGGTGGAGATGGGAGGAGTCACGTTGAGGATGCACAGGGGGAACGCGGCGGCTCAGGCGGGGAAACAGGAAGACGGCGAGGAGGCGGGGACGCACAAGCGGCCGTCGTTTCCTCTGCCGAAGATGCTGAGGTTCTCAGGGGAAGAAAAGGCGGCCAGGACTCTCGGCATTGTGGTCGGCTGCTTCATCCTGTGCTGGCTCCCCTTTTTTCTGGTTTTACCAATAGGTAGGTAAATGGAAAACAACTCTTTTCATCACTCATGTTTGCGTGACTTGGGGCTTCCCCAAGTGAATGATAAGCCTTGCGGGCCACCAGGCTTTACTTGTGCCCCCACCAGGCTTAGCATTGCTTATTTATTTTAGTTTTATGTAAATGTTTGCATTTTTAAGACTTCATCACACTGCAAGGGGTCCATTAGTGAGATAAATCAGACCTAAGATCACTAAGATCATGGTTTATGTATTCACTACACATTCTGATTTAAGAGCATAAAACATGGATAACTGAATTTTCTACCCAAGTAGAGATTCAGTTTCTTCTCTTTTTTTTGCAGTGTTTTTTTCTTTTGCTGCAATTATAAGTTAGCTATGCCTCATGTTGTGACAAGGGTTCAAAGGTGCCAACATAACATGTCTGAGTGTTTATTAAAAGCAAAAGTAACAGAGAAACTGCAAAACCACAGTTTCATCCATTCAGAAGTGAGTATCTAGTAGTAAATTGCCATCACTGTGCAATTTGTTTGCAGCTGCAGCAGATTTGAGCGATTCAACCAAAGGGAGCAATTAAGCTCTGCTTTTCCAAGCGAGGCTCGGGTTTGATGCGCCTGCCAAGAAAACAAGTTATTATGTCAGATGATTTATGCAGTAGAAAATGGATATGTCACCAATGTCTTTGTTTGGCTTGGATGGATTCACGCTAACTGAGAGCTACTATTATTCCATACACCCAGTCATATGTTGGCAAGTACAGCGTAAACTTAAAAAGTTCACTTTAAGTCTGGAAAAATTTTTTCAAAATATTTATTGATGAATTTTCACAAACAGGCAAAGTTAAAGAGACATTACGAGCAATTTTGTTTGTTTGTTTTTTGCTTTTGCAGCAAAATTTTTAAGCTGAACAGTTTTAGATGGGAAAAATTTGGATTAAAATACATAAAAGTATATTGAAAATATTACAGAAGATAGCATTTGTAATTTGAGAGGATTGCCAAATACGCCAGAACTATCTACTTATAGAACAAACTAAAGAAACCAACGAGTATTTCAATTTTTACTTGAGTATATTATTGAGTCAGTAGAGTGACGTCACGTTCGCTAGATCCTGCTAGGTGTATAGATGCTGTCAGTCAGCGTGGAGGGCAGCGCTGCTCACTCCCTCGCCATCATCCTACTACATTTAGCACAGTCGCAGGCCTAATGCAATCCTTCGGTAAGTTAACTGTTAGCTTGTCAAATTTCCTTTTACAAATTACCAACTAACAAATGGAGCAATGTATTTCCATTTAAGCCCATTGTTGTTACCTTACAGCTACAGTTGAAAGCCAACAGTAAGCTAACTCTGAGCAAATAAACGGTTGTTTACATGCAGTACCGTGCAGACCACTAGGGGGTGCCAACAGACCGCAGCTTGAGAAAGACTGCTCTAAACCATCAAGTTCACTGGAGCAATTTTAGCCAGGATGAGGAGGAACAGACACATTTCTTTAGGTGAGTTACAACAAATGCATCATGTTGCCAAGTCGTTATCGACCAAAATCCCAGAGGAATGTTGAATCAATACCACAAAGAACAAAGACAATTTTCATTTAAAGTCCACGGAAAGATTAAATCTTTAAAATGCAAAGCTGCAACATAAATTAGCGCTTTAGCAGCCGCTTCTGTAGAGGCATGAACTTTGGCGCTTTAATTAATTCATTAATTCACTGTGAGCACAACAACAGGGAAGCCATCTTTTGTTGACTCCTGTGTCTTGACCCAACTCAGTCTATTACGTCGCTGAAAGGAGACAAAAAAATTCAATTACAAGCGAGCAAATAGAGCAAACAAAACGGTACAATGGGCTTCCTCTGCGAGATGAAATGGAATAACCCACCTATTGCTCTCATCTAAGAGAACTGTTATAGATAACATGCAGGGGGTTTAATAGACTGCTAAACCAGAGCCACCACTAACTTCCAAAGCAGCCAGTCATGTAAGGAGAGTCATGCATTTCAATGGAGACAGACCTTCACAGCTCATGAAGCTGCTCTCAGACTATCACCGCCTCAGCATTTTGTATGACATTCACAGAAAAACCGCATTTATGTTCAAAACTCTGTGGATGAAAAGCCTGTTTCAAGCTTGTTAATGACATCTTTCAATGAAACTGCAGAGTTATTGCAAGAGGGCCAGTTGTTTACAAGGCAGCTCCGTTTTCTGAACACCAAAGATTCTGTTAAGTGCCTGTGACGCTTTGATTTACAGAGAATCAACAAACCAGAAAACTGGACAGATTTGTGAATCTATGAGGAAAGGCACAAAGTGGTTTTCATCGGATTTCGGTTATAAAAATTTATATTTTGTGGGTTTTGCATGAGTGCACATGAATTTGAGTCCAGCAACCAGGCAGGGAGCCCCAACAGGATTAATTTAGTCTGGAAACGGCTGGGAAAATGCCACATTTCAGCATTTCCCAGCTTTGGATTAACATGCAAACAGAAAAGAGTAAATATTTTCAGCTTCTGAGCCTTATTTCAGTTTCTTTGGTCTACATAATAAATACCAGACTTTCTAAACATAAGTTGCTCCAATCAGATGGGGTTGATCTGTGTTAGTCTTTCCATTATGTTTGTGTCTGGAAATCAAATCACCAATTGACTGAGAATCTTTTTACTTCTCTTTCCCCAGGCTCCATCTTCCCATCCTATAAGCCTCCTGAAACCATCTTCAAGATAACCTTCTGGCTGGGTTACCTCAACAGCTGCATCAACCCCATCATCTACCCATGCTTCAGCCAGGAGTTCAAAAAGGCTTTCCACAACATGCTGAGAGGGCGCTGCGTAAGAACCGCTGTTCCCGTTACCAAGCAAGGACACATCGGTCCAACATCCAACGCATCCGACCAAAACCGCGCTGCCGCTTCTTCTTCTTCGTGGGCTTGCTGCAGGACGCTGTCAATGTCATCATCGTCTGTTGGTGATCAAGACCCGGACCGGATTGGACACGTTCAGGGGAAAGGTCTGTTAAAGGCCTGGTGCCTTTCAGCCCGGCGAACCTCTGTGCCACAGAACCCGTCCACAAACGGGTCAACTAAAGTCTTACGACTCTCTCTTGGCATTTCCGGCGACGACGTTTAATTGGCTTGTCAGAGTTTGGGACATCCAGTCATGTTATCCAACCTCCTTGGAGTAACCATTGTCTACAACTCTGTCATCAACCGCGAGATAAAAATGACTGCAGAAAGAAAAATGTGCACGCTCAGCAGGAAACTTCTGGACCGGTTCTGCTGTTGGACTGAGCCAAGTCTGAATGCAAATTCTAGACAGCATTTCCTTGAGTGCTTGCCAAGCATTAACAGATACAAGCAATCTGCTAAAGAAGAAATTGCAAAGCAACCAACGGGACGTGATTGATCTAAACATTCTGCAGTTTGCACCAAGGGGAACGTTTGTAGGGATAATTACTACGAAGGAAGCTGGTGTTGGACTGTGTTAGCGAAGACTGAAAGAAGAGCATTTCAAACGACAATGTCACAACAGAAACATTCAGTGCCTTGTTTTCACTCATTTGTCAGGCTATTGCCACAAACCCAAGCATGTTTGATTTTGGGGATGTAATGTGACAGAACATCATGAAGTATAAACCCAGCTGTACTCCGATAGCGTCAGAGGTTTGAGAGAAAACATTAGTGAACTTTAGCACCAAAATTAAGACTATTGTGAAACCACAAGTGGCCACTTCCTTGTCACAGTAGATTATATCGAGTCAAAGCCAATTACTGATCTGAATAATGATAAACAATGGTAACTGCCATGTATGCTAGTTGTTAGTTTCTGCAAAGCTAACTTAAGTGATTACTCTCCTTCTCATTTGCTCATTACTAGCTCCAATCTATAATCAGATCAGTTGATGGGTTTATTTAGGAGGTAGCCACTGCTGCCTCAGCAATAGTCTTAATTTCGGCCCCAATGACGCACCATATCCAACAAATCACATCATGAAGTCCAAGAAACAGATCAGGAAGGTCAGGAAAGAAGCCAGAGAAGTTTAGGGTGTTTTCACACCTGATAGTCCAGCAGATTTGGTTCAATTGGGACATTTGTTACATATTCTAGTACTGTGGTTGTTTTTCACACTGCACTGTGTCCAACAATCCAAACAAATTGAAAAAGCTGTTCCCCTCCTCGCCTGTGGGGACGCTGCACAAAGAACCACTGAAGGAAACGACACGAAAACTTCACAACATGTAAACAAAAACAAGCAGTCGTAGGATTTCACTTTTGTCTTTATAAAAGTCCACAAGTTGTTTTTCCCACGAACGTGAGAATTACAGGTTTATTTGTTTTTATTGTGTTTACCCAGAATGCAAAGCACTGTAGTTCACTTCCTGATTTTGGAGCAGTCTCTGGTCCAAGTAGTGTTCACATACACATTTGAACAACAACAGAATTCACTTTAACTGAACTTGCTTCGTTTTGTGAAGAAGAAAAAAGGCTATTTTTTTTATTTTTCAAGTCAATAGAAGAGCAGCTCCTGTAGTGGTGAAAGCTTCAAAACACTGCTAGCCTGTCCATCATGTCTGCATCGGTGTTTTTTGCCTTTACAACTGGTTTCTTGAGTGATTGTCTTGAAATTAAGTCAAGAAGTGTCACATCTGACTCCATCAGTCTGGACATTATTCATGGAAATAAATGCAAAAGCCCCCTATTAGACATTCAGCTCCCATTTTTCGAGAAGCAGCGGATCCAAAAGGTGACACCGCAGCCGTCGCATTAAGGCAACGGCTGTCATGATGAATGGATCCGGACTCCCGTTACTGGAAGACGGGCTTTAACCCAATCGGTTGACTGAGGAATGTGAAGTCATCACAAAGGGTGATTATGATGAATAATGTCGAGGCCGCAGAGCGACGCAGATGACGTGAATTGAAACTGAATCCTGTGGTTTGTGTCAAGCTGGAAGTCTTTTCCTGCTACAGAGTATCAGGGTTTCTCCGAGTGAATTAATGTGAAATTTTCCTTGATTAAAAAAAAAAAAAAAAAAACCCTACTGAATTTGATGACTTGTAAAAATCATTTTTATTGCAAGACTTTTCTGAAAATGTGCAAAAATTGACATTCTTTATTTGCCACACAGGAAAATCACCAAATCCTACCAAGTATTTTTGTCCTATAGTGCAAATATCTTACTATGTGTTAAATAAGACAAAAGTAAATTTTAGCAAGATATAGGAGCTTGTTTAAAGTCAAGAAATATTGAATATTGATCAAAAGTACTGGTAGGAAAATGTCTCGTTATAAGTTCAATTTTAAGAAATTATTGAGTTAAAACAAGCTTACAAAATTGACTTTTATCTTAAGATATTTATACTAGAAATACTTGGTAAGTTTTTGTGTATTTGCAGCGTATTTCATGTTGTGGAAAGAATTATCCTGATAAAGTTACCAAAGTTCCCTTCAGTGTTGTCTTCTGGAATTAATTTCAGTCTTGTTAAATGTAAAAACAATATATACTGCAATGCACCAGATGTCTAATCCTGACAGAATGCAACTAAATACTGGCTATGAGGGACTAAAATGCTTCTGTAACGCTAAATAAACATAGTCGACCTGCATAGTAAGATATTTTCTTCTGATGCAGCAAGACAGGGACTCTATTGGATAACAAATCGAACATTGGTGTACTGTATCTAATTAATCAACTAGAGTCTAGATGAGAATGATACAATCCCACAGAGTAATAAACTCAGTTCAGCTGCTTTCTGGGTTCCCAAACGTCTGCTTAAAAGTGCAAACTTTCAGACTTGCCCAACAAAGTATTAGGGCCATTTTGTAGGAGGAAAAAAAAGTTACTGAATAAATTCTATGCCAAACAAATTTTCTAGAAAAAAAAATAAAAAATTGGGGGGGCTCCAAAAGATTAAGATTTACAAGAAAATGTTTTGAGCTCCTAGAGCCAAAATTGTTCAACATCACTAAATTTTCTGAGTTTCAAAAGTTGAACATTTTGAACTTTGATCTCAGAAATTTCCACGTTTTTTTTTTTCAAAATTTCTGAGGTTCATCTTAAAATTTCTGAGGTTTTCCACTCTAATTTTCTGACTTCTGGAGCACAAAAATGGTTGGTTTTCATGTGTTTTTCTAGAAAATGTCTTAGATAAATCTGAAAATTTCTGGGCTTGTTGACAGTAATTTAAGGCTTTTAGACTGAAGAATTTCCAAGTTTTTTTAGAGAAAATTTCTGAGGTTAATCTCAAACTTTCTAACATTGTTTTTTGGGGAGGGCTGAAATTTATTGTTTCTTTTTCCATCTAAGAGGTCCTAATATGAAGTTATAGACTGTACAGTTAGCCTCAGCATTTTGATGTAGCTGCAGTTAAACCACCATGTTTGATTCTTTTAAAGGAAAATAAACAGATATCCTAATACTGAGAGACCAGATAATATCCCACAAAATCTTAAAAGTAACTTGAATTGGCTCAACACGATCGATAAAGGTGGCACAATACAAGCTAAATATTAGCTGAAAAACACTGCAAACACAGGATAAACACGTTTTTCTAAATAAAACTGGTTATTCGTCATTTTTACCTTTATCCAGGATCCAGCGGCCATTGAGCCGGAAGTTCGGCCTCTGGATGGGCCTCGATCCTTTACGGACAAATACGACAAGTTAGCTAATTATGCTACTCGCTGCGTTAGCTAAACATCGCGCGTATTTAAGATGATTTGTATTTCGATGGTCTTACATACATGTCAGTTTTGTGAAGAGTATGACGTACAGTTCTTCTATGAACAGGTTGTTCCACCTGAACAGTTGGTTTTCAAAAAGCAGCTCCAGGTTGAGTTCAACATGCTAAACATGTTAGCCTTTCGCTAACTACCGTTAGCCGACCGGAACAAGGAAAAATTAGCTTAAAATGAGGTCTGCGTCTTCCTGTAAAATCAAACAAGGGATAAATAAATAATATACGTCTCCAAAAATGTTATATTAATTTACAGAGTGATGATTTTTTTTTTTAATATCTGCACATTTTGAGCTATTTGTGTTAAGTATAATTACCTTTCAAACGATTTCCATTATAATTTATCACTCTACGCCTGTAATCTGTTAACTGGAAAATCTGGGGCAGCTGCAGAGACTAACTGTGATCGCGAAGAGAAGTTTTGAGTACAAGGGTAACAAGTTTTGAGAATGAAGACATGAAGTCCTGCTTTCAAAATAAAAATGTAAGCAAAAGTATTGAAAGTTTTGAGAACTAAAGACATGAAGTTCTGTTTTATGGCAGGAAAATTTCCCCATATCTGCGCTGCTTTTCTTCTCGCACATCTCTGCATCTCCACAGCAACTGAACCTCTCACCTTGAAGCTTGTGATGAGACAGAAAATTATTCTCGCTGCTGTAAAAGTGACATGTGAGGTAAATTTGATACAAGCGACGATGGATGGAGCCAGAATGTGAGATTTAGTCTGAAAAAAAAAATTGAATTATAACTTCCAGAATTTTAAATTTAATTTTTAAAAAGAGTCGACATTCGGAACACTGAATAAAGACGTTTAGACCTTTCTCCCCTCATAATTCTGACTTTAATCTGGAGAATAAATATCAGATTTTTGCTTGCTAAACAAAAATTTCCTTCCTTTTGCAAGCTAAATATTCTGACAATTTTCCTTCTTAGGAATAAAATAACACATGGGAATGTAACTCTTGACGGTTGGAAATATTTACACAAACTGGACACTAGGGGTCACAATACTCTCATAAACCTTGTAAATCATTTCCTTGAAAGAAAATTCATTAGTTTGGCATTTATAAAAGAATAAAAAGTTAATTTAAACATTAAAAGTATCAAGTTAATTCAGACTTCCGGTGAATATGTTGTAGTTGATTTAAAATGGGTAACTGATGTATTTTATTTAGCAGCTGCTGTTGGATGATGAAGGATTTACGGCCATAGCAACAAGTGTTGAGTCTCAACAAGCTTCATCTGTAAATAAGACAGCACCGCCCCCTGGTGGAAAACTGCAATATCTCTGGATTCCTCTGAAACGCTTTGAGATGCCACACCATTAGAGTTACTTGGTAATATTTAATTCAAGATTGAATGAAACTATTTGAGAAATTAATTTGTTTTTATTTCAGTTTTAGTTAAATAAAAGTCTGAATAGTGTGGCATGCATTTGTTGTATTTTCAGTTCCAAGACCCGGTGGAGTGCCTGAACCAACTTTCCACTTCTTGAAACTGAAGTTTTTGCTCTTTATTCTTTAAAATAAAAAATCTTTCACAGATTCTCGATTGGATTTAGGGCTGGACTTTGACTGTGCCGTTCCACACATTGACCTAAATCATTACAGTGGGTCAATGGGTCTGAGTTGTTGTTGTTTTGAACATTATTCACGACTTAGTGACAATTAATTAACCATTGACTAATTATTGATGATGACACTTTGTTACCATTGCCAGAAGACCTTCATATAGTTCTTTAAACTTTGACTATACTATATTAATAAAGTATTTTTGAATTTATTTGAATTTGGAAGAGTCTTTTGAGTTAAATATCTAATAATCTCTTCATGTGAATACAAGTCAAGTACATTTTTATACCTTTTTATTCATGATTTACTTTAGTTGTTACATTAATTATTCATATTTATTGTGAGAATTAAACATATAATAATAAATTAGTGCAGTCCAATAAATACTACACTGAACAATTAATCAATAGTGATAATGCAGTAGACACATGATCAATATTAACCAATAACATATATAATTCAATATATAGAATTAATTAAAACATTAAAATTAAATACAATTACTTTTGGGATCAATAAAGTATTTTTGAATAGAACTGAACTGAATCTCTTATGCCAAACTCGCTCTTTGGTTACCTAGCAACTCACTCATTCTTTTGTTACCGAGCAACAACTTGAGCAACTTGTGCAGCAGCAGTTTAAGGTTTTTTGCTTCATAACTGCTTAAAAATAAGCAACAATGGCTTGAAGTGAAAACGATGTGAAACAAGAAAAGTCACTCCACATGTCTGGCAGTAGTTCAAATATTTAAAAAAATAAAAAAAACAATAATCACCGATATCGACTGATATGAATCGCCTGTCGTTCAGCCTTAACTAATGAGTGAAGCTCTGAGTGTCAAACAAGATCAACAACAGAAAACACTTAGTACTCCGAAGTCCTTGTTCCGTTTATTTTATTTTCCGCTGTCCACATGATCTTTTCGTCATAACAAGCAAGCATCCCAGAAACCCTACAGCCACCAGGACAAACACCATCACACAGTTTCACTTTCACAAAAAGTAGGGGGAGAGCTTACAGAGGAGGAGGTGTGGGGTGACTACGGGCCTCAGGGGGGGAAAGGCGGCATCAACAACCTCAGAGCAGAAGGAAGAACCTGTCAGTCTGCAGCATGTTGGGTACATACATGTCACTCGTATAGCGTTAGCATAATATGGCATAGAAAGAAAGCATCCAAGCTGAAAGAGCATCAAAGGAGTAAAACTGGGCGTGTAAACGGAGGAGGCATGAGACACACCGAGGACGCCAGAGGAGACGATTGGCGTTTTTAGATTCTTCTGCGCCTGCAGAATCTTTTCAGAACAGTCTGGAGTCCACACAACAACATAATTCAAAAAATATGTCGGTGCAGAGTTGTCGGCTATAGCACCAGGTTGCCATGACAAACAGAGGTTAGAGGTTTGTCGCCAACAGCCAAAGGAATGGGGAGAGAAAAAGTTCAGCGGTTCGCTGCCAAGTCGTGTTACTGTGTTTTTAGACAAACTCAACTGCATAATAAATCTTTAAAAACAGTGGGCTTTCAAAAGGCTTCCAGTCATTGCAAATAGGATAATGCTTCATGTAACGGATGCCAAAAGAGAAAAGTAGAGCTTTATTATTCAACACTATTCACAGGCCAGATGAGCACAGACTAGCTGGCTTTAAAGCTAAAGCCACTCAATGCAAATTAAATCTTTTACTTTGACAATATGATTAAAATTAAAAGCTTAACCGAGACTTCAGTGATGAACTGACTGAAACTTCAAATGTTTACTCATTTACTTAAGACACTTTGAATGAAAAGTAGTGGATATTATTACCCAGCTGTTCCTGGGAATAATTCACAATTTGCTCCTCTTTATCCTGTAATTTATGCATTTAAATATTTCTCAAATCCTAGTGTGTGTTTTTAATCTGAAAATTGCATTTTTAGAGGTGGGAACACAAGCTTGCTAACATTGGCTACTAACATGCTAACATTTAGATATTAGAATTAGCTGTGGCTATTGAGTTAGCCTGGTACCGTTATGGTAAGTCTACGCTAATAGTTGTCTGAGGCAAAGTTTTGTTGTGGATATTACAAGCATTTCCTTGTTTTAATTAATAAATCATAAATTAGGATGCTACAATTGGCTTAAACAGTAGTTAGCATCCTAACAGACTACAACTAAATATGACAGTGGATGTTAGCGTTATTGAGTCTAGCATTAGCAACTACCATGCTAGCATAAAGAGAGACTTGCATGAATTGTCTATCGAAAGAAATCTTTAAATTAAAAATTACATCCAAAGCTAATTTACTGAAACAATTAACACCAGGTTGTGGTTTTACATTTGAATCAGGATGCTAACAAAAGCAGCATGAAAATGACAATTATTAGCTTTGTACATTACCATACTATAGCTAGTTGTTAGCATGCTAATATCCAGACAATAGCCGAGCCTAATACTTAGATGTCAATATTAGCATACTAGTGTTAGCATAATAATTATTAGGCTATTGTTTTTGTGGATGAACAGTAGCATGCTGGCATTCACGCTAGTGGATATTACCATCTGCTAATGGTACTATAGCATTAGCGTCATCATGCCAAAGTAGCAAATACTCAGCCGAAGCTAAATATTTGGTGAAAAATGAACAATTTTTTAGCAGGCGCCTCCTGTAGGTGTCCCATCCCTCATCCGCATCAACACTAAATATCAGTCAGAACTACGTTAGCTCATGTCTATGTTCAAGCGTAAATCAATAGTGCTCAGCCCTTAGGCACCTAGTTACAGAATAACACTAAAAAGCAGTTTGACAACAAGGTAAAAACTCTAAAACATTAGAACATTTCAAGATATCGATCTCGTTTTTCCTCCGTCTAGGGCTGGAAAGCCCATACGAAAGCACAAAAATCTGGCACCTTTGAATCGGTTAATCCTGGTTATTTTACATCTTCTATCTTACATCCTTCACTTACTTCACCAACAAATAAAAAAAAAGAGAACAAAATCAAAATATCAGTACAACTTCTGTTTGTTCAGGCACATAAAAAGTGGAAATGAAGGAGAGATTTTGATGAGTAGAAAACAGTCTGTAAGCTAAAGCAGCAGTTGGTTGGTTGGTGGAGGACGGTTGAGAATTTGTGACTCAGGAATGCAAAGAAAGTGGAAAATCAGTGACTTCCCAGGCGGGACACGTCTCACAAAAAGGATTTAAAGAGACAATAAGGCATGGAAAGGCAAAGTCTGACAAAATAAAACTCCTCAACCACCAATTCTGCAAAGCAATTATGACCGAAAACAGAAATGAAACGTGACGGTTTTCCAACCATCACATGCCACAAAACAAAAAATACTAAGATTTGAAAAATCTCTTTAAGTGTTTCAACTCTTAAGGCAGCATTCATTGTAAATTATCAACACAATTTGAGATTCTTGACCTTACTGCTGCAAAACTGTTATGACTGATCAATTTGGTACCCATTCTTCATTTTAGCTACAACCAAAACAAAAAGTAAAAGAAATGAACAGGAATACAGCATCTTGCATAAACACAACCGTTTTTGTCCAAACTGACTCACCTGAACCCCCAACAAAAACTGCAAACCAAAAAATTAAACGGACAAATGTGAGTACAATATATATAAAAAAAAACAAAACAAACAATGCAGTCAAAAGTGCTCAAAAAGCAGTGTTATTTTTTTCTTTTTCATCCTTTTTGTTTGTTTTCTATTTATTTCTAACTGTGTCCAATAGAGGCTGGGGAAACAGGAAAGTTGGTAGGTGAGAAAAACTGCATAGGAGGAAGTGCCGGGATCAACGATGAGGCGGAGCGAAAGGTTCGGCTCCTCTCGACTTGATCTCACCGGCTGAACGCCATCCTTTGACAAATTTCCTCCTAGGCAGGGTCAAGGGTCAGGGTTTGGGAGGCGGAGCTTTAACCCAGGCTGGTGATGTTGGCCCTGCCACCCGGGGGCGCCACAATGCGCTGGGTGTTCCTGCGTGGAACGTTGTCGTCGATCTGAGCACCTGTGCAGCCAAACAGAAAGTGAGCCGTTACGGTTCCTTGAAAACGTCAAAACAAAACGTGTTCATTACGTTTTCGGGATATTTCAGGTTGTCCTGTCACTTTAAATCCAAATGATCTGCCGGTGGCCACGCCCCCAACTCAACGTTTACAGATGCGCAGACATACAACCGTACATCAACAACAAAACAGTTGTCTTTTCCAGCAGCCATTGTACACTGCATTCATCTTTCATGAGTCTGTATTAGAAAAACAGAGTGTCTTTAGTAAGAGGTTTCTGTACTACAGTCTGCTGCAGGCGGTAATCACCATTTGTTTTTGAATTAATATTATTTACAACAACATTCACTTTCCCTTCGGGTTCAGTAAAGTATTTTTCAATTTGAATTTAATTAATGCAGCAGTTACACCAGCTGACCTAGTGTCTTAGAGTTCATCTTGTGTTGCTAGGTAACGGGCGGAATTCTGCTGGGGTTGCTAGGTAACGGGCCAGGCTTCTGTGGGGTTACCAGGTGAAGGGTCGGCGCTTGTTGACTTGTGACATTGCATTCCTCAGGTTTTTGAAATTGTCCAGACAACAGCTACATTAACTGACAGTTATTAAAACATGAACTTATTGTCAATTATTTATTTTTTAGTAGAAACCCAAATGGATTGATTAGTTCTCAGTTTAAAATCATGTTAAAATCATGATATCATCCATGACAGTGGATTAATGGTATGATATGGTTTAAAATAGTTGATTAGAAATATCCAATTATTGATATTGTCAAATTTAAGTTAACCTGATGTCTGACTCAGTAAAGCTGAGTAAGGAACCTCATTGGTTCCTTATATTTTCAAACATGACCAAAATATTCTTCAAGTTTCTAAAAATCTTTACGAATTAGCCAAAAGCTCGGCTTTCTTCAAAATGGTAGCAGTGTCTTTGAAATCTTCAACAATACTCAAAGTATCACCTCTCTCCTCCCAGACAGAAACAAGCTACAGGCTCCTGGCTGTGAGTAAAGTTTATGGTTCCTGACTGACCGGACAGGCTGAAGCCAGACTGGTGCAGGTTGCGGACAGGCTGATTGGGTTGTTTGGCAGGTGAGGTCTTCGCAGAAGAGACGGGGGTCATGGTTTTAGGGGTGACGGACACCTCGCACACCGGTCCGTCGTACAGTCCTCTAGGTACACCCCTCAGCTCGGCCAGCTGCAATAAGAAAAACAACACGTAATATTCAATGCAGGAACCGAAACGACAGTCCTCAAAACTATAACGCAGCACTATACCCTGCTGCGAGCCTTTATCCTCTTGTAGACGTAGTCAGGGAAAGGTTTACGGGCCACGAAGCGTCCTGAGCCCTCAGTGGCATGGAGAGTCCCCTCCTCCAAAACAATCTTTCCCTGACTGATGACCACCAGAGGCCCGCCGCGCACCTCCAGGCCTTCAAAGATGTTGTACTCTACAGTCTGAGAAATTTTAAAAAGTAACAAAAGCACATAAAAAGACAGGGTTATTTTCCGCAAACTATAATAATTTGAATTCAATCTGCCAATTTGTTTATTTTGGTATTAATCCCAAGTTACAACTGCTGAAAAAATAAAACTCAAGACAAAAGATTGGATTCATTTTTGGTCTTTTAACTGCAGTAGACAGTAATAACCTACATAAGTTACCAGAAACTCAAGCTAACAGCTACAAAAGCTAGCAGTTAATAGCTATAAACACCAACAGCTACATTAACTGACAGTTATTAACACTAACTGCTACACTAACATCTAAAAATACTAAAAGCTATCAAAGCTGACAAATACAGAAGCTAACTGCAACTCGAGCTAGCATTTTGCTAAACTAGCACTTACCTAAAGCTAACGGATAATACCTAACATGTAACTAACATCTATTAAAGCTAAAGATGCTTTATAGAAGACTAAATACCTTCTATTTAGTCTAGAAGATATTAAAGCTAACAGTGATTGAAAAATAACATCTACTTAAGCTAACAGTAAGGGACTAATTCAAGCTCATGGCTACTTAGGCTAGCAGAAACCTAACATAACCATTAGTCATGCTAACTATATTGTTTTAAATGACACAAAAACAAAATATTATGAATCAAGTGAATAGTTGATAATATTAACAGTTGTGAAATGCAAAAGTGACCAGGTTTAAAAATAAATGGTACCAAAAACTGGAGGTTTTGGGTTTGAGTTGTTTTAGGTTGGACCGGTTTTAAGGTCCTGTTATCCTGACTAACATTAAAAGTCCTTCCAGATTCTTCATGACTCCACAAAACCTGACTTACAAAACATCCTTTAACTGATTTGTTACAGTGTGTTGCTTGTGGTCTAATGCTAATAAAAGTGCTAATTGTATGGACAAGAGAGATAACTGATGGCGTTCATTTTCATCCCAACAGATGAGGAGGCTTGGCCAATGAAGAGGTTTGTGTGTTTGTGTGTGTCCACTCTGGAAGCTTTATAACGCTCTTTCCTAAAAGCTACTGAAGCTAACGCTGAGGTCATAGCAATCTGGCAAACCTTTATCCCAACATGACCTCACCAGTAGGATTAGCCACCCCATTACTCACACGCTGCTATACATAATTTCTCCCATGGAACAAAAAGAGGCTGGGGGACATAACAGGATTAAATTAGCAGATTCCCAGGACATCCACAGCAATGGTCTCCACGTCGTTCTAAAACATACATATACAGACAGGCAGCCTGCAAACAATCAGACCCTGATGTGTTTCAGTTCTTTGGCAGATTTTATGAATGACATCACTCCCTCGACACCGTGTGAGGCCCACGCCCTGTTCAGCAGTCTTCCCAGCCACCACAGCAGTGGACTAGCTCCCACTGACACCGGTTTCAGAAAATGGAGGACGTCTTACGGAGTTGTGGCTCTTGGCAGAGATGATCTTCGTGACGTCCGGGTCCCAGAGCACCAGGTCCGCGTCCGAACCCACGGCGATGCGGCCCTTACGGGGGTACAGGTTGAAAATCTTGGCTGCATTGGTGCTGGTGACGGCTACAAACTGGTTCTCGTCCATCTTACCAGTCACCTGGAATACATTACGACTGAGTGTTAGAACTGGCTTGATTCTCTAAGCTTCTGTTGCATGTTTAGTCTACCATTCCTGAACAACTGTTCTCATTTGTTTTGTTTCACCAAAAGTGGTTTGTTTTTTGCCTAGAGCCTTTTTTGAAAGAAAAAACGTTTTGTCAAAAAAAAAAAAATGCAAATTAAACAGCTGCTTAGGGCCTCCACACCACCAGAGGGCCCCCAAGAGCAGCAAGCTAGCATAATAAAAAAATACATATACATTTTAAATAACATTGAATAACTCAAACTAAATGGTAAACACATATATAACTATTTCTATATTGTTTTTATAGTTGTAATAATGGTTAATCTCTTCTACTGATGGCTGCTGTTGGGGAAATACAAGATGTCAAACTCAAATTAGTGTCAGAAAGATTATTCAAATGAAAAAAACAAGCTGAAAAAATAACGATTTGAAACAGAAATAAAGGATGTGAAACTGAAAAAAATGTTCAGATATATTTTCATATTCAATGATTGTTTTTTTTTTTTTAAGTTTCAGATTTTCATTTTCAGTTTTGATTTTTTTTCAGTTTCAGAATAATATTTCCGCTTCATTTTTTCACTTCAAATTTTTTTTTGTTTCAAATCTTTTTTATTTAATCTTTTTTTTTTTTCAGCAATAAGTTTTCAGATTAAAATCAATATAATAACATTGGTGTGATTTAATAAAATATAAAACATTCTTATGATACACACACAGGTCAGGATTTATAAAGAATTTGTTGTTGACATGTTGGAATTGGGGGCCCCAAAGAAAAATCTGCTCTGAGCCCCAAAAAGGCTTGGGCCGGCCCTGGCCAAGACACGTACCACACATTTGTCCCAGATGATTGACATCCTCTCCTCTGTGCCATTGACACCCTCAGGAATCAAGGTGAAGTCATCTTTCCCCACAGCGCGCTGGGCCGTGTTAAAGGGACAGTGCGCACTTCCTGTCACCTGCAGGTCGCCACTATAAAGACGAAAAAGGAGAACACACACACACACAGAAAGAAAGTAAATATAACCGGAATGCTGGACAAAAAGATTCCCAAATGTGTCTCCAGTTGGATCCAACTTTCACCAGGACAGCAGGGAGTTGAGATAGTCCGGAGTGGCCGGGTCGGGACTCAGCGGAGGGGACGTGACATAAGCCGCAGCCTTGGCCCAGTTCTTACTCCAGTAGTGTGACCCGTCTGTCCCCAGGCTGGCCGTGATCGGCTCTCCATAAACCACAGTACCTGGAAAAACGGTACAATGAGGTTCTGCTGCCAGACAGAGGCAGGTTCCTGCAACAGCATGTTGGAGACACTGGGACAGGAAATGTCTGCCAAAAACTTTTTTAGAATAATTATGAACATTTAGGAGATTCATTCCAAAATTTCATTTTCTCATGCGCATTTTTGACTTTTCAAACGCAAATATTTTAGAAAAAATGAAAATTTGTGAGTTTGAAGAAAATTGGATATTTCTGAGATTAATTCCAAAATTTTGGAGCTTTTGTCAATAAATTTCTTTTTTTTGCTTTTCAAACGCAGAAATTTCCCTGTTTGATATAAATACTAGGACCTTAATAGACCATTTTAAGTTACAGTATATATATATATATATATATATATATATATATATATGTTTATATATATAAAGTATATATCACTTTTTTAAAAAGTGATATATAAATTTTTTTGCCACATTGTTTTTTATTGAGTGTCACTGAATAACCATTATTGATCACTGACAACAAGAAAAATTAAAATTTTGAGAAAAATGTCAGAAATTTGATTTTAAAAATTCAGATTTTGTTTTCTATTTCACAGAGATCCTCACTGTAGCACTTAGACGAGATAATATCAACTAACTTGAAAGTATACATAAAAAAATTATATATAACAATTAAAAAGCTTCAACAATTTATTAAATCTACAAATAGTTTTTAAAAATCATAAAATTTGTACTTTGTCAATTTGTACATGTATAGGTATTTTCTGTTTTATGTTGCTGTGTTGCATAGAGACCCAAAAGTGCCTCAAACTAATAAAAAATATTATTTGACAAATGTAATAACTTAAATAAAATTGGAAATACAAACATTGAGTTATTTACTAAGAATATAATGAATTATTCATGAAATATTTCTATTCATGTTTTGATAAAACCGTGTTTATCAAAATACTTATTTGTTTTTGTTCTGTTTTGTCAAAACGGCCAAAATGAGCAAAAAATACACATTTATTTATACTTTCCTCACCCTTCTTCCTCGCCTGAGCGATGACATCAGCCGCGCTCTTGCTCATCACCTTGGTAACGTACAGCGGGCAGTTCGTCTGATTGGCCACCGTCACCGCGCGGTTCACAGCTTCCGCTTCCACCTGGAAAACAAAGGCGGCGGCTTCATGATGTACACATCAAAATCTAATTGAGTGGCTTTATTTAGCTGCATCAGGAAAAGCAGGTGAACACAAATCAAATGCAATCTTTTTATGCCCTGACTTGTGTTTTACAGTGAAGCTTAAACATTAACGTCGTGCTTTTTCCCACCAAATAGAAGGAAAAAGGGAAGAAAATACATGTTTTAGCAATAAAAGTGTTATCTTTATAACAGATGTCCTGATGACAAACCCCATCCTTTGTTTTGGCGTCTTGTTTTCGCCAAGGCAGAGAATTGTCCAACGATTATAAAACTGTCAAACACTTGAGTACCAAGCAGTGAACGACTGAAAACTGTCAGAGAAAGAGGCCGGAGTAGAAATGCAAAGTCCAAGCGTTCACCTCCTCTGGGTGGCTCAACACGTGTCCTTCAGGTCCGGTGATCCCCTGCTCCAAGATCCGCCTCTGCTCCTGAAAAACACACAAACAAACTCCATGGAAAACTCAACCCCTGAGTCACGTCCAGGTGTTTCCGATCAACAGCAGAGAAAACCGATCACTGTCGTGACCCCTGTGACCGACTGTCCTCATCTGGTGGCAATTACAAACTGGTACATGTTAGAACAGGACCACAGGCCACACACAGCACCGTCATTACATTTTCTGCACAAAATTATTCTCAAATAATGACGTTTTAGTCTGCGTATCTTGAGCTCCTTTCAGAATGAGCTGTTTGAGTGCATCTTGTCACTTTAAATTCAAATAAATTCCAGCTGGCTACACCGCCAAATCCGCGTTTACACATGAAAATGGCTTTATTTTGAGACAGAAAGCAGTTCATACCATTTAAAAATAATAAAAATACATATTGTGTCACAACTGACAACCATCAGAATCAGAGTTAATTTTATTGTCATTGTGCACGAACAAAAGCACAACGAAGTTTAAAAGATAGCAACTCTCAAAGGCAAAAATAAATACGTACGAATATAAGGATACATCAGAAACACACAGAAACAACTGGGACGCTATGGCAAAATGAAAAATAAAAGATAAGATAATCAACTTTCAAATGAATTAGCTGTGTTCAGGGAACCAACAAGCAACCATTGACCAGCACATAAAGCAGTAAAACCAGCTGGCCAAGTATGCCAGAATTCCAATTGAGTTGCTCGGTAACGGGCGGAACTCTGCTGGGGTTGCTAGGTAACGGCTGGGCAGTGCCTGCTGAATTGTTACATTACATTCAGGAACCAAAACACTTTTACTTATTGCCAAACAATGTGGAGGGAGGGTAGATTTTTTAAAACATTTTGGCTGATTTTAGAAGCAGCAGAAACTCAAAATGGAAGAACAAAAACATGCAAAACTAGCTAAATATTTGGAGCCCACTTAATGGAAAACAGCTCATATTCATACCTCAGCAACGATGTCCCCGTTCTCAGCGTGAACCTGGGCAATGGCTCCCAGATCGCGGATCACGCTGAACACCTCGTACACCTGCGTCAATTAAAATGTGCTATTAGAAATCAGATTTGATGAAAATATCTACATATAGTGCTGTGATATTTTCACCGTGTTATGCACTCATTAATAAATGTCACAGTTTCCAACTGAAAATTTAGTTAGCAAGCTAAATATTTAATAAATTAACTAAATATTGAGTTAGCAAGCTTGCTAGCACGTAGGCAGCAGGAGTTTATTTTCGTAGTCATAGTTTATTAACAAGCTGTTTGAATATTAGCTAAATATTTAGCTCTGAGCTAACATTTAGCTTGGATGGCTCTGTGCTAAATATTTAGCTGTGAGTTAGATAAATATTTATAAGTCCAACTTTATTCTAAGCTAACATTTAGCATTTAGCATTTAGAAGGCTAACTCAGAGCGCTCCTGCTCTGAGTTAGCCAAATATTTCCAAGCTAGCTCAGATCTAAATATTTAATTTGGACGTAATATTTAGCTTCCCAACTAAATATTTAATTAGCCCACTGAGTAGTTCGTAATCTAAATATTTAGCTAAATAATTAAACAATTAGTTTGAAACTGTGACATTTTATCAGTTAATAACATGTTAAAATATGATTTTCTCTTTCTCTTATGACTAAATAACACAGATTATTGGTTTATTTTTACAAACAGCATCTCATTGTTCAATCTGAAAACAAGAAAACATTTTTCCCTAAGATTCCTCAACTTCCTTGGTATCGCAGTGAAATGGGTTCACTGAATTAATCAAACATGCAACAGCGAGACGCCGTCGGAGTTCAGCGGAAACAAAAGAGGAATAAACTGCAGCCGGCATTCCTCACGCAGGTGCAAAGGCCGGCACAGATCTGCTTCAAAGCTGCTTTCGGACAGGATTAATTCATTTTCACCATGACTCAGAGTGAGATCTGCGCTGCGATATGGCTTTTATTGCATCTCACTCTCCCAAGAGAAACACTCAGACTCTCATTAGGAGGAAAAGCCTCACCAAGACAAACAGCTTTGCCAAAAATCAAGCCAGATGCATGAATTATTTTATTATAAAGTCATATCGTAAAGTCCCTGGCTTCTCAGAAAATACAGGAAAACTCACTGCTGATACTGAAAATCACTGCAATCAAGCTTTATTTAAAGACATATTTCCATTGTGATCTGATTTACAAGACAAGCTGATGTGCTACAACATAAATTCTGCAACATTATGTTTGTTTAATGACAGATTTGTCAATTTTCATGCAGCAGAATAAGTGAGAGTGGATGTAAATGTTGTTTGGAGAAAGAAAGGAGCCGTACCTGAGCATCAGTAAGCTGGAAAATATCTTTATACGCCAAGTAGACCAGGAAAGAGTTGACGCCTGGAAATGTCCAGATTAGAGAATGACCATGAAAGCAGGAAATGTGGAATTAAACTTTTACGGGTTTCTAAGAATTTTCTACTAATTTGGTTGGTTTGGTTGCGACGTGCAGATGGATGAGACGTCCAGCGTTCGTACCGTGATCCTTCACCAGCGTCTCCATCTCCTCCTGGATGCCCTTGTGCCACTCGGTGATGTCGACGTGCAGCGAGTAGTCGCAGCAGGACTTGCCGTCGGCCCATTCGCGCCACTGCTCGAAGGCGGACATGAGGCTGACGCCGGGCTCGGGAACCACATGGTCAACTGGACACGGCGACAGAAACCACAGGTTCAACCGCAGCTTTTTAAAACGGGCAAATTCATCGCCGCTTCTCTAACAGGCTTTTAGTTTAGCAATGCTGTCGACATGAAGTTGTCAAAATGTGTTTGTTTGTTCTTTGAATTCATTTTGTCAGGTCAACAAATTGTTTCTTCTGACATTTATTTTAGATTCTGTTATCCTGCTATTGGCAGTTGGTGGTTCCCATAGTAACGGGTGACTGACAGCTCCGCCCCTCTTTTTCTGTTGCCGTGGGTAACTGCGTTATAGTAGGATCAGCTGTATGTTTTCTTTACAAATGTTAGATTTTAACATTTATTTTAGACTCATTTAATAATATGCAGAGTTTCAAGAGTAATTTTGCTACGTTTTGTAAATGTTTTTAACTGTTATTATAATTATTATTATTATTATTATAATTATTATTAATGTTGTCCATTTTTGGTGTGTTCAATTTCACAAAATTAATTGGTGGCAACTGCTGTTAACTGATGCTAACTGACGCTAGCTGATGCTAACTGCTGTTAACTGATGCTAACTGCTGCTAACTGATGCTAACTGCTGTTAATTGCTCATTGAGAGCTATTGTTTTGTAGTTTTTTTATGGTTATTTATTTGTATCTTAGTTCATGTTTAGGGACAGAAACTGCTGGACTGATGTTAGCCACCATCTTGACTTCCTCTTTCGATAGAATAAAAACAATGAACCTGAATGTTTCTGTCGTTAAGTCAACCTGCTGGACCTGAGACGAACATTGAAAGGTTGCACACTAATGATCTTGAATGAATCTTGGGAACATGAGCAGAATGAAGTTATTCTAAAGAGAGAGTCTGATTGTATGGCTCTGTTTCGTCTTCAAAATGGCGGCGGTTAGTGTTGCGTCAATGTTCCAGACCTGTCTGCAGCAGGCAGCATTTAGCCTGAAGGGAGTTTGTTTTTGCTGCTGATTCAGTACAGGGAGGTCTATTGTGACATTTAGCTTCAATTAGCTGCTTTGTTTTTTTTACAGTTCACATATTCAAATATATTTCACCTTTTAAAGCTGAAATAATAAGGAACAATAGCTAGATTTATTTTTTAATCGAAGCTGTTTAATAGATGCTTCCATATGACAACTGGGGCATTTATGAGATTTTTCCCAACCAATAAGGTGTCACGGTGTTTAAGAAAACCTTGATGCCTTTTTATTCTTCAGATTTGTTGTACATGTAAGTTGAAATTATTTATTTATCCATTATTTCTGAAGCTTTTTGTCTAATTGGTTGTTGGTCAATTCATCAAGCTAGCAAAGATCAAAGAAATCCAAAAGTTTCTGACGAGAAAAAGACCAAAAGATAAAAAAAATACTGTGGGAATAAAATAAAGTTTGATGTGATTAATATTAAATATTGCAGTTTTTCCTATAATCAAGGATAATGGTAATAAAGACATATTATCAGATAATAAAGTCTTCCGCCACAGATTTCATCAGACGACGTGAGTTAGCGTTTACGCTGAATCAGGGGTGCTCAAAGTGTGGTCTGAGGGCCTTTTGTGTCCCTTGAAATGATTTTATTTGGCCCCTCAAAATGAGTCAAGAAATGTAAAAACAATTGATGACCCAAAAAATGAAATAAAATGAAGAATAACGACTTTTTTAGTTGAGCGACTCACTGATCATCGTGGTGCCGCCGGCCAGCGCCGCCTTGGTTCCCTGGTAGAAGTCGTCAGCCGCCGTCATGCCCCGGTCGGGCATCTGGAAGCGCGTGTGCACGTCGACGCCGCCGGGCATCAGCATGCCACCGTGGGCGTCGATGGTTTTCACCCCGCCGGGAACGATGAGGTTCTCTCCGATTTGTCTGAAGCGGCGACATTGAAACGGGTTGGGCCGAGCAGGGAACGGAGGACGCCACAAACTAGCGACGTGAACTCACTTAATGACGCCGTCCTCCATGTAGATGTCAGCGCAGAACGACTGGTCATCATTCACGATCTTCGCTCCTTTGATCAAGAGACGGTCACTCTGGAAAAAAACAACCAAACAAACGACAGGATATCGTCAATCAAATCAGTTGCTGCTTCAGTTTCCAATAATTTATGGATATCCAGTAAGTGGAAGTGGGAATAAATTATTATAGAGGTTGCTCTACTGGGTCTCCTAAAGCAGCTTTCCAAAATGTACATTAAAATAATTTATTTTTATTTCTCTAGTGCCACTTCACATCAAATCTCAGAGCAAACAAATCCAACCGTCTGCAATCCTACTCACAATATTAATACGCCGTTTTATTTGTATTTTACTCAAGGAAAATCACTTGAATAAACAGACCTGTTGCCATAGCAACTGACACCAGCGCCACTTTATGTTTCAGGATTCAACACCAATAAACACTCAAATATTTCCCACACAAAGAGCAGAACATTCAGTCCATTAGAGTTTTACGTTTTTAGTTTGTGTACTTTGTGATTATTAATAATTGATTGCCGTGGTTGATTAGCTAGCACCGCTATTAGCTAAGCTAACAGTGCTTAACTAATAGCTAATAGCAGGTAGTTTGTCAGCTAAATTAAACACCTGATCTACCAACAAACTGTCAGAGTTGGTGTGTTTTTGTTACTGAACAGAAACACACCAAATTCCACAGCACAGCTACATGTCAAGGTTATCATAGTCAAGTTAGCATAACTAGTCTACTTCCCACTCCCTCAATTAGTTTTTTTTTCTTATTACATTTTTTTCCTGAGCTTATTGTCTAGTTGCTGTAGCATAGCAAAGCACTGCGTCACTTTTTCTTACATATATCAGCCGTACATTTAAAATTTAGCACGTTATATTGACAACTTAGCAGCTAAGAGCAATGCTAGTTGTCAGCTAGCAACTTCTCGCCTCCAGCTGGGATCTTATGGTCATGTTCTAAGGTATCCATAAGCCAATTACAAATGACAGTAATGATATGTATGTTTTATACATAGAGAAGCTGTTAGTATGGAGGGCCCCATTGAAAATCTGCTTAGAGCCCCAAAAAGGCTTGGACCGGCCCTGCTTGGAAGACAATAGAAGACCCATGTCGGACACACCCATCCTGCCTCGGCACTGCAGAGAGACACAAGGGGCCGACCAGTGAGAACCCAAACCATGTGATCAATCATCCTCTTCCCAGCAGAGGAAGAGGAGGAAGAGGAGGAAGAGGAGGAAGAGGAGGGGAGCCCCCCATCTCCACCAGTGTCCCCATCTCTCCCTCTCTAAAGAAGGCGTGGCCGGTCTGGTCGCAGGGACTCGGGCGTCCCCGGCTAACAAAGGCCTCTCTGTTCGAGGCGGGCAGCAGCAGAACCGGACCCAGCGCCACTCTGGCTCCACTAAACGGAACGTCTCTGCAAGGCTTCGGGATTTCTGTCCAAAAGTTGCTCAGCTTTGGTTCTGGACGGTAAATTCTGCTTCAGAACCAAACTACATTTATTTGGCAACTTAAACTTCACTGCTGGATGATTAAAGTGACGCCATTTCACAGTTAAATTCAAAAATATTTCATTGTCGCACCTCAAATCGAGGGCTGAAGCGATTAATCAGATTAATCAGTCGTTATTAATAACTATTGATTAGTTTTTTTGTTTTGGATTAATTTTTGTGGGCCACAAATGGCCCACGTGCCGCACTTTGGACACCCCTGATTTAGTGAATGTTCTGGGTTTGAGCCAAGCATGGCGAACGGGAATAAAGCAAACAGGAAGTGGACGACAGACTGACTGAGATGAGTAAAAAATGATCTGTAATTCTTGAAGACACAGTATTTTCACCCACTTTTCTACAGAAAATGACGAGTTTCAAAAATTTTCTCACCTGATTTTCTTCCACTTTGCAAAAACACAAAATCTCTTTGGTGTAATTAATATTTTAAATACTCAAAATGAGACAAAACTAACTTAGAAGTAACATTTCAGTTTGTCTTAAATCAATAATTATGTGATACTTTTGAAAAAGTATCAGTTATTGGTAGAAATGCTACGATCCAATACAAATATTGGTATCGGCCTAATATTGGGAGAAATTCTAAATTGGGTATCATGATGAATATAATAAATCTATTCAACCTATTTCTATGATTTATATTATGATTCCTAATAGAACTTTCTGAGAAGTTTGCTGCAGTTTTTTCCAACATGTTTGACCAACATTTTGTTGATTTATTTTACATTAACAGCACCAACTGAAATGGTTAAAGATATTTTTGACCAATCCTGTGAAGCTGTTTGTGTATTTAAATGTTCAGTACCGGTGCAGTTACAAGATAAATTATTTTAGTACATTTATGTCTGTGTTTTGAAAAAAAGAAACACCATCAGCAAATTCATCTTTCCCGATACCGATATCGAAATCGGCTCAGATATCGGTATCAGAAGTGAATAAAGTGGATCGGTGCATCAACGGTTATCAGTAGAATATCACAAGTTGAAATGTCTTGTTTTACTGGCAGAACATTTCACTTTTTCATCATTATTAAGGAATTAACTTTCAACAAACTTCTATAAATTGCTGAAAAGTTTCTTCTAAGTTAATTTTGTCTTAATTCAACTGAAAATAGACAAACACGCCAATTTATTCCTACACTTGAAACCGAACTTTATATCTAGAGAGTTAGAAATGTAATAAAAAACTTTATTTTGGTGCTGGACATTTCGCATACTGTTGTTTTTGTAATGAGAACAGCTGCAGTAAAGTGACTCCGTGGTTTAATGAGAGAGAATTACAGCAGCTGCAGGCTGTAAAACCAAAACAATGACGGAAAAGACGCTAAAACTCACTTTACAGACGAGGAACGTGAGCTCGAATCGCGCCGTGATTAAAAAGAAACAGGAACGAGAACGTAACCTGACGACATGCAGGATGCAGAGTGAAAAGTCTGCCTCTGGCGTAACCTGGCAACATTTTGTGTTGTGTTTCCGAGGGGGAAAATATCCTGGGAAACGTTGAGGAAGTCAGGTGGAGAAAGCTGCCAGCTGAATTACGTGTCTCCTCCTGGATGAAGCAAAAACGAAAACCCCAAACAACCGGATTTCTGTTCGCAAAGCTGCAGGAAAAAAACCATAAAAACGGACAAATGTGCAGAGAAAAACGCCACAAAATGAGCTAAAACTTTAAAATATGAAACTTTAGCTCAGCCATATGAAACATCTACGACAAAACGAGCTCATTAAAACTTATTGTTCCGATTTAGTGATAAAAAAAAGCCCTTCAATCTTCATCTGAAGGATTAAAACTTTACTCTCATCTTACTTCCTGCTTGTTAGCAACAAAAAAAGTTTTATTTTAAAAAAATCTTTAAAAGCAATGTAGTAAACTTGCATATTAATGTGTTTTTTGCTTCTTCCACTTTTATTTTGTCCTACAAACTTCCTTTAGCTTGAGAAAGTTTGAATCAAAAATGTTTAAAAAATTTTATTTCTTTTGTTTTTGCATTAAATAATGACCTTAAAAAGCCTTATTGAATTCAGTGATGCTCTTTACTGCCAGTCAGTAGCATTTGTTTAAACTTTTAGCATAAAAAACGATGTTTCTAAATTTTATATCTTGGTTTGTAACACAAAAAACAACAGAGAAATTTTTATTCAACAGAGTTTTTTTTAAATTGAAATATGTTGTTTAATTTATCCAAACTGTCTTTTTGACTCCAAGTTTGTAATCAAATCCTCTCGTCGACCCCTGGTTGACCTCCTTTCTGCCCCAGGCGTCAGGGATCTAACAGAGTCTCTGTTGTGATCACAGCAGAATTAGTTTCCGGGTTTTTATGAATGAAGAAGCTCAGATTGAAGCTGAAAGGCTCAGAAACGCCAAGCGGAATCGGCGGCTGATTGGACCGCTGGGGCGTCAGCTGTGAGACATGATGGCCGCCAGCGAGGCAGGGCGCTGGGAACTGGGTCCCTACTGGGCGCTGGGAACTGGGTCCCTACTGGGCGCTGGGAACTGGGTCCCTACTGGGCGCTGGGAACTGGGTCCCTACTGGGCGCTGGGAACTGGGTCCCTACTGGGCGCTGGGAACTGGGTCCCTACTGGGCGCTGGGAACTGGTTTTTAGCAATTTTTTCAGCTTTTGGAGCTCAGAAATTCAAAAGCATTCTTCTAGAAAATTTATGAGATTAAAAATTTCTGGATTTTTTTGGTGGAAATTGACTCCATTTTTATTTTTAATCAGCCCACAGATCTGCTTCTTCACCTGACAACAAATTAAATTTTTTAACTTTGAGAAAAATAAATAAATTAGTTTGATTTATTGAGTCGGCCAAAAGAGCAGAAATGTAGTTTCACACTAAAGAAAAAAAATTAAAGAATCACACACTTGTAAAATTGGTAAATAGATCACTCTGTTATATAAAAATTCATTTGTTCTGAGCTGAACTTAACTTTGTTACGTCCTTATAACAAGAAACTTTTTCCTATTTTATGAGTCTTGTATCATATATTCTTGTGTTCGCCCCCAGCACAGCGGCGCCCTTGGCAAAGAGCCATATCAGCCATGTCAGGAAACACCAAACATTAACTGCATGTGTGGGAAACAAGTCTGTAAGTTGGATATATCAGAAATCATTTAATTATCTCTGAAATGTTTTTTTTTTTTACTATTTGAGTTCTTTGATTCCTCCTGATGATCTACAAACAGTCTTAAAATAGAGAAGCTATTTTCATCCTCCATCCTGAACAAAAGGCTTTTTGTTTCCTGAAATAACTTTTTATTTCTGTTTTCCACTTCCTGAGTCTGAATTTATGACTCACATTAAAATGAAAGCATGTTTTATAACTCAGATTTAAATCAGATTAACTTAATAATGATTACATTATATTTCAGCCAATACAATTTATTTAATGGGTAGTTTTTTTGTTTTTCAAATCAAATATTTCAAAGCTTATTTTCTTAAATAGGTTCCCATTGAGAGATTATCGGCACTCACTATTTTACAGGATGATTCTCAAAGTGAAGTCTGTGACATACAGTGAATAATGTTTGAAATGTTTTTCTACCACCTTTTAATTTATTTAGTCATCAAAAAATATCTGTAACGGTTTGGTGGAGTGAAACATATGGAAGACCAAAACTGACGTAATTAGAAGTAAAAGTAGAATATTTGCTTTTCCTTACACCTAAACATGCATTTTTGTCAAGAAATGTGTATATTTTGTTTTGTCTTTTTCTTGTACAAGCGTTACATTACATTGCCTTGTGTCCTGTTTTCTTTAATGAGCATTTCTGGCTCATTATGCAAATGAGTTGAAGCTCAGTAACTTCATAAGAAACTGAAGCTTCTTTCTTTCTTCTGAAGAAAAAAACAACCATAAATACAATCTGTGTTTTTGAAATGGTCAGAGTTAGTTGCTTCCAGGTGGTGAATTTGCAGATCCTCATTCATATTTAATGGAAGTGCATCTGGACTCAGCTAAATATTTAACTCAAACCGATTCATTAGAACTGAAGCCGGTCGGTCCAACAATGACATCTTTTGTCTCTTGCTACGGCTTTTCCTGCTTTGGGTTTTAATCAACTTAACATTCATTTCCTGTGCAGCGTCTGCTCAGTTTAATGGCTCCTCGATGGAATTAGAAAGAAAAAAGAAACAGATCGACAACTAGAAATAAAAAGATGGTAGAAAAAGTTCAGCTTAATGTATTTAAACCATCAGCTTGGTCTCTGACCCACTTTTTCTTTCAAGTGCTTCTCAAGAATAATCACGTCTATCCATTTACGTCCGACCGCAGGAACCCCTAATCCGCTGATCTCTGCGCCGAGCAGCAGCTGCTCCTGCAGCTTCAGTAGAAGAAGAAAATCTACAAAACGTCGCATCAGAAACGCCTCCAGACCCACAGACATCCTGCTTCTGCTTCTAAGTGGCACTTAAAGGTGTCAGATTAATTAAAATTTTAAATCAGACAAGCAAAAGCTGAAAATATAAACATAAAAAGCAAGCGAAACTGCAAAGACACAAAATATTACAAAGTGATTTTGTCTAACTGCGACAGACTGGCGACCTGTCCAGGGTGAACCCCGCCTCTCGCCCGGAACGCAGCTGGAGATTGGCACCAGCAACTCCCGACCCCGTTAGGGAGAAGGGTGACGGAAAATGGATGGATGGATGGATTTTGTCTAAATTCTAATGAAAGTGTCTGAAATAAGACTAAATTAACTTAAAAGTAACTTCTCAGCAAGATATAGGAGCTTGTTTTAAGTAAATGATTCCTTAATATTGATTTTTTAAAAAAACGGTCGAGTTCCATTAATAGAATTTTTCTCTCCGCCGTTACCTAGCAACCACAGCCAAGCCCCGCCCGTCGCCTAGCAACCCAGTTCTGGTTCCACCAGCAGATTATTTCATTTCTAACAAAACATTTTCCTATTTTATAAGGAATAAGCTCCTGTAAAAGACAAATCTGCACTTAAAAAAATACGACTAATGTGGAAAACTCCAGTCTCTCTGCTAACTTATAATGAAATATTGATTATTTGTGGACTAACAATTAAAAAGAGGATTTATTTGATAAATTTTAACCTGGTGGTAAAGCTGCAGTTTTGGATAAAATATGTTTATAGATAAAGAGGTAAAACATGTTGTTTTTTTGTCATTTTGGGCGTAATTACTGAGTATTAGTGCAATAGTAGATGGATGGAAAAGTAGTGAACTTCTGCCAAAAAAAAAAAAAACTCAGAAATTTTGACATTAAGCTAAAAAAATTCATGTTTAAAAACTTTTACATTTGTCAGAATGTTTTTTAACTCAGAAAATTTCATATTTTTTCCCCCAGAAAATTTTATCTAAAAATTTCAGAATATTTTTCCAGCAAATTTTCACATTTTTTGATGAAAATTTGCTTGTTTTTCCCTCATGCTGTTTCATGACTTTTTAAATTTAATTTTTAACGATTAATCGATTACTAAACTAGCCAACACTTCATGCCTCCAGCTAAAGAAATCAAGAAATAAAAGCTTTAATAAAACTACATACACAAACTGAGAAAATAAAATTATCCCAATAAACGACCACCAATAAAAAGAGAGAGAGACCGGGCAAAAGTGGCATTCGCGGGACAAAATTTTAACCCAAAATATTTCATAAAAATAAAAATCTTCCAATGTGGCTGAAAAATCATTGATTGATTCAGAATCAGCTGCTAGACAAGTTCTCTGCATCTCTGATTTCAAAATGTTAACAGAAATCATCCGACAAAACCGCAATCAGTGAATGTTTTTTGACGTCTCTGTTGTCGGTTTGTGAAAGAATCATCCAATTCACCAGACGATTTCTTTTCCAAAACTTGACAAATGAATCAGAATCTACAAATAAAATTCACTAAATTTCAGAGATTTTCACAGAATTTTACTCTTTTTCCTTTTTTCTACAACCCGCCACCACAGAATTTGCACGTTTACGTATTTTTTTATTTTCCGACATTTGAAATTCTGAAATTTCTGATTTGCAGAAAATTTCTAATAATCCACGTACTAGATTTTCTTCTACCAATTTTTCCATAAAATTTCTGAAGTTACTCACAAAATTTCAGAGTTTTTTCAGCAGATTTTTTTTTCTGTCACAAATTTTTGTGCAAATTTTGCACATTTGCTGTATCCAAAGAAAAGCATAGTTTTGATGTTTTTTGGGGGTAGACTGAATAAATTCATTTTGAGTTATAAAAGCAGAATTTGGGCAACTTTTTGAAAAATGTTGACTTTTGAAATTCAAAAAATTTCTAATTAGTAGAAAATTTCAGATAATCTAAAAATTTGATTTTTTTATAACCAATTTGTCTAGAAAATTTCTGAAATTACTCAGAAAATTCCAGTTTTTGGCAGAAATGTACTCCTTTTCCCCCTTTTTTTGCATGTTAGCTCTATTTGTTTTTAAAAAAGCATGTTTTTTTTTTTAGGTTTGATTGAATACATGTATTTTTAATTAATAAAAACAGAATTGGGTCACTGTGTTTCTAAAAACTTGCTATATTTATCCCAGTTTAAGGAATAAGCAGCAATAAAAGCTGATTTTGGTGCAGATTTCAGTAAAAGTCGGAATAAACTTGGTTTTATCTTTTTGCTAAACCACTTTATGTTGCGTTTTACCTGTTCTTGTGTAAGTAAATGTAAATTTAAAGTATATTTGAACGCCCCTGTTGTAAATAAATGCATGTTTTCTGTTTTTATTGATGTAAATTCCAGTTTATAGACGGTGACCTCCTTCCTGCCCTGCCTGCCTGCCTGCCTGCATCCTGCCCTCTCTGCACAGCTGAAACAGAAACATGAAGGAAATAGGACCCTGCGTCCCCTCCCTGCTCGCCACTTTCCACTGAATCCATCATCCCTGCAGCTCTGCCGTGAATTCAGGGGAATAATCTGCTCCCACGGCGGATAAATGTTAAAAATAGCGCGGTGGGAATGACGCTGGCTGTCCTGGAGGAGTAAATAAACGCAGAAAAAGGCAGTTTGAGGAGGGGGATCGCTGCGCTCCCACCAGCTGGCGCCTAACAAAGACCACCGGCGTGAAATCTCCACTGGCGTGCAAACCGCAGGAGACAAAGCGTGGGGACTCCGAGCTCAGATCCACGCAGACACTTGTCGCAAAGATGCTGCGGACACGCCGCTGCTTCTTTCTGCCCAAAATCACTGTGGAAAGACAAACTCCTGCAGATCTGAGCGGAGATTTTTGCGTCACCCGGTGACATCCCGCGTCCACGCCCGCAGGCCCACGCCGCGGGACGGACCCGCAGGAAGCCGGGACTCACCGTGATGCGGGGGATGTTCTTCTTGCCCTGGTATCCGGACATCTTTCCCGGCTCGTTTGGGGGGGATTTCTCTCTCTCTCTCTCCCTTTTTGCGTTTTTTGGAGACGGAGGAAGGAGCGCGGATTATCAGCGCGCAGCCTCGTATGACGGCAGCGGAACCAGCCGAACCTGGAGCGACCCAAACCGCCTCGGACGTTCAGACCCGAACCCTGACAGCCGAACCCAGCTCTCCACCGGCGCGCCGAGACCCGTTACCTTCCCAACGCGGAACCAGACAAGAGCAGAAAGGAGGCGCAGCCCGCACTGGGAGGGTCCGCAGCGCGCATGCGCAGAGCCTCGCCCTGCTCCATTGACAGGCGAGCGGCTCTAATGCCATCAATTCCCTTCATGGATTAGAGAGGAGAGGAGAGAGGAGAGAGGAGAGGAGAGGAGAGGAGAGGAGAGGAGAGGAGAGGAGAGGAGAGGAGAGGAGAGGAGAGGAGAGGAGAGGAGAGGAGAGGAGAGGAGAGGAGAGGCTGCACACATTCCCAGGAAGAAACGCCCAGCAGCCATCTTAAATCCTGGATCTGATTTTATCACCAACTGGCTGCAAAAACTGGGAATTTCATCAAAATAAAGTCGTTTTTCTGCCTCCAGAGAAGCTACACTCTGAGCTGACATGGAAAGCAGGAACATTTCTGAGATTGTTTTATAAATTCCTTTAAATAAAGACTGAAAAACGCACTTTCAGAGTTGATACTCTAATAATGCATGAAACATTTGACCAACATGCAGCTTTTGAACCACCTTGATGCTGAAATGTGAGGAAATATCACATAAATCTGTTGCTAAGCAATGGCTCCATTTAATCACACCAAAAAATGATCTGATTATTTACTTTTGAGAGTTGAAAATTATATATATTAAGATAATTAATAAACATTCAATTAGTTCCTCTTAAATTAAATAATATTGACATTTTTTCACACTGTTCAATATAGAAGGAAAAAAGGAGAACATTTCCTGTAAAAAATTTAAAATTTTGAGATTAATCTAAAAAAAATTCTGGAAAAAAGTAGAAGTTTCTGAGATTGGAAAGATGAAAATGTAAAAAAAAAATATTTTTTAAAGACTTTTCACCCCCAGTTTTCAGCAAAAAGGGAAAAAAATAATTTATTTCTGGGATTTTCTAGAAAAAAAAAATTTCTGAGGTCCAAAAGCGAACAAAAAATTTGGAGAAAAAAATATTAATCTCAGAAATTTTGCACCAACACTTGGAGTTTCCATAGTCAAAAATGTGTGTGAAAATAACGCTAATCTCAGAAAGCGACTTCACCTGATGTAAAGTAAAACATTTTTCAATTTCTCTTATTTTGTCTAGAAAATGAAAAAAGGAAATTTTTCATCTCCAAATGTTGAAAATTTTGGAAAAAACAGTCAGGAAATTTTTAGATGAATCTCACAGATTTTCTAGAAAAAACTTGGAAATATCTGAGATCCAAAAGTTTAAATTTTGTAAGAAAATAACTGAATTTTTGTTAGATTAATCTCAGACATCTTCTCGACAAAATAAAAGAAATTGAGAAATGTTTTCCTTCAGGTGAAGATGAAGCGGCAGAGAAGGAAACACTGCCACCTGCAGGTGGGAGTTAGCATCACTTTTTTTTTCCATTTTTGAGAAAAATTTGCAATAAACTCCCAATAAAATCTGTGCAAAACATGCAGGGATCTGTTGATGTTGATTTTGCATGAATTTTTGTGCTTTGATTTGATTGATAAACTAATATTTAAGCGCTAAAATGTTTTATTTATTCATTTCTCTGGAGTCTAGAGGGCCACATTAAACGCGACGGCGGGCTGGATTTGGCCCCTGAGCCTTGAGTTTGACACATGTAACCTATTCAGTAGATAAATAGTAAAAAAATAATGAGATTAATCTGAAATGTTCAACTTTTTGAACTGAAAAATGTCCTTGTGTTTTGTTGAAAATCTCTGAGATTAATCTCAATGTTTCTTTCCCATAAATTGACAATATTTGGAGCTCAGAATATTTCTGTCAATCTGTTAATAATCTCAACACTTTTGGGACATGCGCTACCCAAAAAACCTTTAGGAAAAAAGGTTTACTAGAAAAAACTTTTTCTTAAAAATAATTTACAGAAAAATCTTGGAGATTTTCTCTTTTTTTTTTTTGACACAATTTCTGACATTGGCCTAAATATTCCTGAGTTTATGGGTGTAAATTTACTCCTTTCTCTGTTGCAGCCCTGATGTTTTTATCCTAACTACAAAATCCTCAAACGTTTTTTCCCACCAGAATCAGAACAAAGACGCTAAAACCTTTCAGCATCAGAGCCGTTAAATGCAACTATATAACATTACATAACTTTTAAAAGCTGTAATTCTACACTAATATTAAAGTAAAGAGTCATAATGGGTGAGATCCGTGCATGTAAGGGTGGAAAAGGCTCGGTTCCTTATTGCTGCCAATCAATATGTAACACGATGCAACGATTGAACTCGACCCAAAGCTCTTAGCAGCAGGAAGCTTTTAAAGGAGCTGCAGCTCCAAACATAAACAAAAGAAAATATGTTCAGATTTTAATCAAACCAACAAAAAAAAAGCAAAATTACAGATTTTATTGATTTGTTTTCACATTTGATTAAATAAATTATTGAATCACTCAGCTACTTTCCAGATTTGATCAATAATCTATTTTTATTTTGAAAATATCTCAAATAAATATTTATTTACAGTTCAGATTATAAATTTATTTGTGACTTTCTTTTCTCTGAAATGTTTTAGTGTTCAAATATAATTAAATAAAATAAATACGTGTATACTGTAAGGTTATTGTAAATGCAATTTACATTTATTTTAGAGTTATTAAATTTTTCAACATGAAAGAAACAAGAAAATTCCTGAGGTAAAAAATATTAAAAGCAAAATTGCAAAGGAAACTATAACAATAATGTAAAAAAGATTTATCAAAATTTCTTTAGAAAGTCAAAAATTTGCAAGAAAAAAAAATTATGTTCATCTCCGAAATTTTCTACAGAAAAGAAGGAAATTTCTAAAAAAAAAAAGCAAGAAAAAAACTTGAAAATGAATCTGAAAAATTCTCAAAAAACATAAAAACTGAGTTTGATTAATCTAAAATTAATTTGAGATTAAATGAGCTCCAAAATAAATCCAGTGCTAAATCCAGTTCATTAGAATTGACTGATAATTGATAAAAAACAAAATATTACTGTTTATTGCAGGAACTTCTGCAGCAATTTATCACCAGTAAACTGTATTCCTGTGTTTTTCCTGTGTGTTCATGAATCGCGTCATTTGCTCATGAACTCATGTATTAATTCTGTAAATGAATCTTTATTTAAAGACTTTTTCTCTCCAGAGCCATCAGGGTGGAGGAGGCAGAGCCACTCCCTTCTGCTCTTCTGCATCAACGCCTCGTTGCAGCGCAATGCCTTCTGGGAAATGCAGTCCAGCCAAGTTAACCGCTCATGCAGGATTCAACTGAAATCAATTTGCGCCCGTTTAGGCCGAACCAACCAATTGTTGAATGAAAGATGTGAGTGCAGAGAAAGCGGGTCGTGTCTTTGGTACCGCGGGGGATTGAGACGGAGGGGAATTACCCGCCTGTCGTCCAGGTTCTGGAGCGCCTCCTTGCCGGTGCTCTCCCGGATCTCCACCTTCCTGGGCTGGGAGATGTCGCTCTGCCGGTCGATGACTCTGCCGCCGGCGGCGCTCCGTCCCCTGCACGCCGACAGCGCGTCAAAGTCCAGCGTCTTGGCCTCGGAGGATCCCTCCACCGGGCAGAACACGCCGCAGAATTTCTGCCTGGGCCTGTTGGGGCTGTCGGAACCCACGCTGTGGAAAAACGGCGGCACTTCCCCGGCGGTTGACATCTTTTGTTACCGTTTCTCCTGCCTGCAGACGCTCAGAGCCGCTCCTTTTCTTCTTCTCCTCCTCCTTCAGTCCTGCCTTTCTCCAGCTGGACAGCCGCCGCCTTGAGCCGGTTCCGGTTCGGTGGTCGCACCGTGACAAAAGGGAAAGCAGTGATCACTCCCACAGCGGCACAAACGATGGAGATCAGATTAAAAAAAGCAGCTGCTGAAGCGATCTCTGCAACAACCTGCTTACTCATCCGTCTAAACAAACCCGCATCAGACCACAGACACACCGACCAGGGAGGAGTTTTCCTCTCTCTGCTCACACCGATGAGGAATTACCTGGAGCCGGTTGGACCGATCAGAACCTTGGAGAGCTCCTGAAAGTCACACCCAGTTGGGGAATGGAGGGCGCTGTCCCTCCAGCACCCTAACCCTAACCCTAACCCTAACCCCAACAAGCAAAAGTTTGACCACTTCCATTGCTCCCATCAACAACACAGCACAAACTATCCAGCTATTATCTGAATAAAGATGAACTTTAGATGTGAGGAAGCTTTGGAGAGTAGAAACTGTCCAACACCATCGAAAATGGACTGAAATTGTGTAAGAAGCAGCAAATCTGAGACACCTTCCTTTACCTGCTAGCTTCGCTGGATGATTTAGCTTCCAATAGCAGTTAGCTTTGCTATGATGCTAACCTTAACTTCAAATATTAAATAACTATCTCATATATAGTGCTAACTTTACTTTCCAGACGTGGTTAACTCCCCATATTAGCTAGCTGTGCTGCAATGCAAACTTCAACTTGAAATATTCTTACAATGATAACAACTGATGTGCACAATTAGCTATCTGTGAGACAAAACAAACTTTAGACTCAAATATTAGCTAGTTTTCCTGTAGTACTATCTTTAAATTCCAGTTGTGGCTAACCTCTGATATTAGCTTGTTTCTGAAATGCTAACTTTAACTTCAAATATTAGTTATATGGTTTGATATCTGTGCTGCAGTGCTAAGTTCAAATATTAGCTATCTGTGCTACAAAACAAACTTTAGTTGTAGTTTTAACTTTAAATTCCAGTTCTGCTAACTTATGTTTCTAGCTAGCTGTTCAGTAGTGCTAACTTTACCTTTCAGATGTGGTTTGCATCATATGTTACCCAATTGTGCTGCAGTGCTAACTTTAATTTGGAATATTAGCTAAATATCCTGGAAAGCTAACTTTAACTACCAGTTTTGGCTAACGTCTGATATTAGCTAGCTGTGCTGTCATGTTAACTTTAACTTCAAATATTCTTACGGTGCTAACAACTGATATTACACATCTGTGCCAAAAAAAACTACACAAATATTAGTTATCTGTGCGACAAAACAAACTTTAGACTCAAATATTAGCTAGTTTTTGTGCACTGTAATGTTAACTTTAGCTTTAATGCTATCTTTAAGCGCCATGGCTGTAAAAAGTATTTGCCTCTTCGCAGATTTCTTCTGTTACATTTTAGACTAATTTTAACCAGACAAAGTGAAGTTATTTACAAATTAAACACAAAAAAAGCCTTATTCATGCAGCCTTGATAAATAATTACCAAGGCTGCTCTACTGTGAATCGTTTTGGTGCCTGTGATTCATCTTTAGCCTAGCATCATAAATGGAGTCTTTCCGTGACTTGTAAATACATTAGTGCTGCATGGCGATCAATACCAGCGCTCCCTAACACATGTCAATGACTGAGCAGACAAAAGCTCTCCTAGCGGAGGCCATGAGAACGTGTTAGCAGCGAGTCCATGCTGGCCCAGTTTCCATAACAACGTGGTGGGCAGCTAATGGTTCTTTACTGCGTTCATTAAATCTCCCGGGGGGATGAAGAGGGGGTGGTCGTTTCTGCAGGGAAACGCGCATCTGAATATCAGAGATAAATCCTGAATGTATGTGTTTTTTTGTAGCAGAGAAGGATGAAAGTTGGCAGCAGGCCCACAAAAAGAGAGAGTGATCTACGTGGAGAGTCAGGGCGTGACTTTGGCATCCATAACAGATGTAGGACAAACTGACATCAGCAAAACAAGACATGATCCACTTACTGGGAGTGTAAACATGGACGGATTACTTTGGATCGGTTCTGCCTGTTCAGACTGAAGTCTGAACAGAGATTGTGCACATTTTTCACAAATTGTCTAGTTTTCATTCTACGCTAAATGAAGAGGAAACGAGGTGCAGAAGACACAAAAACCTGAAGCTGTTATTTAGTAGCAATGATGGAGGAGAAACTGGAAAGGATTAGGATTAGAATTAGGGACACTGACAGAAAAAAACGTTAATATTTTGACATCAAAAGTCAAAATTTGAGGAAAAAGTCAGAATTCTAAGAATTTTGAGATTAAAGTCACAATTAGTCATAATTATAAGAAAAATTATTCTGAGAAAAGAAGTCAGGATTCTGACTTTAATCTTAAAATTCTGAGATTAAAGTCAGATTTAAAAAAAATCTGAGATTAAAGTCTGAAATCTGAGAAAAAACTAATTCTGAGATTAGAGTCAAAATTCTAAAAAAACAAAAACAAAACAAGAAGTCAGGATATATTTTTTCTTTGTAGCTGTGGTACTTTGGGTCTGATTTGTTCTTTTTCTAGACTTTTGTTCCATCTCATTTTTATTTGAGACTTCCTTTGGTTTTTGGAGAGTTGCTATGATACGCAACCATGGCAACAAAGGTCAAATAATACCTGAGTTATAGCCCTAAATCCCACAGGCGATGAATGGGATGGAAAAGACAGAAGGAGAAAGTTTAAACTATCTTTACCATCCGTCATAATGGGGGATAATAATATCTCCAATTCTAACATCTTCCTACCAGACCGAGATTTAAAGGGAAGAGGCAAAAACAAAAGAGGAGGATTAGCAGTACCTCCCAAGAACTGATAGCTTCATCCCAGAAATTGAGCTGCTAACTCAATGTCAGAATACAGCAAGTCTTCAGTCAGAAGTATCTTCAGACTGACTGCTACTGGAGAGGCATCCAGCCCACAGCATTATCATCCAAAATGGCTGAATGGGTGAAAGGAGCTAAGAGAGTTAGCTGGAATGCTACAAGCTTACCTTGCTGCTTTGTGACAGCTAGCGGCTAAATGAAGTTAGCTATCATTACTACGACAGTACTACTAGAGGAGATCACAAGATAGAGCAAAGCTAACTGCTACAGGAAGCTAATGTTAGCATCGCTGTTGCTATTTTCGATGTCAACAGCAGCCAAGCAAAGCTAACTTTGTGGATGTTCCTCTGATATGGAGGAGAAAGAACATATCAGAAATTATCTTAAATCTGTAAATAATCCCTTATTTCTGTCCCCCTCTCGCTCTCTTTCCGTGTGTTCATGTCTTAGTGGAAGCTGTAGACGTGACAGAGACGGAGCTGGCCGCCCCCCTGTAACCCATAGCAACGCCATCAGCTGCAGTGGGCGGAGCCGCCGGCGTTTAAGCTTCTGATTGGCCGATAACAGGTGTCCTGACATTCCATATAAGGAAGGTGGAGGAAGCAGGGTTCATTTTTAAAAACGTCAGGAAGAAACACCCTGCAACATGCAAGTCGATAGTTATTTGTAAATATAAACACATTATAATTATTTATTTTACACAATAAGATTTTATATCTCTATTACTTTTTATTTTTGTGTACATCTGGGCAGGTTTAAGTGTGATAATTTCAGTGTAACAGAGAGCAGTGCAGATCATCTCCCAGCAGAGAGCACCGCTTCCCTCTGAATTAAAGGTTGATTTCTGTGTGTGGTTTCAAATTTTCATTCACGTAGCTCTGGCTTCAGGCTGCTACACACCCTGATATACGCTCACATTGACAGCATCCATCGTTTTCTGAGAAGATGGAAACAAACAGATGAATATTAATCAAATAGAATGTTATATATTGTTCCAGTAATGCAGTTTAAATAGTGGAACTAATAATTAGTCATATTTTCAAACTTTTAGTCAATTTTGATGATTATGGCTTGCAGCTAATAAAGACGCAAAATTCAAGAACAGTTTTCCTTCTACTAAACTTTCCATTATTAAGCTGGCATAAAATGCTGTATAAAGAGACTTAGTCCTCATGAATTAACATTTTGCAGATTTCATTAGAAGTGGGTGAAAAACTTTGTCAACATTTCGCCAATGTAGAAAAAACTATTTTAAATTGCAGTGTTTTTTCTAAATAAGAAACATTTAAAATTGGTTGCGAATGAGTTTGTTTGCGTAAAAAAAAAAAAAAAAGTGTTTTCATTTCAGTTTTGCAAAATAAACCAATTTTGATATGGCTAAAAAAACACCTTACTTTGTAAATTTTTGAACTAAAAATGTATGTGGTTGGAAATAAATCCAAAATTATCCATCAGTCCAACACTAAATGGCAGAACAGAGTCTGCCTCTTTCAAAATGTATATTTTTTTTACAAAATGTTGAGGCATGGAATCGATTCAGGCTGCTGTAGAGCGAGAGAAAGCAAGACTTCAATTAATGATACATTTATCACCTCAGAGTTGTTTATTTTTTACCTTTAAACTCCTTCTATTATTGATGATGCTGGATTTTAAAGTATTGGCACGTTTTTGGGATGGATTTTCATTCTCACCTGCTAAATTTGTTATGCTCGCTGCGCTAACCACTGATGCTAAGTACTCCATGATGATTTAATTGAGTTTTAGAATAGCGAAACTCTGTTTTACAGTGACTTGCGTCTCTCACACATTGTGACGTCGCCATAATGAACAGAAATCAGGTGAAAAAGCTAAAAAATTCTTAACCCTAACCCTAAAAATAACATTTTATCAATTGGACCGGAACAAAAAATCAAAACCAAGCCGCCGTTTCCACTCAGGTCATGTTTATTGACAAAATGTTTATCAATGTTTTCAATGTAGCAGGAAAAAATTAAAGCAAATCCATCATTACAAGAACTTCTCTCAGACCGTTACAGTCTAATGGAGGAAAATCTCTCTCCACACTTTCCTTTTCCTTCAGGAAGGAGTTTTATTTTCCCGCTTTTGAAACATTTTCACGTCAAGCTTGATTCCCAGTGTGTGCATTCACAATCTCTTCTTCGACAGCAGGAAACGAAAATGGTTCAAAACAAATAACAGGAAAGAATACAAAATGTAAGGTTTAACTGTAGCAAGAACAAATACAAGCACCAGCACAAGGGGGCAGCAAACGAAAACAAAACAGGAAGTTAAAAAACAAAACAGGAAGTTAAAAGGTTTTTAATGCAGAGGCATGCTGAGCTGTTTTTGTCTTGTGTTCATGGAATCATCAATTGAGATTGTTTTGATGAGGGAACAGGGAACGTTCTTGATTTGTTTCTATCCAACAAGTGCAAAAAAAGGAGTAAAAATCACCAGTTCCATTTATTTCCTCCTGAAATTAAAGTATCCGCTGATGGTGCCGGTTAAACCCATCAACAAATTAAAATATCTTTATATGATTATGACTTACAGCCAACGGAAACATAAAATTCAGCTCCTCAGAAATTTAGAATAAGACCAATAAATCATTTTAGAATCGATTCTCTTTGAAACAAACATTGATGGAAAGTTTAATGGAAGGAAAAAAACTTGGAGAGAACTGACAGAAAAGAGAAAACGAAAGTACATTTCTATTTTTAAATTCCAGATTTTTAACAACATTTTCGGAGAAAGAAATCTGTTATTTTATGACCTGATTATTTAATGTATTTGTCTTCCATGCTTCATCTGGTTTAAGAAGTTAAAGAGGCACAATAAAAGTAAAATTGATTAATTTATGAATCTGACAAATATTGAAATTATGATCATGTAAGAAAAAAGTCAAAGATATAATTTAATTAGAAATTAAAGCCCTTTAGTTCGTTATACATTCAGATTTTTTTCTTTTAGGAATTTAATTTAGGGATAAAATGTAGAAAATCTAATATTTTTTAATGATAATTTTAACAATAATTAATCAACAAGTCCAAAGTCATTTTCTGATTTAATACCCCAATTTATAAAAACTGAATTTAGTTTTTTATAAGCTGTAAATCATAATCATCCATTTCTCCATCATTGTTCAGAACAACCAGAACTTTGAGGCCGTCATGCCAGAACCATCTGTTAGTGCTTTTCTACGTTTGCACAGCCACTTTCTATCACCTGCAGATCTACGGAGTGCTTCGCTGCTTTCGCTGGAGTGCAGGAACTCTGCTTTCCTTAAAAGCATCTCCGAAACCATAAACTCCTAATAGAAACATTAAATTTCTTTGTGAAATATTTTCTTCTTGAAAAACATTCAGAAAAAAGTCGATTAAAACGAGTCGGACTGAACCTGAAGAGTTCTGCACTGCAAAAACACAACATGTTGCCGAAGGTTTTTGTCTAGTTTCCAGTGCAAATATCTTAGTACGCTAGAAATAAGACAAAATAAACTTTAAAGGGACTTTTCAGCAAAAATTAGGAGATTGTTTTATGTCTATAATTCTTTAATATGGATGAAAAATTACTGTTTCCAACGGCAGATTATTGCTACAACTGAAAGGAGTAAATTTTCACCAAAAAACTCTGAAATTTTTAGATTAATCAGAAATTTTAGAACATTTTTGAGATTCAAAAGGGAAACATGTTAAATTTTTGAAACTCAGAAATTGGCAAGTTTTTCTAGAAAGTTTCTGAGATAAATTTCAAAATTTCTGAGATTTTTTTCCCAGCAAGTCTTCAAGTTTGAACTGAGAAATGTACTTGTGTTTTCTACAGAATTTCTGAAATGAAGCTAAAAATTTCAGAGTTTCTTGGCAGAAAAAAATACAAAATTTTTCACCGATATTAAGGAATTATTGACATAAAACAAGCTCCAATGTCTTGATAAAAAGTTATTTGTAAGTTTGTTTTGTCTTATTTTAAGCGTACTAAAATACTTCCACTATAAACTTCACCAAAACTACTTGGTAATATTGAGTTTTTTTCCAGTGTGTGCAACTCAAACTGGTTCCCAGTTAGTGTCAGAAGGTCTTTGTCTCTCTAAACTGGTCAGAATAAAGGTTTGAGTTGGCTGCTGTCTCTGTAGACAACCATTGTTTGCTAAATAAATAAAGTAAACACAATTAGCAGAAGAAGAAGAAACAAAAATGGCCACTTTCAGAAAAAGAAAAAAAAAGGCGCGATCACATTTCCAGACTGCGTTTGGGTCTGAATTTGGTCGTGATCGAGAGCTGGGCTACTTCACGCAGGTGGCACAATCTCTGGTCAGTCTCTGTTTTCAACGCTGCAACAATCCGATTAGAAACTTCTAGAGGGGAAAATACGACCTCAGAAAGCTGCAGATGGTTAGAGGAAAACAGGAGGAGGGAGGGAGGGAAGGGGTTAAAACGAAGCAGGAGGAAGAGGAGGCAGGCAGGAGAGGAAGAGGGACGAGAGACGGGCAATCTTCTCACAACAGCACAAATCATCCAGAAACGGCTCGTGGCAACTTCTCTTCAGGCACTTGTCTTCAGGTTGGGTTCAGAAGGAGCTGGCCGGCGGCGTGGTCAGCCTCTTCCCGATGTAAACACTGACAGGAGGAGCAGAGGAACCGTCACACTGGGCCGGCAGAACCCGACCATGTGGCTGCAGCTGCCACTTCACCCATGTTTAGAAAGAAACCGCCTGCCTGTCTTGAGGTGCTCAATTTACAGGATAAACGTAAAAATCTCCAGAATAAGAACGAGCCTAAAATATAAATATAATACTTTGTATTTGTCATTATTTTCTACTATATTTTCCAAATTAAATATTAAGACGTTACGACGCGTTTCGTTCCTTCTCAAACCTCGGCTTTGTTCTGACTGCAGCAGCGCAGCAACTGCAGCTGCTGTGCTGCAGCTGCTGTGCTGCGTGGAGCTGCACCACTCCCCCTGCTGGTCGAACTGGGAAACTGCACTGGTTCAAGTTTAATCACAGGATCAGCAACACGGTTTGTGTAAAACATCTGAAAATAAGTGAAACAATAAATATATAATGGATCCTTTTAATAAAGTTTGAATTGTGTAATCCTGCTGCCCTGTTAAAAGTCAGACTTCACCATAAAATCCACATAAAAAAGTGAAGTTTGAGGCTTTCAAGAAAGAATAGTGAGTCCTTCTATATAAGGAAACCATAGTAAACCTTTTATATAGTGACAAATATGAAAATATGATAAATTGATATAAAAAATAAAATATTGAACCTGAAAATGAAGCTAAAGTTGTTAACTGAGTTGTTTTTTACTACAAATGATTAATCGTCTATTAAATTAGTAATCGATGAATCGTTAACTGGAGTATATAAGCTTAAATAAAAAGCAATTGCCTGTTAGAACAACACAATCAGGGAAGCAATTAAGACAAAAATGTACAAAAAATATACAAAATATACAAAGATAAAATGAAGAGATTTGTTTTTAAATATGTTTTGCCAAAAACACAGACAACGTTTAGCTTCAAATTCTGTAAAAAAATTAAAATAAGAAGCAACTTTTGTTGTCCAATTACTAATCAGTAACTGAACAAATAATAAATAAAAGATAACTGCAGCAGGAAGAGCTGAACTTCTCACTAAAATGGCTAAAAATCTGCAGAAAGCGCCATTTTTTTCACCCGATTAATCGATTAATGGAGATAGGCACCAGCAACTCCCGACCCCGTTAGGGAGAAGGGTGACGGAAAATGGATGGATGGATGGATGGATGGATGGATGGATGGATGGATGGATGGATGGATGGATGGATGGATGGATGGATGGATAATCGATTAATCGTCACAAGAGTTGATAGGATAATGTGTCGGTGGGTTAATTCGTACCCCAGGCCCAGAGCGAGGATGTGCGATAGCAGCAACGACGGGATGAAGACTTTGAGAAACTCGGCAGAGAAGATCCCGCCCTTCTTCATGGCGCCGGTCTTCCTCATGCTGAGCATCACCGAGCGACGAGGGTGGCGGAAATGAAACTCCCTGGAACAGAAAAGGCCGAACACACACACCTTAAACACACACCTTAACATCAACTCATCGTTTCATCGTTAACAGAAATAACTGGTGAATCTAAATTCATTAAAACCAGATTTTAACTGTAATTATAGCTAATTATTCATATAAGTGTCTGATAAATGAATTCATGTTTACAGCAAAGTTTATAGAGGAAAACTTTGCTGTATTTATGTTTTTAAGTTGAAAATCATTTTGAACTTAAAAATGTAAAGTAATAAAGATAAATGACTGTTAAGACAAACATAACATATTTTATATATCGTTGTTGTTTCAGTAACACAGACTGACCATTTCCTGTGCACAAACATGGACCCGGATGCCTGTTGCTATGGAAACGTGGGGAGCCCTTACTTGGGGGGAATGTTTTCCGGTCGACTGGACCAGTCGGCGACCCAGTCTGCGTCCTTCATCAGGATGTCCATGTCCCTCTCCTTGTCCAGGCCGTCCTCCTCAGACTGAAGGGAGCAGGAAAGGCAGGTTATCAAAAGCACCGCAAGATGGCAGCGGGACCGGCGTTTCCGTGGAAACGGGACGAGCGGAAGCGTCTGACCTGGCTGTCTCTTCTGCCGGTCGTGTCCACGTCGAAGATGATCTGTCCCTCGTCCTGGGGGGAGTGGGGCCGCGGCGGGCTGCGCGGTGGAAAGCAGCAAACAGCAGAAAGCAACGAAAATCTGACTGATTCACTTTAATTAAGAAAATACAGTTTCACTGATTAGTTTTTACAGCGCTGAAACGAATCCGCCCTTCCTACTGTCACACAACGCTCCGAACTTCTTACTTAATTCAGAAACATTTAGCTCAGACTCACAAAACTCATAAAACTATTCTGGATAAAGATACACTGCAAAAACACAAAATATTACAATGTAATTTTACTTTCTCGTCCAAATATCTTAGTAATCTTGAAATCAGACTAAACAAACTTATAAGCAAGTTTTCAGCAAAATACAGAAGCTGTTTTCAGAAAATAATTTCTTGACATTTATTAAAAAGAAGGAGATCCACTGGCAGATTATTACATTTATAAAATGACAAAAATATTTGGTTACAAATTAAATAATCTGCCAGTGGAACAAGAACTATTTAATAAAAATTAGGGAATTATTTACATTAAACAAGTTCCTACATTGTTCTGAAAAGTTACTTCTAAGTTATTTTTTTCTTATTTACAATGTAAATTTATTTACACTAGAATCTAAACCCAAATGACTCGGTAATATGTTGTTTTTTGCAGTGTATCATTATCCAGAATAGTTTCTATTTTATTTAACATCATTCGACAAAACTCAAAGTGTTGCGTCGGTCAAATGTTTCTGCGTGGGGAAGCATACGTAGCTTCGTTACCATGGTAATCTATGAGGCATAAATAGATCTAGTTTTGTTACTATGGTGACAGATCCAGCTTTGTTGCCATGGCAATCCAACAAATCAATAAATAATCAATAAAAACTCAATAAATCAATAAAAGTCATCTTTGGTAAATTTAGATGTGCTCAGACAGATTGCTGTGTTGCCATGGTAATCTTTAAATCCATACAGTTTTTTCCAGGGTTTAACGACTCAAATAGACTCATCTTGGTTACCATGGTAATTTAAGTGGGCTCAAACAGATTTTGTTCCGGAAATCTAGGTGAGTTTAAACACGTTCAACGTTGTTACCATGGTGATCTAAGCTGATTCGTATAGGGCCATATGTGTTGCCCAGGTAACCCAAGCTAGCTAAAGCAGCTCCAGCTCTTTTAAAGACAAAACCTCAGACTCAACACAGCAAACAAAACCGGCAACGTAAACGGAAGAAAAGGTCAAATATAAATGTTTTTCCACACAGGCTCCCTCCACACCTCCACTTTTCCACAAGAGAAGTCGAAGTGGGAGAATTGGAGGATTAAGTGAACTGAAAAAACGCTTGATGATGACATTGTCACTCGGAAAGCTGCTGGGTCTGCTGCTGTGTGAGGATTCGGGTTGCTGACTCAGCGTTCTTGGCTTGAAAACGTGGAAAGACGGCGACTCTCTGGTGGCTGAAAGTCCAGCAGCTGATTAGATCCCCGTCATCACACCATGATGTGTCCACGGGATGAAGGGTCGCATGTTTTTAACACATTTAATGAAACAATGACGCATCGATGACAACATCACTCTGGCTTTATCTTCCTTAAATAAAACTGCTGACCTTTTCCTGACCCCGGACTTCATGACTTCAATGTTTTTATATAACTGGCAGAAAATGTTTTGTTCTCAATGAGGGAAAATACATCAGAGCATTTTAGTTTTCATTCAAAACAAAGCGTCAGCATAATTTATGAGGCAATTTCTGAACTTTTCGGTCAAACTGTTTAATCTGCAATGTTTATGTGAAAATACAAATTCACAATAAATGACATTTCCACAGCCTGAAAGGAAGGTTGGGCATTTTTTATACTTCCTTTTTGTTTTCAAAAGAGTTTCTAAACTTTTCCGACAGTAAAATTCAAACATTTCCAATTAGACACAAAAACAAAGCAAATGAACAAAAAATGTAACAGTTTTAATTCACTGATATAGAATTTATTTCTGCTCTACATTTTACAGCAGGAGCGAGATAAACTAAAATATAAATAATTGTTAAGTTTTGACATTTCGCTCTTAAAAACCTCAAAAAAACTCAAATTAAATTATTTTAATAATTGTATTTAATGTGTAAAATATAATCCAACATTTATTTCTATAAGTCATTCATGATAAATGTTCCTACTTTTAAAATTATTGACTGTTACACTTCATCTAGTCTGTTTCTTTTGTTTATTTTTTCTGTTTCAATGTTTTCTGAATGTTGTTAAAAATGAGAATTTATTCTCAATCAACTTAACTAGTTAAATAAAAGCTAAAAAAAATTAAAACATAAAGAATAATACATATTGCAAAAATGTTCTTTCTAAGTTTTATGGCAGGGACGTCAAACTCTTGTTCTCAAAGGGCTTCTTGTGGCAGAATGTGTTGATAAAACCCGTTAAAAACGTCTAAAATATGAATAAATATCCATTTCTGTCTTCAGTAAGCACTTCTTAAAGTTAAATCATATTGAACATCTTTCCACATTCATGTATTCAGGCAAAAACTGATTCAACTTCACTAATAAAACAATATTTAAGCACAGAAGGTTTAGAATCTAGAGGACCACATAAAAAGTTACGGCGGGCCACATTTGGCCCCCGGGCCTCGAGTTTGACACCCGTTATCCGATTTCTTACTAACCTAAAACAAGAAATGTTTCGTCTAATTTAACTTCAGACATTGAGAAAGAAATCTCTTTTTATTATTAAAAATATCTGATTTCAAATGTAAATATCGTTTTCGCTTGAAAAGAGTCCAGAAAAACGCGATAAAAATTTGACGCATCACAATGAAGCAATTTCCAAACCTTGAACACATCTGACTGAAGCTCCAGGTTAGTCCAGGGTTTGTTTCGGCGTTTCCGGGCCTACCTGTCGCAGGACGAGTTGCTGCGGCTCGACTCGTGCTGAGCGTCCAGCAGGATCTTCTCCATGTCTCCGTTGTGGATGGAGGAGGACGACGGGACGTGCTCCAGCCCCCCCACCATGGCCTCCTCTTCCTCCACCTGAGGAAGAGGCAGCAGGCCCGGCGCCGGCGCGGCCGGCGAGGACGCCTGGGCCGGCTGGGTTCTGTTCATCTCCAACTCCACCCAGGACCCTGCGAGGAGAAACCGGACGGGTCATTTACTTCGTTATGTTTTCCGGAAGGTCAAACCAGGATAAATGATCAGAAATTACCAGAGAAGAAGAAATATAACACAATAAACATGATTATAATTACTCAAAAATGAATTTCTTTTCCTTTAAAGTTACATAGACCTTTAATAATCACTAATTTTTTTTTACAATAAATTGTTTCAGAAGTTATCGCGATAAATGATAATATTGTTATTCAGACAATTTTTAAGTGATATAATACAAGAACAAATTCTCAAATATCAATAAACTTTACATTTTAATAAATATTCAACACTGGAACTGTAAAACATTTTAAATAGTCAAAGTATATAAACAAAACAACAAATAAAATGAATCAGGAAGTCTCAAAAATGGATAGTTGAGACCAAAACTGAAAAACTGAAATCTTTTATCATCCAGTTTTTGGTAGGAAAAGAGAAAAACAATTAATCACACAAAAGAAAATGATTGATTTTGCTTTAATTCATCATCTGATTACCTGATTTACTGTGACAGGTCTAAGTCTCAACAACTTTTTAATGTTATTTCTGAGTTTAAACTCAAAGACTCTGGTGTTTCTGGTAAGATTTGAGTCACAATACTTGACTCAACAAACCATTTTTATGTTTAAAATTGGCAAAAAAAAAACCCCAAACTTTTGGCACTAATCATAAACTTACAAAACCAATGTTTATGTTCTTACATTTTGTGACAGTAAAGGTGGTTTCATTGAGTCAGTGTAGGAAAGTTTTTCACTTATTTGTCAGGCCAGAGTGTGGATGGGAAATAAAGCAACCAGACGGCCGGGTTCTATTTATTGCAGCGTGATGAGCTGGCAGTAAACGCTCGCCTGTGTAAGCAGACGTTGGCTAGGGAATAAAACGCTCCCGCCGGCTCGTACGTGAGCTCCGGCATGAACCTGCAGCTCGGAGGGCAGCGGTACAAATATAGAGGAGGAGGAGGAAGAGTAGCAGGACGAAGAGGAGGAGGAGAAGGAGGATGAAGAAGAGGAGGAGGAGGGGGAGGAGGGCGGCTTGTTACAAACGCTTCAGAGTAACAAAACAATGAGGAAGAGCAGAAACATGTAAACAGGAAAACACGCCAGAAACCGAGAAGCTGCTCCTCCGGGCTCGAACTGCGGATTACGCAGCGGACCGCGGGCCATTGTGCTGGCCCGGCGGGCTAAAGCCGCGTTGCCATGGCGCCCATCGCTCAGAACATTCTGGACAATATCAGCTGCTGGATCGTGATGTGACCTCTCGGCAGGACCGCAGAGCAAAATAACATGTTTTATATCAAAACAGAGCAACACGGACGGGAATATGAAGAATAATCTGAACATGAGATTAACCAAATAATCTAATGAATCCAAGTTAGAAGAGAGCGCACTGCAAAAACACAAAATCCTACCAAGTACTTTTGGTCTAGTTTCTACTGAAAACATTTTGAATTGAACATTAATTTATACTCTAGAGAGCACCCTGGTAGGCCTGCCGCAATACAAATGTCACTTTTTATAAATTGTCTCAGTAATTTTGTGACAATGTTCAAGTAATATATTGATAATGGCGTAAAACTGCCAGAACACTCGACACTGGAAGATATTTTAAATATCCAAAATAAGCAACCGAAAACTATAAATAAAAAACAGACACAACTGAACCCATAAATACAATGAAAACATAACTGACCTTCATAAAAATATTCATCATCAGAATGGAAATTAACAAGGATATTTTAATTTATCATGGGATTAATTGGTTAATTACTTATTACGACAGGTTTACACTTTGGTGCACCAAAATCTGCCTTTAATTTATTTAGGTTTTAAAACCTGGTTAAACACAGAATTTTGTTTCAAAACAAAGACTGATTTATATACTGGTTTTACTGACGAGAACAGATGAAATATTTTAGTTTTCTTTAATTAACCCCAAAATAATAAGCAAACTGGATGCCTTTCATTTAACTATTTGAATTTTTGGATCTATGATCCTATCGAGAAATCGTCAGTTTATTTGTGTAACTGATCTGCTTCATGCTTAGTTTATTGTTGAGTATTACTGACAACATTTTCTCTGAGTGAAAGCACCCCTGCAGCATGACACTGCCACCACCATGCCTTACAGTAGAGAGGGTCCGTTCAGGGTTACACTGCACATAGATGGGCTGCGTTTACTAATTAGTTAGCTTCAGAAGGGATTGATTGCACTGGGTTTTATTCAAAGAATGAGAATAAAAACATGAAACATTGAAATTAAAACATCTAGTTACAAATTAAAACGTGTTTTACTTCATATGCCCTTAACTAGTGTGAACCATGCTACTCCCCCACCTTTCTCTTATCTAAAACTTTAGTCCCCTTGTTGTCATGACCATAAATAGCAGGCCAAGTCACAGCTCCCCCCTAAATAGTGCTGCAACATTTTCCAAACCCTATTAGCTGGGCCTGAGTCAGTGCAGCAGTGTCATATTTAATGAACACCTCATAGTTGATGTCATAGTTGTATCTTATATACAGATTAATCGGTTATTTACCTTACAAACCGCTGTTATTAAGGGCTAAGTATCAGATATTTGCGTCAGTTTCACCACGTTGGATATCTTCCATCTAGGCTTGTTGACAAGAGTTCAGCCCGCCCCCATGGAAGCGGTGATTGGTTCAGCCCGCCTCCAGGGAAGCGCTGATTGGTTCAGCCCGCCTCCGGGGGAGCGCTGATTGGTTCACGTCACTGTCAAATCTAGCGAGCTCTGACTGTCACTCCACAGACTGTCAATAAACACGGAACATTACGTTCTAGGCCCTCCCCTTTCGCTGAGGCTTCGCTTGCAAAAAAAAAAAAAAAATAGATAAATGTAAAAATTAAACCACTGTTGTTGACACACGCCAAACTGTAAATGACTTTTATTAATAAAGCAGAGTATTTACAGACGGTAGCAGAGGGGGAAAATAGCCTTAAGGATGCTTTAGGGCGTCGGGTTGGTAGCAGTTAGCTTACCGTTAAGCCCCGATTCTCCGTTGTTGTCTGTAGAAGTAACGTTAGCCGCGTCGGACATGGTGGTTCCTAGTGAGGAGGGAGGGTCGCATTAAGAGCTACAACTGCTCCTTTCTATACACATTCAGACGAGCTTTAATATAACCGAGCCGAGGCGTCGTCAGCCCTGGGCAACAGAACCAAAAAACTGAGACGCTAACCCAAAGCGCCGTTTGTTTTCGTAGGCTTAGCTAGCCGACAGGCAGCTGCAGACAGCAGCCAATCACAGCTCCTCTGAGGCGGGGCCGTGGGGTGACGTAACAGCCTCTGTTTGACACAACAGGGTGGGTACAGTCAGATTACGTAACGAGTTAGAGAATGGGAAGACTATTTATCATTTTATAGCTATATGTTGTTAAAGGAAACAGCTAGACGAGAGTGTAGTTTTCAGAAAACACAGCAAGCTTAGGATTAAATAAAAATAAATTAAAATATTTTACTGCTGTCTAGTAAACATCTAATCACCTAATAAAGCCTAGGGAGGTCAGCTCACCACAAAAAAATGAGAAATATTATTTCTACTTATCCATTTATAAGTAACAATTATTCTTATTTTAAATAAATTTATTTGAAAATAAATATTGTTCTAGATAGCTGACATATTAGCAATTAGGAAGACTTGTTGTAGATAGTAATAACTACATTTTTAAAATTCCTTTATATTACAAACAGACTTGCCATATTTCAGATTCACCTTTAGCTCTAAAGAATTCCTACTTTTACAAAAAGAAATCCCAATACTTAGATTAAATATGTATACATATATTTCCAGAGTTCATTATATGCTACAATGTCTTGCCATACATAGAGCTACCTATTAGCTTGAAAAACATGGCTTCTAAGTTTGCCTCAGACTGTGGGGACATGCATGCCCCCACGTACACAGTGACGACTCTAACCCGTTGAGAGCTTATTCGCAAATTTCTGTAACTGGACCCCATCGGAGCAGATTTTCATCCACCGACGGTTCAAACCCGAGAACTTTTCCATGATGCCTTTGAGCGATGTTGTTAAAAATAAAAATAGTAAAACCCAAACAGACTTCTTAAGAGTTGCGTCAGAAACTAAAATGTGAAACTAAGAAGGTCTTTAAAATGAAAACAAAATGTTCCAGTAATTGAATTTAAAAAGTAAAACTTAATGTACATTTTAAAGGCTCTGTAGGCAAGTATAAAGTTTAGTGGAAGGAAAAAGTGTCAACAGGAATGTCTTCCAACTTCAACAGTGACATGAGGACTTTGTTTATCTCAGTAACCTAGATTCTTTTAAAGACCTCACCAATTCTACATGTTAATTCACACAAAAGAATAGTTCATGTTCATCTACCACATGTTTTCCTTCCACAAAAGTTTCGATTAATATGCTTGGATACAGCTCTGTATGCTTAATCAGCTTATTTCCTGTGTTTTATAACTGAAGGTTATATTAAATCTGTTCTGTTTTAGTTGATATTTTGTCATGTTTAATTTTATGAATAATCAACAAACAGAAAGGTAAAAAACACTAGAAATGCATCACTTTTTGCATAATAAATCAAACTTTCACCTTTTCAGCTGGATTATTAGAATAATCCATTTGAAACACATCTCAACTTAAACAAAAACAGGCAGTGAAACGAAGACACGCAACCAAAACGATGCAAAATAATTCCTTTATTTTTCCCTTTCTTTCCACCGTCAGAGTAAAATTATGATTCCACATCACTGAAGGAATCCGTGTTGTAAAAAAAAAATCCTCATTACAGTAATGTTTTCAGTGGTTAAAATAAGTTATTCAGTGCCTCAAATAATCTTATGGTTTTTAAATCGCAGTCACACGACGCAGACATCCAGAGGACGGTTTGGTGCACTAAGAGTCCAGTGTGAAACTTACGGTCTCTGAAAAAGAAGCTAAACGTCCGGCTTCGTTTCACAAAGTGGGACAGAAAACAACCGCCGACGTTTTCAACAGTATTTCATATAAATATGACAATCATAATATTATCGATATTATCGCTGTAAAGCCTTTTTTTTTATGACCCGACTGCTGTTGTACACAGAAAAGTAAAAATAGGAAAAGAGGAAGAGGATCCGATGCAGAAAGACGGCCATCTTGAAGGGAGATAAAAGAGCGTCTGGAGTTTGGAGAAAACGACGGAGAATTAGGGACATGCTAAGAACATATAAAATACAAGAATATAGTATAGTATCATGAGTATAGTCGTATTACAAGTCATAATATATAAAGAATAAAGTCGTAATAAGACGAGAATAAACTTGTAATAACATGTTCAAGAATAAAATTATAGCATCACACAAATAACGCCAAAATAATATTGTATTACGAGAACAAGGTTGTAACATTACGACAATTCTTGTATTATGATTTTATTGATATTCTACTGCATCTTTGTTCTCGTTTGTTTTTGTAATGTCATTCTTTATTTTCCTTTTTTTCTAGTTATGATCCTAATTCTCCGTCGTCGCTCAGACATGGACATCCTGTGATTTTAAAATCATAAAGGAAATGAGTAAAAATGTGATTTCTTTTAGAAATGTAAACACCACAACGCCATGGGAGACGAAAGAAAAAAATAATGTTTTAATTCTACCAGAGAACGAATCAGAGGGACCATTTTAAAAAAAAAGTCTAGTTAAAGTTTGAAGAATCGACGGGGTGAGACGTAAAGGTCGCGTCGGCAGGCGAAAGGAAAAACATTGGCACAACTTTAACAACCAGGCAGCGCACGACTGGAGACCCCCGTCCACACAAAGGTCACACAGGGGTCACGGAGCTCCTTCCAGATGATCCTGCAGGTTAAGCCCCTAACCCCGGCCTCCGTCTCCATTAGTTCACTTTATCCTGGAATATGTAGAGGTTGTTCGTGGTTGCCACGGCGATTATGTTGTCCTGCGGATGCCAGGCGGTGTGGAGGATTTTCTTGTTGAAGTCCAAACTGTCCACGCTGATCTCGTCCTTCTTGCGCTTGCCGCCGGTGCAGACCTTCCGCGGCTTGAGGACCTGCAGCGGCTTGCTGTTCTCCCGCGACGCCTCCAGCGTGGCGTCCCGCCGCTGGCCGCGCTCGAACATCCGGAAGAAGTTGTTGTAGGAGCCGGTCATCACCACGCTGCCACGGGGAGGAGGGCGAGACAGAGACAACAAAAAACAAAACAAAAACACTGAAGAAATTAAAACTTTTATACGAGTATGTGGAAGAAGAAAGTTTAGTGGAAGGAAAATCGTTTTGCTGTTGATTTCAAAGCACACCATCAAAGCTCCCAGAGGGATTTGGAAAACAAAGAACGAGACTTATTTTTTGCTGAACAGTCAAGTTTAAATTGAACATCTTGCTAACGTCAAAATATTTTTAAGTGCTTCTGACTTTCAAATGGACAAATTATAGAACAGGAAAATAAAAAATTTTGCCAAATTAAATGTTGAATTCTTCTAAATTTGTGAAATGCATTATTTATCTTTTTCTTTTAATTCAAATGTGCAAAACCACTCAATAAGCCTAAATTTAAAAAAAACAAACTCAAATTTTGACATTAATATCTGAACATTTCTAGAAAAAAAAAAGGAAATGTCTTGGAAATGAGTTTCAAAAATCAGAAATGTTGACTTTTGAGTTTCAAAAGATGTTTGACTTAAACTCAGAATTTTCCATGTTTTTTCTATAAAATTTAAAAGATTCTCAAAATTTCTGATTTTATTCCCAGCAAATTTTAAACTTTTCAAGCTCATAAATGTTCTTGCTTTTTCTAGACAAATTCTAAGATTAATCTAAAAAGTTCTGAGTTTTATTTTCAAGGCAATGTCCAACATTTTAAGATATTTTTATGTTTTTCTGTGAAAGTTCTGAGAACAATCTCAAAATTGCTGAGCTGCCCATCTATTAAATTGTCAACTCTTAAACTCAAATTATGTTAATTTTTTCCAGGGGAATTTTCGACTCTTTGAGGTCATAAACTTCCTTTTTTCAAGGAATTTTTCAGCCTTTCAACTTGAACACTTATGTTTTTTTCTAGAAATTTTCTAAGCTTAATCTCAATATTTCTGAGGTTTTTTGCTGGAAACGTACAACTCTTTCTTTCCCATCTACAATGGCCTTACAGTACACCTCTGTAAATTAATCCTGGAACCTGTTTTTAATCCAGGGAGTGGAGATAATTGAACCCGTTAAACAGAGGAATCATTCAAATGGGCTCAACGTCTGAGCGGATGACACAGAGGGAAAACAAAACGCTCCTCTGGGCGTCCCGACTGGCGACAGATTAGTCACCGATTCCTAGAGAGTCATAACGGCCGTTGAGCTCCTACCTGTCGTTTCCGTTCCAGCAGCACTCGAACTTGTCGAAGATGCAGTCGTTCTCGTAGAGCGAGCACAGCTTGCTCCTCAGGTATTCATGAACCTGAAACGATTCGACCAAACAGCCGTGAAGCAGAAGAAGAAAGAGAAAAAGAATCACTTCTGAAATGTTTTTGTCTTTTATGGCAAATGTCCTTTAGAAATTGTTTATCCTGACCTCTAGTGGCCGCTATGAAAAATTACAAGGAGTGACTTAAAATATGTTTTTTTTTACATTAGTTGAGTAACAACTAGTTACATTTACTTAACTGGAAAAACATTTGCTTTTACCACACTGTATTTTTAGTGACTTTATTATAAATCACTGCTACTTTTACTTAAGTAAAACTTCTGGAAATTCACCAGATAAAGACAAATACCTGCAGTTATTATTCAAGTTTCGTCAATTTTAGATTGAAAGAAACTGATTTCTTATCTTATTTATTTATTTTGCCTGATTTTATTTTGCAATTATGACAGATTATTAGAGCCATACTAAAAATAAATAAATGAATTTTAAAATAGTCACAAAACACAAAAATAAAGTCAGAATAATATGAGAATAATGTCTTAAAATTATTAATTTATTATTTTTTGAGAAGTAGTAGTAGTAGTTGCTGGGGTTAATATTTTCACTATTATTGTATTATTTCAACTTTATTCTCTGACTTTTTTTTAACCATATCCCTAATACTGTGTTGTACACAATTATGTTATTAATATAAATTATTTTTATTTTGGTACATTAAATACAAAAGCTTCCATACAGCTTTCTTCTTTGATCCATCTGATTATATACATCTTACATATAATTATTTGATGTTTTGATCAGTTTCTCAGTACTTAAATAACTTTCTTTTTTTACTTTTTAAAATCTTGTATAATTTTTTGACAGCTATTTTTTACTTTTCCTCGAGTAAAAATACGTTTATGCCCACTTCTGGATACCTAAAAGTTTCAACGGCAGCTTTTAAATTAGAGTAGGAATATTAGGAAATTGAATAAAAGCAAATTGCTTTTATTTCTTTACAGATCCTAAGAGAAATAAAAATTCAGTTTGAGCCAATCGGAGTCTAAGGAGCGCGCTCACCTGGTACGTCTCCACCGGCCGGTTTTCCATGTTCAGGTCCCAGATCTTCACAGATAAATAGTCTCTGGTCATCATGTAGCGTCCGTTGTGACTGAACTTGACGTCTGAGATGGACGATATGATCTCTGAGAAGAAGGAGCGGTTGCTGGGGTTTTCTGGCTCCTCAAACACTGGAAGAGAAGAAGACGGAGACCAGCTGTGACCAGAGGGATCCTCACTTCATCCGTTGTTACAGTAGGGAAATAACGATTACCGTCACGAATGGAGTAACTCAGTAACTGAGTTGGTTCCAGTGCTGCTGACCAGAATAACAACTGGTTGTAGCTCCAATAAAAATATTAAAACCTAGAGGCAACTCAAATTAACTCAAATCTGTTTTTTGAGTTTCAGAAAGTTATGGAAAATGAGTTAAATCATAAAGTGATGTCACTCCTGTCGGCCATTTTTCAGCCATATAAAGTTCGAAAAATTAAAGTATTGAGAGAAAAATGTTCCAGTACGACAGAATATTAAAGAAAACCAAAAGAAAAATTAAATCACATGATTAAGGTTGGAAAGCTATAAGAAAAAAAGTCAATAATATGAGAATAAAATCGTAAAACAAAAAGTTATAAAATTACAAGAATGAGTCGCAATAATACAAGAAAACCTTTTACGATACTGTAATAAAGTCACATTATGAGAATAAAGTTGAAAAAAGTCAAAATAAAACATGAAAAAAGTAACTATTTATATTTTAAAAAAATTAAGAGCTGGACGAGTTGGTTACATCAGATCTTAAAAACTAACAAAACACTTTTTTCAAGTAATCACACAATTCCCTTCTGGCAACATAAAATCTCTATTCAGCCAATATTATACGACTTTTATACCTGAAGAGAAATAAAAATCTCAGCCTGTCGTTTTCCTTTTAAATGTTCTGCTTAGAGAAGTGGAGCTAACTCACGCTTGGAGTGCTTGTCGCAGAGAGCCGACACCCTCATGTCGCAGAGGCGGATCGTCCCTTTGCTGCTGCTGTAGACGAAGGTGTTGCACTGGTGCGGATGAAACTCCGCCGCCGTTATCACCTCGGTCAGCTCCTCCATGTTGGCCGGCTTGATGTCCACGATGTCTGAGGAGCGCGCGGTCAGGGAAGCGCCAACAACATGGCTGAATTCACACACAGAGCCGTGATCAGTCCGCTTTTATTCACCTCCGGGTCGTTTGTCTAGAAAGTACGGTTCGTTTTGGGAGGTGAAAATTAGTAATCCAATAAAAGAAAGAAAGAAAAGAAGAAAGAAAACCTGGCGTTCTGTATGATCAGCGTTAGCTGTCAGAGTAGCATTCTTTGCAGTAGGTACGCATGCGCCTTAAGAGGTCCGCTACATCTACTGGAGCTATCAGTTCAGCATACGCGACCAGAAACGACAAAACTTTACTTTTACATGTTAACTCTAACATTTACATGTTTTAAATATCAAAACATCACATTGTATAGGAATCGAGTAAGAAATAAAAAGCCACGAACATTTTTGTGACACATTCCCGCTCATATTGGAACAATCTTGTTTTGCAGACGTGACTCGCCGGCTCCCAGTAATGGCGCCTGCAGGAGCGTAGCTAAGGTTAGCGGCTAACAGGCGGTCCCCAAACCAGAGATGTTTCTTAATGGTCTTAATGGATAAATCATTCAACCGCTAAAATCGGACAGTTCTCTATTTTTGTTTACATTTTATGAAGCGGAAAGTTGTGATAAGCGTCTTCTTCAGAGGTTTTGTGTGGATTCCATCAGTATTTCTCAGTGCAGCACCACCACAGGCGAGGGGTGGAACAGCTTTTTATAGTAGTTTGCGATTTTGGTCCCCAATCTGGAGGCCTAAATGTAAATAAAGCCTGTCAGGTTGTGTTTGAGGATACTGAAGCTGCGGTCAGTGATCTCCAGGTTCCACAAGTTGATGCGCAGGTCGTCCGCTGACAGGTAGGTCTCATTGTCGCTGTTGACGGAGACGGAGTTGATGTGGTAGGTGTGAGCGTTGGAGAACACCCGGCGAGGGCTGGCCTCCACCATCAGGTCCACGGGGATTAATACCGGGACCTGCAGCAGGAAAGTGACTTTCAAACACTGAAATGTGCAGAAAAACTCTCTGGTTTTCTTTGAATGCGTCATGGCAGCATCATGGTGTGGTTCTGACCGACCCGCAGTGCTGTGATTGTGTTGGGATCTCTGTATCGGCCATCTTCCTGTTTCAGGTTGTAGCCTTCTGGTCGCTTGTCTCTTTCGCTTATTTTCCACAATTTTATTGTTTTATCTGCAACAGGAAGAGAAAACAAACTCAAAGTTCACAAACTTCAAAGTCAAACACATTGTGAAAGTATGCTTCAAAACGTTTTGAGCTTCATTTTGTTAAATGTTTTGTTAAAACCAGTCAGGAAACATTTTGTTTTGATGCTCCAGCCATTTTATTTTTGTGTTTTTAAACATTTTAGAAAATAAATGTAGGTATAAAATCCAATCAAAGGACCTTGGCACTGTGTTTATTCATGAATATGATTTAAAATCAGAGACAAACAGAATATTTTCCTATTATTTTGAATATTTCTGCCTTTAGTTTGTGTTGATACTGATATCAGATATTAGCATTTTTTGTTATTTCACTACGGTTTCGGCACCTTTAGGGAAAAAAAAAAAGCCAAAATCCAGGTTTTGGCATGTCTAAATGAAGGTTTATTATTTACTCTCCTCCTTGTTCAGGTCTGAAAAACGCACAGCAGAAACATTTGGGCGATAAAATCCGCAGCTTTACCGTTGGTGGACAGCAGGAACTGAGCAGCGTTCTTCTGGGGAAGCCAGCGGATCTTGTTGATTTTCTCCTCGATTTCTAAACTCTTCAAGTAGTCGAACTCGGGCTCGTGGCTCTGGAAGGTGCTGTAAACGTTGTACTCGCTCCTGAACTGGGGCAGGTTCTTGTTCTGCCAGGAGAAACACTTATGAGACGGAGCGTGATTTCATTAAAAAAACAAAAACACGCCGAATGTTTAGGAGGGCTTTACTTCTACTTCCTGCTGGAAGATGACGACGCGGCCGCCCTTGTCTCCGGTGGCGAGCAGCTCCCCCGTGTGGTTGAACTCAACCGTCGATATGATGTCGGCTGGGCAGAAACATCAGAATGAAAACATTTAGTTACTAAACGCAGCAGCAGCAGCAGCAGCAGCAGCAGTCTGCGTCAGTGGGAAGGAGGGCGTGTTTGGTTGAATTTCCTCACACTGAAACACACACACTCATGCACACACACACACTTTAATGTCCACTGGAGCAGAAAGACAATGAGTGACCAGATTGTAGTGAGGGGCCTTTGTGCTGCCTGAGGCCCAGAATGGGGTGTTTAAAAGTTTGCAGAGACATTTTGTCTTGTTATATCCTTAAACTTTGATGTACTTTATTATAAAACATGGTGGCGGCTGCATCATGCTGTGGGCATTAGAGCTGATTGGACGATGGCTGGAGATAAATTTAGATCAACCCCCCAAAGAAAACCTGTCAGAGTTTAACTATTTTGTGCTGATTTGTCAAATAAAATATTCAGGCTGAAACAATTAATCGTATTAATCATCAACTAATTAAGTAATTGATTAATCGTTAACTTGAGCGTGAAAACTAAAAAAAAAAACTGTACGAAATATATTTATATTTTTAATTTAAGAACTTTTAAAAAACACTTTTTGTAAATGTTTTATTCAGAATTTCTAAAGTTGCAGTTTCAGCTTTAAATACTGTAAATGGCAGAATTCAAATACTGCAGAAAAACTCAAATTTTTAGTCAATAAAATACACTGAATTAATGTTAACTTAAGCAGAAAGAGCTGAACTTTCCACACGTTGTTGTAAAAGTGTTGCAAAACATGTTATCACATGTATCACATGCATTTTACATAAATGCAGTTTTGGGCAATAAAATGTTTATTTTCCTCTTAAAAAATGAATTATTTGCATCTTTTATTGCATTTCCAAAACTATATAATAAGGTTTAGGTGGTTAAATGAAAAATATTAAGAATATGCCAATTAAAAAACAACAACAATGTGTCGATTAATCGTCATACTAATTGATTAATCGTCAAAGTATTTGATTACTGAAAATAAACTTTAGTTACAGCCTTGTTAAATGAACATTTCAGATTTGTCTCCTAATAAAAGCTGCATCCTTAAAGTTCCCTTAATACCAGAAAACTGTTTTCTGAAGCTCAGATTCTAAGTCATTTTCATAAAACTCTGAACTTCATAAAGTTTGGATTTTCCCCATTTAGAAACCAGCAGCACCACTAAGGGATGAGTCCAACCCTAATGGAGATAAGGGAGAGTTTCCTGTTATAAAAACTTTTAGGAATTTTAGGTTATTAGATAAACTTTGGGGAAAAGCAAGGAAACATTTCAACATAAAGGTTCAAGAACTCCAATATCCAGATGCTAACCAAGCAGAATCAATTAGATTTGAAGCAAAATGTCGCATGAGGAATGATTTTAAATCCTACCTTCAGCTACGTCGTCGTCAATAGCTCCCTTCACCTGGGAGAAGCACCACTGCATGTCGCCTCCGGGTCCTTTCATAGGAAAAAAAACTTGTTAGATTACCTTTCTATCATGTTACAGGTTTAGTGCATCAATAAATCCAGAGAAACTGCAATGAATACCAATTTAAATAACAAACGCATTTGACAATAAGTCAAATAACTGCATCCTTTTCTTGCTAATGTTTTCAAATTTGTGAATACAATAATAAAAAAGCTCAAGTTTCAGTAGTGTCAGTAAGTAAGCAATAAATAAAGATGATGCAGAACCGGCTGGTGTTGCAAAAGCTTGCAAACATCCTCAGTAACTACAGCCGCAAACTGAGTCTTAAAACAGAGAAACTTGTCTAAAAAAAGATAAAAGTCTAAATAGTTTACAAATTTAACATCCACACAATTCATGCGTGTTTCAGTAAAACTTAGAAGAAACTCTTCATTTTTAATTTCAGCACCAGATCATAAAAACTGAAGACATCGATTGCCCAACCGACGCAGCTTTGGTCAGAGTTCTGTAGTTAACACTTATTACAGTAGCAGTCTGTCTCACAGCTGTCTGAAAAAGCCTCTGACTGAAGACTGTTGCTGTATGACGTTCTAATGACATTTTAACAGCTGAGGAAAACGCTTTGCTTTCATTTTGATTAAATAAATATGGACTCATGAGAACTGGAGCCATTTATGATGATGTCGGATCCAGCTTCTGTTTTTGGGCCAGAATTGCATAAACAAATTATAAGTGGGAAGGAATGCAAGAAATTTGATCAATTAGTTAGAAAACTGTAAACATTTTTCATCAGTTACAGGTGAACTTAGTGTGCTTATTCTAATTTGGCCAAAATTAAGAGTACATTTTATTAAAATGTTATAATTCTAATGATTAATCTAAATGTCTAAGCAAAGCAAAGCATTTTCTTTTGCTTTAAAGCCAGAAATACATATTTGTGCACATTTTTACAGTGAAAAACTTCACAGTTGTGAAATTGTGGTTATAACACCGAGGGGAATCTCATACCAGCGCATGTCTGGGCTCAGTTTTCTCAAGAACAGCTCGCAGATAAGGTTGATAAACATTTTTTAAGCCACTCAATTATCCTGCAATAAACTCCCCCCAAAAAACTGTGGGTTATTGCTTTAATTTCATTCCTTTATATGCTTGAATGACAGCTGGTTAAGTGTAAAATGCCTTTTATTTTGTTAAAGAAAAACAGTCTCATCTAGATCTCTCCTATAAGAAAACAACCACTGCTAAAAAAACACAACTAAATTGACAAGAAGCTTAGATATTACAGCTGAAAAGCAGTTATTAAATATATATTTTAACATTAAATTACATATATATGTGTATATATTTGTAAATATCAATATCTACATGTAAAATATTCACAACCCTGAAGGGATTTTTTTTAGATTAGATTCCTGTTTGGACTTGACGCTACGATGGACCAGTGATTTTCAGGCTTACAGATAAACAGATTTCAGTACAACTGCAGAATGAGAGCAAATATCCAGGAATAAATATTACAAACAAGTAATCTTCTTCTTTACATGTTTTAATCACAGAGTTTATACTGAGAAATGGAAGCAAATATAAAAAATACCAATTCATTTAATTTAGGAGACATTAAATTACGCCAAACTAGACTTAATGTGTACTGCTTAATGTGTAAATTATGTAATCTGAACTTTTTTAGATCAGTTACAATTTTCAAAACTATTTTTATCTGCTAAATGCCAGAAAAAAACCCCAAACAGCATTATCATGATTTTCTTAAAATCTCCAAAGTTTATGGTTGGAGTTACATAAGATGTCAGTAGTGCAATAAGAAATGAGAGGTGAAAATAACATAATTTCACTTTCAGAACAGACTTTTAAGGTATAATTTTAATGGTTAATATGCTGAAAGTAAAAACAGACATGTTGTGATGAAAGGAGAGAAAGAAAAGTCAGACAAAAATATTGATATTGCCCTTTAAATCCAACTCAAAATCTATAAAATAAGTAAAACATTTGCTCATCCCTGTTGTTTTTACTAATGTAAGCTGATTGGAGATGGATTAGCAAAGCGTGTTTTCAGTCAGTGGCTTTTTCAGATTGGTTGGAACACTGACTGCTACTGGAGCTCAGTCCTACACACATCTATGATAAATATTGGATATCTTTCCCAATTTTCCTTTGGGATAAATAAAGTATTTCCTTTTGCCTTTCGTGACGTCATCAGGCCCTCCCAAGGATCACACTTTAGGCAAGACAAGGCAAGGCAACTTTATTTATAGAGCACCTTTCAGCCAAAGACAATTCAAAGTGGTTGTACAAGAAAAATAAAACTACATACTGTTAGAAGATAAGATAAAAAAAAAAAAAAAAGAGCAAGCAGATAAAAAATAGACAAAGTAAATATGAAACTTGTAATTATAGTAAGTGAGTGGAATTAAAAAATTAAGAACAGACAACTTCAAATAAGAAAGTTTTTAACCTTGTTTTAAATAAACTCAAGGTAGGGGCAGACTTACAATGAGCAGGAAGTTTATTCCATAGTGTTGGAGCATAAAAACTAAAAGCTGCTTCACCATGTTTAGTTCTGACTCTCGGTATAGTTAATAGGTTTGATTCTGATGATCTTAACGGTCTGAGTGGTACGTAGGGCTGCAGAAGACCGGAAATGTAGTTTGGATTTCTATTATGAAGTGCTTTATAAACTATTAAGGAAATTTTAAAGTCAATTCTTTGAGCAACAGGCAGCCAGTGCAGAGATCTGAGAACTGGACTGATGTGCTGATCTCTTTTTGTATTAGTAAGGACTCTTGCAGCAGCATTTCGTAGGAGCTGGAGCTGTCTTAATGCTTTTTTAGATAATCCAGTAAAAATGGCATTGCAATAATCGAGTCTGCTAAAAACAAAAGGGATGAATTAGTTTCTCAGAGTCCTGTACGGACATGAGTCGTCTGATTTTAGCAATATTTTTAAGGTGATAGTATGATGTTTTTATAATAGATTTGATGTGATAATTGAAATTCAAATCAGGATCAATGATCACCCCTAGATTCTTGGCTTTGTCAGAGCATTTTAAACCGACTGAATGAAGGTAGGTGATTGTTTTCAATCTGTGCTCTTTTGGTCCTAATACTAATATTTCAGTTTTTTCTTGATTTAGTTGAAGAAAGTTATGGCTCATCCAGATATTAATCTCCTCAATACACTTAGTGAGTACTTGAACCTGATTGTAATCTCGTGGTGAAAGACTAATGTACAGTTGTTAGAGAATAGAATAATATTTTTAATTAGACGTGTGCGTCTCTTATAAAGTGGTCGTGAAAGAAACAGACGGTTCTTCTGGGTGATCCGAGTCAAGTGAACCGGCTCTCTGAAAGTAGCCGACATTCCCACCAGCAGCAGCGCAAACGCCGCAACCCGCCTCGCCTCGTCAAAGCCAGCAGCCGGGGTGTGTTCAGGGACAACTGGACCGCCCGTGGAAACCAGCACGTACTTTCCAGTCAAAGCAAACCTCCCAGTTTCACGTTTTGGTTGGTCGGACCGGAGCGCAACTCTTGATAATGAGCCGTTAAAGAACTGCGGCGGAGCGCGGCTAAAGCGACCGCTAGCTTGCAAAAATAGTCCCAGCGATACGGTTACCGGCGGTCATCCGCTGCCAGCAGCTGGCCGGGCATTTATAGCCGGCAGACACGGCCAGTCCGGGGGGTGACACTTGTTTCTGCTGGCTAGCTGAGGGTTAGCACTGCTAACTTTGGCTAGCTGGCTAGCTTCCGTTACCCCCACACCACATAAAACGAGTCGTTACGAACCGGAACCAAGCGGCAGACCGGCGGTCGGACCGGGTGAAACCCAGCTCCAGGCTGAATTACCTGCCATGACGAGACACGCAGCGGGGCTCGGTCCTGCTCCCCACTCCCACGCGCTGATCTGTGGGATCTCAACTTTTTTCTTCCGCTCAGAATCCGTCGGCGTTGTGCGCAAACCTGCACGTTGCGCCTCAAACGAACCGTGTAACCAGTTAATTTATTACACCCCCCTTTATTTCCCGCTCTGCCTTCAGCTGGTTCCTGTAGATGTCACCCGCTCCGAGCGTCTGTCAGCTGCCCGGCTACTTCGCATCCCATAAGTCACTTCTTCTTCTTCTTCTTCTCTTCTTCTTCCTCCTCCCCACCCTCACTAGACGGTTTACTGCACGTGAATCAGGCGGCTCTTAATGCGCGCGCATGTAAGAGCGCGCATGTAACGCAGGAAATAAGTATCTATCTATCTATCTATCTATCTATCTATCTATCTATCTATCTATCTATCTATCTATCTATCTATCTATCTATCTATCTATCTATCTATCTAAACATTGGAACACCCTCTACACCAGTGGTGTCAAACTCAAGGCTCGTGGGCCACATGCAGCCCACCATAGCTATTTATGTGGCCGTCTAGATTTGAGGACTGACAAGATAAATCAAATTAGTTTCCATTTCTATAGTGAAAAGATGCTAAAATTATTCATGTTTTAAGGAGTACTAATGGAACAAACTATAATATTTTAATAGTTTCTTAATGAGTAGTTTAATTGTTACATTTTGTCGCAACCGGCCGTTTGAGGACATTCGTGACCTTGATGTGGCCCAAAATGAAAATGAGTTTGAGCCCTCTACAGTAGACGCTACCTTCAGTGGAAACATCAGTTTCCACTGAAGGTAACTAAGTGGATTAATACATACAGTTCCTACTGTATGTATTAATGAAGAATTAGAGTCTTAATAGACAGTTATGAGCGCCCTTAAAGCGAGTCTCAAGTATTTGTGGGTATTAATAACTCTACCGAATACCGTTGGTCATTTCTAACCCCAAAAGCAAACCGATGTCTTATGAAGGTGATCCAAAAAGAACCAACAACATCAAGAGAATGGGCAGATATGGTCTTCATGGGAGAGTTACAAGACCAAAATCTCCCTAAAAAACAAAACAAACAAAAAAACTATTTTGTCAGGGCCTTAACAGTTCACATTTTGTTTCTGTGGATTTGGAGAAGACGTCTGGCTGTGTCCCTCTAGGAGTCCTGCGTACTTTGGGATTATGGGGTACCAAGCTTCTTTTGGTCAGAACCGGTGTCAGATATTGGTCTGCATTGCTATAATTTCTGGTTACATTCATAATTTTAGTTAGGTTGCGCTTTGTCACTGATTCAACCCATAACCTTCATTGACAGACTTTCTAGGTACGGCTAAAGTGTTGAGGGGATCCGAGTTGGAGGTATCAAGATCAGGTTTCTACTTTTTGCAGATAATGTTGTCCTCTTAGCTTCTTCAAATTGGAACAGCACCTCCAAATCCTAGATAGTTGTCTCTGGAAAAGGGTATAGAGTGTCTTTTCTGGGTTGAGGTCTTGTCCCAAGCGGAGGCATTCAGGTATCTTTGGGTCTTCTTCATGAATGTCCGGCTATGTACTGATTTGTCATGGTAAAGAAAGAGTAGAGCCAAAAGGCTATTGGTTTACTGATCAGTCTATGGTCACGGGTTTTGGGTAGAGAACGAAAGAACAAAATCGTGGATACAAGCAGTCAGGGTGTGGACTCTCCCTTAAACACAAGGTGAGACTCTTGGCCATTGCCCAAAAGTTGTCCAAACAGGGGTACAAACTGCATTTAGTCCAATAATCGCAATATACAAGAGTCATAACCAGCTGAAGAGGACAATAATACATCTACTTGCCTTACATAACACAAATTAACTATCTATCAACATATAACTGCCTTTGGTGTGACTAAAATCCCTTTTGAATGTTTTTCTTCTTGCAGTATTTTCTGTGAGTCATGTGTGCTTTGAAGGATCCAGTTCTCGGCTGGAGGTACCAACGCGCTCCGTAAATGTCTTATAGCACAAACACGCAGGCCTTGACTCGGGTGAGCAATAGCTCCGCCGCCCACATGGATACGTCAGACTCTGTTTCTCCTTGAAAGACTGAGCATGCCAAGTAAAGAGGACTAAAATACAGCGTTTGAACACTACTGCAAAAACAGCAACGATGAAAAAGGGAAGAAAGGAAAGAAACAGCTGTAATTCTCTGATGAAACTCTCTTTAGAAGTTTTATAGACATGTTTGTAATTATAAAGTCTAAAAATCCTTGAGACGTTTTCATGGGAATACATTAAAAATACAATTTAGAGGGAAAAAAAATAGTATTTTATTCATCTTCCAGGCTACTGCCAGTCATGTGCAGTTACATGTTTTTGCCACCAGAGGACGACAAAGTTAAAGAGCTGTGATTTAAAACTCACCCAAATCTAGTCGTTTTCATCAGGCCTTATAAGGACGTAATATGTTAAATTGTATGCAAATATATTCAAATTAATTAAAGTAGCTGCTAAGAAATTACTGAAAAGTATTCAGTCTATTCAAGTACTGAGTAAACTGATCAATTATTTATCATTTAAAAATTACATAATCAGATGGATCAAAATATGACGGGAAGTGGAAATGTTATTTTAAAGATGAAAATGACAATAATGCATATAAGTAAGAAAAAATAACAAAATCAGGCAAAATAAAACGTTTCCAAATCAGTTTCTTTCAATAAAAAAACATCAGAAACGTTTAAGAAAAACTGCAGCTGTGTGTTTGTTTATGGTAAATGTTTTTTTTTCCATTCAGAGGGGAGACAAAACAGAAATTTTACTCAAATAAGAGCAGCAATACTTTGTAAAATCAAACGATTACTCAAGTAAAAGTAAAAAACGCAGCAATCCTAAAAGTTACCAAAGTAAATGCAACGACCCAACTCTGTTTAAAACCTATTTATTTAGGGGTAGCAGGGTAAAGTTCCATTCTTAGTTAATTAGATATGGCGTTTGGATGCCAGTTTTGCGCTGCGCGGGTTCGGACGCCGCAGCAGCGGGCCGGGTCAGGGAGGGGACTGCACGGGGTGTGTCCCGCCCCGGCAGCATAAACAGCGGCTCAGCCTGTCTGCCACGCCGACTCGACGCCTCTCCGCCCCGGCTGCAGCTCGGAAGCGCTCCCCATCGGCTCGCTCACACCCGATCATCCATCCATTCATCCATCCATCCACGCTCAGGTAACCTCCGCGTTTCTGATCATCCCTTCACTGTTTAAATCACAAGAGGGCAGATTACGGAATTATAATCCGGGCTGCAGCCTATTTGTGGCCTCGGTTGGAATACCGGCCTGATGTCAGGAGGAGGCGCAGTGATGAAAGGATCGCGGACTTTTTCTTTGGCAGAGATTTAAAAACGGACTAAAAGAGTTTTTTTTATTTGCCTTTGTGCAACGCAGCAGCCGCCATATATGGGACTGAAACTGCAGTTTGGATGTGTGGTTGCTCTCACTCACTCACTCACACGCAGGGAGCTCAGCTGTTACATATGAGGAAAATGCAAAATATGGCAAGCAATTTTGTATTTATTCTGTATTCACTACAAATAGATATTTTCAAAGTACAAACAGTTCGTAAATACAAAAAGGGGGAAAAAAATCCCAAATAGAAATTTAGTACCCACCCACTTTTTGCATCACTGTTCCTACTAAGTAAGTTTAATTCAATTTATTGAATTGTTTATAGAGCTGCATTTGAAAACAGATGCTATTTTAGGTTGTTATTCAGAAATGTGACTCCAATTTATTACAGTTGCCTGTTCACAGAGCTTTTTTTTTACCGAGCAAATCTAAGATCTTCTAAAGCAAATGCAGCTTTGGCAACTAAGTTTAATTCTACTTGACATGCTGTTTACAAAGCAGCTGATCTAGAAAACGCATAATCTGCAGTCTAATTTATTTAAAGGTTCGCTAGTTTTTATGTTCAAAGTAAACTAATAGACCTTATTCTGCAGTTCACTTGTACAGGTGAACTATAGAGCTCAAAATATTTACCTATTAATAAGGAACACAAGGTTTGTCCTTACAAAGTAAATGCAACAACCCAACTCTGTTTAAAACCTATTTATTTAGGGGTAGCAGTAATGTAATATTTATTATGACCTTCCAAGTTCACCAAAGCAACTAAAAGTGCAAAATTATTAAAAATTAAGTGTTTCATAAATGTCTTTTAACATAACCTGACAATTTTTGCAATTATAAACCCCCAAACATTCACTATTTAACTGATATTACTTTTGCCTTCAGAAGAAGCTAACAAAGCATAAAATTGCATTAGTATTTCATTAGTAGAATGACTCTTGGTGTTGTTGTGACACATATTTGGTTTCTATGGAGACAAACTGTTCAGAGGAAGTTTAACCTCAACATCTGCAAAGCGTCTGACAATAAAAACTAAACCAATCTACCAGATATGAGGTTTTCCTGAACCAATCAGCAGTTTTCTGTCCCAGTGCGTGTTTTCTGTTGGGTTGGACTCTGGGTGCGTCTCCTGCTATTGACATGCGGGACGTTTCCGTTCAGCTGTTGAGTCCAGATGCCCTCATTTGGCATCCTGTCCTCAAACAGCTGAAGCATGCCTGATGGGTGAATTCGGTGCATTTTGGGGGTCTCAGATTTCTTCAAAATATACAACAAAAAATGTGTTTTTGATCACTGCATCTAGTGAAGGACTTTTTGAACCTTCAAGAAAATATGTCTTCCTACCTTATGCATGAAAACCCAAACATTAATACAAATTTCTTTGTTACTTGTGTTGCTTTAAATTCAACCCCGTAACGGGACAATTTCATTCCTCCATAACATAATAAACTAATTCTTCCACTTCCTTGAGATCACCTGTCCCTTGATTAAAATAACTACCTGGAAGTATATTTTATTTGATTCTGAATCTTAATAATTAGACTGATAAGTAGAATATGGCAACTTGATGTAAAAGTGCTTTTCATAAATCATGAAAATGAACATTAAATCAGGCTTTTTTATGAAAAAAACTGGAGGCACATGATTAAAAAGTGCTATTTCATAAATAATTCATGTATTTTTCCTCATATTTTTAGGAATAACTTGCAGTTATTGGCTATTTTTATTGGTTTTATATCCAGTGAAAACTTACCATTGATCATGCGGCTGACCTCTATGCTTCAACAACCCATAACATTTTTTCAAAACATAATTTTTAAGACATATTTGCATGTTTCATTACCAAGAGTTATGGTCGATTTTTCTCTAAAAATGTGGTTTGCATTATATGAAAATCTTTGAGATAAACCTGAGACACAAAATGCACCAAATTCAGAGATTGATCCTGATAATACAGTCCATAAACTACAATATAGGTTCAATTAAAAACTTCGATTTCATTCAGTCACAGCCATCAGCCAGCAGAGGCGACTTATCGATGCTAATTAGCCAACAGGCTGGATTGGTAGAATTAGCGCCTGATAGCTCATTGGATTTTTGTTTATTTTGGTTTTTGTAACTCTCCCATGAAGGACATTTCTCTCATTGTCTCCATAAATATTTGAGATTCCTTTTAAGGACGCTTTTAACCGCTTATTAAAGCTCACAACCCGTCGGAAACTAGCATACTTAAGCTAGCTAGTTAGCTGGCGCTAGCGTAGCTTCCCCTGAAGCTAACGGCTACGGCAGCTTCAGCTCAAGGCTAGCTAATTAGCTATTAGCTCATTTTCATTTATGGAAAAACGCCACACCTCTCACTACTTGTAGCTGCCTTTTTAGGGAAAAAAATAAACCTTTTAGTCATTTTTAATGCCTGGTTAAGTCTAATTAGTGGTGTTGTCAGTTGTTGGTAAAAAATAACTCTTATATCCCTTCATAACATGGAGGATAGCAATAACAGATGCTAGGGAAGCAGTGAGGATATTTCTTATCTGATAGAGCCACATAAGAATGAGGAAGAATGGCATTCAAGGAGAAAATGAGTCATGAGGAGACCCCCTCCTCTCTGCTGGAGCAGTATTTTTATCAGGGTGGGGGATGGAAACCCTGGACAGGCTGAAGGCCTTAAAATCCACTTTGGGTTCTTTTTCAGCAGCAGACGGATCACAAAGCACAACAAAAATGTAGTTTCTCTTCAAATGAATCCCCAGTTTCTTTGCAGTTTGAGTTTCCAGGCAGAGAGGGAGGTTGGTGGAGAGTGGGGGAGGGGACGAGGTATGCGAAGCCGAGTGGCACGGCTGTTTGGGTCGGACCGGGATTCAGTCTGCAGAGAGGCGCTGAGCGATAATCATATGAACTGTTTTTATTTCAAACATCCTCATGAGTCACTGGGCGAACGCACTGCAAAAACACAACATGTTGCAAAGTATTTTAATGCAAATATCTTAATGCACTTTAAATGAAAGACGACGAAATAAAAAGCAACTTTTAAGCAAGAAATATTCCACCAGTGTGACTCATGCTTTTTTATGAATATTAAGGAATTATTTACGCAAAACAAGCTCCTATTTCTCGCTTAAAAATGACTTTTGTCTCATTCTAAGATATTTGCAGAGTTAAATCAACACTGTGCCGAGTCTGTTTGGTTCTTTTTCAAATTGAATCGGGATTAATTTAACTTTCAACAAGAGCTGGAGTCATTTTAATAGTTGGAAATAGTTGTAACAATGCATTCGCTTGTTGATTTAACTGCAAAATTTGTTGTGCTTTTAGTGGCATTTTTTGTGGAAATTCAAGGCAAATATTGCAGGAAAACAATTAAAAAGTGGCCAAAAAGCTGCATTTGTCTGTTTTTGTGAAGAGCCACTGCAGACCTGTGATCTGGTAGTCAAATTGTTGTCTCACTTAGCATTAAATTAGCTGTATTTAATTTAGTATTTTTAGTTTCTGATGATATATCAGTTTGATTGTGAATTACACGATGTGTTTTAGTTCTCAGCTCGGAGCTTCACAGTTACATAAGAGGAAGAGGAGGAACGAGGGGAACAAAAAGGGAAGCTGGTCTCGGTTCCGTCTGCCGGGTCGGGATCAGATTCCTGTCATGTCTGTGGGCTCAAACTCCATTCCTGTGGGAAAACAAACTCTTTAGTTCTTACATATGAAAAAAAAATCAAGGGGGGATTAAATTTGAAAGATGTCAAGTTTTGGTTTACTACAGACTGATCGTTTTCAGTATTTCTTGTGTTTACTGTCCAAACTGCTGGAGAATATTTGAAGTATTTTGTGGGAGGTTTTTGCTGCAAATGTAAAACTGCTGACGAATGCGATCCATTCAAATGAATCACAACTGTAAAATTAGTTAGCTTTTTTCTGTGTGTGAACTCAAAAACAGACCAAACAGAACTACTTTTGCACTACATCTACAATTATGTATTTTCTTAATGAATACACTAAATATTAAGCTCCAGCTGAGTTTATATTCTGTTTAATTTACTGGATTATAAACGTTTATAGAAATTTAACTAAAAACAAAATGTTCAACTCGAAGCTGCAATCATAAAGAAGGAGAAAAAAAAAAAAGAGTAAAAAAGTCAAAATTCTGGGGGGAAAAGTTAAGATTCTAAGAAAAACAAATATTCTGAGAAAAAAGTAAAAATTCTGAGAAAACAGTCAAATTTCTGAGTGAAAAATCACAGTTCTGAGATTTACCCGTCAGAATTTTTTTTCTTGTAATGTCCCTAATGGTTTTCCGTACAACCCGGTTCAGATGAACACTTAGCTAATCTGTCCATGTGGCGCCGAGTGTCTTCTGGATAAGGATGAAGTGTTTGCTATTTGTGAGCGCAGATGTTCAGGACGGACATGAAATAGAGGCTTGTTTTACTGACAAAAACATTTTAGTCCCACCGCAGATTATTTAACTGGTAACCTGGAAAAAACGTCTTTTTATACGTGAAATAGTATAAAAAATGGCGCTCAAACTTTTTCATCAAGCTCATATCTTGTTGAAAAGTTACTTGTAAGTTAGTTTTGTCTTGTTTCAAGCATACTAAGAAATGTGCCATAAAAACCAGACTAAATTCCTTGGTAAGGTTTTGTGTTTTTACAGTGCTCAGCAGTGAGTTATGTTTTCCTTTTCCTACTTCATCTCTCTGCACACGCAGCGTTTCTGTTGCCATCCCCAGGATTTCCTCTGGGCAGTGAATCATCCTCCCACTTGTTAATAACTACCTAGGGCCCTGATCTTTATCTGCGTAACCATGGCGGCGCTCAAAGGGCGCAGCGGCTGCAGCCAGCGGCTCATCCGTGGCGTTTTCCTCTGCAGGCAGGATGGCAGCGCAGCACACCGAGTTCCAGCGGGCCGGTCAGAACCCGGGTCTGCAGGTGTGGAGGGTGGAGAACTTCGACCTGGTGCCGGTTCCGGAGAACCTGTACGGCGGGTTCTACACCGGCGACGCCTACCTCATCCTCAACACCATCAAGCAGCGATCCGGGAACCTGCAGTACGACCTCCACTTCTGGCTGGGTGAGAATCAGAGAAAAACAGAAACATTATTTATGTTTAAAAGTCGAGATGTTTTCGGTTTTCCTGCTGCGACTCTGGCAAAGCGCGATGATGATGATGATGACGATGATGATGGCGGCTCTGACTTTGCTCCTCTGGATTCTCAGTAAACTTTTTGTTTTAGAGTTTGTGACCTAAAAGAATGTATTTATCTTGAAATAAATGTACTTATATGCTTAGAAATGGAATAAAATAATGAGTTTATGATTGATTTTTGTTTTAAATTCACAATACTGTTTGGGTTTTTTTGTTTGTAAAAGCTGCAACAACTGAGCACTAAATCAACGGAGGATGCTTGCTTTCAATACAATTACTTTTAAAAGATAAACAACTTAGTATTCTTCTGAACTGTTATTAAATTGTACTTGGTTGAATGTTTCAAAAAAAACGATTTTGTTATTCTGGTTCCTAAAGGGGCGGAAATTTGGTTCAATTTGGAATCAGATTCAAAATAACTGGAAATATGGTGATAATATATAAAAATGAATTAAAGATTTTAGAATTTTATGACTAGTTTTTTCATAATTTGTCAAAAAACACAGCAGGAGAAATGTAAAAGATTTGCAATGATTTAAATATACGGTTTGCAAAACTACAAAAAGGCTTCTTCTTACATGAAAAAATGTTTTGTGTCTTTAATGATTCACTGCTAAATTTTAAGTCTTTGTATCTTTTGGACTGAGAACAAGCAACATTGATATGTAAAGTGTCCTGTTTCTTGTGACGCAGGCGATTTCTGCAGCCAGGATGAGAGCGGCTCGGCGGCCATCTTTACTGTCCAAATGGACGACTTCCTCGGGGGGAAACCGATCCAGTACCGCGAGGTGCAGGGACACGAGTCCAAAACGTTTCTGGGATACTTCAAATCTGGAATCAAGTACATGGTAGGATGTCAAACTGGGATTATATCATAATCCAGCCTGCTGCGGAAACATTTAACGTTTTAAAATGATAACTCAAAGTTGCAGACTTGATTTATTTGAACTAAAATGTAAAATTTATGTTATCAGCATAATTATTAGATTATTATTGTAATTTTACTATCACTACTTATTCATTTAACTTATTATTAGTTGTTATTTACAGTTGTCATTATTACCATTATTATTATAATTATGGGTCAGTAAATTTACTTGTCCTTGTATGAAAATCAGTTTGGAATGATTATGTTTAATGTAATATTCAAATTACAAAGTGGAATTATATGTTTTTGTAAGTCATATTAATTTAAAGTCCTAAAGGTAAGTTGTAATTTATTTCCATTGTATCTAATTAAATTAAATAAGTGCTTACGTCAAGCAGAAACGTAGTTGCACGAATCCTTTGCATCATGATTCTCTGCTTTAGGGCAAAAAGCTGCTGGCTAACGATGACTAGCATGGTTTTAGCTGTCATGTTGTCAACATAACGTGCTAAATCTTAAATGTACGGCTGATATATGAAAGAAAAAAAGCATTCAGTGCTTTGGTGAACTATTACAACTAGATAACTAGGCCAGAAAAATGTTTTAATTAAGAAAAATAGCAAGAGAGAGAGCAGTAGCTGAACGATGCTAGCTTGACTATGAAGACCTGAACATGTAGACGTGATGTGGAATTTGGTGTTTCGGTTCAGTTAAAAAATAATAAAAAATTCGACCTAAATACCAGACAGATCATAAGTATAGCAGGTGTTTAAATTAGCTAACCAACTGCTGCTGTGTTAGCTTAGTTAATAGCAGCGGTAGCTAATCTATCACAACGATCACTTATCAATAATCGCAAAATAAACGTCAAATGTTCTGCTCTTTGTGTGAGAAATGTTTGAGGGTTTGTTTTTTTTGTGTTGAATCCTGAAACATAAAGTGGCATTGTTGTCAGTTGCTATGGCAACGAGTCTGCATGTAGCGTAGGCGACACGGAGAGGGAGGAAAAAGTGGTTTTAAGTTGTTCTTCAGCTGTTTTTCTGAGTTATTTTTCCCTTTGCTGTGTCGCCCTGCAGTGAATTAATAACATCTGCAGTTTTCGTTCTGTAGCGGCAACAGAATCGTCTTTTTGCCCTCCAACGTTGAGCACATGCACAAAATAAACAATAACATGCAAAGCTTCCATCTGCACATGTTCTTTTCTTTATGTTTAGAAACCATTTTGAAATAAATAAATAAATGTAAATGTACCTTCCAGAAAGGAGGCGTAGCTTCTGGGTTCAAACACGTCGTGACCAATGAGGTGACGGTGCAGCGGGTGCTCCAGGTCAAAGGTCGGCGTGTCGTCCGGGCAACGGAGGTGCCAGTCAGCTGGGACAGCTTCAACCAAGGCGACTGCTTCATCTTGGACCTGGGGGCTGTGAGTCAGACGGAGAAGATCCTCATTAGCTATGGAACAAAATATCATCTGACCGTCACCAGAAGCAAATAAACCAGCTGCTTCTGCTAATTTAATTAGAGAATCTCTGGGAACCAAACGCTCTCCCTCTCATCCCACAGGAGATCTACCAGTGGTGTGGCTCTCAGAGCAACCGCTTCGAGAAGCTCAAGGCTACGCAGGTCGCCAAGGGTATCCGTGACAACGAGCGCAGCGGCAGGTCCAGGGTGTACGTCTGCGACGAGGGAGCGGAGAGGGAGAAGATGACGGAGGTCCGACCAGTAAACCCACTGAAGCAAACGACCAAACAAACAGAGACGTTCACTGAAACCGCTGCCTCTGCTCACAGGTTTTAGGCCCCAAACCAGATCTGCCTCCTGGGGCTTCGGATGACATCAAAGCTGATGCTTCAAACAGGAAGCGGGCGAAACTATACAAGGTTAGAGCGTGAATGTGTGAGCAGATGATAGATGGAAGCGTAGAGAATCAAATCAAACCTCGACTTTGTCTGATTCCATTTTAAACGGTTCTCAGGATTAACGTCAACATTACAAACAGCTGAGTGTCATGTGCATGGAGAACAATAACCCCAAACCAAACTTCTGCTTTCTGAACGTTTTACTCTTGTTTGACTTCCTCTAGTTTATGTGTGTGAGCGTAATAAAACACATTATCTGGATTTATAGTGTCATATTAACTGCTGTACAAGCACCTCACACTATTTCAACCATCCAAATCATTAGGTTCAGGTCTGTCAGTCATTTCGGACAGATCAGTCCTCATTCAGGTTGGTTTTTCACATCGTACTGGTTGGTACTGGGACATGACTCTTCCTGTTTCACATGTTCCAGGTTTCCAATGCCAGCGGCGGCATGACCGTTGCTCTGGTGGCGGCGGAGAACCCGTTTGCTCAGAGCGCCCTGGAGTCCGGCGACTGCTTCATCCTGGACCACGGCTCCGACAGCAAGATCTTCGTCTGGAAAGGTCAGCGTAAACTTCGTCACATGACGCACTTCTCCAAGCAGTGGAAGCTGAACTCGGTGATTCTTTCTCCAGGGAAAGACGCCAACATGGACGAACGAAAGGCGGCGCTGAAGGCAGCCGACGACTTCATCAAGCAGATGGGCTACCCCAAACACACGGAGGTCCAGATCCTGCCAGAGTCGGGCGAGACGCCGCTCTTCAAGCAGTTCTTCAAGAACTGGCGTGACAAAGACCAGACGGAGGGTCTGGGCGTCGCCTACATCGCCAACAGCATCGCCAAGATCGAGAAGGTGGCGTTCGACGCCTCCAGCCTGCACGAGTCGTCGGCCATGGCGGCGCAGCACGGCATGGTGGACGACGGCAGCGGAGAGAAGCAGGTGAGATGGGATTGGTCGATAAGCACAAAGCAGCTCTCAGTTAGCTACAGAGCCCCCTACTGGACGTGGAGGGGACTTTTTTTCCCGTTGTTGTTGAATCACAAAAGTCCGAAGGAATATTAGAGCCAGACTACGAAAAAATAAAAAATAAACCAAAAGGATGAAGTCAGAATGTTACAATAAACTTGTTTGAGATTAAAGTCGTACAAGAATAAAGTTACAATAATATGAGAATAAAGTCATAATATTACCAGAATATTCTTAATTCTATCACAATAGATTTGTGTGAGATTAAAGTTAAAATACAACAATAAAAATTAAATAATTTGAGAATAAAGTCATGTTACTAGAATAAAGATAAAATATGATGTTAAAGTCGAAATAATGAGAATAAAGTCATAATAGTACGAGGATAAAATCTAAATAATACAAGAAAAAAGTATCCTCAGAATTTCATTTCTGTTTTCTTGGCACTAATGTTCTGTCGTACTTTTGCGACTTGACAGAAAAGAAAAGAAAATTCCCCCCATATCCACTAGGGGGCTCCATAATTCTCTCCTCCATCTTTATGATTTAAAAGTAACTGAGATGTAAACATAACACTCATTAATCTGCAGAAATAAATCTATTGATCTTATTATCCTGAGTTTAGCAGAATATTTCAGCTGGAAATATTGAAAATATTTAAGACAAAATATTTAATGGGATCTATTTGTCTGTAACCATGTCAGATCTGGCGTATCGAGGGATCCGATAAGGTGGTGGTGGATCCGTCCACACATGGACAGTTCTTTGGAGGAGACAGTTACATCATCCTGTACAACTACCATCATGGAGGACGGCAGGGACACATCATCTACATGTGGTGAGAGAACATGTTCTATTTCACATGTTGGTATAAACAAGTATTTGGTTTGTTAAAAATGTAAATAAAATCTCTCCACACTGTAAAAAACTTACCAATAATGAAAAAAATTAACTTACAGTAACTTTTTAGCAAAATGCAGGAGCTTGTTTTAAGCAAAATATTCCTTAATATTGATGAAAAAGTTCTAGTTCCACTTGTAGGTTATTCAATTTGCAACCAGACAATTTCCCATCTTATGAGTGAAATAATCTGCCAGAACTAAACTTTGTATTAATATTAAGGAATTATTTACTTAAAAATGAGCTGCTATATCTTCTTGAAAACTTATCTGAAAAAACTAGACCAAAATTTTTTTTACTTTGCTTTTGCAGTGAATTTTTGGTAATTTTCTACCAGATTTTCCTTCTACTAAACTTTAAATCAACAGAGCCCTCTGATGTTTTGTGGTTTTTCACCGTCTGACTGAAAACGTGCTCATAACTTTCCTGTGCTTCAGGCAGGGGTCGGACTCCAGTCAGGATGAAATCGGCGCCTGTGCGATCCTCGGCTCCCAGCTGGACGACGAGCTCGGCGGCGGTCCCGTCCAGGTGCGACTCGTTGTTGTCATGGCAACTTCCTCTTTTCTTACGCCCACGAACTTTCATCTCCGTTTCCTCCGGACCTTTCCATCCTTTCATTCCCCGTTGTTTTTGTTTTCTTCCGCTGCTTCTTTGCTCGTTGGTTTCTGCCCCGCCTCCTCAGGTTGTTGGTGCTCCTATAACCACTCAGGTATTTCCCTCCCCGCCTGCTTCTCATCCGCTGAGGCTCAACTAACCGTATGACCTTCACTTGTGACCTCACTTTGCATGGAAGACATTTTGTGTTTATGTTGCTGAAAGAAAATAATCCCTTCATGCAGAGTCGTACAGCGACGGCGTTCTGGGGCCATGATGGATGAAAAGTAAAAAAGTTAAACTTTTGAAACAATTTTCTGAGATTAATCTCAAAATTCCTGAGTTGTTTCCAACACATTTGTAATTTTTCCAAAACTGAAATTCCCACATTTTTTCATAAACACATTCTGAGATTAATTTCAAACAAAACTTTGACTTTTCAAACTCAGAAATTTCCAAGGTTTCTGTGGAAAATTTAAGAAATAACTGTTTTTCATACAAAAATTTCTGAAATTAATGTCAAAATTTGAGTTTTTGCACCTAGTCATTTTGAAAAGAAAGTACACCCTCCTTCTGTTCTATCGAGATCTAAATTTGTTTTAAAATTTAACCTGAAAAGACTAAGACAATCTAAATTTGCACATATCCAGTCATTCAACGACTTTAATGTTTATAAAATCACAAGAGAACTCAGTTTAAAAACTAAGTACACCCCTGCTGCTTCCTTAATATGGAAAATAGTAACTAAATAGTAATTAAAGCATTTAGGTCTTAGCCATGAAAGTAGAGATATTTATCTGTAACAAACAGGCACTGGATAGAAAAAATTACTCACAGCTCATCATGTGGGCACGGTGGTGGCGGTGTGGAGATGTGGGCACGTTGGGGTCACTGAGTCGACCTTCAACTCTTCTGTGCAGTCCAATGTGAGGCCATCAATCTGTTAGCTAAAGTTTGTCTAAAACCCACAGACTAAACAAGAACAAAGGAACAGTGTTGCAATGTCCTAGTCAAAGTCTGGACCTCAGTTTGAGGTCCAGTCTGTGGTGGGAGTTGTGCAAAAACAGTGAAGCAACACTGGAAGGAAGAAGAAAACAGAGTTATTTCTGCTGAAGAGTGTACTTACTTTCTCAATCAATCAATCAATCAATCAATCAATCAATCAATCAATCAATCAATCAATCAATCAGCTGTTTGTTTTTATACTGGGCGTACTTTCTTTTTAAACCACATAAATAATAAACATTCTACAAACTTTTACATGAACTAGACCATTTCCTGCCTTCCTCTCCTACCTGTTCGCTTTGTTCCCTGCTGACTTCGGTGATTTATCCAACAGGAAGTTACATCACCAGCCGTAGCAAAGCTTTATGGATATTTGGTCAAACTGCGCAGCAGACGCGATGAACGTGTTAAACGTCATGTTTCACACGTTCATCACGTTCTGCTGATCTGATCCGAAGCCCGTCTGTAAACATTTATCTCTCCTGGCTCTGCTGGGATTAGCACGATCCGGAGTGTTGACTGACGGCGCCACGTCACAGCTAAAAAGAAAGATGGCGGACATGATGAGTCTCCTAGACGAGTCTCTGCTGCCATCTGGTGTTTATAATCAAAACTGTAGCATAGAACTATTTGTTACAGAATGGATTTAAAACGTTTTCATTTTGATTTTCAGCTCATAAAAATGTGGCTTCATGGCTTGCAGATTGTTAGAGAATGTCAAAAAATACAATTCCTAAATAAGCTGTCTGTTCACACTGTGAAAGCATATTAACTTAAAGTTGAGTGGAAGGAAAAAGTGTGGTAGAAATATGTTTGTTGGCAAGATTCAACTGTGAGTTGTCAATAAAACACTCTACAAGACGGCTGAGTCACTAAAGAAGCTGGTGATCACCAATATGGATACATAGTCATTAAAAGTTTAGTGGAAGGAAAAACTCTTTTTTTAAAAACTTGAGATGAATGCTTGGATAGAGTTGGCTTTAATATAAATTAGGTTTTTCTAGTTTACTCTCCAAATAGATGGTGTCAAAGGCTGTCCAGACAGAAGCTGATTTAAAAAAAAAAAAAAAACAGTTTTCCTTCCACTAAACTTTACATCAATATGCTTGCACTATGGCTAACAGCCAGCTTCTTTAGTGACGATCCTTGAGTCTTAGCCTGCTTGTGGAGCATTTTAAGGAAAACTCAGAGCGGTTAAGCCATTGTTGTAGCTTGCCTGCATATACTTTTTCCTTCCACTAAACTTTCCACTCGTAGTATTTCATATTACAAACAGCCAGCTTGTTTAGCAGTGGTATGTTGTGGCTTACCTTGTGTGTACAGGGTGTTTGGAGTCCGTCCAGTTTGAAGATGTTGCAGATGTTTTTTAATCAGTTTTTCCTTCCACTAAGCTTTCCATCAAAATGTTTGCACATGGTTTGACAGTGATCGAGTCTCAACCTGCTTGTAGAGATTAATGACAACTCACATTTCCATTTACATGTTTGCACTCAGTAGTGACTGTGTAGAGGATAACGTGATTGTATTAACTGATCGTTTTGGTGTCATTGATATTGATCAGCACATGACGCGTCGCTGCGGGTAACTCACAGCTCTGAGCGTCCCGCCTAACGCTGCTGTCTGTGCGGCAGGTGAGGGTGGTCCAGGGCAAGGAGCCGGCCCACCTCATGAGCCTGTTCGGCGGCCAGCCCATGGTGGTCTACAGGGGGGGGACGTCCAGGGACGGGGGCCAGTCGGCTCCGGCGGAGACCCGGCTCTTCCAGGTTCGCTCCAACTCTGCGGGGCACACCAGAGCCGTGGAGGTGAGTGGTGACGTCATTCTGTCTGCTTCTTGTTTATCTATTTGAGTCGATTTATCCCGTGGAGGGGCCCGGCGCCAGCCTTAACAAGTGTTGCCTGCTTAGCCGGAGCAGAGCTGATTCCTCTGCGCCTCAGAGCAGATTAAACGCCCTGTAAGAGGTCTGCTCCGTTATTAACAGACACACTGTAGTTTATTTTCAGGCACCGTCCTGCTGGCACCATAAACCTTCTAGATCTGTATTAATCCGCTGCTGAAAATAGTCCCCGAACACCATTTGCTCTTGTTTGACTACGAATTGATGCATAGCAAAAAAACAGAAAGTATTTTTAGTCTAGTCTCTACTGCAAATATCTAATTGAAATAAAGCAAAACTAACTTACAAGTTACTTTTTAACAACATGTAACTCCTTAATGTTTATTATTTCACTTTTCATATGGTAAAAAAATTCTTGTTAGAATTTAAATAATCTGCCAGTCAAACTAGAACTTTTAAGTCAATATGAAGGAAGGATCTGGGTATTTTAACTCCTTCACTTTTCACTGGTTTGCCCTAAAACCTGCATTTCTGTGGCGTTATTTTCATACCATCTGTCTCATTCTGCAGTGGAACGGATGTGAGTGCATATATTTATCCCAGCAAACAATGACTAAACAGTTTGCAGTGTGATTTTGTCTCATATGTGTCTGACTCATGTTCCACCAATGTATTGAATTACACTTTAAAAAAGACAAAACTAACTTACAAGTAACTTTTCAGCAGTAAATAGGAGCTTGACTTAAGCCAATAGTTCCTTAATATGAATATAAAAGTTCTAATTTCACAGTCAGATTATTTCAATTATATCTAGCACTTATTCATTAATATTAAGGATTTACTGACTTAAACTAGTATTCAAACTGACTATTATCCAAAATTCACATTTTGGTTTTCTGCTGCTTCTAAAAACAGCCTATGCATAAAAAAAAAAAAAATTCACTCTGCTGGTTGTTGTTTCTTGTTTTTTGGTGTCTGGAAAATGAGCCATTTCAAAAACTTTCCGATTGTTAAGTCACAAGCTAGGGAACTCAGCTGTTACCTAGCAACCCTGGAAGAGTTCCGCCCGTCACCTAGCAACCCGAGCTGAGCTCCAACAAGTTTGGTGAACTAGTTTTAACCTGTTGACTTCCCATACAGACACCTGCATTCTTGTTGTTACGCAGGAGGCTCCACTTCTGCCGTTCAATTAATTACACATTTGTTTGCAGTCATTTGTACGATGCAAGTGTAAACGTTGAGAATGGCAGCAGATTATTTGGATTCAAAGTGACAAGATGCCCGAAAAAAGCTCAAAACAAGCAGAACTAATTCCACTGACATCTGATTATCTAAGAATTATTTGTGCAAAAATTGCAATGAACATTTAGCCCTAACCTGAGTAGATAGATAAATAATTTTGTGTTTTCTTTAGCCTGTTAACCTTCAGCCTCTGTGTTCCTGCAGCTCGAAGCCGTGGCCTCCAACCTGAACTCCAATGACGCTTTCCTTCTTGTGAGCCCCGACGGCGCCACCCTGTGGGTGGGAGTGGGCGCCAGCGACACGGAGAAGCAGGGAGCTCAGCAGCTGTGTGGCATCCTGGGAGTGTCGCCGTCCGACGAGCTTTCAGAGGGAGGAGAAACTGGTGAGCACACTGTAAAAACACAAAACCTTACAGAGAAATCATTCTCCAGTGCAAATAGTGAAACTTAGAAGTTAGTTTTCAGCAAGCTATAGGGGCTTATTTTAAGTAAATCATTCCTTAATATTGACTAAATGTGGACAGATTATTTCACTTATACCAGAAATAATTCCTATTTTATAGGTGACATAATCTACCAATGGAACTAGAAGTTTTTCATCAATATTAAGCTCCTGTTTCACGCTGAAAAGTTACTTGTCAGTTAGTTTTGTCTTACTTCAAACGAACTAAGATATTTGTATAATAAAGTAGATCAAGAATACTTGGTAAGATTGTGTTTTTGCAGTGTAAGGCGGTCGCTAGCTACAGTAAATGTGGTTTACTGGAATGGTTCTTAAAGGGACATGTGTTGTTTTTCCAGATCAGTTCTGGGCCGCTCTGGGCGGGAAGGCGGAGTACCGCACCTCCACCAGACTCAAGGACAAGATGGACGCTCACCCGCCGCGACTCTTCGCCTGCTCCAATAAAACCGGCAACTTCATTGTGAGTTCTTCCAATAAAAACGTTAAAACTCTCGACAATATCCAGAGAAAAACAAAAAAAACTAAGATTTTAGCTTCGGTTCACCCAAAAACAACTGTTCTCCCTCACAGATCGAGGAGGTTCCCGGGGAGATGACCCAGGATGACCTCGCCACTGATGACGTCATGATCCTCGACACCTGGGAGCAGGTAAACGTCACAACTTCCTGCCTGCCATCAGTTCTGCGCTAACAAGGATGAAAACATAACCAGAACCAAACCTTTTTCACTTCAGGTGTTTGTTTGGATCGGGAATGAAGCTCAGGAGGAAGAAAAAACCGAAGCCATGGCGTCTGGTGAGAACAAAGAATAATCACAGCTTAGCAACAGAAACTAAACAGTTCACTGTAAAAACACAAAATCCTCCCAACTATGTTTAGTTGAGACTGCAGTGCAGAAAACTCTTGAAATAAGAAGAAAATAGCTTTCAAGTAACTTGAGTTTGTTTTACATCATAATTCCCTCATATTGGTTTTAAAAAGTTCTAGTTCTTAAATTACTGGTGAGTCACAAAATTAGTTAAATCAAACTAATTTTTTGTTTTACCTGCTCAAAAATAAGAAATATTTTCAAATCTGTACATTATTAATGACTCAAAACTATAAAAAGGGATTCAAACTGTTGCATTATTAAAAGAAAAACCTTTTATTTTTTTCTGAATACCAGTCTTCCATTTTATGTTGGGCTATAACAGGTGTTGAACTGGAGGCCCGGGGGCCAAATCTGGCCCGCCGGAGATTTACATGTGGCCCTATTGACTCCAGATTACATCAAGTTCCTCAAGTTTTCCCTAATCTGAAAAATTCACACAAAATCATCATTTTCACTGATTTTTACTGCAATTTTTTAAATCAAAATTGGCCAAAAAAAGGGACAGCTGCCTCAGCCTCAAGTTAGCCCGTGATTGATACGGCGATAATTAAACGCAAATATTGCAAAAACTCTTTACATATATTCCTAAATTAGCACCACAAAATCTGTCATGTTGATTGAAAAGATGTTTAATATTATTTAATTTCAAGAAGCACTGACTGAATGCTGGTGTTTTACCTGTTTAATTGGTTTTATCAACACATTCTGGCTGAACCGGCCCTTTAAGAACATTGAGCCTATGAGTAACGGTCCTGATGAAAACAGTAAAGATGGCTTCCTCTGCTCCCTTAGCGGTGCGCTACATCGAGACCGACCCGGCCAACAGAGACGCCCGGACCCCCATCGTCAAGATCAAGCAGGGCTTCGAGCCGCCCACGTTCAGCGGCTGGTTCCTGGGCTGGGACCACGACTACTGGACCAGCGACCCGCTGGAGCGGGCCATGGCAGAACTGGCTCTGTGAGCGAATCGCCGCCATCGCCACTCTTCCTCTTTAAGCATTATGCAACAAACGCCAAGAATGGCTTTGTTTTCAGCTTCCACCTCACTTTGTTTTAGTTTGTTTTCTGTCCTTAGTGCCACTTTTGTGCCTTTGTTTGTATTAGAACCAACAGGAGACGTTTTGTTTTGCACTTTTATCGAAGACTGTTCTAATTTTATACTGAATCTGCAGCTTAGAAGGAAAACAAGCGATGCCTTAATCTCATTCAGTTTGTCATTTGAAAGGTACAGGACCTGTTTGCTGATTTCTTTCATTTCTGTATTTTTTTTTATTATTATTGCCAGAAACCAGACTAATTTAAAATAAAAAAATGCAGCTGCTTCTGTTTTGAATAAACCAAATTCAACAAATTTCTGTCGTCTCTCATTCACAAACCAGCTCACAAACATTTCTGTGCGTTGCGTCTTTATTTAAAGTCCTCATAAATATTAAATATTGAAATTAAAAATCACAGCAAACAAGCAGGCAAAAAAATAAGAGCATAAACACAGACTCAGATCTGCTGTTGTGCAAGGGGTTTTTGACAAAAGCTTTACATTTATGTTTGGGTTTGTTTTTTTGTAGAAATACAACAGCATATTAGGGAAATTGTAGGTAAAAATTCTTAGATTACACCCAGAAATTTTGAGAAAAATGAAATTTTTGACTTTCAAAACTCAAAAATGTTCAACTTTTGAAACTCATCATTTCTGAGAATCAAAAATCTTCTAGTAAATTGGATTTTCCTTGTTTTGTCTCAAATATTTTCAGGATTTTTGGCATAAGTTTTGTAAAATTAATTTCAAAAGTTCCAGGTTTTTTGGCATAAATTTTCTCCGTTTTTCTATCTACAATGGTTCCAACCACAGAGTGTAAAGTATTGTTGGAGGTTTTCCTCCTTCCACTCACTTCCTGCAGAAAACTACTAAACCTTGCTGCAGAAGTACACATTGATCAGCCAAAACATTATGACCACTCACTATTGGGAGTGAAACAAAATACAATGTTCATGTTGGAAATCAGAGTTTCTTTCTCAAATTTCCAGAAACAATTACATTTTTCAAGCATTTATTAATGACATTTTGGATATTGAACTATAAGATTAACTAAATGTGGTTTTTAATTTAAAACATTAACAGTTCATTTCTAAGCCGGAGCAGGAAAGGTGGATCAACCAGGGAGGAAATGAATATCCTCCGAGTCAGTAAGAAATGGATGTGATTAAAGAACCTGGATCCAGAACCAGCATCAGGATGAACAGCGAGTGAAAGGAAAAACATTTTAGTTAGAAGGACGTTTCATCGATTCAATGAAGAATCCAGTTGAAGCGTAGAAGTCGCTACTTTTGATGCCAATCTTTAGTGAAGTGGTCATAATGTAATGCCTGATCACTACATGCTATAAACAGCCAAGCTATCATGTTCTATGTTATATTTAATAGACTAATATGAAGTATGTGGTTTGTTAAAAATAAATAAAATCTCTCTACACTGTAAAAACACAAATCTTACCAAATACATTTGGTCGAGTTTCTACTGCAAATAACTTCATACATTAGAAATAAGACAAAACTAACTTAAAAGTCACTTTTCAGCAATAAAAAACAATTTGTTTCACTAATATTAGAGGAACTGGAACTTTTTTCATCAATATTAAGGAATTATTTACTTACAACAAGCTGCTTGTTCTTGCTGGAAAGTTATTTGAAAGTTAGACTGAGATGTTTGCAGTAGAAACTAGACTAAAATGTTCGTAAATATTTTGTTTTTGCAGTGTGTGGCTCATGTGCTGAAATGCTGTCAGTGTTATTAGGTTTCAGGTTTCCTGGTTCGTTCAGTTAAAACAATTTAATGAGTTTTAAAACCCAAACAGATGCTTTCAGAGGCAGGAGGTCGACCTGACCTGTCTGTGAGTGAGTGTGTGTGAGTGTGAGTGTGTGTGTGTGTGTGTGGCCGGCGTTCTTCCTCAGCGTTTCATCAGGCTCTGCATCATGTCCATCGGCAGCGGGAAGATGATGGTGGAGTTCTTCTCGGCGGCGATGGTGTTGAGGGTCTGCAGGTAGCGCAGCTGCAGAGCCGACGGGGCCTCTGAGATCACCAGGGACGCCTCCTTCAGGGCCCGCGACGCGTTCATCTCGCCCTCTGCTGCGATCACCTGCAGGAGGAAGAGGAGGAGAGCCTTCATCTCCACATAAAACCAAAGATTCAGAAAACACCTAGCAGATTTCCAGAGATAAAACACTGAAGCTACGTTTACACTGCACTTCTTTTCTTATGGCTAAACACTGAGCACACTCGTTACATGTGACGTTATTGCGCCCTCTACTGCGCATGTGGGATACTTTCAGTTCCTTTACAGTTCACACTGGAGACCACATACAAGTCGAACATATTTGTAAGAAAAAAAAACTGGACGTGGGTCACTTGTGAAGTAGCCTAAATTAAACCTTTACTTTGAGCTTCTGAGCACGACATTATTAAATGCCACATGAAGGGATCATGGGCCTTTATAGTATCGTTTATCATTCATGGTGATAAATTAGTCATCCTATGCGCCGCCTCACCTTGGCTCTGGCCTCGCGGCTCGCCTCCGCCTCGGCCGCCATGGCTCTCTGGAGCTCCAGAGGCAGCTTCACGTCCTTGATCTCCACGCGCTGCACCTTGATCCCCCAGTCGTCTGTGGCGTCGTCCAGACTGGCCTACAACATTCACAACTAACTTCCTGGCTCGACTCCTTAGCAACTGCCTACCAAGATGGCTGCCAGTTAGAAAGTTCATGGAAATGTGATGTCACATTGAAACGGAGCTTCATTTCCATACAGTAGATTATTATAGAGGATGATACTTTGACAAAAAAAGAGAATCGCAGTCAATCTAAATCAACAAACCTTCATTTCTTCATGAACAGTGGAGGGGTTGTGTGTTCTACCTGCATGCTGTGAGCGATCTCCTCGCGGTCGGACAGGATCTCCGCCAGGTTCTTGGTGCCCAGGACGTTCCTCAGGGTGGTCTGGGCCAGCAGCCGGGTGGCGGCGTCCGCGTTGGTGATGTTGGCCACAGCCAGGGTGGCATTCTGGACCCGGTAGTACACCACGCCGTCAACGCTCACCGTCACCGAGTCTTTGGTCAGAACCTGACAGAACGGGAACGTTTTCAAACGAATTCAACTGTTTTTTAACTCAACACTAAAATCTGTTTTTATTTGCTTTGTGCTTTTTTAACTTTCTTAGACATTGAATTTAGCTTCTTTATTAGCTCTAACCCATAGTCATTAAATCAATAAGTGCTTGAAATATACCACAAGTGCATGAAAAGCGAATCGTACCTCTTGTGGCGGGATGTCGAAGGTGACAGTACGCATGTCCACATAGATGAAGAGGTCAGTGCACGGTACGATGAAGAACAGTCCTGTGGTGTAACAAGAAGGTAAATAACTTTTGCAATTGTAAACATGAGAAACCCTATCAAGTCAAACTCTGCTGATGAAACTTCGGTGGCAGAAATGAATGTTGTCCACCATGATAGATTAAAAAAAGCTGCCTAGCTAGCAAATGCATTTTAGCATCCAGCAAACGGTAGCTTCAACCGTCTCAAGATGCAGAACAAATGAACAAATTTACCAGTTTGCTATTCAAACTTTTTCCGCACAGAAAAGTCCAGCTAACAAAAAAAACAACTAAATACATTAGCTTACTTAAGGCCGATTTACATTTTTTTGAGACCTGTTATGTACTCCTTCAAATTTATTGACTAGCTCCTGTTGTCAATCCATCCAATTTATCTTCCAAGCTCCCAACCAAACAATCCCTTCCAATCTATTTTTATCTTTGGTGTTAAAAATAAGCTAAAGAAAACAAACGATGTGAAAACTGGAGGCGTTTATGTGTGGTGAACCAGACTTACCCGGTCCCCTGGGTCCTCCTTTCAGAATGCGCCCAAGGCGAAAGATAATGGCTCGTTCGTACTCCTTCACTATCTGAAAAGATATATCGAACACAAGGGTACTTTCTGTGGTATTAACATGTAAAAAAGTTTCAATTTTAGTCCACAATCTACCAGACTAGTGAAATTTATGCTAACACCAAAAATGATCACTTAATTAAATTAGTTTGTGTTTGCTTTAAAGACATGCCTAACTTAGATTTGATAACCAGCTGACCTTAAAGCACATCCATATGGAGAGGGGGAGCGTGACCAGCACCAGCAGGAGAGAAAGTCCAACCAGCACCCAGCCAATCAGGCCAATGTCAAAGTTTGAGTTCTCCAGAACTATGAGAAAAAACAACATTGTCAAATTATTTCTTACACTTCCACCTAATATTAGACCAAACTGTTCTTCCTTTCATTTTTCTTGCAATAATCTGATTTGTTGTAAATTCAGCAAACAGTGGCAGGAAAACAGTGACCTCTCATTTCCCAATTAACCTGAATATGTCTCCTATTCATTTACCAACTCTTTTTCAACCAGTTTCCCTTTTTTAATTATCTCTATAATATATTTAGCTTATCCTTCTCTGTCTTTCATTTTCTTTCACCAAGTCTTCTTTTCTAAGGTGAAGGAGCGGAGAAGCGTCGAGCCTAGTCAGTGCCATGAGTCTGTTATTGAACATGACATTTACACATGCACAGGGAACTGTTAAATATAACTACAAATGGGTTTTTTCCGCCACCATTGTTTCTGGCGCCCGCTTTAGCCCAGCGCCCATATGACTTTCATAATGTATACCCACATTGTGCACCAGCGGGCATGTTGTTCCTATGCTTCTAACCACTGCATCGGTTTATTTCATAGTTGGTAGTATTTTTCCAATAAATTACAGATATAGTCAGAGAAACCTAAAAGATAATTTTCTTATCCTATAATTGAATTGCACAGCTCCATATCTTTGCTACCTGCACTGTATTTTAACTTGCAATTTTGCATTGACGGTAGCTCAACTTTATTCTTAAAGTTGTTGTATATTTATATTTTTTCTTTTTGTGACTCTACATAAGTCGGTTTGCTGCTGTCAGACCTGAATTAATGCCCACTGTGGGACAATAAAGGATTTTTAATTTTAGTCACTAAAATGGCCAGCCGCCATTTTGCAGATAACAGAGCTTTCCAAAGGTCAATAAATCAATCAATATAAGAAAAGATTCACTCAGATTATCATCTCTGGTCACGTTATACGGTTACTCCTATAAAACACTTAATTTGAATAACAAAAAACAACAACTTCTTGGCTTTTCTGTTTGGGAAAACGACAGGAAGGTTCCTAACGGCCGTTAGCATTCCGTTGTTTAGCATTGAGCTAACAAGTGAAGCCACGGCTAAATTTGACCAAATTTCGCAATTTTTAACACGACGTCACGGTGAAACTTTGAAAATAAACATTTTTCGTTCGAGAAGGAAGAAAACATAGCGGCATACAGTTCGGCTCAGGCTACATCCTGGGAACCGCTAAACTCCGTTAGCTGGGCGGAAACAGCAACTCAGAAAATGGACCGAGCCTCACCCGACCGGCGGTCTTCTTTTCTGGACTCATTCATCGAAACACCCTGGTTGTCCATACCCAGAAAGCGGGGTAAATTCTGGGATAAACGCTTCAAAATGTGCGCTGGGAGAAGCAGCTTCGACGGAAACAACGACTGGGGCCTGAATGTGTCGGTTCAGATCGCGGTAAACCGCCAGACCTTCACGATTAAGCTTTTAAAAATGTATATATTAGAAAACATATCGTGATGTCATGATCTTCCAAACCTGGGAGCAAGTAAACAAAACTTTCTGGTAATGTTGTTTGTACCTTTGCTTGTACCTTTGCTCTCAGTATTTATTATTATTTCTTTCAAATAAACCAAATATTTTATGTTTCTGTCTTCTTTAACTGAAACAAACCAATCACAAACGTTTCTGATCACATCTTTATTTAAAGTAGTCATGTATATGTTTTATATTTAAAATCATAGCAAACATAAAGGTAAAAAAATAAAATGCAAGCATAAACCTGGAACACAGCTTCAAATCTGGTATTGTAAAAAGTCTTTTTGGCAAATCCTTTAAATTTATGTATTTTTTTTAAAACGGTAAACATGTAAATTCTGATAAGCCTAAAAATATAAACTGAAAGTCGACTATCACAGAAAACAGTGCGGAGGTTGACCAGCAGGGGGCAGAAGAGCTCAGGTTGAAGGCTTCCCTTCTTCTTGACTCAGTAAAAAAGAAACGATCATCCAGTTGTCAACAGTAACAACATGCAGCAGTAAAACGTAACAGATACTTTCCACAGTGCTACAACAGCACACTGATCAGGCAGAACATTATGACCAGTGACAGTTGAAAGTGAAAAAAACTCCAGACTCAAATTTTTGAAAGTGCTGTGAAGGCCTGGTGTAATTCAGATTTTTCTTATTACGACACAAAAGAAGAGCTCATTTAAAAGGACTAAATATTTAAGAAATCTTAAATGTCACCCAAATTTGTCACTGACTGAAATTGTAGTACTTTAATGGAATTTAAAATGGCCGTGGCCAAACGACTACGGTGCCCACTAACCTTAGATTGGCCAACTGAAACCACAGAGAGATGAGACTTGGTAGAACCATCCAAAAGGCCCTAAATCAAACAGGAAGTCGGACATTTTGGATCAAAGGGTCATTTCTGACTTTTCATGCTAAACCATGTTAAACTTGAATGACCTCCTCCTAGGGATTTGGAGGTATTGGCTTCTTACTTGGTCAATTTGTCCTGAAGGTTTTGGGGATTAAAGTTATCAAAAGTTTTTGTTTTTTTTTGTGAGCATCAGAGGGGCACAGTCAAGCCTCAAAGTTGGTCTTCTCGCCAAACATACTGTCACGCTTTAACTTTCACATAGACTCCATTTCACCAAAGTTTTAAGAAGGATCCGTCTCAGTTGTCCAAAAATCCGACGTGGCCAAACGCTCCATCATCTAAGTCCCGCCCCCTCACAACAGGAAGCCACTGTTTTTCTGGAAAAACTTAATCTCTGCCCCCCTTGGTTTACTCAACATGATCTTGTGTCAGAGGACAGATTAAAAGTTGCTCTCCCTGGATTTAAAGTTCTAATAGTTTTCGCTGGAGGGCGTTGCCATGGCAGCAAGGCGAAGTCAGACATGATGCCGTTGTCATGTTTGGCACCAAACTTGCTATGATTGATTCTAATCCACCAACATTTGGTGGGCGTGGCCCAACTCCCCCCAGGATTCACACCAAATGAAAGGAAAACCACTTCAGTTCAGATCGACGTTTTATCAATCCACGAAAGCATTCTGGTGAAAAATGGAGGCTGCTACTTCAGGAAGGCGGTCATAATGTAATGGCTGATCTGTGTATTAAATAAGAGCTAAACCTACAGGATGCATAAACCACAAACAGTCGAGCAAACAGGGATGCATGTTATACGTCACAGGTTAATATGAACGGTAAACACGTGTTTGGTTTGTTAAAAATGTAAATAAATTCTCCCCAGAAGACAGAAGGAGAATAAAAACAACAGGTCAGAGGTCAGCAGTGAGTTAAGGCTTCTGGCTGAAAGGTTTGTAGCCCCTGATTTTGTAAAAAGTAAGAAAACTGAAGGTTAGATCAAATGAAAGGCACCACTGACATATGAACTGCTATACTCTGGGTTTAATGGCTTATGCGACTCTCTCGTCTATCAGCGAGTATAAATACTTCAGATACTCTGGGTTGATAGAAAGCTCTTAGTATCTATGAACAAGCGTCCGAATCCAGCCTGCATACTGGAAACGATGGATAATAATAAGCTAATTTATGGAATATTAACGCAGTTCAACGTGGAGAACTGCTGCTCGTCCTCCATGTTGTTTATTTACACTTAAACTTTGACACAGCAAGGGCGAAAAATCTGAAAAGTGTGGCATTCATCTGTATTCTCCCCTAATTTGAATCCATTTTCCAAATCCGTTCGTTACGTTCTCCAGTAGTCAGTTAGCTTCTGAAGTAATCTGGAAACAGACGGCAGTGGCAGCATCATGCTGTGGGGTCATTTTATACAGATGTTCAGAGTTACTGGATGAAGCTAGACAACCCTGGATGAGGGTGAAGAAAGATGCATGCCACACTTTTCAGATCTTCCAGTTGTCTTCCGCTTCATCATTAAACACCAGCGTACACTGCAAAAACTCAAAATCAATAAGTAAAATAATCTGCCAATTGAATTGGAAAAATTTTTATCAATATTGAGAAATTGTTTACTTAAAACAAACTCTTATTTCTTGCTGAAAAGTTACTTGAAAGATGGTTTTGTCCTACATTTACTATAGAAACTAAACCAAAAATACTTGGTAACATTTTGTGTTTTTACAGTGTTTAATGAAATCCTAACAAAAGGTTTTTGGATGTGAGGAACAGATGAGGAAGAGGAGGACTGAACAGTTTGACAAGGCACTGAGAGCGACGAATCAAAACTTTGTTTTTCAACACCAGTTAAAGTGGCGCTTTCTCTACTGGGAACTCCGGTTTTGACCTGTTAAAGTTAAAATACTGGGTTTAATAGTTGTGTGACCCGCTGCCAACGCCACTGTCATGGCGGCTTTGGAAATCCAAATTCAAAAAGACTTCATTGATCTCAAAGGGAAATTAAATGTTGCTGTAATTCGCATTAATTCAGATTCTTCAGAGAGTTGCTGTCGATGTTGGCAGGAGGGATCCGACAGTGAATCTGCCAGGACCGACTGGGCGTGTGTGTGGCCGGCGTTCTTCCTCAGCGTTTCATCAGGCTCTGCATCATGTCCATCGGCAGCGGGAAGATGATGGTGGAGTTCTTCTCGGCGGCGATGGTGTTGAGGGTCTGCAGGTAGCGCAGCTGCAGAGCCGACGGGGCCTCTGAGATCACCAGGGACGCCTCCTTCAGGGCCCGCGAAGCGTTCATCTCGCCCTCCGCCGCGATCACCTGCAGGAGGAAGAGGAGGAGAGCCTTCATCGCACAGGAACTAAAAAAACCAAAGTTTCTGAACAACAGACACTAAAAGTCCTGGTTTTATTGTAAACGCCACAGGAGCAGTTTGGGAAAACCAGTTTAGTGTGGAGCGTTTTCAGACCATCATGCTGCCACCACCGTGTCTGACTGTAGGACAAAGTTACGCGTCTCATCTGGTCGCAGAGATCACAAGGATGATTCTTAGTAAATGATGTGAGACGGTCACTTTGTTCTTGTGGGTCAGTTTCTCGCCTTACATTGATCATAATAATAAAAATAACTTTAATAAACACTAAATGTTTCTCTGAGTAATGAAGCTGTCTAACATGTAATACAGTAGAATCTGATTCTACTGTATTTTATCCTATATAATATGAAAAGACAATTAGTATGACAACTTTTGTGGATCAATTTAAAGTATTATTTATATATTTTCTGTCATTGGTCTGATTATAACGCCTGCTTTATTATTTATAGAGAATATTTTTACGAAAACTAAATGGATTTCCTGATCCTTATATTAAATCCCAATCCGTTCTTTCCTCAGTCAGGATCTAATTGTTGTTTGGCAGGATTAGGATGGATGATGTAACCATTTTGTGAAGACAGATTAAGATCCATTACAGTTTTCAGAGGAAGTGGATCTGGATCAGACATGAAACATGGCGCCTGGCTGACGGCGCTTTGCTCCGCCTCACCTTGGCTCTGGCCTCACGGCTCGCCTCTGCCTCGGCCGCCATGGCTCTCTGAGCGCAGCTTCACGTCCTTGATCTCCACGCGCTCCACCTTGATCCCCCAGTCGTCTGTGGCGTCGTCCAGGGTCGACTGGAAGCAGAGAGACGGACACACCCTGTAGTTTCAAACATCGTCCAGCAGGTGGAGCCCTTCAGAGAAGCCACCTGCTGCTACCCTGCATCTTGGGAGGAAATCCCTGGGCTCCATTCTGGGAAAACTTTGACTGGACCATCTCACAGTTCAGCAACCCAACAGTTGGAGAAAGCTGGAGAGTCGACAAACTCCAAGCAGAAAGACGCTAGGCTGGGATTTGAACCCAGGACCTCATGTACGTCATATTTATTCTAAAACAAAAATTATTCCTGCGGTTTTCTCTCTGAGCGTTCACACAGGAAGTGCTCTGGCCCACAGGCGGTGGGATTAATCAAACTTAATTTATAAAGCAGTTGTCATACAAACAGAGGTTAAAGGTTAAAACATCCAAACAGACATAAAACCCCCAGAGACGTACACACCAGGAAGCACCAACCATAATCACAAAAAACTGTTTATATTAACAATAAAAGCCTGAGACTCATTTACACAGCAAGACTAAATTCACTGATCAGGTTTCAAGCATTAAGCTCCTGTAACACTCTGAGTTAGAGGATGTAGTTTGGAAGCAAACTATAGTAAAGAGTTTTAAGCGTTTATCATTTTTGACGGTTCTGTGGCTTTAATGTTGCATTTGTGAGAAATTGAGTGCAACACTGAGGTAACACTAAGTTTTTTGCAAAAACTAAAGTTGACTTTCTAAACGGTTTAAATTATTTTTTCTCCAACATGACAAAGACAGCATTTAAGCTAACAGTAGCTTGCTAGCTAATTTGGACTCATTAGCTTAAGCTAACTGAGTTAAAGTTAAAGTTAGCATCACACTCGTGTAAGACAACATAATAATGATACAGTTAAACTAATAAAGCTGTATCTGCCATGCTTAAAGTTCAGTATAAAACCAAGCTCCTGCTGGCTGGGTGGACCTTGGTTTGGTTCTGACAGGATGTGGGCCACAGCCTCTTTCTGCTCTGGACCTCCCAGCAGATTTTCTCCATCAATCTGATCTCAGATCAAAAAAGTTCCAGGAAACTCAGAGCAAAACCTCAACAAACAAGTAAAACCACAAGCAGCATAAAGAGGAGAGTTCCCACACAGAGAGGCGCTGATGTTCTGCTAATGGCCAGAGCTGAAGGAGGAGACGATGTTTCACTTTTACACTGCAGCTTATTGATAAGGAGCCACTTTAAGTTTAACAAATGTGTAAATGCTAAACCAAAAAACCTCATTTAGAGCATTTTTGATGAACGGTGGAGGGGTTGTGCGTTCTACCTGCATGCTGTGAGCGATCTCCTCGCGGTCGGACAGGATCTCCGCCAGGTTCTTGGTGCCCAGGACGTTCCTCAGGGTGGTCTGGGCCAGCAGCCGGGTGGCGGCGTCCGCGTTGGTGATGTTGGCCACAGCCAGGGTGGCGTTCTGGACCCGGTAGTACACCACGCCGTCAACGCTCACCGTCACCGAGTCTTTGGTCAGAACCTGACAGAACCGGAACGTTTTCAAACAAATTCAACTGAAACGTTGAATCATTTCAGTGATTCAACTCAGAAACAGATTCTCATATATTTAAGTGTGAATTACTTCTGTTTCTCATTTTTGGTTATAACACCAGACCAATGAAAATGATTTTTAATCAAGAAATGTTTTGTTTCAGGGGGAAGAACTGACAATTATCGGCAGGGACTCTACACAAAACCTAGAGGAATATTGATAAAGCATATTAATGGAAAGTTTAGTGGAAGGAAAAGTGGAGTAGGAAAGGAATGCAGGTTATCACCAGTGTGCTTCTCTGTTGGTGGGCTGTAGATGGAGTCAAAGTTTGAAGAACCGCCACACCCAGACATATAGTGCTTCACTATCAATCCTGCACCTTTGACTACAACATGTCTTCCTTCCACTAAACCTTCCATTAATACTCTTGGATATATCAGTTCGTAAACAACTTGTTTCTTTCAAAATGACCCTCGGTGTGTTTTCATTGATGCCAGACAGCTGTTACTGTCATTTTTATTTGCTTTGTGTTGCAATTTAATTCACAATAGAGAAAGTAAATTCAGTTCCTAAGCCATAATCGCATAAAAATATCAGTAAATAGTGCAAAAAAAGCGCATCGTACCTCTTGCGGCGGGATGTCGAAGGTGATTGTTCGCATGTCGACGTTGATGAAGTTGTCAGTGCACGGTAAGATGAAGAACAGCCCTGCGGCGTCACAAGAACATAAATAAGTTTTCACCAAACCCTGAAGGCGTTATTGTGAAAACACAACGATGAGAAAACGAATCAGTAAATGTTTGGGAACAGAATGAGCGTCACGTTGAACCCTGCTGGTAGGACTGCGGCGCTGCACAGGGACGGATGTTTGCAGCTTTCATCAGCTTGATACAAGCCTGAGTATTTTGGTGCACTTTGAATGCAGACGCTTGACATTTTGCTCTATACATAGACGCGTTTCGGCTACGTGGAGGAACACCAGACATGTCAGCTCGAGGCGTTGGATGCTCCAAATCACGCCAGGCCTGATGCTCAAAACGCATTCAGTGCGAACGCACCATTAAAGACATCATGATTATATAAAATTATAACAAAAAACGTCCATTCATGAAGGACTGGATGTGTCCGTCCACATGATTCACCAGAAACACAGCTGTTCATCCTGATTCACCAGGCTCTCAACCAAATAGTCCCTTCTTAAATCCTTGGTGCTAAAACTAAGTTTAAATTATTTAATCAGTAAAAATGAATCGATGTGAGAACCGGAGGCGTTTATCTGAAGTAAAGAGCCGTTTACACCAGACTTACCCGGTCCCTTGGCTCCTCCTTTCAGAATGCGCCCAAGGCGGAAGATAATGGCTCGCTCGTACTCCTTCACTATCTGAACAGAGGAAACAAATAAATAAAAACACAATAAATACAGTCAAGGTAATACAGAGACGCTTATTTCATACATCTCCTTTTTTTACCCAGTCTTATCTATGTATATATAGTAATCTATCTTAGACAGAAAAGAACCACCAGGATCTCCCGGTTCTGGTCATCATCAGTGAGCGCTTCTACAGAGTCCTTTGTTTTTCCACAAAGCAGGAGATCCTGAATACATCAATTAATTGATCACCAGCTGGTGTGCCGGAGATCAATTGTTGCTGTGCAGCAGTCCAGAAGGGTTAGACGGCCATTTTGGAACAACTTCAACCCAAATATTTGGCTGAAAGAGATTCCAGGAAGGAGGGAAAGTTTGAATGTCTCCAGGAGTGAAAATCAATAGATTCATCAGTTTAAAGAAACTTCAACACCAGAGGCTCGTCTCAGACGCTGCACTGTAAAAACTACTTGGTAAACACTTACCAAGTAGATTTTGTTTAGTCTCTGGTACAAATATCTTATTACACATAAATTAAACTTAAAGTAACCTATCAGTAAGATATAGAGGCTTGTTTCAAGTAAGCAATTCCTTGATATTGATAAAGTTCTGTTGCCAGATTGTTTCACTTATAAACTGTCTTGTTATAAGTAAATTTATCTTCCAATAAAAACTACAATTTTTTCCACCAATAATAAGAAATTATTGACTTAAAATGGATCATTTTATTTGTCATGTTATAAGTGAAATAATCTGCCAATGGAACTGGAACTGTGTTGCTAGGTAAAGGGCTGGGCTTGGCTGGGGTTGCTAGGTAACAGCCTGTGCTTGGCTGGGGTTGCTAGGTACCGCGCAGTGGATGCTCTACCAATGGAGCTAGAACTTCTTCAAGCTCCGTTAAATTGCTGATAAGTTACTTGTAAGTTAGTTTTGTTTTATTTCAAGTGTTCTATGATATTCACACTAGAAATGGGACTACAAATACTTAGCAGGTTAAAGGTTAAAGTTCCTGACAGGATGATTAGAAATCAGATGAAGACGCCGAGTTTGGAACGGCTGGAGGAGCTTTAAAAAAACTAAATGGACAAAACATCAGATGTTTTGTCCATCTGATCCAGATGGATCCTGTGGATGATGGGACCCAATAAACTCCTCAGAGTTTATTGGGAGTTCGGTCCAAACCGGGTCATCGGCGGGTCAATAGTCCTGGAAACATTGTGTGGATCAAGATGATCAAGCATCTGCATCAAAGTTCAGACTTTAATCTGGTGTAAACGCTGCTGTGGGACCCCGATTGAACCACAAACCGCACAGAACAGCAGCATATTTTGGGTAAACCAACCACTGAACAGCAGCACAAAACTTCCTGGAGACGGTTTTCAGACGCAGTGGGGGGAGGGTGGTGGTCGGCCATGTTGTTCATCTGGTAAAACTTTACAGTAAATATACAACTGTTGGCTCCAATTACAAGAAACTTTGAAGAGCTAACACACAATACCAAGAGCTGAGTCAGAATGGTTTCCTCCATTACATCACTGCGGGGGGCTTTGATTATTTAACGGATTCAATTTCTGTAATTAGATTTAGCGTTGTCGCAACAATTTCCAATTAAAACTCCCCCAAACTATCCATATTTTCTGTTAGTTTATTTTCTCCACTTTTTGTTCCATGACAATACGAAAAGAGAAGATGGTTAAAAGCAGGTTAGTGACACAAATCACACTTCTTTACATGACTGAAGTCCTCAAGAAGCTCTTTAAAGGGGTGTGTTTTAGGAGCGATAATTACTGTGACACTGTCTTAGTTATACAGTCGCCTTTACAGTCATTATAACGTGGTGATGAACCTTTTAGTCCATTTCACCCAGATCCGTTTGCTTAATTAATGAGCCGCTGACCTTAATGCACATCCATATGGAGATGGGGAGAGTGACCAGCATCAGCATGAGGGAGAGTCCAACCAGCAGCCAACCGCACAGGCCAATTCCCGAGTCCGAGTTCTCCAGAGCTGGGAGGAAGACACCATACACACACACACACACACACACGTGCGTACACACGCTGTGAAATAGTCATTCATTTATCAGCTTTTCACCAAACATTCTCTGTAATCAAGTCATGAATGTTGTCTCTTTCTAACACCTCTAAAGCATTTGTTTGTACAGGTTAGTCGGGTTTCCTGTCACAGCAGAACCAAACCCAGAAACTCATGGTTATTGACGACGACATTCACCTAGACGGCAGATCAGATCCGTACCTTCAACATCGTGCGAACTGTAATGGCCCGGACCTACAGGCAAAGTAAACCAAACACAAATCAAAACGCTGTCCTGCCAGGAGCAGCGAGCCCAGCAGATCTTAAGGGTGCCAGTGCAGAAACCAGCAGAGACCAGCGGGTTTCGTTTTACTGGAGGTAAACAGAAACACACTGGAATTTAGAAAAATGTAAACAGTGGACATGAATAATTTAAAGCATCCACCATGAAGTATGACTGAAATGACGTCTGCTTCCAGCTTTATTTGATGAAAACATTAGAACAGAAATCCTGATACGCTTTGATTGTTTGAAAGTCTGAATATGTCACAATGGCGACATCTGTAAGGAGCGCAATCTGAAAACACTGATAACTACATTCAGAAATCCACATCTATCTACTCAACTTTTAAACTGCAGGGTGTGAGTGGGGTAGTTTGGGTTTCTTCCCAGCAGCTTGCTGGCGGTTGGACCTGTTCCTCCTGACTCAGTCGGTGCAACTCAACCAGGTTTGTTCTCACATACATCCTCACCGCTGCCTGTGAAGTGCAACACTTTGTCAAGTAGGAAAACACCCACCAAACCCCAAAGCTCACACCTCCGCCCTTCACAGGCCGGACGGCGTTTCCCTCCACATGTAACAACAAGGGTCAACAGATTTCTGTTTCACTTTCGTCACATGAAATCTCTAAAATTATGGGTTTTTCTTCCTTCCTGATTCAGGCCATGTTGGTGAATTTTCACTGTAGATAATAAAACTCAAACATCAACCAGCATCTTGTTTTCTCTCTAGTTTCACTCAACACTAATTGTTTTTCAGGGGATTTCTTTGAAAATGTTATGATGTGGTCAGTTTTAGTTTTTAGGCTCACATGTGACATTTTCTCAGATCAGACTAAGACTAAAGTTATTCCACACTCAGCTGAGAGATTTGAGGTGTATGAATCTGACTCAATCATAAGCTTTCTATTTATTTAATGTTACTGTGGGGGATCAGCTCCATAAAAAACAAAAACATTGTGTGATAAATTAATAAAATGTAACAGTAGCTCTATATATTTTCTGCTAAGTCGTATGATCAAACAATGATTATTTTATAGATTTGAACAAATTACAAATCATTCTATTGACCTTTTGAAAATAAATAATATTTTATAAATGACTAATTTGCTGTTCCTACACTAACGCCTAACTTCAGACCAACCTGTTGCTTTTCCCTTTCTGTCCTGGTTCTTCTCTTCCTGTCCTTTTTCTCCATCCTCACAGCTGAATGACATGAACTTTATGTTAAGTAGGTTTAAAACATAGAGCAGTCACCCACATATAACAAAACATAAGTTACTAATATCTGTTTTTGAGTAACAGTTACTGACTGGACAGTGAATCTGATCAGATTTATTAGATATGTGTCCACCAATGCAGCGTCATCTTCAGTGAGGATATTTAAAACACAAGTTTATCTCTGCCAAGCTCCAAGGTTTCCCCCAGCAAACATTTTAAAAAGACTTCAATAAATATTAATGCTTAGCCTGGTGGGGCACAAGTAAAGCCTGGAGGCCTGTCAGGCTTATAATACCCTGGGGGAGACCCTGAGTTTTATAATTTATCTTACTTATAATTTATTATCCATGTAGTCTAAACAACCAAATGACTACAAACAAGAACCTTTACTGTTCTTGCCATAATTTCTGGTATTACAGCAGGACAACAGTGACCTGTCATTTTATGAGATGCATAAGCTAACCTGAATATCTACAATATTTACATGCCTCTCCATTATGCACTGATATAACTTACCTTCTGTCTGTCAACCTGTTTGAATAACCTTGTTTTCCCTCTAACATTTTCCATGATGTTTTTTTTCTACCCAGGAGGGATGCCTAGTCTAATCAATGCAGTGCCTCTGCCTCCACTATTGATCACATTACTAATACATACACAGACGGCTGTTAAATGCAGAAAATGCTGACTATAAAGTATTTTTTCACCATTGTTCTAAAGAATGACGCAATTGTTTCTGGCGCCCCCTTCAGAGTAGCGCCCCTTCCTCCCACCATCAGTTAGTGGTGTTTACATCCCTGCTGGTGTTTTATTTTTAACTTTTTAGAAACAGTTTGTTCTTTAATGCAAAAATACGCATGGATATACTTTTTTAATCAGTTGCACGTTAATTTGATGTTATTTCTATACAGTTTTTTCTTATTTTTGTTGTATTTTACAGTTTTATCTTTGTGTAAACCTACATGCATCCACTGCCTGCCACTTTGCTGCTGCTACACCTGAATTAATCCCCACTGAGGGACAATAAAATGTATGTATATGTCAGTTACTCCATATAAATGCTAACATCTGCTGTCCGAGGAGGGACGAAACGACTAAAAATGTGAAAGATCGAAATGGCGACGGGATGATGGGGAAATAGCCAGAAAATTCAAATGCGTTGAAATTGATGCCGCTTTGCATTGGCACTCTTAAGTGACTCTGGGTTTAAATGGCTGCCATTTCTAATGCGATCAATATTGATTATTAGAAACAACACAAACTGACCCCACCCGTCATTAACGATAATTCCATTTACTTTTAATTATAGTCTGGCACATATAAATAAACGATGCACAGTCACATCTATTTCCTTCACTTTAAATAAGTCCAAACAACCAATATGTTATTCCTATTACAGCACATTTAATTCCTAGTACGAAACAACAACAACTTCGCTTTTCCATTTGGGGAAACGACAGGAAGGTAACGTCTGTTAGTGTTGTTTAGTTTACTGAGCTAACAATTAACTCCACTGGTTCATTTGTTAAAACATCACCTCTTTTAGCATCGTGTGAAAGGAAAACTCTAGAAATGAACCGAGATGGAAGGTAACATGTAGCCGAGGCTACACCCTGAAAACCGTTATACCGCCGTTAAGACGGACCCGGACGCAGCAGGTCGGGAAAACGGACCGAGCCTCACCGGTCTGGCGGTCTCTCCTTTTGGACTCGTCCGTCGAAGCACCCTGGTCGTCCATAATAGTTCAGAGCGACGGCGGAGAAACACTGGGAAACGCGGCTCGATGGGGAGAAGCGGCTTCAACGCACACGCCGACTTCGCCCTGGAATTTGTCTTACAGGCGTAATGACGTAAGCACGCACGTTTCATGGCGTTTACAAGCCAGGTAATTAAATAAAAGCATTTAACTGATTCAAAAACTAAAAAACTAAAGCTCATATGCTTCATATATATATATATATATATATATATATATATATATATATATATATATACAAATATATATATATATATATATATATATATATATATATATATAAATTCCTTCTCACCCATCGCGGTGGTTCTTATCCTCTGAGCTCGGGTCCTCTACCAGAGGCCTGGGAGCTTGAGGGTCCTGCGCAGTATCTTGGCTGTGCCAAGGACTGCACATTTCTGGACTGAGATGTCTGATGTTGTTCCTGGGATCTGTTGTAGCCACTGCTCCAGTTTGGGGGTGACTGCCCCCGAGGGGCCCCCGATGACCACAGGCACCACTGTGGTCTTCACCTTCCAGGGCCCCTCTCCAGTTCCTCCCTGAGGCCCTGGTATTTCTCCAGTTTCTCGTGCTCCTTTTTCCTGATGTTGCAATCGCTTGGTATTGCTACATCTACCACAACGGCTTTCCTCTGTTGTTTATCCACTATGACAATGTCTGGTTGGTTCGCCATTACCATTCTGTCTGTCTGGATCTGGAAGTCCCACAGGATCTTAGCTCTGGCATTCTCCACCACCTTTGGGGGGTGTTTCCCACTTTGATCTCGGGTTTCCAGTCCATATTCTGCACAGATGTTTCTGTACACTATGCCTGCCACTTGGTTATGTCGTTCCATGTACGCTTTCCCTGCCAGTATCTTGCACCCTGCTGTTATGTGCTGGACTGTCTCAGGAGCCTCCTTACACAACCTACACCTTGGGTCTTGTCTGGTGTGGTAGATCTGGGCCTCTATTGCTCTGGTGTTTAGGGCCTGTTCCTGGGCGGCCATGATGAGGGCCTCTGTGCTGTCCTTGAGCCCAGCTTTTTCCAGCCATTGGTAGGATTTACTGATATCAGCCACTTCGGTTATTTGCTGGTGGTACATCCCATGTAGGGGCTTGTCCTCCCATGATGGTATCTCTGGCACTTCAACCTCCGTTCCCTGTTGTCTGAGACATTCACTGAGCACATTGTCTGTTGAGGCTTTGTCCCTGATGTATTTATGGATCTTAGTTGTTTCGTCCTGGACAGTGGTTCTCACACTCACTAGTCCTCTGCCTCCTTCTTTGCGGCTCGTGTACAGTCTCAGGGTGCTGGATTTGGGATGGAACCCTCCATGCATTGTTAGTAGCTTTCTAGTCTTAATATCTGTGGCTTTTATCTCCTCCTTTGGCCAGCTAATTATTCCAGCAGGGTATCTGATTACCGGCAGGGCATAGCTGTTTATCGCACGGGTTTTGTTCTTGCCATTGAGCTGGCTTTTCAGGACTTGCCTTATTCGTTGGAGGTATTTAGCTGTTGCTCCTTTCCTTGTGGCCTCATCGAGGTTGCCATTTGCTTGTGGTATACCTAGGTACTTGTAACTGTCCTCTATGTCTGCTATTGTTCCTTCTGGGAGTGAGACCCCTTCTGTGCGGATCACCTTCCCCCTCTTTGTAATCAGCCGACCACACTTCTCTAGTCCGAATGACATCCCAATGTCCGTGCTGTAGATCCTGGTGGTGTGGATCAGTGAGTCGATGTCTCGCTCACTCTTGGCGTACAGCTTGATGTCATCCATGTAGAGAAGGTGACTGATGTTGGCCCCATTTTTGAGTCGGTATCCGTAGCCAGTCTTGTTGATAATTTGGCTGAGGGGGGTTCAGGCCTATGCAGAACAGTAGCGGGGACAGAGCATCTCCTTGGTATATGCCACATTTGATGGACACTTGTGCAAGTGGTTTGCAGTTGGCTTCCAGGGTGGTTTTCCACAGCCTCATTGAGTTTGCAATGAAGGCTCTCAGAGTCCTGTTGATGTTATACATCTCTAAGCATTCAATGATCCAAGTATGCGGCATTGAGTCATAGGCTTTCTTGTAATCAATCCAAGCCATGCACAGGTTGGTGTGTCGGGTTTTGCAGTCTCGGGCAACTGTGCGGCAACTGCTCCACGAGGAGTTGGTGATTGGCTCCTCTGCTATTTACACCGATACCTTTCTGTGCCATGCTCATGTGCTTATCCATGTGTTTGCTTATCTTGGCCGCTATGATGCCTGGACATGAGCTTCCAGGTTGTGGAGAGGCAGGTTATTGGTCGGTAGTTGGGTGGGACTGGACCCTTTGATGGATCCTTCTGGATTAGGATTGTCCGCCCTTCAGTTAACCATTCAGGGTGAGTCCCACTTTGTAGCAGCTGGTTCATTTGGCCTGCCAGTCGCTCATGGAGGGCAGTGAGTTTCTTTAGCCAGTAGGCATGGATCATGTCAGGCCCTGGTGCTGTCCAGTTTTTCATACCTGAGACTCTTTCTTGGACATCTGTCACAGTGATGGTTACCGGGGCTTGCTCAGGGAGGTTGCTATGGTCCTCTCGTAGAGAGATCAACCACTGTGCATTGCTGTTGTGGGACGCCTCCCTTTCCCATATGCCTTTCCAGTATTGTTCAGTCTCCAGCCTTGGTGGGTCTGCTCTGTTGTTATTACCCTGCCATTGAGAGTACACCTTAGCTGGTTGAGTGGAGAAGAGCCGGTTAATCCTTCTGGATTCATTCTCCCTTGTGTATCTCTTTAGGCGGCTGGCCAAGGCTTGGAGCCTCTGTTTGGCAGTTTCGAAAGTGCTTCAGGTATGGGCATCTGCCTGTACTTTCTGGGTACTTGTCTTTTCATTGTACCCTTGTGGAGCTCTGATAGTTGGCTCACTTCCCTCCTTGTTACCTTGATTTTAGCCTCTAACCGTCATTTTCCATGGTGGGTATTCTAGCACTGATGCTGAGTTGTAGATCAGCTGGTATTGGGTCTCATGGTTGCTCTTATAGCCAAGCATCTCAAGGATCACTGATGCTGAGTTGTAGATCAGCTCATTGGTTTCTGTTATGGTATTGGTAGGGATCGTTCTCAATGCTGCATTCACATTCTCAATGAGACTTTCTGATGGTACTTCACTCAGCCGTTGTAATTGGCGCCGGGGAGGCCTGGTTGTCATTCGGGTCATGATTCTCTCTCTCAGGTCAGCAGCTGTCTCGTTCAGCTCTGATTCGCTCACTGGGGCCGTGTATCCCCTCACTGGGTGGGGACTTGTAGTTAAGTCCCCACAGTTCTGACATCCAGGTTCCTCCCTTTGCCGTAGCATTTGTGTTGTATCTCGTCAATCTCAAGTTGTGATAGCAGTTGCCGCTTTGCGGATGTTGGAACACTGAGTACTAGTTGTTTAGCCTTAGTGTGACTGGGATGCGAAGCAACCATCCTTCCCCAGTCTTTGCATGTAACCTCTCTGACTAGGGTTACTTGAGTAGTAGCATTCCAACAGATCCACATTTTCATCTCTCGCCCATTTCCGTCTTGTTCCAGTAGCCCATTTGTCATCAAGGTGCTCTGGTTCCCCAACACCTGACGCAGACCTTGTTTGGCCGGGCGACGTCTGAGCCGGCATGTTATGCAACTTAGTATCTCTCATGGTATGAGGTAGGCAGTAGCTTGAAGGGTCTTGCCTAAGGACCCAGACTGGATTCGAACCCTGATGCCTTATTTATTGAGCTATCCAGTCAGCTATATATATATGTAAATATATATATATATATATATATATATATATATATATATATATATATTATCTTATATATATTATCTTGCACATAACAGCAGGGTGCAAGATACTGGCAGGGAAAGCGTACATGGAACGACATAACCAAGTGGCAGGCATAGTGTACAGAAACATCTGTGCAGAATATGGACTGGAAACCCCGAGATCAAAGTGGGAAACACCCCCAAAGGTGGTGGAGAATGCCAGAGCTAAGATCCTGTGGGACTTCCAGATCCAGACAGACAGAATGGTAATGGCGAACCAACCAGACATTGTCATAGTGGATAAACAACAGAGGAAAGTCGTTGTGGTAGATGTAGCAATACCAAGCGATTGCAACATCAGGAAAAAAGGAGCACGAGAAACTGGAGAAATACCAGGGCCTCAGGGAGGAACTGGAGAGGGCCTGGAAGGTGAAGACCACAGTGGTGCCTGTGGTCATCGGGGCCCTCGGGGCAGTAACCCCCAAACTGGAGCAGTGGCTACAACAGATCCCAGGAACAACATCAGACATCTCAGTCCAGAAATGTGCAGTCCTTGGCACAGCCAAGATACTGCGCAGGACCCTCAAGCTCCCAGGCCTCTGGTAGAGGACCCGAACTCAGAGGATAAGAACCACCCGCGATGGGTGAGAAGGGAATTTATATATATATATATATATATATATATATATATATATATATTTGTATATATATATATACTAAATCAATAATTTTGTTCATGTTCATGATTCTGCCTTATAGCTAAAGAAAAATATTTTAAAAAGCACATAATTTAATGTTGGAAGAAAGTACCTGGGTTTGTAGATCACTTAATAAACTTTGGTTTTATTTCCCAACTTATTTGAGTAAAACTGACTGAATTCTTGTAGTTTTATTGACAAATTAAGTTGAAAGCAACAAAATGAGCTTAATGATGTTGTTCCTGGGATCTGTTGTAGCCACTGCTCCAGTTTGAGGGTGACTGCCCCGAGGGCCCCGATGACCACAGGCACCACTGTGGTCTTCACCTTCCAGGCCCTCTCCAGTTCCTCCCTGAGGCCCTGGTATTTCTCCAGTTTCTCGTGCTCCTTTTTCCTGATGTTGCAATCGCTTGGTATTGCTACATCTACCACAACGGCTTTCCTCTGTTGTTTATCCACTATGACAATGTCTGGTTGGTTCGCCATTACCATTCTGTCTGTCTGGATCTGGAAGTCCCACAGGATCTTAGCTCTGGCATTCTCCACCACCTTTGGGGGTGTTTCCCACTTTGATCTCGGGGTTTCCAGTCCATATTCTGCACAGATGTTTCTGTACACTATGCCTGCCACTTGGTTATGTCGTTCCATGTACGCTTTCCCTGCCAGTATCTTGCACCCTGCTGTTATGTGCTGGACTGTCTCAGGAGCCTCCTTACACAACCTACACCTTGGGTCTTGTCTGGTGTGGTAGATCTGGGCCTCTATTGCTCTGGTGTTTAGGGCCTGTTCCTGGGCGGCCATGATGAGGGCCTCTGTGCTGTCCTTGAGCCCAGCTTTTTCCAGCCATTGGTAGGATTTACTGATATCAGCCACTTCGGTTATTTGCTGGTGGTACATCCCATGTAGGGGCTTGTCCTCCCATGATGGTATCTCTGGCACTTCAACCTCCGTTCCCTGTTGTCTGAGACATTCACTGAGCACATTGTCTGTTGAGGCTTTGTCCCTGATGTATTTATGGATCTTAGTTGTTTTCGTCCTGGACAGTGGTTCTCACACTCACTAGTCCTCTGCCTCCTTCCTTGCGGCTCGTGTACAGTCTCAGGGTGCTGGATTTGGGATGGAACCCTCCATGCATTGTTAGTAGCTTTCTAGTCTTAATATCTGTGGCTTTTATCTCCTCCTTTGGCCAGCTAATTATTCCAGCAGGGTATCTGATTACTGGCAGGGCATAGCTGTTTATCGCACGGGATTTTGTTCTTGCCATTGAGCTGGCTTCTCAGGACTTGCCTTATTCGTTGGAGGTATTTAGCTGTTGCTCCTTTCCTTGTGGCCTCATCGAGGTTGCCATTTGCTTGTGGTATACCTAGGTACTTGTAACTGTCCTCTATGTCTGCTATTGTTCCTTCTGGGAGTGAGACCCCCTTCTGTGCGGATCACCTTCCCCTCTTTGTAATCAGCCGACCACACTTCTCTAGTCCGAATGACATCCCAATGTCCGTGCTGTAGATCCTGGTGGTGTGGATCAGTGAGTCGATGTCTCGCTCACTCTTGGCGTACAGCTTGATGTCATCCATGTAGAGAAGGTGACTGATGTTGGCCCCATTTTTGAGTCGGTATCCGTAGCCAGTCTTGTTGATAATTTGGCTGAGGGGGTTCAGGCCTATGCAGAACAGTAGCGGGGACAGAGCATCTCCTTGGTATATGCCACATTTGATGGACACTTGTGCAAGTGGTTTGCAGTTGGCTTCCAGGGTGGTTTTCCACAGCCTCATTGAGTTTGCAATGAAGGCTCTCAGAGTCCTGTTGATGTTATACATCTCTAAGCATTCAATGATCCAAGTATGCGGCATTGAGTCATAGGCTTTCTTGTAATCAATCCAAGCCATGCACAGGTTGGTGTGTCGGGTTTTGCAGTCTCGGGCAACTGTGCGGTCTACGAGGAGTTGGTGTTTGGCTCCTCTGCTATTTACACCGATACCTTTCTGTGCCATGCTCATGTGCTTATCCATGTGTTTGCTTATCTTGGCCGCTATGATGCCTGACATGAGCTTCCAGGTTGTGGAGAGGCAGGTTATTGGTCGGTAGTTGGGTGGGACTGGACCCTTTGATGGATCCTTCTGGATTAGGATTGTCCGCCCTTCAGTTAACCATTCAGGGTGAGTCCCACTTTGTAGCAGCTGGTTCATTTGGCCTGCCAGTCGCTCATGGAGGGCAGTGAGTTTCTTTAGCCAGTAGGCATGGATCATGTCAGGCCCTGGTGCTGTCCAGTTTTTCATACCTGAGACTCTTTTCTTGGACATCTGTCACAGTGATGGTTACCGGGGCTTGCTCAGGAGGTTGCTATGGTCCTCTCGTAGAGAGATCAACCACTGTGCATTGCTGTTGTGGGACGCCTCCCTTTCCCATATGCCTTTCCAGTATTGTTCAGTCTCCAGCCTTGGTGGGTCTGCTCTGTTGTTATTACCCTGCCATTGAGAGTACACCTTAGCTGGTTGAGTGGAGAAGAGCCGGTTAATCCTTCTGGATTCATTCTCCCTTGTGTATCTCTTTTAGGCGACTGGCCAAGGCTTGGAGCCTCTGTTTGGCAGTTTCGAGTGCTTCAGGTATGGGCATCTGCCTGTACTTTCTGGGTACTTGTCTTTTCATTGTACCCTTGTGGAGCTCTGACAGTTGGCTCACTTCCCTCCTTGTTACCTTGATTTTAGCCTCTAACCGTCTTTTTCCATGGTGGGTATTGGGTCTCATGGTTGCTCTTATAGCCAAGCATCTCAAGGATCACTGATGCTGAGTTGTAGATCAGCTCATTGGTTTCTGTTATGGTATTGGTAGGGATCGTTCTCAATGCTGCATTCACATTCTCAATGAGACTTTCTGATGGTACTTCACTCAGCCGTTGTAATTGGCGCCGGGAGGCCTGGTTGTCATTCGGGTCATGATTCTCTTTCTCAGGTCAGCAGCTGTCTCGTTCAGCTCTGATTCGCTCACTGGGGCCGTGTATCCTCTCACTGGGTGGGGACTTGTAGTTAAGTCCCCACAGTTCTGACATCCGGGTTCCTCCCTTTTGCTGTAGCATTTGTGTTGTATCTCGTCAATCTCAAGTTGTGATAGCAGTTGCCGTTTATGGATGTTGGAACACTGAGCTACTAGTTGTTTAGCACTTAGTGTTGACTGGGGATGTCAAGTAACCATTCCTTCCCCAGTCTTTGCATGTAACCTCTCTGACTAGGGTTACTTGAGTAGTAGCATTCCAACAGATCCACATTTTCATCTCTCGCCCATTTCCGTCTTGTTCCAGTAGCCCATTTGTCATCAAGGTGCTCTGGTTCCCCAACACCTGACGCAGACCTTGTTTGGCCGGGCGACGTCTGAGCCGGCATGTTATGCAACTTAGTATCTCTCATGGTATGAGGTAGGCAGTAGCTTGAAGGGTCTTGCCTAAGGACCCAGACTGGATTCGAGCCCCGCCCTCTCGGGTGATATACTGATGCCTTATCTATTGAGCTATCCAGTCAATATATATATATATATATTATATATATATATATATATATATATATATATATATATATATATATATATATATATATATTTTAGGACGATTTCGCTTCGTCTGCATCTGTTTGGATGGGCTGGCCTCACTGAAAATTTCACCCAAATCTATTTTTAAGTGCATCTGTGCTGTTACAGCAACGTTGTGCCGTTATCAAGCTGGCATTAATGCATAATAGGGTATATTTGGTGTTTCAACTGTTAAAATAGGCACTAATTGAAGGAATTTAATTATTCCGAGATGTTACCTTCCATCTCGGTTCATTTCTAGTTATACAGTTGAGAAGACAATGTTATAGCTGTTAATCAACCTCCTGTACACAGTGATTAATATGGTGGAAAAACAACTTACAGTTTCAGGAAAACTGTTTATCTGCCATCATGGGTGGCTATGCTAACTAGCATTAGCATTTTCAGGCTATGTTGTGGTGTTTGTGGTGTTTGTCTGTAGTTTAGCAGAGAGTTTCTGACTGAACTGCATCAACCAATGACAATTTTAACAGATATCAATGAACCTTATTTTCTTTCATAGAAGTTACGCACTGCAAGGTATGTATGAAGGATTTCTCTTCTCCCCAGCCTGAAACCCACAGGACTGTTATTTTTAGTCAGTTTGTAAAAACACGGTGTGTTTATTTTTAGAGCTTCCCCGCGTGCCAGAGGTACAGAGAGAGCAAATGAAGTCCTTCAAACGCAGCAGCTGATTTCTGAATTTACCAGCTCTGTGGTTCCACTAATCTATTTATACCAGAGCCTGGCAGCGAGCTTCACATGGTCACAGAAGAAGCTCCCATCCATTGTTAGCAACAAGTTTAAACTGGTTGTGCTACACGTTTATTTGTGTGTCTTCAGCAAAAAGGCAATTAAAATTGTTTAATCTGTTGAGAAGAAAAACAACATTTGTGGCAAAGTAAGGTAGTAAGTATTATATTTTATTATTAGGAAGCATAATATTGTACCAAAAAAGCTGGTTGCCGTACAGACTCAGAGTTTATGATAGTTGTGGCTAAATTTGGACAGAAGACAAGAAGCGGTCATAGAGTCACAGTTAATATATCCTGGAATATCAACCAGTGGTTGCTTCACATCCACTGGTTGAAACTGCATTATAAAAGTTTAATCTCTTACAGTCCAGCATAAGCTGGAGGTAAAAGTTTAATGAATAAATAAATAATTAAGCGGAAAGCTGTGCTCTGCACCGAGCCGCATAACAGGAGCTTTCCTCTTCTACAGCCGACCTCGACATCTGGCAGATTGAAGCTGAGAATATTATGAGCCAGGTTGTGTCACTGAGTCTGGATAAGAAACAAATAAACAACTAAAAAACACAATAAACATGAAGAGGAGAGCGAGACACTAAGATCTCATTTAAGATCAGGTAGAGAATTTGAAACTGAGACTAAAGAGCTTATTTTGAGACTCAATGAAACTTGAACATTAATAATATGCAGTCACACTGTTTCTGTATTCCCATCTATACTGGAATATAAAGAAAAATATACAACATATGTAGTAAATATAAGGAAATGTAGCAATTTGAATAGTGTGTGTATGTTGGAATTAAATTGTGTAATTCACAGTGTTCAGCTGGGTCAGAACTAGGTGAGTTACTTTTTCACATTTAGTTTTTCCCATGAATAAGAATCATCCGATCAACTGAGCATTAACATGTGATGTTTTATGGGTTTCACTGAGTGATCAGACAAATTACAGAATATTTTCAGACTTCTCCATCAACTCCCCACAATGAAATCCACAAGAGATAAGAAAATTATACAAAATAGAGAACCGTTCAGATGTTTATTTATAAAAAAAATTAGAAGCTAAGATTTTTTTTTTGTCTCTTTCTTAGAAATTTGTTCACTTAAAATAAGACAAAACAAAAATATATTAGCATTTTTAGAGTAAATAATTCTCTAATATTGGTGAAAAAGTGATAGCTCCCCTGGCAGATTAACTTATAAAATAAATTTCTCCCATGTTATAAGTGAAATAATCTGCCAGTGGAACCAGTGATTTTTTAAGTAAATATTAAGGAATTATTGACTTAAAACAAACTCCTAAATCTTGCTAAAGAGCTCTGTGTAGTTTAGTTTTGTTTAATGTTCTAAGATATTTGCATTAGAAACAAAGTAAATACATGGAGAGGTTTTCTCTAGGAGTCACTCCAGTGCAGTAATGATTCCTTTTAGCTGCGGTGTAGAATTACATTAATCACAAGCTGCATTTATGGCACATAATGGCTAAAAGCTTCATTAAGGCTTCAAGTCTTTCAAGTTATCTCTTCCTTATTCTCTGAATTGGCTTTGAGCTGGAAACCATAACATCTAAAATGTGAAAATGCTCATTTTGTGTTGGGCATGAAGAAATATATTTGATTATAGTGAAGGAAAAAAGTTACAAATTTTCACTTTGAATCCAAATAAGCTGCTGCGGGTCCCATAACTCTACATCTTGGAAAAGCAGAAGTAGAACCTCCTGTACAACCAAGATGTGGGTTGCAAGGTAACAGCACAGTCTGACTTTAAGGGGCTGTAATATGTGAAATTTACTCTTTTTTTTAAGCTTTATAATGTGTTGCTGGAATGTTACTCTCATTCTTTCATGCATTTTTGAGAAATTGTTTCATCTCCATGGCAACCATTCAGCTGTGCAAAACGCCTGGGTGGACCAAGCCCCGCCTTCTAGGATGAAGCTCCTCCTCGGAGCCGCAGTTTCTTAGCTTCTGAGTTTCCCCCTCATAGAGGCAGCTCCCCCACTTGGCTCCTTCAGACTAGCCAGCAGCAATTAGCAAACACCTGGTGGAACTGCTGAGCTTATAATAGAAGATACTTCTCAGTGAAACCATTAGAGAGTTGTGATGACTTCCTGAAGGTGGAGTTTCAGAAAGATCAGGAGCTTTTAAAGAGACAGAGGCCCAATTTCAAATCACCAAGTCAAATTAGCATTTCTACAACTGAAGGTAAAATAGTTACTTGACTGTGCAATAAAATAGCGCTATGTGGCTGGAAAACACACATAATATTGCCCTGTTAACAATCAGGAGGTGTTTGAAATGGCTCGTTTTCCAGACACCAAACAACATTAACTTATTGCCAAAAAATACTCTGGTGTTTTTTTAAGCTCTTGAACTGTTTTTAGAAGCAGTTAAGATCCAAAAGGAAGTATGAAAAAGTGAAAAGAATCATATTTTTTGACTACAGGTCCCCTTTAAGTCTGAGGCCATCTCTCTGGATGGCCTCCTGTAAAAGGCACTATATGTCTCTCAAAGCCTGGGAACATTTGGACCCTCCAGGAATAGCTGGAGAGTTGCTGGGCAAAGAAACACCTGCATTTCCCTAATGAACCCATTATGCCCTCCATTCATGGATACAGAATGTAAAAAAAAGAATTGTAAAAACATCTAAAAAATTTAAAACATATATCCTATTGTAAAAACTGGGTTTGATTCAAAAATCTCCATGGTAACCCACATTAATGAAGCTGTCAGTGCAACCCTGTGGAAATACAAGCATGCAAATAGTTTCAACAAAGACTAAAGCCACTGTAAACACAATAATGAGGAAGCCTATTGGCAAATGTTTGGAAACACCGGGATGAATGAACGCCTGGCAGGAATCCAAGTCAAACTCTCTGCGTGGATCTGCAGCTGCGCCGACAGCCAGGCAAAGCTGTGCATCTTTCATTAGCTCTCTTCAAGCCACTCTGGTTGAATCAGTGGGTTCGACATGGCGAGGCTGATCGAAACAGACGTGTACTAGGTGTAAAATCATTTAGCAAACATTAATACAGTACCAGCTAAACAGTGGCTGGCTGCATTCTGCGTCAGGTCAGATCCCAACCATGTGTTCGGAGCAGCGAACGAAGATAACGCCGTTTCCTCGCTACCGTTTTCACAGATCTCACTAATTTCATTTCTTGTGAGTCAGTGGGAAGAAAGTGGGATCCGCTCCGGAGCAGCTTCTGCAGCGCATTAAGGGATGAGCAGGAGGTTCTGGAGGGGAGCAGCTTTCACAAAACCAGAAATGTATTCATTCTTTAACTAAAAATATTCAGGAATCTGTTGGAAACTAATAAACTTTTGCTTTTACATCAAATAAAAATATTCATGTTTGTTTTTTCTTATCTTGCAAGAATATTTAGTTTTCTTTTTTCAGCTGAATTTGCTTTTGGTTAAAGGAACAACAAAAAGGATCCCAGAATCCAAAGCTTCAAGTCCAGTAATGTTCATCCACTGGCTTCCTGATGTTGTTTTTAAACATGAAGCTCCAGAGCTGGAGAAACAGGTTCAGACACTTCCTGTTTACATGTCTCATGTTTCACATTGGCTGTTTTCTTCATGTAATTGTTAAAAAAGTGGGTTTTGAATTGAAATTGATCAGGACTCAACCTGTTTGATGTGAATGTAACAGTACAGCTACAATGTAGAAGAGAAGAGTTAATAAAACACTATATTGTTGTGTTTTAATGGATTGTATTGTTTATTTAAAACCTTTTGAATCTGGGGAGCCTGACCCAATAAAACCCAAACTAATGAACACAGATCTGAATTTCCAACATCACAACTTTATTGTATATTAAGTATTTTTGTCTACATTTTAGTGCAAATATATTAGTACACATGAAATAAGACAAGATTGACTTGCAAGTAACTTTTCAGCAAGAAAACTTGTTGTGAGTCAATAATTTCTTAATATTGATTAAAGAAAGTTCCAGTTGGCCTCCCTATTTTTTGTATTGTGGGGCAGTCGTGTTATTTATGGCTCTGTTTTGGTCGGAGTCTCTCAGCAGCAGGAAGTGGCAGCTGGTTTTCCCTCAGGCTCCTCCGTTCTGCTCCATCTTGTGGTCGGTCCTTGGTAAAGCGGCATCGGACTGCGGATCGATTTCATATTTACCAGAGTTTTCAGTGCCTTTAATTTAGGTTTTTAAATTAAATTTTACGATAAATTTAATCCAAATATTGCTACTTGGTCAGGCTTTAAATATGGAATAACGGATGAATAACTAAAGCCTGGAGAAAAATATATTTTCATACTAGATTGTCTTATTTTCATATTTAGTTTATTTAGGACCCACATTTAGCTACAGCGATGCTGCTGCTATTCTTACAGTAGCTACTTTTCCATTGCAAATGAGGGTAATGTAAAACAACTCAAGTTTGCAATTGCTGTGTTTCCATTTAATAAGAAAAGTAATAAAATCACACTTGAATAAGTTTGTTCATGCAACAACATGACGTGCCATCATCTTCTATCCACTTCCTGTTGTTGTCTTCTTTGTCGTTTCTGCCAGTAGTAACATCCTGTTGTTGGTCATGTGACTTGTGTGATGCGTAAAAAGTTTTTTCACTGCAATTTTACAAAATACACTAATTCTGATACACTAAAAAAGAAAAATGCCTCACCCCAGCGCACAATTTTATTTTTTTAATCAAAAATTGTGGATAAAGTGGTGGAGGAGCTTGATGTTTTTCACAGATTATCTGTTTCACACGTTGGCTGGTGTATTAGTATCATTGTAAATTGATATTATTGATATTTTCTAGAAAAAAACATGGATTTTTAAAATCCTTTTTGCAACATTTAAAATGATGAAAATCTAAGAAATTTGCAGATTAATCTCAGCAAAATCTCAGAAAATTGTAAACTTTTGAAACTCAGACATGTTCAAGTTTATTTATTTATTTTTTTTAAATAAAATTATCTGAGATATTTTAATCTCTGATATCTTAATCTAAAAATTTTGGATTTTCTTTCTCTTGCACATTTTTGACTTTTGCATTTTGACGTTTTTGTGCCTTTTCTACAAAAACTCAGAGATGAACAGAACAATTTCTGAGTTTGTTGGTGGAAATTTACTCCTTATTTTACATACCAAACTATCACAACTGTGACTGTTTTGATAAATATGGAAGAAACAGACAATCGTAAAAGTTACATACTGCAACTTTAACAAAAGAAAATCATTTTAAATTAGAATCAAAGGCAAATATTGACTAAAATACTTTAAAATACCTTTGAGTTGCGTCATTCCATTGAAAAATAGGACATATCTGTGTAGAAACGGCTCCCTGTTCAGCTGATGTGGACACAAACAAGACTTTAATCTACAGCTGAGCGAATCCCAGTTTCCCTCCTAACCAACTGCAGAACAGCAAACTATCCCAAACTGTCTAAACACAGACTGCTGTGTGTGCTTTCTCGCTCTCTGCTGCTGGAGCCTCGGCGCTGTCATGGCAACGCAGGGAGCCCGGCTAGCATGTTAGCATAAAGGACCACAGATGAAGGCGGAGGCCGGGACAGTTTCACATCCAAACGTCACTTTTCAACCAGTTTCTGACCAGAAAAGCCAACAATGCCTCCTTGGATCCTCCAAAATGGCGCCTTAGATTAGATTTGAACAAGAATCATAATGAATAAATTGTTTTTAAATACAAATACAATTAAAAATCCAAGTTTTAGCAGTTTTTTATAGAATAACTACATTACTTAACACGAACTGAAACATTAATATTTCTTCTTCCTACTTTTTCTGTCATTTGGCTTTTTTGAAAAATGACTTTTAGAGAAAAATTTGTCATTCTATTTTTCTTTATTTCAAAAACTAAATATAGAAAGAAGCTTCCTTCCGTGTTGTGGTTTCCAGGGAAAAATGATTAGGTTAAAAGCATTTGTGGCCACAAATTTTCTTTATTTTTGAAAAGAACTTTTGTGCCTTTTCTTTATTTTATCAGTTCAATAATAAACCAAAGAAAAATTTTGATGTGTGAAAAACATCTGTAAATTATTTTCATATTTATCTAGTATGAGACAAGTCTAAAGTTTCTAAATTTTTGGGCTGATTGTTTTTCTATTTGGTTGCAAACTTTTTGTGTTTGAGGTTCAAGTTACCCCAAAATGAAGATAAAAATTCAAAAATCTACTTCTGCATCTAATACTTTTGGGCAAAGATGTTATTTTTCTGTTTAAAAAAAAAGTTTAAAAAAAAAGTTCACAAAAAGAATTAAAAGTGTTCAAGTATTCTCGGCCCGCCCGAAATCCTTCAGACGGCCGCAAATGGCCCCCGGGCCTCACCTTGGACACCCGTAGTTTAGTCAGTATTTTTTCAGAAATCATAAATTAGGATTTTTTTTAAATACTGTACAACACCTGCAGATCCAAATGAGTTTTATTTTGCTGGGTTAAAGACAAAAATGACGTTTTATGTTCAATTCATGTCTTATGTGGTTTCAACATAAAAAGAAGATTTTAAAACTGAAAGTTTAGAAGCTTTATTTCAAATCCTTCATGTTTATTTCCATTTATTGAACTGAATTTATTAACAATATCAAAAACTGACAGAAAACAGAAGTTAAATTTAGTATTCAATTGTTATTTTTGCTAAATATCAGCGTCTTGATGACTTTATGCAGCAGTTAGTTGCAGCTCAATGTTAAGTCAATGGGGAAAAGGCGCCCCCTTGTGTTGAGCACAGGGTAAACACTGCACAAAGTTTTCATTTGCAATGTTGGTAAATTTTCACCAAGATTTTAACATTTTATTTTTGGCTTTACTTGAAAGACAACGGACTCAAGCAGAAAACTGGTAATTTATAGAATTTTTATATTTGGCAAGTTTTAAATTCACAAATGTAAATGTTAATAATTTTCACTGAAATCAAATTATATGTATCAACTAATTAGTAAACATAAAAAAAATCTACACATATGAATGTTGTAGAATCAGATCATTGAATGTTTTCAGTTTATCGTAATAAATTACTGTTTTAGTTCCAGTGTATTAAAACAAATGACAGACTTTATTTCACATTCTTTGTTTTTCTTTGTAAAGATGTTTTTGTTTGAATGCAAAATTAAAGAGGTGCTTCAGATATTTTATTTATTTTTTTGCATTTGTGTTCAATGATCTCTGTTTAAAATCTGAAATGGACGACTCGAGTTATTTTTATGGTTTTGCATAATAATTATTTACAGTGAGGTATAGGGATTTTTGGGGGCAAATTTTCAGTGGAAAATAAAAAAAGTCATCGCAATTAAAAATTAAATTTGTGGTGTTTTTAGTTTCCTGTGTGAAACATGATATTGTTGATTTGAGGCCACTTTCTAGTTAGATAATGCAAGAAAGCATTCTCAAATATTAATAAACTTTAAATTCTAATGAACATTTAACACTAAAACTGAAATATATTTTAAATATCCCAAATAAATCAACAGAAGAACCAATAAAATGAATCATGAAGTCTCTGTTAACAAAACTGTCCTTCAAAATAAAAGCCTTTTTCAGACCGACTCACCAGACTGAAGACGTTTGTCATCCAGTTTTTGGTAGAAAGAAAAAATAAACCATGCAAATGGAAACCATTGAGCTCGTTTTTTTTATCATGCGATTAATTGATTTATTGCTTGCAGCGGCAGGCTGAACAACAGTATCGTTTTGGAAATCCAGAAAAGTCCATTAAACATAATGCGTAAGAAATCAAGGGAGCAAATATTGCTGGGGCTGCTTCCCGTCTAATCCTCTTTTAATTAGGGTGAGAAAAACGTGGGACCTCTGCTGGATTAGTCACAGCACATGGACAGAGCACCATGCTGGGAACCAGTGGACGGCACTGGTGACCAGTGCAGCCAGTTAGGTGCAGGAGCAAATCCTCTGGAGTGTGAAGCCATTCACTACCTGGAGGTTCAGCCGCCCTGCGTCTCAAATCAAAGCCCGTTTTGGTCTCTGGTGAGCTGGGAGGGATAAGTTACAGCATATGATTTGCTCATTTTCAATCTTTTCACTCCTGCTTGATGGGGGCGACTGTGTCTGCTGTCGCACTCGCTCCCTATTATCCACCCTCTTTGCTAATCCTGCAGGGTAGTTTGTCCTCCTCGTTATCTTTCCTCATCCCTAACTATCTGTCTTCATGCTCTGCCTGCTTCGTCCGCCCTTTTCTAGCCCAATAATGGAGGTTCGGCCTCACGGCGATGTGGATCCGGGTGAACAAAAGAATCAAATAACAGCTGGAGCTTCTGCACACGTCTTCACATGGAGCCTCCTCAGGTTGGTCGAGTCGTCAGAGAAGAAAGTAGCAGGCAGAAATTTTGACTGCGACTTTATCTGTGTCCCACATGAAGAGCACAGGAATTGTTGTTTTGGTCTGAAATTTTAAAAGACAACCAATCTGTAGAGTTTTCTTGCTTTAATGTTTTCCAAAAGACTCTAACTAAATCCTACTGCCATGTTTTGAAGTGAATGTTGACCCAATTCCTGTCTGGACGATGGTAGACGGGCTCAAGGTGACACCTCCAGCGTAACTAAGAGAAAATATCATGTCTGAATCTCTAAAAAAACATATAAACTTGATAAATTTGTTGCTGTTTTGAAAAAGAGTCACTACACTTAAAAAAACAAAACAAACTCACACTTTTCTAACGCAAAAATCTTAGTAGACGTGAAATAAGACAAAACTAACTTACACATAATTTTTAAACAAGAAAGCTGCCATAAAAATGACTTATTTTAAGTTAAAAATTCCTTAATATTGATGAAAAAGCTTAGCTCTGTTGGTAGAATGTTCCACTGCGCCGTTACCTAGCAACCCCAACCAAGCCTAGCCCGTTGCCTAGCAACCCAGTTCTAGTTCCATCGGCAGATTATTACGGTTATGACATTCTGCCAATGGAAGTAAAACTTTTTCATCAATATTAAGACATTTTTTACCCAAAATAAGCCTCATTTTCTTGCTGAAAAGTAATTTTTTAGTAAAATGTATTTTTTTACAGTGCATTCTACATAAAATAATCTGGAGGTGAAACTAATATATTTTTAAATCCATATTAAGGAATAACAGGCTCACAACAAGCTCTATTTCTGACTGAAAAGTGACTTTATGACAATTTTGTCTGATTTCAAATGAACGAAAATATTTTCACCAGAATGTTGACAAAAATATTCTGTAAAATTTAGGGTTTTTTTGCAGTGTAGAATAGTTTGAAGTTGTGATGTTGGAAATTCAGAGCAGAGTTTACTCTCCATATCCATAAACCTGCTGCTGGTTTTGGTTTTATTGGTGCAGGCTCCCAGATTATGAGAACAAATCCAAAAAGTTTTAAAGAAACAATAAAATCCATTGAAAGCACAACAATATAGTGTTTTTTTCTTCTTCTGTTCTGCATGGTTTCAGCGCCAGTGGTCGGGCTTTATTGGACCTGGCGTTTCCCCGGTTTGGGGCTGGGGACACTGGGTGGCAGTGTGTCCCCCTGTACAGGAGCAGCCATGTTCCCCATCTGCTCCGTCTGTGTGAACTCAGATCTGCTGGGGTTGAAGAGAAGGTGAAACATCCTGCGTCACACGGAGCGAAGTTTGTTCCTCACATGCAGAAAAACCTTCATATCCAGCTAGAAATACGGCCAAAACCAAAAAAAACACTTTAATAAATGGTAAATAAACTCATGCAACTGATTTATTCCAACTGTTTTTAGATTGTTTTTCTTTAAACACTTTTTATTTTTATTTTCTTACAGAATAAACAACTTGTTAAATTGTTTAAAAATCTTTAAAACGGATGATCAGAGCTTTAGGAGCCACCGTTTTCACATTGTTTGATATTTAGTCATGCAGTGCATGACCAACTTTTCTTCTATAGATGAGTTTATAATTAATTAATCCAGAACATGTGCAGTAGTATTTATTTAATACACTTTAATATTAATTAATCTGAGTGAAAGATTAATTACAAACTGTTTTATTCTGTTAATTATGTTGATTTTCTGCTGAAAACAAAACTTTTAATTTTAGAATATTACAAATTAACAAATAAAATATGTGCAAAACAGAAAAGTGAATGTCTAACACCTGCTTAAAGGTTGTTTTATTTATCAATAAGAACTATTAAACATGCATGTTATCTAGAATTTATTCTTGAAATAATATTGTAAATTATTTCATTTTAATTAAAAAAAAAACACCTGTGTAGTTTATAGTTTAATCCGGTGAAATTTTGGAGTTTTGAAAATAAATCAATTGTTTATTGTTCAATAAAATAACAATGTTCACATCATAAATAAGCTACTTGTTGTGTTTGCACGTAAAAAATGAACCAGGATTAACTCAGAGTTACATTCTGATTGTAAATTTCGTCGAGACGGAACAACATCTCATTTAATCCGGTTCAATCTCTGCAGGGATTACAAACATGGTGAAGCAAGTGGGGTCAATTATACAACCCGCTCCACGCCTCCTTCACTTCCTCTCGCTCCTGTTTTGTTTTTGGTCCATTTCAACAAACTCAAATGCAACTTGACAGAAAATCAATTCGCGTTATGCACGTAATGCGGGATTATCCCGCCAATGATAACGCAGGGGAAGACGCGGGGGGGTCACGGAGGTCACGGCGCCGATAAGCCGAGAACTTGTAAATCCTGTCGGCGTGTTTCCAAACTGCGGCAGTAAGAGCGCGAGGTGTTGTTTCCGTGTATTATGGTAATCAGGAGCTGCAGCAGGCCTCGGTCTGCAGCTTCTCCCCGTTTGTTCGCAGGTTTCCGCGCTTCCTGCCATGTTGGCATTCCGCTCCACTCCTCCCGTTAAAAAGCAGCAACCTCTCCTTCTACCTCTAAACTTAGAGGATGCAGCAGCAGCAGCAGCAGCAGCAGCAGCGCCCACACAGCTGTTCTCCCCTGAGCTGGCGTACATAAAACATAAAAGGCGAGTCTATATAAAAAATGCACAGAGCGCTGGAATATAATGTGGTTGAAGCCCCGCTGCTGTCGGGCAGCAGAGGGATGAAGAGAGAGGCCTCCCCTGGATGGATCCCTTTTTCTGCAGGATTCGTTTGAGTGGATGCCTGTGCAAACATTTACTCACCGTGCAAAATCCATGGATCCCGTTACAAAGATTGATTGTTCACTCGCCTCTCACCCTCCTCTGTTTCATTGGCCGATATGAAATCAAACAGGGTTTATGTTTTTCAACCAGGAGCAGAGTTGTTACGCACAGAATCAACGACAGCCAGAGAAAACTCCCCCCTCATTGTTTCATGCATCCCAGCGCTGAGGCGGGTGGAAAACACCTCAGTGAGATTGTTGCAGTTCATGGCGCGTTGTGGCGCATCGTGGCGCCTTGCCATCTACCGCGGAGTAATCGCAAAGTTCAGAAAAAGAAAGTGAAATTAAACAAGAGGGGGAAACGTGGGGTCTTTCTACAGGAGCCTGCAGACCAATTTGAGCTTGTAGATTTCAAATCAAAGGAAATCCAATCAAGTTTTTCAAAATGGTAAACAGCTGGGGAGTAAAACAATCAACATTGATAGCATTTATCCAACCATCCATCCGTTATCTGGGCAGCTTACCTTCAAACATCGTCGGACAATATGAGACCAGGTAGCCTAAAAGTAGCCGTTAGCGTTACAAATGTCCACAAAACTTTGTCGATATTACGCAAATGTCGAAAAACCCACAATTTCACAATTTTACGATTTTGTGTTTCCACTAAATATTAGACAAAGTCACTGCAGAAAGTTAGCTTTAGTGCTTCATCATCCTTAGCCAAAACAGGAAGTTAGGTTTACTGCTGAGTCATAATTAGCTGCTAAGCTTGAGGTGCTGATTAAGGATTAATTGGAAGACTGGATCAAAATAAACTTGGTTTGTGATTACATTATTATTTTTAATTGGTGCAACATAAATAAACTGTATTTAATTTATGTGAATTGCACATTTACTGTATTAATGTAGCAGAAACAGGTGGGGGAGAGGTAGGACAGCTTTACTTTGCTCCAAGCAAAAAAAAAAAAAAAAGTAGACATACTGAAAGGCTCGGGTCTGGTAGAAAGATTTTCCGTTCCCCTCACTATCCTCTGCAGGGCAAATCTTAACCAGCTGATCCTGGAGATCAAAATCAACATTAAGGACTTTTACCCTTCTCTTTTCCAACCAGTCAAACTGATCCATAACATCGACGTTTTTATCAATAAAATCAGCTGGCAAAGCAAATCATGGCGCAAAAGATGTTGATCTGGTGTCTGAAGCGCTGAAGTGAAAGTAAAGAGCAGAGCTCAGCCGCTGTGACCCGAGGGATGGAAGGTCAGCGCAACGTCTCCTCGCCTGTAACCTGCTTTCAGAATTACCAAACAGCTCCTGGAGAGCAGCCCCCCTCCCTGCCAACACGTTCTCCTCTCCATTTCCCCTCGACGTCTTCCTCGCCGCGTCACTTTCTCTCCCCCTCTCCCGCTCACCCCCTCACGTCGTTAGCATTTAGATAGTTGAGAGCAGAGGAGCTTGGGTAATAGGCTTTCCCCGCCTCTCCCCTCCACCCCTCTTTGCTCGAATCAGCTGAAGTGAGAGGGATTAAATCAAAAGAACAACAATGATGATGAGAGCAACTGCAAGGCTAAGAAATGCGGAATCAGGGGGTGGCGCAACGCCTGATCGGCTCTGAGCTCATTAACCCGGGCCTTGACAGAACCGATGTTAGAGGTGATTGGAGATTATCACATTTAGGGGATACTTCATCCCCTTATCTCGCCCAGCGTCACCTCCCCTTCCCCGTCTCCCCTCGTGCTTCTGTTTCTCTCGATTTCATCCAGGTCAGCTGTCCGCGGTTCGATCCTCCTGGGGAGGGGCGCCCAGATGCCATCAACACCGGCTCCGTGTCCGCTTGATCTCCTAATTCTGCTTCATTTAAACTTCATCAACTGTTCCACTGGACCGGAAGCGGAGAAGAATGAAAACAGCTTGTGTGGAAACAGCTTTTTCTCCCTCGCTCCCTTTTTTGTTGTTCGATCTGGTATGATGCCCCCAAAGCTGCCGCCGGCCCCCCTTCCACTCTCGCAGCCACCAAATTTACCTCAGAACCTGCAATAAAGGCAGGTGTTCATGCACAAACGCCTGAAAAACAACAACATGTACTGTCTCTGCAGGGCCGGCCCGAGCCTTTCTGGGGCCCTGAGCAGATTCTCATATGGGGCCCCCGCATACCAACATGTCAGGACCAGATACTTTATCATTCCTAAGCTACCTGCTATCGCTAACATCATTTTTAGTAGCTTGCTTCGCACTGGGATTTATTATGGCTGTTGAGTTTAGCCTCACAGGAGTGAAAAATATATATTTGTATGTTGAAATGTAGAGGTTTTTAAATGTTTCATATTATTTTAACTCTTTGAAAACGACATCAGCTGATAAATACTAAATTTGAAGTAAAAAATCTAACAACTTTGATATCTTAAATTTCCCCAGGAGCCAAGACAAGGAGCATATTAACCAATTATTTTTGTCAGAACTATAAAAATTATATAAAAAATGTTTTTCCATATGCAACAGAAAACAATTTTCTATAATTGATCCTTCATTTAATACCATTAAATAAATATTTTGTAATTTTTTTACCTTCTTTTCATTTTTTCCCTTTTTGTTTTTCCTTTTTCTCTTTGTTTTAAGTGTAATTTTTAATTAGCTTTCATCATACGAGTGTTATTATGATTATTAATTTTAACCCGACAAAAGTAGCAAAGATTTTGCTCTAATTATTTGAAATACAGAGAGGAAATCTAAATATCTTGGACAGTTTCTGACATCAAATGCAAAATAATAATATTTCTATTTCATCTAAATATTCAGCTCCACTGTTTGGCTGTTGCCAGTGAAGGTCGTCGTTTTTCCTGTTTGCAGTGCAGCCTGGTGAAAAACAGCTTTATATATGTTCCTCCTTTTAAACTAAACAAACATCCGAGGCTTATTAATTCTGTGGTTCTGGACTCTGTCCAGGTCCAAGCTAAACTGAACCGTCAATATTTTATATCTGCTCTATTTTCAGAAATAATCAACATACAACACTGGTGAGAAGCTGAGCAGCCATCTGTAAAATAATAAGCAGAACTGGACCCTGCAACACATTAACGACCCACAACATGCAAAGCCGCTAAGAACTGAAGGAAAACGTCCTGAACAGCTTGAAAACACATCCTTGTTGAAATAGTTTAATTAGTAAAACGATGTTTACTGAGAGTGAGAATATTTTCATTTTTAGATCCATTTCTGTTCTGGAAAATATTGCTAATTCACTCTTTGTACTCAGAGTTTTTTGTATCGACTCTGGTTCTGTTATTAGAACAGGGTTGTTCTTCTCCACTGTCGCCACATGCTTGATCATTATTGCAGCACATTATTGTAAGAATCTTTGGAGTGGACACAGGATTAAAAATATGTTTTTCATGATGACCACCATTTTTCAAGATGGTCGCCGTGTCAGAGCCTTTTAAACCAAATACTGACATAAACATTGGATGTTTTTGACTTTGGTCATTTTAAAGTAATGATATGCAGCAGAATGTGGCCTTTGCTGTTTGCGAGTCTCACACTAGTTGTCAACTGGAAGGAGATGAAGCGAGACAGTGTTAGGGTTGTACTGGGTTAGGGTTGTATTGGGTTAGGGTTGTACTGGGTCAGGGTTATGTTGGGTTAGGGTTAGGTCAGGGTTAGGGTTAGGGTTAGAGATATCCAGTTATCTGCTGGATTACTGTCTGGGTTTCTCCAGGTTGTTTTATAAACTAAATTTAACTGAACTCAGTGAAGTGATTTGAAACGTGGCTATCATACTGTAAACAGAGCATTCTGTAATTCTTAAGTCAAAACTTATTTTTATTACTAGCAGAAAAGTTGCCAAAGTTTAGATTTGCTATCGCACCGAAGATTAAATGTAGGAGAAAAGTAGATTTTCTTCCTGTGCTGCTGCTGTAAACCTACAAAGTCTCACACACTACCCTGATTTGGGTAAAGTCACTAATCCCACCGGTCGTCAACGACGTGCGCGGCTCCCTCCTCCTCCCCCTTTCACACTGGGAAATTTAGCATGCCCCCTCGGCTGAGGCAGAAAATGAGATTACTGTATTTAAATGACTATGGTAATGGCAGGCATGCTGCCGGGCTCCCGTAGGATATGGGATTTTCTCCTGCGCTCATTGTTAGCAGTTTTGCAAAGTGCTATCGTCCTGCTTTTGCTCACAATGGGGATGTCATTTAAAAGACATTTCTTTTTCTTTCTCGCCCCCCCCGCGCTCTCCTTCCTTTCATGGCCCTCTGTTCCAGCTCCATGTACCGGGCCCCAGGAGGCCCGGCCTCCAACCGAGTGAGCGTCAACCTTCCACCCGTCCAGACATAAGGTGAATATTCTTTATTTAAAGGAGCGGCTGAGTGATTGGACACGGTCGGTCTGTTTTGGAAGACATAATCCAATCTATGTTTGTAATGAAGTGTACTCTCTGAGGACGGACGCCATGTGGCCGCTGTGAGACGCACAGACCAGGTGGCCGGCAGGTCAAGCGTTTGACGCTACCTGTGCTGCCCTGAGCGCCACTGAAAGTGAGGATTTTCTTGTGAGTTGATCATTTACAACAATAAACTGCAGCAGATTAAATAAAAATGCAGTTATTGCCATGAAAAGCCTTTTTTCGCATTTTGTCACATTGAAGCCTCAAACAACGTCTTTTATTGGGATGTATCTGATGGACAAACATAAATTTTAACATTTTTTCAAATAAAAATCTAAAAAGGGTGATAGGCACATGTATTCACACCCTGCAAAGTTTGTACCTTGTTTGCAGTCCTGCAGTCGCTTTTACAACGTTTTTGTATGTGTTGTTTCGGGAATTGACGGTCTGATGGGAACTGAACATCCCATTTGTCTGAGCCAACCTTAAACTTCAATTTAAAAAAAAAAAAAAAATTTTAAGAGTTGAATACGTTCATGTGTGATGTAAAGGTTTAGTTCAAAGAATATTCATGTGCTGCAGTGACCTAGTCAAAGTCCAGACCTACATCTTTCTAGATTTGGTTTGATTGGGAGTCTTTGGCAAAAAAACACAATTCCAATATTTTCGGGTTGTGCAGTTTCCATCCACACTGCACTGATTCCAACCATCCAAACCCCTGGAAAAGCCGGTTCCCTCTTTGCACCAAGAACCACCGAAGGAAATGAGACAAAAGACTCTGGGTGCAATTTCTTTCTTCAAAAAATGTAAACAAAAATGGAGATTTTAGCAGTTGTAGGATTTCACTTTTGTCTTTGGCAAAAGACCAGGAGCTGTTTCTCCTGCTAGCACCAGACTCTGATGTTTGTTTAGGTTGTATTTACCCAGAATGCCCTGCTCTATAATCCGCTTCCTGCGTTTGGAGCAGTCTCCGGTCCGCTTGGCGTTCACATGCGCGTTCAAACTGCACAGAGTTCACTTCAGTCAAATGGAGACCGAGGTTCACTTCTCTGCTCCGTATCAGAGCTGGATTCACACTTTCTCACACAAACCAGAGTCTCTCGGTAAACAAACTGCAGTTCGATTAAACAGGACTGGAGTGAACGCATCCTGAGAGGGTTTGAAACCTTCGCACTGCAAACCTGCAGTAATATTACAAGCACACAGACACGAGTCTTCAACACACCCTGCTCCACTTTCAGCCAATCGAAGCTAATTGTAGAAATTACAGTTGTGTTGATGTTTAGTCCCTCACCAAGTTAAGAGGCTATTCATAAAGAATTCAGAAGAGGACGACGCTGGAGAGAGATGGAGTAAAAGAAGAAACAGGAATGTGCTCAGGAGGATGTCAAGACACCGGCGGGGAGTGGCGGTGTTGCTGTTGCTTTTCTTCTGCGTCACAGAGCACTTCATCATAGGTGGGTTTTTCCTTCCCCATCCTCTCCCTGCCTTCCTGCCTCCTCGGGCCCCCTGCCGCAAGCCTGATCTATTGGTTCTCAGCAGCGCGCGGCACGATAAATCATGAGAATGGGGGCCGGCGATGATTAGGTTGCAGGGAGCGGAGATGGAAGGAGAAGAGAAAAGAGACGATGGATGGATTGGAGGAGCAGGAGGAGGGGTGAGCAGCAGACAGGTTACTGATGGTGTTTGTTTCTCCGAGGCCTGTACCTGTGCAGGGGGCAGATTCCTCTGGGTGTTACATAAAGGAGCTATGGGTCTGCTGAGGCCCTACGCAGCCTGCAGGAACACATAAACTGGAGCTGGAATTACCCAGGCGACGAGATATATATATATGGGCATGGCTGCATTGCTTATTCCGGCCAAGCCTATTATATCAGCCCTTCTGCTGAGGCGCAGAGGAGGAGGAGGGAAGCAGGGAGCAAGGTGAACCCATGGGAGCAGAACATGTAGATTAATACTCTTGCATATTTTAGCACAATTAAAACTTCATTTGTCTAAATGTGTTGGCTTTAGCCTCATTTAAGCCTCTGTGGCTTGGTTTAGATGGGATAAATTAGCCAATGAGAAGCAATAAACACCTTGTTGTATGGTTTGTGTGACATTTTAAAGGATGGATAGTTACACCTTGTTTTGCCCAACTCCTGGGGAAAGAGCTCCCTGCCAATTACTGGCAACCCCCCCCCACCCCCCCACTCCTTCCAGTCCAAATGTGATTATAGAAATACCTGGAGGACTGTTGATGAGATTGGAGCAAAACTTGGGTTTATCGCCTCATTGACAGAGATTTGCATCATTTAGCCTGTCATCTTTTCCTCAGGTACCAGAACCCCACCCCGTGTTTGGAGCGGAGGACAGGTATGAAACACAAGCAGGGATGGTAATGAACAAGATTGTGTGTGTTTGGGTGATTGACAGCCAAAACAAGCCCCTCACACCTCCACCTTCCGCTCTCCGAACCGCGCCAGTCGCTTCTGCGTTTAATGGCTGCTCTCTGTTACTGTATGTTTCATCAGCGACGCAGGGTGGCAGGTGGGAGGGATCCCGCCTTTGGAGGAGCGGAGAGGAGGCTTTGTTTGCTTTAGTTTACACGCTCGCGCGTTGTTTGTTGCATGTTTGCGTGCCAGATTCCCGCCATCAGCCTGCGCTGCGATCGAGTCTGACAACTCGGTGGCCATGTTTCCGGGAAGGGAAGGATCCAGGTGATTCTCTCTCTTTGAGGTTTCCGCCATAGAAGGAGCTCTATGAGCTAACGTGGGTGATTCTCTTCTTCTTCTTCTTCTTCTTCTTGGGGGCATAAGGAGAGGAAGGGGGTGGTGGGATTACAGAGATGATCCTGCCATTCATCCTAGCTCTAAACAGAGCCCCCGTCTTCCCTCCCCAAACCCTGCTAATTCCCTTTTGATGAGGCGTGCTAAATAAATCCCATTTCCACGCCTTTATTCCCCACCGACTCCTGCTGTGTAGATCAGGGGACGCAGATTTTCAGGGGGCTTCTGCCGCCGTTTGGGACCCACAATGGAGCCCGTCTCCGTCCAGTCAGCCTCTTTATGCCCCAAGCACAGGCAGACTGGCACATTTACACATCGACCTCCACAGCAACACACCGTAATGGCTTTGTGAAGTTTCTGGGACAAATACCCAACATCATGTCATGTGCTTTAAGTTTGCAGTTGGACAGTTAAAGCATCCTCCAGGTGTCCACATCACTGTGTTGGATGTGATTTTTGTGTGTGTACTGTATGTCTCCCTCCTGTCCTGTCGGCCCGCTCCACTCTCACACGCTGAGCCCCAGCGCTTCGGCGGTGACGCTAACAAGCTCCTCCGTCTCTCCCGCTCTGTCTACGCCGGGGCCCGGTTATTAATGGGGACCAGCTGGGAGTGGCGAAGGTACATGCACAACCAGACAAAGCCCCATATATAATCATAAAGTCGTAACAAACGACCTGATGTAAATGAGGATTGGGGGTGTTTTGAGGTAGTTTGGAGTGAAAAAACAGGGCAATGGATGGTAGGATGGTGGTTAATGGAGGACGGAGGTGTTAACCGACATGAAAAAGGTTTCTGCTCTCCTGGACGGCCGACTGGGCCTCTGACCTCGGCTCGGACATGGCAGAGTGGGGGTCAAGACTTGAGAGACAGCCTCCCTGATGGCTCATTTTTCTGCTGATGGAGCTAATAGGCTGCAAAGACACCAAAAAAGCGACTTCCTCTCTGACTGTAGAGTCATGGAGAAATTTTTCACTTTAAGGCGATCATGTTACTTTACAAAGGAGAGATATCCTACTCATGCGCGGGGCTTTTACGCAGACACATGCTTCCAATTAGCAGGGCTTCTTCATGTAAATGCTTCATAAATTACCAGCCCTGCCCTGGGATTAGGTGCTCATAAAGAGAGTTAGCATCTCAATAAACAGCAAAGGTTGTGTATGGAGTGCAAATTAGGGGTACAATGGGAGGGTGTGGAAAGCTGGGGAAGACGGAGGAAGTTGGAGTTACCTACAGTAATGACTGTTCAAACAAAAACTGAGTGGGCATATTTGTAATCTGTAATCTAACCAATATGTAGGGATGACCAGCTGTTCATAGAGACCATCTATTGATAAACTAAGGTTAATTATGTGGACCAAATGATCCAATCACCACGCAAACTTTAAATGGCTTCAGGACTTATTAACTTAACTCAATATGAAATTTACACAAGCAGAGAGAAGATGGTAATAAAATGAAGCACCGTTAGCCACTGTAACTGTGGCTAACTGTTAGCATTAGAGCTGAAGCATAGTCAGAAAAACAGCTAGCTACTCCCAGAAGTGCTGAACATAGCTGCAGGAAGTTAGCATAGAAGAGTTAGCCACCACAGGGAATTATGATTAGTGCTAACGTATAGCTAGCCACTATAAGAAATTAGCATTAGCATGACTTAGTGCCACAATGTAAGCTAATATTAGACACGTTTGAGTTGTTTTAGCACTCAACTAGAACATGGGTGTGATTTAATGTCATTGCTATATTAGGATTAGCAGCACAACAAAGTTAATTTGTTTTGTTTTCTGGTTTTAAACACAAGTTTGACCCCAAACGCCACTTCTAGCTCTGATTGGTTGTTTCCAGTAAGCACTGGGAGAAGGCAGAGGAGCTCGATTTTTTTTAACAGATTAACTGACTCATATTATGACATAGTGACAGTTTCATTAAATATGTAAATAAAACATTTTTATGAAAGTTAAACATTACAAAATATATTGAATTTATAATAAACGTCAGTTTTGTTTTTTATTGTATTGAGGTCCAAAAGTGAACCAGACTTCATGCGATTTCTATGAAGACAAGAGATAAAAATCTGACATTTGAGGCCCTTGTCCAGTTCTGAACTGGCAGATCGTGGCGTCCCGTTCCCTACGGGAGGACAGCGCAGAACTTTCCCACGTCTCATCTGACTGCAATGACAGTCTGGATCTAAGGCGCTCAGCCGGCAGACAGAGCGAATGTCCAGCTCCATATCGCTCTGCTGAAGACGTCTCAGCCCATCGTTACACAGAGAAGATGGAGGAGGGAACAAGTGTCTGTCTGACTGAGCTTAGCTGGGAGGTTCAATGTTACATTAAAGACACGTTTTGCTCCAGGCAGTAAGTCTAACGAAGCTAAATATATTTCAGTCCTGTCCAAAACTTTTGCATCATGCTTCATGTCTTTATATTTACCAGTTCATTAGTGTTAATATTCAGCATTTTCTTCAGTGAATTTACAAACTAGAATTTGTGATTTATGTTGGAGAAAAAACGACACAAAAAAACATCTAATAATTTTTTGGGTAAGAAGTTAAAGTTTTCTGATATCTGGTAAGTGAACCATTTCAGAAAAACCTTCAGAATGTAACGACGCAAATCAGCAGACATTGCCTATTACCTAGGAACACCACTGAAGCCCAGACCATTACCTAGCAACCCCACCCGAGCGCATTTCCAGCATGTTTGGTCAGCCGGTTTTAACCGCTGTAAAATGGCTGCTGGAAAAGACAAGTGTTTCATTGACTTATCATCCAGAAACCACTTGCTACATTCTTGTTGGTTGTGCAGGAGGCGCCACTTTTGCTTTTCAAAGATGTGTGGTTGTATAACTCAGCGTTTGTTTGCAGGCATTTTCACATTCGTGTGTAAATGTTGAGTTAAGGGCACGCGGGTAGGTAGCAATTTATTTGGCCTTAAAGTGACAAGAGGCTCTAAATGAAATCTGTTATCCAACAGTGAAATTGTGAACAAAATGTAGTAAATGTAGTTCAATAAAGCATAATAAGCCACCTTTAACATCAACGCATGGATTTAAAGTATGTTTTTAAAAAAGAAATTGACTAAAACAGTGTTTTTCCCATTATATTCTTGCATCTGAGATGAACCGATTATTGGTAAATTCAACAAACAGAAAGAAATTTAGTAAGTGGCGTAAAAAGTACAAACTAAGTTTGATTTAACGACATGAATAAAAAATGTTTTGTGTGTCTGTAAAGATTCATAATCGACCTTTCTGTGACTTGGTGAGGAAGCTGTTGTCTAATCCAGTCTGGTGTTCTGCAGAGCTCACTAGACTTCACAAGAAAATAATGTAAAACTGAGGAAATTCAAACACTCTGATGATCCATTCAAGCTGGAATGAACGGCTTGGAGTTTGTGCGATGAAAGACTTTTCTGGTGAACAATCAATTATTACAGCCACAAACACTGATGAGGTTTTTGTCTGCTTTAGCTCCAGTCACTCGAGGCTTGTAGATCTGCATCAGACACAAATGCTGCGGAACAACTCAAAGCTTTCTTTTGCTCCACAACTTCTGCAGGCTCAGGCTGTCTGCTGAATACGTGACGGGATAATTAGATAGGGCTGCGCGGATAAAAGCGGGGGGGCATTACGAGAATTAGGCCGCGCGGTTTGTGCAAAAGGTGCGGGGTTGGTGGTGGGGGGCTTTTGCATTCTGCTGGGAACTTAAAGCGCCTGTAAACACAAGGCACACAAGCGCTTTAAGGCGCTAAACCTCGGGCCACACTGGCCACACAATCCGCTGTCATATTGAATTGGCGCGGAGCTGCAGGAGGGAGGCTGCTGAGGATGGGAGCTCAGCTGAAAGATGGAGCCCCCCGGCGTGACAGACACTTGTCCGTGCAAAAGGAGCCGTGCAGAAAACTCACACCGCCCTCTCGGCAGCACTCTGCTTCACTGTCGATCACCAAGACGCTCGGCAACGCCGGCTGTCACCCGCACATGTAATATAAATGCAATCTCACATTTTCCCCCCCTCCCTGTGATGTGCATCAACAATCTCGCAGGGCCAGACTGACACACACTCGCTCGGTTGTGAACACAGACAGTCAATAACAGAACGGGGCGCGAGATTAAAGTCTAAGCCCACCTTCTTTTCATGTGGCAGAGCAGCCGCTGCCCTGAGATCTGGCACCAGATGGCGCTGTGCCGGTCGGTGCCAGGAGATAATCGGGACAGATCGGGCCGCATTACTACCCATTATCTTCTAATTATTCTTGTGTGGAGCGCTGATCCTGCCGTTTGTGTAAGTGGATGGCGCAGAGAGCCTGTCGCCCCCGGCATCCCGGAAAATCCTCCCCGCTTCCCTCGCTCCCCTCTGGGGATGGAAGGAGAGATCAGCCGAGGGGAAGAGGAGGCAGAGGAGCAGGTGGGAGAGGGACCTGATACCCCGGCTTTGTGGAAACGCGCCGCGGCTCATCATGAAAGTGACACCGGTGAGGCCGGAATGAGGAGATCACCTGTGACCTGCGCGTACAAGTTTGACAAAAAAAAAAAAAAAAAAAACCGGAGCAAGAGCTACTGCAGGTCTTCCTCTCTGATGACTTTATAAAAACACGGCGAGACTACAGTGCAAGTCTCCCAGGCTTCATTTGTACTGCGCCTGAGCAGAAACAGGCCCCAACCCCCCCTTCACCCCAAAGGATAGAGCTAACTGCGCACAGACATATGGCCTACCATGTGCTGGGTCCCACATGCACGCTCTTAAGCGCGATTCAACCCAGAACATCTTCGCTTAATTATCAGCATTTTGTTCAGCATCCTCCCTGTTTTGCATATTAATATCCGTCAGATCTGAACCTAATTTGAGGGGATGAAAGCTCAGACTCTGAGGACATACAGTCACGGTAACAAGAGAGTGCACCTTCTTTGAAATCTGTTTTCTATTATTAGGTGGTCTTTACCAGACTCTGAGCTAACTCTGAGTGATTCTTTTATTGCTCTTAGACATATCAGGTGCTGTCAATCAAATAGATTTGATTTGTCCCTCATCAGCCACTGTGATCGCCACTTTAAAAGCAGGATTTGGCTCGCCTGCAGCATACAGGTGTGTTTTAACTCAATGTCAAGACAAAGAGATAACAGGCACTTATTTTCAGAATGAATTATTTCTGCCCATCAATCACAGAAGGGTTGCAGACCTTTTCCAAGCAACTTGGAGTTCATTGTTCTTCAGGGAAACACCCAGAGATGAGGGCATGCAATGCTCAGAGAAATCACAAACAACCCAATCACTCTGGCTCAGACTCTGCAGGCCACAGTTAGCTAGTTAATGGAAGAGATTATAGCAGGGTAATAGGAAAAAGACTGAAAAGTGTGGCTGGTTTGGAAGGAGTTCCCAGCAGCAAGTCTTCTCTCTTAAAGGAATATCTCTAGATCTCTGGAACAATGTCTGACAGACAAAACTAAAGTAGATATTTTGAGCATAGGTTACATATTTGAAAAATACTTAGCATGGCAAATAATCACACTTTATACCAAATATCAAGTAAGGCCATGGAAAGGTAATCCTACTGACTTGTTTTTCAGAGATTGGATCAACCATCAATGTCTCTATGTATTCTAGAGACAAATGTGAAGCCACCTATCCAACAGGGTCAAACTGGGTCATCCTCAGGGTAACGTCCACAATCATGGTACCGAAACTGAAAACGAAAGCAGCAAAGGTTTAGAAGCCTCCATGAAATGAAGCAACTTTCTAAAGAAGAGTGAGCTAAAATCATTTCCCAACAAAGTTGTACTTTTGCACAATTTAGGGTTAGGGTTACTTAAAACCAACTTAAGTTGGTTTTAAAAGATTTTAAATCCCGGATTATTGTTCTCATTGGTGCAGGACTCCAACTGAAAGAGGGTGTGCTTTTCTTTACTAGAACTGTATGATTGTAAACACGAGCCTCGCTGAGGAGGAGTGTGCATATTTTGAAGCAAAGACTCCCAACTGGGAGTCAGAGATGATCTGTGTGTTTTCCTCTACCTTTCTAAACAGGCCTCTTGTGTAAACGAGTATTTGTAGAAGTGTCAGAATCCCGAGATGAAGCACCAGCTCAGAGTGTGTGTTTTATTTGCCCATCACAGCCGACACTCCGAACCCGCCCGACGTTCCGCCGTGTTGTACCCATCTCTCCGGCTGACAAGTAATAAAACATGGCGTGGCATTGCTGATCAATCTCGCCAGCCCACAGGCCGCACAGCGAGGGCATGTATATGCAAATGAGAGTAGCTAAATGCCACCGAGGGGGGAGAAAGAGAGGCAGGCAATCACTTTGGCTGACAACCCGCACAGGAAGGAGGCAGGGAGGGGAGGTGGCACCTGATATCCAGGGGGAATTTTTTTATGCAAGGTGATCCAGGAGAAATAAAATTCCAGGTGATAGAGACTAATCAGAACCACGACTGCACTTGTGAAAGGAAGAGTTTCTGCTGCAGTGGAAGAAAAACCAGAGAGCCGTGATTAAAATGTAGGAGAGGCTTTCTGCTAAGACTCCAACCATTCTTCGCTGAGCCGGGGGTCAGGTCAACCGATCCCGGGGGCCACTTGGGCAAATCCCAAACATAAACACAGCAGAAGAAAGGCAGAGAAAGCACAAGAAGGCTGGTGGTAAAAAGGAGTGATAGAACTCGTCCATGGGAAGATGAACAGCCCGGGAGATCATGAAGGGAGAGCTGATTAACTGGCCTTTTAGTTCTCTGAGAACTATCCCAAGGATTCCCTCTCTAGCTCCACAAATCCTGACCCTCACGCTGAATATATCAACCCTGGGATCCCCTGCCGCCACAATGAGAAGTCTATAAGCCGGCCCAAGCTGCTCCATTGACGGTTCATTAAGCAACAATGAGGACAGATAACCACTGCATTGCTGTATCGCTTTGCTTTGCGCTCTGAAAATGGAGGGCTTCCCTGTAAACCAAAAGAAATGTGCATTCGAGGAGACTGGAGCAGCTGTCAAGCACACCATTACCAGGTCTTTCTTTTTTTACCGACCTGTGACGAGGTATGGCCTATATGGCTTCAAGGGGAGTGAGACAGAAGGGAAGTTTTGATATAAAAGCTCAGGCCCGGGGCACCAACCCACTTCAGACGGCTACGTTTGAGATCAAAGACAAAGCAGCAGGTCAAAGATCAGAGAGATTCTCCTGAAAATGAACCGCGTGCTTTAGATTGCAGAAGATGAGGTCATGCATAAATCAAGGAAGCTTTTGTGAGAACTGAGTTGGCATTTGAAGGACTTGCTGTAAGGATCTCAAGCAATCAAAAATACTAAACCTACAATTTGAACATCAGGGCTAAATGTCCAATAGGGAATTATGGTCGTTCACACGTCCATCAATTTGCAAAGGTTTTATGAAAAACTCATTTTATAAGAGACATTTAGAGACTGACTGGAAAAGCTGCATGAGTTTCCAGAATAACTTTGGCCATGGTCAAGAAGTTGCTACATTTAAGTTGATTATCAACTCATTTTTCCCGCAGACTTCTTTGTTTTGCTTGTATTTACCCAGAATTCCCTGCGCTACCGTCCGCTTCCTGCTCTTGGAGCGATCTCCGGTCCTTGGATTTCAAATATGCATTCAAACCTCTCTAGAGTTCACATCAATCAAACTGAGACCTTGGTTTGGAAGCGGACCGGAGTCTGATTCTTTGGGTCATTACGCGTTCACACCGGCCCAAATGAGCCGGAAACAGCTGCAGCGTTTTATGAGGAAACTCTGAGGAACCAGAGGAGATTTAAGGATTCTTCAAACATGCATGAAAGAATCAACACAACACACCAGGTGTGTTTTATAACATTATAACAACTCTGGATGAACGGATGTTCACATTTATCAAGATGGGATAGCAACTGTTGCTATGGTAACTTAGTGACCCTCCGAGTTCTCGCTCCTCGGCTTCTTTCAGATCAGTTTTGGTCTTTTTCTAGTCCTATTTATCTGCTTTCTAATTGCATAAAACTTCTTAAGGCTATTTTAGTTTTGCTTTTTTACAATCTAAAGTCAACACTGTCCCGGCTTTCTTCAATGGTCCGTTGTCTCGTTTTTACCCTTTTGACGAGGGGCCGAGAAAATTTGCCCTCTGTGTCACGTTGTTTTTATGCCTTAGGCAAAGACTAAATCATGGATCACTAATTAAATGTTCCAATACTCAGATCAAGACAACAAGAAGTTTGACTGATTCTTACTCCAGCGTATCAGTCTTTCAAAAATAATGCCGTGTCACAGAGACAGTCATAAATCAAGTCCAACTCCGTGCCTTTCTGCAGACACCAGTGTGTTCATCTTGGACACAACAGGCCGGGGCTGTCTCTGCGATCGCTCTTAAGATCAGGGCTGGTGGGTTAAATAGCAACCAGAAGTTGCAGACATTGCTGTTTTTACATTTTCTTTGCAGCCGTGATTTCTGACCTCTCTGACAGCAATCAAACTAAAAGTGCGGTTGAGCCAGGAGCTAATTGTGTATTATTGAACTTACGGCGACCAGGCCGTGCTGCTTCAGCTTGTTGATCGCACGTATGTATAATTTAAAGTGCTCTGCACATGTATTATAAATGAACATGGTTCACGAAATAGCAGATAGGTTGCAATTAACATCCCGGAGCTCAGGCGGTGCAGTTTGACTGTCTTTAGCCTATTTCTTGGTTGCTCTTTTTCCCTCTTTCCGTCCTTTTAACCCCCCTCAGCCCCCCGCCGCTCTCCTTTCAAACTCCTCCATTACCTTCTTCCTCCCCCCAAATCTCTCCTGTCTCCCTCTTTCTCTGGGAGTCAACTTTATGAAAGAGTCTGAGTGAGAGTGAGTGAGTGAGGACTCTAGAGGCAGTCAATACCTTATCAACTCCTGCCGAACGCTGACACCCTGACGTCCTTGACAGCAAATTATTACTTTTTCATGACGCAACCAGGTGCAATTACAGCAACATCTTTGGGCTCAATCCTGCTGCTCCTGCAACTGTCAAAAGGCGTTTCTGCTGGGATCCTGGAGGAGCTGAGACATCAGTCTCACAGTCCCTCCATAGATCTCAGCAAAGACAGACTGACAGACACAAACGACGTGAAAGAGAGGGACCGAGTGCAAAGGGAAAAGGAGAAGAAGCCATTCAAACGTGCCCAAAGATTCAGTAAATAGTCGCATTCAACTCAGATTCCTTTTTCTCGGCGCGCTCAGCGGTTTGTTTAGGGGAATGCTGAGTGACAGCGAGAATGTGGCAGAGTTTTGTTGTTGTTGTTTCACCGCTGCTAGCAGCCCGGTAAACAGCCGTGTTTGTAATGTCATCACAGGCTCTCCGTCGCCTGTTTTTTTCCTGCGCGCCGCACTGTAAACCCTGTGGGCTTGATTATAAAGTTTAAAAGCACACTTTATTGCACAACAACACGGAAGGGGGAGAAAAACAGCCAGGTAAACCTCAATTAAGACTTCAGAGTGTCACTTTCTCCCCGTGGCACAGCAGCAGAAGAAGAGGAGCACAAAGACCTCACAAGCCTGTGATGCCACCCCAGTGAATAGGCAGTGGGTGGGTTGGTGGTGGGAGAGAAACTTTGCCATCCTGGAGGTGGATGTTGCCTCATGTCTCTTTGTGTTTGGTGTGTCCTCCTGGCTGGCGTTGGCAGGAAATGTGTGTGTTTGTGTGTCATGGTGAAGAAGGACAGAACAAACCGCTGGAGTGCAGCAGAGACGCCCGAGTCTCACCTTTAATCTCACCCTCTTTTTCTTCCTCATTTCCTTCCCCACTTAGCCAATTCCTCCATTTTTAATGTGCCAAATGCCTCCCAGATTACATTTTTTCAAAGCACACACACACGTCGGACTTATGCAGGTAATGACACCTCGGTGAGCTATTGGCTTTCCTCGGCCCTCTGTATGTTTTCTCTCTTCTCTTTCTCCACTTACTCCCTAAGGCCTCTCTACCCCTCTTTCTTTTTTCCCCTGTGTTGTCAGACACAGATTTATTCTGCCTGTGATGCGTGTAGAGCAGAGGAGTATGAGCGAGCGAGCAGGCAGGCAGGGAGGGTCAGCCGCAGAAAGGTGTGTGTGCATGTGTGTACAATAAGAGATAAGATCATGGCTCCCCGGGGGCTTGTTTGGCCCTGTACCCGATCCATCAAACGCCCGCTCCAAGTGCCAAGGTCAACTCTAATGAGCATTTTCTGGGGTCTTATTCTCAACACTGAGCGCCCTCCCTTCCTCCCTTCCTCCCTTCCTCCTTCTCTCCCTCCTCCACCAGCACACTCTCCATGCACACAAACACAGACGCTATCCAAACACACCTTGGACATTCCTGCTTAGCTGCAGGATGGATGGTTGTGTGACAGGAAATACAAGACGCTTGCATGCATCCCATCAGACATATCTGCAGGAGAGCAGGTGCACAGGGCGGTAGGGGGGTGCAAGGTGATGGATCTGTGTCAGGTAAGGACGATGGCAGGTGGGAGGATTGTCAATACTTTTCAAGACCTGATCAAAAATGTGTCAAAGCATCAACTGGCGATTGATGGGACCAGATGACAAATCCCAGTTCTGTTTATTGTGTTGAACCTGCCTGATTTAGGCTTTTGGTGTAAGGCAGTGGTCTTACACTGCCTTGCTAAAGGGTTGGTGTCCTGCAACCTTTAACTGTCTCTGGGCCCAATATTGGCTCAGTGTGTAGAGCTCGACTGCGTGATGCAGTTCAGTCATTTAATTCAAGTGTGCAGGACAAGGGACACATTGAGAAGTTGTAGGACGCTGGTCCTCAAGCACTGGAGGTGGAGACCACTGGTTTAAGGTATTGCAAAGACAATGTGGTGAAAAATGTGGCTTCCCCTTACGAATGTCTTCTGTTTTTATTTTTTAAAGAACAAAAGCAATCCAGACCAATCCGGTGCCGTCCATTCATCCATTCATCTTCTGCTTAATCTGGGTTCAGGACCCAGAGGGAGCAAAGAGGCGCAGACTTTCCTCTCCCAGCCACTTGGGCCTGCTCCTCTAAGGGAATCCCAAAACGTTCCTGGGCCAGAAACAGAGTTCTTCCTGTTTCTTCTTCTAGGTCTCCTACTGGTGCCAATAAGATGTCATCCCAACCAGATACCTGAGCCATCACTAGCAAATACCTAACCCAAGAAAATCAATCGGCAGTGAGATGGTTTTTGGTGAAATATTACTGAACAAAACATATTTGCACAAAAATGTCAAAATATTCACAGAAGCATAAAACTGGTTTCATAAACTACCAATTTACTGAGTTTATCATCAGGAAAGTTGATTTGGGGGTTTAAAGTTATCCTGGTAAAAATCAGCCACTGGTTTTATGCTTTGCTTCGTCCAGAAGCTCTGGACTCTTTGCTGGTCTCTTAAAGTCTTAAGAGACCAGTTGCTATCCAATTGGTAGGAAAGCTAATGGCCAGGCTAGTCATGTTCCATGAAGTGTTAGCAATTGGTCTTTAAATGAACTGTGGATGGATTTTCACCCATTATTCTTTGCTGAAGATATTTCAATCTGTATCTCAGTGAAAATGACCAGACTTTAACTAGGCCTCTCCAAAGTCTCCATGCTTTTCCTTCAGACCATGGTCCATTGTTGCCCAGGCTTTTCCTTTAGGTCAGCAGAGGTTGTGTTTTGAGATTGGTTCTTTGTGATTTCCTGGTTGAGTCATCATTGTGTTTTTCAGTTCTGAATTGAACTTACTGCGGTTATCTTTCACAGAACTAGATGGGTTTGGATAAAAAAAGTCGACATTATTGTCATTTAAGATTTTCTTGATGCATGGATCTCAAACAGAAAAAATCTCTCAGGGGGAAAATATTTTTCCCAGCACTTTATAACAACTTCCGCTGCATGTTTTCCATAATTCGGTAATAAAATATGCCTCAGTGGCAGCAGGGACGGTAGGTGGGCTTTTAAAAGGAAACCGTCCCACATCATCACCTCATCACGTGCTGATCTGCCAGAAGTAGTTAAGGTCTGAAGGCTTGTGCGAGTGTGGGTGTGCACTGGAGCATGTGGCGCATACTAATGAAGCAATAAAAGTCACGGCGGGAGGGGCGAGGGGCATGTAGGGGAAGAGGAGGGAAGAATCTGACAGGAGGTGTGATAATTGAGATGTTGTGACCTCACATATTACCTGCATATTGGCCAAATCAGGGAGCAGGGAGTTCAGGGCCAGGAAGGAAGGCTCTCGGGTTCCCAGGAGTGTTTTTGGGACAAACGTAGAAAAACACCTTGTTCCTTCAGAAACTCCAATCTGTTGAAGCTGTTCTGAAGATTTTTAGATGTAAAAACACAAAGTTTTACCAAGTAATTGGGTCTAATTTTTAGTGCAAATAACTTAGTACCCTTAAAATAAGATAGTTTATTATGGGTTTCTTTGTGTGTTTTATAAGTTTGTTCTTTTAAACATTCCTGAATATAAAAACCTGGAAAACTGAGAATCTTCAGACAAGTTTGGTTCGAGACAGGAAAACATTTTCTTAAACATTTTTTGAAAGTGGCTGTTTTTGATTTGGTTTGTGTGGGCGAAAATAAAATATATGTTATCTAGCAGTTTTCTCCTGAACAAGTCTGGTTCTACTTGCATAAATGGAAAGTTTCCCTTCTTTCTATTGAGTTACCTGCTTTCTGCTGCACACACAAAACCATCTATATTTAATTTCTCTTTGGGATGAATCGAGTATTTTTGAGTTTGAATATAATTTCTTGCTTTTTAATTGGTTGGAGTAAATAAAAGGAGGGAAACTATCATCATCCTCCAGATCAAACATGGAGAAGCAGCTTCAGCTCTTCTGCATCTGAAACAAACTTCCAGAAAACTACAAAACAGCCGAAACACTGAATTCTGTTAAATCTGGACTGACAGATTTAATAACCGTTTCAAGTTGCTTTAGAACCATAATAAATAAAACTAACCAATATTTTGGTGTGTTGCAAATTGTAATACTTGCTGGTTTTGTTTGTGACTGTATTTTTGAACTGCCTTATTACTGAAATGCGCTGCACAAATAAACTTGATTGATTATATTTCAAGTTTACAAAGTCAGGCAGAGTGATTACATTTTTATTTATGACATTAAACTTGATGAAATAAGTTGCAGCCCCAACATGGAGTCAAAGCGACTGATCCAGACTTATTTTTACATTTTCTCATGTTGCTTTATTAACTGCTAAAATATGTTTCAGCTGTGTCTCTTAAGAGACCCAGGTGATAGGGTTCATAAAAGCCTCTCCACTTTCCCACCTGAAGTCCTCAGGCCAAGGTTCCAGCCCACCTGTTTGCCCCCAACGGGGGCAGAATTTCGGGGTAAACCTCGACCTGCTGCCCCTCTATGCAGGTACAGGAGGTGTGGACGTCTCCTCTCTGTCCACCAACCCTGAGTCTCCCTGCGGCAGCTGCAGGGGACCAGCTACCGAAACGAGCTGCTCACACACCATCACTCAGGAGGAGCAATCCTGACAGATTAACATTGAACTTTGAACTGTGACATCACCGCATGGGGAGAAACGCCGCCCACTTCCAACAGGGTTTCAGAAGAAACTGAAATCTAACTGGACAGAGACATCAGTTTGAAGAGAGAAGCACCAGAAATGTTGCTCTTGGACTTAGATCTGGGCTTTGAATAGGCCAATTCAATGCAACTTCATTCTTACGTTATTTTTAAAAGCCTTTAAAAAACGTGCCTTCTTTGTAATATTCTGCATTTAAACACAGTGTTGTGTTGCTGGACTTGTCTTCCTGACTTGAGCTGATGCAAACTGGGATACTAATCCCAACTTCACTCAGCAAATGCAGCACAGGCAAAAAATAAATAAACACAAAAACAATTCTCCGAAATGCATCATGGTAAATTTTAGACAGGGTGTCACAAAGAAGGACAATTTGTGTCTGTCACCAAGAATGCAATTATACGTTCTTCATGGCCGTTTCCCTTTTGACAACAAGAGTCTGGGATGAAAATGCACAGACGGACTCCAACGTATACGGACTAAACGTTTTGTCAATTACCGTTCCATAGGAGCCTCATTAGTCACTGCGAATCCAAAGAGAAACTGGTCAACAGCGACGCATCGGCCACTTATCTCCTTATTTTCTAGTTTTCTTTCAGGTTTTCAAGTCCAAGTTTCTTGACCCGGACTGGCTTCTCAGTCTTCAGCCGAACCTATCAGTACCTTTCTGCGCGATAAGTGGTGATTTAATCCGAGCGTCCGACTCAGGAGGGTGTCACTTTGGGTTTCGGAGCAGATTTAACCCCTCAGACGCCGCAGACGGAGTCAGCATTGGACGTCACGCGATAGTAAATGTTGAACTTCATTCACAACAAGGAACAGGAACGGATAGAGAAAAATGAGACACAAGTCTGACACCGTAATACAACGGTTGTCTTATTTCCCCTTTCTTGTGGTTCCACCTGCTGCTTCAGTCGCCCATTAGGATGATTTCTGCCCTTGTTTATGTCCAGTGGTGGGAAAGTCAGCATGCAGAAGCAAGAGTTGATCTATAAATAGCGAGAAGCCCCTGTGGTATTCTGCTATTCCAACACTGTCATAAATGGCAGCATATATGGATGTGCTATATATAAGCTCAGGCAGCTTGCAAGCAGATGATACAGACAGATGGAAAACCATATATGAAAACAATGACTGTAACTGTCAGAGCTATATAACTGTCAGAAGTACTTCCAGTTAGTTGTTGAACAGGACGAATGAAACGCATGAGCCTGTTCTGTTCAGCATAAACACACAAATAAAAGATTCCCGCGCTGACGTCTCCGTTATCCTTCCTTCCATCTTTACATTATCACCGTTTTCTCAGATTACAGAGAAATAAACAAGATTTAAAAGCTGAGAATAGGATTATTTTCAATTGCTGGACAAGATTAAAGCCAATAAAGTAGCCCAATTTAAAAAAAGTTTCTTTCAGCAGTTATACAATAAATTATGCATGCAATGTTTTATAATAACACAAAGTAGTCAAATATTTTGTAGCTGGTGAAATGTAGATCAACTTTGAGTGAAAATATGAGAACAAGTGTTACAGGGAGGCCTGCAGTTTGCAAATTTAGAAGAAAATGCACAAAAATATTGTCTTTTCCCAGCTCAAGAACAGAATTTAGGTTTCTCTTTCTCTGAAAACAGCTGCTATATTTGGTCACATCTAATAAACCAATTAAATGAAGATTTAATTACATTCTGACCACATTCAGTGACTTTTGATTGGAGGAAAAGTCACTGACTGTGGTCATTTAAAGAAAAATGCTAACGAGCTAGCTACTAAAAGTTGTTCACCCTGTGCATGCTGGGTTCTCTCCGGGTTCTCCGGCTTCCTCCCACAGTCCAAAAACATGGATGGACGGACGGATGGACGGACGGACGGACGGATGGACAGACGGACGGACGGATGGATGGACGGATGGACGGACAGACGGACGGATGGATGGATGGATGGACGGACGGACGGAAGGACGGATGGATGGATGGACGGATGGATGGACGGATGGATGTCCTGCAATAAATAATATGGGAACGGTTGAGCATGTAGCATTTCCTGAACCTCATCTGCTAGCTTTAGCCTTAAGCTAATTTCCGACATTAGCTTTGAGGGTCAGTTCAGTTAGACTGCAGTAACATTACTTCCAATAGGTGATATTATTGATTATTTAATAACATTGTCAAGACTGAAAACTAAATCATTCAAACTAATAATCTAACTCTGATGATTCATTTGTCGCAGCTGAAACTGAACTTTATCGCCGTTTAGTTTAGGAATTGGAATTCAAATCAGTGAACGACTGAAACATTTAAAGTTCATTTCTCTCCATGGCGTTTTCCTGATGGACTTCGCAGTTTGGGGATTTTGGGTCAGAAGTGAGTGAGAGTTGGCCGGTCATGAAGAGGCTGGCGTTCCTCATGAGGGCCGTTCATGATGGATGCTCCTGGCCGCGCGTCCTCCGCCTCCCCGCACGCCTCTCCGTTGGCACCACACTCACCTCTCCAACCTCCTGCCACCGTCCCTCCATCCCCTCTTATCCTCTGACCAGATGTGTTCATTGAACTCTGTCAAGAATAATAAAACGCTCGCTGCAAGGGCCACGTGCGCTGGGCCGGCAGCGCCGGGCAGGGAGGCCATAACACACTTAGTTTATTCCCAGGTCTTTGCTTTTCTCTAAATTCTGCAGATAAAAGATCAGAACACTGTAAGTTTAGTGTTCTGGGGCCGTTAGCATGTACAACACTGCAAAAACACACAATTTGACAAAGTACTTTTGGTTTAGTTTCTACTGCAAATATCTTAGTGCAGCTGAAATAAGACGATTCTAACTTCCAAATGACTTTTTCTTATCAAGATAAAGGAGTTCAGTGTTTTCTAAGCCTGGCGGGCCTCCAGGCTCAGCATCACTTATCCATTCAAATCTTCTTAAAATGTTTGCATATTTCAAGTCTTTATAGTTGGTATCAATCTTTTAATAACAGATAAATTATCAAGTGATATTTTCAAATTTCCTGTCGACTTTAAACGTTTTGTAACTGAAAACACGGCAGCAGCCTGGAGGAACCGCCAGGCTGAGCAGGTTTTCTGGGGGAAACCTTGGAATGAGCAGCAACCAGCTACTTTTAGTAACTTCTGTATTTTTACTACGCTGCACTTTGAGTGATTTTATTATGAAGTATCTCTTCTTCCTTCAGTAAAACTTTTTTATTGAAATAAACTGATTTAGAAACATTTTCTTTTGTCTGATTTTGTTATTTTTTGTTACTTACATGAAGCATGGTCATTTTGGTTGTTAAAATAACAAAATTTTCACTTAACTTTATATATTTTTTTCCATTTATTGATGTAATTTTAAATTTACGATAATTTCTTTGTTTTACTTTTACTTTAGTACAAACTTTGACTTCTTGCTCTGAATACAAGCTGGTTTTAAGTTTATACTTTATATTGATGAGAAAATACCAGCTGACTCATAAGTGAAATTATTTACCACGTTTCATCAATATTAAGGAACGTAAAACAAGCTTCTGTGTCTTGCTGAAACGTTACTTATTAGTTAGTTTTGAATTATTTCTACTGTAATAAATATTTGCACTATAAACTTGACAGAAACACTTTGTGGTTTTTCAATATCTCCCATAAAAAATAAAATATCTTAGCACACTTGAAGAGAGACAATATTAACTTCTAAGCTTGTCAATAATTCCTTAATATTGATGAGAAAATTTGTACCATCCACTTATAACAAGACATCTTCCTGTGTTATAAATTATTTAAACTTCACAGAGACATTTGCTCCAGAAGCTGTTTGAGGTTTTGTGTTTTTGCAGTGCACTGAGACCCCCGAATTAATCGACCTGCTGCTCCTCATATCAGATTCCCAGTCATGTTGGGAAAAGTTTCCACTCCAATTTTTAATCTGCAGCTCAGGAAAAGTCCAACTCTGCTACAACATGGAGTCCGGATGATGAAGAGGAGGAGGACGAAGGGCTTTAAGGAGAAGGTGGGTCTGATGTTTGGCCCCCAGGGAGGGAATCAAACCGGCCTCCTTCAGTCCCTCTTAGCAGGTGACCAGTCGGCCTCCTGGGAGCTGCCAGATGAGAGCCGAGTGACGGCAAAGATGGCGGCCTGCCGTCCACGCTGATGGCCGGACTGATGATTTCCTCCACGAACACAGACACGAGCGCCTCCTCCCACCCTCCCCGTGGCACCGGCCCTGCAGGCAACACACACTCCCTCCACCGCACACACACACCGTGGTTAGGCCTCCAATTAAATCAAAAGTGGTTTGTTTTTATTGGTCTTTTGCGCTGACAAGTGGGCTATCATTCTGACGGCTCTACCTGTCAGCGAGCAGCTGAAAACCCTCCGTTGACAATGCCCAATGCTTCCAATTAGAGGAGAATCAGACTCCTGGCGCGCTCGCCATCCTTCCACCCTCCTTTTCCTCTCCCTCCCTCTTTTCTTCTGCTCTCTCTCCACCTCCCTTCCCGTCCTCTCCTCCCTCTCTCCAGGAGAAGGGGGTCTGCCTCCGCTGCAAATTACCCACACAAAACGAAGGTGGTGGCGGCGCTGGCGCAGGGAGCTGCCGGTCCAGGGGCCCTGTCAGCATTAATGAGACGATGAAGGTTTATTTTGCCCGCATGCATGTGCTAAATTCTTTCTTGTGTGACAGCTGACTGGGAAATGTGAGTGTTAACCTTATAAAAGATTCAGCGGGTTCTCATTATTTTCTGTCAACTCCGGTACCTGATGGCGTTCAGGTGCATCATTTGCATCCCTGACTGGTCCGAGGTGCAGCTCCAGCGCCACCATCCTCTCCCTCCGTGTTTCTCAATGCTGTTTGTTTGTTGTGAGGAGTCATCTTTTCCTTTTTGTGTGTTTTTTCTTTCTTTTTACACGATAGACACGATTTTTCTCCGTGCAAAAACGATAGAGATGCCAAAGTTTATTCAAAGGCGACACAGATTTTTACCAAACATACACAGATGCGCGTTTAACACGTCTGCTGGTGACGCAAGTAAATAAAAATGTAGCTTTGTGGGTTTTTTTGTTGTTTTGTTTTTTTGTCTACCACAAAGAAGGGAGGCTGAGGAGCAGCAGGATTTATTACAGGCCACTCAAAGCGCAGGAATGCAGACAGATTATTGGCACCGACAGGTCAGTTACAGAGGCGCAACTTTGTCCTTTCTGTTATAGATCACATCCCTAAAACAGCTGATGAATATAGAAAATGCTGACTAGAAATTATTTTTACCCCACTTCTGGCGCCCCCTGTAGCGCGGCGCCCCGATGCTGAAATGTTTTATTTTTTTGCTGCGCCACTGGTCAGTGATATGATGAAACGCTCCTCTTTCCAGTTTGTACGATTTTCTCCCTTTGAAAGGGAATCGAAATGTTAAATTGTTGAATTTAATCTGAAATTCAACCCGAACCCTAACCCGAACCCGAACCCTAATTGTTTCGACATTTTGTCATGTTACAACTACAAACTTTAATTTAAGCTTAGTTTGTTTGACAGCATGATATGTTTGAATATATATTTTTAATGTTCGGTTTTAATTTGATCTAAATCTGTACTTTGACTAGGCCAGAATGACTCATCTGGTGTATGTTTACAGGTTTTTGCCCCTTTGAACGGAAAACCTCTTGACAGGTTTTTCTTCAAGATCTCTGCTAAAAAATAAACCCACAGTATGATCGTGCGACCACCGTGTTTCACGGCAGAGATGATGATTAACGCTGTTTTTTCACAGTAGGACAAATCATCAAATTTTCTCCTCTGGTCAATTTTGTTCAATATTTATTTATTTTCCCCTTAAAAAAACATACAAAACCAAACAAATACAGACATAAATAAACAATATTTAAATTTCTATTAAAGGCAATAAAACAAAGCTGAGACACTGAATTATTTCACCAGTTGTTTTTCCATAAACCTCACAGTTTTGATGTTGACAGATTCTTTTCTTTTTCTGATCAACGCTCCCCTGCGGTTAGTTTTGTTGGACGCCTGTTTTTGCACGTTTACAGCTTGCCGTACTCAGATGCTCACATTTAGCAAACCAGAGTAAAGTTTGCTGAACACAAATTCACACCGCAGCTTCATTTGTTTTCACATTTTAAAATGGTTTTTGAAATGTAATCCATGTTTGTTGGTCGTAATGTGAGAAAATGTGAATATTTATGGGGAGAAACTGAAACTGGGAGCCAATTTGTCCCAAAACGAGTTGAAGGTTGAGTTGATGCAGCAGCTTGGAGGGACTCCGGTCCACTCATTGCCTGAAAGTATCCCAGTTTCCTGTCTTTAACGGGGATCAATAACAGCGAGTGTGTGTGTGTGTGTGTGTGCGTGTGTGTGTGAGTGTGTGTGTGTGTGTGTGTGCGTGTGTGCGTGTGTGTGTGCGTGTATGTGTGTGTGTGGCACTGAGTCTGAACTGACTCTGAAAACACTTCCTGGAAGAGGAAGAAATAAATAAATAAGTAAAAATTGGGCTTCACTTGACAAGAGGGACACTTGTTTAAAAGCAGCAGCAGTCTGAGCCAAATCATTACACACAAACAAAACTCACACACATCCGCCCCCTCACACACTTCCACCGCTACAGGTTTGGCTGCTGCTACTACAAATAAACCCACAATCCAGGGGATTTGTAAAGTTTTCCAGAAGCATATAATTTTAAATTGATTTTCAAACAACACATTTTTCTCACACGGGATCTAAAAATATACAAATTACAATGTTTTTATTTTGATTACAGCGTTTAATTTGTCAATTTTTTGCATTTTTCTTCTTCTTGGTTTTGAGTGTTAGAACCAGAAATACAAACTGAAGCAACATTTTGAATAAGATCATATTTACATGTCATTAAAAGAGAAATATGGAAAAAATCAATTCAGTTCAGAAACATGTCTGTGTATCAGATTGTCAGTCTGACTGATATCAGACAGATAAACAAAACTTCTGATAGTTAATTTAACATTTTTTAAGAACATTGGCTGATTATTCCAATATTATCGTAAATTAAATGTTTCCTCCAACATTTAATGATCGGAAAACAAGAAGAAAAATATTTTCTCAACATGATCAGATAAAAAAACTCATATTATCTCTGCATTATGACGTAGATGAATCATTTTGGGGAAACTGAACTAAAGATTCTCTTTCAAACTAAAGAGTTTAATTGTTACCACAAAACATGAGACTGTAATTGAAATCAATCCAAATGAGACAATAAGCTAAATATGAGAAATATGAGATAATATGATAAAATATTAATTAGCAGTAACCCACTGACATATAAATAAAGAGATTTTATGAACAAAATAAAGAGATAATGGAGCTGAAATCAGCATTATCTCAAAATAATGCTATAAAAATGATCTTGTTGTCATTTTATAACATAATAAAACTTCATGTTTTATTATATTTAACTTCAAACTCACATTATGTGACAAAATCTGCTTAAAGTAATATTTACGTCAGAATAATGAGATGAAAAAAATGCTTTATAATAAAACAAAATGAGACAATTTGAGTTTTCTAGGCTTGAAACCTTGTTTTCTCAACATAATGAAAATAGTTTAAAAAAGACAAAACATGTTTTTTGTGTTTACATGAGTCAATAAAGCTGCTTTTTATTATCTCAAAATTAAAAAATAATCTAAATAAAAACCAGGCAGCGATGCTGTGGGAGATTTTATCTCAACATAAAATTCAACAAAACAGAAATATGGAAAAAATGAAACTGATTTTAACAAACTTGCATTATTTTATATGAGATTATTTTCACTCTCAAATCACAGCGATGATGTGGTTTCACTATGTGAATCAAATCAAGATGATTTCTTCACTGAAAATGACCAAAAAGCCTCTAAAACACACACACACACACACACACGCACGCACACACACACACACACACACACACACACACACACGCACACACACACACACACACCACCACACATATATATATGGCCTATCAAAAAATATCTTTGAGGGTCTCTAGTACTAAAACATTTTTTTTAAATCATAATAATTGTTATATGTGCTTAAAACTATTTATGGTAAAGAAAATCAGTTAATTAATTTGATAAAATCTGTTTTGCAGGTTTAAAACTAGAATAAAATCCAATTAGTCTCCAGGAAGTTTGATAATCACAAAGAGGAAGAAGAAGAAGAAGAAGAAGAAGAAGAAGAAGAAGAAGTCGGTTGAACCGCCTTATGATTAATTCAGCAGAACTTTAACTGGAGCTGCAGGACAGAGAGGATGAAAAGAGGAAGACAAAAAAAAAGCAGTGAGAGGAAGCATCAAACCACTGCGCCTTTTTTCTGCCCCAGCAGAGGAGAAAGAAACAGCCACGTCAGGGTGGGTGTGTGCAGCCTCATCTCTGTGTTGTCCCCGCCTCGCGTGTGACAGCTTGCAGCCGTGATGGGACCCCATGGGAGCGGGGAGCGGATTCACTAACCTGCCGGTGTCTGAGGCCGACGCGCCTCCAATCTGGTGGTCACATGGGGAGGAGGAGGAGGAGGAGGAGGAGGAGGAGGAGGAGGTGTGTTTGTGTTGCTGATGATGGTGGGGGTATCTTGGGGGGGTGGTTAGATTATTAGGGGGTGTCGAGGCCAAAGCGCGGGGCAAACTGTGGCGCTGGATGTGCAAAGTGCGCACAATGGCATTTAACGCATGTTAAGGGGAACAATTGTGCAAAAGAAATGGCGCAGTGGAGTTTCTGAATCTTTTTGTTCGCGATTTCCAAGGACTATTAGAAAGTTATTTTCCAACTATCAGCATTCAGCTAAAAAAAAAATTAAACTTTCAGTAAAAGTTAAATATCTGGACATGAAATCAAACTGACTGGATGAAAATATGAGAAAAATAAAGAAAAATACAACAAAGTTGCTTTTAGACACAAGTTAAAGTGGAATAAAATGACTCAAATATAAATAAAATGCAATAGAAATAAATTAATATAGCAAATAAAACTTTTTTTTTTCTTGTTTATTTTTAATACAACATAAAAAATAAAATCATTTTTAGCTTTAATCCACAAGTAAAAGTTTTCGTTTTAATTTTGGATTTAATTTTTTATTCTACAAGCTTCAAATTACAGCAAATAAAAAACTGCAATAAATGATTAAATGTTTAAATAAATTAATTAATTAAAAGTCGTAATGGTGCAAATAAATATGTGTAAAAAAATGACATCTGTTTTTGTTTTTAGTGACTATTATTATCTGCAAACATTTATTTTAACAAATAAATGCAACTCTTTAAAGAAGTTTTCTGTTTTTTAATTACAAAAATGTAATAAAATAAAAAATATATCTAATGACTTAACTAAAATGAAAATATTAAATCTGAGCTGGAACTGGATTCAACATAAATAAAATGTTTTTAACAACAGAATAAAACTCAGCAGATGGTGAAAGTCAAAATGTGAAACAGAAGAAGAAGAAGAAGCTGCTGATGATGATGATGATGATGATGATGATGATGTGGAAGAAGAAGAGCAGCGTGGAGGAGAAACCAGCGAGCCGCTGCTCATAATAACCCCATTATGAGCCTCATCAATGATGTAATGAAAGCAAACAGTGTGAAAATTGCCTGTAAACAGTTGGATCTGAGGCTCCTGATGAATCCACTGTCTCCTATCAAAGCGAGGATGAGGCAGAGAGGAAGGACGGAGGCAGGAAGGAGGGAGGAGGGAGGGAGGAGGGAGGGAGGGGAGGTCCACTCCGGCTCCCCTCAGCCAATCCACGCTTGTCACAGGGGACTCACGTGGACGAGGCGCTCTTAAAACCTCGCTCCTGACTTTTCCTCAAGTTCAATTTTTTGGGATTCCCTCCCACCGCAGCCGCATCAAGTCGCTTTTACTTCCCCAGTTGTCGCTATTTAACCCACTTTATCTCTCCTTCCTCTTCCTCCTTTCCTCCTTCCTTCTGCTCTTCCTTCCTTTCCTGCTTCCTTCCTTTCTTTCCGCGGACTCTCCTGTCGCTCCCAGCTCTTTAAAGCCCGTTTTTAAAACCCGCTTTAGCTGCTCACAGGAATGCCGCTGCTCGGCGTCCGGCGGGAGTTCGGCTCCTGTCCATGGTGCTGAAAACCGGAACGTTTCCTCTTCCTCGAGCCCAATCGATCGCCGCACCGGCTGCGTTATTGATCGCCGACCACAAGAAACTCGGATAAGCGAACTGTTTTCATTTGAATGTTTATCTGGAACTATTTCCGCCGACCGACCGGGCAGGAGGACTGGAGGCGAAGCGGATGAGAACAAGCGGCGGCGGCGCGTTTTCCTGAGAAGCCCGAACATAATCCAGCTTCCTCAGAGTAAAACTTGCGCCTGAAACCAAATGGTCGTTTGAAAGAGAGTAGGAGAAGGCCTTATCGGAACAATGGAGGCGACCACCAACGGGTCCAGTTTCGGCATCGACTCGCTGCTGTCCCACCGGCCGGGCAGCCCGCTGTCCAAGGCGGACGGCCTGCTGCCGGAGTGCCGCTCGCCGCTGGAGTTCAGCCCCAGATCGGACGTGGAGAGCGGCTGCTCGTCGCCTCCGTCGCCCCGCAGGGAGTGCGCGGAGGAGGCGGCGCAGAGGCAAGTGCACAGCGCGGGGCTGCCGCCGCACCTGCAGCACGCCGCACAGATCTCTGCGGGCGCGCAGCAGCGGACCGTCACCTCCTCCTTCCTCATCAGGGACATCCTGGCGGACTGCAAGCCGCTGGCCGCCTGCGCGCCCTACTCCAGCAACGGGCAGCCGACGCAGGAGGCCGGGCGGCTGGCCGCAAAGATAGCGGACGATTTCATCGAAAAGATCCACAGCAACTCCTCATCGGACAGCGAGTACAAAGGTAGAAACTTCTCCCGTTTCCACAAATATCTTTTGTTTCTTTCAACTTTTTAATTAGGAAACAGAGAAAACAGAAATAACTTTCTGCATCCGGATACAAGCTGAGTTACTGACGCTCCATCTAGAAAAGATCTAATTATTCTAATTCTCAGTTAAATATATGTTTTTAGAAATTAACTGAATTATTTGTTTTTAATATTTTAGATTTTTCCATCTAGACTCAATTTTTCATGTGAAATTAAAACGAGGCGGTGCAATAAAGCGAAAATATCAACTAAATTCAATTAAATGCTTTAGAAAAACCGCAAAATTTCTAATGTAATTGATAAAAAAAAAAACCTTCATTTATGAATTTTAATTTAATTTGCAGGTTTGCTGAGTTTGTTGGCGGCGGATTCAAGTGTCTTTGTGTTTATAATCCTGCAACAATGAAACAAAGCAACTCGTTTCACTTCAACCATAATTCATATAATCAACATTTTTATTCGAACATTTTAACTTAATCGCTTTTTTTCCAGCTCCTGATCGATTCATTGATTTATTCCAACAACTTATTGATTAAAAATAATAATAATAATAAAAGCAGCCACGCGCACCTTCACTTTGATGTGGCCGCCCGGATTTGATCCAATTTGTCCCATTTCGGCGCTTTAATCAGACGTGTGAGCGCGCGCGGCTCGTGGTTTCTTCCCCTTTCCGGCCGCGCGTGGAAGCGGCTGCAGCCGCGTCCCCTCGTGGCTCAATTAGGGGGATTATTATCGCGCTGCTTCCTGTGATGCCTCCAGATCTCTCGCCTCTGTTCGCGTTTCCCTCCTTCGGAATGGATTACAAGAACTCGTGTGTGTGATTTCTTTGCGCGCCACGCGTGGAAAGAACAAAGACTCCGCGGCTCTGCTGACGGGGAAAACATCAGATCTGGAATATGAATATTGAAAGAGCTTCTCGCAACAACTTAGGGGCAGAAATCAAACAGCCCCGCAGCGGGGAAAGCCGCTCTGCGCGCGTAAAACCGCGTTTTGGAGAAACTTTAAGGTCAATTCTTCACTCTAAACAGCAGCGCTTCTGTGATTCGCAAGCAGTAAAAGTGACATTTTGGAAGATATTTGAAGCTGGAATGGCGTTTTAAGCAAAAAATAAAAAATATAACATCAGATATATTCCTTCATTTCTCAGCGGCTGTCATTTTAAGGCACCAAATGCGCAAATTAAACTAATATTGTGAATTAAAACGCCTTTATTTCTCAGCGTATAATATTTATTTTGTCAATAAAAACTATTTGGAAGACTTCATCATTTGCTCTCTGACAAGCAGAAAATTTCAGATTAATCAATGACATTTTCTGTCTTTAAATCCAATTTAAAATCTATTTTTGTTTGTTTAAGAACTTTAAAAATGAGCATGAAGCAATGATTTCCCTTCATCTTCTTCCCCTCGACATCCGCGCTGGTTGTTTTGGACCGGCAGTGAAAGAGGAGGGGGACCGGGAGATCTCCAGCAGCAGGGACAGCCCGCAGGTCCGGCTCAAGAAGCCCCGCAAGGCCCGCACGGCCTTCACGGACCACCAGCTGGCGCAGCTGGAGCGCAGCTTCGAGCGCCAAAAGTACCTGAGCGTCCAGGACCGGATGGAGCTCGCGGCCTCCCTCAACCTCACCGACACGCAGGTCAAGACCTGGTACCAGAACCGGAGGTGAGGACCGAACCGCCGCCGGGCTTTGACTGGGACGGGTTCGAGGAGGGAGGAGACAATCTGGTTTCCCACTGAGGAGAACGTTCACTTCCATGGCCGAGACTGACTCGTTCATATTTAAAATAATTACAGCTGCATTTAATTTTAATCTCTGAACCTGTAAACACTTCCTGCTTTTATCCCATCAACTAACTAAATATATAAGATCTGGACTTTTCCATCCAACAAGCTTCTAGACACTTTGGACTTTTTAAATTTATTTTAAACCACATTCAGACGAATCTCCATCAACATGAATGGAAATGAGTTTGTTTTATTTTATTCTCATGAAAGAAGGAGCAAAAAGTTTAAACCATTTTATATTATTGTTTCTATAATTTGACCCGATAAACAAAACCTGAGAAGTTTATGCTTTTCCCTAAATCCTCGTGTGTTTAGTTTCAACCTGAAGGGAAACAGTTTGTTTAATGACCAGTCAGCGCCGCCTGGGGCCTCGGAAACCTGGGTCCAGATCCAGGTGGGCTGATCAAAGTCAGCTTGGGTTGAAAAGTAGAACCCAGATGTTTCCCACAATTTGAAAATATTCTCTTAATATCCGTCCCAGACATTCAATGTTTAACTCCAGTCCGGCTGTCGCCATTAAAGCGGCTCCAACACGTATAGCACAATTTTATCCTGATTTATTTTTGTCTTTGTCAATATTTGTTTAACATAGAAAAAGAGGAAAACATGAATTCATTTCAGTTTTGGAAGTGAAAACTGAAAGTGGAAAGGAAAGCAGAGAAAAGAGACAATTATTTTTATCAACCATCTATTATCAGCTTAATAACAAACTGCTGGTCTGAAACGATTATTTTCCTTATTTAGGCCAGAAAAAAAGCATCAGAAATTAAAAGTAGGTGTCTCCACTTTACGGTTTTCACACCGTTTTGATGGAAATTGATGTTTTCTTTTGCATTTGGGGAATAATTGACTTTAGGAACAACATGTTGATTAATGTCTTATTTCAGTTTTTCACAATCACTGCATGTTGGATCTGCTGGTGATTCAATAAAAAACTGGATTTATTTCGTAAGGTTTCTGTAGCTCCACTGGTTTTATTGACGTTAGTCAGACAGGAAGTGGGTGGAGAGAAAAAGGGAGGACATGCAGCAAAGGTCACAAGGTCAGGAATCAAAGGGTCAACTTTGTTGCAGCTTTTCTGATTTAGATATTAATAGTCAACCAACATTTACAGATGGAGCCCATTAATGGGTCCCAGAAGCTGGGTGGCTTCATGCTAACCTGATTTAGATCATACAGAGGAACCAGTAAGGATGACACTGGGACCCATTTAGTCACCCGGTGGGTCTCACATTAACAGCCCAGTCTGATTTCAGTGCTGAGAAGAATCTGCATGACGTCTTTTTCACTTTAACATTTTAATCCATTTAAATGTTAAATGGCTTCTGTTGTGACCCTGAAATTAATTTTGAATATTTAATTTAATTTGCTTTTAGATTTTAAGATCATTTTGTGTTTTTTTAAATGGCTTTAAGACAACCTAAACCATGAAAACCTCTGCTTGTCATCAGTTCCCAAATGAATTGGTGCTCATGAATGTACTTTACTTATGGGACCCATAAGGGACTGAATGAAGAATACAAGTCAGGAGTGATTGCCTGTTTTCATTCATCTCCCCACATTAACTCCCTATATTAGCTTGATGTTGGTCATTTCTGGGTAATTTGTGGGGCCCATTCGGTCCTGGGTTTGTTGTCCAATTAGAACAGATTCTTTTTAATTGAGATCCACTAAAATCCTGCATTGGTTCCCCAACTATTCATTTAAGCCAAGTGGATCCCCTGTGTGAGGGCAGGATCACTTAGAACCCATCCAGCCTGAGCTAACGCCCATATGGGGCCCATATTCACTTTGACGTCCATGGACAGGGAGGCAGCTAAGTACTTTCGGAGGGGCATGCAGACACATTACAGGCCCCCCTGGGGGGTTTCAATGCACAAACAGCTGTCAAATACAGAAAATGACGACTAAAAATAATTAGTCTGCCATCATTTGGCGCCCCCGACGAGACGCACCCACTTTTGGCGCCACTGTCAATAGATTTATAGGTCGGTCAGAAGCATTTTTATTTGGTATGCATGACTTTATTTTAGCCCATTTGATCAATCCTGATTAATTTCTAGCCACATTTAAAAATAAAAACAGTTTTTTCTTTTTTCACTCACTGTGTCATTTTTTTCAACATTTTCCAGTGAAATTCTGCTTCATTTATAGAATAAATAGTTACTTTAATTTTTTTATTTTTTTTTATTTTACATTTGATTGCTCAGGAAATGATTTCTAATTTATTTCCAACATTTCTGTCAGAAACCATGCAGGTCACCTGACTGCGCCTGCTCATTTATTCATCTTTCGTTTTATTTCTGACTCTCATGCAGCTAAATGACATAAATAAATATAAGAAAAAAAAACACAATTTGAGTCGGAGTTGCTTATGAATAATGCATCGTTGCATGTGTGCATATTAATAATTCAAACAAACTACTATATCTACTCAATTATCTTTATTATGAATTATTCACCTGGCGATCTGAAAGGCGTGTTTGGGTGTGAACACAAAGTGGCAGGCTGGAGATTTGGGTGATTTTAAAACCGGAGCGGGGGGTAAGAGAGGAAAACATTCCCTGCTTCTAATTGGATCCCAGGTTAACAGATGGGAGATATTTTGGCGTGTCAAACACAATCGCTGCCGGCTGCAGGAATCTAAAAACAGCCTGTTTTTATTTCTCTGCAGGACAAAGTGGAAGCGGCAGACTGCGGTCGGGCTGGAGCTGCTGGCGGAAGCCGGGAACTACTCCGCCCTGCAGAGGATGTTCCCGTCCCCGTATTTCTACCCGCAGAGCCTGGTGTCCAACCTGGACCCCGGGGCGGCCCTGTACCTGTACAGGGGCCCCTCGGCGCCCCCGCCGGCCCTACAGAGACCGCTGGTCCCGCGGATCCTCCTGCACGGGCTGCAGGGGGGCGGCGAGCCGCCGCCCCCGCTGCCCCCCATGTCCGGAGTGCTTCCCCGGCCTGCGCAGCAGCGGTGAGCCGGGCCCCCTGCTGAGTTTTTATAGCACAACCTGGACCCGCTTTGAGCGAACAGGACAAAATAAAGAGAGAGCGATGAACAGAGAGGGCCTTTACGGGACAGAACTGGACGGAACCGAGCCGAAGAGACTCGAAACGGACTTTATGTTGTTGTTTTTGTTTGTCTTTGTGAGACAGAAGCTTTATTTATAATTTATTTATTTTTCCAGAAGGCAGTAAAGCCTTTAAGTATTTATTTACACCCAGTTTCAGTATTCGACCTCCAGCCAATTAATTATTATTATTATTATTATTATTATTTACAGGTAAAATGATCAAACGTTCATGTCTGAATAAAAAGCAGTTGTATCATCCAAAGGAACAATATTTTTTAGTTTTTCATTCATCCGAGTCGTTAACGTGTAAATAAGAAATAAGAGGAGTTTTTCTGTTCGACTGTTCGCTGCTCGGTCCAGTTTGAACCGAACTGGTGCGATAATAAATATACGGACGGACTGGATGTTTGGATCCACAGACCTGGGCTCTTGCTGACTGAAATATGGCAAATTATTTATATCTAAAACGCGGTTTTAGCCCCTCAACAGATTTTAATGCTTCACCTCGGCGAGGCCTCGTTTTTTTGTATTTTTATCGATAATCGATTAATCAGGCTTGGGCCCCCGAGCTCAGGTGGATTGTTGACGTTGTGCATCATTTCTGTTATTTCATATGAAGCTGTGATAATAACTCCGTACTGTTCCGACTCTCCTTTATATTGGTGAACATGTATATTGCAGATATCAACCTTGTGGAGTGATTTTGGTATAATTACATTTCCTGGATTTTATTCGATTTGTTTCATCTTTTTTTCTTGAAAGACTTTTTTTTCCTCCCAAAAAAGTGGTGAAGTTTATTTTTGATTTTTTTTTTTTTTAGTGAAGTTCACAGCAAAGGTTGGACTGATTCAAAAAAGAAAAAACAAAAAAGAAAAAAAAAGAAAAGGGGGGATTTGATGTAAAAGAGAATTACTTTTATAAATGTGGAAATAAAAAAAGATGTCTTTCATTTAATGCAGTGAATCGCCTTTGGAGTTCTGTGGGGATCAACATGTGGATTTAGGATCAATATGTTTATTGTTGTTTAAATTCTTCCGAGCGCAAAATCTGGATTTATGTGAACCGAGCAACAAAAATCTGCGTGACTTTCACACAATTTGGTGTCGTTTCTCGAAGATGGCGCCCATAAACAATGCAGCATGAAATATTAATGGCGTCCATCGCGATTGTTTAAGTGCCTTTAAATTATCCCCATTTTTGGAAAATTGATTGTTTCCATCCGCGCGTAGTTCCTCGTTGAGAGGGTGCGGGATGCGCGCTGCGGTGCCAAGCGGCTCCAACAGCTGGTGACCGGGCTGGAGCTGCCGGCAGCCCGCGGATCCGAGCCGGGACAGCTGGTCAGCGGCGGCCCGAACCCCCCGGTCCAAGCCTGCGCGCACCCACACGATCCCTCCGCGGCGCGTCAGGGGTTAAAGGAGTTCAGGCTGACGGCGAGCAGGATGTTAACGACGAGACAAAAGACTTTAATGGGTTTTAATTGAAAGTCGATAATGGCTTTGATAGCCAGCTCCCCCTGCTGTCAGCCGCGCATGGCACCTGTTATCTGGGGGCCCCGCTCCTCCTCCCGGCGGCTGATCCGGCCGTGAAACATCAAACTGACGGCTGGAGAACTTGCGCTTTTATCAGGCGGAAAATTGCATTAAAGACGCAGCGGACTGCGCCAGGTTCTGGCGAGTCTGGGTCATGCATGGCGCTTCTTACTTACAGTAAACAGAAGTTCCCAACATAAAGACGGAGAAGCAGCGACATGTTGATAATGGCTTCACTGTACAAAGGAGGTCCGATAGAATCAATAGTGACCAAAGCGTGGACCAATCAGGATCGATAAGCAATCCAAAAGCAAACTCAAAAAATATAACATCAATAAGACGAAAGAAAACAATTAAAGTGTTTATTATAGATTATTTTATATCTTTAGAATTAATATTTTCTCCTTTATTCCTATTAAAGCACTTTAAACAAAATGACCGATTATCGATATTATTTTCCAATTGGATGATTAGAGATTAAAGAGTTTCAGTCACTTTGTAGAGGTCGCAGATATTTTACTTTACTTTTTATATGATTATCCTTTCGAAATTAAACTTATACAGATTGTTTTATTATTTTACATTTTTATTTTTTATAATTAAAAACAAAAAAGTTTTTGTTTGTTTTGGTCCAAAAGCGACATTTTAATCAGGTAAAATCAGACTCTCATCCTGTTACTTACATTTTTTTTAAAGGAACTATTTTGTTATAAATTCTTGATGGACGGCGCCTCGTTTCGTTCGCTTTCTCCTAATGACGTCATTAGATAAACCAGCTTTGATTATTTCTAAGGCTTCCTTTATGATGGCGCCTTCTTTATTCACACCGGAAGCGGCGCTGATACCTGACGCACCAGGTGAGGACAAGAAGCCAAATCCCCTCAGCTCTGATTCCACCTGGATGAAGAGGCAGGAAAAACCTCCCAACTGGCCAGAACATCATTAAACCCCCATCATGTGGATCCGTGACCGATTCAGATAACGACTGCGCGTTTTCTGCTAATACTTGCAAAGTGCGCAGCTGATTATCGCAGGAATCAGGGCCCGGCGCGTCCTGCCTGATGACTCGGAGATTTGCCTTTTATTTCCATGTGAAAGGGGGAGCTGGTGGTAAATCCCCCGGCTCTCAGCGCGGATTGTCCCCGGCTCAGGGTTAATGAAGTGCGGATGGAGTGTGGTTAAGATCCCGACAGACAAAAAGAAGGAGAAGAAGAAGGAAAAAAAAGGCTTATTCTCTCAGGATCAGTGGCTCATTTTAATCCAATGGACCTCTAATAATAATAATAATAATAATAATAATAATAATAATAATAATAATAATAATTCAAAGGAGAAACAAAAACACGAGCAACAGCCTTCTGATGAAATTAAGAGCAAATCAAAGCCTGATCTGGATCGTTTCTGCTTTTATTTTTAATTTTGGTGAACCAGTGAGGCAGATCTGCATTAGATCTTTATTATTATTATTATTATTATTGTAAAAAGATCCACAAGGGAAGATGAAAAATACATCAATTAAAATGCTCAACAATCACACGGCCTATTTTCTTCTCCTTCTTTAGCCACAAATGAAAAAAAGATCTAATTTTACAGTTTGGTGCGCAAAATGTGCTTTAATGCTGGTTATTAAATCTGCTCTTAGTCGGATAAGAAACAAATATATATATATATATATATATATATATATATATATATATATTATGCACAAAGACACAGCTTTGCTGCATGCATTTAGGGCATGTGGAGCAACTTTTGAAGCCATCAGTGCACACAGACACACAAAAAAGTTGCAAAACAAACCGATTTATTGCACCAAATCTTTTGAATTTAGCTGGAGAAAAGGCGATAAATGCATCCTGCGGTGTTAATTATGTAACAACTAATTACAGCTTTAAATCAAACGGATCTCAGTTTCTGACCCTTCAGAGTTCAAAAGGAAAACTAAATTCAGGAAGATGCTTCCACATTAGTGGGGAAATAAACAGCAGAAGTTGATCTGATGATGATGTTGTGTGAGAGGATGAATTAGGAGCTGCACTGTGGGAATATCTCTGAAGGAAAAGCTGAAAGTCTTCTAGCCTGGAGGAAGGAGTGGAGGGGAGATAATTTCCCCCAATATGACGGAGGGGAGGAAAACATACAAACTTGGGTCAGGGGCGCCGGGATTGACATCCCGATCTCAGTAAATAATGAAAGCTTTCCTCTCGGATCACAGGGAGGGTTAGGGAGGGAAGACAGGCCTGGAGATGGAGATGAGGGAAGAGGCGCATAGCCGCACACACGACCCGCTGCTCCCAGCCCGCCTCATGCTCCCAGCAGCAATCAAACTGGTGGCACTGGTTGACTTTCAGCTGAGCAGCTTTAGATTGAGAAACGACTGCTAGCTAGATAGCTAGAATGCTAGCGAGATAGCTAGAATGCTAGCGAGATAGCTAGAATGCTAGCGAGATAGCTAGAATGCTAGCGAGATAGCGAGAATGCTAGCGAGATAGCTAGAATGCTAGCGAGATAGATAGCTAGAATGCTAGCGAGATAGCTAGCTAGCCACAGACATGCACTCTGTTGACATTATAAATGTTTATTTATTTATGTATTTATTTAAATATTTATTTATTTAAATTGTATTTATTTATTTACCCAATCGCTAACGTTTGTCCGTGACGTATGCGGAAAGCAGCCAGTTCCGGCGTCAAGCCAACCGGAAGTTACGTGCGCCGTAAACAACGATCCTCAAACTTATGAAACGGTAACAAAAACGTCAAGTGTGTGTTTTTGTCTGCTGGTATTATTATTATTATTATTATTATTATTATTATTATTATTATTATTATTATTATTATTATTTATTTATTTATTGTTTAAAAAATTATCTTTTTCTTCATTCAGTGAATTTTATCACAGTGCCCAGAAGTTTTACTAAAGTCGGAGTAGCAATACGACATAATACAATTAAAGTGTTGTAAAGTGTTTTTTTTCCAAAAAGTTTCTCAAGTAAATGTAACTAGTTACCCAACTCTTATCTATTTCATTATTTAAATGTTAGGAACTTCCAAAGTTAGTCAGATATTGTACTCCAGGGAGAGTACGACTGTTAGATATGAAAAAATGATGTGCAAATTTTTGTAAAAAAAAACATTTTGATATTAATTTTGGAAATTTAGAGAGAAAAAAAGGTTATAGTTTGAAAAGCTGGAAATTTTCAACCTTTGAAAACTTTTCTAGAAAAGTTTTGACGACAATCTCAACATTTCTGAATTATCATTTTTAGCAGATTTTTTTTTTTTTTACTTTTCAAACATGGAAGTTCTTGTTTTTCCTACAAAATGTCCAAAATGAATCTAAATTTCATAGTTGTTCCTACCATCTTTTTACTTTTGGAATTCTGAAATGTCTGTTTCTTTCCTAGAATATTTCTGGTTTTTGGTGGAAATTCATACCTATTTTTCGATACAAAATGGCCCTAACACACCATCACATGTCCTTCTGTTTGTTGATTGGTTGGTCGAGATTCTGCTGGAGGGAATCCAAGTCAATGGGAGAAAAGCCTCGACTGTTGCCTGGTAGACATGTTCTACGCTTTTTGCTAGAGGATCTGGACTCTTGGCGAGAAGTGATTGCTAGCTGGAGGAATCACAGTCAATGGGAGGAAGTCCAGATTGTGAAGCGAGATTTAAATTGGAATTGCATCAGAAGTTAATCTTCCAGTGAAACTAGAACTTATACTTTATTATTGACTTAAAAAGGCTTATATATCTTGCTGAAACTAGTTTTGTCTTATTTGCAGTGTACTAAAATATTACCACCAGAAATATTTGGTAAGAATTTGTATCTTTTGCAGTGGAATGTAGTTTAGAGTTCAGGTGTGACCAAAATGAAGCATGACTGACTGATAACAGGTGGAAACGATGGAGAACCTTGTTTCTATTCAAAGCAATTCATGTAAATAGTGTTGATGAAGTGCCACGAAAACACAGACAATCAATAACAACCAGCAGCCACCAACACCTCTTTGATTTCCTCTCAACATGAATTGCTTCTTCTTTTCCCCGATAGCGCTGAAGGCTGCGCGGCTCCACAGCGGGGGGCCCGTGTTAGACATATTACTATCGGATGACACAGATTACTCAATCAATATCTGGTCGTGTTTGTGAGGCCCCTGTCCCGGCGCTCTCTCAGGAGCCACTTTGGTCAGACGACATGTTGGAGAAACAGAGAGAAAAACAGCCTGGGGCCCCGACACCCACCGGCCAACAAATGCCTCTGGGAGCCGACGGCGAGCTCAGGCAGACACAACGCTAACAATGAAGTGACATTCAGGAAGGAGAAGCAAAAAAACAACACAAAAAAAAAAAAAACACAAATGTTTTTTTGTCACAGCACAAGAAATATTAGATGTAGAAAGTAGATAAATCAACAGAACTAGAGGTAGGTAGTAAATTATATTTACTTTTGCAACTTTTTTGAAGAAAATTACTTTTGTAGGATTTTCTTTTACTTGTATAATTTTATTATGAAGTATTTATGCTCTTACTTGAGTGAAATTTCTGGATTTTCTGAGTGAAAAACAAAACATGCTTTGACCAAAATTTCACCAGACGCAGACGCACACCTGGAGGTTTTGTTAAAGTTTCAGAAGATTTTTATTGATTTGTGAAAATTTTCTTTTGCCTGACTTTTGGTCCAGGTTATATAATTTACTTGAGTAACTTTTCACAAAATACTTTTTTACTCTTACTTGAGTAATTTCTTGGTCGGCTACTTTTTACTTTTATTTGAGTGAAAATATGTTAAAGTATTGCTACTCTGGGTACTTTACCCACTGTGAGTAACTTCAATGAAGAACAAACATGTATTAACAAAAAAAAAGTTCTATTTTGAAAGAAATTGATTCTATAAAACGTTTCTTTGGCCTGATTTGTTCTTAAGCTCATGTGGTTTGGTGTTGGGTAAACGAGCCATTTAAAAATAATTCTACAACCACAAATCAGCAGGCATTGCGCCGTTGCCTAGCAACCCAAGCAGAGTTCCAGCCCGTTGCCTAGCAACCCAAGCAGAGTTCCAGCACATTTGGTGGAAACAATTAAATGAACAGAGATCTTTCCTAACCTGTTCAAGGACCTTTAAAATCTGCAAATATGAGACTCTCTCTAAATTTGCTTAACTCTGTATTTTATGGGCTCAAAAAGTAAAACATAATTCAATATGAATTAATACTGACAGTGAAAACCGTCTCAGCACCAGCACCGAAACTAACATCTACTGTTTCCTTTATTTCCGCTCTTTGGAGTTCAGCCAATCAGCAGCAAGGAAAATAAACGGAGCTCCTTGATTGGCTGCTTTGTAAACACCAGACAGTCTCAAGTAGAATCAAGCTTAGATGTTTCCGTTTCACCATCTGCATTTTCTTTCAAATATTTAAAATACGAGGGGAAAATAACTTTGTATAGATTGATTTTTTTTTTCAGAAATCCAAAGAAAAGTAAATCCACCAGCAGGTGGAGCATAAATGTTCAAGGAATCGTTTGGGTCACTTAATTTTGTAATCAAAGTCTAATTTTAGTTCAATCTGTTGGTGTGTGTTTGTAAAACTGTGATGTTCTGGGAAAACTGCGTCGGAAGCTAATGGGAAAATGTCATTGTTTGTGTACGGAAAGCTGAGAAAAAACATCAAATTTAATTTCATTTACATTTTTTTTCTGTTTTTACATTTTCTGTATTTTACAACCAAATTGCTTCTCACACAGAAATGTTTTCACTGCAGAGTTCATTTGATGACTTTCCTGTTGGTAACGTGTAATTGTGTTTGTATTGGCGACTTTGATAATGACAATAATTCAGCAAACTCTTTCACATGTAAATCAAACCGAGGCTTATTCCTTTCCAGCATCGCCTGAATCGATTGTGGAGTGCCTGCTCGATCCCCCTAGGCTACAAGAAAACATCAATCATTCCCTTTTCTCCCAGAAACCAGCACCGCTCCCTCTACAACGTTCCCATAATTTATCCCAAGCTGAGACGTGAACGCTCGATGTAATGAAATGTTAAAAAGGAAAAGTCATTGTTTACTTTTTGTCCCGATGAACAAACGCGTCTGCGTGTCGAGCATCGCAAATCCGCCTCGGAAAACGTTTAATATTCCTCTCCTGAGCACAATCAATCAAGTCGATCAAGTGTATTTGTGCAGCACATTTCAGCAGCAAAACAGAAAATTACAAAGTTATAAAGAACATTATCAGGATCCTTAAGTATATCTCAATGAATAAAAATATAGTAGACACACACAGAAACATCTAACATTAATGAGTCTGTTATTGATTTATTTGTATTTGTTTTATTATTTCCCAGCTATCATAATCGTAATCAAAGCTGAATTTCTCCCAGAGAGGAAGAGAGGAAGGATGGATTCAAACAGCGGTGGTGCTGCTCTGCTCTCTGGCCTCCAGTGTGAGAGAGCTGCCAGACATCAGACAGCAGCAGCGTTAAAAATACATGTACACCACTCCTCATCACTTATTGATGACCTCTCCTCCCTTTATGTTTATGAGGTGAGAGGCCTCCAACGGTGACCCCGAGGACCCGCCGAGGTGTCCCGCAAGCTGCCTGCTCCTTCTAATTGAGGCTCCATCGCTCACGTACGCGGAAGAGCGCAACGCAAGGGTCACCGGTGAGCAGCACACAGTCTCCACTGAGTTTAAGGAAAAAAGTTGGCAGACTCAGTTCAGGATGTTCGTTGGTTCTCTGTCCCGTTGCTGTTTGACGTCAAGCGTCCGTCCAGTTGCCATGACAACACTTAGGACTCGCCTCGTACGTTCCAACTACTACTAGATCAGTTTCTGAGTGCTCTACCCTTCTCTGTGTAATACTGGGATAAAGATCAGTGATATTTACTGCAGTATGGCCGAGTTAGCAAAATTAGCTTAGCTAATGTAGCTTTTGTCTGTTAGCTAACATGGACGTATGGGCTACCAATCCGTTTAAATACTGATGTTAGCGTCCATGGATTTCAGGTGAAGCTCCTCCGTGTTGGACTCACTCCTCAGTTCGCCATGTCCACATCGTCTGGCATGTTTCCCATACGGCGGCCATTTTGTTCATGCTTCTTTCTCTCATGCGTTTCTTAAGAGTGTCTACATATTTTCTTCATCTGCCTATTTTGTTTTTGGGCCTCTTGCCACCAAATAAACTGCTGCTGGCCACAACAGCCAACTGTTTATACTCAGTTGTGAAAATGGCTGTAAACAGACGGGGACTTACACAACTATACAATTTTGAAAAGCATTAGTGGGGCCTCTTGCACAACCAACAAGAATCCAGCAAGTGGTTTCTGGATAGTTAAGTCAACAACAAAACTCTTGTCTTCTCCAGCATGCAGCTGACCAAATGGGCTGGAACTCTGCTGGGGTTGCTAGGTAACAAGCGGAACTCTGCTGGGGTTGCTCGGTAACAAGCGGAACTCTGCTGGGGTTGCTAGGTAACGGCTGTGTTTTGGCAAACACAAACACCCGTAGGCAATGTAACAAATGGACCATTCCATATTTAGGTTTGGCCGCCTCCTGCTCTGGTTTTGACATTCCGGCCTTAAAACCACCTGAAGATAAAATAGAAACAATCAACACAAGCAACTGTCAATAATTGTGTCATCATTGGTTGTTGTCTATATGTTGCCTATCTAGACACTGCTTAGGCCTCTAATTGTGTTACGTTTTGTCTCACAAGACCAAAAGGGACAAGCAGAGCTGCAGGTCATAAATAATTAAGCAAATAAGCAAATTTGCATTTTAATTATTTGTTTTCTGTCAGAGAGAATGTTGACTTTCCCCAACAAGAGAGACTAATAAACACATCAGAGTCGCCCTGAAAAATAAACTGATCAACTACGTTCACGTTCAATAATGTTTGGATTATTTTGTTTGTCTGCCATTTTATAGTAGATTTGCTTCCTTGCTTGGGATCATTTTCCGGTTTTCACCAAACTTCACCTGAACCAACGTCACTGTCGACTCAGAGTGTTTTCACACCTGATGGGCAGCAAAACTGAAACATTTGTTACATTTCCAAACTGCTGCGCTTCCCAAGCTGCATTTAAAAAAACAAAAATTAAGATATAATTTACAAAACAAAAAAATAAAAAAAATTAAAATCTGCAAATTAGTGAATTTGCCATAAATAACAAAAATGAGCAAATTCTGAGTCATGACTGTAGCTTATTCCAACTGTCTTCAATGGAATCACTTAAAGCACAGTCATGTGTTGGAATGGCCTAGTCAAAGTTCAGACATATTCCAGTTAAGAATCTGTGTTGAGTTTCACTCTCATCAGTTACACAGAACTGATGCTCTACTGTGTGTTAGCTTAAAATATAAGAGCGACTAGAAAAAAAAGCTTTTATTTTAACAATATAATGTTTTTACAGTGTCGAATTTAAATGGTTAAATTCCACTCAAACTTTGGAAGGAATTGTTTTCCGACATCTTGAATGTCACTAATAACAACGTCATTTTGGCTGGAAGGAATATTCTGAAATTTAAAAAGTTAGCGAGGTTTGATTATATGCTAAAACGACTTGCCATACCCCAGGGGGCATGTTTAAAACAATCTGAGGGGTTTAAAATCGGTTAAAACGCTGATTTTTTTTTGTGCATTATTTAGAGTTATAAAAACAGCAACCCAGATGGAGATGCCAGTTATAAATTGTTTGTGGAGAAATATGTGATGCGTTGTGGATTTTTTCATTTGTTTGTTTATCTTCTGTACTTCTGTCAGTGTTTACAAATGCGATGAATTATTCGGCGCGGCGCGTTTGTCCTTTAAGAAGACGCTGATATTCTTGGGGAAAAAGTGTTACGAGAGCAGTCAGGGAAAGTTGATTCCCATAAACAGGCTAAGTTGAGACATCTGTAGTGAGAAGCCACTTGAATCGGCGCCGCACATCACAGCCTGTTTACTCATTTTATTGTGTATTCTCGGGAATTTGTTGCGTTTTCTTTATTATTCTTATTATTAGGGCTGAGTTTGGGTGTCAGTACCCATCAGGCCTGTGTGAGTCTCTGTGAAGGCGACGCCACAGACGGTGCGTCACATCCAGTTAGCAGACACCCAGCGCGCTAAAGAGGTTAAACTGCCGCGCCTGGCACAGCCAATTGTATTGAAAGCCGTTTGAAGCCGGGTTTCTCTCCTTCCTCTTGCATCACGCTTCACACGCTTTATTCGGGTTGCCACTCCAGACAAACTTCAAACCTGTGTGTGTACAGGTGTGGGTGTCTGTGTTCATGAGTGTGTGGGTGAGTGTTTGCGGCTCCAGAGGCCTTTGGTGTTGTTTGTTTGCGCTGCTTTCCTTTCTATAAACCGGGCTTCTGATCTTCCAGCCAACATGCCTCCAAATTCCTCTGCTGTTCCCGGCGCCATGTAAATAAATCGGTGTCAGCTCGGCTGATGATGAAACGAGCAGCGACACAATCCTGGAAGAAAACAAAAAAACGCGCAGCAGCAGCAGCAGCAGCTTCTTCTTCTGTGGTATGAAGACCTGCGACTGCAGGGAGTTTCTTGCGTCTCTTTCTGTTCATCCAGGATGTGCAAAGGTGGACAGAGCGTCTGCAAATGAATCACGTAAAGGAAGTTACATAATCAGACGGGCCGAGAGATAAAGTTAGGTGGGATTGTTTGTATTTTAAAGATCAAAATAAAAATAATTAACACGATTAAGATCCTTCTGGTAAACTTGTGGTTAAAATAACTTTGGTCTTCATTTAGTGACGTGAAGAGAGAATCCAAACTGGTCCAAACTGTCCAAATTAGCCAATTTCTTTTGGTGAAATTAACCAGATTTTGGTTTAAATTCCCCAGTTTTGGGTTTAAATTCCCCAGTTTCGGCTCCTATAGCGGTGATGGGTTTGGACTCCGGGTCTCTAACGGCGCCTCATTAGCCCGCGCTGCTGGTGCCGGTGGCGGCCCGGAGTTATGGCTCTGTCGGGCCAGCGGTCGGGGTCCTCCGAGGCAAATGGCGTGTCACGAAGTGGTCAGTGAGGTCAGCTGTCTTCCTCACCGCCACCGGTCTCGCTTGTCCAATTAGGGCCTCTTTGGCCCCCCTTTACGTCCCCAACATGTCCGCCTTTGACTGATTCCCTGACACCTCCGGCCCCTGAGATGGAAACACCTGACAGAGCGAATGAGTCCAGGTCCGCTTGAGGAGAGACAGAGAGAGAGGAGGGCAAACAGAGTGAATGCTCTTTGTTTTCACTCACTGTCCTGCAAGAATTCAACTTTTTAGAAATAACTGAGATTTTAAAAGCAAAAGGGATTCTGCATATGTGAATGAAGCATAAACAGCCTGTTCATTATGTGACAAATGTGTCTGCCATATCAGTTCCTTCTGGTGATTCTTTGGGTTTCTGTCATATTCTGAGGGTCACGAAGATGGAAAAGAAAAGAAACGAAGTCAGAAGACGGAGAGCTGAGCGGAAAAGGGCAGAAGGGGGGAAGGATGCCAGGGAAGCGGCGGAGGCTCTGGGGATTGCAGCTGGCGCGCGTCAGGCTGGCTGGGCGCGGCGGCCGCCTCGGCGTCCCTTGATCTCGCGCAGAGGCGGGTTTTCAGCAGGCCTCCGGGTGCCAAGGCGCCGCCATCCAAACCTGGAACCGTCCTCATCCTCCCTGCGGACGCTTGGAAAAACAGAGAGAAAACATGCGGGAAGAGCGCGCGCATCTGCAGGACGGATATTCATGCATGCATACACCGCTGACAGGCCGTACACACATGTTCCCGTGGTAACGATGACAATGTCAACACATGCTGCTGCACATCCTGAGTCATAATGAACTAGAGGAACGGATCCGTCTTTTCTTCTTCGAGGGTTTTCTCTGACAATTTGTCGCCTGCCTCATGGCTGCAGGTTGGATTCGGACCCTCAGGAGGAGAATGAGGAGAGACGGGAAATAAAGGCAAACACAACCAGAGTGTGTTTATATATGGCAACCCGATCCGGATGAAAAGATGTGCCACTCTGCGACCGGGTTGTTGCCTTCAATTAGGCTCGACACGAAAATAAGAGCAGAGAGGCGAAGGCTGCAGGAAGAGAGACGGAGTCATGAGGAGCAGCTCAGACACAGATGAAGAGGAGAAGGTTGAGACGGACTGCTGCGATAATTTAGACAGGAAAATACAGGAGTACATTCCTGCCAAAAAACTCTCAATTTTTCAGATTAATCTGGGAACATTTCTAGAACAAAACTGGGAAATTCTGAGTTTCAATTTGAGTTTTTTTTTTTTACTTTTGAAAGTCAGATAATGAAAAAAAATTGAAAAGTAAAAAACTACAAAGTTTCAAAGTTTTTGTCGAAAATGTTTGACCTTTCAGGTAATAGGTTTCTAGAACATTTTTGAGATGTAGTTCAGACGTCTCCTAGAAAAACTCAGAAATTTGAGTCTCGTAAATTATTTAGAAAATCTTGGAAATTTACGAAACTTTGTTTTCCAAAGGTTCAAAATTTGTAATTTTTAAAACTCAGGAATTTTCTAGAAAAAAATTTACATTTCTGAGTTTTTTCTATCATGTTGAGCTGAAGCTAGAAATTGATCCTGATTTAAATGCAAAGGTTTGCTTTGACTCTGCACTGAGTCAAATAAACCTGTTCCCCTCCTGGCCTGTGGTGGCGCTGCATCAAGAACCACTGAAGAAGAAACTGAGTGCAACTTCCTTCTTCACAAAATGTAAACAAAAATCTTGAGGCAGATTTTAGTGGTTGTAGGATTTCTCTTTTGTCTTGGTAAAAAACGACAAGTCATTTCGCCCAGCTAGCGCTAGGCTGACGCTAAGCTAACGCTAAGCTAATGCTAAGCTAACCCTAGGCTGACGCTAAGCTAGTGGGTTTGATTTGGTTGTATTTACCCAGAATGCTCTCAGCTGTAGTTCACTTCCTGCTTTTAGAGTCGGTTTGTAGGCAAACCAGAGTTTGATTTTTTGAGTTTGATTCCGTTTTCACACGTCCCCAAACACACCGGACTTTCAGGGCAAACAAAGTAGAGTTCAGTTAAAGCGAACTGGTGTGAATGATGTGAGGAAAACTCACGTCTGCTTATTACCTGATTACAGTGTTTAATGTTGTGCAGCAGGAGGGACTGGTGCACTTCACAAAGTAGTTTTCATCCAGAGGAATTAGGTGTAAACACCCAATGACGATCTCAAGGAATCAACCAGAAAGTCACAAATCGAATATTTTTTCTATTTTTCTATTCCTTGCTTCCTTACGCCTGCGTACAAGCAGAGGGTTTTATTTTGGATGCTTTTATCACCTGCTCACCTGAGATTCCCTGGAAGCTATTAATTTAAAGCCACAAAGTTTACTGCCTCCGTTAAAGGAGGAAAAAGGGTAAAGGAGGGAGGGAGAGAAAAGGCAAAGAGTACCTTATTGTTTTTATTAGATCCATTCCCTGGGTGTCCTGGTCAATAATGACTCGATATATTAGCGAGCGCCTTGCTATTTGCGCTGTTTTCCGCCTGTTTTCCCTGCCGGTGATTGAGCGGAGCTATTTTCACGGGCGGAGGCGGCTGAGGGGACCAGGGAGGCTAACGCGTGTTTGATCAAAGTTTATGTGAAATTTCCCGGGGCCTCCTGCGGGAGCTGCTGTTTATGAACTGTAATAAAAAGAGTCATTTTGACGGCGTGACCCTGCCGCGCCGGGTGAAGGATTTGGTTATGTCTCTGTTTGCAAGGAGCAGGAGGTGGAGCGGGAGATGGGAGGAAAAGCTGGACGGGTTTTTGGAGGAAGGCGGATCATGCGGCGGCGAAGGATGGCAGTGAAAAAACCAAAAAAAAAAAAAGGGAGTGTTGGAAAGACGAGTGAACAGAGGGGATTACAAGCCTGGGTGTTGTCTCAGCAGCCAGCCAGCACCTCTTAATGAAACACTTTGGTTCAATTCCTGACTCATCTGATCAGCTTTGTCCCCCACAATCCTCCTCTCCTCTGAACGTAATGCATCGTAAATGAGAAATTAGAATGCAGAAGACTCTCAAACACGGGAACCAAGAAGAGAAGGTGAATCTTATCGAGAGTGTTACGAGGAAACCACGTCGATAAGAAGGTATAAATAGTAACCTTTGAGAAAATCAAATAATGTTGACCTTTTGCTAAGTCGATAAGATAATCCTCCACGCTCCTTCCTGCCTGCGGAGATGCTTGAACAGTATTATGCTTTTAATGAAGCGATGAACAGTCTGCGGGCGCGGAGATTACCGCCGGACGTGGACAGATGCTTTCCAAAAGCTACTAAATGATAGGTTAATATTAACATTAGCTCGCCTGAAATCACTCTTTCCAGCATTTTGCCTCTCCATGCATTGCTTCAGAAAATCACTCTGAATTTCTTCAAACTTCTCCAGACTTCCCTGTAACCTTTTAGAGCGATATTAAAATACTTCCTGTCGGTCTTCTGAAGTGTTTTTAGACTCTGGTGGCTTTTTCACTGATTTTCTATCCAGTACTTTTGTGTATTTATGTAAATATATGAAAAATTTTACTAGAAGACGCGGATCAATCCCTACAAAACTGTCCTCAGCAGATGAAACATGTCTGTAAGAAATTCATCAGGTCTTGTTTATCATTGACTGCAACACATTTCTGGTTATCACCTTGTTGGAGCAAAACTCATTGTTGTCTGTGAAACTCTCTCATGTTTGGTGTTTTTCATAGATTCAGTAACAGAAATGGGAACAAAGAGTCACTAATGTTAGTCAATGACATGACATACCAACCAAAAGGTTTATGGTTTTTGGAGAGTCTTAGTAAAATCTTGACAAGATATATGCAAATTATTGGTAAGATCATGATAAATATCGGTCAATAAGGTCTTTGCATGACTTGGAAAGGTCTTGTCAACATATTTGTCCGGTCTTGGTAAGGTCATCATAAAGATCTAGTCAAGACTCCAGTAAATTATCGGTAAGGTCTTGGTAAACTATCGGTAAGGTCTTGATGAGATATGGGTAAAGTTTCGGTGAGGTCTTGTCCACATTCCGGTAAAATATTGGTGGGATCTCAGGAGTGTCTTTACAAGATATGGGTAAATTATTTGCAGTATTTAAGCAAGATTATATCAACATATCGGTACAGTCTTGGTAAAGACTTAGTAATCAAGACACAAGTAAAGTATTGGTAAGAGCTTAGTACAAGATACAGGCTATGTAGGGTAAGGTTTCGTAAACGTACCGGTAAGATCTAGTGAAGACAGGGGTAAGTTATCGGTAAGGTCTTGGACAGATATGGGTCGGGTCTTTGTAAGGTCTTGTCAACATATTGGTAAGGTCTTGATAAGTTGTGGGTAAATTACCTGTACAGACTTGGTAAGAGTTTGGTAAGGCCTTGGGTATTATCACGATGGGGTAAAGCAGGGGTGTCAAACTCCAATACACAGTGGGCCAAAATGTAAAACTTGAACAAAGTCGCGGGCCAGCATTGAACAAATGAGCCTTTTAATATCAGAATATGATATCAGAATATGTAAAAGACAAACCTGTTTGTAAACAGATATTCTGTCTCCCACCTGTCCAGAAAGCTCCTGTTGTCTGCCTTTCTTTTCGGTTCTACAGTGACAGTTGTAGCTTGAGATCGCTATAACTACTGTCACAGAGGAGAGGGCGTTTATGGGACCCGTCCTGATTGACGCACCAAAACAACAGCAAGGCATTATAGGATTTGTAGTATTAATGAATGCGCTGTATCATACCGGTGGGCCAGCTCGCGTAGTCATTTGGTATAGCCTCGCGGGCCAAATATAATTACACTCCGGGCCAAATTTGGCCCGCGGGCCAGAGTTTGACACCTATGGGGTAAAGCATCAGCACGATCTGAGGAGGTCATGGTAAGGTCTAGTAAAGGCTTGACAAAATGTAGGCAAAGTACCAACATATTGGTTACCAACGTATTGTTAATGTCTTGACATTTTGTGGGTAAAATATCTGTACAGTCTTGGTATTATATTAAGGTCATGATACGGTCTTGTAGTGAAGTCTAAGACCTGGGAAGGTCTTTGAGGAACGCTGACAAGTTGTGGGTAAAGTATCTTAGTAAGATATTGGTACGGTCTGAATAAAGTCTTGACAAAACATTGGTAAAGTACTGAGAAGGTCTTGACAAAGTATCTGTTTTTACCCACAACAGTGTCTTACCAATATGTTGGTAAAATCAGAAGTAAATGTTATCACTGTTGTCATTGTGCGCCATTTGGTAAATAATGACACTTTTAAAGCAAAGTTGACACTTCGTAAAATTTTTAATACAAATTTGCTTTAAAAGTGTCATTATTTACAGAGTAAAGCAAATTTGATACTTTTAGTGTAACATTGCATTAAAAGTGTCATTATTGACTCAATGACACATTACAGAAGACTCCTTTATCTTCATCACAGTCATGTCAGGCTTATGCAAACCCCTACAAATGATCTGTAACTATAAACTGTTTAGAGGGAAAGGATAAAGAAGTAATAGACGATTCAAGACTTTTGCACAGCGTTATGAAGGGAAAGCGAAATCAGAACGTCCTCCCAGTTCAAGCTGCGCTCCGCTTCTCTAAATAAACCCAGCAGGTCAATGAAATGTGCAGGAGAATCAGTGAAGCTGCGCTGCGACGACGCTCCCGCCTGAGATTTATTACGAAAGAAAAATCAATGCGGCAAAGAAGGATCACAGCGAACACCAGAGACCCATCAGCTGTAATGGCCATCACGACACGCACCACTTAAAGAAAACACACACATCTGTCAGACGAGGCGGTCTGCAGGAAAACACACCAGAGCGTCTCCTAATTTCCTTTCTTTTATTGAAGGTCTTTAATGTGGAAATAAAAAGAAACTGAGGTAGATTATTTGTGCATCTGTTCAATAACATGTCCTGGACTTCCTGCAGGCCAAACATGAGCATGCACATCCATCACAGAGCTCACCTATGGGTCCATGGCTGCATGCCACACACACACACACACACACACACACACACACACACACACACACACACACACATATATACACACACACACACACACACACACACACACACACTCAGAGGCAGGCAGGCAGGCAGGCAGGCAGAGGATTATTGAGGTGGTATCAAACAGGAATAATAAAGCAGGTTCTTAAGATTTTAATAAGAATAAAATGAAACAGTAACCACCAAGGGGCCGGCAGGGTTAATCCCTTCTATATTACTGAAAATAAAAAGAGGATAAAAACAGACAGGAGGGCAGAGCTGCTGCTGCTGCAGGAGGAGGGAGAGCGAGGAAGAGGAGGGGGGCTGCAGGGATGAGAGCGAAGAATATGCCATCAAAAGTGGATCCAGTTAAAAGGGATTGAAATTAACAAGCAGGTTTTAAAATAGAACCTATAATTTCCTTCCACATGCAGAAAAACGGCTGAGTTTAGGCCTGAGTGTCACTTCTTCTTCTTCTTCTTCTTCTTCTTCTTCTCCAATGTCAGCGCGCGAGCAGATGGCATGAAACAGTTGGCAGGAGCGCGCGAGCGTGAATATCTGTTTACTAATAACCCTTTAATTACTTCAGATGGGCAACGGGATCAAACACGCGGACCCACTCAGGAATTAGCCTTAAATGAGACCGGACTGGAAACCCGGGCGAAGCCCCCGGTGCTGCAGCGGGCCAGAACCTTAGCTGTGAAAAGTGGCGCTTTGAAAACCCGTTACAGACCCGGGACATTCTGTCTTTATTTTCACAGAGTTTCATTCGTGGTCAAACGCTGCGATGCAAATTTAAGAGCGGAAAATGATTCATGTTTGAAACGTCAAGAAGTGGAGGGAATTTTTTAAAACACAAAATAAAAGCAGGAAAAAAAAATCTATCGTTAAAAAGGAATACTGATCCACTTTTTCCACTTCCGATACCGATATCTGAAGAATTCGTATCGGCTGATACTGATCCGATACAGAAAAACAGCTGAATTCATTTCAAATGATTCTTTTTCTTTAAATAAACTGAATTACACATTTATTTGCTAAATCTACACCAACAAGCTTGATCAAACATGTAAAAACAAGTTCAGTGAAATTAATAAAACAACATCAAATAAATAAAGTGAAATTAACCCAAACAGTTTGAAACTTGTAAAAATAAACTGCAGCAAATCTTTCAAATGGTTGAGAAAGTGCAATTAGAAATTAGAAATATAATGGAAAAAAATAAAGAGTACATCTTCTGTTATGGATCATCAATATCCGATATTGATGTTCTCAAGTATCAGACCGATACAGTGATTAATATCGGATCGGTGCATCTCCACTCATGAGTTTAACGCCTCCTCTGTTATTATTATGTTTTAATTTTTAGTTCACACCAATACGTCTATCAGTATCGGCAGGGAAAGCAGTTCAAAACAACTGTCATTTCACTGCAAAATCTTACCAAATATTTTTTAATCTTTAGTGCAAACATCTTAGTTCACTTAAAATAAGACAAAACTAACTTACAAGTAACTTTTCAACAAGATATAGGAGCTTGTTTTGAGTCATTTATTCCTTGATATTGATGGGAAAGTTCCAGTTAAAAAACAATCTCCTGTTTCTTGATTACATGTACATTGTAAGTTAGTTTTGTCATGCAAAAAATATTGGATTTAATTTTGACCAACCAATTATTATTATTTTTATCATATGATCTGTTTTAAAACCCGCTAAGCCTGGCGGTCGCTAAGCCTGGCGGTCGCTAAGCCTGGCGGTCGCTAAGCCTGGCGGTCGCTCATCCAGCAGCCTGTTGTGTTTTTGAGAGATAATTGATATTTCTGCGTTATTGAAAGATCAACATCTGAACAACAACTACAAAGTCTTTAAAAAAAATAACAAACATAAAAAAAAAAATAACTAAATAAGCAGTGCTGAGCCTGGTGGGGGGACAAGCAAAGCCTGGTGGCCCGCCAGGCTTATAATACACCAGGGGAAACCCTGATGTGCAAACCGTTAAATCTTTCACTAGTAAAACATGCAGGATGTTCACCGTCCAGCCCGTTCTTGTCATTCATTATAAAATAAGAAGACTGAGACACAAATAATTAAAATATTTTAACGCAGTGATGATGCAAGATGTTCACAGATGATTTATTAGGACCAGACTGACTGACTGACCAAAAGCATCTCATGTTTTCCTCAGGAGGAAAGTCAGACAGATTTGATGGGGAGTCTTCAGTGCGAACCGGTCGGCTGACAAACTGCTGATCCTCGCCGTCGCTTCCTGCTGCAGGAAATGCTCACAATGTAGAGCGACGATATTCACCAGCAATCTTTAAAAAATTAACAAAGCTGTGCTATTTGACTCCACTGTTTTCATTAGCTATGAAAGAAGAAGAAAGGAAGAAAAAGAGAAAGAAAGAAAGAATGTTTTTATCAAAATTCTGATTTTTTCCTCAAACTTCTGAGTTTTTTCTTTGAATTTTGACTTTTTTTTCAACATTATTCTCAAAATTCTGACTTTAATTTTGATCTCAAAATATCACAGTCAGTATTAGGGCCACTGAAAGAAAAATCATTTTGATTGTTTTTCTCAGAAATCACTTTTTCCCCCCAAATTCTAGCTTAACATTTTTCCCAAAATGTGTTGCTTTAATTTGGATATCAGAAAGTTATAGTCAGTATTCTGAAGAAACTTTGAATTATTTTTTAATCTTGACCTTAGATTCACCTCAATGTCTAAAACAAATCACTGAAAAAAGCTGTTTAAACAGCATCTCAAAATTACACTGTAAAATATTGATTATATTGACATAATGCAGATATGAGTCAAAACTAGTGAAATAAATTTTGGGTTTTACTCACTTCAATACAGACGATAAGCTGCTTACCTCGTCTAAATCTTATTATTTCTGACTAAAATGAGGCAATTTTCTAAGTTGTTTAACTGTATTGAGTTACAAAACCATCAGAGTCGTTGCAAAGCTCAAAAGCTTTTAATATTTCTTATTTGTTCTAATCAGCAGTGAATAACTGCACGTAAAATTATGTTTGGCTACTTTTTGTTTTGGCTACAACAGCAAAATAATTTTCTTCAATCCAGCTGCTTGCTGCATTCTTGTTGGTTGCGCAGAAGGCTCCACTTCTGCTTTTCAAAGATGCCTGGTTGTTCAGTTGTGCAGATTATTTCACATATTCACTTAAAACAATCTCCTGCATCTTGCTGAAAAGTTACTTTCAAGTTGCTTTTGTCTTATTTCAAGTGAACTAAGATATTTCAACTGGAAGACACACTAAAAATACTTTAGTGTTTTTGCTGTGTGTGCAATTATCACTACACAAACCAGCCAGATTTGGTTGTTTTTTGCTTATAGAGACAAATTTAATCCCAGTTATTTCCACTCCAGACTCACATCCTCACTGTGACCGACACAAACGTCCATCGTTACGCCATTAGAGTCATTTATAGCTCCATCCGCCTGTGCGTTTCCTCCACAACTCGCAGACACTTTCATTATTTTGTACTCTTAATGCATATGCCTCTGTTCATATACAGTGAGCGTTATGAGGGTGCTCTCAGGGAGAAAATCCCCGCTGTGTGTAAATGTCATGGTGGGAAAAAAATTCCCTCGTGTGCCAGAATAGAGTTAACCTTCACCATTTTGTTCCGCTGAGCCCACCTCTCAGCGAAGCGCCTTACAAAGATACGCTCTCCGTCTTCCTTTCTACGCCTTTCATTACGCGAACGCAGAGCGGACGCCGCTCGCCAGATGCCCTTTTCTTTTTGCAAGTGTGTTGAGAAAGCATACATTTTAATGACGGGACCTTTACTTTTAAATAACTGCAGAGAGAGAGAGAGAGGTGGGGGGGGAATAAATTGCTGTTCAAAAGGAGATAACACTCCTGGCATTGTGGGATTGCTGGGGATTGGCCAACTGTGTGGCAGCAACCCCTGTGTTGAGACCAACATGTATAAATTAGGTTAAAAATAGCCTCATCTGGTGTAGTATCACCAGGGGTGTGCTTGAGTGCTCCGGCACATGCTTAATATACGGCTAGGTGTAGCAAGGAAAGCATCATATGTCCAGACCGCAGCCTGGCTGTGTGGCAGTTGTATGCGCGCATGCTTTATCCTAAATCCAGCTCAAGTGTAATGCAAACAGTGGTGGCAGTGTGTGTGGTTATTGTTTTCTGTGAGCTTGGATCCCAGTAAAGACCCCCAGGCCTGCAGCGCCCGCCCGCCTGCGGCCATGCGGCCGGCTTCATCGCCGCGCTGCAGCCAGAGCCCTGGCGCCGGCCCCGCAAGGAAATTAAAAGGGGATTAAGGCTGGCTGACACTTTGTGGCCGATTACTCATTTCTTTCTGTGAGTGAGAAGCCGGGGTGGCAGGTTGGAGTGGCATCTTGACTTGGCTGGGAAGAGCAGGGTGAAGGGGCGTGGCCACAGCGGCGACACCGCTGTGAAAATCCCAACACCAGAGCTGTCAATCAGTTTGTTCACCTCATTAAGATTAGCATTTTGCCTACGCTGCATGGCAATAAATGACAGAAATGCTCCTTTTTGTTGTTTCACAGCTGCAAAATCACATTTTGCACAATTTTACATGTTGCTTTAGGTGTCAATAGCTTCCAGAAACAACAGAAGCACTTAAAAAAACATCCAGCTGTCTGGAAAATATGCCATTTCAAAACCTTTCTGAATGTCATAACCGAAGGCCTTTTACCGCTGCCTAGCAACCGCAGCCAATCTCCAAGACGTTCTCCAGCTAGTTTTACTGCTGTAGGCACTGTACAATGGCTGCTAGAAAAGACAAGTGCTTTGTTGCTGACTTAACACTTAGAAACCACTTCCTGCATTCTTGCTTGTTGTGCAGGAGGCTCCACTTCTGCTTTTCAAAGATGCACAGTTGAAAAGCAGCCGTTTGGGGGCGTGGCCAGCAGCAGCTTATTTGGATTTAAAGTGACAGGAGGCCCTAAAACAGATCCAAATAGGCAGAAATGTCATCATTTAAGAATAACATCACACAAAACAATTTAATGAACTTGTTTTGTGCAACCTGTAGATCTATCCTAACTCCTAAGTCATAAACGCTAGCATGTTAGCATAAATATTAGCATGCTAAGATTTACTGAAATTAGCAGCTAATTTTGTTTTGTTGATGCTGAATCATGAACTGATTCTCCGCCTGTATGACTTTCTGTAAATATCACCAACATTTGTCCTCAGACTATATTTAAACTACATTGCGAGTAAATTTTGTTGTGTAGCTGATTTGAATTAGTTACGCAAATAAAAAAAATGATGAAAACTGTTTTTGAGTCAGTAGGTTAGGAGTATTATGTGCGATTTTGTTTATTGTAAGCAGATACTAAAACTTTTAAAAATCAATGTTTTTAGTCATAAAATGTGCTTTCTGCTGGTTCCAAACTTTAAAATCAATGGAAAGTAATCCAAATGAGAGATTATAGTTCCCTTTTAACATGCAATATAAAATGAAATCCTAGCAGCAGCAGCTAGTAAACCAGCCGTCACTTCTGAACTTTGCTGCTGTAATAGCAGGCTGTGTAACCTCTCATTGTTAGCAACATTTCCTTCCATTTGACCAGCTTCCTCTTGATCCCACATTAAATATGCTAAGCAGCCAGTTCCCTTTCTGATTGTGATGCACAACAGGCAGCTCAGGTTTACTGCGTCTTTGTGTTAGAGCTCAATATCATCGCTGCAGGGGAAAACAAACTGTACAGATGCCAGTGTTTGGTCTGCTAATTAGCAGTTTGTATTAGTAATTAATAGGCATTACCAGTCGACTGGGCCCCTTGCTCGGCTGCCTGTGAAGGGGATCCAGGCAGCGCGGTCCCCCTGCAGCGCCGCAGCTCAAGGAGAACATTTCAGCGCTGTGGTTGCTCCTGAGGCCAAGTGCAGTCGCTGTTTACCGAAGGGAGCGTTCAGCAGAAAGCATGAAAGGCCTGGAGCTCAGAACATTTTCCAGGGATGCTTTTCTCCAGCACAAATTATGGATCGGCTCCTTTGATCAGCAAGTCAAAGTCAAAATGTTATGTTATCAAAATTTAAATCTGTCTTTTAGCCTGGTGTTAATGTGTATTCTGGTTAAGAAGAAAAGATGGAAGAATGTTGAGATGCTTCGGTATGAACTTCGGCTTGACGATAGCAACTCCTAAAAAGAAGAAATGTTGCGGATTAAAGCCTCACGATTGATTTTGTGCCTACATAAAATCAATCTGATTGATTTTAGCCTCACCAAAAAGGCTAAAATCAATCAGCCTTTTTCGTGGCTGATTGATTTAAAAAAAAAACATTTTGATAATTATTTTTTTACATTAGTTTTCAAAGCGTTTTAATATATATTTGATGTGCTAGAGCAAGATAAAAGCAGGTAAAGCCCAATAAAACCACTTGCCTTCAAAATTCTATGGAGGATGGACCCTGCCAAAATTATCAGTACACAAAGAAATAAATAACGACAAAAAATTAGAAATGAATAATGGAATAAAATAAATTGGAAATTGAAATAATAGTGGGAATGTTTAAATCAGAAGGTGTGTGCTGGCTCTAGAAAGTTTCCACGATCATAACTTCCTATCCTGGAAATGTTCACCAGGTTATAAAGTTTGCACTTTATAACCATCTTTATGTGACTCTGAAGGTTCAAGCTCATCACCAGACCCAGATCTGATCACTAGTTTCTAGCTGTAACAACAGAAGCTGTGTGGAAGCTCTAGACGGTTCCTTCAGTCTTGTAAAGTGACTCAAAGTGTGAGCACATCTGGAAGGACTGGAGGCCAAAACTGAGGCAGAAGTTTGAAGAATTATGTACGAAGAAGCTTCAAAGCTGCTAAACGTTTTTGTCCGACTGTTGGTTTAGGTCGATGACGATCTGCGGAGCGGCAGGTCGAGCGAGGTGTGGGGAGGTGGCGGCGGGGTTATCAATTATCCAGAGCGCAGTGGCACTCTGGCTTCCTCCAGATCTGGTGTTAAATTGAGTTGTCAGCGCTGTCTCTCTGATTCCCCTCATCACGCGAGCGGGCGGTGATGGCGCGTGACGGCCGCTTGCCGGAGCGCCTCGCCGGCTGCCTCCACGCATCTCGCCTGCAATTCATCAGCTTCCGAGCAAAGCCATCCAGCCGCAGCCTCCACGCCAGCGCATGCGGCGTTGCGCTGGAGCCAGCCAGCCCACCAAGCAAAAAGGAGGGAAAAAAAATCCTCGGTTCACCTTCCAAAAATCCGACGTAGAGGACGGGCTGAGGTGGACTCTTGCCCCCGCCTCTGGTTTAGGGGGCGGTGAGTGTTTTGAACTTGAGGGTGTGTTTGTTGTGCAGCGAGGAGAAAAAGGCTGGGAGTGTGTGAACTTGGGAAGTCGTGTGGGGATGAGGTCTCAGGTGAGGGCAAAGGATGTGAGACGCAGAGCAGGGAGTCTTGGCTCATGACGGCGTTGAAGGGCACTGCAGCATTCAGCCGCAAAACAGAGGAAGAGGCGGCAGAGGACAATCAGGTGACAGGAAGGAAAAAAGGGATAAGTGTAAAGCAGCAGGGCGCTAAGCTCTTGCACTTAAGTATTTATTTGTGATGAATAGTTACGGCGGCACACTTACAAAGCAGTTGTTTAATATGGAGACCAAGAAGCGACCAAGGGGACGTGCCAAAGTCTGCCCGGCCCGCCACCGAAAACACTTTACACTGTCTCTGCCTCTGAATTAAACATTAAACACCATTCTGAGATATTAACCTACTTATTGAAAAAAAGAAGCAGTGATTTATGTCGTTTTGGTTGGCTCTCAATGCTGCCCAGCTGTCACTGCCGAGTCTGTAACCTAAATTATCCAGCGATGCTCTTTCACTGCGGTTTAGGGAATAAGCAGAGCTTTAACACTTCAAAAAGGCTCCTTTCTGCTAACTTGGAGCTCCAGCTTTATTTTTAAGTTCTGTAATTATTCAATCTCGGTGATAATGAGCGGCTTGTTGACCTTGTGGATGAAGAATATCTTCTTTTATCTCCACGCTTCATGTTTTCCAGGCTAATTTGAGAAAACAGTGCTTAATCTTTCATCAAACAAGCAGCAAAACATTGAGCCTTTGGATCCCGGCACCGCAGCGGGAGAACCTCCCCGGTTAATGCGCAGCTTCCAGGGCCCCGGTGCAGAACTGGCACCGGGTCCGGCTGCCATGGATCAAACAGCCATAACCTCCTGTTCCAAAGATAAGCTGCAATCAGATCTGCGGGGGATCTTTAACCGGAGAGGGAGGGTGTTTGTGTGGAAAAGAGGCCGAACAGACGGGGGAAGTAAGCATGAAAAAGAACAACGGGGAGGGAGGGGTGTGGATTCAGGCGAGTGTGTGCGTGACGCTCCTCGATGGGGCCCCGCGGGGGGCCGCGGACCGAGCCCCTGCGCTTAATTGGGCACTCAAATGTTACCAGGTCCCCTTCCCAAGCGACTTGGAGGGACACATGGCCAAAGCGAGGGAGTGTTGAGGAGAGAGGAAATGGAGCAGAGGGTTTAGCACCTCCTGTGGCCGAGTGTTTTTAGCGAGGCGGGCCGACCCGGACCGGTGCATCGCGCTGCGCCAAAGGATGACGGGGGAAAAGGTGGAGGTTTCACTTTCATTTCTGCATCCGTTGAATTATTAACGGCCGTGGAACAAGCCGAGAGATAAATATTAAAGATTCAATCAGAGGTGTCCAAAAGTGAGGCGCGGGGGCCATGCATGGCCCTTTGTTTGATTTTGTGCGGTCCCCTACTGCACTGCAAAAACACAAAATCTTATCAAGTATTTTTTTGGTCTAATTTCTAGTGAAAATACCTCAGTACACTGGAAATAAGACAAAACTAGCTAACTTTTCACTTTGTTTTAAGTCAATAATTCATTTAGAAGTGATTCAAAAGTTCTTCCTTTGACAAATTATTTCACTTTTAACAAGATATTTAATAAAAAAGTTAAATTAGCCTAATTGAAATATTTAATATGTAAAATTACACATTTTTTTGGAAAAATAAACTAAAATCCTGCATTAGTGCAAGATGAGAAGAAATTCACATTTTTAAAGTGCATAGAGCCTCCATGATGCTAAAACTTCTTTTTAAAACGTAGAAACTAATTCAACTGGCCAACATGATAAAATTTGATTTTGAAAGAGTAAAATTTTATTTAATTAGCCGAATTGAAATATTTAGCATGCATAATTACAGAGTTGTTTGGAAAAATAAACAGTAAAATCCTGCACCAGTGCAAGATGGGTAGAAAATCGCATTTTTCCAGTACATGAAAGCCTCCGCCATGCTAATCCCCTTTCTTATATAAATAGCTCTTTTGGTGGGGAAGGTATCTGCCGCATGGAGCTCTAACCCTTCTGTCCCTGAAGCTACAGCCAGGATAAGCTGCGTGTTGGATTGGCACATCGGGCTGCCTGGGGCCTGCTGCTGCGCTGGCCGACCAGTACAGATGGAGGGCAGGGCTGGGCAATGCCAGCTTGTCAGTCGGATTAAAACGACTCATTTATTCACTGAAGTACCATGCAAAGCGACCGGGCCAAAGCGGGGTGAGGCGAAAAGGAGGGTGGGGGGGGTGCGGTCCTCTGCTCTCCGGTCATTCGTCCGCGCATCACTCTCCTGCCTTATTCCGTCGCCTGCTTATCCTTCTAGGGCTGCCAGAAGCTATTACGGCGGTGTGCGGAAGGCGGACGGCAGGGTGGCAGCTCCCAGTGCCCTGGTGACAGATTGCCGCTCGGCACTGGCGGCAAAGATGGCGAGGGGTGGGAAGTGATTGGCTCTGACGCTCAGGAAGTGGGCACCGAGGGCTGGAGGAGGAGGAGGAGGATGACAAGACCTGGCTGCGTGACCTTTCCTAACGACCGGGTTAGCGCGAGGGGCAGAGGCCTTTCGGAGCATGCTCGGCAGCGGCGGTCGCCGTGGCGATCCTGAGCAAACACGGACGCGAGGGCAAGAAGAGGTGGCGGCGACGCTGACATGTCTGGAAAAGCCTGCTGTCCCCGCAGAAACCTGGGCGAGGATAAGTAGAGGACGAACGGCAAGATAAGTCCAAGATTCACCTCTGGAGTTTCAGGGCCGCTGCCAACATCAGTCCTCAAAGTCAAGCGATGGCGAGGGGAAGGCCCGAGAAGCAAGATGGCCGATATATGTGGAATAAGTAAAGCTACAGGATGTAGCTTTTCTTAAAAAAATGTTTTTTGCATATTTTTTTAAAACTCTCCATTTCATGACAGCTGATCTCGGATGAGATTGATCTCCTTCACTTCCTCCCTGAGCTGCTACTGCCATCTGAATTAATGCCTAAAATCAACCAATAAGAGTCAGGAGGCGGGGCTTAGTGCTGCCAATCATGTACACCTGGCTAAATTGTGCAACTATCTACTGTCATAAATTCTAGCCTGGCATTCATGAGAGGCTATGCTAACTGTACCACAGCAGAGAGAAAGTGGATGAGCAGCGCTACAAGGAAGATGATATGAAATACTCTTTAAATACCATGTTGCTGTTGTACTTTAGCATTAGCAGAACTATTATTAGTACAATTAACATTTTAATTAGCGATGCCACACACTGATTTTCAACCACATCCTTTTTAGACTTTAATTAATGCTGAGGTTTTTCAAAAGCTTTCTCAATTCTTAGTGATCAAAACATGACCAACCATAAAAAAAATTATTTATATTTTCATTATCTTCAGGAATAAAACGCTTAAACTTTATTTGAAGGGTTATGAATAAGACAGTCATGACATCGTCATAAACATGACATAACACTGTCATAAACAAATTTTTTCACTTAAAACACGTGTCAAACTTGAGGCCCGTGGGCCAAATCCGGCCCGCCGTAGCTTTTTATGTGGCCCTGTAGCTTCTAGTCTAAACGCTAAGTGTGCTTAAATGTTTTCAATCAGATCAATGCAGTTTTGTTTGAGAATTATTGTGGAAATTATTGTTGTGAAAATCAACAAATCTCTGCACTTTTTTGCGCTAATAACTGGGAGTTTGTTGTAGATTTTCCTCAAAAATTTTTAAAAACTTTCTAATTTGTACTAAGCAGCTGCCTCAGCCTTAACTGAAATCAGATTATAGTTCATAAATAAGGGCAAATGTCTTCAATTTAGAATTACAAACACTGAATTTTATTGCACAAAATCACAGAAAGAATCACAAAATCCTGGAGCGACTGAAAAGATGTTCAATATTATTTAACTTTAAGAATTTATGTATGTTTTAACAGTTTGTGAACAGGTTTTATCGATACGTTCTGGTGCAACCGGCCCTTTAAGAGCATTCAAAATCTCGATTTGGCCCAAAACAAAAATGACTTTGACACCTCTGATTTACAACAAGACAGTTTTTCCAAAAGTAGTTATCTTTCATTAATATTACGAACTCCTTGTAAGCCAGTTTTGTCTCATTTCCAGTTATTTTCAGTAGAAACTCGTTAAGATTTGGTGCTTCAGCTGCATAAAATGCATCCTAAAGGTAACAACCCGCCAAAGTAGAAGCTCTGAACAGGTCTGGATGGCTGTGTTTCCAAGTGGCACACGCCCAGGTCAGTGACAGGCCAAGACTGCGTACGTGTGTGCATGAAGGAGGGGGAGCTTGGAAGGGTTTTATCGGGTCTAATTACTCCAGATAGCTGTAATTTACAGGTTGACAGCAGGGAGAAATCGGCAAGATTCACACTTCTGCGGGTCAGCATCTGTCGCCATTACAGCGCCGCCGGTTGGCCGGTTGGTCGGGAAGGAACCGTAAACAACAAACGGCGTGTGACAGATTAGCATGGCGGGCTAAAGGACCTTTCACTGACACATCATTTCTCTCGCTCCGCGGCTCAGTTTGGCGGCAGCTGTCAGCGATAAAATGGAAAAAGCAGGAGCTGGGGAGGGTGGAGGTGGCTTCTGTTCCACATCCAGAGATGTGGGTGGTGGAAGGAGGAGAAACCGGAGGAAGAAAATGAAAATGGAGATGGGAGGGAGGGTTAGTTGAGAGTGACCTGTTTTAAAAGTCTGGCCTCACTTTTTAATGGAGTATTATCTGGAAATCCAGGGCAGGGCAACGTCAAACACTAGTTTTCCGCTGACTCTAATTACCCCGGCTGTTTCTTTTTTAGGTCTGCAGTACAAATTGCCGGTGTCATCCTGAAGAGGTAATTTTAGCTCCATTTGCATCAGCCTGTGTGGTACAGTCAGCGCCGAGCTGCTCTAAGCATTATCTCAGTACATCCAGTCCCTGGACACATTTGTTAAAAAACCTGCAGCCCTGAACTTCCTGCTTCCTCCGGGTCGGTCCGGAGCCAGACCGGGCCGGTGGGTTCCCACGTCGTTTCCAACAAACAGCCTCCGTGATGGAAATATCCTGGCAAAAACATTTCCCCCTGACCTTCGCCTGGAGGACGCTTTCAAAGTTGCAGGTGATCAAGAGTTTCGTCAACTTCAGACTTTGACGCAGAAAAAGAAATTGTCAGTCAATTAAAAAAAATTTTAATCACAAATAATAACCATTAATAGACTAAGTCCAACTTTGTGAGCTTGGAATATAATTATACATGCAGCTGTCTAAGCCCCGCCCCCTCCTGCAATCCAACCAATTAAAATGCAAGCAACTATATGTTTTTTTTTTGTTTGTTTTTTTAACAGCAATTTTACATTTATACAAGTAAAAACAAACTAGTATGAGATATCTGATAGACAAGATATATTTTATTTTCTAGTTCTTGTTCAGGCCGTCCCTTAATGATGACGCCCTGGGCAACTGCCATATTATATCAAAAACCGCCACTGTACACTGCAAAAACGCAACATCTTACCAACTATTTTTGGTCTAGTTCCTAGGGGAAATATTGTAGTACACTTAAAATAAGACAGACTTTTCAGAAAGATACAGGAGATTGGTTTAAGTAAATAATTACTTCATATTGATGAAGAAGCTCCGGTTCTATTAGCAGATTATTTCACTTATAATATGGGATTAAATGTCTTGTTAAAAGTGAAATAATCTGCCAATGGAACTAGCACTTCTTTAACAACATTTTTAAGTTAAGTATCACTACTCTTAGTTGAGAACAGTTTTTAGTACTCTGAATAAGTCAGATATGGAACAACAAATGGATAACATCAAGTTTGTAACGTTAATAGTTCTGAAACAAGTTTTATTTTATTTATTGTTCAATGCTTAACTCTTAAATGTGACTATTAAGCTTCCTTGAACAGGTTAGGATATGTCTATGGACAATACAAAACATGTTGATTACATTTTTGGAGCAACAAAATCTGGCCAGTTCTGGTTATTGTGAGTTCCCTTCAGATTCGGTTGCTAGGCGACGGGCAGAGTTCCGCTGGGTTGCTAGGTAACCAGCACTGCTTGCAGATTTTTCCGGAACGTTTTAAAACGGCTAATTTTCTAGACACTAAAAAACTTTAACTTGCTGCAAAAAACTGGCTGATTGTTTTTTTTTAACGCTTTGATTGTGTTTAGAAGCAGCAAACATCCAAATGGAAGAAAAAAAAAACGTGTAATTTAGTATAGTACGTCTCCTTTAAGAGACGATAAGTAGCAGAAACGTTGTTGTTTTTGCCTGAAGTGAGCGAAGAGCAGCTGTGTCTCCATCCCCATCAGCGATCACATCCATAATGCTCGCTGGTCGCGGGGTGAGTGTACGGGTCTGGCCTTGTCCTGTTCAATATCTAACGGCAGTCTGCCTGGTGGCTACCAGTGCCAACCTCCAGAGCCCCTCGGTGCCAGATGGGCACCCCAGGTCTGGTCCATTAGCGGGGCCCGAGCAGCGGTTAGAGCGGGCCTGGACCCCAGCCCTTCTGGCCGTCCCCTGGCACTGCCACAGGGCATGTCGTCCCGCCGCCAGCTGCCCAACGCCGGGTCAGACGATGCAACAGCCGCTGCCTACCTGAGTGCTGCGGGCCACCAGCTGCTGGTTGCAGCTATGAGGGAATAGGACAGGTCCGTTTAAATGGGAAAAGACCTGCTTTTAATAAGTTTGTTTTTCTATTTGAAATGAAAATGTAATGTTATTAAAGTCTTAAATGACAGACACTATTCTTTATGTAGCAGCAACACTTTGTGTTCATAATAAAGAAAGGAAAGGAAACTGGGATAAAAATCCAAACTGATTAAATAATTGTCAGGAAATTCAGCTCAAATCACTCAAATTATCTTCAGGTTGTTATTAAGGGGAGACTCGGGTTGATTGAAGACAAAAATTGCAATATTTGTTATAGTTTCAGCTGGTGTGGTTCGCTTTCACAATGCACTGTAAAAAGAACCAAAACCTGTGAAAATTTCTAGATATTTTTCATTAAGAGTTCTCATAAAATTATGTTATTCTCCTATTATTACAACTGTATTAATATTAGGACTCTATTCTCATAATTTAAAGAAAGGAAAATCATAGCCTGACCCTAGTAATCTGTCATAAAGTTGGCCGGAATTCAAAATCCAGATAAGGAGAAGTCTTATTAGGACGGCCATCTTGTTTGGCTGCCCTGAAACAAGATGGCTGACTTCATTCTGAACAATGGAAACCCAAGGAAATATTGGTAAAAACCCCCAAAAACAAACAGATTAACAAAAAGTTTCATCTTTAAAAACCATGAATTATCGGCCAAGCTTTATTTGTTTCAAAAATAATTACACAGATTTAATAATAGTCTTGAGTTTTTCGTCATAGTTTAGTTTCTTTTTGCTGTGACTTTTTGCTAGTTTTATTAGTCAAAAATAGTTTAGTTTAAGCTTAGTTTTTATTTAGTCGTAGTTCAGAGTTTTCATACTCTGGTTTAATTTTTTTGTCATTATGTGATTATTATTCAATCGAAGATACCATTTCCAAAACATTTATTCTACATGTCGTTGAACTACCAACTGTTTGTGGACTAGCGTTAGCACCGCCAGGAGGATTACGGAGTGCCATAATTGCCCAACAGTTGACAAAAACCGCTGGTAATGGGGAAAAAAAACTTCACATCGGTTTAAAAGGCTAGTAGATCGTTTCACATGAAGGATCTATCAGTTCGTTCTAGGTGGTTTTATCAGTGGTTTTACCAGTTTTATTTAACAGAATGTTTTCTCAGTTTCAGTTTTCTTGACTTTGTCAGATTTAGTTAAGTAAAATAACCTTGGGGACAATGAGAATCCACTCAAAGATGGGTTCTTTGACCCGGAGAGTGCTTTCTACATGCTAACCAAGCTCTGGTCTTCCACCTTGTGTATTTATGAGTCGGGTTAAGATGTGGGGTGTTAAGGCATGTAACACGTGTGTTGGTACCCTCCCTGAAGAAACAGAAAGCAGGAGGAAAGAGGGAGAGACATCCAGCACATCACAGGGGAATGTCAGTGTATGTCTGAGCAGCCTGTACCTGCCACAGGACCTCAGGCCTCTTTTAATTAATCATCACACAGGATGAATAATTCAGCCATTATCCCTCAGAATAAATAGAAGCCCTGGATTTTGTTCTGGAGTTGTTCGGTTATTATCTTTGCTTCACAGATTGGGGACCATAGAAGAAGAAAATCCTGTATAGTACTGCAGTAACATTCAAATATACCTTAAATACTGTCAAAATGGATGTTGTATATATTCAGAGTTATTTAGATTTACTCAATAACATTTACTTGAGTAACTTTTAAAAAATATATATGTTGTACTTTTTACTTTTACTTGAGTAATTTCATTATGAAGTATTTCTGGTCTTACTTTAGTTGGATTTCTGGATTTTCTACCCACTGAATGATTAACAAATGAAACACCTGCGGTTTTTGTTTTAACTTTTAAAGTTTTTTTTCTAACTTAATAATAAATAAGAACAAAAAAGAAACAAAAACTTCATGTATTTCAGCAATAAGTGTCAAATTATTACGATTGCAATTCAATGAAGATGCAGCTCAACCGTAACATAATTTAAGCAAACACCCAGTTTGTGGCGAATATTATTTTTTAAAAGCTGTGATGTACTTTTTGATTTATTCCAGTAATGCTCACTGGTTTTCTGTTAAAACATCGTGTAAACTGCGATTCCTGCACTGAATGCTTGTTCTGATGTTGGCAGTCTGTCACCTTAACCTTTTACACCGAGCGTCTCTGAGGGGCGCAGAGCGAAAGGCCAGCGCCGCGTTTCCCCACTCAGGAGACATCAATGGTTTTCATTGAGAGAGCAGGAAGGGGGACAAGCAAAACTCCTTTTTCTGTCCCATATTAAAGAGAGAGAAGAAGACGGGAAGTAATTAAGAGCTACTGTATGTAACCTGAACCCTATAAGGATACATGGTGGTGGAAGTATCATGCTGTGGGAAAGATTTCCTTTAAATGTTGATGGAAAATTTAGAAAGAAATCTTTAAACCTTTTGACTTTTAAATTTTTATTAATACCTTCAAAGCAAAAGCAGCACCAGCCAAACATTTTGCAGCACAAAGAAGCTGAGTTGACTGACAGCAATTTTACCCGATTTGAAGAAGGTGGTTGTGAAGGTTGACCTTTCATAACCTCTGGAAACATTGAATTTATTTAACATGATGGCGGCACAAACAAAACTTTTTGCAGCATCAACGTTTGGCACCAATTTTGTTAGATTTGAAGTCGGTGGAGGGGACCACCTTCACTCAGGTGTCAGATTCCCTCATTCTGAGTGGAGCAACTGTCAGGTGAGGCCTTAACAGTTGGTGGCGCAGAAGGAGCGCTAAGTCGACAGCTAATCTCTGCCGCGGCGACCCGCCGGGTGCCGCCGGTCTCCAGAGGAAACCCGAACTGCGCCGCTCCTCCACGTCCTGTTAGCGTCTCCCAGAACGGAGCGAACCGCGCTCTAAATACATTTCATTATCATCACCATGATTATATCAGTAATTGTGTGTACTCTGTAACGCGGTGCAGCAGCAGCCGCCTCCTCCTGGGGAGGCTGGATGATTAAAACATGCATGGTGAGCCATGCATCAAAACGTCCCTGCAGGCTTCCTCACCAGATCCATGCGAGCGCCTGCCCTGATGCCCGGCGCTGGCAGGATGCGGTCTGCTGAGGGTTGAAAGGCTGAGGAGGATCCTGCAGGCAATAATAAGACAGCAGCTGGACTTCAGAGGTGCAGAGGACCGACCCGAGCCGATCCCATCCATATCCATAAACCCACACTACATAACCTATATTCCTTCAGACACGAGTCCAGCCTAAATAATTCCTCCAGCACACAATCCTGAGGTTCAAATCCGGCTTCTTCCATCTTCATGTGGATGACAGCAGAGGATAAAGTTTTTGTGACAGCATTTGATGAATGTTTAATCCGACATTCATACTTTTCCCCGGGCTGGGACCGGGTCCCGAGTCAAAACCCACTGCAGACACTCACAGCAGCAGGTGTGTGAAATATTCATCCACGACACGCTTCATTAAGAATGAAACACGCTGTTCATTTATTTACTCCGATTATCGAAACAAAAGACAGAAAATGGAGGGATTAAAACATGGTGGGTGTGCGATTCCGTGTTTGTCTCGCAGATTTGTAGCAATTTGTTTTGTGACAAATAACTCTGCCTGTCGTCTTGCTGAGAGTTTACAGCGAACGGGGGGCTTAAACAAATCACCGTCTGCGTCAGATACTCCGGTTCCGCAGCGGCGTGACCTTTGACCGGCCCAGAGGCGTCGGCTGACTGGTCCCACAAAGAGAGCTGATGTATGGACTCAGCCAGCAACAGAGAACCGGATAGTTTTTTACTAATTAATGACATTTAATGATCTCTCCTGACGAGAAGGGGCTGCGCTCGGACAAATGAAATGACTGATGTCGCGGCTGTCAGAGTGACAGCGCCGCTTCGCCGTTTGTCTCCACTAACGCTGAATGGATGTGACACGCTGATGACATAATTTCCCAATGGAGATCATTAAAGTTTCATCTGTTCTAATCTAATTACAGTAAAAGATATTCTCATCTTAACGCAGAGTCTTCAGGAAAGCTTCAAGAAAACAACTGAACGACATGAATAAGATTTAAATAAAATAAAAAAAAGAGAGTATATCTCACCAAGGCAAAAGGAAATGTGCATTTGAAATGCTGAAGTCAGCGTTAACTCGACTGGAAAGGCTTTCGGTTACCGTTTTTACCATTCTTACAGAAGTGCATTTATGAGGTCAGACGCTGATGTTGGACGAGAATGCCTGGCTTACAGCCAAAGTACTGAAATCAGCTCTCATTAGCTGCATTTCCGTCGATTATATAATTGAACAATTTGACATTTTGAAAATACATTTGCTTAATAAAAAAAAAAAAAAAATCAAGTTTTTTCAATAAAGCTTTTGCACTAGCATGAGGTGGTTTCTTGGCCATATCCAAATTAACGTATTTTGCAAAACTGCAAAGGAAAAAATGTTGTTTTTTTCGCAGTTAAAAAACTGCGAAAAAAATATATTTCTAGAAAAAACAACAAGGAAATTTCTGTATTGTGTTAAATATTTTTAGATTAATCTCAGAAATTGTCTAGAAAAAACAACAAGGAAATTTCTGTATTGTGTTTTATGTGTGTGTTTGTTTTCTTTAAAATATTTAGACTGATCTCAGAAATTTTCTTGAAAAACAAAATGTAAATTTCTTAGTTTAAAAGGAGTCAAAGTCATGTGATCAACAATCAGATGTTACTAGTGGCGCAAACCACAAAGAAGAAGATGACAGGAAGTAGATTGAAGATGTTTTTTGATGTCTTATCGCATGAACAAACTTATTCATGTGTGATTTTAATTGCATTTCTAGTGTGAAGTTTTATTCCCATTCATATTATACAGCCAGGTGCAACTGCTGTTGAACAATTAAGCTGCTCTTATTGGATGCAAACTTATTGGATGAATTTACATCCAATAAGTTTAATAGAAATGTGGCCTCAACATATTGATTTTCCTCCATAATTTTGTTAACTGACGCACAAAGGTCAAAGGATGGATGAAAATTTGTATTCGAGGTCATACATCCTAACCAAGTGTAATGTTGTTATTTTCATTGGATTTGCTGTTATTTACATACAAAAACTAATGAAGGAAGCAAAATGATTATTAAGTCTTATTAAATTTATTTTTGTATAATTTAAAATAAAGAAGCACATAAACAAATTATTATAAAGACTCAGAGAAAGAGTAGATCTAAATAAGTTTGTACTTCTTCCCAATCCTTTTCAAGTCCGTAAATTACTGTCATGTTGTTTCCATTGTCTATCGGGGTATTGTGTTTATTTTAATTACTTATTATTTTTTAACTAAAGCAATGGTTTTATTTTAATGTAAATAAATAAAACATTGAATTGAACTGAACCGCTGAAGCGATGGTATCAATAGATTATTGCTTGAGAAGCTAAATGTATCTAAAAACATTATAATTCTCATTAAACTGCTGTTCCACCAGCAATTACACATTTTTAAATCAGTTATAAAAAATATACGTATTTGCTTTTGCTCCATAAATGTCTGTTGCTCCATACAAAATACTTATTTGGAGAAAAAAAAAAAGTTTATAAACGTTTTACTAGCAGTTTCCTCTTACCCGTCCGCTTTTGACGACGTCACTTCCGCTTCCTGGTAAAGATGGCGGCCGCCGGTCCGGCTGACTGCGCTGCCCCGCAGTCTGGAAACGTCGCGATAAAGACGGAGCCTTCACACGGGGATGATGCCCCGCCCGCGCCGCGGGACGTGCCGGTGAAACGCGACCCGGTGGTGCCGCTGCGGTTCCCGGTGAGCGGGCCGCAGCCGCTCCGCTGGTCCCCGGATCACCGCCTGGCTGTGTGCGGCTCCAGCTCCCTGTCGGTGCTGGAGCTGCTCTGTGACATCCGCAGCAACAGGCAGGACCTGAGCCTCAACCGAACCTCCATCCCGGTCCCGGTCCAGACCCACAGGCTGCGGGTAAATACAACATATTCCGCTGTTAAGAGCAGAAGCTGCTTTGACGAAAACAAAATAAAGTTCCTGCAGCAAGTTGTTGCTGTAGGGCGTAAAAACAACAACATATCATCTATTTTCATCCATCCTGTGTGATTCTGGCTGCTTGATTCAAGTTAAAGATATTCTGTCACATTCTGCAGTGACACAGGCAGCTTCTGTTTATAAAACAAATAAAAATGAAAGAGTACATTTCCACCCAAACAAAAAAAAAAAAAAAATTTCTAGAAAATCAATCAAAGACATTACTGAGTTCAAAAAGTCAAAAATTTGCTGCAAAAATAACTCAAATATTTAAAATTCATCTGAGAAATTAGAACATTTCTGAGTTTGAAAAAAATTTACTTTAAAAAAAGATCAGAAATGTTGATATTAGTCCCAGAAATATTCTTTAAACAAAAAAACAGAAGAAATAGCTCATTTTTCAAAATATTTGCTAGAATAAACTTAAAATTTCACATTAAATATGTAGCAAAAAGCTAAAAAATTAAAATAAATACTAACTAAATACTGTATACTCTCTAGTAATATTATTTTACTAGAGAATAATATTTTCTAGTCCTAAGAAAATATTATTTAGTATTTTCTTAGAACTAAACTAACTGAATAGTTGTAGTCTGTGCTAGCATGATAAATATCTAGTTATTAAATTAAATATGTAACTAAACATGTTGCTATTAAACTATATATTTAATTTAGATTGGCTTGAAAATGAATTGCATAGTTTAGTAAATAAATAATGAGCAACATATTTAATTTTGTGCTAAATATTTAACTTGAAAACTGAATATTTAGCTTCCTGACTAAATATTTAATATAAAAGTTAAATATTAACTTTGACTAAATGTTGTGCTTGAAGCTCTCGCCTTCATAAATGTTGGTATGACATGTTGAAAATATGACTTCATTTTTTACAGTGTTACTTTTCAAACTGTTTAATAGTGAAAGTAAAATTTTCTGATAAGAAAGAAAATTTGAACATTAACTTGTTGTTACATCTAACTGTATTTAATCGTTTTTTGCATCGTAAGGTCGGACCGCCAGATGAGTTGTCGCGTGCTGTAGAGAAGTTCTCGCTGGACCCGGACCCGACTGTGCGGCAGGTCTTTCTGGCCGACACGGTGATCAACCCGTCAGTCGGGGTTCACAGTGGGATGAAGTTCGCCAGCTGGTCTCCGTTGGGCTGCGACTCGTCCGGCCGCTGCCTCCTCGCCTGCCTGACGCTCGATAACCGACTCACCATTCACAGCAGCCGCGGCCACCTGGAGTGGCAACTGCTGGCCAATCTTACCGAGAAGTACAGCGAGCGGCTAAAGCAGCGAGGCTACGCCAGGAAGGATGGCAACCCCCCGCAGGCGGACCTTTTGGACCTGGCTGAGCTGCAGCGGCGGTTCCGCATGCAGACCCCGGTAAAGATGGAGTGGTCGAGCATTTACACCATCAAAAAGGTCCAGGCGGACAACAGCTGTGTGGATGAAGAGATGGTTCTCCTCGCCGTCCTGATGGAAAATGGCGACCTCGTTTTGTGGAAGTTTGTGCTGCCGTTCACAGACGGAGACGACGTCGTCTTCTACGACCTCATCGAGTCCGGCGTGAGCAGACCCAGCGACTTGGCGTGGTGGGAGTACAAGAACGGGAATCAGCGGATGGGAGGGCTAATCGTTGGCAGCGAAGTCGGACCCGTCAAGATTATGCCGGTCAGCCTGTCGAAAGTGAAGGGCTACTGCACGCTCCGACTCCCCGTCATCCTGTGGAAGGAGTCCGACGAGATCGCAGTGGAAAACATCCGGTGCTTCCTGGTGATCCACCCGATCCATAAAACCAGCTGCAGCCTCATCGTCGCCTCCAGGGGTTGCTACATCTTCTGGTGTTTGCTGATGGTTTCACCGGACGGACTCAACATTCACAATTCGCACATAACAGGACTCAACTCGCTGCCTGTCGTCTCCTTGGCAGTCAGTCAGCAGGAAGTCGCCGTCTACTCGTGCTCCATGGACGGTTGGATCAAAAAACTGACGCCAACGTTCATAGAGAGCTCCGTTATCTTCAAAGTAGAGGACTTGGTTCAGCCAGAGACCCTTACGGGACGATGGATTCACGGGATTGCTGTTAGCCACAATGGCGGCTACGTTGCTATGGTCAGCACCCCGGGGATCGTCGGTAGCTTCCACCCGATCCACAAGAACTACCAGATCCACTTCCTGACGCTGAAAACTCCCGAAGCGGCCGCATCGCTCCTGCTCAAGTCCCCCGAGCAGAACCTGTTCAAAACGGCGGACTTGCTCGACCTGGTGAGGTGGCAGGTTCTGAAAACCAAACGCGTGCCTACGTCGCTCCAGGAGGAGCTTGACTGTAAACTCCAGGAAGTGGACTCGCCGTACTTGTGGCGCATCAAGCTCTTTTTGGCGCGCGTTCTTCACCTGACCCTGCAGGTGCCGCGCACAGAGCTTAAATGGAAACCCAGGCGGACGGCGGCCAAAGTGTTGATACAAGACGAGGAAGAGGACGAGGAAGAGGCTGCTGAGAGGGTGGAGGCTGGTGAAGGGGAAGCAGAGGACCGAAGAACCGAGGTTCAGACTCTGATGGAAGCAGCAGAGACGCATCTGATGCGGGATCACATGAAGAAGGTTTTGGGCGTCGTCTACCTCAACACCTGGGTGCCTCAGAACATCTGCATCCCCACCTGCGGCCTGATGGACTACCTGTCCAGGGATCCCAACGACAAAGATTCAGAGGTACGCACTTGTTCTTAATGCTCATTTTTACACTGATATGAATATTTTCAGTGATTAACAAGTTGCTAAAATGGCTTTCTTACGTAAATGTGAACTTTGAATCATTTTTTTTATGTTGTTCTGTTGTCAAAAACATAACTGGAGTGTTTCCTTGATTGAAAAAAAAAATCCTTTAATCTCCATGGCAACCGTTTAGCAGTGCAAAACGTCTGGGTGGGCCTGGCCCCGCCTTTGAGGCATAGCTCCTCCCCCACTCAGCTCCTTCAGACTAGCCAGAAGCAATTAGCAAACACATGGTGGAACGCTGAGCAACGCTGGTGAAATTGTTGTTAAAGGGTTAATAGAGGAGCCATTATGGGATGACTTCCTGAAGGCGGAGCTTCAGAAAGAGCAGGAGTTTCTTAAAGAGACAGAGACCCAATTTCAAAGCATTAAATTACAAAGTCAAATTTGTTTTAATTAATAAATGAAATGTGATAAAAATACCCATTTTATTGAAACTGTAGGTGATGTAGTTACTTAATTGGTGCTATAAAATGTGCCTGGAAAATATGTAACACTGCCCCTTTAAGTTCTTCAGTGGCTTTCTGGTTCAGTGCTTTTCAAAGTGGGGAACCAGCAGGGGGCGCTACAACGACCTCAGAAACATGAGGGGGAAAAAAATTAATCCAATACATTTTTTAGGCCGAAAATATGAATCAATTTTTATCTTAAAATCAATTTTCAATCATCAATATAATCAGCTTATTATAGCAAAGATAGATAGAAACTCTATTAATCTTGGCTTTATTGTTATTGTATGACAATGGACTCATTTCAACTTTATTGTTGAATTTATTCTCATATTACAACTTCATTCTGGCAATTTTTTCATTTCTCATATCATATTTTTGATATTACAACTTTACAACTTTATTCTCATAATATTATGACTTTATTGATCAAAACAATAATACACATTAATTAGATTTTTTAGTAAAAAATAAAAAATATCTGTTCTGTTCCATTTAAAAATAATAATCACGGGAGTTTTACTTTTATTCAGTTTTTTTGGTGAAATGTCTGAAATATATAAATTTATCTGGAGTGTTTTTGCTTTGTCAGTGTCATGGAAGCTTCAGGAATCTGAGCTGCGGTTCTGATAAATTTTTTGGCTCCTGCAGGTTCTGATCGGCCACATCCGGAAGAAGCTCAACAAGCAGACGTTCCCGGAGCGCTGCAGCCTCTGTCAAGCCCCGCTGCCCTTCACCGACTGCAAACAGGCCGTCTGCGAAAACGGACACATGTGGCTCAGGTCCGAACGACGGTCTTTAAGAAAATAACGGTTTCATTTCCCCGTCCTTCAGAGGGAAGCGTGGGCGCTGCTGCTGCTCCGCCGGGAGCCTGACAGTTAGGACACAAACTGAATCTTAATGCCAAATTCTTCCTCTGACAGTTTATTTATCCTCGGAGAGCAGTAATCAAGCCGCCCACCTTTTGATATTTACTCAAGCGTCGCTCTCATCTCCTCATAAATATCATCCGTCAGCCGTTCCTCCTGCTAGCACATGGCGCCTCTGCTGGGCTCGCCATCCCATCTCCTCGCCCGTCACCCATCCGCCAAACTTTTTTTTTTGTTTTCTTTCTTTCTCTCTGTGTGTGTGTGTGTGTGTGTGTGTGTGTCGCTGTCCCTTCCCATCCGGCTTCCTCATGTATTTGTGGCGCTCTCCTCCAGGTGCGTGTTGTCATACCAGGCCTGCCAGACGCTGACGTTCAGACGCTGCCTCCTGCAGGATTGCATTGCCAGACTGCCAGAGCCTGAGGGTAAGCGCCACTTTCCATCCTCCTCCTCCTCCGTTTCGCAGGCCTGTCACCCTCAGCGACAGCCTTCGCCCCGCGCCGCCGCTCAGATCCGCGCCTGGCATGTCGGGTTTCCACCCGCTTGAGGAGTTAATACCTAATAACCAGCGACCGCTTTAGAAATCAGCTTCATTTGCTCTGATTCTGCGTCTTTAATTTAGTTCCTCCGCCATGTTTTTTTAAACATTTATTGTGTCGTTTATCATCTTTTGTGGTAAACTTCTTATCACAATTGTTGTCAAGATAAATTCCAGTTAATGTTTGAAACGCCCCAAAAACTGTCCCTATTGTTACTTTACCATTTTTCTCCACTGTTTGATCAATTCGAGTATCAATAAATAAAACAATATGATTATTGTGTCCTAAAGAAGCATATTACAAAATATTATACATTTTTTAACAAAATGATAAAATGCAGATAAAATGCATTAAAACACTTACCTCTTCATATTTTAACAGTATAAATCACAAATATATTATAAAATGTATGAATATGATGAGATTTTGATTGGTTGTTGTCATGATAAATTTTTAATAATGTTATTTAAAATCCCCCCAACTGTCCATATAGTGTTAGTTTTATTATTTTACTCACTCTTTGCTCAATAAGGATGCATAAATAAATATTAAAATATGATTAAATGCAGTTACTGTGTACATTTTTAGTCTTTATGTGACTCATGTCCAAAAGAAAAATATTTAAAAAAATTTTTTTTTAACAATTTAATTTGGTTAAATGCAGCCACTGCAATAAAACACTTATTACTTCTTATTTTGACACTATAAACATTAATGTATCTTAATATGTACAGTGGAAGCCATCTTGGCGCTACCAAAGAAGCTAACTTCTCATTTCAGCCAATCAGCAACAAGGAAATCAACGCTGTTTTTGGATTGGCTGCTAGCTTATAGCACGTCTGTTAGCATATTAGCTTGGTTCTTTAGCTAAATAAAATGATTATTTGAAAACGTTTTGTTTTGTTTTAGTTTGAAAATCTGAAAAACACTTTCTTCAGTCAGAGGGCTCTTCAAATGCGCCGTAGTACAGACTGCTACAGGAGATCCTTCTATCACTTTCTTCAATAACTCTGAAAAATGTTGAATTTAATTGAGCTACAGCATTTAATTTCCATTTGGGAACTTAAAATGTTTTTGAACTGAAATATTTAGGTAAGTAAAGCAAAAACTAAATAGGAATATCAGACTTGCAAATTAAAATCCACTTGAAATGGATTTCAAGGGTTAAAATATAATTATTCCACACTGGTTGATAGTTTTTTCATATCAAAACTATCAACCAAGTTTTTGGCCAAATAAAGTAAGAATGAGCCTCATCCTGTTCATGTTGCACGTAAAAATGAACCAGTCAAAATTAATGATATGTTTTAGTTCATTGCCAAATGGGTAAAAATAACAAATTTAAACTGCGTTTGCAATTTTAATGACAATCAAAAATCAATTAGAAATTGTCTAATTGTCTAGTTTGGTTTAAATTGGAAACTGAGTAAATATGAAAGCATTTTCATCTGGTTTCTAGTGCAAATATCTTAGTTCACTTTAAATGAAATAAAACTAACTTATAAGTAACTCTTCAGTAAGAAATAGTAGCTTTTTTAAGTAAATAATTCCTTAATATTTATTAAAAACTACTAGTTAAACATGACGTAATCTTGTTCTGCATTAAGTATCAGATTCCAATAATTTTATGCTTTAAACCTCTAAAGTTGTCCGATTTTATGTTTAAAATGTGTGAAATATTTAGCTGTGACATCATTTAACAGTTTTATGACTCAGTTTAGTGGATAAACTTCCCATTTTATGGTTTCCTGTAATAATTTCTTGTGTTTTTGCTTCAGATCCGGACTGGATAAAGAAACTCCTGAAGGCGCCCTGCCTGCTCTGCGACTCACCCATGATGTGAAACGAACCTTCAAGTTTACTCAAAATTACTGCTTTAAAGTCTTTATTTTCAATATATATAATTTATTTTATTAGTTTATATTGTTGTAATAAAAAAAAGACCCTTTATTAGTTGTTGGTTTGGTTATTTACTTGAAAATCTGCTGCTTTAAATGAATGTCTTGCCTCCAACTTTGCAGCTCTTTTTATTATTTTTCTCCTTCAAATTAATTCCCCCATGCAGGCGCCGTGTTTGCAGTAGGAAAGTTTAAAATGCAGTTATATGTGGAAGTCTTTATTATATCAGTTGGACTTCAGGGGCGCAATAAATAAGCTCGCTCATTTTCCCCGTGTTGACTGTGTTTCAAAACCTTTGGTGTAGTTTTTATTGCGAGTTAGTGGAACTTGCTCTCCAAGTCCTATTTTAGTATCTCTTTTTTCTTTGTGTTTGAGCGTAACAAATAATACGGTGAGAATAATATATACCCTGTAAAAAAAAAAGCTCGGCATACCTTCTTTAATTGGCACTGTAAAACAATTTTGCGGCTCCGGGTGGAGGAGGAGGAGAAGCGCTGGCGCTCAGTCATTCCCTCAGATGAGGACTTCCGCTGATGTAAACGCAGAAGAGACGAAATGAGCAGGAAGAAAAGGGGAAAGTGTGGTTAAAACCGCGGCGCGTCCTCTCCCGCGGGGACGCCGCCCGTAATGAGATTCAGCCGTAATGAGGGACAGAACATGGAGCCAGATGTGATTCTAATTCTAATCAAGGAGGGGAGTCGAGGTGCAGAGCGTATTGTTAAATACGATTAACCCTTTATCGCTGTTTGGACGGGCCACAACCGGTGATCAGAAGAACAGGACCATGGATTTTACTGGGATTTCATTTGACAAAACAAATGAAACCCCATTTGTTTTATCAAATGCAGGTCAAGAAGTATTATTGGTCTAGAATCTAATTAAAATGTCTTAATACAGTTGAAATAAGACAAAACTAACAAGTAACTTTTTAGTAAGGTATAGAAGATTCTTTCTATATTCATAAATTCTTTTGCACAAAATCATTCTGCCTGTTTTACTGCGTTTTGTCACTTCAAATTGCCCCCAACTCAACGTTTACATTTGCACATGAAAATGGCTGCAAATACTCACGCTCCTATACAACCATGCATCTTTGAAAAGCAGAAGTGGAGGCTCCTTAACAACCAACAGGAATGCAGCATGTGGTTTCTGAATGTTAAGTCAACAACAAAACAGCCATTGTACAGTGCACACCGAGGTAGAACCAGTTGACCAAACGTGCTGGAACTTAGCTTACGTTGCTAGGTAACGAGTAGAACTCGTGGCATTGCTAGGTAACAAATGGAACCCTGCTGAGGTTGCTAAGTAACAGGTAGTGCCTGCTGATTTGTGACGCAAAAATGCAAAGAATTTTGAAATGGCTCATTTTCTAGACGCCAAAAACATTTGAGTTATTGCCAAAAACGGGCTGGATGGCGTTTTCTAAACAATAAGACTGTTTTCAGAAGCTGTAAAAGCTCAAAGTACAAAAATGTGCTCAGCTAAAGAATGATATTTCTGCACTGCAAAAACACAAAATATATTAATATTTTAGTACACTTGAATTACAACAAAACTAACTTACAACTAACTTTCAGAAAGATACAGGAGGCTTGTTTTAAGTCAATAAATCCTTAGTATTGATGAAAATGTTCTTGTTTGATTGGCAGATTGTTATAACTTGGGGAAAATGCCTTTGACTGAAGTAATCTTTTCTACTTTTGTCATCAATAAGCTCCCATATATGCTGAAAAATTCCCAGTAAGTTAGTTTCGTCTTATTTCCAGTGTACTACATATTTGCAGGAGAAACCAGATGAAAATCACCTGGTGAGATTTTGTGTTTTTGCCTCCTGACGGTTCTGTAATCAGGCCGTTCGGCGCCGTCAGGTGGGATCGCTCTGCTGTTTGTTTGCCGACTGGAATCATCGACTCCTCAGGTTGTTTTGTTGCCGTCGCCGCTTCAGGTGGAGACCAGCGAGGGTTACATCCGCCTCCCGCTTTAATATAATAATCCGTCAGAAAAGCGTCTCTACTTGTAATTACCTGACTCCCCCTCCCTTCGTCCTCTCCTCCACCGACTTTACTCTCAAGACTTCAAACAGGGGAATCTTCTCTTTGCATGCAATATTTATACCCTTTATGTCAGTGGCTGGAAGACATGAAACATTCATGGCACCTTTTCACACCTTAATTTCATGTGATATTCCTTTTGTTTTGTTTAGACTCAAATTTGAACATGATGTGTCCCACTGTATTCTCCTGAGGGGATCAGTTCATGTTGTTGCTCCGGAATATTTCAATTGAAACGCGGCAGAGGCAGCTTTCCGTCGCCGTGACAACTCCAACGAGTCATCGATCGGTCCTATTAGCAATATTACAGATTGGTGAATGATTTTTACTGGAGAAACAAGTTAAGACATGACTTAAACACTTTGGTTTTAACACTACCAAACTTCTCAAACCACTCAGGTTCTGTCAAATATTTCATGAAGCCAGGCACAGAAAATATGGTCCACAGCATGACAGATCTTCCACCGTACTTTATTGTTCTTGAAAGTGTTAAATCTTCATCAAGATCATAAATGTCCTTAAAGAGTCGGATGTGGTTGCATGAATAAACGAGACCAAGTGACAAACTCTAAGAATGCAGTAAGTACCGGTTAGTAATATAAAACTGAGAATAAAATAGAAATAATACAAGAATAAAACCATATTTTTAAAGGGAAACAACTTGATAATTGTATTTTCTTAGCGTGGCCCTAATACTCCATCATAGTATCCGATTAGCACCTCTTGTAATTTAACAATATTGAACAGCTTTTCTTTTCAAAATGTTGCAATTTGGCAGCACACAAAACGTAAAAACTGCTTTCATTTGATTGATAAAATGATATTTAAACTCACAGCTGGTCCATTTGTGAGGCTCTTCACGTTATCAAACCCAGTTTTGTTTTGGGCCAAATCAAAGGCCGGTTGTGCCAGAATGTATTGATAAAACCTGATCACAAACTGTTAAAATATCAATTAATTATTAAAGTTAGATAATATTAATAATCTTTTCAGGATTTTGTGATACATTTTGGGATTTTTGCAATGAAAATCAAAGTGTTTGTGGTACTAATTTGGAAATATTTGTGCTTATAAATGTAACTTTTTATTCCTCTCTGTAAAGATCTTAGACTTTATAATCTGACTTCAATTAAAGCTGAGGCAGCTGTTTCATACGAGTGAGAAAGTTTTTGACAATTTGCTTGATAACATGATATTTAAGCACATTTAGTGTTTAGTCTGGGGCCACATTAAGACGAAAGGCGGGCCAGATTTGGCCCCCGAACCCTTAGTTTGATTCATATGGCTTAGATGAGAAGCTATATTCTTATTAGGTCTCTTGTCTTTCCCATTTTGAAGAGTAGCTCTGGTACTAATTAAGTGACTTCTGGAGGATAGTCATTTTATTTAGAGGTAATCAGAGTAAAAGGGGACTGAAAACAAATGCATGCCGCACTTTTCAGATTTCTATTTTCACAAAATCTCGTTTTTCTTTGTGATGTGAAAAATAAGAAACCTCTGTGTCACTTATTTTATCTAGAAGTTTATATTCTTTTTGCTTTGGACGTTTTTCATTACACCGCCTCACATTTCACCGATTGTTTTTGCAAATCCTAAAATTGACCAATTAACTGTAAGTTTTAATCATCTGCTTGTCTTCTGCTGAGCTTCTTCAAACATTTCCTCTTTCATTCTCCTCTCAGGCGCCGGTATCATTTCATCCTGATTACAACGCTCCTGTTTCCCTCCAAGGTTACTATATTTGAGTAGCATCCAGACGGAAAACACATATTCCCTCAGCTGCAAACATGTCTGTCTGTAAAGTTTGAGCCCAGAAATACACTCCGGTAATCACGGCGGTGCAGAAACAACTCGTCTGTCTCCCTTCGTTCCCTCCCTGAGGATTCCTTCCTCTCTTTCTAAAGCCGTCTAAATTGAGCTGCATCCCCCCCTTCAAACTTGTCAGTGCTAATGAAGTCGGTATTTGAGGTTGTCTTCCTCTCTTTCAGCGCTGATGGGGTGAACATGGTTGTCAAACTGGTCGACACACCCTTCCGTTCCCCCGGGAGGAGAGGAGCAGTGACCCGAGACCGTCCTGGAGGGGGACGTTGTCCATCATTAGAGTAGCTATTTGTTCCTGGCTTTGGGGCGCTGAAGTGGAACTAATACCGAGCAGCACAATGGCCATACAGAGGGAGGGACGCTTTTTACTGCTACATTAATTAAGCTCATTTCCAACATGCTCCCAGCCCACCAACTCCTGCCCTCTGCTTCTGCTGTAATTAAGTGTGTGTGTGTGTGTGTGTGTATGTGTGTGTGTGTGTTTAAACCAGACTACATTGTTTGTGCGCCTGGTTTAACCTTTTCTGATGGATCCCACTAAAAGCTGCTGAACTTCTAAACAGTTTTGTTACCTGTGATTAAACTTAAAAAAAAAAACAAAAAAAAAACACTAAGCGAGACTAAAATGTTGTTACTCCTTGTGGGAAAAATCTAACACTTTCCACTAAATTATTTAGGCTTAATTAGGTAACAAATCTTGTATGTTTATATCATCAGTTTGCTATTAAAAGCCTTGAGGTTCACTTGTGGATCCATTATAAATAAAAAATTATCATCTCGGTATGTAAATTTGTTTGAAATATCTTAATAAGTCACTAATATACAATGATGGGCAAACTTTAACTAATGTATCAATATTTAGAGCCCATATGACGTCACACTTTCATAAACTTGGTAACTGGCAGCCATCTTGGTAGGCCAATGGAGTTGCTATGGCAACAGCAAAGCAAACAGGCCACAACTACTACTTTACCCACTTGTGTGTAATACTAAGATAAATATCACTGATATTTACTGTAGTACTGACTGCCAAACTAGCAAAATTAGATTAGCTAATGTAGCTTTTATCTGCAAGCTAAGACGTACATGGCGAAGGCGTGGATCACTTCCGGTTCAGACTTGTATTGCGGAGCGGAATCTGCCATCTTTGCTCTTTTTTCCATTGTAAATATCATAAACTACTCAATTTATGTAAATAAAGTCTACACTTTAATTTAATCATGTACCACAGAAACAGTTGGCATGATGTCATTCAGTGAGTAAATGAGACATCTGACTGATCTGACAAATTAATAACGAATAGCTGAGTAGTTTTTCATGTAGTACTTATGCTAACTTTGAAAAGTTAGCTTTCCCTAAATTAATGTTTCTGGATAAACTTGTAAACTAAAAGATTACAAGTCTTGTAATCTTTTAGTTGAAAAACTAAACTTTAATTTTTCCAGATAAAAACGCTCATTTATTTTGGAAGTTTCGGTTAGCAACTGTTAAGAATTTTTCAAGTACATATTAATGTTGATGCTCTTATTTTGAAGTCTGTTCAGGCAGAACTTCCATTTCCTCTTTTTTTGACAGGAACTTCCCTGAGCAAGTAGCAAGGTTGACTTTTGAGCTTTGTGCTTTAAATGCTATGTTGCTATGGCATTTTAGCTTTAACAAATCTAATGTTTCTAAATAGTAATTTAGCGCAACAAAGATTTTAGTACTTCAAACTGTGAATGCTTATGCTAATGTTAGCATTTACAAACTAATATTCAACTCATATTTTATACACTATGGATGAGAAATTTGCATGTGAATTAATAAAAATAGTGATTAATCTTTCCAAATATTTAAAATCAAAGACTTAATGCCCCCTCCAGGTGTTGGTTTGGATCCTGGACGAGCCCCCAAAAATATGCTATGGGCTAATAGTCAGCAGTATTTCAAAGAACATAATCCATGTCTTATGATTGGATCTTGGTTATGTGGAATAAACACAAAATTAATTCAAATTAACCACATGCTAGACAGATGAAATAATATGGAAGCCATTGAATAAACAAAAATTTATCCGACTTTCGCTTGATTAGCAAATTTGTGTTTATTTTGCATGTCAGTTAAAAATAGTTGATATTCAAAACAATCTATTAATAATGTCTCTTTAACTATCAAACTCTTGTGAAACAGTGGCAACATTAAACCATAAAACGGTGTAGACAAATGAGAAAAATGAGGAATTTTGCTGCTTTTATATGATCCTTCGTAATTTTAATTACATCTGAGTTTACTGTCCTCCACGTCTGTTGCTTTCAATGTGATTGATGGACAGTTTTTCCTCTTTTTTCCCAGGACTCAAACACTTATTTCATGCATAGATGACAGGGATAAGTGATGAAAAAAGCCCTCCTGGCTCTGCTTCAGCAGATCTTAGGTGAAACACGCAGTTGAGCAGGGCCTGCAAGGCTTCACGCCGCCTTCGTAAACGCAGCGGATGACGGATGTCTGTCTCCATCAGCGCCGGCGCGCTAAAGTGACAGCTCTCTGTTAACGGTGACAAGTCAGGGCTCCAGCGGAGACAGATTGCCTTCAGGTGGCTCCATTTTCAGAATCCTTGCTAAGAATCTGCAGCGCTTAACTTTCTTTTGATGGCAGAAGGGCTATCAGCAGCTTTTTTTTTTATTTTTCAGATTTCAGCTGAAGGAAAAGGGGGGTTCCTTTAATATCTTGTCTCTCAGAGATCAGAGGGTGTCACATTCTCACACCTCATATTTCACAGCATCTATCACAGGCGGTGTAAAATTCCCTTAAAAGTGCATTATGCAATATAATAGCAGGTTGGGATGACATTTATCTGCCAAAGGGAGGAAGGCTATTACAGACCTGCTGCCTTTTCCAAGAGGGATTTCATCATGCATGACTTTTCTTTTTCTGTTTAGTCTTGTGATTGCAGATGATGATCGAAATTAGACATGATCTTGAGGATCTTTCCTCCAACTGTGTTTCCACTGTGCAAAAACTACATCTCACAGTTCACATATTTAAGAAACACAGAGCCTAGTATGTTTTTAATCCACACATATAAGGAAATCCACTCGTTTCTATGCAGAGATAACTTCAGGACATTGTCTGTATGGATAAACTAGTCACATGAATCACTTCTGAAAGATTTAGAGCTCTTCTTCCACACAAAAGGTCTTCAAATTTTGAAGGTCTCTTCTTCTATGCACTCTGAACTTAAGTTTATTATTATTATTTTCTATCGAACCCATAAAAACTTAGCTGTGCTAATCCTGAAGTGATAATTATAAATATTATTTTCCCAAATGCTATAGCGCTAATCACAAGTGCTAAAGCTAAAGTTCTATGCTAACACAATACTTAGTAAAAGCTAATGCTAATGTGCTAGCTCCTGCTTTGTTCATACCTGCCATGTGTTAATGACGTCGCCCCAAACAGGTTCGATTCTGTTATTGCACAAGAACCTCGACTGTTTGCACTTCAGGAAGTGATTGATTGGCACAAACTTTCACTCATGGCTTCAGTTTTATGACTGTGGAGTCGATAACCAAAGCAGCCACGTAAATTAGGGCTATAGGATTCATCCAGAAAAATTGATTAAGGGCAAAGCTAAGTTTCTTTATGGAAATGTTTTCAAAATCCATCCATCCATTTTCTTCCGTTTATCCGGGGTCGGGTCGCGGGGGTAGCAGCTTCAGAAGGGAGGCCCAGACTTCCCTTTCCCCAGCCACTTCTTCCAGCCACTCCGGGGGAATCCCAAGGCGTTGCCAGGCTAGCCAAGACCCATAGTCCCTCTAGCATGTCCTGGGTTTTCCCCGGGGCCTCCTCCCAGTGGGACGTGCCAGAAACATCTAACCAGGGAGGCGTCCAGGAGGCATCCTGACCAGATCCCTGAGCCACCTCAACTGGCTCCTCTCGATGTGGAGGAGCAGTGGCTCTACTCTGAGTTCCTCCCGGATGACTGAGCTTCTCACCCTATCTATAAGGGAGAGACCAGACACTCTACGGAGAAAACCCATTTGTATCCGCGATCTCGTTCTTTCGGTCATGACCCAAAGCTCATGACCATCGATGAGGGTAGGAACGTAGATCGACTGGTAAATCGAGAGCTTCTCTTTTAGACTCAGCTCTCTCTTCATCACGACGGACCGATACACGACCCGACAGAGTGGTAGACTTCAGTCAGCCTACCACTGACTGAAGCACATTGGGTTAAGCAGCAGGAAAATTATCTTTAAAAAACTTTGCAAAGTGGCCTAATCAAAGTTCAAACCAATTGAGGTGATCGACTATGCTTCCTTAAACAAGTTAGGATGGCTCAATGAGCTGCATGAAACATATTAATCATGTTTTTTTCTTTACACAGAATTATTCTTGGATGCATTACAGTCTGCTCAGTTCTGCCTTTTTGAGCTGTTTTAGGGCATCTTGTCACTTTAAATCCCAATAAGCCTCTGCTGGCCGCGCCTCCATTACTTCAACGTTTACACTCACATGAAAACAGATATGCAATGTGCTTTGAAAAGCAGAAATGAAAACTCCTGCACAACCAGCAAGTATGTAGTAAGTGGTTTCTGGATGGTAAGTCAACAACAAAACACTTGTCTTTTCCAGCAACCATTGCACAGTAAAACCAGCTGACCAGACATGCTGGTCAACTTGGGTTGCCAGGTAACGAACCTGGAGTTCCTCTGGGGTTACTAGGTGAAGGGTCAGTGCATGCCGATTTGTGACGTTACATTCTTCAGGTTTTTGGCTCATTTTAACAAGACAATAAAATTAGCTTATTGCCAAAAAACAGCTGTTTGTTTGGGGGTTTTTAAGGTAGTGGAAACCCAAATGGAAGCACAAAAACTTGCAGAAAGTGAATTTTATATAATTTTCCCCTTCTACAACAGGCTATCCATGCTGGAAAACCCTCCAGTGTTGCAATATTTAAACAACTCTGAAAGAAGTGGGCCATAAGAAGGTTTAGTTTTCAACTCAAGACTGTTTTGTAATTACTAAGTTATCGTTGTTTGATATCTGAAACATATCAATGGGACAAAACAAAACATCCCATATTTTCTGTCATTCACACATTGTTTCCCATAATTCATGGGTGTTTTTGTTTTGATTTTCTGGTTACTCAGGTGGCTGCGGACACCCGGTGTGAATCTCATTCCCACCAGAAACATATTCTCAGACGAAAACACCGACGTGTTCAATACTTATTTCCCCCCGCCGTACAGGAGCATCCCAGCACTTCCAGTTGGGACGGCGCCAGAGCGGTTGATCTAGATAATTTTCTGTCTCAACGGGGGGAAGCGAGGATTTATTTCAGGGCCTGGTTATGCAGAATTTCTAATGAGTATTTTTGTTTTTTTATTTACAAAAAAATAAAAATAAAGAGTACCGGTAATAACTATGTGCAAAACCATTAGAATGAATATTTATGTTGGTTGTTATGAAATATTCATTAAGTAGGTTTAAAAACAGAACAGCAAAAGAGAAAGAGAGAGAGAGAGAGTGTGTTTACTTGTGAGTATTTGTCTGTAAAATGGGGGCGGCGAGGCCCTCATCACCTATTGCACAGGAGTGCTGACAGCCTCCTCCTTCCTTCTTAGGATTGAATATCTGACATCTCTTAACAAAAGCAGCAGCAGCACTGCCATCTTCTTCCTCTCCTTTCTTTCTTTCTTTCTTTCTTCCCCGTCCATCCGAGGTGATACGACTCCCTCCGTTCATCCGATCCAACCTCTCATTCCTGCACTTCCCCTTCATTCCATCCGACCAAATTAAGAAATTAATGAGGGATAGGTTCTTTACCAACTGCCCCTGCAATGTTTACCACTGATGAAATTATAATGCAGGCCCTGCTGTATTATTTATAAGCCAATTAGGGGAAGTGTTACTTGATTTGATGGCGAGCCGACACAGAGTACATTTAACTAATGGAGACCAAGAGAGTAAAGGGAACGAGAGAGGGGAGGGGAGGGACAGCTGAGGCGGGCGATTCTGCACCATGCTCTAGGATTACGTGGCTAATTGCCCTGCTTTATCTGTCTGTCACGGATAGCCATGCATATTTTAGCGTTCCCAAAGACTTTGATTGTTTGCACTCGTGTTGGGGCTGTAACAAGTAGAGCAGAGGCCAGAGTGGAGTGTAGTTAAAAACTGGCAGCAAGGGGGAGGAGGTGGGCGACGGAGAGGAAGAGGAGACCAGAAAACTCACGGATGCACACGGTGACAGGTGGAGGGAGAGTTTGTGACAAGGAGGGGAAAAATGGTGCAGCCAAAAAGAAAGAGTCGGGGTGTTTCGTACGACAGTAATTAATTCCACTTATTGTAGCAGAGACTCGACCTTTTCTCAAACTGGTTTCATCTGATTGGGAAAGCTTGTTTGCACAACCTTCTGACAGAAATGTGAGACAACATGGAGTCTGCTGCAGCTGGATGAAAAAGTAAAGTACAAGTAGACACTGAAATGCCAAATATATTGACTATTTTGTGAAAATATTCGGGGTTCTTCTCCTTTTTTTGAAGAAAATTCAAAAGCAAATGCACCAGGATGTGAGTTCTTGTAGGTTAAAATTGTTACTACACTGCAAAAACACAAGATCTTACAAAGTGTTTTTGATCAAATTTTCATCAGAAATATCTTAGTTCACTTGAAGTAAAAGAAAGCTGGATGCAAGAACTTGTTTTAAGTCAATAACTCCTTAATTTTGATTATAAAAATGTTTTCTGGGAATGCTAACATGGCGAAGAAGCATCAAGCTGCTATGCGCCACAAATGCGGAACAAACTTCCAGAAAACTGCAAAACTGCCAAAACACTGAGTTTGGACGATACAAAACATGTTCATTATACCTTTTGTGCACAAAACCATTTTTAAATAATGAGATTTTTTACCTGATCAGTTCTCAGAATGAGCCGTTTTGGGGCCTCTTGTCAATTTAAATACAAACAAACTCAACGTTTACAATCCGAAGTTAAAATAGCTGCAAACAGATACGCAATTATACAGCTGTACATCTTTGATAAGCAGAAGTGGAGCCTCCTGTACCAACCAACACAAATGCAGAAAGTGGTTTCTGGATGGTAGTTCAACAACAAACCACTTGTCTTTCCCAGGAGCTGTTGGACGGTGGTAAAAACTGATCAAATGTGCTGGATCTCTGCTAAGGTTGCTAGGTGACGGGTGGAATTCTACTGGGGTTGCTAGGGAACAGGCAGAGTCTGCCGATTTGTGACGTTACTTTCCAGAGGTTTTTGAAATGGCTCATTTTCCAGACACCAAAAATTATTAACTTATTAAAAAACTGTCTGGGTGGGATTTTTTTAAGCACTTGTGTTGTTTATAGAAGCAGTTTTGGAAGCATGAAAATGTGCAAAATGTGAATTTTCCCCTTTAATAAACTCCTGGATTGAGCAACTCAGACTGATGAGCTTTTGGAAAGCTGATCAGACACTCATGCTAAGGAGGGGAAACTGGAGCAAAGGCATCCCTAATTATCTGATGAAGGGGGGCAGCTTATCTGAATGGCTTCTTCTTTCTCTCCGCTTTCATCCCGCCAGCTCACATGGCGCATCTTTACATAACAAAAGGTCCGTACCTGGCCGAGCCGCTTCAGTCAGGACTCCTTTGCAAACATCCCAGGTTCTGGGTCTCTGAGCGATCCGCGATTAGATCCGGCTTCACATAACATACGGCGGCTAATTCTGGAGATTTTTCCTTTTGCCTAAAATGTTGCTCAGCGAGGGTTTGTGAGCCGAGCATTTTGGAACGTTTACGGGTTTTTCCTCGTTGCAATGAGAGTGTAATTAATTCACGATTAAAAGCATTAGTACGGGCTTTGTATGGTGATTTATTTAAAGGCTGGTACTAACGCTGGCTCGGTTTCCTCCTTTAGGAAATGGGTAATAAGATCCGATGCCAGGCCTTCTTTAGCATCCCTCTCCACACACACACACACACACACACCGAGGATATCAGTGTGTGTCTTCGATTAGAAGGCAGAAAAGCTCTGTCACCAGCAGCGTCACAGTCACCATGTTAACTTATTCATCCCTGTTAAAGCCCGTGTAACAGGATAGCTGTTAATTAATATTGCTGTCGGGTAAATGGTTGCTGCCGGACCGTTGCCACCATCCATCAGTAACATTATCTCTTGTGTTGTTTTCCTGCCAGGCCTCGGGCTCAATTAAGATAATGCTATGCAAACGAGGTCTCTCGCCATTAGCCTCATCACCGAGGAGCCGTTAATGGCATAATTGGGGCACTCCAAAGAACAATTACCTCGCTGCCTGCCCTAGGAGATCACCAATCATCCGCGAGCATGACTGCCGAGTCACAAGTCGCGACCGCCGGGCGACGAGCGAAACAGGAGGTTAGCAGCTGGAGAACGACGACGACAGCAGCCGTTTCCCATCTGACGCCACGCAGTTACCAGGAAGTGCTTCAGTTGATCCTGGAGATCAGGATTCTGGGAATATCTGGACGCACGAGTACGATGGCGTTACGGCCGCTGGAGATTGACAACATTTCTGCCAAAAAAAGTTGGCAATTTTGAAAAAAGTTGGACATTTTTTAAATTTTTGACTTTTAGAAATTTTCAAAAGTCTAGGATTTTTTCATTTTTGAAACTCAGAGAATTTCATGCTTTTTCTTGAAAATTTCCGAGACTTATCTAAAAATTGCTACGATTCTGCAGCACATTTTTGACTTTTAAAACTCTGAAATTCTGAAACCTCGTTGGAGCAAAATACATTTCTTTTCTTTCTTTTCTTTAACATGAAACTGCATTAAGGCTCCATAATCTTTCAGAGTGCAAAGTATTTGCTAGAGCTGCTAAGAAATATTTAGATAGCATAATAATAATAATAAGCATATTCACTGTCTTTTAATTTTATTATTGCAAGTGTTTTAATTTTAAACCTGTATTTATTCATGCTGGTATGACTTATATTATCAATAGAAGTTTATTTTTTAGATCAAATCTTTTAACTTCAATAATTAGTTAAAATAAGATTGTTTTTATTCTAAGCTATTTGTAAAAACTGGTGTCTCTTGTTTAATACATAAATATGATGTGATAGTTAATTTATTTTTATTAAAACTGATTAATTTTTAAATAAAATGGACAGAACTAATACGGTGTTTAGACTTTTCTGGAGTAAAGAATACATTATTTTCATGCAAATATATTGGGAAATATTTAAAAATTGAGATAATGTTTTAAATTTCAATCAGTCTGCACAGCAGGATGAAATTGTTTACCTTTTCTCTTCCTGTTGGTGTTTTTCTCTTCTTGCATCACATTTTGGAGACAGACATAAATCCGTATCTATCATAAATCATTCAATGTCAAGCTATATTCCTCTAAAACCGTCCATAAACAAACTTGAACTGATGCAACCTGGATTTTATTTAATTCATGGACATTTCCCCTGTTGTTGGTGGTGAAGTAACAGACATTAAAGATGTTGGTTAAACTTTAAGCCAACAGTGAAAGCTCTGATTCGTCTGACTGTGAGTGTAAACATTTGCTGAAAAATCAAAAAGATTACAAATCTAGACTCTCACCACAGTTTGGAGAAACTGAGCTCTACAGGAGAGTCTTAAAGTTCTTTTCTATTATTTTAAAACAATAGACACAGTTGTTTAAATGATTTATGTACCTTCATAATTATTTTTCCTGGAGTTTCAGTTATTCAAACAGAAGAAAATCTTTTGCTGTTGTGCCTTATTCACTTTATTCTCATCCAAACTGCAGTTCTTTGGTAAATGAACGATGGGTGCATTAGCGCCACCTATTGTGCTGGAGTGTTTATATCGGTAATTACAGTGGAAGAAAAATAACAGAACAGAGAAAAGTAAGCTTTAATGTATTTGTGAGCATAAATTGCAAGATTTGTTGAGTCCAACGAACCGAACAAATTGAAAAACCTGTTCCCCTCCTCGCCTGTGGGGGCCCTGCACCAAAAACCACAGAAGTAAGCAACACAAAAACCTCTGAAGACACTGAGCGCAACTTCCTTCTTCATAAAACAAATAAAAACCAGAGTAGTGTCAGATTTTAGCGGTTGTAGGATTTTTTTGTCTTTGGAAAAGGCTGCGCGTCATTTCAACTGCTAGCGTGAGTATTGCCTGTTTGTTTTGGTTGTGTTTACCCAGAATGCCTTGCGCTGTAGTGCACTTCCTGTTTTTGGAGCAATCTCCAGTCCGTTTGGCATGCATATATGGATTTAAACTGCAGCGGAGTTCCATCAACTGAACCCAGACCGAGGCTTATAGGCAGACCAGAGTTCGGTTGCACAAGTCATCAGTCCCAAAGTAGATCTGAAACATCTTAAATTAACTCCATTGTAAGAATATGTGAACGTCAGGTGGATCGGAGCCCGCTCCAAAAATCAGGAAACGGACAACACTGCAGGGCATTCTGGGTAAATACAACAACACATTAGCCTAGCGTTAGCGGGATAAATAACTTGTGTTATTTTACCAAAGACAAAAGGCAAATCCATTTCTGTTTTGATTTTGTTAAGTTGTGTTCATTGTTTTCTTCTGGGGTTTTTGTGTTGTTTTCTGCAGTGGTACTCGTTGCAGCGCCACCACAGGCCAGGAGGGGATCAGCTTTTCAGTGAACCGCAGCAGCTGAAAATGTAACAAATGTATCAGGTCTGAAAACACCCAAAGAAATCTGACCATTACTTTGAAATCTTTTACAGAAGTTTACACTAGAAAACAAGCTACAGTGCAGTCTTTATTAGTGTATAAATAAAGAAGAACTTACAACAAACTGCAACATTTCTAGTAAAACAACGAGAAAAGTTTCAATAACACTCACAAGACGCGGCACAGCTGTCATCTGAATTTGTACATTTCCGGAAGATTTTCACATTCCCACACAGTTACCTTCACAGCAAGTTTGTTATCGACTCGCCGGGTTTTTTCCTCTCTTCGGCAGCAGAAACAAAAGCCACATCTCTCCAACCCTGACACTGCTTCCTATCTGTTGTCTTCTCACACCTCCACTTTGCTACATAAGTCACACAGACGAGTCTCAGCTCCAGCTATAATGATTCCTCTGACACACATTGGGGCGCATCATTCCACCGCGCAGCACAGCTTTGCAGCTCAAGGCCCCAAAACCTGCCTCACTAGCAGGATGCTTCCTGTTGGTGTGTGTGTGTTTGTGGTGAGTGGCTCCTTGGGAATTTTAAGAGTCAAGCCCCCCTAAATCTCCCCGTTTCAGCTTTACAAAATCAATAGGATAAATATCCTGTTTGGCCCTCTTCGTCTTCAGCCGCCCACCTCCAGCTAGCTCAGGTTAGCGGAGCGGAGAGTCTCAGTCTCACCTCAGGCTATGTTTAAAATAATCCCTGTTGTTTTTTGGGGTTTTTTAGCTCTGAATGACTGAGGATCTCAGGTGCAGCTTTTTAGCTAACAGTGAACAAGAGGGAAAATCATGTTAACATATGCCATCGGAGAACGCCACCGGCTACGTCCTGAAATCGGTCCGGTCCAGACACGGATCGAAGCGTGTATGGATCGCGAGCAGCACCTGCCGCCGAATCCAGCTGCTCCCATCGATTTTTCTGTCCTCAATTATATAATAGGAGCTCTGTTCTGGGTTCATACCCACAAATCAAGAGAGCATTTTGACATGTATGAAAAGAGATTCTCATCGACTGTTTTCCTGAGGCCCCTTCGGGGAGATTTGCAGGACGCGGTGTGAGTGATGGCTGCAGCAGGGTGCGTCCGTTGGCTTTATTTTTCTGTTCCAGGTGATTGGACTAAAAAGACAAGGAGGCACTGAAACAAAACTTTCGGCTCGCCGTTCAGCCTGCTGTGTTGAAAAACCGCTGGATTAGCTCTCACGCTACACAGCTGACTCTTCTAATTGGAAGACATCCGTGTTTTTAGCCGTCCAATCCGTTGGTAACTTTTCCCAAAACGCAGCCGTAGATCCGTTATCCTCCCAGGCATGTCGGTTATTGACAGGAAAATGAAGGTTAGTGGGGTCATTGTGGGTGAGCGAATGGTTTGATGGCACCAAAATATTCCTGGTTAGTCCACATTAATCCAACTCTAGTTTGCTTTTTGTCTAGAAAGCCGTTGTGAACTTTGGTTTGGCTACAAACCACAGTCTGAGTTTGGTGGAAGTGAACTCTGCTGCAGTTTCAATGCTTATGTGAACGACAAGTGGACCAGAGACCGCTCCAAAAGCAGGAAATGAACGACATCGCAGGGCATTCTGCAACCAAAACAAACCAATGGAACCAAATGTACTACCTGCTGTGATAAATGTGATAAATACTTGGTGAGCGTTTGTGTTTTTACAGTGCAGTCGCCATTTTAACATACAACACTGCAAAAACACAAAATCCTACCCAGGATTGTTTCCAGTTTCTGGTGCATATGTTCCAAACACACTTCAAATGAGACAACAAAAACAGACGAGGCACCTCTTGGCAAGATATAGAAGCTTATGTTAAGTCAATAATTTCTTAATATTGTGAAAAAGTTCTAGTTCCGTTGGTACAATATTCCACTGGGCCGTTACCTAGCAACCCCGGCTAAGTCCAGCACGTCACCTAGCAACCCAGTTCTACTGCCATTGGCAGATATTTCGCTTATAACAAGACATTTTCCCCATGTTTTAAGTAAAATAATCTGGTAATGAAACTAGTATTTTTTCATCTAATATTGATTTAGTAATTTAAAACAAGCTCCTCCAACTTGCTGAGAAGTTACTTTTGTCTTGTTCTAAGATGTAGACCAAAACTCCTTGGTAACATTTTGTGTTTTTACAGTGAAACAAACTGTTTTGTGCCCTGGTAAACCGACTCTTTGGCTCACGGAGCTTTAACATCAACCTAATTTCGAGAGGTTTGTCTTTCCTGTAAATGAGAGCATCCTCATTATCACCGTGTGCTATCAGACACCTGCAGCAGGAAGACAGTGGAGAGGTGCTGGCAGAAGACGGCCGTGCGCTGAGTGTCGATCGGAGGGAGGGTAACTCGAGAATCAGATCCTAATCTTGCCACGCTCGGGCATTTTGGGGGATAATTGTAGCCCTGGCAGAGCTCAGGTGATGATGCAGCCCGACTTATCCGTTTGCTCTTCCTCCCTCTCACCCGTCCCTCCTTTTAATCTCTTTCTCATTCCTTTATTCCGTGAATAATCTGCAGAGTAAACCTGCAGTAACGAGTGGAGAGGAAGGGTTGTAGGCGTAACTTTAGCTGGAGTAATGAGGCCTAATCCTCCGCTGACTGGGGCCTGTTTAAAGAGCTCCTGGCTGAGCCGCCCGGTAATGGAGTAATTAACCCCCGCCAGCCGCACCGGCCTCCGACCGCCAGCGACCCTCGTGCTTCGTTCAGATTGAACTCCTGCTCCAGGTTTGTCGCAAAGGATCATGGAAATTGATCTGCACTGGTGAGAAATAAGCTGAAAACAGAGAACAGTACGGTTTCCACTCATGGATTACCTCTGCTTTTGCTTTCTTTACATAAATGACAATCAAACGAATCTGAGAAAGTTTAAACGCTTTATGCTGTACAATGGCTCCTGGAAAGGACAAGTGTTTTGTTGTTGACTTACTATCCAGGATCTACTTGCTGCATTCTTGTTGATTGTGCAGGAGGCTCCACTTCTGTTTTTCAAAGATGTACGATTGTATAACTGTAGCCATTTTCAGGAGTGAGTGTAAATGTTGAGTTTATTTGGATTTAAAGTGACAACATGTCCTAAAACAGTTATGTTTGAAAGGAGCTTAAAACAGGCAGAACTGATCAGACTAAAATCTCATTACTTTTTGAAAAATAATGGAATGAATATGTTTTGAATAGACCATCTATCTATCCTAACATGTTCAAGGAAGCATAATAGATCACTTTTGATAAGTTTTCTTCATCTGGCTCGGTCTGTTTGATAATTTAAAAACATTTAAGTGTGACGATGAAGCAAAAAAACAGAAGAAATCCTAAAGGAGGAAACAATTCTTCATGTTAGGAAACCAAATGACAATCGTGATGAGTTCAAAGGTCACCACTCCCTGCTGATCTGATTACTAGACAATCATCTGAGGCAGATTCTTTGTATTTACCACAGAAACAATCAGCGCAATCAAACGGCGTAAAGGAGGCGCGCGCAGGGCCGGCGTCCCAACAACAGCCTCGCGCGTCCGGCGCCGCGGCCCGTTTGAAGTGAGCAGCCAGCGCGCATTACGGCAGATGAAATGCTGTCACGCGTGGCCGCCGAATGGTTTGTGTCATTAGGAGAACGAGGCGAACAGGGGGAGCCGAGCCAACCTGCTCTGAAGGAAGGCGAGATTAAGGCGATGTTCAGAGACTCTCGTCTGTCAAGACTTCAAAGATGCCATCGACACTCCTTGTTTCTGCCGACGCAGCGACCAAATCGCACACACTCTGCTGCCTCTGTGGCTGTCAAAGCTCCTCTGACATCCCCTTCATCAGGAGCAGGGGCTTTAATCCAGACACGGATAAATAAATCAACACACAGGGGTCCTGCACCTCTCAGCGCCTCCTGGTGGCGGGGCATCCGTGCCCGATGGTGAATTATCAAGATTAATTCTCCGCAAAGGAAGGATAATTAATGCAACTGAAAGGGGAGAACCAAATTAACCAGCATGCGGTGCATTTTTTCCCTCCACGTCAGATAATTCAGAGCGAGGAATGAAATGAGCGGCGGCATCAAGGCTCGTCTCCTCCTGCACGCCTGAAAGGAATTTCAAAGTCTATCTATCAGTTTCAACAAACAGAGAAATGTGTTGCTTTCCACCTTTTTCATTCCGGCGCGAGGGATCCGTTTTGACACAACCATCTGGAGCCGACGTGATGAGAGGAGAACGGAGGAGTTTGAGTTTGAGACGACACGCCGAACACGCGAGGAGACGAATCAGAGACGACCGGGCCGCCGGTTCCTGCCTGCTTCAGGAGAGTCCGCATGTTGGGAAACTGGAAACGGCGGGAAAGCTGGAAGCTACACAGGTGTGGCAAAACATCCAGCAGGTCGCGCAGAATACAAAAACGCACAAGATATTCAACTTTTTCATTATTTATTAAACGGGATCAGAGTTTAAAAAGAGAAAAAACTTAAAATGTATTTAAAAGGGGAACTTATGACGATGCAGTTGAGCCAAGGAGTAAATTTCAACCATAAAACTGACAAATTTTGAGATTCATTTCAGAAATTTTCAAGAAAACAAACTTTGAACTTCTGAGTTTCAGAAGTTGAAAATTTTTAACATTTGAATCTCAAGAAAATTCTAAAAGTCAAAATTTTTTTGACATTTGAAACAGAAAACAAACAAATAACAAATGTTGCAACTTTAGTCCTGAATTGAACTGAGTCTAGCAGACAATAAGGTGCAAAAACACCCTTAAGTAGCAGAACAAAAGAGTTCCTCAGTATTTGGGTTAAATGTTTTGGGTTTCCACAAGTTTGTCACAATAGTTTGCTGACATTTTTGGCCCATTCCTCCTAAACTGGAATCCGAATAAACTCAACATTTATTCTCATGTGTGAAAATGGCTGCAAACATTTGCTCAATTACATAATCATACATCTTTGAAAAGCAAAGGTTGAGCCTCCTGCACAACCTCCAATAATGTAGGCAGTTGTTTCTGGAGGCTAAGTCAACAGCAAAACACTTGCCTTTTCTAGCAGCCATTGTGCAGCACATACTCAAACCAGCTGACCAAACATGCTGGAGATCAGCTGGGGTTGCTAGGTAACGATCCAGCCCCCGTGGAATGTGAATTAATAATCTGGAAGCTTTTGAAGGGACTCATTTTCCAGACACTAAAAATTTTAAACTTATTGATAAAAAATGTCATGGTGTTCTTTTTAATCGCTTGTTTTTAGAAGCAGTAGAGATGCAAATCGAAGCATAGAAACGTCCAAAATGTAAATTTTGCATCTTCATAATTTGTTCTGGAGTTAATTTGCACATTTTAAAACCAAAACATCTCCAGGACACAGAAAACCGTCTCCGTCCAGAATGGTTTGAAGGTCAAACATTCACAGGTAAACGTGGAAATTCAGTGTATGAGTCATGTTGGATCATAATTTCCTGTTTCCAGTAGGAGAGGCTGTTTCTTTTTTTATTATTGTTACTTTGACTCCATGTACAGAAGACAACATCTATTAGAGAATTTCCCTGAAATCAGGAAAGGAAAAACCATTGTTTCACCTGTCTGGGTGTTTTTCCATCACTTCTTCATCCTTTTGTATTTTAACTGCAAATTTGAAGCAGACAGAGATCACCACAACAAAAACACACCATCTGAACCAAGAAGCGAGATCTGTTGCTGCCATGTTGTTTTGTTTGTTGTTTTTTGAAGACCGGTCTGGCAGCTGAAACGTGCTTCCCTTTCAGAATACAAAAGATGCCTTAGAGGCAACACAAGTGAAGCTCTACGCTGATGACTGCCTGCTTGACAAACGTCACGTTGGAGCGTACAATTCTGCTTTTTCAAACCCAATATTTTAACATCAAGTGGTTAATCCAGTGAAAGGGGTTAAAACATGAAGGAGTGAGGCAAAAAAAACTAATTTATATACTATGAGAGATATGTGAGGCACCCAGGGGGGGCCGGTAAGTTGTGAAAAATTAAAGGAGACGGATTCAAACTGTCCAATTTCCACATCAAACAAACCCTAGGCTCAATACTCCTGGAGTGGCTGCCTCATATCCAACACATCGACTCAGAAAAAAGGTTCCCCGCTCCCCTCCTCCACCAGTCCATCTCTGCAGCCGCTTTTATTTTATTTCATTTCTTTTCTTTTTCCTCCCTCCTCACCAGTGCTCTCTCTATTTCCTCAATAGCCGCTCTGTAATTCCCATAAGCACTGTACTGGTTACACTAGCCACTGTCTCTCCCCTGCCTAATTATACCCTTGTGAGTCTATTAATCAACTTGTGAATTATTTAAGAAGGAGAGCTCTTCTGCCTGTAACTGGGTTTGACACCGTGAAGGGGAGACGAAGAGCGGGGGAAAGGTAGGAAAAGGAAATGAAAAGAAGAAGGGAAGACAGAAGATAGCAGGGTCTTCTTGCATTCGTCCCAGGAGGACGAAGCTGCAACCAGACGAGACAAAAAAAAAATACCTGTTTGTCTTTTTTTTAATGCAGTTGTTGTTTTCTTCGTCCCACTCTCTATTTCCATGCATAAGTTTTCAAGATAAACAGGAAATTCATGAATATATGGAGCGACATTGAGACGGAAGGGCGAGGGCGAGGAAGGAAGAGGAGAGAAAAGTCAAAGCCAAAGAGCGAGCCGAGGCGGCGCTGGGAGCTGCGAAATTATGTAGACAGCAGGATGCACACATTAACGTAGACAAGCATCGGTAAGCAGATGCAGCCGGGGTCGAGCCGCTGTTTGACAGCGTCTCCCCAGAGCTGGTGATGGTGGTCGGCTGGCCCCTCCTAACGACTCCCATCCACTCTGACGCAGCGAGAAACTCACACCTTTATTATTTTTCCTAATATTTCGCGCTCTTAGTCGGACCTCAACGTCACTACGAGAATCAGAATGAAATCCTGGATGAGGAGGAATGTTTAGAGGGGCTCCAAGCTGAGAAAGAAGAGGATGTTATCGAGGTAGTTTACTAGCAAAGGCCTGGAAACTTACAGTGCTGTACAAAATAATGGCACTTTAGTGGAATGATACGATTCCACCAGAAATCACGCAAATCTGTTGGAGTGAAAGTGGAAAGATGATCCATAAACACCCTGAAACTAAAGATGTTTTTACACCTGGTAGTTTAGTAGACTTGGTTCAATTGAGGACAAAAGTTGTCACATTTGTTGTTGCGGCTCTTTTTCAGTCTGCATTGTGTCAAACGAACCAAACTCCTGCTCATCTCCTCGCCTGTGGGGGCGCTGCAGCAAGAACCACTGAGGGAAACGGCACAAAAACCTCTAAAGACACTGACCGCAACTTCCTTATTCACAAAAGGTAAACAAAAATGGAGTAGTGTCAGATTTTTCTTTTGTCTTTGGTAGAAGATCACAAGACATTTGTCCTGCTAGCGCTTAATTAGCGTGTTTTGGTTTTATTTACCCAGACTTCCCTGTGGTGAAGCTGCTTTTAGAGCCGACTCCGGTCCGCTTGGTGTTCACATACACATTCAAACTGCACCAGAGTTCAATTCAACTGAACTGAGATCACACATTCATACCTCCCCAAACGAACCTTTCCCTAAAATCCATGTTCTCAGCTCGGTTAAAGTGAACTCTAATGTGGTTTGAATGCGTATATAAATGCCAAGTGGACTGGAAACCACTCTAAAAGCAAGCGGTGGGAATTCTGAGTAAATACAACCAAAGAAAAGTGCTATCTGGTTGTTCTTCCCTGAAATGCTCCGTATTATATAACATGGCCTTTCTTTTTACTTCTACTCTAAAGATTTTCTTTAAATGTGTCACTTATTTCCAAACTTGGGACTCACAAACCAAACCTCCAAAAAGCAACAAATCCAAATTTTTTCTCTGCACATTTATTGGCCGATTTTGCCCCAGGGATGCACCGACGCCTGTTTTCAAAGACGCGTCATTATACGTTTGGTTTCAGCACGTGTTTGAGTTGCACATCTCATTAGGCCCGAGCGAACAGCGCCGTTGTCTGTGAGGGTACACAAGTCCACATCGCTCCGTCTCTGCGGGATGTTTATTAAATTAATAAAAAGTTGCTCAAGGCGAGCCGCAGCGGCGAACGCCCCGAGCTCGGCCGTGATTGGCACTCTCCGCCGCCCCGCGTTGTCTCCTGGGTCCCGGCTGCGTTTCCTTTAACTAACTGGCTGTGACTGAGGAGAGCGGACTGACATACAGCCCCCCGCCTCTCTAGTACCCCCGCCCCGTCCATCCGTCTCATTCCTAGTCGGTCCAACTGGTCCCCAGTTCCTCCAGGATGGGAATCCAGAGTAGCTGAAACCTCCAGCTAATTTGTGGTTTGTAAACAAGTTACTGTAAAGATAATTAATTTAAAGGAATCAATTAGTAAAGCAAGACATGTTTGACCGCGGTAATCACTTTCTAAATATGGTTGTAATGGAAAACAACTTCATGTTGTTGATAAATAATAAACTAACGATTTGCTCTTAAAATAAACACGACCTGATTTGGATGGTTATATTTTTTAAACTGAAAGGTAAAGATGGAAGCATTGAGCCAGGAGTAGTAAGTGTTAGCAATCTACAATTACGTATTAGGGCCATTGTGAATTAAAAAAAGAGAAAAAAGGAAATAATTACTAAAAATTTCTAGAAAAAAAAGCCAAGCTCTAAAAGTTGGAAATTTGCAGGATAAAAAGTCAGAAATGCTGCAATTGATCAAAGAAATTTTCTAGATTGAACATGGAAATTTCTGAGTTTCAAATCTCAGAAATTTGCTAGAAAAATCTAAAAAAAAATTACTAGAAAAAATAAGTAAATTTCTGCGTTTTAAGTCAAAAATGTCTCAAAAAGTAGCAGAAATTTTAAAATAGTATGAGTAATTTTCTAGAAAATTCCTGAGTTTGAAAAGTCAAAAATTTGGGTCGGAGGTACTTTCTACAGGAATGAAAATACACAAAGGTACCGGCAGCAATAGATCAATTAATAGCTCTGTCCAGCTTTGGGTCAGGCGTACTCTCTACAAAACAAAAGAACAAGCAAAGGACATAGAGTTAATGACCTTCATCCAGATTTCCCAACAACTCAGAGCAGTGCGAGGATTACTTTCTACAGAAGAGAAAAGCAAAAGATGGAGGAAACTCTTGGGGGAAGAATTCAAAAAGAAACTTAGAAATGAGCCATTACTCACAAAAACTCCTTATTTAGACTCCAAGCATTATGTTCCAATTAAACACCAAAGAAAAGTCAAACTCTGTGGAGAATCTGTATAAAACAACCCCCCCCAACAAAACAAAGGGAAAAATTAAAATATATTATCATCTTTTAAAAATCCTTTTAAAAATAAACAAGACAAACACAAACAAAACCGAACAAAAAAGCCCCGCTCTGTCTCTGCGGCTGGGTTCGCCGGCTCTCCCAGGGCGACTCGTTTGCATGGAAACTGCGAGAGGCAGGGATTGTCGTCGACGGGGAGAGGATTTTCATGTGCAAATTTCAGCCTTACTAACTCTGCATTATTATTATTTCATCAGCGCCCGCGGATCCCCCCCAAAACACCCAGCCGCCGTCCCCCATGGACACTTCAAGATTCAGACCAAATCCTGTTTCTGCTCTTCCCCCCAGAAGGCCGGCTGCTGAGCGAAGCACCGAGTTGATCTGCTGCTGAGATCCAACAAGGCCAGGGAGTCAAACTCATCTTTCACTTTGGGCCACATCATGTAGAACCTGAATGTTCTTAAATAGGCTGATAAAACCCGTCGACGTCAACTGCTAAATTATTAAATATTATTGTAAAATTCACATTTGGCACATTTTTGTTCTGACATTTGGGTTTCTACAGTTTCTAAAAACCACAGAGCTGATTTTTGGCAATATGTTAATGTTTTTTGGTGTCTGGAAAATGAGCCATTTCAAAATTCTCCAAGCTCAGCAAAGCCCAGCCCAGTTACCTAGGAAACCCAGCAGAATTCCACTCGTTACCTAGTAACCTAAGCTCAGCTAAAACACGTTTGCTTCACTGGTTTTACCGCCGTACAATGGCTGCTGGAAAAGACAAGTGTTTTGTTGCTGATTTACCATCCAGAAACCATTTTTGTTGATTGTGCAGGAGGCTCTACTAATGCTTTTTAAAGATGAATGGATGTATAATTGTGCATTTGTCTGCAGCCATTTGCGCGTAAGCGTTCAGTTTATCGGGGTTCAAAGTGACACGAGGCCATAAAACTGCTCATTTTGAAAAGAAAACAAAGTAGGTAAAACTGAGTAGACTTACATCTTATTATGTAAGAATGATTTTGTGCAAAAACAAAATGTAACAAAGATGTTTTGTATAGGGCTGCAGCACGTTTCGTCAGCTGGTTTTACCGCTGTACAATGGCTGCTGGACCAGGTAGGTGTTTTGTTGTTGATTTGTCATCCAGAAACCAGTTGCTGCATTCTTGCTGGTTGTGCAGAAGGCTCCACTTCTGCTATTCAAAGACGTACAGATGTATAATTGAGCATCTGTTTGCAGCCATTTTCAGGTGCTAGAGTAAACATTGATGTAATGCAGGGGTGTCAAACTCCAGTCCTCGAGGGCCACTGTCCTGCAGTTTTTAAATGTGCCACAGGTACAAAACACTGGAATGAAATGGCTTAATTACGTCCACCTTGTGTAGATCAGTTCTCCAGAGTCTTGCTAATGACCCAATTATTCTATTCAGGTGTGGTGCAGCAGAGGCACATCTAAAAGTTGCAGGACAGTGGCCCTTGAGGACTGGAGTTTGACACCTGTGATGTAATGGGTCGTGGACAGCAGCAGCTGAATTTTATGACGAGGCGCTCTAAATCAGCTCAAAGTGGGCAGAGATGACCAGACTGTAATCTTAATGATTTTGTGTGAAAAAATGTAATGAATATTTAATATATCGCCCACAGATCTATCCTAAGGTGTTCAAGGAATCATAATAGTTCACATTTAGTAAATTAAATAATATTGAGCAAAAGGCGGAAGCTAATGCTATCTGGAAAGCCATATATTGGGAAGGTTTGAGAATCTTTAGTCTTGAGCGCCACATAAAAAACTACGATGGGCCGGATTTGGCCCTGGTCCTTAAGTTTTACACATGTGAGATAAGGGAAGGATACACCAGTTCTGACCAGCGGTACTGGTGTTCTCTTGCATTAATTGCTTGTAAATTGCATGGTTGGAGGCTTTCTGGCTTTCAACTTTTAAAAAGGAGATTACAGCCAATTAGCAAGTGCTCTGAAAAAGCCCTGGGCGTCTGGGGAATAGTGGCTGATCTCTAATATGGGACAACTGTGAGCAACAAAAGAACAGTCCTGGTTTGGAAAACATACACATCTAATCTCACATGAAAACATAAAGAAAAACCTGACGGATAACAAGAGCTACTAAAAGAAGTGCCATTACCAGCATGAAAAATGAATGAGAGCGTAAACGGGGAAAGAAACGCTCCCAAAGTGGCAAAACGGGAACAGGCGAGGCGGTAAATATGTTTTAAAAGGTGCAGGGGGGAGGGGGGTAAAGGGCTCGTATTTTATCCTTTTAAATCAATTTGTCAGCTTCCCCTCGCAGCAACGGTAACCAAAAAGAGCCGAGTGTTTCCCTGTAAACTGCCATCTTTAATTTCTTTGTCTGACGTGCGGCGGCGTGCCTCGACGCACCAGAGACCCGAGCGTGAGGTGAGCAAAAGGTTCAAAGCCCAGAAGGGAGCAGAGCCCGTGCACCTCTGAGCGCAGCGGATTACGGCGCTCGCTCTCATGTCAAACAGAGGCGGCAAGAGGAGGAACACAAGTCGAAAGATCTCCACAGGCTTCGTAATCTGCGACGATTTATGCCGAGCCCCGCGACTCCGACATGACGAGTCATTGATTTCCTTCTTTATCTCTTCTCTTTCTTTCCGTTTCTCTCTCTTTTCGTGCGCTATGCCACGACGCCTCCACTGCATCTTCCTGCTTCTGTCAGCTGAAGTCTGGAGGTTTACAGAATCTCAGGGTGTTTTCACTCCTGATAGTCCGGTAGACTCAGTTTGATTTGGGACCAAAATTGTACCATTTGTCACATTTTCAACTGCTGCAGTTTGCTTTCACACTTCACCGTCAAGAGATCCAAACTAATTGAAAATCTGTTCCCCTCCTCGCCTGTGGGGGCGCTGTACCAGGAACCCCTGAAGGACATTACACAAAAACATCTCAGAAATTATCTTGAAAAAACTTCAGTTAAAAAAAAAATTTTTAGATTAATATCAAAATCTTTCTAGAACAAACTTGTACATTTCTGAGTCAGAAAAGTAACAAAAATTGCAATGAAAAAATATGAAATTTTGAGTTTAATCTCTGAAAATTACCTGAAAAAACATGGACATTTCTGAATGCTAATACAATTTATTTCCCACATCCAGCACATTGAGAAGTAGATATTTTCAATAAAATATTCAGCCTCATGAATGTATCCATTAACAATATACACTGCATAAACTCAAAATGTTACCAAGTATTTTTAGTCTATTTTCTTGTGCAAATATTTTAGTACAATTAAAATAAGACAAAACTAACTTACAAGTAACGTTTCAGCAAGAAATAGCTTGTTTTAGGTAAATAATTGTTAGCTTCACAGGCGGATTATTTCTCTTACAATAAGTGAAAGACATGGCGTTATAAATGACTGAATAACGTCTGTAATCCAGTCATTGTGCCCCAGCATGAACGACAAAAGCCTAATTTCATTTTCATGGATCAAAAGTTGATCAAGGTTGCATCTTTAAGGTTTTGCTGCTGGAGGGAGGGGAACCTAGAATGGCACGACCAGCCACCATAAATCCCAGGGGTCCAGTGAATTTCCACTTTCATCCAACCTGTGCTCAAGCTCAACAGTAATAAAATATTATGATCAAATTTAGAAATAAGAATGTATTTTTAACATTTTTGTCAACCCATTTCTTTATTTTTGAGCTGACTGACAAAATAAATCCATCTTATAAAAGATGAGGCTATCTTTTATAAATATGTGCAATTGTCACAAAACAATTAATAGATCCAAGTTTGATCTCTATTTATATATTTTAAAATGAAGAGTTTTACTCTGATGAAAACCTCTGCTCATCTCCTTAATTATCGAAAACTATAATCCGGAAGAAGAACCCTTTAAAATATTCTGTTAGCCTCGACATTTCAATATTAGCTCTAAAATATACCATTACGGTCTCAATGCACCATCTACTGCTTCTACTAATTCTGAATGCAAATCATTTAGTAATATTTGATCCTCTCGCTGAGCTTGCGGGAGAATTCATTCACGGTTTGACCCTCACTGGCAAGTCAACAGCTGCTTCTAGTCAGGCTTTAGTGGCATCATCGGCATCCTTCAAAATGATGAGTTTTGCCTTTTTATTACATTGCAGTTAGAGATAATTAGAGCTAATGGCCTTGCTCGTTAAAAAGCTCTACAGCTAATTGGCCAGACGAAGAAGAAGCAGCGAAACACCACTAGGAGGTCAGGAGTTTTAAAAACAGGAATCTGAAAGCCGTAAACATGGGGAGACTGACCACAGACCGCTGACAACTTCCTTATCAAACTGCATTTTTAATCAGGGATAATCAATATTCAAGGCAACAGATTTAACACAGTTTATATATCCATCACGCGCCATGAATATTTTATGCTTTAAAAAAATCTAAAACCCCAACACTCCCATGTTTTTATTCCCAAAGTCTACAGCAATCTGGCAAATCAGATGTGATTAATTATAAATTGAACTATTACGGCGCGCCTCAGAACCTCACGTTCACAAACTGCACAAACGGGAGACGAATGCGTTTCCTCCTGGTATTTCTGCCGCGTACGCAGTCGCTGGCTCAGATTCTCATGCAACGTCTATTTCTGAGGCCGCTTGTTTCATTTGGATCTAAAAGACTCGGATGGACAGAGAACCGCAGGACGTCCAGAATATATGATCCAAATCAACCCCACTGCTTCTCTTTGAAAGCCTCATTCAGAATCAGTATGAAATATTTCCTGCAAGAACAGGCGAGAAAAAAAAAGAACATTCGCCAAACAGAAAAGACATTATCACCATTATCACCAATGAACCAAAACTGTGATTTGAGCCAAAACAGCTCTGACTTCCCTAGAATCGTGAAGTCGACAGGAACTGTGCCGTTACCTAGCAACCCCAATGGAATTCTGCCCGTAACCTAGCAACTCAACTAGCATGTTTTGTTAGCTGGTTATACCGCTGTATGCGCTGTACAATGGCTGCTGGAAAAGACAAATCTTTTGTTGTTGAAACCACTTGTTTAATATTTGTTAGTTGTGCAGGAGGCTGAACTGCTGCTTTTCAAAGATGTACGGTTGTATAATTGAGCATCTGTTTGAAGCCATTTTCAATGTGAGTTTATTTCGACTTAAAGTGACAAGAGGTTTTACAACAGAGTGTTCTGAAAGGAACTCAAAACAGGCAGAAATCAGTAGTCTGAAATTTCATTATATAAGAATGATTTTGTACAAAAAATGAACTGAAGATGTGTCCTAATGTGTTCAAGGAAGCATAATGGGTCACCTTTAAAGGACAGTTTAGCTACTTGGAAGGAAAATGTACAGAAATTAGAGGTGATTTAAAGCTTCTGAGCAGTACAAAGAATCAGGTCAAGATCTTGAGCAGTCCTCCATCTTGGACCATTCACAGGAGGCTGGGACACTTGTGGAAGCGTTGCCAGTCAAAATACATTAGTGCAGTAAGTGGAAAAAAGGTCTTTCTGGGATTTGTTTTCTAAAAATACGCCCACAACCTGGGAAGCTGCAGCGTCTCAGGAGCTGCATCAGAAACTCTGCAGCCCGAGGACACCTCGAGCAAAGGCAAGAGAAATAAACAGGAATAAAAAAACATGCCCCAAACCACTCCTATTACAGACGCGGCGCTGCAAACAGTGGGAAACAATAGTTAGAGAGGAGCAGGACAGAGAGAGCTGGCATCCAGGGGCAGAGGGCTTCAGGGCTGGGAGGGGGCCACTCGGGCAGAGGTGAATCGTTGGGATGTTTTAATGGGCTCAGGGAGGCTAGAGAGCCCCTGCTGGAGGCCCACAGGAGGCCCCTAGCCTGTGGTCATGCCGTGGGCAGGCCTGCCTAGCAGCAGTCAGGTGAGCTGACAGACCCACCCCATGTGGCCTGCAGTCACCCCACATCCCCCTCTCACCCCTTTCAGCACAGATGTTCAGAGTTTGGGGAGCAACAAGCTGAGCACAAATAAATGAAGATGGAGATTCAACGTCTCCAGGCCAGATTCTCCTGTTTATGTTCATATCTCTGTTTTAGTTCAGACTCAAGCTGCTTCAGCATTTTACCAATTAAATTTAGGTTCACCTTTTGGTTCCGCTAAACCTCCTGCACCTGTTGCTGCACACCATTAAGACAGTTGGCTGAAACTACCTGTGTTTTTATTGGAAGGAGAAGAAGTGGAGTTGGTTGAGGAAGACAAAATCCTCGGCGTTCGACTGGACTGGAGACGCAACAGGGATGCATCTATAAGAAGGACAGAGTTAAGATTCTTCAAGAGACTGCAGATCTTCTATTAGTCCATTGTTGAAAACGTCATCTTGATCATCCATTGAGGCAGCAGCATCAGAGCCAGGGAGCTAAAACGGCTCAACAGTCTGATACAGAAGGCTGGTTCTGTTCGAGTTCTGTTCTCAGGATGACTGTTGACAATGACTGGAGACAATTATGCAAAGAAGGATTCTTCAGAAAATCAAGAAAATTATAGAATGATAGATCTTCAAGAGACTGTTTGGGGAAAACAGAGCATCTTCAGTCAGAGGCTTCTTCAGACTCAGTGCAGTACAGACTGCTACAGGAGGTCTTACTTGCCAACAACCATCACAATCACTGCTTGAAGAATCTGAATCAATGTGCTACAACAACAATCAATTTCCCTTTGGGATCAATAAATTGAATTGATTCAACTCAGGTAGAAAGTTTTCTGACCGATCGCCAATTACGTTCTATAAAACGCCTGACCTGTCCATTCCAATTTTGGCCAATACCAATATTTTTTGTCTGAAATGAATCTTTAGTTGAATCCATGGAAAGTAACAAAAATGATCAAATATCACAGAAAAAATAAGGAATTTAGATTTTTGAAGATCTGAAAACTTGCAGTCGCTGACAGATCTTGCTGGAGTTCCGCTTAGGTTGCTAGGTAACAGGGCTGGGCTCCGCTTAGGTTGCTAGGTAACAGGGCTGGGCTTCGCTGAGGTTGCTAGGTAACGGCACAGTGCCCACAATGCAAAAACAGAAAATCTTACCTCGTGACTTTGGTTTAGTTGCTCCTGAAAATATCACAGTACACTTGAAAGAAGACAAGACTTCTTACATGAAGCCTTTCAGCAAGAAACAAAAACTTATTTTAAGTAAATAATTCCTCAATATTAACGAAAAGGTTGTAGTTCCACTGGCAAATTATTTCACTTATAGCAAGACATTTTCCCATGATTCCTCATAAACTCAAGGAAGTAATGGAGAACTTTAACATCTTTGGACAACAGAGCTATACATTGCTGCTCCTACGCCTGACGTCTCCTCTGATTGGCTGATAGATGATGAGCGCTAGCATACAAAGCGTTTCCACAACAGAAATGACCAAAGCCACTTTCCTCAACATGTTTGCCATAAAAATCTCTGCAGACAGTCATTTACAAAACAAACCAGGAGTGGAACATATTCTATAAAGTTTTCAGAGTTTAAAAGAAGTGAAAACCGACAGCTTGAGTCTGTCCTTCAACACAAGTTTTCCTCTTTGTGATGCATTGTGACTGTGCTTATGGAGTCAACCTTTTGCCTCGCCGATTCCCCAAAGCCCCGTCCATACAGCCCACTGCAGGAGATAAAGCTGGGCTCGGCCCGGCCGCTGAGGCCTGTGAAGCCTCTGGCATAACTCTCAGCGCGAGGAAAATAGCAGCTTTATCACCGCTGCTCAAACATTCATCACACGACCTCTGCTGCAGCACGCTCCAAAGGGGGAGGGAGCGGGACGATACCGCCTCTGTCTATTCCCATCCTGCAAGCTTCCTATTTGGAAAGACGGTGGCAGAAAGGCAGCTTCAAAGTTTTGGGGGGTGTTGGGTCAACTCACATCACACCAAAGAAGAAGAAGAAGAAGAAGAGGAGGGACGGAAGAGGGGAGGCTCTGAGCAGTCAGGAGGGAGGTCATTATTGGGCCGTGTTTATACCCACACTGATGTGTGCTGCTGCTGCTTTAACGTTCAGAATATAGAGCTGCTGCTGTTACTGCAGGCAAAAAAGTTTATGTCCCTCTCTTTGTCTCTGGTTTGTGCTCACAGAGGAGGAGCTTTACCTGGTTTCTGTGGTTTTTACTCAAAGAGATGAAAGCAAAATCTTTCCAGGAAGCTAATTAAATATCTATGCTCAAATATTGGAAATATTTTTGGCTCATTTTGGACTTCAGTGGATAATTTGAGAAAATGACTATCCTTCTATCATGCTACCTCGTCTTCAAAAACACTAAATATAAAGTATTTTTAGTCTGTAAATATTTGAATACATAAGACAAAACTAACGTTTTAGTTAAATATAAGAGCTTGCTTTATGTAAATAATTCTGTAACATTGGTGAAAATGAAAAAGTACAGATGAAATATCTAGTAAGATACTTGCTGTAGAAACCAGACCAAAAATACTTGATAAGATTTTGTGTTTTTGCAGTTTTGACCATTTGAGCCTTTTTATAAATTATAAACTATAAATTATAAACTATAATTTATAAAAAGATAAATTTGTCCTAAAATGTAAAACAATCAAATATCACACAAAAAAAATAAGAAATTTTTGATTTTCAAAGAGCTGGAAACTTGTAGTAGCTGACCAAACATGTTGGAATTCAACTTGAGTTGCTAGGTAACGGGGCTGGTCTTGGCTGGGGTTGCCAGGAAACGGCACAGCGCCAACAGTGAAAAAACCCAAACTCTTACCAAATATTTTTGATCTGGTTTCAAGTGCAAGTATATTTGTACTCTTGAAATAAGGAAAAAACTAACTTATAATAACAGTTAAGCAAGATGTGGGAGCTTGTTTTACATCAATAAATCCTTAAAATTGATGAAAGAGTTCTAGTTCCATTGGCAGATTGCATCTTTCTGAAAAGTTACATGTAAATTGGTTTAGTCTTATTTCAAGTGTACTAAGACATTTTAAGTCGAAACTAAAAATACTTGGTAAGATTTTGTGTTTTTGCAGTGTAAACATTCATGTAATGCTAAACCAAGGAAGTTGGTTTAGCATTGGAAGTTAAACCAGAAAGGTTTGACCCAAGTCATACATTTTAAAAGACTGTTATCTCCAATGCTAACCAAATGTATATAAGCTTTTGAATTCAAGGAAAGATACAAAAAATCTCTAAAAACAATATCCTTATTTAGTTTTCTAGCATTTAACTAATAGAAATAACTTCAGTAATTCTAACTAAGACAAAACGAGAAGTTTGGTTGGATTTAACTTCAGAAAGTGAGAAAAAAAATCTCTTTTTATGGTCTCCACTGTACAGGTATTTCAAGCAGACGTTGTGGACTAATAATAGCAAAGCAAAGTCAAAGTATGCCACACCAGTGGTGTTAAACATGATGGCGTATCTAAATTGGAAATCTGGCGGCGACAGTGACGGTAAAAACCTCGTGCTTTCGTTGGGAAGGCGAGAAGAGGGTTAGGCGAACAAAAGCCTTGAAAAGGAGTCCAATTCTCCAGCTCCTTCCCCAATCCGTGCTGTTACCCGCTCGCAAAGTACACAAGAAAAAAGAAAATAGTAGCATGCATATCATTCATTAGTAGCAAATAAAAGAAATTCTCTCTAATAGTGCCCCCAAATCCCAGAGCTCCCGGCACCGCGGAGCAGGGAACTAAAGAAAGAGGGGGGTGGAAGAAGAGATGCAAAAAGGAAGCCGTCTCCCTCAAGTGCTTGTTAGGCCCAAATTATTATGGCGATGAATAATTTTAAAAATAAATAAGAAAATAAATAAATAAAAAAGAAACATTTATAGATCTAAGTATTATCAGAGGAGCTGCGGGTCTGTTGCCAAGCTCTCCGGGCCCGTTTGAAATCCGTCTTTGTTTTTCACTTTGATCTTTAACTGCTAACCTATCCATCGCTTCACCTGATCCCCCGTTAGAGCTCCTTCACCCACTTCCTCTCTGCTAAACTTTTCCCTTTTTTTAATGCCCTGTGCACTAAGCGGTAATCATCATCATCATCATCATCACTTTTCTCGCCCTCCTCATCATTAGCTTTAGGTTCTTCCACAGCAGTAATTAGCATGCGGCGCAGGGAGCCGGATTGGGCAGCGGAGAATGGATGTGGAGCAAAGCAGGAAGCGGTTTCTGTTTTCTCTCTCGTCAGATCAGTTTTTACCAACTTTTCCTCATCATTTTCTTTCTTGTCTTTTCTCATGTTTTCTTTTCTCCTGTTTGCCAATTTGTTCCATCTAGTTTTCTCTTCTTGGTTTGTTTTCTGTTCATTTTCTATTAATTTTCTTTTTTTAATCTCCACAATCAACTGTCTCAGTTTCTTTGCTTTGTTTCCCTTTTTAATTTTGTCTCTCTGCCTCAACTATTAACGACAAAAGAGAATTAGGGCCGCTGAAAAGAATAAGAAATCTGACGCATTTCTGTGAATTTTGAATTTAAACTCAAAATTCTGATTTTTTGGCAGAATTCTCAAAAAAGGTAATAATTATAACAAGAAATAAAAATAATTCTGAGCCTATGTTATGTCTTTTTTCTCAGAATTCTGACATAAAGCTCAGAATTCTAAGAAAAAAAGTCATAATTTTGAGAAAAAGAACTGAGATCAGCTAGAATTTAAGCTCAGAATTCGGATGTAATGTCAAAATTTTAAAAAGTCAAAATTCTAAGTAAAATTTGTGAACTCAGACTGAAATCTGACACTTTTTCCTCTGAGAAAAAGAAATTAGATCATATTCTAACTTTGATTTTAGAATTCTGACTTTTTCTCAAAATTATGAGGAAATGTCAGAATTCTGAGAAACAAATTTGAAGTCTGAGAAAAAGAACTGAGATGAAAGTCAGCATTTAATCTGAAAATGAAGTTTTTCTCTGAATTCTGACAAAATAATCTAAGCTTATATTGGCTCTAGTGAACTTTATCTGGAAGAAGTCAGGCAGCGAAGTGGGTAATGAGAGAGGGGGAGGAGACGCAGCAAAGGTTCATCAGTACTTTATTGATCACAAAAGGGAAATTTAATTTAATTCGAGTTTTCAAATTGTTATTGTAGATAGTGATGGCTGTTGGCAGGTAGCGGTCTGTAGATACTCTGTTTTCCCAAGACAGTCTTATGAACAAGATGGTCAAGATTGTCCATCATTTTCTTGATTTTATGAAAAAATCGTCTTTGCATAATCATCTCAATAGGTTCCACAGTCGTCCCCAGAACAGAACCAGCCTTCTTTATCAGATTGTTGAGCCTTTGCCCCAACAGAAGAGATGATGCTTTCACCAACAGACTTACAGAAGTCTGTTGGTGAAACCTGAGATAAGATTGGCCATTGACCAATCTCCCAAAAATAAGGAAGTTGTTTGACACTAAACCTCCAACTTTAATATCAAAATAGAGCATTCAGTACGTCACAGACAAAAATTAGCCATTAGGTAAAGCTTAAAACCTCCACAAAGTCCAATGGTTTCTCAATCGCCAAAGGTCAAGACCCTCTGTACAAAGCAAACAGCGTGGAACAAGGGGCTGGTTCTTACCAGGCTAGTTATTACCCAACACTGACTGTGATTCATATCCGAATGAGACCTACACCCCAGTCATCGTCTCTGAAAGTCCCCAGCCCCCGCCCTCACCTCTCATCTTTCTACGCCACCCCCTCCTGATCTCCCAGAGTCCCCGAGTGGCTCGCTCCATTCCGTTTCATCACACATCAAACGAGCCCGGCGCTCTCCACGCAGGGCGGACCCAGGGACCCAAACATCTGCACGGGGAGGCGTGCGTGGGAGGGGTACCCAGGCGTCCGAGCGCATGTGGAGGAGGAGGGCTTGAGCAGATGTCATAGGGACCCGAGCAGCCGGCTGGGGGGGACGCCGCGGGGAAAGAGAGCTGTAGTGAGGGGAGCCGGCTGGCCTGAAGCCGCTCTCCTCACCTTAGAGCTCGACTCCCTCCTCCTGCTCCCCGTTTTGACAAGACAATTAGGTAATTAGTCACCTCAGCGCTAATAACCTCATCATTACTTGCCTGTGTGTGTGTCTTCTCTCTGTTTAAAATTCCTGCTCAGCCGCTCCCAGAAGCCCCGAATTAAAAGTGGAGAGGCTAAAGGAGGCGTACGGTTACCTCTGTCTGGCATCTCCCACGGCTGCCAGGGCTCTGATCTCCACCAGAGAGGGTCAAGATCACTGTGACAACCATTAACACCGAAGCCATTTCATCAGTGCCTCGTCGTGTCAGGCGCAGGCTGCAGGGGGACTCTGATCATCGCTGACATTTCCCCGGTTAGGAAAAGTGGCAATCCGGAGAGCTCGTTTTTTTTTCTTTTGCTGTCACAGAGTCATCAAAGGGCTTGTCTGAGAACAGCTGTTGACGTCAGCGTGCGGCTACAAGTGTTATCCCCACTCCACATATGAAGGGTTTTTCCCGACTAATCTGCATGTGCATCAGGCAGATCTGTAACTTCACAGGCATGTTATCTGTCATCCAACAGGAGTCACATTTTGACAGATGTTTCAGGAGAAATATGGAGCTAACAAGCTGAAAAGCCAATACTGAAGATCTATCTCCACACAAAGAGACCACCTTATAAACTCAATACATGAAAACATAACAAAAAAATTCCTTCATTTCAGGCTTATGCTCAAAATGTAAAACTAAACTAAAAGCAGTAGGTAACACTAACTGAAAGGCTAGGAGCGCTTTACTAATGGTAAAGCACTAATCATATGCATTAGCTCCATTAACACTAAAGTGCTAATCATAAACATTAGTTTTGCTAATGCTAAAGTGTTAGCACTAATCAGAGTGCTTATGATTAGAACTTATATTAAAGCACTAGTCATAAACATTAATTCCACTAACACTAAAATGCTAATAATTTTAATGCGAGCACTAATCAAAGTTCTTATTATTAGTACTTACAATAAAGCACTAACCTTAAGTTTTAGTTGCACTTACACTAAGATGCTAATCATAAACATTAGTTGCATTGATGCTAAAGTTCTAATCATAAACACTAGTTTTGCTAAAGCACTAATCACACACACATTAGTTCCACTAACATTACAGAGCTAATCATAAACATTAGGTTTGCTAAGCACTAAAATTCTAATCATAAAATAACAGTTCTACCAGCACACTATTCAAACATGGTATATGGAATAAGTTTCACTAATACTTTGTACCATCAAAGTATTTATCAGAAGCTAATGCGCTAATCAGAAACATTATTTCTGATAATGCACAATGCTGACGGAGAAAATAGCAAAAGCTAATGCTGAAGTGCTAGGGTATTAAATTAAATTATATCAATACCCACCATGTTATTACCCTCAATAGGACCAAATTTATCATTACACATTACTTCACTCAGAGCAAGACATTTTTTTCATGATGTAGGAGAAATAATTTGCCATTGCTTCAAAAATATTAAGGAATTACTGACATGAAACAAACTCATATCTTGTTCAAAAGTAACTTGCAAGTTAGTTTTGTCTTTTTTCCGAGAGTACACAGATATTTGCATAGAAACTAAACCAAAAGTACTTGGTAAGATTTTGTGTTTTTCAGTCATGAACCAGTACAACATGTGGGCGAAATAGTTGTAAAACCTAATGTTGTATTCCTTGATATCTCGATGAAGAACTGCAAAAGACCTCAGTTTTTAAGTGTACTGTGGGGGTTATTAGTGTGGAAGCCTCACTGCGTGCATCTATATTTGTCTACAAATGAAGTTTACTTGATGAATAAAACATCTAAACCGAATGTGGAGAAATTTTAACCACAGAGGAGAGCATAAAAGAACAGGGAGATAAATCTAATTGATTCAGCCACTTGCAATATTCTCGCCTGCAACAAACTCCGGCAAAATGGATTTTGCATCTTACTTGCCTTTATTAGGCCCAGCTGAGCGCACCGCCTTGGCTCGACGTCAGGTTCGCCGTACTTTATCACGACTCCGGCTAATGAGAGATAACTTTCCTCCGACTCCACCGCTGCTAAAGTTACTCAATTGCACCAGCAATTACTCAGTTTGTTGATGTTTCTTCCATTTGCTTCAGTGAAGAAAATTTGCATCACATAACCAGAGGCCTGCTGTAGGGCTAACCGAGATGGATTGTTATAAATTATAAGGTCTCAGGCTGTTTGACAAAGTACCCGAGGATTTGCTCATGGCCAGACTGCTGCACCAGAGGTCACTGCTTCTTTCTGACATCTTCGGTGTCATAAACTCTCCTGTTTGGCTGAAAGTTGTAGATTTTGTTGCCAGAATTGTCTGAAAAGAGGTAAAAGTTATTAGACTAATTTTCTGAATCTTTTTTGGTAAACTATTCATTTCTTTTTAAATAGTTTTACTCCAGATATTTCATTGCTAAATGCTGCTTTTTCAACATTAACACTAATGTAAAAAAATGAGAATATTATTAAGTTAGGGGTGTCCAAACCTTTTAGCCCAATATGTCAAGTTTCAGCACAAATTCTTTAGTATTTTCAATTATAATTGAAAAAACAATTTTAGTTTTTTTATTTTTATTTGCTAAATAAACAAACTAAACATGACATTTTAATTGACTAAGCAGTGAAATTTAAATGATCTTTCAAGTTTGCTAGCTTAAAGGCAAACTTCAACATTTTTTTCTGAATTTCTTTGTTTTTTTAGCAACAATAACAGTTTATGGCTAAACCTCTAAGTTTAAGTGCATTAAAGTCTCTATTTGGTTTCTATTACTAATAAATTAAATTAAAAGCAACATGGCTCCTCTATCAACCCGTTAACAACGTTTCACTGAGAAGTAGCTCCTACAATGAACTCAGCACATGTTCAGTTCTACCATGTGTTTGCTAATTGCTGCTGGCTAGTCTGAAGGAGCTGAGTGGGGGAGTAGCGAGGGAGGTCTGCTCTGATAGGGGGAAGCTCTGAAGACTGGAAACTGCAACTCAGAGGAAGAGAAGCCTCAGAAAGAGGAGGAGCTACGTCTCTAGGGCGGAGCTACGTCCACCCGGGCGTTTTCAGCTGAATGGTTGCCGTGGAGATTAAAGGATTTCTCAAATATGCATGAAAGAATCAAAGCAACACTTCAGGTTTGTTTCTGATGATGAAATAACATTATAACATGATGTAGATCTCAAAAAAGTTGATTTTACATATTATTGCCTCTTTTAAACCAGAGATACCAATAACTCTCACTTCTTGTTTTGTAAAACAAAAAGATTTATTCACTTCAGTTTAAATTGAAGGTTGGACTTTTCAATGTTTTCCATTGGAGACTTTTTTCATGTATCATTGGTTCCACTCGGCATAGACAGCACATAAATACTGATAAGTGAGTCGAATTTGATTTTTAATTCAGATGCCAAGACCACAAAAATATTCTCTGAATCATAATTAATGGCTTCAGTAGTACCGCAGCAGTGAGATTGGGATAACGTTTGAATATCAGGATCTCTCTCACAGCACAGGATGCAAAACATCTGATTGACAGGCAGCTCTCAACTCTGATCAAGGTGGAGATAGGAGGGTGACTGCTTCCTGGCGTCTCGTATTTGTTGTATTTGACAGGTGCAGCCAGGCATCCCGGAGTCCTGGTGGAGCTCTGCGCCGTTTATGCAGATTAACACGTCAAAACTACAAATGAATAAATAAACTGGCGAGCACAAATCAGGCATTTAGCCCGAGGCGATGGCATCATTAACAGATTAAACAAAGTGACTAATCACAAAAACAATCCGCTTCAGAAGTGGAAGGAGTTAAAAGACGCCAAAGCGCGAGGCTAAAAAGCTAAGCTATCTTAATTATTCAACGACAGGCAAACAAAGGATTTGTAAATAAATAGTCCAATGAAAATAAAAATATAAACTGTTGGAGTTTAGAACCAAGAGAAGCTGTTCTAACATGACAGATAGAATTAAGATATTCTTGGTTGGAGTTGAAACACAGGTGAGTTTTCGGTAAGTCAGAGTTGGAGCTCTTGGGCAGATTGCCATTTCTTCAAGCTTTGTGCAGTGAACTTCCATCCTTCCATCTGGGATGATTGACTCATAACTAAAGTTTCTCTCTGTAATATTATAAGCTGATAATTTTAAAATTGATGTACAACCTGAGCAAGTTGCTTCTCAAAGGTCATTGTTAATGCAATTCTAGCCTGGCATTGTAATTCTACACCAAGAAACTACCAAAACCGAGTTGCTCTTTTAAAGATTGGCACAATTGCTAATGTTTTATCTATCATTATAAATAACACCAAAGTTGGAGCTTTTGGGAGTTTCTTCATGCTTTGCGAAGCTGGATATTAATGTGAATTTGATGTAAATGCCTTGGAAGACTGACAACTCAGTTTTCCACTTGTGGAAAAAGTTTCTCTCTGTGACATGATAAACTTCAAACAGTTTTGAAACTGTTGTATAAGCCTTGCCTGAGTGATGGCAACAATTAACTTTTCTAGGATCATGTTTTATGTGTTTCCAGATTGGCATTGTAATGCTAAACCAGCAAGCTACCAAAAATGTTGCTTTTTTTAAAGAGCTATGCCTTTGCTAAAGATTATTTTGAGCTACTATAATAAATAACGCCAATGCGGTTTTGTTCAAGCTTTGCGTGGACATTGAGATGAAGTTGGTAAAGATTGATTGACTCAAAGTTTCTCTGAAATATAAGCATTACATAGTTTTAAAATGGATGTATGATCTTTGCTTGATTGATGGGTGGCAAAATTTGCTTCTAAAAGACAATGCAGCTTGGTATCGTGGTGCCAAACCAGAAAACTACCAAAACTTGCACCTCAGATACTGATTAGTTTTATCTATCAAGAGTCCAAGTTGGAGCTCTTGGCCTTTTTGAGGTTTTCTCAAGCTTCATGAACATTAAAGTGAATTTGATTGAACTTCCACTCCTGGGAAGTTTGTAACGGTCTTAATAGTTATTCTCTCATGAGTAAAGTTTCTCTGTAATATAATAAACTTCACATTGTTTTGGAATGGATGCCTGGTCGATGAGTGGCAACAATTACTTCCCTAAGGTTTTGCATAATGTCTTTTTGTCTTGTCATTGTATTGACACACATTGTGTGTCGGGGCCTTCTTGTGTGGTAGGGAAGCACAAAATGTATAATCAGTTTTTTTCCACAACCGTACCAACAATCATGTCTTTTTCAAGACACTAAAGCAGCCTTAACCTCAGCCTCAGCTTCTTTCATTCCTGCACACGGACTCAGCTGTAAACACAGTCTAAATTGGCCTAAAAAGACTCCGGTTTCCCAGACATCCCTCCACGCGCGCCGCAGACGCCAGCCTCCTTTGACCTTCACACCAAGCCGCGGCCTGAAACCTCGGCTATTGATTTTTCTAACTATCTGTTTACTCCTCGTCTGCACACTTTCCCAGCTGCTTGGAGAGCATCGCTTGCCCCGAGGCGATCAGCAGGGCTCAGCTTGTTCCAGTCTTTGATCATCGTTCAGCCAGCGGATTAACATATGCACACTCTCTTCCTCCCTTTGTCGCTGGGCCTGATAATAAATCTACAACCCTTCCTCTATCACTCCCTCTCTCTATCTCTCCTTCTCTCTGCCTTGCTCCAATAAGGGACGAGCCATGAATCAATCACCCCGCTTTACGCCTCGTGTCAGACATGGATGCAAATCACAGAAGGATCTGTGGGTAAAGCTCTGCTTATTAAAACCCGATGCCGCACTCATTACGAGGCCGCCTCATGCACATGCATGTCGCCAAGGCGAACAGCAGGTAACACTCGGTAAAAACAGCAACACTGGTGGAGATAAAACACAGACAGACAAGATTAGCCGATTTCTAAGACTATTATCTCAACAGAGGCCAAAACTAAGCCTCATCCGCTCTGCCAAACCTAAAGGAGAATTGAAAGCTCATGAAGTTAATTACCGAGACATTGTGGGAGGTTAAAGCGTCGTCTAAAAGAAGCTTAATCGGAGGGGAAACTGCAGGGCAGAGGTTTGGGTTCGTAGATACCCTCGCTGTGCAGTAAGTGTCCTAATTAGGGTTAGTTTGAGCCGACAAACCATCCCAGTTAGCTCGCTTAAAGGGCCAGGGCTTCTGGGGCTTAAAACAACAATCAGGCCTCTGCAAGTAGGACAGCAGATAAATGTATGAGAAGCAGAAATCCAGGTAGGTGAGTGGCTTTTTTCCTCCGAAACTAACCTATCTGCTTCCTCTAAGGCCACAGCTGAAACACGCCCTCGCTCCCCGTTGCCTTCCTTATTTATTACGACCTAATTATATCAGCGTGTCAGCAAGCAGCTCCTTGCCCTAAATGCCGCAATGCTCTGGTGGCTGAGCTCGTTCTTGCAGACCTTATGTTTAGGAGCTGTGTAGCATTTAACCACGGCTCTCTCTGAGTCACACGGGGTTGTTTAACATTAACTTTTTTATTTATTTTTTTTCTCCAGTTTTTTTTTTTTTTTGCAGCCCATCAACGATGCAACGGATCGGGTAGAGGGAGCGCACGCAGCGAATGAAAATACAGGCGCAACGTGAGTTCAGGACTGATAGGATGAAGAGGTGGAGTGAGTTTGGACGAGTTCCCCTCCTCTTCCTCCTCTTCATCATCATCATATCATCTGAGTGTCGGCCTCAGTTGCCCCGGAAGATGCCAGATCCCATGGAAACCCATTTTCACCAATGTGATGAAAGAAGACATAAACATTTAGAGACAGTATCTCATAACACGGCTCAGTCATTTCTATGAGACGTTATCTCATAATGATGAGACATGGAAGTGGTTATTGTATATTCCCTTGATGGATGAAGCTACAGCTTCACTTTACCTCTAACTAGGAGGAAAATATGTTATTTTATTTGTCCTTTTCACAATTTTATTTTTTATGAAAGTACCCTAACATGTTTATTTTATTTAGAGGGACTCAACATATCTCACTGAGAGCTAATGATCAAATATTGCTAGTTAGTAATATTTTACGTTTGGGCCATTTTCTCTCTTCATTTATCGATTCACCTGCATTTGATGCTCATGTGTCACTAAGAGCATCTCAGTCACTAATGTCAGTTTGGTACAATAACTTATTTTTATCCCGCTGCGATAAGCAGGTGTAAGTAGCTCACTGACAACATGCTAGCTAACGTTTAAAACAGCAGGCTTACCCCCGGTAACCATGGCAACCGGCGGCCTCAAGCTGCAAGCCGAGCTGCATCCGCCGTGTCCGGTCGGGCCGCGAGTCCTTCGTCACACGGCGAATAAACGACGACCAGATGAGAAAAGACGTCTGCAAGGAATGAATATCAGCAAATTATTCATTTATAAATTTAATCCTCTCCAGATCTCAGATGAAACTTTACTGTTAAATGAAACTATTATATTTGAAGGCTTAATTTTAATCAGTCAACCTGATTTGGTCAGGAATTAATTAAATATCGCAGTAACCCAAACACTTTACAACTAGATAGTGAATAATACTCCACTCGTTTAGTTTCCCTTTGGGATTAATAAAGTATTTCTGAATTGGGGAAAAGTGGCGGGAGTTTGTAAAACAATGTGCCGAGAGTCACAGCTACATTCTCGCATTGAAAAAAAATCATTTTGTGTCACTTAAAGTGTAATGTAGCAAAATAATTTGCCTCTCTGAATTATGGGAAATGGTGGGCCATGAAGGATCCACAGAACCTTCATATCTGGGGAAAAGGACACGTTCACTCAGGCCTTTTCGCCACGATATGACGTAACCAGCCTACAAAGGATGCAGCCCAAACAATCCCTCTATTTATTCTTAACATAAATTAAGAATAAAAGATACTAACACTACATGGTGGTGGTGGTAGGAGCATCCACCACGAACATGGATCCTTTTATGAAGAATAAAAATGACGGACCGGCTTCCTGGAACTCATCTGTCCTCCCAGGTTGGGAAAAAACCCAGAGCCCACTCGGCCTGACAGCGAGACAATCAGCCTTGTGCTGCTCCGGGTGGGAGTGGGGGTGAGGCGGCGGTGACCCGGCATGCCGAGATGAGGCCTGCTCTCCACGCTGATGAGCTCTTCTTCCTCAGACATCAAACGGGGCAGCGCCGCAGACCTCCCCGCGACCCGCCTGCGCTGCCTTGTCTCCTGCTCTCTGCTTTTATTTGAGCCTGATGCAGCCAGGCACATCAGCAAATATCGATCACGGCGAGCTCGGTAAAATTCTCCCTGCAGGTTTCTGACAGGTGATTACAGAGGCTGGGAATGTGTGCACACATTTAGGTTTTTCTAACCCCTCCAACCTCTGAGACTGGCTGAGGAGAGCAAGCTGAATTTCTTTGGTTTGTCTCAAATCATCCACAGAAGAGAGACATGTTTAAAAAAAACACATCCAGACAAGGAGGCACACAGTGCAACCCAGAAATGAGCGGATGAAACGCAGAAAATGGAGACGACTCACTGGAATCTACAAGTTTTCTGGGCTCATAAATATTTTTAACGTTTTTGTTAACATATTATTTGAATTTTTTGTGAACAAAATGGAGAAAATCACCACAGAACGATTGAATCTACAAAGTCTGACGTGAAAAGAATGTGATTATGTGACTCGAAGTCTCTCAATATAACACAGTCCTAATTCCAAGAGCAGAACCAAAATAAATGGAAATAATTGTAATTAATTCTGTTAAAAACAGTTTATGTCCATAATTCTTGAAAAACTACAATTTAGTCTACAGACACAAGCATTTTTCAATCGCTTCCAAGTTGAACTACGACCATTTGTAACCATAATTATTGGAAAACTACAAATACATTTTTTTTGTAGTTTCTCCTTCTCGCCTGTGGGGGGCGCTTAACCAAAAACCACTGACGTAAGCAATACCAAAGCCTCTGAAGCACAACTTCCTTCTTCATGAAATGTGAACAAATCGATTGATGTTTGTAGGATTTCTCTTTTCTATTTGTTAGAAGCCATTTCTCCTGTTAGCGCTAAGCTAGCATGTTTGTTTTGGTTGTACTTACCCAGAATGCCTTGCTCTATAGTTTTATTCCTGCTACAATAACATACAATAATATGAGAAAGACACAATTATCTATTCATTCTGTCTCTATTTAATGCATCTGACACAAAATAATGTTCAAATTATTATAATTTTTTTAAATTTTCCATATTAGGAAAACTTTAGCCATTCAAGTTATGGAAAAACATCACTTTTGATACAAAACAAAGCTCAGGCTTTTAGGAAAACAGCTCAATAAAATCAATTAGTTCTAATGATTTCTTGATTTTTAAGGTAATTTTGCTGCAGTTTTCTTTGTTTTGTATTTCCTGTTTGCATTGATTGTATTTATTAATGAAATTTATCTAGTTAAGTAATTTGAACTTTGTTCATATAGCCGTTGTTTTACAAATCATGGACAATTCAGAATACACCATGTTCCAAATTATTATGCCAATTGGATTAAAGTGTCATAAAGATTAAATTTACAGATGGTACAGTGTGTCGGGCTCTTTAAATCACTATAATTAATTTCAGAGATCTGGGTTGGTTAGTTTGTCTACTGAGCTAAATTAAAGGAAATCTACTTAAGAAGGATGTTCCACATTATTAAGCGAGCCACAGGTTTCATACTGCAAAGAAACCCAAGCAGAAACTTTCCACAAACTCACAAGTTCAGTGGATGCAAGAATTGTGCAGGTGATGTGACTTTGGTAAAAATATTTTTTTTACATGTTTCTTAAAACTGTCAAAATGTTGTGACTGTATAATATGATTCTGGTAAATGCAACAGAATTAGCCAAAAAGCTATTGTTCATCTGTGATCCACAGATAATGACTAGTCTGTCTAGATGAAAACAAAGTTAAATGTCTTAGAGCTGAAGATGTTTTTGATTGAAACAGCTTTTGATTTTAGTGCATATGATGACAAAGAATGACCGTTTGCAGTTCTTTATAATCCATATAATGTTTTGAAAATCTGCTGTGCATAATAATTTGGAACAGGGCATTTTGAGTTTTTTTATTTGTGAAAAAAATACTGTTTTCATGGGAAAAATCAAATTTTCAGTAAAATTTGATTTATACTGTAATAGTTGACAGCTATAAACAGATTTCTTGTAACAGTAAGTTGTTTCCCTGCTATTAATACATGTAGTAGCATACATGAGGATGATTGACGGCGCTAATCCCCGCCTCTTGTCTCTGGTTGGTTGATTTTGGTCGGGAGCGGTGCATTTCTTCAGATGGCAGAAATAGCTCAGGGAGAAGGTGGAGAATATTTGTATTTTCACAGATTATCTGTCTCATAGATAAAATTATCTATGATATTATCTCATATTATACAGTCACAACATTTTGACAGTTTTAAGAAACATGTAAAAAAAATATTTTTACCAAAGTCACATATTGCAGCTCTAAGACATTTAACTTTGTTTTCATCTAGACAGACTAGTCATTATCTGTGGATCACAGATGAACAATAGCTTTTTGGCTAATTCTGTTGCATTTACCAGAATCTCTATGCGCATTGTCCCTGCCAAGGAAATGAAATGAACTTTGGATTGACTCATGAATCGATAACTTGCTTCGCGCCCACTGTGTCCAGTAATGCATGCGTCTTCCAATCATCGGAATTCAAATGACTTGGACGCGTCCCCAGCCTTCTGTCGAGGCCTCGCCGCTCACCAAAAGCCTGTGAGGGAAAAAGGCTGCAGATTGGTAAAGCCTCGCATTCGGAACGTTATTAATTAAGCTGGTGGAGAGGAGAAGAGTCTCCTCTTTTTTTCATGACAGGGGCTCCCGAGGCGGCGAGCAGTGTGGATCTTGGCGCTGACCTGGCCCAGCAGGGGGAAGGAGTTGTGTCTTTGAGGTAGAGTTGGGGCGGGGGGAGGCTGGCTTCATGCCGACAGCCAGGCCTGCCACGTCTGCGTGCCCGCTTTGAAGTGTCACCTTGAGGGAAGAGCCGATGGCCGGGAAGCCGGGAGGCGGGAGCAGCGGAGAGGAGTGGCACTGTTGGCATCGGCAGACATGCCGCTTTAATATTGCATGGGCTCCCGTCCATCTCTGTACACACTCAGGACATTCCTTCTGCTTGATTTGGTTTGAAAGAAGATCTTTGTTGGGGTTTTTTTCATCACCTGTGTTTGGTTTCGAACAAATGTCAAGCCTTTTGCAGTCGGAGGAAGTTTTAAACAAGCCGCGGCGTTATGGACGCTGACATGCTGGGGCCTGCGTAGCGGAGGGCGGTAAATAATCTGGAAGCGGTGGAACAGGGCCGGATCCACCAGGAGTTTAAAGGGCTGATTAGACCTGGGGGCCACCAAAAGGTTTTGCATTTGCAATTTTTTCAATCAACTTAATTTGTATAGAACATTTCAGCAAGAAGAAATATTTGAGCTCCAGCAGACATTTTTAAATCATTGCAGTTTGATGAATCTGCGCGTTTTAGTTAAAATCATAGACATTGTCAAACTCACAGTTTCTGTATTTTATGTTTTCTCCTACATATTATGTTGTTTCTAAATTATTTAAGTGCCCAAAGCTCTGCATTATCACTATTATTATTTGTTGTTGTTTTCAGGTCAAAGTGCTTTATGTCATAAAAACATCAGAATAAGAAGTTAATACCCCGATAAATTCCATAAATTTTGATCAGACTCTGGATGGCAACAGTTATAATTTATTCACCTCGAGACGAATTGTTAAAATGAAGATTGATCACCAGAAAAATAATGGATCTCCTAAAAGAAGCCAAACTACGGAAGAGGGTTAGGGCCAAATAAGAAAAAGAATTCAGATTTTTTTTTTTCCAGAATTCTATGTTTTCTTAGAATTTACATTTTTCTCTGAATTTTTTACATCCCAGATTTTTTTTGCCTCAGAAATCTTTCCTCTCTGAAGTCTGACTTTTCCTCAGAATTTTGACCTGGCGCTAGCATAGCATGTTATGAATGCTAATGCTAGTTAGCATGACCACCAATCACGGTGGATAAACGGTTTACCGGTTTTCCTGTAACATTAAGTTGTTTCTCTGCCATTTAGGAACATTTCGGATCGTACATGATGTTGATTGACAGCACTAAGCCCCACCCACTGACTCTGATTGGTTGATCTTTTCCTGAGTGGTATATCTCTGAAGTCAACACAGAGGAGCTTGGACTTTTTACACTTTATCTTTCTTATATTTTTCTGTGAATATATGATGATATTAACAAAAATGTTTAATAAAATGTTTCTATAAAAGTTAACTACTGCAGCTTTAACATTAAATGACATGGAACATCTTTGCACAAAGATGTTTCATGTCATTCATGCTATGACAACCTTGTCTCTTATCATTCGATTGAGACAGTTTGCTTGTTTTTTACACAGAAATAACTGAACAGATTTACTAATTTATTTGATACCTCTGCACCAGTTCAGCACACAAGCTTCACAAACTTGGTCAAACTTATAAAAACAACTTTAATTTGTTCACTCAGTGAAACGAGGAGTATAACAGCAAATGCAAAACAAACACTAAAAAATCCTGAAAATGACAGTAATCGATTGACTGACTAACTTGGTCAAACATTTGACAATAAACTGCAATAAACCTTCTTTCAAATGGTTCAGAAAATTCAATTATTTAATGTGAAATAAATAAAAAAGCAAAGCATTGCATGATAAACATAGAATTAGACTGAATAATAATAATCTAACGATATTAATACTTTAGTATAAGAAAAAATTTTAGCTTGACAATATTTAATAATAAAATGAATAGAATTCAAAGTCCAAATTAATATAAACTGCAAATCAAGATGGCCGCCCCAAATGTGCTGAACAACAAAAACAAGAAGAGTGCATCATGAAAAAAGGAAAAATAGATCTTCAAATAACAAAAATTTGATTAATCAATAAAATGTATGTGTTTTTCATCTCTTCCTGAAATCACACATTTTCCTTCCACTCAACTTTCCAATAAAATGCTTGGATACAGTGTTAAGTAACTGTGTATTGATGATTGTGGATGCCAAAAGAACATTTTATTCTATTTTATCTTGATCTGCTGTGATATTCTAGACTTGAGAGAAAATTAATTTGGGATATTTTCATTAGCTGCAAACCAAACCATCAGAATTAACAGAAGTAAAGGCTTGAAATCAATCCCTCTGAGTGAAATGAATATGTACGAGTTTCATTTTTTAAATTAGATTAGTGAAATAAACACTTTTTCAAGATATGAGCCCACATGTGCAGAAAAAAAGACTTTGAAGAATTTAGACTTCAGATAATTGGTAAAACTTTTCTTGTCAGTTAAAAAGAAAACAATGCAGGTTTATTATTCTCGCTCCAGCTTTTGCTAATTGCTAACGCCGCCATCTTTCATGAATTAGGAAGCGGAAGCGCCAGGGAACCGAACCTTAACTTTCATATTTCCCCTCTTTAGCGGCTACCTCGTCCTGACCCGCTGTAGGATCCAACATGGCGTCGGCTTGAGGAGTTTACCAACAAGCGGCGGCGGTGGCGGCAGGATGAGGCGATTTGAAACGAAAGAAAGGAAATAAATAAAAAAATAAGATGGCGGGTCTCTACTTTCTACTTTCCACCCGCTTTAACAACCGTCCCAGTTCACAAATAGCAGTTTTAACTCCCCTGATTAGCACTGACATCTGCAGCCTTTCATCTCGTCCTCCATCTTGTTTTTTTAATCAGATTAACCCAAACGGGCATCCTTTAATGGCCTCTTTTTTAGGAAAGCTGAAAGAAGGGAGATAATTAAAATAATTAAACCGCTGGGACCGGTCCATGCGCCGGCTCTTTTCTTCTCTTCTCGCCTTTAAGTTTTCATCCCGCCTTGCTTACGGATTCAAGCGGCACACATAGAGAGGAAGAGAGAGAAAAGGACTCATCATCCTCGCTTTAATTGCATTAAGTCGACTCTCGGAGGTCCAATTTTTTCCCTCCAAAACTGACAGCCGGCATCGGATCGGATCTGATCTTCAGGTGAACGTCAGCCATCTAAATCTGGAGGCAGAGGGAGGGGGTGGACGCCGCTCTAAACAGCCTTTATGCAGCATATTTATTTAGTCAGGGAGTTTATTTAGCATAAGGCCTTAAGACTAAAAAAGGAGGGAAAAGTATGCTTTTTAAGGATTATTTATTCATGAACTTTTAAGCTTTTAATGAGGACAAATGAAGCCGTTTTCCACAGTGTCAGTATGGAGTATGCTTACCAAAAATATTCTTGTTTAGCATTTTCTCCCCTTTCTGCACACTGAGGGATCCGTGAGGAATAAACACTTACATTTAATAAGTGCAACTCGGAGTTTGGAGAGTTGCAATCAGTTTGTTTTGATCTTCCATAAATTTTGATCAGACTCCGGATGGCGATGGTTATGATTTATTCACTTCAAGATGAATTGTTAAACTGGAGATTGATCATCGGAAAAGCAATGGAGCCAAACTACGGAAGAGGATTGGGGACAATAACAAGAAGTTACTTTTTTCTAAGAATTCTTTGTTTCTCAGATTTGTTTTCTCTCTGAACTTTAACCTCTTTTTTCAGAATTTTGACTTTTTTCTTGTAATTCTGGCATTTTTCTCTGAATTCTTTTTTCCCTCAGAATTCTGATGTTTTTCCTCAGAATCTCAATATTTTCCTCAGAATTAAATATTTTTTCCCAAACATCTGATTTATTTTTCCTCAAAATTACAATAATTTTCTCAGAATTTTAGCTTCAGGATTAAGACTTTTCTGAACATTTTGAACTCTTTTGATCTCCTGAGATCAAAAGTTGTTTCCATTAGTGGCCCAGGAATTTCGCTCAGAATATTTCTTTCTTTCTTTACACAACGGGAAAGTTTTGATCGATTTTACGCTGCATCCAAAGTCGTCAGCCACCACATCATCACACTGCCACCCCCCTGCTTGACTGCTGGACTATTTATTTTCTCAAAATGATGAGTTAGTTTGATGTAATAAAAGCATAAGACGGAGCTTAAGTTTAACCTCTTCTTGTTGTTAAACTGAGACAGGTGACGCCTGTATTTGTTGTCTGGGTTCTTTATGAACTCTTGAATGAGTTTCTGATTTATAAATGACTATTTCTCATTTGTTGTTGAATTTCTTTAGATCTGGGATGTTTTAGTCTACTTTATGCTGTCAGGCAGGCACCAATTTAAGTGAGTTCTTGATTTTATGGGTCTTGCAAAACAGAAAATGGTGTTTATTTACAATTAATAAATTATTTAAATGCAATTACTTTCCTCAAGTTGCTTTATCTTTTACTTTAAAATGTGATAACCTGAAACTTTTAAGCTAAAGCAGAAGAAATCTTTTCTTCTTTTGAATATATATTCCTAACAAAATATCAGCAGATGTCTGAAGTTGACCATTTTCCTCCTAGTGTTGATAATCAGCCAAACCGATCAAATGTGGATTAAAAATAATGGATCACTAAAAGTTTTCAAATTTGATACAAACCAAAATAACTTTTTCATTCTGTAACCTGAAATCCGAGATACTTTCCCTCCTTTTTAATTTATTCTCCGCCGTCTCCCGCACTGATAAAAGAGTCGAACGCGGCAACAGCCGAGTTATGATTTACATTATAGGTATGTTGAATATTATAATCACTCGTCTTTAGATAGATTCAAGCTGTACTTCCTGTCAGAAGAAGTGTAATAAATTCTTGCATGAGGATTTTTACTGAGAGCAACAGCCTCGAACTTTTACACGAGCCGCCACGTCTTTTTGCTCCCCTCCTCACGCACTTTTCGTTTCATTCGGATCGTTTTCACCCGAATTCATTTCAAGTCTGGAGGAGAAAAAAATGGGGGGGAGAAAAAGTGGAAGAATCCCTTTGGCTGGAAATACTTAAGATTTATATTTAAATTTTCATGGAATCTTTGAGAACATTGAGGAGCAATTTCACATTTGCACTGACATCTAATTTCTCAAGTAGAGTCTGAAAGCACAAATTGCCGAGGATTCCCTGTGTGCCCAATTATCCGGCATCAATTTCCTTGACCCTGTGGATTGCTGGTAAATTAATCATATGACTTTTTTCTTTTTGGACTCTCTTTTCTCATGCAGTACATGCACACATTTGATAAACTAATCATATTTGGTCGGTTTAACTAGAAGAATTACATTTAGAAAAAGAATCTCAGAAAAACTCAAAAGTTGAATATGGTGCAGTCTTATAGGACCACATAAAACTATGAAAAACTCTTTTGATACATCAAAAACAATTGTTTTCCTTTTCTGTAATTATTAAAAACTACAATTCAATTCTCTCAAAAATATTTAAATTAATTTTAAACCAAAACTATTTGCAATTTTTCCGTACTTTGAACCTCCACTGTCCACAAATCGATGTCTAACTAGAAAGAATAAAAAAAAGAAAAATTGGAACAAAAACCACAAAATAGCTGTAAAAACTCTTCCCTGATAAAAACCATGAAGTGATGGTCAGAATAAGCTTCAAAAATCCACTCTAAAAGGAATTGTTTGCTAGTTTTTAGATAAAATATAAAAATACATAAACTATTTTGGAAAATTTAAGAGAGATTTTGCAAATTTCCCATGTTTTGAACCCCAAACATTTGGCAAATGACTAAAAATAAAAGCAAAAAAGAAAACAAAATCATGAAATAATATATAAATATCGACATACTTTTGCCAATTTAGTACTTCCTTCTGATTTTAACATCTTAAAATAAAGTATTTGCTATTTTCCCACATTTTAAACCTGTACAGCTCATCAATTGGCATGTAATTGATAATATATATACACACACGCATATATGTATATATATATATATATATATAGATATATATCACAAGATATTGTGTCAGACAATCTTTTAAAATGCAGAATAAATTTAGAAAAATTTAAGAAAAATTTCTAAATTTCCCATCTTTTGAAATTGTTGTGTAACTGGCTAATAAGCACTTTCTAAGCTCATATATTTAAAAACATAAAAAGCTACAGAAACTGCATTATAAAGTTGTTAAAATCTATGGATAGTACACCTCCTCCTGTGAATTAACTAAGAATAAAGGTCAATTCATTTTAAAATGAATCTTATGGAGACCAAATGTGACACCATGAGGCTGTTTGTGTCAAACTGAGACTTTTTAACGAACCAAATTAAGGAGAACATGCAGCAGGGACATTGTTTATGATAGTGAAATAAAACAATTTTTAATAATCTTCAGTTCCCTTGTTAATAAAATACTTGTAGAAACCCAGAATGAAGCACCTGAATCACCGGTGATTGCTGACTGGCTCCAGGTTGCCGGGTTGCTCCACCTGTTGATCCCAACACAGACAGAAGAAGGTTCTGGAGTCGGATTCTGGAGCAACAGTGTCCTCTGGTGGGACAAAGACAGAGTTCAGGAGAAAAAGAAAAACACACAGGATGATGATGATAAAAGGTTGAGATGAACATCAGAGTTCAGGTTTTCCAGCGACACCAACTGGCTACTGTGGAGTCAAACGTTTCGAAAAAAAAAAAAAAATTACTACAGTTACATTTGTAATGTCGGTTCTCAAGTCTTGTCACAACACTAACGCTCCAGGATCTTTAGAAAAAAAGACAATTATTTATAAATTTGTCACAATTTCTGAAGAACGCCTTTGTATTTTTAGTCTTAAGCTTCAAAATAGAGAAAATCTTTGGAAAAAAGAAATTGAATACATTTTTTACTGTGGGATGTTGCTAAGCATGATGCTTCCAACACCATGTTTCACCATTGGGATGGGATGGCGGTACCCTTACACCCTCTAGTGGCCGTTATCACTGACACGATTACACATAATTACTTTAAATAGGCCCATTTCTCCTATGTTTTAGGATAACCAGAGGTGTACCGAACAATTCAGAATTGTTTTAAAGCTTAATTTATGCATTAAGTCGTTACATAACACCAAAAAAAAAAAAACTCCCAGATGTGACTAAACTCCAACATTTAAGGAATATTAAGCTTCCTAATTCAGCTACAGTGACAAATACTGAGATTAAGACGAAAATAAATATCACTGCTGCTGGAGAAAAATGAGCTGATATCCAAATTAGCTCATTTGGAACCAATTTGGACATTAGCTCCAAATGAGCTAACATCATTAGCTCATTTGCTAATGAGCTAATGTTGATTGGCTATTCCTGATTAATTAAATCAGACACTTCAGCTCTAAGACGTAATAAAAATGTATATAAATATTTCTGTATATATGTATTCATTGCCAAAAGAAGTGCTTGTATTTTTATTGTACGTTTTACTGCAATATTGACTGTTTTTGAAAAACGGAAGACATTTTTACCACGAGTTCTTCCGCTCAGAAAAATGCAATAAAGCGACAGTAATTATGAGAAAAGTATTAGGAATCATCATAAGACACCGAAAAACATCAAGAACACAAAAAAACCATTCGAAAGTATTCCGAAATGTTAAGAAATTTAGCTTACCTCGCGCTTGAGCTAACCAAACAGAAAACTTTTTATCGCTTCCGGTGCTTTGACCAATCAGGATTCTCGAAAGAGGCAGCCAGCCAATCAGTGACAAACAACAACCAGAACGTCTGCTTAAGTCGTCAAAGGAACAAGACTTTCTTTCAATGGCGACATCTCCGACAAGTTTAATAGCTAAAGCTTGACTTAATGAACAAAACAAACAAACAATAAATTGTAGTGCAAAACATTGAAGACGATCTTTATTGTTCACAGTTAAACACAAGCCACTGCTTTATGAACTTCCTTTTATTTGCCGTTTTGTCCCAGATGCTCCTGGTTGTCTGTGTTTGTGCTGATTGTACCTCCTGTTGGTGGTTTCCTCTCGTTTCTACGGTTGGCTTTTAAAGAGGATTGTTGAACATGCTTCAGATAGCGAGGCAGAAGAAAATGAGCAGGAGTTCCCAGTGGACAACAGGCTTTTCATGATCAGTTCCAGAAAATTAAATAGAAACCAAGAAATGCAGGAAACCCATTGGACCAGATGTTTGGAATCGCCATTATTGTTTACATGGAAGATAGAAAGGCTATGAACCAGATAGTACACTGTGTATCAAAACAAAACAACTGAATCCAGGAGAAGTGGGATGTTGAGTTTGTACATTCAGCCTGCTTTCCTCAGGATGTTTTGGCAACATTTTCCTCCTGACCATTAAAGCTAGCACGGAAATGTTTCAGATTATTAATACTCCTACATTTTCCAATAAAGCCGGAAGAGTCAACATCAGGAAAACCTTCAGCCAGGACTTGTGTCGGAAATCATTTTAAAAACTATTGAAAGATTTCATTTGGGATTTTTTTTTAGGTTTTACTTCATATTCCAAATTAAAAAAAATAATAAATCTAGAACCAACCTGAGCTTTCTTCAAGGACATTTGGGAATTCCTTAAAAGTTTCAGTTGTAACGTTATAAAGGTATAATTTTTTACATATTTGCTGAAACTGTCTGTATGTCGTGACAGTTTGGTATTAAACGGATAATCTGTGAAAAAAAAATTAGCTCATTTTCTAGCTTCCAGTGCTAACTAGAAACAACCAATCAGAGCCAAGAAGCAGGTCTTAGTGCTGCCAATCATTCTTGCCTGGTGCTGCTAATACCCACTATGCTCTCTAATACACTGCAGCTAGCTTAACATATTGTGAATGCTCAGGCTAGTTAGCATAGCCACAGATGACAATTTTCCTAACCATTTGCATATTTAGCAGTACTGATTGACAGCGCTAAGCCCCTCCTCCTGGCTCTGATTGGTTGTTTTTGGCCGGGGAGGAAGTGGAGGCAATGAATCTTTTCACACATTATCTGTCTGATAACACAGCCATGACATGATAGTTTCAACAAATATGTAAAAAACATTGTTTTATAAAAGTTGCATACTGTAGCTTTCGGTCATTCCCAGAAGTTTTTACATTTTATGACTGAAATGTTCTGCTCATTTCATTTTAAAAAATTTTTTCGGAATGATTTTAAAAAACAAAAAAAAGGAAAAGAGAAGCAGGAAATCCTGTTGTCCACTTAAGAGGACAAATAACACTGAATGCCAAAGAGTTGCGGACGTGTGACTCTTCTGCTGATTTGTAGCTTTACTCCGTTAGTTTCTCAGTTCTGCGACTTTAACTGTGCTCGTGATGCGTTTCGTTGTAGTCCATGATCTTTAGCTGTTGCCGAGGGCGACTGGGCCCCGAGGGGCCCCTGAGGCCGCCCTGCCCGGGCCCGGCTTTTCTGCGGGGGCTGCCCTGGCTGAGGGGTCGCAGTCTGGGCTCGGGCGCCGGCTCCTTGGCGTGCACAGTGACGGCAGCTGTGCCGGCCGGACCGGGCTCCACGCACAGCTCGGTCTTCAGGCCGTGGGCGAGGCCGGCGAGGCGTGGCGGCGGCAGCGGCTGCTCGTCGTCGCACTGGCTCTCGCTCTTGTTGCGGAAAAGCTCGCGTGCCTTCATGCCCAGGAAGCTCTTGGCGCTGGGGTAGGAGCCCACGGTGAGCGGGGCGTCCGCAGCCGGCAGGGCGGCGTGGGGGCACGGCGCTGACGGCTCCATCAGCAGGGGCGGCGTCAGGTCCTGGCTTCCGTTCATGGAGCTGGCCAGAGGTGAGGAGGAGCCGCTCGCCTTCGGTTGCCCCGGCGATAAAGTGCTGCCATTCGTCCCCCGTGGGGAATCGTGAGGCGACGGGCTGTTCGGCTGCTCGACGGCGTGAAGACCGCCTGCAGCGGCGTCGCTGGAGGGCAAGATGAAAAGAGAGGGAGGAGTTTACCAGCAGAAAGAAAGATGGAAGGAACAAGACAGAAAGAAAAATATATGAAAAGATATAAACAAGAAAGAAACAGTGAAGGAAAGAAAGGAAGGTACAAAGAACAAAGGAAAGGGATAAAAGTGATATAAAAATATTGAAAGAAGCAGAAAAAAAGACAGGAAGACAATAAAAATATATGAAAGCGAATAAAGAATTTGAAAAAAATAAAAAGAAAGAACATAAGACAAGACAAAAAAAAGAAGAATAAAGAGAAACATACAAAGAAACAAAAAAGGAAAAAAACAACACAGAAAAATCCAAAAGACAAAAAAAGGAAACAAACGAAAGAAGGAAAAAATATAGAAAGAAGAAAAAACTGACAGAAATAAGAAAACGGGATGAAAAATAAAACCAAAACAAAAAAAGAAAGACAGAAAATCAAAGAGAGAAAAGAAAAACAAAAGACCGACTCATCCAGGTTGTTGGTAAGATGTTTTTGAACCCGATTAAATCACTCATGTCGGTTTTAATAGATGAATTTCTGTTTCTGTTTCCTGACCTGCAGTCTGGATGAGTGCGTGTCTCAGCTCTGCCCCCTGGTGGCGAACTGCTGCTGGCGGCGGTGATGGCCGGAGCCTCCATCTCCACCCGGCTGTAGAGCTGCAGCAGCTCGGTCTGCAGCAGCTGGGTGACTCTCCTCTGAGCCTGGAACCTGCAGTCTGACGCCTGCAGCTCCGCCCTGCACACAAAGCAAAGCCAAAAGAGACGAGGTCAGAAAGGAAACGGGTCAGAAAGGAAACGGGTCACAGAGCTCGTCGGATCAGAGGCAGACGCTCACTTGGCTTGGCATTTCACGTCCTCCAGGAACTTCTTCTGCTCGGCGATGAGATGCTCCTTCTTGGAGAGGAGCGTCTCCAGCTCGGCCGCTCGCTGCTGCGCCGCCTCCAGCTTCTGGCCCTGGGCCAGCAGGCTCTGCCTCTGGGAGTCCACCTCCTTCATGTGGGACAGCCGCAGCATCTCCGTCTCCTAGCAACAACCAGGAACAGCTGCTTCAGTGGAACAACATGTGGCGCATGGGCCATTTGTGGACCTGACACTGACGTTTTTTGTGGTCCCAAGTGGAGTTAAAAAAATGACACAAATTTGTTTGAGCTTTTTATTTTTGTTAACAGTAAAATTTTATTCAACAATTTTCTCACAATGGAAAATGTTAATTACAGCTCATAATATTCGCCTTTTTACAGGAAAACGTTTCTAATACATAGAACTGCAACAGAACAGAGACTTTTACTGAGAAGCCGACTTTGTCTTAGTTTAATTTATAAAACTTGACCAAATATTACAGTAGAGGATTAGGACCACTGTACAAAAGAAAGAATTCAGACTTTTCCTCAGAATATCTCATTCATTTTTTCAGAATTCCAACTTTTTTCATTGGAATTCCAACTTTTTCTGTCAGAATTCCAACTTCAGAATTTTCTCAGAATTTCTTGTAACTTTTATGAGAGTTCTGTCATTTGTCTCACAATTGCAAGTTTTCCTTTGAATTCTAACTTTTCCTCAAAATTGCGACATCCCTTCAAAAATATGGCATTTCCTCAAAATTATGACTTTTTTTTCTCAAAATTCCACCCAAACAGTATTTAGTATAAAGTATAAATGATGGTAAAATATGTCTAAAATGTCTCTGTATCAAGGTTCAGTTTTCTGTATTTATTAAAAACAATACTAATGAAGAACAATAATAAAGGATATATCCTTCACTCTGATTGGTAGACTATATGTTTTCGCTCCAGTTCTCTGTGTGACACACACACACACACACACACACACACACACACACACACACACACACACACACACACACACACACACACACCTGTTGTGGCCGTCGTACCTTTGTGTTGCTCATGCCTGGGTGCTGGGCGTCCTGCATGGACAGCTTATGCGCCTCCCCCAGCAGCAGCAGCTGCTTGTTCAGGAAGCTCATCTGCTGCTGGCTGCTCTCGCTGTTGCTCAGCTGAAGGACGAAGGAGACAAACAGGGACATGGAAGGACAAACAGCCAATTAGGACACAAATCAGGATGATGTCGGCTTTAAGGAGGAGGACAGAACTGAAGACATAGAAGTACTACGTTACCCACAATCCCCTGCTTTAACATTTTGACAACAAAAAGAGGAAATGAATGAATGAATGAATGAATGAATGAATGAATGAATGAATGAATGAATGAATGACTCCAGCATGTGGGATCATTAAGGTCTCTATAGAAACAGATGAAGCTTGAGCCTTCACCTCGTCTTCTGTCTGTTAAACTGAGTTTTTCTTGGTATTCATCAGAGATTTGGACCAAATGTGACTCTACCTTGACAGTCATCTGGTTGAGCAGATGCCCGGTGTGGCCGACTTTGTTGTTGGCCGTCTGAAGCTCCGCCTCCAGGTCGTCCATCCTCTTCTGACACTCCTGTAACTTGCTCTGTGGAAGCCGATAAAGCGGTTAGAAACCCAGACGTGAGAACGGCGTTAGTTTGGTACGATCTCAGCGTTTCGGACCTGCAGCTCCTGGTTCTTGGTGTAGTAGTCGTCGCGGCTCTGCTGCAGCTGCCGGATCTGGCTGTGCAGGCGGGTCACCACGGTCTCGCGGTCGTCCCACAGCTGCCGGTAGCGCTGCTGCTCCACCTGCAGGCTGTCCCTCAGAGACACGATGTCCACGCTCTGCAGGTTCAGCTGGTCCTTCTGCACACACACACACACGTCCACACACACACACACACACACACACACACACACACACACACACACACACACACAACGCTCAGGGTCTCAATGACTATGCTAATAAACTACATCAGAGGTTCTCAACGTCCGGCGCGAGGCCCATTTGTGCCCCGAGGAATAATTGTTGTGATCAAATTCAGTTCAATAATGATGCAAATTTGTTGATTAAATGTTTTTTTTTTCTTTAGGGTGAAATTATTATTTGCACAATTTTCATACGATGGAAAATATTAATTAAAACACATAATATTTGTCTTTTTACAGCAAAATGTTTAGAATAAACAGGACTGCATCTAAACAGAGACCGACTTTTACTGCAGTCCAGTCAGTTTTAACTCAAGTTAGTAAACTAAAAATAACCAAAAAGATTAATCCAACTGAACAAAATTCTTACTTTAATCTCTTTTTTTCTGAAATTCTGACTTTATCTCAGAATTCAGATCTTTTTTAAAATAAGAATTTCACATTTTTTCCACAGAATTCTGACTTCTTTCTAAGAATTCCATCTTTTTTGTTGGAATTCCATATTTTTTCAACTTTTTCTCAACATTTTGACATTTTCAAATTAAATTTTTTATTTTCTTCTCAGAATTTGGGCGTTTTTCTCGGAATTCATCTTTTGTCTTCAAAATTCCGACTTTTCTCTCGCTATCAATTATTTAAATAATATACGCATCATTGGGCGAGTCCAGTCTTACAACTGAAACCTACCAGATGAACATGGGACAGACTTTCAGTCTGGATAAAATGCAGGGAATAAACAGAAACATGACTGATAACAGACTCATTAGAATGTTTGTCTGTTTATTTGGATTTTGGCATTTAGATGATACAGAATTAAAGTCAGAATTCAGATTTTAAAAAGTCAGAATCCTTTTTTGCCTGTTTGGGAAGCGGGTAGGAAGCGGTAAGGAGTTGAAACTTGCCATTGCGTTGTTCTGCTCCTCCAGCGCCGTGGCGTTGATGATGCGTCGGAGGAGCCGGCGGTTGCGGACGGCGTGCTGCTCCCTCTTGTAGCGCTCGTACAGCAGCTGGTTGTGCAGCAGCAGCAGCTGGCTGCGCAGCGTGTGGAGCTCGTCCAGAGGAGCCGAGCCTGACAGGAGGACAACAAGAATTACGTCTCCGATTTTCACTTTTAACCACCTTTTTTACTAAAAAGAGGTTAAAAATGACAGAAATAAGTTAGAAAAAAATGACTTTTCTCTCAGTTGTTCATCTTCCTACAAGAAGTTTTGTTTAAATGCAAAAAGAAAGGGATGATATTTGTGAAATAAAGACACATTTTTACCAGAATTACATCTTAAAATTAAGAAGAAAAAAAGCTTCCAATGTTTTTGAGGTTTTCTTTTGTTATTTTTTTTTTTGTTCTCTTAATATTACGACTTTTTCTAGTAAAATTAATGTTTTATTTTTGTATTATTTGAACGTTTTTGTCATACAACTTTATTCTAGAAAAATATGAAATGTTAGCCAGACACTAACACAGAAATTAAATATTAAGTTGTTTTTTGTTTTTTTCTTTTACCAAATGGCCATTTTAGGAGTCTGTATGCTCTAGTTAACATTTTCTTGGTCACTAAATTAATTGACAATTATTGCAATAATCAATTAATTGAGATTAATCTATGATTAATTGTGATTCTTTAAGTTATTCTATACAACCTAAAGGAAGTAAATCTGCCTAAACATAAAAAGTTTTTTAGCAAATGACCTTTTCTGAGTCTGTCTCCTCCAATTAACGATTAATCGCGTACTAAATTAGTTTAATAATATTTCAATAATCAGTTAATCACGATTACTTCCTCAAAGCTGTGATCCTGAAACATCCTCTCACCTGCAGGCCTGCAGTGAAGGCAGCCGACTCGGTTCAATAGAAATGACATGACTTCCATCAGGAAACCAGGGAGGTTTATTAAATTCCAGAAGATTAATTAAGAGTTTTATGTTGATGTGGGCTGCAGCTGGAGAAAATGAGATTCTTGTGGCCTGGCATCCAAACAACAGAAGCCGAGTCATCTCTAAGTTTCCATTTCGGAGGTGGAGGGATTCATGGGAACTGTGGGAACTTTGTTTTGATCAGCCTGAGCTGAAAAGAGAAAACTCCCTGTTCAGCTCAGTAACACTTTAACATACCACTCATGTCTCAGAGCATGTGACACATCGCTGGCGCTCCTCTGATAACTCACCGACTGCAGAGCCGAGAAAAACTCAACTTTTACTTTAACTGAATATCTCCAAAAAATCCTCATTTTTTGTTTGTGGCAAACAGAAAAACTTTCAGTGATTTATTTCAAGAAGAAAAACGTTTTGAGTTATTTATGCTTGCAGCCAATACCGGCGTTTCCATTAAAAATGTGCGCAAAACTTGTCAATATTGCACTAATGTTGAAAAAACATAATTGCAAGAAATGCAACCGACATCACATGTGAATGAGTTTGTTCACACAATAAGTCAGATGTCAAACTTACTTTAGTTTTGGCCCAGTTAAGATCATGAACGCTCTTAAAGAGCCGGTTGTATTGATAAAATATCAATAAATCGCTGTCTCTGTGTTTTATCAATAACATTGAACATCTGTTCACACTGTTCAGTTCCTCCAGAATTTTGCAACTGTTTCAATGATTGCTTTGCAATCAAAGTCACTGCTTTCATGGAACTAATTTAGAAATATTTGCAAGTAATTTTGCAATATTTGCAGATGACGTTACATGTGACTTTTTGTTGTAAAAGTAAGAAATAACTGACTCCTACAGTTAGCATCACCTCAACCCAATGTTTTTACATTTTTTATGTGAATTTCCACTATCAGGGTCTGGAGTCCAGTGGGCCACAGTAACAGCTGTGGCCAGATTCAGCCCCCAGAGTTTGACAAATACAATAACAAGCCATTAAAAACATGCCTTTCAACTACTTCCTGTCTTCTTTTTTGTCACTTCCTCCAGTAGTAACATCCGGTTGCAAAATTTTTTTTTTTCCGTTGCACTTTTGCAAAAAAATAAAAAAAATTGATACAACCATCCTGGATCAAACATGTATCGAGTTTTTTTTAATTGCTGTGATTCCAGTAAGCAAATTTATTTTTGTAACTAAAATTTGCACAACTTTATGGTCAATGCGAATGCAGTTCACTATAACTGACTGTTAAAGACAAAAACATGAATCAAAAGTTGAGTGGAAGGAAGAACCTCTCTGTGTTTACAACATGACCAGATTGACAAAAGATTTTATTCCACAATAAAATCTGCTAATCTGCTAAACTACTTGCTGGTTTATTCACTTTATATTTGTTTCCTTTTGCTCAGTAACAATCTGTTGAAGACAGAAGAGAAAAGTTCTCCTTTTGCAGCTTCTTACCTCCAAAGTGAGTCCAGTCAGCTGACTTACTTGGCAAAGGTAATCTGTGAAAAGAAAAGACAAAAGCAAAACAAGTTCATTGACAAAATAAATAATTGGACCAAAAGTAACTGATAAGATTTTCTGCTTTTGCCAAAGGGAGAAAAAATCTAATTTTCTATTTTTTATGAAGCAAATATGTCACCATTTGTTTTTCAGAATTATTGTTTATACCATAAAACCTGTGATTTTATTTCAATATATATCATTTAGTCAAAATGCTCATTTCCATCTTATTAAAAAGTGTATGGAAAAATGTAAAGGAAAAAAACGTGTTGTTTCATAACATGCAACTCTGAAAACTTTATATTTAACTTACATTTAATAATAGTTAAAATATTAAACAACAGGTAAAACAATGTTTTCATGAACTCCAAGCAATTTGAGTTCTGTTATACTAAAGTTAATCATGTTTTCAACCTAAACATTGCATGTATTCTCCCATGTTCTTTACTTTTTGTTTTTATTTCTAAAAGTTGTTCTAGTGACGTCATAAAGTGATGTCATAAAGTGATGTGTTAACCTTTAAATGTGGATTCTGGAAGTAGATCTGTCATGATAACTTTTGTTGGACGACGAGTTAAGAAGTTAACTGATTGATACCAACTGGGTCCAGCTGCCCAACAGAACCTAAACACAAACTTTCACCTCTTCAGGACTTTGTCGTGGGCGTCACTCCCCTGCTGAACAAGGCGATCCAGCACCTCCAGTGGCGATGCAGACACCACGCCCTCCTCCTCGCCGTCCTCCAGACCCTCCTCGCGCTGCAGCAGCCTCTCCATCGCCGCCTTGTGGACCGCCTCTGACGTCTTCTGGCCCACGAACAGCGAGGCGGCCCGGGGCAGGGCCAGCGCGAACAGCGACTCGTACGGAACCGGCGCTTTGCCGCACGGGCTCGGGGAGAACATCTCAAACTTGGAGGAGTCGTCGTCGGGGGCGGAGGGGCTCCGGAGCAGGTGGTGGTCGATGGGGGTGAAGCCGGACTGGAAGGACCAGGACCGATCCACGGCGGACCGATCCGACGCCGTCGCTCTGTCGCCGCTGCCGCCTGAGGCGTTCTCGGCTCTGTCCGGAGTGGATGCGGCGTAGCGCGGCTCTCTGATGGGGCCGCCCGGGTGGGCGTTGGTGGACGAGGTCGGGTTCTGCGTCTGGCGGCCCGTCAGAGTCTCAGTGGTGTGGAAGAAAGGAGAGTCGTAGCCTCTCAGCCCCGGCAGCTCCTGCTTGTCTTCAGTGAGTTTCATCAGCTCCTCTGTGATGGCAGCTGCAGCAGAAACGCAAAGAAATCCACAATTAATCTGATTAATCAATTACACACTGTAAAAAAAAAAATTAAGTTTCTACTGTAAATATCTCACTTTATATAAGACAAACTTATAAGTAACAGCAAGATGAGCTTTTTTAAAGTCAATAATGATGAAAATGTTCTGGTTCAGCTGGCAGCATGTTCCACTTCTCTGTTACCTAGCAACCCCAGCCACGCCCAGCTCGTTACCTAGCAACCCACGTCTAGATCCGTTACAACAAGACATTTTTCCCAGGACACAAGTCTAATAATCTAAGTGGAAGTTGGACTTTTTCATCAAAATTGAGTTAAAACAAACTCCTTCATCTTGCTGAGAGGTTTTCACTCCAGCACTGCAAAAACTAAATCCTACCGAATGTTTTTGGTTTCGTTTTCAGGGTCGAAGTAAGACCAAAATAATTTATAAGTGACATTTTGGCAACATATATAAAGTAGTCAAGTAGTAGCTCCGGTAAGATTATTTCACTAATAACAAGGGAAAAATGTCAGATAACCTGCCAATGGAAAAGGAACTTTTTAAAATTAATCATAAGGGATTATTGATTTAAAACAAGCTGCTATTTATTGCCGAAATGTTTTTGTTTTTTATTTGAAGGGATGTGCATAAGACTGACATGACCGCAAGTCTTTTTTTAATGTTTTTGGTTGTCATGAAGTGTAACTCTGTAAATAAAATCACTTTTAATGCAATTTTTCATTTTGTTTTGCTTCACAAACTGACCTTCTTCTCTCTCCTTTTCTGTTCTCAGCTGAAGGTCCAGCTCCTGCTTCGTCACAAAAACCGACAGCTCCGTCAGCGTCATGGTGACATTCGCTGCACTTCCTGCATCTGATAAGAAAAAAAATCAAATGTTTAAAGACGGCGGATGTCTGAAAAGAACGCTTACAGAAAACAGAAAAGGCTTCATGGACTCTGTGGCTCATTTTAGATAAGATAAGGTAAGAACAAAGCTAAACTAAGCAAGAAATAAGCTGAGCTAAGTCAAGGTAAGTTAAGATAAAGTAAATGAGCTGAAGTGAAACAAGCTAAGTTAAAATTAAAAACTTTAGTTAAGTTAACAAAAGTTAAGCTGCTTAACCAAGATTAGCTTACATAAGATACAACACAATAAGGTAAAGATAAGCTACGCTAAAACAAAATAAGCTATGGTAAAAACAAACTAAGCTAAAATGAAATAAGCTCAGCTAAGCTACAAACGGGCTAGACTGTTTGTAGGAAAAGATAAGCTAAGTTAAACTAAACCAAGACGAACTTAGATAGGAGAATGCAATAAGATAAAAATAAGCTAAGCTAAAGTTAAGCTATGCCAAGATAAGATAATGTAAAAAAAAGTAAAGAGAAAAAAGCTAAGATAATCAACAAACAATGTAAACTATGGTACAAATAAGCTAAATTAAACTGAGCTAAGATCTGAGACACTAAGGTAAAAATAAACTAAGCTAAGCTAAGGTAGCTCAATGAAAGCTGCTCACATTTGCAGAAATGTATTGGAACAGACAAGTTACCGGTGTCTTCCCTGTATCCTGACCTGACTGGAAGTGTTGACCTTGTTTTATTTGTTTATGGGATCTGGTCCCCCGTTAACGTGTCTAACCTCTGTTTGCGGCTCCCTCTCCACTCTTCTCCATCTCTCTGACTTGCTCCTGTCTCACCAGTCCAGGCTTGCTGGTTTCTCCTGTTCGACGATCCTAAGAAAAAGAAAAGAAGTTAAATTATTAGGACTTCATTGAGTTAATTCCTGTATGGTAACCTAGGCAGCGATGGATGAAGTGTTTGGTGAACATGGTGGCTTCGGATTATTGAACAGTGGCTATCAGGTGCATATTAATGCTTTATAGGCTTAAAATGCATTTTAATTATGTTTCCACTAAAGATATGCACTAAATTTTGTTCTTTAAATGTGTATCTTTGCTCAACTATATGTGCAATTTGTTTCCATCTAGGCAACAAAACTGTAAAATACAAAGTTTTGAGCAACTGAAGTGAAGTTAGGGTCACATTTTAAAGCTACAAAAACATTTTTATCTCTGTCAAACTTCTGGCTGTGAATGCATTTCTGTTCCACAGAGCCATTAATAAAACAGACGGGGAGTTTTCATACTTTTCTCGGTGGACTGGACTGGACCGTGTTGGCCGGCAAGGAGATTACAGGGAAGTCATCTGACAGAGTGGGAGGTGGGGATGAGGTGGCTGGAGTGCTGGAGGCCGGCGTTCCTTTTCCTCCTGCTCAGAGCGAAAGGGAAACAAACGAATTCAGCCGCGGTGTTAAACATCACGAAGCGCTGCGCCGCAGCGTTCGTTTTATACCTGACGTGCAGTGGAAGCGGCTGGGAAGGTGTGAGGCACTGTGGGAGAGCTCCAGGTTGGGCGACATGCCCCGGGAGGAAGGGGGCGTGGCCATGCCGCACAGAGAGGAGGGGCTCCACAGGGGGTCCTTCCCCCCACAGGAAGAGTTCAGTTCACTGTTTGAGTTCTGCACAAACACAAACAGATTATTAGGACCGCAGATAAAAATAAATAAATAAAACTAAAGGAAAGCAATTTGGACATTTTATTTAAATTCTGACTTCAATTTTCTGAGAAAAAAAAAGTCAGAATTCTGAAATCAAAATCATAATTATCAGATTAAAATCAGAATTCTGAAAACAAAGTCAAAATTTTGAAATTAAAACCAGAAAAAGTCAGAAGTTTGAGAAAAAAAGTCCTAATTTTGAGCAAAGTTCAAATCCTGAGATTAAAATCAGAATTTTAGAAAAAACAAAAAACTTTTGAGAAACAAATAAAAATTAAAAATTTTGAATTTTGAGAAAAGTCAGATTTCTGATATAAAAAAAAAAAAGAAAATCAGATCTTTTTTTCAGGGGCCCAAATTTGCTTTAAATTTATTTAAGACAGTAAAAACAAAACAATCAATCTAGAGTTAAAATCTCCCAATTATTTCAAATGAGAAAATTTAATTATTCAAATGAAAATTTATAACAGCGTCACCAATGTTCAACATTTCTTATTTAATGTTATGCAGGAGTTCTTATAAAATTATGAGTATGAAATATTTTCATCCTCAAAATATTTCAACTTTATTCTGGTAATAACACATATTTTCACATTATTTTGACAGTTTTCTTGTCATGCTATAACTTTATTCTCTGAATTAAAAGAATAAAAATCTTAGCCTGATATTTCATCGCAGAGTTGAAAACCCAAATAAACAGGAGATTTTTATTAATCCATTAATCGTCCAGCTCTAAACCAGCTGACGGAGGGTCTGACCTGCCGTCTGGAGGTCTGCGGGCTGCGGTAGGACGAGGAGGACTGAGTCCCTGAGAGGGGCGGCAGGGACAGGGGCGGCGGCAGCGGCTGCCGCGGAGTCGAGAACGGCGTCGAAGAGGAACTTCCTGTCGAGAAGAGTTGAAACTTTGAAGCTAAAACATGTTAACATGTAAAGATGTTTTATCTTACATACAAAATGTAGATATTTTTTTATACACTTTGAGATTAATTTCTGCTCTGAATGTGTTATTTTCCCAGGAAGTTGCATTGTTTTCAGTCTGTGTACTCCAGGTAACAATTAATCAATCACTAAATCAGCTGATGATTATTTCAATAAACGATCAATCGTGATTAATCGTTTCAATCCTAGTCCTAATACTTCAAAAATTTCTAAACAGGGGTGTGAATACTTTGATTTTTGGCAATGAAATAAACAGAAATATGAGATAAACGTAGCATTAAAACGTTGTGTTTTCTCACCGTAGCTGCTGTGCAGGTCTGTGTAGGGGCTCGACGTGGAGTCTTGCGCCCGCAGGTGGGCTTGTGGGTAAAAGTTCTCAGGCATGGTGGCGTAGCCCTCCTCACAGGACGCCTCCTTTGGGTCTAGGGACACTTTGGCACATTCAATGACGATATCATGGATTTCATACTTTTTCCACCTGTAAAGAAAGCAGAGCGCCATCAGGAAGGGAGAAACGGATAAAACTAAAGAAGGATTTTATCCGGGAGGCAGAGGATGGGTTCACCTGGTGGGGTCGAGCTCGTGGTCCTTGGTTCCTGTCACCAACTCGGGATGTATACGAACATGTTCAAGCATTGGCTGAAAGGGTTTCACACAATTAACACTGACCTGTTTATCTAATAGATTTAAAGAGATTTTATTTTTTAGAGACGCCTGTCACTTTAAATCCAAATAAGCTGCTGCTGGCCACGCCCCCAATTCAACATTTACACTCACACCTGAAAATGGCTCCATCTATACCACATCACATATTTAAAAAGCATTAGTAGAGCCTCCTGCACAACCATCCAGAATGCAGCAAGTGGTTTCTGGATTTTAGGTCAACAAAACGTGTTTTTTCCAGCAGCCATTGTACAGCAGTAAAACCAGTTCAGTCTTGCGGGAGAACAAAATCATGCAAAATGTGAATTTTGTCTAGACTTTTCCACATTTCAGCAACATGGGTCATGAGCTCACCTTCACCACCTCCTCGAAGGTCTCCATGTTCTCCTTCATGCTGTAGTGGGAGCGCAGGTAGGAGACGAAGTTGCATGGATACATTCCGTAGAGCCTGTGGAAGAGGGAGTAGACGGAGGCGTGGAGGTGGATCAGGTAGACCTCGGAGACGTGGCCTGGATGGGAGGAGACGGTTAGCGGGACGGTTAGCGGGACGGTTAGCTGGACGAACACGGAGCTACCAGAAGGTTCATCAGCCGCCTGTCCTACCCGGGTTCTTGAGGTTCCACGACGCCAGGCGGCCGAAGATGTCGAAATACTCCCAGAGGTGCTGCTTCCCGGCTTGAGGGATCATGGGAAGCAGAGTGATGAGCACCAGAACTCCAGTTATCAGCACCACTACGTCTGTATCCGTCTGCAGGGAAAACATGGAGAAAACGTTCAGGTACCCGAGCGGAAGGATGATCTGGGATCCGATCAACACTTTGGTCTGATTCTGGACTGAGAGGACGCCATTTTCTGTTCCTATGAGCTAAACTCGAGAAAATCAGTGGCAGGGAGACGGGTTCTGATTCTCACTCCCACCAAACACCAATAACTCCATGAGAATCTCGATCATCATTAACAAACCAAACCGTCCCTCCCTGCTGCTCTGTGCCAACATGGCGGCTTACCTTGAGGCATTTCAGCAGTGAGAGCAGCAGAGGGTAGCGGGCCATCTTGTGGATCCAGGACGGCTGCTTTCGGACCACGTGTCCGAGCAGCATGAGGGTGGGGAGCCGGCAAGCTGGTTTGGCCATACAGTCGTTCATCTTGTCCAGAAGGTGCTGGGCGGTGGAAAAACGGTTGGATGCATTTACAAAGTTAGAAAAGAACAGACGGTTTTTATGCTTACAGGAATAAAGGACGTGAACAGCCAGAGTTACAGCTCATTACAAAGGAACCGCAGTCGGGCTGAACCGGACTCTCACCTTGTCGTGCGGCTCTCTGACTGAGGACAGGATATGCAGGGCCTGGGCGGAGTTGGTTTCCAGGAAGTAGTCCACCAACGCGTTCAGCAGCATGGAGCTTCGCTCTGGAAGGGAAGCAGCATTTTTAACCGGCGCGTTTGTTTACTTCTGCTCAGGTGGACGGAGCCGGATGGACCCACCGGTGCTGAGCTGCTCGTTGATGAGGCTCCGGATCTCTTCGAGCTGCTGGAGGTCGGAGGTCTCCAAGAGCGGGAGGAGGTCCCCGACGTTGGGCTGCTCCCTGGCCATGGTGGCAGTGCTGGAGGTGTCAGTGTCAGTCCCGTCAGTGTCAGTCCCGGCTTGCCTGGAGGACTCCTGGGGCCCGCCCACCAATACAGTCTCCAGGCACCGCTGGCGGGTCAGAACCCAAACCCAGAGTCACAAACAGGTCCAGAACATCTCTGGGTCATTCTCATTCAAATCTGAGAGAATTCTGCAGACAGGAGCTAAAACTAACAATTCATTTAGCAATCGATTAATCTAACAATAACTTTATTTTTAAATTCTGCAGATTTCTCATTTAACTACTGAAACTTTTCTATACAATAATTTGTTTTTCAAAATAAGAAAAACATTTTAAATGTTTCCTTCCACCAGAAGCCAACAACACGCAATTTGAGGAGTTTTGGGGAAAATGTATTTAGAGTCAAATGTTAGTTTTTAAAATCCTAAATACAAAATTTATATTTTTGTACGGTTTTGGCTCATTTACTTGTCTGAGTATGTTGTTCTTTCAGCAAGTGGATTTTTTTTTGTTTGTATACATCAATTAGCAATTAATTGATTAATTTAAAAAATTGGCACATTGTACAGATTCCCCTTTGACCCATTTAAGCCTTTTTTTAATAACAGATGCAAATAAACAATTCAATTCTTTTTTTTAAATAAGAAAAACATTTTAAGATGTAAAAAATTTTTGAATAATTATGATTAACCCTATTAGTCATTTTTGATTAATACTGGGTGATATCGATTTTATTGATTAATTAAATTTGGGGGTTTTGAAATTTTAATTTGTAAAAAATATGGATTTTGAAATTATTTCCTGTCATTGATTGATTGATCACAGTAATCAATCCCTCCAGGATTTTGCTGTTTTTGTGATTTTTCCTTAGAATGCCACTGAATTTGTGTAGCTAGTTTGGAAATATTTATAAGTTATTTTGGAATATTTACGTCTATTTTAGATGGTAAATGTGACTTTTTTTAGTCACCATACAGACAGTAACTTTATATGAAGTCAGGCTGGGCAGCAGAGTAGCAGAAGTAACAAATACTGCCACCTGCAGGTGGGAGTTAGCGTCACTTAAAACAAATGCTTCTGAACATTTTTGTAGAAAATTTGCACCAAATTTAAAATTGTGCATTAAAAATTTCAGAATTGCAAAAACAGGAGGTATTGATTGATGATTTGGAACATAAAAACTGTGCTGATTTGATTAATAAAATAAATCCAGGCCTTTAGTTTGGTTTCTTTTCCCGAGGCACCAACTTTCATCAACTTCATTTAGAGAAAATAAAGAAAAAATGAAACTGTAGATCAGAATTAACAACCTGAATGTTTTCTAATATCAACAAAGATTAGATAATCCGTCAGCAGCAGATTTACAGTGTAATCCTGACAGGGAGCTCATTAATGCCAGGCAGCTTGTTCACCAACCTGGAACAATGATTCAGCACAAACCCATCTCATGTCTTCAGATCTCACTTCAAACGTCTGAGCAGACAAAGCTGCTAAAACATGACAATCAACTGAAAGTTTCTTCAAACGTAGCTGCGCTTCTTCCCTGACCAATCAGCTCCGCGCTTGTTTCTGATGCGGCGGAGCGAAGCGTCCGCAGCTCAATCGTCCCTCTGTTTCAATCGACTGCTGACTCATGTGGCTGGACGTCCGGGTGAGGAGAGCAGACACAAACATGAGCAACGTTCAATGTGATCTCAGGCAGCCGGGGAATGCTCCGCACCACAAAGACGCTTTATGCAGCGCCGCTGCGACCAGGGAGGCCCTGGAAACCATAACTATCTGAGTGGGAGACGCCAGTCGCTGCAGACGGCGGCAAATTGGGCCTATTGTAGATAGAAATTTTAAAAAAAGGAGTAAATCTCCGCCAAATAACACTGAAATTTAAATTTCTAGAATGAACAGCTTCAAACTTTTAAAAATTTAAATTCTTAAACTCAGAAAATTTCCAAAAGTAAAAAAGTTCTAATTTTTGAAACTCAAAAGTTTCCATGTTTGTTTTTTTCCTAAAAAATTATAGAAGATCCAAATGTTTTTAACAAATTTCCAATTTTTAGACTCATAAATGTTGTTTTCTCTTGAGCATTTCCAGGATTAATCTCACCATTACTGAGTTCTGAGTTTTGTTTGTTTATTTGGGGTATTTAAAATGTTTTCCAGTTCCAGTTAAATATTTTGCAGAAATTAAAGTTTTATTTTCATCTAGGAGAAGTTGTACTTGAATTAATATGCCATTATTGTAATCAGAGGAGCTGAAAACGTTTAGTTGTTGGAGCAGGGATGCATCTAATGACATTCCTTTTTGGATTTAAATCTGGACTTTGACTAGGCCTTTCTAACACATAAATATGCTTTGATCATTGTAGCTTTTTCTGGGTATTTTTAGGGTCTCGTTATGTTGGGAACCTGCAGAACTGCAGCAGATCCACTTCAAAACATCCGACATGCAGAGAAATCTCTACCAAAAGAATTAAAACTTTCCCTTTTAATTTCAAAACGATTGAAAACTTTATTCCACACAGGATATTAGGTATAAATATATAAATGTTTGGACAATTACTGGATGCTGTGCAGCTGGAAGTATTTTTGCTTTTATTTTCTTGCCTTCAGAGAGGTTATGATGCGTAACTGTGGCAACCAGGTATCGTTTTTTACAACTGGGGGCTGCTGGTTAGCATCTCATAAGCTCTAATTATGCCTGAACTACGACCCCAAAAATCCCATAAGAGTTGAAAAGGAGACATCATGGATGAAGAGCAGAAAGACAGAAAGTTCAAACTAACAACCATAAAACTAAATAGATGTTTAAAGAGGAGAAGCAAAAGCAAATGAGGTGGATTAGCAGAGCTTCCTGACAGCTGATGATGTCATCCAGGTCATGTTACCGTGAAATACTGTCTCTGTTGTGATACCGAGTTGATAGCATGTCATGAGACTGTCATGCAGAAAATCTTTAGTCAGAAGTGTCTTTAGATTTGTTGCAACACTGACTGCTACCAAAGACACTTGAATCACACGAGTTTAAATCATTTTTTCCTTAAAAATACTTATTGAAATAAATTGAAAACGCACTGAATTTTGAATTCTTTTGCAGGTTCTAGCAAAAACATCCTGATGGCTTTAACTCGAAGAAACCAGCAACAAAAGAGCCCAGTGGATACTTTCTGCTGGCTGGTTGCATGTTGAAGGTGCAGCAGAGCATTGAGATGCATTAAATGCAACATGGTTCGGTCAGAAAGGCAGAGGAGCAGCTGCTGCATGAACACTGACCACTGGCTGCTGCTGCTGCTTGTCGTAAACAACTCGCAGAGAACAATGGGCAGGCTTGGCTTTACTTTACCCGCTTCTAAAACACGAACACTTCTTTTCCCTGACACGTCGAGCAAAAATAAATAATTACCAGAGATCAAATCCAGATGTAGTCTCTGAAACATCACGTCTGTCCATCACCAGGTCTGTCCAGTAGGGGAAAAAACACAAGTCAACCCAGCGCCGACAGCTAACGTTAGCTGGGAGCAGCGACCCACACTCCGACCAGCACTTATTCCCCGTGTCAGTCCGGCTCGGTTCGACCCACAGCGGCCAGATCGGCTCGGTTTGGACCCAACGCAACATCCGGGCCGGAACCCGCTGACAACAAACCGGATTATTCGCAAATAAGTGGAGCTGTTTACCTGTTAGAGTAGATTCACTCCACAGGGCGCCGCCATCTTGAACACCTCACAGCCCATCCCACCGCAGTCAGCCTCCGCTGTCAGGCTGCGAGCGAACTAATCCCGCAACTCCGAGCCGCTCTGCGCCTCAATGCTGCCGCTTTTCCACCGGCACCGAACCGGGACCGCTTCTGGAAGTCATCCTAATCCCGACAGCCGACACTCCGCTCGAGCTTTCACACGGATAATTGCTGATTCTTATCGCTGTCGCGCAGTTAAAGTTTGTTTTCCCATCGCTGCTGCTGAAGGGCTGAACTGTGTAATGCGGTTTCGCGTGACCCACATGCAGACAGCGCACGCGCGACTTAGGTTTATTATTTTTTTGAAGCGAATTAAATAAGATTTTACAGAAACACGTCTGTTTGTTTTGCAGAAGATAATTATTTATAGGAAAAAAAAAATCTGAAATCTTTATGTCAACATTCTAAAATTAAACTCAAAATTGTGACAATAAAATTTAAAATTTGGTATTAAAGTTTTAATTCCAAAAAAAAGAGAGAAAAGTGTTAATTCTGTGAGAATTTTAATAGCAAGGGTAGAATTCTGAGATTAAAATCTGATTTCTAACAGATTAATATCAGAATTTTGATTATTATGTTTTCAATTTTAACAGCAAAGTCAAAATTCTGAAATTAAAGTCTGAATTCTCATAGATTAAATTCTGAATTTTGATTACAATGTTTGCCATTTTAATAATAATGATGTTAGAATTCTGAGATTAATATCAGAATTTTAGATTAAAGTCTGATTTTCAGGAGAAGGCTGATGATCATAATGTTTTACATTTTAATCTGCGATTAGAGTCTGAATTCTCATTAGATGAAAGTCAACATTTTTACAATGATTTTTTAAATTTGAATAATAAAAATGTTAGAATTCTGACATTAAAATAACAATTTGGAGATTAAAGCCAAAAATCTGATATGAAAGTTTGAAATTTCATAATAAAACTGCACTTCTTATTTTAAAGTCAGAATTCTTTTAGAATCAACCATTATCAATCCTAAAACTTATACATTGTGTATTCCTAAATAAAAGCTTATGTTGCATTTCCAGCAGTAAGTTTTTTGTCTCTATCATTTTTGCACACTTGTGGAAATATTTGTCAGTTCTTGTTTGCAAATTCGCTGAAATGAAGCCAGATTTGACTTTTCGCTCCACGAATTCTTAACTAAAATTCAGACTGAGACGAGTACATTGTGCATCACATCAGGGTCACATGGTCAAGGTCATATCTCTACTTTAATCTGATGTAAATACTGTTTTCATGAACCGTAAGCTTATTTAACAGAAATAAAGGTGTAAAAACATCAAATGTGTGTAAATAATCTGCTTCACTTTATAATGGAGTTACAAAAATAAATGAACATTGCAATATTTGCAACAACATTCTAATTTATGATAGCATTTTATATAATAGTATGTTATTATATCACATTACGTTAATGCACGTTGAGGTTTTTCTCCACTAGGTGTCGCTCTTGCACTCAAACTTCATTTTGCCTTTTTGGCACCGAAACGCTCACAAATAATGATGATGACTAAGAAGACCAAGATGATGATGATGATGATGTTAATTTATTTATTATTAAAATTAACTTTCCATTTAATTGAGTGACTAAATTGTGGTTTTGTGTCGCCATAGCAACCAGCAGTCGGCTGCGCCTGGACAAGCAGACTGGTTTGGTGTGTGTGTCTTAAATCTTTCACACCACTTTACTTTATTTTACTTTATTTTATTTTACTTTACTTCCAGTAAACCGAACAGAAACCGATGGAGATTTGTTTTAAAAGTTACATTTTTTCAGTTTTTCTTGTTTCTGCATTTTTTTAAATTCATTATGCAGAAGTTATTTTTATTTTATTGTCGCATATTTCACATGTTTTGAGTAAAAAAATAAAATAATAACATAAATAAATGTCTCTCTGCCCGTCGTGCTGTTTTGTATAACTGTTCCCAAGGCCGCTGTTTTTCTACGCAAATTTCCACCTGCAGCTTGGCCTTTTCATTGGCTGAAACCACAGTCAGATTCCCCTGCGAAGTTATCTGATTGAAAATCAGGGAGGGGAGAAAAACAGCGAGCTGCGAGCGCTGATGATGCCTCTTACTCTGCTTTAACGCTCCTGCGGCTTTTAGGGATCGGATTTCTGTTCCTGCGACGCGTCTTGGATCCATAAACTTTATTATTGTTGTTTTAATTCGGGATCAATTAACGGTGAGTTAATTGCTTCATCAATTGCATAATAACTCAAGCAGGTAGTTAACTATATCTTATATTGTCAAGGGAAAAAACTTCCTCAGAATTACACTTTAGCTCCAACCGATTCTAAAACCTTAAAAAACATTTTCTAATGTGTAGTTTACATATTTAACTTTATAATGACATTTTAGAATGTCTCATTTTATTAATTGCGTTGAAAACAAATAGTAAATGTTCAGTGTGCTGCTTTTGCCACGCAGAAACAACATGCCGCGGTCATTCCTGGTGAAAAACAAACGGTGCGCCTCTTATAACGTCCACCGCACTTATGAGGAGGATCAGGGTGAGACTTCATCTGTCACTTTAAATGGGAAATGCATCAATTTCTCTCCGCTAAATAACAACATCTGCTTTAATGTCGCATGCATTAAACATTAAAGTTGCTTGTTTTGTTTATTTCTTGTGCATTTCTCAGAAGTCCCGTCGCAGCTGCAGAGTACAGACTCATCAGAGGAGCCGCTGTCTGAGGGGCCCCCCCTGTCCGCAGACAGGTGCTCCCCTCCGGCGGAGTCAGAGCCGCGGTGTCCGGTCCCTGCTCACCCAGAGCCGGCCAGCCCGCCGCTGGCCCCCTCACAGCCCTACTACCTGACAGGTCAGCAGCGGCCTGAGTCCGGGCGCTTTGTTTCATATCTGAACCGGAAATGGTCCGCGCCATCTTAGTAGGCAAGCACCCCGCGAGGCATGGCGGGATGGCTTGAGATCAATAAAAATTAAAATGTGTGGGCGTTCATGACCACTTTGAGAGATTGACCTCCGATCTCTCACTCTGAGTTAGCAGCCTAGTTAACACAAATATAAATGGAGGAGCTTCACTGCCTGATATCCATGGACGCATACAGTCAATGTTTGAATGGATTTGTAAAGGATGCATGAACTCTTCAGATTAATAACAAGGTTCTGGTAACTGGCAGAGTAAAGTAACAAACATGTAGCTACATGTCGGCGTTAGCTAGCAGATAAAAGCTACAGTAGCTAAGCTAGTTTTGCTAGTTCAGCCTTAAGTAGTTCCCTAAATGTCGCTGATATTTGACTCAGTTTTACACAGAGTTGTGCAGATTACTAAAGCAGTTGTAATAAGTTAGATAGGAATGAGTCTGAGGCTTGTCTATCGTTGTCATAGCAACTCCATAGCAACCGCCTGCCAAGATGGCGGTCAGTTGCAAAGTTCACGGAGGTGTGACGTCATATGAAAATTATGTATTGATTAGTTTTTGTGTTTTAAAGATGTGAAATGCTGCCAAGCTGATTGCGAAGCCTCTCCTGTTTCACCCACAGTTGTTGTTTATTTTTAAGCAGTTGTGGCGAAACCTGAAACTGCCACTTATTGTTGCTAGGCAACCAAGGAGCAAGCGAGTTAGTTGATTGTATCAACCGAACTTAGCTAGCTGTGAGAGGTGGATTCATAAGTATTAACTCTGCCTACATCTCCCAGAATGCTGTGCGCCTCTGGATCAACGTTAAGTGAAACGGTTTTTATGCAGTGGTCTGAGTCTGCTTGTTCTTCTTTGCTTCTCATTAAACTTCATATTATCATCAACCTGCCAGAGATATGGAAATTAGTCACGTGGCTATAATCTCACACATTTGCATGTAAATGCTAAATGATATCCAATGTCCCATTTTTAAAGAATAAAATTGAAACTATGCACACGTTTTGTACTTCCATCTAGTTCTCAAGTGCTTTCCAAGAAAAACCTGTCAGCAGCTTTTTACAATGGCTGCTGGAAAGCTAAAATCTCCTGATTGAAGAATGATTTTGTGCACAAACAGGAATGAACATGTTTTGTGTCCCAACCTGTTTAGGGAAGCAAAATATTTCACCTTTCAACTTGTTCTCCCGTGTTAGAGCCCCACATGGCCGAGTTCCCGCCTTACTACAAGCCTTCGTACGCCTGGGAGCCGGTGTCGTCGTCCTACGAGCTGCGGCAGCTGAGCTTCAGCCCCACGGTGCTGCAGCACACCAGCAGCCTGTACGGCGGCCACATCAGCCGCAGTCCGCCGCCGCAGCAGCCGCTGGACTGCAGCACGCACTACTCCCCCACCTCCAACACCTACCACTGCATCACCTGTGACAAAGTAGGCAGCTTTTCTCATTAATGTCAATATTTAAAATGATGATTTCGTTTATTAAAATAAGGGCCAATCAAAACCAACCTCGGCTTGTGTACATTATTCCATCCCGGTGTGTTCAAAGTGCGGCCCGGGGGCCATTTGCGGCCCTCTGGGGCATTTTGGGCGGCCCTCTCAAGCTCAATTTTAGAAAGGAGCAAAAAACAGGAAGTAAAGGTTAAAAACCAGCATGGGCCACACATCTCAAAAAAATGAAATAAAAGGCGGGGACCTGGAACTTTTCAGGAGTTTTGTTCCTCTGGTATGGCACAGACTGTTTGCTACTTCATGGTTTTATTCAGAAAAGATGTTTTCATTTCTTCTTTCACACAAAACACTTTTTCAGAAAAGCTAAAAACAACTCCAAACTCGCAGGAAAACCCTTTTTTTCTTTGGCAAAAATAAGAAAGTTTGAACTTTTGCCAGTTCTGTCAACATTTTCTCCAAAATGTGCGTGAGAATGACAGCGTCTGGGTAATCCAGGTTAAGTCATGATTGAACAAGAGTCAATATAGTGTGAGTAAATGTTGATTAAATGAAATCAACATTTGGATTTAATTTACTCAAGTTATTCTTGCTGTTTTTGTTGTGCAGGTGTTCTCAACTTCTCACGGACTGGAGGTTCATGTCAGGCGGTCACACAGCGGAATGAGACCTTTTGGTTGCAGCATCTGCAGGAAAACCTTTGGGCACGCTGTGAGTCTGGAGCAGCACATGAACGTTCACTCCCAGGTAAACAAAAACACAAAGATTTTGTAAAAAATGTAAACTTGTAAAACTGAGAAAACAGTAGCTTGTTGTCCTGCTTCATTTATTTTATCCAAAGTGAAAATTCAATATGGCTGCCGAATAATGGCGGCAGTGAAAGGCCGTCTATTTGTACTTCTGATTTGATTTGTTCAGCTAATCTGAGTTTTATACAGCTATACACTGTAAAAAAATAAATAAATAAAAGAAAAACAAGAAAAAAACATTTGTAATTTATGGTAAGATACTGGCAGCTGTGGTTGCCAGTGTTTAACTGTAATAAATACAGTATTTGTGCTGTAATATCAACTTGTTAACATGTTTCTTTTGTGTTTGAATTCATAAAATGATTAGAAATGTATTGTTAGCTTGTATTGCTAATAGTAGTTAGCATGTTTGTCTTTGAAAATGTAATGTTTTGAATCTAATACAGTCATTTGCATGAGGAATTTCAGATGATTTTCATTAGGAGTCAGAGTAAATCCTTAAAGAACTACTTTCAAAAGATCGCAGTTTATTACTTGTAAAAACTACCAAATGCAGCTAAATTGTTTCATTTTATTGTATGTTCAGGAAAAAAGTTTTGAGTGCAAGATGTGTGGTAAATCCTTCAAGCGCTCCTCCACGCTGTCCACACACCTGCTCATCCACTCCGACACCAGACCTTACCCCTGTCAGTACTGCGGGAAACGGTTCCATCAGAAGTCGGACATGAAGAAGCACACGTACATCCACACAGGTAACTACAGCGGAGACGGTCAATTATCCAACTAACAATTATTTTAGTGTTCCATTATTCTAACGATGAAAAAATGATCACACTCTGCTAGTTTTTATTTTAGTATTAGAAATACATTTAAAAATAATTTTTGAAATGGGAAAATAAACGATTTATTGCCTAAAATGCATTGATGCAGCAATCCTTTAGTGAATGTTTGATTATTTGTAGATTGATTAAGATTCATCTGCAGCTAAAACAACAGTTTGGGGATTTTAGCACAAATAAGTTAACTTATCATTTGAAAATAGCGTTTTTATATTTATTCATATCAAATATAATGCGATATTATAGGATACATAAAGTTATTTTAAAAGATTACAAGAATAAATTTGAAATAATATGAGAATAAAGTCATGAAATTACAAAAATGCAGTCATAGTGTTATGACTTCATTCACATATTATGTCAACTTTATTCTTGTAATATTATGACTTTATTTTTGTTATTTATTTGTTATTTTTTCTTAGTGGTCCCTTAACACTCCGTCCTCCATTCACTGGATTTGTAGTTTTCATTTGATTTCCAGTTTTGGGTTTCGTTTCTGTCCAAAGACGTGTTTGATGGCATCAGATACTTTCCAGGTGCAGCATGGAGGAATTGTTTCCAGAGGTTATAAAGCCGCTGATAAATCAGAAACAGAAGTTTAAACAAATATCCCATCAATTTGCATGTCTGGTTTTCCTGCTTCGCGCCGCGCTCTATAAAAGGAAGTCTGTCCAGTTGACATTTGTTGACAGCATGGCTTCTACAAATCTGAACAAAGGCGCGATTCTTCTCGATTGGTCGCCAATAGAAACTTTACCTGTGAGCTGAAAACATCTGCTGCTGTTTTTAAACTACTCTGATTTTTTGCAAATCAAATCAGTCAAGGTAAAAAGAAAAGTGACGTAATTTTCATTTTCGCAGGCGAAAAGCCGCACAAGTGCCAGGTTTGCGGCAAAGCGTTCAGCCAGAGCTCCAACCTGATCACCCACAGCAGGAAGCACACGGGATTCAAGCCGTTTGGGTGCGATGTTTGCTCAAAGGGCTTCCAGAGAAAGGTGGATCTGCGCCGCCATCACGAGAGTCAGCACAGCATGAAGTGACGGCGCCCGAATGTTTGTACATATTAGATTTCTATTAAAACAACGAGTGTCAGGCGTGTCTGGTTGGTGGGACTCCCTCAGGCAAACTGAAATGTAATATATAGGAATCCGTCTTAAAATACAAACGTCTGTATAAATGTGAAAAACTGGTATAATTGTGTATTTATATTCTGGTCACTGCAAAAACACAAAATATTACCAAGTTTTGTGGTCTAGTTTCACGACAAATCAGCAGGTGCTTCGCCGTTACCTAGCAACCCCAGGGAAGACTGGCCGTTACCTAGCAACCCCAGGGAAGACTGGCCCGTTACCTAGGAACCTACCAAAATTTTCTGAAAAAAAAACAACTTTTTATTATGCTGTACTTTTTACTTTTACTTGAGTTTCTTTATTATAAAGTATTTCTTCTCTTATTTGAGTAAAATTTCTGGATTTTCTACCCACTGAATGAAAAACAAGTTTTAACCAAAGATTCACCACAAACAGACCCACAGCTGCAATTTCTGTAAAAGTTTCATAAGTTTTTTATAGAAAGAAATTAATTTGGTGAAACTATTTTGTCTGATTTTGTTATTTTTTTTATTACTTATATGAATTAATGTCATTTTGGTTCTTAAAACACCAAAATTTCCACTTGATTTCATATTTTGGCCCATATGATGATGTAATTGCTAAATATTAAATGATCAGTTAGTTTAACTTGAGTAGTTGAGTAAAATACTTTGAAGTAATTCTACTCTACTGATCTTTGATTGCAAGTAACTTAAAAGTAACTTTTTAGCAAGATAAAATAAGTAAATAAATCTGTAATGCTGATAAAAATGACAAGTTCCACTAGATTATTTCACATATAATATTGGAAGAATCTGCCAGTGGAGCAAATCATTTTATAATCAATATTACAGAACTATTTACTTAAATAAGTTTTTATCTTGCAGAAAATTAGTTGGAAGTTAATTTTGTCATATTTTAACTAGAATTTACACAAACATACTTTGTATTTTTGCAGTGTTTGGATGATTCAGGTTGTTGGGGATAATAAATGATTTGATATAAATTGCAATCCTGGAAAATCTTTGTCTTTCCTTTTTGTGTTTAGAGCCACACACTTTTTTGTTTGTTTGTTTTTGCGCCAGGTTCTCGTCTAAAGCAGGATGTGGGATTCCTGCAGGACTGTTAAGTCGGGTGAAAATCTGTTGCGTGACCAGAGTGATCCTGCAGTCAAATAACACACCTGGAGCGTCATGCAAATGCACGCGCAGCGCCTGATAGTGGGCTAGAAAGCAGCAGGAAGGGGAAGTTTCAGGAATCGAAACACAAATGGCTTCGAAAATATGAAAAAGCAGAAGTCAAAACAGAGGAAAGATCATGAATTCTGCATTTGGTTTCATTGGGGAAACAGGGATTAAAGTGTGTGTGTGTGTGTGTGTGTGTGTGTGTGTGTGTGTGTGTGTGTGTGTGTGTGTGTGTGTGTGTGTGTGTGTGTGTGTGTGTGTGTGTGGAAAAGGGATTGATTACTTGAGTTAACTGCCACCCCACCCTTCCAGTCTGTTGGATTTACTTACAACAAACAAACGGCAAAAAAACGCCGCCTTCCTCAAACAGCTAAGCTGCTGGAGGCAAATCAGATCATCAGGAACGGCCTTTAAATCTGACGAGCAGGACGGCAGAAACCTCGCAGCGCGGACGAGTTTATCCACAGAACGCACTGAAAAAACTCATTCATGTTCACAAATAGTTTTAGTCTAGTTTATAGTGCACATGTCTTAGTCGAGTGGAAATAAGAGAAACGTAATTAAGCTCATTTTAAGCAGGATGTTAGCTTTTTTTTTTTGCACAAAATTATTCTTACATAATGAGATTTTGGTTATTTTAAGGCCTTCTGTCACTTTGAGTCTGAGTGAGCTGCTGGTGGCCACACCCACAAACTCAACATTTACACTCGCACGTTAAAATGGCTGCAAACAGAAATGTATTATACAACTGCACATCTCTGAAGAGCAGAACTGGAGCCTCCTGCACAACCACCAAGAATGCAGCAAGTGGTTTCTAAGTGTTAAGTCAGCAACAAAGCACTTGTCTTTTCCAGCAGCCATTGTACAGCGCACACAGCAGAAACCATCCTCTTCATGAGTCTGTATTACAGAGTGTCTTCAGTCAGAGGCTTCCTCAGATTCACTGTAAGACAGACTGCCACAGGAGCTCTTTCCTCATCAGCAATCACCATCTACAATAACTCTTATGAGATTAACATGAATTACAAGAATTAATAAAGTATTTCTGAATTTGAACTGAATTGATACAGAAGTAAAACCAGCTGACCAAATGTCCTGGAGCTCAGTTTGTGTTGCTAGGCAACGGGCGGAACTCTGTTGGAGTTGCTAGGTAGCAGGTTGAGCTTCTCTGGAGTAACGAGGTGAAGGGTCAGTGCCTGCTGATTTGGGACGTTACATCACTCAGGTTTTTGAAACGACTCATTTTCCAGACACCAAAAAACATGAAGTCCCTGCCCAAAAATGGCGGGGTGCTTTTTTATTTATTTATTTATTTATTTACAAATGCTTGGTCTGGTTTAGTAGCAGGGGAAACCAAAATGGAAGCAGGAAAACATGCAAAATGTGAATTTTTCATAATTGGCTCTCTATAAAAAACGATTCCTTCATATGGATGTGAAAGTACTAAAAATTTATAATGTCGGTAAAATTTCTTGTTATAGGTGAAATGATCTATAACTTTTCACCAGTGGAACTTTTCATTAATATGAAGAATTTATGGACTTAAAACAATCTCTTATATCTAGCTGGAAATTTACTTGTAATTTAGTTTTATCGTATGTCAATATATTTAGAAACTAGACAAGAAATATATACTTAGCAAGATTTTGTGTTTTTGAAGTGTTCGTCCTCATATCTGTGGTCCAAACTGACCTTATTTCACCAAACGACTTGTTTTGCTTTTCTTTCATGACTTTCTTCTCGCTAATTGCAAACCTTCTGATGCCTTCACAGAACACAACACCAAGTTCCTCTAGATAAATTAAAAAACACATAAATTATGTAAATTCACAATCTGTCTTTGGAAAACATTACTTTCCTCAGTTCCCCGATTCTCACACACATGCAGAAGCTGCTTTTACCCAAACAGCCAGTAATTCTGGTTATTTTTCCAAATGTTGAATGAAATCAACCTTTATTTAATTGTTAGGTTGTGTCTTGCAAGCTTACAAATTCAAAGTGGATGCGTGTGTGTCCTAAGTGTAAAATATTAAAGTTTTTTCCAACAGTGAAGAAGAAAATCCAGTCTTCTGCAACTCTAATTTGAAAGAGTTTCCACCACATAGCTGCAGAAATCAGAGTATTCCTGAGAACGGACCGTGTGACAAACAAATATGAGGTCTCTGTATGCAAAATTTGTTGGCAAATAGAGGCGACGGGGTCAGGGTTTAATCCTTGGGAACAGTTAGACATGCTGCGGCTGCAGAACCCCGGTGTGAGGAGACGGAGCAAATCAAAACGGTGCACAGGTGAGCAGCAGAACAAAAGCCTGGGATCCTCCAGGGTGGGACTGAGCAAACAGGACACGAGTCCTGGAAGGGGAGGGCCGCGGCCGCCGCAGGTTGCCTGGGGAAAAACGGGAAAAACCGAAAGAAACTGTTTCTGTTCATGCCAGGCATGCAGTGAATTCAAAATGTTTCTTTTTTAGGTAATACTCTGCTTAAAGTTGTGCTTTCAGAAAATGTGTCCAAGAAGCTTTATTATTCTCCTTACAGATCAGCCGGAGCAGAAATATAAAACACACAGATGAAGTTTTGCAAAGTGCACAAACTATCTGGCAGAAGCAGGTAAAGAGATAAAGCAGGATGTTCTGGATTTGTTTTGCAAATCTCCATGCAAATGAGCCGCAGCCAGTACTCTGGAAGCCGTGCAGGATGTGAGGAGTGTGTGAGCAAACGCCCGAGGCATCAATGACGCATTCATGGAGTCCAGGGAAGGAAGGTTCTCCCTGCCGGAGAGTTCAAAGCCACCAGTGGGAATCCGAATCACTGCGTCCCGTTTTAAAGCTTCTGTCATCAAACCACCGTCACTGCAAAAACACAACATCTCAGAGATTCCACTGCAAATATATCAGAACGCTGGAAATAAGAGAAAACTGACTTACAAGCTGAGTTACATTTACTACTGTGACTGTGTTGAAAAAATGTACGTTTAGGAGTATTTTTATTTTATTATCAAGTATTTCTATTGTTACTTGAGGGATTTTTCTGGATTTCTTTTTATCAACTCAATGAAAAACAAAACATGTTTTAACCAAAAATCAACCCTGCAGTTTCTGTTAAAGTTTCTGAAGTTTTACATGAATTATCATCATTTTGGTCCTTAAAATGCCAAAATTTCCACTTTATATTTTGGTCAATATGATGATGTATATTGATGTAAATATCAAATGATAATTTGATCAGTTATTCAGTCGACTTTAACCAAATACTCTCACTTGAGTCATTTCTTGGATGGCTACTTTTTACTCTATCAAAGTAACTTTTCAGCTATTTTTAAGTCAATAATTCCTTAATCTTAATGAAAAAGTTCTAGTTCCACTGGCAGATTATTTCACTTTTAACAAGCCATTTTACCCACATTACAAGTTAAAGTTATTTTTCATATTTTATTCAAAATTCACGTTTCTATTCTTACATTTGGGTGCCAACTGCCTCTAAAAACAGAAAACACAAAGCCAATTTCGAATGAACCGTTTGGAAAACCCCTGGAATGTGATGTAACAAATCCGTTACCTAGCAACCCCAACGGCACGCCAGGCGGTTACCTAGCAACCCCAACGGAACTCTGCAGATGTCTTGGCACATTTGAAATAAGACAAAACTAACTTACAAGTAACTTTATCAGCAAGATGTCAGAGTTTGGCACTTTAAGTAAATAATTCCTTAATATTGATGATAAAGTTTTGGCAGATTATTTCACTTCTGACATTTTTACCATATTTTAAGTTAGATAATCTGCCAGTGGAACTAGAACTTTTTCAGCAATGTTATTAAAACAAACTTATATTTTAGTGAAGAGTTACTTGCAAGTTAGTTTTGTCTAAGATGTATACACTTGAATATACAAGATCTAAAACACTTTTTTACATGCAAACATTCAAAACTATTCAAAATACGATCAAACTATCTACACATAAAGACACAAATAGTTTAAATGTTACAGATAAAATGAGAAAAACAGTAAAACGTTTTTGTTTCAGCATCACTTCTGAACAGAGAAAGTAACTGTCTGCAGATTTCCTCTGTGTGAGTGATGCCAGGAAGACGGCGAGCGATCAGTGCGGTCAGTACGGGGCGTGATGCTCGGCTGCAGGCCTGCATGGCTGCAGATAAGTCCTGCGATGACGGCGACGTGACGCGAGCTGATGTCCACGCCTCACAGCATCAGGAGTCAACAAAAACAAAAACCATCAACTTCTTTTAACGTGTTTTCCTTCAACATTTACACATCTCTAAAGCTGCTTCATGTATTAAGATACAATTGAATAAAAGTCTAATTAGATGTACTTAAAAACAATAATATAAAGGTAACATTAAATATATCCTAGACGTAACTTTGGTTTGTAATGAACAGTTTTTTTTAAGTTGTGTTGCTTCAACCAGTTGTTTTCTCTGAGTTCTTGGAAGTTAAAAGTCAAAAAATCAGAACAAGAACAGAAAATGTCTGAACCTGGAAAGTTGGTTTTCTAGCCAACCTTGACGTCAAAATCCAACGAAACCCAAATCTGAAATGTTCTGTGTTCTCGCAGTTTATCTCCTGGAACATTCACAAACATTTCTGGTATCTGAAAACTAAAATATTCTGTAATTTTACAGTGTATCTCACAAGCATTGACATGAAACAACAGGGAAAAATCATCATTTTTACGTTTTTTTGTTTTTGTTTTTGTTTTGTTTTTTACAGTGTGCAGTAGATTTTCTTTCAGGGGTGTCAGAGGGAAGGGGGATGAATACACTTTACATTCCATTTCAGTTATGTATTATGTGGTTTGCCACATAAAACCCAATCAAAAAGCAGAAGCTTGTGGCTGTGAAACGCCCCTCTGTGTTAATCTTTGTGCAGGCTGATGTGGTTAACCCCAAACTACCTGAAGAAACCAGACAAACCAGTGCTCCTCCACACTTCTTCACTTTTATTTGTGGTTGATTTGGCGCTTACCTTGCTTTGCATCCAGCTTAGTGAATCTGTTATGATTCATCCAGAAGAGTTGCTAAGCCTCTAAGACATCAAGGCGCAGGGTTTTTTCCAGGCCTTTGAATATTTTGCATGCTGCGTGCTGCTTTGCATATTGCATGCTACATTTCGGTCAAATCAGTACAAATACAGATGAAGATTTAATTACGAGTATCTCAGGAACAGCAGCCAATCGATCTCTCTTATTCCTCTGTTACAAAAGTAAAATGTTTTTCGATTTTAATCTATAGTGCACAAGTTTTTTCAAGACTTTACAGTTGTTAGGTGATTTAAAAGCCGGTGTTTTGCACCAGTAAACTGTGGGAATAAATCGCTTTAAAAAAATGCTTACAAGGGCAGTAGCCCAGGGCTCCAAATTTTGGGGGCGGCCCACAGGTTTTAATGAATTTTTTTCAATGGAATGCATGTTTTTTCAGACATATTTCAATAAAACTATGTGTATTATGTTCTGACTTGTGAATTTTATAATGAGGTGTTGTGTTTTTGTCTGACAATAATGGATGATGGTTAGCTACATATTTACACTGCCGTGAAGAATGGTAATGTTGATTAATGTGCAGAGCTAATTAAAAAGATGTAACTCATTTAGACAGTATGGCTCATATAAGAGTCTCGGGGCATTTTAGGTGAATTGTAATAACATTTTGAGGGTTTTCCAACACAGAAAATGATCAGCTATCTGAAAGTTATTGTAAGTTTTGGAGGGAATAACAATAAAAAAATATAACTATCCAAAAAGTTGGAGTTTTTTTTTTAACATTTGTGGCTCTAAACACATTTTATTTAGCTGGACTGGGAGTCAAAATGGCTCTTTGGACTGTAGAAGATGCAGTTAACGCATGAAAGTCATAAAAATGTTACAAAATCAAAAAAAGTTAAGAATTCATAATATTAAGAGAAAGACTTTATTCTTGTAGTATTGAAAAAATAAAATAAACTTATCATCATGCAAGTTTATTCTCATAATATTATTACTTTTTTATTATTATTCTTAATTTCTTTACTGTCGCCCTATTATCCCATCATATAATCTTGATGTTGCCCAAAATTAAAATAAGTTTGGCACTTCAGCTTTAGTGGATGAGGCACCAAACGGTTTCAAGCCCAGGGCCCCAAATTCTTCTACCTCCGGCCCTGCAGATCAACACAATAATCCATTTGCCTACAAAAGTTGAGTCTCAAACTTCGAAGTCATGCATCCAAATGCAGATTTCCTCCTCAACTGATAAAAAACCCCAGCTGCTGAGAAGAAAGAGGGAAGTCAAAGAAATGAGTGAAAGCAGAGGGTTGAAATCATCGAGCAGCAGCCGCCGGTCCAGGCCGCCTGATAACCTTATCATGGCCTCTCCACGCTGTAACGGCTGCAGCAGCAGCGAGACGGGGAGGAGCAGGCAGATAGCGAGTAAACGCCGCGGGACGGGACGTCTGTGAACAACGGATGGCCGAGACAAAGAGGGAAGACATGAAAGATCGAGCAAACCTTCAGCACTGCGCAAACAGATTGCCACTGACAATCAGCTGGGTTTTCTGTCAGTGCTTTACTGGAGTTGGGCAGTAACTACCTACATTGACTCAGTAGTTATGCTGATTAATGGCTCAGTATATGTGTCAAACCCAAGGCCCAGGGGCCAAATCTGGCCCGCCGCAGCTTTTTATGTGGCCCTCTATGTCAACAAGTCCCTCCAGTTTTTCACAAATCTGCAAAATTCACATAAAATCAACAAATCCCCACAATTTTTTATAATCTTACTGCAAATGTTTTCTCAAAATTGGTCAAAAACATTATGTTTAATTGCCTATTTGATGTCAAGGTACTGTCTGGCAAATAAAATAGTCACTTTTAGGATAAATATTATAAGAATTCCTTACAAATAATTCTAAATTATCTCCACAAAATCACAGATTTTGTGGTGAAAATTTGTTATTCACTTGTTGAATACTGAAACAAACAGCTGGTCAGTTTAATACATTCTGGGACAACCAGCCCTTTAATTCAGATTTTTAATGTGGGGCAAAATAAAAATGAGTTTGACCACGCTGGTTTAGATTAAAATTAGTAGCAATGAATTAACAAACAGCTCAGTCCAAACTTTCTGCAGGCCAGAACCTCAGGGGCCAAAATTAAAAACACAAAAATAATATTATTGTGAATTAATTTTCTTGACCTGCCCAACAATAAATCAAATTAATGTTGAATTCTTCTTTATTTAGTCATTAAAAATGATTTATATTAAGTAAGTTTAGAAAAAATAAATGCATCAATGTTTGATTTCTATAGAAGAAGACAAACTTGAACTAAAATAAATAAGGTGACGGATGAATATCCAGCAGCATCTTAGATAACTCTGTAAACACTCAGATGAGGGAAGCGTCTCTGTTTCTTCCTCATGGGACGATAATCTGTTGACAGTTCCAGGGCGGGACGGAGGAAAAATCTTGTTTATTCAGATCCTTTTTAAAACACAGGATTTCTCAGATTACCTGATCGCACTTTTACCAACAGCTACAAATCCAAATTATTTGCAGGAAGAATTTTTAAAGGACAAGTTGGTATTCTGTAAGCTTTAAAAAAATAAAAAAACACAAGTCACACACAGACAGGTGTTGTCTCGCGATAATGTTGAGAATGCTGCCCTCGTGTGGCCAGAAACGGAAAAGCATCAACATCATTCAAACAGATTTTAAAACTTGATTTTTCCACAATTTTGTCTTCTAGTACAAGAATTTAACTTTAAGCGAAACTGAAAACAAAATATTAAAATATTCAAAAGTCTACAAATAGAACCAGAGGAATTATTAATGAAATCTTTTGTAAAATGATTAAAAAACCTTAAAGTGGTTGTGCTGCATAAGAGTTTTCCTTTTATGTTTTTATTGTTATTATTTTCTGTTATTTTACAAAAACAGGAACCAGTTGTTTGTCACTGTTATTAACTAAGTAATTTTTATTTATTTATTGTTTATTTACTGTATGAATATTTAAAATATTAACCTATCCATCATATTTTAAAATTAAATTGTACATGTTTAATCAGCAATGCATGAAACTTTTTAAATCAAATTATGAAAGTTTAATGTAAAACACACAAAAAAAATATATTATTGTTTCTTAAATTAGAATATCAATCACTAAAGTACTGTTAGGAATTAAAAGATGTTTTTAAAAAACCCTCTAAAAATACAATCCAACATTTCAACTCTTAAAAAATCAATTCTGTCATTTCAAATCTGCCCAAATTCAACAAAAATCATTTCAGATGATGTAAATAATCTGCTTGAAATTCTTAAATAACTCATGACATGAGTTCTTTTTATTATTTTTTTTTAAGTTAAGCATGTAATGTGTTCTGATTTTTCTTTACAATGACAGGAAAATAGAAATGTACAAAAGAAAATATGGTATAATAGAGAATACGATACAATATAATATTATTCCGACATAAACTCTAAAAGCTTGTGAAAAAATTAAAACAATTCAAAATTAGTGAGTTAACAAAGTTTAATTTCTTTTAGTTTTGTCATCCAAGTCTGACTTGTTGGTACAATATATAAAAATATTGTTGCTGCTAAATTCTGTAGCAACATACTCATCTTCAAAAGCGATCTATTTTTATTTATTTATTTATTTATTTATTTATTTATTTATTTATTTATTTATTTATTTATTTATTTATTTATTTAAATCATAGAATTTGGAAAAGGGAGCGGAACCTTTTACATCGCGAACTTGTTTCCGCCCGAGCTTATTTTGCACGTTCACCGTTTCTCATTTGTTTCCGCTCGTTTTTAACGGCAGCAATGGCGGCTGCCGGTGCTGCTGATCAGGGGGACGTGACGCTCAACTTCACCCTGAAGGAGCTGAGGTTGTCCGGCCGGAGCGGAGATGCGGCTCCGGGCGGCTCGTCCGCCGTGGAGCTGCGGAGCAAGAAGCTGGTCTGCGTGGAATATCCCGCGATGGTGACCAGCGTGGAGAGGATGCTGGAGACGCTGGGAGGAGAACACACGGTGGCGAAGGTAAGCGGAACCAACAGCTGCTGGTTCGAGGATTTTTGCTACTCTGTTCTTTGAGGGGTTTTTTTTTATCTCGGCTTTTGAGCAAAATTTCTGTATTTTTTTACCCGCTGATTGAAGAAAAAACATGTTTTAAATTCACCAGATAGAAACTCAGAAACTCATTTGGAGAAATTTCTTCTACCCATTGTTGTTTATTTTTATTACTTTTATGAATTGTTGTTATTTTCGTCTTTAAGATAAAAAAAAAGCCACCTGATGACGTAATTTTTAAATATTAAATGATTAATGACTTAATCAGTTACTTGGGTTCTCTACCACCTCTGAATATATTAAAGCTGAAGCAGTCACTTTTATAAAATATATATTTTTTACATATTTATTGAAATTGTCACAGTGCGGGATAAAATAATCCATGAAAAACATTGAACTCCTCCATCCTCTTCCAGCAGCGAATAAAATCAACCAATCAGAGCCTGGGGGCGGGACTTAGCGCTGTCAATCACTCTCACTGTGACATTGCTCATTGCACTCTTGTTATGGAGTAGCTAGCAGAGCCTGTTGTGAATGCTAAAACGAGTTAGCATGGCCACCGATCACTGTGGTATTGAGTACTTTGTCTTTGTGTTTTTTCTTTTAACATTTTATCATTCAGCACTATAATTATCTGCTTACGTCTTTAAAGATGGGAAGTTTATGTTGTTACTGTGTTTCCCAATATGATTATTGATTATTGAATTCGTATTCCTGGTTTTCCCACAGACGTTCAGTGACCCCAGCAGGCGACTGGAGATGCGTTTCCGACCCCGTGACCCCTTCTGCCACTCTATGTGTGGAAACCGGCTCCCGTCGAGCAACCTCCTCCTCAGGGTGCGACGGCGGGTCCGAAAAAAAGACCCCAAAGACGCTCAGATCCAGATGGACATCCTGGGAATCATCGGAACGACGTACAAGTTCCAGGGTAAAACCTGCTCTGCTGCGTCTCATTTGTTAAATTAACAGAAACTGAAACATGTTTTTGCTCTGCAGGGATGGCGGACTTCCAGTGCCTTGCTGTGGATTCCCAGAACGAGAAAAACGTGTCTCTCTACGACAAAATCATCCTCCGTAAAGCGGAGAATCAAGCGTTCTTCGCGCAGGACGTTCCTTACTTCCTGCCACCGGCCATTTTCTCGCGCCTCGACAGTCCGGTGGATTACTTCTACCGACCCGACGCCGTTCAGAAGCTGACATCGTCGCTGTGGGTCGACCTGAAGCCAGGGAGAATACGCAAGAGGATTAGTGCCGCTGAAAATTACAGACGTTTTGTCTTTAATGTCAGAATTCTGACTTGTCTGAGATTATCAGTCGGTGGCTCTGATCCTCTTCCGTTGGAGAACGAGGGAGTTTGATTTGTTCTGTAAATGTTTTCCCGTTCTGTGTTCGCAGGCCTCTGCCCATCAGTAAGAACTTCATCGGTTTGAACCGCGCCCGGCGGCCTCACAACGCCATCTTCGTCAGCTTCACGGACCCGGCAGTTCCCAGCGAGTGCCTGGAGGCGGCGCGGGCCAACTGGGCTCGGCTGTGCCTGAAGGAGCAGGACCAGCAGAGCGAGGAGAAGGTCAAGAAGGTATTTGTTCAGCTGAAAACACGGCCGGCTCGACCAGAAAGTTGGAGCGTCTGACTCTGTTATGCAATGTTGAACGGTTTGTTTTTATCTAATCTCTGGAAAACATTTTGCTGCTCAGATGTTTGAGAGTCGACCCATCTGGTCCCGCAACGCCCTCAAGGCCAACCTGGACCTGCACCCGGAGAAGCTCAAGCTGCTGCTGCCCGTCTACGCCTACTACATGGTGAGCAGCACGTTCTGCAGGCGACGCAGGCAAAATGTTGCAGCAAAGTGTTGCAGCAAAATGTTGCAGCAAAATGTTGCACAAGTAGAAGCCAAAAAACTGCTGAGCCTCCATTTGTTCTGTCTTGTTTTCTTTCTTCTTCCTGTTTTTTATTTTCTTGTCCAGGTTTCTGTTTCATTCTTCATGTTTTTTCTTCTTCCACTTTCTGTTCTTTTATTTCTTCCTTCCGTTTTCCTTTTTTTCTGCTTTGTCTCTTTTCCTCTTTTTTCGTCTTTTTTGTCTTTTTTGTCTTTCATCCTTTTTATCTTTCGTCTTTCTTTCCTCCTCCCTTTTCTTTCTTTTGTCTTTTTTAATTTCATAAAATAAAAATAATTAATTTAAAGGTAAATTTATTTCCGTACTTAAATGAAGAAAGTAAAACTTCTAACATTAATTCTGGATCTCAGAAAGTTGTTACTACAAATAAAGATCAATTTAAAAATTCAATTTTAATACAGAAATGTGACATTTTGTCAAACTCCAGCACTCAGAGACTCGCTCAGGGTAAAACACACAACGTCTTTGCCAAATGGGGAGAATCAAATCAAATAAACAGAAGGTTTAGTGGAAGGAAAAAACATGGCATAAGGACAGGAATAAGAGGCCTGGACAGGATTGTGTCAGCTGTTGTTTTCGAGCCTCCAGGTGTTTTTTCTCCAGGTGACCGGACCCTGGAGGAGCCTGTGGGTTCGGCTCGGCTACGACCCCAGAAAGACCACCGAGTCCAAGAAATACCAGATGCTGGACTTCAGGATCCGGGTCAGCTCCAAATACGGTGAGGAGACCCAAAGAACGGCATCAAAACACCAGCCACCATGTTCCTGATGAACTTACAACGTCATTAATCTGTTGCTGCTCAGGATGTATCGTTCTTTTCCTAATCTGGAAGAAAATTTGGGCTACAAGTAACGATTAATCGATTAATGCATCAATTATTATGGTGATTAATCAGACAAAATGACAACATAGATTCATAGGTTTATTTATCCATCCTAAAACCAGTTTTGTGCTGGTATCAGTGTGTTTTCTGCAGTTTCTTGCCGTTACCTGGCCTGACTTCATGGTTTTTGCTGAATGCCAGCTGCTTGTGTTAGATTTTCACCGTGCTTTTCATTGGTCTGTGAAGGCTGCACTCCACCCAACATCCCGGTGAAAGCCAAGAGGAGCACGCTGAGCTACAGCCTGCCGACCACGCTCAACAAGACAGGTTTAAATGCATGCAAATCCCTTTAAGAGTTTTGATTGTAGAGCTGAAAATATCATGGTAAAAGCATTAAATATCATTCAATATTAAGGGTTACATTGAAATATTAGGCATGAATTTTCTCTCAGCTTAATTATCTATTGATATATTGATTTGATTTATTCTATTTTATTGTAGAATGATTGTCTTCACAATAATATAATCTTGAGACTAAAGCTGCCATTAATCATTTCCTAAGTTCCTCCGCCTGCCAGCCTGATGGATATTCCCGCCCCAGAAGGTTCCGGTACCAGCCGCGACCCGCTTCCCGTCTCCTTCCAGCTGAAGGTCGGTGAACAAAAACATCAAGAACATGAACAGTTTTCAGCGTTTTGTTCTGAAACGCCTCCCTCTGGTGGTGCAGGAGTCTGCTTACGTGTTCAGAGACGGCTTGCTGCCTCCACACAGGCAGATGTTCTACCAGCTGTGTGATTTGGACGTGGACAGGTACCGGCACCGGGCGTCTTTAGAACTCTGTCCCGCCGCGCCCAGCGTTTGCTAACGGTTCTGCTTCCGCAGCATCAGAGAGGCGATAAGCCAGAACGACGGCGAGGAGCGCGAGTGTGACGAGCGCGACGGCTGGTGTGTCGTCGGCACCACGGACAAACTGAGAGACATCATCTCCACTATGATAAAGAAGGTGGTCAGGGAGAAGAAACCAGGTATGAAAAACAACTTCAACGTGTTTCCTCTTTTCATAATCGACTAATCAAGCAATAATGAGAAATTGCAACTGAGCAGACAGAAATCTTAATATCTAACAATGATTTTCTGTAAAAAAAACAAAAAAAAAAATGTAGTGAACATGTTTTGTTTCACCAGTAGATCTGTCCTAACCTGTTCATGGAAGCATAATGGGTCACCTTTAAACATTATGTTTATTTTTTTATCCTTCAGTTCATTTTCTCTCCTTTTCTTTCAGAAAATCTTGACAGGCTCCCAAAGAGACGACGGAAAGGACGTTTAAAATACAAGGTGAAAGACCCAAAAGGAGAGGATGAGGAAGAGGACGATGAAGAAGAGGAGGAGGGTGACAACAAAGAAGATGAAGAGGAAAACGAGGATGATGAGTTTCAGCCTTCAGAAGGAAGTGAAAATGAGATGGAGACAGAAATCCTGGATTATATGTGACGAAATAATCTGGTGTCATTTAGGTAAAAAGTTTGGGTTTTTTGTTAAATGTAAATAAAGAAATCCATTTCTTCTAGAGCTTTGAGGTGCTGAGTCTTTACTTGTTGGATCTTCCACTCATTGGAGATCAGGTTGCTGCTCGGTGATCCAACAGGGAAATCTAGGAATCTATTTCCAGATTCTCCTCCAACCTGAAAAACTTCCAAAGGAGCCATCCTGATTGTGTGATTACAAACAATCAATCGAATAATAACTAATTGTCGATTAATGATTCACTAGATTAAAATGAGTTCCAATCGATTGACTATTAACGTCCGTTAGACCTTATTTAGTGCTGTAATTTTGCCTCCAACCAGCAGACGGCGACGCTGCTTATCCATAAGCAGCCGTTGATACAAAAACAAAGATAACAATCAAAAACAACTGATGTGCTGCAGGCGAAACGCAGAAAAATGACAACATAACGGTTGACATGACAACAGGTCTTAACTGTATTCTGGTGCTAAACCATAAAGTGATTTAAAAGCTAACAGAAGTATTTTAAAGTGTATTTGAGCTGCAGGGACTTTAAAACTGCGTGACGTTCTCCATCATCTCAGTTTCTGGTTGATCCAGAACCAGCAGCAGCAGGTTCTGGATCAACAAGCCTTTAATTAAACTAATTTAAATTACTATGTTTTTATGAATCAGTTTATAATAGGCAATAATCTAATCTCACACAGAAACACAGTAATTTTTCTTTTTTTAATTAAAAATGACACCATTGCAGTCAATTCCACTAAAAATAAACGTATATTTTTTTTCTATATTTGTATTGAAATACTGATTTTGCAACTGTTTTTATGTCTCTGAAGGTTCATGTTTGAATTACTTTTTTTGTTATACTTGAATATATTTGTCTTCATGAGATCATTTAAAGGTGCAGCACGCCCAAAACGCAGCCTTTCACATGTCTGGTTTTAGTTTATTTCTTTGCTTAAGTAAATTTCCATGACTTGGTCACTTGGCACAAACATTTTGGCTCACTTTGAGAAACTCATATGAGACTCTGGATCGTTCCCTGACGTGGAAGTTGACGTGGAATTGGCGTTAACATTTATGGTCATGTTAATGCCAATTTTCAATCAAGTTGAAAACCTGACATTAAACTTTACACAATGACTGTTTTGTCTTTTTGTGAAGGGTAATATTTATCAGAGAAAAACTCAGAAACATGCACACATGAGCTGGTTAATGATTATGTGTCATGCCTGCACATGTGTCAGATGCTATTTAAAAGGAGCGAGCCTGGCAATCATCCTGGGTTTTATTCCTGATGGCGGTTCTCGGGGTTTTGGTTGCTCTTTCCGTTCTGCTGGAGGTCATCTCTGCCGCCTCTGTAAGTCTTCAATGAGCAAAACTCACACAAACAGAATCAGAATTATCTAGAGATAACCAGATTCTTATATTGCTTCTGATATTTTCAGTTTTTCCATAAGAAAATAACTTATTTAAGCCTAAAATTAATGAGTCTAAGAGACTGTCTGTAACCCTTGCAGCTCGGGGTTGTGTCCACCGAGGGAGGGCTGGTGCAGGGTCAGAACCTTCTCCTGGGTTACCGTCGCTACATGGATGTTTTTAAAGGCATTCCCTTCGCTGACATCCCTGGAAGGTTTGAAAAGCCAAAGCGTCACCCAGGATGGAGCGGTGGGTGACCCCAGCATGCTGTCCATACCAACCAGGACCGATGCTCAAAACAGTCTGTTTATTCCAGAAAGCAACTTAAATGTATTTATTTTTGGTTTAAGTTAAATATGTGGTGTAATTTATTTAAATTATGCAGTCTGACGCTTATGTTGACAAAAATAGAATTACAATTATATTTAATTTTATATATTTTTACCTCCTAAGCATTAAACTCAACATGCAACATTTTATTTAATTGAAATTCTTGATGTTTTTAATTTAATTGAAAACATTCTCAGCAATAGAAACAGGGTTTGGGTCACTTTATTTTTTTAAAATGGCTGCTGATACTTGTGATACTTGCTACTGCGAGCTTAAAGGTTGAGATAATCACGGAAATTAAGGACTTTTCTATTTGAGAATCCCTCTAAAAACACTTTTAACTGCTTATTTTAATAGTTTATACACCGAAAACAGCGTAATATGCATTAATATGGACAGTTCTATGGCTGGTACCGCAGCAGCGCAAGCTAACGTTAACGCTCTTCCCATATTTGGTCTTCCTCAAAGCCGCCCTCGGGGATTCAGCCAATCAGCGCCAAGAAAAAATTAATCGCGCTACAGGATTGGCAATAGCGCGTCATATAGCATTTTAGCTAGGTATAGCTTGTCAAGCTGCATTTTCGTACTTTTTTTTTTATGTTCAACAAAAATATCACTAATAACGAGGTGATATTTTCATTATAATTGCCGAAAATGAAAACGTAAGAGTAGCACTACTTCAACATGTTTTTATTAGTTAGCTGTTCAAACAGTTGCTCATTTGAGAGTAATAAAGGTTAAAAAGGCAACTCTGATTTAATGTTTTCATCACACATATATGTAAAATTATGTCAAAATTAACATATTTTAAAGACTAAAATTAAGAAAAAATATACAAAATAATAAAGAGTAGGAAGTTTATAAAATATTACTAAAGTAAAAGTAAATTGTAAAGTGTAGTAAAACTACTCCTAAAAGTTTTTGGGTTTTTTCCAAAAGGTTACTGAAGTACATATAACTGAGACATTGTAACGAGTTACTATCCACATTTAGATGCATGAATGCATTGAGTTGCTGCCATTTGATTGAATTATTTTCTACTAGTTAATTAATCGGTTAAAAATGCCACCTTGTGTTGTTATGTGCCTAATCAGATACACTTAAGGCCACCCAGTACAGGGACAAATGCCTTCAACTGGACCCTTTCATGACCGCCGTCTCTGGCAACGAGGACTGTCTTTACCTGAACATCTGGGTTCCTCACCTTGGCTCAGGTAAATATCTACATTGACCGACAGAGGCGATCAAATTTAGACCAAACTAAGTCCATTTTTTCCCCCCAGTGGCCTCCAATATGCCCGTCATGGTCTGGATCTACGGTGGAGCTTTCATGTTCGGTGAGTCATTTGGATCAAACTATCTGGGAAACTATCTCTACAGCGGACAGGAACTGGCAGAGAGAGGAAATGTGATCGTTGTGACGTTGGGATACCGTGTGGGAACCCTTGGCTTCCTGAGTGCTGGAGACTCTACTCTTCCTGGTAGGAACCCTTCAAAAAGATCCAGTTGGTACTGTCAATGCTTTGTGCAGTCTTCACCTTGTTGGATCTCGTTTAGGAAATTATGGGCTGTGGGACCAGCAGGCTGCCATTGCATGGGTGCACAGAAACATCCAGTCGTTTGGAGGTGACCCCAGCAACATCACCGTCTTTGGAGAGTCCGCCGGAGGAGCCGGTGTTAGCTTCCAGGTCAGAGGTTTAACTTGGACCATTCAGCAGATTTTTAAGAACATAAACATTTGTAAAGAGATGTTATATTGAATAGATAAAAGCTATTTGTGGGCACACTACCATTGTCAATATGCTAATGTGTTAATAGCGGCGCTAATTTTTTGATAAATGCTTGTTTAGTGCCCTTAGTGCGATGTCCGTGAATATTATAAGCCTTTCTGAATTACTTTGAAAGGATGTCAATAAATGTGTTTCCCGTTTCTCTGACAGACACTCACCCCTCACAACAAGGGGCTGATCAGGAGAGCCATCTCCCAAAGCGGCGTCGCCCTTTGCCCTTGGTCTATCAACAGAGACCCTCGCAAGTATGCTGAAGAGGTACATGGCTCCTATTACCCATGTTTTAGGGATCATTAAAGTGCATGCAGTGAAACATCAGCAATGTGACATTTTTAGAGCTTTTTTTCCAGGTTGCTCTGAAAGTCAACTGCCCCATTGATAGCACAATGGTCGACTGTCTGAAGATGACCGATCCACAGGTTCTCACTAAAGCGGGAAGCGTCTCTTTGACCAGCTCTGCTGACGGTAAGCTCCACACTCCTTCTAATCTGCTAATGCACTAGTAGTGGCACTTTAGCATTTTAGCTAACTTTGAAAACACTTAGCTTCGACTAAATTAATTTTCTAAATAAATTCGAAAGTGCTAATTTACTTGGCTGATTTGTAAATTTTCATTTGAATAAAGTTTTGTTAGGTAGTTAGATGTTCATCGTCACAAAGCTCAACAACTCTAAAACTAGAACCACGAGAGAATGGTTTGTTCAAAAGAATCATTTTCTGAACACAAATAAATCTATGGTGCAACACAATTCATTGGCTTGAGGTTAGTGTCAAAATGGTTAAATTTAGCATTTAGCATTAGCATTAGCAATGCTAAATATCCACTAATATCATGTCAGTGTGGAGCTCTAGCATTAGCTAAGCTAATGTTTATGAGCTGTGCTTTAGGTTTAGCCCAACTAACAGTTTAGTCAGTGGTTACCGCTACTGAATGTTTTATTTTCTTGATATCGCTGTGCATATTTTAAAAATTAAACTAAGGAAATGCCATTCAAATTAGCTGTATGTATTTATTTGACCCCATTGAGGACAATGTACAATGTTATAAAATATTTCACTGACTGATGTCAAAATGGTTAAATTTAGCCTGTTAGCATTAGCACTAGCTTTAGCAATGGTTAATGTCAGTGTAGCGTTTTAACATTTTTCAACAAATTTGACCCATTTGTTGAAAAACTCTTTGTTAATTGGAGATAAATAACTTTGACTAATGATTTTAAGCATCTTTTTTCAATATGAAAAACTTTCTTAGTGAACTATAAAAAGAAAACTTGAGGTGAAAATCAAAGCGTATTTTATTTGAAATAAATATTTAGTGTTTTACTGTTGAATTAGATTAATCTGAGTCAGTATCTCTGTCGATCAGACCCTTTTATCAACAATCTGGCTCTTACTCCTGTGATTGATGGCGACTTTCTGCCCGATGACCCGTCCAATCTGTTCCACAACGCCGCCGACATCGACTACCTGGCCGGAGCCAACGACATGGACGGACACCTCTTTACCAGTTTTGATGTCCCGTCAATCAACTCTTTTCTGACGGTCACCTCTGTGTGAGTTCAAGTTGTATTTACTCGATTTATGACACAAAGTTTATTGAAAGCAGATAAAAGTTTCAAATCACCTTTAATTTTAATAGCTTGAAAGTGATTTGATCAGTTCTTTCTGCTTTCTGAAGGTCCTTCAGGGGTTTTTCTTGAATTTTGGTTGCTCATTTACCCATTTTCTGGCTGTTACTCTTCCATCATCTCCTGTTAGCAGCTCAAATTGTTTGAAATAAAACAGGCAATTTTACTGTAACTCTATTCTAACAGTAACAGAATAAAGTTACTCACATTTCTCTTGAAATATGTGGAATATTTAATGAATCTGGCTAAAGAAAAATACATGTCTTCTGGAAATAACTGCAACAGTCATGATCTAGACCAAAGCTGAGCCTCCAAAAGAAAAGCCTTTAAAGGGGACTTACACAAAATTCACATTTTGCATGTTTTTATATGCCCATTTGGTTCTGAGCTGCTCTTAAAACAAAACACAAAAAATACAACCAGCTGTTTTTTGGCAATAAGTTCACATTTTTTGGTGTTTGGGAAATGTTATTTGATTGCTAAGTCACAATCAATTGCCACTGCGCCGTTACCTAGCAACCCCAGAAGCCCAGCCTTTCACCTAGCTACCCAAGGAGACTAACTGCACGTTTTGGTCAGCTGGTTTTACCGCTGTATGCCTTGTACAATGGCTGCTGGAAAAGACAAGTGCTTTGTTATTGACCTTACGGAAACCACTTGCTCCGTTTTGGTTGGCTGTGCAGGAGGCTCCACTTCTGCTTTTCAAAGGTTTTCGGTTGTGCATCTGTTTGGAGCCAATGAGTAGACGTTGAGTTGGGGGGCGTGGCCAGCAGCACCTTATTTGGATTTAAAGTGACAAGACGACCTAAAGCAGATAAAATCTCTTTATCTAAGAATAGTTTTCTGCAAAAAATGTAATGAACATGTTTTGTATCCTAAGCTGTTGAAGGAAGCATGAAAGATCACTTTTCAAAAGGCTGGTGACACTACTGACCAGGAAGTTGAACTCAAAACTTTTGCACAGGATTTGATGCCTTGTACCAGATCTAAATGTCCAACATTCTTGTCCTGACTGAAGTGATGAGGTCAAGAGGCTCCTGGGTTCTTTCACCAAGGAGAAAGGGACCCTTGGCATTGAGAATGGCTTCTCCACCTACTCCTTGGACTGGGGATCCAATCCCAGCCAGGAGGCCATCAAGAAAACTGTCGTGGCCATCGAAACAGATTACTTATTCCTGATTCCCACTCAGGCTGCCCTTTATCTCCACGCCTCCAAAGCCGGGTAAGAATACACGCTTCTTTTACAAATAAAGCATATTTAGTTGTTATGAAAGTGTTTTATCTTTTCATTTCTCCATTTGAGAACCGGTCGCACCTTCTCGTACCTGTTCTCTGAGCCCAACCGTTTGGGACCCTTCACCAAGCCCTGGCTGGGCGCTGATCACGCCGATGACCTGCAGTACGTCTTTGGAAAGCCTTTCTCCACGCCGCTGGGGTACTGGCCGAAACATCGGGACTTGTCTGGATACATGATCGCCTACTGGACCAACTTCGCCAAGACGGGGTATGAATACAACACAAAATGTGTTTTCAGACTTGGAAATCGATCAAGCTTGGTGTAACTGTCTTCTTCTTTGGTTCACAGAGATCCTAACGTAGGAGATCTGAGCGTACCTGCAACATGGCCGTCATTTACATCCACTGGACACAAGTTCTTGGAGATCAATTCCAACATGGACGCCGGCTACGTGAGGCAGAAGCTGAGGTTGCGCTACGTGAATTTCTGGACCAACATTTTTCCCAACCTTCCCTCCATCAACTCAGAATAAAACCTGCGTTTGCAATGAAGCCAATGTGTAGAGGGGCTAGTTCAAAAAAAATAAACACATGAATGAGGAATACAAACACTGCTTTCTTGGTTTTTATTTCATACTAAGATATTACACAGAATAAAAATTTAAAAAGTAAATTGATATATTTAGATTTTTATTGCTGCCTCATTGACATTACTCTGGAAAGTATCTCCAACTAATCGTCAAGCTGCAATAGTGCTGTAGTTATTTTAACTACTGGGAAAAATAAGAAAAACTAATTATCAAGAATGTAAAACTTCCTTATTTTTGCATTTCACTTTCCCACTGGTGCTTAAAAACTTAAACTTAGTCTAAAATAACTGGAGCAATTCACAAAAGAAGGAACTAGGTAGTAAAATAACATTAACCATTTTCTTAAAAACTGAAAATTAATTTGGATTCGTCTATATGCCGATGACATCATGCTCTACTTTCTCCTCTTTCAACTCTGAAGCATCTACTTTTAACTCAGCTTCAAGTCTGGATAACTCCAGATATGACCAGATGTGTCATTGCTTTTATCAGAAAAACTGTGTAAAATGTGTGCTGATACTCAAACTCTACATCACAGGTGTCAAACTCAAGGCCCGTGGGCCAAATCAAGCCCGCCACAGCTTTTTATGTGGCCCTCTAGATCCTAAACACTAAGTATGCTTAAATGTTGTGTTATCAATCAAAACAATGCAGTTTTTACCTGTTCTATCTGTGACAAATTATATTAATCAGCCTCCACTTTCTTGAGAATCATGGAAATTCCCACAAAATCAACAAATTGCGCGAACAGATTTTTCTCAAAAGTTGTTAAAAACCTTCTTACTTGTACCAAACCGCTGCCTCAGCCTCAACTGATGTCGGATTACAGTCCATGATATACACAGCGAGTAATAAAAAGTCGGATTTACAGTCATAAATAAGCACAAATATTGAAAATATGTCCAAACATTTTGATTTTTATGTGAAAAAAATCACAAAAAGAATCAACCCTAAAAAATAAAACCATTATTAATTATCCTACAGCGTAATAAAATACAGGAAGTTATGAAATAGAGGCTAAAATGAACAGATTTATTGATAGTTTTTCACTCATAGGTATCGGTAGACTAACTGAAAATAATTTTACGAACCTTTTACATTTTTCCGTGTTGTATTCTTATAAATAGATTTAAATAACTGTAGAACCTGGTAAATCCTGCAGAATTTTAAAGATTGTTTATGTTTTGTTTATCACGTCTATATTTAGTCAGCCTGATGAAGGAGTGTATCATAAAGCCTTACACACTGCACGGTGTTTTGGGACTTTACGTTGTGTAAGACAGCTGTATAAACCAAGTCTGGTTTCCTGATAAAGTTATTTTTAGTTATCCATGTTGTTGTTCCCATGTGTTGGCATGGCAACCTGTTCGCCCAATGACCTTGGAGGGTAAAAAACAACAGATGAATGTTTTTTATCCAATACACAACACTACATGGATCCAGAAAAGGTTCCTCTGAAGGGATGACCATGTGCACTTTGACCTCGGTGAAGCTGTTACAAATCGTATAAATGTATTTTTTTGAACGTCAAATAAAAGCCAAATTAAAGCCATAAAGTTAAGACAAAGATGGAGGTTTTCTGTTTTTATTTAACCTGGAGGATCTAGTGGAGCATCAAAAACAGTTTCTCACATGTCAGTTTTTACATAAGTTCATTACAGAAGCTGATTTTCATGGAATTTTGGCCCAATTGGGCAAATCGATAATAATATCGTGGATCTTTCTCAAACATCGGTGACTTTATTTTATCATTCATGTTCCAAAACTGCACAAAAAAGAAGGAATTAAACTTTCACAATAGCATTTTCCTCATGTTTTAAAAGTAGTACTTGGATAATTTAGGACAGTCTGGAGCCTGCACACCTAAGTAGATCACTGATTGTGTAACTGTGGGAAAAGCTGCACACTGGGTGGGTGTGTGCCAGATGCTGTTGGTGGGCAGGTCTCCTTTATAAATACATGGCTGACCACCAGCCTGTTGCTCACAGTTCATCCTGATCATCATGTTTGGGATTTTGGTTGCTGCAGCCGTTTTTCTGGAGGCCGTCTCCGCCATCTCCGTGAGTTTCCAATCACATTAAGAAATTACATTTAACAATGTTTCTGGTTAAACATGTTCTAAATCCCACTGGAAATGAGTTATTATTATATTAAAAACAAAACATCTACTTTCTGAGCTTCTCCATGTTTATCGTTGCAGCTCGGGATTGTCTCTACCGAGGGAGGAGCGGTGCAGGGAGAAAATATTTTCCTGGGGAATCAGCGGTACATGGATGTCTTCAAAGGCATTCCCTTCGCTGCCCCTCCTGGACGGTTTGAGAAGCCGGGGCGTCACTCTGGCTGGGATGGTGGGTAAACCAGTCAGTTACCAGTTAAGATTATCCAACAAAAAGCCATTCTGGGTTTTTTTTGTGAGCGTTGTGTCCTGATTGGTCAGAAACAGGAAGCTGAAGACTTCCACACATTTTATATTAATTATAATGCAGTAGACTTTAAAGGGAAATGTGTTACTTTCTTCTTCGTCTCTTGGGTCTGGTGAAGATTTTTCTCATTTTTAGCAAATATTTCAAATGATCAACTATTTGACTGCCTGTGTTGACTAAAATTTTAAATACATTTTGTTTTATTCTAACGGTTTGCTTTTCATTTCTGGGTGTTTTTACTGTAAACAAAGAAAAAACCAAATTACAATATTTGATATGAAATAATATTCAAATAAAATATTGGAATAAATTAATTAATGGTGCCAACTTTAATCCACTTTTCTGTTGTTAATTCAGACTGGAAATCGATCAAACATAAACACAGGAATTAAAACTGATTTTCTTTTCTTTTTTTTTTCTTTTCCATCTTTAGATATTTTTAGGGTTTTGAAACATGAGCTTCCATTTGGTTTTAATTGAATTTTTAAAAGTTGTTTCCATGGATCAGCCTTATAACCTTAAAAAGTTTACTTGAGTAACTTTTTGGAATAAAAAATTACTTTTACAAATTTTTTTAACCATGCTGTATTTTTGTACTTTTACTTGAGTAACTTTATGCAGTATTTCTTCTCTTTCTCGAGTGAAATTTCTGGATTTTTCCCCACTAAACAAAAACCAAATTCACCAGACCCAGACACACACCTGCCATTTTTGTTGAAGTTTCTTAAGTTTTTTATTGAAAGTAACTGATATGGAGTAAATATCTTTTTGCCCAATGTTGTTATTTTCTGTTACTTATGTAAATTATTGTCATTTTGGTCTATAAAATATCAAAATTTCCACAAAACTCCATACTTTGGTCCATCTGAGATGGTCCATCTGGTTTAAATAGCACTGCGCTAGCAACGAGAGCTAGCATTATGCTAATGAGCTGCTCATGTACAAAACAACTCATTGAAACCACTCGCATTTTTATTAGCTTAAAGCTAATTTGCCAAAACCCACACAAAGAGTGAAAAAAGTATCTTTCAAAAGCTAAAAACATTCAGCATCAACTCTCCACTTTGGGCAATGCTTCAAAAGTGATAATGAAGTAGTTTTAAGGTTAATTTAGATGGATTGCTTTGACTTAAAACCACTTCCGGTCTGCTGGGAAGTCACTTTAACCCCGTGTGAAATAAACTGTAGAGCCCCCTAGTGGAATCGGAGGAGTGAATCCAACAGTCATGTCATAATGTTGGTGTGTTAATTCTGATCAGGCACTTGGAAGGCCACTAGCTTCAAGCCAAGATGCTTTCAGCTGACGATTCTCATGGATGACGTCTATGGCAGCGAGGACTGTCTTTACCTGAACATCTGGGTTCCTCACATCAACTCAGGTAAACTCTTAGACTTAGTGCTAAGTGTGACTGAACTTTAACCAAGACTAACTGCATTAATGTTCCCTTAACTTTTCAGTGGCCTCCAATCTGCCTGTCATGGTCTGGATTTACGGTGGAGCTTTCTTGGTTGGAGGCTCGATGGGTGCCAACTTCCTGGACAACTATCTGTACAGCGGACAGGAACTCGCAGACAGAGGAAACGTCATTGTGGTGACGTTGGGATACCGTGTGGGAACCCTTGGCTTCCTGAGTGCAGGAGACTCTACTATGCCTGGTAGGCAGCTTTTGAAAATATCCAGAGGTTCAATGACTTTTTTCTTGCAAACATCACTTTGGATTATGTTTAGGAAATTATGGACTGTGGGACCAGCAGGCTGCCATTGCATGGGTGCACAGAAACATCCGTTCATTTGGAGGAGACCCCAGCAGAATTACCGTCTTTGGAGAGTCTGCCGGAGGAGCCAGTGTTAATTTCCAGGTCAGAAGCTCCCCAAAGTAAAATATCTAAATCAATTTGGAGGAATTTTTAAAAATAATCTGCTTTCTGGGTTTTTTTTCTCAGACTCTGACTCCCCATAACAAGGGAATAATCAGGAGAGCCATCTCCCAAAGCGGGGTCGCCCTTTGCCCTTGGGCTGTCAACAAAAACCCTCGCAAGTATGCTGAAGAGGTACATGGCTGTTCTTGTGTTTTTCATTTTATGGATCATCTGAAATACATATCTTCAAACAAAAGCGACAGGTTGTTTTTGAAACCTAACCCTTCAGGTGGCTCTGAAAGTCAACTGTCCCACCGATAGTCGCATGGCCACCTGTCTGAGAATGACCGACCCCAAGGCTCTGACATTGGCGGGAAAACTCCATCTTGCTGGCTCACCTGACAGTAAGTCAAAGGCTGAATATGGACCTACTTTTCAACAGCTTTAACAACTTCAAGACTTTCTCCACAGCGGACCAATACTATGTAAATACACAATCGTACTTGATCACTTTAGCCTGGCATGTTTACTCCTGTTTCTCCATTGACCAGACCCTGTGGTGAACAACCTGGCTCTGTCTCCTGTGATTGATGGCGACTTCCTGCCGGATGATCCATCCAATCTGTTCCACAACGCCGCCGACATCGACTACATTATCGGAGCCAACGACATGGACGGACACATCTTCACAGGTGTTGACGTCCCATCAGTCAACTCTGCATTGTTGGACACCCCTGTGTGAGTTCAAGTGAACTTTGTGAACCATTCAGTGTATTGGGATCAGATCCAGAACGGTAGAAAAGGTTTAAACAACCCAGAGCTTATTTTGAATTTACCCCCAATAATCCAGTTATCTAAAATGGTCAAATGTATCATTAAATATGAGTGTCTTAAATCTTTCTGCTGACTGCAGTGATGACGTTAAGAGGCTCTTGAGTTCCTTCACCAAAGAGAAGGGATCGCTTGGTTTGGATAACGCCTTCTCCACGTACTCCCTGGACTGGGGAACCAAACCCACCAGGGAGACTGTCAAGAAAACTGTTGTGGCCATCGAAACGGACTACCTTTTCCTGATTCCCACTCAGGCTACTCTTTATCTACACGCCTCCAATGCAGGGTAAGAAGAAGATCCGTATTTACAAATATCACTCTCGAATGTTTCACTCATTTCTGTAAAGGCTTGGCGTTTGAGCTGGCATTACTCAAAACAGTGTGCTGATTGTAGTGTCAAAAAGTGAAACATTTTACAAGTATTTGTTGTTTTTTAACCTGTCATGAAAGTAAAAACTGTTGGTTTATTTTTCAAAGTTATATTTCGACCATGTTAATTTATAAAATGTCACAATTTCAAATATAATAAATATTTAATTTATTTACTTAATTTACAAACTACATATCCAGTTCCAAACTAAATATTGAGCTAAGCTAAGAAGCTAACATTTAGCAAGTAAGTTAAATATTTAGCCTCAAATCATACACTAAATAAACACTAATTAAACTAAATATTTAATTAGCAAGATAAATCTTTATTTACAGACTAAATATTCAGTTTGCAATATTTTTAGGAAGCAAGCTAAATATTTGGCTTCATACTAAATATTTAGTTAGCATGCTAAATATGTATTTCACTATAGTTACAAACTAAAAATTTATTTTGTCATTTAAATGTTTAGCAGCAAACTAAACCAACATTTTGCTAGAAAGCTAAATTTTTTTATATTATATACTTGGCCAGCAAAATATTTAGTTTACAGATTACATATCTAGCTCCAAACTAAATATTTAGTCAGTAAGATAAATATTTATCTTGAAAATAAATATTTAGTTAGCAAGCTTGCTAGCAGGACCTGACAGTTTGTGTAACTGCATAGTTTTCAAGTTCTGATGTTAAAAATGGCTAAACAATTTGTTTTTCTTTCTATCCCACATTTATGCTCCACCCTTACATTAAAGGTTATTTAATGAACTTTTCCTCAGAGGCTCTGAATGAATATTCATCAGCTTTTGGTGATATTTATTGTTTTAATCTGTTAAATCCTCTTGTTTTCCACTGAAGAACTGGTCGCACCTACTCGTACCTCTTCTCTGAGCCCAACCGTCTGGGAGGCCTCCTCACCCCCTTCCCAACCTGGCTGGGCGCCGACCACGCTGACGACCTGCAGTACGTCTTTGGAAAGCCCTTCGCCACGCCGCTGGGGTACTGGCCGCGCCATCGGAACGCCTCCGGTTACATGATCGCCTACTGGACCAACTTTGCCAAAACGGGGTATGAATACAACCCAAAATCCAATTACAAGTGTAGAAATAGATCTGCATCCGTGTTTCTCAAGCTTTGTCAGAATGAGAACCATTTTGTTCACATGTGTAAAACACAAGGCCCACGGGCCAAAACTGGCCCGCCATAATGTTTTATGAGGTCCAGAGGGAAACGTAAATAGAGCCTTAAAAATAACCTTTGTATGCTTAAATAATATTTTAATCAATTAAACGAAAGCAGTTTTCAACAGAAGAGAATTAGGTGAAGAAATAATTGTAACTTTTTGAGATCAAAAGTCAGAATTCTGAAAGAAATATCAGGATTCTTAGAAAAAAGTAGAAATGATGAGGAAAAGTCAGAATTCTGAGAAAAAGTTAGGTTTTTCAAAATTCAGAAAAAATAAAGAGCTCTGACTTTTGAAAAATATCAGAGTTCTTAGAAAAAGGTACAAATTATTATAAAAAAGTCAAATTTTACAGATATTTTTCTCAGCATTTTGAGTTTTGATCAGAAAGCCAAAAAAAGAGAGAAAAAGAAAAAATAAACCTAATTCTGTACCAATAAATATAAAATGACCACACATTTCATCAATTGTAGCTATTTATCTATTGTATTTAAATAATTTAATTCAATAATTTTGAATTAAATAAAGTAAACGTAGCTGTAAAACATAATGTCCCTTCCTCCGGCCACATAAATTATCCTGGCGTAGTTTTCTTTCCTCTAGTATCTTTTTATTTTGAGTGACTCGGTTTTAAGCCATTTATTCATTGTTATTTTTAAACACAATCCTTCGGTAAGCTAGCCGTAAACTAGCTTACCAAATTAGCATGCAGCTGACGTCACTGTAAATAAACGGTCCGTTACATGCAGTACCTTTTGGGCCACTAGGGGTGCCCGCGGACTGCAGTTTGGGAAAGACTGACCTAACTTCATTATGAAGTTTATGTATTTCATATATTGTAGCTAGCGGTTAGCTCGCTAAGTTGTGATATATTTATTCTTCGTGGAAGAACTTGTGTTCTTTCATACATTTGTTGGTGGGCGAATTGCGTAAGGATGATGAAAAGGACCGGAAGAGGAGAGACATTTTTCAGAGTACTTGTCACCAAAACAGGAAGTGCCCCGGCCCTTTCAGATTTAGCTTCCGGTTGCCGTGAAAAAGGCCTGTTCATGACATTTTGTGTCTCTGGTTCGCAGAGACCCCAACAACGGCGGCCTGAGCGTCCCAGTTTCGTGGCCCACATTCACGTCCAGTGGACACCAGTTTGTGGAGATCAATGGCGACATGAGCGGAACCTCCGTGGGACAGAAGCTGAGGATGCGCTATGTGAATTTCTGGACCAGCGTCCTGCCCAACCTTCCCAACATGTACGCGGACTCAGAGTAAAGAGTTCCGGCTGGAGATGAAGCCCTCGATCACAAGTCTCTGTTTAGAACAAATAAATAGATGAAAGAAATAATAAAAACACTTGTCTACTTTTTTTTGTTTGCTTACTTGTGTTTAAACTGGTTACTTTAAACTGTGTACACAATGTTTTTCTGTTTTTTAATTATGTTAAGACTTTCTAAAACTGATACTTAATATTGTGACTTACAAATAAAGCACAGCATCAGAAAAAAATTAAATATTAAAATAATTTTTTTATGTTGGCTTATGTTTTTATTATAATTTTCCTGTAGATTTATATGTAAAGTGAATGATAAATTATTATTATTGATATTAGTAATAATAATAATGGTACAAGATTTTTGTTTTTTTTTCACTTGTTTTTTGTTTTCATTTAAGTAAAATATTCTATGTAATTTTACTTTAAAAATTTTGAAGAAATATTTTTATTAATTTAATTCAATTTGCACAAATAACAGCAGATGGCGCTTTAGACCCATTTCTGTTACATCCTGCTGCTGTTTGTGAACTTTGTTATAAAGAACAAACTTATTTAAATCCATTCAATTGAAATCAAATAAATGTATTGGAAATATTGTGAAAATATTTATGTCTGGTATTTTTGTATAATTTTCATTATCAACATGATTCCCACCCAAAATTCCATATTCCTATTATTAATTATTTTATTCCAGTTTTGACACCAGTCTTAAAAGAGAAAAAAAATATTAATCTAACATTTTTACAGTTTTGTGTTGTCAATATGAGTCATTTGTTATTTGGTTAGTTGGATGTTTGGGAGAGGAATTGGTAGACTCGGGGTTTAGCAGGGTTTTGGTTGAATAACTGGCATGTTTGTCATTTTTTGAATGGTGCAGAAGAGGATTTTCGTTTTTGGAAAGGTTGGTTGGTTGGTTGGTTGGTTGGTTAGCAGGTATGTAGGATTTTGATTGGTGGGCTGAACATTTGGTGTGTTTGGTTGTTTTAATTCTGATTCATTTGTTATTTTGTTGGTTGGACAGATGTTTGGATGAGGAATAGTCTGGTTAGTTGACTGGTTCATTGGTTAGCAGGTGTGTTGGATCATGACAAGAAGGTTGAACAAATGTTGGTTGGTTGTTTTAGTTGGCGTATTAATTGATTATTTGCTGAGGTGTCATTGATTAATAATAAATCAGTCGGATAATGACTAGTAGATTAATTGGTTGATCGTTTGCTTGATTGGTTAGCAAATCTGTTGGATCCTGCGTGGTAGATTTAATAACTAATTTGTATTTTGGTTGGCTAGTTAGTTGGTGTCTTGGTTAGTTTGTTGGTTGTTCAGATGGCTGATTGATTTGCTGTTTGGTTGATTGACTGGTTAGCAGGTCTGTGTTTGGTAAATTGAATATGTAATTGGTTGGTTAGTTGTTTTGGAAATTTCTTAATAGGTGTGTTGGATCATGGCTGGTAGGATTAATAACTGGCCTGGTTGTTGGTTGATTAATATAATTTGTTTGGTTAGTTTGTTGGCTGTTTGGTCGACTGAAGAATAGTTTAACTTCTTGGTTGGTTAGCAGGTCTTTGGGTCCTACTTGGTAGATTGAATAATTGGTTTATTGGTTGGGTGGCTAATTAGTTGGTGTCTTGGTTAGATTGCTGGTGGTGCAGTTGGTTGATCAATTTGTTGGTTGGTTGATTGGTTGGCAGCTCTGTGTTTGGTGCGTTGAATATATAATTGGTTGAATCTCTGGCCACTTGGTTGGTTAGCAGGTTTCTTAGATCATAATTGGCAGACTGAATAATTGCTGTATTGGTTGTTCAGTTTGCTAGTCTTTTGTTTCATTGGGTAGCTGGTTTCTTGTTTGATCAGTTCCTTAGCTTAATACATCATTTCTTTATTGGTTGGTATGATGCATCATTAATTTATAAAATAAGACACATGCAAAACAAGAAATACCCCTGTGAATATTGTTCTGTTGCAGACGAAAGCTTTTGTTCATTTAGCAAACAATCAACTTCCAAAAGAAAACATTTTTGAAGTAAAAATGTGATCACCTGTCACTTTAAATCCACTCTCTCGTCTTTTATTGATGGGCTGGTGTTTTACGACAACTTAAACATTAAATCTGAAGTACTTTTAATGCAACGGCTTCTGAAGAGTCAAAATCCAGGTATCTTTATTATCCTCCAGGGGCAATTTAGCTTAAGCTGGCAGTAACAGATGAAGGTAATGAACATGAATAATAGCACAGCTTCTGTTCAAACAGGTGCTGTTATAAAGTGGATTGAAATACACTTTGAATAATGGCTTAATGTGACTCTTCCTGACAATATCGACGCCATCCTTGATAAAGATGTCTTCAATGTTCCCCTACGACAGGGGAGGCAGCTCCAGAAGTTTCCTTGTGAACCGTCACAACACCCTGGAGGGGATTTGTTTCAGTCTAACAGGGCAGGGCCCGAATGCCAGCCGCTGATGATTAATTACCCTGAAAGTCTGGATAATCTGCATTTCAAAGTTTATGTAGAAGCCACATCTTTCAGATCTGAGCTGCTATCAAGCGTTGAGGAGATAGCGTTGAATGGATGGGAGAGGCTGACCTTTTTTGACCTCAGGTCAGCAAAGGTCAAGTCCGTTTGGCACTTCAGTTATGATGTAACATCTTCATTATAAAAACACATTTAAATACTCAACGGTTTCCAAAATAAACCATTTTAATGCTGAAAGGATTACATCACCTTTGATGCTGCCTAAAAACTTGGGTGTGTTGTTGCCACATTTTGCCAAAAACCCAAAGGCAAAATTACAACACCTTCAACACAAACTGCAAACCCACAGCTGTAAACAGGAGTAAATAGATTTATAGCCTTGCACAAGTGTTTTGAGAAACTTGAAAAAAATTGTGAGAAAAAATTTGAAACTGTGAAATTAATCTCAAACATTTTCTAGAGAAAACTAGAAATTTCCCAGTTTGAAAAGTTGAAATTTGTCAGAAAAAAGCAGAAATTTTTAAAGTAACCTCAGTTTGACTAGACAAAATTTGAAAAATTAGACTTTTCAAAATAAGACAAAGAAATGTGAGAAATAAATCTGAAATTTTTAGATTAATGTCAGACATTTTTAGAGAAATCTTGAAAATTTCAGAGTTTGCAAAGTTGAAAATTTGTGACAAATTTTTTTAGAAAATTTTAGATGAATCTGAAAAATTTTATAGAAAAAAAAATCAAGGACATTTTTTGGCTTGAAAAGTCAAAGTTTTTGAACTTTTTATACTAAAAAAACTGTACAAAAGTCAATTTTCTTTAACTTTTGAACTCAGAAAATTTTAGATTTATCTCAAAATTTCTGGGTGTTTTTTCATCCTAAGAAATTCCAGCATTTTTTCTAGCAAATTTCTAAGATGAATCTCAAAATTTGTGTTTTTTTGTCAGAAATGTATTTCTTTACTCCTATTACAAGGCCCTAATGCAATGTAAAATAAAATGACCAAAATAATTATAAAAAACATAAATATTTCACACTGTATGGACGCTGTAAACCTTGATGTCCGGCTCTCCAAAGTATGGTGACACCTTCTGGCCAACTTTCATCCATCATTTACTTTTTAATCAGCTTCATTCCTGCAGCTGAGTCGCAGCCCCAGCCTTTGGAAAAACTATCCTCCCCAAAACTTTTCGCATGTGGCGTCAACGCGCAGACGCCTGTAAATAAGTCAGAATCTGGGTCTGTCGCTTCCTGAACCCCAACCGAGACCCCCGAGGGACAACATGCCCGGGTTCGCGGCTGTGGCTGTGGGACTGGGACTCGGATCCGTCCTCCTCCTGCTTCCCCCAGGTGATCTCCACCTGGAGGACCGGGGCTTTGCGGAGCGGCTCCTCCTGTGCGCGGCGGCCGGAGTCGCCGTCCTGGTTCTGGTTCGGCTGCACCGGCTGCTCTTCCGGCCCCTGGAGCTGCTCCGGACCCCGGAGGAGGTGGGATACATCACCGAGGACGGGCGCAGCAAGGCGCGGGCCGCGAACGAGGCGCGCCGCCGGAGGAAAGTCGGGGAGCTGCCGCCGGTTTACCCGAACGGCTGGTACCGGGTTCTGGACTCCCACATGCTGGGCCGGGGAGAGGTCAGAAGCACCTATATCCTAGGTATGGCGCAACTTTTGACGCTGAAACTCCACTTTGCTTTGCTCCACTTTGATTCTTCTTCTGATGTTTGATTTTGAAGTGTGACGTCATTTTCACAAATCTGTGGCGAACACAAAGATTTTCCTCAAGTAAAAGTGAAATAAATTACTCGAGTAAGGGTAAAAAAGTAATCAGATTATCAGCCATTTAATATTCTCTAATACCGACGAAAGTGTGTTCAGTATTTTCAGTTAAATTCAATTAAAATCCAAAATACTTTACTAATCCCAATTAATCCCAATATCTGCTCAGTACAGATTTGGATTGAGAGATTCTCTGAGCTTTTTAATTAGTTTTGATCTAAATTTCTCTCAAGGCCATTTTTATCCACCCACAGTTTTTCCTTCCACTCAGTTTTTCTGGATAGAGGATTATTTTTGTTAATAGATTCTCATAACTTTGATTTTGCCTCGTTAAGATGCTTCTGGTGTGACTTTACACAAGGAAGAAGGAAGTTGTCCTGGGGACATATGCATGTTTTAAACCAATGTTTTCTCCCTCAGGTTTTCCTTCCATTCAACTTTCTGTAATATTGTTGCATGCAGCCACTTTCTTTTGCGCCTTCTCTCTCCTTCCTGCTTGTCTTGTCAGTAGTTTTCCTTGTTGCTGCTGTAGACCTGTCAGCGCTCCAACATCAACACCGCAGCCTCTGGTAGTTGCCGTGTTGGTGGCTCTGAAACCACGAGTAGTCGGGTTCTGCTGAACCGGTACAAATTTATACCAGTTCAGCAGAACCAGCATTGCAACAGTCAGGGTTTCCTTTTGGATTTGTTGTGAATCTGTAAACAGTTAATGGTGAAACTGGGAACAAAACGCATCAAAACAGCCTGAAAGTGGAAGAAAATATCAGTTTAAACCGGCAACTTTTACGCTTTTTTTACTTTTGGTTTATTCCACATCAAAATGCTCCACAAGCCTGTTGTGTTTGCTTTTTATTTTCTTTTTATTTGCTTTCCTTGTTCTGTCTGATCTGGAGCCACGATACCAGACTGCTGTCACTCAGAGATGTTTTTGTTTTGGGATCTCTGGAGAAACAAAGTTCCTGATTAAACCCTCTGACCTCGTCTTTGACTTGTGGTTACCTTTGAAATGAAGAGGTGTGGCTGGAAGGCAACGAGTTCATTAAATAAAACGACAAACTTCCTCTTGGCTTAGCTAGCTGCTTATTAACCAGATGACAGTTTAGCACATTTTAGTTCCTTGGTGAGATATTAATGTCATTTTATGGGGCAGAACAAGATGAAAAATCATCAAACATCAGGACAATTATTGGTTTATTAGATTAAAATCAGTTCCAGGGCTGTTTAAAGTGTGGCCCGGGGGCCATTAGTGGCACATGGGCTGATTTTGTGTGGTCCCACTGCAATTCAAAAGTGATACAAATTTGACTTGTTAATGCCAGTGGATGCTATTAATTTGTAATTTTCTTACAATGGAAAATATTAAGTACAACAAAAGGTGTTTGTTTTTATAGATATAGAGATTCACTGAAAAGGCGACCAAAATCAGCTTTATTTAATTTATTACATTTGGCTAAATTTAGGAAACGTTTTGAAAGAAAGTGTCTCGATTTCTGTATTTATTACCAAAAACAAATGTGTTTAATCCAGCAAAAAGACAGAAAATGTGTGAAATCTATGATGCCGTATTAGAGACTTTGCAGATGTTAAACTTGGAGAGTAAATGTCTGCCAAAAAACTCAGACATTTTGAGATTAATATCAGAAATTTCCTAGAAAAAATAAGGAAATTTCAGGGGTTGAAAATTGAAAAAAATTCAGAGATTTTCAAGAAAGAATTTGGAATTTTCTGGATTTAAAATGTTAAAATATTTTCAAGAAAAAAATTTGAGATTGATCTCAGAAATTTTCTAGAAAAAAACATGAACTTTTGTGAGCTACAGAAGTTGAAAATTTGTGAGAAACAAACCCCAGAAATTTTAAGATAAATCCCTGAAATTTTGGAATTTCAAATGGCAATCAAATTAAACTTTTGAGACTCAGACATTTTCATGGTCTTTCTAGTAAATATTGGAAATGTCAAAATGTCAGAATTCTTTTCTAACAAATTTTCAACCTTTGGAGCTCCCAAATTTCCTCGTTTTTGTAGAAAAATTCAGATTTTTTCCCCCCCTACAAATCTGTAAACACTCAACAAGCTCATTAAGTTTCATCTTTCATTTTTCTTTTCAGCAACTTAACAAGTTTCTGTTTGGTTAATTTTATTCTTAAAGTTTATCAGTGTGAGAAAACACATTTATTCATATTTAATGCAGGTGACGCATAATAACATTGACATTTCGTGATGTTTTCTGAAACGAAAACTAAACTGGCCGCTTATTGATGAGATCAGTTAACTTTATATTAAGTATTTAATCAGTAATTTGCCTCCTTAACTCATTTGATTTAAATGTTTTCTGTTGCGAAAAAATTTGTTGAAAAGTCTGTCATACGTTTGTGTTGAATTTACTCTGGTACTTTTTCATTCTTACTAAATTATTTACTTAAAAGTTAGTTTTTGTCTCATTTCTTAAGATATTTGCAGTCAAAACTAAACTGAATTAGTTGGTAATATTTTATGTTTTTGCAGTGTATGGCTGAGTTCCTTTATTTCTGCAGCTGTAATTGCAACATTTTCCCACAAAGACATTCATTTACATCGCAGCGATTCTTATTTGTATCTGTATAATTATGATAAAGTTTTTTCTGCTTGGTGAGCAGAATGAAAATGTTTCCTTCTGATTAACTGAGGCTTCACGTCCTGTTCTCATCTCTGCAGTTTGCAGTCTGGTTGAGGGTGTTTGATCATTTAAAAATGGGTTTCAAAGAGGATGTGAGGCTTTCATGTTTGCTGTCGCTTCGCGTGGATTACATCACCAAAACAAGCCGAATATGAAAGAGTTTCTGAGCCTGGAGCACAACAGGGAGAGCCGCTTTTACCACCAGATTTTCCTTTCACTGTCCATCTGTTTGATGGGATAATCAGCAGAATATCAATAAAAATGCAAAGAAATGTTTATAGATTTATTGCTGTTATCAGAAAGTTGAGTGGAAGGAAAACTTGGGGTAGAGATAGCCATTAAGAATGTAACTTTTTTTTAAAGAGTCTGATTTATTTATCTGTGTTATCTTTTTTGATTTTTATTTTTTATCATCACACAAAGACAACTTGTGTAAATTAAAAATTATTTGTTTTTTTTTTCTTTTTTTGCTTGATTGAACAAATTTATTTGCAGTAATAGGTAATTAATTAAATAAAAGTTGATTTGGTGCATTAAAGTCACCTTTTTAGTGAAAATCTCTAAATAAACTTGATATATTTTTACCTTTTGATAAAGCTTAGGTAAAAAAACACAAACACAAAGAAAATTTCAAATTAAAAGCCTCCATCTGCATCAACGGGTGAAATTTGGATTGTTTTTTAATTGCAATTTGGGGCCGCACAAAACCAGCCCAATGGCTACAAATGGCCCCCAGACCACACTTTGGACACCCCTGAAATCTAACTTTTCCTAAGTAGTGATGTAGGAAAACCTCTTTTTTTTTTTTACCAGTTGTGTTCGTCCTGCAGCAGATTTACTCTTAAAAACACTATCTGGCTGTTTTTCCCTGCAGCCTCTGTGGCTTCAGTTTCCCATATTTTGCTGACACCGGCTGGGAATCGTTTCTGTCGCCCTCTCGTCTGCTTCCTGCAGCCGTCTTGTATCAGATTCTGCCTACAGAGGACATTTTGCTTGATGCTGTCATAACAGATTGAGACAGGAATGGAGTTCTGCAGTACGACAGGCTCTGGCAGCGTCGCAGTGCTGTGTCACGGCGCGTTTGGATTATTCTTGTTATCCGTCCGCGATATCCTGCCAGGGCGATGAAAGAGCCGGTTCAGATCGCTCTGATCCAGCTGAACTCAGAGGAAGAAAGAAGGAAAATTAGGCCTGTCACAATAAATCAATTAATCACAGGATAAATTAAGATGAGCTCACTCATTTGCATCTGTTTTCTCTTTCTACCAAAACTGGTCTAAAGAGACTTCATAATTCATTTTGTTTGTTTATTTTGGATATTTAAAATGTCTTCCAGTTCCAGTGTTAAATGCTCATCACAATTTAAAGTTTATTCATCTTTGAGAATGTTTTCTTACTTGAAAAAGGCTCTCAAAGCAACAATATTATCGTTTATCGTGATAGTTGCTGCTTACAGGTAGTTTGGTTGAGGTTTTATTGCGTAGCGCGGGTTTAAAGAGATACAAACAATTATAGCTGATAACAAATAGTTCCTACATACAACTGTATTTTATTTGCAGCAGCCATGGTGGATATTTATGCAAATTAATCATTTGCATAAGGTCCTTGACCAGCCTTGTTTGTTGCAGTTCTTGGTTTGTCTGTTGCCATTTCACAAATCTCTTTTACCTTATTGATGTTCACTTCCATCATTAAGATGTTATTCCATAATGGCATGCCATAGAATAATAATCAATGACTAAATTGTTTCAGTTACATTTATTTCAAAGGATTATATACAAGAAATTATGTAAGATTGCTTACAGAAATTCTGCAATACAAGTTGCTTTGTCTAATTTGATGGATATGTATTTAGTACCGGCTCTCATTGGCTTTATTTAAATATGATGCTATTTTGAGCAGCAGACGGATATTACATAAGATCCAAAAATAATATTCTGAGTGGCTTGGATATTTATCAAACATGTGTCAAGTGTGCAGCTCCATCGACCGCCCCTGTTGACATTTCTGCCTGTTAAATGTCAAACTACACCCTGGTGAATATTGCTCTGGCCCTTTCCATCCTCATTAGCTCAGTAAGTATTAGCGCTACCTGTTCAGCTCAGACCACAACAACCCAGATCAATATGTACAATTGGATAAAACTGGTGCTAAGAGCGCTCCAGCATCAACAAGAACAAATAAAAAGATTTATAAAAATACAACATATTTGACTCCTTTAGTGGCTAGGGTTGCTACAGCACTGATGCTAACATTGCATTACTGAATTTGCAACTAGCTGTGTTGCAGTGCTGAGGCTAACTTATTGTATCAGCCAGAAGAGCTAAAGCTGACATGCTGTACCAGCAGTACTAAGGCGAACTAGTTGTTCCAGCTGCGCTAATGCTAACTTGCTGTACTAGCTAGCTGTGTTGCAGTGCTACAGTTAGCCTTCTTTAGCATGTTAGTACCAAGTAGGTTCTGTTGAAGGTTCGGGTACCACCTACCAGTGGAAAACTGTTTCATGGCCTGTTTTTTCCATGTTTTGTGGTTCAGGTCAGCAGCTGGTGGTGTTTCGGGGCCACGATGGGAAAGCCCATGTGCTGGACGCGTACTGCCCCCACCTGGGCGCCAACCTGGCTGTGGGGGGCCGCGTGTTTGGAAACTGCATCGAATGCCCGTTCCATGGCTGGCAGTATCGGGGAAGCGACGGGAAATGTGAGAAGATTCCGTACTCAGATAAAGGTACGAAAACAGCACAGACAGCTTCCTGTCTTTGGTTTCAGCAGTACAATCGCTAAATACACTGGGAAATATTCCTTTTTATGACTTTACTCTGTTTTCTCTCCTCCCTTCCTTTCCATTATTCCTTCCTTGCGTCCTAAATTTTTGTTTTTAAATCTGCAAAAATAACAGTTCCTTCCTGAGCTCCTTCAGTATCGCATCATAAAGTCAGTATATTTCTTACCTGTGCATATATGTCTTTCTCTCTCAGTACCTGAGTTCGCCCAAGTGCGCCGCTGGCCCAGCTGTGAGGTGAACCAGCAGGTTCTGATCTGGTTCCACTGTGACGGGTTGGAACCGCAGTGGAGCGTCCCGGAGCAGCCGGAGGTCGCTGACGGCCAGTGGGTCTACAGAGGCAGAACTGAGCATTTCATCAACTGCCACATTCAGGCAGGTGGAAAAAATTCTAACTTCTATTGTTCACCTTTTTTTCTTCCACTAAATTTTCCTTTACTGTATTTGGATTTAGGGTTTCACAATACTTCGTAGTATAGTTTACTGGTCATCATTAACCAATATTTTTGTGACTTTTTTAATCTTTATTATTATTTCTTGATTATGGATTATTATGTTTTGGCAAGTTTGTTTTCAGAGTGTTGCAGTTGAATCATTAAGGCCTATGGTACTTTTGATATCCATCCATCCATCCATTTTCCGTCACCCTTCTCCCTAACGGGGTCGGGGGTTGCTGGTGCCTATCTCCAGCTGCGTTCCGGGCGAAAGGCGGGGTTCACCCTGGACAGGTCGCCAGTCTGTCGCAGGGCAACACAGAGAGACAAACAGGACAAACAACCAGACACACACACTCACACCTAGGGAGAATTTGGGAAGGCCAATCAACCTGACAGTCATGTTTTTGGACTGTGGGAGGAAGCCGGAGAACCCGGAGAGAACCCACGCATGCACAGGGAGAACATGCAAACTCTGTGCAGAAAGACCCCGGGCCGGGAATCGAACCCAGGACCTTCTTGCTGCAAGGCAACAGCGCTACCCACTGCGCCACTGTGCATACTTTTGATATCCTTTGTCTTATTTTCTACTAATATAAAAATGAAAATTGCACCAAAGAAGATGCAGTTTGCTGATGCATTTACAGACTTATGAGAGAGTGGGATTTTTTAGTTTTGTGTGTCTTTTTCATTATTTAACTTGCTGATTTTAGGTTTTCAGTGAACATTTAGGGGGTAGTTCATTTATAAAACATAGAAATGTGTCGCTGTTGTTGCTAAAATGAATTGTTTCTTCAGGAGATTCCAGAAAATGGAGCGGACATCGCTCACCTGGGTCACCTGCACACCCCGGGCCTCCCCAGCGGAGTGGATCTGCGCTACACCAACAGCAAAACCTGGGAGTTTGTGCGACACGACTGGAAGGTAATCAAACATTTCTTCTCTCTTGCTTTAAATATTGAAAATGTTCAGAGCTTCGTCTTTGCTTCATTCAGTCGCTGTTATCTCTGTGCACTTTGCTTCTGTTTATTCAGCCAAAGATGTCCTCAGGAGCCTTTTCTGTTTCATGGAAACACTTTTATCGGGCTTATCAGGAAGGATTTGCGTCTTTATATAACGAATCGTTCTTGATAAGCCAGAGGAATCCAGATATTGTCATTATCTGACCTTTGTATTCCTTATTTCACTGTGACCAATATAGTGAATCACTTTTGTCTGTTTTGTTTTTCGGTTTCCCTCATAGGTTGAATGGGATCCGGAGCCTGAACCCAACAGTCACTGCTCTCAGATGAGGGTCAATCATTCACTTACCTTGTTTGGATGCCGTTTGCCGCCGTTTGACCTGCACGTTGTGGCCAGACAGGTACAGTTAATGCAGTACGCACAGCTGAAACCACATAGTTACTTTTTAAAATAATAGTGATTTATTTATTTATTTATTATATACTTTCTTCAAATTCAGAGGTTTCTTTGATTATTTAATAGAATCTGTGTATAAATTTGCTTAGAAAAAAACCCTAAAAGCAAAAGAATATGGATATTAATAAGTTTCCTAGAAAGTCTTCCTAAAATATAAAATTAAAGCAGCAAAGAAGTGGTTAATAAAATGTACTTTAAGGTCCAACAATTCAGAAGTTGAAGCTCTAAGCTAATTTAGCTAACTATGAAAACATTTAGCGCACTTAGCTTCCCCAAATACATTTATTCAGAAAAGTTTTAAAGCTCTAATTTACTTGGTTGTTCTGTAAACTTCTAGTTGAGTAAAGTTTGACATCTGTGTTGAAGTTTTAGTTAATAACTGTAAGGATCATTCTGGTAGTTAGTAGTTTGTATTCATGCTCTTATTTTGAAGTAGCTGAGTGTTTTCACAGCAGTTCCTGTTTCCTGTTTCTCTACTGACGTTATTTCAAACAAGAAACAAAAATAAAACGGTAAATGACAAAACACGAAGATAAAAATAACATCTAGAACATGTACAATAAATTTTGGTTAGAAATTGCTGAAAAAATACTTAAAGTAGTTAGCCGTTCATATTCATGCTCTTATTTTGAAGTGGGGTAAGGGTGTGTACATTGTAGTTCCTGTTTTCTCTATATTGCTTTATTTCAAAGAAGAAACAAAAATAAAACGGTAGACAACAAGATATTAACATAAAACAATATCCCAGGGAATTAAAGAACATGTAAATCATTATCAACTGTTGGTTATAAACTGCAAAGAATCATTCAAGCCATTAATATCCACTCTTTTATTTTGAAGTGGCTGAGTAGTGTTTACGCAGCAGTTCCGGTTTCCTCCGTTTTACTTTGAGAAAATAAAATAGAGAAAAAATATAAACATAAAAATAGTACGTAAGGACTTTATAGAACATGTAAATTATCATGTTAAAACTAAATTGTTGCTGAAGGGTTATAATATGAATTGAAGTTATCGATTTAGCATTAGCTTCTCCTACGCAAAGTGTCGGTATCGCACTTTAGGGTTAGCCCAGCTAACTGCATAGTTAGCTTATTTATATTATATGCTATACACTTTTTGATAACTACATTTATAAATTACAGGCCTAATAACATTAATCGATGCTGTAAACCCAGCAGTTCAGTGCCGTTCGTAACTGTTCCAGGTGGGCCCGGGCCTGGTGTTCCTGCGGTTCGACCACAACTTCCTGGGTCGCGGCTTGATGATGCACTGCGTGACGCCTGTGGAGCCGCTGCTGCAGTGCGTCACTCACACCATGTTCTACCAGAGGAACATCCCAGCTGTGGTGCCCAAATTCATCCTCAAAGGAGAATCCATTCAGGTGCAGCCCTATGAATTCATTCACTTCTTTTAATTCATATTTTATTAAGTCTTTGACATAAATGGTAAAATTGCTCTTCATTGGGTGTGAATTTGAGATTTACTTTCCGTCTGCTCTACCTTTTGTTTTATTTCTATTTTATTCATATATTTAAAAAAGAAAATTCACATGCCCAAATTGCTCTTTATCAGTTGAAAGTTTGTAACAAAAGGATTTAATCTAATTTTCCTTTATCAGCCACTGCATTGATGGTTTAGTCCTGCTAATCTTTGTAATAATATATATATTTTTAAATTAATTTTAACAATAAAGAAGCTTCAAATTAGTGGTGAGCTTAAAAACTAATATTTATTTAGTACATTTATCATGCAGTCTTTCTTTTGAATCACTCATTTTTCATTGTGCATATAAATACTATTATTATTATTTACAAAAAATATTTTTACTACTACCATTGGTTGGTTTAGTCCTTCAGTACTTTTTTCATTTTATTTTTAATTATTTTATTATAGAATATGTTGTTTTTTAAATCTTTAAATGTTGAAATTGTTTACTATATAAACATTTATTCAATTTGAAAGGATAATTCTTAACCTTTAGTTTTATTTTATTTAAGCTTATTTACATATTGTGAGTGTTAAGTTCATGTTAGAAGTAAAGTCAATTATTATTGATTTAATTTATTAAGCAAATGAAATAAAAACTGAAAATACCTTTTTAAATATTTTATCTTTAAATACTGGAGTTGTTGTTTAATAGCAGTATGTTGCTATTTCCTTCGAAATGACTTTAATCTGAAGCGATCACTGGGTGCATGTATCACCCACTCATCCTCGCGCCATACAGTCACTGAAAAAGTGTAAATACTGTCTCATTAAAGCTGATAATTAGCTGGGCGGTGAAGAAACAGTCTCAGAAAAACATGTAAATTAACATAGAAATCAAACTAAATCTTGGTCTAAAAGCTGCATATTATAATTACAATCAAATAGTTTGATCAAACTTCCAGAAATCTTTTTTTTTCCTCCAATGTGGTGCTGAATAGAAATAGTTGGCAGCTGCTGGGAAGTGAAATGCCAGATCTCAGCAGCAGCTAAAGTCACTGTGGAGTGACATTTCACAGCAAACCCCCTGCTGAGTCATGATAATTTACTGCGACTAGACAGCATAACAAGCATAATAATAAGAATAAACTCCTGGTCCCAGTTCAGTCACCAGATCCAGATGTTTGTTTGTTTGTTGGCGTCCGCAGTTTGAACGTGACGTGATGATCTGGAACAACAAGATGTACATATCCAAGCCCCTGCTGGTGAAGGAGGACGCTGCGGTTCGGAGGCACCGGCGTTGGTTCAGCCAGTTCTACAGCCAGAACAGCCCGCGATTGGAGTACCGGCGAGACACTTTGGACTTCTGACCCGCCTCTGGAGGTCGCCTCGGTCCGGCTCCAAGAAACCTCTCAGAGAAGGAGTGATTTTTGTCTGTTTCAGGTTGAAAAAATGAGGCTATGCAGTTTTTTTAATGCTTACCTAAAGAACTAAAGTCCTAAATATCCATCCAAGATCACAAAGAGAAATAAATTCCCTTTAACCCTTTAATGTGAAATTTTCAATAACAACAAGCACATAAAAACTGTCAAAGTGTAAATTTGTTGTATAAGTTTATTATGGGATGGTTTGAACTTGAAAGAATGTTCTGTTCACATATAAATGTTTCACAAAAATTCACACTTCATATGTTATTTTTATAATTTCTTTCGGGTATTTACTGCTTCTAATAACCACCCAATCACTTAAAAAACACATCCAGCTGTTTTGTTTTTTTTGTTTTGTTTTATTTTCTTTTAGCAATAATTTCATGTTTTTTGGTGTTTGGAAAATGGGCTATTTCAAAAACTTCCACTGGAACTGAGCCGTTACCTAGCAACCAAAGACGACATCTGGTTTGCTGGTTTTACTGATGAGTATACGCTGTGTTGCGTAAAACTATCAAAACACTTTGAAAACCCTGTTGCCCTCCTTGCCTGTGGGGGCGCTGCACCGGGAGCCTCTGAAGAAGACGCTTCCTTCTTCACAAAATGTGAACAAAAATGGAGTAGCATCAGATCTTAGCAGTTGTAGAGTCTCTCTTTTGTCTTTGGTAAAAGTCTACTGGCCATTTTTCCCACTAGTTATAGACTAATAACTTGTTTTGGTTGTATTTACCCAGAATGCCCTGCAGTGTCGTCCACTTTCTGCTTTAGAGTCGTCTCCAGTCCGTTTGGTGTTGAGTTCGATTAGACATTCACACCTCCCCAAACGAATCAGACTTTCTAGTCAGACCAAAATTCACTGGCGAATTTTGAAAAACCTGTTCCCCGACTCACCTGTGGGGGCGCTGCACCAATAACTACTGAAGGAAACAAGAAAATCTCTGAAGAAGACCAGTTCCACTTCCTTTCCACAAAAGGCTAACAAAAAGCCTAACGAAAAGGATTTCTCCTTTGTCTAAAGTCTGTTGATGTGAAACTTAAAACGTGACAGAAACAACATTAGCTTTAGCCAAGCAGGAGGAACTTATCGTCTCTGATGCTCCTGAATATTTTTAGTAGCTGACAGATGATCCACAGCTGTAATGTTTATTTAAATACGCAGATTAAAGCTGCCTCTCATGTGCTTGCTCATGCATTTCTTAGCTAGAAGCTTCCAGTTGAATATGTTGGCGGGTTAAATCGAGCAGAATCAGAGGGGAAAAGGTTTTAGCCTGATGCATTTCACAGGCTGAACTCTGGTTCGTCTACAAACCTCAGTCTTGGTTCTGTTGAAGTGAACTCTGGTGCGGTTTGAATGCAAATGTGAACATCAAGTGGACTGAAGACCACTCCAAAAAAGGGAAATGGACTTTGGCGCAGGGCATTCTGGGTAAATGCAGCCAAAACAAATTAACTTGTGATTTTTACATGCTGTAAAAACCCTTTTTCTGTTTTGGTTTGTGGGAGAAATGCTTGTGCTGAAGCATCACATTAATAATTAAGTAACCTTAGAGATTTAAAGGGGGAAAACACAGTTTTGAAAGCTTGTTTTTGGTATGAAAAATTACCTGCCAGATACAGCAAACGCTCTTTGTGTCAGTGGATGTTGAGTTGAATCTGCAGCCTTGTGACGAGCTTCGCGAAACGGACACACTACAACAGATGGGGCCAATCATCAGACATCTGCTCCACCAGAGTTGGGTTTGGCTGCAGCGGAAGTGTCAGGAGTCGGTGACGGTCCCATCTGCAGCAAACCGTGCGCATGATTTCAGCGCAAACAACACGCTGCACCACTTTCCCGTCTGGCCGACCGGACCAGCCGAACCTCTTTCTGCAGAATGGAGACGTTCAAGGAGGAATCCCACCGGAACCACTGCAAGTTCAGGACTGGAAAACCGGGAGTCATTTTTTAATAGCCGTGAATACAGCTGCAATTAGCATAATTGATTAATATATTTATTATTACGATAAATCGGATTATTAAAAAAAAATCGGCGCACTTGCATTTTGATGATTTTTCATTTAACCACTTAAAGTACTACTTTTGTAGTATTTTAACATACTGCACACAATATTAACACATTTATAGAACAAGATTATTTTTCAGTCTTAAATACAAAATGTATGTATTATTTATATAGTTTTAGCTCAAATCTGAGTGTGTTCCTCAAGAAAATTACCCTTTTTTGAGTTTTTATATTCCACTTAACAGTTAATCAGTTTCATTATTTCAATGATTGATTAATCACAATTAATCAGATTAATCGTTTCAGACCTAAACATGACCGTGTTTCACAAACAAAGGAAAGTTTCGAAATAAACCTCAGGACAGAGATTCATACCAAAAATATAAAAATACATATTTGATTCACTGTCCAACATTAAATAAGACTTCCTGTAAGTTGAAGGTCATCTTTTAGTTTTTAATGGGTGGATTAGCAACATTTGAGCTAAACATTAGCAGACCAGTGGATGCATTTAAGGCAGCACTTAAAATTCGCTGCTTCCTTGTGAGACGACGCCAATTAAAGCAGAATATTAAGAAGAGACATGATGCTAGATTTCAGCATCATGTTTCAGCAAAGCTAATTTTTGGAGGTATGTCCTCTAATTTAAAAATAAAAAATTTTCACCAATCATGTCTGGAAGAATAATGATGATCCTAAAGCACTATTCAAACCATTAGTTCTGCTATTGCTAAAGTGCTACACCAATGCGGTATTAACAGATGCTAATGCTAGGGCGCTACACCAAAGCTGCATTTAGCATAAGTTAATGCTAAAGTGCGGCACCAATGCTGTACATTAGCAGAAGCTAATGCTAAAGTGCAAAATTCAACTGTTAACCACTGTTAGTACAACCAAAACTTTAGCATGGATGTTGAATTTTATTCAGCAGAAAGTTCACAAAGTCAAATTTAACTCAATAGAAGCTAAATGCGCTAATTATAATCGTTTTCCAAAGCTAGCAAAAACACTAAAGCTCTAAGCAAAGAATTACCTCCACTGTTAGCACATAAATAGATTAGCAGAAGTGCATCCACCAGAGTTTTCTGCAATGGAAAATTGCAGAAAAAACTGAGCTGGGTTGTGGCGGTCCGACCAGCAAACCCAAGGACAAAGGTTTAAAAAAAACATCTATTTAATTTTTCAACAAAGCTTAACAAAAATTTTACAACCAACCCAAAAAAAATCAATTAAGGCATACCAACTCAACAAACTAACTAACTGACTGACTTCTTCACAGAACACAGGGGAATTTATATACAAAGGCTAGCCTACACACACACAAGGAGGGGCGGGGAAGAAGACAAAAAACAAACAATACATAAACCTAAATAACAGATTCAAATCACAACATTTTACTTCAACACAACTATAAAACAAAAAAACAACCTAACACCATAAATGTTTTAACAGTAGCGAGAGGAAGAATATCAATAGGGCGAGAGGAGGAATCTTCCACATCAAACTCCCCACTTCCAGCAGCCTGATGGTTCGTTCCATTTACTGGTTTGACCCAAGACAATCAACTCCTCCCAGCCAGTCCTTCAACTCAACAAAAAAACAAAGTAATTAATATTCTAAATAAACAAAGTGTTTACTAAAATGTGTGCACCCAATCCAGTAAACACTTAATACAAAAATCCACCACCAACGAAGAAAGATAAAAAAGAAATATTATATATAAAACATTAACTTAATACTAACACGATGAAGATGGAGGAACCTCCACATGGGTCATAAAACTTTTAGACTTTATTCCCATCTGACCTGGTTTTCAGAAATGCTACTACACAGTTAGCTTGCAGGTGTTCTCCACTGTGACACAAAAATTTGGTCAATAAAGCCTGCAGGCTCCTTCGGGGCTTTTATTTTTAGCTTTTAGAAGTAAAAACTTGAATCTGGGAAAGATTTTCTGTGTTCAGCTGCAGCATTGAGACAAAACGAAGCAGAGGGGAACAATAGTCGAGTTCCACATGCATGATTTATGCAAGAACCGCGAGCTAACATAAAAAAACACATTGGAAAGGCAGGCATCCATCTGAAAATGCCTCCTTAAATCAATTATTTTCAGGGTCTCATTGTCGTTTTTGCTGCAGTTCTTGCAGAAAGAGGTTCATGTCAAGAGCCCAACAGTTCCAGTCCAAAAGGAGCCTCTTTGCTCAGCCTCAGCCCCGTATAACCAGTTGTTTTCTTCACACCATTGCACTTTAGCATGCTAGCTTTCATTTGCTGCACAGACCAGGAGGCGAAGCCGAGGACAGGCAGTTTGCAGAGAAGAAAGCTGCTGTCATGTTGAGCGCTAAAGCATGTAGGCGTTGAAGCGCAACACGTTCTGACTGTTCTGTCCTTCACTTCACTCCCACTTCGAATGCTTCCAACACGTCGATTCATCTTTCATTCACTCAGGCCTTCATCTTCACCAACAAAGGGGTTTTTAGAGAGAGGAGGGACAATGACTAAAGATTTGATATTGTTAAAATGTTAAAACCTTAAAGAAATTAGTGAAATTATTTTAATTTTGTATTATTTGACCTTTCACATATTGGAAAATTGGTTAACATTTCAAAAATGTATAATGATTTAGACATTAATCCCTAATTAGTGTGCATATTTCAAATATATTATTTAGCCTGATACGTACTCTTTACTTTGTCTGATACAACAGCTTGTTAGGGCCTCTGTAAATAGAAGAAAATTAATAAGAAAAATTTTAACATTTTTGAAAAACATGGACATTTCTTTCAAATTTTGGACGTTTGAAACTTCTGAGGTTAATCTCAAAATGTAATTTTTTTTCAAGCAAATTTTAGACTTTTTAAACTCGGAAATGGAAATACTTTTTAGTAAATTTCTGAGATACCTCTCAAAATTTCTTTGTTTTTTTTCTTGTAAATATTTTAACTTTTCAAACTCAGAAAATTCCTAATTTTTTCTAGAAAATTTAAGAGATTAATCTCAAAATTTAAGTTTTGGTGGAAATTTACTCCTCTTTCTTATGTATGCAGTACTGTGGTAGCTTCACGTTGAGTGAGGTTTTTTGTTGTTTTTTTCCAAAGCAAACTTATAATTCATGCATATAAATATTGTTCTGGTTGGTTGCATTTGTTTAAGTTCATACTTATCACTTTGCGTAAGTAAAATAAGCCGCTAAGAAAACAGCAATTTCTTTCTGGACTTGCTGATATTGCAACTGGGTGTGCAATACCAAAAATGCCCAGCAGGGGGAACAGAGGAGGGTTTCAGTGGAACAGTGAACATTCATCTTTGGTTAAGTTTTGGTTATAACAAAATTATTCTTCATTCGGGGGGAAAACAAAAGTTTTCCCCAAATAAAAGTATCTTAAAATTTATAATAAATTTTTTATTTTACATTTTTTCCAAAACGTTACTCAAGTAAATGTAACTACTCAACTTCACCAGTTTTTAATAAGTTATTAGCAGCAGTGAATAATAATAATAATGCTCTGATGCATCCTCCATCTTCTCATATTGTTCTCCTGAACTTATTAGAAGGAATTGCTGATATGGTAATTGCTGCTTTAGAGCAACATGAGTTCCTCCCTTTGCTCTGCAGAGGAGTGTGTGTGTGGGCGGAGTGTGTATCACTCAAAGCGTCTCCCTGCAGCGCGTGTGTGTGTGTGAACTTGGTTTTTGTCTCGCTGTGTTCATGATTTATCCTCAAAGAACCGGAGAGTTATTGTTCTGTTTCAGGCCAGATTCTGGTCCAGTTGTATCGATGTGAGGAGGAGGATGAGGAGGAGGATGAAGATAACGAGTCGCCTTCAGCCCACAGGGACCGACCCGCCTGTGACAGTCAGGCTGCAAGCTAATCATCAGGAGCAACGCTTTACGTTAAAACTTATTTATTCTATGTAGGAATTTTGTGATGATGGAGACATTTCTTCTGCTTTTGTTTGAATATAACAGGGACATTTTTTAAATTACATTTCTTAACTGTTCAAAACCTGAAATTTGTTTTTTGAGAGGTTTCTGACATTAAGTAAAATGTCTATTTTGATTTTTTTACAGCAAATTTTTTAACTTTCAAGCTTAAAAATGTCCTTATTCTGTTCTAGAAAAGTTCTGAGTTTAATCTACAAATTTATATTTTTGTGAAATCTTCAAATTTTCAAACTCAGAATTTTCTATATTTTTCTTATATTTTTCTCTTTTTTTTTCTTGCACATTTTTGATTTTTCAAGTTCAAAACTGTCAAAGGTGTTTTCTAGATAACTTCTGAGATTAATCTCTGAATTTCAGTTACTTTTTTGCTGCAGAGTTTTACTCAACATTCTATCTTTAATGACCCTGATACGGTGTAATATGACAGAGACCTTTCTTCCCCTCTCTGAGTAATGCTGTAAATGTTTTTCTGCTCCAGGGAGTTTGTTTATTCGCGTTAACGAGGAAAACCTTCTTTAAAAATAAATCCTTCCAGACAAGCCCAGAGGGAAAAGCAGGACTCATGCGCGCTCATCCTTCAATGATTTATTCAGATGCTGTTCCTAAAAACGACAGAGAAAAAGTTTCTCTCCTTTGAAAATACAGTTTCTTTCTTTGTCCTGCTTCTGAGAATTTCAGGTTTAGGGTTAGGGATAAGGTTAGGGTTAGGGCTAGTAAAAATAGTGGTATTTTTTACTAATATTAACTACTTTTGCTTTGTTTTATTTTTACTGTCCAGTAACGACAAAGATATTTCATAGCTCTGTTACGTTCTGTCTAGTTTCATCTCTGTAATGTATAAACACTTTCATCATCACACTTTAATGCTGTTATTTAAATAAAAAGTGTAGTTTTTAAATGGGTACATGTATTACTTTTACATATCAATTTTATTTTAAATCCATTTTTCTCAGCTCTTATTGGTAGAGCTTGTAAAATAAAAGTAACTCCACATGCGGAACACTCCCCATACGGTGATGGCACCATCATGCTGCGGGAATGTTTCTCCTCTGCAAGGAGGAGGAAGTTGGTCAGAGTTGAAGATGGAGGCTGCAAAAACAATAGCACTGAGGAGAGTAACCCTCAATATACCATTATGGGACATTTTCATATGTTGGGAATGGTCCAGTCAAAGTCCAGACCTTAATCCAACTGCCACACCCTTCAAATTTATCTTCTCTGAGGCTCTCCTTCCGGTTTACCTGTGCTTGAGCATTTTCTTTTGGAAGACAGAAAAATATTTCAGCCTCTACATGAGTCTGTTTGCAGTGGAAGGTGGTGTCAAATAAAAATGCACACCTTACTTTTAAGATTTTAATTTGTAAAATGAAAAAATCCATGTCACAGTTCAGTGCAACTTTAGCTGCAAATCTTTGTTGATGTTCTGCTGATGTCAAAACAATTATTTTTGCAATTGCTTCCATGAATGAAATAAGAAACTAACTTAAATTAAAATAACATGTTTTTACAGAAGAGCAACACATTCAAATGAGATTTTTTTTTTTTATAAACTCAATGAACCTGTGAGAAAGACACAGAGAAAGACATTATCCTCCAACTACTTCCTGTCGTCTTCTTCGTCGTTTTGGCCAGTAGTAACATCCGGCTGTTGATCATGTGACTCGTGTGATGCGGGAAAAGAAACGTTTCCATTACGGTTTCATGAAATTCATCAAACTGCGGCGGGTGTTCTGACTCTGCTACCCAACAAGCCGCCCTGGTGGCGAAGCGCATGCGCACACCGATGTTACGTCACATGTTGCTAACTGAGGTTTCCTTTCGTCTGTTTTATATCTCATCCCAGCAGAATCCTATTGATATTTTTTTTCTTCTCAAAATCAGCGTGTTTGATATTATTTCGTAATTTTAGTTTTAGCAAAAAAAACCCCCAAAATAAATAGTAGTAAAATGCAGCTTGCTGTTGTTATAAAGTGACAACGTGGATTCAAATTCCGATTCTTGGTTGTATTTTTTAATGTCTGGTTTTGCTGCTCTGTCTGCATCGCCCTTTGTTATTGTTATTATTGCAATTATTATCATCATTACTATCCTCGCTGCAGAGAGAAGGATCCACGGAGGGCGCGCGCGCTCTTGTTGTGAAGGAAGCCTGTTTCCATGGCAACCGGGAGGCTGATTCGCCTGGTTTCTGTTCAGGCTGCAGGGTTGATCCCAGCAGCATCAGCAGCAGCTTCTCCTGCAGAAACAGGCAGACACGGGGCTGCAGGAGGAGACGCTCGCTACCTGCGCCGCGTTCATCCGGTGTTTGGGTTCATCTCGTCCCTCAGGACCAGACCGAACGTTTAAGGAGACGAGAAAGGAAGATGGCGCCCGTGTTTGGTGTGATTAATGAGGTTCGGTTCGTTTCTGGGGTTTTTATACCCAGGAGGAATAAATAATGACCCACATTGAATTTGATCACCTCGCTGCTCAAAAACACTGAGATAAAAATATACATTAAATAAAACAAAACAAAAAAAATTCTTATGTGATTTTTTTCATCATTATTTAAATAAATTTGCATTTAATTTGTCATTTATCTTTTGTGTGTATTTTTTCACATATATTTTTTATGCTTTCTTTGATCTCATAAATTATTATTCATTAGTATTGAGGACCAATAGTGCCAAAATTCTCCAACTGAGAATTTAAAATGGAAGAATTTAAAAACCAGCATTTATTTTCCCTTTAACAAAGTATTTTTGAATTGAATTTGAATTCAAGTTGGTAAATACATATTTATGTGTAATAATTTAAAGGAAAGTGGAATTCACAAAAATAAAGACAATAATTTCAGAAACCTATACTGCAGTGTATTATTATTTTATTTAATTCTGTATAACATAACACGTCTAAACAAATGGGTGGGGCTAAAACTGCCAAAATGATTGGTCAGTTAAGCTCCTGTATCTTTAAATCCATTAAATAACAGGAGCCATTATAGTCATGTTTAGTCATAAAAATATTGTATGAAATAATTTGTACATATGTTTATCTAATCAGTTATTGTACATTTGACAAAATCATGTCAACTATACAGTTGTACATAAATATTCACCTATTTGCAATAATTTAACATTATTTGATTTGTCAGATTTTGGCACTTTTGGTTCTCTGTACTCCAGTGTGACTGTTTTTTAATACGTGAAGCATCAAAACAGCAGAAGCTGATTTTTTAAATGTTTCTGTCCTCTGCTGGGTTTGGACCGAATTTCACCAGAACCTCCCGGATCTGCAGAAGCTGCTCGGACTGAATGAAGCGGATCCCGCGGGAGCGCGCACAAGCAGCCGATCGCCGCGGCGCGCATCGCACAGCTGTCAGCACCAAGGACAGCACCGGCACCGGCTCCGCTCCAGACGCGGTTCGGGAGTCCAAACGGGCTGGGACGCGGTTCGACGGAAGCAATTGCGATGATTTAGCTCGCCTTTTTTAAAGAAAATAATTTAATTTAATATATATATATATTTTAGAGAAACAGAGAAAAAAGATGCATTTTGCAGGTTTTCGCTCCTGATCATGCACATTCCTCCGCATTTCGCATAGCCAGCGCTTCTCTCCGGGCTTCCGTTTTCCTTCTCCGGGGCTCCCATCCTCCCCCCGCCCCGGCCGGTGCCGTCGCCCACCTGGATCGCGCCCGCCTCGCTCAGTCCGAGCCGAGCCGAGCCGCCACCGCGGAGAAAAGGGACCGGGCTGCGCTGTGCGGGTTGGCGCTCCACGCGATGCGTCTGTTTCTGCTGGCGGTGCTCCTCTCGTGCTCCTGCGCGCGGGCCGGCTGCGAGCCCAAGATCGTGAACATCGGGGCCGTCCTGAGCCAGAAGAGGTACGAGCAGGTGTTCAAGGATGCCGTGAACCAGGCCAACCAGGTGTACGGCCGGGACAAGTTCAAGCTCAACGCCATTTCCGTCACGCACAAGGCCAACGCGATCCAGATGGCTCTGTCGGTGTGCGAGGACCTGATCCACAGCCAGGTAACCGAACCGCCGCGTCCCGCACCGCGGAACCGCGACGGAGCAGAGAGTTCTGCTGCGCTGGAGCAGAACTCTCTGCGTGACACGTTCAAAGCTTTTTGTTTTTTCATTTAAGGAGAATCTACGGAAGACGATTAGGACCACTGAAAGAGGAAAGATAGTCAGATTTTATTATTATTATAATTTTTTTTTTTCATTTTGACATTTTTCTCAAAATATTTTTTTTCACTCACAATTCTGAGTTACATCTCAAAACTAACATTAATTCAAAATTTTTTTTATAATTTGGAGATTAATCTAAGAATTCTTTTTTTCTCACAATTCAAAATTTAATCTCAGAATTCTGACTACAGTCTCAAATTTAAAACTTTTTTAATCTCAGATTTCAAACTTTTTTCTCATTATTCTGACTTTAGTTTCAAAATTTGTATTTTTTGTAGAATTGTGATATTTTTCTTAAAATTCTGACTTATTCTCAGAATTTTGACTTTGATCAATTTAACCTCTGAATTCTCATTGTAAACTCAAAATTAAACTTTTTTCCTCCTCAAATTCTGAATTCTCAAAATTCAGGCATTTTTGTCAGAATTCTGACTTTAACCTTAAAATTCAGACTTTTTTGCTTATAATTCGGACCGTAATCTCAGAATTTGGACTTCTTTTCGCTGAATTCTGACTTTAATCTCAAAACTGTGGCTTTAATCAGAATTCATACTTTTTTTTTTCAGAATTCTGATGTTTGATCTCAGTAGATTAAAATTGGAATTCTGAAATTAGATTTCAGAATTTGCACCTCAAACAAGTTTCCTGATCTTGTTTCTAGTGCAAGTATCTTAGTACTTCAAATGAGACAAAACTAACTGAAAAGCAAGTTTTCAGTTAGTTTAAAATAGAATCTTGTTTGAAGTCAATAATTCTTGAGAAAGATATTTTTGAGTCGACTGACGTTTCCTGTGTAAAAAATAACTTTATTGGTGTTATATAGTATTGAAACTAGCAGAAAAGGTGGAGATATATAATGTGTTATAATTCTATGTTACCCTTTGTGAATTAAAGTATTGACATCTGCTGACTTAATAAAAATAATAAATCCACTGAAATGCAACATAAAAATCAGACCTGACTGATCTGGGTTTAGCTTCAAAACGTAAATATTCCTCTAAGCATTTAAAAACTGATGTTTCTTTCCACCTTGTGTTGCTCCAACATGACGAACTCCCCACAGATCTTTCAGCGCCGCTGTTCAAAAATAGCCTTTGGTTTGAGGCAGATTTCAGACGATGGGACCGCTCCACTTTTCCAGGCGCACAGCTGCAGATCTGCTGAAGTGCACAGGAGCAGGTCAGGGGTGAAAATCGGCAGAACATTAAAACACGGCTGCAAGAAGAGGCTGCAACTGCAGGCGGGGGATAGTTGGCAAACCGCAGCTCAACTGAGCAAGACGATGCAGGGACGTCAAACTCATTTTCATTTTGGGCCGAATCCAGATTGTGAATCTGCTGCTTGAAACGTGTTGATAAAATCCATTAACGAACCTCTATCACAAGAATTTATTGATAACAATCATAAATGATCATAAAGTAGTGAAATGAAGAAGAGGACTAAGTCCTGAAACAACAACAGAATAAGCTTTTGATCTCAAATGATTAAAGTCAGAAATCTGAGAAAACAGTTTAAATTCTAAGATTAAAGTTAAAATTTTGAGAAAAGTTAAAATTCTGAGAAAAAAGTCAGAATTCTGATAAAAGTTAAGATCTTTTTTCAGAAAAGTCAAAATTCTGAAAAAATGTCAGATTTATTAGATTAAGGTTAGATTTTTATTTGTACAACATCTGACTTTTGATATTAAAGTTAGAATTTAGAGAAAAGTCAAAATTATGAGAAAAAAGTAAAAATTTTATTTAATATTTTGATTTCTTGACCCGAATCTTCTTCCATACAAAACTGTCTTCTCTATTTCGTTTGCACTGTTATTGCCGCCAAACTGTAGGGGTGCAAAAGTGAGAAAACGCCTTGAAAATGCTTGAATTTGACTGTGAACCCTGGAAGAAGCGGCGGCGTTATGTCACAGCGACCCGAGGCGTGAATCTCTCTCCCACACACATAATTGGGCTTTATACAAAAACCCAGAAAGAACACCCACAGGTTCAGATCTGTTTTCTCATCCTCTGCTTGCTGTATTGCCTCAAACTGATGCACTCCTGTAGGATAACACAATCCAATCCGATCACATTTACACCTGAAACACCAAACAGTCCTGATGTGCAAATGAGAGCAAACTGTGTGAAGTGGACAGGAAGTCTGTGGGGAGTTTAATCAGATGAGATTAGCTTGTAGGACGCAGTGGCAGATGGAGGAGAAGAGCTGCCCGCGAGCATTCCTCGGAAGGAAGGACCTCATTTCTGACCCAGCCATACGGGATGCTCCCATCCAATAATCCGGGCCTCAGCATCTCTGCCAGCCTGATCCCCTGTCCCTCCCCGCCCGCCTCCCAGGCGTCTCATCCGCTCTGCTTTTCAACCCAAACACCCTCAACGACGAACAAAAGACTTATTCCTCCTGCGTGACTAACATCCTTCCAGACGAAAATGTTATTTTTAACCTTTTTATGCAACTTTTTGGAGCAGAGAGGAGTCTGGTTTAATTTATCTGCAGGATGAGATGTCTAAATTAATAGCTGCAGATGCTAATGGGGGAAAATCTTCTAGTTTCTCATTAATAATCATAAAACAAAACACAGTTTGGATTTTACTGTTGATTCAGAACCAAATTATTTTAACTGACGCTAAAAGAAAAATGAGATCAAAATAATTTCCATTATTCCTAGCTCCCATGAGGCTTTGCGTGAATAATGGCCGCAACTTCCGCCGCAAACCGGAAACGGCTTCTGTATACACGCTAGCAAGGCGCTAACCGGCTCCCGTCAGATGCTTTAGTGTATAAAATATGAGAACGCCAGCTGTCACAGCTCAAACGGACAGATACTGAAGGTGAGCAGGAGGATGAAGGAGTATGTTACTGTTTACAGCCGGACGTCTGGCGCATGCGCAAAACGCCAGGAGGCACGCAGACTGCCATCCGAAAGCCGCGCTGCGCCTGGAGAAGTGGAACAACTCCTTTAACAAAATAAAAGCTGGACATGGAGAGATTATCCACTTAGTGCGGTGAGCTACATGAAATGGGAAATAACAGGAAACCAGTTGAAGAACAACTGAAACCCCCCTAATTTTAATTTTTTCTGGCTCCGTGTCGGCTAAGCTACATGCAGACTTGTTGCCATAGCAACTGACAGTAGCTCCACACACACACACACACACACACACACACACACACACACACACACACACACACACACACACACACACACAAAACACTCAAAACATTTTCACACAGAGAACTGAACATTCTGTCCATTACAGTTTCATGTCTTTAGGTTTGATGTTTGGTTTGTGATTATTGATAAGTGGTCGCTATGGTAGATTAGCTACAGCCGCTAGTGCTAACCTATCACTGGAGTGGTTGGTTAGCTAATTGAAACACCTGCTTTACTGATGATCTGTTACAGTTGGTTGGTGGGTCACCTTTCCTTTTTTGTTTCGTAAATGAACGGAAACACGGAATGTTATGGTTGTCATAACTAGCATCGCTGAAATACTTCCCTCTCCCTTGCTATTTTTAAAATTAACTTTATCTTAAAGTTAGTTTAAGATAAATTAACTTTAATATTTTGTTTCATTAATATTTTAAATGTGTTCTATATTTCTGCACAAAACGTGTTCGTTTGTCTTTAGTGACTCGACCATTTGTAGAAGGATCATTCAAAAGCAGGTTGGAAGGTCAGAAAAGTTTTGTCAAAAGAAAACTGTCACATGTACTTTTAAGAGTTAGTGCGTTATGTTGACAAGTTGACGACTAAAACTACTGGTAGTCATCGTAGACCATCTCCATCCCTCCAGGTTGGAGATGGTCACGTTTATGACATACATGTTGGCTGAAATGTTCTTCCATAGAATTAAAACAAAAATATATTTTGTTATTTTTTACACACCAAACACTATGGAGGAAGGACTAGATGAAAATAATGGCTTGTAAATGTTTTAAAATATATAGTTAAAAAAAGTCATAATTAAATATTTAACTTTTATTTAATATTTAATTAATGATACTTTTAGGGATTTTTGTCTTTTGTTTTCAAATCTAAATAGTTAATGATGTAAAATATAAATTGAATAATTAAATAAGTGAGATATTTATAAACCACATAGCACATTTTAGCAACAATCAGTTCAAAGTGTCATAAATAAAATTATAAAATTTTATTATGTAACATCATAATAAAATGCATGAACAAATTGAGAAACAAGTAAGAATAAGAAATGTCCCATTTTATGCTTCAAAAGCAACTCTAAACTGATTTGCAGTTTTCTGGGAGTCTGTTCCACATTTACGACCCTGTTGTAGCTCCATACGAAATTAAACATTTCAGTAAATAAATAAATGTCAGTGTTGTTGTGATTTATTAGCGTTTTCATCCTTCTGTTCCTGCGTTTCTCTGCAGGTTTACGCCATCCTGGTGAGTCACCCTCCTCAGTCCAGCGACCATCTCACCCCGACGCCCGTCTCCTACACGGCCGGCTTCTACCGCATCCCGGTGGTGGGGCTCACCACGCGCATGTCCATCTACTCCGACAAGGTGAGTGACGGATGAAAACGGCTGGAGAGTCGGCACTCAGATGAATTAAGGAGTTCCCCAGGGACGCCTTCAAGAGCTTCCTGGATTAAACATCCCATCAGCGTCCATTAGGGGAGCTGTGATTAAACGGCTTTCCAGATGAAAGTCGAATGTTTGCTATTAATATTGCCCCTGATAAAAAAAAAAAAAAGCTATGACGCACAAACCACAGTAATGAACTCTTAAAATCAATCAGACGAGTTAAAAAAAAAGCAGAGGCATTAAAAATTTAACGGAAGCCTTGGAAGATCTCCATTAACATTGGAGGGAGGATTTCACAGCACTGGAAACATTTACATATTTTATTTAAATGATATGGCTTTACTTTAGTGGAAAAACAGCATGGAGTAAACTTTGAAAAGTAATTCATTTTAAAATAAGGAATTCTTTTAAAATCTGAAACATTAGGATTGCAAACAGAGCTCACCAGCAACAGAACTGCAGCTTCTTTTTTATTCATAATGAGAGTTTGGAGATGGAACATACTCCTGCTGTTGCAAGGATTGAAATGAATTATTATGTTTCCCCTTCCTCATTGGTCTGATTCCCTCTCAGAGCATCCACCTGTCCTTCCTGCGGACGGTCCCGCCGTACTCCCACCAAGCTCACGTCTGGTTCGACTTGATGCGCGAGTTCAACTGGAACCACATCATCCTGATCGTCAGCGACGACCACGAGGGCCGGGCGGCTCAGAAGAGGCTGGAGACGCTGCTGGAGGAGCGAGAGACGAAGGTGAGACGCCGGGGCGCTGCGGCCCGCCCTCATCTCCTCCCTCCACCTTTAGGGAGTGTCTGAGCACGAGTGTGTGCGAGTGTTTTTCGGAGATCTTCCGTGTACCTAGCTGTTTTCCTCTCTGTTGTCTGAGCACATCTCTTTCTCACCATTGTGTAAACATTGGCTAACATTCCCAGAGACATCAACAGCGTCTAATGTGGTCTAATCTGACAGAAGTTTGTATGTTTATTTGCTCATCTTCACGTTGCTTTTCGCCACAGTCCAAATTATCTTGTGTCTATCCACACTGGGAGCCAAATAGTGGACTTTAACATGGGGCTCTGCAAACCATCGCAGAAAAACAAAATGCTTCCAGGTTTTTTTACTGTAGAAACTTTGGTTTTGTCACGTTACAGATGCAAATTTTAATGTTTTTTATTTAGCAAAAGGAGTACAGTATTGATTTTTTTGGTTTTACTTTCAAAATTTTACATAAGAAAGTAATAAAAACACGTTGCACATCATCCTGAACATCCTCTCAGGAAAATAAGGCAGTGGCAGCATCATGCTGTGGGGATGATTTCCTACAGAAAAGACAAGAAACTGTTTAGAGTTTATGGAAATGTTTTACAGGGAAATTGCACAAGAAGCTGCAAAAGATTATAAAATTAAAAATATAAACATTCAGACAGAGAATAAATAGATTTTTTATTGTTGGGTTAACATAATATTTTAATAAAAACACCTTGAAAAGTAATTTTAAATTAAATTAAATCACTTATGCAGCACTTTTGAACCCAAAAAGGTTCTCAAATACACTTAACATTAATACTAACTTAGTAAATTAACCTTAATTTTGTTTATTTTATATATATTTTAATACATTTTCATCTTTGAACTTACATAAATCAGTGCTGTTGTTACTGAATTTATTTATGTTATTATGGTTATTTTACTGATTAATTGGTTTCAAAAGTAGTTGGATTACAAGTTACTTTATTAGTCACAAAACTGTTTTCTGACAAAAGAATTAAATAAAAATGAATCTTTGTTGATTTCACATAGCATCAATTTGTGCTTTTATTTAAAGAAAAACAACTTTGGCACCAAATGTTTGTGTTGGGAAACCTCCTGCATTAGTCGCAGCTTTATGCTTCTCTGCCTGCTGGAAATTTCTCTTTTATTTTGTTTTTTAAGGTAAATAAAACTCAGCAGCACAGAATGTAAAATGAACCTGAATGTTTTCATGTTTAGCTGAAACAAACTGAAAATGAATTGTTGTTTTGTTGTTGAGGCAGATAATAAATCTTTTTGCAAAGAAAAATGACAAAAATAAACTTGAACAAGTTATTTTAATAAAGCTGAATCGATTAATTGTTATTATATTGAAATAATCGTCCACTTATTTAGTGATCAATTAATCGTCAATTGGAGCAGACTAAAAAACGGCATTTGTTGAAAAACACTTTGTGTTCATAGCCGTAATTAAGCCAAACTGCTAAAATTTTTACACATTTTGCATTTAAAATAAAAACACTTTTATTGTAAATTTGTTTTACTCAAAATTCAAGTGAATTTTAGTTTCACCCAGTTCAGATGCACTAAAGAAATTATATATTTTAGGTAACAAAAGGTTTATTTTATCATTAAAAAAGGAACTGAATGATTTGTTTACTTGCATCTTTTAATGCAAATAATCAATCCAAAATAAAACTCATTCAATTTTGCATTTGTAACATGAGAAAAAGTAAAAGTGGATCATGTTCCTAAATTTTGCTGTGAGCTGAATTCAGAGTTAGAACATAACAAAGTTTCTCCGTTAGGAAGAAACAATTAGAATAAAACCTGAACTCGATCCATTTAACAGGAAGTAATCCCTGTGGGACGGGTTTTCGCTCCTCTCAGGGCGAATTTCTGCTGTAATTGTGTGCTGGAGTGAAATGAGTCCCGATTCGGAGGCTTAATTAAATCAGAAGCTGCAGAGATTCAGAATATGACACATCCACCCGAGGCTGTTTGCCCAAGTTGAAGTGAAAGCTGCTCCGATTGCTGGGATCAGCGCGAGCCGCCAACAGGAAAACACTTGAGAAAAAATAAAATAAAATCATGCCGCCATTTACTCAGCTCAAATCATTTAGCCCAGAGTCACATCCTGCATTTACGAAGAAAAACCAGACAATTAAAAGCTTGTGATGAGGATCCAGGAAGCTCCTTTCATGCACGGTGCAGTTTGGATGCCAAAATGAGCCCATCTGTGCTCTCCATCGAAAGCCGCCGCTCGTTTTCCTGTGAGACTCCAGTCAGGAGTGTATATTTAGACACAACTGCAGCGCCAGTTTAACGTTTTATAGCTGCTGTGGAAATACATCCGAGTTCAGGAAGCGATTATTGTACCGAAAACTCAGAGTGGAAAAGATGAAGCCTGAAAATCCACACAAATAGACAAAAACAGAGAGAAAATTGATTCCGGGACTAATTGTGTGTTTACTGTATGCGCCACTGGGTCCAATTCTGTCAATAAACTAATAAAACTGACAGATTGTCTTTCTAATTCCCACACAACCTGCAGCTAAAGCCACATATTTACATACACCGAATAAAACTGGCAAAACCTTTGACCCAAGTCATGCATTACAACAGACAGTCAACTACGGAGCCAAATTGGTGCCACAAAGTTTGTTCAAAAGAAAAAAGTAAGATTTGAAACTGAAAAAACAAAACTCAAACCGTGACTCTGAAAGTAGTTTTGAACATTTTCTTTACCTGTTTACTTTCACTTTTATTTATTTTTTTGTCAGTTTCTAACATTTTTAAAAATTTTGAATCTTTTATTTTTAATTTCACAATCATTTTTCAGTTTCAACTCTTTTTTTCCCTGTTTCAAATTCTTGCAATTTTTTAAAAACTTTTTTAGCTAAAAAATTGTCCCGTTTTTCTAAAAATATAAAAATGTCTGAGATTTTTCCTCAATTTTTAACTTCTCCTATTCAGTAATTTTCAAGTTTTTCCTAAAAAAATAATGAGAGATTAATCTAAAAATTTCTGAGATTTTTCTTACAAATTTGCAAATTTTCAAACTCAGAAATTTCCATATTTAATCTGAGTTTTTTTGGCAAAAATGTGCTCCTATCTAAAATGTAATAATGCTGCAGAATAAAATATTCCTTTCATATAAGGTTTGGGGTGTCGATAACTCTAAAGTAGTCTGCATACTTTTCAAAAACACAAAGTGTTTTGGATTTATAAAAGTAGATCTTTGTTTCTTTCCAAAAACGAAATGATGCAACATTGTGTAAAAGCAGAAAACAGGCCGGGTCGAGAGCTGCAGGCGAGCAGGAGAAGCTGTAAATTATTAAAGCACAAACTGCTGAGAAAAGACACAAAGTGCCAGGTTTATTCTGCCTTTTAAACATCCAACATGTAATTTTGATGCAGTGCCACTTAAGGAGAAAAGAAAAGAGCATAAAGAACGTAAAGAGGGATTTATTTTGGTGGCTGTGATGAACAGAAATGAGCAGAAAAACACAAAACTTCTGTTGCAGGAGAATTTGCTTTGTTAAAACCAGTAAAATACCAGTTCAAGACATTTCTCAAGAGTAAAAAAGTATTTGGTTAAAATCTTAACTGATCAAAACATTAATCCTTTAATATTTAAAAATTAAGTTATCATTGTTATTAAGTTTAAAATTAAGGATTTTTCATTTAAACAAGCCTCTGCGTGTTTCTGAAAAGCTATTTGTAAGTTAGTTTTGTCTTATTTCTCGACCAGAAACACTTGGTGAGATTCTGTTATTTTGTAGTGTGGGCGCTGCACCGTTACCTAGCAACGCCAGTCAGCCCAGGCCCCGTTACCTAGCAACGCCAATGGAACTCCAGCAGTTTGGTCAGCCGCTAAAATGGCTGCTGGTAAAGACCAGAGTTTTGTTGCTGACTGCAGAAATGTAATGAATGTACTTTCTCTACTTTTTGTTGAGTACTTATATTGTTAAAAAATAAATTAAAGAAAAGCTGAAATATTACTTGTTAGTTAGTTTTGTCTTATGTCAAGATATTTGGCCAAAAATACTTAAAGTTTTTTGAGTGTAACTTGACAATCGGGAGGTTTTTGAAACGGCTGATTGTCTTATTTTAGTTCTTGAACTGTTTTTAGAGTCAAATGAGACCCAAGTGAAAGCACAAAAACATTTAAATAAGATGTAAAAATGTCCCATTTGCGTCACGAACTCGTCTTAAGCACAATAAACCTTCCTGATCTTTATTTCCCAGCACATTCCAGTCATTTCTGATTCCTGTGCCGATGTTCTTTGCAAGCCCCAGTGTTAAAGCTCCCAATTTGAAGCAGAAAAGTGGAGATTTGTTGGAATGCTTTACTGCCCTCCATTTTCAACTGTTTATAATATTTTTCTGTGTCTGCATATTTTCTCTGTGCACATTACTCATCAGAATAAAAAAAGGAACTATGAAAACCTCGACCAACTGTCCTATGACAACAAGCGAGGACCTAAGGTATATTTGCATGGTCAATGCACGCCGCCCACCAACTTTCCAAACGTAGCAACTAGAAACCAGCCCAAACCAGTCACCAGCCGACCCAGAAATGCCCCCCTCTCTCTTGGTAGCACGTCTTTTCTTTGATTTTTTACTTTCAGACATTTCCATATAATTAAAAAGAAAGAAAAAGAAAAAAAAGAATGATTTTGGTATGAAAAAAAACCTAGATTTTTTTCGATTGTTCCAGAAAAAAAGAAGAGAACAGAGCCCCGCTTTTCTCATTTTAATTTTTTTTTTCCGTCAATGAAGGATGCATGTTCTTAAAAACACACACACACACACACACATACATGCCAAAAAAAAGAGAAAGAAAACAGTTTGCAAGCTCATTCCTTTGTGGAGAACCGGTAGTTTGGGACTCAGACTTCCCAGATGCTACATCCTCCCTTTCCGTAGCACCTCCCTGGTTTCAGCAGTTTTGATTTTTTTAATTTGATTTGTTTATCTTTTCGGAGGGAGAACGCCCCCTCACTCCCCTCCTCACCTGTTTTTAGTTACTGGTTGCATTGACCTTCTTCTCCCCCTCTACCTAACACATGCACGTTCTTCTTTGGAGCCTTGATATAACCCTCAGTTTGCATGCAGACAAATGCAAAAGTTTTTTTCCCTTCGAGCTTTTTCTTTTTTTAGTTCAGCCGGTTCCCCTGGATCGCTTTCCTTTTTAATCTCTGTCTCTCGTTTTTTCAAACCAAATTGGCCACGCTCGTACCACGCAGGTAAAGCGGCAGCATGGTGTCTGTGCTCGGGAAAAGTAGCTGGCTTGACCTTTCTTCTGCCCCAACCGCAGGCAGAGAAAGTCCTACAGTTCAGTCAGGAGACAAACTTAACCGCGCTGCTGCTGGAGGCTAAAGAGCTGGAGGCCCGAGTCATCATCCTGTCCGCCAGGTGAGGCGACCTTTCACCTTTCTGCCTGGTTCAGCAGAGAAAGAAGCTGCTTGATCAGCAGGAATCAAAGTCTTTAATATAGACTCACATTTTGTAGAACCAGAGTTTGGTAGCAATTAGTTGCATTTACTTGAGTAACTGTTTGAAATAATGTACTTTCAGGAGTATTTTTACTACAATCTACTTTGAGTAATTTTATTATGAAGTATTTCTGCTCTTGAGTAAAATTTCTGGATTTTCTTCCCACTGAATGAAAAACAATTCACCATAAACAGACACACACCTGGAGTTTTTGTTAAAGTTTCATAAGTTTTTTATTGAAATAATCTGATTTGGAAACATTTTATTTTGCCTTATTTTGTTATTTTTTGTTACTTATCTGAATTATTGTCATTTTTGTTCTTAAAATACCAAAATTTCCACTAAACTTTACATTTTAGTCCATCTGATTATGTAATTTTTAAATATTAAATGACTGATAATTACAGTAGACTTTTACCAAACACCTTTTTACTCTTTCTTGAGTAATTTCTTGGACCTCACTGTCCGGGCAGCAGAACTGTCCTGGGTGACAGAATCAGTTGTTAGCAAGCACTGATAATCCACCTCCTTTGCTTTTGCTACTCCTCTTTAAATCTCAGAGAAGTGTTTGTCTCCTTTTCAGCTCCTCTGGGATTTGTCGTAGTTCAGGTGATATTCTATCTTTTGATGGGATGCTAATCAGCTGCTTCCGGTTGTAAAAACAAGCTTGTTGCCATGGCTACGCACCGTAAAAAATCCAAAAAAGAGAGAGCAGAAAACGCTTCCAGCTCCACAGCATCCAAAAACCAGACAAATGTGGCAACAGAAAATGAGTTACGCAAAAGCTACCAGCAGGATAGCTTCATGTAATCTGTCATTTTACATAATGAGGGTTTAAAGTCCCAACAAACAGAAGTAGTGTAATATTTTAACTATGTTTTTGTTTTTCTATCTCCAGCGAGGACGATGCTGCCGCCGTGTACAAGGCGGCCCGCTTCCTCAACATGACGGGCTCGGGCTACGTGTGGCTGGTGGGGGAGCGGGAGATGTCCGGTAAAGCTCTGAGCGAGGCGCCAGATGGTACGTCCATCCAGAAACTCGCCCCAACGTTTGGTCCAGAATCAAACAGAAACACATAAAGGATCCTAGAGATTAGCTACCAATCATCAGATAAATACCAGAGCACCTGCATGTTGTGCTAAACTCTTCAACCTTCTTTGTTTAAGGATTAAATAGACTTAAACACTCAGAACTGAAGTAATTTAGTTGTTTTTTGTTTGTTTAAAGCTGACCTGTTCCTTGAACAGGTTGGGTGGTTTTAGGGTCTCTTGTCACTTTAAATCCAAATAATCTGCTGCTTATTTGGATTTATTTGGAAACACTTATGTTTTCCAGGAGCCATTTTACTGTAGTAAATACCAGTTGATCAAGTATGGTGGAACTCAGCTTTGGTTGCTAGGTAACTGGCAGAATTCCGCTGGGGTTGCTAGGTAACGTTGTAGTGCCTGTCGAATGTGACTCAGTAATTGGGAGGTTTTTGAAATGGCTCATTTTTCAGACACCAAAAAAACAACTTTAAAAACAACTTTTTTATGCCCTTATCTGTTTAAAAAAAAAAAACAGCAGAAACTCAAATAAAAGTACAAAAACATTCAAAAGTGAAATTTGCAAAATGTTTTATTTTAATTGGTGTAGGAACTATAACAACAATCTGTCCATGTGTAATGTCATTTAGTTGTATTATTCAGTGTTATTTTATAAATATATATTTTATGACGCTAGTCTGATGTTCTTGGGGGCCCCCTGGTGGTGTGGGGGTCCTAAGTAGATTTCTTTGCTCCTGTTGGTGACGGTTTTTGTTGCCGCCGGGTCTCAGGTCTGATCGCCCTCCAGCTCATCAATGGGAAGAACGAATCGGCCCACATCACCGACGCCGTGGCGGTGGTGGCCCAGTCCATCCAGGAGCTGTTTGAGAAGGAGAACATCACAGAACCACCCAAAGGCTGCGTGGGCAACACCAACATCTGGAAGACGGGGCCTCTTTTTAAACGGTGTGCTCGCCACAAATCACTCAACTTTGACACATTTTTCTCTGATTTGAGATTTTCACCAATCACTGCAACTCATTTCAAATGAAAACAGATATTTACTCTTCATGGTTTGATCATTTCTTCAGGCCAGCTGACTTGGTTTGTGTTTTCCATGCTTTCTTTTCTGAATACATGCCTGAAAATGCATAGAATATCCTTTACCATCAGATTTAGCCGAGTTCAGGTTCTGCATCCTGCAGATGGAGCTGACCTAGTTACAAGAGGCTTCGCTGCTGCGTCACTGAAGAAAACGCAGTTTTTATAAAAACCGATGCAGCTGCAAACAGTCGAGTCTGTTTTCTGTCATGAAAATCACATCTTCCACTAGAAATGTGTCGATTTGCTGCCAGACGGAAATAATTCATATAAAATCAAACTTTTAAACTGTATCTCTGCATGAATCCATTCGCTTTTTAGCACAAATATATATTATAAAAAAGTATTGAGGTCACGCTAAAAATTGTTTAAAAATGTTTGAGAATAAAGTCATAAAAGTACAAGAATAAACTAAGTATTGAGAGAATAATAATCATAATGACAAAATAATTTGACTTCATTCTTATAATGTCACACCTATTCTCAAAATTTGATTTTATTTCAACTTTGTTATTGTAATTTCTTGACTTTATTCTTTTAATGTGACTTTTTCTCAAAATGTGACTTAATTAAAATTTTCTGACTTTATTCTAATTTTACTTTATCTTTAATTTCTTATTTCTCTTAGAATGGCCTTCCTGTAAGTAATTGTAATACAAACACATATTAGTATATATATAATATTTTTCTTTTTCCCACAGGGTGCTGATGTCGTCCAAATATCCGGAGGGTCTGACAGGACGCGTCGAGTTCAACGACGACGGCGACAGGAAATACGCCCACTACACCATCCTCAACTACCAGAAGTCTCGCCTGGTCCAAGTCGGCATTTACAACGGCACGCAGGTAACGATTTTTAAAACTCAAATTAGTATTTTGTTTCTTTTTGCTGTTTATTTGGTCTGAATTAAATCCAGCCTGGATACATATTCAGTTTGAGCATCACAATGTCATCAGCAAATGGGATATTCAGATGTGTTTTTCACTGCAGTGGGCTACAAATCCATATAAACTAGGGCTGAAACGATTAATCGTGATTAATCTAGTATTGAAATAATCTTCAACAAATTGATAAATCGCTAATTTGTGTAAAGAGATTAATAAAAAGACCATTTTATGAAAGAATAACGTATAAAACAAAAAATTGAAATATTTTTCTTTTAAAATGTGAAAAACCTTCTTTGTTTGTACACAGAAATCCTCAAGACGAAGTTTTAGCTTCTCCTGGCTTAAATCTATAAAATAAATCTATTGAGCGTCTTCTGCTATCCAATTATTACTCGATTAGTAGTAGTAGTAGTTTTGTTCCTTGTGTCGCCTGGAAGCTTTTGAAAGTAGAAAACCCACCTGGACGGCGCGGATCGGGTTGAATGTTGGTGAGCCGCTGCAGGTGTAACAGAGCAGAGGTGAAAACAGAACCGCTGAGCTGCGGCAGAGCCACGCTGACTCATTAGTGATGCTCACCTGCAGTGTTTGGAGTCTCATCAGCAGCATGCCTTCTGTCAGCGCTAACATGGCCGCGTGTCCGGCGTCACTGCAGGTGGTGATGAACAATCAGCGCAAGATCATCTGGCCTGGAGGGGAGACGGAGAAACCGCAGGGCTTCCAGATGTCGACCCGATTAAAGGTGGGCGGACGCGGCTGCCACACACACACATCCGTCCGATGTTCTCACGCCACAGGAGCAGCGCTGCACTGCAAAAACACAACATTTACCGAGGATTATTATTATTATTATTATTAGGACTATTTTCTACTGCAAATATCTTAGTACACCTGAAATGAGAAAAACCTGCTTTGAAGTAAGTTTTCAACAAAATATAGCAGTTTGTTTTAAGTGAACTATTCCTTAATATTGAAGAAAAAGTACCAGTTTCACTGGCAGATTATTTCAAATACACCATGGAAAAAATATCTCATCCTGTTAGACAGTAAAACTGGAACTTTTTCATTAATATTTGCCAATTATTTAAAATTAGTTCCTAAATCTTGCTGAAAAGTTTCTTCTGAGCAGGTTTTGTCTTATTTCAGGTGTACAAAGACGTAGAAACTTGTCAAAAAATACTTGGTAAATGTTGTGTTTCTGCATTGTGGATACTCTGCCGTTACCTAGCAACGCCAGCCAAGTCCAGCCCTGTTGCCTAGCAACCTAAGCGGAACTCCAGCACGTTTGATCAGCTACTGCAAGTTTTCAGCCATTTTGAAAACCACAAATCCCTTTTTTGTGTGTAATATTTGATCTTTTCAGTTACTATTCAGTAGATTCGACAAAAAAGACGCACAGATTTATCTTTTCTGATGAATTGTTCAGTACTTGAACACATTTTAACTAATTATATGGGGAAATTTCTTGTTCCACTGCCAGATATTCTACTGATCACTAGTATTTTTTAGTCAATATTAAGGAATTATTGATGTAAAACAAGCTCATCTATTTAACTGAACAGTTGTTGGTCAGTTTTGTATTATTTCAAGTTATTTTCACTAGAAATGAATCAAAAATATTTGGTAAAATTGTTTTTTTGCAGTGAGAGATTTAATATATTAAATCCCAATGTTTTTCCTTCAGATTTGATCTGTAGATTTAACTAACAAGATGCAGACAGATTATCCTCTTTTGCTAAATAGTCATTTTGCCTTGACTTAAATGGTCTGTGCCTTAAGTTCATGACTCTTTTTGTTGCTTTTTAATGATTACAGTTGAACCTGAACTGTCTCCCTGCTGCAGATCGTGACGATTCACCAAGAGCCGTTTGTGTACGTGAAACCGACGATGCAAGACGGGACCTGCAACGAGGAAAAGGCATTAAATGGAGTCATTATAAAGAAGGTTATCTGTACCGGGCCCAACGAGACAATCCCAGGTAAAACAACAGACGCATTTCTCATTTCACCACAGATGCAGGAAGTTAGATTATTATTCAGAAGTTAAATTAGTTCAGTAAACAGTAAGTTAATTGGTCACGTAGTTTATCTGTAGAAATTAATTTATTCGACACATCAATGGCACCAACCACAAAGTGGATAAATCACAAGATGAAAAATGGGAAATTTAGTGGAAGGAGAAAATGTGCTAGAGAAAAAATCAACAAACAACAGAGAACATTTTACCCTCAATAGGACTGTGAAGCAGTTCAGTCAAAAGGAGACGAGAATCAACATCTCATCTGCTTGGCTTGTCTTTAATAAAAATACTTTTTTATTTTCATTACCTGTAAATTGTCAACATTAAAGCTTAAGTTGGAATATTTCACCCCAAAAATAATTAATCTGTGTAGCACAGGAGTTCAGTCTGAAATAAGTTTTTGGTTCTAGTCTGATCTATTTAGACTAAAATGCAGCATCTGTTCTGCGCTTCAAAAGTCTCTTCAGCCTTTATATTTATATGAAAACCAGGAAACGTGACGTCCAGCATGAATGTTGGTGGTTTTCTGGCAGGGCGTCCCATCGTGCCGCAGTGCTGCTATGGCTTCTGTGTCGACCTGCTGATCAAACTGGCCATGACCATGAACTTCACCTACGAGGTCCACCTGGTGGCTGATGGGAAGTTTGGGACCCAAGAGCGGGTAAAAAAAACACATTTCATACAAAAAAATTCACATTTTTGTAGAACTTCTGTAGAATATTTGAAAGAAAATTAATCTTGCGAAGCTGATGCTTCCTGACACGCTATTGGCTGGTGTTTGCAAAGCAGCCAATCCAGGAGCAGCATTCATTTTCCTCAGCTCTGATTGGCTGAGAGCAGACAAGGAGTACCATGGATGCTAGATTCAGTTATAATGCTAAATAATACGTGCACATTAACACATATTAACATATATTTCTGTTATTTGAATTATTGAATATGAGTTTTTAAAAGGGCTCAAGTATTAATAATTTTAGTTATTTGTTGGCAGTTGTCCTGAACTCCACAAATTAAACTGTAACTTAATTAGAAAAGGGAATAATTCATCTTTTGTTAATTACTAAATGTTTTGTAGGATTTGTCACATCAAACATCCAAGAAAAGTGAATAAAACAAAAGAAATAAACACTCCAACTCAGAAAAAGGGGACATATTATGCAAATTTATCATTTTTGGACGTTTTTGTACTAAAATTTGATTTATTCCGCTTCTAGAAGCAAACCAACCAGTTAAAAAACCCCAACAAAAAACACCTCACTGATTGTTTTAGCAATAAGTTAATGTTTTTTGGTGTCTGGAAAATGAGCCATTTCAAGAAACTCCAGAGTGTTAAGTCTCAAGCTGCTGTTCCACTGTTGCCTAGCAACCACATGTGAGCTCCAGCCCGTTACATAGCAACCCACGCTGTGTTCCGTCTAGTTCGGTCAGCTGGTTTTACCGCTGCATGCGCTGTACAATGGCTGCTGGAAAAGACGAGTGTTTTGTTGTTGACCCATCGTCCGGAAACCACTTGTTGGTTGTGCAGGAGGTTCTCCTAATGCTTTTCAAAGATATGCGGCTGTGTGATTGAGCTCCTTTTTGCAGCCATTTTCATGTACGAGTGCAAACGTGGAGTTGATGGCCTGCAGCAGCTTATTTGGATTTAAAGTGACAAGACGCCATAAAATGGATAAAATCTTTATATTAAAGGATTTTCTGCAACAAATGTAACAAACATGTATTGTATAGATTTACCCTAAACTATACAAGGAAGCATAATAGGTCACCTTTTGTTTTCTAATTATTGTAGACAATTTAAGCATAAGGTAAAAAGAACGGAGAGCATCCTATGGTTGTTAAATGCATTGTTTTAAATGTTTTAGGTCAGTTTTTGGTTAGTACTTTTATTTTGAAGCTCTGCAGGAGTCCACTTTTCATCTGGGTTGAGGTTACTGCAGAGAACCGTAGAGGAGAAGAGCAGAAATACTGGCTGAACCAAAAATAACCTCTGTCCTTATTCATAATACATCAAAGTAGGATATCCCACTGTAGCGCTGCAGCACACATAAAACACAAAGAGCAGCACAAACAAAATTCTTATTTACTTCATTCGTATGAATGTAGATAATTTTTAGCCAAAAAGTTCAATAATTTTTATTTTGATTATTAATACTTTGTTTGCAGAAGCTTTTATTTATTGTTTTTGAATCTTTATTCAGTGTTCTATACAAAATGACAGTTTATTTCTTCAATATATTAACAAAATACAGCTCTGGAAATACATTAAGAGACCACTTAAAATGATTAGTTTCTCTAATTTTACTTTTTTAAAGGTAAATGTTTGAGTAAAATGAACATTGTTCTTTTATTCTATGAGTTACTGACAACATGTTTCTGAAATTCCAACCAAAAATTTTGTATTTATTTACAGAAAAAGAGAAAAGATGCAGAGAATAATTCAAAGAAAACAAGTTCATAAACGATATTAATGTTTTAACTCAGAAATCAACATTTGGTGGAATAACTAGCAGGTTGTCAATGGGATTCAGTGCAATGCTCTCTATTTTTCCTCTTTATCTTGCATTTCTTCTTTAACGTCTGTCATGCAGAAACTCAGACTGTAAATAAAACAACTTATTTAGTTACTGGATGAATTATTGAGGGAGAATTATGCCTTAAAGAGATTTAGCTGCCAACAATCCGTACTTATATCTGGGAAGATCGTGGCTGTCAGCCTGGATGTTTGTCGTGAGGAGTTTGTTCTTCATGCTTCAGTCGCTCATGGTGTGTTTTCTGTAGCGTTGTGTCAGATTAGCTCAGAGTTTCTGGGTTAATGCTACATTTTCTAACACTGAAAAGTGCTGAGAGGGATGCAAAGCTCACTATTACAGTAAAAAAGCTGTGGGGATGCAAACGATACTCTTGCAGTGCACGCCCTGCAACGTGAACCGCCTCAAACCAGTTTCGTGTCTGACGCATCTGTGTGTGCAGACTAGCGCTCCTACGCACTGCAGGGTTATTGATGCCTTTGCTTTTGTACTTCAGGTGAACAACAGCAACAAGAAGGAGTGGAACGGGATGATGGGAGAGCTGCTGGGTGGGCTGGCTGACATGATTGTGGCCCCGCTGACCATAAACAACGAACGTGCTCAGTACATAGAGTTCTCTAAACCCTTTAAATATCAAGGCCTCACTATTCTAGTCAAAAAGGTGAGAAACACACACATGGTCCTTTTGCCCAGCTATTTACTACTAGAGGTCCTACTGTGGTATCTTGTGTTAAATTTAACTTTTTATTGTTATTCTGTGCATTATTTCAGCTGTTACACTTCACACCATTATCTAGCTGACAGCTGGCCAGATGCTTGCTAACAATGTGGTCAAATTTTAATGAATAGCTGTTGACAGAAACACTGTCAGCTTCTCATAGTTAGGTTAACAGATGCTCTGTGTGGCTAACAGCTTCTATGAATCAAGCTAAGTCAACTTAATGGCTGCTCTGAGTCGAGCTAGCAGCTACTCAGAGCCAACTTAACAAAATTTTGTTTAGAGCTAACAGCTGCTCTGAATTGAGCTCATAACTGCTCAAGGTCAATTTAAAGGCTGCTGGTGTTTCATTTAGCGGCGGCGCTGAGTCAAGCTAACATCTACTGAGAGCCAACTTAAGAAATGCTTAAATTCAAGCTAACATACTCAAAGTTAGCTTAACAAATGTTTAAGTCAAGCTATAAGCTGCTCAAAATCAGTTTAATGGCTGCTCGGAGTTGATTTAGCAGCCATCAGAGCTTGACTCTGAGCAGCTGTTAGCTTGCCTAGATGCTAGCTAGTCAAGCTAACATCTTCTGAAAGTCAAATTAGCAAACGCTGAAATTCCAGCTAGCATCTGTTCAAGCTAAAAAAACCTATCAATGTTAATTCAATGGCTGCTCAAAGTCAATTTAGCAGTTACTGAGTCAATAAATGCTCAAACTCAAGCTAACAGATGCTCAGAGTCAAGCTAACAGCTACTTAAACTCAAGCTAACAGCTGCTTAAACTCAAGCTAACAGCTGCTCAGAGTCAAGCTAACAGCTAAAGACTAATGACTAATGCGACCTCTGCAGTCCGCCTGTCATTTTGATGTAATCGACTGATAACCTAATATACTGTATGTGTTTTTAGGAAATTCCTCGAAGTACGCTGGACTCATTTATGCAGCCGTTCCAGAGTACGCTGTGGCTGTTGGTGGGTCTTTCGGTGCATGTGGTGGCGGTGATGCTTTACCTTCTAGACCGGTTCAGGTACAAGAAGGGCGTGTTTGTCCATATGTGTGCTTGTATACACAGTGTGTGTATGTTTATATGCACTCCTCAGCACTGCAGATCTTCCCTCAGTGTGGATGAGATGGCAGACAGAGGTGAAGATTGCCTCCGACCATCCCACTGCTCTGTCCCCGTGCTACAGTCTTTAGCCTTTTTCCTTTTCTCCGACAGCTAATCTCTGTCTTGCTTCGCTCACTCATGTTCAGTTCCCTCCTTCTCCTGGGAAAATGCTGGGATTCATTCCCCTGTGTGTACTCAAAGACATCTCATTTTATCCTCTGCACCCCTTCCAATTTCTTCCCTCTAGTCCATTTGGAAGATTTAAAGTAAACAGTGAGGAAGAAGAAGAAGATGCCCTCACCTTGTCCTCTGCCATGTGGTTCTCCTGGGGAGTGTTGCTGAACTCTGGAATTGGAGAAGGTCAGACTTAACAACTTATTTGCTAATCTAAAGTTGCAATATAGCAGTTTTAGACAGAAGAGGATTAGCAATGCCACAAAAAAAAAACATCTAACTTGTTCGATGGAATTTACAAGACTTATTCTGACTTTAATTTTTTGATATCAAAAGTCAGAATTTATGAGAAATAAAACTTTCTGAGAAAAAAGCGAAAGTCTTGGGAAAAAAATAAATTCTGAGATAAAACAGTCAAAATTCAGAGAAAATGTTAGAATTCTGAGAAAGAGTTAAACTTCTGAGAAAAAAACATTAAAAATGTCATAATTCTGATATCTTTCTTTGAATTTTCACTTTTGTTTTTTGTTTTTATTTTCCAGTGGTCATAATCTTCTTCCATAGTTTTCCCACCAAATTCCATCAGTGTGAAATGAAGTTCAAAGCTATTTACCTTTAAGAAGTTCTCATTGGCTCTTTATTCATATTTCAGAGGTTTGTTGATATATTTTACCGCCACCGGCCCTTTAAGGACATTCATAACCTCGTGTTATAAAGTTGATCAGATGTTAAACCTCTGATGGAAAGTGCTCCCTGCCTGTCCCTGAAGGGACCCTGAAGGGACAGGCAGCTTTGGCTCGCTGCTGGACGGGCAGACAGTGCTGCCTTTCACTGGAAATGGCTTCTGGGATGTCTGGAGGTTCCTCACTTTGGATTCTTGACAGGGTGAAGAAAATCACCAAGGAAGCTGCAGCTTCCAGAGACGGGGTCGTCATGGTGACGGAATCGGTCAAAAACAAGCGGGCTACCCGGAAAATACAACCAATCTGCCGATAACAAACACTGAATCCATCTGTTTGTTCCTTGAACAAACAGACTAAGCCACCAGTCAGTCAAAATAAAGGCAAATCTGTCACTTTTTCACCTGTTAATACTTTCATTTTAGCCTCAACTGCTTCTAAAAACAGTCTAAGCATTAAAAAAAGCACAACTCAGCCTGTTTTTGTCAATAAGTCGAAGTTAAAATCAGCCGTTTCAAAAACCCATTATTGTTAAGTTGCAATCGACAGACACTACCCCGTTACCTAGCAACCCCGGCCAAGTCCGTTAGTTGTGCAGAAGGCTCCACTTTTGCTTCTCAAAGATCTATGTTTGTATAATTGTGGATGTGTTTGCAGCCATTTTCACATGAAAGTGTAAACATTCACTAAAGGGACGTGGCCATCAGCAGGTTATTTCTATAGATGCGCTAAAACAACTAAAATCTCATTATCTAAGAATGATTTTATGGAAAAAATGGAACAAACATGTTTTGTATAGGCCATAGATCTATCCTAACCTGTTCTAGGAAACATTATCAGTCACCAGAACTGAAGAAGGTCTTGATCTCAACATAGGTGCACCGCGCAGCTTTTCAGCGAGAATCCTTGGCATGGTGTGGGCTGGCTTTGCCATGATCATTGTGGCTTCTTACACTGCCAACCTGGCTGCCTTCCTGGTGTTGGACCGGCCTGAGGAGCGCATCACCGGCATCAATGACCCAAGGGTGGGTGGTAACACGCCAACCATTCACATGATACTGTCTGACATCAAGCATGTTTTTATTCCTTTGCTCGTCTTCCAACTTTTATTTAACCAGGATGTAACTGGTGGAGCTAACAGCTACTTGCAGCCATCTTAGCAAGTGCTCAAACTCAGGCCTGCAGCTGCAAACTGTTAGCAAAAGACAGGAACTGATGAATGATTGAATGTTTGCTGTCCTTCTCTGTGTGCAGCTGAGAAACCCATCCGATAAATTCATCTACGCCACGGTGAAGCAAAGCTCCGTGGACATCTACTTCCGACGACAGGTGGAGCTTAGCACTATGTACCGCCACATGGAGAAACACAACTATGAGAGTGCTGCAGAGGCTATCCAGGCCGTGCGTGACAAGTGAGTCTCGGCCAGGCCGGGCCGACCGGAGCGTACGTCGGCCGGCTGCTTCACTCAGATTAGGGTCAGTCCAGTTAACGGCGGGCCGGTAGGGAACATGGACCGCCGGGCCAGGTGGAAGCGGCAGGACTTACTGCAACCTTTCATTCTGACCCGGGTCCATCACCCCTGGCGCCGACACAAACGAGCGTGAGGTTGAGCTAATGTTGAGCGTAGGAGCGTCCTTTTCCAGGTCGAACCCGGCCGAACGTCAGAACCCGATGGGGGCGGGCGGCCTCACCGTCAGGCCTTGGATTTCATTTGGTAAACGCTGAATGACACTTGATTTGGTGTGCGAGGAAGAGAAGGTTGGGAGGCGTAAATGTGTATGTAAATCATTGTACTGTTGCACCATAACCCCCTCCTCCCCCTCCTCCCTCCTCCCTCCCTTCCTGCCCGTTGCCCCCCCACAGCAAGCTGCATGCTTTCATCTGGGACTCTGCGGTGCTGGAGTTTGAAGCCTCGCAGAAGTGCGACCTGGTGACCACGGGAGAGCTGTTTTTCCGTTCGGGCTTTGGCATAGGCATGCGCAAGGACAGCCCCTGGAAACAGAATGTGTCCCTGGCCATTCTCAGGTCTGTCCCAGCGGAAGCTGCGATTCTCGTATGAACTTTGATTTTTGTTTCATTTCTTTGATTTTATAGTCACAATCCGACAGTTTACAGTCATTCAGAATGCAATTATGGAGGAGGATTAGAGCCAATGTAAAAAAAAAAAAAAAAAATCAGACTTTTTTAGAAGAATTCTTACTTTTATCTCTGAGATTTTATTTTAATCTCAAAATTCTGACATAGAATTTTGACTTTAATCTCAGAATTTTTATGTTTATCTCAGAGTTTGGAACTGAATCTCAGAATTCCAACGTTTTTCTAAGAATTCTTACTTTTCTCTTCAAATCTTTGCTTCAATCTCACAATTTTGACTTTTTTCTCAGAATTCAGAATTCTAACTTTTCTAAGAATTCTAATTTTAATTTCAGAATTCTGACTTTTTTCTCATAATTTTGACTTTCGTCTCAACATTTGAACTTTTAACTCAGGTTGCTGATGATTCTTATTCAGATTTTTTTTTCTCTCATAAACCTGAGAAAAAAGCCATTTTTTCTTTTTTCAGTGGCCCTAATCCTCATCCATACTCAATACATCGGCTTATGTCACATCTTCTTATATCTTCCCTCTCCAGCATTGTTTGTCAAGTTTCTGTCTGTCTGTCTGTCGGACCATCTGTCTCTGTTCCACACGGGAATAAGCGGCTCGAAGGTTCTGGCTCTGGAGGCGCCGTATTAACTTCTCCACCTCTCTCCCCATTCCCCCCGACCCCCTGCAGTTCTCATGAGAACGGCTTCATGGAAGACCTAGATAAAACCTGGGTGAGATACCAGGAGTGTGACTCACGGAGCAATGCCCCAGCCACACTCACCTTTGAGAACATGGCAGGTATGGTCCCCTCTGCGTAGAAAAAGCCTTAAAAGTGATTGGACAAAAACTGCAGTGGTAAGTTACTGTAGCCCTTTTTTGTCCAATACCTTTGCCGTACTTTTTTCCTTGGTGTCAGCGTGGGTGCTCTGTGACAGTTTTGTGCCGTTCTTCGATATCGTTGTTGTTGTTTACAGCCGCTGTCGTCAACCTGGAGCTGGTGCAGGAAACCGGGGCGACCGCTGAGCATCACAAGCGTTCATGCTCAGCGGGAGCGGCGTGATCCGAGACCGGATCCTCACCTGTTTCCGTTTTTTTTGTCTCTCTCCCCCGACACCAGGAGTCTTCATGCTGGTGGCTGGAGGCATTGCGGCGGGGATCTTCCTCATCTTCATCGAAATTGCCTACAAACGCCATAAAGACGCCCGCAGGAAGCAGATGCAGCTGGCCTTTGCGGCCGTCAACGTCTGGAGGAAGAACCTGCAGGTAGGGACGATTCTGCTTCGCCGGTAACCCGAGAACCGCCACCTCCTTTATCTGATGTCAGGCACATGTGTCAAACTGGAGGCCTGCGGGCCAAATCTGGCCCGCAGTCGAGCTTTATGTGGCCCAGACGGACACGCAACAGAACCTTGAAATTAATAGAAGGTTCAGCATTAACCTTGTATGCTTAAGAAATATTTTACCAATCAAAGGAAAGCAGTTTTCAGTGGAAGAGGACTAGAGACACCGAAAAAAAAAATTCTGTCTTTCTTCTTAGAATTTACCAGAATTTTAATATTCTAAGATTAAAAGTTAGAATTATGAGGGAGAAAAAGTAAAACTTTGAGAAAATGTTAAATTCTAAGAGAAAAGTTAAAATTCTGAAACAGAAGACAAAAATCTTAAAAAATAAAATTCTGAGAAAAAAGTGAAAATTCTGAGAAAACAAAATTATGTATGCAAAATTAATTTAAATTCTGAATAAAGTCAGAGTTATGAGAAAGCCAAAATTCTGAGAATAAGTGTTTCTCAAAATTTTGACTTCAGAATTTAGAAAATAAAACCCAGAATTATTTTTTTCTGTGGTCATAATCTTCTGCTCCCTTCTGCCGAACTGACTGAAATCGAGTCCAGCATTATTTAGCTGTAACTTATTGAGTGCAGAGGCGGCTCTTTATTCCTGTTTTTGTTACTGGGTTCCATGAACACATCCTGCCACAACCGGCCCTTTGAGGACATTCGTAATCTGGATACGGCCCAAAATAAAACCCAGCGTTATGCGGGTTCTGGAAGGCCACTTTCTGGGTCCGGGTTGTTTTCAGGAGTCGAACTGCAGCCGTATCTCTTGTGTGTGCCTGCAGGACAGTAAGGAAGCCTCTGGAAGTCAAGCGGTGACTGGGACTCCCTCGTTAGTATGTAGCTCTCCTACGTCACCGCTCGCTAGTAGACAATAAGTAAACTAAGTCGCCTCTAACATAGTGGATATCATGTAAAACCTCTTTTAGCTGCTTCATGGCATGGTGGAGTGTTTCTTTAAGCTGATCTGCTTCGTAACGTCAAAGAAAAGTAGCAATGGTTTTAGCAGAACTGATGCTTTGATTGTCCCAACATTGACTTTTTCTCTCTCTCGCAGCAACGCAACAGCCAGGAGCAAAACATGCAAATAGAGCATAAAAACAATCAATGCTTTGTGTGAGTCGGACAGTAGCGACCCATATTTACTGCTAGACAGAGGAAACATGACATGCAGCGCAGGGAAAACTCTGCAGAGCAACACAAGGATAAAACAATCTGTGTAAAGATCACCGGTTTATTTATTGTTACTATTCACATATGGTACCGTGCAAAAACCTCATGTTTGGTATTTAAACGTTAATTAATTGGGCAAGTTTCATCCATTAAAATGATTAAAATCTAATGCCACAAAAAAACATTTAAAAATGGTTAAAACAATTGATAAACGTTACATTAAAATATTTTAATTTGTGCCATTTTCTTTCTAAAGACAAAAAAAGGAGAAAATCTTTGGCCTTTTGAAAAAGTTACACTGTAAAACAAAGTTCCGTCGCTCAACTTGACTCAGTTTAGTTTTCTTGTTGCTTTGATTTTAGCTGTCAAGTTCAAAACACTTAACTGTGTTTAGAAATTACATCAAAATTAAAATGATTAGTTAAGAGACATTTTTAAAATGTTACCCCAACTTTTTAAAGTTTTTATTTAACCTGCAATTAATTTTTTTTTCAACTTCTGAACTCATTTCTACTTTAAGCCAACTTTGTAATGTTCAATTTTTAAAATGTTCATCCTTTTATTCTAAATTATTTTATTCAGATTGGGAAATTTTTTAAAAATAGTTTACAAAATTGCCAACAAAAAACAAAAATTCAGTGATTTATTTGTTAACTCAAATTTTATGAGATTAGTGAAAGTAAGATTTATGAAAGCTCATTGTTGCTACGGGCCGATTATAAAGGCAAAGACAAACTGAAAGGTTTTTAGGGTTTTCTCCCACAACCCAAACTAAACTGCAACATTTCTTACATTTTCAGTTGCTGTGGTTTGCTTTCACACTGCACTGTGTCAAACTAACCAAACTAATTGATACGCTTGTTCCCCTCCTCGCCTGTGGGGGCGCTGCACCAAGTAGTACCGAAAGAAACAACACAAGAACACAAAATTAGTGCAACTTCCTTCTTCACGTAGACAAAATGGAGAGCCGTAAAATAGGATTTCTGTCCGCTAATGTTAGACTCTCAAATTAGTTTTGGTTGCATTTACGCAGAATTTCACCCAAATATGGAGGGCAAAAAGCCGCGGTGCCGCAGTAGAACAACTCAGCTAATTGAATAAAACCTGGAGATGTAGCTATCATTAATCCAGTGTTGTGCCAGGATAATAAGCTAAAGAACAACTCAAAGCTGCTCGTATTCTTCTCTTTTCTCGCTCTCCGTGTCGGCTACTCTATGCAGACTAGTTGCCGTAGCAACTGACAACGACGCCACTTTATGTTTCAGGGTTCAACACCAAAAAACACTCAAACATTTCCTACACAAATAACAGAACATTCAGTTTTATTTTTTAGGTTTACATTGTGATTATTAAATAAACCAAAATGCACAGAATTCTGCAGCACATCTACATGTCCAGGTTGTCATAGTCAAGCTAGCATAGCTGAACTACTTCCCTCTTCCTCACAATATTTTCTTAATTAAAACTTTTTTCTGATCTTGTTGTGTTGGCAATTATTAGCAAAGCACTGGCTCCTTTTTTCTTGTATGTAGCAGGTGTACATTTAAGCCATTTTTGCACGTTATGTTGAGAACTTGACAGTTAAAACAAACGCTAGTCATTGTTAGCAAGCAGGATCTTGCAGCATATCTATAGAGTTCAGTTGCACATTCTCACTTCACTCCAAACTTTCTAGGCTAACGAACATGAAGCCTAAACAAAGAGCTAAAGCATGACTCAAGAGTTTTGCACGGTACTGTATCGTCTGAATCTGCTTTCTTTACTCGGGTTGACTGATTTCAGCTCCAATCAAGCAGCAGCAGCAGGAAAAAGTTCCTTTACTCGGCCAATCAAGAACGTGATTTGCAGCTGTGCTCAGATGCAATCAGTGCAGCTGTGAGGTTTTTGAACGTCACTCAGGTTTTCTGTGGTTTGACGGCCGATCACACCGAGAGTCAGTGATCCGGCCCTGGCAGTGTGTCTGTTGTCTGTCTGTCTGTCCCTGCTGGAATGAGACAGCAGGGGCTGGAGGAAGGTACAGTATGAATGTAAGTGCCTGTTTAGCGGCGTCTACGTCACACTGATAGACGTATCTGTTAGTCTCCTCATATGGATGTTGGAGTTTCAGAGACATGAAGCAGATTGAATGCATGCAGGGTGGCATCACTGAGAAAGGAGAACGACACATTAAATGCTGATATTTTGAGGATCTCGTTGTCTAGCGGACCAAGATGGCCGCTGCTGCTTATTGACCGTCACTGTGGAGACGTATTCGCAGCGGCATCTTGCAGAACAACCACCGAGGGCGCCTGCGGAGTCCAACTAATTCAATTAGTTCAGCTTGAATGTTATTTCGAATCCTATCTGGGCGCGCTGATTACTCCACGCTCCAGTTTTCATAAATTGAAAGTGACAACTTGCTTATGTAGGACACAAATCATGATGACGGAGAATATAAGATCAGTTGATGTGCCGTCCTCCTTCCTTAGTACGGCAAGCAGAAAAACCTGCAGCCTCATCGTTGGCACCATTTCGACTGCTTGTTTGTCTTTATATGTAATTGTGTGCCTATAATGCCTCAGGTTGGTGTATCACAGCATTATGGAGGACTGTGCACATTCAAAAATGAATGTAGCTTCAGAGAAAGTGCACATCTGACTAAATCTGTGCAAGATGCTCTGTGAAGATGCTGCTTTTTTGCAAAAGCTGTAAAGTTTAATGCATGACTCAGAGGCACTTTGCTATTTTTCTATCTTAATAGTGATGTAGATCCTTATAATATTTTATACATTTAAATTTTTTGTCTATGTTTTCACATCATAAGAATAAATTTTCCCAGGAATTGAATGCTATTCGAATTAATTCAATGAAGAGGCATGAATAACCACTGTTACTTTGGACTTTGTATTTTAAGTTTGTTTGTTTTTTGTTGTTACCTTTTGTCTTCAATAATGACGTTTTTTCCTACAGAGTTTAAGTGATGAATAGAAATAATAATGTAACGAGTATTGAAATGAAAACAGCTGCGACTGAAGCTAGTGGCGGATCTGGGTGTAATTCAAACCAAAAGCTACTTTAGCTAAAATCAGCTAACAGCTAATCAAAGTCAGAGTCAGTTTTACAAATTAAAAGTCAAGCATATGGATATGTAACCTGAATTAAGGAACCAGGAGCTCAAGCTAAGAGCGAAGCTAAAAGCTACGCAATTATTAAGCTTTTAGCTACTCAAACTAAGAGCACTCTCCTAGAGCTAACAGCTACCAACCTTTAAAAATAACAGGTACTTCAGTTAAAAATTAAACTACTCAGACTAAGAACCAAGCTGAAAGACGCTTAAGCTAGCAGAAAATTAGCAGTAAACAATCTGCAGCAGACTGAAGGCAAAGCTAACGCTTAACAGGTAATAGCCATTTCATCTAGAAACTGCTAGTCAGGCTTAGAGCAAATGAACAAGTTTGTCTAAAAATGCAGCTAACAGCTCCACAGAAAGATTAGTCAATTATAAATTAAGCTAAGTGGAAGCTACAAAATACTACAGTTAAAAAAAAATTGGGAAAAAAAAAAGCTAGCAGAAAATTAGCAGCTAAAAAGCTGTAGCAGACTAAAGCCCAAGCTAGCTGCTAATTATAGAAACAGCTAGAATTGGCTATCAGTTCTGTCTGAGAAAACAGCTAACAGCTACACAAGCTTGAGTAGCCAGTGTCTACCTAAGCTAAAGTGGAAGCTAACAAGAACTTTAGTTAAAAATTAAGCTGCTTAGATTGAGAGTCAAGATAAAATATGCTTAAGCTAGCAGGAAATGACAGATAAACAAGCTAAGACTTAAGCTGCTGTAACAGACTAACAGTCAAGCTAACTGCTCACCACAGCTAATTGCTAAATTATCTAAAAAATAAGATAAGAGCTGCAAGCTATAAATAAAGCTGACAGCTAATTAGGCTAAATAAAAACCAACAAATGAAACTACAACTAGCTTTCACTGCACCATCTGATATCCTAAAGATTTACATCACTGTTGCCATTCCTCTTGCTGAGGCGCTTCGCCGCTTTAGCTTCACCTTTTGGAGCAGATCTTACTCAGAGGTGCACTCTCTGAACGACTAAAACTGGCCTGGCCTGGAAAAAGCTCCAGGCTCTGAAGCTGAGCGACGGTAACAGAGTAACGCTGCAGTTTGTTTCCGGCGGGAAACAGGCAGCCGCCGTTTATTTGGTGCATCAGTCCCATCGATCCCGGCTTGGTCTGGTGGCTCCGCATGCCCAGCATGGCCGACACTCAGCGCACGCAGCGCCTCATCAGGCAGCTTCACCTGCTGCTGATGCTAAACATTACCAGAAGAAGGGATGTGTCGTCACTCGGGCTTTGATTTATTTTGATTTTGTTGTATTTATCTTCTGAAGCAAACCGAACTCAGTAACGTTTTATTTGAAGGGGAGCATCAGACCGACACGACGCTGTCAGAAACATAGAGGAGTCTTCATAAAGTTTACAGATGAAGTGTCATTTGGTAAATAGAGACACTTTTAATGACAATTTAATGGACATTTGATGCAATTTTGATTCAAAAGTGTCATAATTTTCAAAATAATGCAAATTTGATGCTTTTAATTCTCTTTTAATGCATTTTTAAATGCTTTACTCTGCAAATAATGACGCTTTAAAGCAAAGTTAACTCTTGTAATGTCACCTTTAATGCAACTTTGTTTTAAAAATGTAATTATTTACAGAATATTGTAGAGTTAACGCTTTTAATTCAAGTTTTAATGTAACTTTGCATTAGAAATGTCTTTATTTACTGAATAACACTTCATAAAAGCCGTAAAGATTTATAAACACTCCTCCATATTTCAGACGTCGTCGTCGTCAGTCTTGTGATCCTCCCTTCTAATAAGGCGTTGCCTCTTTTCATTGCTATTTACCAACATGAGGTCTCATCTTTCAACAGGAAAAACAAACAGATTTTGTTCTTTTTTACTTTCCGTAACTGAATGTGAAGCGGCGATCTCCTGCTAACCTCCTGAAGTGAAAGTCCTGCTGAAACAGCCGAGTCACGTGACCCGATGAGAGGCGATGCTCTGCCGGCCCAGTGCTGGCCGCCATCGATCTGTGCTGCTCTTTGTTTGATGTTTAATTATTATTATTATTCTATGTTTTCCTCCCTTATGACGCCCCCTCCATCCATGAAGGCATGTTGAAATTCACACCACACTGCCCAACCCCAAACTGTCCACCACATATTCTTTAGCCAACATCCATCTTAGAGCGCTTCCTTTTCCTTTATTTTTATTTACTTTTTAGGAAGAAGCATCTTTGCTAATCTCATCATATAGTTGGTTATTTAAACTGCTTCATAAGAGGTTAATTTAGTTAAGAACATGGTTTGCTGCTGCGTTAGGGACCCATTCCCCCAGTCATGCTCCATCTCATTCCCTTGTGTGTGGGGTGAATTTCCATTATACCGCCTTACGGTATAATGACTTTAAATGGGCTTCAGTTACTGACTTTTGTCGCTATTGTTTTCCCTTCGATATGCATCCAAAACTGTAGCTTCTCACTTTTTTATACCTGCCTGGCTTTGGATGTGGATGTTTGCTTTGCTAGCAGTTTTTAAATAAATATTCGCCATATTTTTATTTATTTTTTTTATCAATTTTCTTTAGTTCCCTCGGCTTTTGCTTAAGGATCTTGTATAAAGTAATAATCAGGTGGATGGAAATTTATTTTATTTTTCTTTTCTCCCCCCTATGCAGCCCTCTTCCTCTGTAGAGACTCAGGATGTAAGAATACATTAATATGAGTTTATTTATTTGGTTTTGTTTATTTCTGCACACAAACCATGCAGTCATTGTGAGAGTAGCTGTGGGGCTCAATGGTGTGAGGGAGGGAGGGCGCCAAAATGGCTGCAAAATACAGAGAAGTTATTTTCTAAATAACTTCTCCACTTTCTGTTTTGAAAAGTAAATTAAATATTCGCTAGAGCTTCGATCGTAACGTTGTGACGGTGCGTTAGGGGCATTGTGGGTAGAACAAGAGAAAGGAGGAGTACATTTCTGCCAAAAAACTCTGGAGTCTTTACATTAGTCTCAGAAATCTTCTAGAGAAAATTAGAAATTTTTGGAGTTTCAGAACTTTAAAATTTGCTGCAAAAAAATCAGAAATTTTTTAGATATTTTACAGAAAGAATTTGGAGTTTCCTAAGTTGGAAGTTTGCTAGAAAAAAACTCTGAAATTTTGAGATTTTCAGAAAAGTTTTAGAAAAAAGTGTGGATATTTTCAGAGTTTTAAAAAGTTAAATATTTTTGACTTTTGAAACTCAGAAATTTTCATGTTTCTTTCTAGAAAATTTCAGAATTTTTTCCGAGTGAATGTTTGACTTGTTAAACTCAAATGTTTCTTTTCTACCTACTCAAAAAAAAAATTTTTCTTGAGAATTTCCAAGCTGAATCGTAAAATTTTGTAGGTTTTTCTCTGGAAATTTTTTTTAGGTTAATCTAAAAATTTCTAGCAAATTTTCGACTTTTCTTACTCAGAAACTTCCTTGTTGTTTTCTAGAAAATTTCTGCGTTTTTTGGCAAAGGTTTACTCGTTTCTGTGTCTCCGATGGCCCTAATGCGCCGTCATGTAACGTCGAATTGCACTGAATATGCAAAGTTTGCACACGACTCTGAAGATGATTTGTTTTTGTGATGTAAAGAAATGAGACGATGTCGAGTCTGGAAATGTTCCTCGAAATGGGGATAAATATCAATTAATGAGTTTAATTAATAAGATCAATCAAAAATCGATTGATCTTATTAATCAACTGATAATTAATTGATTAGAGGCCATTTTCTTAAAAACTTACACTTGAAATGCCGACTGTCTTTCCATGACATGGCTGGGTAAATATAATATCCTGAATTTTAAAAAAAGCAACAATTTTAACATTATTTTGTGTCGACTGTGTTAAATACTGACTTAATTAACAGAAAATTGTGGCTTTCTCACATTTTAAAACAAACATACTTATAAAATGCCAGTGTTGCGGCGCCCCGCGCTGACTAACTGCATCTAAAATAAATGTATTAATGTTTTACTGGCTGAAAGAAAATGTTTGTTTTTGCCAAAGCAACTCAAATCTATTTTAAATTACAAATGGCACACAACACTTGCAGTAAAGAACTTTTTGATTTCCATTATTGGATACTTTCAGAATCAGTAATGACTCAAAACGCCCTGAGTTGACGTGTTCATGTTTTTATAGAAGCCAATCACATTTACAAAACAGCGCCACCTTTCAGTTGGAGGAACAACAAACAGTTAAGAGACTAATATTTTGACTTCAGATCGTATATATTAAGATGTGTCATTGCAGGAACAATTTAAATTTAGTTGCACTGTGAGTGTTTGTTAGCTTGGAAAAGTTTGAAGGACAATGATCTGAAGAACAATAACTCGTCCAAATCTGGATAATTTAACAAAACTGGATTCAGATCCAGTTTAGATGTAGGAAGCTCTTAAAACCTCTCATATGGTTGAGTTAAAGTGAGTTTCCCTCCGTTGTTGCCAATTCAAGATGTAAAGGCAAAGAACTTCAATCAAGTATTAGTAGCATCAAAAATATCTTAACTTTTTTACATCACAAAAACCCAGGAGTGCAAACTTTTCGCATCCATTGTACCTCAATAGGTCATGTTGAGCATTTTTTGTCAATCCATTTTAAGGCTACGATTAGTTGCGTGTTTAGCGTGTTTTCAGGCAACAGCCATTCATTTAGATGGTTTAAGTAAATATAAATATCACAATCACTGACATCTTTTCTAGTCATCACTCATCCCAGTGCATTTCCGAGGATGTTTGAACACATTTTTGGAGGACAACTCCACCATCCTGTGCAGTAAGACCTAGAACAGACACACATCTAATGACAAGCTTTATCCCTTTCTTTCTTCCTCCCTCCTTTCACTTTTCTTTTTACTTTTTTAAATGCTCTAGTGTTTGTTTACAAGATCCTTTCTAAAATACGTAGACACTAAGGTGGGGTGTCGGGTGCTGGGTGTAGAGCGACTGGGTGAGACTGAACGGCACAGTCGTCACCCCGGCCGTAGCGCACGAATAATGTTTCTACATATATTCATTTTAGGATAGGAAAAGTGGTAGAGCAGAGCCCGACCCCAAAAAGAAAGCCTCTTTTAGGTCCATCAGTACCACCCTGGCTTCCAGCATCAAGAGACGTAGGTCCTCCAAAGACACGGTAAGGAGACGAAGGATCAACGACCTCCACTCCACGTTTCTCTCCTCCTCCTCTGTCTCTGGTTTCACCTGCTCCTCTCCTCCTCTGTCCTCTCTGCATACATCCCCCCACATCCGAACGAGTCCCATGTCCAGCCCACTCATTTCCACGCGACTCTGCGCAGCCTCTGCCAAGTGTCTGTCCCTTTTGCCATCGATCAGCCATCACCATGTAGGGCTTACCGCTCCGTAAGCGTCAACCAGTGAAGGATCCTAGGTCAGGGCGGCCGAGGTTAGCAGCTGAGAGGAGAAAACGGAAACGCTTTATTTTGAAGGGGTGTGTGTGAAACTGACGTCAGACTGTGGTAAACATGAAGGAATCTTCAGGACTGTTTGACTGTCGTCGTTAATGTCAAAATGTAAATAATGACACTTTTAATGAAACGTTGACTTGGTTTAAAAGGTCTTTGTTATGACGACTTGACATTAACAAAGAAAAAATCTATGACAATTTGACATAAAGTCAAGTTGAATAAATAGACAAAGTTGTAGAAATCTTGCTGGAATATCATAGGATTAATTAGAAAATTAAGACATAAAGCTGTATAACTTTTTAAAGTTTGATAATACTTGTTATAACACATTTATAATTGTCTAATATCTATTTGTCACAAAGACAAACAGTGTCAACCTTTCATTAAATGTGTCATTATTTACTGAATGACACTGAATGACAGCAGCTATAAACATCATGAAGACTCCTTCATGTTTACGTCTGTCCTCCGTCTGTTTTATTCACACCCTTCAAAATAAAGCGTCTCCTGAAAGCGTCCCGGTAATCCGGGGTCTGTAGGGATACTTGGGGTCTTCAAGAGGACGGGGGCGACAAAAGCCAGCAAGCCGTGTTTTGTCTTGAGCTGCTCTTCCCTCCTAACCTGGTCTCGGTGTGGGTAATGGCAGTGGTTTTCCTCGTGGTGGCGCTGCAGTGTGTGATCCTGTCTGTTCATATGATTGTGGAGTCATTTTGACTGCTTGATCCTGTGTGTATCCACAGTTCCTTTGCAACCAACCCTGCACTCTCCTCAGTTTGGGTTTTGATTATGTTTGTCGAGCATGCGCTGGTGTTCTGTAACTTTGGTTTTGTTGTTTTTTTTTTCCTTTCCAAATTCATACCCAAGGCAGTAGTGACGGCCAGTCCTCCTCAGAAGAAGCCCACCGTGTTGACTGACTAAACAACATGTCTATTTCCAGGATTACACTCATGGATTTTTATTGATAATCTTTTGATTTCTCATGTTTTCTTTGTCACAGTTCTTTATTTTCCTTGTGGTCTGAACTGTGCATGCCTCTTCCAGGTTGTATTTTCAGGTGAAGACGACTGTCTTCTTTTCTGTTTGAATTCTTCTTCTTTTGTAATCATGCAACAAATTTTGAGAAATGTCAGACTCTCATTCTATCACAGGACAAGCATTATTTATTTCATTTTTGCACATTTTCAACGACTGCAGCTGTGTTTGAAACGTGAATGTCACTCAGTCACTATATTTTGCTCACAAAGTAGCTGCAGCTAGCAGGGCTACCTACACTTAACATTTGTTAGCCTTAGCATAGCATCTTTTTCTCAGTGGGAACAACTGGCTCCAGAATTGGCTAACAGGAGGACAACTTTGCAGTTCCAGATGTTTGTTGTGCTTCTGCATTAGATTAACTGCTTGGAAAAATTAGCATTAACATGCTAACATAACCTCTGGCTTGCTAAAGATAGTTTTGGTTACTTTACCTTTTTTTCAACTAATCTCAACAACTCTGTACTACGATTATAATAATAAAAAGAGGGATCGCTGAGCTTTAATGTCTTATTACATTAAAGCTCAGTGTTAGCATACTAGCATTAGCATTAACATGCTAACATTACACTTATTAACAGATGCCATGTAGAGCCTCTACAACACATTTTCTGTGCCATAAAACATGTTTTTAATCCGTTATATCTCCTTTCCCAGATCTTCTGACTCATTGGGTAAATTCTGGTCATATATTTTTATTTATACACCAATGATCTCTTGCAGAGCAAATATGTTAAAAGATGTGGGAAAATCAATGGGCAGCTCTTTATTTTAAAAGATTGGGTGTATAATCACAGTGAATTAAGCTGAATTAAGGTAAATTATTTTGTACTTGTTAATCACAGAGTAAATTTGATGTTTACTTCACTGTATTTAAATGGTAGTTTGTCTGTTTTAGGGTGAAAATGCAGTCAGAGAGGGAACAGCAGGGTCTTCCTACACGTAATAAAAGGATGTAGTTGTGTTACTCATTGTTCCTAAAACTTTAAATTTTACTTATCTAAACTCAGTAGTGCTGCGAATTGTTTTCTGGTTGGTTGTAGGCCAAGAAGAGGGTTGGATTTTCCTCCTTCTTTGGGTTTTTGTTCATGAGTAAAAATGAAACACCTGTTTTGTTGTTGGTTGTTTTAAATGTAGCTTATTCCACCAGATTGACCCAGATTCCCCACATGTTAGTGAAACATCCCACTGATTGCCAGAGTAATTACTTATACATGCACCGGCTGAAGCCACATGTTAAGCTTTATCTGATTAAAGATGCAGCGCAACAAGTGGGTAAGAACAGTGGGAGCTTCAAAATGTTTGTTGGAGTCTGATTATCGTAAACCAGTTATTAAAAAGAACTATTTACGACTTATCAAGACAATGTACTTAACTGAAACTGCTCCTGTCATAGCACATATCGATAACATATTAAATCCTCCAATAAGTTTGTGTTGCTCATTAGCATTAGCATGCTAACACTGCAGTTTCTCAGGATTCACTGCATAACAGTAATAATTGTCACAGTGATGAATGTGTTTTGTACATTTATTGCAGAATAAGCCAAAAAGTTGCAACCTTAATTTTTTTTTTAGCTCATATATGTGACAATTTCTATATTTTGTCAAAAAAGAAAATTACAATTTAATTTTTGCATTAGCATGCTAGCATTAGCATTAAGCTAGGTTATCTTAGATAGCACAATATTACACTTGACACCAACTACATTTAGCACGTGAAGCATTTTTAGTACCCAAGATTGAATTAAAAAGAAAATTATAGTTGAATATTAACATTAGCATGCCAACGTTGCTGATTACGTGCAACTAAACTTTAGCATTAGCCTGTTAGCACTAGCATTGATGACATTAGTTAATTACACACAAAAACAATTGTTGATTCAGGGCACAACTAACGTAGCATCTACATTTAGTGTGCCAAGTAAGAATAAAACAATTGTTCTTTATATATACATTTGCCATTATCATGCTAATGTTAGCATGCCAATGCTAATTTAGCTCTGTTTGCTCAGTCAGCACTACATTATGCTGCACATTAACTCATGAATTAAACACTCTCTCTGTTAGCATATTTAATGTTCAACATAGCAAATATTTAGTGGATTATATAGCAGATAATAATAAAAACTCTGTTTTTGCTAATATTAGCATTGACATGCTAACACTATGTCCTGTTTGATAGACTGCATTTCTTAATGATCTATCAGGATCAATAAAATGAACATTGATTTTACTTTACCAGCAGATTTTTATTTTTAGAAGCTGTTGAAAAGTTACTGTAATAATAATAATTATAATAGTTTTTATTAGAAGATGAACGACTCGCTGTGCTGTACACTATATAGTGAATGAGTGGCCAATTCACCCAAAGCGATTGCTTGACGCAATGAGAGTTTCAGGTTTTTTTGCATTTCTTTTACAGTTGAACTCAAAATAGTTTCCTTGTGAGTTTGAGGAATTGAACGGAAATCGTTTGAAGTGACAAAACTTTGACCCTGAGGTCACCTGAAGCTGCTTCACTTCAACATTTAAACTTACCTGAACACCTGCGGAGAAAAAGAAAACAACCGGGAAACGTTTGACTCTAACTCTGTATTTTGGGGTATTTATCAAAGGCACATGTATCGTACATCAGCTACGTTCTCAAAAATGGCTGAAATAGATTTAGCCTGGTTTTAAAATCTGTTTTTCTGCTGCCAAAGTTTCGAGACGATGGTTACTTTGTGTTGTTTACGGTTTGGAAGTTGGCTCTGGAGCCCTGATTGTGGGGAAACAATGAGAAATTTAATCAAGATACGGTTAAATTTAAATCTAAATACCAACCATCTCCAGTCTTTGACCATTATTTTAATTTTATATCAATGTTCTTCTTTTTTATATTAATGGATATCAATGGACTTGAGTGTCAGTGTCCCTCACCCACATGCCACACCGCTCCTCTCTTCCTCTGCAAGCATGCCGACTCCTTTACCTGTCCTAGCTGTAGTTACCGTAGCAACAGTGTGTAGACTGTCCTCTGGAATAAGCAGCTTTATAAGCCTTACCTGTGCTTGTGATGTCAGTAGAATGTCTTACTTTGACTGGTCCACTTGACGTCGTTAAACCGCCCTCAAGGGAACGAAAGGTATACGGAGAGCAAACGGGGGCCGTAAGCTGTGTGACGATGAGGAACATCCAAAACTGATTTCTGATGGTTAGAAAATGATCAGCACTGTGCAAAAGTCTTCAGTCGACTCTTCAGATGTCATTGGAACCTTTTAAAGTCGGATTGGTCGGTCGGATTCCAGGTTTTCTTTGGCTTTTGGCTGCTTTTTCTCAAGAAAGTTTTCATTTTGGTTTAAGTTACGTCCTCTGTTATGCACATTTTGAGGTTCAAAAAGCCAACAAAGATAAATTTTGTTACAATTGTTAAAGGAAATCCTGAAAAATACAAACAAAAAGCATTTTATAAACACTTGGCATACAAAACACTGCAAAAACACAAAATGTTACCAAGTATTTTTGGTTTAGTTTTTAGTGCAAATGTTTTAGTACACTTGAAATTCGACGAAAATAGTTTACAGGTAAATCCTTAATATTGATTAAAGAGTTATCTAAACATTTTAATTTGAGCATTTATAATGTGAATTATTTCCGATGGCTTAAATGTCTTTTTTTAAATAAAGTTAATAAATTTGGGGATTTTTTTTTTTTTCTCTTTTGTTAAATTATTGTTTGTTTTCAGACGACACTGCAAAAACACAAAGTCATTTTGTGTAGTTTCTAGTGCAAAAATGATCGTAAACTTGAATTAAGGCAAAACTAACAAGTAACTTTTTATTTGATTGTTTTAAATTAATAGTATTTATGAAAAGTTTTAGTTTCACTGGCAAATAATTTTTATTTATAAGAAAGCATTTTTCCCACATTACAAGTGCAAAAAATCTGCCAGTGGAATTAATATTTTTAATTTACATTAGAAATTACTGGGATATATTTTGCTAAGAAGTTACTTTTAATTTAGTTTTCTTACTTCAAATGAACAAAAATGTTTGAAACTAGAAAAAAGCAGACGGTAAGACTTTGTGTTTTTGCAGTGTATAAGAATAGCTGAATCTTTTATGGAAAAATAAGCAAAAAAATGCTTTCATATATTCATATTCATAAATTCCTACTAAAACCAAACAGTTTATTTATTTCAGTGAATCCAAATCCATAATTCTGCAGCGTTTTGATTGAAAAAGCTTCAAAATTCAGATAAAAACAAACAAATCATCCAAGTTCTCCAAACAAAAGCCTGAAAACTTTGGACCAACAGAGGAAGGTTTGCACAGCTCTGCCCAACACTCAGTCTGGATGTTGCTCCTTCTGTTAGCATGTTAGCATCATAAGCTCAGGCGCTCCAGTGTTTGGCTCTGTTAGCTCCAGGTAAGAAGCGGCTAAGCAACGTAATCAGCTTGAGTAGGAAAGTGACCAATGAGACGGGCACACCTTCCCTCACTCGCTTCTCCAGTTCAACAAAAACACTTTTCCTGACGATTGGGATCACAGTTGACTTTATGTTTGGCGGACGTGTTTTTCGACACTTTTTTTGCTCCAAAATGAGACGAAATTCAGCAGGAAACAGTTTTGCTGCTCTTGATGATGGGATCTTGTTTCCCCTCTCAGCTTTTTGTGATGCCGCAAAATAAGAGCAGCGAAGGAAGGATGAGACGCAAGAGTCTGACGCAGCGGCAACAATTAAACTGCTCCTCCGAAACCTGAGTGACGTTTGGCCACCAATATCAAACGTTTGTGCTGCAAAGCTTCGTTTGTGCCGCTACCATTTTAAAGGTATTGATAAATGTTTCAAAAGGTCATGAAAGGTCAACCAGCCCAACCACTTTCCTCAGATCTAACAAATGTAATAACTCAATTATCTCAACTATGTTTGTGCTGCAAAATGTTTTGTTTGTGCCGCTATTATTTTTGAATATGCTACTAAATGTTTGTAGAGGTCATAAAAGGTCAACCAGCCCACTAACTTTGTTCAACTCGACTCCGTTTGTCCTGCAGATTTATTATTTGTGCTGCTTTTTCTTGGAAGATATTAATGAAAGTATAAAGTCGGCCATATTATCCAAATATAACAAAAGTCAAATGTTTGTGCAACAGAAAGTTTAATTTGTGCTGCTCTTGCTTTGAAGACATGGATGATGATATCTGGAAACAATTTTATGACCATCTTTAACATGATCGCGCCACAAACTGAAACGTTTTGCTGCACAAACATTCGACTCCTCGGATTAAAGGACGATGGGCCAAATTTCACTCAGGTTCCTCCTCAGCTGCGAAAACTAGAGACTCTGCCTTTCCTGCAACAACGCAGAGAAAAACAACAATTCCTGTCCCTGCGGCTAAAAGATGCTGCGTTAAACTTGCTGCTGCTCAGCCTCTCGTCTCCTCCCGTCTAACCGCTCTCAGGCAAAATCCAACAGCTACAATTACAACAAACTTCCAGCTTCCTCTGTTATCAATGCTGGACTGGAGCTTAATGAAGGAGACCAACACAACGCAGCATTATTACAATTCAGGAGGAAAATAAGGTCTTGTTTTCAAAATTAGAAAACTGTGGCGTAACTGAAAGCATCTGTGAAAATCCAGTTTTTCGGTTGAATATTTCCGTTTCCTGTCCCCATGGAAACCGTGACAACAGGCTGATCTGATGTGCTGTGGTTTAAAAACAGAATGAAAGTTATTTTATCAAGTTGTTTTATCACGTTGTGAAAAGCGTTCAGTGTTCCGCTGTGTCAAGACCGGGTGCGTTACTTTCCCATATTATTACTAACTGTATCTGTGAATCAAAGCATAATGAGCCATGATTATTAATTATTAAATTATTAATCAGAAAGGTTTGTTTTAGGTTTCAGATATCAAACATCTGCAGCAAAATGAGAGAAAATTATGATTTTATTTGGTTTTAGATGCAACATTCTCATTGTTTTTCTTTTGCAGTGCGAAAACTAATCACCTACAAAAACTCACCGTAGAGTAGAAGAGAGATCATTTGTTTTACTTTGGGGTATCAAAGTCGAAGGGGTGGAATATTCATTCATGCCACACTTTTCTGGTTTTATTTGTAAAGAAAAACAATATGGCTTCTTGCTGTGATGGCGTTTTGGGGCCATTGAGATAAAAAAAACTGTAAATTTCAGCCAAAGAATTCTGAAATTTTGAGAATAATTTCAGAAATTTTCTAGAAAAAGATCAAATTTCTAATTTTAAAAGTAAAATAAAATTACTAGGAAATGAATAAAAAAAATTCTAAAGAAATTTAAAAATTGCAATTTTTATAAAGCAACCTAAAATGATTAATTTAAAATTCAAAAATTTGCTAGAAAAAAATATCTGGAATGTTGAGATGAATCTCAGAAATATATATATAAAAAAATTGAAATTTCTGATATTAAAAAGTAAAAAATTTTCACATTTGTCTGACATTTTTCTGGCAAATTTTTGACTTTTCAGACCAATTAATTTCATTGTCGGTTACTTTATAAAAGTAAAACAATTTTTAAAATGTTGGAAAAGTTTTCAAACTCAGAAATGTTCCTGAAAATATATGACAGATTTTTTTTTCTTTCAAGCTCAGAATTTTCATTTTAAGTTTTTCATAAATGTAAAAAAATTTTGACTTTTCAAATCTGGAAGTTTCAGGTTTTTTTCTAGAAAATTTCTGAAATGAATCTCACATTTATTGAATTTTTTCCAGCAAATTGTCGACTTCAATCTGAGATTTCCTGAAATTTCAGCTGAAATTTACAGTTTTCTCCCTCTAAATTGTCCCAAAGCGCCGGGACGTCTCTCCGCTCAGCTCCAAATCAGTGCTGCGTTTGTGTCGCTCCGTCACGTTGGCCGTTTTTCTCCCTGAGAGCCGTTAGCTTCCTCCCGCTGCCCTAGAAGCCACCAGGTAAAAACTGACGAAGCGTCTCGTTTCCTCACTAAATGACTCCCTTCTGTGTGTCTCTTGTTCTTCTCTGCCTCCATTTCTCCGTCACGTTTGCAGCAGTACCCGCCCACTGACGCCACGGGCCAGCTCAACCTGTCGGACCCGTCCGTCAGCACCGTGGTGTAGAAACACAAAACACACAGAGAGGGAGAGAAAGAAAGGAACGAGAGAGAGAGACGTGGAGGCCGTTCAGGAAGCAGCAGAAGAAAAAGACTCCATGTTTCCTTCAACTGAAAACCTGAAGAAGAAGAAACGACTCTGATGAACTTTGCACCTTTTTTAAAACAAAACCAGTAAAAACAGGATTATCTATCTGGTCTTAGATGTTTTTAGGATTGCTACTAAGCATGCACGGAAGAACCCATCGTACCATATATACTATCTTTTCCTTATGGATGCTATTACCTTAGCCTTGTTTTGTCCTTTTACTCGCATAAACGTAATGTTTGGTGTTTGATTTGATCGATTTCCTGCGTAGCTTTTAGACAAACGGTTCATTTTAGGGATAAGAATCTGTTTTTGGTGACGATATTTCTCTTCCAATCGAGGCTAAAATAGAGCAGAAGAGTCGACTTGTAGTGCAATACGAAGAGTTGGAGATGAATTATTTTTAATAGGAATTATATCTGAGTTTTTATCGACACTTTAAACGTTTTTAGACATTTTATTGGGAATAATGGCACTTAAAAACAAGCTTCTGGTGAAAATGAAAGCATGTGTGCTTGTATATGAAAACGTAGGAGCTTTAAGTATTTGAATGACGATGATGATTAATGCAATTTCTAAGAAAAGTTTATTTGCACTTAAATGCCCAAGGCAGTTATTTTAAATGTTAGCAAAAGCTTTGATGACTCAGTTTTCCATGTCTTACAAAAAGGAGACGATAAACGTTTTCATTCTCTCTTCCTCTCTCCTGCAGCTGCCGTCTTTCTCACCTCCAGCTTTTGGAAGGGGTTGCATCAAAGGGCCGCGTTTCCCAGCCAACCAGCACTCAGCCTTTCGTGCAAAACCTCAGCGAACTTTTGCACGAAACGACCGGAGTGAGTTGGAAGCCGCAGGCGCGTCTGGGTTGGCTGGGGAAACGGGCCGTTTCCCGTTTTCTGGGGGTGAGAAACGCCTGCTGCCTCCGAGCCGCTCTGCACTTTATCCTGATTGGTCTCCTCAATTCAGCTGAATTACTGCAGCAAAACCCCAAAACTACCCAGAATTCATCTTTCTAACAGAACAAGCTTGTAAAGCCTCCTTTACGCCTCTGCATGCCTCTGTATTGATAACACAACGTAGTGCTTTTGCTTGTTTCTGCATATTTGCCATGTACAGTGAGCTGAGCTGTGAGAAACTGAACGACATGTAAATATGTGAAGACGTTGAGCTGCAGCTGCAGCAGCGAATGTCTGCAGCTGGATTTTGTACGACTCAGAAACGCGTCCAAACGTGCAGCAGGAAGCCCAGGCGGCGACATCGGCTTGTTTTATTCCCACATTTTCCATCATGTTTTTACTGCTGTGATTAAAAAAACGCTGACACCGAAACGCCTGACCCGTTTCTGAAGAAACAGCCAATCTCACGATTTCACTTCTGTACGTTTCCAGATTCATTTCAGAAATTTTCCTGAAAAAACGCAGAAATTCAACATTTCCAAGAAAAACGTCAAACTTTGAGACTCAGAATTTTCCAAGAAAAACAAAACAAGGCAATTTCTGAGTTTTGCTGGGAAAATTTTGAGATCATTCTCAAAGATTTTCTTTTTAAAGAAAGTTTTTTTTTCTTTTTATTTACAATTTGGAGGAAAAAAAAAATTTTTTAATTTTAAATTTTAAAAAAGGGTAAATTCAATAGAAAAAAAATTGAATTTTGAAATTAATGTTCGAAATTTTCTTTAAAAAAACATTTTCTTGCTCCAAAAGTTGAATATTTATGAGAAAATACTTCAAAATTTTTAGACTCATAACAGGACTTTCTAAGAAAAAAAAGAAACTGGACAATTTCTGATGTTTGCTAGAGAAACTTTGAAATTTTGAGGTTATTCTTGAAATTCTTTTTATAAAAAACTCATAAATTTCTCAGGTTGAGAAGTCTAACATTTGATAGAAAAGATTCAGAAATTTTGAGATTAATTTCCTCAGACAAACCTGGGCATTTTTGAGTTTGAGAATCAAAAATTTGTGAAGAAAAAGTCAAAAAAATTTATATTTATCTCAGACATTTTGTAGAAAAAATGGAAATTTCCTGAGTTTGAAAAGTCAAATATTTGCAAGACAAAACTTGGAATATTTGTGAATAAACTAAAAACTTGTTTTAATAGTTGCAATTTTTAAACTTTTGAGCACATAGAGCTTCCATAAGTTGTAACTTTTTGGTTTTGCAACATCCTTATAGTCCTGCTTTGTTCAAATTCTCAGTTTACAGTAATAAGTTTCACCTGGTTCTGTTTCTTCATCACCTCCAGCAGCGAAGAGCCAATCAGATTCTTCACCTCCTTCAGTTTTCTCCTCTTATCGCCTCATGATGTGTTAAACTCACATTTCGGTGTCGATCGCCGGAGCTCAGAAACCTTTTCATGGGACGTTTAGCCAACGATTCCTGCTGAGATAAAAGCCAAAGGAAACCTGTGAAGCTTCGGCGACCTGCTGCTGTCATCTCCAAACAGGAGGTGGGATTAACAGCTGCAGCAGCCAATGAGAAGCATCAATCTCTGGGATTATTTCCTCAGAAGTGCTTCCACATCATCTGCATCTAAAACAATTCAAGTGTGGAAAATGGGAATGTATCTGCAGAAAGAATCTTTCCCCAAACTCTGTAGAAGCGTCGCCAACGGCGAACTGTGGGAACTGTTCCCTGTTTTAATACGAGTCTCTGTTTCCTGAACAGCAGGAAATAGATTTACTTTTTTATGTCTTTTTGATGAGCTGAAGTTTAACTTTCCCATAATTTACTGTTCAGAATTTGAGGAAATAAAATGTTTTTTAAGAACATTTTAGACATTTCAAACTCAAAAATGTCCAGGTTTTTCCTGAAAAATGTTTGAGATTTATCTCTGAAAATTTCTTGTAAAAAATTAGAAAATTTCTAGTAAAAACTCAAATTTCAAAGTAGTTTTTTATGCTAGAAAGAAAATCTGAACTTTTTCAGAAAACAATTGCCAAAAGTGGAACATTGTGAATTGCTGATAGTGATCTCAAAATTGTATTTTTTTTCTTGCATGTTTTAATTAAAAAGTTAAATTTAAGTTTTACAAGTTGAAAAGATTTCAGAAAAAAATTCTAAATTTTGAAATGAATTTCACATTTTAAAAAAAGAAAAATATGGAAACTTTTCTCTGTCAAATTGACACTTTTCAAACTCATTTCAGAGATTTTTTACTGGAAAATTTCTGAGATTAATCTAAAATTTTCAGATTTTTTTGGGCGAAAGAAAAGACTTGAAACCTTTGATGTTTGAAAAGTCAGAAATTTTCTTGGACAGTTTCTTTTCAGTTCAAAACTCAGAAAATTACAGTTTCAGCTCAATAAATTCCTATGTTTTTTTTCTAAAAAAAAAAAAAAAAAAATCTTTGTAAAAGAAAAATGAAAATATCAGACAAAAATTTGCAGGAAAAATTAAGAAACTTTGAGATACATTTCAGAAATTCTCTAGAAAACAGTAGAATTTTCTTTGCTTCAAATGTCAAAACTGTTAAGCTTTTTGAAACTGAAAATTACTAAAAGTCAAAAGTTTTCAACTTTTAAATATAATATTTTTTTTTTTTTGTATGTTTTTGTGTGACAGAAATTTACTGCTGGTCTTTTTTCCCATGTGGAGAATCTAATCCTCAGTGCTGGAGGAACCGAACAGTTCGGAGTTTTATTTGTTATATAGAGTTGAATGCAGCTGCTCTCCAGCATGGATCCTCCCGTGGATCCTCCCGTGGATCCTCCCGTGGATCCTCCTCCTCCTCCTCTTCCCCGCTGAATGTAAAGCAGCTCCTGCAGCATGAAGCCATTCCTGACCCACTGGCTCCGGTCTCCCTGGTTCTGCTTCCTGCTGGTACCGAGCCGCTCCGGACTTTGAACCTTCATCTGAGTCAGACTTTAAAATGTCATCATCCGGGCATTAAGCCAGCAGGTGAGGAGGAAGGGCAGCAGCTCCTCCTCCACTTGTTGCTGAGTGAGGCTCGTGTCTAGCAGCAGAAAGTCTCTCTCTCCCTTCATGGCTCAGTTTCCCATCGCTCCCATCGCGCTGCTGCTGTTCGGCCTGGTCGGCATCCTGCTGCTCACCATCCCGTCCCAGGACGTCCAGGACGCGCCGGGCTTCATGGTAAGGTCCGCACTGTAAAACCAACACGTTGGTTTTAATGGAAAAACGTGAGAGAATTGAACTGAACTCTGATCCGGGTTCTGCTGGATTTAATACAGAGGATTTTTGGGAGTATAGTGATTTACAAGGTTGACTTTAATCAAATAAATTAAGAGGATTTAACTAATTCAACCACTTTTTGATATGTCATAAAAATAGTTTTTAACTTTCATAAAATGATGGGTTTTTTCTTCTTTTTAAAATTTGTTATGAGACAGATAATCTGTGAAAACTCTTGATTCATCCCTGAGCTACTGTTGCCATCTATGAACAGGACTAAAAATAACCAATCAGAGCCAGGGGGCGGGGCTTAGCACTGCCAATCAAACTCATGTACTCCTTGCCAAACATGCTGATGACAGAGAAACAACTTACCAAGACAGAAAAACCGTTTCTCCGCCATCCTCAGTGGCTATGCTAACTAGCCTTAGCATTCACAATATGCTATACTAGCTGCAGTTAGCACTAGGAGAAATCAGAAAAGCTCAGTTTTGTCACATTTGATCTGTCTCATGACAAACTGTGACAGCATAATGACAGTTTCAACAAATATGTAAGAGAACATTTAAAAAAAAAAGTTTCATATTGCAGCTGTAAGACAAAAAGCTAAACTCTAAACTTCATTAGCTGCTTTTCCATTACAAATTTACGCTGTTGAAGAAAAAAATCAATTTCACAATTGTGTTGCTGCTATTAAATTTAAAAAACTAAATTGCATTCACATATGAATAAGTTAATTAATTACAACCATCATCTGTCGTCGTCTTTGTAGTTTCTGCCAGTAGTAACAGGTTGTGGATGTGACTCATAATGTGTAAAAACATTTTTCATTGCAGGGCCAAACTGCACTATTATTCAGTCAATCAGTTCAACTTTTTATGCAAGTAGTTCAGAAAACTTTGGCATTCATACTAAAAAATTAAGCTCAGATTTATTAAACTAACTTAATATTACTTTATTAATTATATTGTGAAGCAACAAAATTTGGCTGTAAAACCAACCAGTGGATGGAAAAAGTGTAACTATGAGGACATTAAGCTCTGAGAACACAGATCAGGGTTTTTACTTCATAAATTCATGTTGATATTCTTTAAAGGAACGTGGAAATTTGATTCCCATGGCAGGAATCGTTTCACCTGGAGCCGTTTTTACGTCACAAAGACAAGAAAGGACCTGTTAGAAACCATAAATACTGCAGTCGGGTTTCATCTATTCCTCCTGCAGCAGAATCAGAACCGAGTCTTTACATTTAATCAGGATAAACACTTTTTACTGCGCTGTACTTTTCACTTTGACTTGAGTAAAAATGTGTTGAGATACTGCTTTCATCCCACAAATCCAACTGAAAAAGAGAAATTATTAACATTTCTAACATTCAGTTTATATAATTATGGCTTAGAGTTTATGAAACTTTACATCAGTGTGAAATAAAACCCAAAGCAAAGAGGATTTTCAATGCAGAAATGTCTTATTCTGGCCAACAGAGTCACAGGGACGACTGCTAACACTGTACTCAAGCTAATTGCTTAATAGCATTGCATCTAAGTAAATTAAAGAAAAGTTTAGTGGATGGAAAATGTGTGTTGTAGAAAACGGAGCACAAGCCACAGCGATAATCACAACATTAAAAAAAAAAAAAAGAAACGATTTTTGGCGACAAAAATGAAGCAGATTGAGAAAGAGAAGACATTTATGTAGAACTAGCTGTTCTGTGGTGCTGATGCTAACTTCCTGTAGCTGGCTGCATTAAATTGGCAGCCAGAAAGCTACAGGAGTTAGAATTTCTTGCTTCCTGTATAAGCCAGCTGTACTGCAGAGCTAAAACAAACTTTCTGCTGTCCTTACTAATGTTAACTTTCTGTATTACCTAATTGTATTGTTGTGCTACCTTGAACAGCTAGCTGTAGCATGGTGCTAATGCTAGCAATTATTTGTGTTTTTAGTACTATTGTTGAAATTCTGTAGTAGTTAACCAGTGCTAATGCTAACTTCCTGTAAGAAGTGAGTAATAGTCTTTATTACTGCAGTGCTAACACAAACTTTCTGCTGGCGTTATTAGAGCTAATGCTAACTTCCTGTAAAAACTATTGCTTTTAATGCTAATGCTAGTTTTCAGTAGTAGCTTTTGTTGCCTTAGTGCTAAAGCTAGTTATCACAAGTAGTTTACAATGCCTCAATGCTATTGTTAGCTTCTTGTTAGCGTCTTGTAGTAATAAGAAGCTAGCTAAATCATGTAGTATCTAGCTACTACATGAAGTAGCAAGCTAATACTTTAGTGCTAATGTTTTTGTTTTGTTAGCTGTGTCAGTTCAAATCTAAACTGTAGCAGCTAGCTGTAGGAGCTAACTGTAGGAGCTAGCTGTAGGAGCTAGCTGTAGGAGCTAGCTGTAGCAGCTAGCTGTTATGCAGTGATAAAGATGAAGGTGAAGGTTATTTATGCAGCCCATTTTCAACACAAAGTGCTTCACAGGAATTAAAAGGAAATACAAACAAAACAAACCACAGGAACGAGAAAAGGAAGAGAAAGATAATGCTAACTTTAATGGTAGCTTTTCCAACAAACGGACATGTAATCAGCGCTTTGCAAGTCAAATACTAGTGAACCATGACCCCTCTCTCCAGGTATTGCCAAAATAAAAATGTAATGGCTGAAATGTTTCTGTGAAAACACTGATAAACAGCAGATGGTTCAGTTAAACGGCAGATAATAATCAGAACTTCACCAGAGAGAAAAGTGAAATCCAGACGCCGAGTTGCTGAATTAGCATAACAACCAAGTTTGTTGAGAAGCTCTTGTTGTTGCTGTTTTGGTATTCAGAGCAGGATTTCCTCACAGTTTGGCTCAAGTTTCTACCACATTGTTCTGCCTTCATTATGCAACCAGACTGACAGCCGCTGGTTTTCTTTTGAAGGTTTATTAAAGCTGCTTCGTTAGTCAAACTGGCCCCACGCAAACACAAAGAAATGATTTTCTTACAGCTTCCTGGGAGAGAAACACAACTTTTTTCCGAACAAGTGAAAGGACAAAGCAGAGCGTGAAAGCTCTTTGTGTTTCCAGTAAGTAGGTTGCTGCAGCTGATTGCACAGCAGAAATGAGAAAACGTTTGAAGGAAGAACATGGGAGGAAGTAAGCATGCAGATACACTTTCTACTAATTTTAGGTTTATATTTGCAGGTGCATATTTGCTCATAAATATCCTGGTGTTTTATATTCTGCATGCTGGCAGATCCATTGCTCCCCGAGACAATCGGGTTTTTAAATAAATGCCTCTGAAGGGGTAAAAGTGTTTCTGGTTGTGTCCTCCCAGCCATCCGAACCGGGCCGTAACATCCTTCATTCATTTGTTTTTCAGGCTGAGAAATACCATAATAAATTGGAAAAATGTAATTTTCAACTTTAAGAACTGTGTGTTTTTTTTTTGTGAGTTTAAAAAAATAATTTGGGGCTTTTAGATTTAGCCAAAACTACATAGCCCAGTTTTTTAGATGGATCATATATACATTTTTAGCTGCTGACGTTCACGTTCACACTGAAAAAGCTGTTCCTCTCTTCTTTGTTTTGGTTGTATTAACCCAGAATGCCTTGCGCTGCAGCTCGTTTCCTGACCCCTGGGTTCACCAGAGGTCACCTCATCCGAACCCAGACCCAGGTTTGCAGGTGCTGATCGCTGCCTCCCTGTTCTGTGTTTCTTCTGCAGTATGGGATTGTCCTGGATGCCGGTTCTTCCCACACCTCTTTGTATATCTATAAGTGGCCTGCAGACAAGCAAAATGGCACCGGCGTGGTCACCCAGCACAGCGAATGCTCTGTGGACGGTAAGAATCGGCGCCGGCGCCATTGAAACCAGTGCTTTGCATGTCAAATCCCAGTCAGGCATAATCCTGGTCTGCAGGGAAACTCATCCAACTGCCGCGACGAATCTGTTTATAAATGGAGAAAGAAAAACGATCACAAGAGATCAATACTTTTACTCTTTTATTACCCACTTTATCAAATTCACATGATGTTAAAAACCCACTAAGTTAAATGATTAATCGTCGATTATTCTGATGATTAGTCACTTAATCAGATGAAAAAATTGCCACATTTTAATTTTTACTTTGCCTTCCTCTACGACGACTGATAAAAAAGCGTTTTAGGTAATATAATGTTTATTTTCTAACTTAAAACAGATATTAAATTGTTTATTTACATCTTATAACGTATTTGCAATATTGTAAAAAATAAACCCAAATTTGCAGTGGATTAATCAGCAGAATAATCAATAGAATAATCAATGACTATAATATTTGCTAGCTTTATTTTGCTCTGAAAATGGCCACCTGTGCAGGTTGATGTCATGGGAACCAGCATTTCTAGCCTTACTGTTGTAAACAAATCCTATCAGTGACATAATAAAACCTGACAGCTTTCCATAAATGATGCAGCACATGATGTGATCAGCTGATTTTTATGGTTCTCTGCCCAACCCTCACCAAGGTGGGGGCATTTCTAGCTACGCTGGCCGGGTCGGCGCGGCAGGCCAAAGCTTACGGGCGTGTCTGAACCGGGCTGTTCAAGAGATTCCCAAAGAGAAACACCCGAACACACCTGTGTACCTGGGAGCCACGGCCGGCATGAGGCTGTTAAAGTGAGTCACTGTGTTTCAGCTCTTTACGCCTGTGAGATTTTATGCTTTGTTTCCAGCACACGTGACAAACTGAAGGCCAAATCCGGCCTGCTGTAAAGTTTAATGTGAACCAGAACCATCGTATGCTTGAATAATATTTATCAACTAAAAGCAGAAGATTTGGGGCACCAGTTCTGACTTTTGTCTTAGACTTCACCAGATTTCTGAGGGGAAATGTCAGGATTCTGAGAAAACAGTAAAAATTATGAGAAAAAAGTAAAAATTCTGATTTTAAAAAAGTCAAAATTCTGGGGGGAAAATACATTTTGAGAAAAGTCAAAATTTTGAGAAATAAAATTAATTCTGAGAAAAAAAGTCAAAATTATGAGAAACAAGCCAGAATTTTGTGAAATGAAATCAATTATGAGAAAAAAAATCAGATTTTTGACTATTAAAATGAGAAAAATGTCAAAAGTCAATGAAATGTCAATGAAAAAGTCACAATTCTAAAGAAAAAAATAACCAATTTATGGGGGGGAATCAATTCTGAGAAAAAAATCTAAATTCCGAAGAAAAGTAAAAATTCTGGAGGAAAACATACAATTTGAGAAATTAAATAACTTCTGTGAAAAAAGTCAGAATTTTGTTAATAAAATTAATTATGAGGAAGAAAGATCAGATTTCTGAGAATTAAAATGAGAAAAACGTCAAAATCTTATGAAAAAAGTCCAAATTTTGGGGGGAAAAAAATCAATTTTGAGAAAAAAAATCAAAACTCTGAGAAAATGTCAAAATTCTGGAAATCAGTCTGAATTTGAGAAAACTTTTATTGTTTCCAGCATGTCCAGTCCACAGCAGTCGGATCAGGTTCTGGCCGAAGTGGGCGGTGAGATCCGGTCGTTTCCGTTCAACTACAGAGGAGCGGTGATAATGACCGGACAGGAAGAGGGCGCCTACGGCTGGGTCACCGTCAACTACCTGCTGGGAAACTTCATCAAGGTGCCGACGCTTTTTCACCTCACAGGAGGAAATGCAGCCGAAGTGAAAACAAACAAATCCAGTTTCATTCAGGGGCCTTGAAATCCTTGAAAAGGCTTGAATTTCAATTTGAAATTAAAATCCTAATTTTGGAAAATATTTTCATACACCTAATAAAAAGAGAGATACAATTTTTTCCTCATTGTCTGAAGTTAAATCAGACATAAAGTTTCTTGTTTTGGTTTAGTTAACGTTACTAAAATCATTTCTATTTGCTAAATGCCAGAAAACCTTTTGTGTTTAATTTGGAAGTTATTTTACATCAATTGTTGTTTGATTGTTTCAAAATGTTCATTATTTTGTTAATTGACCATCTTATATTTTATACATTTTATTTATTGACGTTAAGATGCCATATTCTCAGATTACACTGCAAAAACACAAAACCTTACCAAGTATTTGTCTTTAGTTTCTACTGTAAATATCAGAGGAACTTGAAATAAGACAAAAATAACTTACAAGCAGGAAGAAATAGCAACTATTTTAAGTCAATAATCCCTTAATACTGTTTAAAAATGATAAGTTACCCTGTCAGATTATTTAACTTACTGCAAGACATTTTTTCCTGTATTTTAAATGAAATAATCTAATCGTGGAATTATTCATTTTTATCAATATTAAGGAATTATTGACTCAAATTGACTATATCTTTCTGATAAGTTACTTTTAAGTTTTATGTGCACTATAAACTAGACTAAAAACACTTTTGTGTTTTTGCAGTGCAGTCATGCCTGTTTGGTGTAAAAACATCAAATTAAAACAACAGGAAATAATGTAATATTTCACTGAGTTAAAACTGCCTTTTTCGGTTTATTTGTGTTGTTTTTACCTGGTGAATGTTTGGATTTCACGTGTTTGGACGGGTTTGTTGTGCAGTTCGGGTTTGTGGGCCGCTGGTTCAGCTCTGGCAGAGCCACGGTGGGAGCGCTGGACTTCGGCGGCGCATCGACGCAGATCACGTTCGTTACTCAGGAGAAGGTGGAGGACAAAGCAAACAGGAAGGAGCTGCGTCTCTACGGCCATGACTACACGCTGTACACTCACAGCTTCCTGTGCTACGGCCGGGATCAGCTTTTAAAGAAACTGCTGGCTCAAATCGTGAAGGTAAGAGCGAAGTTTCTGCTCTCGTTTCCTCCAAATCTCTCAGTAATTTGACTAAAACTGATCTGAGGTCGCAGCATTGTGACCAATCAGTGAAGGGACATAAAAAAAAAGTCTAAAACCTGAAAGTTTCCCTGCGTTCAACAATCATTAATTCTACATTGTGGTTTAAAGCAAGGATGTCCAACATGTGGCCCGGGGGCTGTTTGTGGCCTTCAAATAAATTTGTGTGGCTCCTGACTGCAGTTCAAAAATGGTGAATATTTGAACTTTTTGCAATTATGTTAGAATAAGATTCCAAGCTTATGCCTTCCTAAACAGAAAATGTTAATTAAGTACAACTAGGGCTGAATAAGCAATTAATAAAAATCTTCTTTTATTTTTATTTTATATAATTCAGCAAATTTTTACTGAGAAACGCACTTGGGCACAACCATCTGCTATTTAATAGATGATTGTCCTGTATTATTTAAAACGTTATCTTAGTATTTCTAGCACCCTCTGCTGGACAATGTGAGGAACTTCAATAGAATATTATTATCTACCTTTCAGTCATGTTATTCATATATTCACCTTTTGTAATCTTACATTTCAGTCTGAAAGTTCCACATTTGACATGTTCAAGTCAGCAGCTTTTGTAATTTATTGACTCTAATCCAATATGTCTGCCTGGTTTGTGTGTTTCAGTCTCAGGGTTACGCTCCGGAGGTCAGTCATCCCTGTTATCCTGCAAACTTTACCAGGTCGCTGAAAATGGAGGATATCTTCAACTCGCCATGCACCGTGCAGTACAAACCTGACTCCTACAACCCTCAGAGGAGCGTGACGCTGCATGGCGGCGGACATTACGAGAACTGCTTGGGCAACGTGTCCAAACTCTTCTCCTACGACGACTGTCCCTTCTCACGGTGCTCGTTTGACAAAGTCTTCCAACCGAAAGTCACCGGTGACTTCATGGTGAGAAAGGCTGAATGAGTAAAGATTTGTGAAACTAATTAAAAATAGTTTTAAAATTATATCTTGAAGATTTATGCTTCACTCATATCGGGTTGCTGGATGCTTAAAACTGAGTTTATAACCTACTTTTTGCTTATATTGGCTCACGTTTTTCTGACCAATTGAGCATAAAAAGTTAATCTGTGATCTGAGATCTGTGAGGCTTTGGGTTTGTTTTTCTCCCAGATACCTTAGAAACATCTTTTTGTGTCCAAACTTTTGCATCATAAGCCAAAATCCCCCAATTTGAACATCTTTTGCTTTTTTTCTCCAATCAAAAACACAAAACTAATATGGTGAATTTGTTCTCCTTTTCCTGCACAGCAATGTATTAAAAAAGCTATATTGTGATGAAACAAACATTAGTATAACATTTGCCTCAATGTTTCCATTTAACTTTTTAAAGTTGAATTATTTTCTATTTTGTTGGGCTATGAAATGTTCATAAAATGAACATTTTTCTTTTAAGTTTTGCCATCTATGAAAAAGTCACATGATTTTTATATGAAACATAAAAGAAACACTAATAAGTGATCTCTGTGTGCATTTAACATTTTCAGGTTAAAAGTACATCAGTTTTGTTGGGCCACACAAAATTATCCCAAGGGCCACAAATGGCCGCCGGGCCACACTTTGGACACCCCTGGTTTAAACCACAATGTGTGGAAAACTTTCAGCTTTTGGCTCTGAAATTGATTTTAACCCCAATTAAACCAAAACCAGCTGATTTCTGATAGATTTTATTGATTGGAGATGATCTATTATCACTTTTGATTGTTTTTATTTTATTTTTTTGTAACTACCACTTTAAATCCACTGTGTTTCATTAGAGATCGGTTGCTAAGCAACAAGCAAAGCGCTACAAACTTGCTGTCCCTTGTAGGAAAATTAAGCAGCACATGTCCCTCAGCGGAATAAGATGCTATTAGCCCTGAAGCTGCAGATTAAAAATGCACCGAGGCGCATAAATTATGGACACGTCAAAACAAGATGAGGGAAAATGCAGGCGTAGAACTCTGTTCAGCCCCGAGGCGCACAGGAAAACACGGAACCGTTGTATTGTCTGCGCTCTGATTTAACCAGTTCTTACATCTAAACTCTCAATTTTTTCTTTTCTTTTTCTCACCACCAGGCATTTTCTGCTTTTTACTTCATTCACTCGTCCCTGCATAAGGTCACAGGGGTCAAGATCAGTACACCGCCGCAGCTGGAGGACGCTGCCAAGACGGTGTGCAGCATGAACTACAGCCAGGTAAACAATTTAATCTGACAGTTTAACACATTAATATCACCTGGAGGTCAGCAGAGCACCCAGAAACTGCACTCAAGTAAGAGCAGGACTACTTGTAAAAGTGAAAAGTAGTCATTCAAGAAGTTACTCAAGTAAGAGTAAAAAACTGAAGTCCTCAGTAACTGATCAAATTTACTGTGTTTTTCTAATGGTGGCCACCAGAGGGCGCTGTGGGAGCCTTGGAAAGTTGGAGTGCAGATGAGAAAGAAATTAAAAATGAATCCTATAAATCATTTAAACTTAAACTTTTCATAATCATATTTGTTTTCTGATATTCATTATTTTTAACAACTAATTATCAATCAGAAAATTATGTTCATAAACATTTAAAATCAAGCAATTAAAAATATGTATTTTTGAAAAACTAAATATTGAGAAATATTTAGTTTTTTTATCGAGAATTAAAACATAATAAAAAAGTAAATTTAATATTTAAAAATATTTTTAAAAATGTAATATTAAAAATATTTAAAACTAAATATGACAAATTAAGAAATGTGTTTGCAAGCTAACTACAAGTTTATCTTGGAGCCAGATATTTGGACATAAACTAAATATTTAGTTTGAAGCTGGATACACAGCTTGTCAACTTCATATTTAATTAGCAGGCTAAATATTTAGCTTCAAACTAAATATTGATTTTTGATCCAAATATTTAATGTGAATCTAAATATTTAGTTGGGAAACTAAATATTTAGTTTGAAGCTAGTTATTTTGCTGGCAAACTATGAATTTAGTCAGCTCCCACATTTAGCCTAAAGCTCCTAATAAGCTAAATATTTAGTGACTATTTAAACTTCTGTTTAGCTGCAGATGATGTCGGTGGGAGAAACCCCTGACCATGTGAAGGATTACTGCGCCAGCTCTGTGTTCCTCAAAGCTCTGTTGCTGAGAGGATACGGCTTTGACGACGCGTCGTTCCCTCACATTTCCTTTCAGAACAAGGTAAAAAAAAAAACACAGCTTTTAAATGAATAAGTGAGGTTAGGAGATGCTCAGTCGTCAGTTTGGCTGTTTTGTTCTGCAGGCGGGCGACGCGTCGGTGGGCTGGGCTCTGGGCTACATGCTGGTGCTGAGCAATTTGCTGCCTGCAGAAAGCGCCGGGGTGAGGAAAACTCTCACCGTCGGAGCCTGGGGGATGCTCCTCTTCCTCTTCATCGCCCTCATCATCATCTGCGTCTTTCTGCTGTTTCGAGCGCGAAGCAAGAGGAAGAAAGGAGGCGATGAAAACACCATCTAGATACAACATCATGCCTCATCATCACAGCTGTGAAGAAAAGAAACAAACAGGACTTTTGGTTTTTGTTGATATTGTTTCTTCCAGTAACTTCAGTGTATATCTGCTTCCCCATCACCTGCAGGACTGGCATTTGTTTGAAGTGTTTGGTTTTTTTAAAATTAGATTCATAGTACAACATAATCTTTCAGTGACACCAGATGGCCAAAACGTTTGAATTTAATATGGTTGTTTTGCTCTGGTTTATAAAGTTACACTGTCAAAAATGAACAGCAGTAATTTGAGTCATAAATGAAAAAAAGGGGGCAATTAAATTTTTTTTTTTTTTTTACATATTTTCAACATGTTAATCACACCATTATAAATATTAGTTTAAAATTAAATATGTAATTAGAAAAACAAAAAAATTGATTGCAAACTAAGGACTTTGTTAGTAAACAAAATATTTAGTTCCAAATTAAATATGTAGTTTGAAGCTAGATATATGACTAGAAAACTATATATTTAATTAGCAAGCTAAATATTTAGCTTTGAACTAAATATTAATTAGCTAAGTTTATATGTCTATAAACGTTTATATATTAGACGTAAATTTATTCAATAATTAACCAAAGCTTTTTTACATTTATTGTAACACTTTTGTTGTTCTATTTTTAGAAAACCCTGTTTCAAAACACATTTTTGGCCTTTTGTTAGCCAAAAATGACCCTCACAATATGGCGGGAGTCTTGACGTATAGTTGGTAGTGGAGCGCGAATAGCAGCTTCCTGTTAGCCTTCAGAATAAAAGCTAAGTGAAAAAGATAAACGCTTTCTGTCTTAAAGTTTAATAAAATAATATAAACTATTTGCGATTTAGCTATGTAGAAGACATTTCTTCACTGATAACATGTAGCTTAAATTACGCAGTTAACATAAAGTCTTCAACTTGTTTGCCCAAACCGGAAGTGACCGTGTTTTCGGTAGCAGCATCATGGCGGCGTAGGTTTGAGAGCACTTTGTTTTTCATTTTTCTTGTAACGTCCAACTACAATCAAAAGGTCCGCTGGGGGTTTCCTTTGTAAAGTAGCAGGGGCTGGAGTTTGACAATAAAGTACGATCTTTCGGTCTGCTGTTGCTTGCTTTGGTGCTCGGTTTGCTGAAGAATTGGGAGATGTGCTCCCAGACCAAAGCAGCGGCTGTCATGGCTAACATACCGCGGGTAGACATCGACCCTTCGGGGGTTTTTAAATACATCGTGATCCGGGTTTACAGCCGAGAGGAAGGAGACGACTCGGAGATAGATATAGTCCGAGGATACGGCTGGGCTGAGTACCACGGTGAGTGCGGAAACTGACATAAAACACTTTGTATGGAGCTAAATTTGGGCCATAAAGTTTGCTAAAAATTTGTTGTTGTTGTTGTTGTTGTTTTATCTCAGAGTAAATAAATACAAATTTGAAACTGAAAAATAATTTTGAAACAGCGATGGTTCTTTCTGGGATTCTAGAAATTCTCTGACACATTTTGCATCAAGACATGTGCCTAAAAGCAATTATTCATACTAAATAGGCTGCATATGAATTTTCTGATATTTTTAAACGCTGAAAATGCCAATTTTATTAAATATTATCGAGATGTTTCTTATTATATACATATAAAAAGGTTTCAGTGGCGTATGGTTTATTTTTCAGAAGTTGCATTGATTTAGATTTTTTTTTCATACAAAACTTTATTTGTATCAAAAAATATGAGTTTTAAAACAAAATTTAGATGCCATAAAAAACATATTTTTTCATAATGGTATAGTATTAAATTTCTCACCACTCATAATAAATATTCAAGAATTTTCATAATTACTGATTACTAAGTTGTTTTCTTTTCTTAATGTATGGACTACTTTTTGTCTCGAAATAAAGTCTTCTTTATTTTTTTAAATTCCTTAATTACCATTTTTAGCAATTGCTGTTATTTTTTTCTGTGATGATGTAAATAATGACATAAATTTAAGATTATAAAGTAAATTCTGAAATGTCCTTCATTAACTCCTTAAATTACATTTAAGATTTTGTTTTGTTTTGCTTTTTTCTCTTCCAGATAATTTTATGTTTTTGTTTTGATTTTTTAAGGATTTGGTATTATCAAAGCCTGAAATTTAAAAACTTGACCTTGACATTGACTTAGATTTTATTTTTTTGTGCAAATTCTCAAAATGTTTTTTTAGATTTTTATTTTTATATTTTACCAACTGACAACATATATGCACATGGTATAAAACATGAAATCATGAAATTTCATAGGAAATTTAAACAAAATGGAATACAAAATGACTTTCTGTGTTCATCCATAACATAATCTAAACCTGTAAAAGTGATAATTGCTTTTTTTAAATTTCAGTTTGCACATAATATTTGATAAAATACTCTATTTTCTATTTGCAGCTGATATCTACGATAAGGTTTCCGCGGAGCTGGAGGACGGAGGCCTGCTGGACTGCGAATGTATCGGAGGAGGCAGGATAAAACATAATCCAGACACCAAGAAGATCCATGTGTACGGATACTCCTTGGTACGGAGAAACAATGTGGCTTGAATTAATGCTTTTTTAAAAATTACTGTTACAGTGACGGCAGGTTAATGTCTGGCTTGTTGTTTCAGAGCTATGGAAGAGCAAACCATGCAGAGACCACAGAGAAACTGAAGGAGAAGTACCCAGACTATGAGGTGACCTGGGATAACGAAGGCTACTGAAATAAATAGCATTAAATATTCTGGACTGTCATTCAGTTTCAACCTGTGAAACTGATAAATAGACACTTCATCAACTATTCACTGCATCAAGAAGGGACATCTAATGCATAATTGTCATTGTTTGACATCATACAATCTCATTTATTGTTTTTACAACCTCCTTTAGTTGTGCTTATCCTCAAAATACAAGCTAAATATTAGCATAATCAGTTTTTAAGTCCAGATTATGTGGAGGAAAACATTTAAATATTGATAGTTCTACAGGATGAACATTGTGTTTCCTTGTGTTATTGAAAAAGAGTTGAACTCCTGCTGTAGTAAAGGTAGTAAATAATTAATAAAATACATCATTTTTTTGCTTACATTTGATGTAATGGTCCTTTGCTACATTTTGTTTCCTGCATTATTTCATATTTCTAATTATAAATAAACCTTTCAATTAAATTTACTTTGGATTTTGGTTCTTTTAATGTGAAAATTGCTGAAAAAAAATTTTTTTTCTGTACACATTAAATTTAATGTGCATTTAATATGTTTGAATGCAGATTAAATGCACAACAAGCCCGCCTGTTGTGCTGCAGTATATCTGCAGTATATCTGCTGCACAACGAGGTGTGCAGTCCAAAGGTCATACTGAATATGAGATTTCCAACTTTTCCAGTAAGAATCTCAAATTTGAGGCAGTTTTTTCTGTATTTCAAATTGGGAAGTCAGAACAAACAACTTTGAAATACAGCAATAAAAGCTTCTGAGGTTCTGAAAAGGCAATTCTCCAATCCACTTCATGGACAACTGCTTCTTGTTTTCAAATAATAAAGTCAATACATTTAGTGGTTGGGCAAATATTCATCTGTTCACATGTTTTTGCAATAAAACAATTGTGACTTAGTGTAGAAAATCTGGCCTGTTCTTTAACATCTGTTACCTATGGAAGCCCATTTCTGCCAAGAAAGAAAAAAAAAAAAAAAAAAAGCCCAACACGAAGTCGTACTTACATTTACAAAAGAAATCATTTCAGTTTTCAAAGACATTATTATGAGATTGTGAAGAGAGAAGTGATAAGCCAAATGAAGTTGGCTATTAATATTTGGAATTGTGGCCAACACGAACTGATTGGTTTCATTCACTTCCTCCTCTGCATTTCTAAAAGTACAGTCAGACTGCAATTCTAAAACATCACAGAAAATCAACATTATCGTTGACAATGTCTCCTCTGTTTCCGGATTGGCCCTGTTTAAATTCTACCAGAGAAATCTAAGTCAATGAGAGAAAATCTAGACAGAACACTACAGAGAGATGAGAATTCAACTGATTTTTGAGGGAGCAGAAAATGTGCAAATCGACTCCAGAGCTGTAACTCAAAGATCTTGTGAAGATACTGCTGAATCAGGTAAGATATTATCATTATTTACATTGAAATGTTTTGTATATGTGCTGAATCACCAAACAGGAAGGAGAAAGTCATTAAAGAAACATAATAAAGCTATTTCCTTAATGATATATTAAACTTAGTACTTAGTACTTATTACATTCACTTCCAGCACGTACAAGTATCTCTTGAGCAATATACAGCTGTTCGATGTTCCTCGGGGGTGATTTATGGTTGTCACTTGCATGCTGGGTAATTTTAAAGTCCGCCTTTTATCTCTGGGAAATAAAGGTCGATTCAGCTGATAAAATTTCCATGTAGAGTTTTCAGGCTGAGATGTGAAGGAGGGAAATATGCTGCGTTTTTGTTGCTCGACTGTCCTGTTGCTGTTGTGTTTGCAATGCGGTAAGAGAGAATTCAAAATTACTCTAAATTAATGTCTTAGAAAAATTTTAATTTTTATTAAAATTTTTATTTTAATAATAATTGTTTAACTTTTATTAAAAAAAAAAAAAATCAACACTCAGAGATGATATTAGCTTCAAATAATCAAAATTAAAGGGAGTCAGACTCTTGGAAGTTTGGAAGTTCCAGAAAGATTTTTGAGTTTATTAAGATCTCATAACTTAATTGCACATTCTATATAATAAATTATGGGTGATCTATTGGTTGAATACGTCTCTGCAAAACAGATCTTTCCAAGTAGTTTTTGTCTCGTGTCCAGTGCAAATATATTATTTCACTCCAAGTATGAGAAGCATTACTTAGTAACTTTTCAAAAAGATTTGTTTGTTTAAAGTCAACAATCCATTAATACTAGCAATTATTTTGTTTAAAACATTGGGGGAAAAAGTCTAATAAATTGGTTATGCTGGTCTACAATGAACCAAAGAGTATCTATAGTCATATTTAATAAATTGTTACTGCAAACAATATTTTGGGAATACAGGTGAATTACAAACAAAATGATGTTTAAGATGTTAAAATGATGTTTAATTAACAGAAATAAACAATGTTTATTTCTGTTAATTATGATAATTTTCCACTTACAGTAAATGAAAACATGACATTTCATATTAGAAGCATCAGATCAACTAAACATTTTATTATAGAAATGTGAAAAGTATGTTTCTTATTGTTTTTTTAAATAGATTTGATTCAGATTAGGATGAGCATTTTGGGAGATATTGGTTTGGAGAATCATAAACAAATTAAGGAATTAGGCTAACTTCTTTCCAGTGTTAAGCTAACAGCTGCTCATAGCTGCTGCTAAGCTAAGTAGTGAAAAAGCATCTTATTTTGTAACTAATTTAGTTGTTTTATCAGGGATAGAAAATGTTAGCATCTGATAATGCAGTTAGCATAGCAAAACAAATGTTTTATACAAGAAAACAAGTCAAAGGTTCCTAATACTGCGTTTTCTGAATTGCCAATCTTCTCATAAGTTAAATCTACTTGATAAAAGCAGGTTTGATTTATAGTAAATTATACATATATACTACAAGTTGAAAGTAAGTTTGACTCATTTTAATGGGAGATAACTCTTGAATCCACTGCTTAAATTGGCTAAACAAAATGTAAGTTAGCATCATTAGCTTAGCTTGCGTCAAGACGGGAACTTCTACCTGTTCTCTAAACCAATATTGTTTTGAAAACCAAATTCGACTGGAAAACTATATGTATATATTGTAATAGTACCTATAAAATCCGTTTCAGAGTAAAAGCGTAGATGTTTTAAATTGATTATAGTTAACAAAATGTCTATCTTCATCATGTTATCAAAATTAAACTCTTGTAAAGTGAATATGTTTACATTTGATATGTATTCAGCTACTGACTAAATTTCACTGGATATTTCGTCTTTTTTGCGCAGTTTGTGCTTCGGGGTCTTCACGGTGTGAGACTCCTGAAGGGAAATGTGACTTTGTGTGTGATTGTTCCGACTGTAGCGACGAGCAAAACTGTGGTAAGTTTGAGCTACTAGCCGTTAGCCTGCTAACTAGCGTTAGTTAGCGGGCTAACTAAGGCCTGCTAAGTAGCAGGCTCAGGGTACCCTGCTACTAGCCGCTAGCAGGCTAACGGCTCGTACAGTCTAGCCATTAGAAGTATCAAATGTAAATTGATATATGACGTTTTCTTGAAAACTAAACTCTCTACAGGGTACTCTGGAAAAGCATTTGAGTGTGACTTTGAGGATGAGGGAGTGTGTGGATGGAAGATTGAATCTCTTGGTGAGGGAAACAAATGGCAGAGAGCTCAGAGCGGGGACGGGCTGCCGGAGAGCGGACCGACCTCGGACTACACCACCGGCACAGCTACAGGTGTAAAATTACATTTTCTCACGTTTTTACACAACACAGAAACAATAGTTGAAGTACAATAGGCTTCCTGAAGACGTTTGGAGAATTTTTGCCAAGAAACTGATTGAAAACACGTTATTTTATCTTTAAGTTTGCCTCAAAATATTCACTATGTTATATTATATTCGTTGTCTAAAGATCTTAAAACAATCTTTTCTCAATATGTTTATCCCTGATTATTTGTTACTGATGTACTTTTGTGTGCAGTGCCTTGCAAAAGTATTGACACCCCATAAATCTTTCTTACATTACCATTAAAATGTGTGAAAAAAAAAGTAACGTCAAAATTATGCATGGTTTGCAAAAATAATTTTATTTTAAAAATGCAGTCATTTAAATATTTTCATACACACAAAGAAAAATAAACAATGTTTCAATTTCTCTAACTGAACGACAAATATTTTAAATATTTGTCTTCACCTTAATTTTTAATTCATAAATCTGAATGGTGTGGCATGTATTTTTTATGGAGCACCCTTCTATTCAAAACTTTACTTGTCAGCGTTTCAAAACATGATGAAAAAAACAATAAAGTTTCTGGTTGAAACGTGATAAAATGTTCAAGCGGTACAATACTTTTGAAAGGCACTGTAAATAAAATATGTTGCTGTTAAATATGAACATATCAGGTGATAATAAAGCCATGAATATTAGCTGGTAGCATGAAGCATCATTAGAACAGATCCTTCAGTAAACTTTGATCTTTATAGCTTAACTGAAAACATTTATTGTCTCCTGCCATCCAGGCTGGTTCATGTCAGTGAGTGCAGTGGGGGCAGAGTCTCTTCAGAGTTCAGTTTTAATCTCTCCGGAGATAAAGGGCTCTTCGCCGACGTGCCGCCTGCGACTCAGATACTTCCTGTGGGACTCAGGTAACCGTAGACCTCTCAGCTTTGGCTGGACTGGTAAACAATGACTGAAACAACCTAAACATTCACTGGTAGAGGAAAAAAACATGTGAACATGTGAAAAGCTTGAAAATCAGTTATTTTATAAATTGCAGGAACGTTTAGTTACAATTTAGGATTTGGAGAAATGTGAGCCTTAAATTTAGAGCCTGAAAGAGGAAGAATATAAATGTTTCCATCAATTAGTTAATCCATCCATCCATTCATACACCAGTCCATCCATCCATCCATCCATCCATCCATTGAGTTTTTGAGTTCTAATCTTATAGATCTATATTAGTAGATGTTGCAGTTCTTCATATTTAAATTTGGTGTAGAACTGCAGATGTTCTCTTTGCGCTCATAGGAATAAAGCTGATCTTAATGGAACAAGTTCTGATGTCAGAAAAGCCTCTAAAGCATGGTGGAGATATGTGATGCTGTGGGCTTGTTTCTCTTCTAAAGCTCTATGCAAACATTAAAAGTTAGCTCTCTGATAGGGATGATGATACATGTCTTTATCAGGGTTGGTGTTACTAACGTTGACATTCATTGTGTTGACGTATGTTTTAACCACAGGACACACGGGTTTAGGTCCAACTCCTCTGTGGGCTTCAATCCTCCACCAGGACTCTCAGGAGGCCATCGTGTGGCGCCCTGAAGCCTCCAGCACCCGCAGCTGGAGGGAAGCCACCGTCTTCCTGGGCCGCATTTCCTCCCCTTTCCGGATCCATCTCCACTCGGCGCGCTCGGCGGGACAAAACGGAGACGTAGCCATAGACCAGCTGGAGTTCCTGGACTGCGCTCTGCCCTGTGAGTTGACTAATCAGAACAGAAAACTCTCATATGAACAGATCATGGATTTGTTTCTATGTGTTTAACCCGACAGTGACCCCTGCTGGGACCAGCTGCCCAGCAGGGATGGTGGCGTGTGGCGGTGGAGGCTGCGTGGAGCAGCGGCAGGTCTGTGACGGTTCGGATGACTGCGGTGATGGCAGCGATGAGGCTCCCTGCAGTAAGAGATGCCAACATGACATCAGAAAACTCCAGAACAGCCGAAATACTGAGAGATTTGTTTTACTTTATCCTCCAGATGATTACTACCGCTGTGACTTTGAGGAGGGTCTGTGTGACTGGGACCTGAGATCGTTTTCCAAACTCAAATGGAGCAGAACAAACCAGGAGAACATCTCTAGAACCGATCCTTGGAAAGGTCCAGGCAGAGATCACTCCAACAATACAGCATCAGGTGCTTCTTTTTTACACTGTTAAAGCTAACCTGGTCAGTTTAAATCTTTAACCAGTTCTGAACTGGTCCAGAATAATTACAGCCTACAGAACCTTTTGGTGCCGTACTAAAACCTTTGATTGTTGTTTTTACGGCAGGGTACTTCCTGTACGTCACCGTCCCTGATGGCGGTCTCACCATGGACTGGGCGGCTTTTCAGAGCCCACCTCTTCAACCAACCAACAGCTCACATCCATGTAAGGTCGGTTTGAAAAGCTACGGACAGGCTGGATCACAGCTTTAGTCATTATTACCATTATTTTAATTAACTTTTAATTACAAAGTACAAAGGAATTTCTGCCAGTTCCTCCAGATGTTCTAGGTCCGGTGGTGAAGTAAAGGATGGATGAACAGATGGATGGATGGATGGATGGTTTACAGTGTTTTAAGGAATAGATTCTAGATACTTCCGTATCTTATCTGTAAATTCCAATTCTGGGCTCAGTTTGTTTCCATATTTTTGGTTCCATTGGTTTTCCGTAGATGGTCATGTACACTCACCAGTTCGGGCCGCGGTCTGGCGGGCTGACGGTGCTGGTGGCGGAGCAGCTCATCTACCCGGTCTGGGAAAGGGGCGGAGCTTTAGGAGACCTCTGGGTGAAGGCGGAGGTGGAGATAGTGTCCAACTACACCTTCCAGGTAAGACATGAAGCACCACCTATCACAAATAATGATACAGAAGATATATCACTAATATAAACACAAATAATGTTCAATAACAATGAAAGACATGCCGCTGACTTTCACCATCAGTGTAAGGACTGATGGTGAAAATGGCCGTCTGGGCCAACCCTGCCGTAACCCATGCAATCACTCATTAAATCACTTTGAAAAATAATTTTCACTTTCACATTAAAGGTAATTTTTCTTTAAAAGAGTTTGTTAAAAAACACAGTTTGCTTTACCCAATAAAAAGGGTGAAGCAAAAAAAGGGGTGAAAACATTTGATTAAATGTTTAAAATATAACTTGTTATTTTTTATTCTGTTAAATCTCTACAGATTCTCATCATGGCGGCCATCAGAGACTTGGAGTATGGAGGAATCGCAGTCGACAGCATCGTTTTGTCCCCTGAATGCCGCTTGTCATCTGGTATGATTGTCTCTAATATATGCAAAAATGTAAGCAATAAAAATAAATTCAACAAATAAATCAATAAAAATATCCTTACATTTTCTATTATGTGTTTTTTAGCATAAGCTTTTACTAATTTTTTAGCATTAGCTTTTTTCAATTTGTTTCACAGTTTAGCATTTCCTCCTGCTATTAGCATTAGCATTAGCTTAGCTAAGATTGAGCGAATTAGTGATTTGTAAGCCTAACATTTTGGGAAGCTGTGCCCATTACTGGTAATATACTTGTTATTACGGCCATTTTAGAAATTGCCGCCAGAAAAAGAAGACATGATCAATAAAATATATTTGATAATTTCTGTGGGTTTAAATATAGGCTTTGATTTGACACCAAACATCACTCTAATTGGAAATTTGATTGCAAAGTGTTGGTCACTTTGAAAAATCAAAAAATGATCAGAAGATATTATTTTTCTGCGTTCAATTATGAATGATTTGAGAGAAGAAGTCGTCATCTGGGATAAATATTAGAACATTTTTTGCAAAATACAATTTTCTTGAAGACCATGGTGGCCATCTTGAATTTTTCACTGGCTAATGTTTTTGTGAAGAAGCAAATCCTTAGAAACATCTGTGCTGAGTTAGGTTTTTGTGAAAATGTTTTCTAAAATATTTACTTATCTGCTGCACTAAATAGATAATACCACCTTGGAAGAATTTCCCAGTCCTCCAAAGCATCCTTGCATTGATGATCCAGAGAAGATGTGTGATTTTCAGGCTGACTGCGATGCTGCAGAGGACGAAGCCAAATGCGGTGAGTTTGTTTATTCTAAACCGAGGGATCTGGACGATGGTGTTTTAGGGCCATTATGCTATGAATGGAAAGAACGGAGATAAAAAAAACCCCCCAGAAATGTTGAGATAAATTTGAGAAATTTTCTAGGAAAAAAAAGTTGAAATTTTTGTTTGAAAAGTTGAAAATTTGCAAGAACAAAATCTGTAATTTTGACATCAGTCTCAGAAACATACTAGAAAAACATGGAAATGTCAAAAATCCAAAACTTTGCCTTTTGAAACTCAGAAATTTTCACGTTTTTTCCAGAAGATTTCTGAGTTTTTTGGAAGGAATTTTCTCCTTTTTTCCACCTAGAGTGGTCCTAGTTTGCTGTCACAGATCTGATAAAAGAAGTCTTTGTTTAGCCATGTAGTCAAAGTTTCACCTGGTCTTGGATCGTTGCTGCAGGGGATTTCTCCTATCCTCAAGGCAGCTCAGGCTGGACTGACACCAGTATTGGGAGTCAAGGTTGGCTGCTGGATAAAAGTTCAACACCTGAAGGTAGAAACTGGTCCATCTCAATTAGCTGATTGATTCTTGTCTCTAACAATGTGTGGTATTAATGTATAATTTATTTTCTTGATTCAAAGCAGAGTTCTTGTATGTAGTTGAGGCTGCAGGCCAGCAGCTAACTGAAGCCCAGATTCGGACTCCCCTGCTGGGCCCCAGCGGTCCGGTTTGTAACCTGAGCTTCGACTTTGCGCTCACTGGGAGTTTGGATCACATCGGTAATTTCCCATCCCATGTGTGAAATTCGCAGCGTTTTTCTCTTCCCAGCAGTGAAAGTCTGTCTGTGGTACAGGTGAGCTTTCAGTCAGAGTGATCGACAGCTTGCTGGGAGTGAGGCCCAAGCTGTGGGAGTTCAGTGGGAAAACAGGAGCGGGGGACGAGGAGGAGACCTGGCAACACGTTGACCTTCCTATCGGAGTCAGGAAGCATCGCTTCCAGGTCAGTTTCAGACCAATTAAATACTTTTATTCTTCCATTTGGGTTTCAGCTTCTTCTAAAAAAAAACCCTCAAAAACATCCAGCTGTTTTTTTGGCAGTTGTCGAAACATGGTTGAATTTAGCACGTTAGCTTTAGCTCTTTAGCATTAGCTTCTATGTTGACAAAGCGCCTCAGTGCTAGTAGAACTAACATTAACAGAAACCTAGACTTTTGGCAGGGATATATACACTTAATAAATATAATGTAGATGTATGGTAACTTCCTGTTCCTCAGTTCAAAACAGCTAATCCTCCATTTTTTAACCAGCTGGCATTTGAAGCTCGCGCGGTGAAAGTTCAGCCTTTTGGTTGGATCAAAGTGAGGAATGTTCGCTTCATCAGCTGCCACGCCGACTACACTCCGTCTTTACCGACAGGTAACATTCAGAACGATTTACAAATAAAAAATAGCGAATGTTTGAAGTAATTGAACTTCTCTGGGCGACAGGGGCTTCATGTAACTTTGAGGACGGACTGTGCGCTTGGTATCAGGACAACAGTGACAACTTTGACTGGTCTGTGGTTACTGGGATGGATCACACCATCGGAGTAGGTGAGATCATAGATTATAAAGGAACAAATATTGTTTTACCAAACTTGATTTTACCTTCCTAATCCATGTAAAAAAAACCTCAACATGTGAAGGAATTGAATAGTTTTATACAAAAATATTTCTTCAGTTAAAATGTTTCACCACTTCTATTGAAAAACCTTCATTTATAGTGAATGAATCTTTCATTGGAGGACGAATAACGCAAATAAAATAAGAAAAAATTTTTTTTCTAAGTTGTTTAAACTCTTAAAAACTAAATATTAAATTCTGAATTTAGTTTCTTGCTTAGGGTCATATTAAGAAAAGATAAAAAAATAAAAGTTACACATGTACGAGAATAAAGTAATTATTACAAGAATAAGGTTGTATGAGAATAAAATCATAATAAAATGAAAACAGTCATAATATTTGAAAAATAAAGTCGTAATACTTGTAATAGCCGTAATACAATAACGTATTTTGATTTCATTCTTGTAATATTATGATTTTATTCTCATAATTTTATTTACTTATAATTTGTTTTAGCTTTGCTCATATACTCTGTCGTAATTGCTGAACAGCTAACCATAGAAAACGTAATTTTTATATTTTTAATTGGAACAAATCATTTGTTCCATTTAACTTAGGATTAAAAAATATATTTTTTTATTTTAAAATAAAAAATTACACTTTTAAATAAACAAATAAAAGCTGTAAAACAAAATATTTTGTGTTAAAAATAATTGGACAATAGAAATGTGCTTAATAAATAATGTACAAGTTTCACTTTTTGATTGAATTCTTATAAAATATCAATAATCTTTCAGTAATATTGTCATTTAATGAGTGAGATCTGACTCCTGTGATGGGAATCCTGATCTTGCTGCTGTTGTTCAGGCACCAGCCTCGTTGTGGACATGTGGAGCCCGTCGCTACGTGGAGCGTTTGGGCGCCTGCTTTCATTCCCACAGCAGCCGACTCCCACAGAGAGCTGCCTCACCTTCTACTACAAACTCTACGGGCCGAACGCAGGTGAGCTCACCCAGAGCTCACTGCTCCAAGACGTTCTGATCACCGGATATGAGCGTCACCTCAGGGGTAAATGCTGACTCTAACTTCCTGGTCCCCTCCAGGTGCTCTGAACGTGAAGCTGACCGACGGGCTCGGATATGAGATTTTACTGTGGACCCGCGGTGGCGCCCACGGCAACGAGTGGCACGAAGCGCACTGCCCAGTACCGCAGCAGCACACAAACTTTCAGGTGTCAAAATATTCAATCAAATACCAACAAACGTCTTTTTGTTCTGCTTGAAAGTCTAAAATGATCAGCTGTAACCTGAGGAAATGCAAAAAGCAGTTTTCAGATTTTAGTTGTTGAGCGAAAAGTATTATTATGCAAAATTCACATTTTGTACATTTTTGTACTTTCATTTAGTCTCTACTGCTTCTAAAAACAGCTCAAAAACTTAAGTCAGTGTTTTTTGGTATATGACACATCCAGAATGTCACCACTGCCCCGTTACCTAGCAACGCCAGAGAAGCTCAGCCCATCACCTAGCAACCAAAGCTGAGTTCCAGCAAAACATGAACATGTTTTACGTCACATGTAGATTTATCCTAACCTTCTCAAAGTAATCCAGCGACTGATCGGGTTGGGCAATATGGGCCGAGAAAAACCGTTACCTCATTAATGAGTCAATAATTCCTTAATACTGACGAAAAGGTTCTGGCTGCACTGGCAGATTATCTCTCATGAGAAAAATGTCTTATTATAAGTTAACTAATCTGCTCCATCTGCATAGATACAACAGAGTAAAGATTTAAAAATCTTTGTCATCCCCCAACAGTTGATATTCGAAGCGGTTCGGTCCGGTTTCGACGGCCAGGTTGCCATTGACGATGTGGCGTTTGTGGACGGCCCATGCACCATACCCAGAAGATGCTCCTTTGAGGGCCAGAAGTGTGGCTACAGCAGTTACGGCACCATAAACTGGGTCCACAGAAACGGACACACCACTACGATGAACGGACCCAAAACAGACCACACTTTGGGGACTGAGCTAGGTCAGCAAAACCCGATCAGAACAGAAAACTGGAAAACAGAAGATTTATCCCATCCTGCTGCGTGTGTCCAGGTTACTACATGATGGTCAACACAGACGCAGACATTCTGCCACCAGGGAGCGCCGCTGTCCTCATCTCCCCCGTCCGACAAGGAACCACCAGACCCGAATGTGTCAGTTTCTGGTACCACATGACTGGAGGGAACCCAGGTGAGTCTTATAACACTGCAAGGCTGCAAGACCCAAAGCTTCATGCTGATATAATCTGTGGTGGTTTTCTTTATATTTACTGTTTGTAACGATTGTATTTACTGACAAAATATGTTCAGTTAAGTTGTTTCTAACTTTGTTTTTTGTAACTTTTGTTTGTTGTTAACTAGAAAAATCACTCATTGTCTAAAAGCAACTGTTACTGTATAAAAAATAAGGTTTTGATAAGTTCTGGCTCATTTACAAAAATGTTCATGTGTATTTGATAAATTTTGCTCTTCTGGAGTCACACTGTTCACACAGAAGTCTCATTGCGGCTGCATTTAATTAGTAGTGTGAATGACCATTCAAAAGAAAAAATTAATTTCCACCTGCTGCGGGAACACACCATATAAAAGCTGCTTCCTGTTAAAACAATTCACTATTTCCCTTTTGTTCCTTCATTTTATTTTATATTTGTACTTTATTAATTTGCCTGTAGAACTAAAATTGTTTTATAAATGTGTTTCTGCCTCTATAAATTCCAGCCTTCTTTACGGTGTACGTCAAAACCCAGAAGGGAGAGAGAGTCCCCATCTTCTCTGAGAACCTGAACGAGGGAGACGACTGGCGTCACGGCAACGGCGACATCTCCGTTGGACTCACGTTGTGGCAGGTAAAGAGCGACTTTACAGAGTATTTCTTCCCCAGTCGGGTTGGTGTTTCACTTGGTTTTGCTCCGTTCGCAGTTGGAGTTTGAGGTTGTCGGATCAGGAAGTCGAGGTTCCCACGTTGCTGTTGATGACATCACAGTCTCGGCTCATCCGTGTGAAGATCAAGGTTTGTTTTGATCTGAGTCAGGAGCTGAGAGTGACGATGACACTGATCGCCTTCTTCAGATCTAACAGCATTGGTGTCAAACATTTGTGCAGTAAAAATGTTCATCTGTGCCGCTAACATTTTAAAGATATTAATAAATGTTTCCACAGGTCATGAAAGGTCAACCAGTCCCCATTTTCTTCAAATCAGAAAAAATTGGTGTTTATCAAATTGACTAGGTTTGTGCTGATTTGTGTAGCAAAAAAATTTGTTTGTGGTGATTTAATGAAAGTTTAAAGGCCAAACCGTCAACCCCAAATCAAATCTTTACTCAAATCAAACAAAACTGACATCAAATGTCTGTGCTATGTTTGTGCAGTAAAAATGTTCATTTGTGTCATTTTAAAGGTGTTAATAAAGAAGTTTTCATCAGAGGTCAACAGCACCACAAACGAAAATCTTTACTGCACAAACATTTGACACCAATTTAGTTATATTTGGCTCAGGTCATATCAAGAGTATGGAGAAAAAAACAAGCAGAATTTTTTCTCTGAGTCTGGATTAAAACGTAAAACATAAACATAAAACATAAAAAAATATTATGCACAGACATTGTGGGAAAAAGAGCATCTTATGTGAGACATGGAACCATCAGCTGCATCAGTACTGTCAAAATCTTGAACTTCATGCATATTGAGGCTCAGACTTTCTACCTCAGGGTCAAAGTGCAGTCTGGAGAACGGGATGTGCAGCTGGATCAACGTTCAGGACGGAAAACGGGACAAGCTGGACTGGGAGCTGACCAGTCCGGAGAAGGAAAAGCATTATCCCGTCCCACCTGAAGACCACACACTGAGAACAGAGAAAGGTCAGAGAGGAAGACAACAACACTGGAGCTGCTTTGATGGGTTTTACAGAGGTTCTGTTCTGGTTCTAGTCCAAAACCAGGGTTTGAACTGGTGCCTGAATGCTTGGATTTTACTTGGGTGTTTTCAAGGTTCAAAAAGGACCTGATTTCATAAGAAGTCCTTGAAAAGTGCTTGATATTGAAACTGTTTTATTATAATGTTGGTGAAATTTATAAAGTGTTATCTACAGATATTTACACAGAGAATAAAGAGACACACACACATTTTTCTCTCTGTATGAAGCAAAATCAAACAAAAATATTTCTTGTTTTAGGCTAGAAATACCAAATTACTTATATTTGATGGATGACATAAAACTTAGTGAGAACATGTTTAGAGATTCTTTTAAAACTTTCCCTGACCAGTCATGTGTGCAGGTTGTCTTTGAGAGACATCTCAAAACATAAAACTTAGTTATATTTTAGTTTGCTAGAATACTATCAGGAAAGTAATAAATGATCATATAATAGTGAATTGAAAATGGAGATACAAACAAAACCAATGAACTGAAAAACAACTAAATGTTGTGCTGGAAAATTCTTGAAAAAAAAAAAAATTTTACTGTTGGAAAAGTGTATAAACGCTGCAAATGGAGCATTTTTCCTCTTCATTTTGCCTCCAGGTCACTTCCTGTTCTTCCCAAGCAGCAACCGGACAGCAGCCAATCAAAACGCCTGGCTGGTGAGCCCTCAACTGCCACCGCTGAAGCCCACCTGTCTGAGGTTCTGGGCCTACAAGCCCCAGTCATGTAAGAACGATTGTTTTAATAAAATGCAGGTCAGAGTCTGGATTGTTGGATGCGTCATGTTTGGTTAAATGTTCCCAGCGGACTGCCAGCTGAGAATATTGATTCTGTCTGGAGGAATCATCAACCAGCAGCTGATCCCGAACGAACTCAGCGGACATTGGAGACAATTTGAGCAGAACATCACGTTTCATGAGGGATACCAGGTCAGACTTCCCAGAAAACTAGAAACTTGGAACGTGACGCCATGCTAGCCGACGATGATGAAGCTACTTAAGATTAGCGGTTTAGTTGTCGACACAACGCTCTTAAAAACACGCCTGATCTATAAAAGTAAAAAGGAGTAGCAGTACTTTGCTACTAAAAAAAATGTCTTTTTGCCCTCCAGTGTTGTGCACATGTGCAAAATTATAACATGCAACATGTCTAAGTCATTGGTATTAAAGAATGTCAAAGCTGACTTCTCTGCTGCATTTTGTTCTTCTTGTTAACAGATTGTGTTTGAAGGCATCAAAGGAACATCAGGTTTTGTAGCTCTGGATGACATCGAGTTCACCGTCGGGTTGGACTGCGCCACCAAAATCACAAAACCAAGTAAGACTGGAAACTGAGGGAGGGAATTTAACGTCACTTCAAAAACTTCCTGATTAGTCCACTTTTGACAGGCACTGCGCCGTTGCCTGGCAACCCCAGTAGAGTTCCGCCCTCACCTAGCAACCACACGGAACTCCAGAACGTTTGGTCAGCTGGTTTTATTGCAGTACAACGGCTGCTGGCAATGACAAGTATTTTGTTGTTGACTTACCATCCAGAAAACACTTGCTGCATTCTCGGTTGTGCAGGAGGCACCACTTCTGCTTTTCAAAGATGTATGGTTCTAATGTAGCAGATCTGTTTCTATCCATTTTTAGGTGAGAGTGTAAATGTTGAGTTTTGGGGTGTGGCCAGCTGCTTATTTGGATTTGAAGTGACCAGACACCCTAAAACAGCTCAAATAGGAAGAACTGATCCGACTGAAATCTTATTATCTGACAATGATTTTGTGAAAAATTGTAATGAACAGGTTTTTTACAGCCCACAGACATATCCAAACCTGTTTAAGAGATACCAACATGTTTGTTGTAGTTTTTGGCAGCCTTTCTAGGAGTAAATGATTTCCGTCTCTCTTTCAGCCTCGAAGCCGGACAACGCCGGAGGAATCGCTGCCTCTGTGATTGTGGCGGTGCTGCTGATCGGCACCCTGGTCGCTCTGCTCGTCTTCTACCTGCGAACCAAACCAGATGCCAACGCTCCATCGCCCCCTGTCGGCATTAGTAACGAAGGATATGTTCCAGTGAGTTAAAAGATCCCAATAAAATCCAAACATTTGACCTTTTTCACCTTTTTCTCTCCTGAAACCTGTTTGACTTTTATTAAATTCCCTCTCAGGAGGATCATGTGCCTGATCCTCCAAGACAAAACCATCCAATGGCTGCAGGATTCAACAACATCTCTGTGAGTTTTATTCAACTCAGTCTCTATTGTTGAAAACAAACGATGACAAAAGCTTCACCGCTAGGGGGCAGCAACTATTAATTTAAAACTCTGGCTTGACCACAGGTGTTTGCAACAGATGGAACCATTTTATTAATCAGTCCAAAATCATTACAAACAGATTGAAATATTATTTTAATAGAAAATGTCTGGTGTAATAGAAATATTTGTCTTTAATAACCACATTTTCAGCATTCTGTTTAATTTGATAGTGAATAGGAGCAAAGTTTGCTTTTTCTGAAAAGCAAACTTTTGTGCACCCAAAATTGACTTCTGAGATTAATCTTAACATTTCAGATTTGTTTGGCAGAAATTAACTCTTCATGTTTTGTTTTGTTTTCTATCTACAACGGCCCTCATTCATCGTTGTACTTTCCTTAACGCATCTAGTTTGGTTTAATTGTATGATTTTCTAGATGTGAAAGTGAGAAGTTCACATCCACTCTTCACTGGCAGGAGGATATATTTGTTGTTTGAACTTTAAAACTGTCAGCTAAAATTAGATAGTATCTGTTTGTTGTCGCCTCTGGTCCCTAACTACGACAATTTGCTATTTTTGAACCGCTTTGTGTGTAAAATTAATGATTCGTGGAAAAAATATCAAGAATAATTTAAGATTTTTGCAGATTACTGCGGTTTAATTGATTATCTTTGTCCTGCAGATCTCTGAGGAGGAGTGACACGGGGAGCCTTGCCTCCGCCTAGTGGTGGTTTTGGGAAATGCAGGTGATATCACAGCAGGAGAACTGCTTGTGTCACCCTAAATGATCACACCTACATGTAAACAAACACACATTTACACAGACAGCACAAGGCCAGAGTGCTGATTAATGCAGGTCTGAGGGGATGCGGACCTTCAGCACGGGGAAGTCGGAGCGACATCATGGCTCTCAGAACCGCGAAGCTGCATGAAACGGGACAGAATAATAAATCACTGCTGCGCTAGCAGGCACTGACATGGGAACCTGGCAGTTATGAGCAGATTTTGAGTTTTAGATTAGATTTTGATCCTTTATTTTCCTAGTTTTAGTTTGTTGGACCCGTTTCCTTCTGATAAATGACCACAGCTCTGCAAAAATACAAAATCTGACCAAGTACATTTCTAGTGCAAATATCATAGCACACTTGAAATAAGACTAAATTAACTCACAAATAACTTTTCAGTAAAATATGGGAGCTTTTTACATCAACCACAAAAAACATAAAAACAAAGATAATTAAACATTTAACTGAAGCTGGTTGAAAATAATCCAACATCAAAGAGCTGTTAGGAGATAATGTTAGTTTTCAGGTAGTTTTTTATAATTGTCTTCCCAAATTCTTCAGCTTTATTAGTTTTTGTGTTCAAATGAAGAATGGAGAAGAAATGAAAAACCTTTATGTCGACATGTCGACTATTCCAAACTGATCATAAATAAAGCTAATTTTAAAGCACTTGTCTTTTGATTGTTTTCTTCTATTTTCTTTTACACCATTTTGTCTTTTTAATTAAAACCAGGTCTCTCCAAATGACTTACCACTGAATTATGTATTTTATCAAATCTGATGAGTGTAAACTCACCAAACATTGTGGTGTTTCACATTTTTATCCCAGAAAAGTATAAAAACAAGATTTTATGCATCTAAAACTGTTTTCAGCTCAAAATTTGAAAAATCTTCAATTCGACATCAAATATCAACTTCAGCATCACGAGCTACTTGCCATGTACTGATAAATATTCCTAAAAGCAACAAACAACATTTCCAGTTTGCAGCTGAAAGGTTTCTCCTTCTAGTACTCACAAGATGGCAACCTGAGCAAAGAGCCACAGCAAACATAATAGAAACCACTTGCAATAGATGGCAATAAATACTCTTCTGTGCATCAATAAAGGCTAAAAATACCTTAATTTTAGTTTAGTTAGTCCATATGGACTTTAGGATGAGTGGTAGAGTTAAAACTGGTTTGTTTTGAAGGAGCTCAACTGATGTCTTTCAAAAGACGTACAGCTGTTTTGTTTTGTGTTAAAATAAAAACAGTAAAATGAGGAAAATTAAGTCATAATATTATGAAAAGGAACTCATAAGGGGATAAGAACTAATTACGAGAGTAAATTTATAAAATTAGTTTATTCTCGTATCATTTTGACTTTATTTTCATAACATTATGTCTTCATTGTCTTGTTTTCTATATTTTCCATAGTCTGTCATAATCTTCAGCTCAGAGGTGCTGAATAAAAAATTCACACTTGACTTTTCACATTTTCATTAGTGGAAGATTTTTTTAAAAATCAACAATTTTTGACTCTTTTCCACAAAATCGCGGTGAAACATTCTTCACATAATGAATGGGGAGTCTTAAATCCTCTTGCCTGTAAACCTGCTGTCAGGTTTCACTCTGCTGGACCTCGTGATGAAGTGATGACGACACGATGCCCTTAGCAACGGTCGCGTCTCCTCGGCAACATCCTCCGGTGTCCCCTCTGAGCTGCTGCAGCGCGACCCCCATCTGCTGTTTCCGAGGGAGGCAGGAGGGAAAACCGGGGGTAAAAAAATAAGAAAAAACACGAAAATCCTCATTTAACACCAATCAGGGGAAGATGTCTGAACATGGCGCGTTGTCATGGGGAGAAACGTGCGAGCTGAGCGCCTGAAGTTGGAGCGCATATCAAGGTAACTTCACCTCCTCCTCCTCCTCTTCCTCTTCATCACCATCATCAGCCTCTGGTTCTGTTGGCACCTGGTGGTTTTGCAGGAGGAGCGCCAGCTCTGCTTGAATGGATCCCGCTGTGCTCATCTTCCTGCTGTACGTGATGATCGCGCACGACCTGGTGTGCGGCTTGATGCAACACCGCAGACAGAGCGCCAGACCCAGAAAACCCGCAGCTGGACCTTTGTGGCGCTCAAGGTGCGTCAGTTTGATGACCTGGAGAAACATTTCATTTCTGCTTCAGAATCTAAATGTTTGTGTTTGACACTGACATGAGATAAAAGATCAGTAAAATATATTAATATTAAATTTAGATATTTTTTGAAAAGTATTTAAAGTATTGTAAAAAAAATAAATAATTATATATATGTTTAATTTGAATAAAACAAAAACAAAAATAGTTTTTGAGAGTTACCGAGAAACAAAATTCAAGACTTACAAAACCAGTTCAAACGACAAAACTTTCTACTTCCGCTTCCGGTTGAATGGCGAGCGCCGCAAAGGGAGGCAGCTCCGTAAATATTTTTTAAAATTACCTTTAAATCATCTTGGGTCAACAAATGTTGAATTTGGTTCGCATATAAAATAACTCTGAACAATATAGATTATGAAAGACAGCCGGAAATTCACTCAAAAAACTTTACAGACCAAGTTCCGGCTGGCTAGCTTAGCGCCGGCTAGCTCCGCCCCGGCTAGCAAAACATCAACCGCCATGGCTAACGAGGCTAAGGCTAGTAAATCTCCTCGCACCGTCCCGAACAACGACGCTACGGGGTCTACTCCAGACGGAAACATGGAAGAAGAAGTCCCTCTTCCGGCAGGAAGAGCTACGGGCGTATCGTGAAGATTTAAGGATTGATATAAAATAAAATTAGCATCAGGAAACACGCAGACATTTAATCATACCAGACGATAAGCGGACAATATCAAAATGCTCAGAAACGAATTATCAGAGAAAATAGAAAGACGGCAAAAGAGCCACACAGATCTTTATTGGAGCTCACTGTCAGGCCCAACAAGACGAAGAAGAAGGTATTTGATTATCTGAGTTTATTTATTGACTTTTTTATTTTGATGTATAAATGGAAGTTTCTGGAGATAACTTTATTTACCTGATTTATTTGAGGTATTCAGGAATAGCTCAGGCCTGTCATTATAAACAATAAATCAATTAATTGGACGACGAATAAAATAAAATAGCTCAATCATTTCTATTTGCATGAGATATTGTTTTTATCTTTTCTCTTTGTCTACAAAAAAACTGGGTGACAAAAGTCAGGACAATTTTGTTTACACAATTCATTTTATTTTATTTGTTGTTTTGTTTATTTCAGGGAAATTTAAAATGTCTTCCAGTTCCAGTTATAAATGTTCATAAAAATTTAAAGTTAATTGATATTTTAGAATGTGTTCATGCATTACTTTTCCATTACCGTAATATTAATAGAAAATGGTCTCAAAATAACAATTTTGTTGATAATTGCAATAACCTCTGGCACAATTTATTGTCTATCAAAATTTGTAATCAAGACAGGCATAAACAAGGGGTAGAGAATATTTTTTCCATATTTTTGTATGAATGACAAAAAGACAATAAATAGAAAATTTAAAAGACAAACGTCTGAATTATAACAAAATACGACATTTGTTACATTGAAAAACTTTTGCATAATAATGAATGAGAAAAGTTAAAGAGTTTTGTATCATTTTTAACAAGGAACTGCTTCTGATTTTATTTTCTATCTCTGGCAGTTAGGGGCTTCCGTACATTTGTACAATTGTACCTTTTCAACTCAATGTAGCTTATATGCTAAATGTTCAGGAAGTCTTCTCAGGGAGTTGCAGGATTGAAACTAGTGTTGTTTTTCCCACATCATGTAACCTAGACTCACTTTGCTCATCTTCAGGCATGCTTGTGCCACCCCTTTTCTAATGCTGCTCTGAGCAACCGCCCATGAGGCCCTAAAAATTGTCTTTTTATGTCATCCAGTACTTTAAAATGGTTTGATGCTTCATTGTTTATCTTCTGAATCTTTGTGTGTTCATCTTTGTGTGTTTCCTCTACAGAGCCCGGGCGGGTCAGGGGGTTCTGAGGACGAACAACCGAGGAGGGAGAGATCCAAGGAAGACCGGACGAATCGTGAGGAAAGCGTAACAAAGACAAAAGGTGGGCAATCACATGATTTATTCATAAAATAAAAGGCGTAAGCTATTGTAAAGTGAAAGTGAAGCCCTGCAACTGACACTGCAACAAATGGTACAATATTGGTTCCCTATCAATCCAAGTCCACTTGACTATCAGGTTTGAAAACAACTCAGGTATAATAACTTTACATGAGGCCCCATCACATAGGATTTACTTAATAAATTTCCTGTTAAAAGAAACAACCCAAAAACAAAACAAGAAAAATTTGAAACAAAAAAACATGATCACCTATATTCCAAGTCAAAGTCACACAACAAAATTTCAAGAATCCAAGGATTTATATTATTGTGAGTCCAGCTTGCAGTGAGAATATCGCAGTTAAAGTTTACAGAACTCAGCAGATTTTCCAATACAACCTCCACCCAGTAGTGGTTCAGTGAATCTGGTCTGGACTCTGTGGAGGAGAGTCATGGTTTCAGAGACACTGTAGAAGGACAGAATCCCTGCTGTGTGATCCAGGTACACTCCGACTCTGGAGGAAACTGGACCGGAGATGGAGGTCCAGATACTGTTGTGCAAAAATGTGCAGTTGTTTTGGGAACAATCTAATGCCCAAGATTTCTCATTGTATCCAAAAATACAGTCATGTCCCAATCCTGCTCTGCTGATACTCTTGTATGCGACTGCTACATGAACTGACCCACTACACTCCACCTCCCAGTAACAACGTCCAGTCAGACTCTCTTTACTCAGAACCTGAGCATAATTAGTGAATCTGGCTGGGTGACTAGAATAAGCCTGATTTTTATCAGTCTTTGTCACCTTCCTGTTCCCCTCTGATAGAACCAGCCATTTGTTTGCTGTGTTTGGATCCAGAGTGATTTCACGTGAATATCTTAAGAATCCAGCTCTGCTCTTTGGTTCTGGTTCTAACAGTAGAACATCAACCTCAGAGACCATCGGTGAGATGTTTGTACATGAGTCTACAGTGCAGGAATCACAGGTCACATCTTCAGGTCCAGCATAACAGTGGTCAGCAGGAGCAGCTTGGAGTCCAGTCTTCTTCAGCTGCTCTACTGAAGCTGCTAGCATGGTGTTTTTCTTCAAAACAGGCCTTGGTATGAATGTCTCTCTGCACCAAGGGCAGCTGTGGATTCTTTTCTGATCCTCTTCATCCCAGTGATGTTTAATGCAGTTCATGCAGTAGCTGTGTCCACAGGGAGTTGTCACCGGATCCGTCAGTAGAGCCAGACAGATTGAACAGGAGAAGGTCTCTCGGTCGAACTGATTCTGCTCCATTTTTGCTGTCAGTCACAGTTTCTGTGTGCGTTTCACTTGCTGAAAACAGAAACTGGTTTGGCCTGATTTATAACTCATGTTTCAATGCAGAGAGGCTGCAGCCAATCAGGTTCACCCAACGCAGATATCTCTACGCCCAGCCTCAAAGTTCAGATCATTAAAATAATCATGCCAAGGTTACACCCAAAGTTTTCTCAGAGCATGTTTATCTGAGGTAAAAAAAAAAAAAAAGACAATAATGGATACTAATGGGCCAACTGTTCATGAGAAATATACTTAATAAAGTAAAAATGATTGTAAAGTAATATTATCAAGGAACATGATTAAATATAACCATTTGTCTGTGTAATAACACACGCACTCCCTGATTTCCAAATTTTTTTAGATTATGTCTCTCAGTATGGACATGAACCTAAGGTGACAATTTCAAAGCCCTCCATCATATATAAGTGGGAGGTCTTGCAAAGTTGCTGGGCATTCTAAATTGTATTTTCCTCCCTGCATTCTGGAAAATTATAGCTTATGTAAGACCATTCTTGCAGTTTAACTGAACTGTGCAATATTTTCAACTGTAATTTTAAAATTGTGTTTTTTACACTTTGTGTTCTGCACATGTTCTATCAAGATTTGGGATTAATAAACGTACACATGGCCCATTATTTATATTTAATATACAGTATAATTGCAACATTGTAAAAAAAAGATTTTAATCGACTCTTCATTAAACGTTTAAGAATTTTGGACTTCAGAAAAACTTGCTGTACGTGGTTGTCGGGTGCTTGGCAGTCATTCATTCGTCGTGTTTTTGAGTTAAAAATGTTTAAAATTGACAGAAAATTTGAAAATATCCCTTGATAATTATATTTTATTGGAATATTAACATCAGAACACCAACTATAAAGTCTTAAAAATGCAAAACTTAAGTAAATAAGTAATGCTAAGCCTGGTGGGTCACAAGGAAAGCCTGTTGGCCCGCCAAACTTAGAATATACTGGGGGAAACCCTGGACATGACTTGACTATTGCCTGTCTTGACTTGGTAAAGATTTGAGTTTTGCAAAACGCTGACTTGGTTCCACCTCTGGAACAAACGCAAGCATCTTGTGCTAATGGGAGGAATGTATTATGGACTTTTATCAAACACAAAAACAAACTGCTACTCCATTTGTTTAAATTTTGTGAAGAAGGAGGTTGGGCTCTGTGTCGTTCAGTGGTTCCTGTTGTAGCGCCACCACAGGTGAGGAGGTTTACAGGTACTGCAATGTGTTTGGTTTGTTTGACACAATGCAGTGTGAAAGCGAACCACACCAGCTGAAAATGATACAAATGTTGAAATTCTGGTTCCCAATTGAACCAAGTCAACCTGACTACCAGGTTTCAAATATAATAACTTTATGTACAAAATAAAGCTTAAATGATAGAGTAATACAGCTGATTTTACTGATAATTTTAATGAAAGGTAAAACCCCAGAAACACCCATGTATGGAGAAAATTCAATTGGAACAATATAGCTCTATTTTGCTTATGTAGTCAAAGATAAGGAAGAATATTGTAGCCAGCCCTTAGTGTTGCTGGAGACTCCATGGTCAGATGGCTGTAGATCACATACACATATTCTGGCCTTGTCAAAAGATAACTGGATAAAATAAGTGTAACTCTGAAAAAATAATAGGATGTAAAAACCCAGAACATTTTGGACAGTCTGTTTGGGGTGTCTTACATGGCATACTACTAACAGATATCTAAAGCTTGAGGATGATACCACCATTCTGGATCTGATGGCAAACAATGATCAGACCTTGTACAGACAGCAGAGCCATCACCTGTTCAAGTGCTGTTCACTGAAGAACCTGGTGCTCAACACCAGCAAGACCAAGGATATCATAATGGACTCCAGGAAATCCAGGAGGACAGTGCACCACCTATTACAATTAAGGGGAAGTGGTGGAGTGCATGGTCAACATCAAATTCCTGGGCATCCACATTATCTTGGACCTGACCCGGTTGCTGACGAGGACAGCCCAACAAAGGCTATTCTTCCCTAGGAAACTGAACAGGGCTGGACTCCCCACTCAGTTGCTCAAAACCTTCGATAGACCCTTGATTGAGTCCATCCTCTACCTCAGTATAACTGTGTGGCATGGCAAATGCACAGTCCAACCAAAAAGGGCTTGGCCCAGTTGGTGAAAACTGCCCAGTGTATTGTGGGGAGTCAGTTACCGAACCAGGATCTAATATATACAATCAGACTGCAAAGGATGCCCAGTTTTATTAGTGCTGATGCCATCCACCCAGAACACCAACTGTTTGTACCTCTACCGTCAGGAATACCGAACAGGAACACCATACAGTTACATAGACAGCACAAAAAGGCTCTTTATCCCAAGAGCTATAAAATCTATCTGTCCTCCTTCTATCCCCTCTGCCACCCTGCCAACACACACAACAATTTGCTGCACCTTAAAGACTGATTAAGACTTTATTTATCTATTTATCTCTGATGGTACTGCTCAAATTTTGATATGTTCCTGAAATATAATGACAAATAAAAAAATCTTATGTCTTACAAATTCAGATTCCAAGAGTCAGTTTGTTGAACAATGGAATGATTATAGAAACAAGGAAGGCATCACTTTCACGTCAACATGTTGATATCTATCCATTGTAAGTGTTCAAAGAAAAGTTAAATGAAAAAGTAAAACAGTAAAACATACAGAAATAAATAAACACAAATATTAAGCAAAAAAACATAATTGCTTATATTCCTAACCAAACACACACACAAACACACATTAAAACAAATAATTAAACAAAAAACTGAGAAAACCTTTTTATTGAAGTTTACAGAACTTAGCAGAGTCTCCAGTTTCATAAATCCCCGCCTAGCAAAACGTCAACGCCATGGCTAACGAGGCTAAGGCTAGTAAATCTCCTCTCACCGTCCCGAACAACGACGCTACGGGGTCTACTCCAGACGGAAACATGGAGGAAGAAGTCCCTCTTCCGGCAGGAAGAGCTACGGGCGTATCGTGAAGATTTAAGGATTGATATTAAATAAAATTAGCATCAGGAAACACGCAGACATTTAATCATACCAGACGATAAGCGGACAATATTAAAATGCTCCGAAACGAATTATCAGAGAAACTAGAAAGACGGCATAAGAGCCACACAGATCTTTATTGGAGCTCACCGTCAGGCCCAACAAGACGAAGAAGAAGGTATTTGATTATCTGAGTTTATTTATTGACTTTTTTATTTTGATGTATAAATGGAAGTTTCTGGAGATAACTTTATCATTTGATTTTATTATCATTATTTATTTATATATATATATTTAATTTATGTCTGTCATTGGTCTGCCATGTTGGTTTATTTACCTGATTTATTTGACGTATTCAGGAATAGGTCAGGCCTGTCATAACAAAACAATAAATCAATTAATTGGACGACAAATTAAATAAAATAAAATAGCTCAATCATTTCTATTTGCATTGTAAAGTGAAAGTGAAGCCCTGCAACTGACACTGCAACAAATGGTACTATTTTGGTTCCCTATCAATCCAAGTCCACTGGACTATCAGGTTTGAAAACAACTCAGGTATAATAACTTTACATGAGGCCCCATCACATAGGATTTACTTAATAAATTTCCTGTTAAAAGAAACAACCCAAAAACAAAACAAGAAAAATTTGAAACAAAAAAACATGATCACCTATATTCCAAGTCAAAGTCACACAACAAAATTTCAAGAATCCAAGGATTTATATTATTGTGAGTCCAGCTTGCAGTGAGAATATCGCAGTTAAAGTTTACAGAACTCAGCAGATTTTCCAATACAAACTCCAGCCAGTAGTGGTTCAGTGAATGTGGTCTGGACTCTGTGGAGGAGAGTCATGGTTTCAGAGACACTGTAGAAGGACAGAATCCCTGCTGTGTGATCCAGGTACACTCCGACTCTGGAGGAAACCGGACCGGAGATGGAGGTCCAGATACTGTTGTGCAAAAATGTGCAGTTGTTTTGGGAACAATCTAATGCCCAAGATTTCTCATTGTATCCAAAAATACAGTCATGTCCCAATCCTGCTCTGCTGATACTCTTATATGCGACTGCTACATGAACTGACCCACTACACTCCACCTCCCAGTAACAACGTCCAGTCAGACTCTCTTTACTCAGAACCTGAGCATAATTAGTGAATCTGGCTGGGTGACTAGAATAAGCCTGATTTTTATCAGTCTTTGTCACCTTCCTGTTCCCCTCTGATAGAACCAGCCATTTGTTTGCTGTGTTTGGATCCAGAGTGATTTCACGTGAATATCTTCTGCAGCCAATCAGGTTTTACGCACAGCTGTTGTTAGTTACACCCAGCGACAATGTGATGCTCATAAAAATAGTCCTGCAAAGGTTACACCCAAAGTTTTATAAGACCAGGAAGTTAATCACAGATACCATCACCAAAAACCTGTCTTTAGTATTAAAAAATAATGCCCAGATATCTATTGTGTTTGTCAGTTTATTTATTATAGTTATTAAACAGACAGAGGTTATTTATTAATGACCAAATGAACAACCTTCACTAGACTGTGTGATACATCTCATATTTCTTTCTCTAGATCATGTTACGTTATATTCATTTACAGTGAGAAGGTTTACAAAGGCTGATATAGGAACAAAATTATATTTTAAAGATGCATTAAGCTGTAGCATGTTAACATCTCTTAAGTCAATGTTAATGTGAACTTTACTAACATTGCACTTTAAAAACAGGATTAAAACTGCACCAAAGTGCTGTACAAAAGTGATAATAAAAGAAGTTCATGAAAAGAAAGTAATACAAGAGAAATATATGTATAATGTTAAAATAATAAGTTATTGGGGAATCAAAACCCACAACAGAATAGCTACAGTATTAGGCTTCAATTAAATGCCAAAGAATATGAGTTTTAAGAAGCAATTTAAAGTGATCTAGGCTGTGGGCAGATCTAATCTGGGAAGGTAGATTATTCCATAGATTAGTAGTGGATAGAGAGGCCTGATCTCCTTTTCACTTAAGTCCAGTCTGAGGAACATTCAGTCCCAGCTGATTATTGGATCTCAAAGTTCTGGATACAGAATGAAGTTTCAAAATATCCTGAAGATAAGGAGGGGCTAACCCATTTAAAACTTTGTAAGTTGTTAAAAGAGTCTTAAAATCTATTCGATATGAAACAGACAGCCAGTGTAAGGAGGCCAATATGGGCCTTATATGGTCACGCTTCCGGGTGTCTGTAAGAAGCCGAGCTGTTGCTTGCTGGATCACTTGAAGACGCTGTATTTATCTATGTCTTTATATAAAGAATTATAGTAATCTAATCGAAACCTAATGAAGGCTTGGATAATTACTTCAAAATCCTCAAAACAAAAATAAGATTTCACCTTTGCTAAAATCTGCAAGTGATTTTTACAACAGAACTAACTTCTTTTGTCGAATTATAAGCAGTTATCAAAGATAAAACAAAAATTCCTGGCTGAAGTCCTCCGACAAAACGGAGGTGAAGAACCAAGTATGGAGTCTGGATTATTAGTGTGAAGGTTTTGACCAAATATGACTTGAATTTTGCTATGATTGAGGTAAAGAAAATAAATTTTCATGCATGATATAACTTCAGCTCAACAAACTATTAATACCTGCAGAGATTCATTTTTACCATCTAGTTGTTTTAGGGGCATTTAAATCTGGACGTCATCTGCAAAATGTTGAATATTCTAAAAATCTGACCAACGGGCAAAAACTATAAATTAAATAAATTAATGCAATTGATATACAGCCACAAAAATGTTTTGAAGAAGTACAAATAAAAACTTGGGGTGCGTTCACAACATCCCTGTTCAGTTCACTTTAATCAAACTTTGGCTCTTTTGCTTAGAAAGTCTGATTTGCTTTGAGAGGTTTGTGCAGTCGAACTCTGAGGGGTTTCGGTCTGATATCACACAGCCCTCTGTGCGTCACAGGTTTATTAACCAAACCATTCTGTAACACGCAGGAAAGGAAGCGAGAAAGATGATTGAAGTGGAATACACTCAAAAGAACAGAGGACGTGGCCTGAGATATGTCGTTATCAGTCTTTGAACCACGATCTGGCGTGCTCATTTCGAAGTGCCTATTTATTACAATTGAGGCGTTGTCAAGGTAACAAATCATTTGCATAGAAGGAGGGGCAAACAAAACACAGCTGCCAACACAGAGTCACTGTCTCTAATCTAAACATTGTGGCTCTCCTATGTATGTAGATGTTGTCCTCAAGCGTAGTTCTCAAGATCCTGCCTTTCCATATCCAAATTGTAAAACAACAGTTCTCATAATGCTTCAAGTTGTAAACTAGAGTTTCTCTGGACTTCTAGTCTTTGATCCACTCTCCTGCTAAGTGTGAACTCTTTCTTCCTGTAAAAGAAAGAGTTCTTTTACAGGAGAAAAGAACTCCTGTAAAAGATTCCTTTTTGGCTGGCAAACGATTCCTGGCTGGCGTCTTTTGTCCATTTTTCACACTGCCTCTTATCAGGGCTGTTGTGGCTGCAGTCATTCTGTTTCTCAATTGGGCACGTTCGGCTCAATTCGGCTCCTCCAAATAGGAAACAGATCCTGGGGGCAAATTAAGGTGTCTCAGCTTTTGAATATTTTTATAGATTATCAGTTCAGTTCAAAAAGACACGGGTTGATAACAGCTCACCGCGCCTGCATAACGTCCGTCTCTAGGTAACCATTACAACAGCGTCCGGGGGTCCTATTTAGCTCCTGACACAACAATTTAACTGACCTTAATATTTCCTGTCTTATGTTTGGGTCCTTATTGTTGAGATCTGTGTGACAAGTGGTGTGACTATGAGACATGTATAGAAATACGGAACAAATTGGTGTCGGTTCAATACGGGACACAACAATTAACAGTCAAATACCAGACGATTTCGTAGTTTTTTGGACGTATGACAACCCTAACAAGACAACAGACATCTGTCATTTTAGGCGAGCTTAAGCTAACCTGAATATTTACAGCCCTCCTGTTGATACACGGACATTACTGACCTACTGCAGAATCAGTGCTGTTCCTCTATTACTGATCATTTCATGCATCCAGGTGTTAAATACAGAAAATGCCGACTAGAACAAATTCCCCACATGGTTTTTGTGCCCCTCTAGTGCAGCGCCCCCTATGCTTTGCTTACAGTGCACCCACTTTTATCACCACTGGTTTTATGACACGTCTCCAACCTCTCAACCTCTCACAGGTTTAAAGCTCGGTTTTCCAAATGTTGACAGGGGAGGAGCTTAAAGCTCCTCTTTATTACTGCTACCAGGATCTTTCTGTGGTGGATGTAGTGTTGTTGATGAATGAAGACGAAACCAAACATTTGATTGTCATGTTGGAGGCTACTTGCTTAACCCACATGCCGAACAGAGAGGGGGGAATCAGATAAATAGAAAATTATTTTATGACAGGATAGTTGATGGGGTGAAAGTATGTCTCTCTGGGGCCACTGGATCTGGATCTTCTGTGATCTGAGGGCTGGGGAAGATGAGAGGTCAGTGGGTAGTCAGAACAGGTGAAATGAGAACTGGAACGGGCTTACTGGATGAGATGAAGAGAATCTGCCAAGGAGGGAAAGGTTGGGATGCTGGAGCCTGGGTCTTTGTGCTAGAGGAGGGTGCAGTCCGGATTTTGAGGGCCGAAGGGATCCGGGGTGACTGATCACACGTCGGAGGGCGGGCTGGCAGTCAGGCCCTCAGCGGGGCCAGGAGCGGATCTTCTCCAGATGCTGTGCAGGAAAATCAGCAACAGAGGATCTCAGGTTTGGGTCTGAGGTCAGCGGGCAAAACTTGATGAAAGGAAACCAAAATCGGTAAACACTCAGGCGCTGGAGAACCGGTCACCTGCTCCTCTTATGCAGGCGTTGATGAGGCCAATAACGCACAGGTGCACGGGGGACCACCCTCCTCCAGAAGGCTCCTCGTGGCTCCCTCTGGTGGACAAAACGGCTCCCTACAACTCCAGCATCCAAAACTGATCTTTTCCAGCAGGAAATAAGACACTCTTGAAGAAAAGTGACCAAACATAAAATAAAACAAACATAAAATTTATCACAATAATGATTAGAAAACTTTCAACATTTCTCTGTAATCAAGTTTCTTTATTGAATCAATCAGTCAATCAATCAAATTTTATTTGTATAGCACATTTCAGCTACAAGGCATTTCAAAGTGCTTTACATCATAAACACAAAATACAAAGTCATGCAACATAGAATAAAATATCAAGTGGTATGTCACGGAATTTAAGCGCCTGTTACTGCCGAACTCCGCCGTCCGTTCAAACACGGATATTTGCCGGGCCCCATTGCCCATAACAAGAAAAGGTCTCACAACCTTTTGACACGGAATTTAAGCGCCTGTTACCGCCGGACTCCGCCGTCCGTTCAAACATTGAAGAAGTCCAGAGAGACAGAACAACAAACATTTTTCTGATCTAAATCTAAAAGTATGAAAAGAAAACAGCATCAGTTCTGATTTGATGTTTCAGGTTTTTCGGATCACAATATAGAAAACAGAAGCAAGTTCAGATCCTTTGATCTCAACTGATTGAACAACCAAACATCAAAATGCATGGATAAGAAAATTAAAGGAAAACCATTAGAGTTCAGAGAAGTTTTGATTTTCATGAAATATTTCTGTCATCAGAATGAAGGAAAACAGCAGTGATTTCCTTCATGGCTCCTATAACACAAAGAACTAAACCGGAAAAATAAAGAAGATCAGAAAAACAGCAGAAACATCAGAACCATGAACCCTGATGAACAATCTGACAGAAAAGAGGAATCTATCTGGGTTTACAGAACTCTGCTGAGGATCCAATCTTATTAATCCTAACTCCAGCCAGTAGCGGTTCAGTGAATCTGGTCTGGACTCTGTGGAGGAGAGTCATGGTTTCAGAGAAGCTGTAGAAGGACAGAATAGCTGCTGTGTGATCCAGGTACACTCCGACTCTGGAGGAAACTGGACCTGAGATGGAGGTCCAGATTCTGTTGTGCCAAAATTTGCTTTTGCTTTTTAACAATATAATGCCCAAGATTTATCATTATTTCCAAAAAAACATTCATCCCCTAATCCTGCTCTGCTGATACTCTTGTATGCGACTGCTACAGAAACGTCTCCCCCTCTCCACTCCACCTCCCAGTAACAACGTCCAGTCAGACTCTCTCTACTCAGAACCTGCCGCCATCCAGTGAATCTGTCTGGATGACTAGAATAAGTCTGATGCTGATTCATTCCTGTCACCTTCCTGTTCCCCTCTGATAGAACCAGCCATTGTTTGCTGTGTTTGGATCCAGAGTGATTTCACATGAATACCTTAAGAATCCAGCTCTGCTCTTTGGTTCTGGTTCTGACAGTAGAACATCCACCTCATTGACCATCAGTGAGATGTTTGTCCATGAGTCTCTCAGGACGTCCTGTAGTTTGTCTCTGAGCTCTGACATAGCTGCTGCCACGTCCTCAAAGTGTCTGAGAGGACGGATGTTGATGCTGGATGAGTGTGTCGACTCACTGAGTGCTGGTGGTGGGGGGTAGTTGAGGAGAAACTGGTTGTGATCCTCTGTGTGTGAGAGCTGCTCCAGCTCAGCGTCTTTCCTCTTCAGCTCAGTGATCTCCTGCTGCAGCTTCTCCTGAACATCTTTGACTCGACTCACTTCAGTTTTCTGCTGGGATCTGATCTGCTGCTTCACCTCAGAGCTTCTTTGCTGGAGGAGACAGATCAACTGGGTGAAGATCTCCTCACTGTCCTCCACTGTTTTATCAGCAGAGCGATTGATGGCCTCCACCTCCTGCTGAAGCAGCTTCACATCTTTCTCCTGGTTCTGGATTCTCTGCTGGATGTTTCCTCGTCTCTCCTCCAGCTCTCTCTGCCTCTCAGTCCTTTCTGCTGCAGCTGACACTGTTTCATGGCCTTTATGTTCATCCATGGTGCAGAGATAACAGATACACTTCTGATCTGTGCGGCAGAAAACCTCCAACAACCTATCATGCTTAGAGCAGATGTTCTGCTGGAGGTTCTTGGACGGCTCCACCAGCTTGTGTTTCTTAAATGCAGCTGAATCAAAATGAGGCTGAATGTGTTTCTCACAGAAAGAGACCAGACAGAATAAACAGGACTTGATGGCTTTCAGTTTTCTCCCAGTGCAGGAATCACAGGCCACATCTTCAGGTCCAGCATAACAGTGGTCAGCAGGAGCAGCTTGGAGTCCAGTCTTCTTCAGCTGCTCCACTAAAGCTGCTAGCATGGTGTTTTTCTTCAAAACAGGCCTTGGTATGAACGTCTCTCTGCATTCAGGGCAGCTGTGGATTCTTCTCTGATCCTCTCCATCCCAGTGATCTTTAATGCAGTTCATACAGTAGCTGTGTCCACAGGGAGTAGCCACCGGATCCGTCAGTAGATCCAAACAGATGGAACAGGAGAAAGTTTCTCGGTCGAACTGACTCTGCGCCATTTTTGCTCTCAGTCGCAGTGACTGTTTCTGTTTCACTTCCTCAAATCAGAAACTGGTTTGACCTTTGATTTATGACTGAGTGCAGCAAGTCCCATAGCAGATCTCTCTTACTACCAGCCTCAACGTTCAGATCATAAAAATAATCCGGCCAATTTTACACCCAAAGTTTCATAAGACCATAAGGTTTATCTCAGGTAAAAAAATAAAATAAAATAAACTTCTCGTGAGAAATATACTCAATTAAATAAACATGTTTGTAAAGTAATATTATCAAGCAACATGATTAAATAGTACCCTTTTATCTGTATAATAGCACATGCACTCATTGATTTCCAAACTTCTTTTCAATTATGTCTCTCACTGTGGACATGAACCTTAGATTAAAATTTCAAACCCTTCCATGATATTTAATTGAGAGATCTTGCAAAGATGGCTTATTCCATCTCACTATAATTGTCTAAACCAGGGGTCGGCAACCCAAAATGTTGAAAGAGCCATATTGGACCAAAAAAACAAAAAACAAATATGTCTGGAGCCGCAAAAAATTATAAGCTTTATAATGAAGGCAACACATGCTGTATGTATCTATGTTAGCTATATTAGCCTACTATCAAAATGACTAAGTTGGCTACAAATACATAATGAGCCTTCACAATTAAATGTTTTTTTTTTTTTCCCGCAGTGCATCCTAGAGAATGACGCACCACGTGACTACTCTGTTGTACGATGCCGCCTCAAGTTTAACTTCATTACAATATTAATGAATTATGTTTCATTGCTTTGATGAAATTAAAGAAATGTAATAAAGAAATCAGATTTTTGATGTCGTTTTTATGGTGAGGATTCGAAAAAACAACAACAAAATGGAACGTGCATAACGTGCCCCTTATCTGGGCAACAAACAGAGTGCAACAAAACGCAGCCTGCATTTATAAAAATAAAACAGCAGCCTTTTGCAAATGTAGCATGCCTTCCCTGGAAATGTCTTTCCACATTACTCTTTTTGTTATTTGACAACTTCTCGCTACATAGCAAACATTCAGGCAATCCTTCCGCATTAGCAATGAATGCAAATGATTCGGTCCAAGAAACGTTGAAACCTCTGTTCTCCTCAGTTATTTTTCTCTTTTTCCCTTTGGGATCCATGGCCCATCACACAGCCGCCGATTTGTTTACAACAGCCTGGCATCCCGCCCTGCTGATAGAAACGTGCGTCGCAGGCTATGACGCAAATCTTCGTTGACAGAAATGTTGAAATTTAATATTTATTCTACACATTTTTACAGCATTGGAAAACGTTAAGAATGTTAGTGTCATGTTTGTCCTCTTACAGAAACCATATTAAAACAAAAAACATATTTCCCTCCCCCATCTTTTTCCATTTTCAAACATTTTTGAAAAAGCTCCAGGGAGCCACCAGGGCGGCGCCAAAGAGCCCAATGCGGCTCTGGAGCCGCGGGTTGCCGACCCCCGTTCTAGACGTAGGGATATGAGCGCCATCTTGTGGGGCTCAGTTGTAACCCCAGGCCAGGTTATAACCCAGTCGGTATATAACCGACTGTATATAACCAAGAAAACGACTGTCTCACAAATAGTTAAAATTTTTTAATCTAAATTATGTAAAATAATTTAGCAATGGTTCAAACTTGCTGCGTTATTGGATGTAATATCCGATCACACGACCGAAACGGTAAAAAGATGGAAAACGAACTTTCGTTTCACTGTTTTCCTGCCTGTAAACAACGCGAGGCTAAGCTATCGGTGCTAACGAAAAGGAGATAAATAGCCTGGGTATCAGTGGTGAGACGTCCTGATATCACGTTCTCCAAGATCCCAAGATATCTACAAGTTTACTCCAGACATGGTGAGTGTATAAATTTGCTTTGTTGGTGTTGTGTCATAATGTTTTGCTATGATTTGTCCAGGTTACTCATGTTTAGTTACGTTGAGTTCATTTAAGTGGGTCAACCTTGCTTAGGTCGGGTTTATATTTTTTATGTTGCATAGTCTGAGTTTTGTCAGTGGACATCCAGGTTATTCCATTATTGTAAAGTAAGTATTTTACTAGTGTTATCAAATTTACAGTATTAATACTGATATGTGTTCTGATACGTCCTCTTCAAGGGAAACCGATGTATGAAATGGATTAGCTCAATCCAGACTGGGTTCCAGTGCTGAATCTGGGATAAACGCCACATTGGACCGACATGCACGTCAGTTCCGGACCTGGCCAAAAGGTGTGTAGGTGGATGTAATGTCTGATCGAGCACAGCATTATTCATGGTTTAGGTAGATTTTCTATTTTTACAGCTGTACACGATGCCTCTAGAAAGTAGTTTCTATGTTTTTCATTGTTTTCTTGCAAGACCATGGTGGATCAACAAGTGGGGGAGCAAGTTACAGAGACGGAGGCTGTAGAAGAGGAGCAAGTTGGAGGAGGAAACCCCAGGAGAGGAGCTCAGCAAGGCTGCACACTCTGAAGAGGAACATGAACCATTTGTGTTGAAATATGTTAAAAAATAAAAAAGGGGTCAAATGTAATAAAGATGAGTGAGCTTCATCTATACAGTCTAGTAGAACAATTTCACACTGATTTTCAGTTACTGGGGCACTCGATTTGGAAGCTTTGAAGAAATCATATTATTTAATATTAAAATTATTTAAAACATTGAAAATGACTTAAAATTTTCATTGAGGATAGTGTTCCTCGTGTAATAGCATAATTTAACACTTTTTTGTATCAGTTGGTAACAAGGAATTTATTACAAGAGTGTTTGTTTTGGAAATTGACAGTTCCTATGTGAACGTCTGAGCGCTTGAGGAGGGAGCGTTAGAGAACAGCTGGCCAGAATTAGCATTCATGAATGGGCATTTAGCTCAACCTTGAGCTAAATGCCCCTTACTCCGCAGAGCAGGATATCCAATATCAAACTTGAAAACAACTTACCTGCAGTCGGTAACAATGAAAACGCCGAAATAAAGTTTGTTTTGGTCTGTGGCCATACAAAATGGCGCCGAGCGACTTAGACATCACACGCAGTGATGTCGGCTCCTAAGCTCTTTTACTGATTGTTTCATGCATCCAGCTGTTAAATACAGAAAATTCCGACGAGAACAAATTTCACACATGGTATTTGCCCCCCCTCTAGTGCAGCGCCCCCTATGCGTTGCTTACAGTGCATACCCACTTTTACCACCACCACTGGTTTTATGACACGTCTCCAACCTTTTCTCACAGATTTAAAGCTCAGTTTTCCAAATGTTGACAGTGGAGGAGCTTTAAGCTCCTCTTCATTACTGCTACCAGGATCTTTCTGTGGTGGTGGATGCAGAGTGTTGATGATGAATGAAGACGAAACCAAACATCTGATCTTTTCCAGCAGCAAATAAGACACTGTGGAAGAAAAGTTATTGCTCTATAACGACCAAACATAATTTATCACAATAATGATTAGAAAACTTTCAACATTTCTCTGTAATCAAGTTTCTTTATTGAAGAAGTCCAAAGATCCAGAACAACAGACATTTCTTCTGATATAAATCTAAAAATGTGAGAAGAAAACAGCATCAGTTCTGATTTGATGTTTTAGATTTTTGGTTCGCAATATAGAAAACAGAAGCAAGTTCAGATCCTTTGATCTAAACTGATTTAACAACAAATAAAACATCAAAATACATGGATAAGAAAATTAAAGGAAAACCATTAAAGTCCAGAGAAGTTTTGATTTTCATTAATATTTCTGTCATAGAATGAAAGAAAACATCAGCAGTGATTTCCTTCATGGCTCCTATAACACAAGAAACTAAACTGGAAAAATAAAGAAGATCAGAAAAACAGAGACATCAGATCCATGAACCCTGATGAACAATCTGAAAGGAAAGATAAAATCTATCCCAGTTTGCAGAACTTTGCTGAGGATCCAATCTTACTAATCCCAGTCCCAGCCAGTAGTGGTTCAGTGAATCTGGTCTGGACTCTGTGGAGGAGAGTCATGGTTTCAGAGACGCTGTAGAAGGACAAAATACCTGCCGTGTGATCCAGGTACACTCCGACTCTGGAGGAAACTGGACCTGAGATGGAGGTTGAAATGTTGTTGTGCCAAAATTTACTATCGTTTTGAGAACAATACAATGCCCAAGACTTATCATTATATCCAAATTTACATTCATTCCCACTTCCTGCTCTGCTGATACTCTTGTATGCGACTGATACATCAACTCCCCCTCTCCACTCCACCTCCCAGTAACAACGTCCAGTCAGACTCTCTCTACTCAGAACCTGAAGATAATTATTTGAATCTGTCTGGATGACTAGAATAAGACTATCCCGATTAATCCATGTCACCTTCCTCTTACCCTCTGATAGTTCCAGCCGTTTGTTTCTTGTGTTTGGATCCAGAGTGATTTCACATGAACGTCTTAAGAATCCAGCTCTGCTCTTTGGTTCTGGTTCTGACAGTAGAACATCCACCTGAGTGACCATCAGTGAGATGTTTGTCCATGAGTCTCTCAGGACGTCCTGTAGTTTGTCTCTGAGCTCTGACACAGCTGCTGCCACGTCCTCAAAGTGTCTCAGAGGACGGATGTTGATGCTGGATGAGTGTGTCGACTCACTGAATGCTGGCAGTGGGGGGTAGTTGAGGAGAAACTGGTTGTGATCCTCTGTGTGTGAGAGCTGCTCCAGCTCAGCGTCTTTCCTCTTCAGCTCAGTGATCTCCTGCTGCAGCTTCTCCTGAACATCTTTGACTCGACTCACTTCAGTTTCCTGCTGGGATCTGATCTGCTGCTTCACCTCAGAGCTTCTTTTCTGGAGGAGACGGATCAGCTGGGTGAAGATCTTCTCACTGTCCTCCACTGTTTTATCAGCAGAGCGATTGATGGCCTCCACCTCCTGCTGAAGCAGCTTCACATCTTTCTCCTGGTCCTGGATTCTCTGCTGGATGTTTCCTCGTCTCTCCTGCAGCTCTCTCTGCCTCTCAGTCCTTTCTGCTGCAGCTGACACTGTTTCATGGCCTTTATGTTCATCCATGGTGCAGAGATAACAGATACACTTCTGATCAGTGCGGCAGAAAACCTCCAACAACCTATCATGCTTAGAGCAGATGTTCTCCTGGAGGTTCTTGGACGGCTCCACCAGCTTGTGTTTCTTAAATGCAGCTGAATCAAAATGAGGCTGAAGGTGTTTCTCACAGAAAGAGGCCAGACAGACTAAACAGGACTTGTGGCTTTCAGTTTTCTCCCAGTGCAGGAATCACAGGCCACATCTTCAGGTCCAGCATAACAGTGGTCAGCAGGAGCAGCTTGGAGTCCAGTCTTCTTCAGCTGCTCCACTAAAGATGCTAGCATGGTGTTTTTCTTCAAAACCGGCCTTGGTATGAACGTCTCTCTGCATTCAGGGCAGCTGTGGATTCTTCTCTGACCCTCTTCATCCCAGTGATGTTTAATACAGTTCATGCAGTAACTGTGTCCACAGGGAGTCGTCACTGGTTCTGTCAGTAGATCCAGACAGATGGAACAGGAGAAAGACTCTCGGTCGAACTGATTCTGCTCCATTTCTGCTCTCAGTCGCAGTGACTGTTTGGGTTTCACTTCCTTGAAACAGAAACTAGTTTGACTTGTTTTATGTGTCATGTTTCAGTGCATAGAGGCTTCAGCCAATCAGGTTCACCCAGAGCAGATCTCTCTTACGTCCAGCCTTAAAGTTCAGATTGTAAAAATAATCATGCCAAGATTACCTCCATGAGGTTTATATGAGGTACAAAAAGAGAAGACAATTACGTATACGAACAGGACCAACTGTTCATGAGAAATACTCATTATAATGTCAACATGGTTGTAACGTAATATTATCAACATGATTAAATATTACCATTCGTCTGAATAATAGCATGAATTCATTGATTTACATCTTTTTTTTAGATTGTTTCACTGTGGACATGAACAGAATGTGAAAATTTCAAATCCCTCCATGATTTCTATGTGGGAGAACTTTCAGTCGCTGGTTGTTAAAATACTTATTTTCCTCCCTGCATTCTGGAAAATTATAGTTTCAGTATGACCAGCTTGCAGCTTAACTGAGCTGTGCAATATTTTTTAGTGCAATTGTAAAATATTGTTTTTTATACTTTGTGTTGTGGACATGTTCTATCAAGATTTCGGCTGAATAAAAGGACACATGGCCCATTATTTATATTTTATATATAATAGCAACATTGTTAAAAAAAAAAAACAATATTTGAATTGACTTGAAATTAAAAGTTTCAGACTTTTGGACTTCAGGGTTTTCTCAAATAAATTCGCTAGGCCCGGTAGTTTGGTGGTTGGCAGTCATTCAGTCAGCGGCCCGTGATGTTTTTGAGTAAAACATTTTTTTTTAAATTTACTGAAAATTTGAAAACATTCTTTGATAATTATGTGATATTGGAAGATGAACATCAGAACACAAACTATAAAGTCTAAAAAAATGTAAACAATCAGAAAAACTTAAGAAAATAAGCAACGTTAAACCTGGTGGGCGGCACAAGTAAAGCCTGATGGCCCGCCAGGCTTATAATACACTGGGGGAAACCCTGGACTGGACTCGACTTTTGCCTGTCTTGACTTGGACTTGACAAAGATTTGAGTTTTGCAAATGTAACCTGCAATTAGTCAAAGACTTTTATTTTTGCGGGCCAACTGCCTGTGTTGTCCCAAACTCTGCCAGCTTATTTAAAGCCCACCTCCAGCACGCAGTTTAAACATGCTCAGCTGTTTCACTGTGATTGTGGCTTGCTGTTGGCGTCTTCGGCACAAACGCACCCAAATCTTTTAATGCATTGAGCTGATTGCTTGGTGAGTTTATTTAATAGCACTATTGCTTTTATATTTGAAACTTTTGCTGGATTGCTCTTTGGAGCGTCATTGTATTAGAATTATTGGCACGGCTTACATGGACCGTCACCTGGATTCTGTCCCAGCTGATTGTGGCTCAGTATGCCCCACTCTCTCTGAGAAGGTAACTCGTTGCCGAATTTTGTGTATGTTTTGACACATTTACATAGATTTTAAGGCACTGAAGTTAAAATGAAATTTATCAGAATGTAGCTACACTTAAGGTTGATATTGTGCAATATATTTATTTTTCCCTTTCTCTCACTCTGTGTATTTGATTTTATTTTAATTTTCTTGATATTTTCTGTTTTATTTTATTTGAATTATGGTTAAGTTAACCTGATTATTGAAATGTTTATGTATAATTAGAAATTATGCAATTGCATTCAACGTGCATAAACTAAATGCTTAAAATTAATAATTTCTTTCGTACCATGTTTGTACATAATTGTTTGATAAAAATATTTAATGGGTTTTCTGACCTTTTAGGTCGGGGTTTTTTTTTTCTTATACTAGCAGACTGCAAAGGATGCCCAGTCACCTGAATCTGAAGATGGTGAGCTAAGAACAAAAGGACTATGGACTTCATGATTTTGGATATTAGTTTATTCTGAGTCAGTTATCTTGTCTCACTGTACTGTTGTAATTGTCTGTTTTATACAAATCACTTAATATATATACACCAAAACCAAAAGTACTGTTCCTGTTTTTTGATTCACACCTCAGACTCCTTAAAGGGCCACTCTTCTGACGCTGCTTTTGTAGCCGCAGTTAGCTGCTTAGCCCATAACTGTTACATAAAACACTAACTTGGTCCCGCCTTCTATAGACCTGTGATTCAGTCCATCCTCTACCTCACTATAACTGTGTTGCATGGGAACTGCACTGTCCAAGAAAACAAAGGCTTGGCCCAGTTGGTGAAAACTGCCTAGTGGATTGCGGGGAGTCAGTTCCCGAACCAGGATCTAATATATACTAGCAGACTGCAAAGGATGCCCAGTTGTATTGGCGCTGATGCCATCCACCCAGAACACCAATTGTTTGTACCTCTACCGTCAGGAACACCGAACAGGTACATAGAGAGCACAACCAGGCTCTTTATCCCAAGAGCTATAAAATCTATCTGTCCCCCTTCCATCCCTGTTGCCCCCCTGCCAACACACATTTACCAATTATCTGCACCTTAATGACTGATTAAGACTTTATTTATCTATTTATCTCTGATGGTATCACTCCAATTTCAATATGTTCCCGAAACATAATGACAAATAAAAAAATCTTATGTCTTACAACAGGAGTCACCAACCCAGTCCAGCTGCAGTCATCCTTCAGTCGAGCCGTGCCCGAATGCGTCTTTATGGAAAGAAAACGTCTCTATTCTGTAAACGTGCAGCTTATGCACATGATGCCACCATTTACAATAAATAATACGCATTTCCAAACTCTAATGACTTACTGACTCTCTGTGTCTTTAAATCCGGGCTGAAAGTTCTGCTGGTCAAACAGGCATTTGCACGAAACCTTTATTTTCTTATTTTGGAAACTTTATCTTTAAAATGTTTTCTTTTTATTTTTAGTGTGGTGACTATGTGCTCTGAAATCACCTTTTAAATAAAATATATAGTTATTAATATTACAAATACTTATTCTGCTACAAACCAGTACCGTTGCCATGGTTACTGCCTCACATGTTGACAGACTTCCTGCTATTTATACAAATTTACATTAAGATGTATTGATGGGTAACGACAGGCGGACCAGTAGCTGCTCTATTTTCCCCAAATTGGGATTTATAAAGGAAAGGTGTGGAGTTATATGCGTACGTAAGGCTTCATTCATCCGAATTATTTAGTGCCCGCACTTTTCTACGTTTATCCATTTGCCAAGTTTTACTGTGAAAACTGAGCACTCTTTTATTGCAGATCTTTTCCAGCAGCAAATAAGACACTCTGGAAGAAAAGTTATTGCTCCATAGACGACCAAACATAAAATTTATCACAATAATAATTAGAAAACTTTCAACATATCTCTGTAATCAAGTTTCTTTATTGAAGAAGTCCAAAGATCCAGAACAACAGACATTTTTTCCGATATAAATCTAAAAATATAAGAACAGCATCAGTTCTGATTTGATGTTTCAAGGTTTTTTGGATCACAATGTAGAAAACAGAAGCAAGTTCAGATCCTTTGATCTCAACTGATTTAACAACAAATAAAACATCAAAATACATGGATAAGAAAATTAAAGGAAAACCATTAAAGTCCAGAGAAGCTTTGATTTTCATTAATATTTCTGTTGTAGAATGAAACAAATTATCAGCAGTAATTTCCTTCATGGCTCCTATAACACAAGAAACTAAACTGGAAAAATAAAGAAGATTAGAAAAACAGAAACATCAAAACCATGAACCCTGATCAATAATCTGAGAGGAAAGAGGAAATCTATCTGGGTTTACAGAACTCTGCTGAGGATCCAATCAATTTCAACCAAAATGGAGACGTATTAATCCCAGTCTCAGACACATTAATCCCAGTTCCAGCCAGTAGCGGTTCAGTGAATCTGGTCTGGACTCTGTGGAGGAGAGTCATGGTTTCAGAGACGCTGTAGAAGGACAGAATACCTGCTGTGTGATCCAGGTACACTCCGACTCTGGAGGAAACTGGACCTGAGATGGAGGTTGAAATGTTGTTGTGCCAAAATTTACTTTCGTTTTGAGAACAATACAATGCCCAAGATTTATCATTATATCCAAATTTACATTCATTCCCACTTCCTGCTCTGCTGATACTCTTGTATGCGACTGATACATAAACTCCCCCTCTCCACTCCACCTCCCAGTAACAACGTCCAGTCAGACTCTCTCTACTCAGAACCTGAAGATAATTATTTGAATCTGTCTGGATGACTAGAATAAGACTGATCCCGATTAATCCATGTCACCTTCCTCTTACCCTCTGATAGTTCCAGCCGTTTGTTTCTTGTGTTTGGATCCAGAGTGATTTCACATGAATACCTTAAGAATCCAGCTCTGCTCTTTGGCAAGAATCCGTGTAGTTTGTCTCTGAGCTCTGACACAGCTGCTGCCACGTCCTCAAAGTGTCTCAGAGGACGGATGTTGATGCTGGATGAGTGTGTCGACTCACTGAGTGCTGGCAGTGGGGGGTATTTGAGGAGAAACTGGGTTGTGATCCTCTGTGTGTGAGAGCTGCTCCAGCTCAGCGTCTTTCCTCTTCAGCTCAGTGATCTCCTGCTGCAGCTTCTCCTGAACATCTTTGACTCGACTCACTTCAGTTTCCTGCTGGGATCTGATCTGCTGCTTCACCTCAGAGCTTCTTTTCTGGAGGAGACGGATCAGCTGGGTGAAGATCTCCTCATTGTCCTCCACTGTTTTATCAGCAGAGCGATTGATGGCCTCCACCTCCTGCTGAAGCAGCTTCACATCTTTCTCCTGGTCCTGGATTCTCTGCTGGATGTTTCCTCGTCTCTCCTCCAGCTTTCTCTGCCTCTCAGTCCTTTCTGCTGCAGCTGACACTGTTTTATGGCCGTTATGTTCATCCATGGTGCAGAGATAACAGATACACTTCTGATCTGTGCGGCAGAAAACCTCCAACAACCTATCATGCTTAGAGCAGATGTTCTCCTGGAGGTTCTTGGACGGCTCCACCAGCTTGTGTTTCTTAAATACAGCTGAATCAAAATGAGGCTGAAGGTGTTTCTCACAGAAAGAGGCCAGACAGAATAAACAGGACTTGTGGCTTTCAGTTTTCTCCCAGTGCAGGAATCACAGGCCACATCTTCAGGTCCAGCATAACAGTGGTCAGCAGGAGCAGCTTGGAGTCCAGTCTTCTTCAGCTGCTCCACTAAAGCTGCTAGCATGGTGTTTTTCTTCAAAACAGGCCTTGGTATGAACGTCTCTCTGCACTGAGGGCAGCTGTGGATTCTTTTCTGATCCTCTTCATCCCAGTGATGTTTAATGCAGTTTATGCAGTAGCTGTGTCCACAGGGAGTCGTCACCGGATCCGTAAGTAGATCCAGACAGATGGAACAGGAGAAAGTCTCTCGGTCGAACTGATTCTGCTCCATTTTTGCTCTCAGTCGCAGTGACTGTCTTGAGTTTTACTATAATAACAGAAACTAGTTTGACCTTATTTATTACTCATGCGTCAGTGCAGAGAGGCTGCAGCCAATCAGGTTCACCCAACGCAGATTTCTCTACGCCCAGCCTCAAAGTTCAGTTCGTAAAAATTATCATGCCAAGGTTACACACAAATGTTTTATAAGACCATAAGGTTTATATGAGGTATAAAAAAAAGAATGTAATGGATACTAACGGGCCCAACTCTTCATGAGAAATAAACTTCATAAAGTAAACCTGAATGTAAAGTAATATTATCGAGGAACATGATTAAATATTACCATTTCTGTGTATCACAGCACATGCAGTCCTTGATTTCCACTTGTTTGTATTATGTCTCTCACTGTAAAAGAAAATGTGAGAAAATTCTGGTTCCCAGTTGAACCAAGTCAATCTGACTGTTAGGTATGAAAATATCCTAAATATAATAACTTTAAGTTCAAGAAAAAACTGAAATGATACAGTATTACAACTATTGTTTTTTTTTTCTTCTGTATTAGCCAATCCACAATTGTGCTGCCCAAATTATGTAATTTTAAATTTGGTAAATTAAGACCTCTATAAGGCTTCCTGCTGGCTAGTTGTGTTAATTTCATTCCAGCCTTTTTTTTCTTCCACATAAAAGTAAAAGTCAGTTTTTGCATTTTTTAAAATTACTTGTTGGAATCCAAATATTAAGGTACATAAACAAATACAGCAAACTGGGGAGAATATTCATTTTGACTGTTTCAGTCCTCCTAAAAAAGGATAGTGGTTAAATTTCCAATTTTTTAAAATCCTTTTGAATTTGATCCATAATTTGCTTTGTGCAATTTTAAAACATCCTGTGTTATGTTGATTCCCAAATATTGAAACCTATTAAGAGACCAGTTGAAATTAACTGTATTGGATCATTCTGAGGGCCAGGTCCTTCCTATCATCATGGGTTCAGATTTTGATTCATGTACTTGGTATCCTGAGACAAGACTGTAGTTCAAGCAGTTTAAAATATTTGGTATAGAAATGATCATGTCTCTAAAATACAATATGACATCAGCATACAGTGAACTTGTGAACTTAATTTTATCTGATATAGCTAAGATTGATGGTTCTGTCTTGATTAACTGTTGAAAGTTCTACCCTGATAGCAAATAAGATTGGTGATAGGCAGCATCCTTGGCATGTTCCTCTCTTTAAGGGAAAATATTCTGACAAATAACCATTAACTCTGGAAGTTGTACTGGAATACAGTACTTCATACCATTTAATAAAATTTTAATTGAGACCCAATGTCCGATATGTTTCAGGAACATACAATCCACCCGATGGAAAGCTTTCTCGGCATCCAGGCTGAGACGCATTGATGGGTGAGGGTTTGATGATTAATATTAATATGATTAATATTACAAATAGTTATTCTGCTACAAACAGGACTGTTGCAATGGTTACTGCCTCACATACTGGAAGACTTCCTGCTATTTATACTAATTTACATTAAGATGTATTTATAGATGACGACAGGCGGACCAGTAGTCGCTCCATTTTCCCCAAATTGGGATTTATAAAGGAAAGGTGTGGAGTTATATGCGTACGTAAGGCTTTATTCATCTCAATTATTTAGTGCCCGCACTTTTGTACGTTTATCCATTTGCCAAGTTTTACTGTGAAAACTGAGCACTCCTTTACTGCAGATCTTTTCCAGCAGCAAATAAGACACTCTGGAAGAAAAGTTTTTGCTCTATAGACGACCAAACATACAATTTATCAAAGTAATGATTAGAAAACTTTCAACATTTCTCTGTAATCAAGTTTCTTTATTGAAGAAGTCCAAAGATCCAGAACAACAGACATTTTTTCTGATCTAAATGTGAAAATATGAGAAGAAAACAGCATCAGTTCTGATTTGATGGTTCAGGTTTTTTGGATCACAATGTAGAAAACAGAAGCAAGTTCAGATCCTTTGATCTCAACTGATTTAACAACAAATAAAACATCAAAATACATGGATAAGAAAATTAAAGGAAAACCATTAAAGTCCAGAGAAGTTTTGATTTTTATAAAATATTTCTGTCATAGAATGAAATAAATCATCAGCAGTGATTTCCTTCATGGCTCCTATAACACAAAGAAACTAAACCGGAAAAATAAAAATGATCAGAAAAAAAGAGCAAAAACATCAGAGCCATGAACCCTGATCAATAATCTGAGAGGAAAGAGGAAATCTATCTGGGTTTACAGAACTCTGCTGAGTATCCAATCAAATAAAACCCAAATGCAGACGTATAAATCCCAGTTCCAGCCAGTAGCGGTTCAGTGAATCTGGTCTGGACTCTGTGGAGGAGAGTCATGGTTTCAGAGACGCTGTAGAAGGACAGAATACCTGCTGTGTGATCCAGGTACACTCCGACTCTGGAGGAAACTGGACCTGAGATGGAGGTTGAAATGTTGTTGTGCCAAAATTTACTATCGTTTTGAGAACAATATAATGCCCAAGATTTATTATTATATCCAAATTTACATTCATCCCCTCTCCTGCTCTGCTGATACTCTTGTATGCGACTGCTACATTAACTCTCCCTCTCCACTCCACCTCCCAGTAACAACGTCCAGTCAGACTCTCTCTACTCAGAACCTGAGAATAATTAGTGAATCTGTCTGGATGACTAGAATAAATCTGATTTCCTGATTAATCCATGTCACCTTCCTGTTCCCCTCTGATAGAACCAGCCATTTGTTTGTTGTGTTTGGATCCAGAGTGATTTCACATGAATCTTAAGAATCCAGCTCTGCTCTTTGGTTCTGGTTCTGACAGTAGAACATCCACCTCATTGACCATCAGTGAGATGTTTGTCCATGAGTCTCTCAGGACGTCCTGTAGTTTGTCTCTGAGCTCTGACACAGCTGCTGCCACGTCCTCAAAGTGTCTCAGAGGACGGATGTTGATGCTGGATGAGTGTGTCGACTCACTGAGTGCTGGCAGTGGGGGGTATTTGAGGAGAAACTGGGTGTGATCCTCTGTGTGTGAGAGCTGCTCCAGCTCAGCGTCTTTCCTCTTCAGCTCAGTGATCTCCTGCTGCAGCTTCTCCTGAACATCTTTGACTCGACTCACTTCAGTTTCCTGCTGGGATCTGATCTGCTGCTTCACCTCAGAGCTTCTTTTCTGGAGGAGACGGATCAGCTGGGTGAAGATCTCCTCACTGTCCTCCACTGTTTTATCAGCAGAGCGATTGATGGCCTCCACCTCCTGCTGAAGCAGCTTCACATCTTTCTCCTGGTTCTGGATTCTCTGCTGGATGTTTCCTCGTCTCTCCTCCAGCTCTCTCTGCCTCTCAGTCCTTTCTGCTGCAGCTGACACTGTTTCATGGCCTTTATGTTCATCCATAGTGCAGAGATAACAGATACACTTCTGATCAGTGCGGCAGAAAACCTCCAACAACCTATCATGCTTAGAGCAGATGTTCTCCTGGAGGTTCTTGGACGGCTCCACCAGCTTGTGTTTCTTAAATGCAGCTGAATCAAAATGAGGCTGAAGGTGTTTCTCACAGAAAGAGGCCAGACAGACTAAACAGGACTTGCTGGCTTTCAGTTTTCTCTCAGTGCAGAAATCACAGGCCACATCTTCAGGTCCAGCATAACAGTGGTCAGCAGGAGCAGCTTGGATTCCAGTCTTCTTCAGCTGCTCCACTAAAGCTGCTAGCATGGTGTTTTTCTTCAAAACAGGCCTTGGTATGAACGTCTCTCTGCACTGAGGGCAGCTGTGGATTCTTTTCTGATCCTCTTCATCCCAGTGATCTTTAATGCAGTTCATACAGTAGCTGTGTCCACAGGGAGTCGTCACTGGATCCTTCAGTAGATCCAGACAGATGGAACAGGAGAAAGTTTCTCGGTCGAACTGATTCTGCTCCATTTCTGCTCTCAGTCGCAGTGACTGTCTTGAGTTTTACTATGGTAACAGAAGCTACTTTGACCTTATTTATTACTCATGCATCAGTACAGAGAGGCTGCAGCCAATCAGGTTCACCCAACGTAGATCTATCTTACGCCCAGCCTCAAAGTTCAGATCATAAAAATAATCATGCCAAGGTTAATAAAAGACAGTAATGGATACTAACGGGCCCAACTGTTCATGAGAAATAAACTTCATAAAATAAACCTGATTTTAAAGTAATATTATCGAGAAACATGATTAAATATTACCATTTCTGTGTATAATAGCACATGCAGTCCTTGATTTCCACTTGTTTGTATTATGTCTCTCACTGTAAACATGAATCTCAGGTGAACATTTCAAAACCCTCCATGATCTCTAAGTGGGAGATCTTGAAATGTCACAGGGTGTTCAAATACTTCTTTTCCTCACTGTACTCTGGAAAATTATAGCTTAAGTTTGACCATTCTCCAGCTAATTTAACTGAAATATGCAATATTGTAAATGTGTTATTTTAAAATGGTTTTTTATACTTTGTGTTCTGCACATGTTCTATCATGATTTGGGATGAATAAACGAACACATGACCCATTATTTATATTTGTTTTCAAACTATTTTATTGAGGAAATAGACATGAAAATTTAAACATCAACAATACAAATTTGTCCTCTTTTTGATGTCAACATAAAACAAAGAGAATACAAAAACAAAACAAAAGTGACATAAATAAACAGGATTCTCAAGATCCACCCGCCTCCCCTTTCCCAGGACGTACATCTTATCACACCGAGAATCAAATCAGTTTCTTTTCAAATAGCGTTATCAATATATTGCCGAAGGGGTGGGCAAGTTCTATTGAATCGCTTTAAGTTATTTGCTAGTGAGAACCGTATTCTTTCCAGGTGAGAAAGCCTTATCAGTTCCTCCTGCCACAATTTAACCGATGGAAACTCTGATTATTTCCAGAACATCAACACTATCTTTTTTCCTATGATAAAGGCATAAGATAAAAATCGATTTTGGTATTTATTAAATAGAGAAAACTGAACAGAAACTCAGAGTACAATCTGAAGTGGGTCCAGCCTCAGTTCTGCATGGAACATATCTGATAAAGTTTTGAATATGCCAGACCAAAATGGGGTTTATTTTATACACAAATAGTGAGAATGGGGAAGTGTTGCTTCTTCAATATGGCATTTGTCACACAGTGGGATGTGTTAGGGGAAATGTTATGTAACTTCACCTTACAGTAATGAAGCCTGTGAATAATTTTAAATTGAATAAAACAGTGTCTAGAATTGGCAGTTATACTGATAAAACAATGGATAAATTCATAAAGCATTCATTGGTCATTTAATTTCTTCAAGTTGGTAGTTCAGCATTAAAAGTTAGAAAATTGAATTTTAATCTTTATGGATTTAACTAAGGATTTTGTCAAATCAGATTTTTATGCTACTTTTGTAAAAATCTCCACATGCATTACATGTTATTTACGTTAACCCCTTCTTTTGATTTTATCCATTTTAATTCTGTTGTTTTAGTCTAAAGTTAGCATGTAAGGCATGTAGTTCATTCATCTAATCTCAATCTTAAGTTTTTATTAGTGTATTTCTGGTGCTTAGCTTATTAATTAAATCTAAACGTGTAATCTTATCAGCTAAACTTTAATTTTACACACATTTGAGTTATTTTAAGTTGCCTTCTCTTATGCCTAAAAGAATGAATTTTTAACTATTAAACTTCCTTTGAAGTCAAACAACTAAGAATGATCATAATGAAGTTACTAAATTTCATGTGTTTCTAGGAAAATCCCTAATAAAATAAAAGTAATTTAAATTAAGAAGAAATTACTTTAGTGCAAAACCCAACAAGGAAGCATAGATTTTCCATCTGCAAAATAGGTAAAGTGTAGAAGCAGGAACATTGACAGTCTGTCTGTTCAGGATTTGTTGCCTCCTGTCAGAAAAGTGTTGGCACAAATCTTCACTCTCCGCTTCGGCCACTCAGTGGACCAGCAGTAGCTGTTTGAATGGAAAACCTTTCTGAAACTGTTAAACTAGCTGTTGCTCTGGACGTTGTCCTCTTTGTCAGAAGTGGTATTACTTGATATTTGATAGAGTGAATTTTGCTACTCACTTTGTTTCAGATTTAGAGTTGTGGTCTAGATGGACATTACAAACAGTCCTGCACACTGGTTGGTGTGGATTCACAGGTTGTTCCTTCGTGGACTTTAGCAGGTGTGTTGCTACACCTGGAACACAACACACCAGAGACGCCTCTGGAACGGCTCCTGCCAGCGTTCGGATTTCTAGAGCTTCCTCTGAAAATCCTTCATCACGACCCGTAACCTGGTCTGATGGCTGCAGCAGCATTTTGGCAATGGACAGGTTTCAGCAAAAAGACAACATAAGAAGAATCTTTTATTACCTTTTTCATTTTCAATTTGTTTTCCATTTTTTCATTTGTCACTTTAGTTGGTGAGAATTAAGCACAATTCAATATTTAGTGGTCAACAGGTGTGTTAGGTGGACGATGTTTTAAAGGATGAATCTCAACGTCAGCGTGGGTGAAAGGGGAAGGATGTCCAGAGGAAAAGTTAAAAGTGCTCAGGAAGCCTTGAGGTTGTTTCATTTTTTGAGTAAAGAGAAAAGATTGCAATCTACAGTCTAGTTAAAATTCTGCATTTGTTTCCTTAACAGTGTTATATCATTAATTTCTAGAAATAAATTCCTTATTATTCTACAAACTAAAGAAAATCATGAAAAAGCATTTAAACTGTTTTACTAACTTTCAGTGTGTAAATACTAACAAGAGATTTTCATGTTTTAGTCTGATTGATTATTTTATAGATATCTATTCATTCTGGTAAACACGGTAAGGTTTTTTCTTTCTTCCTCCACTCTGTGAAACTCAAAGGGAGGGTGATAACGTCGAGCGTTTATTGGGAACTAAAGGCGGAAACAAATCCAGTAGGTGGGAGGAACCAGGAGGTGTCAGACTCAGATTTCCTCCTTGTTAGGATCAATGCAGAGCAAACTACAGTTTCAGAAGTCAAAGTATTAAAAAATAAAAAATGCCATCTTTTCTAATAAACCAAGATCTCAAATCATCTCATGCAATATTCCTTTAAGAACCTAAATTTCTGTCTCAATCAGTTACTAATATTTCAGTCAAGTAAACAATGTTTATTTACACGAAACATACAAACAAACTTTCACTCCAACATGAAACAGACACAAACAAACGTTGGATGCCATCAGAATTTGGAGTCGGTCAAAACTTTATCAAACATTTATAGTCTGTCCTCATTTTGTGTAAATTTTCTTAAATTGAAATGAGCAAATTTACTGAAGCTTCAAAATTTTCTCAATTGTCTTTAAACAAGATATTTTAATGTTTGAATTCAACTCTAATGTACAGGATCCTGCTGTAAGTTTTAAACTATGTGTAAACATACAAAAGAGATCTAAATATAATTTAGGATTACAGCAACCAATTTATCATGTTTTTGCTGAAGCGTTTAATTAATAAAAAAAAAAAAGGTTGATTTTGTTATAACTAGTAGTTCCAGGACAACAAAACTTCTTTTAACCTCTAAAATCAAATTTATCACAGCTGTATTTTATAAGAATTATTTCTGTTCAATTTAAATGCAACCAAGTATTATATTGTTCACCAAAATATTATAAACACTGCAGAATTAATGATCTTTAATTTTTAACACAAAAAATGTTTTTGTTTATTCTTCATTATTTTATGTAATTACAGCATAGATTTTCAAAAAGGGAGAGGGAAAAAAAAACTTTTAAAAATGTTTAGTCAAGGGACATGGTATTTTATGCAGTTTCACAACAGTTTCTGTTCAAAATAACCGACTGAGTCGCTAAACTCAGGTTGCTAACATGTTAGCAACCTGAGTTTGTTCAACCCCGTCTGTTCTGGACTTCGTTTTCTGCCGCCCCATCTTTAGCTCCCTGTTGTCGAGTGCACTGTCATTCAAATTTAAAAGAACAACAAAAAAGACGCTTCACCGTTCACTCAAAGGGCCGCCAGCCCAAAATATATGTATGGGGAGAAGGTCAGTGCCGTTCCTCTATTACTGATCATTTCATGCATCCCGCTGTGAAATACAGAAAATGCCGACTAGAAAAAGACTTCCCACATGGTTTTTGTCCCCCTAAAGTGCAGCGCTCTTATGTGTTGCTTACAGTGCATACCCACTGTTATCGCAACTGGTTTTATGACACGTCTCCAACTTTTCTCACAGATTTAAAGCTCAGTTTTCCAAATGTTGACAGTGGAGGAGCTTTAAGCTCCTCTTCATTACTGCTACCAGGATCTTTCTGTGGTGGTGGATGCAGAGTGTTGATGATGAATGAAGACGAAACCAAACATCTGATCTTTTCCAGCAGCAAATAAGACACTGTGGAAGAAAAGTTACTGCTCTATAGACGACCAAACATACAATTTATCACAATAATGATTAGAAAACTTTCAACATTTCTCTGTAATAAAGTTTCTTTATTGAAGAAGTCCAAAGATCCAGAACAACAGACATTTCTTCTGATATAAATCTAAAAATATAAGAACAGCATCAGTTCTGATTTGATGTTTCAAGGTTTTTTGGATCACAATGTAGAAAACAGAAGCAAGTTCAGATCCTTTGATCTCAACTGATTTAACAACAAATAAAACATCAAAATACATGGATAAGAAAATTAAAGGAAAACCATTAAAGTCCAGAGAAGTTTTGATTTTCACTACTATTTCTGTCATAGAATGAAAGAAATCATCAGCAGTGATTTCCTTCATGGCTCCTATAACACAAGAAACTAAACTGGAAAAATAAAGAAGATTAGAAAAACAGAAACATCAAAACCATGAACCCTGATCAATAATCTGAGAGGAAAGAGGAAATCTATCTGGGTTAAAAAAAAAAAAAAAAAAAAAAAAAAAAAAAAAAAAAAAAAAAAAAAAAAAAAAAAAAAAAAAAAAAAAAAAAAAAAAAAAAAAAAAAAAAAAAAAAATTAATCAGTGATGTTTAATACAGTCCATACAGTAGCTGTGTCCACAGGGAGTCGTTACCGGATCCGTCAGTAAATCCAGACAGATGGAACAGGAGAAAGTCTCTTGGTTGAACTGACTCTGCTCCATTTCTGCTTTCAGTCTGAGTTTGACTTCCTCGAAACAGAAAGTGGTTTGAGCAGATTTCTGTCTCATGTTTCAGTGCAGCGAGGCTGCAGCCTATCAGGTTCACCCAAAGCAGATCTCTCTTGCTCCCAGTTTCAAAGTTCAGATGATAAAAATAATCCTGCCAAGGTTACAGCCAAAATTTTATTAGATCGTGAGGTTTATCTGACGTTAGAAAAGAAGACAATAATATATACTAATGGGCCCAGCTGTTCATGAGAAGTATTCTAACGTAAACATGATTGTAAAGTAATATTATCAAGGAACATGATTATATATTACAATTTGTCTGTATAATAGCACATGCACTCATTGATTTCCAAACCTTTTTTTTAGATTATGTCTCTCACTTTACATGATCCTAAGGTGAAAATTTCAATCCCCTCCATGATTTCTACTATGGAGGTCTTTTAACCTTACAGGGTGTTCAAATACTTATTTTCCTCACTGTATTCTGGAAAATTATAGCTTAAGAATGACCATTCTTGCTGCTAATTGTATCTAAACTTTGCAATATTTTTAAATGCAATTTTCAAATTGTGTTTTTTATACTTGGTGTTCTGTACATGTTCTATCAAGGTTTGAGATGACTGAAAGAAAACTTGCTGCATTATTTATATATAACATAAAAGTGGAACTTTGTTTAAAAAAAAGATTCGAAATGACTTGAAACAATCTATGCTCAACAAGCTCTTTTGTGACGTCACCGAGGGGCCACCAGAGAAAACGTAGGTAATTTACATGTTCCTGAGCAACTCTGACCTGGTGGAACATCCCTTTAATGTCAGTCATAAGGGATGTTGGACCTTGTCGAAAACGAATGAGCACACCTAATAAGGTGCTAGTCAAATCTGGTCTCTGTAACAGCTCTGTGTTCAGTGACGTTCCAGCAAACATTGCAGCACAATCATAGACAACCTGCAGCGTTTTCTCACGGGGGATGAACACCCCATGATGAGGCACATACCACACTTTTCCTTCCTCATGTTCTATTTGATCTTGTGGTATGATTTCTGAATGCCTTTCCACACCAACATTATGCATAAATTCTTTGTATTCTTCAAAGAATAGCTTATCCTTCTGAAATCGTTTTAACAGAACTTGCGCCCTCTGCTGGGCCACTTGTTTGTTGTTGGGCTTTTTTACTTCAGGATTACAAAAGGGTAACTTCAAGTAAAAATGGTCATTTTTAAGCTCTGCTGACTCTGACATTATGTCCATGAACTGTTTGTCTTCTACAGACATTTCAGTTTGCTCATTGCACTTATGCTCTACAAAATCCTGGTTATACTGACTGACCAACATTTCTTCCAAACTGCTTACAGAGACACGGTTCACCTGAATAGATCCAGCAACATGTCCATTTTCTTCATGACCCTGATTGAGTGGACCATTAACAACCCAACCAAGGCGTGTTAGCACAACATAAGGCCCACTACCTTCACTGTTAACTATTTTCCAAGGTTCCAATGCTTTTGGAGCATTTTCACCAATGAGCAGCCTAATGCCAGCATCTGTTGGCGTCAACTCAACAACTTTTAGATAAGAACATTTTCTTAAGTCTTCCTCTTTAGGTATATTTTCTTTCGTGACAGGAATGGACTGTTGAGTATAAACGGGCAACTTCAAGTACTCATTTTCTTTTAAAGGAGCTACTTCCAAACCAGATAATTTATAGCTGCTTACAGGCTTTTCCTGACCCGTAGTTTTTAGCTATGATTTCCACCTTTTTTCCAGATGCATTTAACTGCATCATCAAAACCTCTGTACAAAATGTTGCAGAGCTGCCTGGCTGTAGAAAGGCACAAGTACATGCCTTTCTAGACATTTTACAATAAATTCACCCAGTTATTAATCTTAATGCCCATGTTGTGTTGAAGTTATCACGTTGATGTGGATCTTCCTTCTGCACCGCCACCCTTTCTGCATCTCATGTGACTTCAGCCGTTTTTCTGACTGAGTCGCTGAATTTCTGTCTGCCTTCACAGCTGATCTGACGGAAACTGAACGTCCAGCAGCTTCTGCACTCTAATTGTGTTCAGTGAGCTGCGAGACTCTGAGCTCAGCAAACAGCTTCACTCAGCATCAGCAGAAGGCCTCACAGGTTTGGTGCTCATTTCCGTCTCTCCTGGGGTTTCGTCGTCTCCTGACACAGGAACAGCTGTTCTTGTGGGTTAATTTGGCTGTTATCAGTTTAGATTAAAGTTTTTTTTGTTTGCTTTTCCAGCTTGTACAAGTCAGAATTACAGATATAGTTTTTTGTTGCATCAGATAATTTTGTTTAACCTCTTGACTGATTTTGTTTTCCAGAAGAAACAACTGAATGGGTTCATTGGCAGTCAATAAAATGCCTGTAACTCCTCCTACGTCTGCAAACAGCCTTTGAAATGTCATCCTGCAGGAAGTTTAAATGCCACAAACAGGTTTTATCTGATCAGGCTCAAAACTCTGGATCGACAAGTACAGCAGATTCTACACCTGGAACTACTTGCCATACGGTAGGTGCAAATGTTTTAAAATAAATGTAACTTAGAAATCAAACTCCTGCTCAATAGGGTGATTGGTGGATTAATAATCTCTAATTGTTGGTTTGAACCTTTGATTTACAGACAAATTTGGGAATTTTGTAGAATATGTTCAATAGTTGGTAAATAGTTGGAGGAAACAAGGAACATAGAGATAAATTTCACAATATATTGACATAATGTTGGGTTTGTCCTTCTGATTTTGTTATGTAGCTATTGAAAATGTTCACATATGCTGATGACACACTGATTTTCATTAGAGCCCACCGGCTGGTGTTCACTGTCTGCCCTTTCTAATCCTGTTCAGTTAAACTTATGCGACAGAAAATCGGTTTCAAACTCAGAGAAAACAAAACTTCTCACATTTTATATCAACATTTAAACTTTTCTCGCACAGATTGACGTTTAGAGTAAACTTTTAGTTGTGTGAATGTTTCTATGAAGCGTCCCACCTGAGTCCTGACCTAAATCTGAGAATCTGCCGCAGTCGCTATAAATTAAGGTGATGTCACGGAAGCATTCCAGGCCGAAAACTGAAAGCCAATCATAAGGATCTGACAGATGTAATGCATATTAACAGTTTTCTTTTGAATACGAGGAGAAAGTTTCATTATTTTCCACATCCACCTTCTGTTTAAAATATAAATAAAAACAGAGGCTGTAAAAGTTTGTCACTTTAATTCGCTGGGACTTTACAGATGTGACTCGTTCAATTGGTGGAAATTTTTCTGAAGTTTTTATTTTACTAGTATGCTCTATTTGTCTTTTCAGTCCAAAACGAGGCTTGAAGCTTGTAAATTTATTTAGATTCATGCCTTACAAAACTTGTTTTTAATTCCTCTAATTAAAAATCCAGATCCACCAAATGTCTTCAGAAGAAAGACAATTCATAGAACCAGCTAAATTTGGTTCTAAGACATTTAATACAAATGCATGCCACACTTTTCAGATGTTTTAATTTATATTTTCATAAAATATGTATAATTTTTCTGTAGTAATATGCACCATTTTATAATGATCTGTCTGTTAAATGTTTTTGGTTGTAATGAGAGAAATTGGCTGGATTTTGTGCTTGGAGTTCCTCATTAAAACACCTAAAAATTAAGAATATAAATATTTCTGAAGAGATTTCTCAGTGAATTGGAAGTAAAATTATCAGCCGGTTTATGTTTGTGTTTAATTTAATTTAATGAAAATGATAATTAACAGCATATTTGTGTGGACTGGATTTTTTCACCTTGTTCTATGTGCATTTCTTTATTTATGTATTAAATAAAATAACACATTTTAAACATGAGACAGTTTTTGTAGAAAATGGAAGTGTAAAATTGTTGATTTTAAACTCAATCTACTGAATTTGGTTCTGTTTATGGTAAAAATTTTGTATATTTTACCGTAAATCACCAGAATTTGTGTTATTGGCTCTAAAAACAAAACAGTCAGTGCAGCGTGATGAGACTCAGGAAGCTTTCTAGGCGCTAAAATTAAAAAGTAAAGACGCTGAATGGAGAAACGAATGTAAAAATGTGTTGGTGAAACGTTTGTGACTGCAGGAAACCATGGCGTCGGTATCCAGCAGCTCGCTGCTCAACAAGGCCGTCCGGCAGCAGTACATGAACCTGCCTCAGGGCGGGAAGTGTCAGGTCACCTACATCTGGGTGGACGGCACCGGAGAGGGGCTGCGCAACAAGACCAGGACTCTGGACTCAGAACCAACCAGCATCGAAGGTAAACATCGTTGTTTTATTAATCATAATAAAACAGCCTCCTAAAGAAAAGCAGATATGTTAAATAAGGGCAGGAAGTAATGAAATTATAAGGTAAACATTAATGAACTCGTTCAGGTCTTCCAGTACTATTATTATGTTATTTATATTGCTATTACATAAATGTATTTAAATAAATTATTAGGCAAGTTATGACAACACATGTGCATATTATAAAAGATATCTCAAAAATATTAATAGCAATCAATTATTATATATTGTAATATTATTACAATGTATATTATAATAAACAGTCAATAATATTAATCTTTCTAAATTATAAAGCTTGATAATTGTTTAATTATTAAGCTTCAATTTCTTCTAAGAGATAGAAGAAATTATTACAATTTGATAGAGTAAAAAAATTATATATATATATATATGTATATATATATATATATCTTTGTCAACTGTTATATATTTTTAAAATTTCCCAGCATATTCTAAGATTTAGATTATATCTGATCCTAGGCTAAAAAAACAGAAGGATGGCAGCCATCTTAATAAAATAAAGGAATATTTTCTACTGTCATTTTGCAGATCTTACTGGAAACCCAAATCACGTTTGACAAGTAAATACATTCTGTGCCACGCCTGTTGGTGTTGCTTTCATTCTGTGCAAATCCAGCTCTCAGGTTTCATGACATTAAAGGAAACTTATTAATATTTTCTTGGCAGTAAATATGGATGGATTCTTTCTTTCTGCAACATTCCTTCTCTCTCCTTTCTCAGCTGATAAGACTTTATTTTGTTCCATGGCGTCAGCGCTGTGGAGAATGCTACAAATCCTGTTTTGCGTTCACTCCAACCTACATGTGTCAAACTCAAGGCCCAAAACGTTTAAAGTTTTCAGACTGGATGTTCATTTTGGGTTTATTGATAAGTGATCACTGTGGTTGATTAGCTAATTTAAATACCTGCTGTACTGATGATCTGTCAGAGTTGGTGTTCAAGTTTCCTTATTATATTGTTTAGCTGAACTGAAACACAGAATTCCACAGCACATCTACATTAAGCTTGTCATAGTCAAGCTAGCATAACTGAACTGCTTCCCTCTTCCTCATAGTTCTTTTCTCTTAATTAAAACGTTTTCTTGACCTCGTTATCTTGATGTTGACAATTACTACAAAGCACTTTTATCTACCAGATGTACATTCAAGATTTAGCACCTTATGTTGACAACTTAACAGCTAAAACCAAAGCTAGTTATCGTTAGCAAGCAGCTATTTGCCCTTCAGCAGAGAAATGGGGGTGGGATCTTATGCGCACAGTGTAACGCTTTCTCTTCTCCTCATCAGAAATCCCAGAGTGGAACTTCGACGGGTCGAGCACCTACCAGGCCGAAGGCTCCAACAGCGACATGTACCTCATCCCAGTCCGCATGTTCAGGGATCCCTTCACCCTTGACCCCAACAAACTCGTCCTCTGTGAGGTCCTCAAATACAACCGCCTTCCTGCCGGTACGTTCCCCTCCGATTACATTTGGAGAAATGAGCTGTGCTGCATCTCATTCGGTTCCTTCTTGGTCAGAAACCAACCATCGCCACAGCTGCAACCAAGTGATGCAGCAGGTGAAGGAGCACCGCTTGTGGTTCGGCATGGAGCAGGAATACACCCTGCTGGGGACAGACGGACATCCGTTCAGCTGGCCGCCGCAGGGATTCCCAGGACCACAAGGTGAAGCAGCGATGCAGAAAATCTTACATGTATTTTACTAGGATTTCATCATATTTTAGGTAAAAATGTGTTTAATATTTAAAAATTACATAATCTGACAGTCCAAAATATAAAGCTAAGTGGAAATTCTGGTGTTTTAAAGACCAAAATGATCATAATTTATATAAGTAACTAAATCAGTTTCCTTTATGAAAAAATCTTCAGAAACTTTAACAAAACCTGCAGGTGTGTCTGAGTCTGGTGAATTTTTGGTTAAAACATGTTTGATTTTCATTCAGTGGGGAGAAAATCTTAAACTGTTAAGTAAGAGTAGAGATAAATAAATCACCCAAACTACAGCGTAGTACAGGTAAATATATTTTATTTAAAAAAAGTTACTGAAGTAAATGTAACGAGTTACTAACCAACTCTGGAACTATGTTTATTTTTTAAAACCAGTGTATTAGCTTTGTTTCACATTCACCTCTGTCTCAAATGAAACAATCAAAGCAGGCATCTCGTAATTTTCTACGGTCCAAGAAACAAACTTTCCAACATTCCCCATGTTACAAGAAAGGAAAAAATAAACCAAATGAATATTTTTCCTTTTTGAGCCATTTTAGTTTTACAGTTTTGGTTTTTCCTCCGCTCTAAGGCCCTTATTACTGCAGCGTCGGCGCGAACTACGCGTACGGACGGGACGTCGTGGAGTGCCACTACAAAGCCTGCCTCTACGCCGGCATCCAAATCTACGGCACCAACGCTGAAGTCATGCCATCTCAGGTGGATCAGCAACCTGTGAAAACAATCAAACTGAATTATCGAGTTGTTTTATTGTTTCCTTTAACTCAGCGGTGTCCAAAGTGCAGCGTGTGGGCCATTTGTGGCCCTTGGACTAATTTTGTGCGGCCCTTGGCCACATTTCAAAAATTATACAAACTGATTTAGACTTTATTTTACAATAAGGGTAAAATTATTATTGATAAAATGTAAAGAACAACAGAACTTGTTTCTGTTTTTATAACCAGTCATGTTTACCAAGACACTTTTACTGAAAAGGTGACTTTGATGCACCCAAATAAGCTTTAATTTAATTTATTAAACTTGAATAAAAACAAAAATGCGATTTGAAAGACAGGGACCCAAATTCTGTTCTTATTTCTGAAAATAATTTTTTTCAGTTTCCAAAAGAAACTGAAAATGTGCTAAATTTATGACGATGCATAAGAAAAAAGGAGAAAGTTTCCACCTCAAAACCCTGAAATTTTTAGATTAATCTGAGAAATTTTCTACAAAAAACTTGCAGAAGTTTTCAAACTCAGAAAAATTCTAAAATGTGAACATTTTTGACATTTTTCTAGAAAATATCATAATTTGCTTTTAAATTTTAAACTCACAAAATTGTTTAATATTTTTTCTGGAAAATTTCTGACGTTTATTTCTAGCAAAATTCAAACTTCCCATTTTTCCCCCCAGAACATTTCTGAATTTGTGAAAAAAAAAACTTTTTTGTTTTGTTTTTTCAAATCTGCATTGGCCTAATTCGTCATTCTAAAAATCCCTGTCAGGTTTTGGATGTACAGTAACTGATTTTATTGACTTTGACACAAAGTTTGGACGCTCGTGCTGTAACGTTGCTGTTTCCCTCTCCAGTGGGAGTTCCAGGTGGGTCCCTGCGAAGGCATCGAGATGGGCGACCATCTTTGGGTGGCGCGCTTCCTGCTGCATCGTGTGTGTGAAGACTTCGGGGTCGTCGCCACGCTGGACCCCAAACCGATAACAGGCAACTGGAACGGCGCTGGCTGCCACACCAACGTCAGCACCCAGCAGATGAGGGAAGAAGGAGGACTGCAGTGAGTAGATATTTATAAATACACGCAGTGTTGTATAAAGTACTGAAATCTCGGAGTCAAGTAAAAGTATAGGTACCGCTCCAAAATATGACTTTGGTAAAGTAAAAGTCACTGATTGAAATGTTACTTGAGTTAAAGTATTAAAGTATCTGAAATGTCTTGTACTTAAGTATGGAAAGTACTGTAAAAATGGATGAACTCAAGTAATGTAATGAAAAGTACAAGTAAAAAGTAAAACAAGGCAAATGCAGTTTGAATGACATTTTTTATATTTTGGTAAACTTGTAAAATACACTTAAAATAATGTACACAACCAAGTGCAGGCAAAATTAAACCTGCTAATAGATAAACCTGCAGCATCATTTAGTTAAGAAAATTAGGTGCTTTACCTAAACCACAAGGTTAACTTAACCAATCAGACTGTTTGCTGGACTTTTTGACGTAGTGTTGAGGTGCGAAACCTGTGCATCCTATTGGTGGAGATGAACAAGCCCAGGCAAGTCGGCTACCGACTTTGTTGCAGTCAATCAGTAGGTGGGATCAAAACATTTGCGTTTCTCTCTCGCTTTTTTGTAACGAGTAACTAAACCACACATTGAAAATGTATCAGAGTAAAAGTATACAATTAAGTTCGGAAATGTAGTGAAGTAAAAGTGAAAGTTATCAAAAATTTTCTTACTCGAGGAAAGTATGAAGTACTCCAAAATATACTTAAGTAAAGTAGTGAAGTATTTTTACTTCGTTACTATACAACACTGAATACACGATTGTTATTTACTTTGTCATGAAGCTAAATATCTATTAATAGCAACAAAAATGTGTTCATGTGGGGTTTGGAATTGTTTAAATCCTGTGTTTCACTCATAGTTCACTGTAAACACACAAAATCTTACCAACTATTTTTAGTCTAGTTTCTAGTGCAAACATTTTTCTACTACACTTAAAATTAGACAAATAATAGCTTCTCAGCAAGAAATAGGAGATTTTTTACATCAATAATTTCTTAATCTTGATGAAAAAGCACTATTTCCACTGGTAGACTATTCCACTGAGCCGTTACCTAGCAACCCCAGCCAAGCCCAGCCCGTCACCTAGCAACTCCAACCTGTCACCTAGCAACCCAGTTCTAGTTCCATTGGCAGATTATTTCATAAGGCATTTTTCCCATGTCATAAATGAAAAAATCTGCCATTGGAATAAGAAGTTTTTTTTGTTGTTGTTTTTTTTTTTAATCAATTTTAATGAATTATTGACTTCAACGATCTGAAAAGTTACTTGTTAGTTAGTTTTGTCTTATTTCAAGTGCTTTGAGATATTCGGACCAGAAATTAGGCAAAAATACTTGGTAACATTTTGTGTTTTTTGCAGTGTTGAAGTGAGAATCACAAAAAGCTAAATCTGTCATTTGGCCCAAAAATGACACTCCTCTTTTATACACTTGAAATTACTTTTAAGTCATTTAAAAAATGTCAAAAACCAGATTAAGTTCATTTTTTAAACTTAAATCTGCTAAAAGAAGGTTAAATTTTCAGATCAATGCTGAATTTTAATTTCATGAACATGTACCCCTTTTAAAAGCCCAAACATTCTCATCTCTTTCTTCTCTCCCTCTCCTGACAGGTACATTGAGCAGGCCATTGAGAAGCTTAGCAAAAATCACAAGAGGCACATCAAGGTGTACGATCCTCGCGGCGGACAGGACAACATGCGGCGCCTCACGGGTCTGCACGAAACCGCCAACATTGAGGACTTCTCCGCCGGCGTGGCCAACCGCGGCGCCAGCATCCGCATCCCGCGGCAGGTGGGCAAGGACAACCGGGGCTACTTCGAGGACCGCCGCCCTGCAGCGAATTGCGACCCCTACGCAGTTACCATGGCGATCGCTCAAACCTGCCTCCTCAATCCAACGGAAGAAGAGAGCAAGAAGGAGGAGTTAGCTTAGGCTGCGTTCACACTGGAGAATGAAGTGAGACAAATATGTTTTTTTAACTTGTGGGTGTTCAAAGTACGGTCCGGGGGCCATTTATGGCCCCTGGACTGATTTTGTGCGGCCCCAAATGTGCATTTAAAAAATTATTTGGTTGATAGATGCAGACGGAGACTTTTAATTTGTAATAAGGGTAAAATGATTTTGGATATAATTTAGTACAATGGAGAATGTAAAGTAAAACAGTGTTTCTGTTTTATAACAAACCATGTTCACCCACAAACATTTACTGAAAAGAGACAAAATTAACTTTGATTTAATTTGGGAATGCACGATACATCGACATCAACATCTGTATCGGCCAATATCAGCCATTTTTTTTAACATGTTGATATCGGTCTGATTAATATCCATCCATCCATCCATTTTCCGTCACCCTTCTCCCTAACGGGGTCGGGAGTTGCTGGTGCCAATCTCCAGCTGCGTTCCGGGCGAGAGGCGGGGTACACCCTGGACAGGTCGCCAGTCTGATTAATAAACAACCAATATTTATTTTGGTCTGTTTCTGGTTGGGAGGCTTTTCCAAAAGTGTCAGAACAGAAGTAAAATGTATTTATTATCAGTTATACGCCATCTTAACAATCTCTTTCTATAATTTTGGATCTATAATAATTATCCATTTTGAAATAAAAAAAATCTGACTATTTTCCATCCATTTTCTTCGGGTTGTGGGGGCAGCAGCTTAACATTTCATTTGATAAAATAATGATAAAATCTGAAAAAACTAAAACCTGCAAATAAATTTAGAAAATTCCGTCAGCCAAAACGATACAAACACTAAATATGTTTAACCTGACCCCAAACAGACAAAAACGGTGAAAAAGTGCCGTGAAATGAAAATAAAACGGCAATTAATTTTTATCCAAATGCGATGAAAAATCTTGATGGCACAAAAATTCAACAGACTACAGAATAATAATAAGAAGAAAAAGAAATCAAACACACTAGGAAAACGTGAAGCATGCAAATTAAATAAAAGGATGCAAATGATTCATAAAGAGGATCTGAAAACAAAGATGCAACCAAATGAGCCTGCAAAGTGGATTTGAATGGACACAATGAGAAACAGATAAGAAAGAGTAGAAATGTAAACAGAATTAGATTTATTTATTGTTGTTTTAGTGTCTCTTCCTGTAAGCAGCCATCTTTGTTTTAAATGTAAACTAATCATAGAAGAAGAGCTTCGTGTTTGTATCACTGTCACAAAATAAGTTTGCCTGTCTGAAGTGGATTAAAAGTTAATTTGTTTCTCTGTCTCTGTACAAAACAAATAAGAATCCATAAAACATCTGGTTAAAGTTGTGTTTTCTGGTGTTGGTTACTTCAAATGTTCTGGAATATCAGGGAAAAACCCAACTGCACCTTATTGGTGAGACATGATTGGAAGATGTATGGGGCTAAAAAGTGGACAATACTAAAAAAAGAAAAAAAAAACTGTAAAAGTCTTGAAATTTAAAGTCCAGAACCATTAAAGTCTGTTTGTAAAAAGTTTCCAGTGAGAAAATTACTTCCTTAGCCAGTATTCAATTCCTCCAGTTGTACACTAGATGGCAGTGTTTGGTTTTCTCTCATAATCACAGCCCAGTAAATGGACCAATAAGTCAGTCCGAATTACTTGGAAAGACTCAAAACAGCTCAGCAGCCCATGCAAAGGAATGTTTCACATCTAAACATAGAAAAGAAGACTCTTGGTATTGAGTTTTCATAGACGTAATGAATGAATGAGGTAATCTAATCTTGATCATTGATCCACGTCAGCGTGATGAATGGCAATGGTAACATTTTACCTCATTGGTTGCCTCACGGCATCAACACAATTTGCTATTCGATCTGTTTCAGGGAAATGTTTTCGGTAAGTAAACATTAAAAAAGAATCTCAGGGCAATTAAAATGATTCCTTAGATTAGATTAGTGGATAACAGACAATACATTCTCATGGCTTTAGCTTGCTTGAGTTTTCGCTTGAGACAGGAAGCCTTCAAATACAGTAAAATAGACTTTTTAGGTACTTTTGAATTTTTGTGGTACATTTTTTGATCATGGCACAGCATATTTCCAATTTAATTAAACAAACTAAAATAAATAGTTACTTTAGTATTTGAAAATGAAGTCATGGTCAACTTTAGGAGGGTGTCCACAGGGATGATTGACAGCACTAAGACTTAAAAGAATTTGGAAAATTTTAATTTTCCTTGATTTGGTTATTTATATGAAGTATTGTTATTTTTGTCCTTAAAATACCAAAATATCCACACATTAAATGTTAAATAATGTATAATTTGATTGATTAATCAGTAATTCAGTTTACCAAATACTTTTTGTAGTTGAATCATTTCTTGGTTGGCTACTTTTTACTTTTACTTGAGTAAAAATTTAGTACAATTTTAACATAATTTAGCAGTAGCATCTTTAATAATAATAAAAAAATTATTTCAACATACCTGTTGCCTCTTTAGTGTAATGTATGTATATTTTATAGACTTCGATGTTAATTGGTGCTAACTTTACCATGCTATACTTTTAGCTGTTAGCCTGCCAGGAATCGCCTTTTTGCTGCTAAAATGTCTTATATGTGTAAATATGTGATTTATCCACTATCCATATTATTATTATAACTTTTAAAAACAGTTTAAGGTACATGAACGGGGCTGCGCTCCGTAAGTTTTGACGTTTTAGGAAAAATATTGGTAAAAATTGGCATGCGCTGCCAGCCGTTTGTTAGCGGGCGCGGTGACGTCACGGGTTGCCATGGCGGGAGGGTGGGCTAGCGGCGGCGGCGCGGCGGCTCAGTCAGACGCGGAGCAGAGAAGTACCGGAGCGGAGCTATGGGGAAGCTACAGGAATTTGACATCACTTTTGCCAACAACAAGGTGGTTTACGGTCCGGGGGAGTCCATTAGCGGAACCGTGAAGATCCGAACCGGCAGCGCTCTGCAGTACAAAGGTAACGGGTTCGTTTTGTGGCAACAAGCCGGAGAGACAGGAAGAAGGTGTTTAACGTGCCTGCGCCTCCTTCCTCCCCTGCTTCGGGGCTTGGATGTCGCTTAAACTTTCCCCACGGTGGTTAAAAATTAACGACGCGTTTATTTAACCTTTTAACCGGACGTCACGCATTGTTGCGGTGCTGCCGTCGTTGCCCCTCGGTGAGGCACTACGGCGCGCCGCAGGCTGCGTGATTGTTTAGGTGACTTGTGCCATCCTGAACCACATCCTGCTTGTTCCGACGCGCTGCTGACTCGGGTCTGCTGCTCGTAAACTCCGAGCAGAAGCGAAAAACGCGGCTGACAACAGGTGTCCACGCGTTCAAACGCCTGATTTTTACCGCATCCGACAGTTAAAGGTCAGGATTTCTGCGCGTAAATGTTGTTGCGTCGTATTTTGCGGGGAAAAGTAAATAAGTAAGTGAATGTAGAGGAGAACAACGAGTCCATTGTGCAAGTGATCCGTGGGGGATTCTCCTCTAACAGTAACACGCCTGCTGTCTTTATCTCAGGGTGTTCAAAGTGCGGTCCGCGGGCTATTTGTGGCATATGGCTGGTTTTCTTCGGCCTCCAGCAGCAGTTCAAAAATGATACAAATTCGCGAATCGAGACTTTTAATTTTAATTTTTCTTACAGTGGAAAGTGTAAAGCAGCACAAAGTGTTTATCCAGAGACTTTTACTGAAAAGGCAACCAAATCAGCTTTGATTGACTTAATTAAACTCGACTAACGTTTTGAAAGAAAGTGACCCAAATCCTGTTCTTATTTCTGAAAATAACTTTGCTCAACTGAGAGATGGGGAAACTTGCTGCTTTTCTTAAAACACAGCAACAATAATATTGATTTTTGTGATTATCTTTGACTCTCTCAAACTTTTAATTTCTAATTAACATTAAATGCCTGAACTGGATTTCTAAATATCCAGAATAAATAAACAAAACAACAAATAAAATGGATACAACCGTTTTCTTTGAAATGTTCTATATCAATAATGTCGCAATAGGTTATTTTGGAAATTATTAAGCATTATTTGCATGTGTTGCACTTGAATGCTGCAGCAAAGCATTCCTTTGCAACTGATTGATGGATGGTGGAGCTCTTATCGCTAACGTGAAGGTTTGGGGTTGGGTAACCATTACTGGGACTTTAACTGGAAATGTAGCAAACACTCCAGGAGGGTTTGGCAAAAAAATAAATAAAAACCAAAGGTGAATATGTGGCTAACAACTCGGGCTGATTGTTGAGCACAGCGGAGAATCTGTAATGCTGTGGGCCTGTTTTCTGTTCTTTCAAAGCATTCCAAACAAAAGGTTTGATGTAAAATGATAGTGCGATTATACAACTGGGATTAAAAAAATCTATTTATTTAAATCTTCTCCAATTTATAAATTCTGATTTACTCCAACTCGCGTCTCTGCATGTTGGTGTGGCTCAGTTTTAAGTACTCTGTCTGAAGAGTCAGCTGGGCTTTCAGGCCGGTCCGATAATGTTCTGGAAACGCCACGGCTGCATTATGTCCGATCTGACGTCGCAGTTATGCATCAGCAGCAAAGTGGGAAAGTCTGTCTTTCATATATGGATCCAGCTGATAAGGCATAATTACACCTTACAGGAAGTCGAGCTCAGTTTGTCTTCTAGTCAGTTAGCATTTCTTTTTTCAATTTTTAAAGATATTTTTTTAAAAATCACAAGTTTACATCTGTGTTTGACTTTAATCAAGCATTTTTTTTTTGTTTTATTATAGTTTGTTGTAGTTTTGGTCCATTCCCATTGGTAGGACTGGTGTAACTGGGTCAGGCTAGTTAGACACCTTGCTAGTACACACCTTTACAGGTGAACCTAGAGAGTCCTGCTTTTTAACTAAGGTTGAATTCACACCAGCTCTGTTTAATCCACTTTAATCGAACCAGTTTGTTTACCTAGGAAGTCCAGTTTGTCTGGGCCGGTGTGAACGCAAAATTGGACCAAGAAAAGTGAACTCTGGTCTCAGTTCTGTTGAAGTGAATACCAAGCGGACCAGAAACTGCTCCAAGATCAGGAAGTGAACTACAGTGCAGGGCATTATGGGTAAATGCAATCAAAACAAACATGCTAACTCGCGCTAGCATAAAAATGGGTCGATTTTTTTACCAAGGACCAAAGAGAAATCCTGCAACCCCTAAAATCTGACAGCACTCCATTTTTCTTCACATTTTTGAAGAAGGAAGTTTCATACATTGTCTTCTTCAGAGGTTTTTGTGCAGCGCCCCCACAGGCGAGGAGGGGAGCAGCTTTTTCAAGGGGTTTGGTTTGTTTGACACGAGCTGAAAATGTAACAAATGTTGCAACTTTGGTGTCCAATCAAACCGACTCTACCGGACTATCAGGTGTGAAAACACCATAAATTAACTCTGATGAGGATTTATGTTATTTAATTTTCAGCTGCTAAAGCTGAAAATTGCAATAATGTTATCAATTATTGATTTTTACCGTTAGACCGCTCTAAAGGTTGAAGTTGGTTCTTCACCAGTCCCTCTTGCGTCACAACACCCCCACATGATGCTGCCACCACCATACTTCGCTGTTGGGACGATGTTCTCAGGCTTGAAAGCTTCGCCTCTTATAAACCAGAAACTTTAGCTTCAGAAATGACGTCTGAGTTCATGTTGCTTCTTCCTCCCTGAGCGGCATTTCAGCCCATGTAGATAAAACCCATGTTTCTCTGTGAATTACGTCTGTTTTAAAATAATTGATCAGTTTTTTGGTGTTTCTGAACCTCTGCAGTCAGAAATAACTCTGAATCAGTTCTTACATAGACTGGAGATCAGTTTAGTGTCATATTTATTTACACTATAGTGAGTCTGACCATGTTGCCTGATGAAATAAATACAGGTGGATATTAATAAGAAAGTGCAGCTTCTTAAAGTGCTGAATGTTTCCGATGCGCCGCTCTCAGCCTGATTCCATTATTGATGATGGAAACCATTAGAAAGCATTTCTATTGATTAGCTCCTCCATAAAAACAGCACAGCCTCGAGTCTTTGGACAAAACGCTGCAAATAGTTCAGGATGTGTTTAAAAAGACGCTTTGATGAACTTTTTCTGTGTTGAGCGAACAGAAAACAGTTGGAAGGAGAGTGTGAAACCTGCAGGATCGGCGCTGTACCTTTGATTGGAGCTGATAAAAACGCAGCGTTTCACTGAGAAACAGAGGAAGTGAGTCAGGCATGAAGCTGCTGCTCGTTCTCTGTGTCATGGAAAGATACAGTTGTTGTCCGGGGAGTTTATGACCTCGAACGCGCTGTAAAACCGAGCTGTCGGTAAATGTTGATCAAAAGGGTTCAGCGTTTGATTATCCAAAGCCCACACAGAACATTAGAGATTGATGTTTCAATAATAATGTATTGAGAATAGAGAGAAACCCATTAGGAAGGAACTGTGTGTCTTTGTGACGCGTTTTTCCTAAAGGAAACATAAGTATTATTTCTACATTGAAGCTTTTATTGCTTAAAGAGATGAACAATATGAAGTTAAAGGTTTATCACAACAAAAAGTGATAAAAAGTGTTTAAAAACCTTTTCCAGTCTTTTTTGGCATTAGGTTTTAGAGCCATAAACACAAATCTCGCTGTGATAAAGATAAACCTCCCCAAAATAAAGTAACTTAGTGCATTATTCTGTACTTTATCACAGAATAATTTCATTTAAATATATTTTTAAAGTTAACGTAATTTATTGGTTCTGTTATGGAGTCAACAGTGGAAAAAATCCCAGTAACACACATTATTGATTCCATTATTGCTGAGCTGGTGTTGGGTTGAGCGGCTAAAGCCTTTCCTCTGCCTACATCTCCCAGAATGCTGTGCGGCTCTGGATCAAAGTTTGGTTGATATTCTGTCAGGCATATTAGCTATTGATATTGATCATGTATCTGTTGTCATACATGTTGATTTAATGTGAGCGCGCTCTTCTAACTCCCAGCTTTTTCTAGTATTTTCTCTCTCATTTGTTTCTTTTACAACCTTAAGTAGCTACAACAGAACAGGACAATTTTTTATTCCGTTTCTACATCAATCATCAGAATAATCAATACTTAATTACTAAAATAATCGTGTACAACAGCCCGAATGTTCAGCCACTTTTTTCAAACAAAAAAATAAATTGGCATCGTCCAAGTCTGGAATTGGCAGATTGATCTTTTTAAATATCGGTGATCAGCCGGATAGTTGCCATCGGTGCAGCTCTAGGTTTTAAAAGAAGCTCCTTTATGACAGTTTTCTCCACTGTCGCCCTGTGCTTTGTGAAAGTGAGGGTTCTGATTCTCCTCCATATGGCAGCTAGAGGAGCTAAACGCTGGCTAACACTGTGGGCTAATTAAACATTCATATTCCCCATGTGGAGTTTTGAGTCACACTGACTTTGCTTTTGTGAGTTTAAGCTGCTAAAATGCTGCGACTGAGTCGTTGGCGTTCGCCCCCACAGCGCCGTGCTTCTCTTTTTTTGTCTGGCGTGATTCAACCTCACTGGAACCGGCGTCTGCGGGTCGCTGAGTCACATGACGGCTCGACCGAAAAGCACAGGATCTGAAAACGGAGCAACTTTTGTTCAGGCATGTCTGCCCTGGAGAAAACTGGAGAGAAACTGAAACGTTTTCATGCTGCAGCCTTTAGCGACTCGGGTCAGTTACTCGCCCCGTGTTGATTTGAAGGAAAACCCTAAAACAGTTTGTTTTGCTTTTGTTTTCAAATGTTGGAATTTATTGTAATTCCAACGTTTGAAGGGGATTTTTATGGTCATTGCAGATAAAAAAGAAAGTATAGTCCTGGAATAAAGCGGGGAAACTTTTGAGTTTGAAAAATTTAACATTTACTTGATGAAATGTAAGAAGTTTTCAGGTTAAACTTTGAAATGTTATAAAAAATATCAAAAAATTTTGTCTTTTGTAATTTTTCTGCGTTTGAAAAGTTGAAAATTTGCTTCAAAAATAAATTCTTAAATTTTGAGATTAATCTAATTTTTTCTAGAATTTTTTTTTTTACACATTTTAAACTTTTGTGGTTTTCAAAAGTTAAAATTTTTAAAAAACTTTCTGGAAAGAAACATCAAACTTGGCTTTTGGAATTTTTCTGAGTTTGAAAAATTGCTAGAAAAAACTTCTGAAATTTCAGATTAATTTCAGAAATTTTCCAAAAACATTTGGAATTTTTCTGAGTTTTAAAAGTTGAACATTTCCAAGTTTTTTGGTAAAAAGTTTCTGAGATTAACCTCAAAATTTCTGAATTTTTGTCTTGGAAACTTTTTTTTTTTTCAATGCACCATCGTAGGTTTTGCACATTTGCTGTATTTAAAGAAAAGCATCTGGTTTTCAGTTTCTCTTGGGGTAGAGAGAACAAATTTATTTTCAGTAATAAGTGCAGCATTTGGGTGACTTTCTTTCAAAACATTTGCTATATTTACTCCAGTTTAATAAATTAAAGCTGCATCAAAGTTCCCTTTTCAGTAAAAGCTTCTGGATAAATGTGGTTTGTTTCAAAAACAGAAACACTTTGTGTTGTACTTTACACTTTCCAGTGGAAGAAAATTACAAATTGAGTCATCTGCATCTGTCGGCTAAATTTATAAAACTTTTTGAGTTGAAGCTGGGGGCCCCACAAAAACTGTCCAAGTGCCACAAATGGCCCACGGGCCGCATGTTGAGCACCCCAGAGCCAGATATTAACTCAGATTGTTAATATCTGACTCTGGGATTGTGAATGAAAACGTGTCACAGATTGAGCCACTTGTGGGCCTTTAATGCATCGTTATTCAGGTTTCATAAATCTCAGCTGGATCTTGTCCCAGAATCGTTTCCACTCCTAAACCTGCGGCGGCGTTAATGGTGGACAGGAATCGTTATCAGGCTGTAAACCAGGCAGCTGCTGCTTCTGATCCTTGCTGGAAAAGTGTGAGAGTCACAATCATAAATGATGTCACTGCTCTGGAGGAAATGAAATATGACAATTAATTCATGACGCATATGGATCTACTAGTATGTTTACTGCTGTTCATTTCGATGAGCCCCGCTTACAGTTGGTGAAACACAAACTGCAGTTTGTCAGATGAAATATTAAAATAATTTAACTCTTAAATTAAATATTGAATTTAAAATTAAAGTACTTAAATATCAAATGTTAAAAATATTTAGTTTAAGGATTAAATTCAATACTTAATTTAAATATCAGTGATTACTAAATGTTTAAAAAGTGCTGTCTCCAGCTATATTAATGGAAAGTTGAGTGAAAGGATAAACTCAAATGGTGTAGAAATCCTTCTTTGATTGTTGGTAATATATATATATTTTGTTGAGCCGATACTTTAAAAGCTCCTGCTCTTTGTGAAGCTCCGCCTACAGGAAGTCATCTCAACATGGCTCCTCTATTAACCCTTTAAAGACATTTTTAATGTCTTTAAACTGAGAAGTAGCTCCTATAATGACATCAGCTGATACGCTAATTCCTGCTGGCTAGTCTGAAGGAGCTGAGTGGGGAGGAGCTTCGTCCTAGAAGGCGGGGTCAGGCCCATCCAGGCGTTTTGCACAGCTGAATGGTTGCCAGGGAGATTAAAGGATTTCTCAAACATTAATGAAAGACTCAAAGCAGCCTCCATTTTTGTTTTTGGTGATGGAAAAACTTTATAACAAGCTGAAAAATGTAGATTTTTTAAAAAATGCATAAACAAGACGCTGCCTCTGAATTTTGGATCCCTGCGACCCGGCCGCGCTGTCCGGGCTCAGGAATGTGGGATCTGATTACACAGAGGTGGGCGGGGAGCACCAACCCACATGTGCTCCGTCAGTGGGCCGGAGGCCCCGGCACCAGCTGCTGCCGCTCCTCCCTCCAGATAGAGCCGTTTTAATCAAACCTGACCTCTGACCTCCACAGGCCAGGACCTGTCTGACACCACAGCTGGTTCCTCAGCTGCGACGTAAGAGGATTTTTCTGCCAGAGGTGGGCAGAGAACCCAAACGTTATGGTAGAAGTGAAAAGTATCCATGAAATTAAAAAAGTTACACTGATCAAATGATCGTCAATATTTAAAAATTACATCATCAGATGGACCAAAATGCAAAGTTAAGTGGAAATTTAGGTGTTTTAAGAACCAAAATGGCAATAATTCCTATAAGAAGCAAAATAAAATGATTTCCAAATCAGTTTCCTCCAATAAAAAAACTTATAAAACTTTAACTGAAGCTGCAGGTGTGTCTGAAACTGTGAGGTTTGTTTTTCATTCAGTGGGTAGAAAATACTTCATAATTAAATAACTCAAGTAAAAAAAGTATTTGGTAAAACGTCCACAGAAGAACTGAATAACTGATCAAGTTATCAATCATTTAGTGTTTAAAAATTACATAATCAGAACATAAAGTTAAATAGAAGTTTTGGTATTTTAAGAATGAAGATAAAACAGAAAATCAGGCTAAATAAATGTTTCCAAATCAGTTTCTGTTGATAAAAACACTTTTAAAAGTTGAACAGAAGCTGCATGTGGACCGGAGAGTTTCTGGTTAAAACATGTTTGTTTTTCAGTGGACTTGTCTTCCACTTCCTGTCCTGCAGCAGCAACAAGCTGCAGACTCCTGCAGGTCGGCACCCAAAGGTGGAAGAATTAAAAATAGACAGCGAGACGATCTGCCGGTATGCTGTTATCTCTGCTGCTGCTGCTTTGTTTTTGCATCCAGTAATAACAATGAGGGAGCAGCGGCTGCTGAAATGTAGGTCCCTGCTGACACAGATATAATCAGGATTAAACCTGGCAGCAGCGTTTCTTAATTCATAATGATTTTGCTGCGGCGCCGTTGGATTAATCTTCGGTTGGCACAAGATTCACGCACAGAAACCGTCATTAACAGTATCGTACTGATTCTGCCATAAAGTATCGCGATAATATTGTTGTTTCATGGACGCGTTCTCAATAAGTTTTAAATTGAAAAGGAAATTTTACACTGGAAATGGAAGAAAATCTGTTTTTAATTTTCAGCTTGTTTCAGTTGTTTAGAAGCAGGAAGTGTTATGCGACGCTAAAGCTGTTGCAAAAAGTGTTTTTCACTTGAGACTCGATGTTACAACCGTCCTAACAAACAAACATTTAAACTTACACCAATACTGGGTAACATGGGAGCGGATCAAACATCCACTGGTTTCCTGATGTAAGTTCTGCAGGGATAAGCCTCTTACATGCAAACACACCAAAAGATTGATGCGTCCTACATGCAGCAGGCACAAACATTCATAAACCCATCAGTCGGCTGCCTGGAGCGGCTTTCAGTGCAGCGTTTCTGGCAGTCTGAGGTAACGGAGGGCAGGTCTGGGCGAACAGACGGGCCTCTGTTCACCTGCAGGCGATTCCCTTACAGTTGGAGGTTATGGATCACGAGATCAGGTGGCTCTGCTGGACGAGGCATTTGATGCTGGGGAAGCGAGAAAGACTAATCGGTTGAAGTGCTTTCAGATTTAATGACGGTAGTAAAAGTGGCTTCAGGTTACAAGAATGCAAAAAGATGTCGGCTTTATGACCAATTATGGCAAGTTTTTGTACAGTTATTACATTTTATGTGGGAATACCCGGTACTCGGGCGACAGTCATCCAGCTGGCTGCCATGTTTTTGAGTGATAAAATGTTTACAGTTGGCAGGAAATTTGAAAATATTACTTGATAGTTATGCATTTTTGGAAGACTAAGATTAATACCCTAAAAAACAACTATAAAGTCTTTAAAAAAAGTCATTTAAATAACGGACATAATAATGTAAAAACACATCGATTAATAAATGATGAACATTCAACTTTCGATCTGGAAGACATTTTAAATATCCAAAATAAATAAAACAAATAAAATGAACCATAAAGTTTCTGTGAATGAAATTGTCCTTTAGTAAAAGGACCAAACTGGAGGCCAACGTTTGGTAGAAACAGGAATCATGGAAACGATCCAGCTCGTTGTAATTGATCGTTGATTGGTTGCTCATTGTGACAAACCTAAACATACGATCATTTTCTGTTGATATCTAGGAAAGAAGCTGAACTGTTGGTGTTTGCAATATTAAAAATAGAAATTTACCAATCTTTAAAAAAGCTGAGCTGCCAATTCCAATGTTGTTGTCGTCTGAATTGTTGCTAAATATAGCAGAAAGTTGCTGAGTTGTGACAGTGACTATTATTGGCTGGAAAATGATGTGGAAGGACGATCTGTGAGTCAAACCCCTCAGAACAGGACAGCAGTCGGTTTTTAGACCTTTGCAGAGGGAGATGAGATCAATTCACATGTAACTATTGACTCATTTTATAAACTAAAAGTAATAAAAAATCTGATGCTTTCAGTCCCAACATATTATTCCAAAAGCCAGATTGCTAATCCCAAATTAGCCACTTAGCAGACTGGAATCCTAAATGCTAAATATCTCATTTATTCACACAATAATATGTACATCGGCACCAACATTTATTTGTCCCTCCTTTTCTCAAATGGGGAATCTGTTTACAATCTGGAATCAAACTTTGATTCGACGTGTTCAGTTTCAGAAACGTGTTTCTGCCGCGTTGGACTGGTGGAAACAGGATGAGCTGCGACTCGGTTAAAACGGCGTTTCTCCAGTGTTATCATTGTTTTGCTGATTAAAGAGAAGGAAGCAACAAAAAGGTGTTTCCGCAATGAGGGAAAAAGTTACCATGTTCACATAGCAGCTAATATGTGGCTGTAAGACGAGATCATAAAATATCCATTAGAAAATAGTTTTACTGAAGCTACAACAGCCAACTTATGAAAAATGTGCATATCTACAGATGCGTTAAAGCTGTTTTGATCTACCAGTTTGTGACGCCTTCACCTCCTTTCACTCTGAGACGTCGCAGCATCTCAATGAGATCAAGTTCTGGGCTTTGACTAGGCCTTTCCTCATTTTGCTGGTCAGGTTTCATAAAACGCCTTTAAGCACGAAATGGGAGGAATGTTGTGATGAAAGTGTGACTTCGTTTCATTCCTGTTTTGTCTGAGGAGCTGAGATCTGTTGTTTGTGATGAAACAAACTCGCTGACGTTTCCTTTTGTTCGGTTCAGCGACGGTAAATAAGGAAGCGCCAACACCGGCGCTGACCCGGTTCTGTTTACATTCCCCAGAAACATGCCACATTTCCCCCCAAGTACAAACCTGAAACTCTGTCAACTCGGCATTTTTGTATTTGTGACCTCAGAAATCTGTAATTTGTTTCTAAAATTGCTGTGGAAACGTTTTCTTTTTGTTTTTTTTCCAAGGTTTGTGCATTAGCTTGAAATTCTTGAAAATGCTTCAGTTTTGATCCGGTGTTTTGGACTTTTTAATTAAAAGTCAAACATTTAATTAAAAGACAAACTTGGGGAAATATTAACAGTGGGAACCAGATATATAAAAAAAAAACATTTTTTCTCATTGCTGAAGTTGAATCAGACTAAACTTTTCTCGTTTTAGTTATTTAGAATTAACTGGATTAATATTTGATCAATTCCCCTAAAAACCATTTTTTTATTTTACTTTGGTATATTTATTATTCCAATGGTTCAGTGACTTATTGATCAGTTTAATTGAAACAATTTACTGAAAGTTTTTGGGTAAATTAGTGTTTTATTCTTTAACCAGAAAAACATTCAAAAATATAAAATTTCATTATTCAAAAATATAAAATTTCATTATATTTTAGTTCAATCCCCATCCATCCATCCATCCATCCATCCATCCATCCATCCATCCATCCATCCATCCATCCATGGATGCAGTTTTGATGCCACGTTACATTAGTTGGTTCTTTGCTTCATGACGTTTCGCTCTAATTCTGATATTTTTGTGAAAGAAGCGCGAGCCTCTTCGATCTGTGACGTCTGGTCCAATCTGACTCTATGAACAGAGGATTAATAGGTTTATAAAGTAGCCAGCTGCTGTCAGAGCGCCGCTCATTGATATGATAAAAGCCAGAGAGTCTTAATGTGACGCTGTGGTTGGACCGAGACCTGGACGGGCTCCAAGGTTGAGATAAACCGGGCGGCTGCTGAGTCAGTGACGGCCCGCTAGCTTCCCGCTAGCTTCCCGCTAGCTTCCCGCTAGCTTCCCGCTAGCTTCCCGCTAGCTTCCCGCTAGCTTCCCGCTAGCTTCCCGCTAGCTTCCCGCTAGCCTGTTGCTGCCTGTCTGATGCGGGCAGAACCGCAGGACGGACTGCAGACGAGCTGCAGGAAGGAGAACCGGACGCTCCAGGACGTTCACATCAAGCTCTTTGTTTTGGGGTTTGGGAGAAAGGTTTGGGATTCTGAGAGGCTGATGCCGCGTTTACAGCCTGATCAGAATCTGGAGAGTTTTGGATCTGGATGGAAAGACAGGAGAGAGAGAGAGAGAGAGAGAGAGAGAGAGAGAGAGAGAGAGAGAGAGAGAGAGAGAGAGAGAGAGAGAGAGAGAGAGAGAGAGAGAGATTCTCCTTTTATTAAATGAAGATAGAAAAATGATTCACAGGCTTTACTTCCTGTTGCTGCTCTAATGCTGCAAAATGGCTGCTGGTCAGTTTTAAACTGACTAACCATCCAATAAAACTTCCATCCATCCATCCAGTTTTTCTCCTGGTTCTATATTCATGGTAGAAATATTTTCAGCTTTTCTGAATAAAATTTTGCAATTATATTTGAAAGAATTTGACCTTTGAATATGGTCTCTGGTCTTTCACATAAATTAAATAAATCTTCATTATTTTAAGATTCTTTCCAACCTCTAGAAATAATAATTGATGACTGTTGTGCCAAAAAGTGTAATCTAGGTAGGAAACCCGTCTCATGTCTTCAAGGGAACCTCATAAACGTTGGTGAACTTCTCCTTCCTGGTTATTCTGATCCTGATTTGGACCAGTCTGTCATAATCCGGTCTGGTTTCAGAGGCTGCTGCTGCTTTTCGTTCTGTTTTCAGTGAACCGAGGCATTAGGGCGTTGTGGTTTCTCATTTTGCTCCAGATCGCCTCACAGGATGTTTGTGCCGACTTCCTTCCAAAGAGAACAACTTTTATCTCTTTTGTTTTAACAAACTGCTGCAGTTCAAAGTCGGATGTGTGAATTGGGATTTTTGGTGGAGGAAGTAGCTTAGTAAGCTAGTTGTTGTTTAGGAAGTGAATGATAACAAACACTGGAAGTAGAACCAGTCGACCTCAACAAGGAGAGGAACCGACTTTGATTTCATTTGACCGTTTTATTGGTAAAATATTCACACTTTGAGGTGAACATGTCCTAAAAACCTGTTTAGCAGAAACTCAGTTTTGTTAAAAGAATAAAACAATTTTTCATTCCTGGTTTTCTTGGCTGTAATACCTGGCAGCCATGACATTACCAGGTATTTTAGTGGTGAACTCCTGTGACCTCAACATTTAGGCTTTCGGTTAAAACAGGAAGTGATGTTTACAGAGGAAGTGGAGTTCAGAATATGAAATAACAGCTCACCTCAGCGGCGGTCTCTTTAACCGACAGCTTCACTCATCATGTGATTGATTGTTGCTACGATAATTAAGCTTCGGTTTCTCTGCCGTGTTTCCTGTGTTTTATGGCTCTACATGAACTCAGACCTCTGCTGAGATGTTTTTATGTCTGGGCGCAGATATTAACCCATAAATGAAACGTTTTGTGCTCTCCTATTGGAGGAGCTAGCTTAGACGAAGAAATAATGTCACCATGGGGAAAAAACACTGCTGTTATTTAGCTGCTTTGTGTCCAGTTTGCACATCCAGCTGCTGCAGCTGGGATTTTACCAGATGACCCCGTCCTGACCTTTTCACGGCCAGAGCTCGCCTCTTCCCGCCGCTGACGGCCGTGAACAGCGTCTGACTGCCTCCCCGTCCGTCGAGCTTCAGGATCGGGCGTTCGCTGGCGGTTTTGTTCCCGCCAGGCGTCCGTCCTTCCTGTGACCGCAGACGGTGCCAGCAGCCGCGCCGGTGCAAGCGGCTCGGCCATCTGCCGTTCTGGGTGTGAGGGAGCGAACTGTGTGAAGGCAGAACACAAACCTGCATGGGCGTGACGGATACCGCGGCGTTTAGATCGGCCTGCAGCGAGCTGTAAGGACATTCTCCAGTTAAAACATTTAGTGTTTTAATGTCTGATTAGAAGATAAAGCCAACAAAGACGCATAGCTCGGATATTTCAGAACAAACCAGGAACTTTTTCACCTTTAATCAGATCAGGGAAGAGAATAAAAAAGTATCTGGTAAAAAGTATCTGATCAGATTATCAATCCTTTTATATTTAAAAACTACATCATCAGACGGATCAAAATGTAAAGATCAGTGGAAATTTTGGTATTTTAAGAACAAAACTGACAATAAATTATATAAATAACAAAGTCAGGCAAAATAAAATGTTCACAGATCAGTTTATTTCCATAAAAAATTATAAAACAAAAACTGTTTTGGTCAAAACATGTTTGTTTTTCATTCAGTGGGGAGAAAATCCAGAAATTTTACTCAACAAAGAGTAGAAATACTTTATAATAAAGATACTTTATTATAGTATCTTTATTACTCGTAAAAGTAAAAAGTACAGCGTAGTAAAAATACTCTTCAAAATTAGTTACTTAAGTAAAAGTAACTGAGTAAATGTAAGTAGTTACTGTCCAACTCTGATTATAAATCATAATAAATTTACATTTACAACAGATTTTAGAGCAAATTTACACACAAGTGACTAAATATTGTGTTTAATACGTCACTCAAATGGAAACGTTTCCAATACGACTATTAAATACAGAAACTGGAGGCCTGGAACAAAGAATAAAAAGATTTCAATGATAAATCAAACTTTTTTATACCAAAAGTTACATTTAATAAGCTATTATCATGATAAAGATACTTTTATAATTGAATTTAAAGCAAGTTTTGTCTGCAAATGACTCCAAATTTTGGTTTTCATATGTTACTTGGGTGAAAAAGTATCCAATATGTCTCTTAAATACAAAAATTTAAGAGCGAATTAAAAAGATTTGAATCCATAAACTGAATCTTATTGATTTTAATCATCATAAAGATGCATTTATAACTGAGCTTGAAGCTATTTTTGAGTAATTTACAGACAAATGCTGTTAAATTGGTCACCAGAGTGGGAGACGGGTCCAATCCCAGTGCAGGCACAGAGAGTAAAGGGCCTGAATGTGAAACAATGCATTGCTGAACAGTTGCTGCATTGTTCGTCTCTGTCTTTGTGAGGAGATAACGATGCGTCTGCGCCATCTTCCCGCTTCATCTCCTGTCGGCTGGCGTGTTTGGGTGTGTGACTTATCGGCCATCGTTTCCTCAGAGACGAGGGCGGCGGACAGGAAGTGGTTCCCTCTGCAGGCCGCAGCCGCGTTTCTGATGCTCAGTTTGGGTTTTCAAGAGACCCCAAATACTGAAGGATCAAATGATTCACTAAGACTCAAATTTGGGTTTATTGTTGCTTTGATTTCGCTTGGCCTTCCACAATGAGCAATACATCTATTAATCACAACATTTATTAAATAGAAATCAATAAGTTCCAGTAATCTGATTTGTCGATTTTTACTTTTCTACCAAAAACTGTAAGTGTGGTGATTCAGGTTTTTAAATCACACCATAATTATGAGTGAATTATGGTGTGAAACTCATTTTCATTTTGTTCTTTAATTGAACAACATTTTTCCCTTTTAATATCCAAACACATTCATTGAATAATGGGTAGTTTTTGCAGTGTAAACATGTTGCTGTCCTTTCCTTCCTGCAGCCATCAAGGTGAACTGTCTGGGCTCATGCGGCATCTCCAACAAAATGAACGACTCCTCCTGGAGTCTGGAGGAGCAGTACCTGAACAGCATGCTGTCTGTGACCGATAAAGGTAATTACTGACGATACAGACGAGGGTCAGGTCGTATTTAGTCCCTTTTTTTTCCAAATAGCTACTTATATAATGTATAAAAGGTTAACAATCTGACTAGCACTATTGGAAGACACTGAAAGGTTTATATTAGTAAATGGGAGCCCTGCACTGTTAAACGCCATGTAGCTGCAGAATAGAGAATTTTTGGGAACAATTATTGGTGATATTTTCTTAATTTTTATTGCACAAAAGATAAAAGATCTGCTCTGATGCCTGATATTTGGTAAAAACAAATCCTAAAGATAAACTTTCAGGCAAAAAGAGCTGCTAAAAATACCAATGTTAGCTTTATTCCTAGCATGAATAGCTTTTAGTTTAACTCCTAGCCTGAGTAGCCATTAGCTTAACTCCTAGCTTGACTAGCTGTCTTGATTCAGTAGCTGTTAGCCTGGCTCCTAGCTTTAGTAGCATTTGGCTGGACTCTTAGTGTCAATAGCTGCTACTTTTACTAGCTATTCTCTTTGTTAAGTCTTAGCTTGAGTTGCTATTAATAGCTAGCATTGGGTTATTACTTTGACTTTCAGCCTAAGTAGCAGCTGGCTGGATTATCCAAACTAAGATTACTGTGAATATTTTAAGCTAACAGAAGGAAACGACTCATATTGAAAACCCGACTTCTGCAAACCGCAGCTTTTTGTCACGGTTTGATCTTTCATGTTTCAGCTGGCAACGATCTGGTAGGAGGGCTATTTTTGGCACTTTAGCGTGAAGAAAAGACGTCTATGAAAGACGAGACAAATGTGACGCCTCTGATTCACAGTAATAGATCTTCATCAACTTGTCGAGACTCGGGTGGAGAACACGCTTCAGAGAGGAAGATATGCATAATTCAAAGCACAACCTCCCACTTTCTGAGCTTCCCTTTATCTTTGCGGTTGCTTTGTTTTCTATTCTTTCCCAAAAATGGGCAGCTCGGCGTCGGAGGGTGACACAGGAAGGGTGAAGGAGGATCAGGACACGCAGCTCTGATAATCGGAAACGCTGCAGTCGCTCGACGGTTAGACGAGGGAACGCGGCGGCGTCCGTTCCTCATCCTGTCACTCTTCTCTGTTAGTGGAAACCAGGAACAGATTATTTTGTTTCTCCAACAGTCAATAGGAATAAACTATCTTTAGACCTGCTGTATTCATATCCAGGGCCGGATTTAGCAGAATAAGGGCCCGGGGCCTGGAGCCAGTTTTTAGTTTCAGTTATTTACATTTTACTTTCAGTAAAAGTGTAAATAAATTATTTATAAATATATATATATATAAAAATTATAGGATACTAATAGGCACATCTACACATTTACAGGTACAAATTGATGATTGTTGTCTTTAAAGTGTTCGGTAGTTCACTGCTTTGGTCCCAAAAGATCATTTACAAATATTTGACTTTAGTTATAATTAATAAAGAATCAAACAATATTTTAATTAAAGGCCACATTTGAAATAAGTTCATGACTTTAATATGAACATGACAGTATACATAAAAAAACAATTTTTGGGCATCCCCAATAACTTGTAGCCCTGGGCTAGAGCCACAGTGAGCCTTTCTAAAGTCTGACTGATTTTTCTGGCTCTCATTCCTTCTTTCTTTCTTCCTCTCCTTTCTTTCTTTCTTTCTCTATGCCTTTATTTATTCTTTTCTTTCTTTTTAATGTTCTTCTTTTTGTCTTTCTTCTTTTCCTGCGGTTTTACATGTTTGCTGAAACGTTTAGTTTAAAGCTTCGCTGCTTCCTAACAGTAAACATGATGCAGATCAGATTAATGGAAAAACTCCCGTCTCTAACGAGGCGAGACCTGTTTCTGTCTGCAAGGATTTAATTAGGCCGTCGGCTCCTCTGGAGAATTAAGCAGCCAATCGGGTGACGGTGTGTGTGTGCGTGTGTGTGTTAAACACACACACCTAATTATTGGTCCTTATGTCATAAATTAACTGGTAATAAACAACATAATTATTAAAGGTTCCAGAAAATGTGAAGGTAGTTCATAATTGTCACGTTTCTTGTTCAGTTTTTGCTTGTAGCAATAAGTGGGGGAGGGGAGGGGAGGTTCACTACTGCAGGAGAGTACATATTCACCTGTTGTCGTAAAAACATTTTATATTCTTTAACTGCTTTCCTTTATCTCACTGTTTAAATGTTTCCTACTTTCGTTCCTTCAGTTTGTACTTTTCTTCATCAGTCTCTCTCTCTAATCTCTCTGGTCGCTCATGTCTCTCCAGTGTGTGACCTTTGACCTTTGCGCCCTCACAGGAACGCTGGCCCCAGGCGAGCACAGCTTCCCCTTCCAGTTTGTCCTTCCAGGTGAGTCTCAGCCGCACTTTTCAGTTCCCACGGCGATATCAGACCAACAGCGACGTCACAGAAACAAAAACAGAGCATCAGCTGATAACGTCACATAATGCCGAGAACGTTTAGCTAATGTTTAACGCGCGTTTTCAGTCGCCAAACTCGAGGCGCGGGGGCCAAATCCGGCCCGCTGCAGTGTTTACATGTGGCCCTCTGACTGGCAAACTTTAAATAAACTTAAACAGGCCACAAAATTCAGTAAAAAAGATTCAAAACTAAGTTTATCTTTTTTTTAGTTTTACCTGCAGATTAATAAACACAATTTTTATTTAATCTGCATATCAGACATAAAAAAGACTTCTAAAAAAAAAAAAGCAATTTTATATTATTTATATTATTTTCTATTTTTTTGGCTAAATTTTTATCATTTATCAAACAAAATCATGTCATGGGCCACAAATGGCCCGCAGGCCACACTTTGGACACCACTTCACTTGAGGGATGCATAAATAAAACCGTCCAGATAACAGTGTGCTTAAATATTATTTTATCAATCAAATTAAATAATTTTATCTATTTACTGCCAGATTTCATCACTTAATTTCTTACATTTTCTTGCGAATTTTTGTGGAAATTTACACAAAATCAACAAATTTCTGGGCAGTTTTGGCCAAATTTATGAAAAGCATCAGGTTTAAGTAATTACTGGTGCTGAACAGCTGCATCAGCCTGAATTATTGTCACTTTATAGTCAGTGATCGAAAACATTGAGGAGTAAAAAGTCACATTTACCATCAAACTTAAGCGGAAATATCACATATATTTCTAAATGAGAACCAAAAACTAAACCAAATAATCACAGAAACAGAGATGGTGAAAAGATGGTCAATATAATTTAATTTTAAGACTTTTTTTTAGCATTTTAACAGTTTGTTGACGGGTTTCGTTAAACGGCCGTTGTGGCAGAACCGGCCCTTTAAGAGCGTCCATGATGTGGATTTAAATCCTTTTAAAACTTCACATTTCTCATGAATTTAGTTTAAAGCTGCTGGCAGTGAAGCAGGAAGCTGCAGCGCTGCTGATGGCGCCATCTTGAGTCTGTCTGGTGTTTCCTCTGTCATGCAGGATTCGCTCAAGCTCAGCGGGAGGCAGCCATTTTATTTTTAGCCCTTCATCCTTCACTCTCTGGGTAATTGGTCTCCATGCTTCCCTGCTCAGAAGCCCCCAGTCTGAAGGAAATCACATTAATGTCATCATGGAGAGGTTAAACAGTCACTGGGGCCCGTGCTGCCCCCTGCTGGAAAACCAACAGGCCTGCAACTGTCGGTTTTATCTTTTAGCTGAGATCAGGAGTAAAAACTGGAAGGTGGGCCAGATGGACTGTAGTTATAAAATGATAGAGGATTAAGAAAATAAAAATAATTAAGTTATAATATTACAACATTATTCTTAAATATTATGACTTTACTCTCATATTTGTGACTTTATTCTTGTATGAGTTTTAGTATTTACTATGTTCTTGTGACGCCATCACTTTATATCACTTTATTTTGGTGTCACTTAATTTTGTATCATTTTGACTTAATTTTTCTATTTTTGTGATTTTATTCTTGTATGATTTTATTTCCATCATATTTCATGTAAAATTCTGGCTTTATTCTCGTCAGTTTGCAGTTTTATTCTTGTAATTTTATGGCTAAGCTAGGTTGGTGGAATCTTTGGTTGCCTAGCGACAACCTGTAGAGTAACTTGCGCAGCAGCAGTTTCATGTCTCCCCGTTGTGCCTCAAAAATAACCAGCATAAATGTTTGAATATTTAAAATATTCAAATATATATATAAAATAAAGATCAATTTTTTTATTTTGTGATGAGTTTGTGTCCCGTCTGTTAAAGGATGTTACAATCTGTCTATGTTGGGAAAGTGACGCCTGAACGTTTCATGTTTTGTTTTGTCTGATCTTTTAGTCGCCATCCCCACGTCGTTCGAAGGACCGTTCGGGAAGATCGCTTACCGCGTGAGAGCGGCCATCGACACGCCGCGCTTCTCCAAGGACTACAAGGCCCAGCGGCCCTTTTACGTCCTCAACATGCTCAACCTCAACCAGGTTCCCGACATCGAGGTGAGCGTTCAACTGTCACATCTGCAGATGTCCTGTCAGGGCACGTTATGGGAAAAAGACGTAAAGTTAACAACGAAATACTCAGAATGTAGGAAGAAGCGTAAGGCTCTGATAAAAGTCCTACTGGAGGAAAAAGAGACATAAACGCAGAGAGTCAGGCGTCTAAACAAAACATCCAAACTGGATCCAATTTTAAAGCAATGTGTGGTAAACAGTAAACAGTCTAAAAACAGGATTTGATTCACTTTTCCTCAGAAAACATTTTCTGTGCATATGGCCAAGCTTAAGAAATAAATGCAGACTAAAGTTTGTTTCAGAGTAAAACTTATTGTCAGATTTACTATAAATTTTTAAAAAGCTGGTTATTAGAACATGAATATCTTGTGTTGTCGCTAACTTTATGTTTATCTTCAATTTAAAATGAAATAATCTGTGAACCAGCTTTGGGGGCTGTAGAAGACCATCCTGGAGGCCATAAGTGGCCCTCGAGCCGCACTTTGAACCCCCCTGCAGTAGTTCTAGTAGTTCTACACCCAGGTGTACTTTCTGCCATGGTGGCTTCGTCAGTGACTCTCTGCAGGAAAGAGGCTCAGGTTGCATCCTCTAAAATCCCAATCTGCCCCTGCAGCAGCAGAGCTGCGCCGTGACGACCAAGAAGTTCAGCTACCTGCTGGTGCGGACCGGGACGCTGATGCTGAAGACCTGCAGTGACCTGCGGGGCTACGTCCCCGGCCAGCTCATCAAGCTCTCCACGGAGATCCACAACAAGTCCGGGAAGGACACCGGATACGTCCTGGCCAGCCTGGTGCAGGTACTGCTGCTGGACACCAGGGGGCGCCACCAGGAACTGCGGGACGTTTTGGGGTTTTGGGAATTTTATGTTTTGAAAATCTGGATTATTTATTTATTTTTTTTTTGTTTAACTGACAGTTATTTCAGTTATTGATTAATCACGATTAATCGTTGCATAAGGAACTCTGGTTGGTTTTCTGTTTGGATCTTCATGCTGCTTCCCGGGTTTCTCCCTGCAGAAAGTGACGTATCGGACCAAGCGGCCAGTCTTCGACCTGCGGACCATCGCCGAGGTGGAGGGCGCCGGAGTGAAGGCCGGGAAACACGCGGAGTGGAGGGAGCAGATCATCGTCCCTCCTCTTCCTCAGTCGGCGCTCGCCGGCTGCCGCCTCATTGACATCGATTACTTCATTCAGGTGATGATGGGTCTGTCTGAGATCTGTGGTTAGAAATAAGCAGAATGTTTTTCACAGAACCGCCGCTGCCTGCATGATGCTAACATCCTTTCATACAGTATTGATCCACTCTGCATATAAACTACTGAATTATTAATGGCGTACACTTATAAACCCTCTGCTGTCTGTTTCTGTTGAATAACTATGATTAGTAATGTTAGTGCGTTTTGAACTTTTTAACATTTCATCACATTTAAACAACAAACTTTGATTCTTGGGATTTTATGAGACCAATAATGTAGAACAAAGTTTTGAAGTGAAACAATCTTGACTCCTAGCTATAGTAGCTGTTAGCTTGACTCCTAGCTACAGTAGCTGTTAGCTTGACTCCTAGCTATTTCTTTGTCTAGCTAAATCGGTTGTGGTAACAGACCTGTGTGTACTGAGGTTTTTTGTGTTGCCATGGTTACCATTAAAACTGTTCTGTCTGTTCTGGCTGTTTTTTGCCCCAGGTGTCTCTAAAGTCTCCAGAAGCGGTCGTCATTCTGCCCATCTTCATCGGGAACATCCCAGTGAACCTGTCCCCCGCCAGCTCCATCCCCACCAGTCCCAGTCCCAGCTGTTCACTGGTTCCCAGTGCCAGCGGAGTGACGCCCAGCGCCCCGCCAGTGGAGGACGACCCGGACGGCGAGCTGGGCGCCGGAGGCTTCGCTAGCGAAGAGATTCCCACTAAGAGCCACTCGCAGCAGGACCCGTCCGGGCCGCCGGTCACCATGTCGCCCAGCGCCTTTAGCCACGCCCCCGGCGCCGCGCTGCCGCCCGGCTGGCGCCCCGACGCCTCGGCGCCGCTCTTCTGCCTGTCCACCGGAGCCACCATACCGTTCTTCACAGAGGGCGACGTGAACCCGATCCCCACATCCTGCTCACTCATCCTGCCGCCGGAGTACAGCAGCTGTGACTATCCTCAAGGTGAGGAGATGCCGCCCAGCAGGGGGCGCCAAGCAGCAGCACGACTGATGGGATTCAAACTGGATTATCTGCTTTCAGAGTCTAAGAAACTGGTTTACCAGGACACCCATCCATTTATCTATCCATCCATCCATTAACTGTCTTTTGTTTCAGGTCATTCGTTGTTTGGTTTCATCTTTTTGATTTCCTCAAAAATCTGGAAATTTAAATCTAGTAAAATGTTTATTTCTGAAACGTTTAATGTCTCCGTCTTCAGTTGTTTCTCATTCCGGGCCTTTTGTGTTCCAGAACCGCCGCCGACGTACGAGGAAAGCTGCAGCATTGTGAACTCTAGTTTTAACAGCGGACAGTAGAAGAAGAAGCCGCGGACAGTGAAGCGTCATGGCCGCCGCCTGGCTGCTTTCACTTCCCCGCCATCCGGACAGAAACTTGCTGGAGGACGACTCCGCCCTGCAGACAGTCTGTTTGGGCTGAACAAGGGATCGTTTCTTATTTCCCTACGAGTTTTGGTTTCCACCTCGTCTCCCAGCAGGTAACATCCGACCCAACAGGTGAACTTTGTGCCTAAAAAGTATTTTCAGATCAATATTTAGGTTTTTTTTCTGGGAGGAGTGTGAAATCTGTTTCTTTATTTCTGCAAGTTGTTGCATCTGTGATGCCTTTAGAGTAACTGTAGCACCCGGTTGCTTTCCGTCTGGCCCCGTTGTCGTAACAAACCTGAGCGCTTGGGTGTCCATCAGGGTCGTGTGTTCGGCCCCCAGATGTTTTGCTCATCAACAAAGCAGCAGCGGTGTGTTTGTCATGTGCTGTTCTGCTGCTGCATCTGACTGTTGATGTGCAGAAACCAACAGAAACTCTCTCTGAAGGATGTTTAGTGATTTCATTTGAAAAGAAACTCAGTTTTTGTTTCCAAGCTGTCCGAATTTCTTGTCAGTTTTTTAGGTCTAGATAAGTTTTTCTGACTTTGTGAATGTTTTCCTTTGGTATTTGGCTGCTTTTTCAAACTATTTCTGCCTTCTTGCTCGGCGTATCGTGAGTCGGTTTCTTAAAGAAAACGCCTGATTGATTGATTGATTGATTGATTGATTGATTGATTGATTAATTGATTAATTGATTGATCCGAATCAATAGGCTTAGCAAATATCCTACTGGAAAAGTTTACAAACTTGATCGAGTGATTGATCAATTAGAAAGATAACAGGTTTGACTTGGTTTATTAGTTTAATTGAATGTTTTCAAACTTTTGCTCCACACTGCCACCTTGTGTTGGTTTTATTTTTCATTCAAAAGGGAAAAAAAAAATCAATATTGCCAAAAAAAGTCATGTGAGAATTCAGTCATAATACAATAAATAGTTGTAATATGAAAAAACACAATGTTTTGAGACAAAGGTGAAATATAAAACAATAAAAAAAGTATTAATAATAAACTGTTGTAAGATGAAAATAAACAATCGTAATATTACAAGAGTCGTCGTAATTATGAGAAGAAAGGTGCAATAATACAAAAATAAACTCATATTACTAGAAAAAAAATAATATTAATAGAAGGAAGTAGTAATTTTATGACATATTACAATGTTAGCTATATTGTGACATTATACCGGCTTTATAAATTGGACATATTTTATTTTATGACACATCAGCATCAAACTTTTACCAGCAGCAAAACTTTGGAACGACACAAACAAGACAATCTTTAATCCTCATCAAAAACTTTTTCTCCTAATTTTAAGATTTTCTCCTGGTAAAACTGTCTTTGCTAATATTCTGACTTTATTCTTACAATTAAAAAATAAAAAGTAAATCTTAGTCCAGCCCTAAAACTCCATTTTAATCTGTAATAATTTAGGTTGAAAATCCCGCTGCGCCCCCCGGTGGCCGGTTCTGGTACAGTCTCCAGTTTCTGCTGTTGCTAAAATTAATCTTTAAACGAGTCTGAGGATCTTTTCTGTTGCCTTAACGCTCATGTAGACTGTAGACAACAACGTAAATGTGCACAAAGCAGCACTTTCTGAAACTGTGTGTGTGTGTGTGTGTGTGTGTGTGTGTGTGTGTGTGTGTGTGTGTGTGTGTGTGTGTGTGTCCAGAGAGAAATAGATGTTTAGATTTAAGATATAAAAACTAGATGCCACACTGATTTTTTTGACTTAATTTTTGTGTTAAGCAGTTTTTCCCTCATCACCTGATTTTGTAAATCATTTAATGTCTTTGTTTTTCTTTTGCACATTAAAAATATTTTCTCTTGTGGCTCAGAAGAGGGAAAAAGAAGTGAACTGATTGTTTATTTTTAGAGAAAATCTCTTTATTTATGTTGAATGTTGATGTTTTCTACCACTTTGCTGCCCATCTGGGTCCCTTCACACTCCTGAAACTTTATGGACGACTAAAAAAAATAGTTTTAAAGTAAATTACGTTTGGATTTTCATAATATTTTCAATATTCTGTTATACCAATCATGCTCAATAGATGTATAGAAACTGAAATTTTCAAGTTTATTATCATGTTTTTTTGACTCAAGGGTAGAAAAGGAGCAACAATAGTTTATTTTTGTCAAAATGACAAAAGTAAACATGATTAATGTTTTCAGCTTCAACAAGCAGCTTTTTTGTTTATCCTGCTTATTTAATAATTTGAGCTTAAATATCTAAAAATTTAAAACCAATTCTAGAAAAAATTTAAGATGTTATTTATAGATAATATAATAAAATTGTTGCCTCAGAAAAAATAAATGACTCAATAAAACTGTTGTCACTTTAAAACAATCTCTTTTTCAAGATAACTATGTTGGAAATTAGCATGTCGCTGAATTTGATGAATTTTATTTCACTAATTCGTTCAATATTGAAACAAAAATGGGTTTAAGTTTCCTTATCTTAAGATGAAGCCTGAGGTTTGCAAATAAAGGAGCTGGATATATTATCTTAAGATGATGAGATATTGAAACAGTATTTGGAACAAAGCACTCATATTTTAATATTATGACATCATCAAATTGTTGTAATGTCGCATCTTAAAAATGACCGCTCAATAAAAACGAGATTACTGTCAGGATTATAAAAAGATAAATTAGACTGGAGTCCTTGAATCTTGAAATAATGAAACAACAAACCTTTTATTTATCTTCAAATCTCATTATCTCAATATAATAAGACATAAGAAATAAGATTTTCCCGTTTTGGAGCTTTTATTGCTTTAGAAATGCTGATCTGAAGCACTAGAGTAACATAAAACATCCACACTTTAAGCATTTAAAAGCATTAAAATGTGAAGGAATCCTGTTGAAAACGTTCGTCTGAAGCACAACTACTGTCCCGATTTATTTTCTGAGCGTTTTCTCACTTTTTAAAGCAATCAACGAAATCAGCAGGTTTAGATCTGTCATAATGTAATGATGTTAAAGTAATAATGTGACTGCATGCCTTAAACCTCAAACATGAGCCAGTTCTGTTTGTTTTCTAATAAATCTACCAGACTGCAATCTATGTAGCTCATAAAGACACTGGACCTTTTATCTGTTTCGTTCTGATTTTAGAAAACAAATGTGACGTCCTCTTATTTCCACATGTGCTGCCTTTCAGACCTGCTTCTGTTCATTTCAACAAAAGGTACTATAGCTTTATGAAGACCTGCTGTTCATGTTTGTTTTCTCCTTTTCCATGTAAACGAGTGGCGTCTACTTTTGTATTTTTCTACTTGTAAATTGTTTACAGGTGCAGTTTGAATATACCGAGAAAAGCACCTTGACCCATTCATGTAACGTCTCCAGTGCAGAATCAGGGTTGTACTGTACAATATAATAATAAAAATCACATGATGTGTTTTTGTAGTTTCAGTCAGCTTTGTGTGGAAAAGAATGTATTCCTTTACAATTTTTTACTTTTTTTGTTATACTTAAAATGTTATTTCTCTTTCGATCAGTTATTTACACAAGAAACTTTAATAGGTTGTTAGGATGAGAAAATTATTTCGATTTTCTAGTTGCTGGGATATTGAGATGTATTTTTATATGTACGTAATACAAACAACAAAGAAAAAAGTACATTTTAAATACAAATGTATTAGATATCCATAAGTCTGCAAGACAAAAATAATAGTTATAGTTTTATCGTAATTAAAAAATAAATTTGGTGATTTGGTGCAATAAGATGTGAACTTGGTGTTTTGTAATTGAGTCTTATATTGATTTACCTATTGTTCTGTTTTTAATGTAGTGATAACAACAAACACTAACGTAAAAACGTGTAAAGAAATTATCAAAATTAATTGATTTTAGTGTTTCTTTTGATCGAGATACCAAATTTGTGGCGGTTGTGGGAAAATTTGCCACTCACAACATGGCGGCCGCGCTGACGCATAATTTTAATGGGGGCATTTTTTTTCCCGCCGCGCTCACCGCTTCCCAACAGCAGGTCGCGAGAGAGGTCGGTTGATCAGCTGTTAAGACACCGAAGCTAGTCGACTTTGCTCGGCCATTTCCGTTAGTTACATAGTACCAGTAGCTAACACGGCGTCGTAAACAGAAAAACGGTTTAATTTAACGCCTGCGCTAGCTTCGATGGCTAACGCTAATAAACTGCGTTATTTAGCGATTAAAACGGAACACGAGCTCGTCTTTTGAGCTGTTTTCAACCTGAGCCGATGGGAACATTTATTTTAATCGTTGGCGTTTAATGGTTGTAAAAGACTCCATTACCCGTGAGCCTCTGGGAGTTATTTATGTCACGGGTTTAGCCTCCCTTCTCTGTGCGGCTGAAGTGCTGAGTGTTGCTGGGCTGCGTTGAGTGGGTCGCCCGGTCCGGTCGGTACTCGGAGTTACAGCTGAAGTTCTGATGGGAGCCGAACTCAACGCCAGCTGAAACCGGACCGTTAGCTTCACCGTTAGCAACATGCAGGTAGGTTTTCTGTTTGGAGTTAAAACAAAGCCAACAGGGAGCTTTGTTGCTTTCTACGTTATGCTGTATTATAAGCTTGTTACAGTGTAAAATCCTTTCTAGTGTTTTTACAAACTGCAATTTAACAAACTGCAATTTAACAAACATCCAGTGGAAGTAAACATGGATCATTAAACATCTCTTCTTATCAACACAACCAACCACGTTTTTCTAAATATCTGCTCAATTCAACAGGTTTTTAGACTGTTGCACATATTTTTGATAGTTTGTATTTGTTGAAACAATTTTCCTGCAAAAACTTAGAAACTGTGGAATTTGCTGTTAATTCCAAAAATTTAAAAATATTTTAAATTTACAAACTTGTCCCTTTAATCGAATATCTAAGTTACTAAACGGGGAAAAGGTACAATTATGTATTGATTTATATTGAAATGACACATTTTATTATTGATTTACAGCACTAAACCTGAGGGGTTTTTGTTTATTGACAAAATTTACTGTGGTTTTAAATTATAATTGAGTTAATCTGGGTTAGAAAATATTAAAACTTGATCAAATCTTCTCTAGATCTGTTTTACCATCCCTGAAAATCAATGCAGTTCCTCAATTATTATAGATTTGTAAAATGGTGTGTCAAATCTCAACGCTTTAGTTTGCAAAACAGGTTTTAAAATCTGTCGCTTTTTTTTTGGACTTGGCTGCTTTAGTTTGTTTTTTTCATTTTGAATCCTTGCTTTTTTTAAGTAGCATTTTTTATGAGGAAGATATTTACCAAATTAACTATAAACTGAAAACTTTGTGGATAAATGTGGATAACTGGTTGTCAGTTTTAGCTAAAGCTAAAATCCAGTTTTCTGTCAAACTGTTTTGTATTTATAAATATAGTTTTCACTTAAAGTGGAGGAAAACTTGCAACTATTTAAGTTACAGTCCTCTGAAAATGATTGAAAACGAGGTTGAGAATGAGTGGAAAAAGTTACCAAAGTCTGGAGAATGATTAAAATATACAAACTATACATATAAGCCGTTTGTTAAACATTATTAATCACGGCATCGAAATATTAATTGTAAAGAAAATGGATTGCGAACAAAAATAAATCAGATTTTCCAACTTTTACTCCTCTGTTTTTAAAATATTTAAAAGAAAATTATAAATTTGTAATAAAAATATCCTTTTTAATGACTTGTATCCAAATTATATTAATCTACAAATGGATTTTTCTTTTCTTTTTTGAGTTGATTAGTTATTTGTTAGTTTTTTAGTTGGTAAAAAAACCTTCACAGATGTTTAAAGTCTCATAAAAAATGTAAAAAGCCATTTCAGTGTGTTGAGAAGTCCAATCTGACCCTGTGGTTCTTTACCTGCATCTAGTTTCTATTAACAGATTGAGGTTTTAGAAGTGAAAATCTGTTTTTACTGGAGGACAATCATTTCCAGGTGTGAGAAGTGCAATATTTTGAAAGGAAGCTTCACAAAGCAACAGGTGACGCAACACGAATTCATGCGAGTTTATGTGCCTCGACCTGCCTGAGTCATCAACGGGTTGGAATTAAGTGGTTTGATAAACAGGCATTCCTCTGGAAACGGTCGAGTACCTGAGGGGAACCGGGTGGAAAAGCAACAGAAATCCAAAGAGAAACGATGACAGATCGTCAGAAGTCCTGGAGAAATGGGACTTTGAGGTGGCTTTGAAATGTAAAACCAAAACAATCACATCTAAAATGTGCTTCGTTGTGCAAAATATTACATATTAGGCTTTCAGATTGTCTGGTTGACTTCATGTCAGCTTTCTTTGTTCACCTGACAAAATGGAAAATCCAGGTTTTCTCAGTCATCTCCTAATAATCAGCCTGCCAGTCGACTCATGTTTGCCTTGACTCATAATCTGATGAAACACGTCTGCTGCGTTCCCTGAAACGCTTCATTATTATTATTATGTAAAGTTTATTAGCTTGATGTGTTTATTCAAATGTTTTGAATGTAGAGTGAACAAACAGAAAAAGTTATTGGCTTATAGAGGAAGGTAAAATGAATTTGGACGCAGTTCTTCCTCTTTCTTACATAACTCTGTTCATTGAAAGTCACGTATCTCATAATATGAGAGTATTGAAACCAGAAGTTTACATACACCAAATAAAAAGACACATTTTATTCCTCACTTGGTCTGGAGTTAAATCAGAACAAACTTTTCCAGTTTGGAAGCTTCTGATTGGTTAACTGATACTTTTGAGTTAATTGGAGTCACACCTGCAGCACTTTGCTTTCTGAATTGGCACGATGGGAAAGTTAAAGGAAATCAGAAAAGATGTCAGGGAGAGTTTCACTGAGCAACACTGAGCTGGTTCTTCCTGGGGAACAGAAGATGCTGCAGTTCAGCAGTAAAGCGCTGGAGTTGTAGTAAAACTTTGGAGTTGCAGTAAAGTGCTGGAGTTGTAGTAAAACTTTGGAGTTGCAGTAAAGCGCCTTGGAGTTGCAGGTTCTGGCGCTGGGAGTACTGGGAGTTTGTCGTCAGGCTCTGAGTGCAGCTGACGGGAGACAGACGGGACTCGAACCGGGCCGCTGGCAGAACACAAAGAACGTCTCAGTCGGACGTCCACGGCAGCTGGAGAGGACAAAGCGCCACTCTGACTGAAGAGACGAGTCTGGAGAGATCGGCCGCAGCAGCAGGCTGCTAGTTACTTCACCGCTCCAGGAGCTGATTTTTGTGTTTGCAGAAACAGAACAGAATCCCAAAAAATCCCGTCTGTCTGGATCTCAGACAAAATGAAAGTTGGACTGAAGCAATCTGACCTGTTCTGAGCAGATCGCGTCTCGGCTCACGCAGACGCTGCATCTGTTATCAGGAACTTATTTAGTAGCTTGAATGTGAAGTAAGTGAAGCTCAGATTGTTTCCACAAAGACCAGGAAGCATAATAATGATGATAATATTTCAGGTAAACATCTGGTTTAAGCTTTTCTTTCTTTTGTCTATCAGATGACCTTTGAGGCCTCGAGCAGCGTGACCCTGCTGTTCGACTTCTGGAGTGTTCATGGCCCTACAGGTCAGTAAGGCTCCTTGGTGTCTGACGACCTTTCACCCGAGGTCAACCCAGCAGAACCAGAACGGCTTGTTCAAATGTCACAGATCAGAACGCATGATAAAAGATCACAGAAACAAACCAGATGTATTGTTGAAATGTTATCTGAATTTAGTTCATTTGGATTTTCTTTTAACTCAAACTGTGTGGATCTCAAGTCAAATGCCAAAGAGAAAACTTAAATAAATACTGTTAGTTAATAATGAACACTCCAAATTAATAAATGTCCACATGAAACAAAAACAAAACAATTTTAATGCAGTTACTTATTTATTTCATATTGTTATTTTGTAACACTTTGTAGCGCTTTTATGTATTTTAGGGATTTATTTCTTAACTGTTTTAATTACATGTTCTTGTGTTCAAAGGAAGAGGCGGAGCTTCCTCTGTGGGTGGGGCTTCCTTAGTGGGCGGGGCTAAACAGAGTGCTGCACTTGGTGGATTTAATTCACATATGAATAAATTAAACACATTTTGTAACATTGTTTTTCAACAGTTTATTTGAGTCTGTAATGCTAATAAATTTGCTCAATAACGGAAGATGGTCAATAAATTTAGAAAAATTTTAAACATTCAGAAAAACTCTGCCCTGAAATTGGCGTCGTCTCTCTTCTTCTTCATCTTATTTATTTTTTACTTTAAGCTCCGCCCCATAAAGAGCTCATTTGAATACAAGAACATAAAATAAACAGTAAAAAAAAAAATAATAATAAATGTAAGTATCTTTACAAAAGTGTAAAAAAAAAAAAAGTTTCTGCCAAAAACAACCACAAACACCTTTGGATCAAATTTGTGGGTCAGGATTGTTTACACAAAGCAGTAATAAACTCCTCCCACTCTGCAGGTTCATAAACGTGTGAGAAAAAACCAGATGCTGTTCTGCTCTGCAAACATTCAGTTTAATGTTTAACGACAAAAACAGTCTGAATAAACTTTCAATAACGTTTAACAGGACTTGACTGGGGATATTTTATCCAAGTTTTGCATTGAACGCCTTTTGATTTTGTTGCTTTTGGATTAAGATAAACATGATAAAATGTCTCATAGCTGTCAGACTAATAATAGTTTTGAGTTTTTCTTTATAGTTTAATTTTCTTTTGACTTTTTGTTTGTTTTTCATTTATTTTTCAGAGCGTGTTTGTTTTATTAGTTAAATATAGTTTAGTTTTTTCATACTTAAAGTGCTGTATTGTGATTGTTTATTGAATGCTAAACAAGATGTAGTTCGGAGCTGAAATCTACGTTTCGTCATTTAGTCTTTTAGTTTTCTGTGCTGCCCCCTGGTGGCTGCTCTGTGAGTTGGTTGTCTGTTTTCTCTCTGGCTGCAGGCATGGTGCTGTCGGTGTTCGTCGTCCTGCTGCTGACCGTCGTCTTTGAACTCCTCAAAGTGTGGCGGGTTTGGCTGAGCAGCGGCTCCGGGCTGACCCAGCCTCCGCCGGCGTACGCCGCCGCCGCGTCGTCCCGGCGCGCGGAGAGCTGCTGCGCGCTGGACGCCAGCCCCTCCGAGTCCTCGCTCACCTCCACAGAGACCGAGCCGCTGAGACCCAGGAACAGGTGGGAACGAGTCCCTGAGGTTTATTAGTAGGAGTGAAGCGATTAGCATATTCATACCAAACATATTTAGAAATGTTCTGTAGTGCAGTTTTAAAAAGCGACGCCAAAAACAACCACAAACACCTTTGGATCAAATTTATGGGTCAGGATTGTTTACACAAACAAGCAATTTGATACACATTCAGACTTAAGGGAACTTAAAGGCTTTTTCTGCAAAGTTTCACCATTTGTTACATGTTAATTTGTTCATGCTTTGTTAAATGAACCAAACTATTTGAAAAAGCTGTTCCCCTCCTCGCCTGTGGGGGCGCTACACCAAGAATCACTGAAGAAAATCAAACAAAAACGTCTGAGCTCCACTTCCTTCTTAACAAAATGTTAGAAAAATGGAGTAGCGTCAGATTTCAGTGTTTGTAGGATTAGAAGAACCCAGACATTTCTCCAGCTAACGCTAGTTAGCATGTTTGTTGGGTTGTAAATACCCAGAATTCCCTGTGCTGTAGTCCACTTCCTGCTTTTGGTTCGCTTGGCGTTCACATATACATTCAACCAGCATGAGAGTTCACTTCAACTAAACCGAGAGCTAATTATTTTATTTTTTAACTACTTCGACCTTCATATATTAAAATGAGGAATTTTCTTATTTCTTAAATCAGAAAATATTTCTTCTTAAATAAATGCGTGTGTTGGTCTGCAGCTGGCTGCAGCACGTCATCCAGACGTGCCTCCACGTCCTGCAGGTGACGCTCGGCTACATGCTGATGCTCTGCGTCATGTCCTACAACGTCTGGATCTTCCTGGGCGTCGTCGTCGGCTCCGCCCTCGGCTATTACGTCGCCTTCCCTCTGCTGGGCCAGATGTCTCTGTATAGCCGGGTCCGGCTATACAGAGACAGGCCAACGCGGCGATGAAAAGTCACTTTCTTTGGACCCCACTGCATGTGTTCGGAGAGCCGCCTCACAATGACTTGCAGAAACTCACCTGTACCTGGAAACCAGAACCGCAGGAGTCGACCAGGGAGTGTTTATCAGGCCAGAGTGGACCTGAGCACAAATAATGTGGTTTGTCTGCAGGGCTGATGGTGGGTTGTTATGTTAGATCATGTCATGTTCCTGTTTTGGCAATAAAAGCTCATGTCTGCAACCTTTCTAGTCGCCGCTGTAGCAGGGTGTCCAAACTTTTGCCCTGAAGGCCAAAATTGTTAAATTTAAACATGCAGGCCACTTTTTCACTAAATTAAAACTGCAAAAAGGAATCATGTTGTTATTCTGCCTGCTTAACAATAAACTAAAATGACCTTTGGCCTGTTGCCTTATTAAAAGAAAAAAGAATTTCCACATTTTTTGGGTCATTAATTGTTTTGCCAAATAGTTGCTACTCTTCACTTTTGGCCAGAACAAAATCATTTCAAATCATTTCAAGGATCACAAATGGCAACCGGGCCACACTTTGGACACCTGTGCACTATAGTGACGCTATAACACTGGTCAGAAATCTGCCTCTTCCAGCAGATTGTTTACAAAGCAGATACTTTTTGCAGATTTTCAGTGAACTCAAATGAAGTGTCCTGCTATTTGGGGAAACAAATCATTTGATTTTTAGTCTGGAAACTCCTCTGATGAGTCATTTTGGCCGTCAGCAGTCACACGCTCCATTTTGTTTTTGTTTTTTTTTGTCGATCAGAAACTGCTGTTGCCTTGTAGCCGTTTGTTTTTGCTTGAAATGAAAAGCTTTTTATGACCCATATCTTAAAAGCTTGTAATCAGTGTTTGTGATTCTATACTTTTGGTTTTGTTTGAATCAAAAAAAAAATTAAAGCTGCTGAATATTTGCATCTTTGAAAATATCAACCTCCAACTCAGAAAATGTGGGTGTTTTTAACATCTTTAGTTTAATATTGATTCCTTGACCACATTCTGTCACTGAATGCATCATTGCTTCTGAATAATGTCCAAAGTGTATTTGATGGAAAAAGAGTTTGTTCTCTTTCAGGGAGATATTTTCACAGAAATATTCCTAAAATGGAAAGTCAGCAAAAGACAGCTGCAGCAAGCCCCCGTCTGTTCATGGTTCAGTATTTATGGATTTTTTTGTTGAACATAACTCCAAATAATCTGCAGAAAACTCGACTGTGTGGGGTTTTTTTTAGATTATACCTAAAATAATTCAAACAAAATGCACTTTTGCCCCGTAACCCCTGCAAATACCAGTTGTTCACTGTATTCTGGAAAGAGTGACTATTAAGACTTCATAACACTAGATTAAAAAAATACAAATAAAAAATCAAATTTGTAAACTGCATGGTTTTTTTTTGTTTCAGATTGTGCTTTGAAGAGCTTTTTAAAACTTTTAAAATTTATTACAGAACACTCACTGTTTTATTTCTTTATTGCTTTTGTTTATTGAACAAGTTATTTATGTATATATATATATATATATATATATATATATATATATATATATATATATATAAAAAAATTCCCTTCTCACCCACCGCGGGTGGTTCTTATCCTCTGAGCTCGGGTCCTCTACCAGAGGCCTGGGAGCTTGAGGGTCCTGCAGTATCTTGGCTGTGCCAAGGACTGCACATTTCTGGACTGAGATGTCTGATGTTCCTGGGATCTGTTGTAGCCACTGCTCCAGTTTGGGGGTTACTGCCCCGAGGGCCCCGATGACCACAGGCACCACTGTGGTCTTCACCTTCCAGGCCCTCTCCAGTTCCTCCCTGAGGCCCTGGTATTTCTCCAGTTTCTCATGCTCCTTTTTCCTGATGTTGCAATCGCTTGGTATTGCTACATCTACCACAACGGCTTTCCTCTGTTGTTTATCCACTATGACAATGTCTGGTTGGTTCGCTATATATATATATATATATATATATATATATATATATATATATATATATATATATATATATATATATATACACAAGTCCCCACCCAGTGAGGGGATACACGGCCCCAGTGAGCGAATCAGAGCTGAACGAGACAGCTGCTGACCTGAGAGAGAGAATCATGATCCGAATGACAACCAGGCCTCCCCGGCGCCAATTACAACGGCTGAGTGAAGTACCATCAGAAAGTCTCATTGAGAATGTGAATGCAGCATTGAGAACGATCCCTACCAACACCATAACAGAAACCAATGAGCTGATCTACAACTCAGCATCAGTGATCCTTGAGATACTTGGCTATAAGAGCAACCATGAGACCCAATACCCACCATGGAAAAGACGGTTAGAGGCTAAAATCAAGTTAACAAGGAGGGAAGTGAGCCAACTATCAGAGCTCCACAAGGGTACAATGAAAAGACAAGTACCCAGAAAGTAGAGGCAGATGCCCATACCTGAAGCACTCGAAACTGCCAAACAGAGGCTCCAAGCCTTGGCCAGCCGCCTAAAGAGATACACAAGGGAGAATGAATCCAGAAGGATTAACCGGCTCTTCTCCACTCAACCAGCTAAGGTGTACTCTCAATGGCAGGGTAATAACAACAGAGCAGACCCACCAAGGCTGGAGACTGAACAATACTGGAAAGGCATATGGGAAAGGGAGGCGTCCCACAACAGCAATGCACAGTGGTTGATCTCTCTACGAGAGGACCATAGCAACCTCCCTGAGCAAGCCCCGGTAACCATCACTGTGACAGATGTCCAAGAAAGAGTCTCAGGTATGAAAAACTGGACAGCACCAGGGCCTGACATGATCCATGCCTACTGGTTAAAGAAACTCACTGCCCTCCATGAGCGACTGGCAGGCCAAATGAACCAGCTGCTACAAAGTGGGACTCACCCTGAATGGTTAACTGAAGGGCGGACAATCCTAATCCAGAAGGATCCATCAAAGGGTCCAGTCCCACCCAACTACCGACCAATAACCTGCCTCTCCACAACCTGGAAGCTCATGTCAGGCATCATAGCGGCCAAGATAAGCAAACACATGGATAAGCACATGAGCATGGCACAGAAAGGTATCGGTGTAAATAGCAGAGGAGCCAAACACCAACTCCTCGTAGACCGCACAGTTGCCCGAGACTGCAAAAACCCGACACACCAACCTGTGCATGGCTTGGATTGATTACAAGAAAGCCTATGACTCAATGCCGCATACTTGGATCATTGAATGCTTAGAGATGTATAACATCAACAGGACTCTGAGAGCCTTCATTGCAAACTCAATGAGGCTGTGGAAAACCACCCTTGAAGCCAACTGCAAACCACTTGCACAAGTGTCCATCAAATGTGGCATATACCAAGGAGATGCTCTGTCTCCGCTACTGTTCTGCATAGGCCTGAACCCCCTCAGCCAAATTATCAACAAGACTGGCTACGGATACCGACTCAAAAATGGGGCCAACATCAGTCACCTTCTCTACATGGATGACATCAAGCTGTATGCCAAGAGTGAGCGAGACATCGACTCACTGATCCACACCACCAGGATCTACAGCACGGACATTGGGATGTCATTCGGACTAGAGAAGTGTGGTCGGCTGATTACAAAGAGGGGGAAGGTGATCCGCACAGAAGGGGTCTCACTCCCAGAAGGAACAATAGCAGACATACAGGACAGTTACAAGTACCTAGGTATACCACAAGCAAATGGCAACCTCGATGAGGCCACAAGGAAAGGAGCAACAGCTAAATACCTCCAACGAATAAGGCAAGTCCTGAGAAGCCAGCTCAATGGCAAGAACAAAATCCGTGCGATAAACAGCTATGCCCTGCCAGTAATCAGATACCCTGCTGGAATAATTAGCTGGCCAAAGGAGGAGATAAAAGCCACAGATATTAAGACTAGAAAGCTACTAACAATGCATGGAGGGTTCCATCCCAAATCCAGCACCCTGAGACTGTACACGAGCCGCAAAGAAGGAGGCAGAGGACTAGTGAGTGTGAGAACCACTGTCCAGGGACGAAACAACTAAGATCCATAAATACATCAGGGACAAAGCCTCAACAGACAATGTGCTCAGTGAATGTCTCAGACAACAGGGAACGGAGGTTGAAGTGCCAGAGATACCATCATGGGAGGACAAGCCCCTACATGGGATGTACCACCAGCAAATAACCGAAGTGGCTGATATCAGTAAATCCTACCAATGGCTGGAAAAAGCTGGGCTCAAGGACAGCACAGAGGCCCTCATCATGGCCGCCCAGGAACAGGCCCTAAACACCAGAGCAATAGAGGCCCAGATCTACCACACCAGACAAGACCCAAGGTGTAGGTTGTGTAAGGAGGCCCCTGAGACAGTCCAGCACATAACAGCAGGGTGCAAGATACTGGCAGGGAAAGCGTACATGGAACGACATAACCAAGTGGCAGGCATAGTGTACAGAAACATCTGTGCAGAATATGGACTGTATGCCAAGAGTGAGCGAGACACTCTTGGCATACAGAGTGTATGCCAAGAGTGTCTCTTGGCATACACTCTGGGATGTTGCTTGTCCCAGAAAGCAACATCCACAGATACAGATAAAATGAATCAAGATCTGAGTCTGAAACAATTGTACACAAAGAAATGTTGAAGACTGCAAAGATAAAACACTCGCAGCAGTAAAAACAGCAGGAAACAGATATTCTGCACAGAAACATCTGTGCAGAATATGGACTGGAAACCCCGAGATCAAAGTGGGAAACACCCCCAAAGGTGGTGGAGAATGCCAGAGCTAAGATCCTGTGGGACTTCCAGATCCAGACAGACAGAATGGTAATGGCGAACCAACCAGACATTGTCATAGTGGATAAACAACAGAGGAAAGCCGTTGTGGTAGATGTAGCAATACCAAGCGATTGCAACATCAGGAAAAAGGAGCACGAGAAACTGGAGAAATACCAGGGCCTCAGGGAGGAACTGGAGAGGGCCTGGAAGGTGAAGACCACAGTGGTGCCTGTGGTCATCGGGGCCCTCGGGGCAGTCACCCCCAAACTGGAGCAGTGGCTACAACAGATCCCAGGAACAACATCAGACATCTCAGTCCAGAAATGTGCAGTCCTTGGCACAGCCAAGATACTGCGCAGGACCCTCAAGCTCCCAGGCCTCTGGTAGAGGACCCGAGCTCAGAGGATAAGAACCACCCGCGGTGGGTGAGAAGGGAATTTTTTTTTTTAAATATATATATATAACTTATTTATAAACCGCTCTGATGTCGACACACAAATGCACAGAACAAGATGCACAAAACCAGCTTGTAAATCAGTCTGTATAAAACATACAAGCGTGGATTTTGTTCCGAGCATCTGTAAATTATGAGACTGTTTTAGCTCCATACACGTGAGACTCAATCAGCGCGTGCGCGCCTTTCGTCACGTAGCCAACGGCTGTTTTGCTAGCTTAGCTTTCAGCTACAGATGAAACTGGAAAATGACGGATATTTTCTCAGGATGGTTTCACCTAACGGCGGGAACCGGGCTCCCGAACCTCCAGTTGGATTTAAAATTTCCCAGGAGTCATAAAAGTGGATCATATGAGCTGCTTTTATCAAGCGGGACTCGTTTTCGGTTTCGTTAGCCTCTCATTCAGCTAGCAAGACCCGCTCTGGAGACTGCGGTTCCTGCTTTCTTGTTTTTTCCTGTTTAATAGCACTTTTTTGGGGAAACGTTTTTACTTTAGAAGTCCAGAATATTTACCCGGTAAAAGCCAAGACGTCTGTAATTATGGGATTATTGTGTGTGCCTTCTTCAACGGATGCGATATCTTGAACAAGATGGCCGCCGTCCGTGCAGGGAGGTTTCCCCTGATTCTTCCCATCTTTAGAAGCCTGTTTGAGTAAATGTTACCTGGAACCACAGGAGTATGAGCTCTTGGTATCGGCGGATGTTGTAAAGATGGCTTCATCCAACATGAGGACACAGGAAGCTGACAGCCAGAGGTAAGTCAGCAGTGCTGGCTTGTTTTATAATCTGTAAGGTTCTCTGTCTGTGTTTATGTTTCAGCTGTCAGTGAATATGACTTTAAGCGTTTTACTCTTACTGTGATTCGACACAGCCATCCCTGAACATGAAACCTCCGTTTGTAAATCTGGTGTTCCCAGAATTAAAGTTGCACAGTTTTAGCTACACTCTGTTCAAATTCTTTTAAAAAAATATTAATCAGTTAATCCAAACAATCAGATTAAACCTGTTTCCACTCAGCTCTTTCCAGCTGAAAGAGCTGAGCTTTTCACATGTTAGAAGAATTTGTACCTTTGGTACAAAACGTCAACTGAAGAAATACTTTCTTGCAACGCTTCCTTACTTGCATCCTTTAATGTATTTATGATATTGTATAAAAGATCTTATATGGTTACATGTCAAATCTGCAGAATGTGCCAACTTTTTTTTTATTATTAATAATTATTAATCAAACTAATTGATTAATAATTGTGAGTTGCAATTATTAAATGCCTTTTTAGTGTCCATCTCCAATTTGGCCAGTATAAAAGTGCCTGGAGTATTGATTTGACAATTAAAAAAATAATTTAAATGTAATTTTAATGAAGATATTCTGGCTTGTTACTTAATAGCTTCATTGTGGAGTTAAAGAAACTAGAAAAAATTGAATTGGATCCTTAACCTGGTCTGCTGACAGACTCATTTCAGTTAAATATTTATTTTGTACTGTATGAAATATGGCTGGATGATATTTCGGTTAATTAAGATTTAAATGAGTTTTATAAATTGTTTTGATAGTTGAGTGTATAGAACATTATTGGCCTTCAGACAAAATGGTTCCCAAGTTATATATAATTCATGCCATCACCAGTGCTAATTAAGTTTTATCTCTTGAGAAATACACAAAACTACAAACCTTTATTTAAATAACTGATAAAGTAGCGTACAGTTAATCACCACTATGATCCCGTTAATATGAGTGAATGAAATCAGCTTTACAACATCATGACAGGTTAACAACCCCTATGAGATTATAAAAACATTAAACAAAAACATTAAATAAAAACAAATCATATTTAACTCAATGTACTTACTATAAACACGTTCATGTATTTAAAACAGATATTGCTGATTATCTTAGAAGATCAATAATTGTTTTGAAATATAAAGGAAATACAGGAGGTTCTGAGCTGTGGCTGTAGCGCCCCCTGCTGGTCAGATACACATATTTACAGTCAAATGAAGCAAGCTGATTAAAACAAGGCGATAAAATGTTTGCAGATGATGAATTTAACCTGAGTGAAGTTGACAGAATTGGTGAGTTTGTGTCATTTTAAATATGTTGATAAAAAAAAGTTTCCAGAGGTCTTCATTAATATCTTCAAAGCAAATGTAGCTGAGTTGTTTGACACCAAATTTGTTTTGATTTTTGTAAATATGAATGAGGGAGTCGTTGACCTCTAGAGAGTCTTCTACTAATATCTTTAAAATTATAGTGGCACAAACATTTGACACCAATTTTGTTAGACTTGGGTAACGTGGGGCGGCTTGATTGACCTTTAAACTTTCAATAATATCTTCAAAAGTAGCAGAAATAAATATTTTTGATGCACAATCTGGAACACATGTAGTCGAGTTAATTGATACCAATTTTGTTAGATTTGTAGCAAGTAGGAGGAGCCAAACTTCACTCAGGGATGAATTTAATGTTCTTTACGTCTAACGTTACGTTACTTCTAATCATTTAACAAAGATTTCTTCTTTGTTTAAATGTCTGACAAACACATTAATAAATAAATTTATATTTTCTCATCGGGTTTTGGGTTTTTACAGTTTTCTATGCTAGCAGCAGTTCCACGTCCACTGGGCTGGCTGTTTGGTCCGGACCATTGGTGATCGGTTCGGTCTCGGCCTCGTTGGTCGGGGACTGGAAGCCGCTGTCGTCGTTACTTGAGCCGCAGTCCTTCGCTAGCGGCTGAGACTCCAAGTTGGAGGCTTCTGTCGTGTGTTCGCTCGCTTCCTGTTCGCTCGCCTGTTCGCTGTCCTCCTCCTGCACCGCCATCTCAACCTCCTTGATGGCTCTCTGGATGGCCGCTTCATCCTGCATCTCCTTCTGCTTCCTGCTGCCTATCAGCTCCTCCATGATGGACTTGGACTTGCTGATGTTGTCGCCCACGATGGTGGTGACGTGCGTCACCTCCTCCTGCACCCCGTCCTCCATGGTGATGGTGCCGTTGGTGGTCTCCGTCCCAGTGGTGGCGTCCTCCTCTGGACCCGGCAGAACCACCTCCACCACCGGGTTGATCAGGTCTCTGATTTCGTTCACGCTGTCGGGAGACTTTGGGTCCTGTGACGGACCCGGGTTCTCCTCAATTTCCTCACTGTCGTCCTCGGCAACGTCCCCGTCCTCCTCGGGAATGAGTTCCACCCCGGGGACCTCGAGGCAGGACTCGTAAGCGATGGGCAGCCCCTCCATCTGGATCATGGAGACCACCTGCTTACGTCTGCCTCTGAATCCCTTTCCTTTGCCGTCGTCCGGCCCGTCGGATCCGAACTTGGCGTTCCAGTCCACCTGCGAGGTTTCCTCCAGGAGGTGCAGGTTGGGGTCGCTGTTGGTCAGAACGATGCTGTCTCTGTACAGGTTGTGTCTTCGCTGCACCGCCGCCTCCTTCACCGCTGGACAAACACAAATAAGACACAAAGTCATTCATTGTCACACATTTCCTACATGTTTTCATTTTAAATTTCAGAAAAGGCTTCAGCACATCTGCCTGTCACAATAACACAGATTCCTGGACGATAAATTGTCCCAGAAATTATTGTGATATTTTGTTAAATCTATCTTCAAGTAATGCATTAATAATGGTATCATAATGCAAAGAAAAATAAAGAAAAATGCTTTTCCAAATAAATATTAATAATTAGAACAGAAATTAGGCAATATAACTCATCCTATCCCTATTTGTCCTAGACGTTATTGCAATAATGTTTTTTTAGTTTTCCAGTAATATAATGGTTATGGCATAATAATAAAATAATGCATTCATTTAATTTCTAATAAACATTTCACAGTGAAACTGGAAGACATTTTAAATATTTAAACAACAATAAACACAAAAAACATCAAATATGTTACGAAGTTGACAGAAAAATGTGAAAATATTACTATGTAATTATGTGTTATTGGAAGATATTAACATCTCATAAATTCCAACTATAAACTAAAAATACAAACATTAAAACAAGCATTATTTTTGCACTTAGCCTGGTGGGAGCAAATAAAGCCTGGTGGCCTGCCAGGCTTAAAATGCACAGTGGCTAACTGACCTTTACAAAATTAAAGTCTTAATTTTATTATTATTTTGCCATTTTCAATATATTTACTTGAAAATGGTCTCCAAACAAAGTTACAGTTTATCCCAATTCCTGATAAATTGTCTTTGTTTGGAGTGAAGCAGCAAGACAGATTTTTTTTTTTTTTTTCGTTCTCACCCATCATGATGTCCTTGGAGACGGACTGCAGGACGACCTCTTCGTACATGTTCTCCACCAGCAGGAAGCGGGACAAGTCCTCAAAGATCAGCTCCTGGAAGCGAGGCAGCTCCTGCAGAGAGCATCACAACTTTAACACATCAAACCGACGTCTGACAGGAGCGTGGCAGAGCCGCTGCGTTACTGACTTGTGTGCAGGACGGGGCGAGCTGCTGCAGCATGTAGGGGATGATGATCTGCAGCAGAGCCTCTCTGAAGAACTTCTTCCGCACCGTGCTGCTGTCGTAGTCGTATTTCTGGCAGGAACACAAACAGAGCCGACTGTTTTCATTCTGCCCGTTAAAAATAAATCCGATTTAAACGCAGCTCTGCGGCTGGTTCACCTTGATCACTCTGTCCTGACACTTCTGCATGGTTTTACAGAGGTCGTCCTCGCCCTGCGCCTCCAGAGCCTGGTGGAGCAGCTGCTCAAACGTGAACACCGCGTTGTCCATTTGCTGCCCAGACGAGCAAATTTAAAACGTTTTCACACATGAAACTCCATTATGAATTAATGCAGAAGTTTAAATATCAAACCTGGAAAAACCAAATAAGGAAGAGACGGACGGAGAACTGCAGCTCTATAACATGAAATATCTCAAACCAAAGCGCGCCCTGCATGCAGAATGCTGTACTCTTATTATTTGATTTTTAATGGAAGTAAATTATATTAAAATTAATTTAAATAACATTTACAGCTGGTTGGATCAACCTCCCCTGCCCTTAACATGCAATCTTCATGTTCATTTATTTATTTATTTGTCTTTTAAAAGCTGAAAATCTAAAGATTTAGTAGGAATATCGTCATGGCAACACTCATTATATCGTGCAGCCCTAGAAATTAATGGATCAGTTGGTGGATAAAAATCTGGGATTAAAATCTGTAAAAAAATAAAATAAAATCATGCCTGGAAAATACCTGAGCTTCATTACAATATTTTTCTGCTGTGGAGTGTTAGAGTAACTATAGATAAAATATTTAAAAAATTGGCCACGGAGGAATGACTTTCCACCAAAAACAAATCCTCTTAATTTTTAAGATTAATTTTATATAATTATAAGAAAAAGCTTACAAATTTTTCTTTGTCAGAAAGTTTTACAAATTAAAAAATTCCCTAATTAAAGCCATAAATTTACAATACTAAAACAAGAATGTCGTCTGACCTTGTACAGTCAGGAAATTATAAAACAAAAAATGTCAAAGTGGTAAATGTAGATAACAAAATTTCCACTGAACTTCATATTTTGATCAATCTGATGATGTAATGCTTAAATATTAAATGATTAATTTGATCTTTTACTCAGATCTTGAATGGACTTTATGCCAAATACCTTTTTGTAGTTTTCAGGTTCTGCCCACCTCTGGTTATTGGTTCATATTCACAGGAAGTGTGTTGCGTGTAAAAGGCCAGCAGGTGGCAGCAGAGTTGCGCATGTCTCACCTCCCTCATGAGGATCTGGGCTCTGCTGACGAACACGTTGGGGCTGGAGACGTCGAACCTCTGCTGCAGCCCCTCCAGGTTCAGCTGCTGCATCTGCTGGTAGCCGCTCTGCATCTTCACCGGGTGGAAGGCCAGCATGGACAGGCGCCCCAGTTGCTGCAGCACGACCAAAAACGCACACAATGACCTCAGGCGTAACCTCAGACACTCCCTGGTTAGCAATCTAAGGCCGCCGCGTTCCTCCGCTCACCTCTCCCAGCTTGTCTTTGCCGCTGCCGTTGAGCGAGTTCTTGCTGATCTCCACCACCTCCTTGAAGAAAGTGTCCCTGATCTCGGCGAAGCCACGGCTGGTGGGCTCCATCAGGGCGTCCAGGATGGAACCCAGGTACGGCTGGATGCTGCTGCGCAGGATCTGCTCGGCTTTCGGCATCACCAGGGCTGGAGGTCAGCGACAAAACACCAGAAGAAGAGTCAGAACGCCTGTGGGTTTCTCTCAGAACACGTGTCACATTCTTCTGGAGAATTTAGACTGAATGTTCAACACGTGGCTGGAATGCAGATCTTCCACCTCGCCTTAATAAGAAGAGCCGCATGAATGAGATGATGAGACGATGTCAGGATCAGCGGACGACACGCTTTATGGCTCATTTTGAAAGTGTAAAAGTTCACTGTAATGACGGAAAACGCAAAACAAAAAGGGGATGACTGAAGGAGCTTTAAAAGAAGTAAGGGATAAAAATTAGAAAAACAAATGGAGGACGTGAGGAAAGAAATGGATAATGAAAGTGAAATGTGAAGATGTTTGGATTTGGACTAAAAATGTTAATTATTTTTCCCTTACGATGAATATCAGAGATAAAAAGCGAAAAAATGTGATTCTACACCAAACGTTTCCCAACTGTTTATCAAATTTCAAATCAACATCTTGGTCTGAGAGGAAATTTAAATGACCTGTTTGCATTACTTCATCTCATTTAAATGTGGTGTTTTATAGGTTTAGTTTAACATGTCAGTAAAATTCCCATAAAAGGAGAAGCTGCTGAGCTGCTTTACTCCTTAACTTACAATGGTGACATGATAATGACATCACCATGAAACTCATTTTCTTTATATTTTGAAAAAAACAGGAAGCTTGCTCTCGATGTGTCATATTAGACCAATGAGAACAACCGGAGGTAAAAACTGGAGCCTAAAATAAGAGATGATTCATAAAATAAACCAGATGAAAACTGAGCTTCTCCAAATGTTTTCAATCAGATTGCCGCCATGACGATCATCAGAGCGATTAGTAAATTAGTAAAAAGTTGAATTCAGATCAGTAAGCCTCAAAGATGCAGTATGTACCTTTTATAAAATATATATATTTTTAAATATTTGTTGAAACTGTATATTAACACTTTAATGTGACAGATAATCTGTGTCCAATCAGAGCCAGGAGGCGGGTCTTACTGCTGTCAATCATCCTTCCCACACACCCTCTTGCTTCCTGCTAGGCTCCAGCTAACATCAGTGCTGAGGCTAGTTAGCATAACCAAAAATGATGGTAGAGAAACGGTAACAGTAAGCTATTTCCTGGTCATTCACAAGTATGATTGGCAGCGTTAAGCCCCGCCTCCTGGCTCTGCTTGGTTGTTTTTGGTGCATTTCTTCAGACGCCAGTAGTGGCTCATGGAAAAGGTGGAGGAGGTTGATGTTTTCACAGATGATATTTTACTGTATGAACGTGGTGATGGTTTAACAGAAATGTGAAAAACATTATAAAAGTTTCATACTGCAGCTTTAAACCAGCGTTAGCAACTTCTAACTCCAACCACCTCTGATCTTGCCGATGACGTGTTCTTTGGTTGTGACGAGCATGTCCATGTCGCCGCGCAGTCTGACGTCCAGTGAAGGCTTCTGGGCCTCACAGGCGTCCACCAGGGCGGTGTACTGGTCTCTTGTCTGGGTCAGAACCTGCCGGTACACGGCGTCAGAGATCTGGAGAACAGGGAGATGGTCAGAGAGACTGAATGGACAGAGAACGTGTCGGTGGGACAGAAACTCACCAACATCCACTTCCTCTGTCTGTCGTGCAGCTTTCCCTTGAGCCGAGGGCCAATCGCATTTCTGAGCTCAGGCTGGAGCGTCTCCAGAACCAGGTTAGCTAGGATCTGGAAAACAGAACCCGGTTGTCATGGAGACGAACATTTCGGTATGCAACGACCAACAAAATGCCTAGAACTAAATCTGATGAACGGACAGACAGATGAACGGACAGTTCATCATGGGATACATGCTAACGCTAGTACAGTTAGTGTTGGCTGCCTGGCTGCTTCAGGGAGGCTGATTTACAGAGGATACATCGACCTCGGCACCAACATGGAGGCTTAACTATTTACTGAGACTGAGCGGCTGGACTGACTCCACTGTTACAGCCTGTTTACTGAAAAGCTTGTTGGTCTGGAACATGAAACTATCAGTCTGCAGCAAATATTGTGAATTTAGTCCAAGAGTCACAAACTTAGAAAAAATTACTTTTGTACATTTTTTGTTTTTCTTAATATTTGTAGTTTAATCTTTTCATTTTAAATATATATTTTTCTCTTTTTTAATATATTTTTTTGTATATATATTTTATTTTTATAAATGTATATTAAATATATTTTTACATTTCAAAAAGGACAAAAAATTTTTTTAAGAATACATATATTCTTTTGTAAAAGTATATAATTGTTAAAAATACTTTTTCTTAAATACATATTTTTTTAAAGAATTTTTGTCTTTAAAAAAAAACATACATTATATTAAGAAATTATTTTTCTTAACATAATTTGTGTATTTATAATGGAGAAATTTGCTGACATATTTAAGAAAAGTTTTTTTAAGGAATTTTTTTTTTTAACTTTTGTGAACAAAGAATTCTTAAAATACTTCTACATATAAATCAACATGTAAAGCAGCAGACTGCAGGCTAGGTATCTAAGGCGTTAGCTTTATAAAAACCGAAATGAGGTAACACTCGTATTATAATCTAATTTTAACATATCTATATAGCATAGAAACTGTTTCCTGCAGACTTTCTTTTGCATTTCTTTCGTCACACCTAAATATTCCATAGCAAGCATATTTCATGCAGCTGCTGCTTTCCTGCTGCAGGAACGCGGAAAAATATGTTGCTGCTTGTTTTCAGTTCTGCCCTGAAGGACTTGGCAACTTCAGGATTACTGAAACTATTCAGGCTTTGTGTTTATTTTTATAGCTGTCCTTCACACTGTGAAAGGGCTGAAGTAGAAATATTAACGTCAAATTTAACTCCTGGCCTGCTAATTATGAACACATTAATGTGGGGGTTGTGTAGATGATGCTGTGTTCTGGTAGATTTGAATAATTGAAGTGCAAAAAGCACAAAGCTTCGGCAGAAACAGAAAGCAAATTATTTAGAGATGATAATCAGAAAAGTTTATAAAAGCTGCAGGATTCAGGAGGAAAGCTCGGCGTTAAAAGCAGCGCTGCACGTCTCTCATCACCTCAACTCTTCCTGAGAAATACTTTCTCTGTGTTTAACACGTCGCCACGGTAACAGCCCTCCCTTCAATTAGGGCGTGGCTCGTTAAAATATGCAGAGGCTCCCGCTGAGTTTATGTTGCAAACATGTTTGAGACATGAATAATTTAAGGTCCTGACCTGAGGCGGCGACCCGCACATCATCTCCCAGGTGCCGTAGTGACCTTTGACCTGCCTGTAGCGCCTCACAGAGTCGGTGAAGGCCGGAGTCTGGACCGTGTTTTCCTCTGACAGACCTGGACAGAAATAAAGACAAATTAAAAAATATATATAAATATGTAAAAATACCTAGATAATTACATTAATGATGAAAAAATAAGTTAATGAATACAATAATTAAAAATAGCTTAAAAAATACATTAATGCAGAAAAATAAAAAACAAAATGTAGTTGAAAAGAATTGAATCAAGTGCTTTTATATTAAACGTATTTTTATTCTCTAAAAAATACTTAAAATTGTTTGTTTACCTTTTATTTAAAGGCAAACATACCTTTGTATATTTAAATATATTAGAAAAACATCACAAATATTTTAACCATAATAAAATTCTGACCATTAAAAACAATAAAAATATTCTGATTATTAAGATAAAAGAATCCCTAAAAAATATAATAATGACCAAATCAAATTGATAGACGTAAAATAAAATACAACAATTATATTAATATGTAGTTTAAATGATTCAAAAAGGTATTTGGATTTTTTCTTTTTCAAATTTAAACATAAAATCCAAAGTTACAAAAAAAATTTTTTTGATAAAATTAAACATTGCAAAAACAAAAATAATTATTTGTTATGTTTGGATTTATTTTGTTTCCCTGCCAACTGAGTCACAGCTGCTGTTGGTGCATCAGAGATGCTCCCTCTGATGCACCGTCACACACGTCTGTGTGAGCCCTGAAAACAGGAAGATGTTGACCCGCCGGTTGCTATGACAACCCTCCTGGTCCCCCCCCACACACACACACAGCCAGAACAAAACGTCAGATCAGTTTGAGGAAGTTCACTCTCACGAAAACAGAACCGAGCTTCTGATTCTGGTTCCGTCCCAGATGCGTTTCTCCAGTTGATGCTAAACATGAACAGTTTCCGAATCGGAGCCGCTGGAAGCTGCAGGTTGCATGAGAAGCTGCAGCTTCCTGCTCTCCAGTTGGATGCTGAGTTGGACAGGAAGCCACAGTGGTGATTTGTTTGTTGAAAGCCCTAACACACACACACACACACACACACACACACACACGCATACACCCCGTTGAATGCCTGTCAAGCCGCTGACAAGTGTGTGACTAATAGGCGGCTCACAAAGACAGGAAGTTACCCAGAACTCTGGACGAGGAGGGGAACCAGACAGGAAGTTCTGCTGAGCAGCCGGGCTTTGGGCTTCATGTTCTCTGGATAAATGGCCACAGCACTCAAACACACACCTCACCAGACTGGTCAGCATCACTGGGACCAGTCCGGTCAGAAACAGGAACTTCTGTGTTCAGATTAAATGCAGTGAAGGGAGAAGCTTAGAAATGCTCGGCTTGCTGGATCAACCTGTTGACATTCCTGTGGCTTCAGGCGCATTTCAGACATGCGACTAATTCAGAAGAGAACAAAGCTTTACAAAGTTCAACATACTGCATGTTTTTACTGTTTTTATTAAAATATATAAATATATCCACTGTTTTACTGCAGTTGCTCTGATGCAACACAGCAAAGTCACCATTTACTGCTTGTATTATTTGTATTTTTTATTGGCTTTTAAAAATAATTTTAGCATTTTAATTTTTAAACTATTAATTCTATTTGTAAATCCTTTTATGTTCCTTTATTTTGGCCCAATTCTGATCTGTTCATACAAGAAAATCCAGTTTTTTTTTCTTCCATATAAGGAAATAAATCTGATACAAGTCAGACAAACAATCTGGAGTCAGAAAACTTTATTTTTTAAAGTTACATATGTGCCATAATTCTGCACCAGAATTCACCTGAGAAAACAAATAATTACAAGAATAAAATGATGTGAGAAAGTTGTAATAAGTCGTATTACAGTTTAATGATGAGTCTAAATATTACAATAATAAAGTTGTAATTTTATTTGAGGCCTCCTCTAATAGAAGTAGTTAAGATGAATGTTGAGCATCTTCTGAATTCATCGTTTAACAAATCAGCATCAAATTATCCCCAGCAGCACAACTTTGAAATAATTAAACTATCAAAATCTGACATTATTGATTCAATCAAAGCTTTTTTCTCTTAACTTTACATCTTTATTTAATATTATGACTTAACTCTCATAAATGTTGAGATTAATTAATTATGATTAATTATCCAGAACTCTTGACAAATTCTAATAAATCTGAAACATAATTATTCTCGACTGCATCAGTTTTGACCCTTTAAAAACCCATTAAATCTTAATTTTATGCATTTTTCCAGGAGCTCTCCATGTTTTATCCTGTCGGGCCTGTAAAAATCTAAACATTTTCCAGCATCAAGCTCAGTTCAGATTACAGCTGTGCTGTGTGTGTGTGTGTGTGTGTGTGTGTGTGTGTGTGTGTGTGTGTGTGTGTGTGTGTGTGTGTGTTATTAATAGAACATGTGGCAGCACTTACCACGGTGGTTTTATTTAAGGCATTTCCCTTTCTGCCCGCCTCACCAACACTCAGCCGGTTCTCTCTTTCCTCTCTGACCTCACAGAACGTTTTTCTCTTTGCTCCCGCCTTTAAAATAAAATCCGCTCTAATTTAAGAACGTCTTTCTTCAACACTTCACACAGCGACACGCATGAGTGCGATTTCCCCGTATGGTCGTAGTGAATGGAAGCAGGAACCCACAGGACAGTAAACACCCACGGAAACACACCATCGGCCGCAGACATCACAACCGCCGAGCAGCTTTAGGTCCCCGCCCGCCCGCCTGCCGGCCGCCTGACGGCCTGGGAGTGAATTTAAGACTTTCTGGAAGCTAACACACACACACACACACACACACACACACAACCAGGCAGCGTTTCACATCGTAAAGCAACGTGCAAAGAGCAAGTTAAGACGTAAAACTGCCCTTTAATTAATCCTAACAAATTCTGCTGGACGATAAATAGTTCCTGAAGTTATTGACATAAAAAATAATGTTGTTTTGAGACCATTTTCAGGTAAAATGGCTTCTCAAAGATCAATAAACTTTAGATTCTAATAAACATGTAACAGTAGAACTGAGAGAATCTAAATATCCAAAATAAACAATGCTAATAACTGCTGTCATGAACTGCCTTTTGGTATGGAATGACTTTTAATGCAAAGTTGCATTAAAAGCATCAGCTTTGCATTAGTCCATAAATAATGACACTTTTAAAGAAAGGTTGCTCTAAAACTTGCAGTGAAAGTGACATTGCAGGAGATCTTTAAGCCGTTCAGTGATTTATAAGCAGGTAACAGTGTTTTAAAGTCTGTTCTCTGAGCTACAGCCGGTGGAAGGACTTTAGGATTGGTGCGATGTGATCCGTCTTCCTGGTTTTAGTCAGAACTCCAGCAGCAGCGTTCTGGATCTGATTGATTATTTTTAGGCAGACTTTGAAGACCCTGTTGCAGTAATTAATGGGACTAACGTTAAACAGATAGATGAGTTTCTCTAGATCTCGCTGAGACATTAGTCCTCTAATCCTGGAGATGTTCTTCAGGTGATAGAAGGCCGACTTTGTGATTGTCTTCATGTTGCTCTTAAGGTTCAGGTCAGATTTCAGCCTAGTTTTCTGTCTTCTGACACAACATCATCTTGATTAGTTCAAGGGGGTCAGAGATGGAGCTTTCCAAGTAAATAAAGTCACTTCCTGTTCTGAGGGGGCGGGCTTAGATGATGTCAGACCACGATGACATTGGATCGTCAGGCATCCAACCAAGTTCACTCCTGCCAAGTTTGGTATGAGTGACTCTGGGAGCGTCTCCAGCTGTAATAATTGACTCTACATGGTTTTAGTCGGACCTTCCTGCTGAGCGGATGATTAACTCAACGATTTGCAAATCATCTTGTTAAGGTGATGCAAAGCAGTGGCCGGTCGCGCTATTCAGGATGAAACAAAGAAAGCTTTAGCCGATTCAAATGAGCCCTCGGTTTGTCTGAGTCAACATTTAACTTGCGGTTTCTCCACATCAGAGTCGGCTGAACAGAAAAAGGCTTTATACTCCAGCTAGGTATTGAGAATAATTAATAAAAGCCAAAAATAAATAATTATCTCTGCAATGTTTCACATTCCTATTAATTTTTTCACTGTGAGACGGAACCACTGGAGATAAATGTTGAATATGGAGCAACGAGAATCGACAAACCAAACTGGTTCTGATCAAACCTGATGGTTCTCATGTTGGAGACGGAGAATAAATGGTCAAAACCTCCAGATTACAAACATCCACTTCTAACTCAGATGACTTGTTATGGTCTGGAAGGAAAAATTACCATTTGTTTTCATTTATTGAGTTATAAAGAACATTAAAAGCATATAATAATGCAGTCTTAACACTTAAGAAGAAATAGAAAGTTTAAAAAGGAATGTGCTAAGGACATTTAAAGCAACGTTGTCACAGCTTCTGTTTTATCAATTAAAAGTGAAAGTACTGATTTGTGCAGTACTGTTGCTGCTTTGGTTCAGTAGAAAACAAAAACCGTCTGTCCCAGCCATCCACATCTACTCAAGCAGAAACGGTTTCATTTTGTAAATACGTTGCAACATAAATATTACATCACACCTGCTTTTCCACCTGACCGAAATCAAACAAGTCCATTCCTGTGAATGTTGGCCTGCGTTTCTTCATCAATGAATCTGTGAGAGTTCACATGTTCCTCATTTATCCTGCTCGTCACCATTCCTCAAAATCAACCACGCTGAAATTCAGAAACGTGACCCTCGTTGCCGGGAAGGCAGGCGATGAGTGCGCCACCAACCGAAGATCGCCGAGGCAGGAGGCGGGGCGTGACAACAAACAAACAAAGTGGCTGCAACTTCCTGCTGCGTATCTGTGTCTCTAAACAATGAGATGTGAGTCATGTCACTGCAAGAAGAGACGGCTCAACAGCAGCTCCCCACCCTGATGAAAGAAAACTTCAAGTTTCCTCCTCGATGCTAATATTTCTAAATGCATTTGAAGAATGACAAGACTTTGAAGAACGACATTTTATTCCCAACGCTGCTTTCACACAGCAGCATTTGATGCTTGATTCTGAGTTTTCTGTTTTGTTGATGAAATCTAATTTATTCTGCGTAATTATTTGAACTCAAGTTTCCAGCCTGCAGTAGTTTTTTATGTAGCCCTACAGATTTTAGACTAAACACCAACTGAGCTTAAATATGATCTTATTTATCAAATCAATGCAGGTTTTATCCATTTACCGCCAGATTATATGAATCAGTCCTTCCATTTTCTTGAGATTTATTGTGGAAATTCAAGCAAAATCAACAAATTCCCACATTTTTTGCGCTAATAATTGGACATTTATTGCAGATTTTTCTCAAAAAATGTCAAAAACTTTCTTACTTGTTCTGAACAGCTGCCTCAGCGTTAATTGATGTCAGATTATAATCCATGTTCTATACAGAGAGTAACATTAAGTCTCATTTGTCATTTAAAGATGACAAATGGTGCTCAGGGATTGGCTTCTCAACAAACACCAACCAATAGTGTCAAGTAGCTTTGTGCCAAAATATTTCAGCTTCCTAAGTTGCATTTCTTTTGACTATTTTACATTTGTGCTACATAAACCTCCAGAAATAGACACATTTTCCACGAACACTGAACTGTAAAAATTCTCACAAAAAGTAGAAGGAAGGCTTGGATTATTTTTGGTGCTCAATTAAAAGACAAAGTGTTTTTCTACAGTGAATCTCTAATTTAAGGTACCCGCTGCATATGTGTGATGATGTCATTACCGTTGTTGCTGTGTCTGACACAGTCCTGCAGCACGGCGTGCCACTTCTGCTGCTCCTTCTCCGTCACCACGCAGAAGTAGTAGTGGCGGGCGTACGGGTGCCACAGGATCAGCGGGAACTGGGTGGCACACTTGATGAAGGGAGCGTTGCTCGGTTTGGCCTTGATTTCTGAAACGAAGAACAGAACGAGTCATTTGACGTAGTTCAGACAGAAAATATTTAAGAAAAGGTTGAAGAAGGTCAATGTTTTGGTATGCTAAATGCTAGCCTAATTATCCTTAAACAGAAAAATCAGAATGGATCCGATTTTTATTCAACTCTGCAGAAACAAAAAATAATTACCAAAAGTCCTTTTACACATATAGCTGAATCTAAAAATAATGTAAATGTCATTGCACACAGAAATCAGAAAACCTGCAATCCACATGAATTCGCATAAATCTGCTCTGAGCGTTTGTTTAAACATGCCAGGCCCATAGGGGGCAGTGTAGCACAAAGCCAAACCTGCGTCAGCCAATCAGATGCTTCAAAAATGCTTTTTTATTACCATTCAGTCACATTTTTTCTTGCCTTTTATCGACTCTCTTTCATTTAATGTTTACTGGTCAGTAAGATGCATTTCATTCAGTATTGTAAATGTGATAGAATAACTTATTTTATCACATTTGACTGATGGCTAATGTTAGAGCAGCATGATAAATGTGGGTAACCATGGCAACAAGTGAGCGTCTGAAAAATGATGAGACTGCAGCTGTATTTTGGATGGTTCCCCACCTGGCAGGCTGCTGGTGAGCAGCTCCATGTACTCCTCCATGGAGGTCAGGGCCTTGTACCCGGCACAGTTAATGGAAACCTTCGGATGCAGCGTTCGGTCGTGGGCCTGCGAAGCAAACACGGGTCACAAACCGGTTTCAGATCCCCAGAGCCAGCATCGGTTCACTCCGACGTCCGCTCACCGCTTTGCTCTCGTAGAGGTCGACGGAGTAGCTGTTTGGGATGAAGACGAAACGGTTCCTCCACTTCCGGTTCTCCTCCAGGTACTGGAACAAACCCCCGGAGAAAATGGTGTGACCCGCCAGAGGGTCCTGGAAGAATCATAGACCTGCCATTAATCCTGTGAAGACGTTCCTGACGCATTTCTGACACGTTTTAGATTTATTTCATTCCCACGAGTCTTAAAACCTGAACAGGAATTTCCAAACAGTGATGGGAGGATAGTTTTACCTCCAGGTGTTTACAGAAGGACGTGCAACACCCTGGTTTGTTTGCAGAGTTCCTGTATGGGATCAAATAACTCTCACTCAAACGCAAGGGAAGTTTAAGATTTACTTTTATGTATTCTAAAAATTTATCAATTAATAATGCAGGCCAGCATTAATCTAATGGATTTATTAGAATTTTATTTCATTGCACTATATTCTGAGGATTTCCATCAAATTCAATTTGATGATTAAAACCAGAACAAAATGGAAGATTTTTCGTGTATATGAGCAGCTGCCTGCATCTGCTCATGTGTGAAATGTGCTCCAGTTTCCCTCCAGTGATGGTGGAAAAGCTCAACAGCATTAGCTTCATTCATTAAAGATGCACAAAAATAAGGTAAAAACATTCAGTAACATCCTGGATCGGCTCATCCGTGCATTTTATGGAATGAACAAACTGTGATCCCTTCAAAATAAAGTCAGAAATCTTGCACCATTTAAAAACATAAAAAAATTTTATTTGACTTTGTAAATAATTTAATCCAGGCAGTTTATTTAAATACAGTCACCTTCTGATCTAATTATATTCACCTTATTAGTTTAACTGCTACTTTAAACAATCAGCCAATCACATTTATGCATCTATAAAACTTTGTGTAAGTCAGCAGAGTTTCACTTCTTTACTTATATTATTTTATGGTTTGACGTTCAGAAATTTTGGCTTCATTCATAAAAGATGCGTTAATGTTATATTTATCTTTAAATGAGAATGACTTTACTTATTGTAGCGTGTAATCGCTGTGAGAGAATCAGGCGTTTTGTTTTTATCTTCATTTTCTTTTTAAATATCTTCTGCAAACTTGGAACTTTGAGTTTTAGAAACATCAAAATCAACCAGAATTCCTTTGCAAATAAATATTTTCAGGATTTTAAGTGATTTAAGTCGCACTTTAAGATGTAATTGCTTTGAAACACTGAAACCGTAAAGGGTTAATTGTTAATATTAGCTACGCTGACGCTAAGAACGCTATGCCAAAATTGTATTTAGCATGATGCTAATGCTAAAGAGCTAGCATCAAATTATTTGAGAGTACAACCCTGGAACAACAATTTAATTCTGACATTATTCTTCTCTACTGTCTGTTTTTTATTTCTTGTTTGAAAAAAAGTTATTTGAAAAGAGCCCTGCGACAGACTGGCGACCTGTCCAGGGTGTAACCCGCCTCTCGCCTGGAACGCAGCTGGAGATAGGCACCAGCAACTCCCGACCCCGTTAGGGAGAAGGGTGACGGAAAATGGATGGATGGATGGGTTATTTGAAAAGAGAAACAGAAAACCCAGCGGTCATTCACTTCAAAATAAAAGTATAGGCGTCTACTTAAATTAAGTTGACGACCAAAACTTCAACATAGATGTTGATCTTTATTCATCTGAAAGTTCACAAGACAGTCAAGTAAATTAGTGCTTTAGAATTAATTTAGGGGAAACTAAGTGCTAAATTGTTTCAGAGTTAGCTAAGTTATCAAAGCTAGCTCTGAAATTCGTCTTGGTCTGATTTTAAGGAGGTAGTTTCTGTTCTCAGATCTTAAAGCTGCAAGAATGACTCAGTCTGAAAAGAGCAAATAAAAAAGTACTGGAAGTTAAAAGATTAAAACATAATGGAGGGAGCGGCGCGTCTGTTAGCTTGATTAGTTTTCTGAATGAAGCAACAACAGGAGGATCAGGAAGGAGAGACGTCTCATCATCAGCGGAGATGATTTACCTAATGAGTAAAAACACAAAACGCCCTGGGCTGTTTAGGTTCCTGGGGTCAAAGGTTAAGGTTAACAAATGTAAAGCTAATTTGGCAGCAAAAATAAACTATTTTTAACTTGGGCACAAACTACGTTGTTTTATTAGTGTTTTATGTGCTAAACCAACTTTAGTGCTTAAGAAAGTGGAAATTATACATCATATAAATAAATAAAAAGAAATAGATTAATAAAAATAATTAGATTTTGAGGATTTTCAACCAGTTTTCTTAATTTAAAGATGGAAATTTCCCAATGATGATCTGTGACCAGCAATTTTCAAATTCTTACCTTAATTTAGATAGAGACTTTGACTAGACCATTCAATTTGCTTTGGTGTCCAAAATGTGGTTCAGGGGCCATTTGTGACCCCTGGATTCATTTTGCAAACTGCCGTTCAAGAACAGCACAAATTTTGTTCTCGACATGTTAACATTTTTTTTAGTATTTATATTTTTTAAATCTCTTGCATAACACAAAATTTTTTTCTTTCACTTTTTTTGTTCTATTTCTATTTAATAAGTTGTGCCATAAACATCCATCAAATCTTTACTCCTAGCAAATACAGCAAAGCAACATTCTTATTTTTGTTGCAGAAATTTAACTAAGAGAGAATAGTAAACTTAAGTAGTTGTAAACATTAAGGCAAACGTAAAACGTTACATTTAATTTACTGCTGTGCAGCTAAAATAAGAAGAATTCACAAATATTTTTGCGTGTTTATTTGGGGGAAAACAACAAAACTTTGACCTGACATTCTTCTTGAGGATTTTGGAGAAGAAAAGTCATTAATTGAAGCTGAAATGTAACTTTTAGCTCTGTGTTGTCGACGTTTGGGGCGATGAAACTTGCCTTTCGGTGCAGCAGCTGCGACTGCGCGCCGCCGCCTCCTTCTATCTCGAAGCGAACAACGTTGAAGAGGGCGACGGCGTACTGCTTCTCGTACAGATCGCCAAACTGCCTCATCACGTCTCCGGTCCGAGCTGCAGGAGCAAAAACACAAACACCATCAGAAAACTCATTTATTTTTTTTAATGCACGGTTCGTACAAATTTACACCTTTCAAAGTGAAAAATGAAGAGAACGATTCCAAAAGTAGTGAGTGTCGCTGGTTTATTATAAATGCAGAACCACAAATCAATAAATTTTCAGTTGGAACATAATTAGTAAATTTAGCTCTTTTAACGTTTTCATTGCAACCAGCCTGCGAAATAATCTCAGCTGAAATGCTAACTTCATCCTTTCAAAGTTAATTTTGTCCAATTAGTCAGAATAGTATTTTGGGAAACAAGTGGGAAGCCTCTAATTCAGATTTTTCTTTTTTTAGCAGCTGTAACTAAATGAACCTTTGACTTCCACATCCACTAAAAAGAGCCCAGATTGTGTCAACTTGGAGTCAGTTGTGTAGCATCCCAATAAAACCATCTCAAGAACCTTCTGCAGAGGACAAATCACGTGTTTTATGCTGTAAACAAGCGAGACGTGGACTCTGGTCTGTTTATGGAAGCGTGGGGACAGGAAGGAGGGAGCAGAGCAGGAAGGAAGACGCTGACAGGACAGGATAGACATGGAGGGAATGTGTAGGAGACGGGGGACAGGGATTAAAAAACAGCAGGGACGAGATGGGAGGACGAGTCAGAGGACGGGCCGAGTCAGAACCCGGTGAAGAAACAGCAAACACAGCAAGAGACAAGTTTCTGATAACCGGCATCAGTATGGAGGAATCGCTTTAATTCAGTCACATTCAATTGTTCTTGAGCTTAAAGCACCTTCTTTAAAATCACAACACTATAACTCAATTGGATTAGGTTCAGACTTTGACTAGGACCTTCATTTTGTGGTCTTTTAGAGTTTCAGCAGTTATATGACTTGGAACAGGACTTTCTTTTAGAGACCAGAATTTGTGGTTCTATCAATGTAATGAAGCAAGAAAGCAGCCCCACATCACCACACCACCACCACTTTGTCTGACTGTTGGTTTCCAAACGTTATGCTTGTTTTCATACCAAACATTTCAGAAAACTTTACTTGGATTCACACCAGCCCTGTTTAGTCCGCTTTAATCTAACTCCAGTTCGCTTGCATTTAAGTTTATTCATTTACGGAGTTAAGAATGCAGAATCTAATTCTACAATGGGTCTCTGGGAACTCGTTTCAAATCCATGTGTGACCACCAAGTGGACCTTAGACAAAGCAGAAGTGGACTGCAGTACAGCACATTCTGGCCACATACAACCAAAACAAGTGCTAACAGGAGAAATGGCTTGTGGTCTTATACAAGATGAATCCTACAACTGCTAAAATTTGATGGCACTCAATTTTAAAGTTCATGAAAAAGGAAGTTGTGACTCTTATTGTTGACTCATGTCCACTGACTGTAACTGAGGAACTCTGTGGTTCTTTACAGGATATTTTGGATTCTTCGGGAATCTTCTGGATGAGTCGCTGCTGTTCTCTTGGTGTAACTTTTGTTCCTTCTCCATTGTCAGGTCTCACCCTACCCTCTTGCTGGTCAGTCTCTAGTTCGGTTCTAGCCAAGTTGGGTATGTCTCCATTGGCATTGTCTTCATCACTGATTGGGCAGGAGTCTGGGTGACCTACGATCTACGAAGAAACTGATGATGTCACTTTGTGTGGGTACCCTTGGGTGATCAGTTTCTCCAAAGTCTCTCAACAGATTCATTCATCGTGGGTTGCCCAGTCCAGTTGAGTTCTCCATTTTACGTCATCATGGATCCTACAGGCCAATCAAGAAATTCAGTCTGCTGCCAGTTGTGCCCTTTCATGCCTCTGGTGAAAAGGGTTTCTGGTTGGCTAGCCATTCCTGGAAAAGCTTATCTCTGTTTTATATTCCCTATTTGTGAATAATGATGGTTTAAGAAGGGTTGAGATTACTTTTTCCACTCCGCCTGGTCGGTTTGGACAGCTTTATCCAAACTAGTTGGTTGAATTGCCATAATGGATCAATGAACTCTGAAGGAGAATTATCAACCTTTAGTCTGTGACTGTAAACTCAACTGTGGTTGGGTTCATCAGCTGGACGATGATCCAAAACACACCAACAAGTCCAACTATCAAGACTTTTTTCTTTTTAAATGTATGTTGGGATCTTTGTGATAGTCTAAAGATAGTCTTCTTCTTCTTCTTCTTCTTCTTCTCCGTTTTGTTCTCTTGAGTCTAAATGCTCTGCTTGCCTCATTGAAACCAAAATAAAAATGATGACTCAACTGTTTGGCACATCAAGCCCCTCCCATCTGCATTCTGATCTCCAAACGTAGCAGCTCTGTTGGATGTTTGCTTTCATGCTCTTCATACCAACTGCGTTTTGCAGCAGGTAAGTGTTGGTCACTGCGGTTGGCTCTATGATTATACACCAAGTTGGTACTTTCCACCAGACGTCCTGCAGGGCCAAAGTCAACAGACTGAAATGCTTTAAATAGTCTACTGGAGATTAACAAAAAAATAAACCAAAACACTCTGTCTAATGTGTTTGACCTGAAGCACCTGCCTGGTCTGATGTAAGGAGGTTTCCCTCGTTGAACCTTAAATTCCTCTACAGGACAAAAGAAATGTACTGTCTTGAAATGTGAAGGACTGCTGAGTAAGGCTGATTCAAACTGTTTTTACCAGGAAATGTGATTTATTCTCTGAGGTCAGGAAACAGGTGGCCTATCTTATGTAATCCTGTTGTGTTTTTCATCGCAGCAGAGAAGTGGGGGGTCTTATTCAGACAGACTGGAGAAAAGACACACAGCTTTTAGACCGCGGGAGTCTGGAAAAATTCCCATTTATCTCACTTTTTCTGCAGTTTCAGACGATTCCTTTTCCAGTTGAGCTTTTCCTGGTGATCCCAGTTACACCAGCAGGTTGTTGACATAATGTGGTCAGTCACTGTTAAAGATTTGCTTAACTCCGTTTATCTCTTGTGCTGCGACCGTGTAGCATTTGCATGCAACAGAGGGACAATGCTGTGCAAAAGTCTTGAATCGTCCCTTGTGCTGTATCCTACCTGGGGAATAAGTTGTCCCAATAATTATTGCGATAAATAATATTGTTGTTTGAGATCAATTACAAGTAAAATTTTGATAATGGCCAAAGACTAATAAACCTTCACACCTGGAACTGTAAGATATTTTAAATATCCAACATGAAGTGGAAACAAACATCGCTTACAACTGAAACCACAAATAAAATGGGTCATAAAATCTCTATAAACAAATTTCCCTTCAAAGAATATAAATGGAATAAAAATGATTGAGCTCATTTTACAGTTTGTCACAATTCAGTATTTCAGATCCAACTTTTGTTGCAGCAAATCTTTTTAGAAATGTCTCTGCTGCCTTTGGATTTGGATCTAGACTTTGACTAGGCAACACTAGCATATGAATATGCTTTGAGTTAAACTCCTCGATTGCCACAGTCTGGCAACTTTTGGATGCATCTCTGCTCCAACAAAGCTGGATTAAATGAGCGATCAACATCCAGGTGCTTGCTAGACCTGCTGAAGAGATAATTCAACGTTTAGATTCAGGTGTGTTGGAGCAAGAATGCATCGGAAACTTTCAGGACGGTGGAGAACTGGAGATGTACACCGCTGATCTGGCTGGACTTGCATCCAGAGAAAAATCTGATCTTTTTTCTATCAGTAAAAGCTGCCAACACTCTTCAGTGTGGAAGCTGTTAAGGTTAGCAATTCTTTGGATATACACACTATAATACACACTAATTAAAAGGAAATTTTATGTAATACAGCATGTTAAAATCTGACTTCACTTCAGATTGCGAATAAGCGAGAGAGAGCAAGACTTTCAGCAGCAAACAGTAAGGCTAAATGACTGAGATTTCAACTTCAGTCCTGGAAAATGCTGGATTTGGAAGCCTTAGCAGAATTGAGGTAAGGATATGTATTAAATTGATAAATCTAAGAAATGCATTGGTGAACATTAAATTAAATCTTCAGAAGCAGAGAATTTGATTAATCTACCCTAATTCCATCTCTTTTCTTCCTTCATATTTTTTTGGACACCAAATCATCAGAGGAACGACTTTAAAAGAAAACCAGTCTGGTTGTAAGTAACGACCTGGGACTTTTGCACAGCTCCACGCAAACAAACCCAAACCGCCGCTACAGAGTCGGACCAGGACGTGTAATAACAGACAGGAACCCAGGCGCTCTCCTGTGGCTTTTAGAGGTTTGATGCGAGTCGCCGAGGAAGATGAGCAGGTAGAGGCGGCGCTGAGGAAGGGCGCGGCGCGAAGCGGCCAGACGAACCGGGACGTGTCGCTACCTGCTGCACCGCGTTCTGATCCGCTGCTCCCTTCATCTGCTCTGGAAACGACGCCAGCGCTTTACTGGAACATTCAAACACCTTCCAACAACTTCCAAGGTCATTTTCAAACTTTTTCCAGAACCTTTTTGGTGATAAAAACAAAACAAACTAAATCTATTCACTATTCACTTTAATGTCAGACTGAGAGAAAAAAACATGAAAATATCTTGTTTCAATTGTAAATTTTCTTCCAAATTTAGTTTTTTAATCAAACGTTAAATTGAACTTTATTACAAAACTTTGCTGTTTGAATATCAGGACCTTCAAGGACTTTCCAAACCTTGAAAACACCTTGAAAATTTAAGCATTTTCAAGGTAAGTTTCCAAACTTTAGATACAAACAACAAAAACTAAAAAAAAGACAGTTTCAATTCACTGTCACACATTATTTATTAGTGATTAATGATGTTATATTAACCTACATCCCACAGCAAGAGCAAAATGAACTAAAATAAAAACCACAGCCTCATGCTGCCACTGCCTTGTCTAAACATATTTATATTTGTCTGATCTGATGTTTTGTTGGTGTTGCCTGTAAAACAGCTCCTGAAGATTTAATTTATTTTAACAATCGTCTTTTTATTCTTCAGTTTTAAACGTTGTGAAGGTGAATCTGGTCCCCGTTTTATCAGATTTTCCGTTTTCACTATTGATCTAATATTTAAAATTGTTCTAACCATGAAACTGAAAATTCCGATTTTTTGAAACGCATCATCAAATGCCACATTTTAGGATTTGACTCGGCAGTATTTTCTCTGTTCTTTATTCTTTGCATGTGAATTGATTCCTCTATAGGTTTTAATTATATAATTGTTTCACATTTTAATTATTTGTATTGTTTATACATCATTATAAAGTTTAAATTTACTTTTAATAAGTTAGAAGCTCATTGACTCATTAAAATTCTTCTATCACAATTAAACATTTGACTGATTGTAACCAGAACCCAAACCATGATGGGTCCTCTACCGTGCTTAAAGCCTTGATGCACCAACTGCTCAACCAGTGAGGAATACCAACAAATCTCATGATTTTCTATTTTCCAAAACTGAACATTTTTACTTCTTTCGTTCTGGAAACATAAACAGACGATGCTTTTCTTTATGCACTTTAGAGTTCAATAAAAATAAAAAAAATTAAAAATCAGATAAATGTTGGAAAAATCATGTTTAGTGTAATTTTCACTACATTTAATTGTGGATTTGAAATAATGCACTGAATCAGAAGTATGATTGATGCAACTCTTGTCAATAAATTTGCTTATTTTCTACCAAATATATCTGGACATATTTGGTCTGAATCAGATGTTTCTGCCATTTTCTGACCATTTTCCTGCTTTTTGGTCACAGATTAGTTCAGCAGCTTTTACTGTTTTAATCTCTTCTAATTTGGAAGGAACTTCCAGAAAATCACAAAACTGCTGAAACACTGACTTCCTGTCAATTAAAGCTAAAGTCCGGCTGTTTAGAGTCATAATAACTGGAACATTGATCAACACATTTGATCATATTTGCTTGATTTTGATTATTTATCGCTTGTATTTTAATTGGTTACTCCATTATGCTTCAATCCAGATGGAAATGAGCATTTTGATAAATCCGGTAGATTTACGACAGTATGAGACGTTTGCTAACGTCCCTGACCCTTTTAAGTAAATTCAAGTGAAATATGGATACGCGATACATTGGCACTAACATCGGTATCAGCCGATATTGGTAATTTCTTGACACGTTGATAAATAAAACTGGGTCGATTTGTTTCTGGTCTTTTTTGAAGAAGTGAAATGTATATAACATCAGTAAATATTGGTTATCAGCCTTAATGGCAACACCGATATCGGATATCGATATCGGATATCGATATCGGATATCGATATCGATGCATTGCTGAACTCAAAATTAACTGAATTTTTTTCTTCCAGAGATGATTTTCTGTCATTTTTTACTAAACAGCTGTTGCCTCATTAGACAGGGTGCTGCAGAAACAATTTTTGAGTTTAGCCTTGACTGGACTTTGAATAGACCATCTGAAAACATGATCTAAGGAGGTTTTCCTGCTGGATGGTGAACCACCAACAGGTTTCCTTCCATTTTGCCTCATGAAATCCCAATGAAAATATTTAAACTTGTATGAAAGTATTTAACCCAGCTGCATGCAGGCGCTGAATCTCTTTGAACAAAGAGGCCCTTCCCTTTTTTCCTTTTCTCTACACTTCACCAGAAAGCATTTCATTCGCCGCTTCACAAAAAGCAACAACAAACAAGAAGAGAGTCTGCAGTTCAACAATCTTCAGATTCCTCCTTTCCAGCAGCAGCAGGGAAACAACCAACAATTAAAACATGCAGTAAAGGAGCAGAACCCTGATGTAAAATCCCTCTGATTGGGTTTGTTTCCATGCTCTGCTGGAACATTTCTCAGTGGGAGGCAGATCAGTCCCAAACTCAGACAAACATACCCCCCGCCTCTGCTGGAAACCTGCTTATTATCTCCGTTTTAAGAGTCATTTGAACTCTAAAAATGGAGAAAAGTGCTCCGATTTGGTGCGTTGGAGCCTAAAAAGGCAAAGCAAAGTGGATAAATCGGTGTAACCTGTAATCATCTCCCGCCTGCTCTCGTCCAGGTGAGAGGAAACCACGTCCCCCATGGCGACAGTGTTTCCCAGCGGTGCTAACTCCCAGGTTAAACCTCCAAGACTCCGGCGCTCTGCAGGGAATCTGCTCCAGGCTCCCAGTCCGGCCGGTGCTGCTGCGGCTTCCCTCCTGTTTGGCTCCAGAAAACCCCGAGAGGGAGGAAGACGAGGAGGAGGAGGAGGTGAACACTGCTCCCTTTCACAGCGAGGCAGCAGGACACACCCTCTAGGAGTCATCACTGGTCCAACGTGTTCAGTCGGCCGGGCCAAAGGTGTGGCCTGGAGTCTGTTTGCTTGTTTTGTGTTATCGGAAACATTTTATATTTTTACTGGTTTTACAGCTTCACTGATCAGCGTCATGATGAGACGAATCAGCTCTGGTTGGTTTTAGGCTGTAACATTTTGTTAATGTGGTGCTGAAGTTTCCCTTTGTGTGCTTAGATAAACAGAAAGCATACCTGCTGATGAAAACGGGTTTCTGCTGCCCCCTTGTGGCCGCGTTCAGAACTACGGTTTAAAATCTACTAAGAGTTTCTAATATTTTGGCTAAAATTAGCCAAAAACTGAACTGATCAAATTATCAGTCATTTATTATTTAAAAATTATATCATCAGAATGACCAAAATATAAAGTTAAGTGGAGATTTTGATATTTTAAGAACCAAAATGACAATACTTCATATAAAGAACAAAAAATAACAAAGTCAGGCAAAATAAAATGTTTCCAAATGTGTTTCTGTCAATAAAAAAAACAGAATCTTCAACAAAAACTGCAGGTTTGTTTGTGTTTATGGTGAGTGTTTGATTAAAACGTGCTTGTTTTTTACTTAGTGGGAAGAAAATCCAGGAATTTTGCTGAAATTATAGCAGAAATACTTTATAATAAAATTATTCAAGTAAAAAATATAGTGTAGTAAAAATACTCCTAATGGTAGATTTTTATTTTATTTTTTTAAAGTGAATCAAATATCAACTATTATGTAATTTTTAAATGTTAAATGATTCATGGTTTGATCAGTTGTACTTCATCTTTCCACCACGTTGTGGCGCTCTCTCTGTGCGCCGCTGCTCTTTCATTACTTGACAACTTTTTTCCTTTTACGTAATTTTCCACACTTGTGTTGGTTTTTATTTTATTTTAAAACAAGAGTAATAAAATTTCGACTCTTCAAAAATAACACTTTTGACAACATTTGTTGTGAATTTCCTGCGATAAACTAAACAGAAAAAAATATAATTTTCTGTTACATACAAAAAATGCCAACTTGAAACAGTTTGTGGCGCCCTCTGCAGTGCGGCGCCCATGTATGCCAAACACATTTGAATACTTTTCTTTTACCTATGTTTGTTTTTGTTTTATTTTAATACCTAATAGAAATAAAATAAGACATTTCTTACAGTAGATGCTCAGTTTTTTGTTGCTGCATCCGGATAAAAGTCTCGTTTTGACTGTAAAGTTGCTTCTTGTCAATTAGGGGAGCTAATGATCACGCACGTCACGCAGTCCAGGCTGCGGGTGGAGGAGGGGGCCGGTGCGCAGTGACGTCTCCATCTGGAGGCTCCGCGCTGCGGTGAGAGGACCAGAGGAGGGAAGAGGCTCATCGCTCCGCGGCAGCAGCAGCAGCAGCAGCATCATGGCACCGATCGGACTGAAGGCGGTGGTCGGAGAAAGTAAGACTTCATCCTGTTCGTGGTTGTCGGGGATTCTGGTGGAGATCTTTGTGCCAGCAGCATAAAGATGTTTGGGTGTCTGCGCAGGCCGCGGGTCTTCAGGAGGATGATGAGGATGATGATGGTGGAGGTGCTAAATCACTCGTGCAGCTCTGATCTCCTGCAACCTGCGCCGCTGATGCGCAGAAAACCGTGAACCTTATTATCCCTAATTACGCTCTGGTTTCATTTTAACAGCCAATCAGCGATTTAATATCATCAATAATCTGCAGGTGTAGAATGAGTGAAATATGGCGATGCGCGGGCTGATCACAGCAGAGCCTCACCCTCTGATGGAGCTCGAGTCGTTGCGTAAAAACAGCCCCGCTCTCGCTCACCGACCTGAGGAAACGCGTTTGCTTTGTTCATCCTCGGTGACGCAGCAGGCCGAGCTGCGCGGTTTGAGGCGAAGCTTTGGTCAAACTCAGGCTGGATGTTTGGTGATGGAGGCCTGGATAACAGAGGTCATTAAAAACCGGCTTCGCTTTCATTTGCTGCAGGCTCCTTACTGTGGCTGCGGCGCAGGATTTGATCCGTTTAATAATTAAAAGCAGGAATGGGCACAGTTGGAAATGTTTATTATTTATTCATCTTCTCATTTAAATTAAGTTTCTATGTCCTTCACTCTCTCCAGGAAGGGTTTTCAGAGCACATGCAGATGTTAAATATAAGAAAATGCAGACTTGAAATCATTTTTTGGCGCCCCCTGTAGCCTGGCGCCCCTATATATCGCATATAGTCCATTCCGACTGTTGGCGTCAGGATACCAACAATCTACACCTCCCTATGTTAATAGTTCAAACACCAAACATGCCTTAATATTCATTAATACTCACAGAACTACAATATCAATATCTGATCAATACTAGCATATCTGATCAATACTAGCATGATCAGATTGTTTAGTGAGATTCCATTTTGTTTTTCTATTGTAGTTTCTAATTTCTTCCTTTGATTTTCTTTCTAATTAGAAGTTTTTGCTCTTTATTTAGGAGAAACAAACATTTTTTGTTTCAAAAAATTTTTAAAAAAATAATAAATAGGAGAAAACAGAAAAACATCTAAATGTTTGTTTGACACGTCAAACACACATTAATACCAAAATATTCAGTATTTCTCGGGTCTCTGGCAGCATTGTTACCAAGCTGCATTTTCTGTGAATTTTTATTAACGTTCCACAGAAAAACTTGCAAATATTGAACCAATATTTTTGTTTGCAGCTTTTTTGTTACTTTTCCCCATAAATCCTGACACAGTAAATACTTAAGACCCGTTTTCTTCTCTCTGGAGGAAAATCAAAATCAAAACGAGTCAAAATTAGATTCAAAATGTCAAATATTGGCAGCTGGGCCAGAAAAGGCCTGATTGGTGCATCTGTAGCTTTTCCGTCCAAATTAAAACAAGTATTTTTGTATATTTATGGCTTTTAGGATGTTTAATAGGATTTCTGGCCTAATCTAACCAGATTCATTCAGTTCAGACTGTTTTGGTTGCAGAAATACTATAAATATATTACAATAGATGCCTAATGAGTCACTTTTGATATCAAATAAGGTGTTATAATATTTCATTTAAACATTAGAGAACTCAGCGGGTTTTTTAGTTTTTGTTTTGCGTAGTTTGATCCTTATGAGAAAAAAAGTCAAAATTAAAATTGTAATCAGAAACAGTCTTAACAGTCTGTGTCCAGGATGTGTGTGGTCTGCAGAGATGCTACCTTTAATGTAGCACATATCCAAGAAAAAAACAAACAGTTGTAATTCTTCATCATTTAGAGCAAAATGTCTCAACAGTAAACTGAGCATCGAATATTTCAATAAGACAAACTATTGCAGTTTATTTAAGATCAAAACTTTAAATTTATTTATTTTTGTATATTTGCTTCGTTAAAAGAAAAGCATCCAGTCTGCTTGGGAATCATTTGGAAAAATAAAATACATAAAAATCTTGTAAAAAATACAAGATCCTGTTTTTATTCTCTGTATAAAAACAGGATTTGTTTCACTTTTTACTGTATTTAGTGAAGTTTAATAAATTAAATTTTGCTTCAGAGTAAAAGTTTTTGGCTAAATGTGGTCAGATCTACTACAAAATAAAAGGAAATTTAAAGAGGCTGGTTATTAAATATTAATATTTTATGTTGTATCTTTTATTTTTATTATCTTATCTTAAAAATGAAATCACCTTCCCGTTAACCAGCATTGTGGGCCGCAGAAGATCAGTCCGGCGACCGCAAATGGCCCTCGAGCCGCACTTTGAACACCCCTGATGAAATCTCACCAACAGCAGATCAGTTCTTTAAAATCATTTCCCTGCGGCCTTCATAAGCGCCATCTTTAATAATTTAAGCTGCCAACTCCATGAGCGGCGAACTGTGTCAAACATGGCGGCGGCGGCGGCGGACGCCGCAGGCCGCACCTGCACCCTGCGACGGGATTGGTGGAGGTGGAGAGGGTTCCTGCTGCAGCCGGGATGAAGGAGGGAGGAAGAGGAGGAGAGAGGGGGGAAGGGCAGCAGGCGGAGGCAGGCGGAGGCAGGCGGAGGCTCCCCTCCCCCATCATATGGAGAGATTCGATTCTCCTGATTCTTTGAATTTTGAATTTATTTTTTGCTACATGTTCAGTGAGATTAAGTGCAAAAATGTTGGAAATATAAACAACGATTATTAGTTACATTTATACACATAAACACATTACCACTGTATAATTAGTGCATGATGTTCAGACATTTAATCAATTATTCTGTTGATTAATCAAAACATTTCCACGTTCTTCATATTTTATTTATTTAACCAGTAAAGCTTAATTTATACATTATTAACAAACAAAAATGTTACAATATAAGTAGTTTTTAAGAAAGAAAACGTGTTGGCTAAAAAGCAGTGATAGCAGGTGATTCAGGAAGGTTTTCATCTCGTGTTTCAGCCGTTTTTGTTTTTTGTTGCTGTTTCTGGTTTTGAGTCTTAAATGTGACGATGTTGAGATTAAAGGAGCAAAAAACTAATAAATTCAGAACAAAATGAAAAGTTTCTCTGAGGAAATAAATACAGAAACAAATGAAGCCAACAAACTTTTTCACTCTTTCATTTTAAAGTTGGTGTGGCGTTAGCATTAGCATTAGCATTAGCATTAAACAGGCAGGAAAACCTTTTGACTTTTTTTTCTATATGAACATTTAATTTATCTCTGGTATATTTTTTACAAGATCCAAGCGCTGGCTGTGCCTTATATGATAACTTTCTTTTATAACTAGAGATAAAATGTCAAAACATGCTGCTATATTTACTACCACAGACAGACTGAATGAAAACACTGCTGTGCCAGAAAACTGAGCTGAACCACATTCAGTCAGTCCAGATTACAGTCAGTCTGACAGCAGAGCTCGGAGAAACAATCATCCTTACATTTCGTCCTTTTACCCAAATGCAAAAACTCTGTTGGTTCCTCAGACGGCAAGAGGGAGATTATATAATCTGTGTTTGAAGAGATGGATGTTGGAAAGTGAAGCACATCTAAAATAATGTTGCACAGAAGCCACCCAGTGACCTTGGAGGCGTCACTGAACCAAAGCAACACACACACACACACACATGCACATGCACACACACACACACATGCACACGCACACACACACACATGCACACACACACACACACACACACACGCACACACACACTCGTCTGGCTCCAGTGTGTGACGCAGTGCCCCTCTCTAAACAACGCTGCTCTGAGACATGCAGAGCATGAAGAGCTCTGATTTATGTTGAGCTCCAGCACATTTGGTCAGCTGGGTTTACCACGAGTTCTGTTGTGCAATCACCATCCAGAAACCTCTTGCTGCATTCCAGTTGGTTGTTTAGGAGGCTCCACTTCTGCTTTTCAAAGATGTTCGGCGGTGTGTTGGCGCAGCCATTTTCTAGTTGAGTTGGCAGCAGCTTGTTTGGATTTAAAGTGACAGGACGCCCTAAAACAGCTACAATCTGTTTACCTAAGAATGATTTTCTCCCCCAAAAAGTGAGATGAGCATGTTTTGTTTAGGCCGTAGACGTATTCTAACTTGGAATAATTCGCCTTGAGGATTTTGCTGAAGGTGAAGTTTTAGTGACATCACTGTTGTTTGAGTCCCACTGATCCGACCTGTAAACGTTAAAGCTGAATCGTTCTAATGAGCCACAGCTTCACGTTCTGCATCCTGTTGAACAGGCTGAGGAGCTGCAGAGACGTTGTGTTTGTTAATGTTTTAATGTTTGGTTTGCACAGCTGTTTGCTGTGTTTGTTCAGCTCCTTCCCTCTCATTGTCTCTCTATCGGAGACGACAGAGAGGAAAAGTCCACACGGCTCTTTCCTCCTGACACAAACAGCTTTCCGTCGCCGCAGGCTGGAAAGTTTGGTTCACAAATGATTAAACAGGATTTTTATCAGTGTTTGAATGTAACTATTTAAAATCTACTGATTTAATGCTGCATTAAAAAAAAAAAATTAATTGCAGGATCTCCAGCAGTGAAATTAAAATGATGTCAAATTGAGTTCATCTGTAAAACAAGTAGCTTTGCTAAAGCTGTTCATATTGCAGGCTAAAGTTATTTATTTGTATTAGCAATGTTTGACTCTTCAAACTCAGAAATTTCAGTTGCTTTTCTAGAAAATTTCTGAGATTAATCTGAAAATTTCAGATTTTTTTGCAGTTTTTCTACTTTCTAATTCTGATTTTTTTTTTTCTAAGTTTCTGAGATTCTGAAAATTTCTGAGTTTGTTTGTTTTTGTTTTTACTTTTCAAACTGAAATGTCTTGAGTTTCTTCCTAGAAACTCTAAATTTTTAAATCCGTTTGCGTGAAGGAAATGCCGAGTCGGCAGCTTTCGCTTTGATTTTTTTTCTGTTTTAAAATTAATTCTTATTCTGATCACCAAATGCTTAGCGAAGTGAGGAATATTTAAATTTTTGTCTTTTTCAACTGAATTAATGAAACAAATGAACCTTTAAGTATCTAGTTGTTGTATTTCTAGTATTTGTTGGATTTTATTTTTCTAACTTTTCTCTAATCCAATCTTTAATTACTTAATAATCAGAATTTTCTTCTTTCTATTTTTATTTATGCACTTTAAATTTCACCAAACGACCAATCAGCAGCTTCATAAATCTGCTACTTCCTTTTCTTTCTTCTTTAGATTAGCGCTCTGTAATCCAGTTAATCTGTGATAATCCATCGGGGTTTGAGAGGCTGAGCCTGTCGGTCTAACACGATGTTAAACCGCCGGTCCCGGTGAATGTTTCCGGCCTGGACCTGCTGGCAGATGGACGGTCGCTGATCGGGCCAATATCGGCGTAAACATGGATCCATGTGGCAGCAGGCCGGGTTAATCCCTGAAACGGGCTGGGATTAAAGACTTCCAGCCAAAACAGGAGATATTCATAGTTTATTCTGGTGGCGAAATTTTGCAGTAATTTCTCCCAGTTTTGATCAAACTCACCTGGAGAATCTGTTGCTCTTTGTTTACATAAAATCCCGGATTAAAATCTCTTTATTCTCTTGTTACAGAGATTATGAACGATGTCATCAAGAAGGTGAAGAAGAAGGGAGAGTGGAAGGTGAGACGTTCTGCAGTTCTTATCATTGTCACCAAAAACTGCATTAAAATAACTATTTTCTTTCTCTAAAAAACAAAATTACATTTAAAAACTGAAAAAATATGTCAGTATTTCTAAAAAAAACAACTAAATATTGATAAGTTATCTTTAATTTTTCCAATTTATTTTAACATGTGAAGCATATTAATAATTCCCTCCATTAAACTCTGTTGTTCTGTCTCCAAAACTGCCTTTAAAAAAGTTTTTTCTTTCTCTAAACCCTGAAATTACATATAAAACAGGAAAAATGTCAGTATTTATAAAACTTACCCAGACATTTATAAGTTACGATTTATTTTTCCAGTTAATTTTTTTTACATATGAAGCATATTAATACTAATTATTGATGTTTTTGTGCTCCAGGCTCTGATTGTGGACCAGCTCAGCATGAGGATGTTGTCATCCTGCTGCAAAATGACGGACATCATGACAGAGGGCATCACCAGTAAGAACTGGGTTTAACCCATCTACCAGCTGGTCAACCAGCTTCCTGCTGTGTTTCTGAGATTAAAAAAATGTTCACCGGAGGGAAAACTTGAAGTTTATGTGTTATTATTCTTAATGAGTCAAATTCATTTTCATTTTGGGTCAAATCCAGATCCTGAATGCTCTTAATGCATCGATAAAACCCACTAAACTGTTAAAATATGAATAAATACTTAAAATCAAACTCTACTAATCTCTTCACATTAACGTAAGTGTGTTTGTGATTATTTGCAATGAAACTCAGTGTTTGCGGTACTCATTTAGAAATATTTGCCGTCTTATTTTGACGTTAAACACGACTTTATTACTCACCACAGCCGGTTAGCATCACCATGCTAAGAACGTTAGCATCACTTAAACCTGATTTTATGCGTTTGTTCAAAATGTAAGAGGATTTTTGTCAATTTTGAATGAATTTCCACAAGAAACTGGTATGATTAGGAATGTTTAACTCAGTGTTTCTGCCTGTACCTTTAAAGTTGTGGAGGACATCAACAAGCGGAGAGAGCCTCTGCCCAGCCTGGAGGCCATTTACCTGATTACACCAACAGAGAAGGTAATCATGACTTCGCTTCATTTGTCACAGCTTTCTTCATTTAGATAGGGCTGCTGTAAACAAATGAATCAATAAAATCCTCCTGGGCTGAACTTGAAAACTGGACGTTATGCTGCTAACGCTTAGCTGTGCAACACAAATAACGACCCGGCTGAAACACGGTGCATTAAATAATAAAACGTAACTTAACGAAGCTTCGAGGCAGATCAATTTTATATAGCCGAGGTATTGGAATCACTCGAGGAATCATTTCAGCCCTTTATTTAAATACCTCATGTTTGGCAACATGAAGTTCACTGAAAGATCCTGACAGAGGATCTTTGGGTGAAATATGTTGGTATAAAATGAGCAGAATAAAGTAATAAAATCTAAATGTACATTTATCTTTATTAATAGTGATGACTTCAGCTAGCATTGTTTTATTAGCTTAGCAAACAGAAATCTAAAGTCACTTTTTAATGCAAGTTTCTGATCAATTTAACACAATAATGACTGTTTTACATTTAACTTGCCTCGTTAACCTCAGCTTTGTTTAGCACTGTTAGCCTCAGGCATAACAATATGCCTGTTATTTTTCATTTTTCAGTCCGTCCACACGCTCATCGCGGATTTCAAAGACCCTCATTCAGCCAAATACAAGGCAGCCCATGTTTTCTTCACTGACTGTGAGTTACACACAAATACACCTCTGGGAAATGTTGCTCTTAATGGACGTATTTCTGCTTAAACTGGGAGTTGTTAAGAAACATAACGTGCTAATGTTAGCATAATGTTAGCATGTTATGCTAGCATTACCATAATGTTAGCAGTCAGAGTTTGAGAACTGGAATATATTCTTTTAGAAAGTCTGTTTAATGTTTAACCATCACAAAACTAAAATGATAAAGTCGTCCTTCAGTGTATAAATATGTAGTTATTCTACTATGGATGTTTTTCATTAATGTTTATCGGTCAGAAGACATGAGTTTAAGTGTTTGGTTTTTTCCAGCCTGTCCTGATCCGCTCTTCAATGAACTGGTTAAAAGCCGAACCTCCAAAGTCACCAAGACTCTGACAGAGATCAACATCGCCTTCCTGCCCTACGAGTCTCAGGTAAACAGTTCAATTTAATTGGCGACTGTGAGTTTTTGTGCTAAATTGTTGTTAAATTTGCTCCACATATGGTGAATTTATGTCTAAACATCTCTACTTTGGTGTTAAATTCATTCAGATGAAGCCTTGCAAACCTAAATCTGCAACAGAACTAAAACTTCCTCCACTTTTTCCAATAAGCTACGTTTGTTCTTTCTTTTTCAACTTTAAGTCTGGAGGAGAAAAACCTTACTGTTGCTCATAAGTTCTCTTTTTAGATGGTTAAATAATTAAGTTTAAAATGAATACATTGTCATATTAAACTTCATATTTCAGAATGAAGTTTCGATGTGAGAGAAAGTATCAGGTTGAAAATTTGGGAATCTCAAAGATAAAGTAAGACGTCATCTGCATATAAACGAATTTCGCTTTAACATTGATGCAGCTTGTTATTAAATCCCAAAAGGTCAGAAAGTTAAGATTTATTCCAACAATATTGAAGCATAATTATGAAGAAAAAAGGTATTTAGAGCTTAATAGCTGATCAGATGCCCATGTTTTGAAATATTGCAACTCTTTTTTTGTACATTTTTGGAAAAGTGATCCGACTCACGTGCATATTTCATGGACGTCTGACGTTATAATGTCTAATAACTGCACAGTATTTATCTGTCATAGTCAATCAATCAATCAATCAATCAGGTTTATTTGTACAGAACATTTCAAAGAGTTTTACGTCATAAAAACAAAAATACACTGATGAACTGAAACGTTACATTTTTCTGTTGAAACATCAAAATGTTTAAGATTCATTTATGACGATTCAAAAACAACTTTAACTAGGACGGTTTATAGTTTAGGTTTAATTTTCTAGAAGTTCATCCTAGATGTATGGTTCATAGAAGCTGAATGCTGCGACTCCATGTTTGTTTCTACTATCGATGTTTTTAAATTTGCTTTTTAAATATTTAAAATGTTTTTGTGTAGAAAATCTATTTCTATTCTGTTATTTATGGCATAAATTGAATGAAATAAATGTTGTTTGTTGCGAAGTGAAGGACAGAAATATTCCCAGATTGTTTTGTTTTCTGATTTGGTTTTAGATTCAGAGAGAAAACAGAATCGGATGCTGAGTCATGATTCGCTCTGTTTACCGCAGGCTGATCCAGAAACGCTCACATTTCTCACACTGATTCCTTTCCCTCCATGTTTCCACTCCCAGTCGATTCTCTAATTCAGCTCCTCTTTTATCTTTTTACTTTTCTCTATTTTTTCCCTCCATCTTCCCCATTAACCCATTTTTTTGCGGTTTTGCTGCGTCCCCCTCTCCTGTCAGCACTGATTAATTCAGAGTCGGTGGTTTTGCTGCTTGAGGCAAAGCGATGCCTCTCTGTCCCGCCCACAAGCAGAACGAATGAATCCTATTGGTCGGAGCCAGACATACGCTGACGCCTGTAGCCAATCGCTGCTGAGCAAAGCAAAGGATCCAAACGGCAGAGCAGAAACGGTCATGTGACGATGGACAGATGGAGACAGAGGAGAGGAAAGAGGAGAAAGGAAGAAACAAAAAGAAAAATTGAATAACAATTGTAAAAAGAAAATAAAACCAAGAAGAAAGTGAGAGAGTGGAAAAAAAATAAAAATAAAACAACAAAAGAGAAATGAAAGAAACACAATAAAAAAAAAGAGAAGGAAGGAAATAAAAAAGAGAGAAAGCAACAGACCAAAAAGAGCAAGTAAAAGAGTGAAAAATAGAGAACAAAAGAAAAGTTAAATGTTTGTATCAAGTGGAAGATAATGGTTGAACTGGGTTGCACTGGTGTGTGCAGGTTCAACTGGGTTGAACTGGGTTAAACTGGGTTGAACTGGGTTAAACTGGGTTGAACTGGTGTGTGCAGGTGTACTCCCTGGACAACCCGGACGCCTTCCACAGCTTCTACAGCCCCCATAAGGCCCAGCTGAAGAACCCGGTGATGGAGCGGCTGGCCGAGCAGCTGGCCACGCTCTGCGCCACGCTGAAGGAATACCCGGCCGTCCGATACCGAGGGTCGGCCATTTTGACTCCTCCAACAATCTGAACCAAAACTTTTGGTCTAAATCAGACAGAAATTCCTCCTTAGGAAGTTTAATTAAATGTTTTTGACTGTTTAATATGTTCATGTTTTCTGTGTTTTAGGGAGTACAAGGACAACGCCACCTTAGCCCAGCTGGTTCAGGACAAACTGGACGCCTACAAGGCCGACGACCCCACCATGGGAGAGGTGATTTAATTCAACGTCCCTTTAAAACGCTCTCACTTTTTCCTTTTCTGCTTTAGTCCAGTACACTTGGTTTGATTGGGAACCAAAATTGCAACATTTGTAACATTTTCAGTTGGTCCAGTTTGGTTTCTGTCCAAACTAACAGAAAAGGCTGTTCCCCTCCTCGCCTGTGGGGGCGCTGCGTCAAGAACCACGGAAGACAAAAACCTCTAAAGACACTGAGCGCAACTTTCTTCTTCATAAAGTGTAAACAGAACCAGAGTTCACTTTTTTGCTGCACATTCATATCTCCCCCCGAATGAACTGGACTTTCTCTGCAAATGAACTGGAGTTCAGTTAAAGTGAACTAAACGGGGCTGGTGTGAATGTGGAACCAACAAACCGAACTTGCCCACAAACCTCGGGCTTGGTTTGGCTGAAGTGAACTCTGGTTCTGTTCGAATGCATTTGTGGACACTAAGCAGACCGGGGACCGCTCCAAAAGCAGGAAGTGGTCTACAGCCCAGGGCATTCTGGGTAAATACAACCAAAACCAACTCGCTAAGTTCGGGCTAATGATAGAAACGGCTTGTGGTTTTTCACCAAAGACAAAAGGGAAATCCTAAAACCGCTACGCCAGTTTTGTTTACATTTTGTGAGGGAAGGAGTTGTGCTGAGTTGGTTGTTGGTGCAGCGCCCCCACAGGCCAGGAGGGGAACAGGTTGTTCAGTTAGTTTGCATCCTTTCACTCAGCTCAGTGTGAAACCGAATCTCAGCAGCTGAAAATCTAACAAATGTTGCCTTTTTAGTTCCCAGTCGAATCGAATCAATCAGGAGAGTAAAAACCTTTAAAGACGTTTGTAGAAAACATAGAAAGCCTCGAAGCTGAAGGTTCAACCCAAAAGTGTTTCACCCCTCTGCCCTGCAGGACGCTCCGTTTCTGTCCGTTTCTCCGGTTGCTAATGCCTGTAAGTGCTTCTCCGTCTGCAGGGTCCGGATAAGGCCCGATCTCAGCTCATCATCCTGGACCGAGGCTTCGACCCGGTGTCCCCCGTCCTGCATGAGCTCACCTTCCAGGCCATGGGCTACGACCTGCTGCCCATCGAGAACGACGTCTACAAGTGAGTGAAGCAGAAAACAGCTGCAACCTGCTGAGACGGGAGGATTAATGGTCTCTGGTCCTTCCTCAGATACGAGACCAGCGGGATGGGAGACTCGCGGGTGAAGGAGGTTCTGCTGCATGAAGACGATGACCTGTGGGTGAGCCTGAGACACAAACACATAGCCGAGGTTTCCCAGTGAGTATCCGCCGCCGTCGAGTGATAAAACCTCTGTACAGTCGTTCAGAGGAGTTTATTCCGGCTTTGCTCTGATATTAGGGAAGTAACACGTCAGCTGAAGGAGTTTTCCTCCAGCAAGAGGATGAACACTGGAGAGAAGGTAAAACCTGGAGTCAAATCTGAAACTGTACCAGGAATGAAACGCTGTAAAGATGAATTCATGCCAATAATGTTCCAATAAATTGTTTTAAATTTGTTTTAGGTGCCGCTACGCCTGTAGCAATAACCCATAAATCAATTAATCGTATGATAAATTTAAAATATGTTGGTGTTTTCAGTTTCAGATAGCCTTTATTCTCTACAGAGACTTTATAATATATTTGTTTTATTTATTTTGGATATTTAAAATGTCTCCCAGTTCCTGGGTTAAATATTTATTAGATTTTATCGTTTATCTCAACAACATTTTATCGTCCAGCAATATTTGCTCGCCGTCAAAACAAAACAAAGAAAATCTTCTTTGATGCATAATGTAATTTATTGCTTATTGTGAAAAACTTGTGCATAATAAATCATATTTTTCTGTACCAAAGAGACTTTTTCTTGTTTTTCAAGTTTATTTTCCATCTTTGCAGTGAAAGTTAAGAAGTTTAATTACCTTTTATTATTTCAATATAAACTCCATTTAAATCTCTGGTTGTGATTATTATTCACTGTGTTTTCAGACCACCATGAGGGATTTGTCCCAGATGCTGAAGAAGATGCCTCAGTACCAGAAGGAGCTCAGCAAGGTGTGAGCCTCATGTTTACCCACATAAACTCGTCTGTCCCTCCGTTGGGTTGGATAATAATACTCAGTGTTTGGTTTCGTGTTTCTGCCAGTACTCCACTCACCTGCAGCTGGCTGAGGACTGCATGAAGCACTACCAGGGAACCGTGGACAAGCTGTGCCGCGTGGAGCAGGTCGGCCAACCGGGCCGTCACAGCAGACCAACAGAACGAACCGCAGCAGCGCTGGGAGGAAAAGCCTGAATGCTGTGAATTGGTGTTTCAGGATTTGGCTATGGGCACCGACGCCGAGGGGGAGAAGATCAAGGACCCGATGAGGGCCATCGTCCCCATCCTGCTGGACGCCAACGTCAGCACATACGACAAGATCCGCATCATCCTGCTCTACATCTTCCTCAAGAACGGCGAGTAGACGACGCAGATTTACCCTCCTCTGTTTTATCCAGAATGATTCAGTGAACAAAGACTGAGGAGACATTTTCTTTGCTCTACTTTCATAATACATAAGTATGAACTGCAGGTTTGTCTGGTGAACTTTGGGTTAAAACATGTTTGTTTTTCATTCAGTGGGTAAAAATCCAGACATTTTACTTCATCATAAAAGTAAAAAGTACATTATTTCAAAGCAGATACTCAAGTAACGAGTTACTAACCAACTCTGGACAAAAAGGGGTTTATTTACTTAGCCAGACAATAAAAGGTCATAAAAATGTTTCAGAAGACGGAACTGAATTAAGAGACATAAGAAGTGATGGTTGGTTTCCGATTGCAGTTCAGTTTGTAAATCGTCCTCTGTCTCGTTTAAACTCCATCACCTCCACCAGAGTTTATAAACAACCGAATCAACCAAAACTCCAGGTTTTTCTAAGATTTTCTAGAGATCAAGTCGTGATTGCTTTGTTTCCCCCAAAGACCCTTTTTTAATGTTACAGCCTCATATCTCAAAATGTAATTTGTTTTCATCCCATTGGAGCTGAATATATTAAATGTGTGTGTGTGTGTGTGCGTGCGTGCGTGTGTGTGTGTGTGCGTGTGTGTGTGTGTGCGTGTGTGTGTGTGTGTTTGCAGGCATTACAGAGGAGAACCTGAACAAGCTGATCCAACACGCTCAGATCCCCCCTGAGGACAGTGAGATCATCACCAACATGGCTCACCTCGGCGTCCCCATCGTCACAGACGTACGACTCTCGCCTCTGATCATCAACCTGCTCATTGGACGTGTTTTTAAGTCGTTTCCGTTCTGGTTCTTCTTCACTCTTTGCTCCTCCTTTGCGTTCTCAGTCCACCCTTCGCAGAGGAAAGAAGATGGACAGGAAGGAGCGAGTGAGCGAACAAACCTACCAGCTTTCTCGCTGGACTCCGCTGATCAAGGACATTATGGAGGTAACGCACGGCTCCAAATCGCAGCTAAAGACGATGAAAAACTTAATAACTGGAGTGAATACTCAGGAACGCTTCCGGTATATTTGGGTTTTTGGTTTTTTAATTTAATTTTAACTCAACATGAATCCAAATCAGCTTCAGTCAAACATTCCCAGCTTGTATTTCATCAACATATTTAGTGACTCAGGTGGTTTCATGCCTGTTTCTATGAGTAATAAATGTTTTATTGTGTTTCCTGCAGGACGCGATCGATGATAAACTGGACACCAAACACTACCCGTACATCTCCACCCGCTCCTCCGCTTCCTTCAGCACCACTGCAGTCAGGTATTCACGTTCTGGAGACATTTTGGATTTTCTCTCTCCAGACAAACTCTGAGGGTTTGGATCGATTCTAGTTGGACAGACGATGAGTCAGATAAATTTAGCTTACTGGTGATTGGCAGGTTGTGATCTATACATTAATTAGATTGTCAGTCAGACTTTCTACAGACCAGATGAACTAGAAAACAGATCGATTGATAAAGAGCCTGTTCTGAACAATAGATAAAATTAAAGCTGCAGCTTCAGCCAAACATTTCTGAACTGGACACCCAGTTACACCAGTTTGTCATCTGTTACTGGGAACAGTTTGGTGTTGATTAGCTCAAATAGGTCAACCTTTCAAATTAAAACGCTAAACTTCCTTTAAGGACTTTGGTGATGTCAGGATTTGACCATTATTCAAAATACTGACTTCACAAAAACATCTGTATTTTGATAACTTTAGATCCCTCGTTCTTAACAGACTCACCAGTTTTCAAGCCGATTGATCAAAACTTTTCAAAGGCTAAAAATGGCCAGAACCGGGTCAAAACCAATCAGAACTCCAAGTTCAGTCCAAAATACTTTATGTACCAAACTGTTCATGGGTAACTCTGGGCTGCTTTGATAAAAATAATTCAATTGGGGATTTAAAGTTAATGCTAACGTGTTAGCATGTTGTGACGAGTGGAGAGAAAAGCTAAAATCTTGAATCTTGTGTTTCTTTCTGCGGCAGCGCTCGATATGGACACTGGCACAAGAACAAGACCCCTGGAGAGTACCGCACCGGCCCCCGACTGATGGTCTTCATCATCGGAGGCGCGTCTTTCAGCGAGATGCGCTGCGCCTACGAGGTCACGCAGGCTAACGGGAAGTGGGAAGCCGTCATCGGTGAGTGGAGCAACGTCGGATCTTGGATCCTTACTTTACTTTAACTTACTTTTCTACTGAGTCGTACAAGATAACCTGCAGACGTGGCTTCAAAAAGCCCGATGTTTATAGTTAGCTGCAATCCAAACTGGTCTAATTAAACTGGAATCCAGTTAAGAAATTTGTTCACTTCAGTGGAAGGTGCCTGGTTGGGATTTTAACGTTCGGTCCAGTGAGTCTCCAGTAAGTTTTGTAAATATTTAATCAAAAGCTGGGCAGTAAAATCTGTCCCGTGTGGGTCATTCAGAAGGAAAAACTCAAAGTTTTGTCCAACAAACTCCTCCCTCATTTGTATTTCAAAGTTATTGACGGTGTCTTGCAAAATTATTTATAATCTTTGAGTTTTTTTTCCCATTTTTTGACATTACAACCACAGATTTCTGTTTTATTGGTGTTTTATTTGATAGACTAACACAAAGTTACTAGGAAATTAATCTTTTATCCATTAAAAACATATAATCGATAAGTTTAGTCCCTAAATAAATTAAAATAAATCTTCAGCATTTGCTAACCTTAGCATTTTTAGCTAGGTTTAGCGTACTTAGCAAAACTCAACAACTATAAAAATGAAACCAGGAGTGAAGGGTCTGTTTTAAAGAATCACTTCCTGAAGTTCAAACCGTAAATGTAGGTTGTGCAATAACAAATTTGGTCCTATGCTAATTCTGACATGCTAGGTGTCAATATGGTTACTATTAGCACTTTAGCATTAGCGTTCATTCATTACTTTGTTGGTGTAGCACTTTTATCTTTATTTTACATTTATTTAATTTCCTCTGGCATCTGTAAAATATTTTTCATTAAATTAGCATTAGCAGAGCTAACATTAGTGGTTAGTACTTTAGCATAGTTTCTGCATGTTTTCTCATCAACTCAAATTTAAGACTTTTTATGACAATTATCAACAGAAACGTAGGAACTCCGACCAGGCAGCTGGCACTAAATGTACACTTACCCACGATAGACACAAAAAACTAGCTGGCTAGTCAAGTTAGCATCTAGTTAGCGGTAGCCGCAGCCGTCTTGACTCAGAGATGTTGTTAAAATGTGACTCAAACTTTTGCCTGACAGAAAAGTCCAGTGAGAACTTTTTTTCTTAAGTATATGAGATTAAGTAGTTCTGTTAAAACTAAATGAAGAACCTGTGATCAACTAATTTAAGACTTTTTAATGACGCGGACACCATGATTAGGGTTAGCGCAGCTCCTCTGAGAGAAAAAACATTTCAACTAATTACAAAACAAGCAATAATCAAATACATTTAGCAATTTCTAAAGTAACTCTAAACTGGTGGGTTTTTAGTCTAGATTTAAAGGAACTCGGTGTTTCAGCTGTTTTTCAGTTTTCTGGACGTTAGTTCCAGATTTGTGGAGTAAAGGAGCTGAATGCTGCTTCTCCTTGTTTGGTTCTGGGGAAAAAACACCAAAACTATTTCCTTCCATCACATAAAATCCCAGTAAACGGTTCCAGTTTGTGGTTGTGGTGAGACGAAATGTGGAAAACTCAGAAGGTATGGATTATTTTGCAAGGTACGGTACCGACTGTGTCACATCAGTTCTGTTGTGGCCCTTAGTGTTAAAGCTGAACCATCCACTGTTTTCTTGTTTCCTGTTGCTTTAGCTGTTGTCTCTCAATCAACTGTTATCTTTAAATTGCAACCTTGTCTTCTTCTGTCTGTTTTTGTTGGCGTGTTTGTGACCTGAGTGACGTTGGCTCCTCACACCTTCTTCAAATCTAACAAAATTGGTGTCAAACGTTTGTGCAGCAAAAATTTCCATTTGTGCCGCTGTCACTTTAAAGATATTGATAAAAAAGTTTCCAGAGGTATTTATCAATATCGGCAAAGCAAAAGCGCCACAAATGAAAATATTTGCTGCGCAAACAAAGTTAATTGACTCCAAGTTTGTTTGAATTTGTAAATGTGAGCAGGGAAACGGTTGACCTCTGACCTCTGGAAACTTCATTATCCTAAAATGATAGCGGCGCAAACAATATACTTTTCTGTGCAAACGTTTGACCCCAATTTAGTTAGATTTGGGTGATGTGGGGGTGTAGGGCTGGTTGACCCTGCGACCTTTAAACTTCCCTTAATGTCTTCAAAGCAAAAGCAGCATTTTGACTGGTTGACCTTTCATGACCTCTGGAAACATTTTTTAATATCGTTAAACTGAAAGCAGCACAAACACAAAATTTTGCTGCACAAAAGTTTGACATCAATTTTGCTAGATTTAGATATTTGGGGCGGGTTGGTTGAACTTTTGACCTTTAAAATCTTCAAACCAAAAGCTGCACAAACAGAATATTTTACGGCACAAACACAGCAGAGTTGATTGACATCAATTTTGTTTGATTTAGTAAATGTGAGCAGGGCAATTGCTGACCTCTAATGACCTCTGGAAACATTTATTAGTATCGTTAAAACAATTGCGGCACAAATTCACATTTTTGCTGCACAAACTTTTGACACCAATTTCAGTTGGTTGACCTTTAAACTTTCATTAATATTGTCAAAGCAAAAGCAGCACAAACGAAAACATTTTACACCGTTAGATTTTCATAATGTGTGAAGGTTGGTTGAACTTTTGACCTTTAAACTTTAACATCTTCAAAGCAAAAGCAGCACAAATGAAACATTTTGCAGCACAAACTTAGCTTCGAGTTTATTGACACCAATTTCTGACCTCTAAACTCTTAATATCTTTAAGATGTTTGCAGCACAAACATTTCATTAGATTGAGGGGGAGGAGGGGGTCTGGTTGAACTTTTGACCTCTAAACCTTCATTAGTATAAGCAGCCAAACGTTTGCCAGCAGCTGTATTTGTGGCAGGTGGAGGAGCCGACGTCACTGGGTCGTACCGCCCTGTGGGTGCATGTCTGCCAGTGGACGAGTGTCTGTGTGTCTCTTCACGTCGTTTTGGGGTTTTATTTTGGAGAGTCGGGCTGTGGGATGCTGTGAGACGACTGGTGAAGCCGCCTCTGTTCCTTCACAGGTTCCACCCACTTGCTCACCCCAACCAAATTCTTATCGGACCTGCAGCACCCCGACTTCCGAGAGTCCACTAGGGTGTCCTTTGAGGACGCACAGCCCTCAGACGAGTGAGGCAGACAGATTGGGAGGGAGGGAGACAGAAATCACAGGACAAAGTAAAGGCAGCCGCTCAGAGAAGCCCTTTCTGAACGTTTAGCACAAAGGGCTTCGTTTTGGTTCCTCCCTCTTCTTTAAACACTCAGAACTGTTTTATGTACCTCACCTTCCTCCTCCTCCTCCTCCTCCCCGTTTCCCCCGGGATGGGCTTTCCTGATCCTCCTCACTGCATGGGCCGCTCCAACTCCGACAGGCTCTCCTCCATTGAAAGCCAAAATATTCAAATTAAAAGCTTTGATTTAGTGTTTTGGGTGAATCTGCGGATTGAGTCTCGCCTGTGGAGGTCGGCGGCGGCGTTGCCGGCGGCGGCGGCGGCCATGCCCTGAGGAGGTCGTGGCTCCATCCCTGCTGCCTCCTCTCCTCATCTCAGCCGGTGGATTAAATCGCTCTGATTTATGTCGGCCACCCGAAGCTCCTTCAGACCGTCTCACTCATTCACCTTTAACCCCCGACATCTTCACCGTGTGGCGCCGTCAGTGCTGCTGCTTTCCTTCAGAGCACAAACTGTGGCTGGTCACCGTTAGCCCGCCGTCACATGAGAATACAGGGGTGTCCAAAGTGCGGGGCGGGGGCCATTTGTGGCTCGTGGAATGATTTTTTTTGTGGTCATCAAGAATGATGCAAATTTGACTGATCCAGCAGAGACGGTTAAAGAGGAAGAGTTTTATTTTTAGTCAGGGTTTAAATTATTACCTATGATGGAGTTTTAGGGCAAAACTAAGAATGAAAAATGAATAAAACTGTGAAAAAAGTCAAAATAATGAGAATAAAGTCATAATTACAGCTTTATTCTTATATTTACTTTATCTTTGTGTGGCCCTAATACTCCGTCGTAATCAACATAATTCACTCACAATAGAAAATATAAAGTGTCTTTTTATAAGTGAAACCGTGTTTATCCAGAGACTTTTACTGAAAAGCTGACTTTGTTGCACTGAGATCAACGTTTAATTTATTTAATTAAACTTGACTAATTAGAGCTTTTTGAAAGCAAGATGCCCAAAAGAAACTGAAAACTAGATTCTTGTCTTTTAATACCAAAGTTTTAATGAAGAACGAAACAATTTTACTGCTTTTTCACCTTAATTTTATTTTATTTCTTTGGCCCACAATAACTTGTGACTAATTAGGCCAAAAGTTTGGACACCCCTGTGCTGATAAAACTTGTGGCTCGTCCACAGACGGTAAAAAAACAAAGCAGAGTTTTTTGTAATCGTCTGAAGCTCTTCGAAATTAAAACCCGGCTACAGTTAATGATGCTAGAAGCATCGGACAGGCGGCTCTTTACGTCGGTGAAAAAATAAAAAAATCTAAAGGTGGTGAAAAAAGGGAAGACAAAAATTAAAAACTTATTTAAGTTGACGCAAGAGACGTTTCAATAAAAAGGAAAACCAAAATATCAGCAATGGCTCCTTTAAAGGTTTCAATAATGAAACTTCAGTCGACAAGAAAAACCATGAAAGACCAGAGAAACAAAAAAGTCTGGCTTCATTAAAGGAAAACAAACTGAGCAGAAAAAATAAACTCTCTACAGACCTAAACATTGTGAAATGCTACAACTTGGCCTCCAGGTACGACTAACCTGCTGAAACGTTACGGTTTAAACAAAATGGCCCCCAAATCTCGACCAGACGCTACCAAAATGTCTGGCTTCATCAACCAAAACTGACCTAAGAAACTTTCTGCAGACCCAAAAAGCAACATCTTGAAACCTAAAACCCCCAAAATAAAACTTGGCCTCCACCCAAACATCAAATATTTTAATTAATATGCTAAATTATGGTTTTCCTGAACAAAATGGCCGTCGCTGCCCAAGATCTTCACCAAAGATTACAACGTCAGGCGTCCTTAAAGAAAAACTGAACAGAAAAATAAACCTAAACATCCGTGAACATAGTGATCAAACCCAGTCAATAAAAGGTTTTCCTGTTATGCTCGAACTTGGCCTCCATGTCATGAACTACGGTTTTCTTGAGCAAAATGGCCGCCACTTGCTCCAACAGATCTACGTTTAAAGCTTTACTGGTTTAGACGCATTTGGAGAATCTGTGTAGTTAGAAATCAAAGTCCAGAGTGTTTCTGTGGTGGGAAAACCCCACAAAGCTGTTTGTTTTCAGAACAACTCAAACATTTCAAGTTTTAACGAGGTTTTTTCTCACTTTTCCAACAAATTCTGCCTCCAACAGATGGAAAAACTCTCAGCTTTGCATCAGAAACAAACCGCAGTCCTGGTGAAAGGCTGCTGGGAGTAAATCAAAACGCCCGTTTGCCTCAGAAACCATTTAAACTGCCAAATGTTTCAGCTAATTTGGAAACGTTGTGGCACAAACTGTTTGCTTTACTCCAAAAAGCATCTTTCACGTTGTGCGACGTCTCCAACGCGTCTTCAGCCGCCACAAACACTCGTCTCTGTCTCAGACTCATATTTTGGATTTTATCATTTATCAGGGTTTTTGTAGCTTTTCCTCTGCAGTTTGGTAGTTTGGATTTTCTGCTAGTTTAACTTCACTTTCCACCACAACCTACTGTTCAAAAATCTTCAGTGAAACTCTGATTATTCTGGTAGGTTTCACACAAATTGATACTTTCATGCATTTTACTTTTTGGTGATTTTCAGGTTTGTGGAATTCATCTAATAGAAACCCAAAATGTAGCTTCTTGGAAATTTTGTGTAGTTTTATAAGACCAAAAATAAATATTTTTGAAAGTATTAGTACGTTGGTTTAGGGACCAAATGACCCACAAAAAGTTAATATTCATTAAAAACACTTAAAACTTTTTATTTTAATCGTTCTAACACCAAATATTCCAATGTTTGGATGTAACAAGCACAGTGGAAAACATTTTAGCGCTTCCATAACACCGACAGTCTTCCTTAAATCTACTTTTGGCGTTTCAGCCAATCACCAGAAAGCCTGACAAATGGAGCTCTCTGATTGGCTGCTTTGGAACCAATAGCGTGTCAGCTTCCCGAGGTTCGTTTTCTCTCAAACATTTTGGATGTGCTTCACGGAAAAATCTCTTGATTTTTTATGAATAATTTGCAGTTTTATCCCACAAAATAATTAGCAAACACTAAACCGCTAATAATTATTGCTAAAAAAATTAATTTTTTACAAAATTGTAGAACATTGTTAAATTATTTTTCAAAGTTTGCATCCAAGAATTAATGGTAAGTTCAGTTGAAAGAAAACGCATTTAAAAAAATATTTACATCATTTTGCCTTTATTTGCAATTTATGTCAACTTGGTAATCAATTAATTTATTGATTATTGTGACAAAAAAAGATTTTATTTAACCACGTAAACCTTTTTGTACAATATTAGAAATACATTAAAAGATGCAAATAAATCAATTCCTTTTATTAATGAACGTTTTATTGGGTAAAATTAAAACATATTTAAAGATATGATTTTATCTTAAATGTATGTTTATATTGTACAAATTTGGCTTGAATGTGTTGTTTTCCATCAAATGACCTTTTTGTTTGAACTCCAGTTAATTAATTGATTACAAAATTAGTTGAGGATCATTTCACTAGTTGCTGTATTGATCATTGATCTTTATTGATCTGCATTTTGGGTTTCATTCGCTGTAAACCACAACCAAACATCTGAAATATAACAAAGTGGAAATTAAACATTTTCGTAGCCGTACAGACGTTTCAGTGTGGAATTGGTTTAACTCCATCAGTACTGATCATTTCTCTCTCTGTGCGTATGAAACCAAACAGCTGCTTCTGTTCGGATGTTGTGACGTGTTTCTGGTAGAGAGAGCTTGTAGTCATTTCCTGCCTGCTCATGTGTTTCGTGTTGTGACCGATGGTTTCGGCCGCATGTGCATGCTAGTAATGCATCGAAGTCCCAGCAGCCCAGCATTTACAGCTGAATAACCAAAATATTTCTGCTGTTTGGTTTAAGAAATAGAGAATCCTTTGAATTGTTCTTGTTTCTCTGAGAAACGTCAGTAACGGGAAACCAGATAAAGTAATTCTTTGGTTTTTATAGCATTTATTTAAAGTGGATATTGATTTTTTTTTTTTTCCCTACATGATTCATTATTAACCTTCTGACTAACTGATTATGATTTCATAACTCCGGGCTTCCATCTTTTCTTTCAACGGCTGCTGTCATCTGCCGTAGGCATTCATAACAAAAGCTGAGAACACGTTTTATTTTGATTTAAGTGAAACTAAACGCTCAGATTTAATGCTGCGTTTGTGTGTGTTGTGTCCAGGATCGACCCACATCTTCACTCCCACCTGCCTGCTGGAGCAGCTCAAGGCCATGAACAAACCAGACGAGGAAGTCACGAGCTAAGAATCCTCCTCTTCATCTTTCCCAGCCAAATCCATCAGTTATGTATGCATAATGCCTGGAAAAGAGAAAAAAAGAAAAATATATATCAAAGAATAAAACTGTTGCGAGTATTCTTGTTTTACAATGGATGCAACTAATTAAATTTATTTAAAAAAGATGATATTTGAAGGCCAGATAAAATGCAAAGTACCAAAATGTCCTATTGTATGCTAACATTATGCTAGGCTGTATAAACAGTTTCTTCCTCTAGCGTTCCTCCTCCCTGTGAGTTTTACTGTTGGCAGATCGAAAGGGGATGTGCAATTTGAGACGACATTTTGTAAAATATATCATGCAATATAAATGTATTGACATATTTCAACAGAGAGGAGCGCCATCTGCCCATCTGAGATGTTCGTATTCAGTAGCATGCTTGGACTCGTGTGGACTGTTCTGTGTTTTTGTGTCGAGTGTTTTGAGTGCAGAGGAGTTAGCGATTAGCTTATTTTCTTGGGGTTGAATACGACGCCAAAAACTTCTGAGTGTCAAACTATTAGAAAACATGCTTGGTGACTAAAAATGCACCTGCCTCCTGCTCTCACCCCATCTCCAAATTTAATTAAATATTTTCTTTCAAGGTTTTATGCCAATAAGCTATTAGCTACCTAAACTAATGGCTAAATACCAACCATTCAGCCATTTAGTTCACAAAATGTGACACATGCACAAAAGTAACCTTTTACCATAAGTTGGTAAATCACTTTATTTACAACAGTTGCTTCTTAGCATGTAGCTGTCAACAAAAATGCTAATTAGCCGTTAGCAAAGAAATCTGATCAGCCAAATCAAAACAATTTTTATCCAAGTAGGCTAAGCTAGCCAGTTAAGTTACTGTATATTCTTGAAGACATTTTCCTATTTTGAAAATCTGAATACATTTGATTTGTTAAAATTTATATTTTCAACCAATAAACACCTTAGCAGTTTTCCCCAGTTGAATTTGCTAGCTAGCTATTTGCTAACCAAGCTAATAAGCTAATCTACCAAACCTGGCTGTTTTTTTGTTGTAGAAACGTTGCTGAAAATGTTAAGCACATGACGAGCACCAACAGGGAGAGATTTTTACGTTCTTCTCGTTTGTGCCGGCTTGTTTGACTCTCGAAAAACAACAAAGTTCTTGGTTTCAGTATTCGCCCGATAAACTCAGTTAGGAAGAGAAACAAAAAATATTAAATGAAAGCTAAAACCTTCCTTCACCCCTCTTTACTGTAATTTCCTGCACCAACCTTTTTCCACTCAAACAGAAGATTTATTGTTAAAAAAGGCTGTTGCTTGCTGATATTAATGATTAATCCTAAAGAGGCCCGGCTGTGTTTCAGTATTGTATCCTGTCAGATCATTAGTACAAACCGGGCCTTGCACTGAGTAACTAGTGTCGTGTATCTGCCATACGTTGCTGTTTAAGCGTCTTACTGTTGAATTGTGATTTATTTTAAAGCAGTGCAGTAGTGAAACCTTTTCTGTGAAGCCGCTGTGTTTGTGACGTTTTAGCTGTAGATGTTAAACTAGGTAAAATACTTACTACTATACTTTGTTTTTCCCTCTGGTGCAACGTGACCCCGTCCCTGAAGTTGAATGGCTTTGCAAAGATAAAACTAAACCTGCGTGATATCGCCTCCCTTCTGTAGGCCAAACAAGTCGTATTTTGCACTATAATGAGTTTTCTGTGATGCAAATGCTTGAGTTTGTTTTTTTATATATAAATATAATTTAGGCTTTATTTGCCCAATCATTGTATTTATTTAAAAGTTATTCATCAGAGAAAAATAACAGTCTGTCTTGTTTCTCTTATTGGGACTGTATGTTTGCGAGTGTGTAAGCACAAAGTACATCCATGTGTACCGACATGTACTAAGGCTGTCTAATAAATTGGCTTCCATTACGAATCGCCGTCTTTCACATCTCATACATGTGACTGCATTTCTATTATACACTTAATATTTAAAATCTGAGCTGGTTTCGGCAGAATAGGTGAGAAAAGAGGAGAAAAAAGTTTTGTACATACAAAAGTATGATTTGTCACATTACTTTTGTTTTTAAAAATTTAATGATTAAAAAAAAGGACTTTTTTTTACGTTTTACAGTGAAAACAAAAAGTCAAAATTCTTACATTATTATTGATCATTATAAATGATAACTGATATGATAGTTCAAATATCTTATTACACCTGAAATACAAGATATGAGCTTATTTTTCAGTAAATAACTCTTGAATATTGATTTAAAAAGTTTCCCTTATAAAATGACATTTTTTCTATGTGCAGTGATATAATTTGAAGTGGAATCTGAACTTTTTTGCAAAATTAAGGAATTATTTACTTATAAACTAACTTATAGTGACTTTTCAGCAGGAAATAAAAATGTTCTGTCGTATTTCATGTGTGCTAAGATAAATGCACAACAAATTACACAAAATACTTTCAGATTTTGTTTTAATGTATAATTTTTAATAGATAAAAGTGTGTATCAACTGTAACATAACTTGAATATTTTTGGTGTGAAGTCAGAAATACAAACCGAAGTTCAGACATGAAACTAATAAAAATTGAGTTTGAGTTTAGACTGAGTTTTATCTGTTTCTACAAAACAGAAATGGTTAAATTTTCTGTTTCTAAATGAGGAAAAGTGGTAAAAAATAAAACTGAAAGACCTTCAGCTGCTGTCGTTTAATATTCAACCTTCATCATTTTAATATAAAACGATACTTTGCATAAAAATCATTTTAATTTAATTTCACCTTTAAATTCTCAGCCAATTTTACATAAAAAAGTGCAAAATTCAAGTGAAAATGTTTAAGTTTAATGTAGAATAAAAGCTGAATGTCTGACTTACATTAAAGCTGGTCGGCGCCATCTGCTGGTGAGCGAGATCTCTGCAGGTCAGAGGTCACATATCCCATCTTGTTACATGACGAACAAACTATACCTAAAATAATGTCGAGCTCTTATTCTGAAATGACTGGTCTCAGCAGGAAGAGAATTTAAAGTTCAGAATCACAAAAACATTTTTATACATAAAGAGAAATAATGAAGTTAGTTTACAGTTAAAACATATTTATAAATATATAGAAAAATGAGTTACAAAAACATTTACAACACATGTAACGTTCTGTAAAGTAATTAAATCAATATGATTTACAGTACTTATTAAAAATTAGTTATTTTAGTTTGTCAGATCATTATCTAATATAAACATAAAACTATTTTCATCAGCTGCGTTTTCATTGACCAGAAAATTGCGCAAATTGGAATTACAAAAATAAATTTACCTGATGGAGAAAAAAAAAACTTTAAAAAATTTGCTAAAAAGTCTTTTGCGTTGGGATGAGGAATTTTTTTACTTTATCAAAACTGGAATGTAAAAAAAAAAACAACAACTTTGTTTTGCAGGTGACAACAACAGGATGCTACCACTGCAGGAAACGACAAAGATGACGACAGGAAGTGGAAACAACGCAATTACAAAGTTGTGTTTTTTGACATATCGACAAACTTTTGCGCACATTTATAACAAAACAATAAAATTCAGCCTCAAAAGCCGAATGGAAAAGTTTGTCCTGAGAGTAAAACCAAAGAAAAGTAACAAAAGCAGAAAATTTACTGTTTTTATTCACTTTGGTAGAGTTGCTGTCCCCGGGCCTCTAGTAGTAGCAGGACTGCGTGAGCAGCTTCTGGTAGACGAGGCCTGACGCCAGCGAGTGCGCCATGTGTCTGGACGTGTGCTTCATGCGCCGCGCCGCGCGGATGGCGCGCTCCAGAGAGCCGTCCAGCGACGCCTGGCCCTCCCCCGCGTACGAGCGTCTGCGGCGGCTCTTCCTCTCTCTGGGATGCCAGAGTCCTGAGCCGCGGCCCGGCGACATGTCAGCAGAGGAATAGCAAGGTTTGGAGGGCATCCTGGAAAAAAGGAGGAAATATCAGGGTTAATCATAAAAACCTGATCATTTCAATTTGTGCTTCATAAATATTTATTTAAACACAATTAAAAAATTCACTGAAAAATCCATTTCTATCAGTGTTTAATTGATAAGCGGCCATTTTCTTAAAAAGCCCAGTTTTATGTTGTATCAAGATGGCCGACTCATATTACATTTCTTCTATGTCAACTGAATTAAAAACATGTTTTCTCGCTAATGAAATAAAAATATTATTTCTGTTTATTAATAATAAATAATTAGAAAATTGTGTTTTTCTCATCATTAAACTTGGACATCATTTTAAAATATATAAAAAAGGAAGATCTCGGTCTGCTGATATTTTCTGTTGCGCTACAAATATTAAAAGTGTGTGTGAGCGCCCTCTGCTGGCCGGAGGACGAGATTGCCTGGGATGATCGAATCTGAAACATTTCAAACCCAAAACTTTTTGTGTGTTTTCTGTAAAATTCTCAGAATTTCTGATTTTTTCGGTTTGTTAGTTTTTGTGTGTTTCTGGGTGACGAGAGCTCACTGCAGCTGCTGCGGGTGCAAAGGCATCTGATTCAGGGTTGAAGGTGAAACTGTGGCGGCGCTGAACCTCCTGGTGGGAACTCTGTCTGGGGAACTTGGCTGGTTTATGTGACTGGAGGGAAAGTATCTGTAATAATCTGTGAATAAAACAGTTTCATATCCAAGTAAGTCAGTTTTTCTTTGACTTCGTTTTGTTAGTTTTTTAACCAGCATTAATTGATTATTCTCTCCTTAAATCACCTGAATCTGTGCATTTGTGTATTTTGAGAAGTCCACAGATGTGACAGCGGTACCAACAGGGCGGGTCCGACGGCTCTCTGCTGCCCCCTGGTGGACCTGCCAGCACATATCAGACAAAAATTCATCAATTATGCAGACGACGTCATGCAGAATTATGTAGGCGTTAAAAATGTTTAAATAAAACTCAGAGGCAGCAGATGAAGGCCCAGTACACTTGGAAACAAGCGCAGCATCTTTTTATATTATTTAAGAAAAAATATATATTTTTTTTAAATATTAAACTTTTCGAAACTAAAAATTTCCACGGTTTTGCCAGAAAAGTTCTGAGATTCATCTAAAAATTTCTGATTTCTTTCTACCAAATTTTCAACGTTTCAAACTCCAAAATCTAAGTTTTTGCAAGAAAACCTCAGGATGTTTTGGCCGCTGTAGTTCAATCAGGGGCTGGGTTTTGTGTTTTTGGAGCTGAGTCGGGTTTCAGAACAGCCCGAGTGACAGAAATCCTGAGTGGATTCGCCTGAATGGTCTCGGTGTGGGCGGAGAGCTTGTTATTTACGTTCTGCAGGCTGCCTGAGGATGGACAGACACTGAGGACAGAGAGGACTCTGATCTTTGCAGTCAGGTTTGTCTGCAGCTTCCGGAGTGGAGGACGACCCTGCAGAAACAAACGCTGAGTTTTAAAACCATGTTTTATTTATTTAAGCAGCAGCAGAACGTGAGATAAAGCCTTACACGTCTGTGTGTTCCTGCTGCGAACGTCAGAGGAGACGTTTTGCGGCGTCAGAGACGTTTGGGTGAATCTGGAAACCTGAGACTGAAGCTGCTCCGGTTCTGATCCCCTGACTGAAAAAACAACAAGACGCAATAAACAACTTCCTGTTATTGAGCGGGAAAAAACAAAACACTTATTGGTATGTTGCACCAATTTTTATAAAGCCCAGAAAGAGACACTGAATCGTGATCATTCCTGGTTTTATATATTCAGGTTCGTCCAATTTAACTATCAGTAAAATTCAAGAGGGTTTTAAGGATTTTTCAAACTTTTCAGCACCAGATTAGAGATAAAAACAAAACAGATGAACTAAAGCAGGCAGTTCTAATTCACTATTATGTGATATAATTTATTAGTTATTAATGATCATTTATGATCGTATTCTTGTAAACTAAAATATAATGTTTTTATAAGTGTCGACATGCTGACTGGTCCAAAGAAATTACTAAATAAAATCTTAAAGTTTTCTGGCATTTGATAAACAGAAAACATTTTTCTGATTCCAACTGACCTAAAAAAAACAACCAAACTTTATCATCTTTAAGCATTTGGTTCCTCCTGTAAATAACATTTGCCAAATTTAGGATTTTAATTTAGCGTTAAATTTAACTAATATTTAAACATTCATCACTTTTCAAGGACAGAAATCAAACATTTCCAAACTTTGAAACCACCTAAATGAAATTCAACGATTCCAGGAAGCTTTAAATTACTGCAGCTGCTTAAACAGCCTGCAGGTGTCTAGTTAAAGTATTGGGAAACTCACAGAAGAGATTTTGTTGTTTTGGCGTAGCGGCGCCTCTCGTCTCTCTGGTTCGGTGAGAGACGAGCGTCTCCGGTTCGACGTCATCGAAGGTCTGAACTAATTTCCTCTCCAGACCGACGTCACTGCAAAGCTCCATGGATCTGAGAAGCAGACGGGAAAATACGTTTAAAAACTGAAAAACTACTAACAACAGCTAAAAACTACTAAAAAACTACTAAAAACAGCTAAAAACTAAAAACAAGGTGTTTTTACTTCTTGTTTAAATCATTTAAATGAACTAAATGATTTTTAAATCAACCTTTTTCAGAATATTCTAATTTTCTGACCAGCATGTGAACATATGGATATTTTTATGTAGTGACCGAATGAAGGAAAGCAAAAAATAAATAACATGATAAAAATGATTTAAAAAAAAGTAAATATATTCATAAAAAAATTCCTCCACACCCAAAAGAAAAACCGAAGCAGAAAATGTGGAATATTTCAAAAATATATCATGATAAAGTATTTTGAAGATTATTTCACTGAGTGGATATTATTGCAGTTTGTTCATCAATATTAAGGAATTCTTGACTTTAAAAAGCTCATATTTCTTGCTGAAAAGTTATTTTGAAGTTAGTTTTGTCTCATTTCAGGTGCAGAGCTGCTTGGTGCGGTGCAGCGTTTTGCAGTGCGTCCTCAGTTATTGCTGCAATGAAGGTTGCAGACTTGGGACCAAGTCGAGGCTGGAGGATAAAATCGGACCTGATGGGAGACGGGGAGGAGCGGCGACAGAAGGTTTTCTGAGCCGAAGTCGTCGCGCCGCCCGGCGGCTTCTCGTTTTTCGTCGAGCTCAGCGGTTCCTCGTACCTCCGAGAAATTTCCAGCTTCTCCTTCAGGCGGTTAACTTCGGCTTGCAGGATCAGGAACGCGTCACTGCAGAGCAGGAAAACAGGCGGCGGAGTCAGGATCAGAAGATGCATGTTTACCTGGAAGCCTGGGTTTAGTTCACACAGCAAACCAGTAAGAAAAGCTGCTTTACTGGGAACATTTTCAGTTAAATCCCACAAACATGCAGCACCACACCATGCAGTGAACAACAGATTGTACCTCCTATTAGTAATCTCACTGAAAAGCAGCAGATTCTGCAATAAAATACAGAAAATTAAATGGGATTAAACATCTCCATAAACCGGAATATTTATTCCAGCAGTTCAGTTTAAACACAGATGATAAATTTAACTAGTTTTATTTCTGGAAATTTCAGCGTTTATGGTTACAGCCAATAAAAACCAAGAATTCAGTTTGGAGACACCAATAAAACAGATTTGTTTTCTTATATAGATATGCTTTTATTTGAAATTACTGTAAATATCCACCTAAAAGATTTCAGTGTTTTTTTTTTTGTAGGAACAGAAAAGCTGGAATGTTGTTAAACCATATAAACAAGTAATTATTTTACTTTTCTAACAGTAAAATTCATTTTCAAGGTAAATTTTTACCACTTTAGATAAAAACACAAATTGATTTTAAAAAGTTTCAATTCACAATTATAAGAGCATTTATGACTGTTATTAACAATGACAAGCTAAACTAAAATAAAACAAATGTAATGTTTTGAAACGTCTCGCACTCTAACAAAGGAATTTAACAAAAATAAAATGTCAATACCTTTATTTATTGTATAGATTATATAGGATATGAGCCAAACCTTATCTAAAGTACACAGATCAATAACTTATAAGATCAATAACTTATAGAAACTACTAATCAAGTTGTGCTTCAGTAAATGGCCTTCCTGGTTCAAATCAAAAAATACTTTACTGATTGCAAAGGGAAATTAAATGTTGTAACATATCAATTCAAAAACTAAACACTTGAAACATAATATTCTAAAAAAGCTACAAAAAAATCTAAAAATTTTTCTTGCCAAGTTTAGCAAAAATAAATAATTTTGGTGACTTTGACTAAACAAGAATTTAAATTTCATTCGGTGTATGTAAATATATGGTTTCAGCTGTAAATAATGTTTTTTTCAGGCTTTAATTCACTTTGTCGCCAAACAAACTGATGCTGGAACCAGTTCAACACGTCACTTTCCCTTTAACGTCGCCGTGGAAACGGCAGTTCCACACACTCACATGGGGCTCCCCCCTCCCCCGCGGCTGGAGCTCCGCGCTCTGGAGGGGTCGCCATGGCGACGGCGGGCGGGCGGGGAGCCCGAGAGAGAGCCGCCGGCGGAGCCGACGCTGTGCTGCTCTTCAGAGACGGAGCGAGCTGAGAGGGAGAAACAGGGAGACTGAACCCGGCGGGAAAACTCTGTTTACACTGTTCAAAATATTTGGTTTCATTCATTTGATTTGTTTTGCTTTTTTCAGTTCTGTCAAGTTTGTCACTTTATTCAGTTTACAGGATTTTGCCAACATGTGTTAAAGCCACATGAAGTTCAATAAATACATTTAAGACTTTAAATTTATTCACCAAACTCAAACACGAATATTTAAATATAAAAATAAATGAACATTTGCGTTAAACGCAGTATGAAAGCTAATTATTCAGTAACTAATGTAAATATAATTTTTCATGCCTAAAAATTCTCACATTTTGTTTTTTATGGTAATAAGTCGTGTATTTTTTACATTTAATTTGAGTTTTGTTTACTCAATATGTTTATAAAATGTAGTGTAAAGTGAATAATAATAATAATTGTACTGGATCGTTGGCATGCAGCTGCCTTTAAGCAGCTAAAATCTGCAAATACTTCACTCTCTAAAAATGCTTGCTACTTCCCTATAGTCACAGTTTTCTTTATTTTCATCCAATCAGCTCCAAGGACGATAAATGGAGCTCCTGGATTGGTTGCTTTGTGAATGTGTCAGATAGCATTACTGCTCTTTGGGATAGTTTGGAAAAATGTGTAAATTTTCTCAATATTCTGAGTTATGCTCTACAGACAATAATCCGAGATGAAACCTGCTGTAGGTTTTTACCGTTGCTTGTGCTGGAGTAAAAGACCGTCCAGAGGTCCGAGGGCTTGTCTTCGGCTCTGGCCTGTTTCCTCTGGCTGATGAAGCTGTGGGGGGAGAAGGTGCGCCTCCTCTGCCTGCTCCTCCTCCTCTGACGGGGCCCCGGCTCGGTGCCGGCTCCGGGCCCCGCGTCCAGCTGGGAGGCAGACAGGGGCCTGTTTGGGCTTCTGTCCTGGAGATCCGACAAGCTGCAGAAACACATGAACAGATTCAAACAGAAACAATCCATAAGATGCATAAGAGCGGATCTATTCAGTCTAATTCTATGCTTTGTGACTTACTTAAATTATATTTATAATTCCTAATTACATGTTTTGAAAAAGGTTTGTTGCGGGTTATTTCTACATGTTTGACCAAATTATTGTTTTAGTTTCTTTACATCGGCTGTTATTCTACTAATTCTACTGATATTTGGCCAAACTTGTGAATATTTTCGTATATTTAATTTATAAAATAAATTTCTAATTCAGAACATTTACGTCTGTTTTTCAAAAAGAGAAACGTTTTCTGTATCGGCCGATACTAAACCCCAAATATCGGTAAGTGGATCAGTGGATCAGTGCGCCCTACCTCTCTGTCGCCACCTGGTGGTAGCGGAGTGGAACTGCCCCAGGAATCTGATGGCTGCTCTCGGAGCCCATGAACCCGCTGTCCGTCTCTGGGGAGATTCGTTCCTGATCGGTGAAAACAGAGGAAACGTTTCTGTTGACGTGATAGAGCTGGGTAGTAACTAGTTACATTTACTCAGTTACATTAACTCACTGCAGATACACTAAATCTTACCAAGTATTTTTCTCTACTTTCTAGTACAAATATCTTTTTATGGTACATTTGAATTGAGCCAAAAATTAAGTTACTAATCAGTAACTTTTCAGTAAGATATTGGCACTGCTTATGAAGTCAATAATTACTCAAAATTAATAAAAAAAAGTATTAGTTCCACTGGAAGATGAGTATAAAAATGTCTTACATTTTTTTGTGAAGTAAAATCAAATCCCAGTTTGATTGATGGCAAGTTTCCAAACTGGTTTTAAAAATGTTTATACCTTTGTGCACTAAGCTACTGGAAGATCCAATAGCTTGTCTTACACAATCTGTAACCTGGATTGTTTTAGTAAATATTAAAATCCAGGTAATTTCAAACCTTTAAATGACCATGAACATCTATTGTTGTTTGTTTGATGGAGCAGATTTAGATCTGCTGCTAACAGGAAGGTCACCCCCTGTGCTGACCTGAGACGGGACCCTCCGGCTTCCTGTCTGGACCTTGCAGCTCCTCCATTCTGGCGCTGCGTCCGCCAGGCTGCAGGCGCTGCTCAGGCTGCTGCTCCGCTCCAAGCGCTTCCTGCTGCGGGCCGAAGCAGCAGGCGGCGTGGAGGGGGGGCTGCATGAGGGAAGGCTGGTCTTAGTGCGCCGCAGAGAGACGATGTCCAATTCCACTTTTCTGCTACAGAAACAGGTTAGTGGGTAAAATTATCTAAACCTCAAAAATAAACACGTTAAAAACGCTTTTCAAAAATATTCACACCCCTTTCAACTTATTATCTGCCCCATAACAAGTTATGACACAAAATATGTTTTTGACCAAAATCCTTCGTTTTAATGAGATTTCAGGCGTTTTAGAGTCTCTGTCACTTTAAACCCAGGTAAGCTGCTGCTGGCCACGCCCCCCCAAAGCAACGCTTACAGTCACAGGTGAAAATGACTGCCAACAAATTTGGATTCATACAATTGTACATCTTTGAAAAGCAGAAGTGGAGCCTCCTGCACAACCAACAAGAATGCAGCAAAGTGACTTTGTTGACTCTGGATGTTGAGTCAATAACAATCAATCAAATTTTATTGTTTAGCCCATTTCAGCAGCAAGGCCTTTCAAAGTGCTTTACATCAGAAAAACACAAAGTCATGCAACACAGAATCAAAACATGACATTAAGTGGGTTCTGAATGAAAAGTGGTTGAAAAGACAAAACACTTGTCTTTTCCAGCAGCCACTGTAAAACCAGCTCTTCTTGGGTTGCTAGGCAACGGCTCAGTGCCTTAGCAATCAGAAGGTTTTTGAAATGCCTCGTTCTCCAGATGCCAAAAATCTTTGGTTTCTGGTTTTCAGAAGCAGTTGAGACCCAAATGGAAGCATAAAAACATTAAAAAGATTTAATTTTCCATAATAGGTCCCTTTCAAATTTGACACAAACATCATCTCAGAATCAGCAGAATGTGATTTAACCCCGACTCACCTCTGTGCAAAAGTTTCCTGGACTTTGGCGTTTCCATTTCTCCAACCTTTCTGCTCTTCTTTCTCTCCTCCATGTTTCACAGGCGGGTTTGAAGGAAGAGAAGACGTAGCTTTGGGAACTATGAAACACTCCTTCCGTGTTTGGCAGCTAATCAGAGAAAAAATAAATAAAAACAGCAACGTAAACATGCTGGCGGAGTGGAAAAAAGATTCTTTGTTATTCTCTATTTACATCCAAAATGGCTACCGATCATCAGATCTGGTCATTTTTGATTTTCTGGGAATGTTTAGAAACAAAACAAGATGCTTAAATCAGCAAATCTCCACTTACCAGTCCAGCGAATCAGTTGGTTCAAACTCAACGCGTTTGCCCCTTCTAGTCAAAGATCTTAAGTAGTTAGACAGGAAGTCTTCTTGAGCCTCTTGCTCACTGTTTTTGCGAGCGGAGGTTTTCTCCAGCTCTGCTGCAGAAGCAGAATCCGTCCGGGAAGGCTCAGATGGGCTCTGAAAGGAGAGGAGGCCTTCATTTTTAATGACATTTATTTTAAACTTTTTTATTTAATTAAAAAACCATGGTCAGAATTATACATAACATTAAAATATTTATGGTAGAAATTTCAGACGTTCTTCTGAATTTAACCTCCATAATTCTTTATTAACACAAGATACTAAAGTAGCTTAAATTTCTGGGAAAATGATTATGTTAAACATAAACAGGGTTATAATTTAATTCTGATTATTTAAATCAATGTGTGGGGGAAAAAAAAAACAACAGTGCACATTTGAAGAGTATTCTTAAAATTGTTTAGAAACCGTGATTATAGTTTGAGTTAACACACAAACCTGTGTGCTTAATTCCGGTTTAGGGCTGAAACAATTAATGAGATTAATCACGATTAATCAATTGCTGAAATAATCGTCAACTAATTTAGTAATCAATTAATCGCCAACTGGAAAACGCAGACTCACAAAACTGTGACTGAAAGAGCAACATTTTCAGGCCAGTAGTTTCACCAAAACTTTGGAAAAAATACATATATATACATTCTGCATTTACGATATTAAAAACTGTAAGTTTCACATGAAATTCAGCAGATAGTTTCAACTACACCTGGATAATATTCTTAAAAAACATTTTGTTAGACACTTTCTGCCGTCTATGTACTAATTAGTAAATCCAATAAATAATTTTTAAAAATTAGCCAAACACTGATGGTCTACTTAGGATTTTTTAGTTGAAAACTTATTGTTTGCTACAAATGATCACACTAAAGGAATGTTGTTTTTATACTTTAGGCAATAAAATGTTTATTTCTTATTTTAAAAAGAACTAGATAATTTGTCTAGTTGCATTTTCTGTTCATAAAATGCCAATTCTTTGCGATCAATCATCAGGAAAAATCAATTAATTGTCAGAATAATTGATTACTAAAATAATTGTGAGCTGCAGCCCTATTTTGGTTGAATAATTTTTGCATAATATCAGCTGAAATAAATAGATAAAATCCCTAAAAGGGTCCGAAATTTATTACTCAAAGTGACCTTCCTACTCCAAATTATACAGAAAATACGTTTTCAACTTGAAAGACATTTTTCAAATTTTCTTTTGCGTTCAGAGATGCGAAGCGTTAACAGACAGAAAGAAGAAAGTGTTGGAACCTGCGGTTGAGTCTGGGTTATTTCTCCTTCAGACAGATCAGATGAGGAGGTTGCAGGAGGTGAAGAACGACAAGAAGCAACAGCTTTGTGCTGCTGAACCTCCTGCTGAATCGACTCTTGCTGCTGAATCTCCTCGTCCTCATGCTGCTCTTGATTCGGTTCCTGATGCTCAGTCAACTCCTGCTGAATCGGTTCCTGCTGAATCTGCTCCACCTGCTCAGTCTGATTCTGCTGAAACATTTCCATCTGAATCGGCTCCTGATGCTGAACCAATCTGCTCCAGCTGCTCCTTCAGGTCCTCCATCCGCAGCCCGCACTGAAAGATCAGGCTCTCCAGCTTCCTAGAACACAGCAAACAAAACTCTGTGAAACACACCACATGCCGAGGAACTGGAAACAGTTTTTACGGCTGAAACGATTAATCGTGATTAATCAAATATTGAAATAATCGTCAACTAATTTAGTGACTGATTAATCATTAACTGAACATGTTCGGAGCAGTAACTAAATCATAACTGTACAAAGTTACAACATTTTGCTTAATTACATCTCTAATATTTTAAATCTGCAGAATGTGCCCTTTGTTTTTTCATTCGATTAATCAATTAATCATCAGAATAATTGATTATTAAACATCCGTGTGGCTCTCCTGCTCACCGTTCAGAGTCAAAATGTCGGGTTTCCTGTCCTCTCTGCTGCAGGAGTTTGTGCTCATCTCGAGCCAGAAGGTATCCTCTTTCTAGAGAGTTCAGCCCCTCGTAGAGCTGAGAAACGCCGCGCTGGAGAGAAACGGCTCAAAGTTGGAAAACAGCAGCCAGACAGATCACAGATCAAAGCTCGGTTTGCTCTCACCTTTAATTCGTCTAAGGATGCGAGTTCATCCTTCTTAAAGAGATCCTCAAAAATTTGCACCTGGGAAAGAAAAAAAAAATCCATATTTACATTTTTAAGTCCTATTAGTAGAACTTTGTTTTAGTTTTTTTGTCACCTGCTGAAGGAACTTCTCAGACTGAGCGAAGAGGATATTAGAGAGTTGCTGTCCGAAGTCGGATGGCAAAGAAGAGGCGTCTAACTTTTCTGTTCAACAAACAGGCTGGTTACAGAAACGCATTCCTTCAGTTCCGTTTTTAAAAAAAAGAATCAGATTAGAAAAAGGCAGCAGACGACGGCCTTACCCTGCCGGGCAGCTCGTCCAGGAGAGCAAGTCGTAGCTCTGTGAGGATGAAATAAATCCATCTTGAAGGCGTATGAAGCCTTCTGGTTCAGCCCAGCAGGCACGGCGTGACCGGCCTTTGGAGGCTCGGAGTCCAGGTTCACCTGCACAGAAAAACAAACAAACAAACAAACAGAAAAATTACAAATCACCTGCTTCCAAATACCTAATTCTACTTCATTCACACATTTTGCCTCCAGAAACTGAATGTTAAAGTAAAGGTTGCACAAACAGCAGGACCAGGAGGTAGGACTGGCCAATTAATCAAGTTTTACTGATTAAGTTTTTGTTTTGTTTTTTTGAATCTTGAATCTTGAAAGATCTGAATATTTTGCACCAAAGCTGCCATCTTGTTTTGTAGCTTATTTGTACTTTGAATTCAGGTCTATTAGAATAGAATAGATTTCATTGATCCCCAAAGGGAAATTGCTGCTTCGTTGACAAGCTACTCCATCTGAAGTGTTAAACATTAATAATACAAATATAAACATAAGAGATGAAGTTTATAAAATATAGAGAGGGATGCAAGTAATTCAATATGGCTGAATATAAATAAACTAATAAAAAATAAATAAATGCAAATATGTTAATCTAAAAATAATCTATAAATGAGTGCAGAGAAAATTTGATTAATTTCTTATTTAATAGAAAGTCAAATGGTTACAGGCAGAAATTATAATTATAATAATTACATGATATTATGCACATCTAAAGTCACTTTAGTCAATAAATGATAAACTTTTATTCATTTATTGATCTTTTAAGACTCAGAAATAAAATCTGGAGAGTTTTTTTGCTCTTTTACTTCCTGGTGTTTTTTTATTTTTTATTTATTTTTTTTATGATGGGTAACTATGGTAACGAGGAGTTATTTTTGCAACTGATTAGCATCTCAAAAGCTCAAATGAACTATGACCCCAAATCTTCCCTCAGCTTTCTAACCACACAGCCAGACGGATTTACAGAGTAGCAGCAAAAGCAAAAGAGGTGGATTAGCAGGGCCTGGTGTCATCCAGGACATGATATTGTGGGACGTCGTGGAGCTGTTAGCATGACCCGACACTCATAATACGGTCAAACAACAACCGTCTTCAGTCAGAGACCTCTTCAGATTCACTGCGAGACTGACTGCTACTGGGGATTGTCTCAGAAGATATTCGGATCGTCTGAGTTGCAACACTTGATTTCCTTTTGGGGTAAATAAAGTACGCGCTGCAAAACACACAAAATAAGTAGTTTTGGTTTATAGTAGAAATATATTTCAATATACTTGAATCGTGACAAAATTTTACATAAACTTTTCAGCAAGAAATATGAGTTTGCTTAAAGTAAATAATTCCTTAAATTGCAGAAAACTGTCGGTGTTTTTAGTGAACTTTTCCAATAAGCCCATATTTCTTGTTGAGGAGTTTCTTGGGATTTAGTTTTCTCTTTTTCAAGACTACTAAGATATTTGCAATAGAAAGTACTTGGTAAGATTTTGTGTTTCTGCAGTGTATTTGAATTGAACTGAATTTTCCTTTTACATAAATTAAAATGAAGTGGGATTGTTTTATAGGACATAATGTTTCAGCTTGTATTTAACACACCTTTCTGTCTACATAACTTGTTTTTCACCAATAAAAAGTTGGATGTAATTTTAAAAAGATGCAATCCTTCAACAAACTACCATAATGTTCACCTGAAATGTGATTTGTTTGCACTCAGCTGATCCCCTGCGGTTAAGACGCCATCTTGAAACAAGAATAAAACGACGCATTATTTCGCTGAGCTGCAGAGTGGTCAAATAAAATAAACAAAGACAGCTGGATTTTATTTTTCTTTTTAATTTCCATTTAAAATCATCCGTCTGATCTTCAATCTAAAAACAATTTTGGGAAACGAGACTGCAGTCATTGTTTTAAAAGTGGGATCAATGATAAATCACGCCGGCATCATTACTAAGCGATGCTTTCCTGAGAAAACACAAAGGTTCAAATATGAAAAACGACCTCAGACTCGGAGATGAACTACCTTTGCTTCCAGACGGAGACGATCGATGGTGTTCTCCGCCTCCGCGTACTTGGTCAGCAGCCTGTCGTAGTCTTCCTGCAGAGCGACAAAAAGTGAGGAAATATTCCTCTGAGCGGTTTTGATCTGGAAAACCAGATTCTGAAGTTACACAATAAAAGAAAGTTAGTTGAAATAAAGTAAAATAATTTCTGAGGACACATGGATGAAGTAAAATAACCTTTTAATCATAAATACGTTGTTGTTTTTTAAATATACTTTTTTGAACCTGAATGTTACTTAGATGCTTTTCAAGGAAGTTTAACAGTTTTACTTAAGCACTTATTACTAGATAATCTAAATTGTCCTCATGCCTTGAATCATTTTTAAATTAAATGTTTTCTTCTTATGAATGCAGCTTGTTTTAATTTTATTATAAATGCTTACTGTAAATCATAAGTCACGTATGTTTGCTAAGCATGTTGACTGTATTTTTTAATTTCACAGATTAGGGGGCTACAGATGAAAATGAGCCTTTCTGGGTTAATCTGACACCTTTACATGACGTATTCATGTTGACGTCATCACAACATGGCTCCTCCATGAGGACTTTAAAACATTTTGAGCAGCAGTGAACTGACAGGGAGCTCGTTTAATGAGCTCAGGAGTTTCACCAGATGTTTGCTAATTGCTGCTGGCTAGTCTGAAGGAGCTGAGAGGAGGAGTTGTGCCTTGAAGGCGGAGCTATGTCTACCCAGGCATTTTGCCCAGCTGAATGGTTGCCATGGTGATTAAAGGATTTCTCAAGCATGCATGACAGAATCAAAGCAACACTCCAGGTTTGTTTTGATGACGGAAAAACATTATAACACGATGTACAGCTCAAAAAAGTCGATTTTACATCATACTTAAACCTTGAAATTGGGCCTCTGTCTCTTTAAGAAGCTCCTTCTCTTTCTGACACAATATCTTCAGCCCATCATCCCGACAACGGTTCTCCATGATGCTAATTTTCCATATTATCCAATCTAAGTATTATTTCCCTGCTGCTTTCACCACTGTGCACAACAAGCCAGTCAGGTTTGCAGTAGACCACTAGCATAGACTAACGGTTTACAGCAGGTGCTAGGAAGCGCTAGCAGAGGCGCGTTTCCTCCAGATCGTACCTGCAGCTGTTGCAGCAGAGTGGTGGCCTGCTGCCGACACCTGAACTCTGGAGGGACGGTGGAGTTGGGACCCTGGCTGGGCGTGTTGGAGTCGGAGGAGTAGGAGGATCCGCCACTGTTGAACAGGACTTCCTGAACGATGTCGGCGGGGGATTTAAACACGATGGGGGGCTGCGGCGACATCGTGGCTTTTTCTAACGACTTCCTGCCTTTCGGGGGCTGGTAGCCTCGCTTGGGGAAATGAATCCTGGGTTCCACCTTTGAGAAGTTCAGAGTTTGATGAGACATCGATGCTCTCCTGGAAAAGAAAAACAAAAATGAAAGCTAAGATATGAGGTGTCAGTAGTTGCATTTTCAGTAATCATAAAATTCCTGAGTTTGAAATTACAAAAAAAAAACAAACAAAAAAAAACATGCTTGATGGAAACTGATTTCGGGGGAGATAAAATAAATCACATTTTACTGCAAAATGCTGTTGTTTTTTTGACATTAGCAGAATACTGAGGAAGATTTGCTCCTGAAATCAGTCAGATGAGCCCACCTGAGCTCATTCATTCCTGCAGGATTACTTCTGGCTCCAGCAGCTTTCATGTTTCTGTCACGACCTCTGGCCTCTGGCGAGCCGTTCTGGGCTCCGCTGATGGAAGACGTCCTGGACTTCAGAGCTTCAGGAAGGAGTCCAGCTTTCTGCTTTTCTGATCCTTTTGAAGGAATGTTTTCCATCAGAACTTGTTCAGAAATGGCCACAGCTGGCTGGGGAGAACCTCTGAGCTTCAGCTCCAGGCGCGGCGGGCTGGACCTCACGCTGCTGTGGCTACAGGAAGACTCTACTTCTGCGTCGGGGAGGGTTTCTCCTTCGATCTCTGAAGTAGCCGTCAGCTCCTCCTCGGTGAATACGGAAAGGTGAGGCGAAAAGGAGGAGGTGGACGCAGAGACCAGACAGTTAGACTCTGGGTTTTCAGCTTCTGCTACGGAGGAAGAAAACATTAAAAGTTACTTTTACATAAAAGAGGTTGGCGTTAGATTAGATTTTAGCCGTTTTAGGGCATCTTGTCACTTTAAATCCAGATAAGCTGCTGGTGGCCACGCCCCCAACAAACACTAAGTTTACACTCGAATATGAAAATGGCAGCAAATAGATGTGCAATTATACAACTGCACATTTTTGAAAAGCATTAGTAGAGCCTCCTGCACAACCAACAACGTTGCAGCAAGTGGTTTCTGGATGGTAAGTCAACAACAAAACCCTTGCCATTTCCAGCAGCCATTGTACAGCGCGTCTTGCGGTAAAACCAGCTGACCAAACATGCTGGAGCTCCGCTTTGGTGCAACAGGTAGGATCTTGCACTGGTTATCTAGCAACCCTAACCAAGGGGAGAGAGGATTTGAAAGGGCTCATTTTCAAGACACCAAAAAAATTTTACTTATTGCCTAAAATTAGTTTTTTGAAGCAGTCAAGACCCAAAAAGAAGTACAAAAACATGCAAAAGTTATTTTTTTATAGTATTTCCTCTTTAAAATATGTTGAATATTTAATCATCTAGTCTGAAAACGAGAACTTGACAGCAGAAATAAACTCACTGGCTGTCCGGAGTTGAAAATCGTCTCCGGAAGATTTTAGAGATGAATCCTTGTCGCCTCCACTAGGAACCGTGTCCTCTGGGGAGCAAGGATCGCCACTCGGGTTCCCTAATTCCCACTCCTCTAGGGCCTCCGACAGCCCAATGATGCCATCTTCATTCATTTCCCTGAAGAAGTCATCCTCTTCCTCTTCGTCATTGTCGTCATTCTTCTCCCAGGAGTCGTCGGATGTCAGCGTGGAGGAGGCAGACTCTCGGACGTGCGACGGAGTCCAGTGGAGAACCCCGGGTCTGGTTTGTCTTCTGTCCATTCAGCCCTAACGTCTCAGCTTCTCAGTCGAGCAGTCGCATCGTTCTCAGGTTCTGTGGTACCAACAGAAACCGATGCAGTGATGCTTCAGTAAAATGCCGACAGTGAAATTGAAGTATGGAAGGTCAAAAGTGCTGAAATTCAACAAATTATCTATTTATTTCTGATGTTTATTATATGGTTCAGTAATCATTTCATGTTTTTTCTTTGCTGATTTATGGCAAACTTGCCAATTTAACCTATGGAAGGTTGTAAGAGCCACAACACAATTATAACTTTTTTTAAAATCATACCTGTGTAACAAGATTATTGATTTCCATATTTTGAGCCTTTAGTTATGCATTGAGTTTTATATCAAGTGATCACATTTATGAATATGTATTTGGCAACAGTTACTGGATGTTGGCATGTTTGGCCCTCCATAGAGAAGAAAAAAAAATGAACAATGGTGAATGTTTGTCAAAGGGCAGCTATTTTGGCATATATTCACTCAATTAAAATAAATATATTTAATTTCCTGTAAAGAAACAAATTTCATATAATGTTTCAAAATAAATTTTTAATTGTATAATTGATTATGGTTGTATTGTATTTACTGCTTAACACTTTGGATGCAGTAGCTTGTGAACAAATAAGTAATTTCCCCTTGGGGATCAATAAATTATATTCTACTGTAGATAAGAAAAACAAAAATCAATTAAAGAAACAAAAGAAAAAAAATTTTTTTGAATAAAAATATACAAGAAAATTAAAATAGACAAATGAATATTTTTTTACTTATTAGTATAATCATAACAAGAATTTTTGCTATTTTTAAGTTTTAAATTATTAATCAAAATCACAAAAATAAAAGGGAGACACGCAAATGATACCAAATGAAACAAAAAACAAACAAAAAAAAAACAATAAATGGCCAAACAGTTTTTAAAATCCATAAAGTACAAGCAGAAGTTTTGTTTGTCTTGTTTTCTGCACATCTAAACAGTCATCAGATTTTAACTGATTACAGAACGGTAATCCTGTAAAACTGCATAGAACAGACATATTTTATGTCATTTTACATTATCATTAGTTTGGTGATGATGTATGGTAATAAATTCAGGATGCCAGACAAAATAAAGTGTTGAAATGTGCCTGCGTGTTTGTGACCTCAGAGGGATCGTTATAGATGTTTATTTACTGTCTTATTATTCACCTCATTGCTTTATTTAGTTCAGTCTTGTTTGCTTGAGCGTTACGAGGCTGCTGCCTTCACACAGAGACGTGAGATTAACATTCGCTGCTGTGTTGCTACAATATGGAGCGGCCGACTTTTTAAAATCTATTGTTTTATCAGAGGAAACATAAAAGTTCACCTGTTGACTCGTTCAATCTCCCTGCAGAACTGAGGGTTTATCTCAGCCGCCATATGGGGGTTAATCTGCTCTAAACTCCTGACAGGGGGCTTCACTGACACCCAACAGACCCCAATCACCAGCTGACATCTACAACGCTAATCAGCTGACATTCAGCGAGCCGCCATCTTGGATGGACGTTATAGAAATTAAGGGTGAAAAAAAGGGAAATATAACTGTTTTTTTGTTTTAAATTGTGCTGAAATCAGGTCATGTTGAGGAGAAAAACAGAAAAATGCAGGTAGAATAAATGCGACAGGAGGATGGTCTGAAGCACAGCTTGATAGGCGGCTCAGATATTTGACTGATAATCTCCTTATGGTTCACCAAGCAGAGCCAAGGACACTGGAGGCTCACGCAATGGACCAATGTCACTAAAGGTTAATAAAACTGACGAAATAACAAAATAATTTAGAAAACATTTCTGTTAACTGAAATTAATACAAATGCTCATTTAAAGCAGAGTTGGGGAGAGTATCCAAAAATTGTACTTGAGTAATAAGAGTAGCTTTACGTCAATATATTTTTACTCAAATAAAAGTAAAATGTATTTACTGAGTAACTGATCAAATTATCAATCATTTAATATTTAAAAATTACATAATCAGATGGAGCAACAAATACAGTTAAAAGTAAATTTTGGTATTATAAAGGACCAAAATGATAAATATAAATAATTATAAAATAACAAAATCAGGCCAAGGAAAATTTTTCCAAATGAGTTTCTTTCAATAAAAAACTTTAATAAAAAATGCAGGTGTGTGTCTGCGTCTGGTCAAGTTTTGGTTAAAACATGTTTTTCATTCAGGAAGTAGAAAATCCAGAAATTATACTGAAGTAATACTTAATAACTTTCACCTTTTTCATTTTGTCAAAAAAAAAAAAAAAAATCACAAAGGTATAAAAAAATTGAATTAAAACTAAACAACATTTTAACAAATAAAAAGTACCAAAACCACTCTTAAAGCTAATTAAAATTAACTGAATTAGACAAAAAGTCACAACAAAATAAAACTAAACTATAATGAAAAACCCAAAACTATCTTAAACCTTGAAGTGAATGAAATAACGTCCAACATATTTTGGTTCGCCAATGCCTCAATACTGAACTAAATAATAACATTTGAAAGGACTTTGCCAAATAGTCCGTATTTGTGGCCTAAATTGAAAATCTAAAGCTACAATTTGGTGAGAATATATTATTTCAACAGCTGCTGAATTTGGAAATTAATAAAAAAAAGGATTAAGAAGCTTTTAAAACGCATTTTTATGTTCAGCAGACTTTAAAATAAATATTCTGCTTATTTGTACACTGTTTTTTTTGTTTTGTTTTTGTCATTTTGATATAAAAAGATGTCCTAATATTTTTTTCCCCAATATAAACTTATAAAACCAATAATTAAGATTTATTAGCAGTAGTAAATAGTGTGTAGTAAAGCTACTTCTAAAACTTTTATTTTTTCAGGACTACTGCTCAAATAAATGTAACTGAGTGACCAGATAATGCAAACCTTTGTAACACAAAAAACTTAATTTATTGTCATCTCCAAACTACCAAAGAAAGGAGCAGCAGATTAGATGCAAAATGCAGGTTTTTACAGCAGCGGATCGTTGCCTAGAAACCATAAAACTAAAAAAAAAAAAAAAAAAAGACAAAATGAAAGTCCCACCCTCCGTGTCTCCATGGCGTTCACACCACAACAAACCACCCACTGGGAACTACTCACCGAGAGTTAAAAGACACAAAAGACAATATAAACGTAAACCAACAAAATTATCTGATTCGTCACTCGGCATTAAGGAGAAAGTGCGTCACAGAAAACCGTTAGCTAGCAGTTCAAAAGTTTGTTACGGTTTACAAACGCGGACAGCAAGTTACAGTTACAATAAATGTCTTCTGCCCATTTTAGGATCAGTTTTGACAGAAAAAAACGGCGTTACCTCGTTTTACAAAATGTTACAGGACGTCTTTCCTCCAGACAACGTTGACACAGGCGACATTTAGAAAGCTAATTATCATCAGTCCAGAGCGCAACACTGATTCTGCTGCCTGGAAGGCTAATTACCCCAAGCAGAGTGAACGGGTTAAATTTTGCCCTACGTTATGACTTGCAGGTATTTGTTGGCCAAATTATCGACGCAAGCGTACCCTTCAAATGATTTACAGCATTTGTTTGCTTTAGAAATTAAATATATTCCAACAATTTTCTGAAATACATATTGAATTTCTGGAGATTTTAGGTAGTGTTTACCTTACAGTCAGCGCTGGGGGCTTTTCATATGCTTTCGAGGTCAGCCTGAGTTGTGATTGGTTATTATGGTGAAAGGAGGCGGGACATGTCTTTTATGAATAAACCTTAGAAAATGTAGTTCTTAAGCAACGCCACAAGAGGACACTGTTTAATAACAATTTGAACTTTAACTTATCTTCCAAATAAGTTTTCAAATCAAATAATTAGCAATTATATACATGAATTTTATGCAAGTAAAAGTTACAATGTTTTTGGTAGAAAGTCTACTTAAGTAATATGAAACTAATGCAATTATTGATCATTTATATTTAAAAATCACATCATCAGATGAAACAACATACAAAGTTAAATGTAAATTTTGGTATTGTAAGGACCAAAATGACAATAATTCATATAAGTAGAAAAAAAATGACAAAATTAGGCAAAATAAATGTTTTCCAAATCAGTTTATTTCAGTATAAAAGTTCAGAAATGTTAACAAAACCTCCAGATGTTTGTCTGTTTGGTGATTAAAACATGTTTGTTTTTCGTTCTGTGGGTAGAAAATCCAGACATTTTACTCAAGTAAGACCAGAAATACTTCAGAATAAAATTACTAAAAATAATGGAAAAGTACAGCGTCACTCCAGGATTTTGCAATTTCTTTTTGTGGTGCTAGTTTAGAAATATTTGCAAAAAATTAACTATTTATACTTATATAAGACACTAAATGTGACATTTTGTCATGTTTTCATGAAGTTGAGGCAACAGAGTAGTAGAAGTGAGAAACAACGCCACCTACAGGTGGGAGATACCATCACTTAAACTTAATGTTGATCATTTTTGCAGAAAATTTGCAGTAAAGTCACATTAATGCACTAGCGCAGAAAGAGTTTGTGGATCTGTTGAGGGACTAACTGATGTAATTTGGCAATAAACAGATACAAATTGCTTTGATTTGACTTGTAAAATAATATTTAGGCACATGTTTAAACGTAAAAAGCTACGGCAGGCTGGATTTGGCCCCGGGCCTTATGTTTGACACCTGGTAGACGATGGACGGATGTTGACTTTCATCCATCAGCAGTGAAAAATCAAGCTGAATATTTTTTCCTTTTCTTCCATATTTCCTCTTCTCCACCTGATGGGAGGTGACATCTGTTTCCGAGAACACACACATGGCCACACACACACACACACACACACACACACACACACACACACACACACACACACACACACACACACACACACACAGCAGCTTGAATATCATATCTGACATGTCTCTGATTCATTAACTCTCCTGAAATGCCCTTCCTATGTTAGCCGCTGTTACGCAGGAAGAGGATATGGAGGCAAGAAAGTGTCAAAAGTTGGAGACAAACTCAGCGACTTTAGCTTGTTTCAATTTTTAGACATGGTTTTTTGCAGGTTCTAGACAATTAAAGAGTGGGAACTGACATGGTGATATTTCGCAATATAAATGTATGGAGTTAAATCCGGGCCGAAAAAAAAACAAAAAGACACTGAAAACCAATGTTTAAACATGAAAATGCCCACTTTAAAACACAGCTGGGTATTTCAAACTGAAGAAAAAAACTGAATCTGAAAAGTGGATAGACTTTTCTACTTCCATTTCTTTTGTCAATTTCTAATAATTATATATATTTTTTATGAAATTCAAATTATTGTTTCAGTGTTTTCATTTGCAATTTTTTCAGATTAAACATTTTTTCAGTTTCAAAAATTCCTTTTCAGTTTCAAATCAATTTTTTTATTTTAGTTAAATGAAATCAGGTTGAAGTTTTTTCAGATCCAACATTTTTTGTTTCAATTTTATATCATTCTTTCCCTTCAAATAATTTAGTCCAAAATTATTGTAATTTTTCATTTCAGTTTTAAAAATGTATTTAATTAAAAAAACAGTTTTCTATCTTTTTTTCTCATTCAAAATATTAGCTGAAAATATTTTCAGTTTCAAATTACTTTTTCCAGCTGCAAACTTTATGTTTCCAGATAATAAAAAACCCCCCAAAAAACAATAAAATAAAACACTTTCAGTGATTTTTCTTTGACCAAACTTTATGACTCTAATGTAGCTCCACATAAATATCCTGGTATTTCAGTGCATTCTGAAAAGGCTCCCAGTGACTTTAGAGCAGAAACAGGCCCGCAGCATCACAGATCTTCCACTGTGTTTAACAGCAGAAATGCAGTGATCAAAAAGAGCAAAATTAGACAAATTAACTAATCTGAAATGGTTTTAAATGAAGTCTTATAAAGTTTCTTTTCTCAGGATTTTGGTGGCTTTTTCACATTTTGACTCTGTGAAGGTTAAATGAACTTTACTTTATTAATCTGTTGAATCCAGAATCAGCAGTTTGAGCCGATGACAGACTAAATCAGTTTCCATCAATCAGTCGCTGACATTCGCCAACAGGCAGCCGGATGTGTTAGAGAAGCTCATGTGGTGTTTTTCTCTGAAATGACTGACGAGAGTTTGATGGTGATTTGTCAGAACCATCCAGGCAGAGTGTTTCCTCTCCGCTGATGACATTTATATTCATCTTTAATCACCATCTGCTTGTTTTGACCATATTTCTCTCGTTTCGTCCATTAACCGCAAACAGACACGCTCCATCTGCAGAAAACAAACAGGACGCACCTTCCTGCACCAAATGCAGATTAATTTCTATAATTTCAACCCAAACCGGCCCAACATGAGTCAACAGACTGATGAACAGAGGAGAAAAAAACTAATGAATCAAATTAGATTCATTTTTGTTTCCTCTCCATCTTTCATCGCTTTCATCTGCTAATTACTGCTTCTAAAAACGGACCGAATGTGAACCCCCACTCTCTGAATGTAGGATTTTTATTTTAATATTTAGCAATATCATTCTGTAAATGTCTCATTACTTTCCCTCTCAGGTGTAATTGCTGCTCCTGAAAGGCCCACAAGAGGGGAATGTGATTAAACGCAGCTGATTAAAAAAATTAAATCATCGTCTGGTGGAACCGGTGCAGTCTGGGGTGAAAGGACGCGGCAGACTGAGCGCGTCTCATCTGAAAACATTAAAATGTCATTAAATAACATGAAAATAACTCAACTATTCATTAAAAATAAACAAATTCCACAATAAAACCCAAATAACAAAAAGCCGTATTTTCTTTCTTACTACTAAAACATATCTAAACACGAACAAGGTGAGTCTTATTTTGCAGAGGTGAAATGATAATTTGTAGATTGTTGTGAATTTTTCTTAAAACCAACTTAATTTATTTAACTCAGTTTAGTTTTTATAGATTCAAGCTTTCCATAAAATCTGTGGAATAATCTGTTAAAGTCACATGATGATGACTTTTGAGATTTAAAAAAAATTAATTTTTTTAATAGTCAAAATTCTGAAAAAACTCAGAATTCTGAGAAAAATAAATTTAATTCTGAAACTGAGCTCAGAATTTTGATAAAAGTGCAGAATTTTAAGATTAAAATAAAAATTAAAAAAACTGTCTAAATTCTGAGATTAAAATCAGAATTCTGAGGGGAAACAAAAAGATGAAAATTGAGATTAAAATCAGAATTGGGAAACAAAAATCAGGATTTATAGAGTATAATAACATTTTGGAAATATCAGGACAAAAAAGGCTAAATTTTAAGATTAAGATCAGAATTCTGAGGAAAAAAGTCTAAAATCTGAGATTTAAGTCAGAATTTTGAGATTAAAGTTAGAATTTTGAGGGTGAAAAAATTATTTTGAGATGAAATTCTTAAATCCTTAATCCTCTTCTGTATCACACACTGAAAATCCAAGAATCTTAAATGTTCCCTAGGAAACTAATCCAACATTAAAATTAAGGTTGAAATGCTTGCCATCTTTAAAAATTCTAAAAATCATAATTTTTTTGAAAAGTTTTAGTGGATTTTATTGACAGAAATCATTTCTGTTCCTTCTTTATTGATTGATCGTAGACTTTAAACTTCTAATTCTTCTGATTCACACAATGTAAATAAACATGACAAAAACATGCAGGTCTAATTTGAAAATCATCATTGGTGGGTGTTTTGATTGGATTCTCATTCAAAACATTTCTTCACAATTCACTGAATGAACCTTCTTGTAAAAGATAATGAAAGTAAAAACTAATACAGGGTTTTGTTTAGAAAAAACTAAATTATAAAGTAATAAATTACTAGCTTGTTTTTACTGCTAAGATGTATTCCTGAGAAAAGCTGTAATAAAATATCTGGTATATAATTAAATCTGTGATTCGGCTTTGTGATGCATTCAGGTGACAGGCTGTTTGTGTTTAACAGAGGAGGATAAATCAGGGAGATTGCCTGGAACATCCATAATTACTTCCTTCCCAAACAGTTTGAGTTTTTCTGTCATTTGTTCAGATGCTGAAAATATGACAGCAACCTTTACAAGCAATATTATATTCCTCATCGCTTATTTCTACAGAAAATTATAACTGGGAGAAACAGTTTAAATTGCTATAAGTCAACAATGTCTTCTTCTATGGTATTTTATTTTAGCTGGAATATAGTTTTAATTTCTTCTTCTTGGAGCCTCTGGTGGCAGTTTTTAATTAGTTATCCACTAAAAATCTGCTTTATATCAGTGAAATACATCAGCATGAAGGACAGCAGAAACCCTGACGGACCCGCTAGTGTTAGCATTATGTTAGCATGCTAACGCTAACAGTAGCATGCTAACATTTCATTCTAAAGAAGTTAAGATTTTCTTGGAAACGATACATCTCTGATGTTAGTTCATTATGTAGATACTTTTAGTGTCAAATGGGGATAAATACGTTGTTTTAAACTTGTGCCACTGATGAAAAAAAAAATGACGTCAACTGCAACATTTGGAGCGGAGCACCGCCGCCATTTTAGCTCCGGACAAACAAAAAGCGCTCAGCTGCATTTTGTGTCCGAACGGCCGATTTTGTTTGTTTTCGGCTGGTTTAGGTTGTTGCCCACCAACAGCTGTTAGCCAACCGCAAAAACACTCAAAATGAAGAACTGTTTTATAGGACACCGAGCTGATATAGCGACGCTAGGCTTTCATGTTCATATTTAGTTGCTAGCTCCCACACTGCTAGCCAAAAAACAAATAAACAAAACCTACCTTTCAACCAAAAGCCTTCTGTCTGCTCACTTTGAGTCCTGCTCACTTCAACCATTGTTTAAGTTCCTCCACACTGAGCTTCTGTGTAAATATTGAAACTCCTGTGAACCAGTGTTTTATCCACATTTACTGGGTAGATTTGAGCTTTAAGTGCGACAGACTGGCGACCTGTCCAGGGTGACCCCGCCTCTCGCCCGGAACGCAGCTGGAGAGGAACCAGCACCTCCCGACCCCGTTAGGGAGAAGGGTGACGGAAAATGGATGGATGGATTTGAGCTTTAAGACTAGATTTGTCTGAGGCTGCATGAGCTATATAACAATTCAGATTTAGGAGGGGGGAAAAAGTGCAAATTTGGATTTTAAAAAACAGAGACTAATGAGAAAAAAAAAGTCAGAATTTTTAAAGTCAAATTCTGAAATTCATCTCCAAATTCTTCAAAAAAAAAAGTTTGGATTACAAGATGGTTTTTCTGAGAAAAAAATCTGGATTCTAAGAAAAAGTCAGTGTTCTGAGAAAAATGTCAAAATTCTGAAATTCTTGTCCGAATTCCAAGGAAAAAAGAATTCTGAGAAAAAAGTCTGAAAATGAAAACCAAATTCTTAGATAAAAAATTAAGCATTTTGAAATCTGTGTCCAAATTTTAAGAAATTAGAATTCAAATGCAAATTCTTAGAAAATGTCAGCATTTTGAAATTAAAGTCAGAATTATGGAATCACAATTTTTTTATTTTTTTTATTTTATTTTTGGCCTTAATCTTCTTCCATACTTTCCAGACTTGTAGGCATTTGTTAATTTGTTTCATCTGCTCTGAATTTTCTGTGGATTGTGGAACGTTGAGCTGCTTTTTCAAAGTAATTAACCTGCTTTATGTCATACAGGAAGGAACCATTGATCAAAATTTGGGAAAAAAATGATTAAATTACCCATTTTTATTGATAACTGACTTTTATCTAGTACCCATTTAAGTCAAAATCTGAGTTCTTCATACAAAAGGTTTAAAGATAACTCAAAGGTTACACATGTTTTTATTTATATAGGAGCATTTTAATGTGTGCAGCATATATCCATCTGTATCTACATATGTCCATTTTTACATACAGTACAAACCCGAGCTTGTAAAGTCAAGCATCCGTCGGTTTCAGCTGTACAGTTCACTCTCAGATAGAAGCAGAAATAAAGGTTAAATCAATAAAGGAGACATCAGACAGAGCGAGGAGCCGTTCCAACAGCTGCAGGTTTCAGACAGGAAGAAACCAGAAAGGTAAAGATTCACGAATCCTCGCCGCAGCCCATCGGGTCTCACAGCTGGAGGTAACACGTTGAGGAGATAATGCCTTTCAAGTTAAAGGTTGGACTAGAAAAGAGAAGGGCTCAGAGATCAGTCGGTGGTTCTGTTTCGGTTTGTGCCGTCGGATCGTGAAGCAGGTTGGCCGTCTCCATCGTCGTCGCCTGCTAGCAGCTATAGCGCCACGTTGAACTCCGTCACCAGGAAGTCGACGTGGTCCCTCTCTTTGGTCTTGAAGGCCTCGGCGATGAGGCGAGCGGCGTCCCGGTGCTCTCGGCCCCTGAGGGAAACCCCGTTTACCTCCAGGATGATCTGACCCACCTTCAGCTGGCCGCAGTTATGGGCCGAGCCGCCCCTCTGCAGCGCAAACACAGGAAATGCATCAACACAGCACCAAGACAAGGTCACAGTTAGGGCTGCAGCTAACGATTCGTTTACTTTCATTTAATTATTGCAAACAGACAAAACGCAAAAACAAGAAAAAATAAAAATGAACACAAATTGTCTTCTCCATTGACATCCAATTCTACATTATTTGTTCGAAAAGCACTCACAGGATACAAGATATTATGACTTCCTGCTAACAAATATTCTACTGATTAATCAGATGATTAATTGGGTAAAAAAGTTAAACACTTAAATCAATGACATATCATGATATGTGATCAAAATCACCAGCAGGTCTAACATGGTAGAGGATATTTATTGCTACATTTGCATCACAAACAGCACAAATCTTTGAAAATCAAACAATTTAACAAACTTCTGGTGAGTTTTCCTCTGAAAATGTTCTGATGCCTTCATTACATCTAAAAAAATTGCTTTAGTTAACTTTTTTTTTTTTACTTCATTCATTAGAAAAGGGTTTTTTAGTTCCTCTTGTTGGTAACATTTACAATATTGGCAATTATTTCCTGAATTCTTGCATAATGCCTGATTTAAATATGGATTAGATGGATGTTGATCAGTTTTAATGGTGCTAAATAAAGGCTACAAAATATACATGCATACTTACAAGAATGTAATTTCAAATGTGCTTATGAATAAACATGCTAATTAAACCAATAATAAGACTTATGAAAAACATTTTTAGGTCACTTAGTGAAATAAATATTAATTTTTGATTAAATAGATGGGTTATTGTAATAAATGAAAGTAGCTTTTAATGCAAGTGTTATTTCATTCTGAATACTCCTAATGTAACATTTTTCTGCGTCTTTAATTGTTTAATTTCTTATTTTTAAATATAAAGTTCTGAAGCTGCACCAAAAAAACCATATTGAAATTAAAATAAATGTTTCAAAAAAAACAAGAATTTATTTTGCTCATAAATGAGTAAAAAACTTTCAATCAATCAATCAAATTTTATTTGTGCTCGTTAAACTAATATGTGATTAGTGCTTTAGGGTTAGCAAAGCTTACTTTGTAGCTAGCGGTGTTGCTAGCTACCCGCCTAACCCTAACCCTAATCCTAACCCTAACCTTATGGGCTCAAAAACCTTCTAAAATGATCAGTAAATTGTCTTAATATATATATATATATATATTTACAGTTGTTTTTAAATTAAAAACTTTCCTTTAATTGTGAAATCTGACTGTTTTATAACAGGATCTTTCATTAGGCTCCAGGTGGAGACGCCACTCAGCGGTAGAGAAAGAGCTCCTTGTTCCTTCCTCTGCTATCATCCACTGTGATGAGGAGCATATTTCTCATTATTAGTCTCTCAGTGAAGTGACTCAGAGCTCCATTTTTGAGGTATAAACATTGTTTATGCTTCTAAATTTAGAGACACAATGAATTAAGCTGAGGTTCTTATCGGCGAGGCAGTAATGGGGAATGCTGCCTGTAAAACGGCTTCATTCAAAGGCTTACTCCATTATTGGTGATAAAGAAATTTAATTCCCAAAAGGCTGAGCCTCGTGAAGTTTCGTCTCATTTGGCACATAAATGAAAGCTTTTTCTAAACCAATGATTGCTTTTGTTGGGTAATTCCTGATTTTTGAGTTTATTCGACAGCCGGTTCCCGTCGGTTTCTGCTCCAGGTAGAAGCAGCGGACCAGAAGAAGAAGAAGAAGTTTCAGAGAAGATTTGTTTTCTGATTGCTATCACAAGCACGAACAGCACCATCACCTCCAACCTACACATGCAGAGCAGCTGCCCTGCTCTTCCTCACCTTATTATCTCCAATCTCACGTTTTTTTACATCCTGTCCTCCAGTCGCCTATTTGATTCTGAATGCCCTGATTTCCAAACCTTTCATCCCTCCCTTGGCAATCAGCCGACCCAAGCCAACCCCACTTCTTCATTCTTTTATTTCAATCAGCGTCTCAGTGAAGTGGGAGGCTGAGAATGCTCAGACCTTTTAAAATCGCCGGTCCTGTGCTCCCTGTAAGCGATCTGCTGACTCACAGAAACACAAAATATAAAGATGCACCAACAGATGCAGACAGAAACCGTTTTATATGTCCTGCACACAGGAGCATCTCAGTGAACTGCAACCTCTTGATTAGTCATCCTTCAGTCATTCAGAAATGCATAGTTAAAAAAAAAAAGAAGAGTATAATGTCATAATATTACAACTTTATTCTCAAAACACTGAGTTTAATCTCATGTTACTATTAATAATCTCGTTTTATTTTGAGTTTATTTCCAACTCTTGTGTTTCTGCTGGTTTCACCAACTCAAATTAAACTTTTTTAGACTTTTATGAATAAAAATTAAGTCACAGATTCAAGCAATCCAAAATAATTGAAACACCCGTTCCCCTTCTCACCTGTGGGGGCGCTGTACCAAGAAGCAACATGAAAACCTCTGAAGAAGACACTGAATACAGCTTCCTTTTCAAAATAATAACATTGGAGCAGCGTCAGATTTTAGGTAGCAGGATCTCTCTTGTGTTTTTGGTAAAAGACCACGAGTCGTTTCTCTCGCTAGTGCAGGCTAGCAAATATGTTTTGGTTATATTTACCCAGAATGCCCTGCGCTGTAGTTCACTTCCTGCTTTTGGAGCGCTTGGTGTTCACATATGAGGAATAAAAATTCACCTCTACTGTCATAAATAAGCGCAAATATTTCCAAATTAGTACCACAAACACTTTGATTTTTATGCCCAAAAATCCTGGAGTAACTGAAAAGATGTTCAATAATATTATTAAATTTTAAGAATTCATTGATATTTTAGCGGGGCTGCACAGTGGCGCAGTGGGTAGCGCTGTTGCCTTGCAGCAAGAAGGTCCTGGGTTCGATTCCCGGCCCGGGGTCTTTCTGCACGGAGTTTGCATGTTCTCCCTGTGCATGCGTGGGTTCTCTCCGGGTTCTCCGGCTTCCTCCCACAGTCCAAAAACATGACTGTCAGGTTAATTGGCCTCCCCAAATTCTCCCTAGGTGTGAGTGTGTGTGTGCATGGTTGTTTGTCCTATTTGTCTCTCTGTGTTGCCCTGCGACAGACTGGCGACCTGTCCAGGGTGAACCCCGCCTCTCGCCCGGAACGCAGCTGGAGATAGGCACCAGCAACTCCCAACCCCGTTAGGGAGAAGGGTGACGGAAAATGGATGGATGGATGATATTTTAGCAGTTTGTGATCAGGTTTCATCAGTCCATTCTGGAGTAACCGGCCCTTTAAGAGCTTTTGACGCCCTGATCTAGAAGGTTCTGTGACTTTAACGATGTTGAACCTGTCATGAATTCTCCGTTTGTTCTTCTGAACTCACCTGGATGGTGACGATGCGCGGCAGCGGCTGGCGAGTGTTGGCTCCGCCCTCAATGGCGATACCCAGGGTGCTAGCGCTCTTTGGCACCCTCACTAGCATGGAGGTGGGCTCCAAAAGCCCCGGCTGGGGCAGCAAACGGAGAGGAGAGGATTTTATTAAATATGTAAGAGCATCATTTAGTAAAACAATGTTTCTTCTTTGCATTTGCAGTTTGTTCTTTGAGCAAGAGGAGTTTTTCTAAGAGGCCAAGACCTTTTATTTCTTAACTAACTCAGTGTTACGAATATATTCATGAATACATGCAACATGTCAAAGGTCAGATCATTATCAGGAATTTCATTTCATCTCATTTTTTTTCTGACTCACTTAAATGTTTATTTCTTTAGTGAATAATCTAAAGCATGTTAGGGGGTTTAATGTTCTGGTCCAGTCAGAACCAGCACCAAAAACATGTGCTTTTCTGTTTCCAGTGTTTATGAATGCCCAGTTACCACGACAACAGAAACAATATAAAATGTATATAGTAGAAAAACAGCTGTACACAAAGATATTTAACGGTTTTATAGAACATTCAGATTAAAATGTGAAAACTAAATGGGTTCTCGATGGTTCCAGACTTTAAGAGCAAATGTAATTTGAATTGGTGAGAGAGCTTAAGGAGCTTTTAGCTTTTGCTAAAAACCATGTTAGTGTGTCACTTTAGCGTTAGCTTCCACTAAATACCATGTTGGTATAGCACTTTAGCACAGTTTTAAATTAGCATGTTGGTATAGCGCTTTACCATTAGCTTTCACTAATTGCCATGTTGGTAGAGCGCTTTAGCAGACCTAATGTTTATGATTCGTTCTTCAGGGTTAGCATAGCTAACGTTTTAGACAGCAGTGTAATCTGCTGCTGTGAGCTTTAAAATGACATTACTGTGGGCGTGTGTCACATTTAAATGTGTCCCCGAGGTCCAACTTTGCATTTTTCTTATCCTCAAGCTCTTGTTTATCCGTTGATAATGTATACATAAATACCAATCATCACATGATCTATTTTTTTTTTTATGAGACAAAGAGAAAACCCCACAAACATGTTTCAGGTTTTCACCTGTGACCACAGCAGGAGTTTTTTTGTGTGTGTAAAACCTGACCAACATATTTGCAGTCTCCCTCTTTTCCTTCTCTTAATGAAGAGAAAAATAAATGTGATGCTCTTTAAAATAAAAGCTTTTTATTACACACAGTCCATTTAATCCTTAATTTCCCTGAGAAATAATCTAGTTTGGAATAAATAAAACACTCCCATCCTTACTTGTTATTCCTGACATCAATCAAGCAGGAGCAGAGAGCGATTTCAGTTTGGTAACATTACAGCGCAGCAAGTGAACGGATAAATGATGGATCATGGCTGCATGAATGAATGAGTGATAAATGAAGAAATAAGTGAGACGATGTGTGAACAAACAAGAGGGAGGAGAGAAGAGATCGCAGTTAGGGTTAAATTCAGGATCAGGAGGAGGATTAAGCATCAGACACTTTGATTTATCGAGCTTCTACCAGCCGGGCCCGATTGAAACCACACACACACACACACACGCACACGCACACACACACACACACACACACACACACTCGCACACACACACACACACACACTCGCACACGCATACACACACACGCACACGCACACACACACACACACACACACACACACATTGGCAGACAGCCAATCACCTGCAAGGAAAATCAATGGGGCTCCAGGATTGGCTGCTTCGCTAACCCAAGCTAATAGCATGTCAGCTAGTGTTACGGCTAACGGTTTCAGTTTCCGAAGCCGTATTTACTTCAGAATGTTTGAGAAATTCAAATGGGTGAATCTTCACAATTGAAAATTATATTCTGTAAAAAGAAAAACAAAATTTAATTAATCGGAATCGGAAGCTGATATCGGCCAAGAAAAATTTTATTCAATTAAAAAATACTTTATTTATTCCAAAGGAAAATTAAATTTGATTGTTTAATTTAGACAAAATAACTAGGGATGCACAATTTATCAGCATCAACATCGGTATTGGCTGATATTAGTTATATTTTAACATATCGGTATCGGTCCGATAAATAAAACTGGACCAATATGAAGAACCAATATTTATTTTTAGCTGTTTCAGATTGGTTGTATTTTCCAAAGTTATCGAAACAACAGTTAAATATAAATAATATTTTTAAATAAATATCGGTAATCAGGCTTAATAGCTATATTTATATCAGATATGAATATTGGCCAAAATTTCCATATTGGTGCGTCGAAAAAAGAAAAAAAGTCTTTCAGTTTTTATTTTCTGAAACAAATCTATATTTTCTTCACTTAGCCATTATTTTTAGAGTAAAAACGCAGCGAAGCCGAGTCTCAGAGAGTCACAACCAGCCATGTAAACATTCGTCAGCGGTAGTTGATTCTCCGTGTCGTTAATCTGCAGCCGGTTCTGAAGCGCCATCTCACCGGTTTGGACGGGTTTTCCCCTCCGCCGTCCTGGGAGTGGGCGGGGCGTGCGGCTGAGCATCGGGGGCTACCGTCTTTACTGACGTGTCCCGACTCGGCGATGTCCACGCCGCTGTCCTCGCTGAGGGTCTGTCCGCTGTCGGACAGCTGAGACAAGGCGCCGCCTGAGGAAGCAGGACGACTCCAGGTTAAACTCCAGGTTAAAGGTCATAGAAAATCGCTCTTTCATTAAATTAATTAGTAATTTACTGAATTTATGAGAGATTTATATGAAGGCATTTTTTTCTCGGATCTCATTAAACCCATTGATGCTTTGGATCTTTTTTTGCTTTCTACTTATTAACAAGTTTAAAAACAAACAAACTTAAAAAGCAGATGTTAGCTGGTTATTTTGGCCTGGAACACAGAGGATCGATTTTAGAAAAGCTTTCATCCACATGAACAGTGCAGCACAAAGCCAGTAACTATGTTAACCAATCAGATCGCTTGTCTCATAATGACAGATTCAACAAATAGTATTTTTATAAGCACTGCACACTGCAGCTTTAAAAAGATAAAACCAGTTCAGGGTACTTTCCGCCCCGGTTCTTTTACCTCTAGCCTGGGGCAGCGGCCGCACCTCGTTGACGTCCGGCTCCGCGTTGGGCCTGTGGACCTCCACCGTCACGAACTGCTGCTTGGAGGCGGCAGGCGGGCCGAGGGAGGCCTTGGACAGGGACACCGGCTTGGAGGGAAGCGAGGGAGGAGGAGGCGGGGCAGGAAGTGGCGGCGGCGGAGGGGGCGAGGGGGACGGGGCGGCCGGTTTGGGGGCTCTGTTGGGCGACTGGACCCTGGGGAACGGGCCGATGTTGTGCTGGGAGACGGAGGCCAGCTGGGCGGACGTTATTTTCTCCTTCTTGGGCATTTTCTTCTTGATGGCGGCGTAGTCCCGGGAGGCGTCGGGTCTCGGCGCAGAAGAAGAGCTCGGGGCCGTGAAGTACAACCCGGACTGGGAGGATTCGGAGGACGGGCACTTGATGAGAGCGTCCCGCCTCCCCGGGCGCCTCTGAGACCCCGGAGGGGGTGGAGGCTTGAAGGAGGGGGGCGACTCTGCTGAGGCGGACTGAACGTCATCCTGAAGCGAGACGATATATTCACCATCACCGTCGCCAACAGAGAAAACGCAGAAACACATGGACACGGCGCCGGGCGCGCCGCCTCAGGACCGGGTCATTAAAGCTGACCTGATACAGGTCAGAACAGACGAATGGCCTATTCAAAGCACCGGAGCAAAACCAAACAATTGCGTTGCGTTCCTGGCTGAAGCTCATAGTGGGTCACCTTTAAATCCAGGTTAAAGTCTCCAAATTAAAACTATTCATGGCAGCGAACCAGTTCAGTAGAATGGCTTTCTGTTGCGTTTTGACTGATGCTTCAGCCCAGATTACGACCAGCTTCCTTTAACAAGCTGGGATAGATCTACGGCCTATACAAAACATGTTCATTACATTTCAAAATAACTCTTAGATAATGAGATTTTAGCTTTTTAAGGTGTCATTTCACTTTAATTCCAAATAATCTGCTGCTAGCCACTCCCCCAAACTCAACGGTTTGAAAATGGCTACAAGCAGATGCGTAATTATGCAGCTGTACATCTTTGAGTAGCGGAAGTGGAGCCTCCTGCACAACCAACTAAATGGTTTCTGGATTGTAAATCAAAACACTTGTTGTTTCCAGCAGCCATTGTAACGCAGATACAGCAGTAAAACCAGCTGACCAAACATGCTGGAGCTTTGGATGCTGGGTAACGATGCAGAGCCTGTCAATTATGACTCATAATTAAAACTGTTTCACTGTGAATAATGTGAGGATCCTTTGTGCGCAACATGTTTTTTTGTTGTTGCGTCGTAATTAAATGTTTTGAGGCCTAAAAGTTAAACATTGGTTAAAAGACATAATAAATCCTGTAGAACTTTAAAGATGTTCAGTCAGCCGTTCTGACTGGATTTTGGCCTTTTTCCAGGACAGGAGAACTTTTCTTTACTTCTCTGCTAAATGTTACCAAGTATCTTTGTCTGGTTTCTGGTAGAAATATCTCGGAGCATTTGAAACAAGAGAAAATTGACTTACAAGGAGCTTTTCTGCTAGATATAGGATTTTGTTTTGAGTATATAATTAATACTGATGAAAAAGTAACGATTCTACAGGCAGATTATTCCACTTATAGCAAGACATTTTTACACGTTATCAGTGAAATAATCTGCCAGTGGGACGAGAGATTATTTCATCAATATCATGGAATCATTTACTCAAAACAAACGCCTATAAGTTGCAGAAAAGTTACTTGTAAGTCAGTTTTCTCTTGTTTTAAATGCTCTGAGATTTTTGTACCAGAAACTGGATTAAATTCTTGGCAACATTTTGTGTTTTTCAGCTACAAAACCTGAATTTGTCCAGTGGTTTGCAGATGAACATAATAAACCAAAGCCCGACTGTTCTGTATTCACACAGCTGTATTACACCGCTCCATCAGCGTCGGTAACGGTTACGGTCGCCTTGACGACGCATCCAGCCTGCACAGATCCTGCTGATTTCCTGCATTTTCCAAATGTGAGTGAATAAACACAAACTGAAAAGTGGAATGGGCACAGAAACAGGCGAGTTTATGCACAAAATGTGATAAAAATAATCAAATAATAATACAAAATGGTGATGTGTGAGCTGAGCGGTGAAGAAATCAGCTGTTTTCAGTCATGAAATAGGATTTTCAGACCTCACTGAGCCGCTCTCAGGAGAAAAAAAGGCTTCAGGTGTCACTCACTCCCACTTTTCTTCTTCCAAATCTCACATGGCTCCCACTCCACTTCGGTTTTCAGAGCCTGCAGCCATGTTTCAACCACCTTCCCATCTCCTTTCGCCCTCCCCTGTCGGCCTTATCTCTTATTTTCTGGCTGCTTCCAGCAGAGCTCACCAGAGAGATGTCGGTCAGCAGCGTGTTCAGGCTCTCCGGAGGATCCGCCTCGTTACTCTCCGCCACGCTGTCGTTCTGCAGGCGGGAGGAAGAGGAGAGACACAGGCAGAAATGATTAATCATGACTAATCACGATTAATCGATTACTGACGTTCTCGTCAACTAATTTAGTAATCGATTAATCGTTAACGGGAGTAAACAGACTCTGCAAAAGATCATTTGCTGAAAGAAGAACACACTCAGAGCAGGAATTCAACCACAAATGTTGATTTTAAGATGAAATTTTGTATGTAAACATGTTTTACCCAGAACCTGGTTAAAAAACCCTCCAGCCTCACTTTGTATTGATGGCAAGTCAGACAAAAAGGGCTGAGATTTTCACATATTATGTGATATTTTAGATGCAGATGAATCCATTGCTGCAAATTATTAAGCGTTCACTAAAGGAATGCTGTGCTGTTTCATTTTAGGAAGTAAAATATTTATTTTTTTGTCTGAAAAATTTATGTATTTGCTTGTTTATTAGATTTATGTATTTTTTTTTATATTGTACAAAATTGGCCCAATTCATTACAAATGAATGAAAAATCAGAAAAATGTTTCCATTTAAAAAATCCAACGAATCGATTAATCATCACATTCATCGATTAATCATCACGTTCATCGATTAATCGTCACAATAATATGTCCTTGCAGTCAGAGTTTTTTTAGTGGATATGCAGTCTTTGCTACAGATAATCAAATGTTCACTAAAGGAATTATACTTTTGCATTTTAGTCAATAAAATATTTATTTTCTTGTTATTTTAAGAAATAATTAAATCGATTTTTTATTTGTAGTTTTATGTATTCTTAATACAGAACAAAATAGGCTTAATTGACTGAATGAAAACTGCAGAATTTGCCAATTTTCTTATCTGATTAATCAATTAATCATCATAATAATCGACTAATCGTCAAAATGATTGTTAGTTGCAGCCACAGTTAACAGTATTCTTTGGTTGCTATAGATGAATGGCTAAACGAATGTTTTTCTTGTCCGATTAGTCGATTAACAGTCAGAATAATCGATTGCTAAAATAATTGTTTCAATCCAAAACAAACGCTGGATTTCATGGCTGCTCCACATTTGTTTACAACTCGACAGGAAGCAGCGCAAGCAAAGAAGACGTGCAGCCCTCAGACTGATGCTCACAGCCTCCATGTCTCTTTCACAAACAAAAGCACACACTGAGAAATCGTTACGAAGCCATCAGAGCTGGATCTGGAGGACCGACCCGTCCAAACGGAGGCAAATCCTTCGTTTAACTCTGCTACTGAACCAAAACAAAAGCCCCATCCATTCAGCTTGATTAGCCCTCACTGCAGCATGTGGAGCACTTACACCCCGGCCATTTATCACAACAGTCAATTGGCTTTCTGCGTGCAGAGATGAGTCTCTGTACTGTAAGCAGAGCTGGGCTGGCTGCCATGACTGTGCAGAACATGTGATGCACAAACATTCAGCAAATGTTGGGCTCATTTCCTGCAGCATTCTGTTTTCTTTCCACGATAGATCAGATCATCTTTAAGTAATTCAGGAATTTATAATATTAATTAAAGGATTTTTAAAAACAGAGACGTTATACAAAATAATGGGAAAACAAAACAACTCTGTGTGTTTGTCTTAAGGCATCTGAATGGAAAGTTTAGTGGAAGGTAAAAGCTACATGGAAATACTTTTCAGCTAAAATCTATGAATAAATGAATAAAAAATTTAAATTAAAAATTAAATAACCTTAAAGTTACAAATAAATTTAAAACAGAAATTACAAAACAAACATTTAAATAAAATCAAATAAATACAAATGACAATTTATGAATTTTGTATCCACTAAATTTCTATTTTTTCATTTATGCTGAGCTTCTTTATGGATTCTGGGTTTTTGGAGACCAGAAATTATCATTTTAAAACCGCGATACATTAAAAACTCTGCTTTCATGTCTTCATGTGTTTTTTTTTGTTTGTTAAACAATAACATTGAAGCTCCATCTCTTTTCATCCCACATTGCGCCTCACGCTCACAAACCCAACATGGCACCGTTTGGTTGTTTTTGTGTCACCACAGCGCCACCGCTTGGCCCGGCAGACCTACTACTGCAAACATATCATAATTTAAGCTTTTCGTATCAGTTGATATCGATAATTATTAATTAGTTTTTTTGTTTGTTTGTTTTAAATATCTAAAATCCTGCCAAGCTGTTGCTGTGACATTTCCTGTTTTATCCAGTTTCCTGTTCATGTCGTCGTTTTTTTTGTTTTTTTTTAAGCAATTATGAGGAAACTTGAAACTGCTGCTGCGTCAGTTAGTCAGCAGGCTGTTGCTAGGCAACCACAAAGAAAGCGAGTCAGTTGGTTCCACCAGCTGATTAAAACAGTTCCTCTGGCTAAATCTGTTGTTTCTGGATCAGACAATATATTTATTGATATTGATCACATATCTATCACATTGCGTGTTGTTATTGATTTATTGTCCAGCCCTTTCTGAATCGTTTCCAAAAGTATTGCAGATGTTTCATTCAAACCAAACCAAACAGTTTTTGTTGCGTTCTGGGCTTTGGGATAAAAAAAGCCCAGAACGTCCCCACAGTAACAGCGATACAAACCTCTACTGCTATGCACCTGATTATGCAGATACCTGCCTTTGTGAGTGGCTCAGGAACGCAGACCAACCCAGCTCTCTAATCTGCCTCATGCAGCAGCGGCACCAATCACCCACGGGTCCAAAACGGCACAAACAGAAGCCGCACAAACAGCCTCCAGAATAGTGAGCGTGCTAACGCGGCTCCTCAGAGGAGGACAGGCTGAACCCGCCTGAATGAGACCGGCTGCTCGGCTGATAAACTCCAAGACAGTCGCCAGCTCGTCTCTGCAGGCACCCAACCAAATATTCATGTGTTTACTACTTCCTGTTTGCGCTCGTATGTGAAAGCTTTCCAACAAATAAGAGCCCGAATAAATAGAAAACGTGCATGAAAACATTAGCAAACAGAGAGCTGCTGTTCAAAAAGCAGGGAAACTGTCGCCGGGCAGAATAAACACTTTCATCTGAATATTCAGAGGTTTTCTCTAAAAAAACAAAAGGCAGGTTTCCACAAAGTCCAAAAAGTAATATTTAATTGTGGCACAACAATATTGCAGAAATGTTCACAGATATCTTCTGTGTCAAGACTCTAAAGAGAGAAATTAGCATTCTCACATCTAGGCTGCCTGAAACACAACATTACTGCAGGTTATGAATTTAAATCGTTAACTCTAAAATTAATTTGGTACATTAACATTTTACTTCTTCATCTGTGTCAGAACATGCAGAAAAACTGAATAATTACTCAACTGAACCCCAAAAACCATGAACTGATTGTGAGAATGAATGTAGATGCTTGTGAACGCCTCTTAAATGATCTTTCTTTTCCAGTTAACGGCTCAGTAAGATTTGTTCCATAAATTATTTATGATTGATTATTAAAACAAGCATCTGATTTACTAAAGCTGACCTATTGTGCCTCCTTGAACAGGTCAGGATACGACTGTGGGGAAAACAAATAATGTTCATGACAGTTTTTGCACAAAAACATTCTGCTCATACAACCGTACAACTTAGAAAAGCAGAAGTGGAGCCTTCTGCACAACCAACAGTAATGCAGCAAGTGGTTTCTGGATGATAAGGCAACAACAAAACATTTACACTTCCATACAGCAGCAAAACCAGCGGAGCAAACCTCCTCGATGTTTGGGTTGCTAGGCAACCGTTGAATGTAACTCAACAATTACAAGGGTTTTGAAACAGCTCGTTTTCCAGACACCAAAAAACACATGACTGTTTTTAGAAGCAGCAGAAACTCAAATGCTCTAGAGCTGCAAAGTCTCAGGGAAATATTTAAATGTAAGAACACAGCAGAAAACTGCATCGTCAGTTTATGTATTTATTTTGCTCCTCTATTTATTTTATTGTCTTGTTTTGGGTTTATTATTATCAACAACCAGGAACTGGGAGTTGTAGGAAGTTACTGAAGTCTCCAGATTCTGCTCTGAATGATGCTTTATCCTGTGAGGCATCCCATAATTTTGGATTCCTCAGACGTGAGGCAGCAGGTGAATTATTATCAAACTGACCTATTTAAAGGGTGTGAAGGTTGAAAGGTATGAATGATTAAACGCTCTGTGAGGGTGATCCATTTGTTTTACGTCAACTCTGTCAGAAACTCAAGCTTTCCAGTTGGTGCAACTTTTATAAACTGTGAATAAAATTGGGATAAAAGCAGAAACGTTTTTTACTGAAGCTCGTTGGAGCGACTCAGAAAAAGGAAAAGTGTTTCTCTGCACCGGCTGCATGTGAGATGTATGAAGATCATTTGGTTGGTGGCACCAACGCAGCGATGGAATGGACCTCAGGTAATGACTGCTGTCATATTTTGCTTTTTGGTAATAAAGCGACCGGCTGGATTTGGCAGACGGAAAATGATTAATGAAACCCTGAAGAAATGGAGCGAAAAGAAACAAATAATTTCTCCTAAAAACCCAAAACTGATTCAGACGGACGATGAAACTGTTCTGATGTGAACCCAGACTTTATTCTCAGGATATTAAGACTTTATTCTGTTGTTATTATGACTTTATATTGTTTCAGGACTAATACTCTCTTTCGCCTTTATTCTAAGAATACTGAAATTTTGTCACGACTTTAATCTTGTATTATTACAAGTTTATTCTCATAATTATGGCTATTTTTTATGTTACTACAACTTTTTTATTCTCGTATTATTTTTTCTTCTATTATCACTTTATTCTCTTGTTTTTGTGATTTCTTCTTATAGTTCGACTAATGGTGATACAACTCGTAATTTGATTATTTTTGCAATTATTATTTAATAAAACATTGTAGAATAAAAACCCTAAAAAAAGGCTGGAAAAGTTACTTTGCATGCTGGCCTTAGATTTTCTTATCTATTGCTATTCATAACCTATAATTTACTGTATATTCTGAGTTTGGAAGAACAAAAACACAGCAAACAAAGTCACTGCAAAAGCACAAAGTGAGATGGGAATGAGTGTGTTGGTGCTTCTGATTCGCCTCAGGGACGTGTGTTTGTTCTGCATTGGCGACGGAGGCCATTCATCATGTTCAGCTGCAGATCCTACCTCCATCATGTCTATCAGCCACAGCAGCCTCTCCTATGGAAGGGGAGACGGTCGGGTTAAAAGCAACAAACTGGGGGAATGAAAACCCATAAGACATCAGCTGGGATTACTGGGGTTTCAGCAGGTGGAAAATTAAAAGTGTCGCAGACGAGCTGAGCGTCTTTACGAAACAGAGATTCCACAAAAATACTGGAAATGATGACAATCTGAAGCGGTGTGAGGCAAACTGACGATGGCAGGAAAATAAAAACAATAAGCTGAACAGAAATGAGACAAAACCGTCAGACAGCGAAACTAGTGGAAACAATGTTTGGTGGAGCGTGAACTGGAGACGATGTTTACGTCCAGATTTATCACGTCTGCTGTTTTCTGGTGCAGAATTATGACACAAATCTCACATCAATGACGGAAAATCTGATAAACTACGATGTGACCGAGTGTCTGCAGTCTAATCGCATCATTATTGTGTTTCAACCAAACCTTGAAACTACAGCTGGACAATAAATCAATAATACTTATCATAACAGACACGTGATCAATATCAATAGATAAAACATCTGATAGAATATTTAGTATTCAATATATAGAATATTCGCCGCAAGGCATTCTGGGAGACGCAGGCAGAGGAAATGCTTCAGCTAGCTAGCCTAGCTTGGTGGAATCAACTGCTTCACTCGCTCTTTGGTTGCCTAGCAACAACCTGCTGAGTAATTGGCCCAGCAGCAGTTTCAAGTTTCCTCTCAATGCCTGAAAACTGCTTAAAAACAAAAAATAACATGATAATAATTTGAAAATGATTCTTTTTTAGACACGAAGAAACATTAACCTATTGATTTATTAAAATGCTTGTGTTGATTTTAGAAGCATTCCAGACCCAAAAGGAAGTACAAAAACAGACAAAGTGTGAAGTTATCATGACAAAACAGACAGTCTGGGTAAAGCTGGCCTACCCGCGCAGAGCTGAGCGTTGTGTTGGTCAGGAAGCTGGCTGACGACGACGTCAGCGTGTCCGGAAACGACACCATGGACAGGCAGTCCGGCTGAGCGTTGGCGGCGCCCGCCGTCCCCTGACGCGCCTTCAGGGCCTGGATCTCTCGCCGCAGCACCAGCCCGTCGAAGCGCTCTAGATCCTGCGGCGTGACCAGCCCTCTCACCTCCGACAGGAGGGAAAACTGAGCAAACACAGAGATGCAGGTGCATGAAGTAGCAACTCTGAACGGATGTTTCCAGCCTTAAACACGATGAAGACGATGGAAATCAAAAAGGCACGATTTTAAATCTCAGGAAGCTTCAGATCAAACATCGGCGGTACAGAAATCGATCCTCTGACTCACCTTGGCGTGCGTGTTGAGCAGCTCGAACAGCGCCATGACCAGCGGCTCGATGCCGATGTGTCCGTCCCTGTACTCCTCCACGTAGTAGCTCATGGTCTGACGCTCGGCTTCGGTCAGCAGGTGGCGCGCCTGCTCCTCCAGCATGGCGCGGGACTGGTTGACCAGGCTGGACAGGGTCACCTGAGAGCCGGCAACGCCCTTATAGAACCCGGGCTGCAGTCAGTGGAAGAAAAGACAAACACAAAGCTTTTATGGTCAGAGTTTTCTGGATTTGATTTTGTTGTTGCTCCGAGCATGAATCATTGATTAATATCAGAAAAGCAACAAATATTTCTCAGTTATCTCTTCTTCATGACTCCAGGTTAAATGTTTTGTAAAAAAACATAATATAAACACAGACAAAACTTCTGTTAATGGTGGAAAAACCCACAATGATCTCTGAAATACCTGGAAACTAAATATTCCATTTAGATGTGAATTTATTTATGTCCAGCTCTTTCTTGAGAATTTTATGCCCCTTTCAATTATTTCCTGATAAATATAACATGATGTCGTCTGCAAACGAGGTGAATTTTGATGCAACACAAAGATGAAACAAGTCAACGATCAGTGTTTGATGCCGCTAACTAGTAAAGCAATAATCATAAACATTAGGTCTGCTAATGCTAAAGTGCTACACCAATGTGGTGTTTAGCGGGAGATAATGTTAGCGCACTAAACTCAACCATGTTAATAACCACAAAAAATGTGTTAAAACATAGTATAGCGCCCTCAACAGGGTCAAGACTGCTATTACACTCCTACCTTCCTGGTCTGCAATTCAAGAAGTGATTTTTAGAACAGATTTACAGATGCTGAGTTTTGCTAATTCTGCAGCTAATTTAGCCTATTTGTTCTGCTGCACAGCAGGATAACAGCAGGAGAGAAAACAAAACTACTGCATAAATAGTTTTCATCTGCTTCAAAATAAGAGCATGAATAGAAACAACTAATTAGTTGAATTGCTAACAGTCAATAACCAAAACTGCAACTGATATTAAACTTACAGCCAAGAAAAATGATCACTTTAGAATTTATCAGACAAAATTCAGGAGAAGCACAAACAACATTTTCAAAACATTAGCAAAAACGCTAAACTGCTAAGCAAAGAATTACTCTGGTATCAGGGCTTCAGCAGCCATAATGCCACATCTGAGGGACTTTAACCATTGCTGAAATGCAGTGGTGGGCGTCGCTAATTAAAAATATAGTTGTAGGATAAAAATAAAAGAACAAGAGGAAATAAACTTCCACAACTTACACTGGAACTTTCATCCCAAAAGTATAAATTACCCTCAGACTTCCGCCTTCCTGTTTTCCCTCATTCATTATCATTATCCTGGCTGCGCTCACGCCGCAGCTTGCTGCTGAACACAAGCTGTGATGTTCACACATGTGGGCAGCCGGGATTTTTTCCCTCCTTGTTACAGCTGTCAGCGTTGCGCCAGATGGCGTCTCTGTCATCCAGAAACTTCTGAGCTGTCAATATCTCTCCATATCTCCTCCTTCTCCTGCATATTTTCTCCTCTCTCCCTTATCTACTTCCCTACAAGCAGCTATTCTTTAATTAACTCCTTAATCAAAGACACCACTTCAAAGTCAACGCTTCGGGGTCTGGGGTGAAAACAAAAGGAGGAAACAGCGCCGATGCAACCTTCCTAGTCTCTCTTCTCTCCTTCCCACCTCAACTCTCGCTGTGATTATCGGCTGTGGTTGTCGCAGGTTCCCCCGTTTGAGCGCAGCCAAAAAATGTGACATGGCCAAGGTGAATTGAGCCGTTGCGCTGCCTGAATCCTAATAACCGGAGTGCTTACCACAGGATTCCTTTAAAGCATCCGTGCTCCGGTTACTTAACTCAAGGGCGCAGCGGAGCGAAGCGACAGGACCACACCGGGGATGTGAGCGGCCTATTGCTGTCAGATTACAGAGCGGATTGACACTTCAGGGAGCTTAAAAAAGAAAAAAATCATTGTCACTCAGCTGGAGTGGAACACCTGGAGGATGTGGGGCACTTTATCCGTGAGGATGGAGGACCTCTGTAAATGGTTACAGTCCAGGCAGCTCAATGCCAAACAATTCATCAGTATGCCAAGCAAATGAGGCCTCTGGCGAACAAGAAGGGATGCAACCAAATGAAAGCTTTGTGAGATGATTATCAAGACTGTATGAAAGATTAAAGCCTCTCTATGAACCTCAGTGCAAAATCTGGCCTGTAGGAAACGATGGCATTGGCTAAGCTAATGCTAAAGTGCTACACAAGCACTTCAGCATTAAAGTGCTTGTTAAAGTGCTTCAATTCAAACTAGATTAATTTAGGAGAAGCTAAGTGCGCTAACCAGTTTTTAAAGTGAGCAAAAGCACTAAATAAAAAAATTAGTTCCCTTGTTAGCGCATTAATGGAAGTGTTCCCAACCCTGCAATAAAGTAATTATATAATTGGGGTGGCATTTAATGAAAACAGTTGATTTTTTAGAAATTAAATATATTTTTGGTAATTTTAAGTTCTTTAAAATGGGTATAAATATCTCAAATATCTCTTCTTTTGTTCAAAAAGTGCTAAAGTATTCTAAAAATTTGAGAAAACTTCAACACAGAGAAACTTTATTTAATAGAAATTTTACAAAGCAGCCAATTAAATCTGCACTTATTCAGAAAAATTATTTTGGAGAAGCTGAGTGCGCTACCTGTTTTCAAGGTTAGCAAAAGCGCTAAGCTAAATTAGCCCACCACTGGTTCCAACCGCACCATTCATGTTACAACCACTTTCAGATATCATCTGATTCTGAAACAAGGTGGTGGAAAAACCTCCAGCAACAAACCCTGACCAACTCTGCGCTCGTCCTTTGCTCTGGAGCTTTCTGGTCTCTCAACCCACATTCATTTGCTGCAGATCAGCTCCCAAATGGGTTCAGGGGGAAACTAATGATTGAAAATTGCTGTGTGACCTACACTTAATTAATTAGCTTATCTGTTTGCTTTGGCCTTTAGGCTGCAATTCCAGTCGGGGAGGGAGGGAGGACGGCTAAATGTAGTTCAGAACTGACAGAGACGGAAACCTGGTTGCTTGTTTAGGCGTGAGCGGCGTCCCCACCTGCAGATAAATATTGATGCTGCGGCGGTGGGAGGTGAGCTGTGGGGGTCGACTCCAACACAGGCTGGCTGACACACATGGAGCGCCTTGAGTTATCGCATTGCTCCTTTCTGCTAAGCCCCAAAGCCCTCGCGCTATACATCTTCCCCTCTTAATGCCCCCAGACCCGCTCCACCATGCTAGCACAAAGCAGCATCTTCAGTGGCTCGTTCTGAGCTTCTTCATGAAAACTGGAGCATTTTATTTTCCTCATGCTGCATTTTATACCAAGATTACTTCAAGCTGACGCAATCTTCTTCCTGATGTCTGTACAGATTTAAGCTAGCTGGTTTAGCAACAGAGCGTTAAAGAAACCCTTAGCAACAAAACGGATGTGCGCTCATTTATTACAATATGTACATAACATTACATGTATACATTATTAAATATTATACATATTTTAGTGAGTTAATATATATTTTAGGGCTGGAACTAATGACTATTTTAGTAATCGATTAATCGATTGTACTGATGATTAATCGGATGAGAAAATTGGCACCTTCTACAGAAATTTTATTTCACCAATAAACCCTTTTTCATGCAGTAATTAACAAATTAATAAATCCCTTTTTAAAATTAGAAAATAGAAATTTTATTACATAAAATTGAATAATTCGTTTAGTGTAGACTTTTTTAATCTTTAATGCAAAATGTTGATATTTGTATTTGGTTCCAGCTTAATTACAGCTCTGACTGTGTTATTCTTTTAGCAAATACATTTTTTTAAAAGTCTGTATACTGCAGTTAACAAGTCATAACTGATTTAGTTTTACAAGTATTTCAATAATCGATTAATCGCGATTAATTGATTAACTGTAATGAAACATTTTCAAAATCCTCTCAATAGTTTGGTTTATGAAATAGTTATGTCTGTCATGTATTTTAAGACATAATGTAGTGGAAGATGCATCTGTACAGTTCAGAATATTTATTTAAAAAGAAGCGGAAAGAAGAAGAAACACTTGAAAATTGAAAGGCAGCAGAAAACTTTTCCCAGCATGAAAACAGAGCTGGAAGCGGCGAATAGCTGCAGTCAGCGTTGGTGTTCTGCTCCGTCTTTCAGGGCTTGGTGGCGATCCAGTTTCGTTTCTCCACACCAATCAAGGAAAAGCGTTTATGGATCTGGGTTTATGTAGGAGGGACTTGTCATCCAAGAAGACAAATAGCTCTTCCCCAAACATGCCCACAAAGTTTAAAAACAGGCTTTCTACTCACGCAAATATAAAAAATTCACACAATTTGCCTTCTCTTTGCCAAATCATTAACATTTTACAACACAAACTTGTTGTAGTGTGAACTATTCCCACATACTGCCAAGGATTTCAAACTAAACATGGAGCCAGGTGAAACAGAAATCACAGCCAGATTTTATCCAAAGTGGATAAAAAAAACACAATAACCAAAGCAATGTTTGTAAAAATAATCTCTTTAAAATCAGAAATTACCACCATATTTAATATTAACCAGCAAATCAGACATTTTAATCAACCTGCTTCTCCTTTAAACTTGCAAATATTCATCAGTTTTCTATTTTTCGTGGGTTTGTTGAGAATCTGCAGCCATGATGCATTTTTCTTTGGATGGTTTTCATTGGTCTAAGAACCAAAATGAAACTATTTGTCCATTTGAAACGCAAAGCAAGCACAACGTCCTAATGATTGGGTTTCTGCAGCTTTCAACTACTTACATTTAAGACTTTTTAAGACCATTAAGAAAAGAATTCAGGACTTGTATCTCCACAGAAATATATGAACTTCATCCATCCAACTGGCAATAAATGAGCATTTATCCAATACAGACAGGACAAAGTTAGCAATGATATGCTAGCAGTGAGTTAGCGATAGCCTCAAAAGCTCTTCAACAAAAAAAAACAAAAAACATATATATAAAATATGAGATTAAATAGTCTTGAGTTTAACACAATTGGGGCCAACTTACTTTTTTAAAAATGATTTTAAAAAGATTATTTTAAGGCCTTAAATTTGGCTACATGAATTTAAGATTTTTTAAGGATGCATTGACACCTTTAAATAACTGTCTTAAATGTGTGAAATGAATCTAAAATGAGCAGAGTTACAGGTTAATCCTCTGCCAAGTCTGTGTGCACGCAGCTCTGGAGTTGGATTGAGAAATCCAAAAATTTCAGAAACTTTTGGTGAAAATTTTAACTTTCCTTTGCAAAAAACCAAATACTGCAGCAAAAGACTTAAAAATGTAAGTTTTTTTTTTCTTTTTACAGATAATTTAAAAAATACCTTATTGATCCTCAAAGGGAAATTGCTTATTTGTTGACTCCAATTCAAAGTGTTAAATATAAATATACAAATATAACAACAGTAATATAAAATTTATAACGCATTTGAAATTAGAAGTAATTTAAATATGAGCTGGATAAAAAAAATAAAGAATGTAAATGAAAATATGTGGAGTCACAAAAATAATCTTCACAAAATATGAAGTTTTTATATTCATCTTATTTATTTTGGAGCAACTACAACCAAAAGCAAACTGTCTTATGTTCTGCATCTAAATAATAATAATAAAAAACACTATTTTGTTTATTTTAATAAAAATTTTGTTTATTTTTGGGCAGATTATTTTAAAAAAGCACAAAATGTTTGTGTAAAATGTCTTTTTTGTTTCCCTCAGTGCGTTTAACACAATGTTTGGACATCAATTCCTCCAGCAGATCTAAACAAAACCAATAAATCAATAAAAGTGTGAAACTTTTCTCAGTTTCTCACACACTCAGCCTCCTTTATTGCGGCGCCCCGGTTCTGTTGGACCCAAACTGTCCATCAGAGTCGGCGTAATAAAAAGTGAGCTCTCCTTCTCACCTTCCTCTTCGCTGCCGTCAGCTGCTGTCGCTTCCAACTTTCCTGCCATTCCGACATTTTCCTCACAAAGTCGCAGCCAAAGTCAAAGCGGAGGGAAAGTTTTGGTTCTGCTGAGACAATCAGCGACGGCTTTGGGGAATATTTGCTTCGATTTCTAAAAGTTTGCCACGCAACAGTGATCTCTGGAAACATTATGTTTGAAGCAAAAGGTAAAATGTGGATTATATTACTGCAGTTTTTAATGTTAGATCCCCAGCGGCCCCATTAGCTCGACTCTAACCTTGAGCTGCTGCTCATCCGTGCAATCATGAACTGGTTCAGTCTGATTTAATATCGCTACAGTCGTGTGAGGGTTTAGTTTTCTGTTATGTCAGCAACTAAACATATGAAAATGCTCACATATCTGAGGTCAGATGAATAAACTCGACAAATCACCTGCTTTTGGATAAATTAGCAACATTTAAATCAACTTTAGGGAGAGTCAGTGAATTATTTTGTCACAAAAATACTTTGATTCAGAAAATGAAGAAAAATGGGTGAATTTCTACATCTTTAAAAAGTATTTCACCTCGTTAAACAGCGAAAAAGAAACTGACACCACATAATTACAAATTTAAATTCAATTTCAATAAGTTAAAATAAATGATGTAGATTTGATGGTTACATGTTTTGTAGTTGTTGCAGTTTTACTTTTATTTGAGTCACAAATTTATTGTGGGGTTCCACAAGGTTCATCACTGGGATTCTTGTCATTTTTAAAATGTTTTGCTTTTACGCCACGTTTCAAATTATTATGCAAGTGATATTTTCTCAGATTTTCCTAAACGGTCAAATGATGGTCAGGATAAGTTTCAAGTCATGAACTATTACAGTATAAATCAGGTTTTACTGAACAAAGCTCCGCATGAGAACAGTTTTTTTTTTTTTCAAAAATAAAAGAAACTCTAAATGAACTGTTCTAAGTTATTATGCACAGCAGATTTTTGAAACATTATATGGATTATAAAGAACTGCAAACAGTCAATCTTTGAACGTGCAGCATTAAATGGTCACATCGTCATGCATGCTCTTCTTTTTGAGCCATGAAAGAAAGTGATCAGTCAGAAAGTCCATATATTTTGCTGAGGTCATTTTCACACCTTCAGGGTCTCTGAAGGGCCCGACCAATGATTTGGGCCCACAGCATGACTCCACCACCTCCTTGCTGACGTCACAGCCGTGTTGGGACGTGGTGGCCGTCCACCACCATCCACTGCTGCGTCCATCTGGACCCTCCAGGGTCACACAGCAGCCATCATGAACAAATCTGTCTGAAAATGAATCTTCATGTCCGGCTGGACCCACTGGACCGGTTCTGCTTGTGATCTGGTTAGAGGCTCCTGCAGTTTCTAATCACTGTTTGCTGCTTCATCCCATGAATTTGTCGAGCAGAAACCTTCCTCATTATGTCTTTATCTGTACAAACCATCTTTGTTCTGAATCAGCCACAAATCTCTTCACAGTACGATGACAACAGATCACTAAAAATAAAGTATTAATATTCCTGCTGAGAGCAAACAAAGTTTAGCTTAAGGAAATAATGGCACCAGTTTTGATTGCTAGTGTTTCACCAGTGAATGAAACGTTAATCACATTATGCAGCTGCAGCAGAAAATCACCACCAGCAAGGAAAAATACCCAACGGACGAACTTTGAGATTTCACAACAAGGAAAATAACAAATCAACTGCAAAAATGTTTTTCTGCTGCTTATTTAAGTAACTTAATGCAAACTTTAGCAGGAGAGACTGTGTGTTTTCTGAGAACATTGTTTGAGATAAAATCACAAACAAACAGCATCACTGGTACGAAACACAAAATGAAATGTTGTTCAGATCACAGGCAGATAAAATCTCACCTTTCCTGCTGCAGAAGCTCCCTGGTCCACAGAGAAGCTGCAGAGAAACAAACAAAAAACTGATGATTAAGCAGAAAACATTACATTTATATATAACACATATTTTCTTTTATCTTTTAAAAGTGATTACGCTGAGATCATCAAAATATCACAACTAAACTTTCAGTTTTTACTGTTTTTTAATAATTAAACAAAAAATAATTGTTGCTAATCTTCTTCAGTAATATTAGCAAAATAAAAATAAAAAATGTGATTTTGGAAATTTATTCAGACATCCAAACAATTTAATCTAATTTAATATAAAAAGTTATTTAAAATTTTATTTTAATTTATTTATGTTTTTGCAGGCATCATATTTTAAACTACACTCCCATTTTCATTTTTTGTGCTACAAAAACATATTAATAAGAACCTCATTTAGATCAAACTTACTCAAATTTAATTAACGCAATCTTTACAAAAAAATATTCACTTTAATAAAAGATGAAAACAAATTCTGCTTTCTATGCATATATTTTAAATTTCAGCTGAAAAGAACATTTGAAGCGTCTTGAATGGCAGCTTTTCATCTCCTGCAGCTCGTTTCCATCACAGCCTCAGGAATGCACAGTTTAAGTCTCCATCACAGCTTTTGTGTCTCTGAAATGTGGCACAAACTGTTGTTCAGAGAGGCACTGCAACAGGAAACGTAAAAATGTCTCCCAGGCTTTTTTTCTGATGCATTCGGAGCGCAGACACAGAAATGTGAGCCATTAATTTCTCTCTTTCTCTGCCTCTTCCTGCAATCGTTAAATGCTGGTAACAGTTTTCAGATGTCCGGCTGAAGCAAAATTTAAAGCACTCAGGTGTCTAAAATGAAATAAATACTATGAGGAAGCATTAGTAATGTACTAAAACACTTTGTTTAAACATTTAAATTTAACTGGCTGATGCTTTAAAAGTGTATAATTTTCCTGAAATATCCAAGCAGATTGTGAGAATAAATTAAAATATACAAAATGAACAGTCATTACGTAACATGTCTCCTATGCAGGTATTATTTTTGACACAACTTGAACATGAATCACTTTTGTGATTAAATTACTATCACTTTTAAGGTGTAAATCATTTTTACTCATTTATGAATGCAATACAGTAAGGCTGAAACGATTAATCGGCTTATTTGTGATTAATCGATTACTGAAATAATCGCCAACTAGTCTGTCGTAATCGATCAACCGTTAACTTGAATATACAGACTCAAATAAAGGCAATTTGCATAAAGAACAACATATTCAGAGCTGCAATTAAGCCAAAAATGTACAAAAAAAAATATACAATTTGCAACTAAGATTAAAAAAAAAAAAGTTCTACCCAAAACTCATGTTTTTGGCTTCATCTGGTTCAAATCTAATACTGTATAAAATCAGTATTTTGGCTCCTTCCTTCCCTGTTACTTTTTTAACCGGAGAATCAATTTGACCCTAAAAGGTCAGCATTTTGTTTCTTTTTTCATGGTTTTTTGTGTGTCGTGTTAAGTTGTGACGTTTTCGGCCAGGTTTGGACTCCGGGGCCGAAAGCGTCAGGAATCACATTCCTCAGCTGGAAGCTGACCTGGCCACGCTGCTGTTGGCGGAGCTCTCTGCGATCTGCGAGCTGGCGATCCACTTGGTCTCCCCCACCACGGTGCGGGCGTGCGGCAGCCGCCCCACGTCCTTCACCGTCATCATGAGGTGGCGCGACGACTTGAGCACGCGGACGGCCTCGTCGTGCGGGATGCTGAGGAAGTTGTGGCCGTTGACCTCCAGGATCTGGTCGCCGACCTGCGGGGACGGAGCGGAGAAGAGAGGCGTGGTGGGAGGGGCTGAGCCAGGCGGCGAGGGCGGAGCGGGCAGACACTGTCACATGCATGGGGTCAGAGGTGAGAGGTCAGAGAGAGGTGGAGGTGTGTGAAATGTTTAATGAATCGGAGCGAGGTCGCTGTCGCAGCTGCAGCTCGGCTCCTTTGGTCAGACGGTAATAATTAGGATTAAAATGTGCTCTGCTGGTTCGTACGCAGCTGAACGGCTGCAAAAGTAATTTAGCTTCGGATCAGAGAGTTCAGGCTGCAGAGGAGGAGTAATAATAATGTTCACACTAAAAACCACCTTGAACTGAACCTTCAGCTGCCAATAATGAGGCTTTTCTGCAGAAACAAGACTCTGATCTGCCCTGCAGGGAAACGGCTCCTTCGTTTCTACTGATGGTAAAAACTAATCTGAGTTTCAGCCACAAATTCACCGTCGCCATCTTTAAACCGCATGAACTGATGCAACTCAGATGTATTTAATACACAAACAACTGAAAATACTTCAGCTTTTCAGATGATCACTGATAAAACCCCAGAAAACGGCAACAGGAATTTTAAAAGTTGACAAGAAACGTTGCAGCAATTGTTTGAGGTTTTTGAACTTTCAATTCAAATCTTTCTGCTCTGGTTAAGAATTGGAACCAGAGCAGGAAGTGGAAAAATCTGACGTCCTACATTTCAAAAACCAATAAAAGAAATCAATACAAAAAAATCACAAAAGCCGAAGTCGTAGATTGTTGTAGAACGTTGCAAAAACCAAATATTTTAGTGTTTCTAGTGCAAATATATTAGAAAACCAACTGAGTTTCAACAAGATAAAGGAACTTGTTTTTACTAAATAATTCTTGCATATGGATAAAAATCAGAAATTCACTGGCAGATGTTTTCACTTATTGTAAAAATGTCTTAAAAGTGAAACAAGTTGCCACAGAATTGGTCCTTTTCATAAAAAGCTATCGTATCTTCCTGAAACTTTACTTGTTGTTAGTTTTGTCTTAAAGTGTACTGAGATATTCGCACCAGAAACTAAACAAAGAATTGGCAAATATCCGCCTTCATCCCAGCTTTTTCGCGTGTTTCGAACTTAAAGCTCGACTGGAAAACCAGAAACTGTTTCCTGTTTGGTTTCCAGAAATGAAAAACCTGCAAACTGAACCGTTTTTCTTCTGCTGCTGCAGCTTTGTCTGATCTCAGCACGCCGCCGTGCATGGGAGGAGGAAGAAGGTAATTACTTTTGTCACTAAAATATTCAGCGGTGAAAAGAGCTGGTGATATAAATCCACATTTTGGGAGAAGAGAAACTGAAGGAAGGAAAACGGCTGCTTTGGTTGTAAATACTCACTTGTTTCCTCTTTAAGTCACAGCCAGGATGAATAAATGCAACATACTGAGAATGTGAAACTACTGAGGCAAAATTATAAATATTTCCTCATTCAGTTCCTATTGATATTTACTAAATATTAAAACACAAAGTGATGCTTTTTACTTTCCGCCGTTTAGTGCAGCTGCTTTCATTTAAAGTAACTCAAACCAGTTATGGATGTTTTTAATTTGATGAATTTACTGCGAAGTCAAACTTGAATTTACATTTTTAATTTTCAAGTTTCAGCCTTTTAAAAAATACTACATCATTTATTCTGACATCAAAGCTGCAGAACGGATCGGCTCACAGTTTGTAACATTTAGAATAAAATGAAAATGAAGAGAAACTAAAATAAAATCTAAAATTATTCATCAACCTGACAAGTTTTAAGTTTTTCCATTTTGAAGCTTAAACTTTATTCTTATTCTGTAAATAATATTGAACATATTTTCACATTAACAGATAAAAAAAACCTTTATTTCAAACAAGTAAAATACCAGAAACATTAATAACAAAAAATATTTGCAGAATCATAATAATGAAAGATAAAAACAAGAAGTTTAAAAAGGAGTAAATGTGTCCCACATTATTCATATTTACGCGTTTAATTTTTACAATTTCTGCTCAACTTTAAAAAGATTTAAAAAATAATTATTTTTAATAAAAAAACAACAAAAATTAGTATTTGATTTGCACATCCCTAGAAAAGTGCAGAAAATAGTAAAAATAATATTTCAGTCCGTTTTTTGTTTTTTACATTAATTTAACTAAAATTTATTTCGACAAAAATTCTTGCCTTACAAAATATTTCAGGATAAATGATAAACGACACAATAAATGCTCAACATCCTGCTGTAAAATCTCACTACCTGCATTTCCATTAACCATAAAATTGTGCAAATTGAAATTCTGAAAATAAATTTGCTTTATGGAAATTTAAAACAAAATCTCACATTTACTGATAAAAAGTTTTTCCCCAGGTGAGGTGGTTTTTCAGAAACAGATTTGTTTCATAAAACTGCAATGGAAACACCATCTGATCAACAACAGGACGTTACTACTGCTGGAAATGACAAAGAAGATGACAGGAAGTAGCAGGACGATGACGGTTTGTTGTGGGTTTTTTGGACCATCTGCAGCTCTCAGCATCACACAGGTCATAAAATTTGTGCATAATTCCAACATGCTGAATCTCCTCTGTAAAACCTACAATTTCCCCAAAACGTCGCAAACGTAGCGGCTCCAAAGTAGGCGGAGCTTGTCGCGTAACACCTGAATCAGACGCTGACATCTCTTCTGATTGGCTCAACTGTTCACATCCGTCGCTGCCACCATTTTTAACAACTTATTGTGCGAATGAACTTGTTTACATGCGACTTTCATTTCCAAGCACCACTATTGTGAAATTATTTTTTGTCTGATATTAGCAGAAAACAGTCAAAGATTTGCTGGCATTTCTAATGGAAGCCCAGCTACTATCTGCCCAGAAACCTGAACGAAGTGAGTGAAAAAGCTCAGCTTGCGATGCTGCAGCAGATTCCAGCGACCGCCTGATAAACCGCAGCGGGTCACGCCGACGTGCCACGGCCAGCAGAAAGAACAGGTGTAAATAATTCAATTATTAATCCACTTTCCTCTTTGCAGCCCGCCGGTTCATCCAGATATTGTTCCTGCTTCCAGGAGGCTTAGTGGGAACACTTCTTAACGTTACCTCCTATTAACAGGAGACGGTGATTTGCCTCGGGGTCTGGAGTCAGACTGAGGACATCCCCAAAACAGCAGCAACCCGCTTCATTTCAGAGGTTTTATGTGTACAGAAACAATGAGGAGGAAATCTTCCTCCGCCTGTCATACGGAGGAGGATTAGTGGCTTACACGGCGCTATCCTGATGTTCACAACAGCGGGATTTTAGCATCACAGCGCCGCCGCCTCACCAGCTAAAAATACAGCTTGAAACAGAAATGGATTAACACAGAGCTAACTGATGCTGAGTTTGAAAGATTAGGGATTCAATTTAATTTATTTTGAAGAGTCAAAAGACATTTACTTTTCAATTAGCAAATCAGCAGGCTTGAAAGGGCCTAGCAAATTGAATTGTTTTTCTACTTGGATAACTGGGGAATCTGTCCAAGTGTTTGTGACAACAGCATCTGCATGGCTTCCTGCCTCTGCTTGGACTAATTTATGCCACCAAAATAAAATGTATATATGATATATCTCATATCTGAGAACCAACTGAAAGTCACTAAAATCCTCGAATATTTGAAACCGTTTCTAAAAATGCTTAAAACTTAATATTTTCATTTTTAATGGTGCCACCACAGAAGCTCACATCTACTGGACGCGCCGCTGGCGTGACAAATAAATATTTCAGCTTTCCAAGGTGCCTCATTGCCCAAATATGTTTCCTGAAAAATTCAGAAAACAGGAAAATTTTCCACAAATAATTTGGAGTTACATTCCACGGAAAAATCCACGAATACTAAAGAAGGAGGTTAACTTATCGCTAAACTAGTTTTCATTGAACTAGCAGGAGAAAACTGTAAAAAACTTTAAACTTTTGCCTTTTTGAAGCAAGTTTTGTTTTGCAATGCATGAACAGCCAGAGGACCAATAAACCTGCTCAGACTAATCTTGCCAGCTTATTTGCACCTGCTGTATCTTGTAAATGAACACAACTGTAATCCTGACTCTAATTACACGCTGTTTTAGTTTTATAACCGTCATTAAAACCACTCCATTAATTACAGAGGAACAAATTAGATAACGCCAATTCGCCGTATTAATCTCCCGGTAAATGTCTTCATTGTGAAAATGGCTCAGGGTATTACGCCGACTCACATTCATTTCCTGAGGACTTACTCTCATCTTAACCTTAAATATCACCTTCTCTCCTCTCAGCACAGCCTTAATCGAGCAGAAACCTAACCTTTAATTTTTCCCCTCTCGTTTCAAATTGAGGAAATGTCCTCCTGCTGCGTTGCTGTAGTGGCTTTAAGTTCAAACAGCCTCATGTGGATGAAGGTGAGTCACTGTCTGCTGCCGTCGTTTATCTGCTGCAGCTCTTCATTAATCTGCCGCTGCCCGTTTCCGCCTCACCGGCCGTTTCTACCCGGTTTCTACAGCCGATGCCTGAAATAAGACAAAACTAACTTTCCAGCAAGACGCAGGAGTTTATTTTAGGTAAATAATTCCTTAAGATTGACGAAAAGTTCTAGTTGCGTTGGTGGAAAGTTCCACTGTTACCTAGCAACCCCAGCCAAGCCAAGCCCGTCGCCTAGCAACCCGGACAGGCAGATTATTTCACTTATAACAAGACATTTTCTATGTTGTGAAATGACCTGCTACATTTTCACCAGTATTGAGAAATTATTGACTCGAAATAAACTCTGTTATCTTGCTGATAAGTTATTTGTCAATTAGATTAAATTAGTTTTAATTAGTATTTCAAGGTACTTGTACTATAAGCCAGAGAAACATTTCTGTTTTTGCAGTGTTGATTAAAAATGGCCAAAATGAGTAAATTTTCTGAAATGAATTTCTGCATTTGAAAAGTTTAAAATTTGCTAGAAAACAAAATTCAGAATTTTTGAGATTAATGTGAGGAAGGTTCTAGCAAAAAAAAAAAAAAAGAGTCAAAAACATTTAACTTTTTGAATTCTCTGAGTTTCAAAAGTTGAACATTTTCAAATTGTTTTTTGTTTTTAGAAAATTTCTCAAGATTAATCTCAAAATTTCTTCCAGTTGTTTCAGAAATGTCTGCCTCCCTTTTTGCTGAACCACCATCAGAGATTTTGCAAGTTTGCTGTATTTAAAGAAAATCGACTAGCTTTCACTTTCTCCTGGGCTCAATTTATTTTCAGTAAGAACAGAATTTGTGTCACATTCAAAAGGTTTGCTGTATTTACTCAAGTTTAATAAATAACATCAGAGCTGATTTGGTCGCCTTTTCAGTAAAAGTCAAACATGGTTTCTTACAAAAACAGAAACACTTTGTATTGTGTTTACATTTTCCAGAGCAAGAATATTATATCCGTAATAGTTTTACCCTTGTTGCAATTTAAAAGTTTCTGTCTGCATCAATTTGTATTGAACTGCAGTTGGGGCCGCAGAAAATCAATCCAATGGCTACAAATGGCCCCCAGACCTCACTTTGGACATCCCTAGTCTACATAGAAGTCTATGTTATAAACACTTCATGTTTTGTGATTAATTCTTGTGGGAATGCCTTGAGGGAGGAAGCGCCTGCAGATTTGCATTCTGGGTAATTAAACAACCGGTAATGTTTGTGCTTGGAGTTCAAATCAAAGTTAGTGGATAATAAAAACACATTGTTCACAAACAGAGAGAAACAAATCAAGCCGTCGACTCGGAGTGGATTGATTGCGCTGCAACTTTTCCCATTTCAGTAACAACTGTTTGAAACAAACAAATCAGCGAAACTGTCTGAAATACAGATGACAGGAAACATAAGTTTGTGTTTTAGGGCCAAATAAAAGCGTTAGAGTGCAGTTTCTTCATTCAGAATCAGAGTTCAGAGTCATCAGTTTACAGCAACTTTACTGTAACACAGATAAACCTTCATGATTAAAGGTAGAAAAGTGAGATTTCTAGCTGCTTCCATTCACTTTGTTTCACACATAATCTGGCTAATGTCGAGTGTGGACTATGTGCATCTGAATGCTGGTCAGAACAGGAGTAGAAATCACAAGATGTCTCCAGAAACTTCTGCTTTTAATCAGGATGCACAGATTGATAGGTGATCAGACAATTTATTGATTTCCTTAATTTTTGGAAATTGTAGATCAGTTTGTACTTTGATGCGAAACAGATCTTATCTACCTTTGCAAAGGTCTGAAAATCATGAGAGTTAAAAAAATAAAAATATGACAAATATCAGACTAAGATCGTTTCCACACCTGATAGTTTGGTAGATTTGGTTCTATTGGCGACTAAAAGGACAAAATTTGTTACATTTGTTACATTATTGCTTTTATTTTGGTTGAACCTACCCAGAATGCCGTGCGGTGGAGTCCACTTCCTGCATTTTTACCTCATGTGCAGCTAAAACAAGTTTGTTTCACTTCATGGAAATTGTTCAATGTTTTTAATAAAATAATAAAGTGTACTGGGACCTTATAACTGACAGTGGCACTTATAAAAATGTAAAAAATAAAATCTATTGACCAACATCGGAATCAGCAGGTCAGGTTTTTAAAGATTGGCGATTGGCCAGAAAGCTGCAATCGGTGCATCAGAAATTTGAGTTGCAGGAAGATCTGATCTGAAGAAGGTTCTGCAGGAAATGTTCCCCCAACCTAACATATTTCAAAAATAAGTGAATAAAAATATATATTCTATGACTGTGCAAAGCAATCCAAATAGATTGAGGATTTATTCATTGTTTAATTGTGTACATATAGTTTGTCTTGGCAATTAAATCAGCATTACTTTCATAAATGGATCCTTACAAAATAATTTACAACATTTAATTACCCTTTCCCCACAAACCTGATCCCTCAGGAGGAAACGTTCCTGCAAATCCTTCATGCAAATATGAAATATCTGCAGTTTGGACTTCATTTCTCAATGTCACAAAAATACATTTTTGCTCCATCTGAATATGATTAGTGTAAAGAAAACTCACATTTTTAAAGCCGCCTTCTGCACCTTGATGTAAAATCCAGTCTATTAAAATGTGACCATCAGTTTGGATCCCTGATGCACTTCAGGACAATTAAAGTCGGTTTTTATTGTTTCTCGCTCAGCACTGCAACACATTAAGCTGCTGGTAGTTTCATCTACAGGCGCTCAACACATTCCCCCAGTAAAAAACCAGTAAAGTTATACAACCTATTATAGAAATGATGAACAAAAGGGCATTAATGGGATTAACACAGAAAACACCTGAACTCTCAATTCATTTGAATCTAAATGTTAAATAAAGTGCTTCACTGCAAAAACACGTCTTACAAAGTCATTTTTGTCCAGTTTCCAGAGCAAATATCTTATTACACTTGAAATAATAATGTTATTATTATTAGTTCATTTATCTGGCATTGGAACCAGGACTTTTTCATTAATAATGAGGAATCATTTACTTAAACAAGCCTCTATATGTAGCTGAAAAGTTATTTTCTAGTTAATTTATCTTATTAGATATTTGCACAAGGAACTACACTAAAGTTAATGGGAAGATTTTGTTCTTTTGCAGCGTAAAGTAAGTGATAAATCATATTGTTGCTAAAAATCAGACTCAATATTGACTGCAATATCAACAATAATGGCGGCACTTATTTAATATTTTAGGGGGATTTTTCTGGTTATTGAGGTCGTCTTTCACAACAAAAAATACCTTTAATTCCTACAAATTTAGTTACAATTCTCATTCAAGATGACTGGATTTGGTGCAGCACTATGTACTGAATAAATGTGACGCTAAAAGTGGTGAAACTGAGTCAGTCCAAAGGAAGATAAATACACCTATAAAGAATATTTGATAAGTGGGATTGGAAAGCTTTTCTGAAATTAAAATGTGCAGTTTGTGGGCACTACTCCGTCAGAAATCAAATTAATTTCAAACAAAACAGCTGAGTTCTGGATATTTTTGGCAGTGTTGCGGTGTTACGCTGGCATCAGTTCAGATCTGAGGAGAAAATAATGTAGTTTTGTTTAATATGTGGCACAGGAAGCACCATGTTGACAAGAAAACGAAACAAACAGCAGCGTTTTTGCGTGAAAATGTGATGCAGTGAGAAATATCTTAAAGGGATCCTATTATAGCTCATCTTCAACAGGTTAGCATAGCAATATGGCCTAATCAAAACATGTTTGTTACATTTGTTGCACCAAGTCATGATATTTCACCTGATCTTTTCTGTGTCATTTAAGCTTTTTTCAGTATGAGCTGTTATAGACGTCTGTCCCTTTTATGCAAATTAGCTGGTGCTGGCCACGCCCCCAAAGATTACATCACACTTAACTCCATCCACAGCAGCTTGTTTTGCTTTGCATGTTGTATTTTTAACGATACTAAAAGTCAGTGATGCTTTGAAACGGAACAACAGAAACAGCAAGAAAACTGAGTAAAAGACCGATGTGAAATTTGTTTTCTCTTTGGATATAAATCTGGTTTATGTGAAGATGCAAGAGAGGACTAAGAAAATTTCTCTTTTATTTTGCTCAATAATTGATTATTACATAGCTGCCGCTGTTGAAATTGATTTGTTAAAATTTTACAAACCATGGCTCTGATACTTTATGAAATTTGATGATGACAAACGAGGCGATTATTAATCCAGATTTTGTTGTCTTTATTGTAGGTTTAAAAATTACAGCGGCTGCCACAGGAAACGAAAAATAACTCCTATAAACAAGGCGGAAAACAACTTTAAATCAAAGAAATATATTCTGCATTTCCTCGCTCTCCGGGTCGCCGTGGCAACCGACACAACGCCTCAGAGAGCAACCAGAGCGTCCGGCGTCTGGAGCGTTCCCCGATTCGGCTGCCCTCAGAGTTCGCTCCAACCTCTGAGAGGTTTTCAGGCGGACCGGGGTTCGTTTCGTTAGTCCACATTCTCACCTCCACAAACGAACCGCAGTTGGATTAAAATGGACTCAACTGGGCCGGTGTGAATGCAGCCGCGGCGTGAAGGAAAGTTTGAAACTCTGCAAAACCTCTAAATCACGAGGCTCCAAGGATGCGGGAGCCGCTGGTGTCGGCAGCTTAATCGTCGCTGCGACGACTCAAATCACTTCTTTTGGAGCTTTTTTAAGAGTTATGTGAAAAGCTCTTGATCAATTTTAGCTGGAGTTTGTTTTGTTGCAGCTTTGAGCTACGAGGTGTTTAGAGGAAAACACACTCAGAAACACTAAACTACAGAGCTGCGAGCGCAGAGATGGGACGCATTACGAAGCAGATTTCACTTTCCCAAGGTTTCCACTCAGCTGTTCATTAAACGTCCCTCTGCAGGCGCCGCCTGTTGCTGAGACTCGAACATTTCCGCTCTAATCTGGAGGAATCGATCGACATCCGAGTTCTGGGAAATGGCATTTCCCAACTTACAGGCTTCAGTTCGGTTCATTTAAATGCTGTTTTTACAGAAAAAGTTACTTCAACACAATAACATTAAAAACTTTGCTGTTATTCTGCTAATTTCACTAATTTCACTGTAGCGTAATCTATAACTTACTCTGAGAATAAAATGATCATATTAGTGGAATAAAAAAACAAAAACACCAGAAGAAAGTTGCAAAATGATTCATGTAGGAGTTAACAGTTTATATTATGAAAACTTTATTCTCATATTCAATAATAATCCGTCATTTCTTTTGATATTTAAGTTGTATTTTATGAATATGACCTTTATTCTCTCATTAAGGGTTAATGTCACTTTGATAAAAGATTTGCTTGTTCTGACCTAACAGCATAATTTAGAGATAGTTTATATAAAATATATTAAAAATGTCTCTTAGTTTTGTTGAAGTCATTATATCCTTAACTTGACAGAAGATCAAACTTAAACTAGTTCATTTATGCAATATTAAGGTTTTATGGTGAGTAAGAAACTGTTTTTAAGCTTCAAACTTCTTCTCAGATACTAAAGGAAAGAAATGATGTCTAGTTTTCTTTGCTGTTTTTCCAGGTTTTTATTATTTTAACAGGCTAAACTCTCAGCCTTTCTGCTCCCCACAGCTTGTTGCTCTCTGCTCCACATCCTACTGACTCTTAATCAGGACTAATTTTCTCCTCTTTAACCTTTGCCCCCTGGTTTCAACCCTCATTCTCTACATCTCCATGAGCCCCGTCCCTGTTTCTGCTGCTCATGTTTTATCCTGTGGCTCCATTTCAGACCACAGCCATCCACCGTCTGCTTCCACTACAGCCAGTTCAAAATCCTGCCGCAGTGACTGGTAAAAAGAAACAATGGGAGTCGTTTTGACTGCTGTGATAACATCCGCTTCTAGATGTTTTTGAGTCTTGATTCCACTCATTTGGATCAAAGTATCTACGGAAAATAAACCATCGACTCTTAGGCTGCGTTCCCACCGCAGCCTGAAATGACCCAATTCTGACTTTTTGTCCAATTAGATTTTTTGGCGGCGGCTGTTCACACTTTCAAATATATGCGACCTGTCAGTGACCTCCAGTGTGAACGAGCTGAAAGTGTCCCGCATGCGCAGTAGAGGGTGCTACAACGTCAGTGTTCTGCCGACCGCCATAAGAAGAAGAAGCGCTCAGTGTTTGCGGAAGTAAACGTGGATGCTAACGGTGGAGCGTAGCTTACACATTTGAAGCGGTTCTCCGACCGGAGCAGCACATTAACATCTTAAACCTCGTCATTGTCCATCATGGTTGTTGTTTTTCTTCCTGCTTGTGAGTCAGGATGCAGAAAAGAACCTTTTTGTTCAGACTTTTGAAAACATCAGATACAGGTCGCGTTACGTCAAAAAAATTGGAATTGGGTCACATCAGGCTGCAGCCCAAATGGGCCATTTTGTTCGGTACGCCTCGATAAAGCCACTTTTTTCAAAAGAGCTGCTTAATTTTCACTGCTTGGTTATTTTATCACCACATGAGTTCCCCAAGGCTCTGTGCTCGGACCTCTTCTCATTACAACCCCACCTGACTGGGCCAGATCATCCAATCACATGCTAGCTTCTCATCAAACCACTTCTATGCTGATGACATCCAGCTCTGCCTGTCATTCTGACATCATCGGTGGATCCTCGCTCCGTCATTACGTCCTTGGGTCATAAGAACCAACAGTTCCAACATTAGTATCAACGTCCATCCTTGCAAACCTTCACCAAGAAGCGCTTTGCTCATCCGCCATGTTTCTCCACACGGGACTGTACGCATAGTTATGATATTTAAGAGGCGTGCAGTGTGAAAAAATTTATTTTTAATAATACAAGAAGCTCTTTATATTTAGATCTGGTGACTGTTGAAGCCACTGCAGTTCAGTTTGAGACCATTTGAACCTGAAACCCTTTAGATTGATGCAGTACTAACTTGCTGTGATAAATAACCTGAAATGAACTAAATACAAAATGTCCAACTGTTTGTTAAATCTGTATTTCGTCCATGCTTGGCCAGACGTTTCTAAATTAATAGTCGACTTGTGAAAAGGTTGATCAGAGGAGTGCGAGGGTCGGCCTAATGATGCAACGCTGACAGCAGCGAAGCCCGTCCGATTCCTGCCTGAATGAAATGTGTCAGAATCAGCCCGACAGATTCACGCTGCGCATACTAAGCTCTCACACACGACGGCTGCAGCAGCAGCAGGAACCGGCCGTCCAGACCCAGAAGTGTCATCATTCCTGGTATTTATTGAGATAATGATAAAAATGATGGTGAAAAAATGGCTAAAAAATCCTTTGCGTTGTTTTTCGGCAGACCACTGCAGTCAAAACCAAAAGTATCAAAGAAAGCATATTATTTAACAGGCGAGATAAGGACACTACTTACATACAGAGAAGGCAGCTGTATTGATCAGGACCATCTAATAGCTGCATATTGTCATACTTATATGGAATTAACAGTAATAACAACAATCCTCAGTTTTCTTCGGTTTCCAAACATCAGGTGGAGTTTAAGAGGTTTTGGACTTTTGTTTCGTTTTACCCGATTATGAATGTTTCAGAGTTCCTACGAGTCTGAGCTGGAAGTGATCGCCGCCATCTTGGTAGGCAAGAACAGGACAAAGCACATCAATCCAACGGCTTCCAGACCAACAAAAACAAAGTATGTGGAAACTCTTGACTGATGTGTGAGAGAAAGATTCATGAACAAAATGGCTGCTGTTGGGATCGACCCGAATGAGATGGAGAAACAATCTGCCTCTGATCTCGTACTATGACCCGGTTAACTACCTAGTGAACACGAAGAGTGAGAACAAGATGGAGGAGCTTCACCTGAAACCCATGAATGAATGCTCTTCGTATGACTGACAGAGTTAGCATGTAGCTAACACGTAGGCTACATGCCCATGTTAGCTACAACTAAAGGGTTCCCAGGAATGCCGTGGTCGGTTGATTGGGTTGTTTTTACTACAGAACCTGAGAAAATAGATCAAGATTATTTGACCTATTTACACAAAATACAGTAATAATGTAGAGCGAAGTAGAACGTATCCTAGCATAGAGTTGGACAAAATACCGGATGTGCAATCTGCCGCAGTCAGTCCAGGTAACTGGCTGCCAGCGGTTGGGAGTTGGTGTATTCTGGTGGCTGTTGGGATAAATGCCCCCTTGAAGCTCTCAGGAACCATTGATGATGGCTTCTTGCCCTCCCAGGCTGGAGGTGAGGGCAACAGACTGGGTTGCTCTTCTCCTGCCTGCAGCAGAGCCTCTCAAAGACATTCATCACATTGTCCAGACACCTTCTGACCAAACCTGCCCTGCCTGGATACGTTTGTCATTAATTGCCCCAAATCTATATCTGACTGGGGAACCGTCTCTGCATCAAGTGTCTGCAGTGGGGATGTGAAACTCCCGATGGGTGTTTTACATCCCAATGGGTGTTTTACATCCCAATGGGTGTTTTACATCCCAATGGGTGTTTTACATCCCCGTGGAGGAATTTGGGATAAATGTTTTAGTTTTCTCGTCACTCGATTAGAAGCATCGGCTCACTGTTGAATATCAGCTCCAGTGAAAGAGGATCTGTTGAGGGTTTGATCCCCAATATTCTCACTCTAATGGGGGCAACACATCATCGCTTGGGTGATAATGACTTTTACATGTGTGTCAATTGTAACTAATTAGTTTAGTTTCAATGGGTGAGAAATAGGACCTTTCTGCAGCAGTTAAATCAGGCCAAGGAAAATCAATGCTCTTAATCAGCACCGAACTACGACTGCTGACCTTTTAGCCTAAACACACTTTTTTACTCGTGGCCTGACAGGTTATTCTGGGTTATTTGTGTTGTTTATCTACCGGTTGGGGACTAATTAGGGATGGGGCGAGCTTTTAGGTTCAGTGTATTGCATCCTGCTCTGTCTGCAGCCCATAATATCTCTGGAAACAACTGGGCTTTGTGTGAATACAACAAAAACAACAGCTGGAAACCTCAAACCAGTTTGGATTGAGATTGGTTTTATTGATCATCTTTAGATTTGGTGGCTTAACTCAAGTAAAATCTGCAATTTTATGAAATACAAGTGATAAATTAGACCTTTAGAAAACATCAAAATTGACCAGACTACTGCAAATCTTATTGGTCTCTCAACATAAACTCGTCACACAACGTGGACAAAAGGAACAAAACACTTCGATAGAGAAAACTGGGCTCCAGATTTGGTTTGTCCAAGTCGACTTCAGAACAACATTTCACCAAGCATCAGGATCTTCAGAGGCCCACAGCATCACTGGTTCTGCACCGTTCTCAGTGAGCATGAGAACAAGATCTGGAGCTGCGCAGGTTTCATCAGAGTTCATGATTTAACAAAAAGAAAGAGAGACTGGAAGAACACAAAAATCTCCAAGACTTTTAGAAAAATATCCTGGAGGCTGATGGGACAGAAGTGGAACTTTCTAGAAAGTCTCCATCCTGTTAAACTTAAAAAGTATTTCAGAAAAAAAGAACTCTGAAACATGGTGGAGGCAGTGTGATGATGTGGGGTATGAACTCCTGCCCTCAATCATCAGTTTGAGAAGCTCAAGTTTACTTGGACTATACAGCAGGTTCACCACTGATTGGTTAAAACATACAACGTTGACGCTGATCCATCAACGATCAGCCAATTAATCAGTTACTTTGATGATTAATTGGTTAAAAAATTGACAAATTGTGCAGATTTAGCCCTTTAGCTATAATAGATATATTTTAAAAGGTATAATTACATAATTAAAACCTTTTTTATTGAGAAAATTTAATATTTTATTGCAAAGAAAACAGTAATAGAGAAAATTTGATCATTTGTGGCAAAGAATGCATTTGCAGTTAAAAGATATTTCTAACATTTCCATGTGCTCAACGTTTAATATGTTGATTAGTTTTGGATTCCCAATAATTGGATGCTTAGCAGGAGATTTAATTTATTTTATTTTACAGAATTTGAACAAGGTGAAGATAAAACCTGCCGCGTTTTGGGGGGAACATTTGCAGAAACATTTATAGAAAATCCTAAATGCAAAATTTATATACAAGTTTTGCAGTTTTGGCTCTGATTGTGTTATTCTTTCAGAAAATGACCTTTCTTGAATACGCACACTCCAGTTGATGATTAATCGATTAGTAAATCAGTTGACGATTAGTTGATTGATCTGATTCATCGTTTCAGTCTTTCTGTTTGAACTCTGCAAACAGAAAACTGGGGTGAAAATGAAGAGACGTTTCTGTCTGTTTCAGTGAGAGATGCGTTTCTGTGCTGCATTAGCCTGCATTAATAAGGTTCACCTTGCTAAAGCGCTCTGAGGTTTCGTCCTCGGTGGCGTTTGTGTGACGGAGCGGTTGCTGTGGCTTTGTGGCAACAGATAGCCGAGTGTTTCTGCTCTTTAGCTCCACAGGGAGATTGATCCTGTGGAGAGCGCTCTGCAGGAGACATCACGGAGAAACAGATGGGCTGCACTCCCGCCTGCGCCCTTAATGCGAGATTTTAATTCACCCCCAGAGCAGACGTCCAAAGGAAACTAAGGACAGACGTCCATGTTGGGGCATTTCAATTTCAGCAGTGCTGTGTGTTTTCTTTATAACTGCACAACAAATGTCGCATTTTCAGCCTCCATGTGTCAATAAAGCATTTCGTTCTATCCTTTGGCATTTGGCCCATTTAGAAGTGATTTATGCAAACAGCCTAAGTACACCATTGCTGCTTATAAGAGGATATAAGAGGAAAAGTATCTGGTCAGGCGCTCTGAATGCACTCCATTAATTGATCATCTCTGAAACGACAGTTAGCTCAGGAGGCAGGAGCTGGTTCTGTTGCAGGGTCTCTGTGTCCTTGGGCAACGATCGAGGAACGGGTGAATGAGTGCAATGTAAAGCGCTTTGGAGTCCTCGGACTTGATTAAGTGCCAAATAAAAACAGGAATTGCAGCACATTGGAGGCGAACAGAAAGACATCAGATATTACAGGGAGAGCATAGAGTTTTCATTCATTGCAGTGAAGCTATTAAGGATGTTTTCCCAGCTGATAGTTTGCAACATTTGTTACATTTTCAGCTGCTGTGGTTCTCTTGAAAAACACAGTTCACCTCTTCGCCTGTGGGGGCGCTACGCCAAGAACCACTGAAAGAAACGACACAAAACCTCTGAAGAAGATGCAGATTGCAACTTCCTTCTTCATGACATGTGGTGATTATATCATTTCTCTACGATCTTGGAACGGTGAAAGTCAAAAGCTAAAAATCTAATTTCCAAATGACTTTAAGTCCATCATTCTTCAGTGAGGAAGATTAACTGAGTGAACGTGAAATCAAACGACACTCAGAAATGCAGCAAAGACTCTTCAGGCCTTGGTTAGCATGCAAAAAACACACCACTGATAAAAACCTTTTAACTAGAAGCATGTAATGGTGATTTATTCATCTCAAACAATAAATTGAAACAAAAGCCAATAATAATGGTGGCTATAAGTGAAGAAATAAATCGATTGTATTGAGGATCGTAATTCCTATTCCTGGATCCTGGATCCTTTCAAAAAGTGGCTTAATATTTTGGTAAATTTAGATTTTGGTGTCCGATAGCAGAACAAACTAACAGGATCCTAAACTCTACAGGAAGTCTAAAAGTGAAGACATCAACCTGTTTACTCCACATTCAAATGAACATTTTAAAATAAAAACAAATGTTCCTGAGCAGAAACAGAAACGCTGGAGTGTATTTACGTCCAAATCACCATTTGTCGTTCACTTTCAGCCAGGTGCAGAGAAACAGACGAGACGTTGCTAGATGGACCTGCGGGCAGCAATCACTGCCGATCCTCCTGTTGTCTGTAAAACCTGTTGCATCTTTTTGCATCTGAATCTCATGTTTATGAAGGAGCGAAGCCTCCTGTCTTGTTTCTGCACAGCAGGTTGTTAAAGTGAGCACAAACAGACAAAAACACAAAGGAAGCATCAATAAATGACACGAATATGAAACGCACGATGCCAGAGACTCGACGGTCTGATGCTTCTACTCACACAACGGCAAGAAGCAATTTTCCCCCGGGGAATTAATTACGACTAAATTTGAATCTAAAGAGCATTTCAAGCAAATGGCTGCAGGATCGTTTCAAGACATTTTCAGATGATTGCATCGTTTCGCTCTGAGGTCTTTGGTGTCGAGGAGAGACGGCAAACCAAGTAAACAGAAATGTTTACTGCTGCAGATTTCAGCAATAAAAAGATTACAGCTCACCTTCAATTAATTAGATTAATCGAGTTTGTTAAGGTAACACGATTAATTTAGTAAACGGTTCGTTGTAACTGGAGGAAACACTCAAAAAAATGTCTGTAAATATTTTTTATTCGTTTGTTATTTCATTTTAATCAATAAAATGTTTATTTTCTTATTTTAAAAAGTAATAGAACAAAATGCAGCTTTGGAAGCTGAACTATCTGATGCCTCTTGACACGCTATTGGCTGGCGCTGGTAAAGCAGCCAATCCAGGAACGCCACCATTTCTCCTGCCTGCTGATTGGCTGAACCCCCAAAGAGTGGAAAAGAAGGAATAACTAATGATTAAATTTATTGTTTAAATGCTAAAATAATCATTTTACTGTCTAAAATACACTGCTGTAACGTTCCTTTAGTAAATCTAAAGCTAAGCTACAGAATCAATGGTGTTTTTATTTTAAATGCAAATATTCTGGTGCAGTTTTAGCCTAATTATTACTCTGAATAAGTTTTTTTTTTTTTTTTTCCAGAAAATGGTATTTTTGAGTCTTCTCCAGTTAACGATTAATCGATTCCTAAATTAGCTGATGATTTCAGTTATCAATTAATAACGATTAATCGTTCCAGCCCTTCCCAAATCCAAAGAAAAACCGTCAGAAAGTTTCTTTCTGAGGTGAATCTGGGCTCATTTAAGATTTCTGCTCTGTAATCATGAGAGGAAAAAGGTTCAAGGAGGACAAGACAGGTGGAGGGGAGCAATATCCTGAAACAGACGCAGGGTGTGGATGCAACCATGGCGACATTTATTACGGCGCATTAGAGGAGAAAAGATTCACAGACATGTTTCCTGTATTGTGAGAACTGAAGATCTTTAATTTACACATTTTCAGTCAATCAGAAGATTCATTTCTACTCACTTTCCTCTGTTTTGCAGGACTGTAACGTTAACTTTAACTTTATTCCTCAGAGTTGATATTCAAACCTTCATGTTGATTTTCTTTTCTTTTTCTGTTTTTCCCCTCTAAATTTACTGAGTGCAGCTTTAGCTGGATGCATGGAGCCTCCTCTGGGATCAATAAAGCACGGGGCCATCTCTCCGTCTAAAAGGCCATGTAATCACTGGAGCTGCTTCCAGTTCAGCTTTGTGTCTTTGTTATCATCCTGCTGCAGTTCAACAACCCTTTTCTCAGCTGTATTCAAACTCTGAAAACCTCAAACGTTGCCTTTATGGGCGATATTGTGAATATTTCATGGCTGCAGCTCATCTTATTTGTCAGCAGCAACACATGGATGGATGACTCAGAACGGATGTATTTATTCTGGTTTGAATTTATCTTCTCTTTCCATTTGATGTGAAGTAAGACATTAAGCTGCAGATTTTTCTCGCGCTCTGCTACCTGTAGGTTCTCCTCCAGCAGCAGAAACTCCCAGCATGCCTGGGAAATAAGAACTGGACAAACGCTGCGTTTTATTTCTCTCCTCTGCATGCAGCAGAACGAAACCTGCTGCCAGTTTGTGATCGGAGAGAAAATAAATTGTTGATGCACGTAATATTTCCTGACTGCAATCTGGTGCGACTTACTATTTCAATCAAAATACTAATTTCCTTTTCAAACATGAATAGATGTTTGCTGTTTATATCTAAACAGCAAGTAAATATTTAACAGGGATTGCAATCTCTAGATCAGCCTTTAGTATATTAACATTGCAAAATACTGTTTGGAACGTAATAATTGATACCTAATAAATACCAAGTGGTTTGAGTTTCTGCTTGGCTGATGTTGTCTCCCTGCAGGAGAGATTAAACACCAAGAGGGAAATGTGGATTCATCGATAACGTCGCTGCTGCATGATAAAAATTCCCAATCCGCTTCTAAAGAGGCGGATAGAAGAGCTTAATCTGTGTGTGAAACCAACTGCCTGCAATACAGCACCGCTACCACAAGGTGGCGGCAAACAAAGACGAAGAATTCTGCAGTAATTTGTGTTCAGCCATTTTTAAAAGTCATATTTTCATTTAGAAATCAAATGTTTAGCTACCAAGCTAACAGCAAGGGTTTATAGAAAGACTGGGCTTTTATTCTGATAGTCTACTAACAGCTGTCAGCGAGTGAATTTGCATATAAGCTAAGTATTTAGCATGATAGCTTAATATTTAGCTTGTTATTGAAATGTTTAGGCTGGAGATAAATATTTTGTTTGCCGACCAAATATCTGGCTGAATACTAAATACTTTCAGCAAGCTAAAAATGTATTATAAAAACTAAATATTTAATTTGGATCCAAGTAATTAGCAATATTTTTCTCATCAGCAGGAGTTTATATAGCAGTATGCAAGACCCAGCTTTTATTTTGATAGTCCACTTAAAGTTATCGGCAAAGGAATTTGTATATTAAATAAATATTTAATACTAAGCTAAAGTGCAATATTTAGTTTGCCATTTAAACATTTAGCTAAATATTTAAGCTAAATATTTAGTTTCCTACAAACAGTTCTGATTTTATAATGACTTACACAACACTACCTGCAGGAATTTTATATATTTGGTCATTTCTAAGCTTCATTTTCATTTTGGTGAATTTACTCCTCCAATAATATTATCTTTTAGACATTTTTATTCCAATCTACCAAATCTAACACCGCTAACATTCAGCTAACAGACCAAAACTGGTTAAATCTCATAAAACATTAAAGAAGGTTTAATTTCTGCTTTATTATTATTACTGAAATAACCAATTATCCAAGTTACAAGCTAATTTCTTAAAATAAAGCAGATCATTGTTTAAAATGTGTTGTTTTTATTTTATATGTGATTTTATTTGGTTTAATTTTAAGCCTAAATCTCCTCTTCCTGTAGATCAGCTGGATGCTCTTTTCAACATGACATTTCAGATTTATTAAACTGCAGAGAGCAAAAAGGAAAGCTGGACAATAGGAAATGTAGCAAAGCAATAAAATAGAAGCTGTTTCAGTGCGTCTGACATGAAGCAGCCTTCGTCTGTGAGCTGAACAAGCATCAGGCTGAGGTTCTGTTCACCTTATGGGACTCAAAGCACCGCTGGGGTTGATTTAAACCGGAGAAAAGTCGCTTCGACAAAAAGGCTGGTCAGCATTTATCAACCTTTATGTACAATATCTGAGAAAAACTCGGAGATTTTACAGCAGAGAGGAAAAGTTTCATCTGTCAGGAGATAAAGAGACGGAAAGAAAAGGAGGGAAAAACCGAACAAGAAACCAGATGAACTGGTTCATTTGTGATCTGAATTACTGAGTCCATCTTTGATCTGTTTCTGTAACAATGTGCAATAAATTCAACATTTAATCAGTCTGTGATTTTGTGAAAGCGTCCGTCCCTCTGAGCACACTGTCAGCTCCTAACGAGATGCCTTCAGGGCCTGGAGAAGGATGGGAAACCAGAGCTGCACAGCATGAAACCAACATGTAACCTGAACGTCTCGGTTCTGCAGATTCAAAGGCCTGCACATCTGGAAACATCTGGAATCAGTGATCCAGGAACTATCTCTGATGCCCAAATTCCTCTTTATTTTTAGTGCAGATGACATCTGAGTCCCAACAATCTGTCCAGGAGACAGAGGCAGCGGCGCACGTCACAGCAAACGTAACCTTTCCCCGGGTCTCTGATCAGATTAAAGCCAACCAGGCAGATGTCAACAAAAGGCCAATGAGAACAGGTTGACCTTTCCTTCCCCAGGCTGCTCAGTGGCAAGGAAAACATTCAAAAACAGAACAACAAACACCTGCAACAAGAGCCGGTCGCCACGGTAACATTTATACCTGTGGATCAGTGTCTCAGAGGCCTGGAGGACATGGTGGTGGACCAGTCCAAACAGGAAGAGTTTCTACTGGACCAAGACCAAGAATGAACTTTAAAACCTGGATCCCCGTCGACATGTACAAACTTCAGAGTTTACTAGTGACTGGTTACATTTAACTTTCAGAAAAAAATTACTTTTCTTTTAGGACTGCTTTTACTGAGCTGTACTTTTTAACTTTAGTATTTATTATTAAGTTCTGCTCATAAAACAGCAAATTGGTGAATATGGATGTTTGCTTTTTGGTCTGAGAGGGTAGTAATATTTCACTTTTACTACCAAAAAAGAAAAAACTGTATTTTTCATGTCCAATACTATAATGAAGATATATTATTATATAATGATGGTTTGGATTTTGGTCAACACCATTTATTGTGTTATTGTAAAATGATCCGGCTGTTTGCTTTTTGGCCTAAAAGGGCGCAAATTTTTAACATTTACCACCAAAAACAAGTAAAAACAACGGCATTAATATTGTACTATTGACAGAGGTTCCCAAGTATATGTTCTTAATATATATGTTTCTTTTTTGAAGGAATTGCCTCAGCGCCCCCCCCCAATGTAGTGGTGCTGATTGCAAAGGCCTGAAAGCGAGAATCGTCATCCATCTTTGTCATCCCAGCAGAGGAGCTGCAGCAGCAGCGGCGGCGGCAGCAGCTGCAGCAACAGCTGCAGCAGCAGCCTCCTCCTCTCCTGCTGAGCACCAGCCGTCACACACGTCCGTAGAGTGCTGCAGTCTGCAGCCGCAGGATGTTTACAGCAACTCTCTGCTTCACAAATCATTCATATCTTCTAGGCATTTACTCTAAAACTATTTCATAAAAGATGAATATTGTCAGGTAGAACACCATCAGCTATTTAAAATGACAAGATGCAGACTTTAATAACACAGCAGCACAGGATTAAAGTTTGCTGCATGTTTCTACAAGAAATCAGAAAAAATAAGTAATGCAAAAATCAAATAGAAAATATATGTGTAAATAAATAAGATAATTTGAAAAGCGACTATTCTACAGAAAAGAAAATAAATGAAAATGCATTTTTTAAGTAAATAATAGATATACAGATAAACAAAATATAATTATTGAAAATAAATTTAAAAGATATACGTGTTGCCACAGACTTATCAAGAATGATTAATAAAAATATAAAAATACAAATACTGAAATATAAATAACTTAGTAGTAAAAGATAGATATTAAATAATAAAATCAAAATAAAAATATAAAAAAAGCATCAATCTGACCTTCTTAAAATATATAGATTAGAGTACTGCAATGAAGAATAAAGCTGTAAAACATAAGACCGCCTAGAATAAAGGAATTTGAGTATTTCAAAATGTCAGTAGTAAGTTCATAGTAAGTAGTTTTGAAATAAAATCAAACAATTATCTGTGAAAGCAAACAAAATGAATCAGAAGATTTTGTGCAAGGTTTCGCTGCTGTGACTAAAATAAACTAAATAAACTGAAACCAGGCTAAACCAGAGCCGTCATCAGCTGAAGCGCCGCCGTCTTTGGAGGATTCCCTGCCGCCTTGATGCTGCCGTGTCTCCGTCATGCTGTCAGCGCCGACAGCGTGGAAGCAAAGCCACGATTTATCTCCTTTTTATTTATTCCTAAACTTCTCAGCAGGATCTTCAACTTATTGCATCCGTGACAGGTTCAACATCTGAGCTCAGAATACCAAGAGGAAAACAACAAAATGGACAAACTAACTTCATAAAAGTTTAAATTTAAGAAAACCTCAAATATTAGAGTAGATTGGAGTCAAGACTAAAAATCCCTTTAGTCTGGATCAAACTATTGTGTGATTTTCAGTTTTTCTGATGTAGAGAGGAAATATTTAACAGTGTATTCATGTATTAGAATGGCCCAGTCAAAGTCCAGAAATAAACCCAGTGGCTAGATCTGAAAACGGCTGATTATGACCGCTTCCCATCCAGTCAGACAGGAACTCAGCTGTTTTGAAAAAAGAATGGACTCTTTCATATTTCATATTTGACGAAATATGAAAGAGTTCAAGGGGTGTGACTGAACGAGAGGCAACAACAAACTGGTCCTGATTTTACCAACAGATGCACTATTATGGTGCGTTCAAGTGCTGAAAAACAAATCAGTTTCATGTCAGTCAACAATACCAATAATTATTGATCAATTATGTCTGACACTTCCTGTTTTAACCAGTTTTTACTCCACACAGTCATGATTTATTTTTCAGCAGTTATGTGGCATGGTGGCAAAACTTGAAACGGCTGCTGCGCCAGTTACTCAGCAGGCCGTTGCTAGGTAACCAAAGAATGAATGAGTTGCTAGGTAACCAAAGCGTGAGAGAGTTAGCTGATTCCACCTGAGCTGCTGAAAGGATTTTTTTCCTGCCTGATCATGTGTCTAATGCGTTATATTTTAATTTATTTATTGTTCAGCCTTTCTGGACTGTCAGAATATCAGAAGAAAATGATTTAAGGCTTTTTTCAGTCAGCAAACTGTGCACCATTACACCAAATGATATTTACATTAACATTTACATTGTCTTTTTCTTCAACAGCCCTTATGCTTTTCACAAGTCGTTGCGATTTCTGTGACATTTCTTCAAAAATGTCGCCTTTTCACTCCATTATTTAGATAAACGAGGCAAAGAAGAGAGAGGAATACCTTGAGTCCTCCGCACTCCGCTGCCGATCCCTTGTCCACTCCGGTGATGTAGATTCCCAGCGCGTATTCAGCTCCTCCTCGGATCATCAGGCCCAGAGACCGTCCGTCATCCAGAACCAGGTTCACCTGTTTGTGACGGGCAGAACAGCAGATAAAACAGGCGCTCCATAAACATCGGCGCTTTACAGGACTCAGATTGATGACTGTGGCTGTGGAGTCGGGCTCTTAATAACACAGAAGACAGATAACACGTCCGATTAATGAAACGCCGTCAAGGAACAAACCTAAAATCCTGCACATTGTTAAACCTGCAGCAATAAATCCACATTAGATGTTTAAAAATTAGGCAGAGGATCATTAGGTTCCCAAAAGGGTCATAAATACCTGAAACAGAAGAAACTCATAGATCCAAAAGCGAGTTATGCGTGGAAGATTACATAAAAAATGTAACACTATTTATGGATCATCTTGTCAGGATTCAGCTTCATGAATTTAGATAAAACTGTAGTTATCTGAGAGACATCACCTCCAACTGGACGTCCATTTATTCCCTTTAACACGTCATTATGTTCTGTCAATTCACCACTAAAAGACATTTTTCTCATTTTGCCAATTATTGAAAATGAAACTTTTTAAACTGTTCTCAATCATCAGTTTTGTAGCGTTAGCTTTGTAGTGTTAGCTTGTAGCATTAGCATAGCATGTGTCATCATTAAGGATTTCCATAATTTCCTGTAATGATTTTAAGTCGTTTTGAAGGATTAGAGATCTCGTTAAGTTGCTGTTAATCATCAGCGTTAGCTTGTAGCATTAGCGAAGCTAGCATGTGGCATTTCTCAGGATTTTCATCATTTCTGGTATCAAACTCTTTAAAGAGGGTCATAAAAGTGTTTTTTCTGGATGTATTCAACATGCCCTCTGTTTTGGTCAGCTGATACTGCCAGGATAATTTCCTAGTATTGATTAAATTGAAAATCGATTATTTTTACACCCTTAACGGAGACATTGTGTTCCACTGCATCTGACACATCGAGACGACTTCAAAAAGTCCCTGATGAGGAAAAAAACACGGCTGATGATCCGTCAGTTAGATGAATGGGTGGGAGATAAAGCAGCCTCTTGGATTAATGACTACGTCTACTTCAATATACATCTTTCTGCATAAATGGAGGGATGCATCTGAGAGGCACCGTTGATCTGACAGATCTAACCAACATCTTTAATAAGGAGCTGAAATAGTACATGACATACTAATCAGGAAACAACTTCGAATGCACCAAACACCTCAGGCATCCTCTTGGACTCCTAAATTTTCTCGCTGCCAATCACTTTCAATCTCAGACGTCCATCAAGACAGAAAGACAACAGACTTGGAAGCGAGTCGACGGTTAAAGCTGGTTAGAAAAGTTAGAGAAGCAGAGGACGCTTGAGTATGGTCTTTGGGTAAACTGAACGACGGAGCAACAATCTGACTGAAAAACAACCGCTTTTCCCGCTTTAATGAGAAAAACACACAGAGGCAAACAACACATGTAAAAACAGCTGTTTCTGTAATTCTGTGTGGTTGGCCGCCTGCCAGTCCTCCACGGCACGCTGCCCTGAAACGCTGCAGTGCATCGTTTTATTTTCAACCTGAAGAGATTGCGCAGAAATGAAGATTTGTACAAATATATTTTAGTGATTCTTCATCAGCTGAAGAGTTCAGCTGCTTCTTTGACTGGTCAAATGTAAAACCAAAAATATGTATTTAAAATTACATGTTAACATCAAAATACCACATTTACTGTTTATTTTTCCATCCTTGCGGTCAAATTTATTGATTTTATATTACTAGTTTAGAAATATTTGCACAGGATCTTTCCTTCTCGGAACTGCTTCAAAAATATACAACAAAAGATGAGAAAAAAAACACTTTTTATTCTTTAGAGAATTTAAACAGCTCAATTTTTGTTTATCGTGATACAGATCACAGACGATAACTTGAAATCGAGTCACACTAATCCAGCAGAGTAGTTAAAGTAAGAAATACTGGCTCCTACTGGTGATTTTTAATCATATTTTCACCAGCTTTATTTTTGTAAACTTGTAACTTTCCCATATTATCTGATTTATTTTGGATCTATGACACATTTCTACTCTACAGCTAATATTTTGTTAGCGTCTTGTGAAAGCTAGCAGATCTTTTCTGAAAGTTAATACGAGTGTTGGGGCTAAATTTAATTTTTAACTGAGTTAACGCTGCAGTCTCTGATCAGTTAATAACATTTTCATCTAAAACATCTCAAAATAAGCAGCATTCATAATTCAGAAACAGCTTTTGCTGCTAAAATGAAGAATACATATATAAACGCAACAACATTAATATTTGTTGTTTTTAATCTATTATTGATTCCTGTGCAAATGAACCCCAATATATTTATGTAACTTGTTTGAAATAATATTTCTACAGAAGAGAGTATTGTGGACGCTGACGTTAGCATTAGCTAGCCGCAACATGCTTAGCTCTGAGATGCTATTTTAGGCTAGAAAAGCTTCTCTGATTGAATAACTCGTTTTAGCAGAACCTGCACTGAGCAGCGGTCTGTCACAGCGTCGCAACAGATCGTTTAAGAAGCAGAAATTAACTTCCAGTGGAGCAACAGAATGAGTTTTACAGTGCGGATGCCGCGCGTGCGTCCGAATTACAGCCGTACCAGAAACACAACACAAAGGTTCCGCCTGGGGAAAAAGAAAATAATTGTGTTAAAAATTTAAAGCGTAAAAATATATGCAATTAATTAGTTAAAATTAACGCACTGAACTGCATGACCTTGGTTTTAACTTTTATTTCAGTTGAATAAAAGGCAGGAGGGATTTTATTATAATCTATAGGGGTGCCCAGAAAATCTTTGGGAACCACTGCTTTAAGATATTCTCTTTTTACAGACAGCAGCAGAGGCTAAAGAGCTAATAAAGAGTTTATTTATATAATAATAATAATAATAATAATAATAATAATAATAATAATAATAATAATAATAAAGCCAGTGTATTCTATGCCACTGAAAGTCTTTGTTTACTGCCTTTAGGTTTTCTCATATCCTTATGATTTTATCTACAGCTATTTGTTTTCTCCCTTAAGCGTCTTTTTACTTAATGGGAAAATCATCTAATGTCATGGTTTTCTGTATAAAACCGATAGGCATATGGTGTATAAATTCACACTTTTTACATTTAGGAAATAAACTGAAGTTTTGTTGGGGTAAAAAAAAAATTGAACAAAGTTCTTGGAAAACAATAAGTCAGCATTTTTTCATACCTCCATTCAGAGACCAAAGGCTGCCTTATTTAATTTTACAGTCTGCAGTGAGAGTGGTGTAACTGTGCCAAACTTGAAATGTTATCTATTTTCCCCATCACAATGAGGTCTTTCATTACCCGGTCCGCGATGCCGCTCACGCTCGCCAAGATCGAAAAGTGGAATCAGTTGGACCCGGGTGGCTGCAGGACGGCCCGTATGCAAATATCTCAATTAAATCATGTCAGTTCTGGACCCGCAGGCGCACAACCGGCATCTGGCACACCAAGCCTCTTCAGCTCCTCTTGTTTTAATAACAAGCGTCTGGGTGTTGGAGGCAGGGACGTCACCTCGGATCACCTCGGGGAGAATTATAGCGTTCAGGTTTTGTGACATTTCTGCAGGACGTTGAGAAAAGTTTTAATTACCAGAGCCATCTTTTATGGGCTCCACGCAGCGTCCCCAAGCATCGACTGCTGCCACTAAATCAATTAATTGCTCCCTCTCCTTTCCTACCAAGGCTCTGACTGGTCTGCTGCTCCTGTGAAGAGCAGCGCAGAACATTTTTGGGTTAAAGTAACGACAACAATGGAGCTTTTTAAAATGTTTTCATGCTGCAACTGCAACTTTCAATATATTTACTGGGATTTAATGTGACTGACAGTCAGAGTTGTGCAGTAGAAACAAGTTACATTTCCCAGTGTGTAGATATTGAAAAAGTTCTCCAGATTATCATACATGGCACGTGTGTCAAACTCAAGGCCCGAGGGCCAAATCTGGCCCGCAACAGCTTTTCAAGTGGCCCAAATTATAGCAATAAGCCCCAACAGTTTTTCACCAATAACTGCAAAATTCACACAGAAATCAACTGATCTCCACATGTTTTCTGGGTTTATCAACATTTTTTCTCAAAATTGGCCAAAAACATTTGGGTTCGAGTGACTGCTACAACTTGATGTCACGTTATAGTTCATGACTGACGGAGCGATTAATAAAACATCACATTTAACATCATATATTAGCGCAAATATCATAAAAATTCCTTTCAGATATTTCTAAATTAGCCCACAAAATCTGTGATGTTGACTGCAGAAAACCACAAAAACAATCCTGGACGGACTGATTCGTGCGAAAAGATGTTCAATATCATGTTCTTTTAAGAAACACTAATTGAATGCTGAAACACTTATTTATTGACATTTTAACAACTGAATTGGTTTTTATCAATACGATCTGGCGCAACATTCAGATTTTTGATCTGGGCCCAAATGGAAATTAGTCGGATGCCCCTGATATAAAAACAATGAATTGAGGACCATTTTGGATGGAAATGAGAGCAAAGAGCAAAAACGCCTCAGAAAGGATGAAGTTGTGCTTAAAACACAGAAGAACTGGTCAGATGTTGAACCTTGAATTAAATGATTCTCTGACGATGAAATGCAGAACTAGACCTCTGTCTCATATCTGGCAGTAGAATTACTAAATGCTGTTTAGTTAAAGTTTTACAGCTTTATAAAGATACGAATTACAAACTGATATGAACAATGATGCAAACATTGGACTCTCTGCAGTCTGTTGTCATTATAGAGCAGTGAGGAAACAGGAAGCATATTTTCCCTGAACCACCAAACACGTCTAGTTTCTCCAGCAAGAATGAATCTTTCATTTTATTCTCTGTAGCTGTGGAGAGCTAACATGTTAGCAACCTGAGTTTAGTGACTCAGTTGGTTATTTTGAACAGAAACTGTTGTGAAGATGATTCAGTTTAAAATATTATTGCTTTCAGAGCGCTCCACTTCCTGGTCTCAGGTTACTTAATACACACACACACTGAGTCTGGGTGGAACCAGCAGCTGCTGAAGCTGGAAGCTGATTGGCTGCAGCCTCTCTGCCCTGACATGTGATTGGTGGATCACAACTCAAGCTTGTTTCTGTTCTCAGGAAATGAAACTAACAGCCAGAGCTACTGAGAGCAGAAATGGAGAAGCAGGCAGTTCAGCTGGATCGAGAAACTTTCTCTTGTTCAATCTGTCTGGATCTACTGAAGGATCCGGTGACGATTCCCTGTGGACACAGCTACTGTATGAACTGCATTAAAAACTTCTGGGATGAAGGGGAGAAGAAGAAAAGCTATCACTGTCCTCAGTGCAGGAAAACCTTCACACAGAGGCCTGACCTGGAGAAAAACACCATGCTAGCAGCTTTAGTGGAGCAGCTGAAGAAGACTGGACTCCAAGCTGCTCCTGCTGACCACTGTTATGCTGGATCTGAAGATGTGGCCTGTGATTTCTGCACTGAGAGAAAACTGAAAGCCAGAAAGTCCTGTTTATTCTGTTTGGCCTCTTTCTGTGAGAAACACCTTCAGCCTCATTTTGATTCAGCTGCATTTAAGAAACACAAGCTGGTGGAGCCGTCCAAGAACCTCCAGGAGAACATCTGCTCTAAGCATGATAGGTTGTTGGAGGTTTTCTGCCGCACTGATCAGAAGTGTATCTGTTATCTCTGCACTATGGATGAACATAAAGGCCATGAAACAGTGTCAGCTGCAGCAGAAAGGACTGAGAGGCAGAGAGAGCTGGAGGAGAGACGAGGAAACATCCAGCAGAGAATCCAGAACCAGGAGAAAGATGTGAAGCTGCTTCAGCAGGAGGTGGAGGCCATCAATCGCTCTGCTGATAAAACAGTGGAGGACAATGAGGAGATCTTCACCCAGCTGATCCGTCTCCTCCAGAAAAGAAGCTCTGAGGTGAAGCAGCAGATCAGATCCCAGCAGGAAACTGAAGTGAGTCGAGTCAAAGATGTTCAGGAGAAGCTGCAGCAGGAGATCACTGAGCTGAAGAGGAAAGACGCTGAGCTGGAGCAGCTCTCACACACAGAGGATCACAACCAGTTTCTCCTCAACTACCCCCCACTGCCAGCACTCAGTGAGTCGACACACTCATCCAGCATCAACATCCGTCCTCTGAGACACTTTGAGGACGTGGCAGCAGCTGTGTCAGAGCTCAGAGACAAACTACAGGACGTCCTGAGAGACTCATGGACAAACATCTCACTGATGGTCAATGAGGTGGATGTTCTACTGTCAGAACCAGAACCAAAGAGCAGAGCTGGATTCTTAAGACATTCATGTGAAATCACTCTGGATCCAAACACAGCAAACACATGGCTGGTTCTATCAGAGGGGAACAGGAAGGTGACATGGATGGATATAGATCAGTCTTATTCTAGTCACCAGACAGATTCACTAATTATGTTCAGGTTCTGAGTAGAGAGAGTCTGACTGGACGTTGTTACTGGGAGGTGGAGTGGAGAGGGGGAGTTTATGTATCAGTCGCATACAAGAGTATCAGCAGAGCAGGAAGAGGGAATGAATGTAAATTTGGATATAATAATAAATCTTGGGCATTATATTGTTCTCAAAACGATAGTAAATTTTGGCACAACAACATTTCAACCTCCATCTCAGGTCCAGTTTCCTCCAGAGTCGGAGTGTACCTGGATCACACAGCAGGTATTCTGTCCTTCTACAGCGTCTCTGAAACCATGACTCTCCTCCACAGAGTCCAGACCAGATTCACTGAACCGCTACTGGCTGGAGTTTGGATTTATTATATCGGAGACTCTGCAGAGTTCTGTAAACTTAAATAATAAAATCGCCTTTACTTTATTGCTGTTATTTGGTTTCTGATCTGAATATCTGTTTATGTGTTTGACAAGGAATGTAATTGATCATGTTTTTGTGTTTTATTCATTATGATTCATTTCTTATTTCTCTATTTTCTTGGACTCTTATTTCTCTGCCACTTCAGCCAAACTGAGGTTTATAGGTGGATCAGAGTTTGATTGCACAAAACCTCCAGAAACAAACCAGATTTTCTAGGCTAATGTGAACGGATATATCTGTAAAATATTTTTGTGCCTATATTTCCTAATTGTATAAATAACTTGTGTGACAATGTGTAACATGTCCTACAGCTTTGTGCATCTTCAAAATATAATTGTCTTCATATATCAGCTTTTGTGGACCTTTTCATTATAAATAAATACAATGTGAACAAACCAGACCATAATGTAACTTGATCTATAGATAAATATATAAGATGTTTCAGTATTTTTTTCTTTTTCTTTTTTTTAAGTATATGAACCTCAACATTTAATAAAGTTGTTCTGTTTGGAGGAGGGGCTGCACAGTGGCGCAGTGGGTAGCGCTGTTGCCTTGCAGCAAGAAGGTCCTGGGTTCGATTCCCGGCCCGGGGTCTTTCTGCATGGAGTTTGCATGTTCTCCCTGTGCATGCGTGGGTTCTCTCCGGGTTCTCCGGCTTCCTCCCACAGTCCAAAAACATGACTGTCAGGTTGATTGGCCTTCCCAAATTCTCCCTAGGTGTGAGTGTGTGTGTGCATGGTTGTTTGTCTGTTTGTCTCTCTGTGTTGCCCTGCGACAGACTGGCAACCTGTCCAGGGTGAACCCCGCCTCTCGCCCGGAACGTAGCTGGAGATAGGCACCAGCAACTCCCGACCCCGTTAGGGAGAAGGGTGACGGAAAATGGATGGATGGATGGATGGATGTTTGGAGGAGACTGGAAGTCAACATGCCAATATTCAAGATGGCGGCCTGGTCGGTAGTTCAACGATCCTTACACGCCTCAGCGGAACCAGGGCTCCAATAGTGCTGTCAATCAATCTGTGTACTCTCTGCTAACAACCTACATTACAGGAACAATGTTTATCGGTGGCTAAGCTAACTTAGCATTTATGACACGCCATGCTAGCTGCAGCATAGCACAGAGAACACAGAAAGGAGAATGACAGCACTAAGCTCCGCCTCCTGGCTCTGATTGGTTTTTCACAGATTACTGGTCTCCTTTCAAACTGCTGCAACATAATGACAGTTTTTCTTTAACCGTCTCCAGGTTGTTTGTTTTTCATGTGAACTGCAGCTCTCCCAGCTGAAGGACGGATCGGTTCTCCGTCTGGTTCTGAACGTCTCTACCTTCTTTTCGTCTCCCTCCTGAAGCAGCTGCATGTTGCTGCGCCGCTGGCTGTCGGTCCGCCGCAGCGTGGCGCTCCGATGCTCGGGTAGATCCGGAGGAGGAGACACGCTGCGACCCTGAGGATCCACCCAGGTGTAAACGTGGTTGGTGACGTAGCCGCCCGGGATCCGCCCGACCGAACGCACAGACAGGTTCAGCTTCTTGCTGCCCTTCAGAACCTGAGGAGGCGACAAGAAGGGAGCAAACAGAAGTTTAAAGTTTAAATGTATTTGTTTACATTCAGTAGATTGATTTCAGTTTATACAGGAGAATGTTAAAGAATCCCAAGATCCCAATGTATGGAAAGCAAACAGGGTCAAAAATCAGCTTCTACAGAGTTGCTTTCTACGGAAGAAGATTATGACCACTGAATTTAATTTCATAATTTTTATTTTATTTTTTTTTTATTTTCTTTTCTAAGAAGGTAAAATTTATTTCACCTTCTTAGGTTTTCTAAGAAATTTTCGAAAGTAAAATTTCTAAAATTTTACTTTTGAAAATGTAAAGTTTTTTAGGAAAACTTTACTTTTGGTTAAAAAATAAATAAATATTTTTTAGCTAAAAAAAATATTTAGTAAAGTAAAAATACTTTTACTTTTTAGAAAGTAAGAATTTACTTTCTAAAAATTTTTGAAATTTTGAGATTTATTTTCCCTCAAAAAAATTAAACTTTTTTGAGAAAAAGTAAAATCTCAAATTTAGACTTTTTCTCAGAATTTTTTTTATTAGAGATCTGACTTTTCACTCAAAATTTAAATTTTTTCTCAGAATTCTCAGAATTCTGAGAATTCAGAATTCTCCCTTAAAAAAACAAAATAAAATAAGATGAAAAAATTTCAAACCAAACCGTTAAGAGTTCCTCCAGCATTTGGTTAAGTCTAACATTAACAAAAGCTAATTATTTATTTGCAGCTGATTTATCCAACTCCTATTTCATCTTATTTTAGTGTAATTTCAGAGGCATCTGAGTGAAAAAAAACACCTGATCTAAACAAACACCGAGCATTAATCCTTTTTATCTGTCTTCCATCAGTTCTTGCTAAGAAAAAGCTGAAATCTTTATCGGCGTTTCTCTGTGAAACAAGTCGAATTATTCCCTGCCAGTGAATGAGAGCAGAGGGTCAATCTCTCCTCCCAGATGGATCAATTTCTCAATCTGGGTTTGTGTTTGGGAGATAATAACTCCACTTCACAGGCAACAAAACCTGATCAGCTCAAAAATAAAAAATAACCAGAAAAAAATCCCAGGTTCTGCTTCCTGCTCCTCGGAAAAATCGCAGATAAAATGTGAGAAACTTTTATGTGTTAAAACTTATAAAAGTATTGATCATATTAATTAAGCAAAATGTGTTTTCATGGCTCTTCAAAAACACATCAGCAAACAGACAAATGTGCTGAGCTGGTAGCAGAGTTGGTAGTAACTAGTTACTATTACTAATTACATTTACTGGAGTAATTTTATTTTGAAGTATTTCTGCTCTTATTTGAGTAAAATGTCTGAATTTTCTACCCACAGAATAAAAAACAAACATGTTTTAACCCAAAGTTCACCAGACAGACACAAACCTGCAGTTTTTATTAAAGTTTCATGAATCTTTTACTGAAAAAAATTATTTGGAAACATTTTATTTTGCCTGATTTTTGTTACTTATGAAATGCAGTGAAAGATGCTTTAAAGTTCTGGGTTGAATCTCAGACTTGTATTCATTTTTCTCAGACTTTCAGCTGAGATCCAGATGAAACACATTCAGGTTTGCAGCATTAAAAGCTTTTTCCAAGGTGAAGCTTCGCCGCCTTGCAGTTGAACGCGCGGCGTTGCGGCGGCGTTACGGCGTCGCTCTGAGCTCATTAGCAGTTTGCTGGAGCTGAAACCAGGACGACACAGTTAGCAGGTTGTTTATGCAGCGCTGCAGACTTTGCATAACAGGGATAACAGAGAGGAAGAAAAAACCTTTGGTAGGAGAAATAAAAGTTCTGACGAAGCCGTTTCCTGTGCAGTAAGTGGGACATTCGGCGCGTTGCAGTGGAACTGGGACATGTTGGGGTTTGCTGCGTATTTTAAAGGTAGAACTGCAACATTTCTGCAGAGGAAGCTTTGAAATAAATCAACAGGAGGGCAGAAAGACGCACGCGGGAGCTGGAATCTCCAAATTCGGAGATTTATTTGCATTGACGGCTGCAGTGATGCGAGACCAGGATGCAGGAGTTTACAGCCGAGGGGAGAAAAACGGGTCTGAAGCTTCGACCGAATGAAGAACAATGAGACAGAAACTGCTTCATTAGGTTGCTGAATAACTTCCTGCTCCTCGCAGACGCGCTGGTAAAGATGCATTAAAGTCTCATCATTAGATAACTGGTCACTAAAGTAAAAAAGAAACTTTAAAGTCAAACTAGATGGAAATGTTGAGGAATGAAAACCTTCTGAATTAACGCAAATCACAATTATCTTTTTTGTTTTTGCTAAATTTTGATTTCATTTAGTTAAAATGAATTCTTTTCAAATATCAGGATTTTTTGCTAAAATTTTAGTTTGTTTCTAAAATTTTATGTTTTTTAAAAATCTGGATTGTTTTTGTTAAAATAAGTAATTTATTTGTTCTCTTGCTTTTACTTTTGTACTAAAATTTTTTTTCTAAAATTTGATTTCTTTTGTTAAAATATGATTATTTTTTGTTAAAATTCACTTTTTGTTTTTTTGTTTTTTTTTTTGCTAAAATATCAGATTTTTTTCCTGATGGTTTCTTTAGGACACATGAAAACGTTTTAAAACAATAAATCCTGAATATTGATGAAAAAAAAACAAGTTCCAGTGGCAGAATATTTCACTTACATCATGGGAAAAAACATGTTATAAATTAATCTGTCGGTGAAACTAGAACTTTTTCATCAATATTCAGGAATTATTGACTTACTGAATATAATTTACTCGTACGTTAGTTGTGTCTTATTTCAAATGGACTTTAAATCCAGACACAAAATACTTGGTGAGATTTTTCTCTGATAATTAAATTAGTTTGATTATCAGAGTGAGAGTCTTGAGGACAAATATATTAGTATAATCTGCAGAGAGCAGCAGAGAAAGTCTCCCCGAACAGGAAGTAAGACAGAGCTGTAATCAGCGCCACGGTGGCTGTAATGCTTCACTCCTGCAGGAGAAGTGCTGATTGTGACCCTGGGCTGATGAAGCTGCTCCTGAGAGCAGCACCAAAAACAGACGGCGAGCTAAAAATAATGGAATACATTACTGAGCAAAATGGGAAACAGCATCAACAGGTGAAAACGGCCTCAGAAAACACAAACCGGCCTCATAAGGTGTCAGGAAATCCATTCCAGGATTAATTTCAATCCCACTTTTAACCCCGGCTGGAATTAGACCGCAGTGGCGCTCTCATCTGAGGTTTCCGTTTGGACAGGTGGAGTTATGAGGCAGAAAGAAAAACACTTTCCCACTCCTCTGTTAAAAGCATTTCTCCTCCTGCCAGCAGCGCTGATTTGAAAGCTCTCCAATTCTTGTTCATGCTAATTACAGAAAAACACGCAGATTCACTGAGGCGCGCAAAGCAGCCAGTCTGTCACACAAAGCCGAGAAAAGAGCCGCGTCCGTCTGACGGATACCTGCAGACAGTGCAGGTACAGCAGCGCAGCAGACGGGTAAATTGCCTTTCACCCTGGTTATTTACTGCTGTCAGAGGAGATCTGTCAGCCGCAGCTGATCGCCTTCACAGTGGAGGGTGTGTGTCCAAAAATAATAAATACATACACAAAGAAACAACAGAAAGGGCTGCAGCAGCTGATGGTTTATCTGTTATTGTTGCATCTTTATGAAGTTTATTGTGTTTCAGTGGGAATCAGTGGTTTGGTTCGCGACCTGCAGCTCTGATCCAATGAACAGCTGAAGTTTTCCTCAGGTAAAGTTTCACGCATGCGTACAGAGGCTGTTTTACCTGCCATCTGCAGCCGCGGCAGAACAACCCGGACGAAGCAATTATTCATTCAGTTCACTGCGCAGACAGACAAATAACAGAAAAACAGTTAAAGAGCAACTCAAAACGGCTTTCATTCTCGCTCTCTGTCGGCTGCGCTACGAGCAGACTCGTTGCCATAGCAACTGACAGCAACGCCACGTTATGTTTCAGGATTCAACACGCAGACATTTTCCAGATCGTTCAGTTTTATGTTTTCAGGCTTTATGTTTATTTTTTGATTATTAATAAGTGATCGGTGCTATTAGCTAAGCTAACATAGCAGTGGTGGTAGATTAGCGAACACTGCTATTAGCTAAGCTAACATAGCAGTCGTTGATTAGCTAATCTAAACACCTGCTCTACTAATGATGCTCTGCCACAGTTGTTGTTGTTTTGGTCAACAGACCGAATCCCACAGCACATCTACATGTTCAGGTTGTCATAATCAAGCTAGCATAGCTGAACTACTTTCTTCTTCCTCACTATTACTAAATTAAAAGTTGGCCTTGTTAGTTCTGTAAGAACCAGCGAATATCAGTTCATACAGCTAATTTGATCCTTTATTTTATTTCCTCTAAAGCACGTGCCAAACCTGAGGCCCAGGGGCCAAATCTGGGTCACAATAGATTTTTATATGATCCTCTATTAACCAACTTATTCTTGTGCGTTACAGTTGATTAAAAATTGAATTAAAATAAAAGTAAAATGAAACAACGCTGGTTTTTAAGCTTTATTCACCTGAGTGCGGGACGCAATAAGCTGACTTTCTGGTAATAAGAGAAGTTTTTCTGTGAATGTTGCCGAGCTAGATAAGCTCTGAGGGAACAGAGTGGCGTGTCTAACTTCTGCATCTCTGCGTTGGATGCAAACCTACTTTCTCTCTGATTTCACACTTAGATCCATGCAGCTCCTCTGCAGCGGCGCCGAATCCCCACTGAGCCTTTTTAAAAACGCGCTGCAGCCCTCGGGGGCTTCGTGATCATTGTAGGGACGTTCTTCATGAGAAAAACCCCTAATTTTCACTTCACTAAAAATAATTTCAATATAGCAAGGAACAGGATGTGTGATAGGGTCTAATTCACAGCATGTTCCTCAGATATTTTCTTTAATTTGCATATAAAAACACCTTTCAGTGGCGCTCGGCCGCAGCAGCTGCCATTGTGCACAATGCGCGTTGCCTCGCTCCTTTCTGGTTCACATCGATGCAACAGGGGGGCGATTCGCTGCGAGTCCTACCTGGAAGATACGCTGGAAGGAAACTCACAATAATCACAATCTGAAAGGCTTTTTCTGCAGGGCAGCAGAAAAACACGTCCCACAAAGCACAACTGGTACGAACCAACAGAAACAGACGATTCACAGCGACTATGGTCAGAATTTAAGCCTGACAAAGAAATAAAGAAAAACCCTCTTTTCACCTCACTGACGCATAATTACACAGAAACATAAAAACAAACCCAAAGGCTGGAATTAAACTTTTAATTCTGAATTAGAGCAAAACACTTTAGTACTTTATAATAACGCATGACTAATAAATAGTCTACAGAAACGTTATTAATTCGTCTATAAACACTTTATAAACCATTAATTACTGTTTATTAGGCATTGATTAAGGATCAGAAGGAGGCAGAATATACTGGTTTCTTGCCAAATAGTGAAGCACGTTTGTTCACCTTCATATTATGTCTGGATTTATTATACTAAACATTTCATTTCATTTTTCTAAGCATAATTTACAAATATGAAATTTAATTAATAATTCATATATTGTCATTCTCACCCTTAATGCATAATAAACAGTTAATAACTTATAGTGTTAATAGATTAAATTGTTTATTAGCCCTATTGTAAAGTGGTGTAGATTAATTTTATAAAGAATATTTAGATCATCATAGTCAAGCTAGCATAGCTGACCTATTTCCCTCTCCTTGCTAGTTTTTTCTTAATTCAAACTTTTCTCTGACCTTGTTATCTAGTTTTTGTAGTGTTGAAAATTATTAGCAAAGCATTGCATCCCTTTATTTAATTTTTTATATCAGCCGCACATTTAAGATTTAGTGCTTTATAGAAACAACTAAAGAGCTAAACCCAATGCTAGTCGTTGCTAGTGGACAGTAGGGAAATGAGGGGCGGGATTTTGAACTTGTGACGACATGATGCTATTAAAATTTAGGGCTGCAACTGTCAATTAATTCAGTACTGGATTATTATACTGATAAACCAATTAATCAGATGAAAAAACTGGCACATTCTGCAGATATAAACTTAAAATATTGAACTAATAGCAGCTCTGAAAATGCTGTTCTTTCAGCAAAATAACTTTTTTAAACACCGTAAACTCCAGCTGACGCGATTAATCCGATTAATCGTCCTTAAACTAATATTTGTACAACTATAGTTTATGTAATCCAGGAGGTTTGTCTTTGTTTTTCCCAAAATAAAATCAACAAATTTGAGCTATTTAGATTATAGACTAAATTAGTATTTTCTAAATGATTTTTCTAGTATCGATTTAATATGGAAAGTGGACCAGATGACAGCAGAGGAAGATCAGTGAGAAAACCATAAAAACCTGCAGATAATCTACATGAAATCAAAACCAGAAACATGAAAACATCCGATTATCCAGATATAGAAGCTCAGCCATTATTACAACTAAAATCCTCCTTTAAATTCCTTAATTTCATATTAAAGGAATAATTTCATGCCTTTCAGTCTTGTTTGAAACTCCTCCATCTCTGAATGTACAGCTTTGCCACATGTGAACAGTTTGACACAGAAAAGCGGTAAACACTCGGGAGGATTAATGAGTAATCGACAAGACGGCAAACACGGAGAGTTAATGGAGCCGCGGCATCAATCACAGAGATTAACCGGAGCCAAAACATCCGCAAAGATTCGCCCAAGCCATCTTCGCTAATCCGCACGTTTCCCAATCCACCCAGTTTGTACAACCGCTCCCCCAAATCTAAAGAAACCAGGGATTACCTGCAGCAGAAATAATCTCTGGACATGCAAATTACAGGCAAGTTTAAGGGAAAATGAGCAGAAAAAAGCATTACTTTTACAGATAGAACAGAAAAGATTAATGTTGCTTCATAGAAGTGACAGGTGGGATTAAGAGCGATGTGCCAGAATGCAGACAGATTTTAGAGATTGTCATCTGAAAGTATTCCCACCGCAGGAGAAACCTCCCATCTAAACACCCGCTACACAATTTCCTTCAGCGTTGAGCCGCTTTGTTTTTGTTGGGAACGTCAGAATTTGATGATTTTCAGGCAGTAAATTTGCTATTTATAACATTTTCATCACATTTTTTTGCACGAAATCAATCCAACATAAGGAGATTTTAGCTGTTTTAGGGTCTGTCACTTTAAATCCAAATAATCTGCTGCCGGGAACGCCACCCCAACTCAACGTTTACACTCACACGTGAAAACAGCTGCAAAAAGATGCTCAATTATATATTTGTACATATTTGAAAAGCAGAAGTGGAGCCTTCTGCACAACCAACAAGGAAACAAGAAGTAGTTTCTGGATGGTAAGTCAACAATAAAACACTTGTCTTTGCTAACAGCCATTCTGGAGGACATACAGCGATAAAACCAGCCAACCAAACGTGCAGCAGCTCAGCTCGGGTTGCTTGGTAGCGGGCAGAACTCTGCTGGGGTTGCTAGGTAACGGGGGCTGTGCCTGCTGATTTGTGACGTTACATTGTGAAGGTTTCTAAATTAAATTCAGCCATAAATCCAGCTCTTAGCTTGGGTTGCTAGGTAAAGGGGAACTGTGACTCAATAATAATTGGAAGGTTTTTGAAATGGCTCGTTTTCCAGACACCAAAAAAAACTTTAACTTACTGCCAAAAAAACAGGCTGGGTGTGTTTTTAAGAGCTTGCTTTGTGCTTTGAAACAAATGAGACCCAAATGGAAGAATAAAAACATAAAAAATGTGAATTTTGAATAATAGGTCCCTTTTAACATCTAATGAGGTTAAAAAAAGCTAAAAAAGACAAATAAAGCGTCCATGATTGGGTCAAACTACTCTGCTTGAGCCTTTGCTCCACCTCATGAATCAACGAATCCTCCGTCTGCTGAATTAAACGCTAAATCTCCCAGCAGCTGTTATTTACGGCGCATCCTGCCCAGCATCTCTCACCGATGTTTCCTTAAACCACAGAGAGGTCAGGAGAGGACGAGATGAAAACTAGAACTCTCAACACCTGATAGTCCAATAGACTCAATTTGATAATAACACGTGAAAAGCTGAGCGCTTTCTACTGGACTGAAAATCAATACAGTGTAGAGCTAATCTAGTGATTACTTATTGGATTAACAGATTAAAACTGGATGGCAAAATTTGCCGCGTAAAATAATTGATTTACAGAAATTCAACCAGGTGAAGTTAAAACTCACTTTAGGAATTCTGGGTAAAACATTTTTACAGACAGAAGTTTTTTTCTTTCTCAAATTCAAAGTGCAGAGATATTTTTGAACAGTTTTGGCTTAATTATTGCTTTGAATGTGTCGTTTTGTCCCCAAATGGGCTTTTCCAAGCGTGTACTTCAGCCCCGATAAGCAATAAATCATTTACTCGCATGATAAACCAAAACAAATTCAATAATTTCCATTAGGATGATTTGTTTTTCTTTTTCTCTTTCTATTTCAACCAAAAACTGGATGATAAAGTCCTGAGTCTTGTTTTGGCTTATTTACTGCTCTGAATATTTTATTCCAGTTATTGATTAATCGATTACTACATTATTTGACTGATTTCAAATAGCTGATTAATCACGATTAATGGTGTCTTTTACAGACTAGTCACAATTAATCAGACCTTTTACAGAAGGTTGATTGGATTAATTGCTACTTTTATGTTTAATAAACGTATTAATCCAATTAATTATCGATTAATCATGATTTATATGATTAATCGTTTCCTGGTTTCAGTTTTCTTCCATTTCAGAAAATGGTGCCGAATCATGTTCTGCGACTGAAATAAAACCCCGTGGCTCCACTGAGCCTCCACCACCTGAACTGGACATACGGTCAGCGCTAGCTGTAAGGCTTTGAAGAATTAATTGGCACTAAACTTTGAGCACCACTTCCAGACTTGGATTTTTACATGAGTCCCTGATGTGCAGGTAAGTCCAGGCGTTTCTGCCTTTGCTGCTCTCCCACAGTCAATTAAAGCTCTCTCAGGTGCACTGATGTAGCTCCACTTGTAGACGAGAGTTATGCCTCAAACCATCGGTGAGGAGACAGAAATAAATTCAGTTTAATGGTTATAAAAGTAAATTGATAGCTTGGAGGGTTTATAAAGTGGAATGAAAATGGGAATTAAGCAAAGTGCATCTCTTAATAGCGACATCAGAGCACATGTAACTGTAATACACCTGATCTAAAAACACATTTCATATCATGGCAATTAACACTATTTATCTTTCCATTATTGCCTCTGCAGACAGGAAAGGTTACACTGATCCGCAATCAGCAGAGAAAAACTCAGTGGAGGTTTGACTGCAGCAGATTTCAAGGAGAAATTCATCCAAGGTGGTTCTGAGACCAAAAGGAGAAACTGAACTGCTGCACAAGTGATTCTATCACCAGACCAGGTGGAGGCTGGATACGACTGCAGTTTATGTCCAAGCAACTACAACGTTGCACTAAAAGTTGCATTTAGTCCTTTAAAAGTGACAATTGTGCATTATTCTGCAAATATTCCTTAAATAATTACATTTTTAAAGCAAAGTTACCTTAAAAGTTGCACTGAAATGGTCAACTTTGCAGTTTTTGGTAAGTAATAAAATTTTTAATGCACTGCAATAAAAGTTGCATTAAAAGTCCACTAAAGTTATCAGCTTCGCATTATTTGGTAAAAAGTGACACTTTAGTTAAAAGTTACACTAAAGTTGCATAAAAAGTCTCATCTTTGCATTATTGAGCAAATAATGACAATTTAATCAAAAGTTGAACTGAAAATGGAATTAAAAGTAAATTGATGTCAAAAAGCAACTTCTAAGGCTTCGCCAGCGAATCACAGAGGCAGCAATTAGACACAACGAGTTAGCATGTAGCTTCAGTTACTACAGCTAAAAACCAGCAATCAGAGACTAAATCCTGGTGTAGTGATGGACTGAACCTTCAGAACCACATAGTGACGGTTACAAAGTCGGCCTTCTGTTACCTGAAGAACATTTCCAGAATTAAAGGATTAATGTCCCAGGAAGATTTGGAAAATCTCAGTTTATCTTTTATTGAACTTTTAATGCATGTTTTAATTGAACTTTGCATTAAAAGTGACATCGCTTACCGAATAATGCAAAGTTGACACGTTTACTGCAACTTTGTCATTATTTCAAATATTTGATCTAGTTTCTAATTTAAACAGCTCAGTTCACCTGAAATAAGACAAAAGTAACTTACAGGCAACTTTTCAGCAACGTAGAGGCTTGATTTAAGTAAATCATTTCTTAGTATTGATGAAAAAGTGTTTGTTCTTTTGGCTGAGTATTTAACTTGTATCAAGACATTTTCCCCTTTATAAGTGAAATAATCTGATAAAAGAACCTTTTTTGTCAATTTTGAGTTATTGACTGAAAACCAGCAAATACTTCTTGCTGGAAAGTTGCTTGTAAATTAGTTTAGTGAGGTTTTGTGTTTTTGCAGCCCTCCTTCATATTATGTTCAGCCTTTATTTTTTTAATGCTGGGTTGGTTTCTCTCTCTCTCTCTCTCTCTCTCTGTTTTTCTTAATTTTAAAATCTCTCCTTGTTAACGCAAATAGAAAACCAAATGCTGCTCTGTTCAATTTCATCTAATCCTCTCAGAAAAAGCAAAAACACACGAGTTGAAGTTCATGGAGACACCACGCCGCTCCTGCTGCTTTCGGGTATTTTCAATCAACACATCTGCGGATGAAGATGAACCTGAATCAAGGTTGAATGTATATCTGTTAACACCGTCGCCCTCCAACCCAGCGACACCCTTTCAGAGTGAAGGCTTTATTCATCTGCTCTCGTGTCTTTAAAAGACATTGTGCAGGCGGCTTGCGGGGAGCCATGAATAATGGACCGCAGCGTCTCCAGCACCTGACCGCACCCGGCACACGTCTGAGCTGAGCATCGGACGGACTCATTACACTCCATTAAACCCAGAGCAGGACGACTGTGAGCGTTTAGAGTATTTATGACGGCGGGTGTTGTTCCCGTCTGAGCGAGCGTTGATCTTTGTTTTCAGGTGAGTTAGCTCTGGGAGTGTGGGAGGATCAAAAGGACGAGCAGGCACACAAGTTTCCACATTTATTTTCTATTTTCTTCTTGCCTCCGGAGATGCGGCGTTACTAACAAGAGTGGGTAGTTCCACAACACTCGCATTTCAATTGAGAAAGTGCAGATTGACTCATGACTTCCTCTGTAAGATGCAAAACATAAAAAAATAGAAAAAGATGCAGAAACTGACACCTACGTCTTTGCTGCAAACTGATGGGAAACAGAGAAACTTGGTCCAGACAGACAGAGATGTAGATAAGAAACAACTGGTATGAAATAAGGTTTTGCCATAGCAACCGAAGACTTTACTGTATTTTACTGGGATTTTAAGATGCTGCATAATCAAGATGTGGAAATGAAAATTCAGGACAATAATCCAACATTTTTCTTGTCTATAGGATTTGCAGTCATTAGTTAGGGCTGAAAATAATAATTAATCTTTTAAAGGTTTTGTTGGCTCTTGTGGCCTTTATTTGAAAGTAGCCTGAGAGGAAAGAGGGTAATGAGAGACATGCAGCAAATATCGGCAGGCCGGGAATCGAACCTGCAACCACCGCCTCTAAGGCTAAGGCCTCCCTATGTGGGTCGCGCTTTGCCGCTGCACCACCACAACGATCATTTCAATACTCTATTATTCTATTGATTCATTGATTCTGCTCATTCCTTTTCTTTTAACCACTTTGGCCATTTTAATGCAATATTATAAACATATTCCTTAAATTTAATTCCTCTTTAAAATAATATACATTTTATTACCTAAAGTGCAATAATGTAAAATTCCTTTAGTGAATAATTCATTGTTTGTAGCTGTCAAGAAAATCCCAGATCATCCCACTTCCCCATGCTGGAGATTTTAGTTTAACAGTAACAATAAATAAAGTTACCTTTAAAATTAGTCACACAAGTGACATCTGGACCCAACAGTAGATCCAGACTCACCATCCATGCAGAGATGGAAGCTCATCAGACCAACAGAGATCCCTGCCTTCATCAATCAACCTCCTCCTCCTCCTGCTGCTGCACCACCTTCATCATCATCAGGCCAGTTCTGGGGTTCGAAACACCAAACTTCATCCGTCTCTCTCAAAGGTTCCCTTTTTAGTTCTTAGTGTCAGCGTTAGGGAAAGACAGGCTAGATGATTGATTTTACTTATTTGATTACTAATTTAGCTGACAGCTATTTTCATAAACGATTAATCGTAATTAATCATTACAGCCCAATCTGAAAGTTACATTTTTTACCTTCTTTATTATCTGTGGACTTGTTAAATAAATAAACAGCTTATGTGTTCAGTCAACATTTAAATGTCATTATTTTCTATGAACAAATGTCCCCTTCTGTTGAAAATATCTGTAAAGTACTAGTGGAGTCAAAATGTCTGACCTCACAGCAGAGAGGGGGAAACACACATGAAAGGTTTGTCCAACATTGTTCTTTATGCATGCAGGCATGCAGCCTGTGTGCAGCTTTTGTCTCTTTCACCTTTGATGTTCAAAGCCGTGTTACTCTGTAACACATAAGAGCTGGATGAATAATTCCTGAAACAAAAAACCCTGCAGCCCGGAGAAGACGACGCAGAGAAGGCATCGATATGCAGGGAAGGTTCAGTTTATGGATTTGAAAGAAAAAGTCTGGTTTTGGTCAATTAAATTAATAAATAAAGGTTTGTAAAAAATGTAAAGAAATGATCAAGTGTAGACTAAAGGAGTCCTATTGTATGTTATTGCATTTATTAAAAATTAAATGTTTATTTTCTTGTTTAAGAAATGAATTATATTATTTATTTAAATTTTCTTGTGTATTTCTATTATTGTACAAAATAAGCTTAAGTGATTAAAAGAAAAATTTCCACAAATGTTCATGTTTTTATCCGATTAATCATCAAATAATCAATTAATCGATTACTCAAAAATCGTTCATTACAGCTTAAATGTGCAAAACAAATAAAATTGAGATGAAAAAAACATGTAGGAGTTGAGAACGTTCCTAAGAATTGCTACCCTACCAAAATCACTCCAACAGCGCAGTTAAGGTCAGAGGTCACGATTCAAACAATGATAAAGAGTCAGCAAACTGATTCTTTCTCTACTGCATCATTTGCAAATACAAGCTGTCAGGAATATTGCTGCTGCAGAGCTTCCCCAGGCGAAGCTGCTGGACCAACATCAGTCAATCATAAAGAGATTAAACATTTGTTTTTTCAGCGGGGCATTGATTTTATGTCCTGAAATAAAAGCGCTCATGTGTGGAGGGAGACCCTTCTGCTCCGATATAAACCAAAATATCGGAATCAGCCGCGCCATAAATTTATCAATACCATCTGACAGCCAAGAGAGTTGTTTACTTCTACATTATTTCCAAGTCTTTTCCTTCTTCGCGCTCAGCCAGAGAAAACACGAGAGCTGGATCGCCTCCAGATCCAAGCGTTCAGGCAGATTTCAGAACAATAACATCCAGCGAGTCAAAACAAGAAGCTGAAAATGATTTTTTCTCAAAGCAAACTTTCTTTATGAGCCTCCTGCTCCAAAAGCCATTTAGGGCTTTTATTCAATCGGACGTTATGAACACACCGGCCGTTTTTACGGTGAGCAGCAGAAGGCAGAGCCTGGATTCAGAAAACTGCAGTCAGCACCTATAAATAAGCGCCACTCAGGGCCACACTGGAGTGGATGCCACTCCGGTCCCTGGAGGAAATTCAGGGATCTCAGCCAATTAAAACGCACAGCAGAGAGGCGCAGGTGGCCGTCAAAGTTGCTGGTTTCTCTGCGCTTTACACAGGTTCTCCATCTGTGTTCATCTGCAGACCTCAAGGTGACGCAGCACGCCTGAGAGTTTAGGTTTTATTTATGGCTGCAGATGGAGCAAAAAGTAAAATAAAAAAACAAACGGCGGTGAAGGAGAGTTTCTGCTACCTTTTCCCTCTAGACAAAGTCATCTTCAGTAACAAGATTTAGTGTTCAGTTCCTGCATGTTTCTAACAGTTTATGTAGCTAGGAGCTAGCAATAGCTAGCTAGCTGGTGGTACTGCATGTTTATAACAGTTTATGTAACAAGGAGCAAGCTAACTACAGAAACTGTAGATAGCTAGCTGTCTACAGTTTAACTGTATATATTGTTATGTACAATTGTATAGCTTGTAGCTACTAGCTAGCTACTGCTAGCATTAGCTATGGCTAAACACACTGAACCAGCTTCTGCTGGAAGTTCTGTCCTGTTAATAGGGAGATTTCCTCCCCATCGTAGCTACATGGAAGCTCAGTATGAGAGATTGCTGGATGGTAAAGACTAAATGCAACCGATTATCCAGCTGGTGTATGCTTGAAGTGGGAGGTTGCTGCAGATGGAGGGATTGCTCTGGAATGAGAGATTGCAAGAATATTGAAGACTGATTGCAGGAGGGATTGATCAAGAAGGAATGACTGCTGATGCATTGTGGATTACTGAACAAAGTGATTGCTCAACAAAAAATTTCTCAAAAGAGGCTTGCTAAAAAGGAGAGATTGCTGCAAAGTCAGTTACTCAATGCAATCGATTGTTTCCTTTGAAAACATCAAAACTTTTTACCAATTGTAATCAGAAATCTGAAACTTACTGTGTTGCTTAATAAGTGGGATTAAATTGGAAGAACTTTGCATTTATCTTTGATCAGATCAAACCGATAATACAAATGTACGTAAATAAACGTTTGATTTTTCACTGTTTCTTATTAAGACAACATTGTGATTTGCAGCCGTCTTCAACGTTTGATTTAAGTTTCTAAAGGAAAGAAAAATAATATCTTCTGAACTTTTAATTTCTTTGGAAGGACGACAACGACCAAAGTTTAATTAGTTCTTCTACTCTAACTTTGCCGTTTTCTGTCCTGGTCGATCTTTTTAAAAAGCCTCCAAAAGAAGATAAACGTCTAGAAGAGAAACTCTTCTCTTGCAGATCTTTGTCGTTTTTTTATGCAGCAGTTCAGAACCAGTTTCCAGAGCTGCAGCTCTTGTCCGTCTCCGGCACACCTGAGATCTTATCCCGGCGGAGCCGAGCTCAGAGTCCGAGGTGAAAGGAGTAAACATGAAAAGAGAACGGACCGTCCCCTGTGGCGCTGCGGTGTCACTAAGAACCATGTCAGACAGGAAGCTCACTGTGACAGGCAGCCGGGGACCCGGCGGGCAGAACCACCCTGAACCGACCAGAACAAGCTAAAGTCCTAACCTTTCTAATAAACCACAATATTCCTCTGCCTTATTTAACATAACAATGACATCCAGACTTGTAATAAATCAATTAATCACCTGACGAATTAAAAACAGCTCAATAATTTCTTTCTATCCAAAACTGACTTGATAATTAAGTTTTATTTGTTGTTTCTGTTGCTTGTGTTCTTGCATTTTTATGCCGTTATTTTATTACGTGAAAATGGTCTCAATGAATCTGCTGCTAAAAAAATGCTTTTAACATCAACATGGAGAAAGCTCAACCCATTCTGCTTAACTTATCAAAACAGTGCAGGGCTGATTACGTTTCAACTTAAATTAGTAATTGGTTATTAGTTGATCAATTCAATCATCGATTAATCACGATTAATTGACTCAGACAACATGGTCTGAATTCAAAACATTCAGGGGTTTGTTAAAGCAAACAGCTGAATGTTATAACCCTAAATTTGCGTAGAAAGGCGGGCAGAGAGATGTTGGAGTAGGGGATGTGACCTGTGACCTCTTCCGCCCGTTATGATGGACGGAAGAGATTATTTCTCTCTCTGCATCCATGAAGAGTCATTTTCAACTCTGGGATTTGGGATCCTGGTTCAGGTATCATTTGAGTTTTTGAGATGCTCAACAGCTGCTCGGGCTGTAAAAACAACACCTTGTTCCCATGGTTACCCATCAAAATCCTTCCAGTCTCAGTGAACTGACTCAGTGCACCGCTCGGTGTTTTAGGAGGATTTTCTGAAAACTTTTCAGGTGACACACAACAACATTGGCTACTCATAAAAGTTTTTGTCACCTTTTCTGTTACTGAGAAACAGACCTGGGAGTTTTGCCTCCAGGACTTCAGGAGCTCACTGTCAGCACTGAACCCCGCTCTCTGATCTCGTTCGATATGTACCCTTGGTTTAATGTGACGCTGTTTGGTGAGTCAACGGGCGTCAAACCACCTCTCCAGAACCCCGCAGCGCCGCGACGTCTTGCGAGCAGCAACATCTCCCTCCAATTCACAGCTGTTTTTTATGCTTTCGCTGTTCAGCTGTGCAGAAAATTAACTCCAGGAGCTACAGCGCAACCACACAAGCCAATTTACATGCAGTCTCCACCACAATCGCACATCTCTGTGCCCTTCGTTCTGTCCTGAACCTGCAATCAAGATGATGATGCACCCTCTGCACCATCACTCAAAGGGTCACAAGGCACTAGCTCCAAAAACACAAGGTCTGATCAGTCGAGCCTAAAGGCCTCATCTTCTGCACCTGTTTTCACAACAAACGATTTTCACAAGGCCTGAAACGATTAATCTGATTAATCAATTAATTAAAATAATCATCTACCAATTTATTAACTGAAGTAAACAAAGATAATTGAATACAAATGTATAAAAATCAGAATTACATTGTACATAAGGGCAAAGATACAGCATAAAATATGCAAATGTACAGTTATAGAAAATAGGGCTCAAGCAATTAATTAGATTAATCGTGATTAACCGATTAATTGGGTTAATCATCTTCTAATTTAGTTTAACTCTTAAGAAAGATAAATGTATACAAATATAAAAAAATAAAAAATTAAGAATAAAATTCTGTACATTAAGGGCAAAGACACAAAATAAAATATGTAAATATAAAGTAATCAAGAACTAAGCTGAATATATTATATTAATTGTGATAAATCAATTAATTTAAATAATCATCAACTAAATTAGTAATCAATTAATTGTTGACGGGAGAATACAAAGATAAATTAAGAATAACACATTATATTCAGGGCAAAGATAAAACATAAAATATCCAAATGTACGATTATCAAAAATATGGCTGAAACAATCGGATTGTCATGAATCGATTAATTGAATCAGCAACTAATTTAATAATTTATTAGTAGTGAACTAGAGAATACACTCAAAAAAAGAGGATTCAGAGCAGTAATTAATCCAAAACTATTCTCACATCTGAATGCGTTAAAAACTGTCAATATGTTTTATCCAAAACTGCCACAGTGATATTTTTATATATATATTCACCTTTTCAGCATTTTAGGCAATAAAATATTTTCATATTTTAAAAAAGGAATTGATTTCTACCTTTTAATATATTTATAATATTGCATAAAAAAGGTAAGCATATAGTTTAATTTAAAAAAAGAGAACGTGTCCGCTGTTTAACCTGATTAATCGATTAATCGTTAGAATAATCAGTTACTGAAACAGTAATTAGTTGCAGCCCTACTTTCAAAATAGCTGAATTATTCTCAGTTGGATTTATTGGGTTACCTGTAGCTGCCTTGAACATCACTTTGTCATGCAGGGTGGAGAGTCGTAAACGTCAGAGCTGCTGTACAGCAGGCGGCATATTAATCGAAAGAACAACAGCAATAAAAAATGGCAGACAGGAACATGCAGATCTCATCAGCTTGGAAAACATAAATGATCAGATAGCGCAGCAGATCAGTGCAGAAAGTGATGGGTAGTCTTCTTCATGCGCCCACAAGCCGCCTCAGCTGGGCATTTCATGCTGCTGTCAGCTGTCACTGTGAGCAACCTTCCTCCTCCTCCTCATCCTCCTCCTCATCCGGGCTCACTGCTGGCAGTGGCTGGTCCAAAACGACGTGGGAGGACAGGAGATGTCGAAACAGATGGGTGCTGGCACCAGCCAAAAACACGTGAAATAAAATGAAATAAGATCAGAGTGTGACAGTAACGGGCCTGCAGAGCAACGGAAAGCGAACGGGACCATCTGGGTCTAATACCCACCAATCAGCCTGCAGCAAACATCCACAGACACACAAAGAGCTGGGCCTCCGGCGACGCTTCACGTCTGATTTACATAAAAGCCGTGGTTTGTTTTGGAATGAGTTATCGTGCCTACGTTTCACAAACCGTTCCCTAAGATCCAAACGATCATTTTCAACAAAAAAAAAAAAATTTTTCCTTTTGCACCGTGGGTCCAAAACCCTCTACAGTTCAGCAGCAGACATTCCCAGGTCTCTGCAGAGCTGAAGGACATCCTGAGGAGAAAACGCAACCATTTAATGGCAAAATGTTGGAGAAGGTTATAAGGCCAACTGAACCAGTTTTAGGTCATAAAACCAGTTAGTCACAAAAATCTATTAGAATCAGTCTGAAAAACGAGGAATAAATAAGATTATTTATTCTTTACCACTTCCACCAAAAATATCTGTGACCCCAGAACAATCAGGGGTTATTGGACGAAAGAAAATATTGATGCCAATCAGAAAATAAAGGCAAAAGTCTATTTAACCCAAATGTGTGAAACAGTTTCATTGTTTTTGTCTAAATGTATCCATTTTACCTCTTCTTTTGTTTTATTTTTGTTGCAGTTTCTCATTCTCTTATCTGGCTACTTTGTAGCTCAATACCAGTTTGTGATGTTTAAAGATGATTATAACTGCCTAATTTCATAGTTTAAACACCAAATATACCTTAATATGCATTAACAAGCCCAATGGAAACCATTTTAGCTCAACTGCAGAAGCTAGCATGTAGCTATGTTTTTCTGGAGGGTTCAGCCAATCAGTGCCAAGGAAATTTTATGCCAATCCTGAAGCGAATCAATAAGTCATTTTCTTTTTGTTAAGCTAACTTCCACTATTCCACTAATTCTGGAGCTAATTTATTGTTTAGTGCTAATTAGTGTTAATTGATTAATTGAATTTATGGTTTTGAAGATTGAATTTTTGAAAAATTGAGAATAGTAGCACTTATTTTTATTCAAGTGAAAGTAAGAAGTAGCCGTCCAAGAAATTACTTAAGAATGAAAAAGTATTTCATAAAAAGTTACTCAGGTGCAGAATAACTGATCAGATGAGTCATTTGATATTTAAAAATTACATCATCTAATGGACCAAAACATAAAGTGAAGTGAAAATGTTGGTATTTTAAGAACCAAAATGACAATAATTCTTGTCATTATTATCCTTAAAATACAAAAACTTTCACTTAGCGTGGTAAAAGCAGTCATAAAATTAATTTTTTTCAACAAAAACAAATGTAAGTCTGAAAACGATCTTATTTCTGTCAATATTAAATGTATTTTGTTGTTGAAATTTTTGTGAGCTCCAGTGTTTATTGTGAATCATTTAAAATTAAAACCATATTGTGCTTTATTATAGTTGGATATAAAGGCGCGTTTGCCAGGATTTCTTCATTGCAGCCGAGAATCTGGAGGAAACTCAATAAAGCAGCAGATAATTAGGAGGCATCGCGTTGCCAACGCCTCGCGTCCATGATAAGCGAGTTTGCAGGACAGACATCAGAACCAGGATGAAGATATAAACGCTGATATGAATCATGCTTGAAATGTGAGATCTTTATTAATTTCCTCGTTAGCAGCTGAGAAAATTTACAGATTGATGACATGAAGCAGGTTTCCTGCTCTGTCCGGTTATTTCATCACACCAAAGAATCCAAATCGACAAAAACCAAAGAGGAAGAGGAAACATCTCGCTAACGTCTCGCTCGCTCCGTTAGCGAGACGTTAGGAATATTTTAAGTGTTTTCAAACTGATCTAATTCCTTTCATGGTCCAGGAGGATGATGTCTGTAACTTTAATCCGGTCGTTACACTGCAAACCCTTAGCTGGCCACCGAGCCGCCATTTTCCCCTCGTTAAAGAGGGAGAAATTAAAAGAGGGGAAAATAAAACGGCGTGTGAATTAGTCGCAATATAAAGATGCAGCGTTTAACTCCCGGCTGTAATATTTTAACGTTTCATCAGGTGATAAAGAGGCTCAGGTGACTTAGTGGCACAAATAAAATGTTATGCAGAGTTTTGAATAATGGAGCAGCCCGGTCATCAGTCCTGAGACGTGACTCAGCAGGTCGTCCAGCTGACAATCCAGATTAACCTCTGAGCTAATCTGGCAGAATAACGTCTGGCACGTTTAACAGGCGGCGCTGATTCTGTGTTCAGCTTCTGAAACGCACAACTTTACATCGTTCTGTTTACATGCAGCAGAAAACGTGAGGACGTTTCTGAGATTCAAAAGTCAAATTTTCAGATATATTCAAGTTTCTAAAAAAACAAAACCATCTGAGATTAATCGCAAAATTTGTGTTTTTTAGCTAATTTTTTACTTTTTAAACTCAGAAATTTTCTTGTTTTTTCAAAAAAATTTTTTTGATTTTCTCAAAGTTTTAGAATAATTATAATATGTTTAATATGCTGAATTTGTGTGTTCAGGTAGTAAAACCTGCTGATTAAAAGTTTCCATCTTTCTGTTTAACCCATAGAAATGTCCATACTTTTATTGATTATTGATTCTTATGGCTTGATTTTCATGATCCTTACAACATTATGTTTTGTGTGGTTTTTCCACAATGGCTAGAAGAAAAAGTATAATCTCAAATTTTCAAGAAAATTCTGTAATTTTTTAATTTGAAAACTTTGAAAAAAATGTGGAAATTTCTGAGTTCGATAAGTCAAATGTTCGACTTCATGTTTTAAAAATTACAGATTAGAAATCTCCCGTCATTCTGTCAACATGCAGCTTCACTGAGCTTTTATTGATAATTGATTCTGAAGGCTTGATTTTCAAATTAGGATTTTTCTTTATAAACTTCCACAAATTTATTTATTTAACAATTAAATAAATCCAGTTTTGTATATTATGGCACTCCTGGTAAGTATAAATATGCAATTTTAGCAACAGCTTGAAATAAATGCTGAAAAGATTACATTGTGCATATTTTTAAGTTTTTTATGTCAAATTCAAGTTAAATTGACCATTCATCAATGAAGCCTAGTTCGGTGGATGTTTGAAACTCTTCTTTCTGTTTTATTTTGTCTTCTATCTAAAAAGCTTATGAATCTGAAACAGAAGCGTAGTTTTAAATAAAATTGTCCAGAAATGTTCATTTTCTGGTCAAACTTCCTTATTAATAAATGGTTTCAGCTTAAATAAATACACAAGTTTAAATTGTTAAACATTTAAATTTAAAGGAGATGGGAGGATCCCAGTGGGAGCGGAACGAGGTCAACAACCAGCAACTCTGGAAAAACGACAAGAGTTCGGAGAGTGAGGATGCATAAAGAGCTTTTAGGAGCGCTCGCGCTTGGAAATGGAGGCGAGCGACGAGGCAGCGCCTGGCAACACAGAGCCCAGATTGGACCCGACGACGTCCGTGGGCCATAACTCAGAATAAAAGTCAGTTCTGGGCATAAACACCTCTGGATGTCGACTCTTCCAGATGAGTAATGTTGCTCTGCTGAAATATTTACACACGTTAATGCAGAGGGTGGATCTTTTTAATCACTTCTAATTTCTCGTCCTCTAACTAAATCTTCCTGCAGCAGCGCGTTCCTGCAGCCTTTAAATCATTCCCACATGCAGTTGAATCCACTTTTTAGCTTTTAGTCATTTTTTTTCCCATCTGCACTTTGGTCTCCGAGTCTGAGAAAATGTTGGCAAAGCAACAACAAAAACATTCATTTGTGAGGGAGTGGTGAGGAAAAAATCCTGCTACGAAAGTCTATTGATTTCTCCAACGATTAACCAATTAATCTGATTACAAATTGGCAGACACTCCAGATATTCGTTTTGGCATAATATTAGAAATGCATTAAAAGAGTAAGAAAATTATATTTTTTTTAAAGAGGAAAATATATATATTCCCCCAAAATAACATAACTTTTAGAAAACTGTCTTCTAGTTTGTTAATTAATAGCTAAATAATTGGATATTTGAACTAGGTGAAGCTAAAACTGCCACTTCTGGGTAGAACATATTTACAGAGAAAGGCGCCTTTCCATCTTAAATGCAAAATATATGTATTTTGTACAGTTTTGGTTTAATTACTGCTCCAACTATGTTGTTCTTTCAGCAATTGGGCTTTTATAATAGTCTGTATGCACCAGGTAACAATTAATCAATAACTAAATTAGTTGCCAATTATATCAATAATTGATTAATCGTGATTATTTCAACTAGACATGACTAACTAAATTAATCATGATTTATTTGATAAATTCTGACTAATTCAACCAAGTACAATGAACTCAATCATGATTAATCACAACTAATTTGAAATTCGTGACTAATTCAACTAAATATGATTAACTCTATCATGATCATGATTTAACTGAATAATCGTAATTATTTTTGATTAATCGTGACTCTTTCCATCAATTGTTTGAGTCCTAATAAGGAAAATTAAGGTACAAGTTTTACCACAACAGTAACTACAGCAACTACAGAATATCTTCAAAGCCAAAGTTGCTCATAGAAAGCAAACCTGGCAACCAAATGATTGCTTTGACCGCTTTGTGCTCCGGTTTGAGCTCAGCGTGAGGCTCTGCCGCTGTTCTCTGAGTCATGTGTGTGTGACTGAGTCTCCCAGCTAAGAGCGCCCTGCTGTGCGTCTGCACTGCATGACTGTGATCGGTTTGTCTATTTTCCAATGACACCCCGAGAATCACAACCACTCGATGCGCCAACGCACCGACCAGCTCCTGTGTGTGTGTTTTCCCTGTGTGAGTATAAAAGGAGCTGTCGCATGTTTGTCTGCCATGATCTGAGAAAGTTTATGAGACTGCAGCTCCATCCAAGACTTTAAAATCCCTCCATAATACAGTTAATGGGGGAAAATATGGAGGAAAGGTTTTAGCTTCAGTAGATTTAAAAGGTGATACAGTGAAATCCTGCCTATTCAGGGATTTTTAAAAGATATTATAAAGAAAATGCAGCTTTGGAAGCTGGGCTAATGGGCAAAGAGGAAAGGTAAACCAATATCCAATTGTTTAACAGAATGTCTGTGAAATTGCTTGTTTACGAGTATCAAATGGAAGTAGCAAAGTATAAAATGGGGGGAAAGTTGGCAAATGGGTGAACAGAGCCAGAGCCAATTGAAGTGAAGTCAAAAAAAAGCTGGGTGAAGTGTTTTTAATTGCTTTTAATGCTTTTACTGGTCTGGCATCTTCTCTTTTGAATACTCCACAAGTAACGTACCAAACAAGGACGTCCGAGGCTCTTTCTAGAGAAAAAGAGACAATTTATTGATTCAAAATGCTAGGAGTGAGATTTTATAGTCCAACATACCGATTTTCTACATTTCTCATGACAAATTCGTTCATTTTCCACAATCCAAACTGATGCTTGCAAATTAGATGAGCAAACCAAATTCAGCCAGACTGCTAACTAACCATCACTACATTAGCAAGCTGTAGCTGCAGCTAGCTAGCAAGCCAAGTGCTACTGCTAGTTAGGTTGCATGTAGTTACTTACTATAGCTACACTTACAGTTGATCAGTAAACAAACTACAACCAGATAGCTAGTTAGCAACCAGTAACCTAGCTGTAGTTAAAACTAGCTAACAAGCTAACTGCTGTCTAACAGCCAGTTAGGGAACTTACTAAGTGCAGTTTAAGTACGTATAGCTATAGCTATACCTAGAAAACTGCTATCACAGTAAGCTACTGCCAAACCTAACAAACTAATAGCCGACTAGCTACAGCTAGTTATGCTATTTATTAGCTACATTTTAAAGTTGGCCAGTAAACAGACCAACTACATCCAAGTAGCAAACTAGCTACCGGCAGCTAAGTTAGCTAGTTGAAACTACAGCTGAATAACAAGCCAAGTTCTGACTAGCAGCTAGTTCAGTCACTTCCAAGCTGCAGCTAATTAATTACTGTTTGATATGTGCTGTAGTTACACCTAATGAACAAAAAGCCAACTAGCTACAGCTAATTAGGTTTTTACTAGCTACACCTGACTAACTAACATAATTTAGTTAGCTAAGTGTAGCTACCGTAGCTAAAATAGTTGCAGTGAAAGCTACTTGCTTAACTGCAACTAACTTCAGCTTCTAATTTGGCAAGCAAGCTAGGAAGGAATTGTTAAAGGTAAACTGTGACAAAAACTGATTCATTTAAAGTTTTCAATAAAATAAAACCATTGAAAAAGTACAGATTACTACAATATGAACCAATAATCAATCTCTTGATGTTCAAGAAACAAAGAAAAATTCAGATATTTAAGGTTTTTAACCATCATGTTGTTGTAGCATGAGAAATGAAACCTTTAGAGGGCAGAAGTATGTTTATAAGACACTGACTGTGTACTGGGTAATATAAAACCCAGATGACATTAGTAATTAAATCACTCATCTCTCTGAGCTTATTAGTGATCAGAATGACACACTTCATGTTTTAATGACTAAACGACATCGTCAAGATGCTTCCTGGCTTTCAGCAGCTTGATGTGAGGAGGAAACGTAATTAATCATTAAACACTCAGAGAGCAGATCAGCTGCATCATGACTGCTGCTGCTGCTAGCATCTCCACCTACACACAGTTTTCCAAACCGCGCTCATGAATCAAGTGTTTTAGTACACAATGATGTCTGATAGGTTTATGATAATGACTAATTGTTTTTGAATCAAGCACACTGATTTTCATTTTAGCTGGGCGTCTCGTCTTCCTCCCAAGCAGACAAAGGTCCCTGGGCTAAATTACAATTTAAAAATGATTAACTGATCCCTCCACAGCAGCTTCACTCCATCCTTTACACATAAACATGACATCTATGAAGACACTAAATTATTGACTTAAATCAGGCTTTCTTGCTTAAATGTTAATTGTAAACTATCCATCCATCCATTTTCCGTCACCCTTCTCCCTAACGGGGTCGGGAGTTGCTGGTGCCTCTCCAGCTGCGTTCCGGGCGAGAGGCGGGGTTCACCCTGGACAGGTCGCCAGTCTGTCGCAGGGCAACACAGAGAGACAAACAGGACAAACAACCATGCACACACACACTCACACCTAGGGAGAATTTGGGAAGGCCAATTAACCTGACAGTCATGTTTTTGGACTGTGGGAGGAAGCCGGAGAACCCGGAGAGAACCCACGCATGCACAGGGAGAACATGCAAACTCCGTGCAGAAAGACCCCGGGCCGGGAATCGAACCCAGGACCTTCTTGCTGCAAGGCAACAGCGCTACCCACTGCGCCACTGTGCAGCCCAATTGTAAACTAGTTTTGAACTTTTTTAACTTTTCAGAATAGAAAATGTTAGTTTTTTTTAATCTCAGATTAATGTTCAAGTTTGAGTTTTTCTAGCAAATCTTTGACTTTTCAAACTAAGAAACTTACTTGTTTTTTCACAAATATTTCTGAAATTAAACACTCAGTTTAATATTTCAGAGTTTTTCTATCAGATTTTCAATTCTAACTCAAAAATATCCTTGTATTTTTTTTTAGGAAATTTCTGTGATTAATCTAAAAAATTTCTGAGATTTTCTAGTAATTTTTTCACTTTGTAAACTAGAAAATGTTTCTTCCAGAACATTTCTGAGATTGATCCCAAAACTGAGGAGGTTTCTGTGGCAGGTATTTACTTTTTTTCTCTGTCTGCGATAGAGGAGTCAGGAAACCGATCCCGTCCGACACCGAAACAGAAATCCTGGCGCAGAGAAGCCAAACAAGTGGTTTTCGAGTCCATTTAATAATGAGGTTCTGGTTCTGGTCGGCGGTGGTTCTTATCTGCGCTCGCTTCCTGTTTGGCAGCAGTGATTACATAAAGCTCATTAGACTGCGGCTCCTCCAGAGACCGACGCAGCAACTCCATCTCCGCCGCTCCGCTGCACACGCAGAAGCCCAACAGGAATAATTTATCGCCAGTTTGATTATTTTTTACATGCGAGCCCGATCTTAGTGATACATGCCAGCGTACACATGAGAGTAATTTTCTGCATGGACAGCTAGCCCTTGCAGCGGTCAGGCGGTGATGGTTTTATGGCCCCCTGCTGTCACAGAGTAATCCGTTTCCTGCGCCGGTCGGTCCTAACGGCCCGGCGGAGGGCGGAGGGGGAGCAGTGGATGTTCCGCCCCAAACCGAAATCGATTCATCGACGAGCTGTGGCCCCGCAGCCTGGCCTACTTCCCCTGGGTGCATTTAGAGTCACAGGACGCAGAGCAGCTACTGGGGGCCGATAAAACGCTGCAGGAGCAAAAACAGGCTGATGACGGAGCGACGCTAAAAGCTCCGACACAGGAAACGACCCGGGAAACAAATCACTGCAGGACAGCAGCTTCATTCACAGGACGGGCAGGCACGGACGGTTCCCATGGCGACGCAGGGCTTCAGGAACCAATCAGATCTCCAAGTTCAAACTGGAGGAGTTTACAAACTTCTGTCATAAATGATCAATAAAACTGATAATGATGGATGGATGGATGGATGGATGGATGGATGGATGGATGGATGGATGGATGGATGGATGGATGGATGGATGGATGGATGGATGGATGGATGCTTTTCCATTTCCTTCATCAAACTGAACAGTTGCGGTCATTTCCATGACAACGGTTTGCGCGCGCGCGCGCGTGTGTGTGTGTGTGTGTGTGTGTGTGTGTGTGTGTGTGTGTGTGTGTGTGTGTGTGTAACGAGTGCCGTTCGTTTCTCAAACATCGGCTCCGTTTTCACCTCACAGTTAAAACTGAAACGTCAACAAGTCACCAAACGAGGAAATAAAAAGAATAAGAACCTAGAAAAAATATAATATAATCACAAAACCGCAGTAAAATTGAATATTGATATAAATTACATTGAAGTGAAAAGAAAAATCAAATCCGTCTGAAGGGAGCAAAGAAAAGACCCGGTTCAGGACTCTGCCGGCGCCGTTTCAGTCCGTCTCCGGAGACGTTTTGTTTTGTTCTGCTCTGAGCTGATCTTCAGTTCCCCTTCGCTGTCAGTCGCCACATGTTGCTGAACCACAGCGCAGCACCAAAAACACATAAATGAAAAAACACATCTCATATAGAAGGAGTGTTATTTGGGGAACAGTAAAAAGAATAAGATGCTAATCATACAATCAGTTTTCTTGTTACTGAATAGCTGCTTGTCAACACATATAGCAATTATGGAACAATGGCCGTGTCTACTTTCTGCTGCAGCGCGCTTTTAAAATGTCAATTGCAAAAAAAAATAAAATAAACAGAATTTAAAAAAGCATCTAGTTGTTTATTTTTTAAACAAACTGGAGACCTTGATTAAAATACCGAGACGCCTTTCTTCATTTCTCTCTTTAATATTTCATAACTCTAAATTTAGAGTTACATGGATTATAATTTTAAAATTTAATTGGTGTGAGTTGTCGTTTTTCAAGTAAGCATTTAGCTAATGTTAAATTAGCATTCAAAGCCCCTTATGCACACTAATTCAGCTAATTCACTGATTTAGCTTCTAATGCTAAAATTAGAAGTTAAATACTGTGTTGGTGTAGCACTTTAGCGTTAGCAAGACTAATGTTTATGATTAGCGCTTTTGGGTTATAACATTTCATCAATATTCAAGAGTTACTGATAAAAAAATCTCCTGCATGTTCCTGAACAGTTGCTTTAAGTTAGTTCACTAGAAACTAAACTAAAATACCTGGTGAGGTTTTGCAGTGTATCCATTATATTAGAAGCTAACTTTAGCATCTAATGCTAAGCATTAGTTCTCCTACTCCAACATGGTATTTAGCTTCCAGTTTTAGCTTTAGATGCTACAATTAGCTTTTAATGCTAAAACTAAAAGCATGGTGTTGGTGTTGCATTTTAATGTTAGCAGAACTAATGTTCATAATTAGCATTTTTGAGTTAGCATAGTTGATGTTACAGCAGGTTTGGGAAAAACATCACATTTCTGCTGAGCTCAGCCTTACAGGACGTTTTTGGACTGAACTATAAAACTGAGTCAGTGTCAAGAAATTTAGGTGAACTCTGCTGTTTCTGAAGGCAGAGCTCAATTATCCAGAGCTACAGTCTTTTTCCTGCCCTGTGTGGATCAGAGAAAAGCCATAATAAATCCAAACTTCTGCACCAAATTGTTGCTTTGAAAACAAAACAAGACGTAAACGTCAGACTGAAACCGTTCTACCAGTCAATAAATCAAGTTTTATCCAAACATTTCTTCTGCAGGATTTGATTAGCCACAACAAAGATCCAGGCTTTCTGGGGACTCTGATGAGGTCATGAGGAGGAGATGCAGCCTGTATGAGACATATTAAAACTCCACTCAATAATCCCACTCAACATATGCTCACAGCAATGATGGTCAAAATAAAAAGGAATCCATTCATGTCATCATTAATCTAAATTCACTTATTCAAGGACATAAGCAGGACATTTAAAGTCATAATCTATATGCAAAACCAAACATGAGAAGCTGTTCCAGACAAAACACTCCCAGTGTTTTCTTTCTTTTTGTACGAGTTAAGCTGATTAGCCGCCGGCTGGCAGTGAGGACAGCGTGTTTGGGTCTGCGCTTCACACGCGCCTGCCTCAGCTGCTACAGCAAATCAGAGCACAGAGACGATGTCGATGTCTCTAACAGGCCTTTCAGAGCGTCACGGTCAAGTCTAGATGTTAAGGGTTCAAATCAGTTTCAGGAGCAGAAGAAGAATTTAGCTTTGAATCGTCTATATCCAGCAGCCATTGGGCAAAATCGGACTATATAATGCGCGATATTCTACTAATGTTTATTAAGTTTTGAAAATTGGGATTTATTTTCCACCACTGCTGTCTTTGGGTTTTTGCAGTCCAGAATGATGTGAGGCGGCCATTTTGTTTGGCAGTGTGTTCAGGTCCGCTCCACGTCTATGATTCTTTTATACTGCAGTAAAAAAAATCTTACCAAGTATTTTTGGTTGAGTTTCTAGTGCAAATATCCTGCTACCCTTGCAGTGTGATGTCACACACACATAATCCTGCCCCCATCTCCCTGCTGGAGGGGAAAAAACTGCTGTCCAACAATGACTACCATTAGTTTTAGCTGTCACGTTGTCAACATAACGCGCTAAATCTTAAATGCAAGCCGATATATCAAAGGAAAAAGAACACAGTGCTTTGCTACTCAATGACAACTAGATGATAAGGTCAGAACAAAGTTAATAGCGAGGGAGATGAAAGTAGTTCAGTTATGCTAGCTTGACTATAATAATTAATTAATTATACCCACGTCTCCGGGTTTCATTTTGATAACAGGATTGTTCTACCGCAGCGCAGAATCGCCAGCGTTGCTCTATAGAGCAGAAGAGTACATAGTTAAAATTAAAAAATTGAATGTTTTGATAAAATGCCCTATAAAGCAGAGGCCATATTCCTGGTTTCTTTCTAATCCAGTTTTAATTAAATCTCAGTTCTTCTGCGTTTCGTCACGACGAGCCACGCACATAAACACACCCGACAGATGAATACGTTTTCATTTCTGACAAATCCTCTCCATCCTCCGCATCTATTAAAACACACCCTCCCAGAGACATCTTTGGTGTCTGAGACATCTGGCTCAAACGGGACCGGCTGCACGGTTAGCGCATGATAGCAGAGCCCGGGCGCCGAGCCAAAGCAGGGAAAGTCTTGTCGCTCTACGGGCCTCTTCTCGCGTGCCACATAAATTTGAGTGCTTCTTAATCCACAGGCACTAAATGTTCACGCACACACATTGAGACTGCACTAAGTAAGCCTTAGTCAGCTGCACTGCCCTGTATATAAAGCCTGTGGGCAAAACTGCCATCATTAAATCAAGCCTCTCGGTCTGTCTTCTGGTGTTTTAGATTCCGTCTCCGTCATGCTGAAATTCAGTCAGACATAAAAGACTTTTCTCTCTTGCAGGTAAATAAAATAAAGAGACAACTGAACAGACTCCTCTGTAAACAAAACACCGACTGACAGATGACTGATAAGAACGTGTGTAAAATCTCAAAAAGGCACAAAGAAAAAAATGTATTTTGCATGTTTTGGGAAGTATTTCTAAAAATAACTCCAGAGCCTGTGAAACGAAACACCTGCCAGTTTTGGGCGATAAGTGTCTGGAGCTGTTCAAAAAGACCTTTGGTATGTAATGTCACAAATCATCAGGGACTTCCACCCGTCACCTAGCAATCCCAGCAGAGTTCCACCCGTTACCTAGCAACCCCAGCAGAGTTCCGCCCGTCACCTAGCAACCCCAGCAGAGTTCCACCACATTTGGTCAGTTGGTTTTACTGATGTATGTGCTGTATAACAGCTGCTGGGGGAAAAAAGTATTTTGTTATTGATTTAGCATCCAGAATCCACTTGCTGCATTCTTGCTGGTTGTGTAGGAGCCTCCAGTTCTGCTTTTCAAAGATGTACAGTTTGCAGTCATTTTCAAGTGGAAGTGTAAGGGGTGTAGTGAGCAGCAGATTATTTTGATTTATAGTGACAAGAGGCCTTAAAACGTTTAAAATTTGACGTTCTAAGAATGATTTTGTGCAGAAACGTAATGAATGTTTTGCATCACCTATAGATCTACCCAGACATGTTCAAGGAAGCATAATAGGTCACCTTTAACGTAATTAAAACCTGCAGGAGCAGCTACTGTAGTTTTCTACACCATAAAAATGTGATTTTACAGATTTTCATTCTTTCCGACACTATGACAAGTTCAGATGTCTGCCTACTAGACGTGTTGGTCGTGGTTTGGCATCCAAAACAGCTAACTGGGGATTCCAATAGAAGCCTTGAAGCTGTGCTGTGGTTTTTGGCACCAATTTCTCTGCTGGATATCTGCTTTAAGCAACGTAGTGGAGCCTCCATGGATCAATTTGTTTGACCAGCACATCCCACGGCTACTGGACCGGGTAGACATGTGCAGCATTAGGTGGTTGAGGCAGCATTACCGGTCCTCCTGAACCATTTTGTGTTTTATTCTGCTGAATGTGATCAACTTTAATATATTCATAATCTGCAAACAGAAAATATGAATGTTTGACTTCAAAGATACTTTCCAGAGGTCATCAGAGGTCACCCATCCCCCTCCTCCACACAATTTTGAACTCAAACAAAATTGAGGTCAACTGACCTCTGATGACCTCTGGAAACTTTATTAATAGCTTTAAAGACATAGCGACAAATGAAAACCTCAGCTGCATAAACATCTGACACCAATTCTTTTAGTTAGATTTGAGTGATGCGAGAGGGCCTGGTTGACCTTTTGACCTTTAAACTTTTATTAATAACTTCAAAGCAAAAGCAGCACAAACGTAAATATGTTGCAGCACAAACCAACACCAATTTTTTTTTCGAAGATGTTAGAGGTGGGGTGCTTGACCTCTCGTGACCTATGTTACTATAGTTACTATTTTTAAGATGACAGAACATCGCAGTTGATTCTCACCAGTTCTGTTTGATTCTGTAAATGGGTGAGAGAACTGGTGCACCTTGGCTGACCTCAGGAAACAAGAACTTCACAACGACAGCAGCACAAATAAAAAATAAAAGAAAGTTGCAGCACAAATAAAAATTGTTGCTGCACAAACCTTAGACATTATTTGTGTTAGGTTTGGGTCATGTGTGGGGAGATTGTTGACCTTTCATGACCTCAGGAAACTTCATATCTTTAAACTGATAGCAGCACAAACCAAGACTGTTGCTGCACAAATGTAGCACAAACATTCGACACCAACTTTGGAGAATATTGGAGAGCAACTTCCCTCAGGTTTTCGGGTATTATAGTTGCAAACATGAAGGTGCTATTGAGCAAAGCTCCCCTCCACCCTATACTAATCTTGTTATGAAACGTAAGCCTTTAATGTCATGCAGGCTTTAGAATAATACCCTAAACACTCTGTATGCTGCGCAGCATAATATCACATTCAGGTAAACTGCTCCACCAGCCGACACTCCAGCATCACCTCTTCCTTTCCTGACATGACAGAATCACACCCACAAGTTTTGGCTCTAATGACTCACGCCAGATGCAGCGGCTGTGATAGCGTTACATGAGCGCAGAGACAAACACCTGAAAGAGACGGAAGTGGGTGACGAGAGCGCGGAGTGCCGACGGGGAGCTTTTATGATAAAATGAGCCTGAAGTCTGCATCGCTTTGCATTCATTTACATCCCTCAAGTTGGCACCCCGAGTCTCCCTGCAGAACCAAACTTACAGTTTGCCTGAATTAAAACAGCAGAGCGGCAATGAAAAAGGGGCAGATTTAATCAGCTGCCGTCTCTAACGTCTAAGCCAGTTACAAGGCTCAACTCTGAATAAATTTCAACTCTATAAATTTAGGCGTCCTTGGCTTCGAGAGTGAGAAGCAAATTTCACATGCTTTTACTTTCATTTCCACAAATAATTCAATATTTTTCTCGAATTAGTGGCCACTCCTTCCCTTTCCATTGAAGAGTCTTGACAATACGGAAGGCCAAAAGTGCCAGATTGTGCCCTATTTAGTCCGCTTTAGTCAAACTCTGGTTCATTTGGGAAGGTGTGAACATGTAATCGCACTCTGATCCTAAAAAGTGAACTCTGGTGTGGTCTGATTCCATATTTGAATGCCAAGCGGACCAGAGACCGCTCCAAAAGTAGGAAGTGGACAACAGCGCACAGCATTATGGGTAAATACAACCAAAACAGACGAATAGCACCAGCAGGAGAAACGACGGATGAAAGAGAAATCCTACAACCGTTAAAATCTGACGCTGCTCCATTTGTTTACAGTTTCACGGTTTGTTGCAGACGGTAAACAACACGGCGAGCTGAAGCCTCCTCTCCTCCATTTGCAGTCCTTCCGCACGTCTCCGAGTCTCCGTGGGACGTTTTCTCATTTGCCAGTTGGATTGGAGCGCTATAGAAACAGCTGGAGCTCAGGCTTCACCTGTGGTTTTAATACATCAACACGTCTCCAGCCGTCGGCCATTAAGGAGGCACTTCAGCTGAGAGCCCATCGGGCGGTGAGAGGGCAGGGCCCCGCGTCAGCGACCGCTCCGCCGAGGTTCTGGTAATAACACGGTGGACGTCAATTACCCTGTTGAGGCGTGATTATAGCCTTTCTGCCCCAACCCCGTCTCACACACACCGAAACTCCAACATGTCTGCTTCCAGACGGGATGGGAAAACCCACCTGTCGTTTACCGCTGCAGCAGAATCTCTGCAAAACAGACGAATCCAACCCAAAATTTCAGTTTATATCCATGCAAAAAGACTGAATCAATGGTATAAAACATATTTGTTTCATTGAGAAATTTGCTTTATTTCTGAAAAGTAAAAGCAGGTTTTTAGTTATTCTGAATGCAGATGTGGTTTAATGACATGAGCTGAATTCATCTTTACACTCCAAATTTTTCACTGTTGTATGGAAGCCCATTACTGTCATGAAACAAAAGACAGAAGTCCAACAGAAAGTCATCATTTTGAGTTTTAAAGTCATAATTTTGTGATGAAAAAACAAGCCAAGAAATAGTGTGCCATTCTGTTATGACTCTAAAAATCTAAATTATCACTTTTATTCTTGTAGTTACAACTTTGAAACTCCAAATTATGATTTTTGTTCTCAACATTGTCATAATTATAACCTTGAAAGATAAAATTAGGACTTTTATTTTCATAATTATGACTTCAAAATTAAAATTTATGAACTTTACTCTTTCAACTACGACTCTGAAACTCGAAAGTCCTAATCTCATAATGATAACTTTAATACTTGATTTTTTTCCCCTGACAATTCTTTTATTTTCATAATTACAACTTAGAAAGGCAAAATTTATGACTTTTCTCAGATTTATGACTTTTATTCTAGTCCTTATGAGTTTAAGATATGAAATTATGACTTTTACTGTAAATTATTTTGTAATAAACTTTAAAACTCAAAATTATGTCTAAATGTTGAGATTGTGATTGGAGCACTATAGAAAATTCTGACTTATTTGCATAATTATAACTTTGAAATCCAAAAGTCTGACTTAGTTTAATTAGGTCTTTGATAATTCACTTACATTCTCTTATTTATGACTTTTTCCTCATAATTGTGACTTAAAAATGTAAAATTGTGACTTTTACTCTCATGTTTACCACTTTTATTTTGTAGTTATGACTTTAAAACTTGTAATTGTGACTTCCTGTTTGGCATTTATTTGGGAATTTGTCTGATTCTAATTGGAAATAAAATATGTGATCATTATTCAAATTTTATGTTTAGTGATTGAAGAAACTTGAAAAGAAAAAGCTAAAACTTGGGAGCTAATTAGTCAAATTAGCTTGTTGTCATGTCGCTGTGGACACAGTTTAGTTTTCAGTGGATGTTTTTCTGTCACCATTAGAGGACGAAGGCAGGTGGGAAACAGGAGGTTAAAGGACCCAATATGTGCTTGAGATGCTTTCAGACACACACAGATGTCTGCAACACCTGTCAGGAGGTGTAAACAACACCGCTGGGAGACGGCGACGGGATGATAAGGAAACGTTTAGTCAGAGTCTCTGATATGTCATGTTTCCCCAACTGCAGCCATTTTATTGCTTCTCACAGAAACCCAGGAGCCCCATTACAGCGACATAAAACCATTTCAGGATGGAGGACGGCTTCAGAAAGGAAACAATGCAGCTATATCCACCTTTCAATATTACAGCTGCTCTGGTTTCTGCTCTAATAAACAGTAAAAAATTACAAAGTAATAGATACAAGTTTTATGTGTTTATTTTTAATTATGAAACAAATTCTATGCACTTACAGAAATGCTCATTTTAGTGAAGATTTTTCTGTCAAACTTAACTCTGCTGTTATTTTTTTTAAGTTTTGAGTTAAAATCAAAATCAACTGGTGGAACCTAAAAGAAAAAAAAATTGGTATTGAATTGGTATCAGCTCTTCCTCTAAGCTACAATTTCCAAGTTGTAGCACTTCCAACTCATAGAGCGGTTGCTTCAGACTAGCCAGCAGCAATTAGCAAACACCCGGTGGAACGTCAGCTGAGCTCATTATGGGAGCCACTTCTGAATAAAACGCTGGCAAAAACGTTGCTAAAGGGTTAATAGAGGAGTCATGTCGTGATGACTTCTTGAAGGCAGAGTTTCAGAAACATCAGGAGCTTCTTAAAGAGACAGAGGCCTAATTTCAAGGTGCTGAAGGTAAATATTTACTTGATTGTGCTCTAAAATAGCACTCTGTAAGTGAAAAACGCATAATGGCGCCCCTTTAAGGTTTCTGTTGCTTACTGAAACGTAGCGCTGCATCTCTAAGCTAAGAGACTCCAGTGGCCTCAACCTTGACCTCTGGAGGTAATAAAGCACTAACCAGTTCCGTGTCATCCCTGACTCTCTTCCTCACCCTGACGAAGGCGCTTACAGTACGGAAATCTGCACAGGCCTTCATAACTGCAGGTTCAGTTCAGCTTGCTGACTAAGCTTCAAACACACACACAGTCGAGGTTAATGGGGTGACAAGCTGAGGACAAGGCCTGCATTACAAGCATGGCTCCACGCCATGTTAACCACACACACACACACACACACACACACACACACACACACACACACACACACACACACACACACACACACACACACACACACGCTCATTGTTATTCAGCACAAAACGACTCAAGACGGAGGAGGGACTCTGTTGTTCCAGCAGGACTGATGTGACACAGCCCACAGATTATTAATTGATTTGTTCTGTTCTGCGTAATTACACATTTTTAACATCTTTCGTTTGATTTTTTAAACAAAATGTAGAAAATATCCTAAAAAATTAGAGATGTGGTGATTGTTAGTCAAACAATTGGAACTGGCACAGTGAAAAATCTGATTTTCACAGGTTTTGGTCTATAAATATATATAAAAAACAACATGTAACTAAAAGATAAAGTGGTGGACGGACAATTATAGTTTTTCACCTGTGGTTGTCCAATAGACTCAGTTTATTTGGCACCAAAGTTGCAACATCTGCTACATTTTCAGTTGATGTAAAACGACACAAATCTTTTGGAAAAGCCGTTCCCCTCCTCACCTGTGGGGGCGCTGCACCAGGAACCACTGAAGGAAATATGAGCGCAACTTTTTTTGAAAAATGTAACAAAAATGGAGTAGTGTTAGATTTTCTCTTTTGTTTTTGGTAAAAAGCAACAAAACATTTCTCCCACTAGCGCTAGTTAGCACATTTGTTTTGGCTGTGTTTACCCAGAATGCCCTGTGCTGTAGTCCACTTCCTGCTTTTGGAGCGGTCTTTTTAATCACTTCCAGGGACTTTGTAGCTGACAGCCATATTGGTAGGTATCTGTAACTAACCATCATGGCAGTTGCTATGGGGTTGCTATGACAACAAACAAGCCATAAGCTTAGAACTTGATTTATAAATAATATAAGTACTACTATTACTCTAATCATTTTTGAGTATCCTATGCTTTGTACTGCGTTTGCCTACCAAGATGGCGGTTCAGTGGCTCGGATCACTTCTGGTTCAGGCTTGTGGGAACTTTGTAGAAGCAAAGTCCATTTTAAGTTTAATGTGAGGAAAACAGAATTTTTTGTTTATTCAGTCAGTATTCAAGGCAGCTGACACAAAAAGATGCTCAAATATAAAATGATCCGCTCCTTTTTTCAGAAAGTTTAGCCGTTAGTGTAATGGGAAAACAGTCGTTCCTCGATACAAGAGAAAACTCAGGTTTTTAAGAAAATGGCTGCTTTTTAATCATCTTTAGATTAACTCAATCAATAACTTTGATAGATGTTGCAAAGGCACTATTCTCTTAAAGAAATGATAAATTTTCTCCATTTTCTGGCTACGGTGATGAGAAACAAACGATTTTAATTTGTTTCTGACATTTAGATGAAAACATGTCCATTGATCAGTCTGATCAGCTTTCCTCTTCCTCGGACACTGTGTCCGATTCGGACGCCAGCTGTGTCTCCCGGCGTTTGACCCGGTTCTCCTCTGCCTCTCCGAACGCTTTCCTCTTCATACCCAAACTAATCTGTCAGACCAAATCCAGACAGCAAATAATCATCTTTCTCTCCATACCGACTCAATTATCTGTCTGCCGTCCTCCGGCGTAATCCGAATCAGATCAGCGTTCATCTTAACCGCAGCTGGTTGGTTTCATCAGTTATAACCTGTCCCTGAATGCCACGTGTGTTTTTCTCCTTCACTCATCTTCATGAGGCCCTGAAGGCAACCTCTTACTGTAATTATCTCCTCATCACCGAGCTGGAGGACATCAGTCACTGTGGCTTTAAACGGCGACAGAATCTGTCGTCAACGAGTAAAATTCCTCTGTTATGTAACCAGGATCTGATTTTAATTCACTGCGAATTTAATATCAAGAAGAAATAAATGCTTGACTGGAAAGTTTTGTCATTTCCCTGCATTTCTAATCTCAAAACTCAAAAACAGAAGCACTCACGGTGCAACGTGGACCAAATCTGTCACTGTGTTTCTCAAATAGTCTTTTTTTTCTAATTAATGAATCCTGTAATTAACCTGAAAGGTTAAACAATGGCTGCTGGAAAAGACAAGCGCTTTGTTGTTGAATTACCATCCAGTACTTGTTGGATGGAGGCTTCGCTTTTCAAAGATGTTCGATTATTTAACTGCGCCTCTGTTTGAAGCCATTTGAAGCCCCCCAGCACTGAGTTTGGGGGCGTGGCCAGCAGCAGTTAGTTTAGATTTAAAGGGAATAAGGCCGATAAAAATTAAAGAAAGAAGTAAATTTTGAGGTTAATCTCAAGAACAAGGACATTTCTGAGCTCCAAAAGTCTAAAATATCCTATAAACATGGAAATTTCTGAGAAATTTCTCTCAAAAGTTTTTGACTTTTGAAACTGAAATTTTAAAGTTTTTTCTAGGAAATTTATGGAATTAATCTCAAAATTCCTAATTTTCTTCTAGCAAATTTTTGACTTTCTAAACTCCGAAAATGTCAAGTTTTGTTCTAAAAAATATCAGATTTATCTCTGGATTAATTTTGGCAGAAATTTTCTTTTTGTCCGTTGATGTGACTCAAAAATCAGGAGGTTTTTGAAGCTGCTCATTTTTCAGGCACCAAAAAACACTTAGGTGGGTTTTGTAAGCGCTTGGGATGTTTTTAGAAGAAACTGAGACCGAAATGGAAGCATAAAACCATGGAAAACGTGAATTTGTCTCAAAGTTCCTCTTAATGAAGCCATAAAGAGTCTATCTGTGTCTCAAACTGTTGACTAATATTGGAGAAACACTGTAAATATGTAGCTTCCTGGTAAAACTCAGCTGTTTCAGTTCTTTACATGTCGCCTGATTCGCAGGACTTAGTGAAAACTGTTTCTGCAAGCCAATAAAGACACACAACCATCAGTCTGCTTATCAAATAATTGCATGGACCCCAAACGGTCCAACCTGCTGCTCTTTCGCTTCACACCTTCTCGTTTTGCTGCTTCCGTTTCAAAGCGCCGGGCGCCAGGCGGGCAGCAGACGGTGAGTGGGACGGTGGTCGGGTAGAAAGGCAGATAAGGCGGCTCACAGGTGTCAGATATCAGGCAGGACTCCTCTACGCTTGTCCTTCACATAAAAGAGACATCTGGGCCGACTGACGGACCGCTGCGGGTCGGACGTAATCTGACACAGAAGCGCAGGAGGATTCAGGCTTTTTCATTCCTGCTCTCCAGTTTGGACTAAAATCTTCAAAGCGGGCCTGAAAATTGCAAAACGGCATCAATCTTCCCCTGAAGACTCGCAGTGTTTTACCTCATTCACACATCAGAGGACTCCCAGGACGCCCATCTCCCTGCAGACTGTTTAACTGGGCTCTCCTGCTAATGGTTACATAACCACTGAATGCCTCCACTTTGGGCTCATGCATCACAATGGGTTTGACTCTCAGGATGAGTCCAATATGAAGCAAAAGAAACCAAAACTTACTGCAAAAGCACTCAATGTTATCAAGCATTCCTGGTCTGGTTCTGGGGGTTCAAAGTGCGGCCCGGGGGCCACAAACGGACGTTTTTGGCCAACAAAATCCAGATGGTTTACCGAGAGTAAATTATTACCAACTTATTTAAAGTTATTTGCTACGATGGAAAGTCAAGAACAGCACAAAGCGCCTTTTTATAACCAATATAATAATATAATTCATCCCGAGAGTTTTAGTAAAAAGTTATTTTCTGAAAAAAAAAAAAAGACAGTAAATAAGTTATGAAATCGTCCTACTTTTATTACGACAAAAAAGCCACTTTATTTTATTAAAATATTGCTTTTTACTTAGCATGCAATGGTAAGAAAATAAATTAATTATTTTGCCTCCAGAGCACTTTCAGGTTTGGCCACCAATGTTGTAGATGACGATCTAAATCAAGTTTTCTAGTTTTCTAACTTAATCATTACTTTAATTATAAACAATGTTGCTTTTTCAGATTTTTTACTCTGAGAATCCTTTAAAAAATCTTTTAATCACAACTGCCACTCTGAAAAGGTCTTAGTATTTCTTCTTCTCTAATTGAGTCTCTGAACAGGATAATAATCAGCGCAGTGTGTGTGTGTGTGTGTGTGCGTGTGTGTGTTTGATTGCGCCTCACACACCTCTCTTGGCTACATTTCATAATTATACCTCTAATACAGCAACAGACAAAACCAAAGTAGCAATGAAACCTTTCAGATCCTCATTTATATTCAGAGCAGACCTTCTTAGTCTCATGACTCACGGCGGCGGCGGCCGCGGACACCCAGAGAAACTTACCCAATAAGCTCAATTCAATAAATCCATGCTGAGGATTAAAGGGAGAAACTAAATCCAACACCTCAGATTTAAACCATATCAGATAATGCTGGGATTTTATCTCTAAATAGGGATAAATTGAAACAAACAGATCAGATCATTTTAACCTGTTGGATATTAAGCTCCAAAATACTGACACTGAACAGATTCTCATTTCCTCAACTGTTATTTTCCCTCATTGAATGCAATTATCTACAAAAGCTAAAACCTTTTGGAGTTCTTTTAAAATGTTTTAATGAATAGAAGTTTGAAAGACGCATCAAGAAACAATCATTTCATCCTAAATGTCAGATTTAGGACGAAATCTAAACTAAATCATCCGAAGACTTGGATGATTTGGACAATTGTAGACAAAAAGAATGGAGAGATTGGGTCTTACTTCTGATTCTCTAAATTATGCAAAATTACGCTACAAGTTCTGTGAAAGTAATCTGTAAATGCTGCAACAGTGCATGAATATTACCCCGAAAGTAGCAGGTTGCAGGAAACTAATTTTCAGGTTCTGGAAAGCAAAATGTAGATTCTTTATTTATTGCGATAAATTTCTTCCAATTTATGAATCTCAAAATCTGCCCAAACCTGCCCATATTGTTAGTTTTATTATTTTCTCCACTGTTTCTTCAATAAGGACATATTATAGAATAAATAATCTATATATTGAATATTATATCAGATGTATTGCCTACTGATATTGATCATGTTTATCATATATTGTTACTTATTTATTGTCCATCTCTGTTTTATCTTTATGAGAACTGTGTCACAAAATATCGGGATAAAAATTAGCATAAAAATAAAAAACAAAAATGATAAACATTTTAAAAATCCTTCGATCGATATCAGTATTGACACCCTGCTGCAAAACTTTGACCTTAATTAAGGCAGGATTTACTTCAGAAGTAAGCAGCTTTGTTTAAAACAAGCCATTTCCCATGAAGGCCTTAATAAAATCAGATTACAGTTAAACTAAAAGCACATGAGGGACCAAGAGAAGCAGCCATTTCCTGCCTGCAGGGAGAAGTGACCAGAAACGGCAGACATTCGGCCCGTTGACGGGATGTTAATGGCTGCTTCCGCTGATTTAGAGCCGGAGACGGATGGGGGACACCTTCACTGGGAAGTCGAGCATTCGACGGCTTCATTGTAAAGAAATTAAAGTGCAGCAGTGGAGTCATTTTGGCAGGTCCAATGGATCCCAAGTCGGCCGATCAGAGGAGAATATAAATGATGGACGAAAATAGGAGGTTTTTGACACAACAAACCGGCGCTTTAATCATAAAAGCAGCAGAAAGATGCACAAAAAGAGAAAATATTCTCCTCTACAAAGACTAAAATTCAAGTTGCATTGAGTGTCTTGAGTAATTTCTCTGCTTGTTCAGATCGTTATATATAAATATATATTCGTATATATATATAAAACGTATATATATATAAAAATCATGTAAACTTTTCAGCATTCATCACTGCGCTCATCGAGGAAAGCAGACTGGGTTCCCACCCAAATAATTAAAGCAATTTATAAATATTTCACAGCATAATTACAGTGACAAACTGAACCAGAAAACTCTGGTTTATTTAATTTTCTCCAAGAGATGGACAGAAATGCAACTAATATAGAACAAAACTTATTTTAAAAAAATCTTTATAGAGATTAAACTTAATCATTTATCTTACATCCCAACTAACAAACATTTATTCCAGTCAAAATATACAATAATATTGTAGTAATGATAAATTTGTGATTAAATAAAGTTTAAGAATCTGGCAGCATAATCCATGATTTAAGTAATTGACAATTAATCAAATTTGTTATTTAACCAAAAGCTTATTTTACACAATATTAAAAATGCACAAGAAAATACAAATAAACATAATTTGATTTTCCTAATATTAAGAAAATAAACATTTTATTGGGTAAAAGTGCAGTAGCATATCCTTTCTTTGATTGATTGATCATTGGTAGCAAAAAATGCATCTGTAGTTAAATAAATAAATAAATAATCAATATTATTTCAATTAATCGATTTATTTCAGCCCTAAAATCCAACCCAAGAATGAGCTGCGATCCTGAAGACGTTCCCTGATAAAACTGGGACAAAGTTGGACAATTAACCAAAACTAATTATGGGAAGGACAAACCAGAGAAAATAAATATTGCTTTCATCAGATATTATTGACCCGTAATTATGCAGAGCCATAATTAGAGGACATACATGGCTGAACAGGAGACCTGCATAAAAAGTGGTCAATTGTCAGATTCCCTTGAGAAACTCAAAGAGAAAACACCAAGTAATTACTTACAAGTAGAGGAAAAACGTGTTCCAATTAATACCAGCACTGATTTTTTAAAAACCTGATCAACCTTTTAGCATTGGTTAAAAAAAATCTCAACCTGGGTTATTGGAAAGCGATCGTTCAGGTAGATTCTGCAGCATTTCATTAAATATTCTCCTCTCAGGTGAATCTTTGCCATAAAGCACATCAGGATTTGCATCCTGCACATAAAGTCCAACATAAAAGTTTATCAAGCAGCAATAAAGGTTTTACAGAAATGCACAATAAAACCCGAGCAACATCATTCTGTAAATCTTTGGGCTTTTGGTGATAAATATAGGAACTGCTGGGGGGAAAACCCACGTTAATTTGTTTAGTTTAATAAAGTAGAAGGCCAGCTGAGCTTCTGGTTTCCTGTCATTAACAAGGTACTTTTACAATAATTTAAAATAGCCGCGTCCCGATTGGTTGAAGGTTAATTATTTCTCCCAACAGCCTTTAAAACATTGATGTTGAAAGCTGGAAAGAAGCACTGTTTACTGCTTTAAGCTTTTCCAGGGTGGAATGATGGGACAAAACAGAGCTTCAATGATTTTTAGTTGAATTTATTGAACAAACAGTGGCCTTAAATATGTAAACCCAAAGCTAACAGTAATTGGTTAGAGGATTTTAGTGAGTCCTCACTCTTTTTGTTGCTGTAAACAAGATTCTGGTGACCAAACTTGGCTGAATTCATTGAAATCTATTTTAGATGAAACAATTGTCTAAATGTGAAACCTAAAACTTCTAAGTGTCAGTTTTAACTTTACCTGGTTCAAATTCTGTAAATTTCCATAAGAAGCACCTTTTGCTGTCCAGTTATTAATTGGCTGATTGAAAAATAAAAACATATCTAATTGCATTACTAGTAAGTGAAAAGAAATGGGGTTAAAGGAGTATTTATTTAGCTGCAGATGCATTCTTTAGTATCTTATTGCATCTTAGGCAATCTTCTGTTTTATTTCTTATTCAGAAAACATTTTTATATGTATTTCTTAAATAAAATGAGCTTAAGTGGATAAACATTTTGCAGATTAATCCCTGAAATAATTCTAAAATCAGTTTTCCAAACATCCATGTGCATGTACGTATTTGAGTTTGTGGGTTTGATTTTGACAATTTGCATTTTAGAAAAGTGAAATCCAAACTTGTGCGACCATCTCTGCTGAGATGCTGGAGCTGAAGCGGCGTTGGAGCTCAGGATGAGCAAACATCTCCATCAGGCCTCAGATTTGTCTCGACACGCCGCCGAGCGCAACAGACGCTCTGAGCCACGAACAACCACGGACAAAGAAGATGTGAGACTTTTTCACGCTTGTCCTGCTGGGAAAGTTTTCCAAAGACGTGCAGCTTGTCGCTCATTCCCGTCTTTCTGCTGTCAGGCTCTGAAAGCGGTCAGAATTACTATTCCTGTTAGATTTTCCCCTCACCAAGGAGTGAGGCGTCAGCTTGACAAGCGATCCAGTTCCCAGTCTGTCTACTTCATTTGACAGGAAAATAAAACGACAAATGAATACAAAGTGAGCATATATTTTTAATAAGACTATCTAGGGCAGCAAGAAAGTATAAAAGCAATTCATCTGAATACTTAAAACTTATTCATAAGCTGTTTAACCAAGTGAGTCGAAGGAAAATCTATTTTTATTGGTGCAAAGATGCTTTTTATTGCTGGAATATTTCTGATGTTAATTCCCAGGATGCAAATGGCTTGTTAGGATCCTCAACTAAAAGGTGAAGTGAGGTAAGTTTATTTATGACGCACATTTTCAGAAACAAGCCAGTAGAGTGGGAGAAATCTCTGGCTTTTACCCCAACTATTGATTCATTTTGTTATTTTAAAATATAAATGTTTCTAAAATCAGCTTCTAATATGCAAGATTATAAACTGCAGCTAATAATTATTTTAGTTATTCATTATTCTGACGATTAATCGATTAGCCTGTTGATTAATCGGATATTCTAATGATTAATCGATTGTCCTGATGATTAACTGGTTATTCATACGCAGAATGTTGCATTCTGCTTATTTCTCATTTAACCTCTTAAACCTTTTTATACATTAGAAATACATTCAAGATGCAAGTAAACAAATATTTCAATTCATTTTTTAAACAGGTAAATGTACATTTCAGTGCTTAAAATGCAACAGCAGCATTCCTTCAGTAAATGCTTATTTATTTGTGACAAAGATTACATCTGCAGCTGAAGAAATACTTATTTTAATTAGTTCAGAAAACTGATCAAACTATTTAAAAAGTTTTGGTTTTTCTATTGATTACTTGGGTCATTATGTAATGAAATGCAACTGGGCCAAGCCGGTACGATCAGGTACTATTAATCCAGACCAGATTAAGCAGATTTAAAAAGTGAAGAAGTTACTGGGCATTTTCAAACTTTTCCACACGGCTGCTGATTGTTTTCATCGCTTTTCAAAACAGGATTGACTTTTAAATCTCTGCATGTTTGTTTCTGGGCAGAAAATTAATCATTCACCTTGTTTTCTCCTCACCGTAATCTCCTAATCAAGCTTAATCCCTTCCTCTGGTCCCAGCAGCTACTGGCTGCTGTTTCTCTGAGCTTACAACTGAATTTTACTTTCATCTCCTCTGGACCCGGACTCGGTCCCGTTTGCCTCTGTCCGGGACGTGATTGGGACGTAAAGCGTTTTATCCTGGAACTGTGTCTCTTCCTTTTAATTTTATTGCTTTCTGACTTAAGGAGGGTGTTAGGAGAAGAGACGGTATAGCTGGGTATAAATCAGTTACATACAGACGTATCTTCCTTCTTCTTTTGGTTAAATGAACCACATTTCAGGAGTCGGACAGAGCTAGCTTCATGTCCAAGCTGCTAGCATGCAGATTAGCAAACGTTTAGCTTACTTTGAATTTTATGCTTCAGTTTTCAGTTGCTTCTGCCTTTTGTAACAACAAATTATTCACTTTATAATGCTGCATTTACACCAATCCTATGTAATCCGCTTTAGTCAAAGTCCAGTCCGATTTTTCTAGAAAGTCCGGTTTGTCTGGGGAAGTGTGAACACGCAATTGTAACGAGAAACGCTAAATCTAGTCCGCCTGCAAACCTCAGTCCCAGTTGAAGTGAACTCTTTAGCATGTGAACGCCAAGCGGACTGGAGACGCTCCAAACACAGGAAGTGGACTACAGTGCAAGGCATTCTGGGTAACACGAACAAAACAAGCATGCTAAGTACAGTTAGCAGGAGAAATGGTTTGTGATCTAACACCGCTAAAATCTGATGCTACTCCATTTTTTTTACATTTCATGAAGATGGACGTTGTTTGCGTGTTTTTCACAGGTTTTTGTGTCATTTCCTTCCATAGTTTTTGATCCAGCGCCCCCACAGGCGAGGAGGGGAATTGTTGGGATTGTTTGACCGTGCAGCGTCAAAATGCATCAAACGTTGCCTCTGACTGGAACCGAGTCTACCAGACTATTATGTGGAAAAACATGATTAAAACTATTTTCCTGGTTAAATAAAGGATGCATACTAGCTGAATTTGACATGCTGGAAGAAACTTTTTTCTACATGTTTGGCATTTATTCTGTGCAACTAATTCCACCAAAGCCTGCAGGTTTTTAATTGTAAATGTGATTTTTGCACCATTTTGCTGCAGAAGCCACATCTATGAGAACCAGCCTTTATAGTAAACAATAATCTGGAAACAACCGGCCCAGATCTTCTTCTTCTGCTTCTACAACTCACAGCGCTTCCTGGAAAGCATGCAGGGTTTGGATAATGATGCTCGGTGAAATGGATTCAATTAAAGCTCTTTTAAACGTCCCAAAGGTCTGTGATGCAGAGATGCATGTCGAGTTTCTAATGTAGGGCGATATTAACACCAGGCAGTTTAAATCAGACACTGAATAAAAAGGCCTTCTGCTCATTTATGTCTGGAATTAAATCACACGAACGTTTCTCTCTTTTAGGACGGCCAGAATCACAAGAATTTTTAATGACTTTCTTCAAAGTTGAGCATTTACAGACGGTAAACCGTGATCTTGAATCATTTATGATCACAGTAGAGTTAGCTGTACTAGTTCCAAAATGTAAAAACACATTTTTCTTGGTTTTTTGCCTTCATCCTGTTTGAAAAGACAACCTCCGTCCATTCAAACCTGCACACAAACACAGGCCACTAAGGTTACCGCCTGCTGCAGGCGTCCGGTTACACTAGAGCTTCCTAGATCACTTCCAAGAAGAACTGATCTGGAGTTTAAATTCTAGATGTAGCACATGCAGATGCTTCCAAATAACTTCCTCCAAAATATCGGGGTCCGTTTTCTCTAAAAGGAGCCATGTTCAACGGTGTAAGTATGGTGTAAATATCACACCAGAAAAAATCTAGAAAAAAGTTAATTTCTGAGCTCCAAATATCAAACATTTGCAAAAAAAAAAAAGTCTGAGATTTTGAGAATAATCTCAGAAATTTTACAGAAAAAAAAACATTGAAATTTTTGAACTTCAAAAGTAAAAAAAAAATTCCAAGAAAAATTTTGAACATTTTGAGAAAATTTTCTAGAAAATAACTCTAAATTTTTTTTATCTCTAAAAGTTTAACATCTGCATTTTGAGATTAATTTGAAATTTTCTATAACAAAAGATAAAAAAAAACTTTCGACTTGTGAAATTTTGAACAAAATCTTCAATTTTGGAGCTCAGAAATCCAAGTATTTCCTGGAAAATTTGGGAAACATCAGAAATGTTGGTCAATATTCTAGTATTTTGAATTGAAAGCAGCTCTAAACTGGTGAGCTTTTAACCTTGATTTAAAGAAAAATTACAGTTTCAGCCGCTTCGGATGTTTTTGGATCATTTTCCAGAAGACTTCTAGACAATTTCTGAGATTATTCTCAAACTTTCTGAGTTTTTATGGCAGAAATTTACTCTTATTTTAGTTTCCTGTCTACAGAGGCCTTAATATGCTGCCGAGTACATGAGCGTGCAGCGGAGGAAAAGCAGCTGTAAACAGCCTGGCAGCCTTGACTCTGACATGCAGCAGGCCAATGATTTAACCTCAGAGCGCCTGCAGGAAGTGATGCGTCGATGCCGCTCCGCGCCGACTCATCTGAGAACAATCTAATTTTTTACCCCAGAATCAAATGTACCAAGTATTACAGATTCCTGAGTTCCTCTGAACCTTCAGAGTCACCTCTATCACCAAGAACTTTTCCAGGCTTAAATGTCCCAACAAGAACTCAAACACATGTTTACATTAACTTATCGAAAACATCATTTCAATTTGGGTAATTTTATGGCCAATAAAATGCATTGACAAGCTTTGAGCTGCTTGTAATACGTCCAACTCTATGGTCTACATTAAAAAACATATTCTAGTGGTTTTTACAACTTTCAGATTTCTTCACTTGTAATTTTCACAGAGATGGACCCAAAAATTAAGAGTAGCATCACATTAGCATATTTTTAACTCAAGTAAAAGTAACCATGCAAGAAATTACTCAAGAGTAAAAAAGTATTTGGTTGACAGTCTACTTGAGTACTGAGTAACTACATTTCGTTGCTTTGTACATGTGACAGTGCAATGACAATAAAATTGAATTCTATTCTATCAAATTATCACTGGTTATATTTAAAAATTACATCATAAGTTGTACCAAAATATCAAGTTAAGTGGAAAGTTTTGGTGTTTTAGGGATGAAAATAATGATAATTCATATCAGTAACCAAAAAATAACAAAATAAAATCAGTTAGTGTCAATAAATAAAACTTAATAAACTTCAACAAAAACTGCAGGTTTGTGTCTGGTGAATTTTTTATCAAATTATGTTTGTTTTTTATTCAGTGTAGAGAATTCAAAAATTTTACTCACGCGAGAGTAGTGATATTTTCTAATAAAATTATTCAAGTAAAAGTAAAAAGTACAGAGTATTAAAAAGTATTTATAAAAGTTACTCAAGTAAACTAGTTACTCAACTCTGAATTTTCACATCATTTCCAATCCATACTTGCTGGGACAGGTGCAACATGTGGCACCAGCGGCATTCCATAGCCTGGCGTTTCCAAACAGAAACACGTTGCCTTACCTTCACCGCTTCGGCGTGGGTGACTTTCTCAAACACTTTGTCGTTGACTTTCATGATCTGGTCTCCGATGCGGAGCCCCTGCTTCTCCGCCAGGCTGCCGGGCTCCACCAGGGACACGTAGATCCCGACCCCGTGCTCCGAGCCGCCGCGGATGCTGAATCCCAGGCCCTCGTTGCTCTTGTGGCGCTTCATGGTGACCTGCCGGAGCTCGCCCGGCGGCTCGTGGATGAAGTTCCGGCCGAGCAGCGGCACCAGCGGCGCCCCGGCCGTCCCGTCGCTGCTGGTGCTGAAGCTGTCCGGGGAGCCCCGCAGCGCCACCTGGAAGTCCGGCGGGATGCTCGGCGACAGGTTCCCCGGCGGAGTCGGGCTGCAGCTCGGCGGGGGTTCGGCGTGGCCATTGTTCGCGACTAAATCCGACTTTAGGTAAAGCCCCTCCGAGGTGTACTGCTCGAAGAGCAGCTGGTCGGAGCGGGGGATGACCAGCCGCAGCATGGGCAGCAGCTGCCGCTTGCTGGGCGCGTTCAGGATCACGTTGAGCGTCTGGACCAGGTCGTACACGTTGCGCTTGGAGTGGTACACGTTGAGGCAGTGGATGAACTGCTCCCGCTCCAAGTCGCTGAGCAGCAGGTTGAGCGCGTTGTGCAGCTTGCGGACGTTGGCCGACAGCGTCCGGGCGCTGGAGGCCACCGAGTTGGCCGAGGAGCTGAGCGACATGCGCTCCAGGTCGGTGCTGCTCATCCCGGCGGCTACAGGGCGCGCGGTCCCGGCTGGAGCGGCATCAGGACGGCCGGAGAAGCCCGACAGCCGCCATAACGTCGAAGTTTATCCCCGCTGTCTCTATAATCGGACGCTGTGACCTGGAGCTGGAAACCTTAGTTTCCAAGCAGGAGAAAGCCGGAGAGCTTAGTGCGCCACGTCAGTGTCATTATCCGCCGTGTTATTTTCCACGGGGTCAGGTGGACACCGAGTCTCTGGTGTCAAGAAAAACCCCGACAAGAACAGCGACTCCTGCCAGTTTAACAACAAAAACTGCTCCAGAAACACCAGCAGCTGGTTCCCCTCCGCTCCAGAACCTCCCACAGCTGGTGGAAACGTAAGTCCACGCGTGGAAACGGAGCGGCGTCGGCTAGTAGGAGAGCTGCGGCTCCGCGAACCACTTCCACGGACGTTACTACAGCGACTGAAGAAGCGTCTCTTGCCGTCATCTGTGCGGAAGTGACGCAACCACCCGGCAGCCAATAGGATTTTGGTCACAAATAGCACGCGCTTGTGGCTGCGAGTCTAAATAATTCACACTTAAATACAAGAACAACCAATGAGAGACTGAGAAAGTTTACCAGAAAAAACTGAGAATTTTTAATTTTAATCTCAGAAATATTTTTGGGAAAAAATAAAGGAAATTTTCAAAAGTTAAAAATTTTTGTTAAAAAAAACTGAGATGAAATAAAATTTTTATTTTGGAAAAAAAATATATTTTTTTGTTTGTTTCAAAAGTAAAAGTATTCCACTTTTGAAACTAATAATTTAATGTTTTTGAGTTTTTCCTTTAGAGAAAATTTTACTTTGCAAACTCAGAAATTTCCTTTTTTGTTCAAGAAAATGTTTGAGATTGATCTAAAAATTTCAAAGCTTTTTCCAGCTAATTTTCAACTTTTAAAACTCAGAAATTTCCTTGTGTTTTCTCAAAAATTTATGGGATTAATCTAAAAATTTTGGTGAAGATTTGCTTCTCTTTTTTTATTTCTGTGATGTTTATCCACAGAATATAATATATTTATAATAATGTTACTTAAATTATAATAACGTAAGCAAAAAAAAAATACGACAAATTAAAACACTATTAAATAGTGCTACATATAGACATAATCAAAGTCTACAAATTAAAGCCTCTGTTGCGTTTGCACTTTTTCCTTCCACTCAACTTCCTATAAATACACTTGCTTGCACCCTGCAGGTTTTTCGAGCTAATTAGAGGCTGGTTATGGCACAAATAGTTTTCTATATTAATATTTTTCCACAGTAGTTCCTTCATATTTAAAGCTGCTGCTGAAATTCTTCCTGCTTTTAAAGCACAAAGTCGAGTTTGTAAAGATTATTTAGGTCAGTTTAAGACAGAGAATAGAAAAACACAAGTTGCAAAATGTGCAAATGAGGGTTTAATCAAGTAGTTCTGTGGAAAGCAAATAAATGGATAGAAAAGGAGACGGAGGTGAATGAGGTCGAAGCAGAGCCACACATAAAGTCAGGCCCTGAAAATGACACAGCAAAACTGTCAGCAAGCAGCAAACGAGGCAACGAGATAAAAGCAGCAGCATCTGATAATGTGTGAATGATTTTAGAGCCAACAGTTTATCTTTTAATGATTCCCAGCACTAAATGAATCTTCTGCATCTACATTCGCTCCGAAATGAAGGAAATTTGGGTCAGTTTTTTCAAATTCAAATTATTCAGCAACTCAGATTAATTGATTAATTGGAGCATGTTCCACCCACAAGCTCTGTGGAGAAATACTAGAAGTGACAGTAGCAATGAGAAAAGACCTTGACCGACCTGAAGACCCCGTCCGTTTCAAAGCGAATCAATCCTTCTGGGGAATCTCAGGAACATCAACTTCAGCCCGGTTTTATCACCTGTCCTTCTCGCCGTAATGGGAAAAAAATCCCTGCTAGTCTGGTTTTTATAACGATGCAAGCTGTCATTCAGCAAAGGTCTCTACAGCAGGACATAAAAGGTTTAATCAATCCTCACATGTCATACTTGTATTTTTCACCGAAACAAGAACAAACCTTGAATTATGATTAAGAACTAAAATAAAATAAAAAAATGTAAAAACAAAATAAGACAGTTGAAAGAGCACTATATGCTAATTTCTTTTTCTACAACTGTTTTACATCATTTAACAAAACACTTCACTGAGTAAAACCTTCCAAAATATACAAACTGTAGGGATAATTTCTTCCTTAGACTTATTATAGTATATTGTAATAAACGTCTAACTAGTTAAAGAGTCGATAACCAAAGTAAGTTAGAATTTCTTCATTAAAGTCTGATAAGTGTGACAAACGTTTTCAGAGTTACCATAAATGCTAAAGCGCTTAGCTCTGCTATTAGCGCACAGAGATGCTGTATAATTAGCTGTAGCCTGAAAACCAAAACCTTATGCAAATCATCCAAATTAACTTCATCACGTGTATTTGTTTCTTCAAAACTAAATCTGTCAGTAAAGGTGGAAACAGCAAAGGGCTAACAATGCTACTGATGAGAGTAATTAGCTGCGGGAAACAATGGCGGACAAACCGCATCGTACTGGAGAAACCGCATCGTACCGGAGAAACCGTATCATACCGGACAACCGCATCGTACCGGAGAAACCGTATCGTACCGGAGAAACCGCATCGTACCGGAGAAACCGCATCGTACCGGAGAAACCGCATCGTACCGGAGAAACCCATCGTACCGGAGAAACCGCATCGTACCGGAGAAACCGCACAACAAGCGGGATGAAAAGAAAAGCCAAGAGAAAATAATTTCACTGCGTGAAACTGGGAAGTGAGCGATGGAGGAACGAAGAGACCACGACAGACTGAAGGAGAGTGAAAAGACCGCAGTAACCCACCCACGGAGCTAATTACACCGGCTGTTGTCACGGTTTTTAATTTTCACAGAGCTAAACATCCATCCCGCCACCGGAGTGACGGACAAAGACAGATTCTGTCATGCTGGCAGAACAATTAACGTGTTAATGAAGAGGTGACCGCTGTGAGCTGCACAAGATGTGCATGCAGCCGGCAGCTCAGTACTTTGACTAGAAAAAATTCCCCCCACTTCCAACATGAAGAGTTACCTACTGCTAATTAAATTTCATGGTTAAGTGTAACCACTCTGGAGGCTTACCAGGCCTTAAATACTTGGCCTAATAGGCTTAGATGCCAAACAAAGTCATCAGTTTTCATCAAACAGCTAAATCTCTGTCAAGCAGATGTCTGTGTAATTTGATTTGCTTAATTGGTATAAATATTTACTGTTTTAGAGTTTAATTGTGTTTTTCTTGGTCTCTTTTCAACATAAATGTTTTCAAACAGCTTTTTTACATTCTAAATCATTTCACTTTACATAATACAATAACTCTGAAGAATTTGAATTAATGTGAGAAAGAAAGGGACATTTAAGTTCCTATTTTTGAATTTGAATATGTGAGCTATCTCATCATACTTGTTGTTTCTTAGTAGACTTTAAATTAGATCTAATTAACTTACAAGCAGCTTTTAAGCAATATAGAAGCTTGATTTAAGTCCATAAATCCTAAATATTGAGCTTCACTCGCTGATTACTTCACTTATAATACGAGAAAAAACATATTTCTACATGTATGAGTCATAAAAATTTTGAACTTTTTCATGATATTTCATTTTTGGAAAACCAATTTATGGAAGGAAATTAAATAAACCAAAGATTTGAGAATATAACCACCTCCAACCTCTGAGTCATCCACATTTTAGCCCTTTATGTCAGATCATAGTTTAAAACTTCAGCTGAGGTGAAAACAATCAATAACATTTAACAGTGGCTGGTCTGAGAGTTCAGTCAAAAAGTGAAAAATGGAGTCCACAACAAGAAAAAAAACATATTTTACCCTTAAATGAAGATTTTCTTATTTACAAAGAGAATAATCCGATCTAAAGCAGGAAGATATTCTTAAACGTTTCTTTAATTCTCTTTGGTTTTAATGAGACTGAAAAGCACAAACCTTTAAGAACTACAAAGGATTCTCACTGGAGAAAAACATGAAACCAATTAGAGGTAAATAAAGAGAAGGTCTGAGGGATCTTTCATGGAAATCCAGTTAATTTGTTTCGTTTTGCTGAGAGATGAAGGCATGTTTGAAGTTTCCCAGACAGAAATCCCTCTGAGTGATGCTCCTTTCTGTGAGTTTGGTGTCATTATCTTTTCTCTCCCACCTGTGATCCAACAGCAAAATGATCTGAAAATAACCCGGGGTGTTCGTTTGCGACCCATCGTTTAATCAAACGAGGGATCAGAACTCCGGTCCTGCTGGGCAGCTCACACACACACACACACACACACACGCACACACACACACACGCTTAATGGTGGGATAATCTGCAGAGAAGAGACAAGCGTCCACCATCAATCGAAAGCCGCTGCAGAGATCTGAACGTTCAGATGACTGCCAGTCATATTGGCAGCAGGCAGCGGCTGGATCCACCTACAGTGAGAATCTTTTGTTTAGTTGAAACAAAAGCAAAAATGGTTCTCTGGGTTGTAAAGGTTGCAGACCCCTGGTAATAGAAGACCTCAGAAAAACTTCTGGTGGGCCAGATTTGGCCCCCGGGCCTTAAGTTTGGAAACCAAAAACTTAATCAATCGTATAAAATATGATTCATTTCTGTATTTTAATGTTAATCACAGATGTAGCTTCTCCAAAGTGTGAGTGAGTTGTTTGAACTACGTAGCGGCATGAATAAGATGATTTTGGCAGACTGCAGCTGCTTTCGTGTTGTTTTATGCCTCATCTGGGAGACGTGGGCTGACACGCCGCTGATGGATGGCGGCTCTCGCCTCAACTGGGATGCCAAGGTCTGTGGCGTCTCGGATGAGTCTGGCTCTCCTGAGCGGAGGATCCGCATCGGTCGTGGATCATCGCTGCGCTGACATGGAGGAGAGGCGCCAAGAACAGAAAGATGGAGGGAGGAGACGGCCACGAGATTACAGCAAAACCAAAGCAGAAGATGACAAATAAATAAAGACCTGGGTTTGTTTATCTGTCAACATGGAGTCATGTGTTCAGAGACATTAGTTTTTACTATCTGAATGTAAGAGAAGAAGCTGTGCTCTGTGTTTAGGCAGGAAAGCGTCTGGATTCTCATTACCATCATTAGAAGATGCACCTGGTGACCTGAGTACTGCACCAGCAGGGGGCAGCACTCAGATTTTCTCTCACTAACTTAACAAAACGTTTTGTATTTTTACTGGTTCCTGTTTCTAGGTCAACATTGCATGGCTTAAAGTTTATTTCTTATTTTTGGTCAAAGGATGTTTAAAACTCATGAAAGAAGAAAAAATATTTTATTATTAATGTTTTTATTGTTGAGTTAAATATGATAAAAATTAGTTTAATTTCTAACTTCGGTATATTTTCTCTATTTTAGAGTAAATCATCATAATGTTTTTAAATTACTTTCCATCTTTTGTTCTCTACTTTTTTCAGTATATTTTTATTTTTCTTTAAGCCCAACTGTCATAATTTTTGCCTCAAAAGTAGAAAAATGAAAATATTACAGTTAAAAACGCATCATATTTTAATCTCCAAGCTACTGACTAATTAAAGCTCTGCTGTTGAGTAGAAGAAAACCAAAACCTTTACTGAATCGTCGTCATGGACGGCACAGCTAGCTTCAACAGGAAGTTAGAAAAGTGTAATTTTACACTCCTATAAGCAGCAGCTGTAAACCTGTGAGGATTGTTCATGATTTTATTATTATTTATTTTTAAACCCTTTACAAAGGATAAAAAGTTTAGCCTACTTCATGTCGTCAAATAAATTATTGTAATTTATTTGTTTCCTCGGGTCAGACAGTAATTAAGACAAATGTAGCTGGTTAAAGTGAATTTTGCTTCCAAAGAGATTTGGTTTGGAAAACTGTTTGCTTCAATAAATGAAATTATTTCAAAGCTCCCTTCTAATTAAATTACTGTGATGATCTGAAACAAGCAAAAACAGAAGAAATGATCTGGAAATAATCTCTAAATCCCAGTTAATCCCTGATAAACTGGGATTAACAAGTTATTAACCAGTTCTAACGTAAAAAAACAACAACAACAAAGAACAAACAAAGAATTACAATTAATAATTCATTAGATTAAAATGATCTCCAGTAGATTAACTAGTAATGTCTGTTTGGATCGTCTTCCAGTGTTGTAGTTTGGCCGCCATCCAGCAGAGGGCGCCGCTGGTCATTTTGAATAGGCTGAGCCGTTGCTATGGAAACAAAGATGGCCGCCGGGTCAGAAAGGGGAACTGTCCGTTTTGAGGTGAAAAACGTGATTCATCTGGTTCTGTTCTGAAATATAAACATTCTTAATAACGCTCTTTTATTATCAGTTAATCATTAGAAAATAAACGTAATTTGATCGATAAATCCCTGGTTAATACATTGTCATTTTTATGTCCTATTCAGGATAGTCTCTCTTTAATCAACAAGCTTTGGTGACGTTTTTCCCTCCTGATTTTTGTTACTTTCCCTGGTTTTCTCTTCTTCAATATCCATTTGTCCAGATCCTTTAGCAATCGATGCTCCAGAAAGACGTGACTATACTGACATGGTCGTGTTGTCAGGCGAACAAAAACCCTGAATAAAAACAAAACCGTCACTGAAATGTTTTATCTGACCTCTGAACGGCATGAAATGCTCAGCGTAATTGCAGGATCAATACGTTGAAAACAAAGAGCAAATTTGCAGAAACAGAATCTGTGGGAGTCAAAGGAGCTTTTTATCAATAATAATCCAAAGCGACAGCAGCACTTTGCATGTCGTCTCTTCAGATTTGATGGCTTATCGACGTGTTTCTGTGCGTTCAACAGATTGGCAAATGTTGCATTTCCTCCTTCGACTCTCATCTGAAGCACCAACAACTTTATCTGTTTTCATGTTAAGGTCACAGGATGAAAACAGAACAAAACAAACAGAAACTCTTCCAGGGCTGAAAGGATTAATCAGATTAGTTGTGAGTAATTGATTTTGGGAACAATCATCAACTAATTTATTTAGTGATTAATCATTAAAAAAAACTGACATTTGCTGAAAATGAAAACATAATTTAGAGCAGTAGTTACGCAAAAATTTCACTATATAAATATACATATATACATATATGCATATATACACACACACACACACACACACACATTTTCAATTAGAATAAAAAAAGCAAAAACATTTGTCTGTAAATATGTTTTAGCCAAAACTCTTAAAGTTGTAGTTTTAGCTCCTGCTAGTTCTGATTTACTCCAGGCAATAAAATATTTTATTTATAAATGTTAATATATTCTAATTTGTATATTTTAACATATTTCCAATATTGCATAAAAGAAATTTAGGTTGTTAAATAAAATCTGCAGTGTTATTTTTTTATCCGATTAATCAATTAATCATCAGAATAGTCGCCACATTAATAGTTCATTTTAGTTCTACAACAGATTAGTGCTTTATTGTTGATGTGAATTTGGATATTTGCCACCAAAAGCCCCGTAATTAACCTAAAAATATTAATCCTGCAGCTTTCTTTCAACTCTAGATTAAAAAACCTAACATCTGTGTTATTTTACTCAGACATCAACACAAAGCACATAATGAACCGTCTCTGACGTGTCAGATGCTTTGTGAGCTGGAGATGCAGCGCCTATCTGTGCCAAATGAGCTCAACTGTTGCCCAAAAGCCATTAAAAACCCATCAGTGAGCCACAGGGCTGGATGTTAGCGGCACAAAAACGCGCCGCAGCATCTCAGTGTCTCCATTTAAGGCTGAGAAGAGCCGCAGCGTCCCGCTCAGGTGAAATTAAAAGCCTTATCAGAGGTTAGGTTTGTCCTTTTCATCACGTAAAGAGGCGATAAAACAAAATAAAACTGCTGAGATTTTAGATTTCTAATGGAGAAACCAGCGTGGGAAAAATTTAGACACCAATTAGGACATTTCTCCGTCTTTTCAAGTTTAATTTGACACATTTAGTGGTCAGTTTCACTAAATAAAAATGCTCTTTAAATACAGAAACCTCAGATTATTCTTAAATTTTATTAGTAATAAATACTCAGTTTAGGGCTGCAACTAACAATTATTTAGTGATAAATTATTCTGATGATTAATCAGATAAAAAATTTGTAGATTTTTCATTTAATCACGTATTTTTATATTCAAAACACAATAAAGATGCAAATACGATTCATTTTTTAAATACAATAAACATTTAATTGGCTAAAATGTAACAACAGCAGGTGAAGCTAAAACTGCAGCTTCAGTAGATTTGAATGAAACATATTGAGAGAAAGTTTTTTACATCTTAAATGCAAAACAATTTTACAATTTTAACTTGATTAGTTCTCTGAATCTGTTGTTTTTTGAATCTGAATTAATAACGGTTAATCAATTAGTTGACGATTATTTAAATGATCACAATTGATCTGTGAAATAGAACTAAAATAAATAATTCAAAAACATTTCAAAGAGCCAGAAGCATTTTAATAAATCACTTTAATCCAAAAAGATTATTTTTATTTCACAAGTTAAATTCAAAAACTTGAACTTCACATCGTTGAGTCACAAACAGGGACATTTTAGGCATTTATTACGGTAATTTTGATGATCAGTTACAGCGAATGAAAACCCAAAAATTCAGTTCAACAGATAATCTGAATATCTTCAGGCTTCCTGGAGATGTTGATTTTACTTTCAAGGCTCCCGTTATTCCCATTGGTGGTTTTTCCCTCCACTAAATTTTCCACTAATATGTTTGGGAACATCCAGCTTCTTTCGCAATGAGCGTTTTGTAAGCAAAAGTGAAAGCTCAATGAAAAGTTGTAGACTTTTCTAAAAAGCTGGATCAGAACCAGGAAATGGATTTATTCAGGAAGTGGCCAAATATCCAAAAGCTCAACGAAATGCTAATATTTGGATTAATTTAGCCAAATACTAACATTTCTACCAGGAAGTGAGTCGGGCATCGCTAAATATATAACAAAACAAGGAAAAAATGTGCAGAATTTATTCCTTTGCAGTTGTTATTCACATTTTATTAAAAACTGTCACATTGAAAATTATTTACAACCTTCTCAATAATAACTGAAAATATATTTATTGGCTTTGCAGTGATCAAGTCATCCTTCTAACGGCTTAGCAGCTTTTTGCAGGTTGCAACTGGGATTTTAATGGTTCATCTGTGAGGTTGGAAGGCCTCTTTACCATCACCCTAATCTACAAACTTCCACTGCAGATTAAAGTGAAGATTTAATTCCTTAACCTTCATCAAATCCAGCCTTAAGAAGTCAAAAGTGTTGTTGAATTGCTGTAAACTCATTACATTATATCTGGATTCTTCATTATTTACTCATTACTTTACTTCACATTTTAAAAAAAAACATTTAAATGTGTCTTTTGATCCTCCAAATTTTTTTTCCTTTTTCAGGAAAAAGTGAAAAAGTATTATGGTAATTATACATAGACAATGATTTTCTGCCAAAAACTCTAGGAAATTTTTAGATTAATTTCATGTTTATAAGAGAAAAAAAAGAGTAAGTAAAAAAAAATCAAAATAAAAGTTAAAATTGGCCGATGCTTTGTGCCTTTTGGAAAGAATTTGTTTTTTCTTGTAAATATGTGAAATAAATCTGAACATTTCTGAGTAGTTTGGTTAAAATGTACTACATTTTTCTGTAACTCCAAGATTTTGTGATTGATTTTGTGATTTTTTTGTGATCAAACTTATTGATTACGTGGTGCTTTGCGATATTTTTGCGCTAATTTCCTGTAACTCTCGTAGAGAACAGAGGGATGACGCGTTGTTGCGTCCTTTCCATTTATTTATGACAGTAAATATGACTGTTTATGTTTTTGTTAATTTGACATCAATTAAAGCTGAGGTAGTAGAGTAGTAGAACAAAGAAATACTGCCACCTACAGGTGGGAGTTTGTACAATTTTAACCCAATGACTGACAATTTCTCTGTAAAATTTGCAATAAAATCACAATCACAAAAACGATTTGTTGGTTTTTGTGAAAATTTCTGTGAAAAATCTCAACATGTACATGTACACTTTGTTGGAGGAAAAATTCTTATTTTTCCCTCCATCAAACCTTCCACAATATTTTCTACACAAGTTTCTTCCAGGTCAGAGTTGATTGCGAGTCCATCTCAGGTCCAGACAGTTTAATAAAACCTTCATGTCATATAAAGTGAATTTCCAAGTAACATAAAAACAGAAACATCCATGAAACCCAAATAAATAAACATAAATTAACCCAGAAAGAAAATAAACTACATTCATTGAAGAACCTGGATCATTAAGAATGTCAGCTTGAGTCATTCATTGATTAAACATCTCCATAATTTACCCGCAGACGTGAAAAATCAGCACTAAATGTACAAGTCAGACGTTAAATAGCACTAATGAGTGATTTCCGCCTCATATAATAACCCAAAATTAGAAAATATAGTCATTAACCGATAACCGAGTCGTAACAAAGTGTTCTGATCCGAGTTGAGCTCAGATATGAAACCTTTTCCTTAGGAAAAATAAAGGAGGCCGAAACCTGGACCTTGCGGTACTCCAAGTTTCATTTGGGCGGAGACGGCCAAATGGGCAGAGGGTGAGCCTCGGTGTTGAAGACGTACTTGTCTAGACGGAGCAGCTCCTCGTCGTCAGAGAACAGCAGGTAGAGATACTTCAGCGTCTCGCCCAGGAAGAAGCTCTCCATCTTGTCCCGGGGGCCGGGGTTAGCGGGGTCACGGACGTTGTTGATGGACGTGTAGCCGCCGCCGGGGACCTGCGATTGGAGAAGACGTGTGGTCAGGTGGTTAATGCTTCCACTGGGAAGCTGAAAAATCAGTTTTGATCCATGTTGAGTTTTCCCCAAGCTGCCAGAAGTCAAACATGAAACATAATTATATTTTTACCAGCTGAGGAAATGTCAGAGAGGTCAAGAAACAGCCGCTTTGGTCAAAAATCCTACAAAATCAGTTCAAATTAATTCCTTTAAAGGTGAACTATCAGGCTTCCTTCAACAAGTTCACAGTTTTCATTACATTTTGAGCACAAAGTCATTCTTAAGGCAATTAGAGTTTAGCTGTTTCAAGGTGTCTTTTCACTTGAAATCCGAATAAGCTGCTGCTGGCCACGCCCCCAACTCAATGTTTACATTCGCACATAAAAATGGCTGCAAACAGACGAGTAATTACACAACCGTACAGCTTTGAAAAGCATTAATAGAGCCTCCTGAACAACAAACAAGAATGCAGCAAGTGGTTTCCAGATGGGAAGTAAACAATAAAACACTTGTCTTTTCCAGCAGCCATTGTACTGCACAGGGCATACAGCAGTAAAACAAACTGCAGTAGGTAATGGGGTTAATTCTGCTGTTGTTGCTAGGTAACGGGGCTAATTCTGCTGTTGTTGCTAGGTAACGGGGCACTCCCTGATTATTTGTGATGTTACGTTTCCAAGGTTTTAGAAACGTCTCGTTTTCCAGACATCAAAAAACTTTAACTTAATGGCTGAAACCAGCTGAGTGCTTTCTTTATTTCAGCCCTGCCACTGTTGTCATCGTGCAATAACATGAAAATGTGAATTTTGCCCAACAGTTCCTCTTTAAGTTCAGGCTCTACAATAGCTTACAAAATTCTTCTTGACAAAAAAAAGAAGACTATTCCATTATAAAGTTCCACATAACAGTAGAAGTTTTTATTAGAAATTTACTTTTTTAGCCTAAAAGTTTGTTAGACTTGATGATTTTGGCCAAAGTGACAAAAAGTTTGGACACCCTGGTTCAGCGTCATGTTCAGTGAATCTGAAATAACAGGAATTCGTCGGCGGAGCTGGTCGGCACCTTGGTGTAGGCGTTGAAGCTCTGCAGGATGTCCCAGCCCCAGTCTCTGTACTTGGCGTCCTTGGTGAACCGGTACATGTAGAACAGGCTCTCCACCGTCTCCGGGCGCAGCAGGTTGTGTCTGTCGGCAGGCTGCAGGACAGTAATCACTGTTTTTAGTCTGACCTTTAAAAAGCTGACAGGAAGCACAGAAACTGGACACAACTTATTAAAGCTGCTTGTGGATTCAGAAGGACTGAATGAAAACCAGCAGCAGGTCATTCGTATTATCCAGTGTTTATCTTTAACTTAGCATTTTAGAGGGAACTTCAGCAGCTCTTTAAAACTTTTGGGTGACATGAGTCAGCGTTCGCGCCAGACTGAGTGGGTGGGTCCAGATGAAGGAGTAGAGATGGAACAAAGTGGCAGAGCAGCAGCTGATCGATGTAGAAAGCATTTTTAAACGGTCTCTCCATGCATCAACGTCTCGTCTCTGCTTGGTTTGCCTGACGGACCGCGTGGCTCTCCGATGTCAACGTTTCAAAAATCAAACAAAAACACAGAAGGAGAAGAGGAGCAGCCAGCGGCTTCAGTTTCATCAGCCAGATAAACTGAATGCATCTTTTACTAGTGTTTATGATTTGACCAGGATTCACAAACGAACGGTCAAAACTTTCAGCAAAACCTGCAAAAATATGAAAGAGAAAGAACGACTGACAGATGGACGGATAGCTGGATAAACAGATGATGGATATAAATGAATGGCTGGTTGGTTGGTAGATTAATGGTTGTTTGGATCAATACTTGGATAAACAGATGATGATAAATGATGGATGGATGTTTTGTTGGTTGGCTGAACAACACACAAGCAACAGTCCGGGTATATGGACCGCTGGTTGGTTGGTTGGTTGGATGAATTGTTGGTTGGTAGATCACTGATTGTTTGGATCAATAGTTGGATAAACAGGCAGATGGATGGATAGATGGTTGGTTGGTTGAATTGTCAGTTGGTTGAACAAATGGTTTGATGTGTCTTTGTATCCCCTGGAGTCAATAATCTGACATCATCCAGGCTGTTTCTGGATAGAAAGCTGCTGTTGATGAAGAGTCCAGTTGTTTATCATCATCATGGTGTTTAAAAGCGGCTCTCTCTCTAAATCTGTGATCACTCTGTTGTTTCTTTGGGTCTGAATGAGCTCAGAGAGCGTTTAATTATCTCTGGAATAAATGGAGAAATATTCAGCGCTGCGAGAAACTCTGAGCTGCAAATGAGAAACCAAATGAGGCCTGAGGAGAGCGGGACGGCCGCGCTCAAACAAACGCAGAGCGGCTGATTAAAAATCGGATTCATTAGACCTGCTGGAGCATCTCAGGCGGGTTCGCACTGATTACACTGCAAAAACACAAAACCTGACCAACAAGTTACGGTCCAGTTTCTACTGCAGATAACAAAGTACACGTAAAATAAGACAAAAGTAACTTACAAGTTACTTTTCATCAACAAATAGCAGCTTGTTTTATGTCAATAAGCCATTTAAAATAGTTATAAGTAAAATAATTTGCCATAGAATTAAACATTTTTATATATTGTATATTTAATATGAGGAATTTTTATAAGTTTTAATGTTTTTATAACATTAAAACTTATAAAAATATAGACCAAAAATACCTGGTAAGATTTAGTATTTTTGCAGATCCTCTTTCAGATCTCTTTAAAAATCCATTATTGTAAATGAAAACATGGTAATAGTGACTCTTGCACATGGATATAAACTCTGCCTGACCTTCACAGAAACGTCCTGGCCTTCGCTGCCCTGCATGTTGAAGTGAGCGATCTCTGGGCTGAGGCCCGTCTCCATCTGCTTGTACATCTGGTGGCAGGTCTCCATCAGCTGCTGGGCCAGGTCCATGTGGTCCGGCGGCAGGCCGCTGTGCGCCCCCAGAGCCAGAGTCCCCGGCAGGAAGCACACCAGGTGGTCCTGCAGGGCGGCGACAAAGAGAGAGACGAACACTGCAGGAAATAAATCTGATTTTTTTTTTTTTTTGTCTTAATCTGATCTTTTGACCCCACGGGAGACCAATACCATATTAGGAAATGGAACCATTGCACTCCGGAAATGAAGGGGGCGCCATTTCCTATATTATTCTCCTTCTCCTGTTTTTATTTTCTTTTGAAATCTGTGATATATCTCCATCTTAATGAATCAGCTTCACTCTCAGCATGTGTTTGAACTTCTCTGTTTTATTTATTTCAGCTCAGCTCACAGGTCTAAACAAACTGTACGTTTCTGTGTCCCTCTAAATCTGCTCCTTATTTGGGTCTTTTCAGGTCTGCTACTGCCCCTAGTGGTGAGGGAGTGGTAACACAACAAACAAATACCAATGGCTTCCTGACCAGCAAAAAGAAAATGTGTGGGGCCTCTTGATACATGAACAAAATGGCCGCCGTCAGGATCGACCCGTATGAAACGGACAAGGAAATATGTCAGACGATGTGGACAAGCTGCCACCGATCAATAAAGTTGACCACCTAATGATCAGGAAGATGGAGGAAATCCATCCAATATTTAAACAGATTTGTAAAGAACGTATGAACTGAATAACAAGGTTTTGGTGACTGGTAGAGTACGGACATGTAGTAACAAACACATAGGTTACAAGTCTGACTTAGCTAGCAGATAAAAGCTACATTAGTTAAGCTAGTTCAGCAGTAAGTATTACAGAAATATCGCTGATATTACCTTAGTATTACACTGAAGTAGGTAGAGTACTAAAGTAGTTTTAATGTATTTACGTTGTTTAATAGCTAGCTAGGAATAAGGGGAGAGCTAGCTCTAACCGTGTCGTTTGTTTATTGTTGTCATAGCAACTGCCTACCAAGATGGCTGTCGGTTACAACGTTAGCGGAAATGTGACCCTCCCATGACCCTCCATTGGTACCATTTTGGGGTTGAAGCGGTTGTGGGAGAATTCCCCGATGAAGGTGAGCCTGCTGGGTCCGGTCTGCCTCAACAGGTTCTTCTTCACTCCTTCCACCGCCTGCAGGTAATCCTCCAGCAGCCTGCAGTCAGATTCAGGAGGGTTAAACGCCGTTTGTGACCTTTATGTTGGAACCCAACATGTTTTTTGGTTTAGGAGATAAAAAACGAGGCGTTACTCGTCTTCGGTCTTCCCGCCCTGGATCCACTGCTTCAGCAGATATTCGTAGTAGCTGTCGGCCCGCGCGCCCAGCGTGAACACGCCTTTATGGGAGAACTGGCCGCTGTTGGTGTTGATGAACATGGGAACCAAGCCGTCGTATTTCCCTGGCAGCTTGTGGACGAGCCGCATCACCTCATTCACAGCGTCCTGGCAGGAAAACAGGAAGGAACCAAACGAGATTAATGACTGAAGCTAAAATAGTTAGCATCATTAGCCTCTGAGCTAATCAGAAGGAAGACATCAGATATTCCTGAATGCCGCTGTAACTTTAAGAACCTGATTTCATCACATTTTGGTGTGAATATTTATAATACCTGCTAATAAATCACAACTTTTCTGATTTTTCTGTGACTTAAAAAAGCAGAATCTGCTTGATCATATATGGAGCGATGATTTATCACATGGAGCAGAAATTTGTAAACACTGCTACTTATTCAAGCAACACAGGAAACAAACACAATTCTTCATTGAAAAAATAGCATTTAGAGTTAGCAGTTTTAGCTTTGCTAATTTAAAATGACAAATATTTCAATATATTAACAGAACTCAACAATTAATCAATTATTCTAGTGATTTATCAGACTAATTAGCACATTCTGCAAATGTTTCATTTAAGCTCTTTTAATGCAATATTAGAAAAAGATGCAATTTAATTTCTGTAAGAAAAATTGTCCTTTACTGAACACTTTATCATTTACAGCAAAGGATGGATCATCTGGTAAAAATACTTCTAACATCAACTTGAAAATTAATTTTTAAGACAATTAAATCTGAGCATAGAAGTATTTTTCTGGCTGCAGATGCATCTTTTGTAGAGAAAGAAGCATCTGTTCACTGAAATTCTGTTACTGCATTTTATTCCATAAAATGTTTTTTTTGAAAAGAAACTGAATTGTTTATTTGCATCTTTTAATATATCTCTAATATTGTTTAAGAGGGATTAAATGAAAAATATGCCAAATTTTAAAACCGGATTAATCAATTAATCATCAGAATAATCAATTAATCGATAACTAAAACAATCGGTAGTCATCACCCTAATGCGTTTGGATTGATTTTGTTGGCGGAAGCTGCAACAGAAGGTCCCAGTGGTCCCAGTTTGTGGTCCAGACCTGGTACTGGGGGTCCTGGGTGAGGTGGCTCAGCTCCCTGAACTCCAGCTGAATGCTGGTGACCTCGGCGACCGTGCTGTCCGACGTCCAGCGCGGCGGGTGCGCCGTCCCCTTCCCGATGTTGACGTCTGAAAACGGGATCTTTGACGGCGTCTTGAAGGCTGGCATCAGTCGGGAGCCCAGATCTTTCTTTAAGGGACAGAAGATAATCTAATTAAAAACTGAAGATGTTTTTCTTGATGTTGAAATAAAGTTTTTCCTTACAGCTTTATCAAAGAAGAGCTGGTCTCCTGTCAGGTGGTAGCAGCTCAGCAGTCCGCCCAGAATCCGAATAGTCGTCTCAAAAAGATTCACGTCCACGTTCTTGTCAAATGAAAGCTCTTTCTCCACCCAGCTTCTAGCTTCAGCAAATTCTGCATCAACAGAGCCGTTGCAGGTTATTGTTTACATCCGGACATTTCACACATGCGCACAACGCTGGAGGGACAAAAGGTGATTCATGGTCGCGGTAGAACAACTCTGTTTAAAAAAATTAAACCTGGACATGTAGCTATTACTAGTTTAGTGCAGTGGGCCACAGCAAAGCAAAAAACAATGCAGGAAAACTGCTGAAGAACTCAACCACTCATGTTGTTGTTCTCTTTCGCTCTCCGTGTCTGACTTGCTTCCCTCGCCCTCGATATGTTTTTCTTCATCAAAACTTTTTCCTGACCTTGTTACAGAGTTTTTATAGTGTAGCAAAGCACTGGATCCATTTTTCTTTCATATATCAGGGGTATATTTAAGATTATGTTGGCAACTTAACAGCTCATGCTAGTCATTACCAGCTAGCAGCTTTTAGCCATCCAGCAGGCAGATGGGGACAGGATCCTGACTGTAGAGATTAGTTATATGCTCAAAAGTGTAAATATGAAGGATGTAAATGTTGACCAATAAGTTTAAAACCTTCTGTGTGGAACAGAAAGTGAAATAAATACCTTCTTTCAGGCCCATAATCCACATGGTGTCCAGAGAGTCGATGAGCGTCAGGCCCAAACCGAACCATTCGCTGAATGACTTGGAAATGGGTTTGAGCTCATCGTGACCCCAGGCGTGTTCCCGGTAGGCTTTCCAAGCGTGCCTGAAGGCATCACGGACGGCCTCCAGACGCTCCGCCGCTCCGGGGGAAACTGGATTTAAAAACAAAGATGATTCATTTAGGTCTACAGCTCATCGCAGAGTTAAAGACAATCTTCAAAAATTTTGAAAACCCACAAACCATATTACAAAATATATAAAGAAAAACCCTAGAATGCAGCTGTAAGGGCAGAAACATGTAGACGGTTTTAAAAACCATTCAATTGTCAAAATAATCAATTAATCATCAGAATTATTGATTAATTATGAGATAATCGATCAGATAAATCAATTAATCACCAGACTACCTGCTCAGAGGTCAAAATAATTGATTAATTATACAATTGATTTATGGTCAGAATTATGGACTGATTATCAAACTAATTAATCTTCAGGATAATTGTTTAGTGGTCACCATGACCGGCTAATCGTCATAATAATCAACCTATTATTAGACTAATCGATTAATCTTCAGTATAATTTATTTCTAAAATAATTGGTAGTTGCAGCCCTAAATAAATCTAACAATAATAGATTCAGTTATGAACATTAAAAACATAAATATTGACTCGGCTCGTTTTTGGACATTCAGACGGATTTAAAAACCATCTGCTCTCTTTCCCTTCAAGCTTTTCTTTTTGGAACAACAAACTGGAAACATCTGAACTCATCACTTCCTGTTCATTACAAACAATCAGAGGTGAAAAGAAGCAAATGAAGGTGGACCTTGCTGATGGACGGAGGCCGCAGGTTCGGCCGGTGCTTGAGGCTCCACAGCTTCTTTCTGATTGGATGGAGGTTCTGTGGCCGGCTCGGCTTCGATCACCGCTCCTCTCCAGCTGCATGGCGACAACATCAACATCTAAACACGCCTTCTAAACATTTCTTTTCCTACAAAAAAGAATCACATTACCTGATAATTTTCTTCTCTTTGTCCTCTTTCTCCTCCTCCTTTTCCTCGCCAGCTTCTTCCCGAACCACTTCCTGGTTCTGCTTGGCGTCGCTCACCGTGTCCAAAGCATTCCCATCTTTTCGGGAGTTTGATGGAGCTCTGTTGTTGGAAAACGGCTTCCTCTGTTGGTAAAAACACAGAAACAGATTTTAAAAAGAAATATAAAACACACTTTCTTGTGTAAATTCAATAATATCCCTCATTTATGTAGAGCTTATTGTGTCAGGAATATTTCTGCAGCCTGTTTTATTCTCAGACTACGTTGATGTCGGGCCTCTTCGTGCAGGTTTGAACAATCCTATCATGACTCATCAGTCTTCCATATCCTACACATTTCCACAGAAACAGCAGCTATTTAAATCCTGCATCCTGAGTCATATTAACCGTTTCATGGTTAATATGAAACAAGCTGTATGTTTGGCTTTCCAAACATACAAAAAACCAAACCAGCTGGTATTTTTAATTTCTTTGTTGGCTCTGTGTTTGTGTAACAATGACATATTGTTTTTAAATCTTTAATGCAAAATCTTTATATATTTGACAGTTTTGGCTAAATTAATTATCTGAGTGTTGCTCTTTCAGTAAATGGCCGTCTTTTGAGTATAATAAACGGATTACTAAATTAGATGAAAATTATTTTAATAACTGATTTATCACAACTGTCAATAAGACATTGATTTTCTTATTAAAAAGTGTTTGAATTATTTGTTTATTTGCACCTTCTAATGTTTTTCTTTTATGGTATAAAAATGACTTAAGTGGTTAAATGAATGTGACATTTTTCTTTATACAAGCAATTGAAAAAATAATCAATTAATCAGGATGATCAATTAACACCAAAACAATCATCAGAACTGTCAATTAATAGTGAGAATAATCGCTCAATCGTTAGACTGATTAATTAATCGTCAGAATAATCGATGAATCTTCATAATAACTGATTTATAATTTAATTGGAAGTTGCAGTCATAAATAAGTTGTGACCATTTAAAATCAACACCATGAATATTCACTCAGCTCCTGTTTTAGAAATAAAAATCCCACCTTGGTGGGCGGCCGAGCCAAAACCGGGATGTTTGGTCCTCTGGGCTCCATCGGGTCTTGTGGTCCTTCAGCTGGCTCCGCATGGGGCCCGGCTACCGGACCTCTGCCTTCAACCGGCCTCAGAACCGGCTTCAGACCCGGGAGAACCAGACCTCTGTCACTCAGCTCCAGCCAGTCCTCCTTATTGGACAGCCCTGCAGAATTTACCCAGTTAGCTGAAATTCACCAAATGCTCCACTAAACTCTGATGAAGACGAGCGCCTGGCTTCACCTCTCACCTCTCCATTGCTCCGCGATGCTGGAGAAGGAGAGCAGCACGAACACGAGCAGCAGAGCCAGCAGGAAGAGGATGAGGCTCCGCTGCAGCCGAGAAAGCTGCTTCCATTTCTGAGAAAACAAAATTAAATGAAACTCGACTTACAACAATAACTCCAACATCACCTTCGTTTCATCTAAAATCTAAGAAAAAGTACAACCTCTCTTCATCTAACGTTTTATTTATCAAACTTTTTCAGGCTCAATATCACTTACCTAGCTTAAAACTGGTAGATAACACATTAACACCATCTATGTAGTCTGAAATTTAAATATTCGCTGTCTTTGTTCCTTCTGATGTCACAGGTGGCACGGTTTTTTTTAAATGTGACTGATCATAATATACCATAAATAAGTCTATTTTGAGCTGTTTTCAGTTTCTGAAACTGTTTTCTAAGGATTCGCATATAGAGATAAAAAAACAACTATGTTTTAAGGCTATTTGTAATTTATAAACTAAATAAAGATAGACCTGATTTGCAAAAACAAACATTTTCTTCCAACCAGGAGACTGCCCAACATCAATAGTTTTATTTTAGGTGTGAAGATGCAGTTAGTCAGCGCAGGGCGCAGCGCTGCTCACCCCCTCGTCGTCATCACATCACATTCAGCCGCAGACAGAGATCTGCACTCATGTATCAAAACTAAAGTTCTGCAATCCAGAAACCTTCCACTGGCATCTTAAGGCTTTCTTTTCAGTCTGAAATGGAGAGGACTACAAATCAGGGCATTATGGGTAAATATAACCAATACAAACATGCTGACCTTGGGCTAGCAGGAGAAATAGCTCATTTCTCAAATTTGAAATCTTACAGCCATTTTTGTTTCTATTTGGTGAAGAAGGAGAGATTTTTCCATGTTGTTTTCTTCCGTGCCTTGTGGTGCAGCGCCCCCACAGGCGAGGAGGGGAACAGGTTTTTTAATTAGTTTGTTTGACTCAGTGCAGTATGAAAGAGAACAGCAGCAGCTGAAAATGTAACAAATGTTGCAACTTTGTTCTGAAATAGAACAAAATCTGCTGGACTATCAGGTGTAAAAACAGCCTGAAGAAACTCACAAATAAAGAGCCTCAGATAACAAACAGGCCAGTCAGGTAGGGAGCTGCTGGACCAGTTCAACGTGGAGGAAACTGAAAGCTCCTGGTTTTAACCCAGCAGAAGGGAAGGACGTTTCAGAGGTTGAAACGCTTCACTACAGAGAAACAGGAAAAATTCACATGGATAATCTTTTCCTGCGCAAAACCCAAACGCCTGATAGGACAAATTCTGAAACATTTGTTTATTCCCCGTCAGGGAGATTTACTGGGTTCTGCTGCTCACACTCACCCTCATTTGTTTTCAGTTTGCCCCTTTTTTTTGTTTTGATTGTTTATGTTTTGCATATTTTCAACAGGAAATAAATGATATATGCAGAAATATGGAGATAAATTAGAATTTTCCCTGGTTACCGTCCTCACCCTCCAGCAGGACTGTCTCCGGTGTTTGGCGTTGTTGTAGGTGTGACTGTGGGGGTCGCTCAGGGTCAATGCGATGAAGTCTTTCCTGGTAGGCGGGTACATCCTCGGTCTGGATAATGGGGTCAAAGGTCATAGAACCTGGCGACGAGTTAAACCCAGAGCAAACCTGTCAGGTAGGACATGGCTCCCAATATCGTCACTGACTGTGGAGACTTCACATTAAACTACAAATTAGGTTTTCTACCAACATCTGGACTTTTTCCCTCGGAATTTATTCGTTTCTCTCTCACAATCTTGATATATTTTTCTCATTATTTGGACTTTTCTTACCTAGAATTTTGACATTTCTCAAAATGTTAATTTTTTTTCTTCAATATTCAGATTTTTATTTTTATTTAATGTTGACAATTTTTTCTCATATTTAAGACTTTTTTATTAGAATATAGATTTTTCTCTCTCTCTCAAAATTTTGACTTATTTTTTACCATAATTTGGGTTTTTCTTCCCCAGAGTGGTGGCATACATTTTCTCATAATTTGGACTTTTTCCACCCAAAATTTCGACAATTTCTGTCCCAATTTATTTTCCTTTTTTCCTCCAAAATGTAGATTTTTCTTTCTTAGAATTTTGACTAATTTCACACATTTTAAACTGTTTTTTTCTTTTTCTAATTTTCTCTCTCATAATTTTGATTTATTTTTTCCCATAATTTGTATTTTTAATCCCCAGAATTTTGGCATATTTTCCCTCATAATTTGGACTCCCCCCTGGAATTGTGACATTTTCCCCCAGGATTTTGATTTTTCTGTACCACAACTATTACTTTTTTTCCCCCTCCAAATTTAGATTTTTCTTTCCTAGAATTTTGACTATTTTTTCCATATTTTAGACTTTTTTTCCTCTCTGAATTTTAACTTATTTTTTTCTGTAATTTAAATTTTTCTTTTCCAAAATGTTGGCATATTTTCATTCATTATTTAGACTTCTTTCACCAGAATTTAGATTTTTCTCCTCCAGGATTTTTACAGTGTTTTTCTCATAATTTGGATTCATTTTCCAAAACAAAAAACAACAAAGTCAATATGATTTGTTTTCTTCTTTAGTGGCTCTTATCTTGTTTCGCACATTTTAAGCTGAACTGAGATTATAAATTGCTCGTAAAGTCAAGATTCTATACGATTATACTCAACAATAAAACTTAAAATCGCTATATTACAAATTGTAATGTGTGTAGCAATGATCTAATGATATAAACTGGCTAAGGCTAACTTCTGAGCTACTTTATTGCATAGTTTTATCAGAATAAAACCATTTTACCAGCAGATGACAGAACAGTCCCCCGGTTAAAGCCTGTTTTTCTTCCCTGTCACCTTTCGGCAGCTCGGCTCCCTGACAGCGACTCTCCGCTGCTGAAACCCAAACAGCTGTTAGCTTCCAGAGGCTAGCCCGCCTCTTCCAGTGGCTTCCGCATGAAAAACAAAACCTTTTCAGGTCCAGAACCGCAGACCAGCAGAAAAAAAGGAACCTCTACGATTTTTACACCCAACAAAAAGCTGCTGCCTGAGACGACAAGCGGGTTAAACCGGGGGAAAATGATGCTAAAGTTACAGAATGAACCACCAGGTAGAGATGCGGAAAAGAACGACCCGTTGATGACGTAGTGCCACGTAACCTGCGTAACGTAAGAACGTTAACCGTTTCATTACCAGGGTTTCTATATAAACCCCAAAATATGTAAATATTAGCTTTTTGCAGGATTAAATATGGTTTTTATTCTAATTTTATTATACAATGAAAACAACTGGATTTAATTTAATCCATCCCAATCCTTGATATTTTCAAAGGCTAAAAAAAATAAAAAAATAAAGGGATTTAAAAAATATACATATATATATATATACATATATATGGCATCTTATTCCAGATTATTCCCATTTTATCTCTACATGACTTAACCTTTTATTTATAGCGCTAAAACTTTTTGTCTTGCAGCTCTATCAATCAAAATATTAAAATACAAGATTTAGATTCATCGCACATATGCTTTTCAAATTTTTTACCTAAAGAAAAAAATTCAGAAATGTTTCCTAAGTTCAGAAAAAGGTGAGTTTAATTCGAAATATTCAACTTTTGGAGTACAGAAATTTACTTTTCCCAGAAAATTTATTTTTTCTTATTGTTTTTATGTTTTTGGCATAAATTTAATCTGTTTATAATCACTTTAAAACGTCATATCAACCCACCTCGTTTCAAAGTTTCATAATCAAAACAAAAGCATATAATTTACTTTTACTACAATATTCCCTAAATTTTACGACACATTGCTTCTCAATAATGCTAGTACTAATTTTCATTCGTTAGAAGTCGAGTTTATCTAAAAAGCTTCATATTCGAAAATCAGAAATAACTTTTAGTTGTAGAACAAATTAATCAGCCTAAATATATTTCTGTCTCAAGTTCAAATATTTATTAAGTTTCGATTTAGATTTAACAAAACTGTAAAAAAAAAAGAAGAAAAACAAACAAAGATGCTGGGGCAACAGCAGATGAAGTGCCTGTGTGTGTCGTACCTGAGATGTAAAAGAAAAAAATTATATTTATATATACATCAAAATACAGAAACAAAATGTAACACAAATGCTTTGCATCTTTTAAGACGAGGACTGATCGTAAACAGCTAGCACCAAGTATGCATGAGATGACATCAGCATCTGAATAAGCTTTAAATAAATGATCAGCACCTTCAGTTAAAGTGATAAACTGGCATCAGTGGGACAGAACCGGCCTGGAAGCAAAACCGTCTGACTCTTATATACACAGTAACGAATGTGAACAGCACAGAAAAACATACATATTTAATTTACTTTATGCCAGATAAATGTCTCTGTAAACAAAAATGATTTCTCTGTTAAAAAAGCAACAGAGTCGCTGAAACCGAGGGATTCAATCCCCCAGCAAAAGAGAAGGAACTTAGTAAAATCTCCAGAAACTGGAGAAAGAAGATCTTTCTGTGTCCATAATTTAAAATCCTGCTGGATTTCTGTGTGGTGTAGAGAAGCGGAGGGTTTCTAGCTGAAACACACGGGTCCGACGGTGAAGCTGAACTGGTGCGTGAAGTTCCCGCTGTTCATCACCGCCACGTCTCTGAGAGGAAGCAGCTGCAGGTCCTCGAACTCCAACACAGACTCTCCAGAACCGGAAACCGTCTCCTCCACAGGCTGAAAAAAAAACATTATCTGTTGATATAGACCCGTTGCAGCGCACAACAGATGCTGCAGGGCAAAAAGCTGCTGCTAGCCGATTACTAGCATCGGTCTTAGCTGTCAAGTTATCAACATAAAGCGCAAAATCTTAACTGTTCGCCTGATATATAAAAGAATAGGGACGCAGTGTTTTGCTACTAATTGTCAACACTACAAAAAGTAGGTAACAAGCTCAGGAAAAAGTTTTAATTATGAAAAATAATAGTGAGGGAGAAGGAAGTAGGTCACTTATGCTAGCTTGACTATGACAAACTTAACATGTAGATGTGCTGAGGAATTCTGTGTGTTTTGGTTCAGTTAAATAATAAAATAAGGGAAAGTAAACAACAACTCTGATTGTCAGTAGAGCAGGTGTTTAAATTAGTTAATCTACCACCGCTGTGTTAGTTTAGCTACTAGCAGCAGTAGCTAATCTACCACAGAGAACATTTATAATCACAAAATAAACATAAAATATAAAAATGTAAAATGTAATGGTTTTTAGTGTTCACTAAAAATATTTCTAAACTTATCTTCTTGAACAGGTTAAAAACATTATTCTTCCTGTCTCCACATACCACACAGTCATTCAGCTCTCCGAGGTAGCTTTGCATCCTGGTATCGGTGAGGAATTTCACCTCTGTGTCGGTCGGACCCAGACGGCTTCCTGGATGACAGGAGTAGGTCACCGTCTGAGACGCAGAGACGCTGTGCAGCCGCAGAAAACGCATCTGCACCACACTCTCACCTGGATAAGAAAACTAAAACACATCATCAACGTTGATATTTACCAGGTCTGCAGCTAACAAATATTTTAGCAAACGATTAATCAACCATTCTGGCGATTAATTGATTATTCTGATGATTAATCTATTTTGCTGACGATCGATTGGGCAAAAATATGGCACATTCTACAGATTTTTCATCTGACCACTCAAGTCTCTTTATAAAATATTAGAAACACAATAAAAGATGCAAATAAAAACAAAGAAAACAGCTAAAAAATGAAATAACTTGGCATTCCTTCAGTACATCTGAAGCTAAAACTACCACTGGAAGAGATTTGGCAAAAACATATTTAAAGACAAAGATAGTTTTAGCTTAATCACAAAATGTACATATTTTTTGAACAGTTTTTACTTTATTAAGCTCTAAATATACAACTTTTTTTTTAGCTATTTAGCTTCAGTATATGTTCATATATAGCAAACAATCTAGCTAGTTTTCTTTTAAGCTATAGGTAAATATATAGCTAGTTTTCCAGCTAGCTATATTTAGTTGTAGCTTGATAGCTAATATCTAGCTAGCTTGACAGCTAAACACATTGCTAAATAGCTACTGTGCCATTTGAGGAGTTTTGGAAAAAATATATTTACAGACAAAGGTTTTTTTTTTTTTTTGCTTAACTGCATAATATTTACATTTGTATTTGCTTAAATGCTGCTCTGAATATATTCATTTATTTGCAGAAAATTGCCTTTTTAGAGTTTATACTTCAGTCAATGATTAACCAACTATTAAATTAGTTGACGATTATTTTAATAATCGATTAATTGCATGATTAATCGCTTCAGCCTTAATAATAACAGCTAAAAATCTTAATTTTGATCCAGAAAGAAAAAGTTCTGTGTCATTGATGTTATTTTTTTTACTGATTTCTTTATTTATTGATATGGATGCAGTTGCTTCACATCATTTATCTCCTGAGTTGAAAATAGTTTTTTTTTCCTTGTTTGATCAACAGACATTAAAAACTGGGTTTCAGTTTATAGTACAAAGCCTCTCCAGTGGAATCTGGGTCTTCCTGCCAGTGTTCATGAATGAATATCTGCTAAATAAAGAGGTAAACCAATAAAAAAGCCTAATGAACATGATGCTGCAGGTTTATATCAGTCACCTGATGACCCTGATCCAACCTGCTGAGCCACTGAAACGATCCATCCTCAGCTGATTCCTCCAACCAAGCTTTCATCGGCAGCTGCAGAAAAAAAAGACGATGTTTCTAATCCAAAACATTTCGTTGGTTTTCATTTAAAGAAATGATCATGGTCTCGGTGTTGGCACTAAGAGCATATTCCGGCTGCGAGTCGTTGAACTGAGGGGCTTTAACGAGACGTTGTGTAATTTCCTGCAGCCGGCCTCGGTGCAGGTTTCATACCTGGGAGTGTTCGGGGTGAAGGCAGGTCTGTTTTGATGAGGAGGTGAAGCTGCAGTAGGCCAGCAGAGCGTCGGCGGAGCTGCCCTGGTTGGGGTCGATGTAATACATTCCTGCAGAGGAGAGAGGGGACAGCAGCAGCTCAGAGATCAGCACTGATAATAACTCTGGTGAAACAAGGAGCAAATACAGGAGAAAACAAGGAGAGAAGCCAGAAAAACGACATTTCTAGATATCTAAACATATAAATATGTATTCAACTATCATTATTGATAGCTAAATATAACTAGCTATATGTATTCTATGTAATTAGGTCACTAAATACATACACATTGAGAATTGGAAAAAAAATATATTGTCTACCTATATAGATAGCTAGTGGCTACATGTTTAGCTACTTCAGACATACTGAGATGGCTAAATAGATAGCTAACTAAATAGCTATGTATTAAGCTATTTACTTACCTATCTATCTACTGTTTTATCTTAATAGATATGTAGATAAATAGCTAGCTGGACAGCCAAGTAGCTATTCATTTATCTAGATAGCTAAGTAGGCAGCTAGCTAAACACCTAAATATGTAGCTATTTATTTAGCTGTTTATAAAATACAGCTAACTAGATAATTGGCGAGATAGCTATTTATCTGGTTTATATTAGAGATGATTGTTCTTGAACTAGGACACTGTATCTCCTGCCTTAGCTGCTAAAAACCATGAATGAGTCGACGGCTGCATTAATGCTGGGCCGTTTCTCACCGCTGCTGAAGTCGGGGTGACAGAGCCAGAGCTCCAGGCAGGTGGTGGCCGGGCGCAGCTTGGTCCCGTCAGGCGGGTCCAGCAGCAGCCGCAGCTCCTGCTGCAGGGAGTCCAGCAGCGTCTGGATCAGGGAGAAGTTTGGCTTGTCTGACATGTACATCAGGCTCTGGATGAGAAATAATAATAAAACCCAGATATTTATCAGTTCCTGTAACCACCCAGGGTAAGACCAGAGTTATTCATTTAAAAAACTGCAATATTGATCATATGTCACATAGAAAACTGATTGATTTGCCTTTATTTGAGTGAAAGTCATGTTCAGTGACTTTCCTGGGGGGCCGGGGACACCAGGTGGGCCCTGAAGCAGAGAAATAAAAATTATTCTGTCTCAAAATACAAACCGCAACAAATCAAACAAAATCGGTGTCAAAGGTTTGTGCTGCAAAAACTTCTGTTTGTGCCGCCATCATTTTAAAGACATTAGTAAAGGTTTAAAGGTAAAAAGTTCAACCTTTGACCTTTTTTTAAAATTTTATTTGTTATGAAATCAAACAAATTTGGTATCCATCAACAAAAGTAGGTGTCAAACTTTGTGCTGCAAAAATGTTCATTTGTGCTGCTTTTGTTTTGAAGATTTTAACAAAAGTTTAAAGGTCAAAAGGTCAAACACCTCCCTCCCCACTCCACATCACCCAAATCAAACAAAATGGTTGCCATTAACTCTACATTTGTGCAGCAAAAAAAATTCTGTTTGTGCCGCCATCATTTTAAAGATATGAATAGCTACCAGCTAATAGCTGTTAGCTATTCATAAAGGCCATGAAAGGTCAAAACTATAGGTTGAAACTATATAATTTCTACTAAAATATACTAAAGTCATCCCACATTTACAATAAACAACTTTCAGAAAAATCTTCAAAACAAAACCAACACAAATGGAGCAGAATAGACTAACATATCTATCTATCTATCTATCTATCTATCTATCTATCTATCTATCTATCTATCTTATCTTATCTAATCTAATCTAATCTAATCTAATGGTTAACTTACTGGGAGGCCTCTCCTTCCAGGAAGTCCAGGTTGACCTTGGTAACCTTTCAACCCCTGCCAGAAAAATAAATAACATTTAGAGATCTAGAACTACAAACACCATCGCTAAAACCAGTCTGACTTTTAGCTTAGTTACAACTAACAAAATTATTTCTATTTGCTCAATTCTAGGAAAATTGGAGAGAACTTTTTTTTTATCTTCTAATGCTCACTTTAGACTTTTAAAACAAAAATATTTGCATTTCATACATATCTTGCATGTATGAAATGCATACCTTATGTATGTATGAAATGATCATACCTTCAATCCAAACCATCCCTGCAAACAAAGAAAGAGAAAATAAAACTTTATGTCCATTAGGTGGAATTTTTTTTTTCACTCTCAATCAATAAAATAAACATTCATATAATAATATTAAGAGTTAGATCTTAATAACTCTTAAAATAGGAAAGAAACAAAACAAGTTTAGATAACTTAACTTCTCATCCATTAGGAAACAAACATAATTGTTCTGAATTAAGATTTTAATTTGCTAATGGAAAATATTCTTCATATAAATTATGTCTATGATTTTGAATCTACCTAATAAAAATTAAAACTATATAATTTCTACTAAAATATACTGAAGTAAATCCATTTTGTGGGATATACTGACATCTAGTGGCATAAGTTGTAAATTACACCAAATTGTTTTAGTAACAATCACCTTTTTGACAGTATTTATCTGATTGTGTCAATAATGTGATCAACTGGAGCAGGAAGCAGCTACTCACAGGTAAGCCGGGCATTCCCATCACTCCTCTGGGCCCGGGCGGACCGATGTTTCCCTGGAAACGCCGAAACCAGAGGCAAAACTTTGTTTTTAGACAAATTCACAAACGGCAAACCAAGCTCAAAGTAAAGGTTATTTTAGTAATCGATTAATCTAGTTCTACAAATGATTAATCAAATAAAAAATTGGTACATTCTGCAGATTTTTTTATTTAAGCCTTTTTTTTTTTGCAACATTAGAATTACATTACTACAATTGAAATAAACAATTTCATTCATTTTTTAAATTATAAAACATATTTCCTACATGGAGAAAAAAACAAAATTTTTTAAATTTACTGATTAATAATTGGACAGCAAATGTGATCTAATAGGAGGTTTTATTTTTTATGAATTTGAACCAGATGAAGTTAAATTAGGCCACTTCATGATTTCTGGACCAAAGATAATTACAGACAAAAGCATTTTATCATTACTTTAAATGCAAAATGTTTACATTTGGTTTAATTTAATTGGTTTAACATTAAATTTTTATTTGGGATCAAAGTAATCTTTTAATTTGAATTACTGTTTATTTGTAATTAAAGTTTAATGGCTGTTCTAAATACTATGTTCTTTCAGTAAATTAGCTTTTCTACAGTCTGTATCCCTAATAATTAATCAATTCCTAAATTAGTTGATGATTATTTCAGAAATCAATTAATCACGATTTTAGTCAAAAAACACAAAGTATAACACACATTTACTTTATTTTTCCATCCCATCTTTTTCCTGAGAATGTAGTAACATAAACTTGGTGATCAACTCCCCCTAGTGGTCTGGAGGACTCCTGTTTTGTGGCGCAAGTTTGCAGCATTTTACAGCTGCAGTTTTTGCTGTTTGTAGTATTTCCCTTTAGCGTTTATCTCCTGTTAGAGCTGTTAGTATTTTTCTGTTGCACCTGTTGGCCAACATTTAGAACTGTAAGGAATATTTGACCAATACGTCATTAAAAGTGACATTTAAATGCTGAACATACATGATATGCATGAACTTAGGGTCTATTTATGGATATGAAATCATTAGGAAGTACCTGTTCTCCTTTCTGGCCGGCTGGACCAGTCAATCCGACTGGACCTCGACTACCCTGGAATAATAATTTTCTTGTCAGAGCATCACAATATTGTGCTTTACATCTCAATAATTAAACCCTGTGGACATAAATCTCCCTTCACATTACAATCTAAACTCTGCAACACGTTAAAAACTTTTCCATTTAAAAAGACAGTGGTACCTTTTTGCCCTCAGGTCCAGGTGGTCCAGGTGTTCCCATGTCTCCTTTCTCACCCTGATGACCAAAACGCAGGTATTTAACTTTCTATCACGACTCCAAACAACATTGTAAAATACAGATCCTTCTCCCAGATGGCTCATTAAACACCTAAAATGGTTTCACAGCTTGGGATATTGTTTTAAAACCCTAACTTTGCTTTAAACTGCTGTTAAAGGTGACCTATTATGCTTCCATGAACAGGTTAGAACAGATCTGTGGTCTATACAAAACATGTTCATTAAATTTTTTACACAAAACCGTTGTTAGACAATGAGATTTAAACTGTTTTATGGCGTCTTGTCACTTTAAATCCAAATAATCTGCTGCTGGCCAAGCCCCCAACTCAACGTTTACACTCCCATGTGAAAATGCAAACAGCATTTTATACAACAGCACATCTTTGAAAAGCAGAATTGGAGCCTCCTGCACAACCAACAAGAATGCAGCAAGAGGTTTCTGGATGTTAAATCAACAACAAAACATTTGTCTTTTCCGGCAGCCACTGTACAGAGCATACAGAGACAAAACCAGCTGACCAAACGTGCTGGAGCTCCGCTTGGGTTGCTAGGTAACGGGCGGAATAGTTGGGGTTTTTTGCTATTAAGCACTTGGGTTGTTTTTGGGTTATGCATTACTTTCTGTTGATCTGTCACATAAAATTCTGATAAAATGTGTAAAGATTCTGCAGGGATTAATATAATTTCACAAAGTGCTTCATCTCCAGGCTTGGTGAGTTGTCATCCATTTTGAAGTTAATTAAATTTATGCCAAGATATGTCCAAATTTTGTAATTTTCAGTAAGTTTAATCACTCTAGTTTACCTCTTCTCCTTTTCCACCTTGATCCCCCAGATCTCCAGGTAGCCCAGGAATTCCCTTAAAACACAAAAAAATTGGTAAATTAGAAAATAAATCAAAATATATGAGTCACTTTTTCTAAAAGACATTTTTATCAAGTAAAGAAATAAAATTACAATCCTTCCTGGCCAGCCAAGCAAGCCTGTCGTCCCTTTTTCTCCTGCTTCACCCTGAATGACATAAAAATCACAAACTGTCAGCTGAGATTTAACCAAACGCATGAAACCGTCCCGGTAATGTTTCTGTATTCTCCACCTTTGGTCCTCGCTCTCCCCTGGTCCCTCTGACTCCAGCCTTCCCCCGTTTCCCCTGAGGAAATGTTCGACGTGTTTGTGTCAAAACGAGGGAAATGCACAACAATCTGCGCCATGTTTAATGCATGAAACTTCTGCTTTTAGACATGTTTACTCTTATGCAAACCGCCTGAACCAAAGGAACTTTATTCACCAAGATGACATTCAAAACAGGGACAAACTCTCTGCATGTTTTGCTCTAAAGGAAAAGGAAATTGGAAATGTGGAACAGAATCAGGTCACCTTACCCTCCTTCCCATGGGACCCGTTTTCCCTGAAGGTCCAGTTTCACCATCGTCTCCCTGTTGGAGCGAAAAAGACCAAATTTACATCTAATGTCTTTATTTGAACTTGAAATTCTGTCTTTATTGCTTCTTTAGCAAGACATGCTTTAATACTCTGGCTTTTTGGAGATCTTTATTTGGATTTTTCTGCTTTTTTTGGGTAAATTTAACAGTTTCACCATAAATGAAAGGAGTTCTAGGCAGTTATTACCAAATGCTTTGGCTGAATGTAAATAAAAAAATATATGCAGTGACAGGAAGACCAGAAAAATATGATAAATGAATAAATAAAATAAAATCTTTACTGCAGTAATAGATGGATTGCTAGCTGTAGACAGACAGCTAGTTGTAGATAGCAAAATATCTACAGCTGCTAGATAGCTACAGGTAGCTTACTGTAGATATAGAGCATAACTAGCTCTGGCTACCTAGCTAGCTGTAAAATAGAAAGCTAACTTACTATAGATATGCAGCTAGCTTAGCTGGGTGTAGATACATTCACTTAAATTACCATCAGATCACTAATATCTGATAAAAGAGACATTAACAAGAACATTGTCTTATGGACTACAACTTGCATTGTTGAGCGCTAAACGTTTACCTTTATTTTACATATTTTAAAAGGTTAAATGATGATATACGCTCTTTAGAAAATCTGACCTTCTCTCCTTTGGTGCCTTGTTTCCCTTCAGATCCAGGTTTTCCATTTATTCCCTGCAAACCAAAATGGTTCTGTTAGCATTGGGCAATCACACACTGTCCTTTGAGGATTACTTTATTTTGTTTAAAATAAACGTTATGCATCTGTTAGGGTCTCATGTATTTCTCTTAGATACCTACAGGAGCCCCTACAAGGCCGGGAGGACCCTGAGCTCCCATCTGTCCCGGGGATCCCTACAATTGACCCCAGAAAGTACAAAGTCAGACGGTTTAAGAATGAACCCTTTAGTGGATTATTAGTGGATTTTATTCATGGTTTCACCTCCAACCCTGGTAGACCTGAAGGACCTTGGATTCCTGGAAGTCCATCTTCACCCTGAACAGGATTTTTACAAACAAATATTCATCAGGAAGTTACAGAAGTGATGAAAGTCAATGCATCCATCCAGACATCCATTAGTTTCCACTGATATAAGTTCAGATCCAGGAAACCCAGATACTTTTCTCCATAGCAACAAAACGCCTCTCCTTGTGGGAAATTGTATGGTTATCCATATAGTTACAGTTATCTAGCTAACGCTATCTCGTTAGCTTCCCATAGATATCACAATCTAGCAACAATTATCTAGCTAACGCTATCTAGCTAGCTACTTATACATATCATTATTTGGCTAGCAATAGATAGTTATATAACCAGCTAGGTTGCTATAGATAGTTAGCTTGTAATAGCTAACTAGTCACATAGCTATAGCTTACTATCTAGCCAGACAGCTAGTTAGCTATAGATTGTTAGATTGCTAGCTAATATTGGTCCAGTTGGATACATGGACCAGTAAAAGCAAGAAGCTGCTGGCTATCCTACTGGCAGCCAGTAAGAAAACCATCACAGGAAATGGCTAAAACCAGATCTGCCCTCTATCGATGAATGGATTGAAACTGTTCACTGGATTTATGCTATGGAAAGGATTTCTTTTTTTGTCCAAGTTGAAAAAGGAAAATTTGATAAGATCTGGACCAAATGAACTGAGTATGTAAAACCAATTAGATCTGATTTCATTTGTTGTTCTTGTGAATTATGTCTCCTGCCCTTTTTTGTTCTTGTGGTTTTTATTGCAATCCCCATTTTTTGTTCAATTCTGTTCATTTTTGTTATTGTTCACAACTAAACTTAGTAACAGTCTGTAAAAGAAAATATCAGAAAGGCATTATGGACAAAATCACTTGGACTCTCCTCGCTGTTTTCATGTCTGACCTCAAGCGGGTAAAACTGTAATGAACGAATGTGATGGAAATCTGTCCTGAATAAAAAATCATTATATTTATACATAAAATAATGTCAGTCACAGGTTAATGATCTTCTGGTTGAAAATAAAGTAAAATAAACTCTTGGTAACCTGTTCTCCTGGTGGGCCTAGTACTCCTGGTTCACCTCTGACCCCTAACGACCCGGGTTCACCTTTGGCTCCTTCGTCCCCCTTTGGTCCAGCTTGACCAGTTTGACCCTTAGACAAAAACAGAAGGTGATCATCGTTAGCATAAGGTGAATTTTCTGACATTTAATTGTTTCATATTTCTGATATTTCAGACTCTCACAGGCGGCCCGAACCCCCCGGCGTCTCCTCTGACCCCTCTGGGTCCGATGACCCCCTGGCAAAGTCACCAGGATAAACACAATGAATGACTGAAAGGGGAACTGGAGAAACTTGAACAATTAAAATCCATATGTCACCTGAGGACCGTCTGATCCTGGAGGTCCAGAGAGTCCGGCTGGTCCTGGTTCCCCCTAACAAGATCAAATATTCAACTTTTAACAGCAAAACGGTGATAATTGTTACATTTCAGCCTTAAAAATATTATTCTGCATCAGGTTTAGGTGAACTTTATGGACTAAAACAAGCAGGGATTTATTTTTAAAGTATCATTAAAATGACATTTAGATGATTTTGTTTTGAAATGTCAAAAAACTTTCATTAAAAAAATAAGGAATATAAATAATAAATATTGAAAAGTGGTGATTTAAGTATTAATTTATTAATTAATTAAAATTATAATAAAAGCCCTAAATAAAATAAAATTAGCAAATCATATGTACAAATTTTAAATAACAAAATTATATGAGGTACATGGTTTTTATTTTAAAAATGTATATTTACCTTTTTTATTGTGGAACTTTTAAAAATTAATAGTTACCTTCTCTCCCGGCGGTCCATCTGGTCCTGGTCGTCCCGGACGACCCGCGATCCCCTAAAACGTCCAGAACCAGAGAATAAACCAGTGAGACGGGCTGGTGAAACCCAGCAGGGCAGTTTCACCAGTTTAACCAGTTCACCTGCAGCCCTGACAGACCTCCAGGACCCGGATCACCGGCCGGTCCAGGCTCACCCTGCGCAGAAACAAAACAAACTCAAACTTTTATTTTTCAACCCCATGACTCAGAAATGTCATGTTTTCTCACCATTCTCCCATTGTTTCCCTTTTCTCCCTTTGGCCCCTGGAGCCCGTTGTCCCCGATGGACCCCCAGGGGCCCTCTGGGCCGGTCACACCGGGAGGTCCTCCATCACCCTGGCAACAACAAACACAAGCAACTTCCTCTTAAACTGTAGATTATTCAGACGATTCATTGATTATCTGGCCGATTAATCAAGTCTTTGGACAATTATTCAAACAATTAATCTGTTATTTGGACAATTAATCGATTTGTTCAGATTACAAAATTATCACTTTCTACTGATTTTTTTTATAAAACTACTTTTTGTACAATATTAGAATTAGACTAAAATATACAAATAAATAATTCACCAAGAAAATAAACATTTGCCTATAAGCAGCATTCCTCCAGTGAAATCTCGATCATTTGTAGCACAGAAATTCAGCACTTAGAGTTTGTGTTTTCACATTTTGCCCATTTAAAATTATAATTATGTCAAAAAATGTTAAAACTCGTGGACTGAACCTATTTCAGTCAGCAGCACATGAGGTGATGAAAGACTCATAGAAAATAATCATCTAGAGTTAGAGATGCTCAGAGGTACAGCTGCAAATAACAATTATTTTAGTAATTGATTAACTGCGATTAATCGATTAATCGTTTCAGGACCGTTACCTTCTCTCCTTCGGGTCCAGGGTCTCCGGGTTCACCAGGAAGCCCGACTTCCCCCTGCAGAACAACCAGAACCACTGAGGTTGATTTCCACTGAGAAAACTCAATGAAGCTGATCACAAACACTGTAAAACACATAAAACTAAACTGAAGGCAACTTTATGAGTTTTGTGTTTGAATCGTATTTCTCAGATTTTTGTCTGAAGGTGCCAATTTTAGAGATTTTAGTTAGATTTACTCAGCTATATTTACTTGAATAACTTTTTTGAAAACAATTTTTTTATTATTCACAGAATGGAAAAAACTTGTTCCACCAGACACAGACCTGCAGTTTTTGTTAAAGTTTTAAAGTGAAATAAGCTGATTTGGAAAAATGTTACTTTAATTGGAAATTATGACATTTAAAATATGAATTATTTTCATTTAGTTCTATAAAACGACGGGCTGCACAGTGGCGCAGTGGGTAGCGCTGTTGCCTTGCAGCAAGAAGGTCCTGGGTTCGATTCCCGGTCCGGGGTCTTTCTGCACGGAGTTTGCATGTTCTCCCTGTGCATGCGTGGGTTCTCTCCGGGTTCTCCGGCTTCCTCCCACAGTCCAAAAACATGACTGTCAGGTTGATTGGCCTTCCCAAATTCTCCCTAGGTGTGTGTGTGTGTGTGTCTGGTTGTTTGTCCTGTTTGTCTTTGTGTTGCCCTGCGACAGACTGGCGACCTGTCCAGGGTGAACCCGCCTCTCGCCCGGAACGCAGCTGGAGATAGGCACCAGCAACTCCCAACCCCGTTAGGGAGAAGGGTGACGGAAAATGGATGGATGGATGGATAGTTCTATAAAACAGCAACATTTCCACATAACTTTTTATGTGATGTTTTCAACAAAATGATGTTTGGATCAGTAACTCAGAACATGAGAAGCTTTTTTACCAAATACCTTTTACTTTTACTTGAGTGATTTTTTATGTATCCTAATGACTTCCTGCTCCACACATTTCATACTTCTGAGGATAAAAAAATAAATGACAGACTCTCTCTACCTGAACAGAATCAGGTTTAAATGTTTTCTTTCTTCCTTGTAAAAATTTAATTTCATGCTTTGTGAACAAGTGAAAACTCCTCTTCCATCCTAAACCCATTTTCATCGGTTAGAGGTTGAACTCCACCTGCAGGAAATGCACTGCCTGGTGCACCCACCTCCCTGCCGGCTGGTCCTGGGGGCCCCTGGGGGCCTTTGGCCCCCTCAGATCCTCGTTCCCCTTTGGGTCCTGGAGCTCCAAGCGTCCCACACGAACCCAGATCCCCCTGAAGCAGCAGAAGAAGCAGAACTTGGTAACAATGCAGGGTTCAATCTCTGTTCATCATCCAAATGTCTTCTAAGAGTCGTTATAGATGGTGGTGCTGGATTTCCAGTAGCAGTCAGTGTCGCCGTGATTCTTAAGAGGCCTCTGACTGAAGACTATTGTCGTGACATGCTAACATCTCAGTTTTTAGGCAGGAAGACAAAATAACTAACTTTATTATGACAGGGACAAAATGCATTTGGTATTTTAATTAAATCTTTTGAACAGATTCATGGATGAGTTCTGACTGACCTGATCTCCTTTCCTCCCAGTTGGACCCTCGGTTCCTCCAAGTCCAGGAAGACCCTGAAGAGACAAAATGATGCAAAAATTATTCTCTCTACAGCAACAAAGCATCTTAACATGATGGTGGCTCTATAATGCTTCTTGAACAGGTTAGGACAGGTCTATGGTCTATGCAAAACATTTTTCATTCTTATATAATGAGATTTTAGCTGTTTTAGGGTCCCTGTCGCTTTAAATCCTAATAATCTGCTGCTGGCCACGCCCCCTAACACATTGTTTACACTTAGACATGAAAATGGCTCCAAACCTCAATTATACATCTGTACATCTGTGAAAAGCAGAATTTTAACTTGAGTTGCTAGGAAACGGGGATGGGCTTCACTGGTGTTGCTAGGTAACGAGCGGTACCTATGGAGCTACATTGAGGCAATAAAGTTTGTTCAAAAGAATAAAAAAATTAAACTGACAAACAAAAAACCCCCAAAGATTTTAAACTAGTAAAAACACATTTTTCAGTTTCAAAATTATTTTTGAGGTTCAAATATTTTACAATTTCAAATTTTTTCCCTTTTGAACAAACTTTATGGCCCCATTTTAGCTCCATAAATTCCGTCTGTTTTATTCAGGAGACATTTTCCAAATGGAACCAAAATGTGCAAAATGTGAATAGTAGGGGAGAACACAGAATTATGACCAATTTTTGCTTATTATTAATTCTTTTTTGTGGTTTGATCACAAAAAGTAGAAGCTAGATCCAAATTATTATGTGACATTTCTACATCACTGCTTGTAATCTGATTTCTGTTTTAAATGTAAAGCATCTTAAAGGTCTCATAAAAATAAATGACATCAGTTTCAGAGTTCAAATTCAGCTCACATGACCAATTGTACTGATTTCTTCATATAAACATTTCATTTTGAAATTTCTAACATCTTAAAAATGTAAAGCAAGTCAACCTGTGGTCCGCTGAGTCCTGGGGGTCCTGGGTCGCCTGGCAGTCCGGGGAAACCCTGGAGGTTTGATCCACTCAGTAAATCCACACATATAATAATAATAATAATAATAATAATAATAACAATAACTTTATAAATTATCTTTTACCCTGTGTCCTTTTTCTCCTGCTGGTCCCACTGAGCCATCAGCGCCTTGTGGGCCCTAAAAAACGAAAGCAGAAATGTTTAGTCAGTTTTTTCACAACTTTACATAAACTAAGGTTATTTATTAATGTATTTAACTGAAAGGTATTTAAAAATTCAGCAGGCAAGGGTAGGTACCCACTCACTGGGATTCCTGCTGGCCCCTGAGGCCCCTGAGGCCCTGGGGGCCCGATGGTTCCTCTGGGTCCAGGTTTGCCCGTCCCACCGCTGGGACCAGGAAGACCAGGAGGGCCCTGAGAAATAAAAAATAAAATCAAAATATGAGCAGAAAGTTTTTAGGATTTTTAATCAGAGTTGTCTCTGAACTTTAAATAATAAAGTTGAAATGTTAAAATATGGCTGAAAACTCATCATGATATAATCGTTTTGTATCAGTTCATATCAATAATTATTGTTTTTTTATTTTAAATGTCTAAAATATTTCCAAACAGTTCAGACGTCTCCAGTTTTCTCTCCATGTCGTTATTTGTTCAGTTATGAGGCGTTCAGGAGAAACCTGAAACTGCTGCTGTGTCAGTCACTCAGCAGGTTGTTGCCAGGCAACCAAAGTTGGGAGGGGGCTTGTTGCTAGACAACCAAAGAGTGAGTGGATTCCACCAGCCTGGCTAAGCTAGCTGAAGCCTTTCCTCTGCCTTGTTATTGATTTATTGGCCTCTTACACAATACTTAAAATGTTTTTATCCCACATTTCTCTGCAGAAATTAATTTTTAAAATTAAGATAATGAGTTTAATGTAAATTAAAGATGCAATTCAGTTTTGTAAGAGTTCACATTCAAACAGGAGATTGTGAAGTGACTGGAGGACATTTTTGAAAAAAGGAAAGTTAATTACTTTAATTCTAATCAATCTGGTGTTGATTTGTCAATTTTAAAGAAAATTGAGCAGCTGCAAAGCTGAAATTAAAAGCAAAATTCATTTCTTTTCTTTAAATAAATAATAATATGTGAAATAAATGAACAAAATTCAACAATAGTTGCCATTTTGTAGAAATACAAACCATTATTTTTATTTCAAACATGAAATCAGTGACTGAGAAACATAATCAAAAGGAGAAAAGTAATTGCATGTATTAAAAACACAAATATAAACAATAAGATAAATACAATATATGGTACAAACTTACAGGCGGTCCCAGGATTCCTTTGGGTCCTTCATCTCCAGGTCGGCCCTAATGATAACATTTTAATTATTTTATATCATTATTGTGATGACTGAAGACACTAAATTGATTTTTAATGGAAGGTCAGAGATAATTCATTCTGAAATGACTTTTCAGTGCAGAAAATCCTTTTCACATCTCATTTCATAATGATTTTTAAATCCATTTTCTCACCTGAGATCCATGAGGTCCCTTCTCTCCAGCAGAACCTGGCAGACCCTTAACAGAGAGCATATAAGAAATTAAACAATTAAAACCTGTTTATTGCTTTAAAACCTTAAACTTCTTGCATTAATACTAAAAAACCCTCACCAGGATCAGCTTTCAGAGATGTTGTGAAAGATAAAACATAAAAAATAAAACAGATACTTACTTTAGGACCCGGCTTCCCAGTAGGGCCCGGTAATCCTCTTATTCCCGGCTCACCCTTTGGAAATAAAGAAATTTAAGAATTTTTGTCTATTTTCTTTAGCTTGACAGATTCCATCAACTTAAATCATCAAAAGATAAAACAAACTAAACGAAACAAAAACCATGAGAATTAATGAAACATCAAGAAATTCAATGTTTTTCTTCATTTCAGTTGACAGCAGTTTATTGGAAAGTTTTGAGCTTCAGATGGTTGAAAACTTTTAGCTTGGCTAATTTCTCCCTAATTCTACAACTGAAATCAAACTACCGTAATTTCCGGACTATGAGCTGCGACGTTTGTTGCATGCTTTCAACCCTGAAGCTTATGCAACGATGCAGCCAATTAATGCATTTTTCTAACGGCCATCAGGGGCGCTGGAGCAGAAAAGGTAAGAGTGAGACAGGTGGAATATATGTGTGGAGGAAGACGCAAGTTTAATGTAGCTTTCCACTTTGTGCATGAATAAAATTAGCATGAACAAACAGACCCTCATCATGGAGAGAGTGTGTGACGCTATTTCAATCCGACACTGAGGAGGAAGATGAAGACGGCTCTCAGTGACTTTTACCGTAATGTTTTTTTAACAAGCCCTGTTAGCGCTGTGCTACCGTGTTGCTGCTGTGTTACTGCCACAGGCACTGCATTATTAAAACTTTGAAAACTCTTTCTGTGTACCGGCTTTCTTTGTAAATATCTCATGTTTCAATGTAAGCATATGCAGCTTATTTATGTACAAAATGATTTTTCCTTTAAAAATATACTGGATGCGGCTTATATTCAGGTGCGCGCTATAGTCCGGAAATTACGGTAAATGCTGCATATTGGAGGTAACATACAAACTACTTTGAATGTTTTGACACAACCTCACTTCCAAAACTTCACCCTTTGATTCAGAATATCGTTACCAGTGATAGGGAATGAGGGAGGTTTTTATTTACCATTCCTCCCAGTGATCCTGGAGGCCCTCGCATCCCCACGGCCCCAACTGCACCCTGATTGGAGAAGAAGAAAATCAATGATCAGAAATACTAACACAACAAAAACAGTGTAGCTTAGCATTCTGGCTAAGGGTTTTCTTTAAAAAAAAAAACAAAGAGCTTTTTAGCCTTTAAGTTTATTAATTTCAATCAAAATGACCAGAAAAGGAGATTTTATTTGTTCATTTTGAAATAATAATTTCAACTCTACTTTGTTAAAATGATGCATTAGTTTTGAAAATGGGGAATTTACCGTTTTCTGATTCTTTCAGAAATCTCCTTTGTTAAAAGCAAAACTCATAACAGCAGGGCTTTTTTAAACCCACTAAAATACAAATAATTTAAATTATATCACATTATTATTATTATTGTGTGTTTGTAAAACATCTTGCCCAGTTTCAATATTTACTTTAATTTGTTTTAATTTTTTAACGCACATCTAAGCTTGTTTTGTGTCAATATTTGAGATCAATGCTGAAGAATCACTTACATACATGCCAACTGGGCCCTGAGGTCCTTCCAGGCCCGGTTTCCCCGTGAAACCCTGGAAACACAAAACACACAATCACAATCAGATCACATAGATACGCATAAATATACATTTACACAACAATAATTCATGTTCTGATTTTGGACGACTCACTTTTTCTCCTGGTGGACCTGGAGATCCTGGGGGCCCCGTCTTTCCTGGTGGCCCCTGAAAGACAAAATCACTCAGATTAGATTCTTAAGCAGGGTTGGATACTGTTTACTGTGTTTACTCTGCACAACCCTGAACGTCCTCTTCACAACCCAGGTTATTACAGCTAACTAAAACTAACAAAATAACAGAAACTGAAATTAAGAAAACATTTTTGTTGACTGAAATGAACAATAACAGCAGTGAAATGTTTTTATTTTTTACGTCAGGCAGGAAGTTTATGTCAGTTTTCGGCGCACCATATTCCTCCTGGCGGCCACGCTAACGCTAGTCCACAAAATGGCGGCAACCAGAATCACCCTTTGACCTTTTTGAATTATGCGGCAAAAAAATGAACCAAAGTATTAAAAAACTAAAACTAAACAATATTTAACTAATAATGACTAAAACTAGCAAACACTCTCTAAAACCAATAAAACTAACTGAATTAGACAAATAGAGCCTCAATGAAATAAAACTAAACTACACTGAACAGAAAACTGTCTTCAGTCAGAGGCTTTTCAGAATTGGTGTGACACTGACTGCTACAGGAGATCCTTCCTGATTATAAAAGGCAACTTTATGAAACTTGTGTAATAAATAGCTGCAACATTAATTTTTTTTCTGGGATTTATAAAGTTATATTGAATTTTAATTCTAAAAATATGATAATTTTACTGTATTAAAATCTGAAATATTTCTTTTGTTTCTATTTTCATCAGCGTAACTTTAATAACTTCGTTGATATCATTTAAAAATGTGGTAAATATTTATGTTTATCATGTTTAATTGCAAATAAAATTAGTCTAAATAAAAAATAAGCTTTTAAATTCATGGTGTTGAATTGAACCAGTTTTAAGTTTTTTTTGTTTTTTTTGGTTAATTTTAAAGATGTTGGAACAAGAAAGGCAAATATTAAGTGATTTCCTGATTAAATGAAGCTAAATGTGTAAAATATGGTTAAAAAAGGAGAAGAAATTTAAATAAATAAAAAGTTTGATGTAAAGTCAACGCAGCGTACCGGTGACCCGGGCGGCCCGTTTGCTCCTCTCTCACCAGCATTTCCTGGAAAACCCTGGAAAAAAAGTACAGGAAATAAAAACCGTAGATATTAATAACTTGAAGTTGTAGTTTAGTTCTTACTCTCAGCTCCATTCATCAAATTAACTCCTGGTTGTTTAAACAGCTGCATAAAGTTTAGTTCGATTACCCTGGAGCCTCTGAAGCCAGCGCCGCCGTCGGCGCCCTGCAAACCCTGAAACAAAAACAGAAAGAAAAAATATATTTATACATAAAAAAAATCAACAAATAGGAAAATTATCTGACAATTGTTTGGTTTATTGTGTCAAAAAATTATTTTAATAATAAAATAATGTCAAATTCTTCCCTCTTTCTCTCACACACACAGACTGATTATGTTGGATGTGATTTGAGTATGACAGAGAATGGGAACCTGTGTACCAGGCTTTCCTTCTGCTCCCTGTGGTCCCATTTGCCCAGAGAGACCCTGAAATGAATCAACCGAAAACAAACTCATTAAAAGAAAACATGGAAAACATCTGAACAGTAACTTCTCTCTGTAAATAATCAACTTAAATGATTCATTTTCCTTTAAAAATAAAGAAATACCAGAAACTTGATCAGAGTCAACAGCCAGATCATCAAAGTTTCTGACCTTTATAGTGGTTTTTACGTCCTGTATATATTAATCTTTTTATATTTACGCCATTTTGAACCTTTTCATAGACAAGTCAGGAGAAGAAAAAGAAAAACAAGACAAATGGTAGAGTGAAAAAGTGTAAATTTAATCTACCTGCACTTGTTTCTACATTCGGCATCATAAAAATCAAACAGCAGAATCTTTACTGTATATTTTTATAAAACATTTCACCAAGAAATTCCAGCGCAGTCTTTAGACAAACTCATAAAAATAATCCAAAAAATCATGTGCTTTTAAATCCCTCTGTGTAGTGCCAGTTTGGTAGGTGTCCAAACTATCAGATTTTGTTATTTGACTGAAAGTTTACAAATTGGCGCTTTAGGATTCACCTGGAACAAGTTATTTAGGAGAAGCTAAACGTTTTCCAAAGTTAGCTGAACAAATATTAGCTTAGCGCATTAGCTTAGCGCATTAGCGAACGCATTCCCACCACCGATTGGGACGATACAAATCTCACCACAAATTTCTGCACAATTTTATGCAAAATCCAAGTTAAAAAAAACTAATTTAACTCAACTCAATTTAATCACCAATTTAAAACTCTTAGTTAGCCGTTTGTCTTGAAGCTAACGGTTTCCAGACTCACCGTTGGGCCCGGTTGGCCAGGATGGCCCCTCAGTCCACTCAAACCCTGAAGAAAACAATGTGACGAAAATATAAATGAGTCACTTTTATAAAACAAAAAACATGTTCACATGTTTTCTGTCAGATTAACCTTGTTGCCTCTTGGTCCGGGTTTGCCAGGTCGGCCATCTTGTCCTCTGTTCCCCTTCAAGAAGGTCAGAGTATTAGCTCGATTCCATCGCAAATGCATATTTTTATTCAAATTTTAAATCAAGACATTGAATTAAATCAAACTAAAGAAAGAAAAAAGCCGCCATGTTGGAGGAAACAAGTTTTTATTTATTTTTTTAGGAAGAAATAAAATATTTATCCACAATGTAGATAAATATTGTAGAAATAACAATGTAGAAACACAAATTATCACTGACCTTTAACCCCTGGTTGCCCTGTTTCCCCTGCAGGCCGCCCTCACCGTCCGTCCCCTGAACGAGAAAATATCAAATCAGTCCATGTAAGGATGTAAGGATTTTTAAAAAACTGAAAATTTTCAGACTAATTTCAGAATTATAAAAAAAATTATTGTACGAAAAAAATTTTAATTTTTATTTTTGAGTTTCAAAGTCAAATATTTACAAGAAATAAAAACATTTGAGATTTAAAAGCTGTAAATTTAAAACTCTTAATTTTTTCTAGAAATTTCTTGAGATTAATCTCAAAATTTCTGAACTTTTTGACATAAAAATTGGCTCCTTTTTAAAAGAAAACCTACAATATCTCCAATACGGCGTCACAAAAAGAGCTGCAGATGATTATTATTAGTATTCTATTTATTTTGATCGCAGTCCTTCAGTCTTTACCTCAGTACCTGCAGGGCCCGGCGGGCCGCTGACCCCGGGGAAGCCGGGCAGACCGACGGGGCCCCGCTCCCCCTGAGGGCCCCGGATACCTGTGGCCCCTGGAACTCCCTGTGACAAAGAAACAAAGTCAGAGAAAAATACTGAACACAAGTTCATTCAAACTTTGAAGTTTGTTTAAATTCAAAGCCTTTAAATCTTCATGTTGCTCCTACTTTGTCGCCTTTAGATCCTGCGTCTCCTTTGTCTCCGTCGGCTCCTCTCTTCCCCTGTCAGGACAATAAAACGTGGATAATAAAATAAAACAATCATTTTCATACTGAAACACGAGTCGATCTGAAACACGACCCACCGTGGCTCCTGGGAAACCCAGATGACCCGGCCTGCCTGGAAACCCCTGAGCAAAGCAAAAATGACAAATATTAATAAATACACAAAAATGAAAGTAAAACAAGCCAAATAAAACAGTAAAAAAAAATATATATATATTTTAAATGAAATTAACTCAACATAAAAATATATATATATCAGCTGAGCTGCTGAAAGAAGCAAACATTAATTTATGATGCAGTGCCAGAGTTTGGCCAGCAGATGGCAGCATGAGGCAGCAGGATTTCCTCATATCAACAGAACCGTTTGGGTTTTTTAGCCTTCATGCTACAAACAACACAAACCAGCTGAGAACCAGGTGGATTATAGGACCTGAACTCACCATAGGGCCCTCAACGCCAGGATCCCCCTGAGGGCCCACCGACCCCAGAGGCCCCTGTGGACAAACATCAGAGTTTAAAACAACAAACTGACAGGAAGCTAAATATACTCAACTTTTTGCATTTATACCATTAAATACAGCAACTGCAAGCAAGATTTAAAAAGAAAGATTGATCTCCACAGGGAAATTAATTTGTCCAAACAGCAAACACCAAATTATCAATGTTATTATTATTATTATTATTATTATTATTATTAGGGAAACTGATAATTGTACTATTATCAGTGGGAGGGGAAAAAAGAGTAAATTTCTGCCCCCCAAAAAATCAGAACTTTTTTAATTAATCTCAGAAATTTTCAAGAAAGAAAAAGGACATTTCTGAATTTAAAAGTAAAACATTTGCAAGAAAAAAAAACCTTACATTTTTATGTTGATCTAAAAAAAAAAATTATTTAAAAAATAAACATAGAATTCTTTTTTTTATTTTAAAGTTCAAAATATTTGACTTGAAAATCAGAAAATTTCTGAGTTTTTTTCTTGCAAATTTGTTTCAGATTTTACTTTTGAATTGTTAATGGGTGGGCCGCAAAAAAATTCTTCCAGGGACCACAAATGGCCCCCGAACCTCACTTTGAACACCTTTGATGTAAACCATTTCCTCAGATCATGATGCTGCCACCGTCATGTTGGGAAAATTATTTAAATTGTTTATTGAAAACAAGCATTTTTACTTCCACTCTCTATTCTGTTATTTCTATAAAACACATTAAAGTTTGTGGTTTCAAAATGTGATAAACTCAAGATGAAGTGAATACTTTAGCTATTTCCTTTCATTAAATATAGAATCAATAATATATGACTCAGAGAAGTGACTATTTTTATTATTAATGTTTAAAACACAACACAAAATGTAGAGAGTTCCAGAGAATTAGCTCAATGTTTTGGTGATTTAACTTACAGGATCTCCTTTCGGCCCAGCAGCGCCCGTCAGTCCTGGATGACCCTGTTAGGAGGAAAATAAAGTCGATTTTAACGCCTGCAGCCACTTTGACGAGGCAGCAACCAGACAACCTGAGCTCACCTGAGGGCCTCTGTGTCCTGGAGGTCCGATCTGGCCCTGCAGACCCGGAGACCCCTGGTCAGGAACAAAACGGAGCCATTTTACATCGGAACCAGAATCCAAACATGAGGAGAAACTGAAAATCTGCAGCATGAACAATTTATACCTCAGGACCCCGAGGGCCAACACCACCAGCTGGGCCCATTTCGCCCTACAAACAAACAAACAAACAAACAAACACTTTTTACATTTTTTTTACACAAAAACAGCAACCAGTTCACCAAGTTCAGACATTAAAGTCGATTCAGTGTTTGTTCAAAACCTGAATCATTAAAAAACCTTCAGTAAACTGAAAAATATGACATAAAACAAAGTAAAAATAAACATCAGTTTTTTTTTCTTAGGGTTTAATCTAAAGTATGTGATAGAAAGTGCAGCTTGGGAAGCTAAAATAACTTGAGGCTACGCTAGCTGACAGGCTACTGGTTGGAGTTTGTAGTTTTCTTGGCACTGATTGGCTGAATCCAGAAGGGCAGAGATAAGGAAGACTTAGCTTCTGTGATAGCGCTAGCTAAGATGGTTTCCACTGCGGGAATTAAATATTAGATGTTTGAATTGTTAAAATAGCCAATCAAAAGTATTTTTCACAATTATTTGAGGATTTTGCCTGCAAAGAAAATCAAAACAAAACATAAAATTAAGAGTATATCACTGTTTAAACATGTTGTACAAGAAAGTGGGTCTAAAGGAGCTTAAATTGGATCAAAGGAAAAAGGTTTGACAAATGAAATGAATGAAAATCAGGTGCAAAAATGAAACTTTTGTTTCTGTTCAGTTTAATATCCTAAATTGAAACTCCTCTGTGTTTCACAAATCAGGAAATGAAGCAGATTCTTTGACAAAGGCGACAATATTGTTCCTTGAAATCTTAGACAAGAAAATGGGGCTTAACAGACAGCCCTGAGGAACTCCATAACTAAGTGGGGCATTTAAAGCTGATAAGCAGCCAGTCATTCAGGCATCTGTAATTCGTGAAGAATCTGCTGCTGCCAAAAAATCTGTGCAGAGTTAACAGACCTTTCCTGAATAAAATTATTTGACTTCTATTAGGACTTGATTATTAACAGGAGTAGGATCCCAAACATAGCAGGAAATCTGCAACAAAATGGCTGACAAATACCATAAGATGTTGAAAAAGGTCAATAAAAACAGAGTATAATGTTCATCGTTTACCCTCGAGCCGTTAGCTCCCTGCGCACCAACTGGTCCAGTCAAACCCGGCGCTCCCTGCAACACAACTTATGATTAAATGAGACATTTTAACGCAATAAAAACATTTATAAAACAGTTGTGTTCTTACAGGTGGCCCTGGGGGGCCCGAGGGGCCGTCCAGTCCGCTCTCCCCCTGCAGGAAAAAAATTCAAATTTCAGTAAAAAATACAAAATTCTTAAGGAAAATATAACAGAAAACGTTTTTTTTTAACAAATAACATGAATCCTTAACATACAGAAAACTTTTCTGATTTCTTCTTCTCAGTTATGATGAACTCATAAATGTTTAACTCACGTCAGGTCCAGCAGGTCCTTCTTCCCCCTCTGCACCTCGGAGCCCCTGGTGTCCCTGCAGAGAAGATTAAAAATGCTATCATACGATACACAAACTACATTAGCCTCCATTTATCTAAAATGTGTTTATATTTCTCACATTACATGTTTAAAAAAGACTCCCAAACTCAAACAATGAGCCAGTGTTGTGGTAAAAAAAAAGAAAAAAAATTTCAATCTTTTTCTGATTTTTGGACATAACTAGTTAGCTTAGCTTAAGCTAAAAATGTAGCCAACAGGTCTTTACTGCCTGTTCCTGTTTCTAAAAAAAACATGGCGACTAGCGGCTTTAGATCCTGGTCGTCATGTCTTAAACTTAATACCTTTCACTGCTGAGGTCAAAAGTTGGACAGAAAATGATTAAAATGTGACCTATTATACTTCCTCAAACAGGTTAGGATCGGTCTACGGCCTATTCAAAACCTGTTCACAACATTATTCTTACACAAAATCATTAAAACCAGCCGACCAAACGTGCTGAAACTCAGCTGGGGTTGCTAGGTGACGGGCAGTCTAACTGCTGGGGTTGCTAGGTGATGGGCAGAGTTCCGCTGGGGTTGCTAGGTGACATGCAATGCCTGCTGATTCGTAAAATTTTTTTGAAATGGCTAATTTTCCAAATATCATAAAACATAAATTTGTTTCCCAAAAAATGGCAGGATTTTTTTTTGTTTGTTTTAAGCACTTGGGTTGTTTTTAGAATTAGTTGAGACACAAATGGAAACATAAAAATGTGAATTTTGCATAACAAGTCCAGTCTAAAGTTCAAGGAGATTTGTGTTTGCTGCAGGAGGAAGAGACTCACTGGAGGTCCAACAGGACCAGGGGGACCAGGCAGCCCAGTCTCACCCTGCAGGAAAAAAGAAAAGAAAGCAAACATAAAAACATTTCTAAAATAGATCAACAAAGTTTGGTTAAAACAACAAACCAATCATGTTTTTTGCAGCCACTAAAGCCTCTTTATGTCTCTAAACTTAATTGATTTGCTCGTTAAAACCTGAAATGCCCATTATGACTTTGTAAACTCTGAACTTCCTCATAAAGATCTGATTTATAAGCCGTGAGAAGAAGATCTTCAGCAGCTTTAAACAATAATAATGATTATTAGTGATGAGTACCTTCTCCCCAGGCCCACCAGTTTCCCCCCAGGGCCCGCAGTCGCCAACCAGACCCTGAACACATGAAGAAGGAAAAAGATTGATGCCATGGAAACAGTACCTGCTTCTCATAAGACATGTTTTCTCTCCATTACAGTAATAGCAGGTCACAAGCTGCTGTTGTGATGGAAAACCCAATAATCTAAAGTATTATCACAGCATCACAGACCCTCCACCGTACTAAACCATGAATCCGAGGGCTTTTCTCACATATTCAGACTTTGTTTCAATGGCAAACCTCATGTTTGTATTTGTGATGGTAGGAAAGAAATCTCTCATTCTTGGCATGTAGATAGTGCCTTAATGGTTTCCATGGAGACAGGCGACCCAAAGCGTTCTGTAGTTTAACAGTGATCTTTTCAACCATCTTTTCCTTCCTGATCACTGAGTTTTCATCCAGATAAAAGTTAGAAAATAGCCAAAATTAAAAGAGTTTCAGATGAAGGATGGAATGATGGACAGACGGGTAGAAAATAAAGAAGACTGGATGGATGTATGGACCAACAGAAAGACGGATGGATGAAAACGTTGAGCTAGTAGCTAATTAAACCCTGAAATGTTTCTTTCATTCAGAAATCTTCTGAATGAAGCTGCAATCGTTTCTGTAGCCAGAATAATCAGAAACAACAAACCTTTTATCATTTAACATCTAATGTCTTATTCTCACCTCATCACCTTTCTCTCCCTGTGGTCCTCGTTCTCCTCTGTGGCCCCATGGCCCCTGATGAAGGTGAAACACGACATGGAGAGATTTTCATGATGAATGAGCTCTGCTGAACTTTAACCTGATCTGTCCTCACATGCGATCCAGGAGGTCCAGGCTCCCCCGGCTGCCCGTCTGCCCCATCGTCCCCATCTCTGCCTGGGGTCCCTGGCCGCCCTGGGGGCCCTCTGGGGCCTGGGTCCCCCTGCAAGACAACAAAAACCCAACAGTCAAACCTTCTCCTTTGTTTATTTTGGACATTTAAAATGTCTTCCAGTTCCTGTGTTTCAATCTAAAGTTCTTTTGAGAATATGTTCTTGCATTATCAATATATTCATTGAAAATGGTCTCAAAATAACAACATTACCATTTATAATGATATATAAAATATAAGTACTTGTGAGACGATCTACTGTCCTGGTTTTAAACTCTACCATTTCTCCTGGGATCCCTGGTTGTCCGTCCTCTCCAGGTTCACCAGGCGGCCCCTGGAAATGAGGAAAAATTAAAATAAAAATGCTCATCTTCTGCTTTATTCATTTTTTTAAAATGAATTATTTTTTTTGCTACCTGTATGCCGGGTTTTCCCATCTCTCCACGAGGTCCTGCAGGTCCTTCCTTAGTCTGCAAGCTCACCAAGAAGAAACTAATTTAATAACTCAGTGTTACACGAGAAAAGGTTGGTAGAGTCACGTCATACTTACAGGCCAACCAGCTGACAGTAGCTGGTAGAAATTAGTTTCCTGCAAATAAAAAATTAAAAAGGGTCAGGAATTAGGATGAAAAAAAAAATCCACTTTATAACATTTCAAGCAGATAAAACCCATTTTTCAGTGTAAAAGTGAATATTTGACCAGGAATCTGGGTTTAAAGTACATTCAGCATCACCATAAAACCACAAACAGACCTTATTTCTGTCATCCCTGCTCTGTGATGAAGCTGCGGTTCTCCATCACGCTGCGCGCATTAAACAACTTGCAGCTGCAGCCGGTGCAGAGGCAAAACAGATGACTGCAGAACACCGGCTTGCACGCTACAACTGCAACACCAGGATTTTACATCAATCTGGAGGCCAAATGTCTCCAGATCGGGAGGAACGTCTCAAATATTTAACGCAACTTCAGGATTAACGGTGAGTGGATGCTTCAAGGCTTCATACTAATTAGGTTAATAAAAATCACATCTGTCTCTAGAAACTGAAAGGAAAAGATAATAGAAATGCAAAAAATGATCAGTTTTATGTTCCAAAAAGTTGTAAGAGTAGAACTACCACTAACAAGTAAAAAGCAGCCATCTAAGAAATTACTCAAAAAGTATTTGGTAAAAAGTCAATTTAAGTTTATTTAAGGATTTTTTTTCATCCTGATTAAGATAAATTTGTGTCTCCAGAAACAATGTAGTTAATTTTCCCACTTGTTAACACTGGTAGTTGGTTAATAACACTGACGGTACCTTAAACGCAGCCCATTCCTCAGCTGTGTTCCTCCACAGATAAAATGTCGGTAAACCTGGACGTCCTGGCGACCCCAGCTGGCCCGTTCTACCCGCTCTGCCTTTAAAGCCTCTTTTACCCTGAAAACATTGACATTTTAAACAATATTTAGCTTCTGATTTAGATTTAACAGCATAAAAATGTCTTTCAATAACAGCATCCCAATAAAAAATAAAAAAACCCAGAAAAAAACATGATTCTCAAAATGAAAACAATTAAACATATTTACAATATTTATGTTTTAAGGGTATTAAAAAAGAAGAACTTAAAAGTTAGAAAGATTTTCTCTGTTTTTGGTTTGGATGACAAGCATGCTAACTTTGAGCTAGCATGCTAATGCTACAAGCTAGTGCTAGCATGGGAGCACAGCTAAACTCAAAGCTTCACTTACCTTTTCACCTTTGACCCCAGGAGGACCAGGATCACCCTGGCATCCCTATGAAAACAGCAACACAGACAATAAAATTCACCCAAAATGTAAAATAATAATATCTGAAAGCTAAAGCCACTCATTGCTCCTGTTTACATATACGCTACCGTTAGCACTCCAGTACAGCTAGCTGCTAAGAAATTAGAAAAATAGTAGCTGAAGCTATAAAAATGTAGCAACCGTTTAAGCATAACAACTATTAGAGTGAGAGTTTCATAGTCTTAATTATTGATGTTTGTGAAGCTGGAGCTCTTTTCACTGAATAGGAGAAAAAACTTCAGTTCCATCTGTAAATAATCATTAATGAACTCTGTCCTCATCATAAAAAGCATATTTATTTCACCAATTTACTAAAAGTAATGTCAGCTATCAAATGTAGTAAAAATATTCCAGTTAGAAGAAAATAATGGGAGCTCCAGCTGTTCTCTCATTCTGTATTAGCCAATCTAGCAAGTAAAAGCTGAATTTACATATGTAGCAGCACAGAAAGTTGTATTTTTTCTTAAGCAAAGATATAAACAAAAATGTTTACAGCAGCCCAGCTATGGGCTATAATAAAAAGAAAGAAATAATAAAAAGACATGAGAAACTGAAGCCGAATCTTCACATGCTACAAGCTAGCATTAGTGTAAGAGCACGGCTTGCAACAGATGAAACATATTTGTAATAGTGTGGTGGAAATGTCTAAAACTTCAAATATCTGAATAAATAAAACATCATAACCAAGCAATATGTCAAATATCCCATGCATCTTCTTGGAAATGTGTTTTCATCCAGTCATCAGTCCAACCCTATTACTAACAGAAGATCTAACGTCGTACATGAGAAGAGTGAAACCAATAACCTCCTCTCTCCAGACGGCTCCAATCACAGTAATTATGCTGAGTGGGCTTGTGGATTTTATGGCAACATGACTCCAGATGTACGTTGCCAAGCAGGCAGTCTGCATTTGGCTCCATCTACCCTGCAGTCACTCGTTTCCGACACCAGGAAACCCAATCAACAGCAATCAGCTTCAGTCCTTCAGACCAATCAGAAGTGAAAGGTTAACAGTGTCAGATTGGTAACGTCCTAAAAACCAATGAGGCCGCTCCATGTTCTCGCATGGCGGCATCAAAGGCATGTGGATCAACACGTCTGAGCGATGAGAACCGTCGCTGATGGGTTTCACATGGCGGCTGACGAAGAGCAGCTCAGAAAGCTGTGAGACCAGAACCATTTATCTCTCAGAGCTCATCTTTCTCCACTTTTAGCTCCTCTCTGATATAATGCATGCAAACGGGAAAATCACTTCCATGTTTGGGGGGTCTTGGTCTCATTTATGACCTTGGGAACAGCAATGCCAGGAAACATTTCTCATCTAGAGTGAGCAGAGGAACACTTCTCTTTGCGGTGGCTTTCCTGTAATTGTTACAAGGTGAATGATTATGGTTCCTTGAACAAGTTAGGATAGGTTTATGGGCAATACAGAACATGTTCATTACAACTTCTGCACAGTCACTCTTACATGATGAGATTTTAGCTGTCTTGTCTAAATCTAGATAAGCTGCTGCAGGCCACGCCCCCTAACTCAACGTTCCCAGGTGAAAATGGCTGCAAACAGACACACAATTACACAACGGTGCATCTTTGAAAAGCAGAAGTGGAGCCTAGTCCACAAAAAACAAGAATGCAGAAAGTGGTTTCTGGACGGTAGGTCAACAATAAAACACTTGTCTTTTCCAGCAGCCGTTGTACAGCACATACGTGGCAAAACCAGCTGACGATCAGCTGGGTTGCTAGGTAACGGAGAACTGTGACTTAACAATTAGGAGATTATCAAAATGGCTTGTTTTTCTGACACCAAATAACATTAACTTACTGCCATAAAACAGCTCTGCGATTTTTTAAAGTACTTGGGCTTCTTTTAGAAGCAGTAAAGACTCAAAAGGAAGAATAAAACATGAGTAAAATATACATTTTGCAAAGTATGTCCCCTTGAAGGTAGTTATGGCATTCACACATATTTTTTTTAAAATATCACAACAGATTTGCTCCATGTTGCACCATGAGGGCTTCTGTATGCACTAATGCACTGTTATGTTCTGTACATTTTTGAAAAGTAGAAATAGAGCCAACAGGAATGCAGTGAGTGGTTTCTGGACGGTAAGTCAACAATAAAACACGCTATTGTTTTCTAGCAGCCATTGTACAGCACATGCAGCAGTAAAACCAGCTGACCAAACATGGTGGAATTCCGCTTGGGTTGCTAGGTAACAGGCGGAACTCTGCTGGCGTTGCTAGGTAACGGGTGGAACCCTGCTGGGATTGCCAGGTGAAGGTTCAGTTCCTGCTGATTTGTGACGTTACATTCCGAAGGTTTTTGAAAAGGTTCATTTTCCAGACACCAGAAATGTAAACTTATTGCCAGAAAATGCTCAGGCTGTTTTTAGAAGCAGTAGAAACTCAAATGGAAGCACAAAGTTGTGCAAAATGTAAACTTTGCATTATTAGCCTCCTTTAAAAGTGAGTCACAAAGAGGATAAAAAAGACTTACTTCTGGTCCGGGGGCTCCCATCCTGCCGGGTCGTCCCCTCCGGAGCCAGTACGTTTTCCCGTCAGATCGCAGGACCAGATCTCCTTCTCTGGACACACTGGTCACAATCTGAGGGCTTCCTCTCTCTGGTTCTGTTTCTTTCCCTTCATGCTTGTTGTGATGCACCGGTGATTTGGTGGTCTGGACAGTGATTGGGGCCTGACTGGTTGCAGGTGAAACGGTGCTGATCTCCTCTGGAAATTCCTCTATTAGTTCATTTGATTCAGTGGAAACTCGAGGAGTCTTGGGAAGCAGAGGAATTCCCAGTGGGGGCTTCTTTGGGGAACCTCCAACATCCAAGTCAATTATATTATCCGAGGGCTTTAGAGGAAACACCACTGAAGTCCTAGAGTCTGTCTTTTTCTCTGTTGTAATGTTCTCCTCCACTTTTTTAGACGATGCGTCCGGTTTGCCCTTCTGGGTTCCCTTCAGTCCATTTCTAGAAGGTTTCCACTGAGGGTTCACGACTCCACCGCTTTGAAAGATGGGATCTAACAAATCAGTGTCCTCATCAACCACGAAAACGTCTCCACGTCCCACTGAGCCCTTTCGGTTCGGCCTGGAAGGTATCGTCCCATCGCCACGAGACAACTCTTGTAGCTGAGATTCATTCTGTGGAGAAACAAAAGAATTAGGTCCCGTTTTACCGTGAGAGTGATTTGGTTTAGTCTACAATCCATCATTAATTGCATGTTTGAATCTCCCCAGATGTGAATTTATTGTCTGGAACATATAACAAACAATGATGAAATGTTGACTTAGTGATTTTCCAACACATCCAATAAAGACAAAGACCTAAAATACACGAGGAACAATATGCACCCAATTATTATTATCATTATTGTGTCCAGCTGCCTTACTGTTTCTTTGAGATTAAAGCAAACATTACTGCATATTTCTGGTCTGATCCATTCCAAGTCACACAGGGATTTGGACTTGGATCAACACAAAAGCAACACAAGTCATTTATTTCTAATAAAGAAACATCCGGCCATCCATCCATTGTCATCAACATTCACTTGTCCCAGACGGTTCACCAACCAAACCACAATCTGGTGTAAGGAAAAAACTTTATAAAGTCTTATGACCGTCTGAACTCATGGTTTATGTTATGTTTTCAAGGTGTTTCCACACCTTATAATCCGGTAGATTTGGTTCATTTGGGGACCAAATTTGCAACGTTTGTTACATTTTCATCTGGTATGGTTCTCTTTCACACCGAGTCAAATGAACCAAACCCTTTGCAAAACCTGATCCTATCCTCACCTGTAGGGGCGCTGCACCAAGAACCATCGAAGGAAACAACACAAAAATCTCAGAAGACACAGAGTGCAGCTTCCTTCATCATGAGATGGAGTAGCATCAGATTTCTCTTTAGATTGATTCACACATGCATTTGAACGGCACCAGAGTTCCCTCCAACTGAACCGAGACCGAGGTTTGTAGATGGAGTTTTGGAGTTTTTTGGTACAATTATGGAGTCATATTGATTTTCTAGGCATGTGGTCTTGGTTCTTCTGTTGCCTCTTTGAGGGTCAGCTGGTTTCTGCAGCTTACACACTTGCAGATTAAATCTTTTCTCACAATGACTTTTCCTACAGTAACTTCCCAAAAAGTAAGTTCTTAGACTTAGACTTGTACTTGAACTTGTGGATTCTATAGCACCTTATTATTATTATTATTCTCAGCTCTTATATATTTCAGCCATATTGTATTTATTGTGAAGTGTAAGGTTTTTAGCTCTGTTGCACTTGTAGCCAAGTAACGACATTTCGTTGTCAAGATTCACCTTGTGTTCTCTTTGTACAATGACAATAAAGGAAGTCTAAGTCTAAGTCTAAGTCTACTTTATTGATCCCTTGGGAAGGCTCCCTCAGGAAATTGAAGTCACCAGCAGCTTACAGGCAAAAAATTGATAAATAAATAAATATTTTGCATTCCTTTTAGGTATTAAAGACATGTTTTCCAGATCCCTCCAAGATTCTTCAACAAATCCTGACTTAGTGCTTTCCACAACACTGGGATCTGAACCAAGGACCCTCTTGCTGCCACTAACTGCAGCCCGTAAAAACAAACAGTCGACAACAACGGCTGCAACCTGCAGGCAGTTGTTTTCCAAGTCTATGCGGTCGCAAACAGACCACAAAAAGAAAGGGTGTGTTTTCTTAAGATCCACTCAAATCGTTTTCAGCTTCATTTATAGCTTAACTGCTTAATTGCTTTTGAGCTGTGGGTGAATGAGATGCTAAAGTTCTGTAATTTCTCAGTGTGAATGAGTTCGGTCTGCGGTCCAATGACTCAAAACCACTTTCTGGTTTTTAAAGCAAACAGCAGATTCTGCGGTGTCCAAAACTAACACCCGTCACCACAGCCGACGTATGTTCGCCTGGTCGCCGAGCTGCAAACCCGACACCTGCATCCAAACGGTGAAACGTTTGGCCACGAGAAATCGCAGCTCAGTTACAGATGCAAAGAAGAAGAAAACCAAAGACAACTCAAACTACTGGAGAAAAAACTACATTTTAGTTGTATTTCTTAGCAAATATTTATGTTCAAAAGCATCAAAAGCCAAAACAAATGCAAGGTTACAAGCTAATATGGAAAAAACAAATAAATATCATTTAGAAACAGTAATTTTTACGCTTAAGAAGTTTTGAAATGTTTCCATTAGTCAAACTTAAAACTTTTCTTAAATATTATTTTCAAGCATCTCAACTTATGGAGGCCGTTTTTTTTTGTTTTTTTTTAATGTTTTGTTTAAATCTGATTGGTTGCTGTAAAGCAAAGAGAAACATTGTTGCCAATTCATGTGGAAACGTTACCATGGTTACCATCTCGTCTCCTCGACGACAGAATCTATTTTATAGATAATCCAAATTAATCAGATTATGTTCAGCTTAAAACAAGCAGAGAAAGTTGTTTTAAACAAGACAAAAACCAGAATAAGAATAATTAGCATAACAAAGAAAACAATAAAAAGAAACCAGAATAAAATGATTAAAGTCGATGCAATGAGGATAAAATTGAGATAAAATGTCTAAAACCTTCCATGAAAAGAACTGATAAAAGCAGGACAGGAAAACAGAAAATAGTATTTATATTTATATATCCAACAACAATTACAAAAATACCATAGTAAAAGCGAGGAGTGGATAAAAAAACAAAACATGACGACGTAAAGTCAGGACAAAAGAAAGGATGAAAGAAAGAAAAAACTAATTCAGAATGAAAACAACTAACATGTCGGGCCTTTTGTGTTGCATTTACTCCCCCTGGTGTCCGTTTCAGACACATTTTAATAAATCAGATTATTTGATACCCATCAGTGGTCTGGATGTGGATATAATGACATCCAGATTAAATCGCTGCTGCAGGATGTTGAACTTGTTTTACCTAAGACTTAAACATTTATGATCTAATTAACGCTCTCTTACAGAGAAACTTCATGTAGTTAGTGGGTAACTTTATTAAAACATGACCAAATAATCACAGATCAACTCATTTACAGGGTTTTTCCTTTCATCAGATATTAAATATTAGACATAATGGAAGCGCAAAGCGAGTCCTGACTGCCAAATCAGCAACGGTCTGCAGATCAGCACAAGACCAGGCGAAGGGGGCCGAATGAAAACAAAGGTTGTTTTTCTTCTTCTGCTCTTTCTGTCGTCTCAGGCAGCCGCAGCCGATAAGCCGACACCGGATCCGTTCTGGTGAACACTGACCCTTCACATGATCCCCTCCAGGCTGGGCGATAAGCCGAGAAACGTTATCCTGCTCAGACTGGGATGACAAGCAGGTCCTGAAGGAACGACGCATTTCAGGAATCCAGAGCTCGCTCGCTAACAGACTACATGTCAGTCCATCCATCAAAGAGCCACGTTAGGGTGGCTCTCTCATGAAATACAATTTAACAGCTTATTAACAACAAACCTCATTTCAATTTTCAGACTTACTCTAAAACACTTCCACATCCCCCCCTCAATGTCCGAAGGTTTAGCAACATACCTAAAACCAAGAGAGTTGGAAAGAGACCATGACTTTATTTTAATAATCAATTAAAAATGGGTGGTTCAAGACAAAGCAGCTAAATGTTTTTCACAAATGTCATGACCATCAAGCTGCCAACAATCTCCAGAAGCAATAAAATAAACACATGCATGCGTCCACCCTCTGGGTGCTGGAAAATCTGCTAAGTGCGCCAAAAATAAGACAAATCAACTGTATAAAAAAGCCACTTAAACGAACAATTTAATGTTCGTTTAAGTTAAAAAAGGCATTACAATGGGCAGTGAAGATTAAATGAAGCTTCAGTTCTTTTGTCTCAAGAAGGACAAACCAAAGTCAAATTCTCAGCATATTTGAGTCACTTGACTTTCATCCCAAGTTTTTGGTCTGCAAATGTTGAAACACAGGATTTCCTGTCCCGCGAATTACGAGATGCTGTTGATGAGACTGGGGCTGAAGACATTAAGAACCAGTAAAGTCTCGAGTTCAAAGTAAATTCTTAGCCCATTAAGGAAGAATCCAATTCAAATGTTGCATTATCTGCTCAGATAATTCAACAGAAAATTCAGTCAACCTTTGGTCCATGGTCCCAAGTACTTCTATGTGCCACCAAATACTTGAATATGGTGTTGGACAACCCATTCCTCCCAGTTACCCCCCACCTTCACTGACCATGATTGGTCAACAGGCCATATATGTCCACCAAGACAACATCACAAAAGAAAAATGTTGGTTATTAGTTTTTAAATTGACCATTTCAGCAGAATAATAAAAACTCTTGTGTAAAATGTTACCTCAAACTCATTTTGTTTTGAACTGGGATGATGTCTACATATTGGCCCTGAAATGGGAATACATCATCAGAATATTTTCAATTTCATTGCTCCATTTGGGCAACCAGTTGCTGGAGATTTATTGCGTGAACCCACAGCGTTTACATCAGCGACTGTCCTTGAGGCTTCGCTCTGGCAGATTCAAGACTTTATTTCCCAACAGCTCTTCTGCTGTTGAAGGAGCTGAAAACAACCCAGCAGTTTTTAGTTAAGGAGAACAAACGGTTGTCAGAGGTCTCTATGATTCAGGTTCAATGTCAAACGTTTTTAATATAAAGCAAATTAAATCCTCTTTCTTCTGACTCTGCCTTTGTGGTTTGTTACACATTTGTGTTGGAAACGGCTCATATAGCAAACTGAGTAATGAAGCATTGGCTGAAACTGAAACTATTTAGCTGGTCTGGTTTTAAGACACTCTGTACTGATAGGAAAAAGTCTCAGAAAGTCTGTTCTCGTGCTGGGAATGTGACATAACCAATAAAAACAAATAAAAAGCACATAAAAATGTGTGGTTTAGAAGAAAGGTGCTACCACAGTCCACTCAGCAAGAAGCATAAAGGGACATTGATTTCATCCCAAAACACTGTTTGGATTGATCCTTTTCTAATTCTGCCGCATTGCAGCCGCAGACGTCAACGTGTTTATTGTGTTTTATTGTAGGATAGACAAACATAACGGGAGGAAGATTAAACACGGTTTACAAAGGCTGGAGTCGGCCTTCGTGAGCGAATGCTTTGCAGAAACATGTGTTGCTGCAATTATAGCAACAAATATTTGAGGAAATATCTGCCAGCTTTCCTCATCTAAACTGAATGTACTGCCCAGTTTCTTGTGTGTGAAACAGCTCAAGCTCAGTTATTCGGTACTGGGAGCAAATTTAAAGTCCAAGTTTGAATTCTCACCAGGGATTCAGGTCTGGGCTTTGACTGGGCCGTTCTAACATGAATAAGCTTTGATGCTTATTCAGACGTGTCCACTTCTGATTACCTGTATGAATCCAGCTGCTTTTCCATTAAACATAAAATTGTGCAAATTGAAATAATAAAAATAAATTGGCTTAATGGGGACACGTCGGATTTGAGAAAAATTCACGTTTTTTGATAAAAAGGTCTTGCAACAGGATGAGTTTCCAGCCATGATACATTTCTCAAAACATTTATTTCGCATCACACAAATCACATAATCAACAGGATGTTACTACTGATGGAAAAGACAAAGAAGACGACAGGAAGTGGTCCATGTACCCATTGCAAAACCTCAGAAAATAATCTGTCTTTTTTCTTCCACTTTACATCTACACTCCTAAAATCAATTTAAAACTGCTGATAAAAAACTGGGTCCTGCATTGCTACATGCAAATCTAAAACTACCCCTCCATCAATCAAATGGATTACCTGACATTATCATGCATCAACACTTCTCAGCTGTCTTCACATCCATTTTTTTGGAGCAAAGCCTTTAACGCAACTGCTGGACCGACATGCCGGGACGCGACTCATCCATCACGTCGTCTGGGTTCGGTATTGTCTCGGTTACAGTAGAAACGCTTAGCAACGCTGCAGGCGCAGTCTGTTGCTGTCAGAGGAAATCTTTATGAAACATTTCGCTTTAATGAGCCGTTTACAAATCCTGGCTGTTATTGCTGATATAAAACAAATATTTTTGACTTCGTAATGGAGTTTTTAGGAATACAGTAAACAGGATAGAGCCGATGTGAACATGTGAAACCCATACAGACCGACTGAACAGCTGCAGGCCAAACCAACTCAGCTACACACACACACACACTCACACAAAAACGGTTATATATATTTATAGACAACAGTTGCTTCTACAAATGGATGATCGAATGGCAAAGGTCGGTAAATCTAGCCGAGACTCTGGTATGCAGACGCAGACAGACTGGCTGGGTCTTGCCAGCTGCAGGAGATAAATTTAGATGGAAAAGGTTTAAAGATAAGAAAAGTTTTGATGTTTCACAGCATCAGCAAAATGGATTCTGGCTTTTTCACAAACTGGAGTGGCCTTGATCAACAGCACTTTGGGGTTCCTGAAAGGCTCTTGAACATTTTATTAGGACCTTTACACCTCACTACATTTAATTCAGCAGTGGGTCAGTTTTAAAATTACTTTATTTTACGCTGCTGTAGCGCTAACACAGCAAAGCAGTCTTTAACTTTTAATTTCCAAAAAACTGCAAAAAAACTCGACTTTACCTCACCAGTTATGTTTTACTGTTTAGACAAAGTTAGCTCTTTGGCTTCTGCTTTAATCTGACTCCAGTTCATTTCCAGTGTGACTCCAGTTCATTTCCAGTGTGACTCCAGTTCATTTCCAGTATGAATGTGAAACCAAAGAACTGAACGCTGGTCCACCTAAAAACCTCATTCTGAAGCGACTCTGGTTCGGTTTGATGTGAACTCCAAGTGGACCAGAGACTGCTCCAAAAGCAGTTAGTGGACTACAGCGCAAGGCATTCTGGGTAAATACAACCAAAATAAACATGGTAGTCTGGCATTAGCGGGAGAAATGCTTCATGGTTTTTTTTACCCAAGACATAAAAGAAATCTTACAACTGCTAAAATCTTACGTTATTCCATTTTTAAAAGAAGGAAGTTGTACATTCTGTTTCTTCAGTGGTTCTTGGTGCAGTGCCCCCACAGGCAAGGAGGGGAACAGCTTTTCATACATTTTTGGTTTAATTTACAATTCAGTGTGAAACAGAATGTAAACCTTAGTTTATAGAAAATAAAGCATGTGTCTTGAAATAATAACACATATCTGATTAGAATGCATTACCACTGCAATCAGGTTTTTTTTTAGTCTTTTCTTACATTCCTATGTATTAAAATATCTTTACATTTTGATATTTTACAGTTTTATGAGTGAAGTTTTTATTTTTTTGTACATTGAAGAGCTACAAAAAAAGAAAAGCTCGACAACTTTGATTGAATCTGCATAAAAAACATAAAACTAAACAGTAAGATTTAGACTTTAATTGCTAAAACTCACATTTGAGAGGTCAAAAATTCAGAAAATTCATGCATTGCAGTGGATCAACAAGCATGAGGTTAATGATGAAATTAAAATAAAGTGAAGCTGCTTGCTTCATAACAAGCAGCTCAGATCTATAAAATTCAGAAAACCAGCAGAAAGTCTGGAAAATGAAGGGAAACAGCATCATTTCATTCATCCCTGGAAGCAAAATATAAACAAACGTTGCAGCTGAAGCTTTAAATAATAAATGAATGAAAATAAAACAGTTTCAGCTTTTAAACTCTAATCACACTTTTAGTATCTGAGGTGATGAGATAATAAAACTCTGCTAGGGAAATCAATCATTATCAGCATTCATGTTCAGACTTGTGGGTGTATTAAAACATTTCCGCGCGTGTGCGTGTGTGTGTGTGCGTGTGTGTGCGTGTGTGTGTGCGTGTGCGTGCGTGTGTGTTGATCAGCAGGCTAACGTGAGACTTGTGACTCAGTGGCTTTCAATGGGCTCAGCAGGTTAACTCTGGTATTAAGAGCATCACTGTGGGTGGAGCTCCCTGCTGGACCACCCATGTTAAATACGCCACCGTTAGCTGGGATTAAAGTTTCCACAGAATCCACGGCGGTGGTCCAAATGGATCACAAAGCCTGCCAGAAAACACATTGACACTGTCTTATGAGCTTAAAACAAGTGGTTACTCTTTCTTTAAATCATCTTTACCACTAAAACCTTTAATGTTTCAGGCCCTTAAGATATTTTCACAAGTATTTGAGTGAAACCGGTGATTACGCATTTAATTTGGGTGATTTTCTTCTGTCTGCATCTCGTAAACTTGGTAACATTCGAATGTACGTCTAATCTTTGAGAAAGACAAAATAAATTCACATGCCAGAGGCAACCGAATGGTCTCAAGAAGAGCTAAACACACAGAAGAAGAAGAAACTGGAAGAGGAAAGATGCATCGGTAAAATAAAACTTGTTTGCATACAAATGTAGAGAGGAAAGACTTTGTAGCGAAGCACAGTTTGGAGAATCAGCTCACTCATTCTTTGGTTGCCTAGCAACAACCTGCTGGGTAAGAAGCAGTTTCGAGTTCGCCCTTCTGCCCCCCAGCTTTGGTTACCTAGCAACCATCTGCTGAGTGACTGACGCAGCAGCAGTTTCAAGTTTTCCGACTGTGTCTAACAACCGTTTAAAAACAACGTTGTGGAGAGAAAACCGGCTAAACAGGAAAGATCATTTCAAATATTTAAAAAACAAACAAACAATCAATCGTTATCAATATGGACTGATGTTAAACACTTATATCGTAATACGTTTTACAGCAACATCGTCCAGCACTAGATGCACCAATATGAAAATTTGGGCTCGTATCCAAAAAACTGACTCTTTTCTTCTCAGTATTCCAACTTTTCATGTTAGGATTGAGAATACAACCTCAAAATGTGACTTTTTATTCTCAGAATTTTGGATTTTGTCTCAGAATTTGTCTTTTTTCTCAGAATTATTACACTCATAATTTTGACTTTTTTTTTTTTACTTAGAATTCGACGGATTAAAAAAGGCAGATTTATTTTCTTCAATGGCCTCAATCGTCTTCCATAATTAGTAAAATGAACGACCATGCAAACAAAATTTAAAATAAAAAATCCAAATTGAGCATCCAGATTTGCTGTGCAAGTTGCCTTTGAGCCTGAATCAATTAAGAGAAAAATCAGCTAAAAACTCAAGTTTGGCATCCAAACACTGCAGCTGTATGTTGTACAATCGTTACATCATGGAAAAAACAATTGAAAGCCGCAGACAGAAATGATGAACATATGGTAATTTCTGAACAGAACTGTTGATAGTTTTACTCTGGAAACAATAAACGCCTGCTTCATACAGATTTAAATGTCTTTAAAACAGTGTGTTGTACTTTTTGGACTCTCTGTATGAAGAATATCACCTTTCATAGTTAAAAAAGGCAAATCTATCGCATATCTCAGGTTTTTTTTACTCCAAGAGAGCCAAACTACATCAGAATCACTAAATAAATATCTGTAAACACATTTTAAATGCAATTATATCATTTCCAAAAGGAACATCTGTCTTTTTAAAGCTGCTTTTGAAGTATTGCAAACACATGCAGCATTCTAAAGTAAATCAGTGAACTGATTAAGATCTTAGACTCAAAACACTTTAAAATCCTGCTTTGTTCAACTTTTTTAAAGTGGAGAAAAACAAGACCAGATGTTCACTGGAATTAGAGATATAATTTATCATGCAAGTGAATCAGCCATCCTTTATGTAAAGCTTGTTTCTTTTCAACTTCATTCAGTTTTCAAAGGAACGACTTTACTCTCAGTTGTGAAACAGAAACAATTCAGTGCGATAGCTGCGACTTTGTTGACTCAGTGGTGATATTTTTGCCTCCCTGCCTGATAGAGAGACTAAAACAAGCTCAAAGTGAAGCTGAGAGGAGAGTACCTTTCTACTCCGCCGCCGCTGACCTTTCACCTGCACACTCTTTAAATCCAGCAGCAGGCATCCCAGCAGCAGGTACCATCTGACATGGTGGAGCATGACTGCAGGAGACGGCGCAGGTCTGCCAGCTGCGCAGCTTTGTACCACCAGCCTGCAGAAGAGGCTGATCCAGCTGTCAGCAGGCACACCCACAGCTACACACCCCACACCTGACGACACGGTTTACAGGAATAACACCCCTTACAGCGGTGCACAAAACACCACAGAGACCTGAATAAAAATGGTTGGATTCATGCATGTGGCTCGAATCTCTGTTTTGTTGATTGTTTGTGTACAAGCTAGCATTAGCTTAACAGTGCAGCTACCTAGTAAATTTTAAAAAAGTAATTTAATAAAGTTACAGCTAAAGAGACTGTAAATGATCCAGCCATTCATCACGTAGCTATCAGTTAGCATAAAACAGGTGAGAAACCAAATTGTTTTCTTATAACTGGATTAGCATGATTAGCAAAGCAGCACAGCTAGCTGCTAGAGAGCGTTTGGAAATTATAAGCTAACATTCAGATAAGCACTTGATAAAACTGGAGTTAGCATGGTTTCCATTGCAGCACAGCTAGCTAACATTGGAAAATTAGCAGCTAAAATTCACACAAGCACTTTATAGAACAAAATGAAACTAAGCTATCATGAAAAATTCCCAAATTTGAAAAGCCTTTTATGGAATCTAATCAATACCAAATTGATGCATTGAGAATCACAACACTTTGAAGTTTTAGGTGCAGAATTCAAAAAAGTCAAAGTATAAAAAACTAAGACTGCTAAAAAAAACTAATACAAACTTTTTGTCTAATAAAAACTGGGAAACACACTGTAAAAATGCGCTAAAGCTAACTGACTAAGACAAACAGTTCTGTGAGGGAATCCCCACCGCATCCAAACATGAATGGATTCTATTTTTTTTTTGGCTCTCTGGAAGATGAAAACAGATTTCAGAAGTGGGTAAACCCACAGAGCCGGGCCTGAACGAATGAACCGCAGCTGAGAGAACATTGAGGAGGAACATTTCCTCCACAGAACTGATTTACTGCGGGTTCCACGCCTTCGGAGGAAACCTCGCCTCGTGTTTATCAGCCAGAGAAGAGAAGCAGTCGAGCATAAACAGCAACAGAAATTAACGGCACCAGAGGGAGTTCAGCTCTGGATGAAAAGCACCTCTGGACTTTTGCTTCAATGAGACGTTGAGTCAGGATTTCTGTCCTTGAGGAAATAAGTTTGGGACTTTGGTGCCTGGTTTCGTCACCTGACAATCAGCCGTGCCTGATTTATCATCGCTGCACAGAAAACCCCCCTCGTCTTCAAATTACATATTGGAGGAAAATTATTACTTTGAGCGATCTGGAACTTCTCACGCTGAGAAGACACTCCAGTGACAAAGACGAGAAAACAAGCGGAGGAAGATATCTGCTTTTCCTGTTTCCATTCTCTCCAAATCCCAGATCTCCTCCCTGTCTTTCATCCAAGCCTTTCTGCTTTTAACAACACATTTCCCACTGTGATGTTTGACTTTAGGGCCTCGTTTCTCCTCTTTAATTATTTCATATTGGAGGGAGTCCTAAACCTCATCAGGCAGATGAAAAATTACAGCTGAATCCCTTTTAAAGTGCATGAAAGTAACGCCTTTACACATAACTGCCTTTATTAAAAAATAAAAAACATTCATTTTCTCTTTTTTAGCAAAACATGAAGCCCTTTTATTAAGCGACATCTTCTCATTTGTGAATGTGTAGCTGGGAATGATGTGTGGTTCCTCTTTGAAACCAAAACCCCAATGTGGAGCAACTGTTTACATTTATGCTGTGAACCCATCGAATGTTATCGTTTACATCCAGAGATTTCACGCTAGCGCTCAACGCTGGAGGCCAAAATGACGATTCTTTCACCTGCCATCTGTAGCCGCGCTGCCGCGGTAGAACAACTAAATGAAAGCTGGAGATGTAGGAATTACTAATTCAGTGCAGTGTGCCGCAGCAAAGTAAAAAATAATGAAGAAAAAACGTTAAAGATAAACGCAAAACCACTTTTTTTCTTGGTCTCTAAGCTAAATTGGCTAACTCAGCTAAGGCTTCGCTACACGCAGACAGCAACCGACAACAACATCACTTTATGTTTCAGGATTCAACACACAAAAAACAAACATTTCCCACACAGAAAAGAACATTCAGTCCATTACAGTTTTAGGTTTTCAGGGTTGATATTTACTTTGTGATAATTAATAAATGATAGCAGTGGTTGATTAGCTACCGCCGCTATTAGCTTGACTAACTAATTTAAACACCTGGTCTACAGATGATCTGTCAGTTTGTGTTGAGGTTGCTTTCTGTTATTTTTTAACTGAACTAAAACACCGAATTCCACTTCACATCTACATGTTAGTGTGCCATAGTCAAGCTAGCATAGCTAGCATGACTTTGTTAACTAGTTGTAGTGTTGACAATTAGCATCTAAACACTGCGTTACTTTTCCTTTATAAATCAGGTGTAAATTTCAAATTTAGCACATTATTCTGAAAACTTAACACATAAACAATGCTAGTCATTGTTAGCAAATAGCTTTTGGCTCTCGTGTAAGAAAACGGAGGCAGGAAAATGTGCATGAACGCGTCTACATGTTTATAACTTGTGATGCCAAACATCACAGCAGGAGGTAAAGAGTCTGGTCCATATTTGGGGAACGTTTCCAGATGACAAAAACAGCTACATTTATCTGTCCAGACAATAATACAGAAGCATAAACATCATGGGAATGTATGGATTTTAAAGGTTTGACTACAGATAAGCAGGTCTTGAAATGAAAGGTGCGACACAACGAGAACAAAAACATCTTAAGGAGATTCTGGTTGGAACTGGTAGGAGAATGTCATTATCCACAGTAAAACTTGCTGTAATGTGGACAGTTGTCTTTTCCAGCAGCCATTGTATTGTGCATACAGCAGTAAAACCAGCTGAGCAAATATGCTGGAACTCCACTTGGGTTGCTAGGTAACTGGGCTGGGCTTGACTGAGGTTGCTAGGTGATGGCGTGGTGTGACTCAACAATCAGAAGGTTTTGTAATCTGCTCGTTTTCCAGACACTAAAAAACAGTCGGGTATTTTTTAATAAGAGTTTCGGCTGTTTTTACAGGCAGCAGAAGCCAAAATGAAAAGATAAAAATGTTCAAAAATACTTTATTGATCCCAACGAGAAATTAAATGTTGTTGTGGGCCATTAGTTCAGATTCTTCAAAGTGTTCTTGCAGATATTAATGGCTGTCAGCAGGACAGATCTCCTGTAGCAGTGTGTATGACAGTGAATCTGAAAAAGCCTCTGACTGAAGATACTCAGACTCATGAAGTGGATGGTCAGGGTTGTCCATAATTTTTCTGATTTTATGAGAAATTCTTCTATGCATAATCGCTGTGGAACATCTGGAGATGATTTTGGATTTTGCCTTTTTCTTTTGGAGCGGTTTTGCAAAAAAAAAAAAAAAAAAAAGCCTTTTTCCTCCAAAAGGACAGGAATGAAAGTTTTAAAAAGAGACAAAATCTCAATGAAAGTACCGAGCTACTGCGTCATGCTGCCACCCAGAGCGGCATGATTCGAGAATTGCGAAACCTGTCCTCTTTAAATCGTCTGAAAATGAGGAAATAAATGGTTATTTTTTTGTGCAAAGTCTCAATGACAAACCCTCCACACTTAATGATAGATGTTTTTAGCTCTTCCTCTCTAATTTGGCCTCTCTTGACACTTGATGTTGCCAGCAGGAGCCTCCCTGGAGACACAAAGCAACAACATTTGGTTGTGAAGGGATATGGAAGCGGGAACCGGATGCCCACAGGCGTGTGTGGGTCCAAACTGACACATTTAAAGCTGCTTTACGGATCAAGTGCGTTTACACAATGGAGCACTGACAAATTGGTGAAGTTTGAGGAAAACAAGCTTTTATTTTGCATGACAAAATAAGTAGGAGTCGGTTTGGGATGGTGACTTTGGGAACCCAGATATGGACGCTCCGTCCCTGTTGAGGCAGAAACAGACGCCAATGCCGCCATGTTGCGACGAGAAACCAATATCTACCAATTATCCAGGCGCTTTTTAACAAGCATAAAGATGTAAATTCAAACCAGCTTTGCTTGTCTTTTGTTTCTGAGTATTGGTCTATCACTTCGTCAAACATCTGGTGAGTCTGGAAACCTGATTCCCTCTGAAAATGAAGTCATTTAATCGGCTATATTTAGTTTGGTTTAAGAGATTTGGCTGCAGTGTGTTGAACAAAACCATGTGTGATTTATGAAAGGCTTGTTCTCGACACACATCTGATCAAATTCTTCATCCTCAGCATTAAATCAGGCTGAGGTCTCAACACTGTCTTTAAACTTATTAAACCTGATTATAAATTCATTTTAAATTCATCCTGCTGCCTCAACAGTTTCCAACTTAAGCCTCATTAGTTTGAGGTTTTGAGGATTTATTGTTATGATTAAATATTGTTATTACTGTTAGATTTGTATTATTTTTATCATCTTTTACTATTTTTTACTATTTCATTACTTTTTTGTATTTTATGATTTTTGTCTTTACTGTTATTTTTATTTTTAGTGTTTTTATTATAAGTTCTATTTATTAATTTTTATTTTTTGTTTGGTTTTCAAAGATGAAAATGAAACATTTTCATTTGCTTTAAAAACTTATCATTATTTTCCTTTTAATTTAGCTTTACTTTAAGTGTCTTCTTGTTATTTTTCTGTCATTTTATTCTTTTTTTTTTTTTTCATTTTTTTTTTTTTTTTTTTTTATTTTTATTATTTCCTCTTTACTATTTCTATTTTTATTATTATTCATTCTATCATAATTATTTAACTTGCATAACTATTTTTACTGATATTATTATTAAAACTTGAGTAATATGTATAAACAAGCAATAATTGTACAACTTTTTGAATGTATTGTGGATTTTGCCTGCATTCTGTGAAGAAAGAGCTCAACTAAAAAGCAAAGCTCTCGATTTATATATCCAACAGTGTGAAAGGTTGCATTTTATCCAACTTTACGTCACTAATTTGAGACATAATTCTGCTGCACATAAACCCACATTAATCCAGACTATTTTGTTGTAGAGTTGAAGATGCCAGCCGGCCCACAGCTGCTTCTAATCACCACCCTGTCAGCACACGACGAAACCACACAACCAAACCGGGAATTTTCAGGCCAGCTTTGACAAATTAACATATTATCCAAAATTCAAATTTTTTACTTTTTTTTTTTCTGTGATCCCATTTTGGTCTTGACTGCTTCTAAAAAAATACCAATTGTTTTAAAAGGAATGAAAAAATAAACCTACTTCTGGCAGTCAGATGATGTTTGCCCTTTTTTTTGTTGGGTCACATTCTGCAGCATCACCTAGCAACCCCAGCAGAGTTCCGCCCGTTCCCTAGCAATCCCAGCAGAGTTCCGCCCGTTCCCTAGCAATCCCAGCAGAGTTCCGCCCGTTCCCTAGCAACTCCAGCAGAGTTCCGCCCGTTCCCTAGCAACCCCAGCAGAGCTCCGAGGGCCTAATTCTCCGTTGTATCAGTGCAGTGAACTTGTAAAAGTTTTTTTTTTTTTTAAAGTTACTCGTGTAATTATAACTAGTAACTGTCCACCTCATGCTTCGTGTTTAAAAAGCGGTGAGAATTTCTAAATGTGAAACCACAGAAGCAGCGTCAAAAGCCCGGCTGCTGAGCGACCACACACAGTATCCACCAAACTGGATCTAAACCGCAGGAGCCAGAACAGTTTTCTGATTAAATCTGCAGAAAATCATTTCAAACATTTGTGTTAGAGACTCCAACAGGTTCTCCTGTTCCAGGAGTCTCAGTGTCTGCCCTGAGGGAGACATCTGGCTTCTCCTGAAACATCCTCATTACAAGCCAGAGCCGCTTCAGAGCACATAATGAATTATTACAGGTTATCAAACAAGATTTATTTTTTTCATCTATTGTATTTTTTTACTGTTACCTCCAGGACGATGTTGGTGCGCGGGGAGCGAGGCGGTTTGGGAGCGGAGCGGCTGCAGCGGGGCGGGTGGTGGCTGCAGTGCTGCTGGGCGCCATCAGGGTCATCCAACAGGAAGGACAGCTGACGCAGCTCCCCCTGCAGGCGGGCGGCAGAAAGACGCAAAAAAAAATTCATCACACAGAGGAAAGAAAAACTAAAATTACGACCAAGAATTTTATCTAGTTTCTACTGCAAATAATTTTGTTTACTTGAAATAAGACAAAATATATTATTGCCATATTATAAAGAAAATAACCAGAAATAAAATCTCATTATCTAAAAATTTAATTTGTGCAAAAAAGTAAAATGTAATAAACATATTTTGTTTAGCCCATGCTTGGGTTGCTAGGTGATGGGCGGAACTCCGGTGAGGTTGCTAGGTAACGGGCAGATTATTTAACTTATAACAAAAACATTTTTCCATGTTATAAGTGAAATAATGTACCAGTGGACTCGATATTTGCAGTAGAAATTAAACTAAAGACAGTCTGTAAGGTTTTGTGTTTTCTACGGAAGAGGATTAGGGCCAACTTTAATCTCAGATTTCTGACTTATTTCTCAGAATTTTACCCCCAACCCCAAAATATAGAATTTATTCTCAAAATTTTGCTTTACTTCTGGTCAAAGTTTAGACTTTTTTTGGTCAGAATTTACTTTTCTGCCAAAATATAAATTCTGGTCAGAATTCAGAATTTCCTTAGAATTTAGACTTTTTCTTTCAGAATTTAGAATTTTTTTTTATTTAGACTTTTGGTCAGAATTTATACTTTTTTCAAAATTTTGACTTTTCCTCACAATTTAGACTTTTTCTCATAATTCAGATTTTTTTATTTTAGAGGGTTAAACTTGTGACAAAAATTCTGCTATTTTTCATTGGTTCTAGTCCTTTCCTGTAGTAATCTCTAAAATCCATCAGAATATGTTTTATCCTGTCTTGTCAGATACCAACATGTGTTCTGCATAAGAGCAGCAGTGCCTAAAAACACTCAGACAAAGGAACGTGTCAGTATTTCTCAGGGTGGAATCACTTCGCTTAGTACAAACATGTCACTTTAGGGGTGTTGGGACACGCAGAATCCATTTTATTTGATGCAGTGAACAGATCCAGATGCATTTATGACAGTCGCCGCTCCAACCCTCAGGCTGCAGCTCATGTTGTAGAAACTGGATACCCATAAATCAAAGTGGCTTAACATGCTTTATGAACTTAAAAAACAATCATCCTGTTAGGAAAACAATGACCACAAGATGAGGTTTATTGCAAGGTGCATAAAAAAATATCTGCAAAGCTAAATGGGAAAAATACCCCTGTTTGTTTTTTGATGAAAACATTGAAGGTTGTGGTTTCAGGGAATTCATGGAAACAAACCGCTGGTCTGTAAGAATCAGGATGTACAATAGGGCGGGTCAGAAAAACATGGCTGAAATAACGTTCAACATGTTTTCTTCTCTAAGCAGAGAAAGATCCGAGTGTCTGCCTCCTCAGACTTCATTAAGATAAAACAAACTTCACACATATTGACCTCAAATACTCCAGGTTCTGCATAATTTAGCAGAAGAAAACTAACATTTCAAGAATTTTTTTCAAATCAAGTCAGATACTTAAAGTTTGAAACATGTTTTAAATGGTGAGAGTTAAAGGAACATGTCAGGGGAGCATCTGTTGTTTAAGACCAGAGGGAAGAGAAAGAAAAAAGTCATGCAAGTTCAGAATGAGGTACTGTTTGTAGTTCACCACCAACATCTTCTCAATTAAGTTCAACATGAATCTGTTTCCATTTAATCAGGATTTATTCAATGAAGTTCTAATTAAATCATCCATAGAACATTTATTGAGTCACTAAGTCTTTTCTGAGTAAAAAAACGTAAAAATTCTAAGTCAAAATTCTAAGAAAAAACATCAGAATTGATAAACAAAGTTCAGAATTATCAGAAGTCAGAATTTACCAAAAAAGTCAAAATTTTAAGAAAAAAGGTCTTAATTCTGCTACAAAATTTAAAATAAAATAAAAAAATAAAAATAAAAAAAATCTGAAATTTTAGGGGAAAAAAAGTCAGATTTTTTTTCTCTTGATGCTCAACAGGATCTCACCTCAGAGGGAAACATACTAAAACTCCTTTCCGGATAAAAAAGCTGAAGTTTGCCTTAAAGTCTCTTATTTTGTCATATTTCCACCTCAGAAAGCAGCTTACTTCAAACGGAGTTTCAAAACTCTCCAGGATGCCTCCAACCATGAGGAGTCCATCAGAACCGATGTCCAAGCCGTGGTTGACCCAGTCCACGCTCTCCAGCAGTGAGCAATCCACAAACAGCTGCAGCCGATTCCTGGAGACACTGAAGGCAACGCGATGCCAGTCTCCATCGCACAGCCCGCTGATGGGGAACCTGCAACAGAACCGTTTCAGCAGGATGCAGCTTGTGTTCAAGTCATGTCTGAACATCTAGGAAACATGTTCTTTCCATGTTTCCTAAACATGGAAAGAACATATTTCCATGTTTAGGAAACATGTTTAGGAAACATGTTTCTTGTTCTTTCCATGTTACTAAACATGGAAAGAACAAGAAGGAACAAATCCAGACGCTTCAACAAATCATTTCACCAAGTGGAGTCGCCTTCAAACAAAAGCACAGGGTGCAAACAGAGTCCCTGCTGCAGGCTCCTCAAACACCTGGGAGCACATTTGCATATAGTGAGGAGGAATGCAGGACTCAGGATGACAAATTTTATTTTCTGCTGTCTGAGCTGAATGTTGGAAGGTTTATTTCATGATTTAACCAAATACTTACAAATCAAACTGTAGTTAGTTCTGCTGAGGACACAAATTAGCTGTAAAGTTGTTTGATATTACAAATATTTTAACACCTAAAGAATTATAAGATAATTATACACAGTGGTATATGAGAGTGAATTTCAGTCAAAAAATCTCAGAAATTTTCTTGAAAAATCTTGTAAATTTCTGACTTCAAAAGACAAAAAATTGCTAGAAAAAAAAAAACTCTTCAAAATTCTGCAGATTTTTTGGGAGGAATTTCAAAAAGAAAAAGTGAAATTTCTGTGAACAAGTGAATTCTCAGGAAGAAATTAATTCTGAGAAAGTCATAATTATGAGAAAAAAGTCAAAGCTCTGAATTTTTTTTAATTCTGAGAAAAGGTTTGAATTCTGAGAAAAAGAGTCAAAAGTTTGAGAAAAAAAGTTAATTCTGAGGAATAAAATTAATTCTGAGAAAAAAGTCAAAATTCTGTGGAAACAGTCAAAATTCTAAAGCCAGATATTTTTGGTGGTACTAATTCTCTCCTTGCAAATGCAATATTAGCTCCATTCTGCCTCTGACATTTAAAATCTGCTCTGAAAGTAAGCCTGTGAAAGCCTCATCATGAAAACTCACTCGTAGTGGCGCTGCTGAGTCCCGATGAAAATGATGGCGTAGGCGCTGATCCGAACCTGCAGCATGATGTGGCTGTCTGGGCTGAGCACGGTGAACACACTCTGTTCGTCTCTCTGCCAACTACGAAGCTGCACCAGTAAACTGAACTCATCCGAAAACCTGGAGGCAGGAAACACAGGCAGCATGAGAAAAACACAACAAGCAGAAATTCGTAATATAAACGTCATTTAATGGACAGGTTTTCAAACTGTTTTAATTCAAAGTATGATGTTCATTTTTATTTAGCCTACTTTGATATTATTTTATGTATTAAGGAACATTTTATCAAGAAACTAGACAAAAAAACATATTTGGTAGGATATTTTGTTTTTGCAGTGTAACTACTCATTTACTTCACAATTTGATGTGAAACTAAACACAGGCCAGTCCGATGGAGAAAAACAACCTGAAACATAAAAATAGAGCTACAACAAATGATTAAGTTATGTTTCAATGGCCCAGTCAAAGTCTAGATCTGAAGGAATAGGAGAATCAATTTTAGATTAGAATTTTCTAACCTGAACAAGTTTAAGCAAAACTTCACTTCTATTCTCAGTTCACAATACGTGGATTTTTCTGAACGCAGCTCCAACTTTTTAAAATAATAAATAAATAAATAAATCGCCTATTCGCTGACTTTTCCGTAAAATTAGATGTTCTCCAAAACATGTAGTTTATGAGGCCGAAATACAACTTAGCATCCTATTGGCTATTGTTTGCAAAGCAGCCAATCAAGAAAAACCATAAATTTTTCCGTGGCACTGATTGGCTGTAAGAGCGGAAATAAGGAAGTCCCGGAATATTAGCTTCAGCGGTAGCGCTAATATGGTTTCCACCGAGCGTATTAACGTGTTTTAGGGTATATATGATATATATATGTTTAAACTATTAAAATGTGTAGCTATAACGTTTTTAGATGCATATTTGGTGACTTCAGCATCCAGTTCTGAGGTTATTAATGCTAATGTTGACGTTAGCGTTCCTGTAACTGCAGCAAAACGTCGTTCTAAATGTCATACTAATCCACGTTTACTGAAATGTAACAAAACTCTACAAATATTAAAGGGATTCAAACACATTTGCGAGGCTTTGTGTGAATATTTAAATCGAGAGAAACAAACCTGTCGCTGAATATCTGGTGCATGGGGAGCGTTAAGGTGGCGTACTGTCCGACTCTGATTACCGGACAGCTGGCGCCCTCTACAGTCAGGGAGGAGTTACTGCGATCTGACACCTGGAGAGAAAGCTCCTGCAGAATATTCAGCTCTTCTGCAGGGAGACAAACAGAGGAAGACTGATCAAAACAGTCATCAGTTTTAAATATTACATCATCAGATAAAAATATGCCCCAAAAATTGTAGTTAAGTAAGAGTAGAGAAACTTTGAAATATTTTGACTCAAGTAAAAAGTAATTTTGACTTCCACAAAATTACTCAATTAAGAGTGAAACAGTTTTTGGTAAGAAGTCTACTCAAATGCTGAGTATCAGATCAAATGATCAATCATTTAATATCTGAAAATGACAGTCAACAGACTGGCCAAAATATAAAGCTAAATGGAAATTTGTTGGATTTAGGACCAAAATGACAATAATTCAGATAGGTAACAAAAATAACAAAATCAGGCAAAAGATAATTTTTCCAAATCAGTTTTTTTTTCTGTATAAAACTTTAGAAACTAACAAAAACTGCATGTGTGTATCTGGTGAATTTTTGGTTAAAACATGTTTGTTTTTCATTCAGTGGGTAGAAAATCCTGAATTTTTACTCAAATAAGAGTAGAAACATTTCACAATAAAATCACTCAAAGTACAGCGTAGTAAAATACTCTTAAAGTACATTTCTTTAAAAAAGTCACTGAACTAGATGTGACGAGTTCCTGCCCAACTCACTGGGTTTTTCACGGGGGTCCTGCTACCCGCTTTGGGAGCCACTGCAATTGAAAAAACATCTGCGAGCCAAAACCACTGCAAACACACGGCTCACTTAAAGGCCGACTACAATCTGCGGCGATGAGCGTTTTAAAAGGATTTCTGTTAGTCACAGCGCCGGGCGGCTTTCTACCTCGGCCCCCGCTGGCTGGTTTCCTGCCAGCGGTTAGGAGTTATATGACAGGCTTTTATTTTAGCTAGAGCGCCATTCATCATGTGTAGCCTACAGGTGTTTGCCTTGAACAGCTTCTTTCTTTATTATACCTGGAGAAAGTGAGTCACTGGTACTGATGCTACAGCAACCTGACAACTGACAGGGACCCGTCTGAACAGAGATGCCGGTGGGATTATGTAACTGCTGGATCCAGGATTAATTAGGGTGATGTGTTTGAAGGAAAAACACCAACTGGGCCTGCCGTTGTCAGAGGGATCTTAAAGAAAGCACTTATTAAAGAAACGCCCTGAGGGACGCCACGGTACCGACATGTTTCAGGCGGCTGGAGCGCCGCCAAACACCGCAGAGGCTCAGGCCCAACTCCTGTCAGCCATGTTTTAAAATAAATGAGACCGTGTCTGTCAGCCCCTCTACTAGCTCGTTATCTCTTCCTGAAGATAAAACAAGGAAAACCTCTGCTGCGCTGAGCACCATGCTGCAAAAACACAAACTTTTACCAACTATTTCACTTTAGTTAGTATCTTAGTTCACTTTATGTAAGACTAAATGAACTTACGAGGAACTCTTCAGCAAGACAGAGGAGATATAAGTCAATAAATCTTTAATACTGATCGTTCCACAGGCAGATATTTTCACTTACAACAAGACATGTTTCCCATAAGTTGAACTGGAAGCTTTTAATCAATATGAAATTCACATTTTCTCCATTTTTATTCTTCCATTTGTGTTTCTACTGTTTCTGAAAACAGCCCAAACTCTTAAAAACCCACTCAGATGTGTTTTTATCTAAAATAAGAACATGAGTGTCAAACTCGAGGCGCGTGGGCTAAATGTGGTCTGAGACAGGATTCTATGCGGCCCCTCTAACTTTTTATCAAAGGATCAAAAGTGTATTATTCCTTGATAAAATACATCCAAGTAATTATTTATAGTCTACTTTTTTAAGTAAAAAAGTAGACTATAATTAGAATTGCATCTAAATTTTGTTGTACAATGTTTCATTCTTACAATAACAGAGATTTTACTCCATCTTAGCTTGAAATCAGATCATTTTCAAGGCCAAATACAACCAGAGAAATATTAACTGAATGCTAATCAAGTAGCAGCAGCAGGCAATAATTTATTTTATCGCTTTGGCAGCAAAAAGAAACTGAGGAACAAAACTGTGCAACAAGAAAGCAGGAATGCTTTTAGAATAAAAGAAAAACAAACTTTTCTTTCTACACGTTCAGTGTTTTACCAGATCAAAATTCATTCCCATATTCTCCTCTGGAAACATCAGGATTTTTCTGATTTCTAACAGAATGAAGCAGAAGATGAAATCCCACACTCTGGAATGCCTCGTAATTGGTTTCATCTTCCATCTTGGCTCAGATTGCTGGCGGAGCATGTAAAGAATGTGCAGTTTTTATGACAGGCTGTTAGTAGAGGTGCTAAAACTGTAAATTATCTCTTTAGTTTCTCTGTTTCGGTGATTTGTCTCGTTTTTCCAGAGCTCAAAGCGACCAATAAACGCCGGCATGTAGTGACCCCCGTACGCTGATGATGTTTTTCTTTACATCTAAGATCCAATAACATTTATATTCTCCGATGCTTTGGGGGAATCTCTAGATATGAATTTAATCTGATGATTTTCCATTTAGCAAACTCTACAAAAGACAACTAATCACTGCAAGACCTTTTTTCACCCAAACATGAGTATAAATGTGCTGATTGCAGACTCACTAAGACGTTTATGAACATCTTGCATTTGCTCCAACTCAATCAATCTTTTTGCACCAATCTGCCAGTTCAGAGGCCAGTAATTTACCAGCCTGTTACTGGGATTTTTACTGGACCTGTTAGCGTTTTCATGTCCTACCAAGTCTCCGTTAACCTGCAGCCAGAAAAATACTTTAAAATGACAGAAAGGTCAATAATATTCAATTTATGCAGCTTTTTGAAGTTGTTCTTTTACCGTATCCAGAAAAACATAAATGCTGACTGAGATGCATCTTGTTTTTGTTTCCAAATTATAATAAGCACATGACTATTAATATTAAGGGTAACATTTCACACAACAAACCCCCAATTTCACCAAATGCTTAAATCCTCCTGAACATTTTGTGAGCAGAAAATAAATTTTACAATAACTCAGGAGTTAGAAACAAGTTTTGAATTCAGCTGAACCGTTTCTATCAGTAGAGAAACCATAATAAATGAAGCCAGAGGAGCCGACATGTGTTTCAGGTTTATTCAGTCAGATTACAGGAGAGCCACAGATTGATGCCAGCGGTTTACGTCACTGTCAACTCGATTCGGTTCAAACCAAATTAAATTAAAAGGTTAAGACCCAATCTAAAACATCTTAGCTAAGAAAACATATCAAATCGCTCTGTTACCTTTAACTTTTTGTCCTCAACAGTTATGAGCATGACTCAAGATTTTTAAATAAAGGCAGTTTTATGTGAAATTTAAGCATCAAAACTCATCAGAAACTTTTATTCTTGCTTTAATTATTTCATTGATGTTTGAGAAATCCTTTGAAATCTTCATTGAGCTGTGCATGACATCTGGGTTGACTTAGCTCCGCCTTCAAGACACAACTCCCCCCCTCAGTTCCTTCAGACTAGCCAGCAGCAATTAGCATCAGCTGAGTTCATTACTGGAGCTTCTTCTCAGTTAAACGTTGGTAAAAACGTTGTTAAAGGGCTAATAGAAGGGCCATGTTCTGATGATTTCCTGTAGGCGGAGCTTCAGAAAGAGCAGGAGGTTCTTAAAGAGACAGAGGCCCAATTTGAAGGCATCAAATCCTTCCATCCATTTTCCGTCACCCTTCTCCCTAACAGGGTCGGGAGTTGCTGGTGCCTATCTCCAGCTGCGTTCAGGGCAAGAGGCGGGGTACACCCTGGACAGGTCGTCAGTCTGTCACAGGCATCAAATCAGGAAGTCAAATTATTTTAAAGTCATATTTGATATAAATAGCTTCTTTTTTATATGTAATGAAGGTAACAGTTACTTTATTGAGCTATAAAATGACATAATTCTGTCCCTTTAAAAAGTAAAGTCACCCAAAATACTGAAGCTGTCATGAGTTAAAGTTTGAAAAAGTCTCCAGATCTGCAGAGTCTGAACGATTTTCTGCCCTTGAAAACACAACAGACTGTAAAAGAAAGACAATATTCATCTTTCTTTACCCGTAGTGTTTATATCAGCCACAAATACAGTCAGTTTCCTCTCAATCTAAGATGCTAACCAGATTAAAAACCCAAACTAAGCTTCTCATGTTTTCTTCCTGACTGACTCAAAGGTCAGACGGAGGATCCAGGTGACCCCCGGGTCACCGAGTCTGAGGTCACCCTCAGTGTGACTTTCAGCATCAACGTCAAATGTCTGAGGCAGCTGCTGTCGCCTCAGGTTGAAAGGCTTTCTCAGAAATGTGGGTGTGTGACTGGGAACCAGTGGAGGCTTTAAACCAGCGGGTCAAACGTCGTTCATGACCTCAGCAGCTGCTCATCTATACGCAGCATCAGGGCACAGATAGAAAGAAATGCCCTTCTGAATCCGTCTTGCAAATGTGACTGAACAGCAGTTTTGCCTCATTAAAGTGTATGTATATATTTGGGCCTCTGTCTCTTTAAGAGAAACATTGCTGACCCTTTAACACCGTTTTTACCATTGTTCCTCTGAGAAGTAGCTCCTATAATGACCTCAGCAGAAGCCCAGTTCCACCAGGTGTCTGCTAATTTCTGCTGGCTAGTCTGAAGGAGCAGAGTGGAGGAGTTATATCTTGGACGCTGAAGCCCAGAGGAGGAGCTTCATCCTTGTAGGCGGAGCTATGTCCACCCAGGCGTTTCTGCACAGCTGAATGGTTGTCATGGAGATTAAACTTGCACGAAAGAAACAAAGCAGGTTCTGTTTCTGATGAGAAAATAAAATTAAAACATGATGTAAAGCTAAAAAAAGAGTCTATTTTACATTCTTTGTGACTAAACAATATAAACAAAACCAGAGTCTACGTTCAGCACACTAACAGGATTTGGGTCACTCGCTGCCTGCAAGTGGTTGAGCTCAATAAATTAATTAAATTAAATTTGGATGCATTAAAGTCTAATTTACAGTTGGAAGAAATGTGGCCAGATTTACTATAAAATGGAAGAAAATGCAAATAAGCTGCTTTTTAAACTGGATATTTTGTGTTGTACCCAGGGCCGGTCCTGGCTTTTTGGGAGACCTACTTTGTCAAACTACAACAGGGGTGTCCAAACTTTTTCCAACATGAATCCCAAAGTTGAAGCACTTAGAGTGTAAGTGTCAAACTGAAGGCCCAGGGGCCAAATCTGGCCCCCTGTAGCTTTTTATGTGGTCCTGCGTTAATAAATCCCTCCAGTTTTTCATAAATCCATAAAATTCACACAAAATCAACAGAGCTCCACATTTTCTTTGGCGGGCCCTCGCACCTTAAGTTTGATGTTTTGCATAATATTAAATTGACCCCTGCAGTTCAGTGAAAGCAGAGACATAAACCGGTTATCAAAGGCGTAGAGAACAAGTCGTACCGAGCAAGTTGTTTGAACAGATGTGCTTCCAGAGGCTCCTATTTCTCAGCTGCGCCAACAAAAAGGAGCAGAGCAAGAAAAAACCGAAGTGAAAGGGTCTTAAATCCGATAACACATCTGTTAGGTAAGAAAAACCAACACCTGCTGTCACCAACTGGCCCACAAACAACCCCTCCAAACGTTCCACCATGTCAAGCTGAAATACGTCACCAACCACCAGAATGTGAGAAAACCAGGGACTTTTCATGTGATTGCATCCCAATATACACAATTACAACCCATTGTCTCTTCGCTGCCATGTCCTGACCTCCTTTCTGCGGTTCCACCGAGCCACACAGCCAGATGAGGAATGTCTGGGTCCAAACTGCAAACACATGGGGCCGGATGGGGCCAGCATGGGGCCACATGGGGCCGCATGGGGCAGCGAGGAGCGAGCGCACAACTTTACATACCAGCAGGGAAAACGGAGCCCAGAGGGCAGGGAGGCCGGGCGGTTCTACGGCGGTTCTGGGTCGGTTCTGGGGCGGCCGGTGTGACGGTGCTTAATGTCCACGAGGCTGAAGAGAAAGGGAACTTTGACTGGTCCGTTTTGCACAAACCAGAGGTCAGAAACCGGTACAACCCTCAGAGCCATTTCTGCCAAATAAAACTCGTTTAGAGCCACAAAACCAACATGGCTGTTTGGAAACATAAAGCCTGTTTGCAATACTTCCTGTTTCTGTTGCAACCTGACGATCAATCAGTTATTTTAATGATTAACTTATTATTCTGAAGATTTATTGATTATTCTGATGATTTATTTATTAATCAGTTAAAATGTTTTTGGCATATTCTGCAATTTTTCATTTCAGCACTCCAAATATTGGAAAGGAATAAAATAAACCAAAACGTCTTTTGAAGACAAAAATACTTCCTGTTAGAGTTGCAACATGACGATTAATCAGTTATTCTGATGATTATTCAATTAATCAGATAAAATGTTTTTAGGTACAAATTTTTTGTTTGACCACTTAGATTTTCAAAATAATATTAAATGTTCACTAGATAAAACTTCTTTAGAGCCACAAACTCAAACAGTCTGTGTTTAGAATACTTCCTGATAACTTCCTGATGATTAATCAATTATTTTGATGATTAATCAATTACTTTTCATGATTAATCGTAAAAAAACTATCGATTATTCTTCCTATTCTGCAGAATGTGAAGTTAAAGAGCCGCATTTGGCTCCAGAGCTGCAATTTGCATCCAGAACCCAGGAGGTTTTCAGAAAGTACAGAGGAAGAAAATCAAATTTATAATTGATTAATGAGGTCAACTAATTTTCAATCGATTAATCATTAACTGGAGTACATAGAAATAAAAAAACAACATATTCAGAGCTGTAATTAAAGCAACACGGTACAAAAATATTGATTCAAATTTACTGAAGGAATAATAAATCAAAAATAAATCAAATTTTTCATTTTCATCTTAAAGTATTTCTAATTTTGTATAAAAAAGTCTTCAGTGGTTAAATTAAAAATCTGCTAGCTTTTAAAAGTCCAATTAATCGATTGTTAGAATAATCAATAGATTAAATGATAACTAAAATAATCAATCAGGGCAATTATTGAAAATACAAGTACAAATAATGAGAGAAATGTGCTGGTTGTTCTAGTTTTGAACAACTGAATATACATTTTTTACATGATTTCATCAATAATCTGCCAATCAAAATAATACCCTTTGATCTTTTGAGTCTCTGTCCGTCTGCTCTGCCCCGTCTTGGTGAGGTCAGCAAAACAAACTGCCACAGGCCTAAAACTGGCAAAACGACAGTCATTAAAGTGCCTGTAAAAACTTTAAATGGCCTCGTAAAAAAGTCCAGAATATTTCAGTTTTCACAAACTGACCAGACGAGCTTCTGCTGGTTTCACCAGTTAAATGGAGACAGAAAATCCATGAAATCTCCATTTTCCAAACCTATCACGTTAAGCAGGTTACACTTTTACAATATTTATTCATTTAGTTCACAGAAAAGGCAGAAATAACGCAGGAAAACTGTTAAACAACTCAAACCTCGTTCCCATAGCAACTGCCAACAACGCCACTTCATGTTTCAGGATTCAACACTTTAAAAAAATTACTCAAACGTTTCCCACACAAAGAACAGAACATTCAGTCCGTTACAGTTTTATGATTGATATTTATGTTGTGATTATTAATAAATGATCATTTATTAGATTAGCTACCCCTGCTATTAGCTAAGCTAACACAGCTGATTTAAAGACCTGCTCTACTGACGATCTGTCAGAGTTGGTGTTTAAATCACTTTTTTTTATTTTGTAACTGAACCAAAACACACAGAATTCTGCAGCACATCTACATGTTAAGGTTGTCATAGTCAAGCTAGCATAGCGGATCCACTTCTCTCTCCCTCGCTACATTTTCCTAATTGAAACTTTTTCCTGACCTTGTTTTCTAGTTGTTGCAAAGCACTGTGTCCTTTTGTCTTTCATACATCAGGCAAACATTTAAGATTTGGTGAGTTAACAACTTCACAGCTAAAACTAATGCTAGTCATTGTTGGCGACAGATGGGGGTTGGACCTTGAGCAAGTGATGTGGCCTACATATTCACTAAACTCCAACCCAGAACCAAAAATAAAATAAAATAAAAACTAAATTGGAGGGAAAACCAGATAAAACAGGAAAGGTTACTTCAGCAGTTTGCTCGTATTTCAGATATTTAAGAATCAATATTTATCAGCAGTGACTGATATAAAATGCATGTCTTCAGCCATGTCGTCCAGTCTTATCTTTAAAGGGTTTTTTTTTGTCTGCTTTTCCTGAAGGACTGATTATTTAGAGTTTTTTTTTAGAGATCTTTAGGTTTGCCAGGTTTTAACGGACCGATACCTTCTGACGTAATTCCTTCCAACCAGCAAACCTTCACTCTGACAAAAAGACTTAAAGCTCCAAGAAGACTTGATCTGAGCTTCAGGGGAAATGTTTTGATTCATGCGGCACCGTGATAAACGCTGCCGAACTGTGAGAGTGACGGATTTACGACTCAGTCACCAGAAAGTAAACAAATCCTCACGAGTTGAAGAAGACATGACAGACGGCGGTGAAAAGAGGGGATAGGTCAGCAAAAAGGAAATTAGTGGCAAAGAAAACAGACTAAGTCCTTCCCTCTGGCTGGCCTCAGAAGGTTGACTCGGCTGTCAGCTCCTCAGACAAACACAGATAAGAATCTTCACCAGTTCATTGTTAGGGTGGAAGTTCATAAAGATTTCACCCCTTCATGTCATTCACTGAACCCAAACATTCGACCCAGACGGGCTGACATGTTCAGGAACGTTACAAAACGGCAGTAAAACTTTGGGAATATCTGCTAAAGTCAAAACAAAAACAATTTCGCAAATTCGACATCTAAATATAATTATCGAGTCAATGTTTACGGCTGCAAACAGACGAGCAGTTATAAAACCGCACATGTTTGAAAAGCAGAAGTGGAGCCTCCTGCACAACCAGCGAGAATGCAGCAGGTAGTTTCTGGATGGTGAGTAAATGACGAAACACTCATCTTTCCCAGCAGCCATTGTAGAGCAGCAGTAAAAACCAGCTGACCAAAAGTGCTGGAGCTCCGTTTGGGTTGCCAGGTAACGGGCAGAAATCTGCTGAGGTTGCTAGGTAACGGCACAGAGCCGACAGAATGCGGCTCAACAAAAAAAAAATAACTCGTTTTCCAGACACCAAAAAACATCAACTTACTGCTAAAAAGATGTCTCAAACGGAAATATAAAAACATGCAAAATGTTAATTTTACATAGTAACCTCTTGTGCAACTTCTAAACAACAAAACACAAACTACAAATGAAATTCAGTTTATTTACATTTCACCTTCCTGTAAACAGACAGAGTTGACCTGATTGTTGCAGGACCAGCATGTTCAACACACAGGAACGTTTATTTCACCCGGCAGCAAATTATTGGTGTCAATTAAAGTTTTGACAGCTAAATGATGAACTGAGTATTGGTGTCTCAGACATTGTCAGGACTTCAACTGACTTTTAAACGAGGACAGCGTCTGACGGACAGAACCTGCAGGGTTCTGATGGAAGCAGCGTTATTACGTCACCCGGCGTCACTGAAGCAAAACAAACACATTGAGGCCGTTAAGAGCATCACAGCTGCAGAGGCTACAGATAACCTTCTGGTTTCGTTTGGCTTTAATGATGAATTACGGTGAAGAGACAGATTAGCACGTAAAGCCAGGCGCCGCCATTAAGACGCCACTCTGCACCAGATTTACTCGTCATGATGAAGCAACAAAACCATGAATTGTGGCGAAAACAAACAGAAAAATGAACCGATTGTTTGTTACGGACTTCATTGATCTTTGAGAACGTGTTCTTGCATTATCACCGTTATCACACTAGAAAACGGTCTCAAAACAACATCATTTATCGCAAAAAAAAACTTCTGGATCGATTTATCGTCTAGATCAATTTGTTGTGGCGACAGGATCAGCTCAGATTAGTGAAGATGCACCGAGTTTCTGCCGTAAAGTGTCGAAAAAAGTCACGGTTGCCATGACAACAGGCCACAGAGATGTTGGCATTCAAACTGTTTCAAACCACAAATTAGTCAGAGTCAAACAGACAGATATATATTTGAAATGGACCTGCGGGTCGACAGGTAGAACCAGCAGCTGCAGCTCCTCCACAGCCGACATCTGCAGGCAGATGTTGGACATTTTTAAGCAAGTTCTTCACAGCGAATGGTTGCAATTAACGTCCAGCAACATCCTTGAGTCGGACAAAACAGCGAGATCATCAACTTCCTTTTTTCTCACGTAATCGTGTTCGCTGCATCTGCAGGCGCTTTGCGGTGGGAAGTCTGGGGAGTCGTCACTGAGGTAATGAGAAAACCGCAAACATGTGGGGAACCTTCGTCCCCGGACGCCGACGGACCGCTCAGAGGGAAACTTCAGGTCCAACATGTGGGCCGAACCGATCCCTGTTCAAACCGCAGAGCAGAGCCCGACCCCACACCCAGAACCAGAGCATGTTAACGGCCTCCGGGTCGCCGCGGATCACACGATTGGTTCCACATGGACCTGACCTCATGTTACCAGTGACATCATGTCCTGAACCCGCTGAAAACCCGGTACCACGGCCGGGACGACTTCAGAACCTCCTCTGGAACCCAGATGTTCCTTCACCAGCAGCTGTCTGCAGCTGTTCCTCACCCCTCGGTCCATCAGAACCGGTTCCTGAAAGCGCCGCGTTACATGCAGGCTGGACGGTTAAGAAAAGTTTCCACAAAAAATGATTTAAGATTAAAATTAATCTAAAACAATTTCTTGAAAATTTATTTTGAAATTTCTAAGTTTTAAAAGTAGAAAATATTCCACCTTCAGATGTTTCTTTAAATTTCCTTTTTTTTTTCCCAGAAAATTTAGTAAAAAGCTTAAAATGTCCAGGAAAATATTTCTAGAAAATTTTGGGATTAATCTCAAAATTTCTGAGTTTTATTTAGTAAATTTTTTACTTTTCAAGCTCAGAAATTCCAAGAACATTTTTGATTCTTTCTTTCCTTCTTTCTGTCTAAAGGAAATTACATCTGTTTCTGATGGTTGTTCAGTTTTCATTTAGTGTTAATATAACCAACAGTTATGATTAGCGTCTGCTAAATACCCTGTTAGCATAGCTGAATTTATGTTTATGATTAGTGCATTATGTTAGCTTCTGTTGAATAACAGCTTGGTGTAGCGCTTTAGCGTTAGCTGACCTAATGTCTTAGGTTAGCTTCTGCTAATTAAGGTGCTGGTGTAGAACTTTAATGTTAGTGAAATTTGTTCAGTATTACTGCATTAGCTTAGTTTCTGCTTCATGACGTGTTGTTGTAGTGCTGTAAGATTAACTTCTGTAGGGTTAGCTTCTGCTATATAGCAATGCTAGTGAAGCACTTTAGCTTTAGTGGAATTAATGTTTCTTAGTAGTTTAGCGTTAGACTCCTCCACATAGCATGTTTAGGGTTAGTGCAGCTAACCTTTTGGTTAGCAGTGCAAACCACTGGTAAAGATAATCAAATTTTGAATCTACCCCATGTTTTCCTCCAGAAGAACAACCCAACATCCTTCATTTTCAGCAGGAGCAACAGTCTGCTCAGCTTCAGAGTTTTACTGAGGAGTTGTTGTTTGTGGGATGTTGTTCTTTTGGTCAGGACCCAAACCTCAGCCAACTCTAGTCTTTCTACTTTGCTTTCCAAGAGTCAGAAGCTCTTGTAAGCTCTAAAAATGTCTCGAAGAATCTGCACCGTCTGCAGCTGGTTATAGTTTTTTTAACTCATGAAGCTGGAGAAACCCTGGGCAATGTCTTAGAGTCACAAAAACTTCCCCCCAGCTGTTCTGCATCACAAGCAATGTCTTTCTCCTGGGGTCAGAGGTTAAACAAAGCTATTCCAGACATAAGAGCATCCCAGCTGGATGTAATACTTGGAAGGCAGGACAGATGGACAGATAAAAGGTAAAAAGAGGGATTAAAAATGACAGCAATGCTGAAAGTGAAGCAGGTTATATGGTTACTGGAATGCAGCTGTGCTCACAATCCTCGGCCTCTTTCATGTGAACATTGAGCTTCATGAAACACTTCAGACGTGGAAAACACTTCAGACGTGGAAAACGCTTCACACAGATCCACGACGTTCCAGAGAACAAGAAAGATTAGCATATTGCAGATGTGGAAGTTTGAATGTCTGATACCTGAAAATAATCTGTGAAACACAAACTGAGTTCCCAAAATCTCCTAGCAGAATTAAAGCGAAAAACTGTGTCGTTGTATCTTTATATCATTTTTCAGCCCTTTGATGGAAAATGTGGTTAATGGAAGTGATGTTACACTTCCATTAACTTTGTAGCTGACAGCCATCTTGGTAGGCGGTTGATGGAGTTGCTATGACAACAGCAAAGTCACAAGCCAGAACTAGTTCTCACTTCATTCCTATCTAACTTATAAACAACATAAGTTCATTAAAACTACTTGAATACTCTACCCAACTTCCAGTTCAGATTTATGGGAAGAAAATACAATCAATTTGTAGACAAAAATGTAACAAATACGTAGTTCCACCAAGTCTGATCTGGAAGTGATCCGCGCCATCTTGGTAGGCAAACGCAGCACAAAGCTTCACCTGGAGTCCATGGATGAAAATACCAATGTTAGAATGGATTTGTAACGTTTGTACAAACGGTTTGTGTGAATAACAAAGTTCTGGTGACTGGCAGAGTTAATACATGTAGTAACACATAGGCTACATGTCCGTTCTAGCTAGCACATAAAAGCTACATTGGCTAAGCTAATTTTGCTAATTCAGCAGTAAGCACTGCTGATGTTTAACTTAGTATCACACTGAGGACTCAAGTCGTTATAATGTTACATGGTTCATAGGACAAAAATGAGGCAAAAGCTTTTTCTAAGGTTGTGGCTTGTTTATTGTTGCCATAGCAACTCCATAGCAACTGCCTACCAAGATGGTTGTGAATTACAAACTTAGCGTCGCATGGGAACTACGTTTTAGGTCTCAGCTTTGTTTTGGTTGTATTAACCCAGAATTCCCTGCGCTGTAGTCCACTTCCTGCTTTTGGAGCGGTTTCGGTCCGCTTGGCGTTCACATATGGATTCAAACGGCACCAGAGTTCACTTCAGCTGAGCAGAGACCGAGGCTTGTAGACGTTTGTAGACGTTTTGGTGCGATTATGCGTTCACACCTCAACAACCGGACCAGACTTTCCACAGAAACGGACAGGAGTCGGATTGAAGCGGATCAAACATGGCTGCTGCAACCGAGCCGCTGAATGTTCCGGATCGGATCCGGTCCAGGGAGTCTTGGATGAATTAGCGTCTTGTAACCCAACATGTGTTCTGTGGCTGCATCACCAGCGCCGCTAAAACAAAAGGATCCAGACGTTCTGGACCCGGTGTGTCACACAGACCAGGTTCTGATCAGCCGAGTCGGCGCCGAATCCCAATCATATTTTATTTTAATTGATTGATTTTGATCTAATTTAATTCAGATTTAATTTAGGTTTTATTTATTTCAATTTCTTACTATTTTATCAAACCAACTGTATTTTTGATCAATTATGTTTTTATTTATATTTCAATTTATTTATTTTTTATCTAATTTAAATGATATGTTATTAATTAATTAATTTTTTTATAATTTCTTGAATCTAAATGTATTTTGTTCATTTATTGTTTTAAATCCATATTTACTTTAAATTGATTTATTTAAGATTCAATTTAAAATAGATGTTTAATTTAGGGCTGCACAGTGGCGCAGTGGGTAGCGCTGTTGCCTTGCAGCAAGAAGGTCCTGGGTTCGATTCCCAGCCCGGGGTCTTTCTGCACGGAGTTTGCATGTTCTCCCTGTGCATGCGTGGTTTCTCTCCGGGTTCTCCGGCTCTCCCACAGTCCAAAAAACATGACGCTGTCAGGTTGATTGGCCTTCCCAAATTCTCCCTAGGTGAGTGTGTGTGTGCATGGTTGTTTGTCCTGTTTGTCTCTCTGTGTTGCCCTGCGACAGACTGGCGACCTGTCCAGGGTGAACCCGCCTCTCGCCCGGAACGCAGCTGGAGATAGGCACCAACAACTCCCGACCCCGTTAGGGAGAAGGGTGACGGAAAATGGATGGAAAGATGTTTAATTTAGTTTTTTATGTATATTTATTCATTTAATCTAATATATATATTTTTTTCATATGATAATTTTGTATTCAAATTCAATTTAAATGTATTTATTTTAATTTGATTTGATCCGTCTGTAAGGATTTCTGGTTTTCTTTAACTTACTAGTTGAAACTCAAACTAAATTGTTCAATAAAGAAATTAAATGATTAATGATGCATCGAAGCAAATGTTGCAGATATTGATCAGCTTTAAAACAAATGCAGGTTGTTGACCTGAAGAGACAGAAAATGACGTTTTGATGCATTTAATGTCTGACCACAATCTAAATCTGTGCAGTTGTGCATCAATAATTTATTCAGTTACATTAACAGAACAATGTTGAGTAAAATGAAGTTTTAAATCAAATCAAGTGTCCATGAAACACTGCAGAGAGTAATTTGTTAAACGCCATTAAAAGCTAATTTGCTGTGCAGTGAAACTTTATTTCTTCCCTGCGGTCTGACTTTTCTTCTCTGCAGCAGCAAAACAAGGAGTTTATGATGAGTTTGGGTCAGACTGACGCTGCAGAACCAAATTGGGACAAACACAAAAACACAGCTGATTCCCACTAATGAACCACAGAAACCCTGGAAAATGTTGCTTTGATGCAAAAAAAAAAAAATCACAATTTAATAAATAGAAAGGTTTAAATAGTAATGAAACTAGATTTATAATATGCAGATATTCAGAGCTTGTTTTAATGTCTTTAATAAAGAACTGATGGCTCATAAATTCATGTTTAACACAAAACCAAAAGAATAACATTAAATATTGAAGTTATTATAATTTATAAATATGAATATTTGTGGCATATTTTTGGCTTTTTATTGGTGGAAATGATGGAATAAAATAAAAACATATTTCCGGTGAGTTTCCTCCAGGTGAGTCCTCTTACCTGCCGGCAGCATCCCGGATCCGGACCCGCCTCCAGAGTCCAGCTCAGGTGAGGCGGCGCACCTGGTCACCGAGCCGAGCAGACAGAGAGTCCAGAGAGTCCAGAGAGACATTTCCACCGAACCGGAACCGGGCCGCCAGCTGCACTGAGCTCATCAGCTCATCCCCGACAGAACTAAACAACAACTTCTCCTTCTTCTTCTTCTTCTCCTCCTGCTGCTGCTGCTGCCTCATCACGTCATCCAGACAGAAGCCCCGCCCCCTGCCTGAAGGCGCTGTCCAATCAGAGTGCAGGACGCCCCGCCACCCATCCGCCGTCTGATCCTCCTTCCTGGATCCTCAACCTCCTGATTGCAGGTGGAAATATTTCATTTAATGTCAGGGCAAGAAAAATCAACCCTGCAGAGAGAGAAGTAAAATATGACCGATTAAATAAATTATAGCTGCTCAGTTTTGGAGGCTCAACAACCTTTAGGAATCTGGAAACGGAAGATTTTTATTTTTACTAAGGTATTTTGGGGAAACCAAAGATTTCAGCTGCCTGCAATACACACACACACACACACACACACACACACACACACACACGTTTGTTACAGTTTATCACAGCAACAGTCATTTATTATCACTTACTCTGTCTTGTTCTGTCTTCATGGGCACTAAATGCAGGTGAGTCATAAATGCTATTAACTGGCGATATTACAGCCATTTTGTTCGCGGTAACAGAAACATACCGAAATACCGCGATGCGTTTTCATGAACAGACGAAAAACCGCGAGATTCATATTGAGGTGACAAATAAAATTATTTATTTAGAGTAAATGAAGCTGAAGTTTCTTCCATTTAACAGCCTGAGCCTCCAGAAATAATAATAACATTAATAGTAATAATAATAATAATAACAATGATAATAATAAAGCTGCGGGAGATGCAGGGAAGAGAGGCGATCGTCTGACATGCGCAGTAACTGGCAGCTGACGTGAGGCTATAACGCTGCTGTGTGGGCGGGTTTGATGGCTATGACGTCATAGTCTTTATTTGTTGTTTCTTTTCCCCTAAACGTCATTTTGCACTTTTCCCTCGCAGAGCCAGTCTCACTATCATTGCACAAAACCCGAATCTCATCTTCAAGCCAACGAATCATGATGCCAACTAGTCAGAGTTCACCATCCGAGACACAGACCATCACCATGGAAGCCCTGATGCCTGCGGTCGACCCGTTTGTCAGAAACCTCACCCCCAAGGAGAGGAAGGGACTGGCAAACGGGAACCCAGAACCCAGCACCACCTCTGCTCTACAGGAGACCTTTGGGACCATCTTGGAGCTGCTGACGTCCAACGTTCTGCTTGGTGCCCCCAAAGAAAGACGGACCATGAAGGACCTGAAGGCAGCCGTGGGGAACACGGTTCCTGAGACCTTTGCAAAAGTTCTGGACATCGACAAAGACTTGAACACTGAACACACCCAGAACTTGAACCGACTGATCGTACAACATCTGCTGAAAGTAAACAGCTTGGACTCAGAACACGATCAGAAGGCGGCGAGCAGGTCCATCATCAGCCATATGGTTGATGAAACCGTCTGTATCATGCAGGACCTTTTTGATGGATCATATTCACCTGAACCAGCTGACGTCAAAACCTGCGAGCCAAAGAAAAAATCTAAAGGTCTCGCAGGAAGAATTAAGAGATTTTTTAGAACTTTAATTGGCAAACATTCAGCGAAGGTGGCTCCAATGATTATTATCGAAGAACCAGAAACATCTGTGAGTCACGACCAGGAGAACATCCAGCTGGAAGACAGTCAAGTGTCAGCAGAAGCTTCTCCAGCAGACAGCGATTCTGACACTGAGGGATGTGAAGAAGATCCTCACCCGGCCACAGACAACAAAACTCTGGCCATGGCAGACGCTCCTCTGGATGTCGAGGCAACTCCAGAGCTTCAGGAAGAGGAACCTGAGGCCGTGGAGGCGTCTGTTCCTCTGGACGTCCAAGAGGAACCTGAGGCCGTGGAGCCATTTGTTCCTCTGGACATCCAAGAGGAACCTGAGGCCGTGGAGCCATTTGTTCCTCTGGACGTCCAAGAGGAACCTGAGGCCGTGGAGCCATTTGTTCCTCTGGACGTCCAGGCGACCCCAGAAATTCTGGAACAGGAACCTGAGGTGAAGATCTCACCCCTGGAGCCTTTCGTTCCTCAGGACGTTACTGACATGGAGAACTCTGAGCCAGAGACTCAGTCAACAGAAGAGTCACTGGACGACGAAGGGAAGCCAAAACCGGATAACATCCAATCCGGGGCGGCTTCCCTTCGTCCAGTGTTCCTGTTGACTGAGGATCTGCTGGACAGCGATTCAGAGCCGGACTCCAGCTCTGATGAATCCACATCTGATGAATCCAACCGTCAGGTGTCGGATTCGTCAGAGCTGGACGATGAAGATTCCCATGGCAGTGACAAAGAGGAACGAGAGGACCAGGGGTCAGATCCACCTGGACTGGCCGTTTTTCAGTCAGAAACTGATTCCATCAGGGAAATGGAGGAAGATCACGGAGAGGTGAAAGCAGCCGTCGAATATCTGGTAGGAGATGTGATCCAGAGGCTGGTAGACATGTCGGTCCAGAGTTTCTCCACCGCAGAAAATTACAGAGACGCCTGTAAACGGCTGACAGAGAAACTCTGGGCCGAGAACCAACCCATCATCCTGAGCCCGGATAAGATAAAGCGCCAGGCCAAGGCTATAGTCCAGGACCTATTGAAAGAATGCACGAACGTTGACAACATCCTGTTTTTCCTGGAAGAAGGAACCCCAATAATGGAAAGGAACATCCTGATGGTAATAGAAAAGAGATTTCAGCCTCAGAGAACATTCAGCGCCATGAAGAAGAGAATTTTAAACATGTTTAGAAGGTAGGTGATTTATGCGAGTTTAGTTTTTAGGGTTTTTTATACTTGTTTAGTTGTTAGTTGTTCGGTTTTTGTACTTGTTATTGATTAGTTAGGTTTTTTATACTTGTTATTGATTAGTTGTTCGTTTTTTATACTTGTTATTGATTACTTGTTGGTTTTTTATACTTGTTATTGATTACTTGTTCGTTTTTTATACTTGTTATTGATTAGTTAGGTTTTTTATACTTGTTATTGATTAGTTAGGTTTTTTTATACTTGTTATTGATTACTTGCTCCTTATTGATAAACAACCCACTTTACTCAAATCTAACTCTTAAATAAAACACATCAATCTGTGTCAGATGGACGTTTCTGACACAATGCTGGTGGTTCCACTTGTTGCAGTCTTAAAAAAGTTCAACTATGAGTTTCAAACTATCATTCAGAACTTCAGTATATTGCATTTCCTGCACCTGCTTCATAAGCTGTAAGGGTTAATCAGGTGGTTGTATTTACAGATTTAAATCACTGTGATGAGCAGAGACCCAAGCAGGGAGAATGAAGGATTCAGGGATGTGTAGTTAGAAACCCAGAGTAAAGAGTTTGTGCTGTGAATCCTGTAGGACTGGTTCTTATTTCTGGTCCTCTAGAATCGCAATCCGGCAGGTTTCCTACAGCGTAGTTCAGTTTTTCAGTCCGTCTTTCTTTAACTTCACATCGTTCTCTCAGGGACTCATCCCAGATGTTTCTCCCAGTTCTGCACATTCTTCCATCTCTCCTCCATGCAGGAACACCGCGGCGTAAGCGTTTCCACCTGAGACTCTTCCCAGGTTCCAAGGTGAAGCCGAGGTCGGCTGGAGTCTTTTCCAGGTTTTTCATAGACATCATTCGCTCTTCTTGATGCTCCGTCCTCCATTGTTGCTCCATTGTTGGTCTGTTTTCATGTTGCTTTTTGCAAACTGTAAGCCGACTTCATGCTGTCAGACAAGTTCTGACCGAGAAATGCTTTAATTTTGGGATTATTTCTAGGAATCTTGCATTTATATTTTATTAGATATTCTGGAACATTGAGGTGTGACAAAAATGCAAAAATGAGAAGAACTCTAGAAGGAGTGAATACTTTTCCACTGCACTGTTTTATGATGCATACAAAATTTCAGCTACTTCCATAAAAATTATTTTAGCTTAGTTTGACTTTGACATCATTTTAAATCCAATAAAATGATTTATTCGATTAAGAAAATCCAATAAAAATGATTTATTCGATTAAGAAAATCCAATAAAATGATTTATTGGATCCAATAAATCATTTTACAATTTATTGAATTTTTACATGGCATTTTGCTCCAAATATAAAGATGCTGTTAGCGAATCCAGGAGTATCATTAATTTTCATTGGTTAGCTTCTATGGTAGCGTAAACACAAAGTATATTTGACATTCAAGTTATTAAAATAGGCAGTTATAAGCTTTGTTCATTTCTTTTGTATAAAAATCAGAATTTATTAATTTACTAGGATCATTATATACATGTATAATCCACTAACAGTGGACATAATTTGAATATTTAGCACACTTACCTTTTTCTAAATTCAACATTCTGGATAAACTCCACAGCGCTAATTTACTTGACTGGTTTGTAAACTTCTAGCTGAATAAAATTGTACATTTGTGTTAAAATTTCGGCTCTGAACGGTTAAGAATTTTTCAGGTAGCTAAGCGCTCTTATTTTGAAAGGATGAAGACTGTTTACGCAGTACTTCCGTTTCCGGTCTTCACGTTATCTCTTGATATAAAACGTAAAACACGGACAAAATAAAACACAGGAAAGAAAAATAAACACAATATCTAATGACATATGAATCTAATGACATATGAATGTGTAAATGATGTCGAAATTAAATAGATTTTGAGGGTTAAAGTCTAAAAAGCAGACATAATTTGAAGTTAGCATGTTAGCATCGTGCTTTAGCTAGCTCACTACGGAATATATTTGTTCACCATAAAGCACTTTCCAGACAAAAAATCATCAAATTCATGCTTACTTTTAATTTTTTTAGATATTTATTGACAAAAGCAAACATATAACATACAGCAAGCCTTACCTTTTTTATTTTTAAGTCATTTTGAGCCCAGTGGAAGAAGGTAAGGACTGAAAACCTTATCGAGTCTTTTTCACCTTATTTTAAGAAACGAATCTGCGGCCGCAGTTTTCATCAGTGGGTAGTTTGTTTTGGAGCAGGCATGGCGCACTCCACTTCTCAGAAAAACACAAATAAAACCCGGTGCTTCACGCTTTTTACACGCTTTGATATCCTTTTTGCTGTACATCCATTAATGCAGATTTAATTTACAACTCTTCACACAAACGGAAAATCCGCTGGCAGCCTGAACCGGGGACTGCAGGGGGTAAAGCTACTGCAGATGAAGTGTCGTCTTGTTGCATAGCCCTACTTTTGAATATATATGTATATTTTTCAGAGAACAGTCATCTGCAACAACACAACTCTTTGTTGAACCTGTTGGTTTACATTTAGGTCAGTTTTCTGTCACAGCAGTCCTTTAGAAATCAAAACAAGGAGGAAAGCCCAGAAAATCTGAGCTTTCATGGCAGAGATGATCATTTAACATGCTGGAGGAGGCAGTGGTTCTGAAATAGTTTCTTTTTTATATAGGTTTTAAAAAATGGCACTTTTTCTCAATTCAGAGACCGATTTCTGTGGCTGACTGGCAGTTTGTATGCGAGAGAATAAAGGCAAATACTTACCACAAACCCTTCAGCACAAACACTACCCTCATCATGCACTACATTACTTACTCTGAATTCATTGTACTAATTTGAATACACCCACCAGAAGAATTGTACAAAAAAATAAAGTATATTTCTGCATTTAAATCAGGATGTTTGTGTATATTTTTCTTCCCAGTCTCGGTCATTCTGCGCTCTCGGCTTAAGTCCATCTGAACCGGAGCAAAACTGAAACTTTAACAACTTAGTGGTAAACGAGGCACTTGGTATTTGGCCACTTGACGCCAGAAAAAGAGTCCCTCTGGAAACCTTTTTACATCCTGTACATATTACAAAAACGTGACAGTGAAAAAGCGGCAGAAAATGTGGAATCTCAGCCTCAAAGGGGATCAAACAAACAAAACGTATATTAGTAACACAAATAACCGACTTACGATTAATTGTTAATTAATTTATGAGATTAAAATTAGTTTCAATCGATTAGCTAATAATCTCCGCTTAGACTTTTACTGTTGCAGTTTGGCCGCCATCCAGCAGAGGGCGCCGCTGGTCATCCATAAACGGAGCTGTCGATTAAAGATGGCGGTGCTCTGAAACAAAACGGTCCCACAGAGACAGTTATGGGATGCAAAACACACCTTATGCGACCCATTTTTTAAAGTTCAAAACCTCTAAAAGCTTCTCAGGATAATTTAACCGAGCATCAATTTCCCAACCAAAATTACCGACGCAGAAAAAATAACCTACAATAAAAAGACATTATATTCATAAGAACAGTTCATTTTGAGGGCTGTCTTAGAGCAATAATGTGAAAAACAACACAATTTTCTGTCTATTCAGTCACAACTAACACGTAAAAATGTCAAATATAATGACAAATTTAGCCCTTCATGTTATAGAAAGATGGTCGGTTCTCTTGATGCAAGAGAAAACTGGGATCTTTAAGAAAATGGCCACTTAGAAATTAATTGTTAGTCGATCGATAAGACCATTCAACTTCATATTAGCTGGATAACTTGCATCCCTGATGTCAAATATGCTAACTATGCTAACAATGCTATCACTGTGTCAATGACAGCCTGTGATTAGCATTTCTACTACTTTGGACCAACCGTGTTCTGCTGATCTCAGCGAAATGGATCTAAAAGTTGCAGCCAGTAGAAACAAAATGGAAAATTTGGAAGGATGTGTTCACATCATGACCAGCAGGAAGCGGACTACAACGCAGGGCATTCTGGGTAAATACAACCAAAACAAACACGCTACTCTGGCGCTAGCGGCAGAAATGTCTTTTTACGAAAGACAAACGAGAAATCCTGCATCCGCTAAAATCTGACACCTCATCTTGTGAAACAGGAAGTTGCTTTCACCGTCTTCTTTTAGTGTCGTTTTCCTCGGTGCAGCGCTGTCAGAGGTCAGGAGGGGAAAAGCTGTCTCAATTATTTTGGTTTGTTTGACTCTGCAGTGAGAAAGAGAACCGCTCCAACTGAAAATTAAACAATTGCTGCCATTTTGGTCCCCAGTTGAACCTGAGACATGTGGAGGTATTTGTTTTACAAATGTAAATTAAAGGGCAATTAATTCATTTTTTCCCAAAACAATTTAATCGTTTCAGGGGTTTTTTTCCCCTACTTGATTTGGAAATAAAGCAGAAAAAGTGCAATGAAATAGTTTGTTTGAGAAAGTCTGAATGTTCATCTGCTAAAATAAAACAGCTTTTTGTGATTTTTTTTCTCCTTAAAGTTAAATAAAATGTAGAGATTCCACATTTTTGCCTCCATTGTTGTTCTCCTTTTCTAGATATTTAACAGATGTTCTCCAAGAATCTTAATACCTGAATGAAAACATTTGAACCTTTTTTTGGCAAAAATTACACCAAAGTAGCAGCTAAACAAACAAAAACAAATAAATAAACTCAGAAATGTTGTTCTGATTGTGACAAAACAAACAAAAGAGCCATAAAGTGTAAGTTTAAAACAGAGAGCAGCTATGCTAAGGTCAGGAATGAGGCATTCTGATTGGTCAGAAACACAGTTTACAGCTTCACTCTCCACATTTTGGCTTATATCTTCTGAATTTACCAGCCAAGGCAGAAGGTTAAGGGTTTTCACGTGTGCTATAATCTCAGTGCAAGTAAATGGGATAGAAAAGTTTTTTTTTTCCTGTAAAGAGGTTGTAATATTAGAGATTAACACAAAAAGCTGGAACACTGCAAAAACACAAAATCTTACCAAGCATTTTTGATCTAATTTTTAGTGCAAATATTTTAAAACACCTGAAATAAGATAAAAGTAACACAAGTAACTTTTCAGCAAAAAATAGTAACTTGTTTTAAGTCAGTGATTTCTGAAAAGTTGTACAGGTTAGAATACGTCTGTTTGCAAAACAAAACATGTTCATTACATCTTTTATACAAAATCATCCTTCAATGATCAGATTTCAGATGTTTTAGGGTCTCTGTCACTTTAAATCCAAATAATTTGCTGCTGGCCACGCCCCCTAACGCAACGTTTACACCTGTGTGTGAAAATGGCTGCCAGAAGATGGACAATTATACAACAATAAATCTTTGCAAAGCATTAGTAGAGCTTCCTGCACAACTAACAAGAATGTAACAAGTGGTTCCTGGATGCTGAGCCAACAACAAACCACTCATCTTTTCCAGCAGCCATTGTACAGCGCATGTAAAACCAGCTGATCAAACATACGGGAGCTCAGTTTGTGTTGCTAGGTAACAGGTAGAACTCTCCTAGGGTTGCTAGGTAACCAGCGGAACTCTGCTGGGGTTGCTAGGTTACCAGTCCAGTCCTGCTGATTTATGATGTTAACTTCTGGAGGTCTTTGAAACATCTCGTTTTCTAGAGGCCAAAAAACATAAACTTTATGTCAAAAACGGGCTGGGTGGTTTTTTAAAGAACTTGTTTTGCTTTTAGAAGCAGCAGAAACACAAATGGAAATGTAACAATGTGTAAAATGTAAATTTTGCTTAATATGTCCACTGGAAGATTATTTCACTCATAAGACATTTTTCCCGTTATAATCAGACAGTGGAGTCAGTACTTTGTCAATATTGAGGGATTTTTGGCCTAAAACAAGCTACTATATCTTGCTCAAAAGCTACTTGTGAGTTAGTTTTGTCTTATTTCAAGTGTACTGGGATATTTCCAGTAGAAACTGGACCATAAATACTGGGTAGTGTTTGTTGTTTTGGCAGTGAATGATCAGTGAACTCCTTCAGCATCACAGTCCCAGCCGGCCGGGCTCCAGCCGGCCGACCTCGGCGTTCAGCAGCACGTTTTAGCGTTTCAGTTTCAGGAGTGAAGCTTAGCGCCCAGCTAGCACCAGTCCTCCTCCTCCCGCTCCCTGAGACCTGCCGCTCCCCTGCCGCTGCCTGCCGCAGACCCCAGGGTGAAGTGGTAACCGTTCGGCACTCCCGCCGCCCGCCCCTGCGTGGCGGCGCTGCTGGAGGAGTGACCCCCACCATGGCTGCTCACGGCGTCCTGGAAGTCCTCGCCCTCCTCCAGCAGGGACGAGTCCAGCTGCTGCCGGCTCGGGTTTGAGTCCGGACCAACTGGGGCTTTGGGCTCCTCGTGAGCCGCTAGCAGGCGGTCGTGCTCCGATGCGCCGCGGACGAAGCGAGACCCGGGGGTGGAGGCGCTGGGTGTAGCAGCGGAGGAGGTGGGGGTCTTGTAGGCCACGGCGGGCCGAGGCGTGAGCGGCGTCTGGGGGAGCTGGCGGCGCCCGCGGGCCTGAGCGCCGGTACCAGACGGCGGCTTCGTCACAGTGCTTCCCTGCTGGGAAACACAACCACACTGTCCCTTAAAGGCAATAATCAATAAGAATATAAATCACAATAGACACGTGATCAATATCTATGGATAAAACGTCCGAACCGCACGGCATTCTGGGAGAACGAGGGAGAGGAAAGGCTTTAGCTAGCTAAGCGAGGATGGATTCCTGAAGACTTACTCACTCTTTGGTTGCCTAGCAACAACACGCTGGGTAGGAAGCAGTTTCAGTTGCCTAGCAACAGCCTGCTGAGTAACGGACAGCAGCAGTTTCAAGTTTCCCCTTAGCGCCTCAAAACTGATTAAAAATAAAACAACAACAATGGCGTGGAGAGAAAACTGGATTAAACAGTTTGGTGACATTTCAAATAACTGCAACAAAAAACTGATCAGTAATTATTGATAGACTGATCACAACTGATATCGTACAGCCATACTTTAAAGTGGTCTGAGGCTAAATTCACACAGCAGGTAACTGCATATCGGCCCATTAACACCATTTAACCAAAACGTAAATAAATCAGATCTTCCACATGTGAAAACGTTTTTCTTGTTTTTCTTATTTTTAAATCCTGAAGTTGCATCATTACATGATGACAGTTGATCAACCAGTCATTGCTGATCATCTTTGACTGATTCTAGACATTTCAAATTAAATGAGTGAAATGAGTTTTATGACAAAGTATTTTATCTTAACAATAATAGTCAAAGGGCAAAAATAAAACAAACTGTTGTAAAGGATAAAGCTAATGAAATAAATAAATAAATAAAAAATTCAAACCAGTATCAGTTGTGCTGAAAGGAATGTTTTTAACACAGCAGTGGATTGTGGTGTCATGGAGGATGTTCTTAGATTTTAGCTGTAAAACTAGAGTTTTTCTGCTGCATAATTAAATTTGTTTTGTAAGGAATTTCATCTGAAAATTTCACAAAAAGTCATCAAACGTAAAAAAACAAACCACTCAAATCCGTGTTTCTCCAACTTGCCCAATCTGGCAACACTGATGTCGTTCTGCGCCAAAGCTACAGCGCCACCGCCTGGCCCGGCGGACCTACTGCACCATCGTTTACTGAAACATGTCCTCACCTGCTTGATGAGGCCAGAGTCCTGGCTCTCTCCCGGAGACGTGGACCGGCTCGGCCCGGCCGACCGGGCCTGACCCGGCTCCCTGCTGCCGTAGCGCTCGCAGGAGTAGTAGCGCTGCTTCTCCCCGGCGGAGGAGTGGTGCCTCCTCTCATGGGGGCGGCTGCGGTCCCGTTCTCTCGCTCGCTCTCTGGACAAACCGTCGGCTGACGGGTCTTCAAACGAACCTACGGGACGGTTACGTTCAGCGTTTTATGAAAAGTTTACTTCCTAAACATCTATACGTCTGTTAGCTTCACGTTTCAGACTAAACTAACTTACAAGTAAGGAATAAGAGCTTGTTTGTTTTAAGCCAATAATTCCTCAATATTGATGAAAAAGTTCTAGTTCTATTATTTTACTTTTAACATGGTAACTATGTCTTATTACAAGTTAAATATTCCTCCCATGGAACTAGTAATACTTCATCAATATTAAGAAATTATTGACTAAAAAGAAGCTCCTATATCTTGCTGAAAGTTACTTGAAAGTTATTTTTGTTCTATTTCAAGTAAAGTGAGATATTGGACCAGAATTACTTGGTAAAGATGTAAATTCTGGGGTTTAGTTTTTTTCTGTCTGGTTTTCTGGCGGTCGGCTCACCGACTGGGTCGGATGGCGGCGCTGACGACGTTTTATCCAGAGACTTCTGCTTCCTGTCTTTGTCCTTGTCTCTGCGGCGGTGGCAGCGGTGATGGTGGTGATGGTGGTGGGTCCGGTCCGGGTCCGGTCCGGCACAGAACCGGCTCTGGTCCACCCGCTCCAGGTCGTAGTCCCTCAACCCGACCTGCTGGGGCGTCAGCGACGACGCCGAGCGTTTTATTGGGCTGAGGTCAACGATCGGCTGGAAGGAGGGAAGAGGGGAAGGTCAAAGGTCAAGCGGACTGTTGAAATATTCACAACATGAAACTAGAGAGCAGCAACATTACGTCTAAACATCGAACATCTGAATGAATTGATTATCAGTTATTGACGGAGGAGCAGAACTGTGTTAGCATTTAGCTTGTTAGCATCTCATGTTTTATTTACTGATTTTTTTCCATTATGAACGTGTTTAATATTCCGCTACTGTTGAAAAAACACAATTGTGGTTTTTCTAATGAATAAGAAACGCAAATAAAATCATGTGTTAATAAGTTTGTTCACAATATAAGTCAATAAAAAACCAGCAGCGCCAGCATCCTCCAACTACTTCCTGTTTTCTTCTTTGTCGTTTTCAGCAGTAGTAACATCCTGTTGATCATGCAACTCGTGTGATGCGAAAAAAGTGTTTTTACTGCAGTTTTGCTAATTTAATCTCATCACCAAAACTTAAGAAAAAACAAATCATTTCAAAACTGGTGTTTCCATTCAGCTGATTTATTTCTGTAATTCTAATTATGTCATCAATGGAAATGAAGCTGCTGTTTGAAATTAAATCAGACTAAACTTACGAGCAACTTTTCAGCAAGATATAGCAGCTTGTTTCAAGTCAATAATCTCTTAAAATTGATGATAAAATACAAGTTTTACCTGAAGATCATTTCACTTTTAAGATGGAAAAAATGTTTTGTTATCAGTGAAATAATCTGTTCAACTTTTTCATTGATATTAAGGAATTATTTTCTTTGAACAAGCTCCTATATCTCACTGAAAGTTACTTGTCAGTTTTCTTTAATTTCAAGTGTATTTGCACAAAAAACTAGATAAAATCCTTGGGTAAGATTTTGTGGTTTTACAGTGTAGCTTCTATGCTAATGCTAAGATGATTTCCACTCTGCATACTTCAACATTTGAAGGTATATTTGGTTTTTGAACTGTTAAAATAGTAGAAGGACACACCTTTTTATCTTTAACATTAAAATATGTTAAGGTATTTTTCTACTTAAAACTGACAGTTAATGTAATTTCCTTATTATTTTATGAGGACAGTGCTGCTCACCCTGTCTGGTTCTTACCTTGTTGGTTGCAGCAATCAATCTGGTGAGACGAGGAACTGAACCAGCAACCAAAACTCGCCTTCCAACTGAATTTAGCAGCGATTTAAACCAAAATGAACCATTTTAGAGACGTAAAATGGTAAATTATGAGTCTGATTAGATGCATTTTGCAGTGAATCTGAGGTTCTTGTTCCGCGCTCACAGTTTGAGACGTCGCTGCAGTCAGAATCCAGAGGCGACATCATGTTAAGAAAACAATCTTAACAATCATTTTACTCAGTCAGCAGCCTTAAAATCTCATTATTTTAACAGAAAAGAACAAGAATTTTTTCCCTGTTCCCATCGCAAAAATGAAGATTTAAAAGTTTTCACATTTTAATTTAAAGCCTGAAAAACTTGAAGTGTAAGAGCTTGTTTCAAATAAAAGTTTCTTGAAAAATTGATAAAAACTGGGATGATTTCACAAGTGAAATAATTTTTTTTTTAAATTAAGGAATTATTTTCTTAAAAGAAACTCCTGTATTTCACTGAAAAGTTATTTTCAAATTAGTTTCAATTAAAGTGTTAAAGTATTTCCACTACAAACTAGTAACATTTTGTGTTTAAAAACACACAAACTGCACTGCAAAAACACAAAAATATCCTAGTACATTTTAAATAAAGAAAAACTAATTCAGAGGTAACTTTTCAACAAAATGTAGGAGCTTTTAAATAATAGTAAATAATTCCTTAAAATTGGTGAAAAACTACTTGCAGATTATTTCACTTGTAACGTGAAAAACTTCCCAGTGAAATAAGAAGCAGAATTATTGACTTGAATCAGGCTCTTACACTGCAAAAACTACATTTTTCCCACATACTTAGTGAAATAATGTAAAAACTGGACAAAATACTTGGTAAAAATTTGTGTTTTTGCAGCTTATTGTCTCCATTTAACGAGCCAAATAAGATTTTAAGACTGAAATTGGTACAAATGAGAAAACTGAACAGATTTTCAGTGAGAAATCTTTAAAACAGAAGAGCAGCAGTACCGTCTCTACCTTCCACCAAACGACACAAACACTCACAACCACAGTGTGTAGCACCGTACTGCTGAAAAGCAGGAGACGAACCTGAGAACACATACAGATACCTTTCCAAGGATGTATGGCTTCAATGTGAATGTAAATCGATTTTTTAGAAATGAGGTTATATGGAATGGGTGGTGCGTTGTGGAGGCGTCAACGCCGCCATGTGATGGAGGCAAAAACACAAAGAGAGAGAAGAGGGGAGGACAGAGAGGTGGCGCAACAGGTGGTACATACTGCCAGGTGGGTCCCGGGGGCGTGGCGAGGGTGGCTCCGCTAAGGACAGCACGCACAAGAGGAGGTGGGCAAAACATTAGCAGTGAGCATCAACACAAGAAAAAACGGGAAGACAGGAAGAGAAGAAGAATGAGGCTGTTCTGTAGTTTCCTGCTGTCCACAATTAGCTTCTAATGTCAGCTTTCTTATGAAATATAAATGTTAAACTGGAGTTTTAGACACATTTAATTATAAATGATGCTTTAAAGTTACATTTTTTGCATTAAATAACATGATCATGATGCCTTGAGCGGGTTAGGAAAGGTCTATAGTCCATTAAAAACATGTACATTTCACAAAATCATTTTCAGTTAATGAGATTTTTGTCTGCTCACTTCTGCTTTTTTGAATTATTTTAGGGTTCGGTCACTTTAAACCTAAATAAACTGCAACTGCGGTTGCTAGTTGCTAGGTAACGGGCAGAGTTCCGGTGCGGTTGTTAGGTAACAGAGTAACTCATTGTAAGAGAATGTCTGGGTGTTTGTTATTTTTAAATACTTGTACTATTTATAGAAGTATATTTTTAGAATGGAAGAATAAAAATGTTAAAAATGACAAATTTTGAATAGTCTGTATTTTCCTCATGTCCATTCTCATGTCTTCATATTTTCTATCTTAATCATTTTTATCTGTATATTATCTTTTAAAGTGCTTTGGTTTTTTGGTGGAAATTTACTCCTGTTTTTGTCCATCTACATTACCCGTAAATCACCGTTATAATATTCTCTACTGTCCATGTTTTACTTTGTTCCTTGGTTAAAATAAAGCTACTGAGGAAAAAGAAAGAAAGACATAGAGAGGAAATGGAACTGCTCCATGTTCATCCACTTCAAAATAAGAGCATGAACATAAAACATCTAACTCCATAAAGAATCTCTAAAAGTCAATTAGAAAAACTTTAACTGAAAATGTAAATTGGGGGTTTAGAAGTTATTTAAAAAATTAATTTAGGGGGAAACTAAGTGCAAGAAACATTTCCTAAGGTAGCAAAAACGCTAACTGCTGACTTAAAATAAGCTATGTTACATCCAGTTCTCCTAAAAAGTATCTTAAAGTACTTATACAATATAATTGCTTACAAGTACTGACTTTAAATTAGCAACAGAGTTTTTAGACGTTTATTTGTGAAATAATTTTGAGCGTTAAGCTTCTATTTTTCACTACTTTGTCTCACATAAACAAAACCTGCTGAGTCCGTAGTTAAGTGACAAACCGAATAATTAGAAAGACTTGAATTCTTTAAGGAGCTTAAAAATGCAACGTAAACAGCGGGAAAGCACGTGTTCAAGAATCGTGGAGGGAAAGACGATGACCGACAGAAACCAGACAGTGAGACAGTAAAGCTGAACAGACGGGTGGAAAAATCCAGAAACAGAAACAAATCCTCTAAACGTGGCGTCAACACAGCAGAATTAAATTTATACACATTAAGAACTGTTTAAAGTTTATGAGAGTTACATCACTTGACATGCAGAGATGGTTTATTCAACCCTTTGGCTTTGAAAGAAAAAAGTACAAACATAAAAAGCAGTCAACAGCATTAAAGTCTAAATGTTTTATAGTAATTCCACATATATTCTGTTAAAAACTTTGATTACTTCATTGATATAAATACAGAATTTCTTAAAAGAAAATAATGTGAATAAAAGAAGAGTTGGTTTGTTTAGAAAGTCTGGTTTGTTTGGGTCCAGTTTGAATGCCAAGAGGAGACTGATCCAAAACCAGGAAGTTACTATAACACAGGGCATTCTGGGTAAATACAAAAACACATGAGTCTAACGCTACAGGGAGAAATTACTCCTGATCTTTTACCAATGATTAAAAAATAAAATACTTATGATAAAAATGTCTTGTTAGAAAGTGGAACTAGTAGTTTTTCATCAATATTAAAGGGGCTTTATTATGTACTGTCCAGGCATAGATCACCATTTTATAACATAATCAAGTAGCTACGTTACCTTCAGATGCTATATATGCATCGTATGATGTAAAATAAATTTGACTTCATAAGTTAGACCATTCAGGTCGGCCATTTTGAAAGCCTTCACTTACATGGTATTCAGCGTTTAGGCGCGGCAGCGATGCGGCTCTGGGGTGGCCCTCCAGGCCGGGCCGGCCCTCTGCATCGGACAGGTTCTCCGGCTTCGGGTCGGCCTGCCGCTCCTAAAACGAAACGCCGTCAGCGGGAGTCTGGAGGAATCAGAAACAGGAAGTAGTTTTTCTACCTGAGCTCTGCTGCAGTGGTGGACGTCCTCTGACTGGCCTCTCTGCAGCCGCCGGCGCGGCTTCAGCCTCGCAGCCGCCGGGGAGAAATCTCCAGACTGGGAATGTTTAATGGAAGTCCTCTGGTTCGGACTGGGAGGGGAAACAGAGACACTGCAAAACATTATGACCAGACAAAACCAAGGAAACTAACACTGTTAGATTCAGAGTCGGTCGGATGGATGGATGGATAGTTAGATGGTTGATTGGTCGGTTGGATGGACGTTGGTTGGTTAGTTGGATGACCAGATGGATAAACAGATGAACAATCCATTGGGTGACTTACATGGCGTCCATGTTGGCGTTCATATTGGTGACGGTGCTGCTATTGGAAGTGGGCGGGGCTTGTGTTATGGGTTCCGGTTCTGGTGGCGGAGCCGGTTTGATTGGCAGCGCCGGCTCATGAAGATGAGTGAAGGGCAGAACTGGGCGGAACAGAGCGCCCAGCTTACTCTGCAAAGACACCAGAACCAAAACAAACATTTCAGTATGAAAACATCCCAGTAAAACCAGTGAGTCAGAACCAGTTGAGTCAGAACCAGTCCTCAAGTCCGTTTACCTGAGAGATCCCAGACGGGTTCTGCTGCTGGAGCTTCTTGGCTCGGTTCTGTTTGTAGTAGTCAAAGATCATGTGGGCAGCATAAACTTTCCCCACAGTCAACTCGTTGTCTGCACAGAGAGAGAAAACAGTCAGGCGCAGTTCAGTCCTATGGCCACCAGATGGCGCCAGAGGAGCAGCAAAGTTCAGCTGAGAGGGAGGGAAAAAGAAGAAAATCTTTACTGTATAAACATACATACATCCCTAATTTTTACTATCTAGAGAGTGTTTAATGTTTGACTTGTTAGAGTTCACAGGAAAGTTTTTATTACACTAATATTAAATTTTTGAGGTAAAATTAAATGTTAACGTTTAAGTTGGATAAGGAAGTTGGTGCTGAAGCTGCAGCTCACACTTATGAGGCGTGACCAGCAGGTCGACGGTCTTCTGCTGCAGGTTGGGCCAAACGCGGTGGATCTCCCGCTTCAGGTCGGCGTCGCACAGACGCTGTGCCAGCACGCCTTGGCGCACACACACATCAGGTTACATCAACATGAGTGGCCCGTACAGCAGCAGAGAACTCTGGGAGCTGTTTGTCTGTGAGTCTCACCGGACGCCAGCTTGATCTCCAGCGCGGTGCGGATCAGCGCCATCAGCGTGGAGGTGAAATGGACCGTGTTGTCATCGGCGATTGGCATGTTCATCCTCACCAGGCGCTGCGGGATGCAAAGGTTAAAGGTCAGGGGGAGCAACTCTAAACTAAAAGAGAAAACAGTAACAGGTTCTGCTCAGGAATCACCAGGAAACGGCGACAAACAGAAGCAAAAATCAGCTACACTGCAAAAACTCAAAATCTTACAGAAGTATCTTTAGGTTTAGTTTCTACCACAAATATCACATTTGAAATGAGACAAAACTTACATAGAAGTAACATTTTAGTGAGGTATAGGAGCCTGTTTTGAGTCAAAAACTCTTCAGTATTGATAAAGAACCTCTGGTCTAGCAGATTATTCCACTTACAACACTAAAAATGTCATAAGTGAAATAATCTTCCAATTGTACTAATCCTTTTTAAAATCAATACTAAGAAATGATTTACTTAAAATCAGCTCCTCTATCGTTCTAAAAAGTTACTTCCAAGTTAGTTTTCTCTCATTTCAAGCGATAACATATTTACACTAAAGAATGAAGAGAAAATCTTGGTAAAATCTTGTGTTTTTGCAGTGTAAAGTTCAGCATCTCCTCTGTGTTTTAATCAATGAGTGATTTAGAAACCGATCAATAATCTAGCCTGGAGGGCCAGTTTGTCAATACCGTTATTCCTGGTAATTCAGTGGAAGCAAAAGGAAAACAACCAGAGAAGAATAACAACACAACAACTTCAATATTTAAAGAAAAATAAAAACTTTAGGTGCATTTTGTTTAATCCTCGTCAGTTTAAATGTGTTTGGTTTCAGTGGTGCTTAAACACTCCATTACACTGAAAAACAGAATCCAGTTTCTAGTGCAAATATCTTAGTTCACTGGAATTAAGACAAAAATATTTTTCACCAAGATGTAAAAAAAAATGAAAATTTTTTTAACTTTTGAAGCTCAGAAAATCTTCCATTTATTTCTCTAAAATTTTTGTGTATTTTTTTTCCTACCAAATTTTAAAATGTTCTCATACTTTCAAACCTTTCTTCTACAATTTCAGAGATTTATCTCAAGATGTCTGAGTTTGTCCTAGAATTTTTTTTCTTTAACTCACATTTTAAAGTTTTCTCAAAATGTCTATTTTATCCTACCATTTGTTTTACTTCTCAAACTCAGAAACCTGTTTTTTCTAGAAAATTCAGAGTTTTATTCCAATCAAATTTTCAAACTAAGAAATTTTCTTGTTTCCCACCATATTTCTTAAATCAACCTCAACAGTTGAGTTTCTCTCTAAATTTAAACTTTTCTTAGTTCGTTCCTTAGATTAACCTAAAAATTTCAGAGTTTTCTCCAAGCAAATTTTGGACTTTTCAAGCCTTGAAAGTTTCAACTTTTTCATACGATTTCTCAGAATAAATTTTCCATTTCTGAGTTGTTTTCCAAGCAAACCTTTCAAACTCAAAAATGTCCTTTTTTTGTTGGAACTTTACTTGTTTTTTTTTTTTTTTTTAATCCATGAGTCTTATCATGCCATTGTAAAAATAAATCCCACATTGTGACTCCTGCACACATGCATGTTTTAGTGTTTGTTGGGTCAAAAACAAACCAGTAAGCGATGGTTTGTTACGACTTCCAGCCAGTTTGAAAGAGGTGCATGATGAAATTATTTGCATTTTCTTTGCAGGAACAGATGAAATGAAGGTGTACAAGGGACACATGCATGTTGACACTTCACATGCTCAGCGTTTATTCAAATGAAAATGGGAGAAAAACACCCAAAGCAGCCAAAATAAAAGCCATTAAAAGACAAAAGAGGTGGAAACCGGAGGCTAAAATTCCCAACCCAGAGAAATGTGTCGCAGGTCGGCAGGAGGAAGATCAGCGGAAAGGTTTGTATGAATAAATTTCTTTGCTTGTGCCTTTCCCTGTCCATTCACAGCAGCAGGAGTTATATTTGGAGGCGCGGCAGCATCGGCGTCAGGCCCGGCGTTTCTAACTGGGGCAAGGACAGGGCCGCGTCGAGTTTGATTCAACCTGACAGCTGTGCACATGCTGGAAACAGTCGCATTACGTCTGCATGTCAGGAGGTAAGCAGCTGGAAGTCAGCATACCTGATGATCGCTGAGACTCCCACTTCAACACGACTGACAGGAAACTACAAGAGTATCAGGGCCACTTCAGCTAAGGAAGTTAAAACAATAGGTCTGTGTCAACAGACGCTGTGTGAGGTATAAAATAATAACTCACAAATATGTGAGTCAATCATGAGTACTATGACAGTATTATTGTCACAAATCAACCTATCAGCCTTCTTTTAAGTTGGTTTAAATGAACCAACTGAAAACACTAGTTGGAAAATATTCATTTATTTTTTGTAGATCCAAAACTTCAAAAGGTGTCAATGCACTGTAAAAACACAAAATTAGATTCAACATCGAACATATTTCAATTAAAAAAGACAAAAATAACTTAAAAGTAACATTTCAGCAAGAAATAGGAGCTTGTTTTAATGAGAAGTTGGCGCTGCTTTGTATTTCAATACATTCTCTTTGGACTTATTTAGGACTGTTTCTCTCCCCCGTTCTGCGTTAGCGCCGCCATCTTTGTTCTGTGAAGTTTCCTGCTTCTCTTTGATTCCGTAGTAAAAGATGAACGACAAACCCCGACAGAAACAACATGACAACAGGCGGCCAGAAGACGTGGAGCGCATCAAAGAGACAGAAGCCTGAAGGCGTTTGGCAGGTGGAAGCAGAGCAGCAGCAGACTGAAAGCGGATTGTACCTTGTAGGCGACCCGGGGAGGACATTTCTTCCCCAGACCGAGCGGAGGAGACATGTCGCGAAGCATCTCGTACATGTCGCGGTAACTTATGCGGCCGCTTCCATGGGGAAGGAGGGAGATTTCCACGGAGAGGGATTGGCAGCAAATGAACAAAGATGGCGAAAAAGAAATGACAGAAAATGGGAGATGGGGGTGGGAGAAGAACACAGAAATCTTTAATAAGATTTCCTGGATTTTTCTCCGGATGCCATTGCAACTGAATTGATTCATCCAATAATGGATCCCGGGAGAGAAGAGGAAGGATGAGAGGAACCTGGTGGGAGAAATGAGTCGGGTTGGAACTTTTAAACCTAAGGATTCAACCCTCTGATGCATAAAGTGATGTCTTTGTTTTGCAATATCTTTGAAATGAAAAATGTTCATCACTTCATATTCCAGGTATTCCTCAAGAAACATGTTTCTAATATCATGCAATTCATATTTTGAATTGAGCTTTTATACATTTTAAGAAATATGTTTTATATTACTACCCTTCCATAAGTGGGTCATTTCCTATTAGTCTTTGTTTCCTGTGAAAACATTTTTTAACCAAGTGTCAGCCCTGATTAATAATATTTTACACAGCGAGAACTTGAGTACTATAACAGTGTTATTGTCACAAATCAACCTATCAACTGTCTTTTAAGTTAGATTTAAAGAACCAATTTAAAACACCAGTGGACCACATTTATTTTTTGTAGATCCAAAACTTCAAAGGTGTCAATTCACTGTAAAAACACAAAAATCAGATTTTCCCAAAACCTTGGAAAAGATGATGACTTTGTGTTGCATTTAACATTTTGTACATAAATTTTGATTTAAAAATTGTAGTTTTGTCCTTATTTGTTTAATTTATTCTTGAATTGCAGTCGGGCGTGTCGCACAAAATCAGTCCAGAGTCCGGAAATTAGCATCCGGATGCTAATGATCTCTTATTTAATTTACTACACTTGGCTAAATACAGCAAGCGTATTGAAAGAAAGTGAATCAAATCCTACTTTTGTAACTGAGGATAAATCTGTTGAACCAAACTTAAAAGTATTTGAAAACTAGATGCTTTCATCTTAATACAACAAATGTGAAAAATAATTTTAAATATTTTGATCTTCGATGAGTATTTGCTTGATTTTATTTTTTATTTGGGATCCACAAGTTCTTTTGACTCAACAAAAACATGTGGAAACCTCTGGTTTACCTCAACTATATTTATGTGTTAGAAAGGCCTAGTTAAAGCCCGACATGAATGAAAATATTCAGAATTGGAATGGTATCGATCCAACCTGAATGTACTGTAACTATTTGGCAAAGAATTAGCAAAAAAATGTTATGTTGATATGAATCTGAAAATAAAAAGCACACCACACTTTTCAGAGTTTTGCAAAGAATTATGAAAAGAAGCTTTTGAAACTAATGATTATAATCCTAGATTTAAGGAAATATCTATTTTGTTTTTGCCTGAAGGAAAATAGATTCTAGATTTATAATCAGCTCAAAACATAGATTTTCAGAGGCGTGTTCCTTTAAGACTCCCTGCTGCCCCCCGGTGGGAACATGGCAGGCATGGTATCGGATCGCTGAGCGTTTGTGAAACCAGTCCAGAACCAGCACAGCCTCTTTCTTTAAAACAAAGGGTCTGTGTGGGAGAGCAAACCTTGTAAGCCACCCTGTTGGGGCACTTCTTCCCCAGGCCCAGGGGAGGCGAGATTAAACGCAATAATTTGTACATGTCCCGATAGCAAATCCTCCCACTGAAAAAGATCAAACACGATCAAGAGGTTAGAAAACAGGAGAACTCACAGGAGCAGCTTGGTTTCTCTGCTTACATGGGGTTGTGTGAGGTAGCTATGAGTAGTCAGTATCTTCAGAGTGAGTAAAAATTTGATGTGTGTGACGTGGAACAATTGAAGGAAGGATTTAATCAACTGTCATCTTCCTACAGCTTCTCCAATTGGACATGACTTTTTTTTTTTTTTTAAATTGTTTAATTATTCTTATGATAAATATATATTTTTCATTTTCGTCATATTTTTTCCCGGGCAATTTACATAAGATTTAATTTTATTCATTTGAGTGTAGAGAATTATTTAATTGGGCTTTTTTGAACCGGTAAGGATCGGTCTATGGCCTATACAAAACATTTTCATTAATCTTTTGCACAAAATCATTGTTAGACATTGAGATTTTAGCTAGCAAGATAACTATCACGTTTAAACAAAATTAGTGTCAACTTATGTGATAGCACTCAAAAACATTTTTCTCCGTGACAGCAATGTGCTTCCATAGTTTTAAGACATCTTGTCACTTTATGTCCAAATAAACAAACTCAACGTTTACACTCTGAAAATGGCTGCAAACAGATGCAGAGTTATACAACCCTACATTTTGAAAAGCAGAAGTAGAGCCTCCTCCACAACCAGCAAGAAAACAGCAAGTGCTTTCTGGATGGTTGCTATGGTGACTCCCACCATTTTCAGGAGGTTGGGGACTTTTTTCAAAAGGAAAAAAATTACAAAAATAGATATAAAAAGAAAAAACATCTTAAAGTGGAATATGCTAAATCAGTTTTAGTTTTTCTAATAATCACCTGCCAGCTCAGCACTGAATTCACTGAGTTGTATGTTGTGTGTAAGATACTTACTGCTTATAGCTACTGCTCATGACCCCACTTTAAACACAAAACGTCTTTAATTTGATAATAATAAAGTATTTAGTTTCAGATCAAAAACTGTGTAATTAGTGGAATAAAAACTTACCTCAGAAATGTCCAAAATTAATAACAGCTAAAAATGTGTCTCATATACTGTATATCTAAAGTAAATGAGTAAAAATCTTTGTTTTTTTTATGTCAAATCCAAAAGCTTCTGAAAACAGACATCATTTTACTCTAAACACTGCAAAAACAAAATCTTACCAAGTATTTTCTTTGTTTTGTCTCTAAGCTAAAACTAACTTAGAAGTAGCTTTTCAGAAAAATATAGGAGCTTGTTTTACGTAAATAATTCCTTAATATTGATGAAAATGTTCTAACAGTAAGTGAAATAATCTGCTAGTGGAACTAGAAGTTTTTCATCTACCTTAAGGATTTATTTACTTAACTTTATTTTTCTGAAAACTTATTTGTAATTTTAGTCTTATTTAAGTGTACTTGATCTAGAAACTAGACTAAAATTACTTGGTCAGGTTTTGTAATTTTGCAGTGCATTCATATTCAGAGGAATAAATTATAATTCCTCCCCCATAATGTCTGTCAGGTGACGGCAAATCCTTATTTTACTTCTCTCACCTCTAACGGTGTCCTGATCAAAGAAAGGAAGCTTCGTTAGAACGGAACGAAGTGAGAATAATCTGGGACAGATTAGCCTCCCCAGTGCTCAGAATTAGCATCTCCGCTCCAGTCAGAGCGAGCCGCCTGGAAACGGACGGGCCTGACATAAACCTGCAGGAGTGACAGGAAGTCTCAGCAGCAGACGGCGGGAAGCAGAGCCTGCCGGATTAGCAGCAGGATGCAGAGCAGGGATGAGATTTTAGCTGAAGTTTTTCCTGTTTCCTTCAGCAGTAGACGTCCTGTGGAACGTAGCGCCGCCGCCGCGGCGTAGCTCAGCGCCGCGGCTGCAGGAGAAACCTACCAGGCGGCGGGGTCGTACTCTGCCCACACGCGGATGAACTCGTCCAGGTGGTGCGGCCCGAGGATGGAGGCGTCCCGAGTTAGATACTCAAAGTTGTCCATGATGACGGCAACGAATAGATTCAACATCTGGGAGAAGAAAAAAAAGGACAAAATGAAGGAAATGAACATTTAACTTGATTGGATCAGACAACTACAGTCTTTCAATACATGTAAGACTGGGAGATTAATTTATTTGATCAATTACTTGAAGTTTTGTTTTTGAAAGTCACATTTTTTTCCCCACCAATCCACTCCTTGGGTTTCCAAGGTGATGTCAGTAACCTGGGCGGCCATCTTGTTCAACAGCTTCTATTTGGACAACTCTATATATTGACCTACATATAATATTACAATTTTATTTTTTACTTTTCAGAATTAAGTCATAAAATTACAATAATAAAATTGTTATATTTGGAGACTAAAGTAGTAATTTTAACACAGTAAATAAAAAATTAATATCCAATTTTTTTCTCTCAATAAAAACGTCTTTATTGTAATAATTTTAAGACTTTGTTCTGGTAAAATTATGTCTTTATTCTGCTAATATTATGACAATATTTTCTCAAACATGTCTGGATGCAATGACTGATGTAAGCGTTTAATTAATAATATATTTAAACTTCAAACTAAACCAAAAATACTTGATACAATACTATGTAAACTCTGGGAAGAGCTTAGAAATGATGGGAAAATCATCTGATTTTCTGAATTACTGACCAGGAAGGAGCAGAGGAAGATGAAGGACACGAAGTAGAAGTAGGCGAAATCGCTGCCGCACTCCTTCCCTGAACTTCCTGAGAGTTTATCACACGGCCGGTTACTGAGGCAGGCCAGCATGATCTCATGCCACGCCTCGCCTGTGGCACTCCTGATCACACACACAGCGAGCCAGCAGTCAAAATGGATCAAAGCCGCAGATCAAAGCGTTAGTGCTGAATACCTCAGGTTACCTGAACAGGAGGGTCAGGGCCTGGAAGAAGGTCTGGAAGTTGTTGTGGTGATTTATGGAGGTCTCTTCGTTCAACTCGATGTTCCCAAACACCTGAGGACAGAAAACACAAACCGGGCTTCAGGGGAAAGCTGCAGGCGCTACGTTTTTATATGACACACCTGCTCAAAGGAATTTAGAAAAGCATTGACTCTCATCTACAGTTCTATGTAAGCAACAGAAATGCATCATTTTCAGGAGTTAGTTTTTGCTCACCTGCATCCCGATGATGGCGTAGATGAAGAACAACATGGCGATCAGCAGGCAGACATACGGCAGAGCCTGAAAACAAACAGAAAAACATTCATCTTCCAAAGAGACACCATTCAAATAAAAGTTTTTATTTCCTGTTCTTTCTTTCTAATCTCTCCTTTGTCAGAGTTTCTGCGCTTATTTAGAGACGTGAACTGGACCGGCAGGGCTGATTCCTCTGACCGGCTGTTTATCTCGCTGCGAGGAGGAGGAGGAGGCGGCGAACAGCTGTAATTAAATCGCCACCTTTTAAGACTCCGCAGCTACTGTCTGTCTGTTGTTGCCGGGCTTAAAAGCTCTCAGCGCTGACATTAAACCTCCTATAAAGTCCCCGAGCCGCTGCACATATAACTCTGCTTCTCCCAGGGGGATTTAGCGAGCGAATGTGGAAATCCCAGCGGCTGTCCGCCGAGGCGATATTCAGCTGGAAGTTAAAGGAAACGGCATCTATTTCCTGCGTTTGTTCAAGAGCGAAGCGCACTCCATTAGAAAGGCTAATTAGTCGCACTTCCAGAGAAAACGCTTTTATCTTTTCTCTTAAACAAGCATAATTATTCGCTATTTGCTCATTAGCACACTGCAGTCGCCCACAGATGCAACTGTTTTGTTTTTTTACTCACCTTGAAGGACTGAACGAAGGTCCAGAGCAGGATGCGGATGGTGTAGCCCTGGCGCAGCAGCTTGATGAGCCGAGCAGCTCTGAACAGCCGCAGGAAACTCAGGTTTATCATCTTGTTCTGGAAAGAAGGAAAACATCTGTGAGATGAATAAAGACGGCCTCAAACAGCCAGGAACCTTCAGATCCAAAAGCTCCAAAAGCGCTTTAGCAACTCATCCAGGAGGTCAGGAAAGTTTCCGGAACATCATCTAAAGCTCTGCGGACCTTAACAGATTCAATAAACCAAAATTACTCCAAAAGTGAATCAGCAACTCATCCAGGAGGTGCCAGAAAGATCCCCAGACAAAATCCTAAATTTAATGGCATTTCAGTGGCGTTTGTAATTAAAACCATCACCAAATAAAATTAGACTTGAGTTGCTTTGGCAACCCAAAAAGCCCTGCGTAAATAGTAAATAATTATTTTATTTTAGGTGTGAAGATGCTTGACGTTTTCTTTCTTCAGTTTTTTTTTTTTTTTTTTTATGACCCGGTCTAAAGCCGCTGGTCGTAAATATTTTAAAACAATCTTTTAGCAAGCTAGCACTGTGAGCTAGCTAGCTAAAATAAATGGTTATTTACAAGCATTGGACCACTAGAGGGCACTAGAAAACCCATCCAATAATTTATACCTGTTGATATTATATAATTGGCTTGATTAAAAGACTTTTAAAATTTTTTTGAGATGGGGCACCAACACTGTCTCCATTCTTCTCATTCTTCTAAATTCGGCCTTGTTTTTAGCCAGAACCCTTAAATTTGATCCTTCTAGAGATGGAACCGGCGTACATTTTTTATTTTCTTGCTCGACATTTTGGCTCTATTTGGACTGGTTCCAGCTGGTTCCAGTTTATCTTTCCTCTGATTTTGTGTCACGTCGGAGAAACAGCCGACACTTTAAACCGAGACTGAACGGCGCACACACTGACGGCAAAACCGAAAGGAAAAAAAAGAAGAAGAACCAGCAGGCGACAAGAAAAGCCACTTACCGTCTAGAGGTGTCAGATGTGACAGAGTGAGGGCACAGGCACCAGCAGACACAGCAGATGATGGAAACAGCCAAACAGAAATAAGAGAGAAGCGAGAAAGGAGACAGAAAAGAAGACTGATGTCCTCAAGAGGAAAAAACACAGCGGGCGTCGACTCACAGGAAACCACATCAGCATTTCTCAGTCCTCCAAATCAGCTACGTCTAATTATATTTGTAGTATTTGTGCATTTTTCTTTTCATTTGAATGTTTCTCAATCAAATCTTTACAGATTTAAGGACTGAGACAACGAGAATAAAACAAAGCACGACTTCTACAGGAAAGCCCATTTTCACTACATCTGTGCAAAGATGAATTTAATTCTGTTAAACAGGAAATCAAATTTATTGTGTTGAGCAAAATTGATCAAAATAAACCACCAGATAAAGGCTAATTTGTTGGGGGTTTTTTCTACGTTACTCCTTTGATTTAATGTGACTTTTCACCAAAGTTTGTCGCTCGTCTGTTGGATGCAGAGGAGACGTAACGTTGCACAAAGTGGCTGCAGGTCTTACATTTATCTCTGTGAACAAAATGTCTGTGATGCTCCCGATCACCGTCACAAAGTCAAACACGTTCCAGGGTTCCTTCAGGTAGTTCTGAAACAAATCAGCACCAAAACACAGAGATTAATATTATTATCAGTTCATTCGTCTCATCTTTGGAAAAAAACATCAGATGTGTTGTTCAAAAACACAAAGAACCAAAGAGCAAACAAGTAACAATTCTTCTACTAATTGATTAATTGATTACTCTGACGATTAATCGATTAACCGAGAATTTTTATATACTATTAGAAATATATTTAAATGAACAAATAAGCTCATTTCTTTTTTAAATAAGAAAATAAACATTCTATTCCCTAGAATGCTTTACTGTAGTGATGCAACTAGGAGTTTTACTTTTTTAACTGAAATGCAAAATATGCATATTTTGATTATTCTGTCTGATTAGTTTTATTGACCTAATGACCTCTTTCTTGGAGTCTGTATACGACATTTAACAATTACTCAATTACAGAATTAGTAGACAATTATTTCAATAATCACAATGGTTAATTGTGATTAATCGATTAAATAAATATAATTGAATATTTGTGGACTTTGGGTGAAATCTGGATTTCAATAAACACTACAGATTTTCTAAAACATGGTGGTCAAATATCCTGCCGGACTGATACCAGAAACTGATGGCTACACATAAATAAAACAGATAGAGGTACAATGCCATAGGGAACATTTAATTACATATTAGTGGAATGTATGTGTATATTTGAGCCTCTGTGTGTAACAATTTAAACATGAAGATAAATTGATTCCATTCAAAACTGCAACAGAAACTGGTCTGTGTACTCCAGATAACGATTAATCAATTATTAAATTAGCTGACGATTATTTGAATAATCAGATTAGTCTGATTAATTGTTTCAAGAAGCAAACACTTATGCATGCTACACAAACTGAACACATACTGACAGCATCTACTGCATAAATCATGAGATGCTGTCTGGACCCTGAACTCCGTCAGACGGGACCGTCATCAGGAGCCTGAGGGCCGACGTTTCTGCCAGGAACCCACAGCTGTTTTCTTTGAACCACTACAGCAGCAAAGCGTTTAAAAAAAGACAGATGTGAGCTTAGCAGCTAAACAGGTGGAGGTAAATGGTGTGTGAGAAAAGCTATTTAATAAATGGGCCTTGTAAATGGAATTGAGCTGCAGGTGAAACGCGTCACTGCAGACCAGGCGGCCTCGTGTCAAGAGAAGATTTATGCTCCTTCCTCAAAGTTCATTCCTGAACGAAAAATGAAAAACAATTTTGGCACCTTATACGGTAAGGTTTAGATTGGATATTGACATTTGAAAGTATTGATCATTGCACGTGTAAAGAAACCTTTTACTGCACCAGCTTATAAACAGAGCCAGTGCAAAGCTCGAGGTTGAACAAAGTCAAGCTAAAAGCTACAGAAGGCTAAAGCTAATTATTACCCAGAGTTGAGTCTAGAGAAAGTCAAACACAATAAAAACTAAAAGCCAGACATCGATCGATTAAATTCTCCCAGACCGAACTTAAAAATAGGATGCTATGCTGCTACAACTCATAGAAGCAGGTTAGAGCTTTGCAAAACATAAATAATCACCGGGTCGGAACACGGCGCATTAAAGTTTTGAGGCAGATATTTTGCCCTCGTGGCCTTTATTTGAAAGTGCTCACACAGGAAGGCAGGTATTGAGAGAGAGGGAAGACATGCAGCAACAGGAATCGAACCTGCGGCAGCCGCGTCGAGGACTAAGGCCTCCTTTTGTACTCTTTTTTTCAGCCTACAATGACCATGATATGCCGTCACACAGGCTCAGCACCACATTACTTCTCAACAGAGAGCAAGTGTTCAGTGCACAAAAGATTATCTTCAACAGCTCACCAGTGGATTGAAAGCAATAATCTTGAGGATGCACTCTAGTGTGAAGAGGCCAGTGAAGACGATGTTGAGGTATTTCAGCATAGACTCGTACACCATTGGAGCTCCGTAGAACTGAGGACAAAAACATGAATATTACTGACTGCATAACAATCTGAACCTGAAAGAGGAAATGTAGCTGACAGCCATTCGATTATTCACACCTGCTTTCAAGCTTTATGTCTGGTGAAAATGGCTCAGTTACACTTTAACCCACTAACATATCTGTGTGGGCTGCATGTGATGATTATGACATGAAACTCTACCATTATCCTAAATGGTTCTGTTATATTGGGTCGGCTGGAGCTGTTTTAGAGACCTCTTGGAGTATGACATCACACCTTCATCTTCCTACTAGAGAGCTAAACACTGATAGCTGGCAGGGGCTAGCATTGGTTAAAATGCACTAAATCTAAAATCTACATCTGATATGTAAAAGAAAAAGGGACGCAGTGCTTTGCTACTAATTGTCAACACTATAAAAACTTGACAACAAAGTAAGGAAAAAGTTTTAATGATGAAAAAATGTCAAAGGAGAAACAAGTAGTTCAGTTATGCTAGTTTGACTATGACAACTGTAACATGTAGATGTGCTGTGGAATTTGGTGTGTTGACCAGATCATGAGCAGGAAGTGGTCTTTTTGAGTAGAGTAGAGGTTTAAATTAGCTAATCAACCACTGCAGTGTTAGCTTAGCTAATAGCAGCAGTAGCTAATCCACCACAGTGCTCACTTATTAATAATCTTTAACGGTTTTTCTGTGTTATTTTTTTCCCGTTTGCTGAAGCACGTTAAATTAATACCAACATGTCCAGGTTTCATTTAGTTTACGGAGTTGTTCTACTGCCTGATTAAGGCGATATGGAAGCAGGGGAATAACAAATTCCAAAAATCTCCAACCTATTAATGATGTAAAAAAATATTTTTTGGGGGTTTGTTTTGAGACAAACTTCCCCAAGCCTGAAGGTTTAAAAAAACAAATAAGTTTTCAAGAGTGAGATCTGACCTTCATCATCAGGACGACGGTGTTGAGGGCGATTAAAGTCATGATGGCGTACTCAAAAGGTGATGACACCACAAACTTCCACATCTTGTACTGGAAGGACTGCTTGTTTTCTGGCATGTATCGTGTAAGAGGCCTGGCATTGATGGCGAAGTCGATGCAGGCCCTCTGTGGGGAAGACAAAGCAACAAAATAATCTTTGATGAAGATTTTTAAAGTCAAAATCAGTGGCAGGTACCGCTAACTAAAAAGTCAACTAGCTTGCTACTACTAAAGTATCAGTCATAAACATTTGTTCTGCTAACGCTAAAGAACAAAAGCAACATGATGTTTAGTGGAAGCTAGGCATAAATCATAAACATTAGTACCGCTAATGCTAAAACAAAATGGTATTAAGCCATAGCACTAATCAAACATTTGATTCGCTGATGCTAACATGCTACAAAAACACGGTATTCAATAAAAGTGAATACCGTACAAATCATAAACATTAGTTCCACCAATGATAAACAAACATGTTAGCATTGTTTGCTATCATTTAGCAGAAGCTAATGATGAATATACTAATGATAAACATTAGTTTTACTAATGTTAAACCAACATGATGTTTAGTGGAAGCTAATGCTAAAGCTCAAATAATAAATGTTAGTTCCCCTAATGCTAAAACACTAACCAACATGGTATTTAGTGGGAGCTAATGTTAAAGCACTAATTTTATGTAGCTAGTATTGATCTCAACAGGGTCAAATATGTTATTGCAAACCTAGCTGTAATATCTGAAAAGTGTCACCTCAGATATTATAATATAGCTGTTGAGTATTGCTGAATCTGTAGCTAATTTGGCTAATTGCTCATTTTACTGCAGAACAGCAGCATTGCATGCTGGGTACAGAATAAGTGTAACTTGTGCCACCACATGACATGTGGAGAATGTAACGAGGCAATAAAAAAAACATATAACCAAAACTTCAACATAGATGTTGAATTTTATTCGGCTGAAAGTTTATAAAACAACCAAGTAAATTAGCATTCAGAGAAATTAATCTGGAGGAAGCAAAAAAGGTTAGCTAAAATCCTATAGCGCTAACAGAAATACTAGCTCCACTCTTAGCATAAGTGAAGAATGCAAATAGAAAGCCTTCCTGTTCTGTGAGCCATTTTGGGAGAAATAAATTGTCGTTTTGGCAGATAAAACCAGAAGCTTCACCTCGTTCTTCTCCAAGCTGCACTCTGACATCGCCTTGTCTCCCTGCTCCTGGAAGGTGATGATGATCAAAGCTACAAAAATGTTGACGAAGAAGAACGGAAACACCACAAAGTAGACCACATAGAAGATAGACGTTTCCATGCGGAAACCTGGGCTGGGGCCTTGGTCTTCATACGTGGCGTCCACCGAGTGCTTCAGGACCCTGAAAAGAGAAACTCTCTGGAGATGATCAAACACTCAGAGATAAAACGCTTTGTTACGACGCATTTATAGAGATTAAAACGCTTCCTCTGCTCTGCTTCCTTCAGCTTTTACTCAACTCTGCCGGATTTACTCCAAGAACTGTAATCTGGTGAGACGCAAAATGAAATGCTGAGATAATCATCTTCCTTCGTCACTAAATATATAACTGCCAGCCAAAGAGCGCATTCGTAGAAATAGATCAGAGCAAATTATTTTCTTATTTTCTAAAGTGGTTCTTCTGGCTCCCTGAAACTCTTTCCAAGTTTTCTTTTGGACATGGCTTTCAAAAGGTTTTACATTTCTTATTTCCATGAGTCACCCACAAAAGCCAGGAATACAACTTAAAGAAGACTTAGCTGTGTTTCCACTACAAATCTCCTCAAAATATTATTGATATTCCACTAATGTTGAAGAAATATAATTTTCCAGTTGTGGTGTTTCCATTAAATAAGAAATTAAATACAAATCACATGTGAATAAGTTTGTTCATGTGATAAGTCATTAAAAATATGCAGCACCCTCATCCTCCAGCTACTTCCTGTTGTCTTCTTTGTCGTTTCTGTCAGTAGTAACATCCTGTTAATGATTATGTGACTCAGTGAGTGTTTCCAGGTCAAAGATATTTCAGAAACAAATTTTCACACAAAAAACACAAAATCTTACTTATTTGAAATCAGAAGATTAACAATTAACTTTCCAGCAACATATAGCAGCTTGTTCAAATTAATAATTCCTTAATATTTATGAAAAATTAATAGATTATTTCAATAATAAGACATTTTTCCCATTTAATGATCTGGATAATTCAAACTTTAACTTTAACCTTTCAGCAAAACACAGGAGCTTGTTTTAAGTACATCATTTATTAATAGTGATGAAAAATTAATGATTCCTCTGGCAGATTATTTCACTTACAACATTTCTTGTTGAAAAGTTTGTCTTACGTTAGTTTTGTCTTATTTAAAGCATCTGCACTAGAAACAAAACCAGAATATTTAAATGATTCAATGTAAAGCCACATGGATCAGAGGTTTCTGCAGGACTTTAGCATGTAAAACGAAATGATCTGACTCATTATTCTCAGATTACAGGTGTCTGCAGAGAGGCGGCGTGGGCTCCAATCCTCCTCCTGCGAGTATTTAACAGCTTCTGCAGGAATCCTTTCTGTTTTTATCTTGATCTGCTCGTTTCCCATAAGCTGCTGTATAATTACCTCCTGCTTGTGAAGACCTTGTAACAAGAACAGCAGGTATGAAGATGGAGAAACAGAAATTTTTGTTAGATTTCTGCCTCACATTGCATTTTGCTTGTAGGTTAAACTTTAATTTGAATCTCATCTGACCAGAGTTTCTTTAATTAATTGTTAGATTAGACAGATGTCATTTTGTGTTGGTCTATCACATAAAATCCCATTAAAATACATTAAGGCAGTATAAATATTTCATATTTTTTGGTAAACCCAGCTGACCAAACGTCCTGGAATTCCACTGGGGTTGCTGGGACGCAAGCAACCTGGGGTTGCTAGGTAGTGAGCGGACCTCTGCCTGGGTTGCTAGGTAACGGGAAATGGCTGCTGATTTGTGAGGCTACATTCCAAATGTTTCTGAAACGGCTCATTTACTAGACACCAAAAAACATGGCGTTATTGCCAAAAAACGTCTGGGAAGTTGTTTTTTTAAGCGCTTGGGTTGTTCTTAGAAGCATTGGAGACTTAATTGAAGGTATAAAAACATGTAAAATGTGAATTTTTGATGAGTAGGTCCCCTTTAGTAACTTACAGTGGCCAGCCCTCTCCGGTGGAGACGGTAAACAGCGTCAGAAAAGCCCAGAGAACATTATCATAGTGAAACTCATACTTCTTCCACTCTCTGGGCTGAGCCGTCACTTCCTCACGATCGTACTCCAGAAACTGACCTCTGCAAGGAAGTAGAGCGAATAACGGAAACTAAATAACAATCAAGAGGAAAATATGGGGGGATGTGTTCTGCTAACTGTACCTGCAGTCTTTCTCTAGGCCTTTGGACTCATCGGTGCAGTAGAAGAATTTGCCTTTGAAGAGCTGAACAGCGATAACGGCAAAGATGAACATGAAGAGGATGTAGACGATGAGGATGTTCAGGACGTTCTTCAGAGAGTTCACAACACAGTCGAACACAGCCTAGAAACGACACAGACAAAAACAGACAGTCAGGAACGAGCCTGCAGCTACGCACAGCTAGCAGGAACAACATGGTTACAGCGAGAAACGTTCATGTTTTAACGAGATATAAAAATACCAAGATGTGCTACTGTCACGCCATTTCCTAGTTAAAGACAGAATCTTTCAGTTTTAATGATTTTTGTTAGTTGTCGTTTTCAGTGATTGTGTTGATGTCGCCTCACTGTCGCTTTAATTTGCCCTTCAGCAACAAATAAGATTTTGAATTAAATTTTTACTTGAATTTAATTTACGTCAACATTAATTCTCTACTATACAAGATAGCAAAGATATATCAGCTAACTAGATAGCTAACAGGGATTAACTTGCGAGACAGTTAATTTAGATTAACTAGATAACTACTTAACTTCGGTTAACTATATGACTAGATAGATTAGCTATCTGAATTGATAGCCATCTATCTAAGTAGGTAGGCAGTTGGTTGTTGGTTGGATGGACAAATAAAAAGCTTGCTAGCTAGATACGTCTCTCTAGATAGCTGGCTAACAGGAAGTTTGTGTTCCCGTGTTTTCCTCTTTCAGATTTCTTTCTGTCTGCTCTACCATCATGTCTGTATTCAGGATGAAGAGTTTCGTTGATCTGTCCTGACATGCAATCCAACCAATGAACCTGCTGCTGCATGAGTGATGTTCATTAGGAGCATATTCTTCCTCTCCTCCACCAGCAGCGCTCCGTCCATCCGTCTCACTCCTTCACTTCTATCACTCCTGTGAGAGGCTTTGCTTTGGGACGATCAGCAAAGGGAAGCTGTTGTCATTTCTCTGTCTTGCCTTGTTAAAAATCATCTGCTACTGTTGTTGATTTATGTTGGTCAAACTTTAACCTGATTGGTTGAGAAATACTTAACTCACAAAATATTTGGAGGGAAATTTTCAATTAAATATTAGATGCACAAAATCATCCTCCATCTACTTCCTGTTGTCGTCTTCTTTGTCATTTCTGCCAGTAGTAACATGTGGCTATTTAAATTGGATAGAAGTCATAAAAACCCAGCGGATGTTTTTTGTTTTTAAGAAAATAATTTTTTTAAAACATTTCTGAGGAAAAAAACGTCCAAATTCGGAAGAAGGAAAAATCTGAATGTTGACATTTTTGTTAGAGTTTTGCCATTAAAATTAGAAATATGAGGACATGTCAGAATTCTGCAATTAAATTTGAAATTTGTATTAACATACAAATTTAGAAAATAATGTTGAAATTCTGAGAAAAAGAAACCAAAATTCACAGATTAACGTTTGGTATTAAAGTCCAAATTATGAGAAAACAAAAGAGTAATTTTTTTTAATTCTTAAAACAAGCTCTTATACTCTGCTGAAAAATTAGTTGTTTTAGTTTTGCCTCATTTAAAGTGTAGTAACATATTTGTGCTAAAAACCAAAAATGCTTTTGTTTTTGCAGTGAATGGCTGTTTTACTCAGATGAAACTCGACCTTAGCAACAGTTTTCTTTTTTAGAAATTGTTACAATTATTTTTGTTGTATAAAAATGAAACTGAAGGTTTTTACAGGCTTTGTGAAGGTCTTCACAATCTGTCCAAAACCAAAAGCTGGGAGTTTTTCTGATAATTTCCAGGCTGCGTCACCGTACCTTCAGCTTCGGCAGCCGCTTGATGGTCTTCAGCGGTCGCAGGACTCGCAGCACGCGCAGGGATTTGATGGTGTTGATGTCTTTTCCCTTCGTTCCTCTGTGAAGAGTGAAAACGGCGTTAGATTTAGAGAAACGCTGCGATCGACTCAAGTTTGAACTTTCTCCATTCGATCAGTTTTGCATTGGTTCAGCAGGTAAACTGATCAGAGCTGTTAGCATTCGGTTAGTGGAGAACATGCAGTTCAGTGGATTAGCGAACTCTACGGAGTTACAATGGTATCTGCTCTTTGCTCCTGTGTTCTTCAACTCGTCCTTCTTTTCTTTTGTTTACTTGCATTGTATTTACCACAAGATTACGGAAAAGGATTGTGGTCAATGACAAAAAAAAACAAACATTTATTCTCAGAGTTTAGCAAATTTGTAAGATTTGTCAGAATTCAGAATAAAATAAGCATAGGTCCAGGAAAAGAAATAGTCAAAATTTTGAGACTAACATCAAAATTTAAAACGTTAAAAAGTTGAAATTATGAGAAAAAGATAAACTTCTGGGAGAAAAAGTCAGAATTCTGAGACTGAAGTCAGAATTATGAAAGAAAAGTCATAATTCTAGTTAAAAGTTTTCATAAATATGAGATTAAAGTAAGAATTCTCAAATTTATGTTGAAGTTTTCTTCACAATTTTGATTTATGAGGAAAAAACTCAAAATTCTCAGTCAAAATTCTGAAGAAAAAAGTTAGAATTGTGGAATTTATATTTGAAAAGGTCAAAGGTTCGCAGTTAAAGTTGGAATCGTATTTCTGGAAACATATAATTCTCAGGTTATTGTCAAAATTATGAGATTAAAGTCAGAATTCAGGAAAAAACTCAGAATTCTAGAATTTCAGTAAAATCTCTGATGAAGAAAGAATTCTGTTTAAGGTGGCACTAATCTTCTTCCATAGCAGGAACACAGGAAACAGACTTCCATAGAAAAGGGAAATAGACACAGAACAACTATCAAACACTGAGTGTTTATCAGTGTTTGCAAAGAGAAACATGCAATAAAAATATAAATGTGCATCTCTATGTATGATTAAATAAGGAGTATCAGAGCAGATGCTGCCTTTATTTTATTTGCTTGACTGAATCCAGCCCTAAGGAGCGCTAAAGTGCTAGCATCTGCTCACCAGAAAACCAACAAAAATTCAGTATATTTAGATTTTTATCCTTTTTTACCATGACCTACCATCAAAAAAAGGGAAAAAAAAGAGGTTTTAGTCATTTCCATATAAAACAACAATAAACTTGAGTTTGTTTTTTGGCAAAAAGTCATAAACTCCACATATTATGACTTGGGGAGTTTTCTTTTACAATAAAACATCATGCAGCGCTCATGCGTCTGAACATCATGCAGTCTCTGGTTTCTGTTCCCATATTTAAAGGTCAGAACAGTCGAATAGATTTCAGAAGCTGAAGATGCTGCAGAAGGTTTCCTGCTTCTCCATTTATCTCATTTTAAGAGCTCAACATCTTATCTTACAATCTAAAGTATAAGATAGATGACAGACAATGAATGAAAAAGTAGCCAAAGTCCAAATAAAACCAGAAAATCCCATCCAAATGAACGGAGAACTACAGATTTATATCCTTTTAGAGGATCAGAAGAACATCTGGCTGCTTGGAGAGAAAATCTAATAAATGTTTTTTATTATACTGTTGTGTTTTTGGGTGAAATACAAATTGAAATCAAAATTTGAAGCAATTTGTATCATTTAACATTTAAAACATTTCTAAAAAACAGTCATCAATTTGTGTTTTTCTAGTTAAATATAAGAGTGTTTATGGCCTGCTTGTAGCTTAGGAGGTAAAATAAAATAAAAAACCTGTTAGTTTAAATTGAAACAAGAGGCTGAGCTCCTTTACTGACTGATTCTCCATTCAGGGACTAAAAGGCTTTAATCTCCTTCAGTTGACCTGAGAAAGCTTAAAACTGTGATTTTAGGAGTTTAGAGTCAGATAAAGACCAGCTGATGGATCAGATTGATTTAAAGAAATGCTGTTTACAGCAGATAAAGCTTCTGAAATCTATTTAATTCCCAATATTGTCTTCATAAGTTTAGTTTGTCAATATTGGCTCAGGAGGAGAAGAACGAGCAAAAACACAGAATATTACCAAGAATTTTTGTTTAGTTTCTGCTGGGAAAATCTCAGCACACTTGAATTAAACTAGGATCGGACGACAATCGTTTCATACCTGTCGATATCAATAATTCCTAATTTTTTGTGCTTGAATTATCTGAAATTTTGTTATTTATTTTTAAGTTGATATGAGGCGCAGTGGGGAAACTTGAAACTGCTGCTGCGCCAGTTACTCAGCAGGTCGTTGCTAGGCAACCAAAGCTGGTGGGGGGGGGACTTGAAACTACTTCGTAACCTAGCTTAGCTAGCTGAGAGGTAGAGCAGCTTTTAAATTAAAATAAAAAAGCCAGAATTCAGCCAATAAAGTTGGTATTGTGTGATTTAAGAGAGAATTCAAAGAAAAAAAAATAAATCTAAATTCTGAGGAAAAAATTGGAATTCTAAGATTAACTTTAGACTTCTGCTTTTAAAGTCAAAATTATGAGAAGAAAATGAGAATTATCCAATTAAAGCAGGAGTTGACTTAAGTCAGAATTAATTTTGACTTAATCCTAAGATCAAGTCAAAATCATGAGAAAAAAAGTCAGAAATCTGAGATTATCACTTGGGAAAGCAGTTTTATTATAAGTGGAATAGTCTGCCAGTTAACTAGCAATCTTTAATCAATATTAATAAATTATTGACTTAAAACAAGATGAAAATGTATGGTTTATTTCAAGTGCACCAAGATATTTACACCAGAAATTAAACCAAAATTGCTGGTAGGACTGAGTTTTATGCAGTGAAGGTTTAGGTTTGGTCACTACAGGCACCTTCAGACTGGAGGTTTGTTAGGAGGTTGGGAATGGGAATGTTTCCCAGGAAATGTGCTTTTAAAATGGGACTGGGTGTAAATAGGGGCAGTTCCCACCTGGCCACACTTTGTTGTGATCTGATGAGGAAAAGAAATGATAAGCAAGCAGACAGCACAGAAAAATCACCAGCATAGAAAGAACTAAGCAAACATTTAAAGCACAGATTAAACAGACAAGAAGACTTTATTTAACCTAACAGACTGAAAAGATGCTAAAGAAAACCGCTTGTTGAAATTAAACTAAATAAAAGCAACAGGCAGGTTTAATAAACTCTAAATTGAAGCGCTGCAGTGAGAGTAAATCAAATTTATAAGCCAGGGTTGAATAAAAGACAGTGATGATGATCATTTGTGCGACTGCTTTCACATTGCAAGGACGTTAAATTATAATTTTCATTACTTTTATCGTCTCTCATTTCTTTTTAGGAGCTCTTTTCCATCTTCATGGAGGTTGCGTAACTGTCTTAGGAAAACCTCCAATCACATTTATCTTCTGTGTTGGAGGGATAACAGCTAAAAAAAACAACAATAAAACACAATTTTGGCTGATTTAAACTGAAAAATATTTACATAAAAATCATATTGAGTTTGGGTTCATCTATAAGAATGTTTTGCAGCGGCTCAGTCAAAGTAATGACTGACTGTTGGTTAAAATAACTTGAAAATTAAAATTTACCAACAAATCCTGGCCTCTGTTTGGTTGAAGTAAATTGGAAAGCCAAAGTGAACGCCCAGCGGACCGCAGACCGCTCCAAAACCAGAAGTGAACTACAGCATTCTGGGTAAATAAAATCAAAAGAAACACGAGAGTCTAGCGCTAGCAAGGGAAATGACGCGATTTTTTACCAAAGACAAAAAATTTATTCTTCTGCAAACATCTGATGCTACTACATTTTTGTTTACATTTTGTGAAGAAAGAAGTTGCGCTTAGTTTCTTCTGTAGAGGTTACTTGTGTTTCTATATAAATATCTGTTTTTATACATATGCTTTTATATACTTTATTTTTTATTGAGGGTTTTCCAAAAACATCAGAAAAGAGGGAAAATAAATAACATTCTTGAGGATTGTGGTTCTTTTTTAAGGATATTATTCATTTTTATGAGGAATATTTGGGGGGGAAAAAGTCAGTTACTCCACTGCATAGAGTTTATGTAATGACTTCCAAAAGCTGGTGAGAGCTTAGATAATATTGGACCTGCTGATATATCTGCTGTCAGAACATAAACCATTAAACCTTGCATTGTGAATGCAGTCAGTTTGACTGCTTCATGTGATTGATGAAGGAGGCGGTAAGAAAGACAAAATGATGAGAAAAAAGAAAATAATCTCACTAATTTGTGCAAAACTAGAAAACAAGATGTAATCTGGTAAAAATGTGTTTGGGTTGAACAACATTCACTCTGTTATATTATCAGTTTCAAAAAGATTGCACCATGTTCCAAACTATTATGCAAACTGGATTAAATTTTGTATGTCATAAAGATTAAACTTTTTGTTGTGCCATTAAATTTACAGATGGTATTGTGTGTCGGGGCTCTTTGAATCTCTCTAATTAATTTCAGAGATCTGGGTTGGTTAGTTTGTCTGCTGAGCTCAATTAAAGGAAATCTACTTAAGAAGGATGTTCCACATTATTAAGCAGGCCACAGGTTTCATCCTGCAAAGAAACCCAAGCAGAAACTTTCCACAACCTCACAAGTTCAATGGATGCAAGAATTGTGCAGGTGATACCAATTAAGGGATGTTGAAATGTAACTCTGTGTGTTAAGTTGATTTTGATTGAAACAGCTTTTGATTTTAGTGCATGTGACCATTTAATGCTGCATATTCAAAGAATGACCGTTTGCAGTTCTTTGTAATCCAAAAAATGTTTAGAAAATCTGCTGTGCATAATAATTTGGAACAGTGAATTTTGAGTATTTTATTTTTGAAATAAATACTGTTCTCTTGGGGAGTATTTTGGTCGATACCAAATCTTAAACGATCAATACGCCGGATGATTTTAAACCAGGTAATTACAGTTATGCAACCTGGACGTGCGCTTATATAACAAAAGCAGAGTAAATGCCAGTTTCTTCAATCATGACTCTGATGATAATGACAAAATGTGACATTTGCTCGAGACGTTTAGCTGCGAGACGAAGGCTGTAAACTCGAGCGACACCGGGTTGATGGACGTGAAGGAAAGCGAGAGGACACAGACGGAGAAGAAGCAAGAAAGAGCAGGCGTTACCCCATGAGGCTCCTGAGAGCGATCCGAGCCGGGAAACAAAGACAAAAGAGGACATAAAAGTGGCAGAGGCAGACTCAGCAACAGAGAAAAGACGCAGAGAAGCAGCAGCAGCAGCAATAAGACAGTAAAATCTGAGTCAGGGTCACAAAGCAGAATCTCAGAGTAAACAAAGCAGAAACAGACAAACAAGTGGAGAAATTTATTGATTTATTGACACTCCTCATAATATTTAAGAAATTAAGCTTTTTGTTGTTCATACACAACAATAGGCTTCACTGCAAGACAAAAAGACAAAAAACTTTAAGATTTAGATTTAAAGAAAGTTGAAATAAACTGGAAAAACCCAAAGTTTAAATTGAGTTCATGCATTCAGCAGGGAAAACAAAATGACACAAAACCAAAATCTTATCAAGCATTTTTGGCGCAGTTTCTAATTTAAGTAGCTTATTACTCTTCATATACGACAAAACTAACTTATCAGTAACTTTTCAGCTTTATTTAAGTCAATAATACCTTAATATTGATGAAAAAGAAATAGTTCAACTTTTCACAAAACATTTTCAGATGTTATAAAGAAAAAAAATGACCTGAAAATAGGAACTTTTTCATCAATATTAAGGAATTAATTGCTTAAAAGAAACATTTCTTCTATCATAATTTAAGTTTGTATTATTTCAAATGTATCAAGATATTTTCTCTAGAAACCAGACAAAAATATTTGATGAGATTTTGTGTTTTTACAGTGAAATCTGCTGTTGAAACTTTATGCAATCAACAAGAGAAAAGCACTTTGTTTATTAGTATGGCTTTTTTTTTATTTATAGCAACAAGACAGTTTAAATTAATTTACATCATAAAACATAAAAAAGTCACCAATTATGAAACAAGAAATAAACATCAAATCCTATAATATCACATTTAATAAATTCCACTGTTACTGTTAGTCAAAGGAAATTAAAAAGTATGGAACAACAGCAGATTTTATTGTATTTTATTTCTAATATATTCAGTAATTTATAAACTACAAGCATTAAAAACGGTGAATTTCCCAACTGAATACATTATCTCCAATCAAAGTTCCGATTTTCCAGTTTAAGACTGAAAAAGAAAGGAAACTGTATGATTAACTATCTTTCTTTTTCATGGTCTACCAATAAATGTGCAAACAAATGAACGTTTTACTTCTGCAAAATGTCTCTACGAAAATGGGAAGCAATTACCCGACATTGTGTTGGGGGTCGACTGCAAAGCTACAATTATCCGGCAAACAAAGCCTTAAAACAGCCAATAAAGTCCTTCTGACCTTCGTCAACCACCAGTCGGTGAAAAACAAAGAGAAAGACTGAATTCAGAGCGGAAAAGAGAAATCTGAGCTGGAGGTGAAAGACAAATAAGTTACATAGAGCCTGAAGTTCAAGAGAATTCACCACAAAAACCAAGAGAAAAGTCAAGGAAAAAGGAGAAAACAAAGCAGCTAGAAACTATTTCAGTAAAGAGCTGTGGAGAAATTTAACGCAAGACGAAGTGGAAAGCAAACGCATCACAACAGGAAGTGACGAAAGCGACTTACGAGCAGGCGAAGGCCACCAGAGCGCCGCTGACCACGATAAAGTCCAGGATGTTCCAAAGGTCACGGAAATACGAGCCAGGGTGGAGGAGCAGGCCCAGGTCGATCATCTGGGGTCAGAGGTCAAACACCAAGAGAAAACAACCGACAAGCAGGGAAGTTATATGAAAAAAATGATATTAATTAAAATGAGAGACAACAGAAAAGGACGTTATGTACCGATGGAAACTGTTATGTCATGTTTATGACGGCGTTATATCGTGTTTATGACGGTGTGATGTCAAGTCTATGACAGCGTTATGAAAGTCTCCTTCACAACCCGTCAAATAAAGTGTTACCAAATAAAACCCAATTCAAACGTGTTTATTATGTGCCAACAATGATTATTTCTTCAGCCCTTCTCACCTTTATCACCATCTCAAACGTGAAGACTCCAGTAAAGACATAGTCCAGGTACTTCAGAGCCTGAAAACACAGCATAAACATTTCAGTCGACTCGTCAGAAGGTCTTCCTTGGAGAATGGTCCACTAATGTTTATCCTGCCAGGTCTCAGGTTCTGTTTGCTTTGCACTCTTCTACTCAAACACACAAAACACGTACACACACCTTCACCTCGGTTTGCCTCTGTGGCCCTGACTGAAATGCTAATTAGCTGTGCTTGTCTGTCAAAAAGAAAAGCTCAGGCCACTTGTCTGCATGCATCTGTTCCCAACGTGGGCCAGCATGTCACACGTGGGAATCAAGAGAAATAGCTGATTGAACTGGATGTGTGCCACACTCTGTCACGGTCAGTCCAGGTCACACGGCTGCACCTACAATACTTTAATAAAGCGTCTTAGTTTTGTGTTTCCTTCACTTGACAGTAGAGTCCGAATGAATCAGCTAGAGGGGGAGATATTTATGCATTCGCTCGCATCACCGCGCACATTTTCATACAAATACTTGTCGCCCCAGATGTTTATTTCTGAGTCTTGACTCACGATGTTGCGGTCAGCGTTGGCCTCCACCGGGTCCTCGGCGGCCAGCGTGATGCTGCTCATGGTGATGACGATCAGGATGCACATCTCAAAGTAGCGCAGATTGACCACGTAGTGACACAGGCGCCGCACCCTGCAACACCAACCGCACAGAAAACTGCTGCTGCTTGGCAGGTCCAGACACATTTCAGTCCCATATCAACTGTTTTTAATCCACACGCGCTGGATCCTTATGGATTATGAACTAATGCTTAATGCTTCTGTTTCGTATATTTTATTATTCTGTTGTAGCTTTTGCTGTTGTGTCTTGTTGTTTTTGTTTTGTAGCTGTTTTACTGGTAAGTTGTAGATTTTAGTTGCGTAGCTTTTGACTGTTGTGACTTTTTGTTGCTTTGATTTTTGTATTTTTTTTTTTTTTTTGCTGAATCAAAGTTTAGATGCATTTTTATTGAAGTAATTTTGACATCTACATGGTGTCAGGTTTGTTTGGTGCAGATTAAAATATTAGACCGTTAATTATTCACCGTGACGATCCAGCTGATAGAAATACTGAACAAAATCTGAGTTTCTGCTGGCATGAACAGGAGTCCCTCAGGGCTCCATTTTAGGACCCCTAGTCTTCCCTCTATGCATAAATAATCTTTGGGACAGTTTAGCAAAAGCTTCATTTTTATGCAGATGACATCATTCATTAATTATTCACTTGAATGTCTCCAGTTAGTCTTTATTGTTGCTCCATTCAATTTATAAAAACTGAAGTTTGTTCAATACTTAAACAAAATTTTACTGATTTGTTTCGTTTCATAAAATCAAAACAAGAAGCTAATATAAATCTTAACTCGCAACATGATCAGACAGATGCATCTGAAATTAGAGTTAATTTGTAGAAATGTATTCTCACTTTCTGCCTCTCTATGCAGCTACAGAGGTTGGATACTGTTTGCTAATGTGCTCCCAGTTTTATTACTGGATGTGGAAATTATGCATTTCATTATTCAGAGTCTGCTGCTGTTAAATCGCCCTGCTAGTTTGTCCCCAACAAACTAGCAGGGCGTCCTGTGCTTTAAAAACAGGACGGTTTTTAAAGCACAGAGTTCTGCTCGGGCTGCTTCCCTTTTATCTGTGTGAATTTGTAAAGACCACAAACAGTGAGGTCTGCAAACGGCAGATATTTCACAAACGCCTGTCCCCAGAGTCAGAGCATAATTAGGAATAATGGTGTTGAAATAAGCAGCATCTGCTTCCAGGAATACCATAAAAAAAAGGACCGAAATCGTCAGAACTGGTTCGGCTGCTCTTTGTTTTTCCCCAGGATTTTTCTCTTCAGTTGTTAATGTTGTATAATAACTGTAGCTGTTTGTTTACATCTTGTATTTGTTGTATGTTTTATTGATTTTGTACATGTAAATGTACATAAATTTATACTCTAAGTTTTTCATACTGTTTAATTCCGTCTGTTTTTATCGTGTTTAATCGTTGCTACCTAAATGTTTGTTCTATTTTGCACCAACATAAAAATAAAAGTGTCAGTAAGAAGTAAATCTGATACATGAAGGACACAGAAACCAAGATCTGCCATCAAAAATGTTGATTTTTCCAAAACTATTTTCATCTTATCTCAACTCTAATCTAATAATATTCACAGGCATTTTATATGCAAAACAAAAGAAAGGATAAGTTTTTATATCTACTGAAACTCATATTACGAATGTACTGAAAGTATTTCTGCATGTTAAGTGTTGGAACCTACGGGTTTGTTTGTCCGAAGACGAACATGGAGCTGTAGGGGAGGATCTGCCGCGGCCCCTGAGCGGCCTCCTCCTCTTCCAGGTCTTTCTTCTCCTCACTGAGCTGGAAGTTGCCACAATCGATGCTGTTCACTGGTGCAAAGCAACAGAAAATATAAATATCACTCATTTACAGGAAAATGAAGATAAAACAGCAATAAAGAAACACAAACTGTTGGTTATTGTAGGATTTGCTTAATTTGTTCCACATTAGAGGCTTTAAATACATGATTCACACAGATCTGGAGGCTAAAAACCAAAGAACAATAAAAACTTTATTAATTTGATTAGTAGTTTACTGCTGTGTGTCTGAATTAACATTTCAAACTCCCACGTTCTTGCAGCTAACAGCTACTGAATCAGGCTAACAGTTGCTAAGAGCCAAAACTTAAGAGTCAAGCTTACAGCTAGAAGATAACCGCTACATATGGTTAAAGCTTCTCAAAGCTAAGCTGCCAGTTCTTAAGATTAAAGGTAGCGGCTGCCCTGGATCAAGCTAACAGCTACACAGATTCTAGCAAACGGTAAGACGTTATATGGCTTCTGAAAGTCAAGCTAACACCTACATCGAGTCAAGCTAATGCTTACTGTAAATCAACCCATTACCAAGCTAACTGTATGGTAAAAGTAAAACATTAGCTCTTAGAAATGAAGCTAACAGCTAGTTACAGTCAAACTAAGAACTTCTCAGATACTAGCGACTGCTAAGTGTTTTGCTAACAACTACTGAAAATTTAGTTAGCACCTATGCCAAGTCAAGGGAACAGCTATTTTAAGACAGCTTACAGCTAATCAGTCATTTAAGAAATAATGTATCTAAAACCTCCCTTGAGCTCAATTTTCTTTTTTTTCAGTTCAGAAAAAAACTTAAGGGAAAAAGACAGGATAATTTTTTTCTGAATATCTTGTTTTTTTGAGAAATGCTGCCCTCACTGGGAATGATGGTGGTTTCTCCGGGCGGCGCGGTGATGGTGACGGGGATGTGGATGGCGTTGCTGTTCAGGGCGGCCTGGCTGGCTCTGGTCGAGTTCTTCTGATTGTCGGCATCTTCCTGTTTTTCACTGGGCGTCAAGCTGCTTCGCTTCAGCTGCAACGGACTCCCAGCAAGGCTGTCGTCCTCCGTATCGGCCTGTTTGTCCCTGGGAAAAACCGTGAAATGTATCAAAATGTAAATGAGTTTAATAACAGAAACTTCTGACATAAACTCAGTGAACAAAAGTGATTTGGAAACATTTTATTTTCCCTGATTTTGATATTTTTTGTTATTTATATGGATTATTGTCAGTTCGGTCCTTAAAATATCAAAATTTCCACACAACTTTACATTTTGGTCCATTTGATGATGTAATTTTTAAACATTAAATGACTGATCATTTGATCAGTTGCTCAGTACTTGAGTCGACGTTTTACCAAATACTCTTTAACTCTCAAGTAATGGCTACTTTTTACTTTAACTTGAGTAAAAATATGTTGTGACTCTTGAGTGCACATTTTGGGTTCTCTGCCCACCTCTGGATGCGTGAGCAGCGCAGCTTCTTCTCCCCGTTGTCTCCTCTCCCTTTCCCGTCGTCTTGCGCTCCGTTCGTCAGTCGGCCGTTTCCTTCCTTCGGCGTGCGGCGGGAGCGGTGGTGCCGATGGCCTCTCTCCTCCTCCGGTGACCCGGTTTGGGGGCGGAGCCTCTCTCTGTCCTGGGCAGCGTCGGCATTGTGCTCCCTGCCGTGGCGCCGGACCCCCTGGCCGTCGCCTCCGTCTCCGTTCCGGTCGCGGTGGTGGTGGCGCCTCCTGGAGTGGAAGCTGTCCCTGAGGCCGGGCCCCGCCGCCTCCTCCGGCGCGCCGGCTCGGGGCTGGTCGCCGTTCTTGTCTTCCAGGACGAGCGGCCGGTCGGTGTGCGTCTTCATGTCGGGGTGCAGGTGGAGGGCGCCGGAGGCGGCGAGGCGCTCTTCCGGGTCCAGCTCGTTGAACAGCGCCTCGGTGCTTGTCTTCAAGTTGTGCTTCCTCAGCTGGTTGGTCCGCTGCTCCCACACCGACCTGGCCTTTGCAGAACGCTGCTGCTCCTTGCTGCAAGCATCCAACCAAAACACGGTGAGTAAATCTCAGATTCTGATGAGTTCTGATGGGCCGGAGCCATGACATCTGAGGCTGACACATTCCCAGAGAAGCGTCTGGATGAGCAGAAACAGAAGATTTAGGTCGATGGATGGCGAGTTAAACGATCACATGAAGAGGAAAATGAAGAAACGTTTTTCACTGCTAATGCTAAAGGTAACGCTAAAGCTAACGCTAAGGCTAATGCTGAGGCTAATGCTAAGGCTAATGCTAAGGCTAATACTTAGGCTACGTTCAAACAGCAGGAAAACCTGAATTTGGCTTTTTCACACCAGTCTGACCTGAGGTTGATATACGTAACTAAATCTAATAAAATACAGGTTTATATAGTTAACTAAATCTAATAAAATGAAAGTTATCATTAGCTAAAAAAAAGTTATTGTTAATTAAAACTAACAAAATCAACTTATAGTTAACTAACACTAACAAAACAAAGGTTATTATCTTCAACTAACATTAACAAAATGAAGTTATCATTAACTAAGGCTAACAAAATGAGTATTATTATTGTTGTTATCATAGTCTGTGCTTTACGCTTCATTTGCCTACCAAGATGGCGGATCACTTTCACTTCCGACTTGTGGGAGCTTTGTTTTATCAGTATGAACTACCACACAAACAATATAAAAAGGGAATTGAACGCCAAGACCTGCTGTGTGAACGTAGCCTAATGGTCTGATATATGGATCCTAGGAAGTTCCAGCTGAATAACGGAAAAACTGTACATTTTTTACTAAACTCTGGCTGCCTAGCAACAACATGTCAAGTAACTGACGCAGCAGCAGTTTCAAGTTTCCCCACTGTGCCTCCTTTATTAGCTGCTTAAATTTTAAAAGCGATGTGGAGAGAAAACTGGTTAAAACAGGAAAGGTCATGGCCACAGTTTGGTATCATTTTAGATATTTAGAACAAAACTAGTCAATAATTATCGATATTGATATGATATGAAACATTTGTATCGTGATACGTTTTTAAGCCTTATGTGCTCCAACATATTCAAATGGGCCCATCTGCCATTGTCTGTGGCGTTTGTGAATTTTTCATGGTCTTCTTTTCAGTTCTGTCATGGTTTGGACCATATTTGTGAAGGATTTTCCTGTTTGTTGTGGTGTACCTCAGGGATCCATGTTGGTTCCCATTTTGCTTTGGACGGAACCTCAAGGATCCATTTTCAGTAACAGGGATTAGCCTGATAAAACTCTTGCTTATGGAGGTGATTGTATCTGCTGAGGATAAATTAATGACATGCATTCGATTAGCAGCATGTCTGCTGCTTTCACCCCTAAATGTAATGGAAGAAACAAGGTTGTGCTTCAGTTTTAACAACATTCATCGAAGAGATATTTCATGTAAGTGTTCTGTTCATTGAGCTATCTGAACAGTCCAGACTGTCTGTAAGGGATGACTGTACATGGAACCATTTTCTATCTGGTCACCTGTATTTCAAGATATGTCGAGTGGGGGAGCAGTAGACTGTATAACTCCTAAAAGACACACAGACAGAGAAAACACAGGAACCAGACTGACAGGTCAAACACACACAGACAGGGAGCTTTGGTACGGCTGCACTGGACAGATATCAACACTGACAGGACTGGAGTGGTCATTTGTTAGAAATAAGACATAAAACAATAGGAGAACGTGCATAAATGTTTTTATCTTATAAACAAATTTAAGCTTAATTAGAATAAGGCTGGATGATAAATCAATAGCAAAATATGTCTAATATTCAATATTCAATCTATTGAAAGACTTTTGTGAAGCAAAATTGCTGGAATCAACCGACTCGCTTGCTCTTTGGTTGCCTAGCAACGACCTGCTGGGTGAGCAGGAGTTTCACGTTCCTCCCAGCTTTGGTTGCCTAGCAACGGCCTTCTGAGTATCTGATGCAGCAGCATTTTCAAGTTTTCCCACTGCGCCTCATAACGGCTTAAAAATAAAAAAACGGATAAAACAGGAAAGGTCACAACAGTTTGGTGGAATTTCAAATATTCTGAACAAAAAACTAATAGATAATTATCAATATCGACTGTTTTTAAACACTTATAGTGAAATGTTTGTCAGTCATATTGTACATAAATAATTTAGAAGATTAACAAATAGCTTCTTTCAGGAATTCAACAGTAATTTATGAATTTTACAGAGTGAGAATTAATTCAAATAAATATGATAATTGTGGCTTATAGTTAATGAAAACCTCAGAATTAAGTTTCTGGTGTTTTTTGGTTCTTTTGCAGTGATTGTGAAGGTCATAACAAACCGTTTCTTTAATAAAAATCCTTTCTAATTTTCTCAGAAACTGGATTTTAGGTTGTTATGAGTTTCCAATGCTCCACTGTGACCAACAAAGAGCAGATTACCGATGTTTGAGCGGCTTCTTGGTTACTTTATCCCACCGTCATGTCCGGGGGTCTGCCATGGCAAACACACTGGAAATGTCAAACTACTTTTGCTGACAGCAACACTGGGAAATTAAGCTTTTATAAACAAATTACTGGGATCAGGGTGCACAGAACAGAAGAATTACTGGAGACACCAACAAAGATGAGCTGTAGAAACACTAGTTATTGTCACTTTACACTCCAGCTCTTTATATAATGAACTAAACACAACATTTTGCTCCTTCTAGCAATATTAAAGGTTAGCTTTCAGAAGCTTAAGTCTAAAACAGGAGAAAACAAGTAGGAGAGTGGGAAAGATTCATTTTAAGAACAGGATAAAGTGTCAATGGTATAATGGGAGGAATTCAGCGATGGCGAGAGAAGAAAGGACAAAAGGAAGGAAAGAAAGGAAGGAGCAGAAAATTGAGAGAGCGATAACTCACGGTGACTGAATGCTGGTGACGGACGACCTGCGAGAGAGTGCATCTCGATTTTGCTTTACAAAACTGTACATGCAGAACAAAAACAAAAGGAAAAGAATGAGACGAGAACTGTGGACGGGACAGGTGGACGGTGTGTTTACCTGCCGGTGCCGTCCACCTGTCCCTACACTCCGTGATTCACACTGTTTCTATGAAGCTGCTCTGAAAACACAACAGCAACCTGAGCCAGACCCGGAACCAGTCGACAAAATCGAAAACCATCCAGGATTTTCATTCCAGAGCGGGAACATTTAGGGCCATTGCAGATAGAACAAACAATTTTTTAAAAATCTGGAATTTATTTTGTGAGTAATCTCAGAAAAGAAAAAAGTTTTGAAAACACAAAAATCTTGAACTTTTGGAAACAGGATTAGGACCAACTGCTACATGACATTATTGTTAGCATTCTAGTACAGCTCGCTGCAGCAAGAAGCAAAGTTAACATCGCTAACTGCTACATGATGTTATTGATTGAGAACAAAAAGACTAGGATTAGCCACGTAGCAAAGATAAATGTTACAGGGAGTTATTATTAGCACTCATGGACCGTTAGCTTGCAGCAAAATCCAGGATTAGCATCCCTGATGCAAAATTCAAAATATTTGCACCAAATTATGGAATCAACATTTCCAAAAAAAATCCTGAATTATTACTTTACTGCACTGTGAGCTGGAAAAGGATTTGGGAATGAAACCCTGAGTTTTTTCTCAACAGGAATCAAACAAAAACAAAACCACAAGACTTTTAGCATAGCAGTCAACAACCAAAGGAAATCTTTCTGACATGCAGAAACCAAATGCACAACATGCACAACAACGAAGGAGAACGACTGGGAAGCAAAACACCTGGAGATATTCAGCATGATCAGCAGAAGGTCTACATGAAATCAATCTCAGTGGGGATAATGGCAATTAAGGAGCAAAGATAATCAATTAGTCACATGAATCGACGGCTGTGAAACTTATGACAACAATAATATAAAAGCTGGGCAAACATTCAAACTGAAAAGTAGCAAATCCAATATTATGGAGCTCATCCTGACCTTTACCCTTTCTGCTTGTTTTTTCAGTAAACAGATTAGATGACATGAAGCATGTTTGCTCCTATTTTTACATTAAAGGTACAAATTCTCCTTGTAGGCAGTTTGTCTTTACAGTCTCTGTCTGGGAGGCCCTTAATCAGGAATATCCTGAAACTGGTTTCCAGTTCAGGTAGTTACTGCAACACTTATGGAACACCATTGATGGAAAAATATTAGGAGTAAATTTCTGCCTAAAAAACCTAGAAGATAGATTAAAATTTTTGAGTTTCAAAAGTTGAAAAACTGCCAGAAAAAAAAATATCTAAAATTTTAAGTGTCAGATTTTTTTTTTTTTTAAAGAAAACTTTAAAAAATTGAGAAAACTTAATTTTTTAAAGTAAAAAAAGTAAAAAACATAAAGTTAAACTTTTGAAACTATTCTTTTTGAAATTTTGAAGATTTTCCGAGAACATTTTCTTCTAGAAATTTACTGAAATTAATCAAAAAGTTTCAGACTTTTTTTTGTCAGAAATGTACTTCTATATTTTTATATGTCGTTGTAAAACTCACCACAACATTAATATATTACAATACATTATTTTAATGTACTGTAATAAGATTTGCAATATTATTCATTTGCAAACTAATTTTATCCTGATATTTTTGACATCTAAAAAGTAAACAGTGGAGAATCTGTGGAACAGCAAGCAACAGATAGGAGTGAAAAAACTGTTTTTTTTAGTCAAATGTTAATTAAGAACAGCAGCAAAACAATTAGGTGAAAGCTGTTAGTAGAAACTGGTAGAGCTTCCTTAATTGCAGATAAAGTTGGAGAAGACAACAGCCAGAGCGCGGCCATAGCGGGGAGAAGATGAGGAGAAATGCAAACAGACAAAAACACGTTTCTGAGACGGAGAGGGGGGAACATCCAGAGAGAGAAATATAGAAAAGCAAACATATTTCCCTCCATTTTGGGAGCAAACAGAGCCAGAAGGAGACAGAAACTTACGCAGCGATGGAAATGTTGGCGGCTGACATCGGGCTGACTTCTTTTACTTCCAGAGCTTTCTGCAGAGCGAGCTTCTTATTGGCTGCTTCCTCCTGCTCCTCTTCATCCTGCCAACCCGAAGCCCAGGTTTTAGGTCTCACAGCTGAATATCATGAGGAAAATATAAAAACTGCTTTCTGTTGGTGATTTCTGAGCTCACCTTCGTCAGCTCTTGGGCGTTGGCCAGGTTATCAACAGCGATGGCCAAGAAGACGTTCAGCAGAGTGTCTGAATCACAACTCAGGAAAAAAATACACAGAGTTCATGCAGTGTGAGAAAATGTAGATAATGATGGAAAACGATGAATTATGCACAGAAAATCTGAAATCTGTGCAAAAATGATCAGTTTTCATGACTGCAGTACAACTGAATTTGAAATATTTTTATTTTTGTGCACTTCTGAACTGCATTAAAAATGATAACATTTCTCTTTGTCATCATGGCAGATAATGACATTTATTCTGTACCCAGAATGCGTTGCTGTGAAACAGGAAATGGTTTAAAACAGGGGTTCCGTTATGCTAATGCTACCATGTTGGTACGTAGCACAGAAATGGTGCTAAGTACATTTTCAATGCTTTAGCATTAGCTTATACCAACCTAATGTTTGTGTTTAATGCTTGAGTGTTAGCAGAGCTAACTATTCAGTTAGCATTGTGAGCATTGCTGGCTATTTTTGCCTCATATTTAAGTTCTGTTGTTGCACCGAAGAGGATACAGTTTCCAAAGAGCGTGAGGACGATGAAGTAGATGGAGGAGAACATCCCACCCCGAACGCCACCCTGGGACTCGATGCCGTGGTACATGACGGCGTTCCAGTCCTCGCCGGTCAGGATCTGAGGAAACGCAGAATGCTTGGTAAACAGGCTGTGGATTAAATCACTTCACAGAGCAAAGGGGGATAAGCATAGACTAATTGACGGATTATCACAGAGCTCATCTGGGGACAAAAGAGATTATTTTAAGCTAATTTGAATTCAGATAAAGAGCTTTGTTTGGCCATTTTTCCATTTTTCTGTGGTTATTTTACCTGGAACACAGTGAGGATGGCTGCTGGGAAGGTATCAAAGTTTGTTGTTGGTGTCTCATCTTCAAAGTTAAACCTGGGAAATCAGAAACGCCACATTAAAAAGAAAATCACAAAGCTAAAAAACAAAACAAAACCTACAAATATAATGTTTGTGTGGGATTTAAAACCAATAATATGAAGATCAGTTGGCAGAATCGATCTTAAGGAGTCAAGCGTCCTGGGTGAAGAGCCATACTGTCCATATTAGGAACCACTAATGTTTCTGTATGAAAAATCTTTGTTTTATTGGTGTTTTAAATATTTAGTTTGACATTTATAAACGTATGAATAACAAGGTGAAACACTAAAACATGAACCCAATGTCTTCTCTTTATGTCAGGTTAAATAAAACCAAACATTGCTGTTCATTTTTTATAGTGTAGCTTTACAGTTTCCTGAAATTACTTCCAACACCTTGTAAACATCTTTCCACGGATAGTTATTTTTTTAAGTGCAGCAGACGACTAAACTCATTTAAGATAAAATAAAGTATTTAAAGTCCTGGTGGGGTTTTCACAGCGGTGGATTAAACATTCTCCTTCCCGTTGCATCCCTCCATCGTCTTCCGTTTATTCCCACCTTCTCTTCATTCCTCCCGTTCTTCTTCTTCTTCTCTTCGGGGATTAGCAGCGCTGAGCGGCGAGCGTGTTGCTCTGTTTATCCTGATAATGGGGATTGGGAGCGCGACCACGGAGACTCCATTACCGCCACCCTGGGAACCGGAGTCACATGACGCTCAGTTTGCTCCCAGCAGCTTCATCTAATCCTCAACACAATGGCAGCAGGTTTTTATTTTTTATGGCGAACCAACCGGAGGAGGCGGCTTAATCTCGAGCCGGAGCGGTTCTGGTTCTACAGGAGGAAGACGGACCCAGACTGAGAATCTGTTGGTCGGTTTGATTTGGACCAGCAATGGTCCTGTAGAGCAAACAGCTAACTGGACATTCAGACCAGTCCAACCAGCAACAACGTCGTCACTTAAATCTTCAATTATGATACTAAATCATGTGATTAGGACGAAAACATTGGCATTTTTCCAGTGATTTGGAAGGACTGATCTCCACAGATCAACCTCTTTTCTTTTTTATTCTTGTAACTAAATGCCAAATCTTTAAGATACCAAACGCGACACGTCAAACTGAACGTAATCCAAATGAAACTCAGAGTAAACAGCTGAAGTGCAGCAGAGTCTGTGCATTATCTCAGGCTGTAAACATAAGAACAGCAAGTCTGCTGAGAACCACAAAGTCAGAGCTAATCGACGAAGATGCTCTGAAACAGGAATCAGAAAAACAAATCATCCCTTCAGACATTTTCTTTCTCTCCAAACGCAGCTCATGTCCACGGAGCCTCAGCAGGGAAACGGCTCTGCTGCTCATTTTCAATTCTCACCATTTAGCCCAGAGAGAGCGAAGAGCAGAAACAGCCAGGTTTCTCTTCAGAAGGAAAAGGTTGTTTTCCTTTTGTTACACCACAGCTGACAGAGAGCAGACTATTTTTAGGTTACTCACAAGATGACTCATGATCTTTGCTCAGGAACATTAAAAAAACAATACAAGATGCTACTTTACACGCTGAACAGGAGTTCAGTCGAGAAAGACGAGGAAATAATTGATTAGAGGAAACGTGTTCAGTCCGATGCGCTCGGCTAACTACACACATCTTGTTGGTGTCAGACTCATCTCACACATGTCCATCAGCTGACAGCCAAGTAACGCTAATGATGTCGCAGAATTAAGCCGGGAACCATGGCAACGGCCTGCTGTCCCAAAGCGCAACGAGGCGCGGGGCCGACAGTCACTGGGAGAAAATACGACCAACAACAAGATGGCAGCTGGAGCTTCACACTGCAGAGGCAAAAATATTATTATTATTATTTAGCTTCCCTTTGGGATCAATAAAGTATTTTTGAATTTGAATTGAATTTGGAAATAAAAGTCTTGAGACTTGACTTGGACTCCTCATCTGATGTTAGCAGCAGTTTTCACTTTATTTAATAAAGAGTGAAAAGAAGTTGCTGCAGACATTTTACTGTGAAACGATGCAAATTATTTTCAGCCAGTGATGTTGCTGGATGTAAAAGGCTACGCTAACTGTAGCTTCATAATGATGAATAGCTTTCATTATTGATCTAAATGGATAATTTCAGAAGAAAATAAACATAAATTACATCCGACGTTCTCTCGATGTCGAAGCTAGCTTTCATTGTAGGCACACTTTAACTGGAAATGTCAAAATAAAAGCACTTCCTGCCCCATTCAATCAGAATTTCATCCAGTTTTCTCTGAATGTTGTCTTTTATTTGTAAGCAGTTTTGAGGTGCAGTGGGGAAACTTGAAACTGCTACAGTGTCAGTTACTCAGCAGATTGTTGCTAGGTAACCAAAGTTGGGAGGGAGGGGATTTAAAACGGCTTTTTACACAGCAGGCTGTTGCTAGGCAACCAAAGTGCGAGCGCGTTAGTAGATGCCAACCTCGCTTACCGAGAAAGTATGTTCCTTGCCTACATCTCCCAGAATGCCATGCGGTTTTATTTACTGACTGCTGAATATTCTCAGATGTATAATCTATCTATTGAGATTGACTGCATGTTTATTGTGATATATATTATTTATTTACCATTCATCTCTAGACTCAAAACAACAACATTGTTGTTTATTGTCATAATTACTGGGACATTTTATCATCTGCAGCACAGTTAACCAGTAAAAACCAAACTGTTTCCAGGAAAAGTCAGGACAATTGTTCCTCAGTCGGCTGTAAAAGTCTCACCGTGAAGCTGCTCTATGAATGACAACATTTCAACACCACAATGTCCCAGCAGTGATGCTGGCTGCCATATAAAAGGTTTGTGTGTAAATTGATTCAGAACGTGGGCCAGATGCCAGGCCTATGATTATGCGCAGCCAGCTCTGGGATCAGGAGGTGTTCCTGTCATTAGACGACACGGCGCTCCTGCTGGGAGTGATATTCAAAGGGCTCCAGTTGGTGCTGCTGCTCAGCCAGCTACCTGCTGCGCCGACATGCTTGTCACCGCCGCCGCAGCAGCGGGCCAGGGATCACAAGCAGAAGGACAGGAGAGGATCTTGGAGGAGTTGCTGGCGGTTTGCGTGGACGACGGAGCAACAGAGACGACGGCATGTTGGAAATATTACTCACTGTCCACCGAAGAGCTGCATGCCGAGCAAAGCGAAGACAACAATGAAGAGGAAGAGGAGGAAGAGCAGGCTGATGATGGACTTCATGGAGTTGAGAAGGGAAACGACGAGATTCCTCAACGAGTTCCAGTATCTGAGAGCAGAAAGAAAAACATTGAAAGGGTTATTTGTGCAAAATAAATGTAGAGTATCACTAACTCAACATCTTTTTTACTTGAGGGGTTAAGTAAAAAAAATACATCATTAAGCCAGTTTTCCATTATTATTTTTAACGCAATCCTTTGGTAAACTAGCTGTAGCGTCGGACGTTGAGCTGAAGTCACGGCAAATAAATGGTGGTTTACATGCAGTCCCTGGCGGACCAGCAGGGGGCACCAGTGGTTTGGGGTCCACAGTTTGAGAAAGACTAACTTAAAGTGACAGAGGCCCTAAAACATCTCAAAGCTGGCAGAACTGATCATACTAAAACCTCATTATCTTGATTTTGGGGGAAAACATTTTGATACAAAAACATGTTTTGTCCTCCATAAACCGAACCCAACCTCTTCAAGGAAGCATAATAAGTCACTTTTAATGTTCCATCAATACAGATTTCTCTTTCTATTTGAATAGAGGCAATGTAGGACACCCAGAGTTTGAAGCAAATCCAAAATGCTCTGAAGGCCTAACAGGCCATCAGCTGCCAAGAGCTTAAGAAGCCAAATGTTTGTTTGCTGAACAGAAGTCGTCCTGACAGCAGCCTTCCTGAAACAAACTCACTTGGTGACTTTGAAAATCCGGAGGAGTCTCAAGGCCCTGAGCACGCTGATCCCAAACGACGCTCCTGGTTTTATCAGGTCCCAGATGACCTCAAAAATACTTCCCACGATCACCTGAACACATCAGAGGAGACGGCAGCAGATGCTTTCAGACCTGATGATGACAGTTAACAAACTGCAAGAAAACAAGTTAATTGTGTTCAGCAAACTCTGAGTGCAACTTCTTGTTTTATTCCTGAACATCATTTTGTTTTGTTCAGTTGTTCAACATTTGTTACACTTCCAGCTGCTGCAGTTCTGTTTAAAACCAACCAAAGTGAAAAGGCAGTTCACTTCCTCGCCTGTGGGGGCGCTGCACCAAAAACCTCTGAGTAAAACACTGAGCACAAAATGTAAACAAAAATGAAGTAGTTTCAGATTTTAGTGGTTGTATTATTCCACTGGTACACAATCAGGAGATGTTTCTGGTGCTAGCGCTAGTTAGCATCCTTGATTTGGCTGTATTTACCCAGAATGCCCTGCGCTGTAGTTCACTTGATGCATTTGAACTGTACCAAAATTCACTACAAGAGGTTTTGTAGGTGGAGTTTAATGTTTTGGTTTCATATCTGCCGTTTAAATAACTGATCAGATTCTTCCTGCTATTTTTACAGCATCGAAGCTTCAATCCTGATCATGAATGAGGCTTTATATCAGTTTGGTCAGCCTAACTGGAAAAAGCCATTAAAATCATCAAAAGAATGATGATTCCAGCCACTTACCCCAAAATCAAAGCAGTTGAAGGACGAGTGGAAGTAATTTCTCACTCCGAGGCCGTACATCTTCAAGGTCATCTCCGTCAGGAACAAACCCAGAAACACCAGCTCTGCTGTGTCTGGTTGTAAATGAAACTTTTAATTAAAGCAATCGTGAACGTCTGGCTTTCGTCGGGGTGGAGCGGCGATGACTCACAGAGCGCTCTGGTCAGCCAGTCCGGCTGGTCGTAGTGGACGATGGCCACGCACAGCGTGTTGAGGCCCACCAGGCACAGAACGATCCAGTAGAAGCTCTGAGCCTTCACCATCCGCCGGATGAAGAACCGAAAGCGTTTCTCTTTGCGTCGGAAGTAGGATGAGCTGTCCATCTTCCCGCCGCTTTTCACGCTGGCCCGACCGAACGGGGAGCCGGGGGGAACTGAATCCAAAAACACCACAAATAAAATACATTTTTATTCAAGTCAAGTTCTCATCTCTAACAGTTTCATCATAAACAGGAAACAATTGTTTGTTTTAGGAGATAAAACTTCAGGAGTCGACCACTACACTGCAAAGACACAACATCTTACCAAGTATATCTCTCTAGTTTCTAGTGGAAATATCTAATTTCACTTGAAAAAAGACAAAACTAACTGATAAGTAGCTTTTAAAAAACATATAGAAGTTTGTTTTGAGTGAATAATTTCTTAATATTGATTTAAAAAATTATTAGATCCACTGGCAGATTAGTTCACTTTATAACATGGGAAAAATGAAAAAAATCTACCAGTGGAACTACAACCGGGTTGCTAGGCGACGGGCTGGCTTGTCTGGCGTTGCTAGGTAACGATTCTAAAATGATCCACCAGTGGAACTAGAATTTTTTCTTCAATAATAAGGAATAACTGACTCCAAACAAGCTCCTACATCTTGCTGAAAAGTTACTCATATGTTTTCAAGTGTACTAGGATAAAAATACTTGGTAAGATTTAAGTTTTTGCAGTGTGCAGTCAAACTGGGAATAGAAAAATTGGCTTAATAAAGAATTTTGATCAGTAAGGCCAATAATGAGTAAAGATTTGAAATCCTGTTTGGTCACTGAACGAACCCTAACCCTAACCCTAACCCAGATAATTAAATATAAAACGATCTTTAAGACTAATGTCATTTTTTAGCTGTTAAATGTCCAAAAACTGTAAACCAAAGGACATCCAGCGTTGTTGCTACTCAACTTATCAAGCAGGATAAATCCTAAAGTTCAGGTTTTTCTGTGAGATTTTGAGCCTAATTTGACAAACGGAGGTCAAAAGGTCAGGATCTTGTAGTAAACCGTCTGCTTTTATGTAAAAGACTGTGAACAGATGGTGCCTTTTGACCTCCAGATGACTTGTCTACAAAAGATGAGCCTTACCAACAGAGGACATGTCAGCAAAGGGATCGTCGCCCTCCTCTGCACCAATCAGATCATTTTTACCCTTCTTGATTTTCCCTCGCTTCAGAACTGCAGAGACACAAAGGATGGAAGCCAGGAGACAGAACCAGGAACTCAGTTTACTTTTGTTAATGAAGGAACAAATGATTGGCCAAAACAATCAACACAAAATAACTTTTAAAACACTTGCTGCATAATATAAATGGAGAATGTCTTCAGAACAACAGAAAATATAACCTGAAATCAGGTAAAATAAATTACTATTGACAGATTTCCTAAACAAAACTGTTTGTCAGGAGCTGACATGAAAACTACTACTGAAATAAAAAAAAACTACGGACTACTGCATTGTTAGCATTAGCATTGTGGCATTATTAGCATCCACAGGAAGTTAGCATTACTACTGTGGCATGGGAAGTTAGCATTAGTATTGTTGCATCATTAGCAGCAACAGGAAGTTAGCATTAGTACTGTGGCATCGCGAGTAGGAACAGGAAGTTAGCAGTACTACTTCTGGTTAGCTGTTACAAAGAATTATGTTGAGCCTGCAGCATAGTTAGCTAACAGGAGGTTAGCATAAAACCAGTTCGTAAACACAGGAAGTGAGTGTTACTCCTCAACCCTTCTGTAGGAAACCTGAACATCTCTGCAAGTCACTAAATCACCTAATTTGCCTAATTGGTCATCTGCTTGTAACTGTAACGGATGTCGTGGAAGTAATTAGCGGCTACGATTATTTATGTCAGCAGTGACTCACATGCCACCAGTATTACTGTCTTCCTAAATCCCTGAGTCTGACTGACACGTTGCTCCATTACTCACACCTGTTATTTATCTGAAAGAAACCAAACGCATATTTTCTGCACCAACAACATCACAGCCACATTTCTACAGCCGAGGATTCAGATGTGCTAATCCTCCGTTTGTGACTAATGGAGGACACAGGAGTGCTGGCTTCTGCCAATTTGTGTCTGTGTGGAGTGTGTGTCTGTTTTCTGGCAAAAGCATAACAACTGTGCGTGTGTGAGCATGGGAACAAGTCCAATACCGCGCCATCAGGCTGTAAAATCTGAATTTATCAGCAAATTTCAAGTGAAGTTTACAAAAACAGCTGAAAAAGAGCTACTTTAGAAATATTTGTGATTTTTTTCTTCAAATTTCTTCAAAGTTCAAATTTCAGGAAGTGTTTTAAAACTGCGGTTAGCAGCAAAACGCAGCAGAGCGTCTCTGCAGAAACACATTTTCCTTTCCAATCCGGAGATGCTTGAACGACCAAGAAAACTGGGAGAAGCCCTCAGAGGAAAGGAGCTGAGGTTTCTGGATCCCTCCCAAGCAGAACCGGGTGGGTCTTTCACCACCCAAATCTGGTTTATTCATGTAATTAGGGCGTGTTTTACTTATGTAAATGTAATATTTGATTGTTCTGTTTTCAATAAGTCAAACATGATTGGGTTTTTCTTAAGAGAGAGACTAGATTTTGTTGAAAAAGTCAGCTTGGTTAAAGCACGTTTGAAAGCAGATGCTCGGTTTTCACCTGAAAGGTTTTGTTTCCTCTTGTACCAGGCGCCGTCCATCGGGGCCTTCTCCTCTGCAATCTCATCTTCTTCTTCAAGCAACACCTCCTCTGCAGCAGAGGATCGGTTTGTCAGATTTTGCTCTGATTATTGACAGTCTGGTGTTTTGTTTCCAGTCTCTCACCCGCCTTGCAGATCCACTCCAGGTACCCGGTGAGCTCCCGCTCGATCTGCTGCTGTCGCCGGAGCTTCAGGAACTCCTGACGCTTCTCCACTCGTTCTCGCTCTTTGGCAAATTCTCTGACAAGAATTACAATTTTTTTAAAAACAGAGACAGAACAGACTGCGTTTAAGAATGAATTATTAGCACTTGTTTAATGGCATAATGTTTGTTTCCCCATGGTGTTACAATTTTCCGGAGTTATATCTCGTTTTTCTCTGGTGATACCATCGACTATGTAGGACATCAATAATTTTTTAATAAAAAAAATGACGCCGTCATTAAGATTCTGAATTAAGGTCAAACTTAAGAAACGTGTCGAGTGTTTATATTTTAAAACAGAAGCGAATGAAGGTTATTTTCCACCTCACAACAGACTCCGTTTGGACAGTTTCTCTTTCTGACATAGCCGCCATCTTTGTTTCTGTAGCCAGGTCTTCGGCGATTTAAAACGAACTGCGGCGCCCTCTGCTGGACGGTGGCCAGAATACAACACTAAAAGAAGGTCTCTGCAGACGTTAGCTAATCAATTAGACCTAATTTTAATTAAGCAAACCAATAATTTGCATCCCTAGTAAATATATTCACAAAAAATTTAGAGCGATTTAAAAGGGGAATTCCTTATTCCCAGCAGTGTTTATGAGGTTTTGTCTTTATTTTACTGCTAAAATGTGACGGTTTTTTGCTTTTCTTTTATTCTGCAGCTCCATAATCAACACGGCTTATCTAAAGAGGAAAAGATGAACGACAAACCCTGATTAATGCCTTCATGTTTCTTAAATCATGTTGATTTTTCAGAGTTGTCTCCTTCACTTTTCTATGATATCATCGCTTTTATAGCACATCTGTTAATATATGAATGAGACACTTCGTCCTGAAGCTCGGTCAAGTTAAGGTTAAACTTATAAAACTTTCTCAAGTGTTTATATTTCAAATCAGAACCAGGTAAAGTATATTTTCCATCCCAAAACTGACTCTGTTTAGACAGTTTCTCTTCCCTGTTCTGTTTTAGTTCCGTCATTTTTGTTTTTGTACCAAAGTGACCAGCGGCGCCCTCTGCTGGATGGCGGCCAAACTACAACACCGAAAGAGGGTCTAAGCGGACATTACTAATTAATCGATTGGAGCTAATTTTAATCTGATAAAACATTAATCATAAATCAAATCACTTACAGAATAAGAAAAATAAGCATATTCTTTCTAAGTAGACTCACCCTGACAGGACACCAAGCACCAGGTTGAGCATGAAAAAGGAGCCAATAATGATGAGAGGGATGAAGTAGAGCCAGTTCCAGTTGTTTCCCACTGCATCATTAGTCTGAAAACAATTAAAATTTTATATGTAGTCGCTTACAAATGTTATTTATAGGAGTAAAATAATTACACAGACCTATATTCTGCTTCTTGTCCTGTTTTGTCTGAAGAGAAATCTTTCCTTGTCATAAAAAGATGGGCAATGTTCCCTTCTTAACAAACTGTCTCAGTTTTCCTCCGATCAGTAGTGTCTAACTCTAATTAAAGTTGTTCCTAATAATCACGAATTTTAAAACTGCATTGAAACACCAGCTGCCACATAAAAACATGCTGTGTTTTTCCTTACATTTACCAAACTAAAAGGTTTTCTGCAGAATCAAAGCTGCTATTTTCCACAAACATGTCACTGCAGGATTTCTCTCTGCTGGAATTAAAAGTATTTTGACATTTTTTTATCTAACAAAGAAAACAATGAGTTCACACCACATGAGTTTTAACAGCAAGATGGGGATGGATTTTCATCAGAACATGCAACAACAGGAGCATTTTATCTATATTTTATCTACATTTTTAAAGGTCTTAGTTTGTTCATTAAATAATTCAATTAGGGAAACAAATACAAATTTAAGTGAAATATAAATTGAAATCAAATTTTTTTTAAATTACTTTTTTGCTCCCTCTGCTGTTCGTTGGAACAAACAGGCTAACATTATCATTGTAAACGCTCGCATTAGCATTAGGCTAGGTTAAAAACTATGCAGCGGTTTGTCTCCCATCAGATTGTCTCTCTTGTTCATGAACATAGATAAGCTAGGATTCGCATTGGATATTAGTGTTAGGCTTGGCTAGGCTAACACGTAGCATGCCTAGATCAGTCACCAAATGGATTACTTACTTCCTCTGCCGTTGATTAGTAAAGATAGACTAGCATTAGCATTGGCTAAGGTGGTAACTAGCATCCATGGGGTGACCAATCCTCGTCACCCAATGGATTGCCTACTTCCTGTGCTGACCATTAGCACAGATAGTCTAGGATTACATTGGAAAGACTAGCATTAGCCTTGGCTAGGATAAAAACTAGCATAAATAGGCCAGGTTTGTCATCTGAATTGCCTACGTAATGCAGATAATCTAGCATTAGCATTGGATATGTTAGTGTTAGTCTTGGCTAGGCTAACAAATAGCATGTCTAGGATGGACATGCTATTTGTATTTCATTGCCTACTTCCTCCACTGTTCATTATAACAGATAAGCTGGCGTTAGCACTAGATAGGCTAACATTTAGCATACTTTGGCTGGTCACCTACAATTTGTTCTTTTTTTTCTCTAAAGAAAATGTTAGGATACAATATCTGAGTGTCCTACGTTTTCACCGCCGTGTTCTTATGACAGTTTGTTGTAATTCAGCGTGACATCAAACATAAACATGGCAAAGACCGAGTTTCAGTGGCGTAGACAGAGTCCTGCTAAGCTACAGCAGAGATGCTAAACCAACCTTCTTGTCCAACACCTGTGTCTGACCTCAAAAATGTAAAAATTGTCAGATAGTCCCATAAAATTATAAGTTAAAAAGCGTTCCATAACCGTTAAACAGTTTGGGTAGCAATGGACGGACCACAATCCCACTGAACCCTGTGGATTAATGGAAACACATCAGGTTTATGTGTTTATACATCTGCTTATCTACATGTAGAAATCTACAGAAAAAAGCTGCAAACAAAGCAGGTGCTTAGAGAAATGTCACAGAGACCTCCATTAAGGCTATCAAATGAATTCTGTTTTCATTTTTTTTGTCCGCTTCAGTTTTATTACAATCAACATGAAGTGGCCTGAAACACTCCTCCCACTCAGCGATGGTGTGAATAACAAGCAGTTTCCATCTCGACTTTTTCAGGCAACGATCCAGAATTTCTGTCACATTTTACCCTAAAAGACATTTTCCTGCCGTTTCTCTTCAATTGTCTCAAACACCCTCAGTTTGTTCCTGCGCTGCAGTTGTGCCTCAGGAAGTAAACGTCCTCCGTGCCTGAAAGCGCTTCGGTGACACTTTGCAGACGCCGATGTCAAAGTAATTGTGATGGGAGGCTCGGTCCGACCCGATCAGTGGGCTGCGGTTCTGTATTATGCACCAGAGAATCTGAGATGAGAGAATAAAAATGTGCTGCAGCGAACCCTCCGGCCCCCGCTGTCAGAGCAACAACCACCCACCCGGAAGGATGAACGCCTGGGCTCGTTTCTTTTCAAGCGTTTCATCACTTTCTCATCATCGCCTTGTTTTTTCTTCCATCTTTTAACTTAACGTCATTGAGTTCGACACTTACATGAATGTCTTTTCTGCTTCCTTCTTCATTAAGATGAAATCAGGTTATGATTTGACGATTCAGGCAGGTAAAAGTCTTGGTTTCTGCAAAACATGATGGTGCTAAGCAGCCAATTTAAAGCGGAGACCAGAGGGGGAGTTTGTCCTTTCCTCAGACTGGATGACAGATTCAAATCGGAGATCAGGGAATCTATATCTGCCCAAATAATGGGTCTGTCACAATAAACAAATCAATTAATTGTATGATAAATTCTATTTGTATGATTTAACATTTTTCTACATTCAAACACTGTGAATGATAAAAATCTTCACTCTGGTGTTTTGGTCTCAACTGGATTTTTGTTTTTTGAAGGAGATTTTTGAAACTCATAATTTTATTTGTTGTTTTGTTTGCTTATTTTGGAGATTTAAAATGTTTTCCAGTGCCAGTGTTAAATGTTCACTAGAATTTAAAGTTTGTTGTACTTCCATTATTTTACCACTATCATTATTTAGCCTTAGCAAGGCTTAACAATGGTCTCAAAATTGTTACCAAATGTGATCAATATCCAATCTTTTCACCCACCAAAAAATATAACCGGTGCCTTTTCCATAGTTGGAACTACATCTAATATCCGATAGTTTTCTAATCAGTCCGAATGATCACATTTTATCCAACTTTTACGTCGTTGCTCCCAACAGAATCAATAAGTATTTGCACCTACTCTGTTCTTACTAATTTTTTTGTAGTAATATGTAAAGTTTACTTTTTTTAGATGTACATCATATAAAGAGAAACCATTTAATCTCCATTGCAACCATTCAGCGTTACAAAACGCCTGGATGGACTTAGCCCCGCCTCCAGGGCGCAGCTCCTCCTAATGGCTCACAGAGAAGCCGACCCCTACTTAGTTCCTTCAGACTAGCCAGCAGCCATCAGTAAACACCTGGTGGAATCAGCCACAAACAGCAAACGATCCCGTCCCACAGAGATCACTGAGAACACCAACTGCGCTCTCCATGCACTGGAGAAACACAAACCACCGCCTTCAGTAGCAGGAATAGTGAGGAAGAAACGGTGTAGCGAGACTCTCTCTTGTGTCATTTTGCACTTTTAAACTCAGCTAGCAGGAATCGAGTGCTTTTCCTTTGACATGGGCTCAACCTGGCAGTTTCTGCAGTTCAACCACTTCATCTGAGCAAGCAGAGACAGTTTTCTGGGAGGTTTCCTAGACCTGAAGGATTAATTATGATGATTAAATATAATTCTACAGCCCTCATACTAACACTTGTAATACTGGACATTTTCCAAGAACACCTCTGGTAAATATTTGGCACTCTGGCAGAATATTTAGGTTTACATTTGATCTCCGTAACGATCAGCACACAGGAGTATGGAAGGAAACGTGAATATCTTGAGGACATCAGTGAAGGACACCCATCATTTCATTTCATCATATGTCACTTCATGATGGAGGTGTGATTATCAACATAACAAGCAGCCTCCGGCGCCATCAGGAAGACACATCTGAGGCGCCGTTAAGGTTCAAAACACAGATACAGTCAAAGATTTTGTGAATAAACTGAATCAAAATAGCAAATAAGCTGTTATTCCGGCACTAACAGTTCGAGCTAGTCCCTAACTAGCCTCACACTTATAGCTTAGCGTTTATATATAATTCATTTAAGAAAACGCAGTGAAGGATTAGGGGAAGTATACTGTTACAATTCCTTCAGAGAGTTTTGCTGACTTCTAATAGCTGCACTTTGAGAGATGTTCCCTGATTTCAAAACTCCAGTTCGTAATTATAGTGACCAGTTGGGTTACAGAGTGGATTCAGCCTCCACATCAAAACCAAATCCATAGGTATTTGTAAAAGTAAAAGTAAGAAATGCTGCTAACTGCAAGGGGAAATTAGCATCACTTCAACCTGATGTTTTTACCAATTTGGTAGAAATTAGCAAAAAGTGCTAAAGTGACTTTAGCATTTTTGTGTTTCACTTTAGCACAAAAAGTGAAGGAATTTGTTGATTTTATGTGAATCCCATGATGTAATTTGGCAGTGTACAGATGAAATCTGCTAGAATAATATTATAATGTGTCCTGCTAGATGTGCAGGGCCATATAAAGAGCTACAGTGGACCGGATTTGGCCCCCGGGCCTTGTGTTTGACATCTGTACAATAGATGGAAATTCTTTTTTGCAATATTTTCAAAATTTGCATGATAATTGGGTAAAAATATGGCTACTGTGGCTTTGCTTTCCTTGCCACTCTTTCAAGTAGGTCTGGACAATATATCAATAACAATAAATATCACGATCAATATCAACAGATAATAGAATATTCAATAATTTCACTGAACTGCACAGCATTCTGGGAGATGTAGGGAGAGGAAAGATGCAACCGGTTAAGCTCAACCTCTCAAGGTTAGCTAAAAGGTCGGTGGAATCAACTGACTATCGTTCTTTGGTTGCCTAGCAACGGCCTGCTGGGTGCAAAGTAGTGCTTTGGTTACCTAGCAACCACTTATGGAGTAACTAGCACAGCAGCAGTTTCAAGTTTCCCTGCTGCGCTTCATAATTGCTTGAAAATAAAAAACGTTGTGGAGAGAAAACATGAAATGTCAACAGTTTGATAATATTTTAGATATTTAAAACAAACAACTAATCAATAATTATTGATATCGACTCATGTGAAAAACTTCTATCGTTATAAGTTTTTCAGCTACATTGTGATTTGTTTTCCAACGACCTCCAGCCTCCATTTGGCATCTCTCACATCCTGGATTTAAGACAGAAACATGAAAAAAAGGCAAAAAGCTGCCATAAAATTTGGATTCCAGGGTGACAGTTTTTACTCCCACTCCCTGTTTCCGGATCAACCATCATCACACAGATTCAGGAACAAGGAAAGCCTGCTGGAAGGACGACAGCTGAAGCGTTAAGTGACAGAGCTAAACAGCCGGGGCGGCACGCAGAGCTGAGGATCTTTCATTAGAAAGACGGAGAATCTATCAAAAGAGCCGCCTGAATGTGAAGCTAACGCTAATCCGCCTCCTGGGGAGACGACTATTATCTCCACACTTTGGAAATAATTTACCGCAAAGTAATTTCAGTGAGATGTATTCAGCTTTAACCTTAACTGCGCCGGTTCTACATCCGAATAATTTTACTCGCTATTGTGCAGATGATAATTATGTTATTTTTGCCTGAATTTCCTGCATTTCTATTTTAAAAAGCAGGCAAATGGTTATATTCATGCCTCAAATGGGTCATGTCAAGTTTTAAATCATGTAACTGTATGACTGTCATCACATTTCACCCGACTGAGGAAAAAAAGTAGTTTTTAAATTATAATTTCATTTTTCAGGAGGAAAACAACCCAACATGACCATATTTCTCCATCAGTAAATCAGCTGCAAGTAACCACAATTATTGAAATGTAACCATATTTAGAATCAAGAAGTCACCTAAAGCTCGTTTGTCAGGTAAAAAGTAGTTTTAAATAATATCTTAAACACACTTCCCATAAACTAAAGGTGTTATTTTATTATCTTGATGTAATATTTTAATCTCAAATGATGTGTTTTCATTTGCTGTAAACAGAAAACCATGATATTTATGGGGCGCCATTTGTAAAATTACAGTCAAAAAAAGTCAAAATTAGTAACAATATCTAGGTTTATTTAACCTTTCATTAAATTATGACTTCATTTTTCAGAGTTATATTTTCACCATGTTAAATTTACATTTATAAATGTTTTGATATTTAAATTAAACTAAATGTTCAATTCACATGCTAAACATTTATTTGGCAAATAAAATATTTATTTCAGAAATTTAATTTTTAATTTGGAAATGTTTAGTTTATAAGCTAAATATTTGACTAGGAAATTAAATGTTTTGTTTGGAACAAAATATTTACTTTGCTAACTAAATATTTAATTTAAGCTAAATTAAATATTTATTTTGGAGCTAAATATTTGCTTTGTAATTTAAATATATTGTTTTCAAACTAAATATTTAGTTTCCAATTAAATAGCTAGTTGACAACATAGAGCATAATGTATCCCAGTCGGTGGATCACATTATTAAGGCGAAGGAGGAGACCAAAAAAGCTGTAAGGTACCAGACCAAGGCCTGCAAGAAAACTGTGATTATAGTGGTGGTTGTGGTGATCTTACTGGCATTGCCAGCTCTCATAATCGGGTTGTCAGTAGGACTGAAAAAATGAGGAGCTGTTTGATGAAAAGAAGAGATGTTGAAGATGATTGTAGCTGCTGTTGCTAGCTACAAATTTAATTTGCAAGTTAAATATTTAGTCTGGAACTTTGACATTTATAAATGTACGAATAACACTGTGAAAATATGATTTTGACAGTGTTTTGATATTTTTCTCTTATGAAAGGTCAAATAAATAAAAAACTCTTGTTAAATGTTGACAAAATGACATTTCATACATAATCAAAAGTAATAAATGCTTGAAACTATTATTAATCGACAGAATGTGCTTCACTTAGTGCAATAAATTATTTTTTACAATAATATTTCAACTGTTGAGAGGCACATAAAACCGAAGTTTAGAGTTATTTGTGTGTTTTATTGATTTATAAATCAAATTAAAGCAGTTTTCTCAGAAAATAAGAAGCAAAACTCATCCAGAGAACCTGGACTGTTTAACTTCTGTCAGCCTGGACAGAAAATATAAAGAAACGATTGTTGACTAAAGACGCAGACGTTTCCCACAAGATGCAGTAAACCTTTCTGTTTCTCCAGCGTAAAGTCTGACGGAGCAGACGTAATTACCGTAGCGTCTAATTTAAAGGCGGTTGTCGGATCCTCAGGGGAGACGGAGGATATGTAATGAAATCACGGAGCATGAAATATGCATTGCTACATATCGACAGCGAAACCGCCCACAGATCCTGCTGCTGCTACGCTCACAGCAACATTCACAGTGTGAACCGGAGCAGCACGTTTTCACGTTTTACCCGGAATCTACGGCTACCAGAAGAAACAACCTGAGAGAAGTCGACCAATTTCTATCAAAATTGTTTGTGCAGCAAAGATTTTTATTTGTGCCGCTATCATTTAAAAGATATAACTAACCATTCATATTGACAAAATCAAACAAAGCTGGTGTCAGCCAACATTTGTGATTATTTGTGCTGCAAACTAGCGCAAATTTTCTTATGTACTGCTTTTACTTTGAAGGTATTGATGAAAGTTTTGTGTTGCAACATTTTTTGTTTTCACTGTTTTTGCTATTAAAGTTTAAAAGTCAAAATCAAACGAAATTGGTTTCAAACATCAAAAATGTTTGATTGTATAATTTTAAAGATATCAACTCTGTTATGTTTGTGCTGAAAAAATTTCTGTTTGTGCTGCTTTTGCTTTGATGAAAAAAAAAAGATTAAATGTTTAAAAGTCAACCAGCCCCCCCTGCATTACCCAATCTAACAATTTGGTTTGTGCAGCAAAATGTTTTTGTTTGAGCCGCGATGATTTTAAAGACATCAACTCTACTATGTTTGTGCTGTAAAATATTTAGTTTGTGCTGCTTTTGCTTTGACGATATTAGTGAAAGTTTAAAGGTCAGAAGGTCAGCAAGTCCCCCAATATTGCTCAAATCTAACAAAATTGTTGTCAAGTGTTTGTGCTGCAAAGAGTTTGTTTGTGCCGCTATCATTTTGAAAATATTGATAAATGGTTCCAGCGGTCATTAGAGGTCAACCAGCCAGTCCACTTTTACAAAATCAAGCAAAATTGTGGTCAATCAACTCTGTTATGTTTGTGCTGCTTTTGTTTTGAAGATATTAATGAAGAAAATTTAAAGGTCAGAAGGTCAACAAGTTCCCCGATATTGTCCAAATCTAACACATTGTTGTCAAACGTTTGTGCTGCAAACATTTTAATTTGCGCCGCTGTCATTTTAAAGATACTAATAAAGAAAGTTTCCAGAGGTCATCAGATGCCAACCAAACCTGCATTAGTTTCATTAATATCTTCAAAACAAAAGCACAACAAATGGAAATTTTTGCAGCACAAAAGTAGCTTAGAGTTGTTTGACACCATTTACAGCTGGTTAACCTTTCATGACCTCTGGAAACATTTATTAATATTTTTACAATTTATTAATTTTGGTTGTAGAAACGTTTGACATCAATTTAATTAGATTTAAGGACGTGTGACCTGGATAAAGGTTGCTGCATCTAGGTTGAGATAATAGTTAGTGTCGCTTTGCTTTTCTGAGATAAGACACATTCTGCATTCCTGACTTACTGCTGCACATCTTTTTACACCACATTTAAAAGAAATGCTAATTTTGTTTACACAAACACTACTTTGAGCCTTTTAGAGATTCCTTGGCCGCTAAATAAAAGTTAGTTTGTTACTCTGTGTTGAGTAAACCAGCAGAAACCATGAAGCAGATAGAAGTGTGGGCCAGAGGGCCACTGGTCCAAACACTTTGCTGATTTTAGTTCTGCTCCAGCGGCCCGCCTCGTCCTGCGGGCGGCTCTGTTTGTCTTTTTAGAGCCGCTGAGTTTTTTCTTTTTATACTTTTTTTTTGTCCTAAAAAGAATGATGTTTAGATAACCAAACGGTTCGGTAACAGAGAGGAAGGAAGGAGAGTCAGACTGAGGAGGGTAACCCAGTGGCCCAGTTGTTAAAAACAACACAAACCGAGAAACAACACTGACTTAACGGCGAAGTGTGAATAAATATATCAGAACGGATCAAACTAACGACAATTAAAACAAAAAACAAAGATACAACTGGAAATTATAAAACTGTTCTTTGGGATTGAAAGAAAACTGAAGCAGCAGAATCATCACTGTTAAAATGATCCAGTCATTTTAACAGTGATGGATGGATGGACAGACGGACGGACGGACGGACGTGAATAAATAGTTGGATGTGAAGCTGCTCAGTGTGGCGGTGAAGCTGCAGCTGATTGGCCGGCTGCCTCTGTGACTCACGCTGTACAGGACGTCCACCCAGCCCTCCATGGTGATGCACTGGAACACGGTCAGCACGGCGAACAGGATGTTGTCGAAGTTGGTGATGCCGAAGTTGGGCCCGGTCCAGTACTCCTGGCACACGGTGCCGTTGGGACAGGTTCTGGCCGGTGGCTCCGACCCGCAGGGCCAGTCCACCACTCTCTCAGCTGAATGACAGAAACAAAGACAGAAACATGAGCCCAAAGCTCTGCAACCAGGAAACAAACTGAACTGAGACGACAGTTTGGAGCAAAATGAAAACGATTCTTTCCTCCATTTTGGTTCAGCTGTGAAATTTGAACCTCCTGCTACGTCTGTGAAGCAGTTATTCACCGAGGAGTCAAAACAGAATCAGCTGCAGTAATTATAGTCTGAATTTTTCTGACATACTTGAGAAAACTGAGGTTTTCAGAGGGATTTTGTTTGTTAGATATCAAAATAAATAACAGGTCAACTTTGAAAAGCAGAAGGGCACCATGTTCCAAATTATTATGCAAATTGGATTTAAGTGTCATTAAGATAAAGTTTTTTTTAAAGTGTTTGTGAGATCCTAATAAAAGTACAAAAATGAGAAAAAAGCTAATTTTGCATATGTCCCTTATAAAATTCCAAATAACTTTATATTTTAGTTATTCAGTATTTCAGTCGTCTTTTTATCAGTAAAAACTGATAAAATAAGAGCAAAAAAATACATTTGAACTTTCTTTTTCCTTTTTCTAGAGTGAAACCATGCAGCAGTATTTTATGTTCTGACCTCCAGGCTTGAAGCAGGACTGGTGGAACTTGCCCATGTAGAACTCGACCCCGATGATGGCGAACATGACGATGGCGAAGAATAGCAGCAGGCCGATCTGCAGCAGCGGAACCATGGCCTTCATGATGGACTTCAGCACAACCTGGAGGCCTTCGCAGGAGAGCCAGCGGTTAGGGGCCGGAACCACAGGGTGTGTGCGTGTGTGTGTGCGTGTGTGTGTGTGTGTGGTGGACTTACTGGGAATCCCAGACACCAGTTTGAGGGGCCTCAGCACTCTGACGGCGCGCAGCGTTCGCAGGTCGAAGTCTGAACCGACGGTGGCAAGGATCCTGACGACACAAAAAACAAGATGGCCGACCTGATTCAGAACCAGCAGGACCCGATATGACCTTTAACCTTCTGAACAGGATGAACAGGAAGGTCATGGTCAGCAATAATGTGACCTTTAACCTTCCATATAGTCAACCATCCAACGATCAATCAATCAATCAATCAATCAATCCATCCATCCATCCATCCATCCATCCATCCATCCATCCATCCATCCATCCATCCATCCATCCATCTTTTCTTCTTCCCGTTTATTTTACACCTCATTACAATAAAATTTATCTTGTTTATTCTTAACATTTTCTGTATTAAAACAGTTTTTTTTAGCGTCCATCTTGTTCTGTCTCTCATTAAATTAAAAAGCTTTGAGTCCAAAATAAAAACTTCAAACATTTCAGCAGAAAACATGTAACCTAAAGGTTCACTGATGGCAAACACAGACATGAAGCTCATTGCATCATGTGCTGCCCACTTCTGCCTTCATGCGTGTGTGTGTGGGTGTGTGTGCTGTGGCACAGCTGGCAGCCCTCATTACAGCCTCAACACACAGAGGGAGACTGTGTGTCCTCCAGGCTGGAGACTCAGGGAGAGAGAGAGGAGGAAGAGGAGGAGGAGGGGAATGGGAGTTGATTTAAGGAGACAGAGGGTAAGTGGATGCAGACGAAGAATTATAATAATGTGATGTGGAATCAAACAACAGAAACGTTCCTGCACACTTTCTACCCTCCAAGCACAAATTGATTCCTCCATCATTTTACAAGAGATTTTATTCTGCTGCTGCGAAGCTAACGCCACTTTATTTATGAAACGCTTTTTACGCACAAACGTAACTCAGAAAAATAAGAGCCAACATTAAACAACATCTCTGGTGAGAAGCTAATATCCCGGATACGAATATCGCAGCAGTTTGGGTCTTTGATTGGTTTAGTCAAAGTATTTTCCTGTGCAAAGTGTTTCAACAACAATGTTTTGCATGTTGTAGATGGTTATTATAGTTTAAAAAAAAAAAACTTTTATAAATTTGAATCCATGCTGGAAGATTCTAGAGCAGTGCTGTCCATAGTTTCTGTTTTTCTTCATATATAATTAGAAAAATTATTTTTTTTATTTTTATCTAGCAGATATAATTTGCATAATATGCTGTAGCATTAGCAGAACTTATGTTCATGATTAGTGTTTTAAAGTTAGTGCAACTAATTTTTTAGCTAGCAGTAGCCACCACTAGCTTCATGCATTTACTGGCTAGCGGTTAGCTTTACAGTCCAGGTTAGGCTCTAGAAAAGAATGAAAAATGAATGGAAGTCAATGCAATGTTGTTATGAAGATAGAAAGCTGTAATTTGTTTGTGTGTGTGTGTGTGTGTGTGTGTGTGTGTGTGTGTGTGTGTGTGGTCTTTGGATTTGTCCATGAGACGATGATTTAGACACACTGCGGTCATGAGCCGAACAGGAAGCCGTGACTTTTAATATCCCTTCATAGTGTCTGCAACACGTCCATGTCAGAGACAGAGACTGGCTCAGGAAATATGGAAGGTGATGTTATTCGATGTCTCACACACAGACAGATTACTCTGGGTTCGTCTGGAAGCTAGCCGGACAACACATAAAATAAAATACAGCAGCTGTAGCTACATACAACTACAGAATGCAAATAAATCACTCTCAATCAGTCTAAATATATTTCTGTACATAAAATGCATTTATTGTTAATCAGAGTTAATTACACTTCCATTAAGGATAATGGAGGGAATGTAACAGAGCTGGTAATCGCCATAATCAAGAAATCATTTTAGAAACAATTCAATTAAAGGCCATTTTCTAGTGAAATAAAACACAAAACAAACAGAAAGCCAAATATGACAGTAATTTGACTCCACTGCTTCAGGGAGAAAAAGGAAAAGTTTTCTGATATATCTCAAACAAAATCTTAATCTTTCCATATTTGCTCTGTCTAGGTTATTCTTGGAGAGTTTATTTTGTGTTTTGGACTAAACAAAACTTTAACTTTTCCTTCTTCTGCCAAAAACATAAATCCTTCCTATTTTCACAGTTGCAGCTTCTGGGGAAGGAGTCATCAGGAGAAACTGGTCAGCCAATCAGAAGCAGAGGAGACAAACATTTATAGATTCAGGAAGTTCTTGCAGGGGAATTTCTAAATAAACAAGATAAAATAATTCACATATGCGAATCTACGACACATTTTGAAGATATTCAGACAACACATTCTGAGCCCAACACTTGTTTGGTGTTGAAACCTGATATGCTAGTGGAGTTGTTGTCAGTCAGTTGCTATGGTAACGGCACATAAATGAGAAAAAAATAGTAGAAAATGTTCTTTAACCATTTTTCTGTGTTATCTTCCCCTTTGCTGTGGTGCATTGCACTAAATTAAAAATAGCTTCATCTCCAGGTTTCATTTAGCTAATGAAGTTGTTCTACTGCGGCAGCATTTCCAGATGTAAACAATAACCTGCAGTGTGTCTGTATGGGGTACGAAAGTACTGCTGCTAAAGGTCTATCACGTCAGAAAGCAGCCCTTGAGGGTGAAAGGTCGTACATGCTGCTTGTATTGATCAAAGCTCGGTGGAGACATGAGTCTGATTCTCATGACCAAATAATGAATCTGCAGAAACAGACGCTGTCCTGCAGCGGTCATCACATATAAATCCAGATGCTTTTATCAGACAGACGTAAATAGAGCTCCTGTGATGCTGAATAACAGAGGTAAGAGTGACTCATCAGGCTGCCTATTAAAATTTGTAGAGTCAATCCGCAGTTTATTTATTTAACCCCCGTTTCTCTTTTCCATTCCTTCATGCAAAGACTCAAATTAACATTTAAAAATAACTGTGGCTCAGGAAAACGGCAGGGAGAAAGTTACGATGTAATAATAGTAAAGGAAGATGGAAATGAATCACAAATGCTTGATTCAAAACTGATTAAGCTGCTGATAGGTTTGGACGTTTTACTGCATGCAAACCTTCAGCTATATGAACGATGCAGAGAATTACATAACTAACGTTTATACGTTTGCTTTCAAATGTTTATATAAAACTGCAGAATCAAAATCAACAAGGAGAGACATTTGCAATCCCGACTGACTCAAACCAGAGAGACAGAGCTGGGAAAATGGGAAACATAATTTCCCAATTTCCATTTGGAAATTTCCCAAATTGAAATTTCAATTGAGTGACATGTTTCACACATCACATTTCTGATGTTTCTTATTTAATGGAAACACCACAAATACAAATTGCGCTGCTTTTTTTCATATTAGCAGAATACTGACACTGAATTTTTTTGCATATTTGTAATGGAAACGCAGCTAAAGTTGCAGTAATCAATACAACTAATGATCAACAGACGGATGAGTTTCTCTACATGTTGCTGAGACATCAGTTTTTTCATCCTGGAGATGTTCTTCAGGTAATAAAAGACCGACTTTGTAACTGTCTTTATGTGGCTCTAAAGTTCAGATCTAAAACAAAATTCTAAGTAACTGAGCAAGACGTTACAGTCAGTATTATCATTTATGTTTACCTAATAAATATAGTGATTATATTGTTCCACTAAAGACAGATGAAGAAAATAAAAAGGAAGTTGAAAGTTCGACACACAGGTGGGTAAAAGAAGGGGACCAAAAGAAAGCCAGGCTTCTGAGTGATATAGTTTAATTACTGCGACCCGGTCCAGCTGGGGGCCAGGAGCTCTGATTGAGTTTTTCACACGTCTCTGTAAGACGAGACGAGCGATCTCTGAGGACAGACACGGGAACACAGCGCTGACAACCTGCCTGAACAACCGCTCCTCGTCTGTGTGATCATTACCAGCTGGTCCCTGACTGCCTGCCTGCCTCACCGTCTGTCTCTGGCCTCACATCCAATCACAGCCTGTCTGTCCGAGGCTTTTAGCATCGCTCAGAGTCCTCACGTTTCTCTACCTACAACTGTTGAACGCATGTTCTAGTGTCTTTGAAGTACAAAAGGAGATTTATTATGCAAAATTCACATTTTGGACGCGTTTTGTGCTTCCATATGAGCCTCAACTGCTTCTATAAAACAGCCCAGGTTCTTAAAAACAAACACCCAGCACTTGGTAATGAAGTAAAGTTTTTTGCTCTTAATTTTTAAGCAACCCCAGCAGAGTTCCACCCGTTACCTAGCAACTCAAGCTGAGCTCCAGCATGTTTGCTCTGCTGGTTTTACTGCTGTACAATGGCTGCTGGAAAAGAAAGTGTTTTGTTGCTGACTTACCATCCAGAAACGAAACCACTTTCTACATTGTTGTTGGTTGTGCAGGAGGCTCCACTTCTGCTTTTCAGAGATTCATGGTTGTGTAACTGCACATCTGTTTGCTGTGAGTCTAAACATTGAAGTCGGTGGGTGTGGCCAGCAGGATCTTATGTGGATTTAAAGTGACAGAGACTAGTTTGAAGTGAGCAGATGTTGTGTAAAAAATCTAACAAACATGTATTGAATAGGCCATAGACCCATCCTAACCTGCTCAAGAAAGCATAACAGCTCACCTTTATGCTTTTATTATCAAATGCATGTATAAAAGATTACAAAACAGTATTCTAGATTACTTTCTAGGCATAAAATAACCCAAACGTGGCACTAAAATTGCCTTTTTTTATGAAAGAGCTGCAAAGGTCCAAAAATATCAGCTCAGTCTCTGATTGCAGGGCGGCCATTATTGCTTGCTTCCTCATCAGGGAGGCTGTTTCCTCTTCCAGCGTTTCTCTGTCAGCAGCTTTGAGATGATCAGAAGTGCCAAATGGTGCTGAGAGGCTCTCAGGAAATCTGTAACCTCATTCCAAAACACTTCCCTCAGAGAGAAGGTACAAGAAATCTGTCGGAAAGCAGGGATTAAAAATATTTCCCACAAGCAATATGAATCTCTCCAGTCATTATTAATGACTGGAGGAGGTAGAGAATTACCTCTATTACTAAACAAAGACGTTTGTTGCTTTCTCTTCTCATGTAACAATGTCAGAACAATCTCATTTAGCAGCAAGCGAACCACCCAAGCAGTCAAATTTAGTTTCTTAATAACAGAGTGTGTGTTTGCGTGTGTGTGTGTGTGTGTTTGCATGTTAATGGTGGCGGTTTGTTTCTCCTTGATGTTATTCAATGTGAGCGGACAGCGCTGACAGTCAGACGAACAAGCATTTCCCACAATGCCATGAGGACAAAAAGGGGTTCCTCATGAGCTCAACGTGGCTGCCAGAGCCACTCGCCGTCAAACATGGCCGCCGCGGTTTGAAAGTTACACGCACGCCTCAGAACGCATGCACACATTGCCATTTTCCTCACCAATGAACAACTGCAAAAAGTTTTTTGTTTTTTATCATTTAATTAACTCATAAACCTATAAATAAATACCTCATACATTAAAACTAATGGAGAGACAATTAAAAATGTATTTTGTGTTAATTGCAGGGTCAGTAATTTACGGCTACTGTAGACAGAAAAAAATAATTTTTGCCTAAAAAGTCAGAAATTTTCTATAAAAACAATAACATTTCTTTGTCTGGAAAATTTACAATTTTCTTGAAAAACAGAAAAACTTTTAGATTGATTTCAGAAACTTTCTAGAGAAAAAGGACAAAAAAATTAAGCAGAAAAAACAAGCACATTTTTAGATTAACCTCCAAACTTTTCTAGAAAAAAACGAAGAAATAGCTGAATTTGTGAAGTCAAAAATTTGCTTGAAAAAAATCAGAAATATTCAGATTAATTGCAGAAATATTCAAGAAAAAGTTGGAAATTTCTGTTTCCATATAGGTAAATAAAATTTCTTGTTTGCTAGAAGAAGCTCAGAAATGTTCAGATTGATATTTCAGAGAAAAATTTCTGACTCTTCGACTTTTCAAAGTCAGAATTTTTTTTACGTTTTAAACTTTTGACGTTTCAAACACAGAAATGTCCTCATTTGTCACAGAAATTTTCTGAGATGAATCTAAAAAATGTTTACATTTTGTGGCGGAAACTTACTCCTCTTTTCTTTTTCGATCTACAACCACCCAAATACTTTGTCTAATGATTAAGTCAACACGTAATATAAATCCATGAATTTCCTCTCAAAGGAGAGTCAAGATGCGCTGGGATCGCTGGGAGTTCAGTCAGCTGGAAATGCTCTTACTTTACAAGCCGACAACTAAAGTACAGATCCTGACCTGAAGAACATCGGTGGTATTTATCCCTGAAGGATCGCTGAACTGGACGACTCTGCAATAAAAGTGCTTTCAGTCTGTCTGTGGTGTATGCCATATATAAATACAGCATGTCTGTTACCAAGTCATATATCTTTATTACGTTTTGCAAGACCAGAGAGCTTAGCAAGAGCAGAACGGAAGACAGAGGGGCCAGAAAATAACATTAATAAAGAAGGATTAATATAAGCCAGACAGTAAAGATATTGCCTGAAAAAAACAGACACGATTTGTTTATAGGTTCTACAGGGAGGGCCTATAGGAAATTAAATTAAAATGCACTATAAGTAAAACCACAGTTTCAGACATGAAAAACATATGAAAGCTTGAGATTAAATGTGAAAAAATAAACCAAATAACCTCTGAACTTTGGTAACATTTTGGGAACTTCTGGTTCAATCTAAGAATCTGGTTGTGATTAGTTCTTATTCTAGCTTAGCTTGTGCAAGAAAGACTAACTCAGCTTTTGCTAACTTGTCAGGATAACTTATCTCATAATAATCTTCTGTGATTGGATTAAATTAATGTAATTTGTACTGACTTCTTCTGTTAATTTAGCTTGTCCTTACTTCAAGTGCTAACCTTTTGAGCTAACTTAGCTAACAACTTACTGTGGTTCTAGTTTGAGATACCTGGGTATGTTTTGGTGAGCCATTTCAGATTAATGCAACCTCAGTATGACCCCAACCATTTTGTTCATTTCATTCACTAACAAAAATACATTTTACATTAGAAAGCCACGGCCATAAACAAACCAGAAGTTGTTGTTTTTTTTTTTCTGTTTTTTTTTAAATAAAGGACTTTAGTCTCAAAAGCCTCTGAATGTGTCCTCATGCTAACTCCAGAGCTGTCATTCATGAAATGCCATCAGTAGGGAGACCTGTCTCTTTGTTGGAGGGAAAAACTCCCTTAAGTGCAGCCGCCACTTTGTGAATTTGGATCACTGTCACACTCTGTCAGACACAGAATCCCAGGATTTTATTCTTTTCAAACCCAGAATGACAGAAACAGCAACTTATCTTACCCAGAAAAACAAAACCCTTCAATTTTAGGTTTTTCTAGGCGCTTAATTCAAAGATAATTCACCCATTAAAGCTGTTTTGTTTATTAGGCAGCTGGCAAGCTGAATGATAATTTAGTAAGCATGACTATATTAGTCAGTCTGGCAGCTAAACCATAATAATTCTTTAGACAGAACAGCTGGGTAGAAATATATTAAAAAACAAATGACAGTGGAGATTATTTTTAAAAACAAATGCTGCAAATTAATACCACTGATGTTTATTAAGCAGAGAATGCTTCAGGTTTAGACTACACCTCTGAAAATTAGGGTTTCTTGAAAAATATCTGTTTCAAATTGAATATTATAGAAATAAAAGCAGCACAATATATTGCAAATGTAACATTTTGGCCCTTTCTTCTCTTCACACTAAGTCAAATACTGATTTAACTTACCAAAACGCAAAAGGTTGTACTTAAAGATGGACGTCCATACTGTTGCTATCATTTATTCTGTTGATTTTCTTTCATTTCTACATCAGGGATGGCCAATTTCATATCAGCTCATATTGATAATTATTGATTATTTTTGTTTTAAATAACTGAAACCTTGTCATGGAAATAAAAAGCTGAACCAGATTTGTACATTTCAAACCTGGTTGAGAGGTTGAATCTAAGCTAACTTTAAATGTGTTTCAATCCGAAGACACATCATGCTAATGCGCCGGTCATGGAGGATTTCAACTTTGAACATAAACAACTCAGAGGCTTTAATTGCTGATAAGCTGTGTTTACACTGTCATTGCAGAGGCTGAGAAATTCATGTTTCCTGGTAACCAGCGACTCGATGGTCTCAGCAAAAAAAAAAAAAAAAGAAAAGACACAAAACAACTAACTGGAGAGAAACCAAATGAAATCAGCTGCAGCTGTCCAGGTTTCACCAGCCTGACAGGAAGCCTAATTTGTGCTAATCAATTTACCCCGTCGACAAATTCAGTTTGTAAACAGATAAAGATCGGTGCGAGTCGGCCCGATTCTGAATCTTTTCTTCTGTCACATTATGTTTGAGTGTGGAGAAACAAAAGTGCCACAATCCATTAAATAAAGTTATTGTTAAATAATTAAAAAACTAAATACATTCTAATGCAAATACTTAAATAAAAACGAATAAACAAAGAAATATTTTGAATAATAAGCCTTCAAAAATGTTAAATAAGTTCCTGAATTTAATTTGAACTGATCAGTAGTTCACAAAGTTGGGGTCACAAATATGTAAGTTTGGGGCCAGAAATGAACCTAAATTAGTGCCAAAACTGATGATGAGAAAGCATATGAATTTTAGATATGTAATACATACAGAAATTGATTTAACAGTAAATTATACCAACATGTTGGTCAATATATTGTCTGTTGATGCTAATTACATCATCATCATACCAATTATTTACAGAATTACGGCACTTCTGGCCCTCCATATACAATACCACCACCATATTCTGAGTTGAAGCAGTATTTTGAAACTGAAGGACGACAACAGTACTCCGTAATTAATCATTTTAGGTAAAAATGTATTGATTTATCTATTTGCAGGACTGTGGCATTGCTGGCCTTCCGTACCACCAGGGCAAATGAACAATACAACCACAATTGATCTAAAGTTTACAGTGTAATATCACACTGAAGGACTATAAAAGTACCCTCCATTTTGAATAACTAATGGCAATTTAGGTAATCATTTATTTTTCTACAGAACTGTGGCAGCTTTGTCTTTTCTTATGTCCAGGACAGCCACACAATTCAACCATCATAAATTTGAAGTTTATGAAAACAAAGGACTAAAGCAGCACTCTCCAAATTTTTAATAATTATTGCAATTTTTGGTAAACATTTATTGATTTATTTATTTACAGAATTGCTGCACTTCTTGCCTTCCATAACAACCATAATAAATCTGGGACTTTATGGAATTACAGCAAGTTGTTGAGACTTTGTTTACATTATTCTCTGAAAAGCTCATTTACATCCATCCATCCATTAACAATTAAACTTGCTGCAAAATTTCACACATTTAAAAAAGTGGAAAAAAAAATTCTTGTCAACTATTGATTCATATTTTTGCAACTAACTGACTTAAAAATATCCAAAGTACTGCATTATTGTGTAAAATAATTTAGAAAGCTGGCAAATTTTGATTTATTTTCCTGCAATATTCACCCCTGAGTTAAACCCATTTCAGTTTGTGAGCTGAATTAATGCGCTAAGAACAAACAGAAAGTCATGTTTAGGCGCCGGCCATTTAAATCTCGTTTTTCCTCCAACTTTCTCTGATCTGTTTACAGGCTCTGACATTTCGTGTCTTACATCTTCACTGTGTTTACACACAAACATCTGTTATTCTCAGCGCGACGGCAGGGAGGAGAAGGAAAAGACCAGATTTGAAATGCAGAGCGGTTTGTTTCCCTTCATATCCGGTGCAGAAATCGTTTCAGATCAGGAACGGTTAGCGCGAGGTGTTGCTGTATTGAAGATCTGATTTCACGAGCAGGCGGTGACGTCGCAGCACATGTCCAGATTTAGAGGCTTAAATTAGATGTTTATATTTAAAAATTGAGTGAATTATCAGCTTCCTGAGGGATTGGCTTTCTGCTCTGTGTCTGTTGCACATCACTCATTAACAAGCACATCTGGATGCTGGGAGGTAATTATTTTTCTCCATCTACTCCCAGACAGCAGAGGAAACAGAAGTTATGTAACCCTTCGATTTCACCACTTTTTGTCAGATTAAAATCACTCATTTTTATGTGATGGAGCAAGAAGAAGCACTGCATAAATATAACGGGAGAAAATACTTTTCAAAGTTTCAACAAATAATCACACAGCAAAGCTAAGTTTTCGCTTAGCGCCTGGGCTAACATTCAAAATGCTAGCACACTTAGCTTCCTCTGAATTAATGTTTACAGATTAAATCTAAATTCACTTGGCTTTTGGATAAAGTTTGACATCTGTGTTGAAGTTTTGACTATCGACTAAAAAAACTTCCATCCATCCATCCATTTTCCGTCACCCTTCTCCCTAACGGGGTCGGGAGTTGCTGGTGCCTATCTCCAGCTGCGTTCTGGGCGAGAGGCGGGGTCACCCTGGACAGGTCGCCAGTCTGTCGCAGGGCAACACAGAGAGACAAACAGGACAAACAACCATGCACACACACACTCACAGGGAGAATTTGGGAAGGCCAATTAAATCTGACAGTCATGTTTTTGGACTGTGGGAGGAAGCCGGAGAACCCGGAGAGAACCCACGCATGCACAGGGAGAACATTCAAACTCCGTGCAGAAAGACCCCGGGCCGGGAATCGAACCCAGGACCTTCTTGCTGCAAGGCAACAGCGCTACCCACTGCGCCACTGTGCAGCCCTAAAAAAACTTCTTCAGTTGTATTTATGCTCTTATTTTGGAGAGAAGGAAGACTGTTTCCTGTTCTGTTTCCTTTGCTTATATTCTCTTTTTTCCCCCCAAATAACTTAATTTCAAGCAAGAAACATACAGAACAAAAAAGACAGGATTTGAATGTGATAACGAACGAACTCTAAGGATATTAGAGAACATGTAAATTACACTGTTAAAAATGAATTGATTCCCGAGGATTACAAACATAACTGGAATTGAAGGTAGCAGTTTAGCATTAGCTTAAACTAAGTAACATGTTGGGATAGCATTTAGCATTAGCTTCTGCTATATATTATGTTAATATAGCACTTTAGCAAATACCTTGTTTAGCCGTAGCAGAGGTATCAAGACAGTTGAATTTTGAGGATCAGCGTTAGCATTCGCTAAACACCATATTACACTAAAGTTTTGATGACGCATTAGCGTTATCACAGCTAATTTTTAGGGTTAGTGGTTTAGGTAGTGTCACGAACGTTTTTCAAAATCTTTTCTGCCACAGATTCTCGTAGCTCAACCTCAATCTGATCACAGTAATGAACGACACGGCTAATCAATAAAATAAAAGCCCTGCATGACCCGCTCCGTTCCCATAACTCAGCTCGTCTATTCAAGGCCATTACTGTGAGCTATTAGCTCCACAGCAATCAGCCCTCAGCTTCATTAACAGAGAGGTGATCAATCAGCGGCGTAATGAGGGCCGCCTGTCACTCCGGTCACTCCGACCGCGTCTCACAAACAAATGTTGGTAATCACTAACTGACAGCATCAGTTTACTGGAACTGATCACAAGCAGAAATATAATCATCAATGATTTCATTGCGTTTTTGTAAATATTTTCCCTCCAAACATGATTAATACTTAATCATGATTAATACCTAATCATGATTAAGTATTAATCATGTTGTACAAATAGTAGGGAGACATTAATACTTTGTCCTGGGTTGTCCAAAGTGCGGCCCATTGGTCACTTGTGGCCCCTGGAATAATTTTGTGTGGCCCGCAACTGCAGGTAAAAAATGGTACAAATTTGACCTTCAGATAAATGGATGTTTTTTGTGATTTTATTTAAAAATCAAACAATCCTCGCTGGAAAATGTTTGCTTTCAGTTTATCGTTGGGTCATTTAATTTAAGGTTAATTCGAATTTTAAAAAATTTATTATTATAAGAAAGAAAATTATTCTGAAGCTGAAAAATTATTCTAAAACATAAAATAAACTGAAAGCAAAAGATTTTAAACTGAAAAAAGTGAAACTAAAAAAGAAGTCCAAAACGACTCAGTTTCAGATTTGTTTTTCTTTTGAACAAACTGCCAGGCTTTATTTACACCCCACCAGGCTTACCATTATTTATTTATTTTACGGGTTATTTTAGGTCTGTTTACGTATTGTTAATAACGTCTTCCAATTTTCAAATTTCCTGTCGACTTTGAACATTTTTTTACTGAAACACTCACCTTAGCAAGTTTTCTGGGGAAAAACCCTGAACTGGATAATTCAGGTGAATTATTTTCATACACCACATCAACACCAAATACACACCACAGAGGCAAAACATTATGACCACCTATAAGGGAAGTAAATAGATGTATTTTTTCCAGTTTTTCATAAAGAGTGGATTTAAAACCAAAATTTTTCATGCACTATTTTGAGCTGGTTTATCCAAAAAAGTACACTGAAACGACAAACTGCAGTTTGTCGTTTTACTGTGATAAACATTCAGAGATTCCTAAACCACTGTACGCCATGGTAGTTTACTCTATCAGAGACATTTTTATAGGAGTTTCATGTAAACATGTTTGTATGAACTGGTGCCAATCCTGGCCACTCACAGCTGCCCGCGGCTCAGAACCAGCTGAACCCGTGACAGCCCACCGCGCTCCAGAGTCATTTCACAGCTTCCTCTCTTCACGGAGCGCAGGTGTGACTCCGACTCACTCCTCCAGCTAAAAACACAACTGCTTCAGCGTCATTAGAGCGGCAGGAAAAGGTCGGAGAACAAGGAACAGCTTCCGCGGAGCAAAGACTGTGTTTGTCAAAATGTCGTGAAAAAAAATATTAGATAGACGAAACTCCCATGTTTGCAGCTTGTTTGGGAAAATATTAGAGTTTAAGCAAATGCAGAAGGAAGAATCAAATAAAAATCATAAACAAATAAAGATTAGAAGGATTCTCTTTGTACAGCTGACATTAAAAAGTTAAATAATCAATGGAGAACTGGATTAATTAACATCACTAGAAATCCTAAACTACTCCAGTGGGATCCCAATTTATTTTTGTAAAATCGTCGTTTACTTTCATTAGATCCCAGATTACTTTTTTGAGATCCCAATTTACTTTCACAAGATCCAAACTGAACAAAATCCACTGGCAGATTATTTCACTTATAACATGGGAAAATATCTTAGTTTTTTCTTATTTTAAGTGTAGTAGTATATTTGTACAAGAAACTAGTCAAAAACACTTGGTAAAAACAGTTTAAACATCTTTACAATAAAAACTCTTTTACTTTGAACAGAACTTGAGAAACAACGTTGGTTCTATCTACAAATCATATACAGATTTTAAAAATTAAGCCCAAAACCAGAAACTTCCTTTCTTTTCTCTTTTTTTCCTTATCTTTTGCTGCTTAGTGAAAAATGCAAAATAAAGTCAAAGTTTAAACTTCAAAGTTTGCAAACTGACCCGGAGAGCATTGCGTCTGTAAATCGGCGCTGACCCAGGTTGTGTGTTTAAGAAATGTTGCTACTCTGACAGCACAGCTGAGTAGAAATCAGGAGGCAATTAGCCACAAATTAACCTGAACAGAGGATGTGAGGTTGAAATGTTAATCACACAAATCCTAAAACAGGAAGAGGAGAGAGAGAAACAGCAGCAGGATAGTTCTTTTTTATTTAAATAAAACTGGAAATGAAAGACACACAGAAGCGGCTTAAAGATACATAATGTGACACCAAAGCACAAAATCTCACCATGTATTTTGGTTCATTTATTTGGTTTCAAAGATTTAGGCAAAAGCTTCCAGTGTGTGACTTTAACAAAAATATATATTTTTTACACATTTAATGAAACTGTCACTCTGTCATGACAAATTTTATAAGACAATCCCCTGGCTTCTCCGAGTGCTAACTTGAAACAACCAATAAGAGAGGGCCAGGAGGCGGGTCTTAGCACTGTCAATCATGCCTGTGTATGCTAAGACTTGTTAGTGTGATAACAGTAAGCTGCTTCTCCGCCTTTAGCACATTTATCAGCGCGTTCACAAGTTTGATTGACAGCGCTAAGCCCACTTCCTGGCTCTGATTCGTTGTTTTTGGTGAATTTCTTCAGACAGGTATAGCAGGTCAGGGAGAAGGTGGAGGAAATTGATCATTTCACAGATTATCCGTCTCATATTAGCATGTAAAATAATACAAATTGATTAAAGTTAAATAGTGCAGCTTTAAGTTTTACTGTGTTTTACAACATTCCACCCATTCTTTACAAATCACCGCTGGCAGTTTGTTTGTGAAGAGGGAAAAAGAAGAAAGCAGTAAGTGAACAGCAGCAGTTGAGCCAAATGAATGTTAGTGTAATTTAGGAGGAAGTAGACACGCTCCAGTGCGAGCCAGGATGGAAGAGGCGAGAGACTCGGCGGCACATCGCGCCCCATCGCCATGGAAACAGGAAGACGGCAAGACAATGGCTGGACTGGGTTCGTGCGGGGAGTACGGGTTGGAAACGTGGGATAGAGGGAGCCAGGCGGGAGAGAGGGGGGCCTGTGTTTGTTTTGTTAATTTAGCTCTGCGCCCCGACGGACACGGCTAATAATGAAAATATTAAAACTGAATGATGCTCTCAGGCTCTGCTGACATTCAGGCAATCTTGGTCTAAACGTCTGATCATAAAAATGAATAGATTCTGCAAAATTATGAGGATGATTATACGCCAGCAGGCCAATCCTGCTGCTGAAAATGTCGATGAAACATGATTAAAAAAACAATCAGAACATATTTATTTTGCAAATGTGTGAATAATTTCAGAAAGTCAGAACAGCGTCATAATGACAACTGACGATCTTTAAGAAAACAAACTAAATGTTACATCAGTCCTAAATCTCGACATTATGAAAGGATTTTCGGCCATTTCTACTTTTATTTAAATGTAATTTGAAGTACAGAGTAAGGTGACAAAATGCACCTTAGAACTTTTCAAACACCCAATGTGACGCTATAATGTAAATGCTAAAAATCACCTCAGGGCGATCATCACAGAAAGCACAAAACAAGAGAGTAAATGTCAAAAAACCCAAATGTTAAAAAGACAAAAAAAAGAAATTTTCTGATATGCACAAAATTTGCTGGAAAAAAGATAACAACATGATAATTAAGGAGGCGTGAATCTCAGAAAACACACCAGTCACAAAAAGGGGCAAATTTAACACAAAACTGGTGTAAACAAAGCTTTAAAAAGTGCTCAATATGTACTTTGTTAAGATTGGAAGGATTTCTTTTAAATTTTTAACCAAAAGCAAAAAAGTGATAAAATTCTGCATTTTGCCACACTTATTTTTTCCACTCTAAAGTAACAGTTCCAATAAGCAAGTACATGCTAACTGCTACATGCTAACTGGTGAAAGATGCTACTACGGTAGCAAGCTAGCAACATAAACAGAATCTGCATTTGTTTATGTGTGACTGTCTTCAGTCTTAAATGTTATGGTTATGTCAGGGTGCAGCATGGCAGTGTGAGCAGATAAAACAGATGGAGAAAAGACAGAGTCCTTCTGTCCATAACAGAGTGTTCCTTATGAATTTCTTGTAACATTTTTGGTCCATAAAGTTACAAGATTCATAGTTTCTTTCAAAAAGGATATTTTAGTTTCATTAGTCTTTTTATTTTTCACAATGTAGAATCAGGCTTTTATCTTCTTTTTTTTATGCCGTATGTTTGAGGAGGAAGCTTCACTAAACTAGCAGGGAGTCTGAAAAACACTGTAATAACACAGGAATGATGATGGCCCGTGGACTTAATCCATCCATCCATTTGCCGTCACCCTTTTCCCTAACGGGGTCGGGAGTTGCTGGTGCCTATCTCCAGCTGCGTTCCGGGCGAGAGGCGGGGTTCACCTTGGACAGGTCGCCAGTCTGTCGCAGCCGTGGACTTAATAATGAACAATTTCTGAGATGTTTCAGTAATAAGAATAATTGTGAATTTCAATAGAAAACATAATAAGCAGGGGAAAACAAATACAAGAGTTAGAAAACAGTTACAATTTAGAAATGTTTCAAAATCACTAGATATCTGGGGGAGTTGTTGCAAAAATGTGGAAATGTTCCAACATCAGAAATGATTGCAAGAATGTTAGGGTTGTTAAAGTTTGCTGTTGGTAATCACTTCAAGCAAACTTATTGCACTACACCTCTGTTAAAGTATTCATGATTTATTATGTTAAATTAGTCTGTATTTGTACATATATATGGTAAACTTATCGTCTTATTTCATAGGGTTAATAATAAATCATATGTTTTATAATTTGCTTGTACTGGTGGGGTTTGTAATCAAAAGAAAATAACAGTGGCTGGTGAAATGTCTGCGTGGCCGGTAAAAGAAAATTCTCTACCAGCCACTGTGGCTTTTGCAGAACATTTTTAATGTCCACCCCTGTGCAGCAGCCCACTGCAGGTCCAGGACTAGCACAGCATGGTCAAGATTATTTTAAAATAAAATGCATAAAACTGTTGTATGAAAATGTATCCATTTGATCCACTGACGTTGCATTACCCTAACTAAGCAACTGATTTAATATCAGTACTATCAGTTCACGCAAAGCTTTGATAAAGAAAGTCCCGTTTTAAATGTAGATTCCTGGCCTGACTGACCTGAAATAGTCATAAAAAAATCAATCTTCTGTCTGACCTCTACAAGCTGTAGCAGTCGGAAACAATCACACAACTTTATCAAAGGACCAAGTCTACCACAATATTGGGATCTTATTGAGTTTTAGCAATACATTCACCAAGAAACAGTTTCATGGAAATCTGGCAGTAGATGCTTCAGTGAAGGAGAGTCAGTCTTAGGTTTTGTCAAGTTGAGCTTATTAAATATTTTCGTAATTTTTAAAGACATGAATTTCAGAGACTGGTAACTCTGCCATGTTTTATCCTTTTAATCTGCCAAATTTAAAGGAATACTACAAATCCTCAGCTAAAATTGCTCTGTACTTTGTCATGAAAACATTTGGACTGAAACTGACTGACTGAGCAGCCAGAAATAAAAACTGATAGTCAAACAGAGACCCAACAGACCCATGGATCATATGTCAGGGGCGGCCCAGCTAGCCTGGCAGAGATCAGTGTCTGTTCTGTGATTGGATGGCCACTGCTAGACTTCCTGTCTTGCAGGAAGTTGTGAACAGAGTTTAGAAGATGCTGCAGGACTGCAGACCTTCACAGGAAGCTGGACCAGCAATGGCTCTGCTGAAGGTTGTGCTACTGCTGGGGCTGAGTGAGTCACACACACTGCACACACTTCCACTGGCTCTGAATGCTATGATCTGTGTTTTATTTTATTTTATAAAGCTGTCATGTTGGTTCCTTCTTTCTATTGTGTGGATTTAATTTGCTAAAAACAGGAACTTTCTTCGCCAGGTGCTGCAGTGAGCTCAGTGTCTCTGCAGAAGAGAATCATTGGAGGTCAAACCTGTAGAGACGATGACCGTCAGTATCATGTGAAGGTCTTTGCATATAATCAAACATCAGCGAAATTTTGTGGAGGATCTCTGATCAGTAATCAGTGGGTTCTGACTGCATCTCATTGCTGGCAGTCAGCTCCAGGATGGTGAGTCAGGATAACTAGAAAAATCACCAATAACTGATTGTTTCCTTAATAATTGTGTTGTTTTTGCGTAGGGTTAACGAGGCGCATGTAGGAGTTCATCCTGTAAGTGCTCCAACGCTGATTTATAGAATCACTCAACATCTGCCTTATGTAGACAGCAACGGTCGTGTACATGACATCATGCTCCTGAAGCTGCCAGTAAAGGTCACAACGATCCAACCAATCAGACTACCTGACTGTCCAGATACTCTCTTACTGTAAGTTTTATCTTCTCAAATTTCAGAACTTGGTTCTTGATCTGCCACATGAGGCAAAGTCCATTCAGGAAAATGTTTGAGCTCTGGTTAGTTATTTTTCTTAATGACACTCATTTCCAGTGTTGTTTTTCTTGTGTTTCAGTGGCACTAAAGTTGAGTTTGCAGGTCATGGATCAACACAAGTTGGCCTGTTTAACAAAAGACGTGAGATGAATGTTCATGTTTCTGTTGTTACCTCAAAATGATTCAAATTGGTTTTTAAACTCTCTGCTGAACCTGAACTTAAAAACGTGTTAAAATGTTTGTAATCAAAACTTCTCTGAGATAAACTGCTTAAAGCTGAAATAGGAAGTTCTGAGAAAAAAACTGTAAGCTTAGCATGAAAATTTGAACCAGCAACATTACAGATCCTTCCCCTGTGAAGTGAGCGGGGCGTACATGAGCGCTGATTGACAGGGCTAAGACCCTCCTCTCGGCTCTGATTGGTTCTTTTTTACCTTGAGCGATGCATTTCTGCAAATAGTGATTTGGAGGAAATCATTCTTCAGTTTTGATACAAATGTAAAAATACATTTTATACAAGTAACATACCGCAGTTAATAATCACAAATAAGAAGGTGATAACCTGAGCAAAATGTATCATCAGACCTTACAAGTTTATGCTGTTTTTCCTCTACAGTCCATCATTTCCCAGATCATCTTCAGTGTGGAGAGTTAAAGATTGATAAACATGAAAAGTTGCAATTGACAATGGCAAAACAAAAGAGCTTTAGGCGCACATTCCAGGAGTGGTACAGTGTGTCAAGCTCGAAAAGGGAAGCATCTTTCGTACGTCACTCTTTAAACAATTTCTGCACAACATTTAGACATTGTTTCCATTTTACTGGAAAAATCTCAGCAGCAAAGCAACTAAAAGCTTTGTGTTTGTGACAGGGCGACTCTGGTGGAGGATTGGTGTTCAAGAACAGGCTGTATGGCGTTTGTGCCTTCATTGGAGATCCAGCGTATGCATTCAGAGACCCAACTGGATTCATGGATGTCTGTTACTACAAGCAGTGGATAGATGACACAATTAAATAACCAAACACCCTGCTAGGTGTCTGAATTGTGGCTGAATGTTACCAGCATAATAAGATCACAAAGTTCAAGTTCATCTTTAAATTTCAGTTTTTAGTTGATTCATTTTCTGATTTACAGCTGAATTGTTTGGGGATTTAAGTTATTGTGTACAAGTTAATCTGTGATAATATCTTATTTCTCAATATGTAAAGCTGCTCTTTGTAATAATCGGTAATAATATCCACTGTCACATGACTAGAAAATAAATGGCTGTGATCTGAACAGATTGTCTCTCTTGTGCTTATTTCTGGTTGTTAATGAAGAAAATAACAGATTTTAAAATATTAAACACATATTGAACTTTAAAGGCTGTCAAACTAAATTAGTCAATAAAAATTACTTCCAGAACAGGAACATCAAAAAGTTGAACATACTGAGAAAGTCCAGAGGATACATACTAACTTATACTTATGTAACTTAGAACAGGGACTGGAACAAACTTAGTCCGGAAAAAACTACCTTAGTAACGCCTTTTTAGACTCCAGTTCTTCCAACACAGAAAAGCGATTAGACTAGAGGATACTTCTTTTTTCTGCTTTTCTCTTTCATTTGGTTTGCTATTAGGCTTGAGCAGCAAAAGCGCTGCGAAGCCCTAAAATAATAACTAACTAATAATATATTGTAATAATGTATTATAATAATAAACACCAAAAAAAGTTGTACTTTCAGCATTAAAAAAAACAACTAAAAAAGTTTTTTTTAAGTTGTAAAAAATTTTAATTTCATTTAATTTTATATCATAGCAAAATTTTAAATTCAATGCTCTTTTTTAAATCATTTTTCAAATATAACTAGTTTTTTGTTAAATCAAATAATTTTGAATGAATTATTTTGTGATTATATAACCTGCCACACCCAAGTTATCTCCATTTTAACATGGTTGGCCTAATAAAACAAAGGTGGTTAGAATCTCAACTTTATGGATGACAATAAGGAAAATAAACACCAAAAGACATATGATGATTTCCAAGGATTAAATGTGTAAAAAAGGTGGATGGTCAAACAAGCCTGGCAACCCAACGACCGCTTGTTAGCATTAGCATTTATCAGTAGATCTAGGTGGTTTTTGCAGCAAAGCATCCTTCATCATCATCATCTTTACTGCGATATTTTGATCAAACTGAACAATCTACATCATCAGACTTTCATTTGTCACCATTTTGATCTTTTGATTCAGCTTTTAATAGACTATTAATCTCCGTAGTGAAACCTCTTTCATGAGTGCCTTCCTTCCTTTATGAGCTTTTATTACAACCCTCTTTAAAGTGCCACAAACACAGCAGTAAATCTCCCTCTGTGGGCGCTAAAAGGCTCACTCACAATCTCACATGATATCTCTGAATATCTGCGGCTCGTTCTGGCAGAAACAGGCAGATGGGAGTGGAAATGAGAGGCAACAGGGGAAGATATCGATCAGAAGCCATGTGAGCTGTGGTCAGCTGAGTGCTGTGTGTGCTCCTCTGTCTTCCAAAGGAAGGGAGTGACGTTTTAACAACCATCGATTGAACGGTAATGAACAGAAACAAAAACATTTACATGCTTTTAGAAGGGAGGCTCGTTGTATGATTCGTTTAGGTTTTAATATGGACTTTTTTTAAAAAAAAATTCCAAACGTAACTTCAGAAAAGAAATCATTTCTGACTGCTTGACAGGGGCAGACACAATTCCATTAATGTGCTAACATCTGAGCTAATTTTTCATTTAGCGCTTTTGCTAATTTTGTAAACATTTAGCTATTTGCATCCTCTAATTTATTTTTTCCAGATAAATTCTATGCCACTAATTTACTTGGCTTTTTTGTAAACTTTCAGTTGAATACAGTTCGACATCTGTATGGAGGTTTAGCTTAACCACCGTCCAGAAAACAAAACGCAGAAGTTCAGTTTCCTCTCATTACGTAATCTCACAATCTCGCTCACTTTTTTTCCTCAACAATAAATTTATACAGGAACAAAATAAAACACAAACAATATAAAGTTAGAGCTTTAACATTAGCTTCAGGTAAATACTATGTTACTGCCTTAGCATTAGCATAATTATTATTATTATTATTGCTAAATACCATGTTGGTATATTGCTTTATCATTAGCATAACTAATGCTTATGATTAGAAATTTAGGATTAGATTCTGCTAAATACAACATTAGTATAGTGCTTTAGCATAACTAATCAAAAATCCATGTTAGCATTAGCACAACTAATGTTTACAATTAGTGATTTAGTTGTTGGTGTGTGCTTTAGCTTTAGCATAGCTAATGTTTATGATTAGTGAGCTTGGGTCAGCCAACTTACTTTTTAGTTCGTATTCCCCACCACGTTTAACCTCTTAGTCTCATCTCATGCATCTTCACAGTAGAAATATAACTAAAAATAAGAAGAAAATGTATATTTTTCTACATAACTACGAATCCTAGCGCGCTCCACATAACTGCAGATGTTTCTACAACTCCAATATAACTTTGAATGACACTGAAAACAAATCTTCTGTTACCTGGTTGAAAACACTGAATCTTCAGCTGCTTTCCAGCAAATCTAAAAATAAAATGTTGGTAACTTAGCTGATCTCAGGAAGGTCATGCCTGTTGACATTTAAGCAGTTTTCTTTTTTCATTATTTATTTTTGCAGGAGCATGCAGATAGGGACCGCTCGAAGCACCGAAATCCCTGTGTAACCTTTTCTTTCCTTCAAGGGAATTTTTGCAGCAACTATATGTAGAGCTGCTGGATTCATATGGTTCAGTAGTTCATTAAAAAAAAGAACTGGGTCATGGGCGAAGCTCGGTGCTAGTAGTTCACAACCTCGGGGCAAGAGTTGGCTTAGAGATACTAAAGGAAGCAGAAATAAGGTTTATCTTTTTGTGTGGCGTCCACCTTCGCTAAGAGAAAGCAAATAAAGAGGCTAAAGAAAAACTCAAGGGTGTCCAAAGTACAGCCCGGGGGCCATTTGTGGCCCGCAGAAGAATTTTAGGCGGTCCTCGGTTACGACTCAGGATTAGTCTAAATTTGAAGTTTTCCTTGATGGCAGGCTGTTAAAAACAAAAATATAATTAAAATATTATTATAGAAAATGGTGAAACACTTTCAATTGAATGCAATTTATTAATAATAGATACTAAAAGCATCAAGTGTCTTAGAAAAAATAAAACAAAACTGAACAAAATCCTGATCTTGTTACTGAAAAGACACAAAAATGTACTCAAAGAAAAGTAAAAAGTATCAATACAAGTGTCTACTCAAGTACTGAGTAACTGATCAAATTATCATCCATCCATCCATCCATCCATTTTCCATCACCCTTCTCCCTAACGGGGTCGGGAGTTGCTGGTGCCTATCTCCAGCTGCGTTCCGGGCGAGAGGCGGGGTCACCCTGGACAGGTCGCCAGTCTGTCGCAGGGCAACACAAAGACAAACAGGACAAACAACCAGACACACACACACTCACACCTAGGGAGAATTTGGGAAGGCCAATCAACCTGACAGTCATGTTTTTGGACTGTGGGAGGAAGCCGGAGAACCCAGAGAGAAGCCACGCACGCACAGGGAGAACATGCAAACTCCGTGCAGAAAGACCCCGGGCCGGGAATCGAACCCAGGACCTTCTTGCTGCAAGGCAACAGCGCTACCCACTGCGCCACTGTGCAGCCTTATCAAATTATCAATAATCTAATATTTTAAAATTACATCATCATACGGATCCAAATATAAAGTTTAGTGGAAATTTTGGTATTTTAAGAACCAAAGTTACAATAATTCATATAAGTAAAAAATAACAAAATCAGGCTAAATAATTTTTTCCCAAATGAGTTTCTTTAAATAAAAAAACTTATAAAACTGCAGGTGTGTCTGGTGAATTAAATGCAAAATAAACTGGTTTTACCATAAATGTTTTTCCTGTCCAGGTTTCTACTGTCTGAGATCCTTCTGAGGCATGAAACCTTTAAAAGAGTCATGATGTTTTCGTGATAAGAGGGAAAACGTCCGTAGGGAAGTAGGCGCGGTTCGCCATCCCAGGTTCCCAGGTGGGTTCTGGACCCAAAGCTCGAGTGAAAATGGGAACCAACCAGACGTCAGACGATTGTTTTATCCTCTGAGGAGCCACAGACTGGAGATCCTGCTGCTTCAATCTACAAGGTGTAACTACACTACTACAGGTGTAACAACACCTCTTACAAATCACATATTTTACATAAACACTGAGTTATATTTAAGAGTATGTATTGGAACAACACTTACAAAACCCTATCGGTGTATTTATGTCACATTTTATTGGGATTTTATGTAATGAACCAACACAACATGTGACTAGGAAGGAAAATGTGACAGAAATCAACATCTGAAAAGTGTGGAGCGCATTTATCAGCAGTTTGGGTTGGATGTTTACAGTTATTTTTCTTTAATGTTTGATATTTTGATATTCTGTTTACATTTTGTTGTGTTGATATTCCCTGAAAATCTTTTTAAGAATTAAAAGAAAACAAACACAATAATAGGTAAAAAAATATAAAATATTTGTTGGTGATCTTTAATATTTTTATCATTGGCAGAGTATTTCACTAATAAAACTCTTTTTCTATATTATAAGTGAATTAATCTGCTAGTGGAACTAGCAATCTTTCATCAATATTCAATAATTATTTACTAAAAATAAGCTCCTTTCTCTTATTGAAAGACAAAATAGTTTTGTCTTATTTCAAGTATACCAAGTCATTTGCACTCAAAACTAATAAAAAATGTGCACAAATTTCATGCCATTTGCATCGACAAATGCAAAAATATCGTAAAAACAAACGTCAGGGGAGCCAGACTTTGATGTGAGACTTAATATTGCTGTAATATTACAGCGATTCGTTATCTGGCAGCGGGAATAACAGCAGGAAAACGGCCGGCCTGAACTGAAACCAGAGCGCAGATGAAAAAGCTCTCACTGAGATAACTTCTTGATTTGGTTTGGATCTTTCCTAGAAACGACCTCAGAGAAATCGAACTGGGCCAAGACAGCTGCAGTTAATGAATCGCTTCAATGTACCAGAAAGGCTTTTGTCTCTAAGACGACGTACCTGAGGAGCCCAGGGCCGGCCCAAGGCATACACGAGTTAAGCGACTGATTAGGGCCCTGACACAACTGAGTGCGTGGGAGTGGTAGGACCATGCTGAGAGAATAAAAACAGAACATTATGAGGATAAAGTCTCAATATTATGAGAATACTCATAATTTTATGAGAATAAACAAAAGAATTTGATTATACTGATATTGTAATAACTTTATTCTCATATTTTCACTATTCTCATAGTATTTTGACTTTATTCTCATATTATTTATTCTCGCAATTCTTTGTCTTCATTCTGATATTATGACTTCCTAATCATAATATTTTGACTAGTCCTGTAATATTATGACTTCATTTGTTTATTTTTATTACTTTATTCATGTATTTGTTGGTTCTTTTGCACAGTATATTGAACAGGCATATGAATGCTATAACATGGTTTTAATTACAAATTTTTGATCAATATTCAGTTGGTAAGTTATTTTTAATTAAACTGAGATCAGGAGTAGGATTAAAAAAGTATTCTTCCTGATGCTTTTCAAACAGAAAAGTGAAGGTTTATTAATTATTTCATTCTTGATTATGAATGCACACGTTTTGTCTCGTCTTACTAGTTACTTACATTTACTTGCATTTTCTGAAAAACCAGTTTGAAATAAATAAGTAAATAAAATGATGATGTGTCTGCTGTTGGTTTGTTGATACGGGGGGCTCCAAAAGCAAATCTGCTTAGGGCCCCAGAAATGTTTCGGTCGGCCCTGGAGGAACCGGCCGCGTCTGGCAGACAGCAGCACATCGTTTGCAATTATCTGTGGGCTGAGTCATGCGTGAAGAGGGGAAACCTGTCAGTCTGCCACATCAGCTGCAGCCCGCAGGAAATCACAAGCATCACGTTGAGCCACGCGTCGCTGCAGCCATGAAGGCCGCAAAGCTACGAGTCCGTGTGAGAAAAGCAACCGCGACTCGGGATTATTTACGCCGGCGCTTTGTGTTTTTCTCTGCCCCCCCACACACACCCACCCGGAGCTGCGGGCGCCCATTCCTCAGAGGAAATCTGTGATTAATGTGAGAGATCGCCAACTTCAGTCACGATTTGTCTTCCAGAAGCTTCATGAGCCTGAGAATCTGGGCGTTACAAGTCATCACCATAACCGGACTGAACGGAAAGACGGCTCACTGGAAGACATTTTAGTCAGCGACGAACGGAGAAACTCCAGCTGGAACCGTTTCACACCAACTGAGTCACCTTTCTGAGTCTTTTGTTGTTCTTAGAAACTAAAATTAAATGAGGCTGTGAGATAAATCTTTGTCAATATTCTGCTAATGTCGATACAAAACACTTCTGATGTTTCTGCTGTGAAACTAAACGAAGCTAAAATCCCACATGATTAAGTTTGCTCTCGCGATAAGCAGTTAAAAATCATGGTAGATGTAAACAGTTACATGAGATAGATCTGTATAATTCAGCCACCAGATGAAACTTCAGCATCTATTCAGGCTTATGGGAGCAGAAAGTCTGTGATTTTACAAAAGAGTTACAGATTCAATACGAACAATAGAGACAATTTTTTTGCAACTAAACAAACACAAACCATCATCCTCCTTCTACTTCCTGCTGTCTTCTTTGTCGTTTTTGCCAGTAGTAACATCCAGTTGATTATCGTGTGACTGGTATGATTTGAATAAAGTGTTTCCGTTGCTGTTATGCGGCTGGAAAACAGACTGATCCTAATGCAAAAACTTTTTATCAAAAAATGTGAGTTTATTTTCCAAACACAGTAAAAAAGTTTTTGGTAAAACATCTACTCAAGTACGGAGTAACTGATCAAATTAACAGTCATTTAAATTACATCATGAGATGCACCAAACTATAAAGTTTAGTGGAAATTTTGGTATCTTAGGGCCCAACATGACAATAATTCATATAAGTAACAAAAAAATGACAAAATTAGGTAAAAATAATTAGTTTCTTTCAATAAAAAAACTTTGGAAACTTTGACAAAAACTGCAAGTGTGTGTCTGTGTTTGGTGAATTTTTAGTTAAAACATGTTTGTTTTTCATTCAATGGGTGGAAAATCCAGAAATTTTACTCAAGTAAGAGCAGAAATACTTCAAAATAAAATTACTCAAAGAAAAAGAAACTGAATCAATGTAACTAGTTACTATCCAACTCCACTGATGTCATAATTAAATTATATCTTCTGATTTAATTATGAAATTGTATGAAAGAAGAAGAGTTTAGGTAAGTTTAGGTGAGTAAAAAGTACAGTATACTCCAAAAAGTCATTTTAAAAGGTTACTCAAGTAAATGTAACTAGTTACTACCAACTCTGTCTGGTCTTCACTCCAACATTTGATGATTGCATTAGAGAAGTTTAATGTCTGTTGCATGTTTAATGTTCCCATGCTCTTCTATACTTCCTAACTACATAATTAGTCAGTTTAGACATTTAATTTGTAATAAAAGCCCCTCTGGTTTCTGCGCTGCCTCTCTCTGTATTCCCGACAGCGCTGGTGTGTAAGCGAGCTGTGTGTTTTTCCCAGCTGCGGACCAGACGGCGGAGCGCCACCGGTGGAGCGGAGCTGGTATCAGGCTGCTGGAACGTGGCATCAGCTGCCGGCGGCCGGTCGGTCGGTCGGCCTCTCACAGCGAACGCTGTTCACCAGAGCGATCACTGAACGGAGATCGCTGGCTGGCTGGAGGCCACAGTGGAGAACAGGCTGCAGACCAGGCAGCACCGACTGCTGCTACACTCACAAGTTTACATACTGATGGACGGACGGACGGACGGACAGACGGATGGACGATTAGATGGATGATGAATATCTTTGTTCACTTGGAATAAAATAATTAACTTACAAGAAACTTTTCAGTAAGTTATAGCAGCTTGCTTTGTCAATAATACCTTACCATTAATCCAATTTATTAGTGGCGGATTATTTCAGTTATAAGACTTTTTTTTTATGTTTTCAATTAAATAATCCGCCAGTCAAACTAATTTCATCAGTATTGAGATTTTACTGATTACAGTAGAACTTCCCAAAAAGTTGCTTTTGTCTTATTATATTTGCACTAAAATCCAGACCAAAAATACTTGGTGAGATTGTATGCTTTTGCAGAGAGCCAGAGAATTGTCCAGAGTATTAAAGCATGTGAATGGAAAGTTGAGTGGAAGGAAAAAGTGTGGTTGACAAAATGTGGAAAATGTAGAGTGATCCAGGACTGATTGAGCTGCTGCAGGAATATGACTAAATATTACAAAGAATAATACATCCATTCTGTTTAATTTGTCCATTTAGTAATGTTTCATAATTATCTACTGAAGATCAAGAAGAAACACTGAACACTAAAAACTGATAACCAATCAATTTGATGAACAATATTTCTCCTGATCCAGCCGCTAAGAACAGAAACATGACGCAGGTAAAACCTTCAGCTCTGATGAGTCAACAGTGAAGTCAGGAAAGCGTTTAACCCTGAGTCCAACCTCACCTTCATCACACACCAGCCAATCAGAAGCACAAAAACTAAACCAGACGACCCTCTTCTGGCAAATGTTCAAAGGCAAAATAAAATCTTATTTATGTTGCAGAGCATAAGGTAGAATGACCCCCACTCTGTGGTCTCTGCAACGGCACTTTGAAGCCTCCCATTGTGTTAAACCCGTCACCTCAGACACATGAAAGGACGCCACAACTTTGAAGTCGCCACAAGCACCGGCTCTCACCCGGACCACTTATGGCCCGGCGCACAAATCAGACCGACAGATAAATAAATAACAGCCAGTCGTCTTTGTTTCCCGGAAATGAAAGAAGGATTATTGTTCTCCTGTTGGAGCTGAACGTTTGAGAACCAACGTGTGAAATTTAAGCACAGTCAAAATAAGCAATAAGTCAATTAATCACATCATAAATGAAAACAGTATCAATCATTTTCATTTGCATAATTTATTATTTTTCTTCTGAAAAAAATCCAAAGTGTTTTTTGGGAATAAGTTAAAAGTGTTTTTGTGTCTGTAAAATGAGCCGTTTCAAGCACTGACTCTTGATTAAGTTGTGCATCTTTGATATTTTATGAAGCATTCAATCAGCCATCTCATGTATCTTGAATAATTGTTTGATTTTTAATTTTTTTTATTTTAGAAAAAGCCTGGCAGCTAAACCTAAGCTAACCTAATACTGGTAAGTTACAGAATTTTATCCACACACCTATTCTTGTCAAGTATGAACACTGTTTTAAGTACATGTTCTCTTTGTTTACACTTTTTCTCTTGTCAGTCACATAATTCAAACAGAATCTGAAATAAAATTGTTTCTAAGTTGAATTGTGACCCTAAAAATTGGAATCTAATTGCATCTCTATGGTTTAGTCCGCTTTATCCAACTCCAGTAGGTTTGCCTAGAAAGTCCGGTTCGTTTGTGGAAATGTGAATCAATAATCTCACTCTAAACAAGTGAACTCTGGTCCGTCTACAAATCTCTGTCTTGGTTCAGTTGAAGTGAACTGCGGTGTGGTTCAAATCCATATGTGGATGCCAAGCGGACTGGAAACCACTCCAAAATTAGCAAGGTATTCTGGGTACATACAACCAAATGCGAGAGTCTAATGCTAACTGGATAAATGGCCAATGGTCTTTTGCCAAAGACAAAATAGGAATCCTAGAACCGCTAAAATCCATACTACAATTTCTTCACATTTTGTGAAGAAGGAAGTTGAGCTCAGTGGTTTTCAGAGGTTTTCATGTCATTTCCTCCAGTGGCTCTTGATGCTGGGCCACCACATGTGAGGAGGGGAACATTGGAAGTGTGAAAATGAACAGCAGCAGCTGAAAATGTAGCAAATGTCGCTATTTTAGTCCCCAAAATCTACCGGACTATCAGGGGTAAAAAACAATCTCAATTCCTACAAACCAAAACAAGGTGCTTTCCATTTGGGATTGCTTGATTTACATTAGAAAGTAGCTGATTAGAAGTGCAGCCCTCATATTATGACCGGTCGTGTCCTCATCACAGCTTAATGTTCTATTGATTAAGCCTGAAGACTCACAGGCAGATTTATTCTCTTATTAGGGGCTCGTAATGCCTGATCAGGGCAGATTAAAGGTCTGCCACTGCCTCCAGCTCCACTATCATTTAGACCCTTTCATTAGGACCTGATGGCTGTATCAACATAATTAGCCTAAGGATGGAGCGCTGGAAAAACACAGCTGCTGGAGCGATAACAGATTTAAAGCTAAACTGGAATACTGTAAGAAGCATTATTGATTTCTGGATTATAGCATCTCTGGTAATCTAAATAAATTAGCTGGATTGTTTCTGTTGTTCCGTAGCAGAGCCACAGTTACTCCATCTTCTGTCCAATGCTATATTACATCAATTTATTAAGAAGAATTTCTTCTTCATAATTAATCCAATGACAATATCCATCCACGGCTCCACTGTTAGTGGATATTGATTAAACTCAACCTCATAAAATTTTTCTCATCTTTCCCTTTCTACACTGAAACACATTTAACTCTGTAATATTTGTGTAAAAGGTTAGTCAGAGTTAAAGGATTTATTATCTTCAAGATCTAGCAACAGATAATATGTTAAAAGAGTCAGATTTTCTTTTCTAAACCATTTTCCAAATAGCTAAATGCCGCATTAGCTTAGCAGCTATTAGCATTAGCAACACAACACATAATCCCATTTGTCGTTGATAAATTACACGTTAAAATTAGATGTTGGTGATATTTAGAAAGTGGGAGTGAAAATGATCAGTTCCTGATCATTTTTTATCTAACTTTCATACAGCAAATCATTTGGTTTTATGCTTAAACATGCATTTTTTTCAACACACCCACAACATATAACCAAGCTCTTAGCAAGAGTCCTAAATGTGCAGCTGGCAGGACAGGCCTTTAGTTAAACCAACCAAACATTGCAGAGGTGCAGCTGCTGCTGGTATGTCTTCATATTACCTCTACTGATGATAGATGTTTCAGATACAACAAATGTTTATGTTTATGCTTTTTCAGGTGCATAAAGGAACTATACAGCTGAGATATGACCAAAATAAGCCTGATTCTTCACATTTTAAAATATTGCTCAGTTCCTGATCATTTTTTATCTAAAATAAATAATGTGCCATAGTGAAAGGTCTAAAGTGTGGCCTGATTTCAGATTAGGGCTGAAATAATTAATCAGATAAATTGTGATTAATCAATTGATGGAAGAATTGTGAACTAATTTTGTCAACTAGTTGATTTTCGTTAACTGGAGTATGTAGTATTATAGTTGCAGCTTCAGCAGGTTCAGATTTACTAAAGGAATGCTATTTTATTGCATTTTATGCAACACAATTTTTAAAAATAAATAAAGTATTTGGGTATTTCCATAGTTCACTTCTAATTCTCTACAAAAAGGTTTAGTGGGTTAAATTAAAAATCTGTAAATTGTGGCTAAATTTTTGTGCAATTAATTGACTAATCATCAGAATAATTGATCAGTTGAAGGTCTATTTCAGATTCATGCAGGCTCTGAGGAGACACCTTAATTCCTCAAGACCATGTCAGGCGAAAATAAGATAAAAAGCAAATAGTGTGTCAAATGTATCTGCAAACACAGAGACAGAAACCCGTTTTACATCAAGGCACATTATCTGCTCTGGTTGCCTGGAAACCAGAGGGAGATACACTCACATGCACAGAATAATGGTTAATTTGTCCCCAGCTGTGTCAGCAAAGGGTGGTCAGAGCTGAAGAGCTGCTTCTACGGTTTTAGTTTATGGAGAAGAAAGAAAAATATTTTTTTTAAAAAAGCTCGACATAAAAGCTGATTTCTCATCTGCAGAGTTGTGCAAGAAATGTTCAACCACCTCTAACAGATTTAAAGCTTGGTCTTTATTTGGACTTTTCCTGATTTTTTTATTTTTGTTGCACAAAGCGGTGAAACTCAAACGCTAAGCTCCGATGCTCCTCAGCAGTCTGACACATAAAAACACTGACATGATTTCTCCCACTGCACGGTTACTGCACAGGAATGTTAAATCCGATTACCTCAGATCCAAAAAAACTCGCCTCGCCTTGCATGCTGAATATAAAAAGGGGAAAATATGCCTAAAGAACTGCAAAACCCCAGTTACAGTCATGCAACTTCAAAAGAAAATAACAATCTTAATACATTGTCTGCTGGATAAAGTATTTGTTTACCACCCTGCAGCTACACATGGAAATCAGGCGCTGGATAAATCTGGTAAAATATATTTTGTGTTTGTTTTATTTTTCCCTGACGAATCAACACAACGTGACTCATTTTACAGAAATCTACACAAAGTCTTTATAAATGGTTTTATTTTATATTTTACAAAATATTTCTGCAGGTTTTCTTCTTGTTGTTTAGCTCCATCCATCACAACAACTTCAATCAGCTATCCTGAGCCTGGTGAAGAAAAGAATCCCACAGCCTGATGCTGCCACCGCCATGCTTCACCATTGAGACGGTGTCAAAGACTAAAAGGCCTAATCTTATAACTGGAACTCTATTAAATTGTCCTATTGCGTTAATTGCAGAGTCTGCAGTTAATTAATTAGTCGTCATTAATCGCAAAAAAAGGAGCAACATTTTCAATTCAAAACCATTTTCGGTGCTAAATTATTGAATAGACATATGACATCAATAACACAGATATTTATTATTTTATTCATAAATCTTCCTTGAAAATGTGATATTAGCATTAGCTTCCTACCACATGTTTAGCTTCGCTTATAGGCTAACTTCTGTTAGCACAGCTTGAACACGTCTTTCCCAGCATCCAATCAGATCGTTTTTTTGAAACAGAAATCAAATCCCAGTGGGTTAAAAGAAACTGCTTTATTGCTTCTGTTACCAGAAGTCACTTGTGCGTTAGATTTACGGTCGTACCAGAAACAATACAGGTTAAGATTTTCCTAATTAATGAAAACAATTATTGCCATTTTCCACAATGGCCAAAGTGGTGAAAGTCACGACTGAAACTCTGATTCTACAGTCAAATCAAGCAGAGAAAATACAACTTTTAGAAATAAAAGCATCTGCTACAACACTCTGATGCCCAGCTGACCAATATTTTCTTACAACTCATCTGTGGACATTTCTGAAGCAGATATATAGCAACAGTACTAGAGACAGGAACAGTTCACTCGTTAACCAGCAGGCAACACAAAAAAATATCCGCAATGTAGAGAAACAAGTCGGCTGTGCAAGATCAAACCGGCAACCTTATTGCTTTGCAGAGCAGAGCTTAAGAACAACACACCTTAAGCTTAGACAGCGAAACCTGAAGAATTATCCAACCAACTATTTAAGAGACGTGAATTAGATCCAGAAGCTCATTATGATCAGATCCAAAGCACAAAGAATGTCTGTAAATAGCCACAAATCTTCACATCAAACCTTTAAATCCACATTATTGCAACAGAAAACAATCAGCAATCTGCTCCTTCATTCCTAAAATATTTCTGCTCTTCAGAACAAATGTAAATATCAGCAAAAGGCAGACAGAGTAAAGTCAAAAAGCAGATTTCAAACAAAACTGGCCTTTTGTGTGTTTTAGTTTGATTTCATTAGCCAGACCTACTGCTAGCAAAACGTTAGCTGCACTAACCCTTAAGTCCTAATCTTAAACATTAGTTAAAGAACCCTAAACCTGTGCTCACTTCAAAATAAGAGCATGAATATAAACGTATAACTACTAACAGTCGATAAAACTTCAACATAAGTAAAAATTAATTATACTATTAGCGGGGATTAGCGGAATTATGGAAAGCTAAGTGTACGAAATGTTTCCAACGTTGGGAAAAGTGTTAAAGGAAAAACTAGCTCTGCTATTAAGAGATTAGAAAAACTATGGGAAGCAAAGTAGCTAAACAATAAATTAGCTGTGCTATTAGCACATTAGCAGAAGTGTGCCCACCATCAGAACCAAATCACCTAATTAGAACCTGACTGACAACTTGAAGCAAGCTAAAACATTATGCTACGATTGCCATAAGAACTAATGAGAAACGATTTCATTGATAACAATCAGTGTGGAACAATAACATGAAGCATTTTCTCAAATTTTAAACAAAACGTGAAGATTTTTGAATGGCCTAGTCAAAGTAGCTGCGGTATGACGGGTGATTTAAGGACAAATCCTCCACTAAAACCTTGTTCGGTTAATTTACTTTATGTTTCCCTGTTAATTCATGAAATCATCATTTGAAAACTGCTTTTTGGGTTTACTTGGCGTATTTTTGCACTTTTTTCCATCGTAACGGTGATGTAATCTCCGAAACCATCGAGGAATGGGTCACTTGTCGAGCAACATTCACGCTTGAAATCAGCCACTGTAAAGGCAGCGAGCCTGGACCCAGAGAGGCAGAGGAGGGAGGCGGACTCACCCTGTGAGGACGACCACGAAGTCCATTACATTCCAGCCGTTGCGGAGGTACGAGCCTTTGTGAAACGCAAAGCCCAGGGCGATGATCTTAATGGCCGCCTCGAAACAGAATATTCCAATAAAGTACGGCTCCGTGTCATCCTGGAGGCAAACGGGGAGGAGAAGGAGGAGGTTGGAGAGCGTTCAACGGAGCGTTAAGACAAGCAGATGTATTCAGACTCTTTCAACCTTTTCACATTTTGTCACTTTAAAGCCACAAACTTCAACAGTGTCAAATTTATTTTCATTTTGGGCCAAACTGAGATTCTGGATGTTCTTAAAGGGCCGGTACTGCCAGAATGTTTTGATAAAACCCATCAGCAAATTGTTAAAAAACTAATAATTAACTCTGCATTCAATTAGTGGTTCTTAAAATGAACTAATATCACGTCCTTCCAGTCTTTTGTTTTGTCATCTTGATTTTTTGCAATCAAAATCAGTGATTTAGAAATATTTGTAAAACATTTTTTAATATTTCTGCTTATGTGTCACAGTAAATGTGACTTTTTCTTACTCGCCAGATTATAACTTAAAGTAAGAAATACTGCCACCTATAGGCAGGAGTTAGCGTCATTTTCACAATTTCTGCGATTAATTAAAAAATTTCAGACTTTTTTCTCTCTGAAATTTTTCACTTTTGGAGCTCGAAAATCTCCACGTTTTCTCAATAAAATTTCCGAAATTAATCTCAGCATTTCCTACTTTTTGTTTGACTCTTGGAGACCAGACATTTCCTTGTTTTCCTGTAGAAACTTTCTGAAATTCTGAATTGATTGGTGGAAATTTGCTAACTTTTTTATACGTGCACTACTGCGATACCAAAATGTAAAGTTTTAAATAATAATAATAAAAAAGAATCTGTAGTGACTGATAAAATTCAACAACTGGATTATTTTTGACATGTTTATTGAAATAAACCGCATCAACAAAAGCCTCAGTGGTTGTCCAAACATCTATTAAAGACAAATGAAGAGAAAACAGCTGAGGAATCTGAGGCCAGCCATGAATCTGAAGCACACTTAGTGAGCGCTTCACTCTCCACCTCCACTGTTGACAGAGCTGCAGCTATAATAGCTGATCCCCAGCTCTAATTAAAAGCCATCTTGTCATGTTACATCCTCGAGGTGGAGGAGGCAAAGAGAGGATACTTGTTTTTCCTCTTTGTGTAACCTCGCTAATCACTTTTTTTTTTCCTATTTGAAGCTGTAATCTCCTCTAAACCAAGTCAATCCACATCAGGCAACATGTTGCTCTTTTCTAGTAAAGCGTGAAGCGTTACTAATGTCACTAAATATAACCTACCTTTATCTTTCAGGTCACTTTTAGAGGAGCTTCTGGTCCTACTCAATAGCTAGCATAAACTTTCACAGACGTTGAAGCTAAGAGATGCAGCTTGGGAAGCTGAAAGTACTACTGGACACAATATTCACACACCAAAATGATCGCTGCTTGCTAAAAAGTTAGCTGCGCTAACCGTAATGCACTAAAGGTTAGCTAAATATTAGTTTAGCTAACTATAACGGTTTTCCAGAAGCTAATGCTAGCGCGCTAGCTTCAATTCAAATCCCGAAAGACTAAAACCCTAAAACACTGGCTTAATTTCGACAATATTATCTATAGTTATTACCTTAATGTTGTATCTTTGTTTGTCTTCTTCTCTACTGTCCTTGTTTTATTTTAATATTGTTTTTCTTGATTGAAATACATTAATGGGGGGAAAACCGTGAGGAGAGGAAATTCATCAACTTCAAAATAAAAGCACGAACATAAACTGCTAACTGCTTGACAAGCCTTAAAAGTTCAAAATCAGAACCTCAACACAGATGTCGACGGTTTTTCAACTGAAGGTTTACAAAACAGCCAAGTAAATTAGTGCTTTGGATTTATCCAGAAACAGTAACTAAGCGTTTTCAAGGTTAGCAGAAGCGCTAAATAAAAAAGTAGCTAAGCTATTAGGCGAAAGAGTTCCCAAGAGTGATGTTTGCAAAATAGCCAATCCAGGACCAGCTTTCATTTTCGCTGACCCTGATTGGCTCTGACGCTCCAAAATTGGAATTAAGGAAGATAGCGAACGTTAGCATCTGCAGTCTTGCTAACACTATATCCACTGAATATGATCAGTGATATTAGAGTATTTTGGATTGTTTTGACTGTTAAAATGCTCATCTAAGAGCTTTTATTTTTAGAGAACTGCAAGAGATTCAGCAAATAACAGGAAAATGAGTTTGGGTTTCCATTTTACTCACCAGGCGCTCTGACATCGGCGTCTTGTCGCTAGCAGGTAGATGTTGCTCCAGTGCCAAGACGATGCAGTTGGCGATAATCGTTGCCAGGATCATGTATTCAAACGGAGTGTGAGGGTTAAGGCTTACTCAGGGCATCTCAAAGTACAAATTATCATCACCTTTGTTACGTTTATGGATGAAAAACAGAAACAAGACGGCTTTGGAAACAAAATATCTGTTAGCATTATGCTAGCATAAGCTAAACATCAAGCTGAAACTATGTAGCTTTCTGTCCATGCAGTAGAATTGTTCCTGGTGACTCTTTTTATGAATTACCCTTCTTGTTAGTGGTGTTGTTTACTGTCAGCAGGATTACTGTCCAGATTTTCCTTCCACTAAACTTTTCTGCAGCACTTTCAATCGCCAGCTTTAAAAGCAGTGACTTTTTCTAGCTTACCCTCATTGTAAAGAGTGTTGTTCGGTGTCTGTTCGATTATTCTCCAGTTTTTTCTTCCACTAAACTTTTATCTTTTGTGCCCTTGATGCAGCTCTTTCAACCAGCAGCTTTTTAAGCAACGACCCCATAACTGTAAAAAAAATTATAATAAATGCTTGAAATATATAAATTTATCAAACTGAGATTATTTACGGTTTTTTAAACTGATTTAATATTTTATTTCACAGCTGAAAGAGCAACATGAGGAGGTGTTTTATATATATATATATATATATATATATATTTTTTTTTTTACAGTGCTGAAGAGCAGCGTGGGCGAGTTCAGCACCACGGAGAGCGACTGCAGCTAAAGCAACAAGGCGGTGCTGGAGTCAGGGACATGCAGCTTCCTGCTGGATCAGATAGACGCTGTTTCTAATCAGGAGCAATATCTGATTAGTGTGGAGGGAAACTGCCAGCTGACATTTTGAAAAAGGAACCCATCAGGGGAACATAATGAAGTCTTTTCAGCGGCTCGGCAGAAACGTTGCTGTGTCAGTTAAACAGAGATAAGGCGCGACAGGTGCAGGAGGCAAACAAAAACACGAGGCAGGAGCGCGAAGTCCAAACTACGGTGGCCCAGTGGGGTCGTTATACAGAGGGGAAAACAAAAGAGAAATTCTGAGATTAATCTCAGAAATTGTTCGTTTTTTTTTCTCAGAGATGTTTAATTCTCAGGTTTTTTTCTTAGAATCTTTTTACTTTTCAAACTTGAAAATTTCTGAGATAAATCTCAGAATTTCCAAGTCTTTTTATAAAAAAAAAAGTTTGAGTTTTCAAACTTGAAAATTTCCGATTTATTTTTTTTATAGCTGAGCTTCATCTGAGAAAGTTTTTAGCTTATTTCTAAGACATTTTTGACTTTTGAAACTTTGACATTTTAGAGAACCTTTCTAGAAAATTTCAGGGTTTTTTTTATGTATTTATTTAAGTTTTGAGTTTCCAAACTGAAAAATGTTCGTGTTTTTTCTAGGAAATTGCTGAGCTTGATCTCAGAATGTTTGAGTGTTTTCTTGGATATATTCCACTTCTAAAACTCAGAAATTTCTCTTTTTTTCTATAAAACTGCTGAAATTAATCTGAGAATTTGTAAAATTTTCAGATGATGTGACCCAAACCGGTGCTGGTCAAACTCCCATCAATAAGCCTGTAAACAGTGAATGAAGGATATGGCCACTCTGTTATTCGCTTTGCGTACTTCCTGATCAGGTTGTCCTCACGGAAGATGAACAGGGAGCGGTTGACCGTGAGGCAGTTCTGTTTGACGGGGTTCGGGTTGTAAATGGCCATGGTTCGGGCTCTCTGGGCCATGGACTGCTTGTACATCCTCTGCCCGCCGCCGCCGCCCCGGGCGCCCCCTCTCCCGGCGCCCGGGGCGCCTCTCCCCGCGCCGCCCGCGCTGCTTCCATAGCGGGTGGGTAGGTCGTCTGCGAAGCGAGCCATTCTGGAAACGCACAAGAGGGGAAATCCGAGCTGGTGTCAGTGGGAGTGAAGGAGAGACGCTTCATCCAAGAACCGGAGACAGAAACGGGGAAAATGGGCGGCTTCACTGCGAACCACCTGATCCCGATCCTTTCCATTTACTCATCCTCTGGGAAACCTGCGGGGGGGAAAATATCCAACTTTCATTGAGGCTGTGGAGGGAAACCCGCTGCGCCTGAATCAGCCCAGAACCCAGGCAGCATCGCCTCCGGAACACCAGTTGAACCGTCTAGCATCGGCGCCAAGCGGGAAACTCCGTCCTGCTCCAGAAAGGTGAGGAGGAAACGGGAACAAAATCCCAGCATCAGCTGCAGCAACAGCAGCAGCAGCAGCAGCAGCAGCAGCAGCAGCAGCAGCAGCAGGTCCGGCGGTTCCTGCTTGATTCGCTCTGGATGAAGAAGCGGCTCCTCCGAGGAGCGTCAGGACGCATGCGGCCAGGCGGGAGCGCGCACCGCTGAAACATAATGAAGTTTGGAGGAAAACAAACCGATGGAGGATTAGAGTGAAAATGAATAAAAACACAGGAAGAAATTCCGAAAATGAAGAGGATAATATATTAACAGAATAAAGACATCATAAAACAACTATAGTATAGAAACACTGACTTTATTCTCCTGTTATTTCCACATTATTCTACAATAATTAGACTTTAATTTCGTCATAGATTAAAAATAATCAGGAAACAATTTTGATGTTTCACCAAAGAAAATCTCCCATCAATAGTTTTAAGCCATTTTCTTCAGGAAAGGTTCAAACCAGAAGCTCTGAATAAACAAAAGAAAATCTTAAACTGTGATTTAAAATCAACTCCAATGATTTTACCTTTTAATATAAAGTGAGTTCACTTTAATTCATGCTGAAATAATCGAAATTGTTTATTTTTTTCCTATTACAACAATGCAGATGCCTGATGAATTTGTTCAACTCACAATACAAACCTAAAAGAGCAAAGTAAACACCACAAATATGAAGTGATTCCTCTTTAGCTGCAGATAAATAATATATTCCACCACTTTTCTATCAATCAATAACTAAATCAGCGGTTCTGCTGATGACCAGGGCGACATCTGGTGGTTGGGTTGCAGTACTGCAATGCAAAAACTTTCATCAAATATTTGGAAACTGGGCGCATTGGTTCTTTGAAAATTGATTATTGAACAATCAAATAATAATAAAGTAAGTAGCAAATTAGTCATTTTTTCTAAGCAAATCTGAAATGATTACACTGTATTTTAAATAATTGAGTAATTTTCAAGGAAAATTTTATGATTTCACAACAAAATTGCTGAAAACAATCTGAGATGAGAGAATTTTTAATTCTTTCTTACTGAACTGGTTCCACATTTTAACTATAACAGATGAAAACATGGGGGTATAAACTTCCCAACGTAGGCCTGAAACAACTAATTAAATTTAAGGTTTGAAATAATTGTCAATAATTCAGTAATCGATTAATCGTTAACTGGAGTGATTAAAAAAACTAAAGAAACATATTCAGAGCAGTCATTAAGCCAAAACTGTGCCAAAAAATATAAACATTTTGCATTTAAGATAATAAAAAACACTTTTGTGTATAAATATCTGTTAGCTAAAACTCCTGAAGTTTGTTGTCTTATCTTCACCTTGTTCAAAATTCACAATAGGATCGCTGTTATGTTCAGCAATAAAATGCTTTTCTTATTCAAAAACGGAATTGAATTATTCATTTATTTGGTATTTCTAATATTGTATGAAAAAAGTGGTTAGATGTAAAATCTGTAGAATGTAAAAAAAATAAAATAAAAATTCAACCAATTAATCGATTAATCATTAGAATAATCGATTAATCTGTCTCTAAATGTTCCGGTTGGTGAGGAAAGCTTTAATAATCCCAGTTTAAAGGTTGTGGGAAGTGATTGTCACCTTTGTGTGAGCGGGGAGTTGTTCAGGGTGTCGTGCCTCCAAACCGCCCGGCGGACACCGTCGCCTGCTGCCCCGCCGCTCACTCCATCCAGCGTAAAAGTCGTGTCGCATTGCTGGACGGACTCTTCACGGACGGGTCTCCATGACGACTCCAGAGGCTCCACAGTGAAGGTGTCCGGGTCCCCAGCGGGGGTCGGGTCCTCGGCGACCCGTTTGGGCGTTTTCCTGTCAGGTGACTGGACCCAGGTGTCCTCGTACTCCGTCCCCAGCGTCAGCATCCGCCACGACCCGAACGTGGCTGCGGCGGACCGCTGCGGGGTCAAAGGTAACATTTTCAGAAGACATTTTTATGGAAAGCCCTTAGTGTCAAAAAAATTATAAAGGGCTGCAACTCACAGTTATCTTAGCGATGGATGAATCCATCAATTATTCAGACGATTAATCGATTAATCAGATTTTTAAAAATGGCACAAATTCTACAAATTAATTTAACCACATAAATGAAGCGACAAAAACTCATATAGTTGTTTTTATGCAATATTATAAACACATTAAAAGACAAAATAAATAATTGAATTATTTTTTACTAACCACCCAAAGCTGAAGCTACATCACTGGAGGAGTTTTGTCTAAAACTATGTTTTTTCTTTTTTTTAAATGCAAAATATTCATATTTTTTGTACAGTTTTGGCTTAAGCTCTGAATATTTTGGTTTCTTTCACCATTTTACCTTTTTATAGTCAGTATGACAATTAATTGATTACTAAATCATTTCGATAAATTTACAAACTTTGGACATAAAAACAACACAAATGTAAAAAGAACAGAGTTTCAATTTGATATCTTAATTATTGTAAGATATCATTTATTAATATTGTCAATAAATGTATTTATCACTTTATTGATAAACTAAAAAGTAACAAAATGTTATGTTTTGAAACAAAAAAACCCCCAATCTCAATAATTTTAATGTATAAAATAAAAGCCATAAATTAGTAACACAATAAGTCATTAGAAATAATAAATCAAAATAAATTAAAATAAAATAAAATAAAATAATGTCTTGATATTTTCTTTGGGTGGAATTGCCAAATAGAAATAATTTTGGTAATTCTAACTGCCCTAAAAGAGAGAAAAGTTGAGTTTGATTAAACTTCAAAGTGATGAATTTTATCTCTTCAGCTGTAAATCATTTTTTCCAGATTAATTTTTAATCAGATGCAGCTTCAATAAACCTTGAAAACACCAAACAGAAACTCCAGGACTGTAAAGGATTTCCAGTCATTAATAAAGTGAAATAGTAAAAGTTTCCCCCAAATTAACATCTTAAAGAAGAAAAAACAAGATGGCGGATGTTCTGGTTTTGTGTTGCCAATCAGGAAGTTTCTTAAATTGTTGGCAGGAATGTTCCGTGGACGTACCATACACCAGCGTGGATCGGCGCTCGGCCCATCTGGACGCGTTCGGAACCGACCTGCGCATCTCTGCGGGTCTCAGCGGTTTGATCCCGACCGACAAGCGGAGAAACTCGCAGCTTTTTCCCGCCTCGGAATGCGGAAAGCCGGCTTCCTGCCCTCCCTGCCCCGGCGCTGATTATCGGACGCGCCATCTTCTCTGCAGAGGGAAACTTTCCTCTGGTTCGGGCCGAGGTTCGGTCCGGAAGGGAGCAATCAGCGGGCCGTTTATAAAACCCAAAAGCCCCGCGGATCCTGCAGTTTCCGCCTCTCGGCTGTTTCAGGCCGCAGATATTTGATCAAACTGGAACTTAAACAAATGAAGAGAAAATAAAAACGTTTTTCTGTAATAAACACAATTATTTCTTTTAATTTTCTGTTTTCACAGCTGATTTTGAACCTTAACTTTCTGTTCCTGCCACTGATTCTCCATTCATGAGGAAGATGCAGCTGCTCTCCTCAGCATGATGCTGCCACCACCGTGTTTCACCATCAGGTTTTCTAAGGTTTTAATTTCTGTCAGCGTAAAAATGCAACCAGAATTTTTTTAAACGGAAAATATGATAATCAACAGGTTATTCCACCTGAGCTGGAAGCTCTGCAGCTCCTCCAGAGATACAGCAGCCTGTTGGGTGACAGGACAGCTGAGCGAGGAAAGGAGGAAGGAAGCAAAGGAAGGAAACATACATAGGAGAAAAGGACAGTTTGCCTAAGAAAGGAAAGGAACTAGAAAATGTAAGAATGAAGGAAACGGAAAAAACAAAAGAACAAGAAAGAAATAAAAAAAGAAGAAAAGTGGGAAGGAGACAAGAGAAGGAATTAGGAAATTGAATGAAAGACAAGAAATAAAGATAGAAAGGAAGAAAGGACACGAGAAAAGAAAAGAAAAATCAGAAGGGACAGAAGGAAGGAAACAAAGGAATGAAAAACAAAGGAAAGGAAGGATGAAAGGAAAGAGGGAGAAACCGATAGAAGCTGATTAAAGAAGGAAGAAGTGATGATAGACAGAGCAAAGAAAAGCAAACTAAACCTTCAAAATAAAAGACCATTTTAACCAACATGGAGATTTTTTATGTTTCGATGCAGTGAAGAATCTCCACAATCAATCAATCATTGATAATAAATTTATTGAAAAAGATACAACCAATCAGACGGATGGTTCACAGTCCAGAAATATGTAACAGGTTAATGGAAGTGCAATTTATCTGACATTTTCCCAATTCATTCAACTTTGCACAAAAGACTTCTGTGGAAAAAAAAAAAAAAAAGGAAATTAAAATCTGACTATGATTAGAAAACGGGATAAAATTAAACATTAAAAAAAGTAAAAACATTCTCTTATTTTACAAACTATGTTCATAATAAAAATGAGAACGAACGTAAAAACCTGTCAGCACCAGTTCTGCTTTCTTTTTTTAAAATTACTAAATATATTCCTCAACCGCGCCGGAAAATATTAGTTTAGAAATAAAAAAAAAGTAAAATTTATGCGTTTGAAAACTAATCTGACCTCATGGAGTAGCTTCGAGTTTTCAGCTTTTCAACGAGACGAGAACGAAGAAACGGGAATCGATAATCGCTTGAGAGTCGCTGGAATGATTCGATACGGCGGAGAACGAAGGCGACGACAAGAAAATAAAGAAAACAGCAAAAATGTACAGAATAAAATCTAAATATGCAGAGAATGAAGTCAGTTTTACCATAAAATTACGGATAAAGTCGTAGTTTTACGAAATAGCCGTGATATTACAGGAATAAAGTAAACATTGCAAGAATAAAGTCGTAGTTTCACGATAAAATAACATTTAAAGACTAAAGTCGCAATATTACAAGAATAAAGTCGGATTTGTTCTTGAGAATAAAGTCATACAAGAATAAAATCGTAATTTTACAGAATAAAGTTGCAGGTTTACAAGAAAAATGTAAAATGATGAGAAAAAAGTCAAAATAATATGAGAATAAAAGTCAAAATATTTCCACTTTATTCTGGTAAAACTACGTCTTTTCTTGTATTATTTTCCTTTATTCTTGTAATATTGTCACTTAATTCATTTAAGACTTTAGTTTTGTAATTTTATACATTTATTTATTTTCTTTTCGTGGCCTTAAAACTCCGTCATATTAAAAAAAAAACAACAGAAAGAGTTCCCAGTTTTCTCATTCACAATAATTCTGCCTATTAAAACAAAAAAACAAAAGTACAGTTTTTCCTTCCAGCAAACATTCTGCTGCAACACAGAGTGTGTTTTTGTCCCTCTTCGTTTCTACACGACACATGATGAAGTCGAGATTCGGGTCCAGGTTCCGGGTCCAGGTTCGGTTTGTGCATCTGGAGCTCAAAGTTTTTCAGTCTGTAGAAGAACGGTCCCTGGAGATACAGTACGATTCGCTCAGAGGAGCGGAGCGGCCTCTAGGAGGCGCCGCTGGAAGAGCTGGTGTCGGGCAGCGCGCTGGGCTGCTGCTGGTCCTCGGGCGTCGTCGCCATGGCGACCGACGAGTACTTACACTTGGAGGAGCCGCATTCGCAGCTGAACAGCTTGGCCTTGACTTCCCAGAAGTGGTCGCCGTAGTTAAACCTGGAAAACACCAGAAGAAGAAAATGGGTCAGGAGGAACGGAGGAACGGAGGGACGGAGCAGGACCCGGCAGGCGGCAGGAAGGAGGACGACAAGATGGCGGACGACGGGGGAGCAAACACAGGAAGGACGCAAACTTCAAAATAAAATGTAAACAAATGTAGCGGTGAAAAAACAGAAGAAGCTAAAAAAAAAATGCAGCAACAAATAAACAAACAAAATAAAAACATGGCAAGAGCATTTAAAATGATTTATCCTAAATGTTACATGCAAAATGCTGCAGCTTCAGGATAAAATGCTGCAAAATTCATTTATTTTTAATTAGTAACGCCTAAAAATTAATTCACAATTAACCAATAGTTTGGTTAATTAAAAAAACAAAAATGCTGCAACCAGAAATAAAATGTTGCAAACAAAATTGTGGGAAATTTGGAAAAAATGATGCAGAATTAATTTATTTTTAAATAATTATTGTTTAACTTTTTACATTTATTTCTATTTTATTGTTTAAAATTATTTGATTAATTTATTTTTAAAGTTTTTCAATTATTTATTGCTGAACTATTTAAAGATATTTTTAAGTAATGGCCTGAATATTCATTCATTTATTTTTAAATTATTAATTAATTTTTTACTCATCACTTTACTTATTTTTAATTTTTTTAATTTAAATTATTTACTGATTTGACTTTTAAATTTCTGGCAGTTCAACAGAAATAATCCTGCTTTGTATCTTCAGGTTCCTCTAAAGTGACTCGGCTGCTTCTGCATCAGAACCCGACGGTTCTACGGGTCAAAGGTTCTACGGGTCAAAGGTTCTACAGGTCAAAGGTTCTACGGGTCAAAGGTTCTGTTGGTTCGGCCGTTCGGACCCGGCGGGCAGCAGGTTTACCCGAGCTCTTCCCCGGCCTTCACGTTCTCGCTGGCGAAGAAGGCGATGTGAGGGAACCGGAGGTCCTGGTGTGTGGTGAAAACCCGGCAGGCGAACAGGTTGGGCTCACACATGTGGTTCAGGAAGCGGCTGATGTTGCCGTAGAAACGGGCGTCGATGCAGTACTGATCTTCAGGCTGGGAGAAGGAAACACACAGCGGCTTTTAGAGGTTTAATGTGATAAATGGAGAATAATTATGCATTTAAACTGTAAGATTTCATTGTTGAATTCACCTTGTCATCCAGGCTGAACAGATAAGCGTCATTTTGTCTCGTATCTGCTTCACCTTCAGAGATGATCTCACCAACGTACCTGTTGGAAACCAGTCAGAGGAAGAAATGTTCTGCATTATGAACTATTATTATTATTATTGTGCAGAAAGGAAGGAAACAAAAACGACAGAAGTTCAGGGTCGTTCATATGAACTCATTGTTTTTATTTCTCTAAATAAGATTAAAAAAAAAAAAAAAATCATTCATAACCCAGGTATTTGAATTGCAGATTAAACGATTAATCAATTTCTAAATTAATCGTCAAATAGTTTACTACACATTAATGACTACCTGGAGTTTAATGACTAAAAAAAGGCAATTTGGTGGAAAAACAAAACATATTCAAAGGAGCAAAAACTGCACAAAATATTATTACATTTAAGATAAAAACACATTTGTTTATAAATATTTATTAGCTGAAACTCGTCAAGTTGAAACGTTTTAGCTTCATCTGGTCCGGATTTACAAACAAAATGCAAAAGTTTTGCATTTTAAGAAAAATGTTTATTTTGTTTACATATTGAATAAAAGGCTTTAAGTGGTTAAATGGAAAATCTGTAGAATATGCCATTTCTTTCACCCGATTAATCGTCAGAATAATTGCTTAATTAATTACTAAACTGATTGTTAGTTGCATCACTAATAGGTGAAGCTGGTGGTTTGAAGATTCAAGAAGCTCCCAGTGTTCCCAGTAGTGTTCCCAGTTTCTTTAAATTATTCATTCATCTCCACCTAGTGGCCTGCTTGTGTCAGTGCAGCTGTAAGTCTTTACCACATCCAACATTTTTGTGTTGCTGTGTTGCGTTGAACTCACTCGCAAACGAAACTCCCCTGTGGAATATCCTGCAGAGTTCGGACTCCCCAGCCTTTGTTGCCGGTTCTGAACACCTGGAGTCTGACCCTGAGGAGTTAAAGACATTTAAATCACAACAGTTTCTCTCTTCAAAGCAACTTTTCCAGGATTTCATCCGAGCACGTCGAGACTCTCTGGAGTTACCTGAGTCCGTTTTGTACCACGCGGTTCTTGCAGGTCCTCCAGCAGGAACATGCGTGGTTGCACTCAAAGATCAGCGGCGGCTCCTCACGACAAAACTCAGGCAGCAGGCAGCCGCTCTGCTCGCCCAGAGACACAGGAGAGGAAGAAATGAAGCTGGTGATGTTCAGCACTGTAAAAATAACCTTTAAAAACTCCACAAATTTAATGTTTTTGTATGTGTGAGATGCTCCAAATCAGAAGAGTTTCAAGTTTTCTGAAGATTACTTAGGGCATTAATGGGAGGAATTAGCACATATGCTAGTAGCATTAGCATTGCCTAGCCTAGCATTAGCCCTGAATAGGTTAACAACTAGCAAACCGAGGCTGGTGGCCCACTGGACTGATTGGTGTCTCTTCTGTCCATTAGCACAAATACATTAGCACTAGCAATGCATGGTTAGCATTAGCCTTCGATAGGAAAGACTCCTCATTGGATAAAGCTAACAGCTAGCATGCCTAGCCGTGCCACCTACTGGATTGTCTACTTTCTGTGCTCTGCTGTTCATTAGCACAGACACTCTGGTGTTAGCATTTAATAGGCTAGCTCTACTCTTTAAATTGTGCTTTTTTGCTAAAGACACCACATCATTCTTTAGATTCAAAGTTCCTAAAGAAACGGCTGAGTGAAGAACTTTACTGGTCTGGTCCGATAGAAAACCTTGGGATGAATTAATCCTGAAACTCCAAGCAGCCAAAGTCCAAACAGAGAGTTTCAAAAGCCTGGATACCCGATGAGGACAACTTTAAATGGATTCTTGCTGCTTGAATGAAACCTCACAGAAACATGAGAGTTTTTCCACAACATGCTCGTCTCACCTTGTCGTACCAGCGGCGCAGACTCAGCTGTCCACACATGCAAATACTAGTAGAACAGTCTTCTTTACAAACACAGTACTGTGAGAAAAAACAGACAAACATCAGTTAGTAACTCTGCTGAACTCTTTACTTCCTCTGAAACAGCAGAATCACCCACCTGCAGGTGTGTGATGTTGCGGTCGATGTTCATGGGGGACGTGACGCAGTTTTCTGTGATGTATTTGTAGTCGTCTGGGATTGGCTCGCTGTCCACAGAGTTCACACAAGGAATGGAAACTTGCTCCTGGCCTAAGGATATGTCACTGCAGACAGAAACAAACTCCATGTTTCCTCTGTTAAAGCTCAGCTTTCTGCCTTTCTGGTGAGAGAACTGCATCTTAATCCCAACCTGTGCAGCAGTTTCTCTTCGGTCCGCCTGAGCCGCCCATTTTTGGCGTCCCTCTCCCTCTTGTGGGCATGCAAGGCGCCCCAGGCCTTGGAGTTGTGGCTGCAGCAGTCCGGAGGAGTCTCTCCCTCGCGGTTCTTCAGAAACACATTCGCTCCTCGAGACAAGAACAGCCTGAGGAGGAAAAGCCTGATTTCACACAACCGCCCTGCAGCAGCTTTTAAACCTACAGACACATTTTTGATTTAGGTTTGAAACAATTAATCGGATTAATCATGATTAATCGTTAGTGAACATCATTGTCTTTAGTTTTAAACAAAAAGGAAATCCTTGTGTTAACTTTGTTTTGAGACAATTGAGTTTCTGTGGAATATGGAAAATTATTTGCAGCTAAAAACATAAAAGTCAGCAGGGCTGAAACGATTCATTGTGATTAATCAATTATTGAAATAGTGGTCTACTAATTTAGTAATTAATCACTAATTGGAGTAAACACTCAAAAAAGGTATTTTGATAAAAAACAAAAAACATTCAGATATTCAGTAATTCAGTCAAAACTGTACAAAAATAAATTTTGCAATTAAGATGAAATAAAAAATCTGTAGAATGCACCCAGTTTTTATTTGATTAATTGTCAGAATAATCAATCGATTGATAATCGGTAGTTGTAGACTCACTACAGGAATCTCCAGGTTTGCGTTTTAGGCAATAAAATGTTTATTACTTATTTGCATCTTTTAATGGTTTTCTAATATTGTTCAAAAAGGTTTTAAGTGGTTAAATGACAAAAATTTGAATTTTGTGCTTTTTAAAAAATCTGATTGATCGGGAGAACAACTAGTAGGATAATGGTTATTTGCAGCATTATTTTGTGCGGTTTGGAGCTGGAGTTGTTTACTTGACGCAGTCCAGGCGGTTTTCCCGCGCCGCGATGTGCAGAGGAGAGTCTCCGTGGACGTTGACGGCCTGCAGGTCACACTGGGCGTTCAGGAGAACCTCGGAGATTTCCACGCTGCCGGAAAACGCCGCCCAGTGAAGGCAGATGTTTTTCTCCTGGAAAAAGAGAACAAAGAAAATGTTTGTTTAGTTTCCATGTAAACCCAAAGTGAAACCAGAACCCGTCCGGACCGACCTTATCCCTGATGCTGATGTCGGCTCCTTGGGACAGAAGCAGCTTCACCTGGTCCACATGTTTGTACTCTGTGGCCCAGATCATGGCTGTCCAGCCGCCATCGTCCTGCAGAGACGGGAAATAACCCAGATTAGATCCGTTTCTGGAAGGAAAACCTTATTTCTTCATCTTCATCCACCAGTCGGAGAATTAATCCTTCATGCAGAGAAAATACTCGATTAGGAACGAAGACATTTCCAACAAAAACCAAAAAAATGGTTCAGTTGAAGTTGGAGAGCTGGAAGAGTTTATAAAAGTCTGCAAACAAAAACATGTTTTAATATTCCTGCGAATCCAGAATCCAGTTTTCAAGGTTATTTGTTTCTCAGATTATTTTTAAAGCAAATAAAAACATCAGTATAGATTTATGGGTTGAGTTTCTGCAGCTGAGCGAATATAAAAAGAGGAAACATTTAAAAACGACAGACAGAAGGATGGAGAAACGATCTGAACACTAGAAAGATAAACGACAGAAAGATGGACAAATAGGAAAAAATAGATAGGTGAATGGATGAATGAACAGAACAAACGAACGGATGGACAAAAAGACAGAAGGATGGATAAACGGAGACAGGTCGTCTATTTAAACGACCTGTCTCTTTAAATGTCTTCCTGTCTCTTTAAATGTCTTCCTGTCTCTTTAAATGTCTTCCTGTCTTCACCTGGCCAGCGGACTGACGCTGCTCTCACCTGACAGTTGACGTCCACCAGCCCGGTGGACAGAAGATGCTCCACCACGCTGTAATGACCAGACTTGGCCGCTAGGTGGAGACATGTGAACCCTTCAACATCCTGTGAGGAGCAGAAACCCGGTTCAGACCCAAACGTTTCGCTGAAGTCCCGGATGTTCTGATGGCGGACGCACCTTGTGCATGGCGCTGGCTCCGGCCCGCAGCAGGTACAGCACCACCTCCATGTGGTTGTTCTCGCACGCCTCCATCAGCGGCGTCCGCTGGTCTTCGTCGCACATGTCCAGGTTCGCTCCGGCCTGGAAACGAGCCGCACCGGGACACAATCAGAACCAGAACCGGGGTTTGGGTCGCCTACCGAGAGCGGAGAGTTTACCCCACCTGAACCAGCATGTGGCAGATGTCGGCGTAGCCTCCCTCAGCGGCGGCGTGAAGCGGCGTGCGTTTGTTCTGGGAGTCCATCTTGAAGTTTGGGTCGGTACCGTCCACTAAAAACCAAACAGGTCAGACATGGAGCGACACAGAATAATCCTGGATAAAACGAGATTTCTGTTGATTTTTTAAAGCATTTCTTTAAAATTAATTCTAAAATTAAAATCACAATTCTGAGATCAATAAGAAAATAATGAGACAAAAACAAAACCAGATTCCTGCATACATACCCAGCATGAGCACCACCTTCTTCAGCTCTCCCTGTTTGGCCGACAGGAACAGCTGTTTGGGGTGAAATCGCAGCTTCTTGGGTCTGACAAGAGAAGAAGAAACGGGTCTCAGGTCATGGTGTCTCTGCGGCGCCGACAGAAGAAGAGCCTCTTACTTCTCCGTCTCCAGGGCGACCAGGACACTCTCCAGAGTTTCTTTAGTTGTTCCTAAGGGCAGCGTAGGTGGCGCTATCGTCCCGATTCCAGACTGCAAAGACGCCTGGCGGGACGACCCTGGGATGGCCGGGTCATCGGGGTCCGGAGCCGGATGGGCGGAGAGCGAGCTGTCGGCTCGGCCACTGACTTCAGCCACAGGAGACAAACAGGAAGAGCTGCAGAAGGAGACAATCCTCACTCATTAGCTTAGCTTCATTAGCTTAGCTTCATTAGCTTAGCTTCATTAGCTTTGTTAGCTTATCGTTGATAGCTTAGATTTGTTAACTCAGTTTTGTCATCTTATCTCTGTTAGCTTAGCTTTAGCCCCTGGAGGCATGGCGTCCAGCTGGACTCTGACCTGCCGGTCGTTGTGTCGGCTCGGCCCTCAGGAGCCCCCGGTGTCGCTGGGCCCTTGGCCTGCGCCGGGGGAACGGTGGAGGTGGTGTCGGCCTTGGCGATGGTGACCTCCTTGGCCTTGGCGGCCTCCTCCCCGCAGTGCGGACAGAAACTCTGACCCTTCAGCATAGAGGCACACGCCCGGTGGAAGCGGTGGGAGATGCTGACGTCCGGCTGGCACTCCATGAACGTCCCCTACACCAAAAACAAAAATCAATAATGAATGAGCCCAGTCCTCCCAGTCTCTCCCAGTCTCTCCCAGTCCCCTGAACTCACGGCTCTGCAGAAGAACCCACAGCCGGGGCAGCACTGGTGCTTCACCATGCCGCTGCGGTGATCCTCACACAGAACCAGCAGCTGGACCGAGTTGGACGGACGCATCATCTCGTGCTTCAGGACGGCGCACTGGCAGCGCGTCAGCTGGCCGTCCACGCTCTCCGTCGCCATGCACTTCCTGTCCGCCAGGATCAGAATCTCGCGGCTTTTCGGCGTCTCCATGCGGCAGCTGCAGAGCGGCAGCTCCTGCGCCTCCTCGATGGCCGACCCGGAAGGTTCTGGACACGATCAGAACAGAATCTATTAAAAAAACATACAACTTCTACATCTGCCATCGCTGCTTCCTGCACAAAACACAGAATCCTTCAGGGATAAACGGCTAATTCTCATTTCTGTCAGTTTGTGTGTTAAATCAGTGGCTCATGGGGAACAGCGCGCCCTCTGCTGGCTGAGAGAGGGATGACAGGAAGGATGACAAGGGAGGGAGGAAAAAGGAAAGGATGATAGAAGAAATGAAAGAAGGAACATAAGGGGAAAGGAGGAAAGGAAAGAGGTGAAAAGGAATGAAAGAAGGATGAATATGAAGAAAAAAAGGGAGAAAGGAAACAAGACAAGAAAAAAAGGTGAAATAAAACAGAAGGAAGATGAACAAAGAAAAGAAAAAGAAAGAAGGGAGAAAGAAAGGAATGAGAAGATGAAGTAGGACACAAATGAGGAAGAAAAGAATGTAGGAAAGGACAAAAGAAGGAGGAAAGGTAAGAGAAAAGATGGTGGCTAAAATACACATAAAAACAACAAGGGAGAAAGGAAGGGAGGACAATTCAGACTTGACCGAAAGAAAGACAAGAAATGGAAAATACAAGGAGGAAAAGAAAGAAATATAAAGGGAGGGATGAAGAATGAAAGAAAAGACGGTAGGAAGGGAAGGACATGAGGAAATGAAGGAGACAAAGAAGGAAGCATCCTTAGTTCCATAAAGCGATCGGACGCCTGATTGGTTCTGAGCTCACCGCTGCTGTGTGACGTCTTGCTGAGGTCGATGCACTCGGACGGGAGGATCTCTGTGTACTCCTGCCCCGACGTCTGGGGCAGAACATCCGTGTCCGGTTCTAAGCAAAACAGCCGACAGTAAGACGCAGAACTGGTCACCGAGTTTCAACAAACGAGTGGCATGTGTCGACCGATCACCTTTGGTGGCCATCCTTCGTTTCCTCTTCCTGGACGGTCTGAGCCAGGCGCCGTCTGCTTTGGACTTCTTCTTCAGCTTCTTCTTCAGGCTGGACTCGAAGCTCTGAGACGGGCAGGTCGGACTCGGTCAAACACAGAACCCGACAGAGTAAATCTGTTCTCCTGAGGAACCAGAGGAACACCCTACCAAATCCGACTCCGTGCCCTCTTCCTCCTCCTCTCCCTCGTCTTCTTCGGAGTCTTCGGACTCGTGCTCATCCTTCACCTCCAACGAGAAAAGGTAAAACAGGCTTCCTGAACATCAACTGGAGTATCAACTGCATCTGAACCAAACTTCATCCAAAGGCCCAGTACAGGAGGGAGCACATCCTCCTGTCCATCCATCTGGACTGGCTGATCGGACGTGGGGACGAGTCTTCCTCTCCCACCTGATCAGTAGATTCAAGGGTTTCTTGAAAAGCTGCTGTTTGCATCTTGTACTTGTCACAAGCAGTGACGTTTTCTGTCTCCCCAAAAATGGACTGTGTTTTCTGACACTATTAGTTCCACCCTAACTGTATGATTGTCCTGTGGATCTACAACTGAAGGGGACCAGGAATGGCGTGGCGGGTGTTTGCACTGCCTATGGGACTCTCTCGAGGCAGAAGTGGTTAAACCCAAACACCTAATATGGTGTCAAACCTGTGCATGACAAACGCGACGTCAGCAATGACCCGTTGGAGTCTCACTCAGGTTAAACCCAAACGCCCAACATGGCATCATACCAGAGCGACAAACATGAGGCGAGTTCTTGTGTCGTCCAATCAATGGTATGTCTCCCCTAACCATATCGTCTCAAAGGCCCAGAAATGGTGCGGTACAGATCAGTACAATAGTCGTATTCAGGATAACATTTCCACCACCAGTTGGAGTCTCACTTACTGCTGCGACCACAAAGTCCAGAGTCAGCCCTGCCCACGCTAGTCTCCGTTTGTAGAAACTTCAGTTATTTCCCGTTTTTCATAAACTGGAAGTGGAATGACAAACGTGACGCACTTGTTGTAACTATTAGTGACGTATTTCTGTCCCCCAATCAGTGGACTGGGGGACAGATGCACAGTATGACGCACAGTAAATGTTCTGTACCATTACCCAAACAATTGTTTGGTACTGGTCGATTGTATAAGGCGCTTTATCAATAAAAGCAAACCAAATAAGCCATGTGGGCCTGGCTTTCACTGGTTCTTCCATACTCGTACGATGACAAACGTGATGCACATAGTGACGTTTTCCTGTCCGCCAATCAATGGACAGTCAGCTCTGTCCTAAGCGTACCATTGGACCTACAGGTTCCTGTCCCACCTGATCAGCAGATTCAGAGGTTTCTTGAGCAGCTGGAAGGGTTTGCTCTGCAGGCTGCCGCCGCAGCGTCTCCTCTTCAGACTCCATGTCCTCCGACTCGTCTTCCTCGGACGCGTTCGCCACTTTCTCCCCGTTCACGTTGGCCGCCTCCCTCTTCTGGAAGCCAAAGGATTTATACAGTCGTGTTTGAAACTTTGTAACAGTAATATTAGAAATACAGTCAAAGGTGCAAATAAACCAATAATTTAAGTAATTTTTTGAAAAAGAAAATAAACATTTTATTGCCTGAAACCCAATGACTGTTCCTTTAGTGAAAACTAAAAACATGTGAAGAGCTCAACTCGTTCTGCTTGACTCAGCATCCAGGGGCTCAACAGCAGATATTATGAACCAGGAAAAGTTCAAATTGGAACTTGTTGAGTTTGGGGTAGCAGATATTTACAGACCATGATGTTTGTTATTTTAAATGCATGATGTATTGGTTTTTATACATTTTTAGCTGCTGCTCTGACTGTTTTTCTTTCAGCAACTGGTCCTTTTAGACCATTAATGATTAATCAAATACTAAATTAGTTGATTAATTTAATAACAATTCATACGATTAACTACTCCAGTCCTAATCTGAAATCTTTGATGTCATAGTTTGAATTATGAAAATTCTGGAAAAGCAGTTCTGACTTTATTTGGTGTAATTAGGGATTAAACTGAATGGAAGAAGCTAAAACTATATTTACAGACAAGTATTTTGATCTAAAATGTAAAAATATATTTTTTACATAGTTTGGTTTAATTCCTGCTCTGAATCTGTTGCTTAGTCACCAATGGGCCTTTTTGATCCTGTTTAGTCTGATTAATCAATTAATAAATTAGTTGACAACTATTTCAATTATTGATTAATCACGATTAATCACCTCAGCCCCATTTTTATGTAATCTGGACAATCAGAAATCCCATCAATAGAACCTGTTGGGTTTTTGTAGACTGTTAAAGCTCCTTAAACATGTCCAGCACAGTTTTGACTTAAATAGAGCTGGAGTTAATCATCAATGGGCCTTTTTAGAGACTCCGATTAATCGCTTAATGAATTAGTTGGCGGTTATTCCGATTACTGAAATAATTGATGATCAGGACCTGCTGGGTCTGTGCGGACTGCTGCAGCTCCTTAAACATTTCCAGCATGGTTCTCTGCTTTAGCACTTTGGTTTTCTTCTTGGGAACCAAGCTGTATGTTCCCATCCTCCTCTTCTTCTTCCGGGATGAAAACACCGTTGAGTACGGCCCTGGGAAGAGGAGAGGAAACCGTCACGATGCATCCACGCTGTGAATCTGAGCAGATTGGGGCGAGTCGTACCCAGGCGATACTTGGCAGGAGCAGGAGAATCTGCAGGCGCTGCCGGCTCTGTGGCAGCTGCTGGTGAAGCAGTGTGTGCTGAAGCTGGCGTTTCTGGTGGACTCTGAGGTAGATGGTTCGGCGCAGGAGCCGGCGGCGCCGGCGGAGACGACTTCTGCACATCTGCTGCGACTGGAGAATCCGATTTGACACTGTTTGCTTGTCTCAGCTCCCTGTTGATGAGCTGCAGGCGACAGAAACAATAAAACGTGAGGAGCGGCTCTGTGGCGCCGTGAGGGTTACAGTCACGGCTGATTGCTTTGGGTTTTATCACTACACTCTTATTTATGCCACAATGTTACGTTCCAGGGTCAAGTGTCTGGTGTTTTTGTTGCTTTTTAAAACATAAATACAAAGACTCAAGGAGGAGGTTTCCCCTGAGATCAGGCTTAAATATCCCAAAACAAAACAAAGTGAAATGGATGTGTCCTCCCTCCCTTCATTTCTCATGACTTTATTTGTTGTTTTCATTATTTATCATGGATATTTAAAATGTTTTTCAGTTCCAGTGTTAAGTGTTCATTGAAATTTAAGGTTTATTATGAAGCCATTACTGTTGTAATAATTGAAAACTAGAAACCAGGATCATTTTTGGCCCGTTTCTGGTTCAGACGTTAGGGATGACGGTCAGATGATCGTACCTTCTGAGCCGGACTGACCGCCGGCCTCGACATGGTCTTCCTCGCCCTGTGAACGGTAACGGGCGGCGGAATCGTGACGGGACTTGAAGCAAAGCCGTTTTTAGCGTCCGACATACTCCCCGTGCCGGGGGCGGTCCTTAAAGCGCCTGAACTCTGCGCGCATCCCGGCGCCGAGGCGTTGAGGGGCTTGGCTGTCTGCCCCCCTGACGGCGAGCCCGAAGGCAGCCTGTTAGTCCTGAGAGGGGAAGAAACCCCCGAAGCGGGCGCCGCGTCGCCGTCCTGTTGCTGCTCCTTCGCCAGGATGAACCCATTGCTTCCAGTTACGGATCCGTGCGGCGTCTCCGTCTCCGCCGTGCCGTTTTCGTTCACCGCCGTCTTGACGTCCGCGTGTCTGCTGCCGTCGTCGCTTTCCGTGCCGTTAAGCATGACGGCCTCCGCTGCGGCGGGAGAGGCGCGTCCGGCTGCTGATGCTACGTCTTTGTCCTGGTCTGAGGCAGGAAACAGAAAAATAACGTCAAACCAATCGGAACCAAAACGAAACCAGTAAGGGTTTGATCTGGAGTCTGACCTGACGTCTCCTCTCCATGTTTCGGTGGATCCAGTCCCTCTTTCTTTGGAGGTGCAACGTTATCCACGGCTAAACCAGCGGGCTGCAGAAGAAGAAGAAGAACAAAGTCCGTCAGTCATTAGTAGCCACTCAATTTACCTCCACAAGCAAGAAATACGAACCTACAACTTTAAAATATAATAATGTTTATCGGGAAAGATGTCAAGATATTAAAACACTTAAAATAATTTTTACTCTTTATTGTTTTATCTTTGAGTAAAATGAACATTGTTCTTTAAATCTATAAACTAGTGGAAGCAAAAATATAGTATTTAATTGCAGAAAATGAGAAACGGTCAAAATGAGGGAAAAGATGCAGATCGAATAATGCAAAGAAAACAAGTTCATGTTCATTTAGAAACAACAACATGAATGTTTTAACTTGGTCGTTTCCCTAAAATGCTTCCACATTTTAGGGAAACGAACAAAAAAATAATACAAGATACGGAATATTTAATAATAATATGAACTGAAAAGAGAATTGTAGACGATTGTGAACTGTATTTTCTTCATTTTATTCCTAAATAAAATAGTTTGATTGAAAACAATGACTCTACAACAATATTTTTGCAAAGAAAATAATTTCTATTTTTTGTGCATTTTTTTCCCAACTTGAACATTTATTGATATTCTCTCCCATAAACTAAACCAGAGGTACAAGAAAAAAATGCCAGCTATCATTTAAGCACATAAACAGTAAAAAAATAAAATGTCTTTCAGTTTTTTAGTGACGCCATCATGTAAACAGAGACCAGATCCTCAGAGATCCATCAATCATTTCCAACGTTTGCTAAAACTGCAACTGTCTTTCACTTCAGAAAGAAACACAGAACGTTGAGGGTTTGAATGAAACGTTTGAGAGCAAACATGAGAGGCAAGCGGCTTCAGATCAGCCTGACCTTTAACAGCAGCCCGGCCAGCATTAATGACGAGAGTTAGAGCTCGTCTATCTCACGGAGGACGATTCTGACTCAGTCTTTCCCCGACATGAAGGAGCAAATTGGCAAACTGGCCCAATCAGAGGACTGACAGACCAGTCCAGACTGTTTCTCCTCAAGGATTTCTCTCCTTTCCCTACAACTCGGACCCAAACAGGAAGCGGCAGAGCAGACCACCACAGACCCTACACCCAAGGCAGACCAGCACCTTGTCGATCAGCAATAGGCTCTGCTCAACATCTGGCCTGCAGCACAAAAACTGGGGCTGTTTCCCAAAGACCGTCCAGTCTGAGTGGAGCTTGACCTGCCGCAGGATCACCTGGGAGCAGCAAGACCGGAGGAACGCTGCTGCTTCCTCTTTTTACTCAAAGGAAAACACAAAACCCGGCCTCTTCCCTCCCCCTAGTGGTGGAAAGTGGAAGTGGCGTTGGATTCGGTAGGCAGAGAGAGACAGAGGGGGAAGGGAGGCAGAGAAAGCTGTCTGCAGAGCGCCGCCATTTCACAACCAGACTGTTTACTGACATGGCTCGGCCATTGCAGCGCTTTTCCACTAGATGGAGGACTGAAGGGCTTGGGAAGCTGCTGGATTGGAAAACTGAGGAATCTCCAAACCTGAGGGAGGAGATCAGCCGTCCTGAAGGCCTCAGTTAACATAAAACATGGTAGATTAGACCAAAGCTGCAGCTGGAGCTTAAAGTCATTAAAGGCCTGGAGGTTGACAACAACCAGGCTCCATGTTTTGTAGAGGAAATGGGAATATTACAGAGCTTCAATCATTCAGTATCTCTCCAACGTGGGTCTGGTATGTGAAGGCCTGTGACCTATCTTTAGATCTGTTCCAAGAGGCCTGAAA